>OY987329.1:73620607-78620607 GCA_963920685.1 Polydrusus tereticollis | reverse complement strand
GATTCTCTCGATTATCGCATCGCTATCACATTTCAATATTCTTGGCAACATTTAAGTTTTAAAATTAGCACAATATCAAATCCTTTACAATGAATTAAACAAACACATACATAATTTTAAAATCTCATAATAAGAATATAAACTAAAATTATAATGCGTAGCAGGTCCAAAATCTAACAAGTTTCGACTAGTCAAATGACGTCAGTTTACATCTGCGAAGAATACCCAACTCTCGAACCATAAAAAATGGTCAAACTTTGTCGGCAAATACCCTTCTATGATGCAGGGGAAGGACAGGTAACTCGAGATGTTTATAAAGAAACGTTAAAGAACATTATTTGCTTATTTCTAGACTCTTAAAAATTACATGCAATCGAACAATAAATGTTTTCATCATGTATATTTATGAGTAACACATTACCTTCGACATACATAAATTCAAATTGATAATTACTCGCCTTAGTACTTTTTTAGAAGTTTGAATCATTGCATATAACCGTCTGAGGATACCCAAACTTCCCCTAACATATTTCTCCGCAACCGGGGAAAAAGAGGTAGAAAAAGTAAAATAACAACTCCAAGTGTCTTTGCGAACAATCGGCAATAAAATAGAGTATTTCAGTTTTTAATTTTTCGTAAATAAAAGCTGGTTAGATTAATAGTCTCTGTGAATATAATAACATAAACAAAGTGATATGCCGTAAATTTAGGAGTACAGTATAAATTATGCCTCTATTAAAATATACCGCAATAACTAACTACCAAAGGATTTTTGATATTTTGAATATATTTGATGCTCATAGCATTATCACATTTCCAAAGGCTCTAAATTTTAGAAAAATGTTCTAATAGAATATGTCTATCAATATAAAGTAAAGGTATTGTTAGGTTTTTTTAAAAAATACGACCTACAACAGTCTCTGCTACAGCATGGCTGACTCTGTAGAAACTTCTGTGAAACCATAATAATTATATCAATAATCGAGTTGTCGTTATGATAATATTTTCTTCCAATATCCGACTCCACTATCCATAAAAGTTATGTTAGGAAATTCATAATTGAGCGCATTGTAATTTTTTAAAAAGAAATTCACTTCACACACAAAGATGTAGCCATTCAATCCATGAAAATAATGCAAGTCAGTATGCGTATGTTATGGCTAACTGTTTAAATGTCTATTCCTTCCACGTTTATCGGAAGAAATACTTTTTTATACTAGTATTTTAGTTGAAAATAAGATCATAAATCATCTATACAAAACAAGCGTCCCTTATGGATTTGAACGAAAATCATAGATTCGACTATTTTCATGAAAAATAAATCTAAGTACGGAATAATGCAGGAAGATTATCTATTTTCTTGGTTTAGAAAGTGATGTAGTTAAGATTTATAACTTAGGAATAAATAAATTATTATTAATCTTTTCGACCTATTTCTCTTACATATTTAATTTCTTTGATAGTAAGAACTAATCTTTTTATTTTACAAAGTAAAAAAAAGCTAAAGATCGGCGTTGTCAGTCAGGTATAAGAACTGATTTAACACGATGGTTTTTGTACAAACGTTCACATACAATTGTATGCTTTTTAACCGATTGTGTCGGAAAAAATGACGATTTATAGATTAGATATTTAGACGAAGAGCTAACCTTCTCAATAAAGTATTGATTATTGCCCTGCTAGCTAGACAACACTTTTTATGTTAGTAAAAAAAAAATTTTTTTTTTCGGACGCTATTACAGATTTCATCGTTAACTAACAAACATTAAGACCAAAAAATTAGCGTGCAAGATGAAATGTATAGGTTCACTTCATTTCTACATTATTTTACAACTCTCAATCGCATTAAAAACAAGATCGAATAAAAAACAACTTATGACATATGGACGAAAAATGTTTTTCGGGCTATTTAGGTTAGCGACCGCATTACGTCTGAAATACTACATTTTTCGAGCTTATAACATAATTTACTATTTTAACGTTAAAATAGGGGAAATGACGTATCGAAATGGTTACTTTTTTTTTGTCGGTCACGAGATTATAGTTTCTTTTAAAATGAACTCTAATATTTACAACACAAATTATCCTTTAAGCCACATTAGTTTAAAACTCGTCTGTCGCTTTCCCTCTATTGTGAGTTTGATTAAAGTATAGCGTAGTATATATTTAGATGAATTTCGCAAATGTTGAATACTTTCAAAACTGAAAAAGCCGCCCTTTGCAATAAATATCTCCGTAGAGTTAGGTACCCTGCAGATTAAGGGTATTTCAGCGGATAATCATATACAAATTCAAAGATTTTGTCTATTTTAATGGATTAACAAACAATATCTATAGGATGACTTTACTGATAAAAAAAAAATAACAAAAATCTATAAAGTCTAGGCTCACATGAAATTCCATAAAGAGCAGCTGCATAGCCTTATCACATCAAACTATATTTTTATTTCGTTCTATTGTCAAAAGTCTGTGTTTAGGAGATTATCGTTCATTTTAAAATGAACTCTAATATGTACATCACCATAAACTACCTCTTAAGCCGTCGTAAAAATACACTTTTCGATTTACCTCTATATTGATTTTCTAATATTAAATATCTACAATAGTCGAAATTCGCTCGCTAATACCTATGTATGCAAGGTTTCTTCAAAAAATGACAATTTTGTTGTTTAATGGCTTGAAAAAATGGAAAAAGGAGGTTTTTGCATCCATTTATTTCCAGATGAGTGTTAAAAATACTTATAAAACTCGGTATACCGAAGATCAAGCATTAATGAGAGGGTTGAGTCCTGTTTGCCAAATCCTGATTTATAATTTGACGTTGGCAACGGTACAATTTTTTAACATTTATCATAAGAGGCGTATATTTTTGGGGCTTAGATCTACCAGTTTATCCACGCCCCATTTATTGTTAGTGCTTTAGTAATTTTACTTTCCAATTATTTTTTACCAAAACGCGTAGCTGAAACAGTGTCTATATCAGACGATATAATAAATTTTAAGGATTAATTTGCTTACAAATACACTTCAATTTATTTAGGCTAAAGCAGCCAGACATATACTGGAACTACGAAAACCCTATTACAATTTGGTTGCCTAGAGAAAATTTTGTAAAAAACATAGCTTTCTACACAAATGCTTGCACATTATGTACCTATCATTTTAAGATACCTGGCGACATCAATGTAAGCATTGACATAATGACGCAAGATATAGGTAGGTACTAGAATATTCAAGATTTCTATTAACGATACACTTCAGCATACATGCGAGATGTCATTAATGTCTACGGAAGGCAACAGACATACCAGCTATTTTTACATGGGATTCCATAGACTTGAACGCTTCTTGTTTAGAAATATTTGATGTCATCTTGAGGAGTTCCATATTGAAGCATCAAACCTACCTGCCAAATAATTGACGAAATATGGGATATCATAAAATATGTCCCCCATCGAACTAAATGATCCTATAAACCAGCTTCACAGACCGTAATTTGTGATGCTAACACGATTAATACGCAATAGAACAAGATTAAGAAACAAAATTTAAAGTAGCTCTTTATCACACGAAAATAATTAAATAATTTACGGTTACAGAACAATAATTATTTTAAAAAGCTGTATAACTAAATATATTATGTTATTAGGAATATTCTGTCTAAAGTAACAGCTGATCTTAGTCGAAAATGAGATCGTATTATTGATTGTTGAATTCGTTAGGTATGAAATAAAATTAGAGATTTCGTCTATTTTTTCACGATTAAAAAAGAATACCTCTATTTAGCTAAAAATGAAATGATTACAGTGGTAGATTAATTCACTTTACCAAGCATGTAAACTACTAATTTTGCAATAAATATCTTCTATATTTCTAGGTAGGTTTACTCGAAAATGTTGGGCTATTTTCATCAAAAATCCCGATACGAAATTGAAAAATTTGCCTATTTTTGTCGGTTTACAAAGTGATAGTGGAATATTGGTTTGATCAAAGAACAATAATTATTTTAAAAATGTTGTATAATTAACTAAATGTCGGTGTTATCAGGCAGGCAAGAAGTTATTTATCTGAATCTTATTTGTACCATTAGCGTTTATATACAAATGTTAGTGGTTTTCAAAAATTGATATCTCGGAAATTATTAGGTTTAGACTTATAATACGCTTATTAAAAAATAATGACTACTTTATGCAAAATTAAAAAATATTATAAGATGTAGGGTATCCCAGTAACTTAACCAAAGATTTTCGGTCTTCGTAAAGCTTTATACGTTTCTTCAGCGTACCAAACATTCACTTTTTTTAAATATTGACATCGGGTTAGGATTCTGAACATAGGATTAACATCACTCCAATAGTGAACATGTTGCGTTGTCACAGTTCCATTCGTCGAAAAGTAAACAAAACCGTTTGAGCTACGTGGGGAATAAATAAAGTTGGCTTGTTGAAAAATTTTAATATTTATTAAGGTAAAAGACTATAAATATATCGATACATCACTTTGGCATTTCTAATACTACAAACATGAATATCTAAAATGTGATATTTACAACTATCAACTCTCTCTCCCTTCTCTAATTTTGGTACACCAATGCTGTCTTCTAAGTTTATAATATATGGCGTCCTGCAGTTTAATTCCAAAAATGTTTTAACTAAAAATTCCTCTTTAACACGTCCTTTAACGTAAATAATGTCTGCGTCTATCAGATTGTTGGATATGATATTATGTAGTTCCTTGTAATCGGTATCACCATAATTATAAAGGATACCATGATGATTTCCAAATAGATATTTGACTTGTTTCTTGCAAGCCTTACTTAAGCTGTCGAATGGTTTAACTGGTTTAAAAAAGTAACTTTTCATACTATTCCCATCATAAATAGCCAATTCTTTCGCGTAAAATTCAGGTATGTTAAATCCTTGAATATCGACTACAACGAACTTCATTGTCTGAAGACTCAAATCAAACAAGTATATTTTCATATTTTTATCGCTCTTAAGTTCGATTTCAAAAGCACACCCCCACTTTTCGATAATTTCACAGTCTTAGCACATAGATCCTATATTTTTATTTACGATCAATTCATCTTTATTCGCCAATCGTCTCAAACTAGTCTGCTTTTGAAAGTAATATAGCCTTAGTATTCAGAAAATATTAATAATATCGGAGTCTAAAACATCCTTGACACTAAAAAATCATTGTGTTTCCTAACAAAACCCATCATCTTGTCTATTTAGCTTGCTTTCCTATTGTTTAGCAGGTTAAATAAAATTATTATTTTGCTCTTTTTGTCTGTACTGAATCGTTAGGGGAATACGTTTCTAGTTCTATAAGAGAGACAGTTAAAATTTATGTAAGCAATCAAAAATCCTACACTATGAGCTACTTAGTTAAAATTTCATATTTCCTTCCTGGATCAGGCAAAATTTGTGATGTGTCGGACAAAATTTATAAAAATACGAAAAAAATGCTGGATGCATTTTTAGCGTGACTTTCTATTTAATACCATCTTATTTCAAGCTATAATTCGGTTGTCAAAATGAGAATAAAATAATTTTCCCATGGTTTATGTCATCTTAAAAAAGTCAAAAGGTTATATTCTGTAGAGGGTCAGATACATTCAAATTTAAATATTTTCTCCAAGAAGAATTTTAAGATAGTATTATAGTAAATAAAAATTCTATACCTCCAATATTTCTTGGAAACATATCGTGTTCTAGCGACATAACCCAAAAGTACCTCTATTCAGAAACGCATCGTACTTTTCTTGTCAATAATTGTCTCATTGTCCCATCCATTACATTATTATAATCTTAAAGCACCTGTTACCAGCATTATCTGTTTTTATGGTTTTCATAAAACATAGCGATTACCGATGAAAATTAAACGAAAACTTAATAAATAACTTTTTTTTCAACTGAAATAGACTGATTTTCAATGGAAAAATGTTACTTATAACTAAAAATGAATATAAGACATATACGCAATGATATTTAGAATAAATCAATGTTTTCTAAAATTACTATGAAATATTCACAAAATCGTTTCGTTATAACCAAAGTAGCAAGGCTTGCAGATTTCGTATAGAGTTCAAACGCGATACTGAGATGATCTTTTTTTTTTTTTATATTTTTGTAGGATAATGCACCACTACGTTGTAAGTACTTGAGAGAGGACTTTCTTGAAAAATCCTCAAATTTCTCTGCAATTTTGTTCCTTCTAGAGTTAAATTCACACAGAAAACCCCGTATTCTTATCTTTCAGGTTGGTATATTAAAAAGGGCTTATTAGTATGGTTTAGAAAACAAGCAATATTAATTAACGGATGTTTTTTCGTCGTATGAAGAGTTGAAAAATTTTTTTTTTCCACTCCAATGGTTGCGATGCAGAGAGTCGGGTTTCATCATAATCTTTCAGGGTAGCTCAGGTTTGATTGCATGTAGAGAGTCGGGTTTCATCATAATCTTTCAGGGTAGCTCAGGTTTGATTACATGTACTAAGGTTAGTGCTCCTTGCAATCGGTTTCAGGTTTGACGCGCCCCCCTCAGGTTTGTTCAGGTTTCTCAAACGTTTGAGAAACCTGAACAAACCTGAGGGGGGCGCGTCAAACTAGCTACCCTGAAAGATTATGATGAAACCCGACTCTCTACATGCAATCAAACCTGAGCTACCCTGAAAGATTATGATGAAACCCGACTCTCTGCATCGTAACCATTGGAGTGGAAAAAAAAAAATTTTCAACTCTTCATACGATGAAAAAACATCCGTTAATTAATATTGCTTGTTTTCTAAACCATACTAATAAGCCCTTTTTAATATAGCAACCTGAAAGATAAGAATACGGGGTTTTCTGTGTGAATTTAACTCTAGAAGGAACAAAATTGCAGAGAAATTTGAGGATTTTTCAAGAAAGTCCTCTCTCAAGTACTTACAACGTAGTGGTGCATTATCCTACAAAAATATAAAAAAAAAAGATCATCTCAGTATCGCGTTTGAACTCTATACGAAATCTGCAAGCCTTGCTACTTTGGTTATAACGAAACGATTTTGTGAATATTTCATAGTAATTTTAGAAAAGATTGATTTATTCTAAATATCATTGCGTATATGACTTATATTCATTTTTAGTTATAAGTAACATTTTTTCCATCGAAAATCAGTCTATTTCAGTTGAAAAAAAAAGTTATTTATTAAGTTTTCGTTTAATTTTCATCGGTAATCGCTATGTTTTATGAAAACCATAAAAACAGATAATGCTGGTAACAGGTGCTTTAAGATTATAATAATGTAATGGATGGGACAATGAGACAATTATTGACAAGAAAAGTACGATGCGTTTCTGAATAGAGGTACTTTTGGGTTATGTCGCTAGAACACGATATGTTTCCAAGAAATATTGGAGGTATAGAATTTTTATTTACTATAATACTATCTTAAAATTCTTCTTGGAGAAAATATTTAAATTTGAATGTATCTGACCCTCTACAGAATATAACCTTTTGACTTTTTTAAGATGACATAAACCATGGGAAAATTATTTTATTCTCATTTTGACAACCGAATTATAGCTTGAAATAAGATGGTATTAAATAGAAAGTCACGCTAAAAATGCATCCAGCATTTTTTTCGTATTTTTATAAATTTTGTCCGACACATCACAAATTTTGCCTGATCCAGGAAGGAAATATGAAATTTTAACTAAGTAGCTCATAGTGTAGGATTTTTGATTGCTTACATAAATTTTAACTGTCTCTCTTATAGAACTAGAAACGTATTCCCCTAACGATTCAGTACAGACAAAAAGAGCAAAATAATAATTTTATTTAACCTGCTAAACAATAGGAAAGCAAGCTAAATAGACAAGATGATGGGTTTTGTTAGGAAACACAATGATTTTTTAGTGTCAAGGATGTTTTAGACTCCGATATTATTAATATTTTCTGAATACTAAGGCTATATTACTTTCAAAAGCAGACTAGTTTGAGACGATTGGCGAATAAAGATGAATTGATCGTAAATAAAAATATAGGATCTATGTGCTAAGACTGTGAAATTATCGAAAAGTGGGGGTGTGCTTTTGAAATCGAACTTAAGAGCGATAAAAATATGAAAATATACTTGTTTGATTTGAGTCTTCAGACAATGAAGTTCGTTGTAGTCGATATTCAAGGATTTAACATACCTGAATTTTACGCGAAAGAATTGGCTATTTATGATGGGAATAGTATGAAAAGTTACTTTTTTAAACCAGTTAAACCATTCGACAGCTTAAGTAAGGCTTGCAAGAAACAAGTCAAATATCTATTTGGAAATCATCATGGTATCCTTTATAATTATGGTGATACCGATTACAAGGAACTACATAATATCATATCCAACAATCTGATAGACGCAGACATTATTTACGTTAAAGGACGTGTTAAAGAGGAATTTTTAGTTAAAACATTTTTGGAATTAAACTGCAGGACGCCATATATTATAAACTTAGAAGACAGCATTGGTGTACCAAAATTAGAGAAGGGAGAGAGAGTTGATAGTTGTAAATATCACATTTTAGATATTCATGTTTGTAGTATTAGAAATGCCAAAGTGTTGTATCGATATATTTATAGTCTTTTACCTTAATAAATATTAAAATTTTTCAACAAGCCAACTTTATTTATTCCCCACGTAGCTCAAACGGTTTTGTTTACTTTTCGACGAATGGAACTGTGACAACGCAACATGTTCACTATTGGAGTGATGTTAATCCTATGTTCAGAATCCTAACCCGATGTCAATATTTAAAAAAAGTGAATGTTTGGTACGCTGAAGAAACGTATAAAGCTTTACGAAGACCGAAAATCTTTGGTTAAGTTACTGGGATACCCTACATCTTATAATATTTTTTAATTTTGCATAAAGTAGTCATTATTTTTTAATAAGCGTATTATAAGTCTAAACCTAATAATTTCCGAGATATCAATTTTTGAAAACCACTAACATTTGTATATAAACGCTAATGGTACAAATAAGATTCAGATAAATAACTTCTTGCCTGCCTGATAACACCGACATTTAGTTAATTATACAACATTTTTAAAATAATTATTGTTCTTTGATCAAACCAATATTCCACTATCACTTTGTAAACCGACAAAAATAGGCAAATTTTTCAATTTCGTATCGGGATTTTTGATGAAAATAGCCCAACATTTTCGAGTAAACCTACCTAGAAATATAGAAGATATTTATTGCAAAATTAGTAGTTTACATGCTTGGTAAAGTGAATTAATCTACCACTGTAATCATTTCATTTTTAGCTAAATAGAGGTATTCTTTTTTAATCGTGAAAAAATAGACGAAATCTCTAATTTTATTTCATACCTAACGAATTCAACAATCAATAATACGATCTCATTTTCGACTAAGATCAGCTGTTACTTTAGACAGAATATTCCTAATAACATAATATATTTAGTTATACAGCTTTTTAAAATAATTATTGTTCTGTAACCGTAAATTATTTAATTATTTTCGTGTGATAAAGAGCTACTTTAAATTTTGTTTCTTAATCTTGTTCTATTGCGTATTAATCGTGTTAGCATCACAAATTACGGTCTGTGAAGCTGGTTTATAGGATCATTTAGTTCGATGGGGGACATATTTTATGATATCCCATATTTCGTCAATTATTTGGCAGGTAGGTTTGATGCTTCAATATGGAACTCCTCAAGATGACATCAAATATTTCTAAACAAGAAGCGTTCAAGTCTATGGAATCCCATGTAAAAATAGCTGGTATGTCTGTTGCCTTCCGTAGACATTAATGACATCTCGCATGTATGCTGAAGTGTATCGTTAATAGAAATCTTGAATATTCTAGTACCTACCTATATCTTGCGTCATTATGTCAATGCTTACATTGATGTCGCCAGGTATCTTAAAATGATAGGTACATAATGTGCAAGCATTTGTGTAGAAAGCTATGTTTTTTACAAAATTTTCTCTAGGCAACCAAATTGTAATAGGGTTTTCGTAGTTCCAGTATATGTCTGGCTGCTTTAGCCTAAATAAATTGAAGTGTATTTGTAAGCAAATTAATCCTTAAAATTTATTATATCGTCTGATATAGACACTGTTTCAGCTACGCGTTTTGGTAAAAAATAATTGGAAAGTAAAATTACTAAAGCACTAACAATAAATGGGGCGTGGATAAACTGGTAGATCTAAGCCCCAAAAATATACGCCTCTTATGATAAATGTTAAAAAATTGTACCGTTGCCAACGTCAAATTATAAATCAGGATTTGGCAAACAGGACTCAACCCTCTCATTAATGCTTGATCTTCGGTATACCGAGTTTTATAAGTATTTTTAACACTCATCTGGAAATAAATGGATGCAAAAACCTCCTTTTTCCATTTTTTCAAGCCATTAAACAACAAAATTGTCATTTTTTGAAGAAACCTTGCATACATAGGTATTAGCGAGCGAATTTCGACTATTGTAGATATTTAATATTAGAAAATCAATATAGAGGTAAATCGAAAAGTGTATTTTTACGACGGCTTAAGAGGTAGTTTATGGTGATGTACATATTAGAGCTCATTTTAAAATGAACGATAATCTCCTAAACACAGACTTTTGACAATAGAACGAAATAAAAATATAGTTTGATGTGATAAGGCTATGCAGCTGCTCTTTATGGAATTTCATGTGAGCCTAGACTTTATAGATTTTTGTTATTTTTTTTTTATCAGTAAAGTCATCCTATAGATATTGTTTGTTAATCCATTAAAATAGACAAAATCTTTGAATTTGTATATGATTATCCGCTGAAATACCCTTAATCTGCAGGGTACCTAACTCTACGGAGATATTTATTGCAAAGGGCGGCTTTTTCAGTTTTGAAAGTATTCAACATTTGCGAAATTCATCTAAATATATACTACGCTATACTTTAATCAAACTCACAATAGAGGGAAAGCGACAGACGAGTTTTAAACTAATGTGGCTTAAAGGATAATTTGTGTTGTAAATATTAGAGTTCATTTTAAAAGAAACTATAATCTCGTGACCGACAAAAAAAAAGTAACCATTTCGATACGTCATTTCCCCTATTTTAACGTTAAAATAGTAAATTATGTTATAAGCTCGAAAAATGTAGTATTTCAGACGTAATGCGGTCGCTAACCTAAATAGCCCGAAAAACATTTTTCGTCCATATGTCATAAGTTGTTTTTTATTCGATCTTGTTTTTAATGCGATTGAGAGTTGTAAAATAATGTAGAAATGAAGTGAACCTATACATTTCATCTTGCACGCTAATTTTTTGGTCTTAATGTTTGTTAGTTAACGATGAAATCTGTAATAGCGTCCGAAAAAAAAAATTTTTTTTTGACTAACATAAAAAGTGTTGTCTAGCTAGCAGGGCAATAATCAATACTTTATTGAGAAGGTTAGCTCTTCGTCTAAATATCTAATCTATAAATCGTCATTTTTTCCGACACAATCGGTTAAAAAGCATACAATTGTATGTGAACGTTTGTACAAAAACCATCGTGTTAAATCAGTTCTTATACCTGACTGACAACGCCGATCTTTAGCTTTTTTTTACTTTGTAAAATAAAAAGATTAGTTCTTACTATCAAAGAAATTAAATATGTAAGAGAAATAGGTCGAAAAGATTAATAATAATTTATTTATTCCTAAGTTATAAATCTTAACTACATCACTTTCTAAACCAAGAAAATAGATAATCTTCCTGCATTATTCCGTACTTAGATTTATTTTTCATGAAAATAGTCGAATCTATGATTTTCGTTCAAATCCATAAGGGACGCTTGTTTTGTATAGATGATTTATGATCTTATTTTCAACTAAAATACTAGTATAAAAAAGTATTTCTTCCGATAAACGTGGAAGGAATAGACATTTAAACAGTTAGCCATAACATACGCATACTGACTTGCATTATTTTCATGGATTGAATGGCTACATCTTTGTGTGTGAAGTGAATTTCTTTTTAAAAAATTACAATGCGCTCAATTATGAATTTCCTAACATAACTTTTATGGATAGTGGAGTCGGATATTGGAAGAAAATATTATCATAACGACAACTCGATTATTGATATAATTATTATGGTTTCACAGAAGTTTCTACAGAGTCAGCCATGCTGTAGCAGAGACTGTTGTAGGTCGTATTTTTTAAAAAAACCTAACAATACCTTTACTTTATATTGATAGACATATTCTATTAGAACATTTTTCTAAAATTTAGAGCCTTTGGAAATGTGATAATGCTATGAGCATCAAATATATTCAAAATATCAAAAATCCTTTGGTAGTTAGTTATTGCGGTATATTTTAATAGAGGCATAATTTATACTGTACTCCTAAATTTACGGCATATCACTTTGTTTATGTTATTATATTCACAGAGACTATTAATCTAACCAGCTTTTATTTACGAAAAATTAAAAACTGAAATACTCTATTTTATTGCCGATTGTTCGCAAAGACACTTGGAGTTGTTATTTTACTTTTTCTACCTCTTTTTCCCCGGTTGCGGAGAAATATGTTAGGGGAAGTTTGGGTATCCTCAGACGGTTATATGCAATGATTCAAACTTCTAAAAAAGTACTAAGGCGAGTAATTATCAATTTGAATTTATGTATGTCGAAGGTAATGTGTTACTCATAAATATACATGATGAAAACATTTATTGTTCGATTGCATGTAATTTTTAAGAGTCTAGAAATAAGCAAATAATGTTCTTTAACGTTTCTTTATAAACATCTCGAGTTACCTGTCCTTCCCCTGCATCATAGAAGGGTATTTGCCGACAAAGTTTGACCATTTTTTATGGTTCGAGAGTTGGGTATTCTTCGCAGATGTAAACTGACGTCATTTGACTAGTCGAAACTTGTTAGATTTTGGACCTGCTACGCATTATAATTTTAGTTTATATTCTTATTATGAGATTTTAAAATTATGTATGTGTTTGTTTAATTCATTGTAAAGGATTTGATATTGTGCTAATTTTAAAACTTAAATGTTGCCAAGAATATTGAAATGTGATAGCGATGCGATAATCGAGAGAATCATGTAAAATAATATTCCCAAAGTTTGTCATTCTTGTTAAGCCTATATGTAGGTTCCATAAACGGATAGGTGGCGCTAATAATATTGAATTTTTTTATTAAAATATCTAAAGTAAATATCTAATTGATTTTTTTTTAGCGCTAATTGGGATTTTAATTAACTACCTCAGAGTTGGTATACACTATATTTTGCAGCGCAATTGCTTTCACACCCAGTAATGTATTATGATTTTTTTTGGATGGTCGTTATATTGTGAGTTTCTTAAGTTAGCCAGATTAATAATGAATTAAAAAACCAACGTGATTTGCTTATTGTTGCCTACGCCTGATATTCATAATTTTATTGGGGGTTCTACCTGATGACAAATACAGCTTATGATACCTATCTAGTGGGTATTTTCAGTTTAAGGACCGAATAATATAGAGTTATTGTGCATACATCATCGCAAACAAAAGGTAGCTTTTTATATTATTTCGTATTTACAATCCATTTAACTACAATTTTACACTGTGAATTAATTTTTTTTACTTTTTTCCTGAAATTGTATCCTATTTACTTATATTATGATATTATCCGAAATTTTTATAAAAGCATTATGAGGGCTTTTACCTGATGGCGAACACAAGTTGTATAGTACCTATACCTGCTTGGTATTTTATACGTATTTAAGTTTTATTTACTTTTTATTACTCTGTTCTCATTACAAGATAGTCCTATAATTTATCCATTTCCAGTACAAAGAAATCTCTAGTTAATGGTTCTAGATGGTAATTATTTTATTGTATTTTATATAAGTGGTGCAAAAATTGGAATCAATTATTAGATATGCTACTGAATTTTAATGAGGGTCCTTCGGAATAATAAATAAAGGTTTATGTCCCTTTCTTTTTAAATCGAGTCGGCAGAGGGTTTGAGAGGGTTATTTAGGTATAAATAATTATTGCGGGGTGACAAATGTGCCGCCTTAATATACTTATCTTGTTAGACCATATAAATTAGGGTTTTATTTCGCTTTACTACCCACCAGCGGCGTTTCACTAAGGTTAAATCATAAAAAGTCTGGTTTAAGGATGACTCAGGTCGCATCGTAAAAAGTTGGGTTTAAGGATGGCTTATAAAAATTGGGATTTAATTATCCCGCTTTAGCAGCGGCGTTTCACTAAGGTTAAATCATAAAAAGTCGGGTTTTATCTCGGGTCAGATCATAAATATTCAGGTTCAAGTTAGGGTTAGATAAGAAGCCGCCTCATGAAAGCATCCGGGTTAGGTTGTAAAAAGTCGGGTTTTATCTCGGGTCAGTTCATAAATATTCAGGTTCAAGTTAGGGTTAGATAAGAAGCCGCCTCATGAAAGCATCCGGGTTAGGTCGTAAAAAGTCGGGTTTAATTTCGGGTTATTTTGTAAACAGCACCACCGAACCACCCGGGTTAGGTTATAAAACGCACCACCGAACCACCCGGGTTAGATCATAAAACGCACCACCGAACCACCCGGGTTAGATCGTAAAACGCACCACCTGCACCACCTGGGTTAGATCGTAAAACAGCACCACCAGCACCACTGGTCTCGCTCTCTCCGTTTCTAGCTACTTCTGATATTCTTTTTTTGAGTATTTTTTCTAAGATTTTATTAAAATTAGATAACAAAGAGATCGGTCGATAATTCTCCATGAGAGATTTATCGCCTTTTTTAAATAGTGGTTTTATTATCGCTTCCTTCATTAAATTGGGATATTCGCCTCGTTCAAAAACTAGATTAAAAATATAAGTCAAAGGTTGAATAATATAGTCCTGAATTATTTTGATGGTCTCAGCCCTTATGCCGTCTTTACCTTTATATTCGTTTCCTAGATTCTCCTAATGTACCAAACATTTTGGGATACCCTGTTCCCTGCATTGTAATTCTGGGCTGAAGATAACTGTGTAATTGAATATAGTCAAGTATAATTTAGTGTTAAAAATATTAAAATCAGCATTGCAAAACCTTACGCCGTAAATACTAATACAGTCATTACTTTTAATAACTAATCTCTTTATTACTTTACTGCTACTAGATAAGGAAATACACTAATATCCTAGTGACATTTTTCCCTGATAATAAGTAGTATTCCTCAATATTTCCTGGGTATTCCAAAACAAGGTATAATTTATCACTATGGTTAGGTATGCATAATAATTATTTAGTACCTTTGTAAATGGGAATATTAGTATGAGAATGGAAACTTTTAAAAGAACCAATTAAATCTGAGCATGGTATTCATATTTATAATCAGTTTTTATTGTTATATTTCGTAATATCAATGAATTGGGTTGTGGAAATAACGAAAACGTATATTCACTAAAAAGGGAATCAAATGACGTGCTACGAGAGATACTGATCTTATGCATTCCTAGTAAGAGGATACCTGCTAATGTACCCAATGATCGTCGGGAAGAGTTATCCATTTACGTACAGGTCAGGCTACCTTGGAAACTCCAAATCGAAGTGTTGTTGTGAAGTTTTAAGAATGGATGCCAACTTTTTTTCTAAATGATTGTGACCTTGTGAGTTACCGCCGACTCTAAATGGAGATGCATGCATTTTTTATAATATGAACTTGGACGTCTTTTAGAAGATGTACCATTAAACGTCAGGCGAAATATGCTCTTCTATACGAGTGCGAAACTATTTTGATTAACAGTTTTCTGAACGGTGGGTAGGCCATGGTGGCCCCTTAGCTTTGCCGGCGTGAACTCCAGATTTTTATCCTAGGGACTTCTGTATTTGGGGTTATTTGAAATCCATTGTTTATAACAGTACTATAAACAACCATAATATATTAGGTTAAAAAATTATAAATGCTGTGGATCTGCTCAGAATTGATGGGGATCTTATCTTTAAAAACCATGTAAAGCGTACTGCGAAATGTGTTGAGGTCAATGGTGTACATGTTAAGCAATTGTTATCAAGGCGATTTTACATTTAATGATTTTTTTACATCATTATTAACTTGCAAGTGTTATTAAATTGATTATTAATTAAGGGCGTTTCATTAAAATAGAACAAGTATTCTACCAACTCTAATTATGCATTTCTACGGACACTATTAGGTATTGAAACAATTGCTGTCATGGAAGTTATGTAGCTGTTAGCACTAACAGGTCTTGTCCCATTCTAATCTATTTCACAAAACAAAACCCATCATGATGTTTGGCAATGATAATAGTTGGTATAAACTAACCTCAAATCTATTCTACTATTACCTAAATGTGCTATTAATGATGTTTGTTGAAAACAAATCCACACTCACTTTCATTACTAGTTACCATTACTATTTAATAGACCCTATACGGGTACTATTGTTTTTTCATGTAATATACCAGCAATGCTTCTGTAAGGAACGAAAAATTGAATGATTGTCTAAATACTGCGTTAGGTAAATCTTTTAAAATAAAAATCAGTTCGATAACTTACCCCTGAAAGCCAAAAATATCTACATACCACACTGATGTCTATCAACTCGTGCCGCCTTTGATCTTAGTAAAAGAAAAACAAGAACTTATTTTTATAACAAGGTATCTCAAGTATTCAAATTGGCTGTTTGTAATATTATGGTAATGTCCAGGTGCTCGTCTTTTAAAGGAAGTGCGTACGCCCAAATTAAGTCTTACAAAATACTGATAATAATAATAACTAAGGCCACTTCAGTATGATCGACGGTGTGACAAACTTATACAGGGTGTTACTTAATAATAGGCCGTACCTCCAAGGGCGCAAATCTGAACTAAATTCAAGTAGAAAAGTTCATATAAACATGCGTTCTAAAAGTCTGGTTTTTAAGATACAGGGTGTCAAAGTTTAAAACAAAAAATCGTTTTTTTATTAATCTCTCAAAGATCCTTTAGCCGATTTTGATGAAATGTGGCAGTGTTATTCGTTGTGATTAGACGCTAAGTAAGAATTAATTAGATGACAATTACGAGTTCCAGTTGCGTCCCGTATTTTACTTCATTTTCGAGAAAAAAAAAATTCTACATGCAATGAAGTGGCTTATATTTTTATCAAGGGAATGGATCTTCTTTGAATGGAATCTAGCAATCTACTTATTTTTTTCGAGCAGAGCCCCAAATATAGCTTTATCAAAAGTTGTTGGGGTGTATACAGGTTCTTAGTTCGGAAAAGTATTCCAAGCTTCTGCGAGGCTGCCTTAGCAATGGCCGCAACGTGACTTGCCAAGACATATGACTATCTTAATCGACGCCCAATAAATTAATTGATGAAACCAAGGGAATCGAGTGTCCCGCCATGACTATATCCGGTTCTTCAACATTAACTTTTTTAGAATAAACTGCGGCCTAGGTTTTTTTAGCGTTAATGTATAGTAAAAAAAGGGTGGCCGACAATATAGAACCTTGAGGGACTCCAGCGTTGATGCTAAATGTGAAAGAAATCCGTCTATCGCCACTCGCAGAGAATGGTCTTTAGGAAAGCTTGACAGCCATGAACAAGATTGAACCGTCATTCCGTATGTTCTCACTTAAGTTAGGAGCCCCACATGCCATACTCGGTCAAAGGCCTTGAAAATGTCCAGAGCTACCGCCCGGGATTTCTTATGATCTTCTATTGCGTTGTTCCAAACGTGAGTAGCATGGAATCCCGAAAGAAAGCGCAGAGGAAATAAGCACACAGAATCGCACAGACAAAAGCGCACTGTTATGTAAGCGCACAAGAAGTATCCGCACGTGGAAAAAGGCGCACACGGATAAAATCGCACACGGAAAAAATCTTAAGTGTATAAATGCGCACATGGAAAGAACCGCAAATATTTTATTATATTAATTAATAAGTAGGTATTTAAAAAAAATAAATTTGCATATATTATTGAACGCACAATGTTTATACCTATAACCTAATATCCATACATATAACGTACCTAATAGGTATTAAAAACGAACAGAAATATTACCTACTGTAGATTAGCTATTTTCCTTAAGTAAAATAATTTATCCTTTGTTTCATGATATTTTTGTACTAAAGTGGTTACAAGCGCGTAAATTTGTCTGTATTTCTTTTTAGTATGTTCCAGTTGGTTAGCTTAAGAGTTCTTCACTAATGTTAGCTTGTGACACGCTAAACCACTTCTTGATCCATCGAAAAGAGTCAACATACTCGGATGACTGCAATGAAATATAGAGTTAAGGGCATTGTGAAACCCTTCGCAACAATTAGTGGTTCTTGGCGATTCATCAAGAGCTGCATCGTAATGGTTCCATGTTCTAGGATGGAATTGTGGACTTCTTCCTGCGGCACCTTGTATATATGTCGAAAAAAAGTAGGTCAGGACGTCGTTAAATCTCTCTTCATCAGGAAAAGTACTCGCAAGGCTATTAAAATTATCTTGTACGTCTTCTGACGGCACAAACGATAATGCTGCCAATGGCTTTAACTTTAATTTTGTGTCGACGTTCGATTCAAATTCCGATTTTAAGCCTACTGCATTAATTTTCTCCATAATGCTTTAGCATAAATGAAAATAGCAACCTTTAATTTTATCTTGCAGCATTCATGCTGGCCTTCTTGAAGTCTAAAAGTATCTTCTCATGCGCCATATTTTTAACTAAGTTTTTAAAAATATTAAACATCTCCAAGTATGCTGCTTCACTCTTCTTTGTCAGCAGAATGTACACACATGGTGGATACGAATTTCCTACTTTGGCATGGAAAGTACATAGTTGGTAAAACATAGTAGCTGTTTTGTTAAAAGTTCCGCCGCCAAATAGTGTGGTTAGGCTTAATTGGTACAGTAACTCTCGATCTCCAAAAATTAAAATTCGGTTTGGATCGTCTAATGCCGAGTCGTGTAACACTAAGTCCGAGTATTTCTCAAGAATTGCAAAATCTATCGTGGATGGATTCGGCAAGTGCTTGTCTGCCCGGTGATTTCAAAGAGTTCTAGCAAGGGATGATTGCTTTGGCAGGTAAGCAAGTGTATCCTTGCTTATTCCTGACAATGTCTCCCCAATAACATTGCGGAAGGTGGCACCTATTGCTGTCATGGCTTCTTTCATTCGGCATTTAGCGATGTTTGCTTCAGCTTTCTGTGGACATGAATAATGACAGTGATTGCTTGGCTCTTGTATAATTTCGTTGTTCTTTGTCTTCATTAACGAATGGCATTACCAATACCCAATAATTATTAGGATAATTTATGGAAACACTGAAATGTGGTTTACTGTAGTAGTACAGTATGTTTTATTTTAAAAACATAAAAAGCAAACAAAAAGTAATTATTATGTAATATAATATTGAATGTGCTTGTTCCTTTAAAAAAAAAGAGTTGGAAAAACTATAAACGACTTGCGGTTTCTTCCATGTGCGCATCTATACACGTGATATTTCTTGTGCGCTTACATAACAGTGCATTTTTTTCTGTGCGGCTATTTCCTGTGCGTTTATTTCCTGTGGGTTTTTTTCAGGGCACCAGTAGCATAAGCGAGAAGGCCTCCTGTTGATCTAGACTTACGGAATCCATACTGGCGGTTACTAATAATGTTAAGCCTTCCAGGTACTTTAATGATTTTTCGTTGATAGCTTTCTCCACAACTTTTGATATAACCGAAAGCAATGCGACTGGACGATAATTGTTTGGCAAGGTCTTCTTGCCTTTTTTTGGTATGGGCTGGACTTACACAGTTCTCTAGCAAGAAGGAAATATTTATTTTTTGTGAGATAAGTCAAAAAAACTGGTGTCAAATCGTCATGTCATAATTACGGTGACTGGAATATTGTCAGAACCAGAAGCTTTTTGGTGTCGAGGCTTCTCAAAATTCGTTTAATATGGCGGTGCCGGAAAACAATCTCGGGCATTCTTGATTCTGCAGGGGGAATGTTTGGTGGAGTTTTTCCCTGAAAATTAACCGTTGAATGTAAAGAGAATAGTTCCGTCAGTAGGTTTGCTTCTTCCTGTACTTTGGTCGCAATGATGCCATCAGAACTTGTTAGAGGTGGAATGGTTGACTTGATAAAGTTCTGACAGAGGGCCCTAGATACCGACCACAATGATCTTGAGCCGTTAGGACATTTAAGAAGTTTGTCTTTGATCCTCTGGTTGTGTGCTTCTTTCCTTTGGTTTCGAGCGTTAACAAAGATTGTACGATTTTCGGCGGTAGGGTTTTGACCCCATTGTCGGCAGAAACAATTTTTTGATTTAACAGCTCATTCGCGTTGGTAAACCAAGGCTTGCCGTTAGAAGGGCACTTTTTTGAGAAAAGGGATGAAGGCTTCCATGCCAGTAAAGGTAACCTTCGATACTTCTCTAGCACAGATGGTTGGATCATCAGAGGTAAAGCAAGCTTTCCGCCAAGGAAAGGTTCGAAAATGGTCCATTAGGTCATTCCACTTTGACTTAGCTGATGTATAATGCCAGATCTTACGTGGTTTAGGAGGCTGTTTGGCACTAATTGGTAGCTTGTTAAGTGCCAAAATAAGGTTGCGGTCAGATGTTCGTAACGGAGGCTTCACGGTGACAGTGTACAAGTCAGGGTTTAAAGTTAAGAAAAGATCCAATAAACTAGCAAATTCACCATCTCGGTCTGAAATCCGAGTTGGTTCACCCACGAGTTGGGTGAGGCCAGAGCTGATGGCAAATGATTCAGCTTAACGACCTTGCTCATCAGTTGTATTATAAGCCAGTTGACAATATGAACGTTAAAGTCGCCAATGATCACAAATTCGGAATTGGGATGGTGGGTTTGCAAGAAATCGATATTTTAAACCACATTACATCAAAGTCGTTAGGCGAGTGTCCTCTCTCGTTGACAAGAAATATCACTGCGGTTGAAGAGATAAAGGCAAAAATTGCGCCTAAATAGGTGATGGAAGTCGTACCCAGGATATAAATAGCTGACCGTACTAGTCGATGATCTGACCTTTGTTTCGATTAGTGCGAGTACATGAGGTTTGGTAGACTGCATTGATGTTCGAGTTCAGTTCAGTTCAGTCCTCTTATACTACAGAAGTCAATTTGGAAGCTGCTAATTTTGGGCCTTTTAATAACTTTAGTATAAAGTAAAAGTAGACACTCGGGATGCACTAATTCGACGTATTAGAAATATTAAAGAAGAAAGACATGGAGCAGTTAGGAAAGCAACAGGCGCTCCTTGTTGACTAAGCAGAAAATGTTTAAAGGTCAATGGCGGTATTTTTGAACATTTATTAAAAGAACGCTATGATTAAGAATATGTTAATATATGAAATTTTGTTGATTGGTTACTAAGCTATAACTTGAAAACAAATGAAAATCGGATAAGAACACGTGGGTTTTTCTAATTGTTTTCGTGTGTATAAAACATTCCTGGAGTTTGGTCCGTTCCTCCTGATTCACCCTGTATAAGCATGTTATAATATTAGTAATATGTTTTAGCCACAGGATACGTTATTCTGTGATTTAGTCGTTTTTTGTATGCGTATAGTTTATGTTTTAATTGTATCACTGCCGTGTTGTTATTAAATTTATTTCTAAACTAATAATTCCTATAATAAAACAATTTAGCAATTTCACCCTAACTAACTTTTAAAAGGGCTTTCCCAAAAACGTCCCCATTTTTATGACATAAACCTCTTAACGTTTTAACTGAAACTAACCGCATTATCATTATAGTATAGTAGTAATAAAACGTTAGGCACCTGCAGTCGGTTCCAAAAAGGTGCAAATGATCCTCTTAAGTAAATACTAATTTGGCTAGAACCATGCGACTTGGGATATTTACAGCCCATATTTCTTTTCTTGTCGGCTCCTTTGAAATTTAAGGTAATTTTTGACAATTCTCTTGTGCAACAAACTTTAAAATAGAAATATTGCACGGTAAAAATTAGCTTGTCCTTAGTGTCAAGTATAACAAGAGCAATATAAAGTTTCTGCGGAAAATGTAACAGTTGCACCCAAGTGGTAATTCTTCGTAAGGTAATAATTTCTCTGCCCTGGGCTCGTGGCTCATCATTATGAGGAGCCAATATAACAAGCTCATTAAATAATATACAGGGTGTTATTTAGGTAGGTGGCCAAACTGCAAGGAGTAATTCTTTGAGTGATTCTAAGACGAAAATTTTATATAAACATAGGTCCGGTAATGCTTCGTTTTCAAGGTACAGGGTGTCGAACTTTAAAAAAAAAATCGTTTTTTCGTAAATATCTTCATAATCCTTTAGCCGAATTTGTTTAAATTTGACAGTGTTATTTAGGGTACTAAGGGGCTAATTTAGCCCTGACTAGATTAAAATTTTTAACCCCGAAAGGCACCTTAACTAAGATTTTTGACAGAAAAATGTGCGCCACTGATTTTTTTGCAATTTTTGTATTTTTTTCGGATTACGCAACTAAAACTGCAACTTATTTATTTTAATTTGTTTTTCGTATCCTACTTCGTTCTTGAGAAGAAACATAAAAATAATTTTTTGTACAACTGCCATTAAAAGTGACACTTTTAATGACAGTCGACAGTGTTAAAAGTGATTGTTTACGTGGAAGCGTGTTAAAAATATTTTTAACACTGGTGTTAAAAATATTTTTAACACTACATTTCCTTATGATGAAATCAAATCAAATTATAATAATAATTTTAGGAGGTCCAAAGTTGCTCTTCTTGCAGACTCTTCAATATCCACAGGAACAACCAAATCAACACTTTTATTAATTATTCCACTATCGACAAACATATTAAGCAGTCAAGAACCAAAGACAAAAATTAAACAGGAACGCAATTATTTAAATGACAGCATCTTTTTTATTTGTAAACAAGCATTTGTTAGTAACCATAGCGTTGGCAACGTTTGTCATTCACAACAACCTTGTGATTATGTGAATATTAAAATGCATTTTGAAGTTTAATGTCATTCCAAATTCCCCTATTTTATTATCGAAATTTTATTATACAAAAAACATTGTATGATATTTGTGTTAAAAGTAATTTTATTTTGTTCGTGAAATTGTTCAATTCGCTCCGATACGCTCCGCTCATTTCACAAACTTTTTCACTCGCAAAATAAAACATCACTTTTAACACTCATATCATAAATAACTATTATTGCAATCAATAAAAAAAAAATTGTGTTTTATAAATATGTAATTAAAAACTGTTTTTTTCTAATTTGGTTTCATAAAAAAGCTGTTTCGATATCGTTTTCAGTATCGTAATGAACTTTTTATGAAACAGTTTTCTTTATTTTTGTGAGGTTGGTAATAATGTTCACAAATGTTTTATTTTGCTGTCGTGTATGTTTGGTTGCATTAATTCTATGAAATGGAGATGAGTTAATAAAATATTAAATAATCTTACAAATTTACTATATTATAAAGCAGAGAACTATAAAATTTACCGCAATTTTCCTTAACTTTGGGGGAGCTAAACTAAACTCATCTTGCTCCATATTTTAAAATTATGTAGTTATATAGAAAAATTAGACTTCGTGACAAAATGGCTGACATGGAAATAAAATTATTTGTTGATTTCAAGGCTAGTATGATAAATAATTTGATTGTATTACCAACATAAAATTTAGGCCTAAAAATTTTGAAAATTTGTATGTTTTATTTTCTTTTTAAATATGGATTTATTTATTTAAAAAAATGCCAAAATAGAAAAAATAGTATAAAGCACATGTTTTATAAAGCTATTGGCGTATTTGTCCGTTATAAAACTCGCCGCAAGCGTTTAAAACTTGTACTTTAATATACTGTTATTGTTGTCCATGGACATGGAATAAAGTGATTTTTATTTATGATTAAGCAACTAAAATTAAACGAAATTCATCTTTTGGATTTTTTCACTCAGATTAACTCTTTTCGATAAAACAAACAACGTTATTTTTTATATAAAAGTAAGAGTGCCATGGAAGGAAAAACAATTGTTCAAACAAATTTGACTTTGGCATAACTGATATAACTTTAAACAGTGCATACGTAATTATTTGATCGTAAAGGTGGATTTATAAACTCGAAAAGTTGGCGAGGTTGAGGTTCAGTTGGTGTTGGAAATAGGAGTTCAATTTAAACTAAAGGGAACACTCAGTTCTATTTCTACACTCGTTCATGTTGTTCATGTAAAGCTCATGTAAGGTTCGAAAACTTCCCGGGTAGTTCGAGATAATCAATTTTTATGCTCGGAATTCGGAATATCTAACCTCACAACTTGACCATAACTTCAACCTCACCAACTTTTCGAGTTTATAAATCCAGCTTAATTATATGAAATCTTTTTTAGAGTTTTAAGCTATAAAAATCGTTACTGATATTAAAAAATGGTTCAGTTAAAACTCAGAAATGGCGGATTTGCATTTTGTCTATGGAATGGCCCAAGGCAATTCCAGAGTGGCTACACGCATTTATCAAGAGAGAAATACTCATCGCATTGTACCAAATAAATGAGGGGGTCAGTGGAAAAGTGGTACAATTAACATTAACATGATTTAGAGTAACTAAAGGTCAAAGTTAATGACTATTAGTAAAATCCTAGTAAAAGTAAGTCCAAGAATGGCTACGTATATCTATTTAAAAAATTCTAATGTAATTTGGAATTGTATACTTGGGTTTAAAAAAAATTGCATTTTTCTGAAAAAATTAATTTTTCTCACTTGTACCACTTTTCCATACATGATGATTTGGAGTAAAACAAGTATAAGTGACATAAAAAAATACTTTATTTAAAAATTCTGATTTAAAGAAGTGAAAAAAAGTACATAATGACACCCTGACTAATCTTCATCAGACTCCAAAATAATCCTGTCACTTTCATCTACTATGTCTTCGTCGCTGTCATTTTTCTCTTCAAAACTGTCAGCACCTGCTTTCGATTTAGTTTTTAGTTGATGTGACAGATTTTTGTAGAAAGTGTGGTACACCGGAGGCACAAACTGCAACAGCTGTTGAAGATTTTGCCATTTTAGGAATTTAATTTTTGGTGCCTCATTATACAATAGGCAAAATTTTTGTGCTGCTGGTCTTCCTTTTCTTTTTAGGGCCCAGTCTGCTTCATAAAATTCGAAAGATTCACTTAGCGTGTCTTTAAATTTCATTGTAAATGGTTGATCTTTTTCAACTCTTATCCATCTAATTTGTCTCCAGGCAATCTTCTTTTTTTCTTTGTCACTGCGAACAATGAAAGTTATACCTTCAAGCTCTGAAAATGAGAAAAACTCAAAAAAGTCTGCCGATGTCATTTGTGTTATAGAAAATTTCTTGCAACTCTCTTTAATGGCTCTATTCCATTCACTAGGTACCTACGTATACGTACTCAACGTGGCGCTTGTGCTTCTCAATTAATGCAAAGTCTTTATCGCACTCCATGTAAGTGTGCGCCGGCTAAAAATGGTATAAGTGCACCTGTACTACTTTTTCCCAAACGAAACGAGCTTTTAAGAGTTGAGCTTGAGCTAGTGATTTATAGATGACGCTAAGATGTTGGAATAGCACTTGTACCATTTTTTTTCTAAACAGATATACACTTTAACTAACTTGTGGTGCACTTATCTACCATAATTGAAAAATGTTACTTGTACTACTTTTCTACTGACCCCCTCAAATAAACATTGCAACCTGCAACAGCAAGAACAGAGGAGATGGAGGAAGCAGTTTTACATGAAGTGGAGCGAAGCCCCAATACAGGTACACGCAAAATTGCACAACAATTAAACATTTCTTACTTTACTGTATGGCAGATCTTAAGGGAACATCCTCCCTAGCGAGTTGTTTATTGTACTTGGCTTTTGAAACAACAGGTATCATCTCCGACATTTTTATCCCATATTATCTTTACCGATGAAGCGTTTTTCTCCCAAAATTCAATTATGAACTTCCATAACAATCATATCTGGGCTGAAGAAAATCCTCATGCGGTTATAGAAAATAATTATCAACAGTTTACCGTGAATGTTTGGGTTGGTATTGTGGGTGATTATCTCATTGCACCTCATTTTTTACCACCAAGAGTAAATGGTCAAGAGTATCGTCATGTTTTTGAATTTTTTTTGGACATGCAATAAAGTGATTTTTATGCTTTTCCTCAAGAACGAAGCATGATACGAAACAAATGCTAAAAATTAAAAAGATATAGATTTAGTTGCCTAATGCGAGAAAAGTACAAAAAAATCAGTGGGTCACATTTTTCTCAAAAATCGTAGTTAAGGTGCCTTCTGGGACGCCACTGGACTTAAACATTTTAGTCTTGTTAGGGCTAAATTAGCCTCTTACTACCCTAAATAACACTGCTAAATTTCAACAAATTCGGTTAAAGGAATATTAAGATATTTACGAAAAAACGTTTTTTCTTTTAAAGTTTATATAAAGTTTTCGTCTTAAAATCACTTAAAGAGTCACCTCTTGGAGGTTGGCCACGTAATTAAATAACACCCTGGATGTAGGTATGTAGAAGTATGTACTATTATTTTAATCTCTTTTTCTTCTAAGTCTGTTAGTCAGATCAAGATTTTCGCTACACTCTGTAGGTACCTAAATGAAAATCCACCTGCATGTTGCTTGATTTTTATCTGTCAGTAATTTTTTTGTTTCTAAAATTACGATATTGCTAATGGTTAATACTGTACGGAGAACTTTAGAAAATCCAACTTTAACGACCAATTTACAAAACTCGATTTTTTTGTCGGCATATCGTTAAGAATCATAATGCAGATTTTATTTCCTATTTATTTTGCAGAGACAACATTAAAATTGTCACAATTAAGAGAATTTAAAACCTTTTTATAGGTGGAATTGCTGAAGAAGGATATTAATTAATAATGGAATTAAATTTTCAAGAAGAAATAACAAACATATAAACCTTATGGGTTTTTAGTTTGCAATTTTTCTGGATTCATTTTATGATATAAGTTTTTATGATTATTGCTGCGCGGTTGTAACTAAAAATGTTTTATACCATTAGCCGAGTCCAGTAACAAGAATTTAAATATTAAGTCAATAAAAATACTTCCAAGAATTAATTTAAAATGAGCATTGACGTGGAATGTTCAAAAAATCTATTTTATCTAGAAAAACAAAAATAATAGCTGTAATTAATATTTTGATTATAATTTCGGAAATAATTAGTTTTTAGCGTAACTATACAGGGTGTCCTGGAAAATGTGGGAAATCTCTCGGATAGAGCATGAAAAAATAATATGACAAGTTCCTATAAAAGTTTTTCTTGCACACTTGCCCTATGGAGACATGTGCCCCTGAAGGACGCCACTGGAAATCGGTTTATCTTAAATAACTTTCAAAGTACTTAATATAATTTAATAAAAATTTAATGTAATCGACAGTAGTAAGAACCTCTTAAAATAGTGTCCTTGAAACATATTTCGCTCTTTTAGTTTACCGTGGGCGGACTAAGCCTTACAATTTAATGTTTAAATTTTTAACACCCTGTATGATAAGGACTTAAAAAAAATAAAACTGGATACCTTGGACCTTAGTCTAATGAAAAGGTACTTTTATTTACTGTCGATAAAATGAACCGTTCTCGAGAAGAAGAATAATAAACGAATTCATGGTTTATTTTTAATAAAAAGACCATGATTTCTATTTTGTTTCCCGACCACAAGGTGTAATACAAAAGTCATTCAAACAACAGAAAGTTTCATTTTAAGTTGTTTAATCTGAAAAAATACAAAAATTAAAAAAAAAAGCAGTGATATAATAGGAGGCACCTTAACGAAATTATTGAAAAACTTCATAAGAGGGTTCAACATGGGCTCCGTGAAGTCGGATACTTTCGCGGGCACGATGAATTGAGGACTGCTGTACCCGCCACAATAACCCAGCCTTGGTCCTTATCACATCACAATGAAACGTGATTCTCTGTAGAAGTTTCTCCCTAGTGCTGACCGGAGTGGAATACACCAAGTTTCTCAGGTGTCCCCTCCGATAAAAATCCAACGGCGTTAGGTCGGGAGATCGAGGAGGCCAGGCAGTAGGTCCTCTTCTGCCTATCCAACGATTTGGATGGCCCTTATTCAGGTACTTATGCACACCAACGCTGAAATGAGGTGGTACCCCATCGTGCATGAAGTACATGTTTCGGCGGATTTCAAGTGGTAAGTGCTTTATTAAATCCTGAAAAGCGTTCTGGAGGAACTTCAAATAAGTTGCCCAGTCAAGCGTTCCGACAGTACGAATGGTCCAATCAAAAAATTGCCAATGATTCCTTCGCCGATATTAATTGATTGGAACTGATGTTGATGATGCGAAACAATAGTGGCATGAGGATTTTCACCAGCTAATACATATGTGCTGTGTAAATTGGTGATACCATTATTGAAAGGAATAATGCTAATGAAGTTTACATTATTTTGTTGCTGATCTAATAGCCAGTTTGCAAACTACGAGGAATATGTTCAAGTATCAGTTTACGTACTTTTTGCAAATGATATGGATCTAACAACTGTTCTTGAAGAACTCCATGTACTATTGTTTTCGATGTATTAAACTGTGCTCGTTGATGGACTGTCATCTACATCATTTAAAATATTTTCCTCTAATTGCGACGTATGTACGGTTCTTCTCAAACTAGCATCAGTACTATTTTTTCCAAACTTTTTATGAACAACAAATTATGAAGAAAGTTGGTCAACTCGTTGAAATGTCTTCTGGTATGGCATAGTACGGTTAGGTAATCTTTCGTGATATAACCTAGTGGCTTCTATAGCACTACACGACGCGAGACCATATATCAGATGCATATCTGAATACTTAATGAACATGTATCCCATAGTTCGAATTAATTCACAATTAAATTCACCACGAAATCCAAAAATCAGTAAATTAATATCGAAGTAAAGGATCAATGTGATGTGAAAGATGACAAGTTCTAAAATGTAGCAGATTTTATTTATTTTGTACCATAGTAACGTTTGCAACAACAATACGTTTTTTTGGTGCCGATAAATAAATAAAACGCACATTTTTCATTCAAAATTAATTTATTATTCTTTTTCTCGAAAAAGGTTAATTTTATCGACAATAAACAAGAGTAGCTTTTTCTTAGTTTAAGGTGCAAGCTACCTAGATTTATTTTTTTAAATATTTATCATACAGGCTGTTAAAAATGTAAGCCTTAAGTTGTAAAGCTTAGTCCGCCCCTGGTAAACTAAAAAAGCTAAATATGTTTCAAGCACTATTATAAGAGGTCCTTACTAGTGTCCATCACATGAAATTTATATTAAATTATATTAAGTACTTTGAAAGTTATTCAAGAAAGACCGATTTCCAGCGGCGTCCTTCAGGGTCACATATCTAGGGAGGGTCTGTAAGAAAAATTTTTTTAGGAACTTGTAATCTTATTTTTTCATGTCCTATCTGAATCCCGGAGATTTTCCACATTTTCTCGGACACCCTGAATAATTGTTTGAGAGTTTTCAGTTTGGCAAGGTGCTATATAAACGAAAATAAAGCGTTGTTAATAAAACCAATAAAAAATTATATGTGCCTACTTAGGGATAATTAATAATACTTCTGATTCTTTCTTAACTAAAATATTACGCTCTATACGTTTTTAAAAATCTAGAGGATTAGGAATCCTCTAGACAAATTTGATTCATACTTTAAATAGTACGTATTCGGATGGGGTACCGCACTGTAGTAGATGGTATATTTTAGCATTTTTATTTTGAACCAACTGGTTGACGTTGAATATTCATTTCCGGGATCGGTTGATTAGCCGCTTTGGACCAATAGTCTGGCCAGCTCCATCTCCTGATCTTACATTATTAGATTATTTTCTATGTTGAAGCATAGAGAAACTTTTTTAAAAGTTAATCTTGACCTAATAAAGAAAAATTGTTCTGGTAGGACAAATTAGTCTAGACACAGAAATGGAGATCTGGTGGAACTTCGAAAAATATTAGAAGAATATGTTCTGGTAGGAGGCCTGTATACTATTTGAGTTTACAACGATAACGATTATTTAAAGAAAATACAAAAATGCAAGAATTTATCGTGGTATTTTTAAAATAATATTAATAAAAAATACCTACGTAAAAAGAAGAGCTGATACTTTATTTAAAATTGATTTAATTTAAAATATTTAATTTCGCTGTAGCTTTCATTATTTTAATTTTAATTAATTTTTTTGTACAGGGTACCTATGCAAAAGATACAAAAATGCAAAATTTAGTGAAGAGTATAATATAGCTAATTGTCTATTTTAAAGTTTTAATGCAAAATTATTTCAATTTAAAAGAATTCTTATTTTTTTATTACATATTTCAAGCAAAAATTTAAAATTTGTAAATTACGCGTTTAAAATCAACTTATTCCCCTAAGTGTGATACTATTAGCTTTTCTTGTTTGATTACACCTTTGATGTATTTGTCAAAATAAAATATATTATGTTATTTCTAGAGTTTACAGCAAAGAATATTTATAGTGCAGAATGAGAAGGAGTCTAAGAGAAGCTTTAATTCAGAAAAACGTAATTTCAAATTTCTAGTTGAAGATTTGTTATAAAAATTTAAAACAACTTCTTTATTTAACAGAAAGAGGTTTGTCCCTTTTCTTTTCGCCAGATCCAATCCTTGGACGCGTTTTGTCATATTTCGACTCATCGGCAAGGCTATAGATTCTGACTAAAAGGGAAAGGGCCTTACAGTGCATTCCAACACATAATGTAACAATACATATATGCGAGATGTTGCACGTGGCGACATCTGGTTGGGCGGACAGCTTGATTGTCATAAGATGTCGCCACGTGCAACGTGCAACATCTCGCATATGTATCGTTCTTTATTCAACGTTATGCCTAGGGTGAGTAAAATTTCTTTTCTAAAAAAATCCAAAATACGATGGGTAAGTGCGATACCTACATATTTTGGGTACTAACGCTTTGTTTTTTCTCTTACGTGTTAAGTAGTTATGGCGTAGCAAGACTGAACAATCATTTTTAACTTTGCAACATTAAATTACCGCCAGTTTTTTGTAAAACAACTGGCAGATATCAAATAATATTCCACTTTCATAATACATGTTGTCCTCTAATAAAAATAAGTCATATTAAGTATTATCTTTAATACCATTTCAATTATCTTCAAATAATGTGTGTTTTCAGACGACCTTTCTGATGGACTACTTCTTGTAAGTTTATTGCCAAAAATGACATTTTAAATCAAGTTATAAGTCCTAACAATAGGCTTATCTATGCCCAAACTAAAAAAGAAGTATCGCCAATCTGAATACCGGTTGCTTTATTTATCAACTAAAAAATTTTTTTTTTACTAATGTCGTGTTTGTTTATTGAATGTTTTGGAAAGTATCAATAATATAAACAAATATGGAGGGTAATGAACTGGATGACAACAATTATTGTTGTTTGAAATGTGAACAAGTATGCAATGCGATTTTCCTGCTGACTATAATAAAAAACAAATTACATATTTCTCAATGATTTTCGATAAGGAAGTCGAATTTAATGTCAAAAAATACATAGATTTACAAATTTGACAGATGAGACGCCATTTTGAATTTTCTTAAATGGCAACCCCCATAAATAACTACACGATTGAATTGCATTTGGCGATCCAATTCCAAAACTATATAGTTGTTGATACTTATTTGCAGCCGTTTCGGAAATACGGGTGTTCCTAATTTGCCTCCATCGACTTTGTCTTTTAAGTGTCTCACCCCTTTAATAAATAGACCTTCTAAGCTGAACGCCCTAATTTTTTTTTCACAGTGACATAATTTCCCGTAAGCAAGCGATCTGCGCTATAGTCGAATCCGACAGATGTCAAAAAGTGACAGAGACGACGCTATTTTGAAAAAAATTAGGGTGTTCAGCTTAGAAGGTCTATTTATTAAAGGGGTGAGGCACTTAAAAGACAAAATCGATGGAGGCAAATTAGGACTTCCCGTATTTCCGAAACGGCTGAAAATAAGTATCAACAACTATATACTTTTAGAATCGGATCGCCAAATGCATTTCAATCGTGTGGTTATTTATGAGGGTTGCCATTTAAAAAAATTCGAAATGGCGTCGTATCTGTCACCTTTTGAGACCTGTCGGATTTGACTATAGCGCAGATCGCTTGCTCACGGGAAATTATGTCACTGTGAAAAAAATTAGGGCATTCAGCTTAGAAGGTCTATTTATTAAAGGGGTGAGACATTTAAAAGACAAAATCGAATGAGGCAAATTAGGAACCTCCTTATTTCCGAAACGGCTGAAAATAAGTATCAACAACTATATACTTTTAGAATCGGATCGCCAAATGCATTTCAATCGTGTGGTTATTTATGAGGGTTGCCTTAAAAAAAATTTAAAATGGCGTCTCATCTGTCAAATTTGTAAATCCATGTATTTTTTGACATTAAATTCGGCTTCCTTATCAAAAATTATTGCGAAATATGTAATTTGTTTTTTATTATAGTCAGCAGGAAAATCGCCAATCGGGTGAGACACTTAAAAAAATGTCCCTGTACATATGTGACGAATGTAAAATACTAGTGGCAAGAATGCCCTACATGCTGAAATTATTGGAAGAAATGAAAAGGGATATCTATAGAAATTCTCAAAACTAATGGTACTAAAGGTACATATGCGGCTGTGCTCCAGAACGACTGAAAGAAGAGATTGAAAATAAATTAAGAGGAAAATATGAAGTAGATTTGCCTAGGAAGACACTTCCAAGAATAAAAATTGCTGGTTATACTGGCAACGACACTATGGTAAATTTGGAGAAAACTATAAGGAAACAGAATGTATGGATAGACCCAGGTGAGCACCTAAAAATAACTTATGTCAGGAAAATTAAAAATAAGCCCAACTCGACAATATATGCTTAATGTATAGGAAGTCTTCTTGTAAAAGTGAGGGAACATGAAAAAATATATATAGACTGGGAACGTCTGCCAGTATATGAAGATATTAATGTGGTAAGATGCTATAATTGCCAAGGGTTTTACCATAAGAGTAATAACTGTACCAGGAAACTAATGTGTGGAAACTGCAGTGAAGAGCATAACACACGAGAATGTGGTAACAGCACAGTAAGATGTATCAACTGTTTGACAGCAAATAAACAGTTTAAATTAGGATATGATATTGAACATACTACCTTAGGCACAAATTGTCCATCACTTAAACACCATACATTAGTAATAAAAAACATAATTGACTATAGTGCATTATAATATGGTAAATCACAAACAGGATGAGATTCTCAGGACAATTGAGGAGGAAAGTGTATCTATTGATATGAAAGTGGACAACAACAAAATAAAACAATTGTTTTGGGGCGAAAGTTTCTTATAAGACAAAAAGAACAAATGCAAAAAAACTATAACAGCACTTTACCAAAAAACAAATTAAATATGACTAAATTCAAGGAGCAATTGCGGGGGTTTGACTGGTCAGTTGTATTAGATCAAAAAAACCCGGAAATAGCTACAAAAAAATTCATAGACTCTTACACAAAACTATTAGATAACTCAACAGAAACTTATGTCCTAAATATAAAAAGTACAAAAAAAAATAAAAAACTGGATTACTAACGGTATTATTACATCCATTAAAGTGAGGGATAAAATGAAAAAAAAAAATTATTAGCCAAACACAGCCAACAACTTGAACTAGAATATAAAAATTATCGCTATCGACTAAACAAATTGATTCATAAACAAAATAATGATTGTTATAGGAATGAAATTGAAAATAATAAAAATAACATGAAAAATACTTTATACTATTATAAAGGATGAAACGTACGGATTGGAATGATAGATACAACAGTTTCATTAATATACAAAATGAGGTAGGTCAGGATATTGCCGATTCTTTGGAGATGGCTAATTTTGTAAAATAAATATTTTGCTAATATTGGTATCAAAATGGCCGAGACCATCCCGACCCCGATAACGGAGTGCCAAAGAAGTCGGTCGATACAAAACACAATTTTTCTTTCTCCAATAAATAGAAACGAATTAATATCACATATAGCTTCTTTAAAGAATAGTAGTTCACATGGGTTTGATGGCGTTGGCGTGGAAGCTAATAAAAAGACACATTTAGAGATAATTGATCCCTTATTGCATATGAAGGGTACAGGCAAAGAAGGGGGAATGTCAAAAAATGTAAATGTTCAGTAAAGCAATTTTAAAGTTTAAAACCCTATAACTTTATATGTGTGTTAGTTTTAGGCCCAATCTTTTTATGAAATAAATTGGGATGTGTATTGGACATTGAAAGACAAAAATGTGTTACTTAGATTTCCCTTACAATTTTTGTAAAGCGTAAAGTCTTTGCATGCACTACCACTTGAGTCCATTGTACTATTATTTTTTACTTTGTAACACAATCACTACTAACTAAACTTGTGCGCACCTGTCTACAAACTCAAATAAACACCAAATACGCAGACAAAAAGACTACCGCCACGCCAAGGTCGTAATTTTACGCAGCGCTGTTAGCACTGTTTTTGTGACTTTCCGCCTTCTTAGCCTGATCCGCACGGACATTCCCCCTTTTTAGCCTGTACGGCAAAACTTTAAGTCACGATATTTTTTGACTCTCCTTCTTTTTCGCCTTTATGATGTTACAACACGATAGATTTTCTTATTTCCTATCGAATGGCTTGATTAGTTTAAAATGCGGAAATATTGACATTCCCCCTTCTTTGCCTGTACCCTTCATATACTTAATTAAATTTTGGAAAAGGGAGTGGTACCAAGTTACTTTAAAATATCAATAATTACACCCATTCATAAATCTGGACCAACACCCACCATTGGTAAATTTAGACCAATAAGCCTTATAAGTAATTTTACAAAATTATTTGAGAAATGCATTAAGTGGAGAATGAGTATTTTCTTTAAGGAAAATAATGTTCTTTCGCCCAATCAGTATGGGTTTGTTGAGGGGTATAGTACTTCGGACGCTATGCATAGACTTATAATAGAAGTGGTTAATAATTTGAATACAAATAAAAAATGTCTAGCGGTATTTTTGGACCTGGCAAAAGCGTTCGATATACTGTACCCCATGACAGACTTCTGAATGTTTTATACAATTATGGCATGGGAGGGTGTGCATTTGAATTATTAAAAAGTTATTTGTCGGATAGATATCAAATGGTAAAACTTAACTCAGTCGTAAGTGAGAAACAAGAAATTAAGATTGGCATTCCCCAGGGTACGTTTCTGGGCCCGCTGCTATTAATCTCGTACATCAACTCGTTGTTGGAACTGAATATGGATGGGCTAAGCATCTCATATGCGGATGATAGTGCAATTATATTCTCGAGCAGCAGCTGGGAGAGTCTAAGAACTAAAACTGTAAATAACCTAATACCAGTAAAAAACAGGCTAAATACAAACAAATTATCTCTAAATTTAACAAAAACAAATTACATCGCTTTTTCGCTAACTGGAGCAAACAGGCCCACATTTAATAACATTGTGGTAGATGATCATTCACTGCAAGAGGTTCCACAGACTAAGTACCTTGGCATTATTATAGATCAGTTTGTTAAATGGAAGCCTCATATTGAATATCTCTCGACTAGGATTTGCAAACTTATTCATAAATTTTAAGTACTAAATTTTTAGATAGAAAAACACTGATAACTGTTTATAAAGCCCTCGTTGAGTCAATAATTAGATATGGAATTCTGGTATGGGGTGGTCTATACAATAACAGCTTATACAAATTAAATGTCACACAAAAATATATCCTAAAAATAATATTTAAAAAAAATAGACTATATCCTACGAATTTTTTACAAAAGAAATAGTAAATATCAGAACAATATATATGTTGACTATATGCTCCTTTCTCCATAGTCACAAGGAATTACAAACCTATATAAATCATGATTATACCACACGGGCTCAGGTGAACCAGGAGTTACAAATACCACTAAGTTTTAATAATGTAAATTTAAAATATATAAAATATATTGGTCCTAAGATTTATAATGTATTGCCGATTGATGTTAGAAACTGTAATCGTGAAAAGACGTTTAAAGACAAGTGTAGGAAGTTTATCATTACAAATAAACATTTAGAGAAGATTTTTGATTAGATACCTGCAATATTTCGTGATTGTTATTGTTTATTCTTTTTCTTTGGCTTTGAGCCAAAAAAAAAAGGAATTGTGGCTTGTAGTTATACCCACTCTGCTCCCAGCACATACAGCTATTCACTCAGCTAGGTGCTATTTTTTTTCTTGATAATTAACTGTGAATAAGTTATGTATGTAGTATGTTTATTAGTGTATGGTGTTTATTAGTGTATGGCATATTTGCAAATTAAGCATAAATTATTATTAATATTTCTTTTTAACTAAGTTTGCATAATTGGTCGATTTATTCATATGAATAGTAATATTGTAAGCTTTATGAAAATGGAATATGAAATAAATAAAAAAAATTAAAATGAATTATTGGTTACAACTGAACCCCAAGCTACAATGATATATGTACACACAGGGTACATACACAGTATTCGTAAATATACAGGGTCTTTTATTTAAAATTCCGAGGGCCTATACCCCGAAAACGAATGGAAATATTTTTATTTCGTAAAAAGCCTTTTGCATTTTTTAAAGATAAATAAAATATAAATCGATTGCGAAAGTTATTTAAATTTTAAGACTTTTTTGTCATTAACCCTAATTCGATTATTTCTCTATTTCTTAAGTAATTCAAAGTTTTAAAAAACTGTAAAACCTAATTTCTACTAGGTACCTATGTTTAAATATTATGAAGGGTTTGAAGAGAAGAGCACACACGGGGGTAGTTTTCTTTGACATCAACAAGGCACTTAACAAGGTATGGCACAACGACCTACTTGTAAAGCTAATAAGACTAGGAGCTCCCAACTGGTGCTAGGAATTTTTTTAACTTTATTTATTATTGAAATATTCAAATTATTCAATGTTCGAATATCATCTAAGAGTATTCAAATTTTTGGTTTTGAATATTCAAATATTCGATTTCTAATATTCAGATATTCAATTTCGAATATTCAAATATTGTAATACGAAAAAAGATATCAAAATTAGGAAAAAGTCAAAGTAGCGTACATTTCATTGTCAATAATATTCGTTAAAGTGCTTCCCTGGACGTCACTGGACTTAATAAATTTAATCTAGTCAGGGCTAATTAAGCCCCTTATCATTGTGAATAACGGTGGCAAATTTTAATATAGTCGGGTATAGGATATTTAAAAAAACTATAACAAACCGATTATTTTTTAAACTTTAACATCCTGTATATAAGAACGGGGCAACTTCGGACAAATATTCATATGAACTTTTTCTCTTAGAATATCATAAGGAGCGACCTTCTTAAGTTACGTACTTCTGAAATACCCTGTATGATACCATAATAATAAGTGAAAATAATTTGTATTCGGTTGTAAAAAAAAAATCATTTAATTAACAATTATTTAATACAATTAACAAATATCGTATTTTTTAAATAAAATATTTGATAACTGAATAGTCGAATATTGAAACATTTAAACATGCAATTAATTGAATACTCAAATAATCGAACATGAATAATTTTAAATTAAAATAAAAATTGACAGATGAGAAAGGTTATTTTGGTCTTTAATTTACAGGTATTGGCCAAAGGTACAACTAAATTACAGGTGTGATTATAGACGTATTTAGATCTAAGTAATAAAATTAGGAAAATGATACTGTGTATAATAATTATGGGGTTTTTCGTTGGTAATTATAGACAGCGTTTATTGTATATTTATCTTAAGTAATTAGGCTATTAAGTATTAGATTAGCACCTGAAGGTATTTCAATTTGATTGTTAACAACATTACATCGATTTTTTAAAGCTTTTTTGATTGCTAATGTCTCTAATAGGTTGAGTTTTCTACCCTTGTGTTAAATATATATCGGTTTTATTTTGTTGGATATTGAGTGGTTATTTATTATACAGTGGTCCGCTATTCCTGTTTTATTTTGTTTTTTTTTAAATGAATGTTTTATATTCTTTAAGCCTAGTTTTAAAGTTTCTACCTGTTTGACCTATATAGATTGCATCACAGTCACCACATTGTATTTGGTAGACCCCGCTATGTGTTAATTTGTCTTTACTTTAAATTTTTGAATTAGCTATGTATTTACCTAGGTTACTTTTATTGACTTGTAAGGGGATAAGTTTATGGTTTTTGAGTTTTTTGGAGATTTTTTGGCTTGTGTGACCTGTATATCTGATTGAACTGTATTTCGCGTTTGATGGAAGGGGACGTCCCCTCAAAAACCATAAACTTATCCCCATACAAGTCAATAAAAATAACTCAGGTAAATACATAGCTAATTTAAGAATCGAAAATAAAGACAAATTAACACATAGCGGGGTCTACCAAATACAATGTGATGACTGTGATGCAATCTATATAGGTCAAACAGGTAGAAACTTTAAAACTAGGCTTAAAGAACATAAAACATCCATTTAAAAAAAAACAAAATAAAACAGGAATAGCGGACCACTGTATAATAAATAACCACCCAATATCCAACAAAATAAAACCGATATAATATATTCAACACAAGGGTAGAAAACTCAACCTATTAGAGACATTAGCAATCAAAAAAGCTTAAAAAAATCGATGAAATGTTGTTAACAATCAAATTGAAATACCTTCAGGTGTGTAAACGCTGTCTATAATTACCAACGAAAAAACCCATAATTAATATACACAGTATTATTTTCCTAATTTTATTACTTAGATGTAAATACCTCTATAATCACACCTGTAATTTAGTTATACCTTTGGGCCAATACCTGTAAATTAAGGACCAAAATAACCTTTCTCATTTGTCAATTTTTATTTTAATGACATGTAGAATTTTTAACTGTCTTACAATGCCTTTGATTATGACCCGCAAGGGTTGAAACACGTGTCAGGAAACTGAAATATTTTGTGAAATATAACAAGTACTACTTTAATTTCCTCTACTATGAAAAATATTCGGTATTTGAGTATTTGAATATTCGAATAGTCGAATTAATCGAGTTTGATTCCTAGCACTACTCCCATCTACCTCATCAAGGTAGTGACTTCTTTTCTAGACAATGCAATACATTTTGCATACTCGTCGGAGAACGCGCTTTCTTCAACAAAATACATCAGGGCCTCTATCTCCGATGCTGTACAGTATACATATACCGTACACTTACGACATACAGAAAGACAAAATAAGCTCATCCAAACAATCTTGGTTAATCATCTCGAGATTGCAGCGCCATATTCGACTTATAGAAAAATTGCTTTTGGCTTGAAAGATTAGCCTGAATCCTTCCAAGATGAAGGCCATATATTTCTCGAAAAGTCACGCTAGAAGACCGGAAATCAGGCTTCTTGTCAAGATGATTTGGTGCTAGAAAGTTAAACATCGAAACTTATCTTCGATTCGAGGCTGAATTGGAGGCCAAATTCAATAAAGCTTACATTGCGCCAGTTAAGCTCTATCTACACCCTGCTTCATAGGAGAAGTAGAACTTGTAATAGGACGAAAGTCGACCTCTACAAGATCTTGATTAGGCCGGTTCTGACGTAAGGTGCACCTTCGTGCTGTTTTATAGACAGAGCGGAGGTGAATAAGTTTCAGGTAATTCAGAACACAGCGCTCAAATTGATCGCAAATGTCCCGAGTTACACAACCAATCGTGTACTGCACGACGACTTTCATATACCGACCTTTTTGAAAATCATAACCGACTATTACAGACCTACAGAAATTTGGACCAATGAGTTTATAACACAATCACATGCCAGAGCAAGACCTGACCCGACTTACAAACCACCGAAAGACTGACTGCCTATTGGCGAGCCCAATCAACAGTAGAAAGGCACTAGAAAGGCACTAGAAAGGCACTAGAAAGGGTGAAGAAGCACTATCAGCACCGTCTAAAAAAAATCCTGCAAAAGGCGCCAACGCAACGCCAGGACAAGACCGAACAAATTAAGCTTTTGCCAAATAGTAACCAAAATTTATACGAACAATACTGCATAAGTAAACGTCGATAGAAAAGAAGTCAAAGAATTATCCCAACTCAAAACACATAGAAGATCTCGTAGTAGGTCTCTAAAAAATGAAAATAATTTACCGTCGCTACACAGATAAAAAGGATGTCTTAATGTAAAGCAAAACGAATATAAAACAAGGCTGCCATGTCTTTCGATATGTCCAAATGAATATTTCCTTGAAAATAGTCAGGTACATCCTGGGAAGCAATTTTCGTCATTTTCTTAGCGGGAAGAAAACTATACTTAAACTAAGACAACAGTTTTAAACCATTCAAAGCATAGCCGTGACTTAAATTCATTATTTTCTTCATCTGAAAATAAGGCAAATTATTTTTTAGGACAAATTTAAAAGAATCAATTCTTTAAGTAAGATTTATATTCTAACGGTCAAAAAGATGACATCCTTGACGCCTTTAAATCTAAAAGTACTGTGTACAAGTATTTATTTATTTCTGTCAAGAATATGTGTCTTTGCTCCAAGGACACAAGACCTTGTTATTGCTTTAACTCAAAGATGGCATCCTCGAATTGAGACTAAGAAATTCTTAATTTCTTTCGTTAAACGATTTAATGAAATTGTTACAAGTTCATATGACTTGTTGCAAGAACCCATTTCTTTGCAGCCAACAAGTACAAATACCTGGACGGCTTTAGAGAGGTTTATTGTTCGTTAATAAATAGATGTTTGCACTATTTTTATTTGTTCTAGCTATTCACATAATAAAAAGATTTTTTTAAAAATACGCACATTACGCTCAAATATAGAAAAACGAAATTGATGTCTTTAAGGAAGCGAATATAGACAGTTATTTTCAAGAAAGTATACGTCATCTAATTCGTCGCCTGTTTTGAGTTTAAAGTGCGCACGCAACAAATCACAAGTCACATGGTCGTACGATGTCACGACACTAAAAAATCACACACATACGCAACTAATGTAACCATATCCACAATCCACATCCACTAAGTCATAGAAAAAATGATCGGTATAACACTAAGCCGATATGTTTCATAGAAACCTCAAGTTCTTGGGTCACTGGAGTACTGATATGACTCCGCGCAGATGCCTAATTGCATGTAAATAGCTATACCATACTCTTAGGATAAGGGCCCAATTACTTTGGCACAAAGAACTTTATCTTTGTTAAAAATACCATTTTAAAATAAAGAGTCGGTCCATAGTTCCCAAAGAGACCTGATATAAATTAGGAGTTAAAAAACCCAAAGTCTTGGGTTTTTTAACTCCCCATTTTAAAATGTTACAATTCCAAAGACGCCAGCTTTTGAACAAGGAATTTTACCGTCAAGAACATAACCAGAAATGACCAAAGACACAGAAAATCATATATTAACAACACATTCACTCTAAATAAGATTATAACCTTCAGATTAAGTAATATAATAGTTATTTATGATACAAGTGTGTTATGTTATAGTACACTGCGTCCATAAAGTCTTGCACAAATTCATTTAAAATTCAGGGGCTTACTTTTTTTAAAAACGCTCGGACACGTCAATTAGTACTTTTGTTTGCGCATTTTTTAACGTAAAATGTTTTTATACAGGGTGTCGCACGTATGAGGTATGAGGTCATCAAGGATTTTTTTTAATAGAACACCCTGTATATTATATTAATTTTGAATTCTATGATGAACACTTAACACCTCTGGAAATCACGGTTTCCGAAATATTGACGTTTGAAAATTTATTTTAAACACATTTATTGATGACCTCATACCTCATACGTGCGACACCCTGTATAAAAACATTTTACGTTAAAAAATGCGCAAACAAAAGTACTAATTGACGTGTCCGAGCGTTTTTAAAAAGTAAATACCTGAATTTTAAATGAATTTGTGCAAGACTTTATGGACGCACTGTATATAAGTCACGGTGGGAAATGTTTAGCCCTCAAGGCCGTAGGCCGAGAGGGCTAATTCCCGAGTGACTTATATGACCTAACACACTAGTGCCATACAAAATTTTATCCAACACTTGATGATATTAATAAAAAATAGAAAAATTATATTGTCTTAATGTAAACTGGAGAACCCTGTATTATATTTTAATTGACATATTTTTGAATGACAAATTTGACACGTAAAAGTACGTTAGTGTGATTATTGTTGTTATGGAATTAATTAATAACAAAAATTTAAAGAGTAAATCAAACTATTATTTTTGCCATTTTCGATGATGGTTTTTCAAAATATAAAAAAAATAAAAGAAGCTAGCGTGTTCATTTATTATACCACACAAGTCAAAAGATAGTTATGACAAAACCTTTAAAGAGGTTATCGACTGGTGTGATTAAAGATGTGCCTGCGTGAGTTATAATCATAACCCACTAGTGATTTATGGTTATAACCCACGTGAGTTATAAGCTACTTTATTAGTCGAAAATCGAACTAATAATGTTCACATTATATGTAAGTGTTGGATAATAGTTATTTATGGTACTAGTGATACAATGTTTTATCCAACAAGTGGAAGAAATAGCTTTTTATGAGATAATAATTTGCTGATATTAACTTGCGTCTCAGTACCCTATAAATATCAGAATGACTTGACAGTGACTTTTTTACATTTTGGTCAGTTGGTTGATTGTTTGGTTCCACGGGCATGATACATTGTTAGCAAATGTTTAAATTAATTTTGACACTTGTCAGTTTTCCCTGCAGAAAAGGGAAGCTTTTTTGAAGAAAAAAACCTATAGAAAATGGAGGAAACCGATGAAAATTACGTTTCTGAGGATATCCTTACGGTAGCGGAAGAAGCAGCGATGCAGATTTTGCCAGAAAAGTCCCGAGATGCTTACGACAAGGAGTTCAAAATGTTTGAGTCTTGGATGAATTCACCGAAGATAAAAGGTATCGATGAAAATGTCCTATTGGCTTATTTTATACATTATTTGCAAAAAAAATTAGCCCCATCGTCGTTATGGACCAAATACTCGATGCTTCGCTCGACTATTCACCTGTATATAAAAAAAAAGACATTTCAAAATATGGCAAACTAACGAGCTTTTTGAAAACAAATCACAGGGATACAAACCAAAGAAGTCCAAGACATTAGAACGACCTGAAATAGAGAAGTTTTTGAACGAAGCTCCCGACGACGAGTACTTGTTGATGAAAGTGGCTTTGATAATGCGGATTAGCGGTGCTTGTAGATGCGATGAATTGGTCAATTTGAAAATAGAAAATATTTAAGACAAAGGCAAATATTTTCACGTAGTTTTGCCAGACACTAAAACCAAGAAATCGAGAAGTTTCACCATACTTGAAGAAGGATTTCCAGTCAACCCGATCAATTTGTGTAAAAAATACATGTCTTTGAGACCAAAGAATACTAGTTCTAGCCGCTTTTTTGTTTTTTACAAAAATGGTAGGTGTACCAGCCAGTGTGTGGGAATAAATACGTTGTCGAAGATACCTTCAAGAACTGCAATGTTTTTAAAATTGGAAAAACCAGCGCTCTACACCAGTCACTGCCTGAGAAGGTCTTCGGCGACTCTTTTGGCCAATGCAGGGGCTAACATGACTACTTTAAAGCGTCACGGAGGATGGAAGTCCTCGACGGTAGCAGAAGGATACTTAGAAGAATCGGTGCATAACAAAATACAAAATGCAGAAAAAATACAAGGTTCTAATGTGTCGGCGTCTTCTAGCACTATCAGCAGCTGTACCGATATTGGAGCATCTGGTTCCAATTAACCAACGAATTTTTCCATGACTTCAAATTCGAATAAACCGTTAGCGTTTTCCTTTAATTTCAATATCAATGTAAATACTACTTTAAATATGAACGTGAGTTATTTGATAGTTTACTTGTCTAAAATGACATTGATAATGACAGTCACAACTGTCATGTGTTGGATAAAGATAATTTATTCTCTTGTGGCCAGTGCTGCCTTTTGTCAGTGTTGGGTAAGTGAAACACTTCGACATATTATGACACTGGATTCATTGTCATAGACAAGGGATAGGTCAGTTTGGTTCTTTGGCATTTGTGTCATTGTCATTTATACGAATTTGTAATATTCTATGCAAATGGTTCAATATACGAAGGGAAATTAGATATGTTTCTGATTTACGGTGAATGCAGGTCAAACGCTAAGGACTCATAAAGAGTATATGGGCATCGTTATCCTCATAGAAAATTCCTTAAAACAAAACTTTTGCAGCTCTGTCTAGGATCTTACTTTGTAAAATCGCTACAAATGCTGAAAATTCAGGCAAAGTTTTACAGCGAGTTCATTGATATCAATAATCCTAAAACTTCACTAGCCCAAATTAAGGAAAATACTAGTGTTTCCATTATCTTCATGGAGGATTCCATATAACAACAAGTTTTATCCAAACAAAACTAAATTAATCCATAGATTGGAACCCGGAGATCCGGCACGACGACTGGAATTCTTAGCAAGATTTTCTGAATTGTATTGCCAAAATATAAATATCTTGTCCAACATTTTATTGAGCGACGAGAGCGGCTTCTATAATAATGGAATCTCGCACCGATATAATTGTCTCTATTAGTTCCAGAATCATCCTCGTTGGTCTGACGAAAGAGGAAATCGCCGCATTTTTGGAATTAATGTTTGGTGCGATTTAATAAACGGATATCTCATTGGACCTTATTTTTACGAAGGCATTTTACCTGGAGAATGTTATTTACATTTTTTTGAAGTTACACTATTAGAAAAGGTATCCTTTAAGCACAGAACGAATATGAAGCTGCAGAAGGATCAGGCTTCTGCTTATAATGCTCAAATTGTTAAAGACCATTTGGACAGATAGTCCCAACTGATTGTTTGGAACCAATGGACCAATAAGATGGTCAGCAAGGTCACCAGATATAACACCCTTAGATTTTTTCTTTGGGTCACTTAAGGGATATTGTCTACGAAACACCAGTTGAAGATATTTATGTTCGGTCTAATGAACAAAATTACAGCGACATGAACTGCTATTGCTAGAAGAACGCTTTTATAAGTTACCCAAAAAAATTATTACAGTTGTGTCCGTGCAAAAGTAATGAATCGACGCACAATTGACTGAATTATTATCAAGTGAATAATTATTTTAGTTCTATTATTGACCCGTTTCCAAAATAAATAATAGTTATTTATAATATAAGTGTTAAAAGTACATTTATAAGGCACGCATGTAGAAATTTGCAGAACGAGCGAAGCAAATTCTGCAAACCACAAGAGTGCCTTAAAAATACTTTTAACACAAATATCACAGAATATTTTGTCTATAAACGGCAATAAAAAGTATACAATAATTGAAAATTAAATGTTTAGAATCTCTTATCCAGGTAGTTTCTAATAGCATCGTATATTTATATTAAATTAGTTTACATTTGTCAATAAAACTTAGCAACCATCATTGTTGGCTGATTTGTTTACAGAAAAATTGAAAATTTGAAAGGTCCTCTCAGTTTTATTAAAACGCTAGCGCTGGCTGTTGTGATTTGCCAAAAATTCAAGAAATACAAGAAATCGATCCACTTAAAGACATAGAAGAACCTGCTAACAGAGCTACCTTGGATTTACTGCCACGAAAATCAGGAATTCAATATGAGATTGCTCATAATAAATTTATAAAATGGCGTGAAAACAAAGGCGTTTCTGGAAAGTATTCCGAAAACATATTCCTGGCCTATTTTGAGGAAAAAGCAAGGGTATGGAAGTCATCTTCTCTTTGGTCCCATTATTCAATTATTAAAGCTATGCTATGTGTAAATAACGACATAGATATCAGCAAACATTTTAAATTGATTGCCTACTTGAAGCGTCAAGGAGAGGGTTACCAGGCCAAAAAATCAAAAATTTTTACTAGAAACCAAATTGAAGAGTTTCTGAAGTGCGCACCGGATGATGAGTACCTTCTGATGAAAGTAGCTACGATTGTAGGAGTATCTGGTGCCTGCCGCAGGAAGGAACTTCGTCAGTTGACTCTTGACAACGTGGAAGATTTGGAGACTTCATTAGTTATTAAAATATCAGACACCAAAACCAAGGTACCACAAAATTTCCCTTGAAAAATTTTACGTTAAAAATTTTTATTTGGATTCTTATCGAAAATATACTGATCTTCGTCCAGCAGATGTCGTACATCGGCGGCTCTTCTTAAAATATGTAAAAGGTAAATGTACCAGAAATCCGGTCGGAATTAATACGTTCGGAAAATTTCCTGCTGCTATAGCAAGATTTCTGCAACGTCCAAATTCAACACTCTATACGGGGCATTGGTTTCGCCGTTCCTCTGCGAGTTTACTTGCGGAAGCTGGAGCAAATTTGACGACAATTAAGCGGCATGGGGGATGGAAATCCTCAACCGTTGCGGAAGGGTACATCGTGGATTCCTTGAAAAATAAAAATTCTATTGCTCAAAAATAAAATTGCTTACAGTACAAACGACATCAGCCGATGATGCTTCAACATCAACTGGACATGCTGCTGTTTCTGTTCAATCCTCCTTAACCGCGAAGAACAGCAGAACTGAGGAAGGAATTCATGTTTCAAATCTTTCAAATTGTACTATTAATATAAGTGTAAATAAATAAAATAGAAATGTTTTTTGACGTTTTTTAAAAAAAAATAATATTTTACTTTTAAAGCTAGTGCTTTAAAGTAAAATTTTTAAGGCTAGTAGACAGTGTTGAAAGTTCCATCTTTAACACGTTTGTAGAAAAAAGAATTTAAGCAAAACCTTATATTACTTAAAAACGAGTGAAGTAATCGAATTGGGGTAGGGGAGAGCGGGTCACAGTGGCCACATTTTTGGATATTATTTTTTTTTTTAGTAGCGATTGCTTTTAATGATACGTACGGCACAGGGTAAGAATAAATACAGTTTTTACTACTTATAAAAAATTTATTGGCAATACAAGATGATTCAAAAACATAATATTTTTAATTCTTTGGGAATATGAAAAAATGGCGACTGTACCCCACAAGCGGGTAACTGTGGCCACATATATGGGACACACTGGCCTCTTAACTAAAAATAACAAAAACAACGTTAAATAAGCGGTAATTACAGCACATTGTAGCCGCTAAGGTCAATACCAAACCTATAAGTGGTTTGCAATCTAGAGGTACCGCCAGTATTTAAAGGTGGTGGAAGAACGGTAACAATATCATCGATTATTACTGTTGCTTCATCTTTAACATTAGGAAACCCAAATTTATTTCCAACTTTTCTTAAAAAGTTAATGCTATATTCTTTAAACGTGGTATTAATATTATCAACTTGCCCAATAAAAGATTGTATGGTTTTTTTGGTTGCAAACCTAACTAAAACAAACGATTTAACAGAGGTATTTGAAGAATCAAAATCTAAATTCTCTTCAGAAAAACCAGAAAGTTCATCATCAGAAGCATCTGTTACGTCCGCCATCTCATTTTCACTTTCACTAGTGGATTCCATAAGTTCCATAATAGGTTTTCTCTTTTGCTTTTCATTGGTCTTTTGCATATTCTTTTTTCGCTTTAAACTTTCCTTCCTCATTTTTTCTATGTTTTCTTCTTCATGCCTCTTAATAACTGGTAAGCTTGTTAAAACTTCTGCTTGCTTTTTCTTTCACCAAAAAATTATACCGAGCAGTGGCCACTGTATACCACCCTGACCTGGCCTACAAATATAACCTCTAATAAAAAAATCCTCTAAAATTTTCATTGCAGTTTTTTTAATCTTGGCTTGCTTTAATTATTAGCTTAGTATATTACTAATATTTTACACAAAACATAATATCCCAAAATTATTTTAAATTATAATGGTACAAAAAACGAAACTCACCTGATTTTTACACGAACCACACAGTTAATACAAAATAACGACAAAACTAATCTAAGGCAAATTACAGAGCGAAAATATAGCAGACATCGTTCTTTGCATTATTTGGCTGCTACCTGCTAGATGGCAGCGTATGTAATGAATGCGTTCGGAAATTATTAATAAGTGACCACTGTGTCCGAGTGGCCACTGTGCCCCGCTCTCCCCTAAATGCCAAAAAAGTCTTATAATCTAAATTACTTTTAAATGTTACTACTTTCGAAGTCTCTGCAGTCGATTTATATTTGTGAAGGGTTCGTATGGATATTATCTTTAAAATTGCAGATCTAGATAAAATTATAATATAGGACTTAGTGTCCTTCTTTTTGCACTGTCATTTTTAACATCTAGTAACCCCGTGAGGTCTATGTCAAAATACAGTAAAAATATTAATTACAAAATTTAAGCCGATTAGCTCGAAACGGTCACAGTAATAATTTAAAACAACAGCAAAATTAAAACTTTGATAGCTACGCAGGTTAGAACAAAATTTTTTAATTCAATAGTGAGTCATCAAATTATATAATGCATTGTTACCACATAAATAATTATTTTAACCTGGTGATAAAATATGAACAAAAACAAAACAGGAAATTTTTCATATCACAAGGAAATCACCATTTAAAGTTCACTGTGTCGAGAGACAAGTGACTGATTTCAGAATAGCGTGCTAAGAAGGGATCAGCTTTAAAGCTCGTAAAGAAATACTCAATAGGAACACATTTAGTGCGTGACTTCTCATCTTAATCCTTCAAAGAGTGCCGACCGAGGCACGTATCGCAGAATTTCATCAGTCATTTTACCGAGGTTGCCGCTGCTGTTTAAAAACATTGGTGTAGGTTAGGAGGACTAGAAACTGTAGTGAATAGTTTTAACATTGAAAATGTTTATATTATCGCACGGGCACGTTAGTATGGGTACGGAATTCGAAATTCTTGTGTTGCATTTGTCCCTGACGTCACACCACGGTGGGTTGGCTGACGCGGCTGGAGCGCGCTTCAGATCATATTCGTATTTCGTAGTGAAAGCGCTTATGTATGATTTATAATGAACGCCGATTACATTAGTTGCATGCTGTTGTTGGAGGAAGAAGACGAAGAGGAGATATTAGCCCAAATTCATCCATTTCGACAAACGTCATATTATAATAACACTTGAATTTATACTATAGGTACCATATTTAAATCAAAGCTGCAGCATACCAAGTAAACAAATCAATTTGATTAAGACGTCAAAGTACCAAAACATTTTAAAATTGTATCATTAGTTGGTATATCCGAGAAAATATCAAAATTAGAAAAAAGTCAGTGGCGTGCATTTTTTGTCAATAATATCCGTTAAGTAGTGTTTCCTGGGAAGCCACTGGACTTAATAAATTTAATCTAGTTAGGGCAAATTAAGCCTCTTATCATTATGAATGACGGTACCAAATTGCAAAAAAATCGGAAAAAGGATATTTACAAAAATAATAAAAAAAAAATTTTTTTTTTAAAACTTGAACACCCTGTACATCAAAAACGGGGCAACTCCGTATACATGTTCAGGTTAGTACTTCTGAAACACCCTGTATACATTCAAATACAACGGTCAAAAACACAAATATTTCCACGATCACCGCCACCGCCAAACAGCCAAGGTTGGTAGTCTCAAAGCTGCAGCGCCACATAAAACTTATCGAGGCGTGGTTAGACAAATGGAAGATTCGCCTAAATGACGCTAAAACCCAAGCCATCTACTTTTCGAGGTCAACATGTAAATTTCCCCAAACCAGACTTCAAGTCAAAAGCACCAGAATAGACTGGTGTAATAACATCAAATATTTGGGCCTGTCCTTCGATAAGAGGCTGGCTTGGAACGATAACGTAGACCAGCGCTTAAAAAAAGCGAATGGTCAACTCGGCGCCATCTACTCGCTCATCAATAGTAGAAGTAGACTAGACTTACGACAAAGACATTGCTGTACAAGACTATTATTAGACCTGTTCTTCTTTATGGCGTCGCTTCCTGGTGCACCGTATCCAAGTCAACAATAAAAAAAATTCAGACATTCCAGATCAAAGTACTCAGAATTATGACTAACGCTCCACGCTTTACGATGATACATACGCTACATAATGACCTACAACTGCTGACAATTGCTGAACATATTGACAAACTTATTATCAACTACTACAAACGGACAGACGTTTCCCTAAATCCGCCGATCATACAATCACACATTCACTCAAACCCACTTAAATCATACAGACTACCGAGAGAATGGCTCACTCCTGCCCAGCCTCCCTTTCCCCCTCCACCACAATAAACTGACCGAGAACGATCACAAAATAATTAAAACTACACATAGACCAAGTCTGTGTACTGTGAAACTACATACCTCTGCTGCTGTCTACCACCCCTTCTACCTCAACAAGTTACGAATTTGAAGATTCAGCATTAAACCTATATATGCTAAGTCCCGCTGAGAAGCTTACCTGTATACAAATAGAAATTAATAGTCCCCGACTGATTTAAAGAACGAACATGATCCAGATTGATAACAAACAATAACACCAAACGATATAATGCAATAATGCGAAAATCACCGGTAAACTAAATTCAACCCTGTCGCCCAGGGCCTTTTAGTTTTATTGCCGCTTGACCAATCGAAATAGAGTTACTGTTGTCATAAAGTACTGATCAATGTTTCCTTCGTATGCATAATCTTGGATTTGAATATGGTATAGGGTAGACTGGGGCGTGTAAAAATGGGGAAAGTGGAAAATCAGAGCGCCAATCAGGCAATATTGAAAGTTTACTTGTCTGTGTGGTTCGAGGCAACTAACTATACATTAGCGCTGTTGAATTATCTATTCCCGGCGAGTTACCAGGTGTTTTTTTCTATCTGAGTAGTAATTTGTAACATAACCTCCGAATCGGTCCGTTGAATAGTGTGTGATATCCCCATAAAAAATTGGTCAAAGGTAAAAACTTATAATATACTTTTAGTTTTATTGCATTTTCTTATGTTTAGTCAATTGTTGTAGCTTTAAAATCCTATATACCGACCAAATCTGAAAGCGGTTTTTACTCACGAACAGGTTTGCACTTCCCCCATAAAAAACATAATAATGGGCATGTGTGAAAATTGTAATGGGGAAAGTCTAAAGGTTAGTTTACACTTGCCCCATTTTCCTGGGAATGCTGAAGTTCGTTGGGACTGACACTTAAAGCTTTTATTATTTACAGAGAGTTGGCGTCATGGTACGAAATTTTAAAAGAAAGTCCGATAGGGCTGCCTATGGGGAGGAGCAATTAAATTCTGCAATAAATGCCGTCAATCAAGGTCAATTAACCATGTCGATGGCCAGTACGGAATTCAGAATCCCATACATTACAATCTACTGTAGAATAACTGGACGCCGTGGCGAAAAAAGCAAGACACAGGGCCGACCTCCAATACTTTCTTGGCAAGATGAGTGTCAACTGGCCGAAAATATAAAAACAATGGAGAAGTGGGGATATGGATTAACTTTGAGAGAGTTTCAAGAAAAAGTCCGGGACTTTGTAACTTTAAATAATATTCCCAATCCTTTTAAGAACAATATGCCAGGCACAGACTGGCTAATAAAGTTTAAACAAAGTCACTCTTTGAGTATGAAAAAACCACAAAGCTTAGAGTACTGCAGGAAGAAATATACGGACTCATTCATAATAGACCAATATTTTGTTTTATTGGAAAAGGCTATATTGGAGTTGGGTCTTCAGGATCGTCCTGAATGTATTTACAATTTAGATGAGACTTCACTGTGTACAGATCCTTCTCGTCTTAAATTTGTTGGCGCGAAAGGCAAACCCTCTTCAAGAATTATTGCATGCTGGATCGGGCAGAGAAAATATAACCGTCCTGGCAGGAGCAAGTGCTAGTGGTAGAAAATTGCCACCATTGATAATATTTAAAGGCAATAATGTATGGAGTTCCTGGATTTCAGAATAAAATGTAGACCTCTTCAAAGACACCGTATATGCAGCCAGCGCCAATGGATGGATGACCTCCGAAATATTTAGAAATTACTTTCTAAAGACTTTTATTCCTTTGGTTCGTGATCAGGCACCAATTATTGTTATATATGATGGGCATGTCTCGCATGTGGATTGCTTATTAATTCAAGCCGCGAGAGAAGAAAATATTCATATACTTAAACTGTCAGCCCATACAAGTCATTTACTTCAACCTCTCGATTTGAGTGTGTTTAGATCCTTTAAGGCAATATGGGAGAGGGAAGTAATAACATGGCAAAGACGACATCAGGGACAATGACTACCAAAAGGGAATTTGCCACATTGCGAGTGAACACCTGGGCTTAAGTAGATTCCGGAATCATAAGAACAGGATTCAGAAAGGATGGTATTGTTCCATTTAATAGACATGTTATTCCTAAAGAAAAGTATGACATCGATGCCCTAAAAAGATGGGAGGAACACTTAAAAAATCAAAGATCTGTAACAGATTTACAACCGAGGCCAGAACGCATTGATATTGAAAGGAATGAACATGATGCTGTAGCACCGAATGTAACAGAAAAACCCGCTACTTTCGAACAGTCAATGTTAAAAACAGTAAAGCCTTTTACATCTGGCGCTTCATTTAAAAGGAAACTAGCATCTAATGCAGAATTACTTACAGCTCCTTCATCAGCATCTAGTGCCACCAATCTCAAAGTAATTGTCAGCTCTGATCAAAATGAAAAAAATATACTAAATAATCATCAGGATCCTATAACTGAAGCTGTAGTACCAGCTACAACCGAAAATCGGCAAGAAAAGAAGGTAAGTTTTGATGATCAACTACTTGATTCGTTCCGACAGTCCTTCTTCTAATCCAAGGAAACGAAAGCGCTTAATTCAAGGTGGCCAAACCATTGCAGGTACTATCGCAAGTAGTCAGTCAAAACTCTCTACAAGTTCATCTACTATATCTAAACCAGCTATGAAAATTGACCGAAAGAGTAAACAAAGTCGGCCAAGTCCGTATCAATTTGAATCCAGCTCCAGTGAATCAGGTAATGAAAGTGTACCTTTTATGGAATCGGATCAAAGTTTCACTTTAGAATCGGATTACGAAGATCAGATTCCTAAAATAAACAAAGACAATATTTCCATTGAAGACTGGGTACTGGTTAAATACACATTACCAAAAGCAAACAAACATTTTATTGGCCAGGTAAACACTGTTGACAACGGCTTTGAAATCAAGTTTACTAGAAAATTAAAAGACAATTTTTTATGGCCAATCACCGATGATGGCGATGTAGTACAGCTAGACGATATAGTGACTCGTTTACCTGAACCGGTAGTAACACGCCGAGGAGGTTTTCATTTTGATGTGAAATTTGCGGGATACAATATTTAACAAAGTTCCATAAAATTATTCGAATTTTTAAACTTTAAGTTTCTTTTCTGTTATATTTTCTTCTTGGGAATAATTCCTATTGTTTTAGAGATTAAAGCCAAACATTGGGTTTTGAACGGATAAATACGTTTATAAAAATATTATTCTTGTTATTAGGAATTTTTTGAGGGTTATTTTGGATTACTTATTATTTTTCAGTGGTACCTTTTAATTTTTCGTTGTTATGATTTGTTTGGCTAAGTATTTCTCAACAATAAAAAGTTCATAACTTCCCAGATTTTTATTTTTTTTTAAGTCTGTAAAAAGAAAAATTGGCATGGGAGATATAAACTTCATTTACACTTTCCCATTACCACTTCTGCGAACATGCATGGAAATTGTATTCCGATTTTACACTTTCCTTTTTTGGGGTAAGTGTAAAATTTCGGTACAAAAAAAATAGTCATTCAAATCTCAAGATCTCAAAAATAATTCATGAGTGCCCTATGCAGTATGAAAAGTAAACATATTAAACTATTACTTTCTTACAAAAACACTTTTATAAATATTGTATATTTAAAGGAGGAAGGAAATAAACTTGAACTATTAAAAAGGGCTTCGCACTTGCCCCAGTCTACCCTAATTATAAGCTTTGTAATGTAATGTAATGCTAAAAAATAAACAGAATGGTTTTGTACAGTTTACCGTTCTTCCCTACACTTGCTGCCACTTTTTTTCATGCATTTTCTTTCATTAGAACATTTTTGTAATTTTCGTTTTCATAGTTGTATAAAGGGGGGTACTTTTCAACCTCCTCTATCAAACACTCGTCAGCAATTGCCGAAAACGGTGGCATTCTGCTGAGCGATCGCGGCTGGACTGGTGTCTCTAGCAGTCCGAACGCAGCCGCTGCAATTGACGGCGAACACTGTGTCGCTGAGCTGCGGCAGTGAAACCGTGTACATACAAATCGCAATAAACCAGTACCGAGCTACTAATCGCGAACGCCAGCCGCGGCCGCTGACTGCTCCAGAGAAACCATACTTTAGAGCCGCGTTAGAGTTTATAACCTTTATTTTACTATTTTTTTATATTATGAATCAATAAAACTTATATCAGCTACCTAAATATTACATTCAAATCTATGAGTTTTCGCAGATCTCAAATCTCACAATAGTCACAAGCGTTGCACTCTGCTTCGGCATTTTCAATGTCATCCCCGGTTGCATCTTTGTAAAGGACTGTAAATTTTTTTTAGGGCCGACTAGAAAATAAGTGCCTATACAGGTTCTAGAGAATTTTTTCACAACATATACGTTTTTGAGTCCTAGATCGGAAACCTGGCATATTTCTTCTTTGTGATCTCTGTGCGAGTATGATCAAATAGGTACTGCGAAATTTATGGAAGAGTCGACCTTGATTAAATTAATATAGAAATGGATTGCTGTTGTCTAGATGAGTCAAAAAGTAAATATAATAGTGATATTTGCAAACATTGCCTGTGTAAACGAAGCGATTTACGTTGGTTTGGAATTTTTTCTGTACTTTAGGGTTAGCATACATCCTGTGATTTCTCTGGAATTTTTGTTTTGCTTATGTTGCACCACAAAGGTGCACCACAAGGTAAAATCGGTCTGACCAATACCTGGTAGAGATTGATCTTAGTCTTGTTATCAAACCTCCTTCGCCTTCGGAAGCATCAAGGGACAGGGTGTCCGAATAAGAATACAGAGCGGCTATATCTCGGAATCGATAGGTCTAACAGATCTGAAAAGCTACCATTGTTAAAATTGGTAGGAGAAATTCATTATGAATAATTTCAAGTTTCGGAAATTGCCTCATGAGGGCCTAACGGCTCACTTGTTTCATTTTACGGCAAAAAATGCCACTTAATCGTAGGAAAACAAATAGATAATTAAATCATTAGATTGTTCACTATAACCTTTCTTATTGGAATTTCTTCGAATATCGCCTAATAAAGAAGTGGGGCAAAGAAGCCTTTAGGGCATTTATAAAAAAGAACAAAAAACGTCTTTATGTCGTTATCTCTCAACGGATTTTCTTGAACTTAAACTTGTTTAATCGGGAATTCCTTGGAGTTTAAAAAAATTATTTAGATGTTATTCAATCGAAGTGATTTTTTTATTTTTCTCGGTATTTTTTAATTGGATGGTATACTCGTCCAAACCGAAGATCAATGTACTAACGGTTTAAAAGTTCCTTTGATTTTTCTTAAAAAATGTCTCAGTTTTCAGTTACCGGTACCTGGAATAAAATATGAATATGAATGTCCACAAATCTTAGAACCAGAAATAATTAGCCATTTATCGAGAAAAAAAATCACAAATGTTCAAAATGTTTTCTATCATTCTCTAAGCAGTTGTCTATTTTTTACTCAGTAGAAAACATGGCCACCTCAATTACAGCTGTGGATACGAACACTTTTTGTGATTTTTCTTTCAGTAAATTGCTAAATATTTCTAGTTCTAAAATTTGCGTATATTCTCATATATGTACATAATTTATATTCATATTTTATTTAGATTTTTTTATGTTTGTTTGGCCCCTTGGCCTTATATTATACCGTTTATAGTTTGTTACAGAGTAGGTCATGAAGTTAGTTACTATCTTGCTTATTGCGGGTATACCGGGTACCGGTAAACGAAACTTATTCATTTATTTTAAAAAATAATCGAAATATCTTTTTACTACTACTACCAAAAAAGTCTTACCATCCAATTTAAAAATACCGAAAAAAATCAAGAAATAGGGTAGATTGAACACAGAGCCATCTCAAAATTTTGTTAGGAAACTTGTGATAATTCCTGAATAAACACTTGTTTCTAGATTTCCACTAACTTTCATTTAAAATTTGTTGACAATTGTTTCGCCAACATCGTGGCTTCTTCAGATGTTTATAACCGAATGAATGAATATAACACAAAAGTATACTACACAACTCTAAGTACCTAATTAGAAATTATATACAATACAATTAATCCATCATCAGGGAGAAACTTTCTTGAGATTGTTCATAAAGATGTTCGTATCTGGCTCGCGTCTGGACATGTTTTCCCGCTTAAAAAGTCCATAAAATTTGAATTATATAATATTATTTTAAAATGTATCCAGTCAGTTTCAATTTTTTCATTTTAAATTGTGTGTTTCTTTGTCCCTATACAATGGTTTTAATAGTACGTCCAGACGTTAACTTTATTTGCAATTGACTTTGGATTTCAACCAGTTTTCTTCTTACATGTCTCTTTCTTATACGCACATCTTTATGAACAATGTCACGAAAGTTTCTCCCTGATGATGGAAATGAAATAAAGATTTCCGAAAGCTTGGAATAACTTTAAATTCTTTCATTTGTTGCACTCCCCAATGTTCACTAGTCTATTTCTCAACTAGTCAGCAACGTCTACCCTCTAGATATATTAATAAATATGTGTATTATAAAAAAATCTGTCAAATAAAATATTCTGAAAATATATAGGGTATCCCAAAAACATACTGAAAAACTTTAAAAGGTGTTAGATAACATCAAAACAATATAAATAAATACAAACAAATAAAAACGTATGTCCGCAAATGAGCAGTTTGGGCTGTAGAGCAAGAAATCTTTTAAATCATATTATACAAATAACTAAATTAATTCTTGATTTAGTTGGACATCACTGTCTTTCGTTCAACATCTTCGTTTGAACTACGTTTTTTGTTGGGGAGCACAAACATTTTTTTATCGCAATAAACATTCCAAAGATGCCAATTTAAAGACCGTAGTATTATTTGTGACTTATTATTGTAACATTAGTTTTGATGATTGTTAATTTAAAATTTGTATCGAAAATGGAGGATAATTTCTCAATTCAAGAACTTACCGATATACACCTTGGTTATGGTGCAGCAAATTCTAATGGAAGAGAAGCTGCACGCTTGTATGAACACAGGTATCTGGAACGCCGCCAACCTCATCATACGCGATGGTTATTTGAATAGTAAAAACAACCACATTTGAATCATTATCATCATCATTAATGAGAGAAAGCTCAAGACGACCAAAAAGTGATTTAATAATGTCTTCTTGAACATTTTTTGTAAATTATTAACTATTTGCTACTGAAATAAACAAAACCCACCAAAACCATTCCTGCTTCTTTCCACCAAAACGGCTCCTTTGCGGACATATGTCTTCTACTTTCCCTTACAGTTCGTCGGTATGTTTTTGGGACTGTATATGTTTTCAGAATTATTTATTAATAAATATTTGTATTATAAAAAAAAATGAGACAAGCAAAATGTTGTGAAAATATTTATGTTAAAATATGTTTTCAATATTAATGTGCTACTATAGCGTTGGCTACGAATTTGCAGGTTGATTAGAGCCGGCGATATTAGATATAATATGTTGATATGTATAATCTATCTTAATTGTCAAGTCAAAAAAGGACGAAAGGAGACAAGTGATATTTTTCCAACATCTTGTACCTATAATATTAATATATCGTCAATACATCGATTGTTATAGCGTAGGTACGCTCATGAACTCAAAAATGATAATGATATTGCCAATTCTTGATCGGTTTTTAATTAACTTTTAATTTATGTCGTGCGGAGGCAAGTACTGAACCACTATGCAAATGGCATCTAATTGGGCAGAAAATTTGCCTGATTTTAAAGCAGGTATTTCTTACAACTTTAATTTTAAAATGATGGCGCACGAGACTCTCAGTAGGTAACGTTTGCAACGAAATTTAAGATTTTAATTCTCTTCCCATATGAACACGAAGGAATTGAATAAACATCGTTACGGCTCACTATTCAAATCAATTAAAACCATATAAATAAAAAAAACTGTAAACTAAATCTGAAAGTTTCCACAATGACCATAAAAAAATCATCCCACATTCTTTATAGAGAATAAGCTTTTTGTCCTCACTACACAAAATTATTTAAGAGGAAACCAACACAATAAGGCGGCATCTTTTATGTGGCACTATCAAAAGGAATAAATACAACTTCAAATTTTGTGGTTTCCACTTCGTAATAGGAGCAACCATACAAGAAAAACCGCCAAGGCAAATAAAAGTTTTATTGCGGGGGAACGCAGATAAACATCTTGGGAGAGGATAACATTTTATATTGTCTCTCTGATGAAACGTGATTTAATTTTGATGCTTAAAAGTTTGGAATATTTTAAAATATTCCAAAATTAACACAAAAATGTCCGCTTTAATGAGTTTGTACGTGGTAGGAACCAATAGTATTTAATGAAACTTAAAAATATTCAGGCTGCAGTTTTTTTTAAAAAAAGTCATGTAGGGAGATTCGATTCCTTGGCTTCATAAATTCATCCGTATGTTAACCTTAGCCTAATATAGGATACAAAATTAGTATTTAATATGGAACATTTCATTGCGTTCTATACGTAATCATACGTCACATTTTCGGTACTTTGTACGTACACTGGATGAATATCTTTCACCTTCACATCTACTCTTTTTGTTACTATTTGGCAAAAATAAAATTAGACCACCACCACTTCTTATCTGGAAGTATTTTCGTCTAGGAGGTCAGTTCCACCTATAAATCTATTGTATTCGGTTGTAAGTGATGGACGATTTACATATTACCTTTTTGTCGGTTCTTGAAAATCTTTTTACACTAGTTATGGGATGAATTCCAAGACATGTAGAAGCAGAAGTCACTACATTGTATCGATTTATTTAGGAACCATATTACCATCCTCTTTATCTAATTTTGCAATGTAGTTTCGTCGTTCCTCTTTTATAAGTTCCTACTTTATCAAAAGTGACCATAATTTGGGTAAACGATTTCCTCGTATTGTACCCGTACCATCATAACCACGCTGGTTCAAATAAAATAAAACGTTATAACCGGTGAATGGTTTCTCCAAATTAAACCTAAATGGCAGACTTTTGATATTTCCAGGGATTTCATGAATCATACTCAGCATTGGTGCTATATTTTTTCCAAATTCCTGCTAATACTTCCCCTTGGATTTTTGCCCTGATACAAACCAAAATTGACCAAATATCCAAACGGATCATTCAAACACCACATCTTGTATCCGAATCTAATAAACTGCTTACATGAATTCCGGCAGAGTTATTTGATCATTGACTCATCCTAATTTAAATTCTTTTCTGGTGTCCCGCTTTTCATAAATTTTTGATTTATCATATCCACGCGAGGTCTAAGTTTCCATTCCTTGTCTGACGTATCAGGTTTATTATTGTCGGCACAGCACCTCAAAATTTGTCGAAATCGACCCCGTCGCATAGCCTGTTATATATCCTAGTTATTTTCTTTTTTCCGGATCTCGCTGGCAAATTAAGAGCCTCGGGAACAGTGGTTTGAACTGGAGCGTCTTCTATGTCATTGTTGTCCTCTTGGTATGTACGAGTCCTTATTTTAACATGAGCTAAACGCTGATTCCTATTCAGATTATCAATCAATGCGCCCTCGTCCTCTTCATCTGAATCTTCGTCAGTTAAGATGATAGGATCCGAAGGCTCAATAAATATCTGCTCAACATCGATGTCGTCATCATAGACGATATTTAGGGCTTTTAACGTATATCTTTTTCTAAAATTAAAGACAAATGTTGCTTACGTATTCGGCTAGCGTTACCATATGGCTACACCAAACAAAAGCACGCGACAGAGCAACTTCAGTGAATCTTTCACTAAACTAATCCATTCAAATGTAAGGAAAGAATCACTCTGTAACATTAAAAAACCAAACATGCATAAAATAGAAGTCTGACGGTATTTACTCGAATAAAATTAAAAGCCCACAGGTCGATCAGACATGTTAAAATTCCAATAATTATAGGGTACTAGTACAAAAATCCAATTGTTTTTTTACGGTAAATTATCTTTTTCCTACTTATTGTATCAACAATTATTGAATAAATAACATAACCTATAGTACACGTAGTATTTTGTATTAGTGCAGTATATAATAACACTAGATGTTGAAGAGTTAATAATGAAGATAAGCTCGTGTAAGTCTTGAATGATTTTTGTATTCAGTTCGCACGTCTGATTGATATCAGCCACTGACGATACCAGGGAAAGCAGGGGTTGAAGGTAAGAGAATAGGTGAGGAGGGGGGGGGGGGGGATAATTAGCACTTAACTGTACCTATCGGAATTTTTAACCAGGAAAAATTCACACATTTTATGCTTGGACATTTTAAGGAGGATATACCAACGTAATATGTATTAGAAAAATGTTTAAAAAATCTGCGCTATCTCTGCATAATCCAGTCTATATAAAGAAAGCTGTTCGTGTGGGAAGATCAGCGGTTTCTTTGATCTTGCCGCTTAAGAAGTACCTGTCGACGTAAGGGGATTCCGCACACACCCATCATTAGGTGCAGCGTTGCCAAGTTTATCAACTGTAATTATCTATAAATACCAATTTTATAAATATTAATAAGGTAAAAAAATATTTAAAATTAAAACCTATAGTCATTTCCAAGCAGTGGACTAGTAGGTACGCCGTTACGTCCTTGTATGGGAATTATTGTGATTATTGTCATATTTAATTAACTTTGAGTGTTTCCTAGAACCAGAAACGAGATCGACTTTATTATCACCATTATGAAAGAAGGGGATAAATTAACACAGCCAATACGCTTTCCAACATCAGATGAATTTCAGACAAATGTGTATCAAGTATCAGGAAAAGGTAAGGAAGAAACTTATGCCAACCGACAAACTTAAGGACATGCATATAAATGAGAGAACATAAAATCCAAACTGATATCAAGATTGCAACAAAAAAGGTATGTAATAATACGAAGAACAAAAACAACAAAATATCTCAAGAGACTAAGGACATGATGAACACACGAAGAACTCTAAAGGCGGGAACACCAAAACAGATGGAAATAAATAAACAAATTAAGGAAAAACTCAGACACGACATTAGGAAACACAGCACAGACTTTGTACAAACGGTAAGAGAAAACAATGTACGTCTGAAACTGAAACTAAGGGTAAAAACATAGTGGGGCGTCGAGCTATCCATCAAGCAACGCTTCACACATCAATCCCAGTAATAAAAAGCTCGACGTTCCACTATGTTTCTCCCCAAAGAGATAAACAAGGCGAATTAGAGCAAGGAAAATGCGAGGTGACTAAAATCGTGGAAGACTTTTATACCCACCTCTACGCAACAATAAACCAGGTACCAAACACTACAATACATAACATCATAAACATAGGTTCAGAAGAAATAGCAGATATAACGTTGGATGAGATCTTACAAGCCTTATCCCAAACAAAAAATGGTCGTGCTCCACTAAGGTATTCTTAGGAATTGCCAGTAGCCAAATATCTCAGGGTAAGGGTTAATCTTTCTTCGGCATTCATTATATCTCAAATAACTGTGATAATGTATTGAATGAATCGTCGTCCATTCGTAAGTAATTTTTAAAATGTAATGGTTCACTGATGCGAAATTCATGAAATAAATTCATACGTGAATAAAATTTTTTTTTGCAGTAACCATTATATGCTGTTTTTTCATTTTTTTTTTCACTTCATTATTGGTATTATTTACTGAAATGACTACTAGAGCGGCTACTTCCTTTTTTGAAACAGTTGGTGCTATCGCGGACAATATAACAACTAGTAGTACTACTGATCGCTTCGAAATGCTTACACGTCTGTGGACAAAATCCTCTACGATCTGTCTCTTCAATTAACAGTAGGACCCATAGTACGACCTATAGTACAATCAATTTTATCGTCTGTGCAGATGGAATAACCAAGGTAATGATTCAACTAGGAGGAACTGCAATATTAAAATCAATAAGCCTTCTTATGAACAAATGCTTACAAAATGACAAGTTCTCCGACAATTGGCAAAATGAGCAGATTATCGTCTTGTTAAAAAAAAAGTTGATAAATGAAGCATCAAATACTACCACCCAATGAACCTACTACCCCACCCATGTAAAATACTTACCAAACTTATCACGAACAGACTCACGAACAATTCGACTCTTATCAGAGATCTCTTCTGAACCACATATACGAGTTAAAGTTGGAGAAGGTCTGGAAATCAAAATATATCCATTTATCCAGAAGTAAGATAAGGTGACATAATCTCTTCAAAACTTTTTACATCGCCACTGAATGATATTTTCAAACAACTAAATTCGGATCAAAGAGGAGTAGATAGATAGTAGATATCTTATCCACTCCCGCTTTGGCGACGCCGTAGTCCTAATAAGCACCAACCTAGAAGATCTACAAGAAAGGCTATAACAGAAAGGAAACGTCCGAAGGATTCGGATTGAGCATAAACCTTAGGAAAATTAAAATAGTCTTCCCAGGAAAAGCACAAACATACGTTGGAGGTAGTTTTAATCGATAGAGTATACCTAGGACATCAAATAAAACTCGGTAAGGAAAATCAACAAGCGGAAGTCAGCAGAAGGATCAGACTCATATTATGGCATTGACTAAGAAGTGTTTTAAAATGCCCTGACATACCTATACATTTTATAGCTAAATTTTTCAATACATGTACCCTTTCTGTTATGACATACGCAATTGAGACAAGTACACTAACGGTAAAAGCTGCTAGCAAACTTTGAGGCGCGCAAGGAGCAATAGAACAACCTATGTTAGGGGTATCACCTCAAGACCACTTAAGAAACGAAGAAATACGACGTCTTACAAGGGTAGAAAACGTGATAAAACATATCAGCACTTTAAAATGGACCTGGGTGGGCCACATCCCTAGTCAAAGTCAAAAAGGAATTCCATATCTGAGATGAGATTCGAACAAGTAGAAAAGGGCACTTATTGTCATGACAATACGTAGCCCGTTTGCCACCACACAAACCGCATAGCAACCAGAAGCCAACTTGGCGTTGAGAACCTGGATATGCATATCAAACTTTAGCCTCTCGTCTATCCACAGACCAGGAAATTTGACATTGGATTTTTTGGCAACCGGACAGCCCATACTCAAGGGACAAGTTATAAAATTAGATTAATTTGTGTTAAAACTAGGGTAGTTAGCATCACACCAGGCCCGAACTCCAGGCAGATCACGCGAGATAGTATTCATAAGAACTCTTTCATCTCCACCCGTCCAAGGATCGTATTATCATCGGCAAACAAACTGAATTTGTTAGACAAGATAGTACAACATGGACAAAATAATACTGTAATGGAGACCTAAACTATCCAAAAGAACATCGGACGATCTCAAAGAAGATGAATCAGCGATATCAAAGAAAGAGTAGGAAGAAACTGGTATCAAAGAGCACAAGATAGGTTGGAGTGAAGAAGACAAATGGGTGCTTATATCCAGAAGTAGGCTCGGAACACACGAGCGTAATGTGGTGTGTATTTAATTATCTGTAACGTACTTGCTAACGAACGTTATCGAGGGGCTGCTAACTCCTAAAAACGGTGTACACAGAATTTAAATCAGCCTTAATTTATCTTATTCAACATGACTTAAATAAGGATTTATGATGGAAAGTGATTTAAATTTGATATAATATTCATTTAAGTGATTTAATTCAGTACGGGCGCGTAGTAAAGCGGGGTACCGACATGCTGTAATGCGCTGTTATGATTTAACAAATATGTGGTGATTTTTTGTGATCTATTGACGATTTAACGTGATTTAAGATTATTCTAATAAATTTAAATTATTTAAATACTGGTTGATTTAAGTAAGATTTCAAATAATTTAATAACTATATGTACACAGATTTAAGTTAGCAACCCCCCAGAATTTATCGCCCGCGTGGACAAATCTTGGTCAATTTTTTTTTTGGGGGTTATAAGTTTCATAAATAGATTCAAGTCTCATACAGGTGTTTTTGAGTCCAGTTTCTAAATTAAGAAAATGAGAAAGATTAGAGGTTGCTGGTTGCCTAATTCACATAGTAAATATAATTGCATGGCAATGAAATAAAAGTCAAAATATATAAGTAGATGTACATGTACGACAGAAGCAGCAATTAAAAATATTACAATAAATTTACCTAAATTATAATTTTGTTACATAATAATTTTTACTGCAAAAGACAGTGGATGGATATTTTTATACTCGTAAATCAAGTTTGTTACGTATTAAAAACATGGCAATATTGCTACATTTGGCGGTTATGCTTTCTATAATGGGAATTCTACTACGCTTCAGTATTCCGTAAAATAAGTAGGTATTTAGTGTAAGAGAGTGCCGCCTAAACAGATGTCTACGCCTTACGTATGCCGAATTAGACATAAAAAGCCGTAAACTGATTTGATTCAGACAAAAATATGGTGGTTAGGCTGATATCATAGGTATACGATACGATGAATTGCCAACGGATAAAGATGACATAACTATTTAACTACCTACCTATATTGGAAAACTGTTGAAAATAGAGTGCTTATTTATATGGAAAGTACTTGAATAGTATAATATTGTTCAACAACTAACAGACAAATAGAATTTGTGCATACTAATAATTAAAAATATTATACAGCCTTTATATAGATATTGATCAGGTTAGTTTGCAAGCTCAATTTGCCAGAAAAACAGTTGTTAGCAGAATTTGTGCAGAATTAAAAATGTCTTGCCTAGTGAAAATGTTATACCTCTAATATGTATACTTAGGTTCACTGTTATGCTATTTATGTTGTAAATATAAATGCTTTTTGTTCAAATAAAACCATTTGGATTTTCCAAAAGCCTAAGGGAATAATTGTATATATTACAGTTTTGGTGGAAAGTGGAAAGGACTTTGTTCATCAATTTTGTTATCAAAATTAGCATCACATTATTGTTTTGGTGATATCAGCTTCTCCAGGTGAGTTTAGATAAATCAGAACTGACAAGAAATCAATTTTAATTTTCGATAAAATCACGGAATATGATAAAGAACAGAAACCGCTAGGTTATTGATATTATCGATAAATATTTTGAAGAAGAAAAAATAAGATTGACAGGGAGTAAAGAGTGATGGTATCTAATAATGGCGATGATGACAGTTAATTGTAAATAGAGAATCTATTTATATATTTTTTACTTGTTTGCTTAATACCTAGGTAGGTACATGATATTGTATTTATTTAACGTTTATACCTACCTTGTGCAACATAATTTGATTTATACGTTTATTTTTCCGTAATTATCTTTATCCTTTTGTTTCATTTATTTTTCTAGATTCGTAAATATATTTTAAAAAACATTATTTGAAAAAAATTTTTTAATTCCGTTTCAAAAGTCATTCGTATAAAAATGCCGTTTTGCGATAAAATTATAGTACTCGCGAATTCAAATTATGCATAGGTAGGTCGCCGACATCATCTCATAAATTTTAAATCAGAGCAATTTGTCATGCGAAAGGTCAAACAGATTTAGTATTTCAACACAGGATACAATTCCGTTTGATGTAATTGCCCATCAAGACACTGTAGCTAAGTTCTCGTTATTCGCGCTTGAAGTCTCTATTGTGGCGGCTAAACTCTTTGATCTTACAGTAATTAGTGAGACAAGTCTCGCCATGGATGGTAATACTTTGGCCTACTATGTTACGATACAGAATGCGTTTTTTTCTGGCTGGGAGTAGCCAAGATAAAAGTATGCCATGTCATTTTCAAATGGTTCCAATTAGAGGGTAGAAACCCCATACGAGGTATTTGATTAATCCATTATAGCACATGTCACAAAGCCTTTCTACTGCTTGTTCACCTAATAAGCTTCAATGCTCTTCTAGTTCTACTAGGTTGCGATGGCCTTTTGTCTTTATAGATAGACAGCCTGGTTATATGTGAACCTACAGCTTAGCGTGGGCTCCGAACCACGGTCCTGAGTCACGACAACCATCCTGACATGCACCACCTAAGGGCTATTGAGTTGTCAGTTGTGACCTACCGACTGTGAGTGCGGAACTTCACCTTCTCCCCTCGAGATATTCGATCTCATCCGGCCTCTAACCGGCGTAACCGCGCTTTCAATGCTCTTGGCTTACCAATGTGTTACAGTATTTTCTAGCAAACGGAGAAAAAACAAACCTGTCTGGTTAGTGTTAAAAATATTTTGCAACTAGAAGATTTGCAAACAGGTATTCTGAGGCTTCTCCATATCTAGCTAACCTCTTACCAAATTCTTTCACCCATAATGATGCACTGAAATTGTCACATCACAGGCTGCGATGTTCTTTGCTTTAGTTATATAGGGCCTAGAATATTTGTGATACCCGCTTATGACAAAGTGTTTACACATTTTGTATTAACATTTCATGTCCGCGTCCGCCCAAGAGATATCGTATCCTATATGACTTCTTAATTCATAGGTAGTTCTTTTCGACCTATAAAAAGCGTCTGCATAATGTTTGGAGTTGTCCGATATAAGGCCGCGTTCAGACGAAGTAGGTATAACCCGCATCTCCTCATCTTTGCTTAAACGAAACACCACCACTTTTATTGAAAGTGTTTACACAACCTTGTCGCCAACGCCTCGTCTGAAAGAGGCCTAAGAGTTTTTGCTGTATTTAGTAAATATCATACTTTATTAAATTTGTGTTTGCAATGGTATTTTCAACTATAGTAGGCCTGATGAGCTCTCCTTACAAGTACAAAGTAGAGTCGGTCGGCGGCTTTCTTCTGGTTAGAAGTTGATCTTCACTTCCGTTTTGCTGATGCCGTTGCTGCGACTTGTTATTTAAGATAAGAGACAAATATAAATAAAAAATTTGAAACTAAAAGATTTGGAAAATTATTTATTTATGTTGCTGTAAAAATTTTAAAAGAATGATGGGTAAATTATGCGAATTTAAACAGGAAGAATTATACAAATATCTGTTGTTGACCATAGCAAAACTTTACAACTCCTAAAGGAAATTATTGGAGCTATGAGCTTAAAGAAAGTTACGTGCACAGTAATCTCGTTTTTCGTATTGATGGACTGGGTGGCACAAAATTGCTGTTCACCCTTATACTCTTATATTTTAATTCTCAAGAACTTGCTTGACTGCTTTAACTTAATAACCACTATGAAGAGCCCAACTAGGGCAACGGCTGTCTCAAGTAGTACCTGAATTGACATTTTCTTAATTAATGGATATCTGAGGTTTGTATCTGAGGCCTAACGGATCATTACTTTCAAACTATGCAGGTTGTAACAAAATGCAGGCCATTGCGAACAGACAAACAACGTGTACTATTAAACGTTCGTATGACGATGATAATATTCTGCGCTCTAGAAACCTCTTAAACTCAGAGGGTTGGCATGATGTTTTGCGGCTTGATTGCCCCAATGCGGCATTTAATGCTTTTTCGAACGTTCTACTGTACTACCTTGACATATGTTTTCCTATGAGACGAGATAACTGTAATAGAAATCCTTTAAAAAGGTACATATTACCTCCAGAGTTACCAAATTTAAAGGGAAAGGTAACGCTTTACGGTGAAATTGCAAAGTTGGAAAGCAGTTACAGTAGTATCATTTACAATTACTACAATCGTTTATACAGGGAAGCACTTAGGGTGGCTAGGAGAGGGTACCATGATAACATTGTAAAAGATGCACAATCAAAGGCTATGTGGTCTGTCATAAATAGCATTAAGAAGACAAGTGGGACTGCGAGAAATATTACTATTTGCAATTGCATTCCTCTTAATAATAACGCATTTTTTTCTTAATTTATTATATGATATTAAGAGGTTAATTGATAAACTTAAAAACTCTATTTCAGCTGATACTGATCGTATAAATAACTAATGTTCTACTGAAAAAAGCAAGGCTGAATTGACACCTGTCTTGACTTTCATACTGAACCTCATATTTGCCAGTGGGTGTTTTCCAGATAGGCTTAAACTAGGATGCATAGTACCGGTTTACGGGGCCCTCCCTTTAATCTTGACAATCGGTATCCATGCATTTGTAAAAACTAATAAAGTTAAGAGGAAAACCTACGGGTTGGTACTTTCACGTCGGAATATTATTATTCTCAAAATAATTGCTATAGTTTCAATTGTGTCTACAGTAATTATTCCCATGGATATTATTCGACGAATAGCGCTATCTTTAGATGAAAATATCAAACCTTAGCGAATAACCCGAGAAGTGCCACAAGGGTCAATCTTACACCCGATATTATATATTATTTTTGCTAATGACCTTAGTCAATATATTGACGCAGGGAGTCTTAAGGTCATTTGATATGCAGACGATACTAACGTCCTTGTAACTGCGGATAATCCATCTGCGCTTAGAACTGAATGTGAAAATGTCTATGAGGAAGCATTTCTATGGGCGGAAAAAAAACTTTCTACGACTGAGGACAAAAAGGTGTTACTATGCTTTGCACTGTCTGGACGCAGGGTGGATAGGGGTGCTGGTCTTTTGAGGGTACTGTAGATGAGCTTAGCTGCGGGAAAAATACTGAGATGCTGTGTAGTCAGGTGAACAGGGTCTTTCTTCTTCAGAAGTTCGTAATTCGAATCATATGAAAACTTCAACGACGGAAAATATGTAGGGGAGCTTTTAGACGGAATAGAGTTTTAACAGTTTTGATATATATGTATATATCCTAAACGTATGTGCATATGTTTATAAATATAGATACCTATTTCAGGGATACCAACTTAAAAAAAAATAAAAAATATATAACAACAGAGGTCACACTAGATTATTTCCACCGCCTCATCGAACACCAGCCCACCAAAGAAGTTTTTATTTTAATTGTTTTAACATTTAAATGCCCTAGATAATTAATTAACATTTTTAAGAGTATGCTAAAAAAATAACTGTTATAGTCTTAATGCATAATTCCTCTTCTAATCTATTTCTTGTAACTTTGAGTTCTTTGACATTTTTTCTAATTATTGTGCCTATTACTTTTGTATTGAAGAAATAAAAGATATTATTATTATTATTACTAATAGGCGAGCCACTATTTTGTGGTATGTAATGTATTCCCAAATTATTGAGGACCTCTAGGCGCTTATCGCTAAAAACCCTTTAATGCATTTAATAAATATTGTATTCATCCTACTTTATAGTGAAGATTCATCAATAAAATTCGGTAAGTTGCAATACAGAATATGCACCATATTCTAGGGATGGGTACGATGTATCGATGTTTCGATTTTCGATGTTTATATCGATGTTTTTTTATTCGATATTATTCGTTAATATCGATTTTTTTTGCGGTGTTCTTTCCAATGTTTTTTTCAATTAAAACTTCACATTTTATTTCAAAAAATATTACAAATAAAATTGACCTATCCACAATAATTATTACCAAATTAGTAATTAAATATTAAAAAGAAATTTTAATCTACTTACATCTAGTTGTCCAATATTATTGTTTACTAATATCAAATAGCTATGTACAGGGTCTTCCAACGAGGACTGAACAGGGGCTCATTTTTGAGCTTCCTTGTATTTAAAGAAAAATCCAAAATAGCCAATCGATGTACTTTTTCCGGCAGAATTCAAAAATGAAACCAAAAATGTATTTGAACCAGAAACAAAAGAGTTACGCTATGGATAAGGTGTTTTTTAAATGGAACATAGCTTTTTTTATACGATTTTTGGAACGAATGATTTTTTTTTGTCCGTTCTGATTAAAATATTTTATATTGTGACAGCTATTTTTATTAAATTTTAATGTTTTATCCAGTATAATTTAACTTTAACCTGTTTGAAACATACACTAGGTAATAAAGGTATCTATAATCACCTTTGAATCCTTCAAAGTCAAAAAGTTTGACAAATTTACTATAATATTGCCGAAATGAAATATTCATTAGATGAGAGATTGCAGATTGTTATCTTGTTCTACAAATGCCAAGAAAATGCAATCTCTCATCTAATGAATATTTCATTTCGGCAATATGATAGTAAATTTGTCAAATTTTTTGACTTTAAAGGATTCAAAGGTGATTATACCTTTATTACCTAGTCTATGTTTCAGACAGGTTAAAGTTAAATTATACTGGATAAAACATTAAAATTTAATAAAAATGGCTGTCACAATATTAAATATTTTAATCAGAAGGGACAAAAAAAAATCACTCGTTCCAAAAATCGTATAAAAAAAGCTATGTTCCATTTAAAAAACACCTTATCCATAGCGTAACTCTTTTGTTTCTAAATTGAAAAAGTAGTCCATACTTGCAGTGGAGTTTACGTAATGTAAATAAAACGATTCTTTTGTTTCTGGTTCAAATAAATTTTTGGTTTCATTTTTAAATTCTGCAGGAAAAAGTACATCGATTGGCTATTTTGGATTTTTCTTTAAATACAAGGAAGCTCAAAAATGAGCCCCTGTTCAGTCCTCGTTGGAAGACCCTGTACAAAGCTTTAGTTTCACATTTTAAGAATACTACATAGAGATATTTATTTTTTGTTAAAATAATACGTTTTTCTAGAAAATGATTTGACGTTCCATCAGCTATACAGGGTGTTTCAGAAGTACGGTACGTAACTAAAGGGGGTCATTTCTTATGATATTCTAAGAGAAAAAGTTTATTTGAACATGTATCCGGACTTGCCCCGTTTTTGATATACTACATATAAAGTTGTAAAGTTTTATCATTCTTTTAAATATTCCTATTTTCCAGGTTTTATATAAATTTCACACTTTTTAGCATTTTGGTTTTATATACTCCACAGGTTTTTTCTTCGTAAGTGAAACGCCCATGGTGTATTGCGATTTTATGGATTTTACTTGTATTTTAAATAGACTACAGTTTTTTCTTGCATATTTGATAGTTTCTTATTTCGTTTTCAAATGGACAAATGTATTTCTACTTTTGTTTTTTATAGTTATATTTTTATTTATTGTACATATATTTGCATTTATTATATTAAAATGTATAATTTATTTTAGACATATTTATCGATATTTATAAAGACATCGATGTTTATAAATATAAATATCGATATTTATAAAGACATCGATGTTTTAAAAATTTTGCGCATATCGACCTATTTGGTATTTCTGGTCCTGATATAGTCTAAGCGTTTATATACCTAAATAATGTAATCAAAAAGTTAATTATATATTATACCATATTAATTAATAATACTTAATATAAGAGCTTTTACAATTAATGACTAAAATATACTATGCAGTTCCAGCAAGACATTCTTTCTCGGGAAATTCAAAGGTAATAAAATCATTCCTAGAAGCTATCATGTCCGTATTCTTATGGTCTATTATAAAATGACATATTATAACGTTAATATAAGTTTATAGCTGAAACAATAAAATATTTTATCTACTTTCATTTAGTAATATGAATTTTACAGTTCTGTAAATCGTTTTGTAATGGCATCTATTACAGCACTAGTGCTGTAATAGATGCCCTTACAAAACGATTTTTAATAACAGGTGCATTTTTATTTTTAAAAATGCCTTTTGCCAAATATTTTTATTCATAGATGAAAGTAGATAAAATTTTGTACAATATTCTTGTTGTAAATTCATATAACTACACTCGATGTTTGATTAAACTCGGCTGACGCCTCGTTTAACAACTTTAACATCTCGTGTTGTAATATGAATCTTTACAACACTTATATCGTAAATAACTATTACTTTACCAATGAAAGAAATAAAGCAAGGAAAATGTGTTAACTATATGGGAGGAATACGCATAGGAGGAGTAATTATTGTTATTTTTGTTTTTCTTTCCCACCATTTGTCTCTTTTCCTTTTTCCGATTTACCAATTAAATGGTACGTACTAATGACGTTATTGCGTTGCCGTCTTATTGACTTTGTCAAAGTTATGTCACTTAAACATCAAATTTTTATCAATACCTGACCATAAAGGCCGATTCATAAAACTTTTCGTCGCTGTTCCCGCTCGTCGCCGCCGTTCCCGTCGCAATTTAACCTAAGGGGAAACAGTGTATACGTTCAGAAAAGCCGCCACCGCTCCCGTTGGTAGTTCTGAATTGGGCAATTTTTAAATCGCGTCGTTCCCACTGACCTCGGTCGTTCGTCGTTCCCACTTCTGGCCAATGAAAAGAAAGAAATTTTCGATCATATGGTTTGAAGTATTGAAAGAAGAGATTTTAGGGTTAGAGTACTTAGAGTGTTTTGCTGTTTTGTGGATTTTACTACAAAAAAAACATTAATAACATATAATAAGGTACTAACACCACGCTTTTTAAAATAAAATACAATTCTTATTTTTGTTTCCCAACCTCAAACCTTCTTTTGTTATTGCGGCGCAGTTCGTAGTTCGACTTTTTTATAAATACCTATCCAACGGCGGCGACGAGCGGGAGCAGTGACAACGAACGGGAACAGCGACGAAAAGTTTTATAAATCGACCTTAAACATTTATTGACGTCATATATACATAATATACATGACCCAAGATTTTAAACAAAGTAAAAAGTATCGAATTAAGTTGGTCAACTAGGTACCTATATTTTGTTCATATACATTTTATTTTACGAACTTTTTTGACGGAAGATGTGTTTGATTTCTGAAATGGTATTCATTATTAATTTTGATCATTTTCATATGACGTCACAGGGTCGGCGGCCATTTTGCTTGGAGGACAAACAAAATAAAGGGATTGGGTTTTAAATTCAAGTTTTCTTGACAGTTTGCCTTGAATCTTGACCCTAATTAGAGATCTCTGTTCGTTGTGGTAATAATTAAAGTGTCCTAAATAAAAATGCAGTCCTTTTGTTCAGTGGTCAATTGTGGGATGAGGGAAAATAGGGACAATGTACAATATTTTAGAATTCTTGTAGTTCTATAAAACTCTGGAGAGAACCTTAATCGACTCTCACAAGAACGGCGTGAAATGCGGACAAGAGTTTTAAAAAGGAGTATTTTAAGTGACAGTCAATTAAATTATAGAAGAATTTGCTCCAAACATTCTCGGGAGCAGGTTGTGAGAATTTGTCAGTCTACTTCCAGCACCGGAGATGAAAGCACCTCTGAAGAAGCTCGCCACTTGTGCTAGCGAAACGTTAGGAAGCAATTCCAACCGACGACGGCCTTTAAACCCGAATCAGGACTACACCAGTTCATCAACTGGCCGTGAAAGCCTTAACCAAAAATGGATTTACCGATGTCGTGTGTTGCAGAGCTACTTTAACGCACGTTTCTATGTTGTTCATACTGAGCCTACGAATTGTCACAAATCATTTAAAAACGCTACAATAACTCAGCTTCTTGTGGTTCGCCTCAACACACAAATATTAACATTTTAAACGCATTTGGGATTACCACAATCCTTCATTTTGTAACCATTTTATGAGTTACCTGAACTCAGTTTTTGGATTGGGAAAACTACTTACTGATTTTAAAGTGCCGTTTTGACCCAGACGAGCATTATTTTAACTCATTACCATGTGTAAATTATTTTGAGTTGAAATAAGTCGTAAATAGTGCTCTAAAAACTCATGTCGAGGGTAAATCATCGATCGAAAAGTCACGAAAAGTTCCGAATTCACGCTTGTGCCGATTTGATGCGGTAACTTCATCCCATTGTTATTAGTGTCTCGTGCACGTCGTGTCGTCATGGACCACATAACTGGACTTGCTATCCGCGCAATCGTTGATCAGAGGGATGTTTTTTTATTTTTGTTCAGAGTCTGTTCTCACACAGGTGCGCGAAAATGAGAATAATCCAATTTTAGTGTTGGAATATATTTAAAAAGCCAAACCTTATTGTGTCTAGCTTCGTTTATAGAGCAGTTCTTTTGCACTTGACGTTTATCATATATTATGTTGTTAGAACAAGTGTTTGTTAATTAAAGCACATATTATTAAATATTACTCGTGTTTCTTGTCTCTATTGAGATTCCCTGCCAACATTTAGGACAGATTAAATATATAGTCGTTAAGTAAGCTAGAACAACTGAAAGGTCCAGTTTTGATAGCTCGAATTATGAGTTTTTCTAGCCCGAGTAGTAACGCATCACAATTCCCATATTGGTCTCTGGCAACTTAAACAATGAATTGCTGCAGCCCACGTCGCATGTGTTTGTCCAACCCAGTTACGATTAGCTAAGTTAGCTAGCTAAAACAACCCATCTTCAGGGCTATTATAACTCATGAACAGTGATTCCATGCAATCTCTTCGATATAGTTGCCGTAACTCAGAGGTATGAGCTGTCCCCTATTAGCAACACGCGTCGGTCTAGGATAACTCATATTTGCGATATATACGATGTTTCGCTCAGTGCAGGATCTACCAATGAGTCTGACAATTTTTGCCCTATGATGAACGACTTAATTTTATATGACATTTTATTTTGTTAAATTGTTAATACTTCCTTCATAAAATTTGAATGCTTGCAATGCTTTGTACGCCTTCAGCTGCTGGCCAGTGTAAAAACTATGAGTTAATAAAAAGTAGTTTACCAAGCCCGTCCTTGCTACTTCTGGTAGACATTAAATTTCCAAAGTCAGTCTCTCCGAGCAGATAAGGATCGATATCACCAATCATTTTAAGTTTTGCATCGTATCTATATTTAACATCGCCACTAAGAGTTTTTAAATATTCACTTCTTTCCATGTTTTGAAATTTTAAATTGGACATTATAGAATGCAAACAAAAGATCAAAGCATACACTGGGAAGTTCAAATAAGTGTTACGATAGGAATACAGCTGCGGAACACGAAAAATTATTTAAGTTCAGGTAGGGCAAGTATATAATATACATCTTATAAATGGCCACAAATGAATCCTAAAATTACTTGGAAGCTTATTACATTAAATTCAAAGAATTCGTCCATGATTCTCAAAGAAACCTGATTTTAGTTAGAGTCTCCATGCAAAATGGCCGACCTGTGAAAGCCACGTGCTTAAAAATGGTCAATTCGATCTTGATGATTGTAGGTTAGAATTCTTCTCTACTTAGTACAGTTAGAAAAAGACAGCTATATGATATGATCAGACTAATCCAATTTTAAATTCTGAGAAATAAAGATTCGTTTTTGGAACATAATAAATTAGTCAAGACAACTAATTGTTGTATTCATTATTATTATTTTATATACACCTATTTTACAGCCCAAAACTTTAAACAAAAAAAAAATTATTATCAATTTAAGTTGATCATCTAGGTACCTATATTTTGTTCATACATTTTCTTTTACGAACTTTCGTTGACGGACAATGTGCTTGATTTCTGAAATGGTATTCATTATTCATATTCGATTTCGATGATTGTAGGTTAGAGTTTTGAAAAATAAAGATTCCTTTTTGGAATACAATAAATTAGTCAAGACAACTGAAAACTGATTGTTGTATTTTTTATCATTTTTTAATATACCCCCATTTTACAGCTGTAGGGTACTAGAACAACATTTAATATTTTTCTGACGTTAAAATCTTGTTGTTAACATTTGATATAATGTCAATAGACAATTTTGCCTTGTGTCTTCAAGGAAAATTTCCCTCCGACCAAATGAATTTTTTCTTCGAATTTTTCGACGGACAATAATATGTAATTAAATAGTCTTGTCTAGTGGAATATTTCCTTCATTTAGCTCCATCAAATCATGCGGTATCGTTTCGATTTTTGGGCCAATATTTTAAGATTTAAAGTTTTTTATACGCTTACTTTCGCCTTCGTAGATCATATAACATAGATTAACAGAACTTATCACTAATTTTCCCATATCAATTGCATACGTTGTTGTATAGACGCAATTGTGTTTTTGGTCAAGCGGCTCCTACACTACCATTTTGAAAGTAAATGTCATTTTGGTATGTCGTTGATAAAGTAATTTTGAGAAGAATTAGACATTGCAATATAAAATACAGGTTAGTTCAGGTTAAATGGCGGTAGAACAGGAAGTGATGTTCATTTGGTTTTAAGGAAAAAATTAGGATCCCACTCAGACATAACAGTAGTATTTTTCCCAGTAGAATCCAAATATGCAATCATATGCCGGGTGCTCCATTAAAAAAAGTAAGTTAGTCTATATGGCAATTAAACCAGAAATGACAGACAAAATTCATGCAGGTGAAAATGTGGGGAATAATTTACTAATCAACTTTCATAAAGGTCACTTTTTCGTATATGAGGTAATTCAAAAGTTACAGGCATTATGCGCGACTTCTTTGCCACTCTGTATAGTATTTGAAAGAATAGGTTACTTGATGCTTAACTATTAATTTATTTGAAAATAAAATAACAAAATCCTTTCTCATTTTGACACCCTATTGTTCCGTTACTGCTTCGTCATCTATCTGCTTCAAGTTGCCAGTATCGGTTGTTGAGCGTCTTAAATTAAAACATATTTTAACTTACTCTGTAGCCATTTTTTCCAATTGATTTTAACAACACGAAAATCTTTTAGTCTTATCAATCTGAGGTTAGAAAAGTTGAATTTTTTTAGAAAAGTATTAATCATTAGCAAAGACGATAAACACACACTAAAAATATTTTCTTGATTTTTCTTACTTACATTTACCTTTTTCTAGGGACTACCGAGAAACCGTTATACTTAATAGGATATTTTATAACGGTGAAGATAAGTTTATTTCGATGCCAAAGACACTTCTTTAAATTGTTTGATGGTAAATGATATGGAATATGGTAAATGCGGAAATTTCATCAAATTAATTAGTTAGTTAGATGTAGGCGCGGTTAGATAAACCATAACAGGTATTAAAAATAAGTTGCTTAAGTTTTGCCCACCGCTCATGGGCAAATTTAAGTAACCCTCAGCGACGTTTCAAGAAATTCCAAGCGGGTAATAAGAGCCAACTTTCGTAATTTTAAAAATAAACAAACAAACAAGGCCCGTAAAACGGACTAGTCATTTCCATAAAGTCTGATCTTTGTGCTCGGACCGTTTCGCCGCCGCTCGACATGTCGTCGGAACGACTGTGCGACTTTGTACTACATTCTTTTTAGCCAACTTAAAGTATTTGCTTTTCAGGCCGTGGAGTGAAGAAATTCCTAGAAGATCTATACGGTATAATAATAACGATCAACAAATTGGTTTTTGGAAATCACATTCAGTTTTTTTTATGACTAGTTCTTAATAACATACAATATAATAGCCATGGGCGTATAAAGATAGGCGGGAAGGGCGAAGGGAGGAGGAGGGGTTAGGTATTCTGCCCTGAAGCTTAATCACAAAAAGATCACTATTAGTAACGCACTAATAGAAAATTGACTAAAGCCCCAATATCAAAATTTATCGTAAGATGATAAAAAGAAAGTTTTGAAAGTACTCGAGATCTTCTCTGCCTTCTAAGTCAGACAGTGCCTTCAACTTCTTCCAATCTTTGTTACAGGGGCACCGACTCCGTGGGTGCTCGGAGGCTTCAGCACCCATGAAAGCCAAATATTGGGTGCAGAGCACCCATGACCACAGACATAAAAATTGCGGTTTTTAGCAATATCTCTACAATCTCACCCGCAGCAAGACGTCTGCCAGTTCCGGAACTATTCCCTTATCTAAGTACTACTTATGTATCGCGCAAAACTGAATGCCCAGACAAAAGTTGCTTCGAAATCGTAAGATGCCCAAATCTGAAGAATCCTCCACTAGTAGCTCTTCTCAGATTATTACAGGTCACCAAATCCAACAGGAAAATGTATTTCCTATAAATTCAGTTGCGGAGAAGAAAAGGCGCAATTTTCATAGTAAGTGGCAAACAATTTTCTCGTGGCTTTTATACGATGGAGATATTGATGAAGTGTTTTGTCAAATCTGTAAAGGAACCACGTCTAGTGGGGTTTCTGCTCAAGAGATGATGAGGCATTCACTTAAAGTAAGTTTTCATGATTGAATAAAGCTTTAAAAAGGTTTAAAAAGTACAAAATGTCTATGATGTTCACCACTTTTGTGTATAGCATAAAGCCAATTTAGAACGTAGCGTCAATGTATAAACTATGTTATCAATAAGCAAACTTAAAGATATGAAAGCAGCTAGAATCGCCCTTTTAAAAATGATGTAAACTCTTCATTACCTAATGACCGGAGGTCTCGCCATAAGAGGCCACGAGAACGAACATTCAAATTACACTCGATTGTTGAAGCTGTGATCACAAGACATACTCGTGGCTCTAGCGTAGCAAATATAGATGGTTGTCACATAATATGTGCACAGATGGCGCTGCTAATGTTAGTGGAGTGCATAGAGGCCTTCAGTCACGGGCCAAAGCTATCAAACCAAGGGCAATTCATGTGCATTGTATTGGTCACTGATTAAACCTGGTAGTTCAAGATATAATAAAGTGCCCGCTATACGAGTTTTTTTAGTATTAATTAGATAGATTATTCTCTTGGTACGTGGTTAACTGTAACGCCAAGCTTGTTTTGAATTACAGCTGATGATGCTCAAAAATCTTTCTCTGCTACCGTTTTGACTGACAAGATGGTGCTGTCGTATAACTTCGTTGAAAGCTATTCTAAACAATTATAGCGCACTGCTATGTTCTTTGGAAGACACAAAAAGTCAGAAAAATTATGTCGGCGCAAAAGCAAATGGATTTTTATAAAGTCTTGAATTTTTCAAATCTCCTTTTATCATCAAATTCCTGATAGAAATTCTTGACCGCATCGAAATTCTAAATGCTACTTTACAAAAGATGTCCTTACATCTGCAAAAGGCTGTCGTTAATATTAATACTGTTAAGGAAATTATATCGTCCCAAAGAACTGCCTAAAAATTTCGAATTATTTGGAAACTTACTCTAGATTTAGCTGATATCTTAAAATTGGATGAACCTAAAGTTCCGAAAATAAGGAAAATACCTAAAACGATCGACGACTCTTCAAATAAACCCCATCAATTTTCCTCGTCTGCTGACTTTTATCGAAAAATGTATTTTGAAGTGTTAGATAAAGTCTTAGGTTGTATTGAACAGCGCTTTACTAAAAATGCTATGACACACTTGAGTAACATGGAACTATTTCTTACTAAGCAAAATGATACAAGCAGCAGTTGTTATGTGAGAGATTTTTACGGCGATGATTTAGATGTGGATCGTTTGATTCTTTATCGTAATATGCTTTTAGATATTGCTCGAACAAGAAATATCACACTGAATAATGTGGAGCCTACCAAAGGTATGATATATGAAATTGGTAAAAATTAATTAAGGGTGCAACGACGGTGTAGGGCCAATATAAAGAAAATATATACATATAGATATGGATTCTTTACTGTCCACCTTTCTGTCCTACTGCCTGTCCGTTGTACTAATCTTTGTATCAATATTTGGGTGTAGCAGAGCACTAAGTTGCTTATTGTGTTATGTGTGTTGTCAATTTATGTGTAATTCTGGAGAGCTGGGCTTGATGAAACCACCAGCATTAGTGCCTCTCTACAATAGCTGGGGGCAGCCAATTCTTGGGAAACTTGTAGGTGGAGCCTGGCGGGGATCGCACGTGAGCTTGTCTAATTAGTGGGTTTGTAGCGACGTTCGTCCATCTATAATAGTCCGTTATAATTTTATCATAAAATTGAGTCAGTGTTGTTATGTCAGTCCCTGTGAAGTATCCCAGACTTTGGGGCATCCGCAATGATTTTTTAAGCCCTACTCTGCAGTATCTACAACTTGTTGTAGTCTGTCCTGCTTATTGTGCACTATGTTAGTACACCATAAGTCAGGACTGGCCTGACCATGACCAAGGTTTTGCACAAGTTACCTTTGGTTCTGTAACCAGTTTTACTTTTCTTGTAAAGCAAGCTGTAAATTGAATCTTCTAAGTTCGGAGTTTTTCCTCCCGTTTAACCTTGCGTCAAAAACTAGTCCCAAGTACCTCCTGTAACCAATTTACCTGAATGCTATTTACCGATAGCCTGGTCCCAGGTCTTCTCACTCTGCTCTTCGAGAAGAAAATCGCTATCGTCTTGGCGTGATTTATGTGAATCTTCCAGTCCGAAAGCCATTTTTCCATGGTTCGGATCTGACTCTGCAGTCTTGTCATCACTTACTTTTGAAAAGAATCCCAGGTAAAGCTGGATTTATAAACTTGAAAAGTTGGCGAGGTTGAAGTTATGTTCAAGTTGGTGTGGTTCGATATTTGACGGTTCAGAAAATGATATTTATAAAGTCAGTAGCGAAGTTCGAAAAGTTGTTATTTGATTGGTTGAACTTCGTGTCCAATAGTCCAATAGAATGAATTAAAATATTTCATAATTTTGAATAATGTCGAGTAACAACAAATTAGTGTCATCACTCACCATACAATCCATTTTTTTTCCGGCACAAAACACAAAACTAACCTTACAACAACTAAAAAGAAAATACAAATTTGCAAATACAAATGGAGGAATAGCGCATTGGCGTAGATAGGGGGGCCCGGCCCCCCCTAGAAAACTCCTGGCCCCCCCTAGAAAAGTGGTGTAAATGCATATAGGGTGTGTACCGTGATTTGGGTGCCTAAGACGCACGTACCTAGAAAAGTGGTGTAAATGCATATAGGGTGTGTACCGTGATTTGGGTGCCTAGGACGCACGTACCATTGTAGGCATTGTATCACATACATTTATTCACCACAGTAGTATGACGGTATTTATCTCAAAAATTCAACGTCACTTTTTAAAAGTCTGTCCACAAATCTACAATCAAATACCCAGAGATCTGAAATTAGAGAAAAATCAATAACCCTATTTTCTTATCCTTTTTTTCCACTTCAGATCCAGATGGAAGATAATACTTTATTGTTGATTTTATTTTGTATTATAATTATATTATTTATACTGGCCAAGCGTATATGAAAATTATGTAAGAATAAAGTACAGGATAATGTTTCAGGTTAGTTTGTTTTGAAAATTGATTCTGAAGCACTGAATGCGGAAGCTACAATAATGATAAATATGATTGAGTTAAAAAATTGTGAAATAAATATAGAAAATTTAAAAAACGATATTAAACAGGAGTTTTGCTCCAACTTGTACAAATTGCTGCAAGCAGCATTGGTAAGTGAGCTCTGTCAGTTGCGAAAGAAGTTTTTCTGCAATGCGGGGAATAAAAACCTGGCTTAAAGCAACTATGCTCCAAAATCGTTTCCTCGCATATGTCATTGCTACATATAGAAAATGAAATCGTCAAAAACAGAATTACTCCTGATGCAGTATTAAACCAGTTTAGCAAAAAACATCGAAAATTGCAACTTATTTAAGAAATTTACTAGTTTGTATCACAAAATGCCTTAATAAATTATTAAAATAAATGCTTTACTTATTTTATGTAGTTTAAAATAAATAGTAGCATTTCAGGTGGGGCAGCCGCCCCAGGCACTAGAATTGGAAGGGCGGTATTTTGAGGATTTTTGATCCTTGACCCTCTGCTTTCCCCAGAATATTAAAAATTTAGAACGATTACTACGAAACCTGTATTTTAACGTCTTTTTTTTACCTTAAAAATTTCCTACTTTTCACCTAAGGTCTTTGACCTTGAAATCCTAAACAATTTTGCCTGCGGCGCTCTTTTTCAAGCGCCTGCAACAGATATTGGAAAGCGGCCCCCCCTAGGAAAAATTCCTAGCTACGCCAATGGAATAGCGACGTAAACAACGAGCCACATAACCTTAAAGTTGTGTCTTCATTGGTCGGAACGAACTTTCCGAACGCCGAACATAAAAATTGGTTATCTCGAACTACACCGAAGCATTTCGAAACTTACGAACTTTGCACAAACTGAGTTTATAAATTGAACTGAGTGTTCCCTTTAGTTTAAATTGAACTCTTCTTTCCAACGCCAACTGAACCTCAGCTTTGCGAACTTTTTGAGTTTATAAATCCAGATTAAGAGGTATAGGTGATTAAAAGATAGAACTGTTAAGCTCTGAAGTTTTTATTTTTAAGAAAATAAAATGTAGTAATCACGGCGGAACAAATTATTATTAATAATATTATCAAAAGTTGCGTTAGAAGTAGTGGAAGGGTTGGTGGCCAGTGGGTTTATTCCACATGGGACGCCATTCAGGATTTTCAAACAGAATTGTCACACATAGGCAGTTAGGGATTTCGACCAGCTAGGTCAAGTTTTGACTAGAGCTGTGTTTTTGTGTAAAGAGACAGGAAGTGTGACTGGAAATAAGGCAGTGGGAGACTCAAAGCACTACACAAAAAGTAGATGAATTGAGGCAAATTGCAGTGCACCATGTAGTCCATAGGTACTGATCTAATAGTTATAGTCTTGTATAAATTTGTCTTTGTCAGCCTGCCAATTTTGCTCCGTTTGCTAATAAGTGAATAGATGGAACTGAGCTAAGCGTTCGCATTCTTTAGGCGCTGCTCTATATTGTCCTTCCAAGTCAACGGCTTATTTGTACATAACCAGATATTTAATATCACTTCTCCAACTTATCCTGGAGTTTTTGACAAGCAGCTGGATCTTAGATTAATTAACTATAAAAGGTGGATGGCTTGGGTTTTGGAGTCGTTTACGAATCTTCCATCTATCTAACCAATGCTCTAATATTTTAGTCGTTTCAGTTTCGAGACTACTAACCGCCCACACAGTACTAAATAACTCAGAGATATATCGAAATCCTCTCATATTGATCACAATATCTTAGATATTTCTGAGATGTCTCAGAGATTTTAAAAATGGTCCAAAATTGTTGTGGCATTGAAGATATTTCTGAGATATCTGTAGGGTGTGCGCAAATTTTTCCGAATTAAAATTTTCCAGCAATTTGGTAAATGTGTTTCTAGATATTTCTGGTATATCCATAAAACAGTTTGTAATAATTTTAAACAATTGATAAATGTGCATTCACGGTCATTCCATGTCTCGGAGATATATCACATACGTTTTCTATAGGATACGTTGCCTAACTACAATGAAGAACTAAATGTTTGTTTTGACCTAAATGTGTATAAATTTGGTATTTAGGTTTCTTCCCTTTCGTTTGTTGTGCACGTCAAATATTAATTACGCCAAAGCCTGTGATGATTTTCTGTTGAAATAGTCGTAGTATGGATTATTCAAAGTAATTTTACAAACCATTTTTAACGACTTCCTTATAGTGATAAAGTCAAGACAGTGAGAAATTAGGCCTATTTTTACGTAGGAACGATATTTTCATTAATGCAATTTATGCAAATATTGTTCTATTATCAATAGTTCATTTTATATATAGATTCAGTTCAGCAAAAGTTTCTGCAAATCTAAGCTTTTGTCTACAAGCTATTAAAAATCAGTAATACATGATCTAAAATAATATATCTCTTTGATATCTAGAGTGAGATATCTTAACGAAAATTTTTGAAACGTCTACAAGGCAGACATAAGGAGATATCATTTATACATGGTGTTACTTAATGATAGGCCGCTATTCCAAGGACGCATTTCTGAATCAAATTTATGTAGAAACGTTTCTATAAACATGTGTCCTAAAAAGTCTGGTTTTCAAGATACAGGGTGTCAAAGGTAAAAAAATAAATCGGTTTTTCATTAATATCTCAAAGATCCTTTTGCCGATTTTGGTGAAAGTTGGCAGTATTGTTCATTGTAATAAGACGCTAAGCTAGCCCTGACTAGATGATAATTGGACCCTGTTATGCAACAGGGGACCAACCAGCAATTTTAGTATTTCGAGATACTCAAGAAATGTGTTTTAGATTTTTATTTTAAATATTCATTATAAAAACACATTTAGAGTGAACAAAGAAGACATATTTTTATTATTCATGAGTCGAACAAATATTTTAATAGAAAAATAGCATCGTTAAAAGCGCCCCCAGTAGTAAAAAATACCTGGTTCCCTATTTTTGAATGTCTTAAAAACATGTCCAGATATGCAAAAAACATTAGTTCACTAATATTTAATTAAAACTGCACTATTAGTCGTCTAGTAGCTCAAAGTCAAAGTCACCATTATATTCATCTATATGTTTGTTCCAACCAACAGTCCGGGACTAGTTTTTAATCAGAAATAGAGTCTACCAGATGAAAATTGCATGTAGACCCCAGGATGCCTTGTTAACTCCGACAACTGGTTTATTGTATTTGACAGTTTGAAGCTGAGCTATAGTCTTCTGCTATAGTTGGATCACCGATAAGATTGTATAAAAAGCATAATCTGCTGTAGAAATTAGGTACAAATAGCTTTGGATATTCTTTAATTTTGGATCAGCCAAAGCTTTCCAGTTTGGATTAGTTTAGTGGTTCCAAAAACTATTAATTCCTTTATATTCTCGCCTGTGTAAGTAAAAATGCTGTATTTTTTTAGAGAAGCTTAATTTCCTTAAAATGTACTTAGTTCACTTTTTCAGCATAACAACTTTTTTTCCTGTTAGGTAACCATTTTTTTTTAATTTCTTAGTGCTTACAACATCCTCTTTTTCCAGTTATATTAATGGATCGTTTCCTTCTAGATGTTCTCATGATGTTAGTGTAAAATTGTGGGGAGAAAATCTTATTTTGTTTTTTAATCGCAAATTCAACGTCTCCGAAATTACTTATCATTAGGCCAGACAGGGCCGTAGCTAGGCGTTACCCATGGGGGGGGGGGGGGTTTAGGTAAGAAAACTCTGGCAATTTATTAGAATTATTATTAAAATTTCCGGTGGTTAACAAGGTAGAACTAAACATTCGTTGTTATGGGGGGGGGGGGGGGGTTTGAACCCCCTAAACCCCCCCTTATCTACGACCCTGAGGCCAGAAACTATGAATAGAGACCAAAAAGCGCAACCTAATACTTTCAGTTGTAGCGACTCCTGTAAAATGCATTTCAGCATGAGCAGCGGTTCTGGTCTCCATAGGTTTCCTAGACTTTCCGAGATGTTATAGGTTAAATATAATAATTAAACAAAACACACTTCGAGAAATTTGCAATAGGGAACCAGATAACTTTGGATCCAACACGTGTTAAGAATATGATGATACGTTTCTGCAAAAGAGATCCAAGTAACCTTGGCCCTTTATATTACAACTTTGTTAACAGGTTTTGCAACTTGGTTCTATCGTCCTACAAATAATGGCGCTAGTAATTCAAATCTTTGGATCTTTGTTACAAGTCGATGGGTAGATTTTTTTAGATTCCCATAATGGTAAAATCTCATTTTTCCAACAAATATCGGTTGTAAATAAAACGACAATGTCTTCCTCCACAAATTTAATAAAGGTAAAATTCTTGTTCCCTACATGTTTCGGGCGTCTAGACGTCCATCTTCAGGGGATACTAGAAGGAATTTCATCTTTACAAAGCTAGTTAGAATCATGGTGAACACTGACTTACCCATAATCGAGTTGACTATAAAAACTTTAAATGGTTGCCTCAAATTAATGAGTACAGCCAAAATTGAGTAGGAACCTCAGAAATTGGGTGGACTTGTGAAAAATTATAATTTGTATATTTATAGAATGAAAATTTTTGTGAAAATATAAGAATTGAATAGCAAATATATTATTTTAAAAGGTGCATTTTATTTTTTAATGATGATTTTCTAGAAAAACATTGTACTTAGTTGTGAAGAAAGAAATTTAAAATAAAATTTTGGAGGCATGCTCCGTGTTAATTTTTAAAAAATTGAAATTTTTTTATACCAGAGGGGCTATGCCCATGGTAATATATAAATTATGAAATCATTTCATTTAATGAAAAAAGAACTTTTTATTTTTAAATTTTTTAAAAAACAGAAATAGTGCTAAATCACCACCATGTTCACTTTACACACACGTGTCTTAGAGCGAAAGAGAGTAGGTAAAGCGGATATGACATCACTTGGATGTCAGCTGTTAGAAAATGAGGTTTACCTAAACTCGATATTGGATTTAAAAAATCGATGAGAGTATGTCAATATTCAATAGAATAAAGTTTAAAAATTGTGGTCACTAGACGCTCATAGTATCCGAAGAATGACTGACACCAGACATCTGTCAATGAATTATAAAAATTGGGGTTAAAATGTTCAGAGGGGGGCACTAAACTGCACTGAATTTGCGAGTCGCACAAGGGGTAAACACTATAGTTAACACTAGATGATACACTCGAAACATGAAAACCTCAGCCTATAAACAGTCTCAAAGTCATAGATGTGTAAAAACAATTAATATCTATGAATAGAAAATTCTTAGGGAGTCAAGGTAGGATTGACAAAATCAAAAGAACAGTTGAACTCCCTTGGGTAGGAAAAGAGTAAAGTAGAGATAGTAAGAGCTTGATTATTTAGTGAAACTTAAAGCATTGAAAAAATGTGTGCTGTTGTGAATAATTTGGTCATTAACGCAAACAATATCTGGGTCTCTGATAATTTGGTTTATTTCCATAATCTCAAGTAATCCAATGTGTTGCCTTTGCCACAGAAATGCAACAATTTAGTGTTTGTGTCTGGGTTGAAGTTATGATTGTTTATGTGTATGTGTCTTGAGAAGTTCGATTTTATTTGTGTCGGTATTAAATTTAGATTTGATGCTCTTTCTATCTCCTTACAATGTTCGTTAATCCTAGTCCTAAACTTTCTCCCTGTTTGTCCAACATAGGAGGCTGAACAGCCCTCAGTTGAGCAACTGACCTCGTACACTCCAGACTTGTCTAAAAGTGGGACTTTATCCTTGGAGTTGCAAATGAAATTTTCAACAAACAGGGAGAAAGTTTAGGACTAGGATTAACGAACATTGTAAGGAGATAGAAAGAGCATCAAATCTAAATTTAATACCGACACAAATAAAATCGAACTTCTCAAGACACATACACATAAACAATCATAACTTCAACCCAGACACAAACACTAAATTGTTGCATTTCTGTGGCAAAGGCAACACATTGGATTTACTTGAGATTATGGAAATAAACCAAATTATCAGAGACCCAGATATTGTCTGCGTTAATGACCAAATTATTCACAACAGCACACATTTTTTCAATGCTTTAAGTTTCACTAAATAATCAAGCTCTTACTATCTCTACTTTACTCTTTTCCTACCCAAGGGAGTTCAACTGTTCTTTTGATTTTGTCAATCCTACCTTGACTCCCTAAGAATTTTCTATTCATAGATATTAATTGTTTTTACACATCTATGACTTTGAGACTGTTTATAGGCTGAGGTTTTCATGTTTCGAGTGTATCATCTAGTGTTAACTATAGTGTTTACCCCTTGTGCGACTCGCAAATTCAGTGCAGTTTAGTGCCCCCCTCTGAACATTTTAACCCCAATTTTTATAATTCATTGACAGATGTCTGGTGTCAGTCATTCTTCGGATACTATGAGCGTCTAGTGACCACAATTTTTAAACTTTATTCTATTGAATATTGACATACTCTCATCGATTTTTTAAATCCAATATCGAGTTTAGGTAAACCTCATTTTCTAACAGCTGACATCCAAGTGATGTCATATCCGCTTTACCTACTCTCTTTCACTCTAAGACACGTGTGTGTAAAGTGAACATGGTGGTGATTTAGCACTATTTCTGTTTTTTAAAAAATTTAAAAATAAAAAGTTCTTTTTTCATTAAATGAAATGATTTCATAATTTATATATTACCATGGGCATAGCCCCTCTGGTATAAAAAAAAAAAAAAAAAAAAAAAAAAAATTTCAATTTTTTAAAAATTAACACGGAGCATGCCTCCAAAATTTTATTTTAAATTTCTTTCTTCACAACTAAGTACAATGTTTTTCTAGAAAATCATCATTAAAAAATAAAATGCACCTTTTAAAATAATATATTTGCTATTCAATTCTTATATTTTCACAAAAATTTTCATTCTATAAATATACAAATTATAATTTTTCACAAGTCCACCCAATTTCTGAGGTTCCTACTCAATTTTGGCTGTACTCATTAATTTGAGGCAACCATTTAAAGTTTTTATAGTCAACTCGATTATGGGTAAGTCAGTGTTCACCATGATTCTAACTAGCTTTGTAAAGATGAAATTCCTTCTAGTATCCCCTGAAGATGGACGTCTAGACGCCCGAAACATGTAGGGAACAAGAATTTTACCTTTATTAAATTTGTGGAGGAAGACATTGTCGTTTTATTTACATTACGTAAACTCCACTGCAAGTATGGACTACTTTTTCAAATATCGGTTGGTTCCTTATTGCATAACGAGGTCCAATTATGAGTTCCAGTGGCGTTCCAGAGGGCAGTCTCACCGCTAATATTGACATACGAATTGTACGCCAACGACTTGCTTAAAATTTTTATATTATTTTCAGATTAAGCAGCTAAAATACAACTTGATATTTTCTCGTACCTTACTTCGTTTTCGAGTAAAACCATAAAAGTCACTTCATTGCAGTTTGTTGTAGGATTACTGCATTTATTTCAAAGTTTCATGAGTAACTTAAGGTTTGGTAATAGTTGAATTGAATTAGAAGTTACTATACTCTTAGAATGAGTTAGCTGCTTCTTTAAATATGACTAAACTTGCATCAGGTTTAATTATAATTACATCTAACTAAGAAAAGGAAAGGTTAGTTTACAGATTACTATAGTTATCTTAAGGTTATATACCTAGTACCTAGCACTGGAAAAAGAATAGATCCATTTGTGTTTTAAGAATATCATGTTTTTAGAAACAAAAATAGTTTCCCCTGCGGATATATGAAGCTTACAATTATAGGTAAGAGGACTATTTTTGAGTAAAGATTTTTCTGTGCTTATTCAAATAAACGCCATTAGTTTTTTAAATCGAAAACCGTTCGCCACATGAAAAAAAGTTTAGGAACGAGTTTTGCTCAGTGATAACATGATTATGATTATGAAAATAATATTTATTTTAAAGCAAACAGTGGCGTATCATTTTTAACATTGAAAATGTTTATATTATCGCACGGGCACGTAGTATGGGTACGGAATTCGAAATTCTTGTGTTGCATTTGTCCCTGACGTCACACCGAATTAAATGATCGGGATCAGACCAAGTCGAGAGTAATCGTATGGTTCCGCTGAAGCAGTCAGCGGGTGCAGCAGGCGTTCGCGATCGAGCGTAGCATCGTATTTATATCAATCGGCCGTCGCCACAGGGTGGTTTGGCTGGCGCGGCTGGAGTGCGCTTCAGATCATATTCGTATTTCGTAGTGAAAGCGCTTATGTATGATTTATAATGAATGCCGATAACATTAGTTGCATGCTGTTGTTGGAGGAAGAAGACGAAGAGGAGATGTTAGCCCAAATTCCTCCATTTCGACAAACGTCATATTAACACTTGAATTTATACTATAGGTGCCATATTTAAATCAAAGCTGCAGCATACCAAGTAAACGAAATTAGAAAAAAGTCAGTGGCGTGCATTTTTTTGTCAATAATATCCGTTGAAGTGTTTCCCGGGACGCCACTGGACTTTATAAATTTAATCTAGTTAGGGCTAATTAAGCCTCTTATCATTATGAATGACGGTACCAAATTGCAATAAAATCGGGAAAAGGATATTTACAGAAATAATAAAAAAAACGATTTTTTTAAAAAAACTTTAACACTCTGTACAGGGTCTTTGATTATATTTACGTGAACTCTAGAGCCTTTATTATTAGAGATGGAAAAAATCTTATATACAAAAGTTCTAGGGTTTTTCTTCTATTATCTTTTGAAGTTATCAGAAAAAACAAAGTCGCATCGGAAAATGAAAAAATATAGGCAACTTCGAGTTTTTTAAATGGAACACCCTGTATATTATGCGCTAAAATGAAAGATCTTTTTTCCGTGATTCTAAATATATATATGTTGATGACATTTGGGTGAGCCATTTTTGACATACCTTAGCTTAAAATATAAATAAATCGAAAAGACGGTTGATAAACTTGTCAAGCAAACCATGGAAACAATTGTTAAGTTATTTATTACGCTTTATTAATTGTTTCCATGGTTTGCTTGACAAGTTTATCAACCTTCTTTTCAATTTATTTATATTTTAAGCTAAAAAGATCTTTCATTTTAGCGCATAATATACAGGGTGATCCATTTAAAAAACTCGAAGTTGCCTATATTTTTTCATGTTCCGATGCGACTTTGTTTTTTCTGATAACTTCAAAAGATAATAGAAGAAAAACCCTAGAACTTTTGTATATAAGATTTTTTTCCATCTGTAATAATAAATGCTCTAGAGTTCACGTAAATATAATCAAAGACCCTGTACATCAAAAACGGGGCAACTCCGGACACATATTCAGGTTAGTACTTCTGAAACACCCTGTATACAATCAAATACAACAGTCAAAAACACAAATATTTATATCAAAATATTGATAACAAACAATAACACCAAACGATACAATGCAATAATGCGAAAATCACGGGTAAACTAAATTCAACCCTGTCGCCCAGGGCCTTTTAGTTTTATTGCCGCTTGACCAATCGAAATAGAGTTACGGTTGTCATTAATTACTGATCAATATTTCCTTCGTATGCATAATCTTGGATTTGAATATGGTATAGGGTAGACTGGGGCAAGTGTAAAAATGGGGTAAGTGGAAAATCAGAGCGCCAATCAGGCAATATTAAAAGTTTACTTGTCTGTGTGGTTCGAGGCAACTAACTATACGTTAGCGCTGTTGAATTATCTACTCCCGGCGAGTTACCAGGTGTTTTTTTCTTTCTGAGTAGTCATTTGTAACATAACCTCCGAATCGGTCCGTTAAATAGTGTGTGATATCTCCATAAAAAATTGGTCAAAGGTAAAAACTTATAATATACTTTTAGTTTTATTGCATTTTCTTATGTTTAGTCAATTGTTGTAGCTTTAAAATCCTATATACCGACCAAATCTGAAAGCGGTTTTTACTCACGAGCAGGTTTGCACTTCCCCCATAAAAAACATAATGTGGGGCATGTGTGAAAATTGTAATGGGGAAAGTGTAAAGGTTAGTTTACACTTGCCCCATTTTCCTGGGAATGCTAAAGTTCGTTGGCACTGACACTTAAAGCTTTTATTTTTTACAGAGAGTTGAAGTCATGGTACGAAATTATAAAAGAAAGTCCGATAGGGCTGCCTATGGGGAGGAGCAATTAAATGCTGCAGTAAATGCCGTCAATCAAGGTCAATTAACCATGTCGATGGCTAGTACCGAATTCAGAATCCCATACATTACAATCTACTGTAGAATAACTGGCCGCCGTGGCGAAAAAAGCAAGACACAGGGCCGACCTCCAATACTTTCTTGGCAACTGGCCGAAAATATAAAAACAATGGAGAAGTGGGGATATTGATTAACTTCGAGAGAGCTTCAAGAAAAAGTTCGGGACTTTGTAACTTTAAATAATATTCCCAATCCTTTTAAGAACAATATGCCAGGCACAGACTGGCTAATAAAGTTTAAAGAACGTCACTCCTTGAGTATGAAGAAACCACAAAGCTTAGAGTACTGCAGAAAGAAATCTACGGACCCATTCATAATAGACCAATATTTTGTGTTATTGGAAAAGGCTATATTGGAGTTGGGTCTTCAGGATCGTCCTGAATGTATTTACAATTTAGATGAGACTTCACTGTGTACAGATCCTTCTCGTCTTAAAATTGTTGGCGCGAAAGACAACCCCTCTTTAAGCATTATTGCTGGATTGGGCAGAGAAAATATAACCGTCCTGGCAGGAGCAAGTGCTAGTGGTAGAAAATTGCCACCATTGATAATATTTAAAGGCAATAACATTGATAATATTTAAAGGCAATAATATTGCTGGATTTCAGAAAAAAATTAAGACTTCTTCAAAGACACCGTAAATGCAGCCAGTGCCAATGGATAGATGACCTCCGAAATATTTAGAAATTACTTTCTAAAGACTTTTATTCCTTTGGTTCGTGATCAGGCACCAATTATTGTTATATATGATGGGCATGTCTCGCATGTGGATTGCTTATTAATTCAAGCCGCAAGAGAAGAAAATATTCATATACTTAAACTGCAGCCCATACAAGTCATTTACTTCAACCTCTCGATTTGAGTATGTTTAGATCATTTAAGGTAATATGGGAGAGGAAAGTAATAACATGGCAAAGACGTCATCAGGGACAATGACTACCAAAAAGGGACTTCGCCACATTGCTAGTGAAAACCTGGGCTGAAGTAGATTCCGGAATCATAAAAACAGGATTCAGAAAGGGTGGTATTGTTCCATTTAATAGACATGTTATTCCTAAAGAAAAGTATGACATCGATGCCCTAAAAAGATGACAGGAACACTTAAAAAATCAAAGATCTGTAACAGATTTACAACCGAGGCCAGATCGCATTGATATTGAAAGGAATGAACATGATGCTGTAGCACCGAACGTAACAGAAAAAACCGCTACTTTCGAACAGTCAATGTTAAAAACAGTAAAGCAGCATCTGGCGCTTCATTTAAAAGGAAACTAGCATCTAATGCAGAATTACTTACAGCTCCTTCAGCATCTAGTGCCACCAATCTCAAAGTAATTGTCAGCTCTGATCAAAATGAAGAAATGTACTAAATAATCATCAGGAGCCTATAACTGCACCTGTAGTACCAGCTACAACCGAAAATCGGCAAGAAAAGAAGGCAAGTTTTGATGATCTACTACTTGATTCGCTCCGACAGAGTCCTTCTTCTAATCCAAGGAAACGAAAGCGCTTAATTCAAGGTGGCCAAACCATTGCAGGTACTATCGCAAGTAGTCAGTCAAAAATCTCTACAAGGACTACAAGTTCATCTACTATATCTAAACCAGCTAAGAAAATTGACCGAAAGAGTAAACAAAGTCGGCCAAGTTCGTATCAATTTGAATTCAGCTCCAGTGAATCAGATAATGAAAGTATAACTTTTATGGAATCGGATCAAAGTTTCACTTTAGAATCGGATTGCGAAGATCAGATTCCTGAAATAAACAAAGACAATATTTCCATTGAAGACTGGGTACTGGTTAAATACACATTACCAAAAGCAAAGAAACATTTTATTGGCCAGGTAAATACTGTTGACGACGGCTTTGAAATCAAGTTTACTAGAAAACTAAAAGACAATTTTTTTATGGCCACTCACCGATGATGTCGATGTAGTACAGCTAGACGATATAGTGACTCGTTTACCTGAACCGGTAGTAACACGCCGAGGAGGTTTTCATTTTAATGTGAAATTGCGGGATTCAATATTTAACAAGTTCCATAAAATTATTCGAATTTTTAAACTTTAAGTTTCTTTTCTGTTTTAGTTCCTCCTTGGGAATAACTCCTACTGTTTTAGAGATTAAAGCCAAACATTGGGTTTTGAACGGATAAATACGTTTATAAAAATATTATTCTTGTTATTAGGAATTTTTTGAGGGTTATTTTGGTTTACTTATTATTTTTCAGAGGTACCTTTTAATTTTTCGTTTTTATGATTTGCTTAGCTAACGATTTCCCAACAATAAAAAGTTCATAACTTCCCAGATTTTTATTTTTTTTTAAGTCTGTAAAAAGAAAAATTGGCATGGGAGATATAAACTTGATTTACACTTTCCCATTACCACTTCTGCGAACATGCATGGAAATTGTATTCCGATTTTACACTTTCCCTTTTTGGGGTAAGTGTAAAATTTCGGTATAAAAAAAAAATCATTCAAATCTCAAGATCTCAAAAATAATTCATGAGTGCCCTATGCAGTATGAAAAGTAAACATATTAAACTATTACTTTCTTACAAAGACACTTTTATAAATATTGTATATTTAAAGTAGGAAGGAAATAAACTTGAACTATTAAAAAGGGCTTCGCAGTTGCCCCAGTCTACCCTAATTATAGGCTTTGTAATGTAATGCTGAAAAATAAACAGAATGGTTTTGTACACTTTACCGTTCTTCCCTACACTTGCTGCCACTTTTTTTCATGCATTTTGTTTCATTACAACATTTTTGTAATTCTCGTTCTCATAGTTGTATACTTTTGCACTCTATCAAACACTCGTCAGCAATTGCCGAAAACGGTGGCATTCTGCTGAGCGATCACGGCTGGACTGGTCTCTCTAGCAGTCCGAACGCAGCCCCTGCAATTGACGGCGAACGCTGTGTCGCTGAGCTGCGGCAGTGAAACCGTGTACATACAAATCGGCAAATCGCATTAAACCAGTACCGAGCTACCAATCGCGAACGCCAGCCGCGGCCGCTGACTGCTCCAGCCAAACCATACCTTAGAGGCGCGTTAGAGTTTATAACCTTTATTTTACTATTTTTTATATTATGAATCAATAAACCTTTATCAGCTACCTAAATATAACATTCAAATCTATGAGTTTTCGCAGATCTCAAATCTCACAATAGTCACAAGCGTTGCACTCTGCTTCGGCATTTTCAATGTCCTCCCCGGTTGCATCTTTGTAGAGGACTGTAAATTTTTTCATTATAAATCTCAAAATATATGATAATGCGAACCGCACTAGTGGAAGTAGCCCAAATATATTCTATGAGAAAGATGTGTTTTAATGTCTAGTTAGTACCTATTTGAATCCAAAATAATATAGAAGTAAAGCAGTCTCAAACATATTAAAGAAAAATAGTTTTTTTTTTCAATTTTCAACACGTTATATTTCAAAAATGAATTGGCTGAAGACCTATATTTTTTATAAGAACTTATTGTCAGAAAATTTGGCAAGAAATAACAACCTAGAGTCTGGACACATACTTAATTAACCTTTACAAAAATATCGATATTAGTGAGTTTACGAATGAATGCGTTTTTAAAAAGAAAATAATCGCGATACAAACCTAAAAATTGTCGGAAAATTTCCAAAGAGATAATAATGATTATTTACTGGTAAAAGGTATGTTGATTGTGAAAGTCTACGGTGCACATCTCAGGGAAGGATTAATTAACTTTTAAAGTTAGAAAATATCTTGGAATCAACATTTTTTAAAATTAATATTGGAATTCCTCATACGAAGATAAATTAAATGTTTATGTTTTTATAGCAATTAAATACCTTATCAAAGGAACTAATATTTGTAAATAGTTTTCGTAAGTACGTCCAACTTCATCATGCAATGATAAATTAATATATAAAATTACAGACCAACGTTTTTAGTAGATTTTGTTGCAGATATTACAATGCCCACGCCGCAAGCTTCAAGGTCTACTTCTGTTGATAAAGGATATATCAAGAAGACTTCATTGTAGAGAAAATAATTCCAAAAGAAAAATAGAAAAGAAAAGTGCTCCAACATCTCTTGACATTTATTGATGCATAATAATAAAACTAAGTGATATTCGAGAAGACGAAATATTCAATTTAGTGTTTTTATTTGTATGGATGGATTATGGGCTTCTTTTTGAGTCAGACTTCTGTCTTTTATTTCTATTAATTGTGGTGCTGTTCCGCACTAATAATTTTGAAACTAGATTTGGTAGCGAGCTTTTTTGATAGCAGACGTGGTAAGCGGGAAACAGTTGTTTCTAGTCTTAGTGAATGTGGTAATTACATGATGAGTGAATGGTAACTTACAGAGTAGGGGACGATCAACGGACCCCACGTTGGGCGCCAAAATTGTTTCTAAACAAAAATAAAATAAATAAAAGAAAAAATTTTCATTAATTTTATTTTAAAAAAAGAGTGGTGCTTTTCAGCGGTGCTGTGATTAGCACCGCTGAATAAGCAAAACCGTATTAAAAAAATTAACTTTATTAAATTAACTAAGGAAAAATTAAAGGGTTGTCAGGAAACACGCACAGAACCAGCTGTGGTGCACGCGTGCCAATTGCCCTAGCTCGCGGGAGGCAGTTTAACAAGTGCCACCAGCTTTGCCACAGAAAAAGCTGGAAACCTCCAAGATCGTGGAGCTAGCTCTGACCGTGCGAACTTACACCACGTAAACAACACTTAAAACAAAGAAAACCAAGGGCGAAGCCGCACAAATAAAACAAAGTATTCAAAAAATATTGCTGATTTAATAATAAAAAAAGAAAAGGGGTTAGTATTTATAACTAAACTTATCTGACAATGGTACAGTAGATATGACGACGAAGACGGTAAAGAAAGATCTGCCAGAGGGAAAGAAAGAAAGATCGGTGATAGACTTCGCAATGGTGACAGAAGACAGACGGTGATAGACAGTGGTAGACCGTGACATAGGAGAGACCCTAGCAGGAGCTTCTAGGGCCTTAAGGTTTATTTGGGGGTTCAACAACGATGTGGTGTAGCACCTAGATATTCGACCTTTCTAGGTCTTGGTGACCGGACTTGACTCCAACAGCGAATATATGCAACCAAAAAAAAATCGCACGTAAGTGGCTTTTCTGCCGCCCAATGAACAGCAACCCAAAAGATTAAACTTAAAGTAAAGTAAACTTAAGGGCGACAGAAAATAAGGCCTCCAAATCCGAAATCCGGTAAAGATGACTTCTAAAGTCCTGGATTTAAAAAGGTCCCTTGCTTACTCGGCTGCTGGAAATCAAGTGAGCAATTAAAAGGTGTCACCCGAAAAATAATGTCACAAAGGGCAGGAACGTCGAATTTCAGCGAACCACTCTCATGGGTTCTCGGACAGAACTACTGCCTGAACCGAGCACCGAGCTAGACCTGTTCACATACTAGCGGTTGATAACAAAATAAACCTAGTGGGTCCTGACTACTCGGTTGCCGGTATTTAAGCTAAGTGAAATAAAACGGAGGTACCCAAATTTAGTTATTGTTTTATAATCAATGTAGCATTACTATAAATTTTCCTCAAATAAACAATAGCCCCAATATCTTCGACATTTAACAAACGGTCACGTTCGAAGTCGGTTTCTTGATATACAGGCCATTAACATCTTTCGACAAAAAAAGAAGAAGTTAACCTAGAAAGTATGGAACTAAAACTGACAGGTAAAATTGAAAACCAAAGTAAAGAAATTTTCACAAAATACTGTTGTATATGAAATGATGGGGTAGTTGATGCAAGCAAAATAAGGTGATTAAAGATATGCGCAAAATGTAATCCAGCCTGGCCCAAGACACCGAAAGGAAAGTCATGAACCTTGAGTAGAAAACCAAAATGAAGTCGAAAACAAAACATTGCACTTTTCACCAGTTTTAAAGCTATAATTCAAATCAGATATGTGATATAAGTTACTATATGATTAGGCCAGTTCTACACTGATAAGATTAATTATTTGAGTTAAAAAAATTTACCGTTGACTCAAATAAATATTTGTTTCCTATTAGCCAAACAAATATGTATTTGAAAAATACCAAGGGATTATTTGCCTCAATTAGTATCATCTGATTTGATACAAATTACTTTTTATTTGGAACTAATCACTAAATACAAAATTCAAGCAAATATTTATTTCCTTAACACTAACCTAACTTAAATAAGCCGTTTCAATGATGTATTTGCCGTAACAACAACGTTATTTAATTAAACAATTTAAGTGATTTGATTTAAATAAACCGGTAATTTCCATCAAAGTGATTGTTTTTTTATTCAAGTACATAATTGTTTAACTTGTCTTTTATATTTATTTAGATCAAATATAAATTTATTTGGTTTAAATACCTTTTTTTAATTTTCAATAGATCAGAATGTTCATTCAAATCAGTTCTTATTTTATCCAAGTACGTGTTTATACAGACGTCACATAAAAATAAGAAATATTGAAATGTTGCTATTGAATATGTCAGTACCTATATCATAATAATCACAAACCTTATCAAATTGTTTATAGTGTTCAAATAATAAGGCAAACCAACAGAAAAAAACACATTTTTGCCGAAAATAAAGGTTATGACAAATTACGCGCACGCGCACAACTATTTTTACATAAAAATAACATAAAATTTAAAAGATAACCATCTCTTATTTTATTTCTTATTTTTATGTTATGTTATGTGTTTCTATAAACGTCTTATGGCAGATCTGTAGATTCAACTCTTATTTTATTTTTATGTTATGTTATCTTGCTGTATAAACCGACCATTAGTTGTTGTTCCCCTTAAAATATACGTCAATAAAACATTATAGAGAAGTTAATAACTTTGATAAAAAATTAAATAAAGTCAAATTTGCAAATATTAAGTACAATAATTATTAATATTATATTAATTATATTATATTTTTTACGTTAGGAGGTTTGATAGGTATTGAATTATGGTGAAAATTGAGAAAAACTGTCTTATTTGTAACCTAGGTAGCCATGATTTATAAATACCTGGCTACATTTTTCTAAAAATATTTTGTGTTCGAAATTTCAAATTAGGTATTACAAGTATCTTTTCTTTGCCTCTTATCTTACTTTTTTAACTCGTTTCATGCATAACTAAAATATTCAAATATATTTTCCTACCTTGAAAAGTATCTAACATATGGGATATACCCCTCGATATAGGTACCCCAATCTTCTAAATAATTATTCATATTACGTTTATTCCCCATATCTTCGTTTTAATTTTTGATGGAACCACTAACTTCTGTGCCACTAACAAAGAAGATTTCACTCTCACTCATAAATTTCTACAAGACAAAATCGAACACCAATGACCAAAACGCGATGATCAGGCCACTTTTGTATAACCAATCAAATTACTCAAAGCCCAAAGTAGGCGACAGGAGTTCATTTAAATACTTAATTATTTGTTTGGATGACCAAATTGTTTGAAAAGCTCGGCAATGAATGATTTAAATTACAGTTAAAGGTATTTAGTTCTTAACTTGAAATGTACTTCGATTAAATAATTAGTTATTTGCAAATGTTTGGTTGTTTTATATTAACGATTTAATGTAAATACATAATTATTTAGTTTAAATGACCTAGACATTTAAATAGTTCTCTATTGGGTGATTTAACTAGCAATTAACGGAATTTAGTTCCTAAATGAAAATTAGTTCGATTAAATAATTAGTTATTTAGATTTTGTTATTTTAGTGGTTTTTTGGTAAGATATTTATTTGAAGGGTTCTATGATTTGACACAAATCAACCAACAGTCAAATAACTTTGCAAATAAAACGAAATACTCTCATTTATTTCAGTTAAATCAAATTTAGTTAATTAAAATCACATTTATTTATTACCAATAATTATTCACCAAATAAATCAGATTATTTGATTAAGGGAGCACAGTTTTATCAGTGTAATCACTTATTAGTGAGAAATTAAACTATCACAGTAGCAGCCAGTCACTAGGAAGTAGATATGGCATACGTTTTATGAAGTGAATGTGTGATTTGTGAAGCGCGGTGTTGAATTGAGTTGAGTTGAATTTAAGGTTACCAATGGCCAGTCTGTCGTTGCAACACCCGGAATAGTAATCACATAAAGACAATAACCTGTGATTTTATGGGTCTTAAAAGTAATATAGGTATTTTAAAACAAAATGTGACAAATCCCTTCTAATAAATAATTTTATTTAATTATATGAACTCGCAATATAAGACTATATTTTGCTGCATCTTAAATGAATGTTTTAAAGCTATAGATAAGTGTTTTTTAATTAATACTTATGGCGTGGATACTTCACAGAGAATGCATGTTTACTTAAGAAAATACATATTTGCTCATTAAGTGAGATGAGTGGGTTCTGTACATGTTAGCTTAAATAAAAGTGTATGGTAAATATGTAATGAGTGTTCCCGCTTTTAAACAGTAGCCAAAGGATATTTAATGACAATCTGTTTGAACATCATCACAATAACGACATACGACAGAGCGCGATAGATAAGTGTGTTTGCATTTAACGCTACTTTTAATCATTATTAAACACAGGCGGTAAATATAAACGGTGAGTAGATATTAACTTAATACACCAAGGGATATAAGCAACTAGGTAATTTTTTTTAAATAATTTGAAATTCCTAAACCAAAACTATTATAAATATTGTTCCTTGCTTTTTAGAATTCAACAATTTGGAAATTTATAGGGCGACTCAAATTTTTTTTTCTAACTATTTATACAGTGACCGGCAGAAAGTGCGCAGCATATGGGAACATTTTTTATCTATGAATTTAGTAAATTTATTGTATTTTAGAAAATTTCTGCATATCCTTAAACCAGAATAACACCTATCAAATCCGGTAAAAGCCTTATAGTCTACGAGGAAAAGTCAAAAATTGGAAATTCCGCTAAGATTAAAGTACCTCCATTTTTCATTTTAGAAAAAACTTTTATTAAGAAATAGTGCTTTAATTTGGAGGATATGTTTGAACGCCAAATTTCGCTTATATTATACAAAAAATACGATTTAATAGTTTTCTCTGAATTACCCTGTATAAAAAGTACCTACATCGCAGCCATACAGTACGCAAATCGTTTTTTCTGTACACTTTGTTAGTGATATCCGTAATTAGTATTTGAGATTAGTTAGTTTTTACAATATTATGGCATTTTAAAATAAAAGCTTAAAAATAATAAATATTTTAGCTGCACCGTATTTTGTTTTATGAGGAAACAAAATAATTTAATCTAGCTGATCTTAATGCACTTTAACTCAAAGCACCTTTCAAATGGTATATTTATACATAAGAGTACAAAGATCGTCATAAGAAAAAAATTAAAAATTGGAAATATTTTTGTACGTATTTTATTTACCATACGATAATTAATAATGTAATAATAAGAATCAATATAATTTTCTATACTTTAAATCAAAATATTTCAAACTCGTATTTTTCATTTAAAATACAAAAGACTCGTTCTTTATATCCGAATTTTAAACCCAAATAGTAATAAGACAAATCATTTTTCCTCTCATAACCAATACCGCCGTACATAAACAAAGACTATTTAAGATCAAAGCAGTCATGGAAACAAGTCACGAATTGAAATTAAATTAATGACATTAAGTTCCTTTTGTTGTAAAAATGGAAGTTGAAAAGTTGTCTTTACAGAAAAAAATAGAGATAGTTTTAATGTATGGTGACAATTATCACAGTTATCGCGAGACAGCAATTCTTTTTAACAAGATGGTGCTTGTATCCGAATGGCTAAATCAACAATTTCCCCACAAATGGATCGGACGGTTTTCAGAAATTCCCTGACCTGCGAGATCACCGGACATTACTCCTCTAAACTTCGTTTTCTGGGGTGACGTAAAAAACCAAGTGTATAAATGTCGGCCTTTTAGAAATTTGGACCATCTGGAAAATATTATTAGAGATTCTATCGCTAGAATTAATCCTCCTTTTTTAGGGAACGTAGCCAAAGAATTTAACAAAAGAGCCGCAACAGGTATAGAAAATGGCAGAGGACATGTAGAAACATAAAGTTATAATTATTGTTAATGTAAATAGTCTTAATTATTAATATTATTTGTTTTCTATTTTGGAGTTTGAAAGATTTATTATCAGTTGGATTATCCTCAAAATTTATTTGATAAATAAAAATTATGTTGATCATTATTTTGCCTAGCAAATAAAATCTGTTGAAAAAATATTTTCAATTTAAAATTTTTTTCTTATGACAATCACACTTAAAATCTAAATAAAGAAAAAACTTTGTACTTTTATGTATAAATATACCAATTGGAAAGTTCTTTAACTTGAAGTGCATAACAAAATATCAGTTACATTAAATTATTTTGTTTCCTCATAAAATAAAATACGGTGAAAATATTTAATATTTTTATGTTTTTATTTTAAAAGGCCATAATATTGTCAAAACTAACTAATCTGGCATACTACTTACAGTTGTCTCTGACAAAGTATAGCGAAAATACAATTTGTGTACTGTATGATTGCGGCGTACTTTTTATACAGGGTAATTCAGAAAAAGCTATTAAATCCTATTATTGGTCAAAAGTAAGCAAAATCTGGTAATTAAGTACATTAAAACAGTATTTATGAATCATTTTTTTTTCTAAAATGAGAAATGGAGGTACTTTACTCTTAGCGGAATTTCCAATTTTTGACTCTCCCTCGTATACTATAATACTTTTACCGAATTTGATGGGTGTTATTCTGGTTTGAGGATATGCAGAAATTTCTGAAATAAGAGAAATTTATTAAATTCATAGATAAAAATTATTTCCATATGCTGCGCACTTTCTGCCGGTCACTGTATACTCAGTGTAAACGAATTATACAGGGTGTCCTAAAAGGTATGGTCAATAATTGGGGATTGGATAAATCGGCTTAAAATAAGGTCCGAAGGTCATGTAACATTTTGATCTATATCCCCCATAACCGAGCTACATTCTCCTGAATGGGAGGCCCTAAAGATGATTTTCTTAATGTTTTCAAAACTATTAAAAATACGAACTTGAAATTTAGGTGTTCTGGTAAGTCTTATACGCCAAATCGAACTATTGTGGTTAAAATGTCAACAATCTAAAAAAAAACGCCAGAAATAGGGGAGAACAGAGTCAAATTATACCTAACTTTTTTATATTGTTTTTTATTCTTTTCTTATCTCAAATCCGAAAACTTAAACTTTTCTTGCGAAAGAAAGTTACTCCTAGTTGGACACGATTTAAATAATCGTGTTCGACATTAGAAAACTACCCTGCAAGCGAAAAAGAAAACATAACTAATATTGTTTACTCAAATTTTAATACTTTTCATGATCTCATTTGTTAAAAATGACATTACTAAATTCCTTCCACAACTTCTTAAAAAGATTGATTGAATATTACTTATTAATCACTTTTTGACATTCGTCTATTTCTTACACTAGCTAAATACAATAGTTTTTTTTATCGATTTATCGCGAAAATAATGCCCTTTGCAAAAAACGTCGAGGTTTTCTAATTTGACATAAAAAAGTATACAAATCAATTTAAAAAAAAATTAGGTAAATATTAACTTCGCCCTCCCCTATTTCTGACGCTGCATGAAATTGTCGACACAGTTCGATTCTGCGTGCAAAGCTTATTAGAGCACCTAAATTTCAAGTTTGTATCTTTATTGGTCTCGAAAATATTAAGCAAAAACATCTCCAGAGTCTACTTTAGCTGTAGCTTGGGGTTGGGGGGGACCTTTTAGGACACCCTGTATATAAAGTGTAAAAAATGTTACCTTCTGACTCTTTATATGATAGAATTGATGTAGATATTCTTTATAATAATTGTCTTCTTAATGTAAGTTTAAAACTCGACATGCTATTGTTTTACATAAGGGATTCAGCTACTTTTGAAATAATCGTGAGTAAATTTTAATTTTTTATTATTTACATCCTTTCTTTCCAAAACTAGTTATAAAATTTGTGTTTCATGTTCTCTGTCTATTGAAAGCAAATGACTAATTCACAGCTCTTTTTAATTTGTTTTTCTTTAACATCTTGTACTGTGGCAAACCTGTGGTTTCGACCAATTTCAACTGAGGGATGTACGTAAACTATTGCGAAATCTATGAATTTTGAGGAATAAACCCTTATTTTCGTTCTTAGAACACAGTTTTTGGGGACGCGTATCTTTTGACCTGTAAATCTAGAATGGGTTTGATCAGTAAATTGCAAGCCAAAAACAATACTATTTTTACAGAAACATAATATGCCGCGTTGAAATGGTATAATAATGGCAGACCTCTAATAAGAACAAAATTTTCATAAGGTCAGGTGGGAAATTTAAATAATAACTTTTTATTGCATGCACCCTCTCTCTACTATATCAGCGCTTTTAATACTTGTATAATGCGAGCCTCTACTTTTTAAGTATATACTGGTTGTATTAATTTAATACGCGTGACATTAAGTATAATAAAATCGTGAATTTAAAAAAAAATGAACCAACCTGAACTAACAGAGATAATTTAGTCGCTTAACTAATCCTACATGATGGTTCAAAATAATTATTGTGAGAAATATTTATCAACAAAAAGACGCCAAATTCATTCAGAGCCAAAATAACCCATATATTTTAAAATTACTAAAACCAACATATTACATTTTTGATGTTCACTTGATAATATATATAGAGTGGCAAAAAAGTCGCGCATAATGCCTGTAACTTTTGAATTACCCCGTATAACAAAAAGTGACCTTTATGAAAGTTGTTCAGTAAATTATTTCGCACATTTTTACTTGCATCAATTTTTTCTGTCATTTCTGGTTTGGTTGCCATAGAGACCAACCTACTTTTTTAAAATGGAACACTCTGCATATGATTGCATATTTGGATTCTACTGGGAAAACTGGAAATTTTTTGTATTTCAAATTTTCACCTATCTGCAAGCCCATACCTACCAGTTGAATCAAGGTGTTTTCATGACAGCGACCTAAGAGGTGTCAATTTGGAGTTCCTGTTTAATTTTCTGTTGTCTGATTTCTAATTTGTATATACTATGGTTCATCTGAATGAGAAGCAACGAGTTGAAATTTTAATGATGAGTGGTTATGAAAATATGCAGAGATCGCAAGATAAGGCTTGTCAACTTCTCAATGAATTATATTCAAATAGGCCTCCAATAAATCAGTCAACGGTGTGTTGAGTGGTAAAGAAATTTCGAGAAGCAGGCAGTGTTAGGGAAGCCGCTAAATCAGGTCGACCTAAAACAGTAACCGGAGGAGACAAAGCTTTGGATATCATGCTCTCAATACATGAAACTCCAACACTATCATCCAGGCCAATGGCAATGGATCTTAATGTGTCTCATCAGTCAGTGAAAATTTTGTTTAAGCAGGAGAAGTTGCATCTATAAAATATAAAGTTGGTGCACGAAGTAAACGAGGACGATATTGATAGAAGACCTGAATTTTATGAGCTGATGATGGAAAAATGCAATAACGGTAATAACTTCGCAACAAATATCATTTTCTCGGATGGAGCTACTTTCCATTTAAAAGGCATTGTTAATAAACACAATTATCGTTATTGGTCTGCTGAGAATACTCACTGGTTCTAGGAATGTCATGCTCAGAGGCCCGAAAAAGTTAATGTTTGGGCGGGCATAGTTGGTAGACATATTGTGGGACCTTTTTTCATAGATGGTAATTTCAATGGCAAAAAATATCTGGACCACCACAGGAATCACATAATCCTTCTTGCAGAATGGTTTTACAAGATTGAGCACTTGCGCATTATGCGGCAAAGGTTAGACAATACATAAGCGAATAATTTCCAGGAAGTTGGATAGGCAGAAGAGGTGCTATTGACTGGTCAGCGCGATCCCCGGACTTACCCCCACTCGACTTCTTCTTGTGGGGACACTTAAAGAACAAAGTCTACGTTAACCGTCCAAATGACTTAGAATCTTTAAAAGTCAAAATTAGTGCTGAAATTCGGGCCATTCCAGAGGACTTCCTTTTAAACGTTGTAGACGGGTTCAGGGATCGACTAGCGCTCTGCTTAGCAAAAAATGGTGGTCATTTTGAACACCTGATCCACTAAAAAGGTTTCACTTGTTTATTATTCCGATGTTAAGTTGTTCAATTTTCTAGGCTATTTATTTTGTTATTATAAAGTTTGTTACAATTTGAAATAAATAAAAATTTGAAATAAAAAAATTCATAGTTTTCCCAGTAGAATCCAAATAGAAATGACAGAAAAAATTCATGCAGGTAGAAATGTGGGGAATAATTTACTGAACAACTTTCATAAAGGTAACTTTTTCGTATACGGGGTAATTCAAAAGTTAGAGGCATTATGCTACTCGCGACTTTTTTGCCACTCTGTATATTACTTTTGACAATCTAATGATTAACAACCCTAATTTTATAAAATTACTCAAAAATCTTTCTTTTAATTAACATAAAGGAAGGTTTTGAAAAAAACTAACTTCAGGTTGTTATAACCTGAGAGTACATTCTCATGAAGTAAATGATACAGTTCTTCGAAATGTTAATTTTACTGTAGCAGAATCCCCTTTGAGATATGGAATTTGTTTTTGGGGAAATTCATGTCAATATCTTCATAATGCTACTTTCATTTTACAAAAAAGAGCTATCAGGTATTTGTGCAAAGCAAGATCTAGAGATTCTTGTAAACCTTCTTTATCTCACACTAACTTCAATTTATATATTGTAAACCGTTTGTTTCATTTAAAAAAAACACAGAAATAATATTAATTTACCTATTTATAATACAAGACAAGACTTACCAATTTCTTCTTCAAGTCTTTTAAAGAAATCTAGAATTTATGATTAAAAAAATTTTTTTAATTATCTTCAAGTTTCTATTAAAAAAATGGCAAATTTTTAAATGGTTAAGGAAACTCTCGAAGAAACTGTTAAACATCTTTTTTGAGAAAAGTTTAATATACCATAAATAAATATTTCGATGATGATCTGTTAAAAATATTTGCATTTTTTTCTTAAAACTTCAAATTTTACTATATTATATTTTAGTGTTGATTAAAATTTCTAAAAGCTTGGTCGAAAAAGATATTTGTTTTAGACAATAAAGCTTATTTTGGCTTTATTTTTCCAACTCGATTTAATATTAAATATCTAAAGTGTGAATAATTTTAAATATCCCTGTGGAGTAACATATATTCAGCATACACAACAAATTATTTTAAATTCTCAGTTGTTGATAAATATTTTTCGGCGGTACCTAATAGCTTTTGAGAAAAATGGTATTAATATTCTTTCACTTACGATACGATATTTTCCATGTAATCCTGAAAATGTTGGCATTTCCAATAATGTATTACTTGCAGATCTAATAATATATTCTCCTTTGTTAAAATAAACGGGATATGTCACAAAAAATCCTCACAAAATGCCGCAAAACGTAAAAACTTTTAAGAAAACAGAAGAATTTGTTGCCTGGTTGGTGCACTTCTTATTTGTATTTTCCTCTTCCTGTTTTAAAAAGATTTGAGAGCTTTAAATTATCTCTTTTCCCTATTCAAGGAAAATAGGTATGTTTTCCGGCATGAACATTCGTTTAACTAGGGATCCAGTAAATTATAGTATAGTGGGACGGAATTAACAATTTTTGAAATATTACTTCAAAAGAGTAACTGCGCAGTTCGTTTATAGAGTATTCAGCTTGCTCTCTTCAGTCAAATTTCAAAAATTGTTAATTCCGTCATATCTTCTACTTACTCTAATCGCTAATTAGTATCTATTTATTGCTCTTGCATCCCACACAGCACACTTCCTTTCAGAAATATCTCTGATATACTTATTTCGAATGTCTCAGAAACATAACCCTACAGACCCTACATATCAATATTTCTGATATATTTTAGATTCATTACATCCAAAATGACAGTTGACACACCCTGCCTTTGACACTTATTGGACCAGATGCAGAAAAACCAGCCTGTTTCCCATATTTTATGATCGGGAATTTGAAACAAAAAGACAAATTAGCGCCCTTTTAACCCATGTAAGTCTAGTGTAGGAATACAGTAACATTTTAGTTACTAATGGTTTCCTAAAAAATGTAGTTGACTAATTTGGATAAGCTGTAGTTGGAATAACCTACATTTCAGTAAAAAAATAAACATGGCAATACCGCAAATCTTAATTTGTCACACGTCAGACTGTTTGTGATTTGGTGATTTCGATGCAATTGTTTAGATTTTGATTAAAATTGCAATTTTCTCGTCTCTTTTTTGTTGCAGAATGTTGTTATTATTTTGTAGAGAGACAGTTTACAGTAGCGTAGCTACCAATTAGGGGCGGAGGGGAGGACGAACCATGAGGGTGTAGACCGTGGATGTAACGCGCCGCAGGCAAAGATTTTTTGGGACCACGCCCAAATTTTGTAGGAATTCACCTTTTTTATGATCCTATGGGAACAGGGGTCTGGCTCCAAACAAAGTGAAGATCCGCTCTACGGTCTTTCATGGAAATAAATTTCTCCAAGACTTTTTTTTCAAATCAATTATTTCATAATATACTATATTTCTGTTTATGGGCATCATAGCTAGAGCATTTAGTCAGCCATTTTCACAGGAATGTTTTTATACGTTTAAGGGTAAAAGTTCTATTTTGTGCTTTTACTAACTTGTGTCCGGTTTAGATCTTGCTTGCTCAATACTTTAATTTTTGATTTATCTTCTAGTTGAAGACCACGTAATGGATAACGCGACAATACTTAGGTACTTATTACCGTTGTCAGGGTTGCCACATAAAAAAAAAATTTTAATACATCGTATGTATCTTTCGTGGTATAGCCACTAAAAGCAATTGTTGTACGTTTAAAGTATTTAACGTGACAGCATAATAATAAATTCATCTTTTTACAAGTAAAATTTCAATATTAGAAAATACTGATTTTCCATTTTCCAAGAACACATATATCACTATTTCTTTATTATAAGTCGAACCTTACTTTCGTAAATTGGCGCGAAAAATTAGGTGTTAGTCATTGTGCCTCCAAAAACAGTTTACAAAAGGCAGTGAAGATAAAACAGGGCATTTTTAAAGGTAAGTTAAACTATTTCTATACTAGGTATGTTTACCGGAGTAAGATTTTTTGAAAGAATATATGTTTAAATAACTAGTAACAAGTCCCAAATATATTCATTTCTATTTTTAGGTAAAAAAATTATATGGCCTGTTACTGGCATTTAATTGTTATAAGTTGCTAGTGATTGGCCACTATGACTACTGGCAAAATTTAAAAAAATAGATTTTGTCTATCCTATAAGGCTTAGAAATAAATATAAACACATTCTTCCTTTGCCATCATGTACGATGATCTATCAAAAACGAACGTATCAGTAGTCGGCCGGGTCTAAAATAAATGATAAAGTCCCCAGGGGATATTAAAATTAGTGGCCGATACTGGAAAAGTCATAAATTGATGATTATGCTAGTACTCTGCTAGAAGAATTTTTTGGCTAATAAAGCACTTTAGTCTAACGAAAAAATGTTTTCTTTACATTATAGACAATGCCACGCAGGCAAAAAAAAAAGTTCCATAGATATTCTCAAGAATCTTTAGAAAAAGATTGCCGAAACTATGGTATACCACGTACAGCTCTGCAGGACCAGCTCGCAGGTCGTCTCGCCCGCAATAATCCTTGACGAATGGGCCGACGTCCACCTCCCCAACTGATGCTTTTAAAAAATATCTTAAATACGCTAAGTCAATTCCAAAATCAAAACGTCCGAAAGCTGGACCTTTCCACAAAGTGTCATTTCGTCCAATGTTTGGAGAACATATAGAAGAAAAGAAAGACCCAACGAAAGAAGCCAGATTCTAGAAAAATGCTTCGAAAGAAATATTGTGCTAAATGTGAAGATAATAGCGATACAGAAGCATAAAGTTTTTTTATGACTTATTTTCGCTTTTTTATTGACAAAATAAAAAATGCAAGCACGGGCCTGCGCTAAATAATCATTAATATATGACGGCAGACTTCTATGCATGTCCGACTACTAAACAATAAGTGACTGACTTCTGAAAAAACTGAGATTGTTCAGAACAAATTAAAAATAAAATATTTACGTACTTTCTCGAGTATTTCTATCTTTTTCAATCGCTTATTTAATGTTTATACTTGACAATGACACATATATTATAATTTTAAGTATTAAATGAACAGATTTATTTAAAAAACAATAATAGAATGATCAAGAAAGGCCGACTACTGGCGCAATCACCCTATTCCTAAAATTAATTTTTGTTGTTTCAAAGGTAGGTATTTAATGTTCAAATACTTCGCATAAAGCTTACACGCTAAATTACATATTTTAAAGCCCATAGTTGTTGTAAAAGAAACTTAAAAAAATATTTCTCATTTGAGGGCATAATAAAATAATTGATGTTTGTGGCGCGCATTTACCAAAAATTAAATATCCCTTATCTAGTTAGTAATCCTGCATTATGGTAGGTACAATTCAAATTTTTTCGAAGCCAACATACCTAATCCTTAATAGGTATATTAATCGAACATTGACCGCTCGATTAAATATAAATCACTGTGGCCTAACATATTATAATCAGCGTACAGCATAACAAACATCATACACAACAAATCCATTTGAAATTCTCAGTTGATAAACAAACTGCACAAACAATTTATTATCGGTTCAAATATTTCTGAAACTGTTGTTGTTCCAGGGCTATTTATTATTAATTGTTGCATATATGACAAAAATTAATTATTTTGAAAAATATTTGCCAATAAAGAAACATCGATTTTTTCGGCGCCAAAATAATCCTCGCTATACAAAACCTCATACTCGCAACCGCTGCTTCTGGTAAAAACAGCCAAATTACAGAAACCATTGCACTTCACTATTGCACCTGTTCGTATCAAAGAAGCGGCGTGCCGATCAAAAGCTTCTTACCTGAACGAAGGTGCGCATTTCGTTCGTTTTATACGCGATACACACCGCGGATGTTCACCTGAGAAGAACGGCACAGAGAGCTCTCTCACCAACACCGAGAATACAACTGGACCCGAACACAGACTCCATACAGTATAATATAATGTACCCCACCACCCCTTAAGATGGGGTGCGCACCACTCTTTATCATTGCCATTAAGGGTGCCGCAAGGTACCGAAGTGATAAGCGACATTACTTGCTGGCACGTTCTTTAGCGGCGGCAATTTTTACAATCTTGTGTTCGCCCAAGTCGCGTTTGAGCTTTGACAAGCCGCAGATCAAATACTGATGCGTTTATTTTCAGGCATTGGTCGTGAATATAATCAGTGTAGGTGGAAATTTTTTAAAAAGGACCTTTGCAGCAGTTATTTACCCATAGATTAATCGCAGCAAACATTTTAGTTACATCAGCAAAATATTTAGTTAAACATTCTAGAAAACTATTTGTCAGATTAGAAATCTACCACATTTTTAGGATTTATAATCAAATTGACACAATAAAATCAGGTTCAATGATCATGATTCATCTCATAATACTTTAATTATAAAAAGTCCTGCATGCATAATGTTTCTGTGGATTACTGAAACCATGGGCTAAAATAACACTTAGTAATTAAAAGTTAAATACAATTTCATATTTGTGGAATTACCGGTATCTAATAGTTAATCATATCTGTCACAGTTATTCTTACGAAGTAATTTAATTACAATAGCCCATAACACTCGGAAAGAAGCATCAATTACAATTACCAATTGCTAACAGTGTTATAAAAATATTTTAATTACCAATAATTACCCACTGAAAGTAATTGATTTCTTGATCAATTGCCGCATTCCTATTACTAAGTTTAATTTAATTACTTTTATAAATATTTTAATTACTTTCTAGTAATTGAACTACCCTAAGAGTAATTGAATTACTCTCAATCTATAAACCATGGTAATTTAGTTACTTTCCAAGTGATTTAATTTAATTTTGTTAATTGAATTAGTAGATGAGCAATTGAATTACTCTTTTTTATATTATTATAGGAAATAATTAATTTATAAGAGAACAATAATTATATATAATCGTTATAGAAAGAAATTAAAAAATTTTAAAATTTTCTATTTTCTACGCTGCATAATAGTTAAACTTCGACTTCTAATTTTCAGATTCATGAGTTCAACATGACCAATAATAACAATTATTGTCTCTCTATATGGGTTATAGTCTCTCTTTAATTGAAGCGAAGTAATAAATGCTCAATAAATATTCAAGACGCATACCGGGGTATCAAGAACAATTTAAACTCCATCCCTTAAAATGCATTGTGTTTACATTAAGGGATCCAAATAATGAGCATGTTTAGGTAGTATTGTAATATTTGAGGATTTACCATTGTTATTGGGATAATCATTTAGTCAGGAGCGTGTATGGGGATAGTTTATAAATTAAAAATCTTAATCATGCCTATTCTCCTGTGTTATATTATATTCCTAGGTATTTATAACGGATGAAAACATTAAAAAAATCGTATTAACTAATAAACAACAATGGGTAGTACTATTTTACATAATATAATAACAAAAAGAAGATATAATATAGAATCTTGCAAACAAAGCATTTTTAAAAATCCAATAATACTTTGTCGTTATGGCTTAATCATAGTCCGATTCGGAAGATGAACTTTTATTAACATCGTTTTTAATAAACGGTTCAACCATTTCTTCGATTATTATATTTACCTGCCATATTTTGGCTTTTTCTTCAATCACATGATCGATACACTTTTTCCACTTTTCCGCACTGATTTTACCCATAGCTTTATTAAAGAGTCTTTTTAAATCCACCATTTTATAAGTAGTGTTTTTGCTGGCGACATCTGTCTTTATTTGAGCCCATATAAGTTCGATCGGGTTTAAGTCGCAGTGGTAAGGTGGGAGTCTGAGCACAGATATTCCTCTTTGCTATTTCATCGGCTACATATTTCTTAAATGCATTTTTATGTAAAGTGGCTAAAATCAATAATTTTATTTTTTTTTTAAGGAATCTAATGGAAATTCTATTTGTCTTAAATTTAGCCGTTCTGTTATTTCACATTTACGCCACGCACTTGGCGGTAATTTTTCCGTCATCCTAGAGTGATAACTTGCATTATACAATACAATAATTGCATCTTTTGGTATAAGATCCAACATTTGCTCGAACCATTCTTCAAAGACATCGGCATTTATATCTTCATGATAGTCTCCTGTATTTTTAGATTGGAACATCAAACGAAGCCTTCAGAACTTCCAATATGGGTTATGATAAGTCAATGTCCTTTTCCAGATGACGGTCTTAATCCTGTGGGCAGTCCTTCCAAAAAAGCCTGCCTTGAGCTTTTAGTATTTTCATCCTGCCAAAATTTAGTCACAGTGTGGCCTTATTTAGTCATGTTTCGTCAAGGTAAAATATTTTTTTGTTTTCTTCTCTGGGTTTTCGGATGCTTCTTAAGTAATATTTTCTCCAACAGGCGATATCGCTTCCTTCTATCAAAATCGATTGCCTATTATGTTTCCTCCACTAAAAACCAATTTTTTTAATAATTTCCAAAGCGTATTTCTACACATAAATGGGTAGCCCTGGTCTTCTCGGATTGAGGACAAAATTTTGTCTAGCGTGGAAATTTACTTTTTTAAAAAGAAACTATCAACTTTTCGTCTTATTCTCTGCATTAAAACGTTATCCAGCTCAAGTTTTGGTCGTCCTGGAGTAGTTTTTGGAGGTTTGACGCCAAAACTTTTTTTTCTTGTAAAAGTTTATACAGGGTGTCCGGAAAATACGTGTACAATGTTTGACGACAGACTCCTGACGTCAAAAGAGGTCGATCTAAGTCGACTTAGTTATATTCAAAATTGTCTCGTTTAGCCGGTAAAAGGCGTCAAAAATTTGTAAAATATCGGTTTTCCCTAAATTACGTGAAAACCTGCTAATCGATTTTAATGATTTTTAATATGTAGACTAATGCTATAAAATTACGTTTTTACCGACTGTAAATAAGAGGAAGTGCTATAAAAGTGATATAATACGTTAACATTTCTCCTGATTTTTTATATCAACGGCGTTATGACAACCCAGATATTTTTGTCGAGTGACTGGATGTATTTGGAAGCTATTTTACCTCTTCAATATTTTTCGTTGGATGAGCAGTTTTGCCAGAAAAAAAATATTTACAATTACCTGCATACATCAATTATTAACAGTAATAATAAAACAGAGTATAACAAAGTTGGAAGTATGTATTAAAAATATTGTAAGAAACTAAGTAAAACGGAAACATTACTTAAGCAAATGTGTAAAATGACCGCCATCTTGCTGCATATAAAATCCGCGTCAATAAATCATGGCGTGTGTTTACCGGAGTCTTGTAAACTTCTGTTTTAATAGCGCCCCACAAAAAGAAGTCACACATATTTAACTCCGGAGAACGTGGTGGCCATTTTACTGGTGCATCATTGCCCCTTCCAATCCATCGGTTTGGATACCTATTGATGGTGTAAGTATTGCCGAACGGCAACGGAAAAATGGGGCGGGGCACCGTCATGCATATACCACATTTCCCTCCGAAGTAAAAGGGGCAAATTTTCCAGAAGAATTGGTAATGTGTTTTGCAAAAAAATTCAAATAAATATTTCCATCTAACCTGTCTGGAAAAACAATAGGACCAATAAGGAAGCGATCAATAATACCTGCCCAAATATTTAATTTAAATTGATGCTGATGATGTGCAACTTTAATGGCATGTGGATTTTCATCGGAATAAATATGTTCGTTGTGCAGATTGGTCACTCCAGTTCTTGTAAAGCAGGCCTCGTCAGTAAACAATATTTTTCTACAAAAATTTCGATCACGGATTCTTTTGTTTCTAATAAATTGACAAAATGTAAGCCGCATGGGGGGATCAGTCGGTAAAAGTTCCTGGACTTTTTGCACGTGACATGGATGTAACAACTGTTCCTTTAAAACCTCATTGACAATCGTTTTAGTAACATGTAGCTCATGATCTAAGCGACGGGTACTGGTACTTCGTTCTTCTTCAACTCTTTCCAGAATGTTCTTGTTCGCAAATGTTTGGTGGTTTGCTATTCGACGGTTAGGAAATCTCTCCATGTAAACCCTAACACTTTGACGCCCATTTTCTTGACAAAACCCGTATACCAGGAGCATGTCAACCTTCTCAGAGTTTGTATAATTTTCCAAGTTTAATGGTAAAATGAGCTTGTAATTCAAGAATGTTGATCGTATACTTTAGTCAATTTCATAGACTGGTGACAATTTGTCAATAATTGTCAAATTTTTAAATGCCATAGCAACAAGCTCACTAAAAAAATTATTGTTACAGATAATTTGATTTTAATTTTATTACTAATGTTTAATAATAAATAATTTTAATATATATAATTGATGTATGCAGGTAATTGTAAATTTTTTTTTCTGGCAAAACAGCTTATCCAGCGAAAAATATTGAAGAGGTAAAATAGCTTCCAAATACATCCAGTCGCTCGACAAGAATATCTGGGTTGTCATAACGCTGTTGATATAAAAAATCAGGAGAAATGTTGACGTATTATATCACTTTTATAACACTTCCATTTATTTACAGCCGGTGACTATACTACTAGAAAACGTCATTTTATAGTATTAGTCTACTCTACATACTAAAAATCTTTAAAATCGATTAGCGGGTTTTCACGTAATTTAGGAAAAACCAATATTTTTACAAATATATAACTATGTCGGCTTAGATCGACCTATTTTGACGTCAGGAGTCTGTCGTCAAACGTTGTACACGTATTTTCCGGACACCCTGTATATTATTGTTTTTCCAACGTTAAGCATATCTGCTGTAAATTGCACTGCATTTGTCAACACTCAAATCAAGATTCTTACTTTTAATAGAATCGTAACAGTTAAGAATTATTTTTTTTTCATTTACTATACATGGACCGACTCTAGGGCGTTTAGGCAATTGTTGAAAATTTTCCAAGTTTAATTAAAATAACACTGACACTTTACACTTTGACTACTTTCACTAAGAAACAAATACTCAAAGTAGGTATGTATAGATATAAATAGGTGTATTATTCCAATAGAGGTATGCTCCATTTCACAATAATTCGTTGATTTCCCGACCGCAATAAAATTTAAACCGAGCCATAAATAAGTGCCTTTTGAAAGGGTACATGTCCTGATTAACTACTAATTTCAATAGTTTAGGTTAGCTATTTTCAACAAAACAACAAATATAAAATAATAGGTAAGTACCTTTATTTTAATCATGTTATTAAATAGGTATTAATATTTATACAAAAATACTAATCTACAATATTATAATATCATCTATGCCTAAACTAATATAGTCACGATAGTGATAGTGAAACAGAGCTAAATATAGAGTAGGTTAAGTTAAATATTGTATTATTATAATATTGTAGATTAGTATTTTTGTATAAATATTAATAGCTATTTAATTACATGATTAAAATAAAGATACTTACCTGATATTTTATATTTGTTGTTTTGTTGAAAATAACTAACCTAAACTATTGAAATTAGTAGATAATCAGGACCTGTACCATTTCAAAAGGTCCGGTGCCTACACAATAGATATTTGTCAGGCAACTTATTTATGGTTGGGATTACGACTGAGGGTTGTCATTTAAATTTTACTGCGGTCGAGAAGTCAACGAATAATTGTGGAATGAAGCATACCCATAAAGGCATAAAACCCCATAATTAGCACACAGGTAACCAGGATGAGGAACAAAAAAAGGAATAAAATGATTAGAGCAGAAACGAAATAAGTGTCTAGACTCTAATGAGTTTTGATAAAATTGCTTTCTAAAATTCCAGGTAAATGGTACGGCTGTACATAATTTTAAGCTTAAAAATTTAATATTAAAATATGTATTTGAAGACAAAACTTGAATTTAATGTCGATACTTGTATTAATTCTGCACAAATTTGAAAATTCAAGCCTATATAAATCTATACGTGCCGAAAAATCTTGCACGCCCATGGGGAAGACGGTTTTAATTAATTTATTACTTCGTATCATTTAAAGATAGACTATAATATGATTTATTTGTTAAATTAAAACAAATTCAATAATAATAGAAAAATAATAGAAAAAACTAGGTAGATACGCAGAGACACGAAATTTTTCATTTAACGAAAACAAATACCTACCTACAAAACTTTTTTTTTATTTGCTTGCAATTAATTCAATTACTTTTTATGTAATAAAATTATTTCGAAGTAATTTAATTACTTATATGTAATTGAATTATTTACCTTTTTTAAAACCAATTACTAATGCAATTACTTCGTCTTAGTAATTGAAAAACGAACTACAATTATCATTTCAAAAAAGTAATTTAATTACAGTAACCAATTATCAAAAAGTAATTAAACACGATCCTTCAATTATTCTAATTCAATTATCGACAGCTGTGGTCTTATCCAATTGACACATTCTCCGGCAGCTATATTTAAAAATTAAATATGTTTTTAGGGTTTTTCGTAAGTAAGAAAAAATTTAACTTAAGAAACAAATGTAGGCATTTATTTGCTATAAATTTGATAGATGTCAACCACCATTTATGACGGTATCAGTGTAGTGGATTGCATCTCCCTTTCGTCTTCTGCTTGTAAAAACACTTATTGGTGAATATTATTTTCACTCGGGTATTGTTCGTATATTGTTTTGGGGACATCCCAAGAAGACCAGATTTGACCTGCCATATATGTTTCCTAAAATGTTAAAATTTTTTGATCGATCGAAAGGGTTACCAAATAATTTGTAAACCCGCTGCTCATTAAATAGAAGGAAATTAAGAAATAACAGTTAGTGCTTGTTGACTGCCATGTAGACTATATTTGCAAAAGGGTCTCAGGTCCCATCTTTCTACTGAGACAATTGTCGGCGGTGGTGGATGTGCGTGTGGGAGTGACCGTTTCCACGCCCTGGTTCAGTCTCTTTGCTGCTATGCCATTTTGGTATGGGGCCACTCCTCCCATGCGGAAAGGTTATTTGCTCTCCAACGCAGAGCAGTGAGGGTCCTCGCTCATCTCGGGTATCGAGCAAATGCGAGGGGGGCGTACAGGGAATTGAAGATTCTTACCATCCCAACTAGGTATGTTCTTGAATGTTCAATGAATGCAGAAACCTCAAAAATATATCAGACAGCTGCTGATGTCCATGATCACAACACCCGAGGTAGAAATAACCTAAATATCGAATTTCTGAGACTAAGCAGGTCGTGGAATGCTACTCTCCACTATGCCCCGGCCTTCTTCAATAAACTACCGAATGCTGTGAGGGACCTTGAGTATGGCAGGTTCAAGAGTGTCGTTAAACACTACTTGACTGAGCGATAATTTTATACCATCAAAGAGTTCCTGGAACATAGGGTTGTTTAACAGTGTGAAAGGGAGAAAAGTTTTCTAAAGTACTTGTTAAGTGTATTGTGGAAAGCGTGAGTGTTATTGTAATGTGTAGGTAGGCAATCTAATTTTTAATATATATATTTTAATACTTATTTGAATTACTAGCTGTTAAACATATTATGGTTTTAATGACAACTATTGACTTTTAATTGATATTTTTAAATTTATGTGTTAAAGTATGTAAAAATGTTCTATTTTAAACACGAATAAACGAATTTTGAATTTTGATCTGATAACACATAACATTAACATAACATTACAATTAACATGGAGCAATTATTACAAAAATTGTTGAAAATGGCCCCCTTCACTCCTTCTCAAGGGATTGCGTACTCGTTGAAATATTTCCGGAGAATTTCTTATTCTATCACACATGCTGCAACTATTCTTTCTATGAATTCCTCTACAGTGTTAATGGGACTTCTGTACACTAGCGTCACACAAAAAAAATCTAAGCTGTTGAGGTCGAGGGACCTTGGTGGCTATTCTTGAGGCCCACCGCTGCCAATCCAACGATTTGGATCAACAGTTTGTAATTGCGAACCACTATCGTGCATGAACCACATATGGGTTCTTATTGATATCAAGCAGCAAAGGCAGTTGTTTTTGGAGGAAATTGAGGTAGGATTATCCGTCAAGTCGTAAACCATATTTGTTAAACTGGATAAAGGTCTGTAAACCTTGTATACCGCCGTTGCAAGGCAAAAAACAGCAATGAATACCTTACATGGTGCTTCGAAAAATATGTGTCATCGCTCTTTTGGCGATGCCTTATCAAAAATGAGACAATATATCCTATCAATATCGATCCGCAGCCGCATTAATTTTGAGAGATAGGGTGTTCAAAATTTAAAAATACATTAATTTCATAAAAAATATTTGGTCTACTTCTATCAGTGGCGGCCGCGGTTATTTTGGTATTTTTAACAAGAAAAACGATACGCTACTGTTTTTCTTTAAAACAAATATTATTTTCAAAATTGCGCTTTATCACTTTGCAAAAATAGTAACTAGACTTTCTCCGTGTAACCAAGAGTTTTCGATTAAAAAAAAAAATTACATTAATAAATTAAAACAACACTTCTGTTGTCCCTACATGTTTCGAGTATATATACAGTCATCTTCAGGGGAACTATATCGAGTGTAAAATGGGATCCAATAGTTGTCTCAAATTAATGAGTACAACATTTAATATCGTAGCAAGTGAAATTTGTGTAGTTGAAGACTAACTTGAGGTAACTCAGAGTTGTGGATATGTAAATCAGCACATTTTAGTTATTTAAAAAAAATTTTTGTTGATAAAAGTGAGAAAATTTAGTTATATTTAATGAGCATAGTGTGAAAATAAATTTTAATGATTAATATATTTATATTATAGCATGGTTTATGTGAAGAAACCAGAAAAGAAAAGAAAGAAAAAATTTTTTAATTTTTTTAAGTTATTTTTTATTTTATTTTATTTTTTTTTAAATATGAAATTTCATATTTAAGTGTATTATTATGAATGAGAAGTAGAATGGGGGCTATAATAATACACTTAAATATGAAATTTCATATTTAAAAAAAAAATAAATAAATAACTTAAAAAAATAAAAAAAAAATAATTTTTTTTCTTTCTTTTCTTTTTTGGTTTCTCCACATAAATCATGCTATAATATAAATATATTAATCATTAAAATTTATTTTCACACCATGCTCATTAAATATAACTAAATTTTCTCACTTTTATCAACAAAATTTTTTTTAAATAACTAAATTGTGCTGATTTACTTATCCACAACTCTGAGTTACCTCAAGTTAGTCTTCAACTACACAAATTTTACTTGCTACGATATTAAATGTTGTACTCATTAATTTGAGACAACTATTGGATCCCATTTTACACTCGATATAGTTCCCCTGAAGATGACTGTCTATATAGTCGAAACATGTTTATTATTTAAATTAAATTAATATATAAATTAAATTTTCAAAATATATACTATTTGTGGAGGAAGACAGAAGTGTTGTTTTAATTTATTACCTACACTCCACTGCAAGTATGGACTACTTTTTCAAATTTAAATTACATTATTTATTTGCATATCGCTATGTCCATATTAGATATCAAAGATAAAATTGCATTTATTGCCTAAAGAAAGCCAAAATCAAAAAATTACCAAAAAATACTTTGCATTAGACACTAAACTGTGTACATAACTGTGTTAGCCAAAGAGAAGTCGACAGTCGCGCACATATTTTTTGCTCCGCTTAAAAATTGTAACGCCCTATATCTGAAAAATAAAGCGGTTTGCTGACACGTGCGATGGCTCATGTTTTTTGAAACACCCTATATATTAGCTAACTTACTAGGCTAGACATCACAGTGTTAGCCAACTAGTCTCTGATAATTTTTCAAATCTGATGGAGGTGCTTATTTAACCTGATATAGACATGCAGACTTAGTTTAGGTTTATTAATTACTTATGTCTGCTCTGATCAATACTATTGTCTATGCTACTAGAGGGTTTGCTTCCAGCTATAGTTGCAGTCCAGAAAACGAGTAACTCTAAAAGAAAACACTTTTTTCCAGACGCGTCTTTGGTGGTATAGGGTGTTAGTTAAGTACGTAGCCAAACTTCAAGAGGTGATTCCTTGAGTGATTCTAAGATGAAAAGTCTATATAAATATAGGTCCCGTTATGCTTCGTTTCTAAGATACAGGGTGTCAAACTTTATAAAAAAATAGTGTTTTCCTAGTAGTAGTGAGGGGAGGCATACGAACCTGGCAAGTAGACCAATGGGTTTCTTCCTAAATATCTTAATATTCCCTTAGCCGAATTTGTTGAAATTTGACAGTGTTATTTAGGGTAGTAAGGGGCTAATTTAGCCTTAACTACATTAATTTTTTAAGTCCAGTAGCATCCCGGACGGCAAGATTTTTGACAAAAAGAATATGCGCCACTGATTTTTTGCAATTTTTGTATTTTTCAGAATTTTTTTCGTATCTTACTTCGTTCTTGAGAAAAAACATAAAAATCACTTTATTGCATGTCCAAAAACTAATTTCAAAAAATAACCATTTAATCTCGGTGGTAAAAATGAGGTCCAATGTTATACTCGCCCACAATACCAACCTAAACATTTACGGAAAACTGTTGTTGAAAATTATTTATATATCTATAACCGCATTATTCTTTAGCCCAGATATGATTGTTATGAAAGTTCTTAATTGAATTTCGGTAGAAACACGCTTCATCGGTAAGTATAATATGGGATGGAAATGTCGGAGATGCTACCCGTTGTTGCAAAAACCAAGTACAATAAACCACTTGCTGGGGAAAATCCGCAGGTAAAAACGCTTGAACACGCTGTATATAGTAAGAATACAGATGATATTCCCTTTAAATCTGCCATAGAGTGAGAAATGTTTACTTGTCATGCAATTTTGCGTGTACTTCTATCGGGGCTACGCACAACTTCATGTAAAACTGCTTCCTCCATCTAAACTCTTCTTAGTGGTGCAGGTCTCCCAATAAGAGCAGCCAATCATTGAAATGTGCCTGATTTGCACAGTCTCTCATGTATTCTTATTGTCTATTTGGTACAATGCGATGAATACAAGGTGCAAAATTGAAAAAGTGACATTTATGAAATGTGTTCAGTAAATTATTGCCCATATTTCTACCTGCGTAAATTTTTTCTGTCATTTCTGGTTTGGTTGCCATAGAGACTAACTTACTTTTTTTAAAATGAAACACCCTGCATATGATTGTATATTTGAATTCTACTGGAAAAACTCTGAATTTTTTGTATTTCAAATCTCTATTTATTTAAAATTGTAACAAAATTCGTAATAACAAAATAAATATCCTATAAGATTAAACAACTTGACATCGGAATAATAAACAAGTTAAACCTTTGCAGTGGATCAGGTGTTAAAAATTACCACCATTTTCTACTAAGCATAGCGCCAGTCGATCCCTGAACCGGTTTACAACGTTTAAAAGGAAGTCCTCTAAAATAGCCCGAATTTCAGGACTAATCCTGACTTTTAAAGATTCTTAGTTTGGACTATTGTCTAACATATAAATTAGGAAAGGGCTGAGTGCACCATCAAAGATTAAGAAAGAATTTCTTTAATTTTGTACTTAGTGCAAGTTTATTGAATAAATCCGTAGAGCGCTTTCGGCAGTTACGCCATCATCAGCACTACCTACAAAGCAAGAAAGGAAAAAAGAAATCAACAATTGTGAAATTTTACGAATCTTTGATAGTTAAAGTTAATTGAAAATCTTAGATAAAAGTCAATGTAAAATTCTCACCAATTTTTCGTTACTTACTTTGTCAAAATATAACAAACCACAAAACACAACATACAAGTATATGTATAAAACTTAACACATTAAAAATTTGGGGCCTAAAGGCCGATGTAAATTACATGATGATTTTAAAACTTTTAAAAACGTCCATTTTACTAAAGGGAACTAACCTTGATGATGCAAAAAACATGTACCACGCATGCTATTGTGTGCAGGGAGTACCATTGACGTATTGTTGGTATTATTTCCTGGCGGTAAAATTTGAAATTTAAATTTGAACATTTTGTATGATATATTGAAGAAAACAATATAGGCATCATCGTTACAAGTGATGCAAAGATGGTGGTATAACTTACAGGCGTTAAATTTTAATTTTAATAATATGTATGAAAATGTATTATTAAAATTAAAATTTAACGCCTGTAAGTTATACCACCATCTTTGCATCACTTGTAACGATGATGCCTATATTGTTTTCTTCAATATATCATACAAAATGTTCAAATTTAAATTTCAAATTTTACCGCCAGGAAATAATACCAACAATACGTCAATGGTACTCCCTGCACACAATAGCATGCGTGGTACATGTTTTTTGCATCATCAAGGTTAGTTCCCTTTAGTAAAATGGACGTTTTTAAAAGTTTTAAAATCATCATGTAATTTACATCGGCCTTTAGGCCCCAAATTTTTAATGTGTTAAGTTTTATACATATACTTGTATGTTGTGTTTTGTGGTTTGTTATATTTTGACAAAGTAAGTAACGAAAAATTGGTGAGAATTTTACATTGACTTTTATCTAAGATTTTCAATTAACTTTAACTATCAAAGATTCGTAAAATTTCACAATTGTTGATTTCTTTGTTCCTTTCTTGCTTTGTAGGTAGTACTGATGATGGCGTAACTGCCGAAAGCGCTCTACGGATTTATTCAATAAACTTGCACTAAGTACAAAATTAAAGAAATTCTTTCTTATTGTCTAACAGTTGACGAATAATGCGAGGTGCTCCATCTTGCTGGAACCATTCTGCAAGAAGGAATTATGTGATTCCTGAGGAGGTCCAGATATTTTTCGTGATTCAAATTACCATCCATGATAAAAGGGCCCACAATATGTCTACCAACTATGCCCGCCCAAACATTAACTTTTTCGGGCCTCTGAGTATGACCTTCCTGGAACCAGTGAGTATTCTCGGCAGACCAATAACGATAATTGTGTCTATTAACAATGCCATTTAAATAGAAAGTAGCTTCGTCCAAAAAAATTATATGTGTTGCAAGGTTATTATCGTCATTGCATCTTTCCATCATCAGCTCACAGAATTCAGCTCTTCTATCAAAATCGTCCTCGTTTAACTCGTGCACCAACTTTATCTCGTAGGGATACAACTTCTCCTGCTTAAACAAAGCTTTCACTGACTGATGAGACACATTAAAATCCATTGCCATTGGCTTGGATGATTGTGTTGGATTTTCATGTATTGAGAGCATGATATCCAAAGCTTTGTCAGCTCTTCATATTTCCGTAACCGCTCATTATTAAAATTTGAACTCGTTGTTTCTCATTCAGATGAACTATAGTGTAAAGAAATTAGAAATCAGACAACAGAAAATTAAACAGGAGGTCAAAATTAAGACCTCTTAAGTCGCTGTCATGAAAACACCTTGACTGAGTATTAGGTAGGAATAATTATAATTGGTAAGTTTTCATTTTTGAGCTGTCATTATCTCGGAAACGCTTGCAGATAGGTGAAAATTTGAAATACAAAAAACTTAGAGTGTGCCCAGTAGAATCCAAATATGCGATCATATGCAGGGTGTTCCATTTAAAAAAAGTAAGTTACTCTATATGGCAATCAAACCAGAAATTACAGAAAGAATTCATGCAGGTTGAAATGTGGGGAAAAATGTATTAAACAACTTTCATAAAGGACACTTTTTCGTATACGAGGTAAGTTAAAAGTAACAGGCATTATGTGCGACTATTTTGCCACTGTATATCTTCCTTCATAAATGCGTCTAGCCGCTCTGAAATTGCCTTTGGCCATTCCATAGATAGAATGCATATCGGCCATTTCTGAGTTTGTAACTGAACCATTTTGTAATATCAGTAACGGATTTTACAGCTTAAAACTCGTAAAAACACTTTAAATAATTACGATCAAATAATTATGTATGTAGTGTTTAAAATTATTCAACAATTGTTTTCTTTCCCTGGCACTCTTACTTCTTCGTTACCTTCAAAACACTGCAGTAATAAATAACGTTATTTGTTTTATCGATAACAGTTAATCTGAGCGAAAAAATTCAAAAGATGAATTTTGTTTAATTTTAATTGCTTAAAGCCTGTTTACATTAGGTGCAAAGAATGTCATTTATTGCTTCTGCAAAGAATTGCATTGCGTAACCGTTTACACATTATGCAAGTAAAGGATGCAAGCATTTTAATAACCAGTTGTACCAATAGCATTAAATAATTTTGTATTTGTTTATTTCTTCTGTGTTTATACTCTGTGTACTGTTTTATACTACTAAAATTATATTTTTAAACTGAAATGCAAACACTGCTAATTACTGAGCACATTTGCAAATAACGAAATATGTTAGATTACCTTGGCTTGGCTTTGCTCCGCATGGATCAATGCATGAATTGACTTTTTTATGTTGGTACCTGTGATTTTATACAAAACTTGCATGCCATGTGACATAAAAGTAGCGCGTGTTCTTATTTGATGCAATGCAAAGAAAATTGCAACAACTGATTGCAAAGTCGCAAGTGCGCATGCTCACATGCAACTTTTTATTGCATTGCACGTGCAATTTCCTAATCTAAACAGGTTTTTAGTCATAAATAAAAATCACTTTATTCCAGGTTCTTGGACAACAATAAAAACAGTTTATAATTGTTTATAAAACAAAATTTTATTTTTATTTACTGCAATAAAGTGATTTTTATGTTCTTTTCTCAAAAATGAAGCAAAATAAGCAAAAAATGCTATTAAAAATATTGTAGTTTTAGTTGCTTAATGCGCGAAAACTACAAAAATTGCAAAAAAAAGTGGCGCACCTTTTTTTTTGTCAAAAATAGTAAGGATAGTAAGAGCTAAATTAGCCCCTTACTATCCTAAATGACACTGCCAAATTTCAACAAATTCGGCTAAAGAATTATTAACGTATTTACGAAAGAACGATTTTCTTCAAAAAGTTTGACACTCCTTATCTTGAAAACGAAGCATTACCGGACCTATATTTATATAAACTTTTCGTCTTAGAATCACTCAAATAATAATCCCTTAAAGTTTGGTCACGTACTTAAATAACTCCCTGTATACTATAAGAAAGAGAAATAAATAGGTTCCAAATTAAAATAAAGCTAACGTTTAGCAACACAAATCCTGAAATTCTATTATTTTAGGTCTTAGAAACATACTAAAGTGGTAATATATTTAAATAGTGTATTGTTTTAAAAACCTCGCAAGTTATAAATTAGCCAAAACTTCAGCAAAAATAAATAGGATATTCTCTGTAAATCCGAGAAGGAATTTACAACGAAATTTAAATTTTGTTATAATATATTATAGAACCTGCTAGTGCATCTATTTTATACTTTAGCGAAAGCCATTTAATTAATTTATTCTCATAACATTTATACTGGGTAATTGTAACATCAAGCAGATTCTGTTTGATCATAAGGATACACGTATTTTATCCTAATTAATATATTTTATTAATATAAATTTCAGTAACGTAATTTAATTACAAACAAACCTGACTTGTTATTTGATTAGAGATCAAAGTTAACCGACTTTGTAGGTACTTTGAAGTCCCTTGTGTAAATGGTTAAAAAACGGTATTTTTCATAAACAATTTCTTTTTAAAACGTTATGAAATCCATAAAGGTAACTTCACTATGATTTTTTTTACATTACGCCTAATTATTTTCTTAACAAGTACCAACTGCTTGCTTATCGATCAGTGGTGTGCAGTGCCATTTAAAACAGGGTAGGCAACAGAATCGAAAATGTCAAAGAAGGAGAAAGCCCGGAATTTTTTATTCAGGTGCCACGCCCAAAACGTTATTTTTAAGCCTCCAAAAGATGTAGGCGTTAGGCAAAAACATAAAACTGATTGTACTTATCAATATGGTAGGTACAGGGCCTTTGATTATATTTACGTGAACTCTAGAGCCTTTATTATTAGAGATGGAAAAAAATCTTATACACAAAAGTTCTAGGGTTTTTCTTTTATTATCTTTTGAAGTTATCAGAAAAAACAAAGTCGCATCGGAAAATGAAAAAATATAGGCAACTTCAAGTTTTTTAAATGGAACACCCTGTATATTATGCGCTAAAATGAAAGATCTTTTTTCCGTGATTCTAAATATATATATGTTGATGACATTTGGGTGAGCTATTTTTCATTTTTGACATATCTTAGCTTAAAATATAAATAAATTGAAAAGAAGGTTGATAAACTTGTCAAGCAAACCATGGAAACAATTTTTAAGTTATTTATTACGCTCTATGAATTGTTTCCATGGTTTGCTTGACAAGTTTATCAACCTTCTTTTCAATTTATTTATATTTTAAGCTAAGATATGTCAAAAATAGCTCACCCAAATCTCATCAACATATATATATTTAGAATCACGGAAAAAAGATCTTTCATTTTAGCGCATAATATACAGGGTGTTCCATTTAAAAAACTTGAAGTTGCCTATATTTTTTCATTTTCCGATGCGACTCTGTTGTTTCTGATAACTTCAAAAGATAATAGAAGAAAGACCCTAGAACTTTTGTATATAAGATTTTTTTCCATCTCTAATAATAAAGGCTCTAGAGTTCACGTAAATATAATCAAAGACCCTGTACTTTCACGAGCGTCTTACGGAAACGTAAACTAGGGCATAAATAGCTGCAAACAACTGCTCTGTTAAATCGCGTTAAATATCATAGTTGTAAAGGGCTTTACTGTTAATAAATTTCCCCAGACAGTTTACACTGTCATCGTACTGGCACTCCATAATAAAAAACACTAAAACTAGTCAAAAAATATTTCTAACCAACAAGACTAACTCACAAACAAAATAACAATCCCTCTTGTAAAGGTAAATTTACTCATAAGCTTTCAAAACAATTATTAAAAGTGCGGCGCGTGAAATCCCGATCTCACACAAAAAGGGCACAGAAATTTATAGGAAAACTGAAATTATTGGTACCTACCTAATTAATAGCGGACCGGTGCGGTGCCGGCATTGTCTTATCGGGTTTCAGTTTCTTACAAAATTGCATCTCATTATTAAATTACTAATGTCCAAATATTAATAAATTTAGGAATGTCCCATGTACTGTAACTTAATTTAGAGATAAACGCTTTCTAACCAATTACTAAAGGGTAAAAACGATGTCTATCAGAATATTAATTAATGCAATCACATTTCGGCAACGGTGAATACAGTTAAATTAAGTCATCGTTCCTTCGGCGTCGGTGGGAGTCGTAAGTCGTCGCATGGCTTCTGGCTCGTCTTTTTTTAAGCACTGCTTTTCGCTTCCATATAAATCCAGTATTGACGGTCTAAATGCATGCCTTTGATTTGTTATGGGATGCTTTTTAATGTAAGCGGATTGCGGTTGCAGGAGGCCAGGGCGGTGAATATTATTCCGTTTAATATATATAGCGTTATATGAGTGTTAGACTGTGATGTTTTCTATGATATAATTAATATTCTAATTGACGCTTAAAACAAACTTTTTATATTTTCATTATGCTTTTTAATCGAATTATAATTTATATTGTCGGAATTAAAATTAAATGGGAAAATAAAAAAAAAAAATTGAAAATGTCAGGGTAGGCAATGCATTTGTGCTTTCATTGTATGCACGCCACTGTCATCGGTCCATTCAGATAATTTTTGTATACACTATACAGTCTATACAGTATCTCAAACATTGGTCAGGGCAAGGGGCCCGAATTTTGATTTTGAAAAATTCCTGTCGGCTGAATCCAATCAGGATTGATGCAAGGTTATGATAAAGAAACGGATCACCCTCTTATATGGAATACCGCTTACTTATCAAGAATTTCTCGGACCTGTCAAATTTACTTTTTGAAATGCATTTTTTACAGGGTGGATTATAAAAGTGCTACATACAAGGTGGCGCAATAGTGTAACAAAGTACCATACCTCCCTTACATTTTATAATTGAAACAAAAAGTTTACATGTAGGTTATATAAGGCAAAGAGGTCTACAATTTAAAAATATTTTCAATTATACAGGGTGTTTCATAAAAGCGAGCAGCTAAAAAATACCTGTTTTTTAAATGGTACACCCTTTATGTTTTTCCATATTTGTATTTCCCTAAAAGTTCTCCATAAGACGCGATAATTAGCTTTGCATTTTATTGCGATGCGAAAGAAGATAGATATTCACTGAAGAGTTAAACTTGCCAGTAATTAATTAATTTATACAGGGTATTTGCTACAATCCTGCGAAGTTGACGAGTTCTAATCATTTTTCTTTGATTTTTTTTAAACGGAACACCCTGTATCTGAGTACTCTATCGTGTACAGTTGTTGGTCCTCTACAACTTTAATTAAGGTTTTCCTATACCCATCTCTTCTAGTTTTTAAATCCTCAAAATTGCTATAAAACCATTTCTCTTATTTTTTCTCCAGCTAGCCATGAGATATAAACGTCAAAGTAATGCTCCTTTATCTGTCAGTAGTAAAAATTACTGTTGTAAACTGTTTTATAAAGTATATTCGAGTTTTAAAATTAAATAATGAATTTTACACAAGCCGAGAGGGTTAAACTGAGGAAAATCAATTAAATGTACTTTTCAGTCACTGAAAATTTGTATATTGGACAACGACCCCTGTCTCAGCAGGATTATGTTGATCGAAGAACACTTCAGCGAATACTTAAGGCTAATAATAGTATGCACCCGTACCATGTTCAGCTACTTCAAGAATTGTTCCATGAAGATTATCAGAGAAGATTGGAATTTTGTCTGTGGGCTCAAAACAAAATAAGGAGTTTTGCTCATTTGGTGCTATTCGGAGATGAAGCTACGTTCCATAGGAATGAAAGTGTAAACAGGTACAATTTCCATTACTATGCAACAGAAAGGCCACATTGGTTTCTTCATGATGGAGCCCCGGTCCATTATACCCATGCTATCAGAACTTTTTTAAATGCAGCATATCCAGATCGTTGGATTGGAAGAGGAGGACCTGTTCCGTGGCCGGCGAGATCACCAGATCTAAGTAAAATGGATTTCAGCATTTGCTAAAAACCAAGTCTATAAAATACCCCCTACAAGAAGGGAAGACATGAAGATTAGAATTAGAAATTGCTTTTAAGATAAAAGTGTTGAAATGTGTAGAAAAGTTAAGTGATTAATTGGAAAGACGTGTTGAACTGTGTATTCAAAAGGATGGCAGACATTTTGAACACCTAATCAGGTAGAGTTTTTTTTTAAATAAAGCATTTTTAATGTATTTGCATTTTGATTTCTCATGGCTAACTAGAAAAATTAAGGTTTCAACAAAATAGGGAACTTGCACATATTTCTTTTATTCCATAAATATGTTCAGCCACATCAAAAAATCTTATATGCCAAATTTTACGTCTCTCTTTTGATGATGTTAGCTTACACTTAAGAGTATTATTTTTGAAACTTAATTTTAATGCAAGTTCCTTATTTTGGGGATTTAATTCATAAAAATGAATATACCACGAAAACTAGAAGAGATGGGTATAGGAAAACCTTTATGATATTTATAGAGGGCTAACAACTATACCCGATAGGGTAGTCAAATACAGGGTGTTCCATTTAAAAAATCAAATAAAAATTAAATTAAAATTTGTCAAGTTTGCAGGTTTGTAGCAAACACCCTGTACAAATTAATTAATTACAGGCTAGTTCAGAGTCTTTAGCAAACATATATCTTCTATTGTGTCAATTTTCATTATTACAATTGATGTAGATTGGAAATTACTGCAGGTTTTACAAGACGATTTGAGGAACTATTTAAATAAGCTGGCAACACCGCACTAAAATGCAAAATTAATTACGGCATCACATGGAGAATTTTCAGGGGAACACAAATATGCAAAAATATATAGGGTGGCATATTTAAAAAAAGGTAATTTCTTAGCGGCTCGCTTTTGTGAAACACCTTGTATAATTGAAAATATTTTTAAATTTTAGACCTCTTTACCTTATACAACCTACATGCAAACTTTTTGTTTTAATTATTAAATGTAAGGGATATATGGTACTTTGTCACACTATTATAATATATATGTATATGTATATCTAATTTTTTTAATGAAAGATATTCTATATTTTTACATTTTTACGTTCTACAATCAATTCTAGACATTTTTCGTAAATCATACCCTATACCTATCTACAATGGTTTACAAAATTTTCACTTTTAAAACAAATTAATCAGACGACAAAGTATGAAAATAAGCTATTTTATAAGGCGTTCAAAACGCCCTCCACCAACTGTGTTGCAGTAGATCAATCGATCTAAAGCTTCCTGTTCCACATTCTGTACCACTTGTGGAGAAATTTCTCATATAACTCGTCGAGTAGACTCCTTAAGCGGATCTACCGAGTTTAGCTTAGATATATAAACTAAATGTTTGACGTAGCCTTACATAAAAAGTTCAGTGGGTTAGGATCGGGCGATCTAAGTGGCCAGTTTATTGACTCCGCGTACCTATCCATTGCCCCGGATAATTTTATTTAGGTACTCCCTTCTTAGACTTATCTTCGACCAAAAACTAATCTGGAGGTTAAATTCAATAAATAGAATCAAGTAAGCGTTGCGTCATATCAGCTCAATCTACCCCCTGCGTCGCAGGTGAACTAGACTTCGTAATAGAACCAAACTTAACCTCTACACGGTCCTGGTCAGGCAGGTACTTACCTATGGAGTGCCATCATGGTGCAATATAAGCAAGTCTGAGCTAAATAAGTTCCAGGTAATTCAAAATAGGGCAAAGGTCTCTAGGTATATGATGAACAGGGTTCTCCATAATGATTTTAAAATACAGGCGATTAAACGAGCTCTTTTTGAAAATTATAACTGATTATTACAAATGAACGGACGTATCGTCAAGAGAACTCATAACAAGCTCACATACAAGAAGTAGACCAAACGCAACATACAAACTATCTAAAGACTAGCTCCCTGTGCGCGAGCCAATGTACAGTACAAGTCAAGAGATGAGAAACATGCGCCAAAGCAAGCAGCTCAAAATCTTAAAAGAAACACGCACGCACGAGACACAACAATTCGCAGCTCCTGCCGAATAAATATTAAGAATTAAACGAAAATGTTGAATAAGCAAACATCATCATCATTATCATCTGTGGCTTCACAACCCAGGGTGGGTTCTTGCCGACTCGACCACACGTCTCCATCCTTCTCTATCAAGCATCCGATCGGGGCCATTTTCGATTTTCATGGCTTTTAGGTCCTTTGTAATATTGTCTCTCCATCTGAGGCGGGGCCGACCTAATGGATGTTTTCCCCCTGGAAATTCCTTCCACACCAGTTTTACCATTCTATCATCTGGCATTCTTTTAACGTGTCCTGCCCACTGTAGTCTCCTGGCCTTTATTTCGTTTATTACGCTGATATCCGTGTGGAGTTCTTGGTTGGTTTTTATTCTATATTGCCCTGTGTTTTCGTCTCTAGTTGGGCCAACTATTTTTCTTAGCACTTTTCTTTCAAAGACCTTAAGTCGTTCTTCGCTTGCAACCGTTAGTGTCCAGGTCTCACATCCATACATTACGACAGGTCTTATAATTGTTTTGTATATGTTCAGCTTAGTTTTCCTGGTAAGTATTCTAGATCTTATTAGGTTTTGAAGAGCAAGGCATCTGTTTGCCGCCTGTATCCTGTTATTTATCTCTTCTGCGATGTCGTTGTTTTCACTGATACTTGTGCCCAGATATTTGAATTGTCTTGTCCGCTCGAAGTTGTAGTATCCGATAGAGAAGTTTTGTCCTACTCTATCTCAGTAGAGGAAAACGGACAGTTCTGGCTCAGGTGGTGCTGGTGGTGCTGGTGGTGCAACTAACCCAGGTGGTGCGGTGGTGCGTTTTACGATCTAACCCAAGTGGTGCGGTGGTGCGTTTTATGATCTAACCCGGGTGGTTCGGTGGTGCGTTTTATGATCTAACCCGGGTGGTTCGGTGGTGCGTTTTATGACCTAACCCGGGTGGTTCGGTGGTGCTGTTTTACGAGACCAGTGATGCTGGTGGTGCTGTTTTACGAGATCAGTGGTGCTGGTGGTGCTGTTTTATGATCTAACCCGGGCGGTTCGGTGGTGCGTTTTATGACCTAACCCGGGTGGTTCGGTGGTGCTGTTTTACGAGACCAGTGTTGCTGGTGGTGCTGTTTTACGAGACCAGTGGTGCTGGTGGTGCGTTTTATGATCTAACCCGGGTGGTTCGGTGGTGCGTTTTATGACCTAACCCGGGTGGTTCGGTGGTGCTGTTTTACGAGACCAGTGGTGCTGGTGGTGCTGTTTTACGAGACCAGTGGTGCTGGTGGTGCTGTTTTACGAGACCAGTGGTGCTGGTGGTGCGTTTTATGATCTAACCCAAGTGGTTCGGTGGTGCGTTTTATGATCTAACCCGGATGGTTCGGTGGTGCTGTTTATGAGCTAACCCGGGTGCTTTCGTGAGGCGGCTCTGTCAATATCTCTCTACTGTGTTAATTTATGCGGGTAATAAAACCGACAAGGGTCGGATCGGCCTGCATGCTTATAGAGGTAAAAAACCGCTTTAGAATGTTTTTGGTATATCTTTTTTAGATAATTTTGGGGGAAATAATTTGCCTGAGATGCCAATTAAAAAAAGCCTACATTTAATTGTATTTTAGATTCTTGAATTTTGTACATGGATTAAAAATCTACTATTTCTTGAAATTGTATACATTATGTTAGATAATTAAGGAATAAAAAAGATGAAAATAGCAATTATAATTAGAAAAAAAATATTTTAATGTTATTAAGACTTTGTAAATATCTGTAAAAACTGTTCTAAATCCTGTCATTTCTGAAACTTGTATACTGAGTGTTTAGAATTTAGTAAAAAATTAAAAAAATGTTTTAACGTTATTAAGCCCTGTGAAACTTTGTAAAAATGACTAAAACTGTACAGAATTGTATTATTTTCTGAAAATGATATACTGAGTGTTTAGAATTTAGTAAAAATTAAAAAAAATGATTTAAATTTGTTAAATCATGTGAAATCTTGTATAAAATGACTAGAACCGTTCTTAATCATGTCATTTCTGAAAATTGTATACTGAGTGTTTAGAATTTAGTAAAAAATTAAAAAAAAATGTTTTAACGTTATTAAGCTCTGTGAAACTTTGTAAAAAATGACTAAAACAGTCGCAAATCGTCCTATTTTCTTAAAAGTGTATACTGAGTGTTTAGAATTTAGTAAAAATTAAAAAAAATGTTTTAAATTTGTTAAATCATGTGAAATCTTGTATAAAATGACTAGAACCGTTCTTAATCATGGCATTTCTGAAAATTGTATACTGAGTGTTTAGAATTTAGTAAAAAATTAAAAAAAATGTTTTAACGTTATTAAGCCCTGTGAAACTTTGTAAAAAATGACTAAAACAGTCGCAAATCGTCCTATTTTCTTAAAAGTGTATACTGAGTGTTTAGAATTTAGTAAAAATTAAAAAAAATGTTTTAAATTTGTTAAATCATGCGAAATCTTGTATAAAATGACTAGAACCGTTCTTAATCATGGCATTTCTGAAAATTGTATACTGAGTGTTTAGAATTTAGTAAAAAATTAAAAAAAATGTTTTAACGTTATTAAGCCCTGTGAAACTTTGTAAAAAATGACTAAAACAGTCGCAAATCGTCCTATTTTCTTAAAAGTGTATACTGAGTGTTTAGAATTTAGTAAAAATTAAAAAAAATGTTTTAAATTTGTTAAATCATGTGAAATCTTGTATAAAATGACTAGAACCGTTCTTAATCATGGCATTTCTGAAAATTGTATACTGAGTGTTTAGAATTTAGTAAAAAATTAAAAAAAATGTTTTAACGTTATTAAGCTCTGTGAAACTTTGTAAAAAATGACTAAAACAGTCGCAAATCGTCCTATTTTCTTAAAAGTGTATACTGAGTGTTTAGAATTTAGTAAAAATTAAAAAAAATGTTTTAAATTTGTTAAATCATGTGAAATCTTGTATAAAATGACTAGAACCGTTCTTAATCATGGCATTTCTGAAAATTGTATACTGAGTGTTTAGAATTTAGTAAAAAATTAAAAAAAATGTTTTAACGTTATTAAGCCCTGTGAAACTTTGTAAAAAATGACTAAAACAGTCGCAAATCGTCCTATTTTCTTAAAAGTGTATACTGAGTGTTTAGAATTTAGTAAAAATTAAAAAAAATGTTTTAAATTTGTTAAATCATGCGAAATCTTGTATAAAATGACTAGAACCGTTCTTAATCATGGCATTTCTGAAAATTGTATACTGAGTGTTTAGAATTTAGTAAAAAATTAAAAAAAATGTTTTAACGTTATTAAGCCCTGTGAAACTTTGTAAAAAATGACTAAAACAGTCGCAAATCGTCATATTTTCTTAAAAGTGTATACTGAGTGTTTAGAATTTAATAAAAATTAAAAAAAATGTTTTAAATTTGTTAAATCATGTGAAATCTTGTATAAAATGACTAGAACCGTTCTTAATCATGACATTTCTGAAAATTGTATACTGAGTGTTAAGTATTTTAGTTGAAAATAAGATCATAAATCATCTATACAAAACAAGCGCCCCTTATGGATTTGAACGAAAATCATAGATTCGACTATTTTCATGAAAAATAAATCTAAGTACGGAATAATGCAGGAAGATTATCTATTTTCTTGGTTTAGAAAGTGATGTAGTTAAGATTTATAACTTAGGAATAAATAAATTATTATTAATCTTTTCGAGCTATTTCTCTTGCATATTTAATTTCTTTGATAGTAAGAACTAATCTTTTTATTTTACAAAGTAAAAAAAAAAGCTAAAGCTCGGCGTTGTCAGTCAGGTATAAGAACTGATTTAACACGATGGTTTTTGTACAAACGTTCACATACAATTGTATGCTTTTTAACCGATTGTGTCGGAAAAAATGACGATTTATAGATTAGATATTTAGACGAAGAGCTAACCTTCTCAATAAAGTATTGATTATTGCCCTGCTAGCTAGACAACACTTTTTATGTTAGTCAAAAAAAAATTTTTTTTTTCGGACGCTATTACAGATTTCATCGTTAACTAACAAACATTAAGACCAAAAAATTAGCGTGCAAGATGAAATGTATAGGTTCACTTCATTTCTACATTATTTTACAACTCTCAATCGCATTAAAAACAAGATCGAATAAAAAATAACTTATGACATATGGACGAAAAATGTTTTTCAGGCTATTTAGGTTAGCGACCGCATTACGTCTGAAATACTACATTTTTCGAGCTTATAACATAATTTACTATTTTAACGTTAAAATAGGGGAAATGATGTATCGAAGTGGGTACTTTTTTTTGTCGGTCACGAGATTATAGTTTCTTTTAAAATGAGCTCTAATATTTACAACACAAATTATCCTTTAAGCCACATTAGTTTAAAACTCGTCTGTCGCTTTCCCTCTATTGTGAGTTTGATTAAAGTATAGCGTAGTATATATTTAGATGAATTTCGTAAATGTTGAATACTTTCAAAACTGAAAAAGCCGCCCTTTGCAATAAATATCTCCGTAGAGTTAGGTACCCTGCAGATTAAGGGTATTTCAGCGGATAATCATATACAAATTCAAATACCTCATTTGTTTCGGAGCAGTAACCATCAACTTTTACACCATTTAAAACAGCTTCTTTACCATTAGCAGCATGTAAGATGTTGATTTTTCTGTGATTCTCGGTCCAAAGTAACCAATCTATGGCAATTTTGCTCTGCCTGTTTCTCCATCGGTAACCATTTTTTGGTATGATTCCTATAGTATTAAGCTTCAAAAAATTTCTTCTAAAAATTGTATTGCATGCTGAAGCAATAGTTGTAGCTTCAGTAAATGGACATACATTGCTAGTTTGTATAAGTTGTTCTCTAAACTTTAAACATGATTGCGCAAGGATTTCGACATCCGATACGCAGTAGTCTACCAGATCTCTTTGCATATCGAAACCATCATTTTCATGTTCTACAAACCATTTAAGAAATTTGGCTCTGTCTTCTTCTTTCATACTATCTGAGGAGTAATATTCAATTGATGGTAGAGGTCCTATATAGTTTTCATTTGCCTTTGTATTAAATAGGTGCGGGAAGTAGCCTTTTTTAAAAATATCCTCAAGTCCAAATGCCTTTGGTAGTTTGACTTAAGGCATAGGGAAATAGTTAAGTGAGTCGATAAATTTTACATTTTCAAGTTGCATCGTAATTATTTTGATACCTCTCATGATTAACTCAGGTGTAAAATCTGTCTTTGTCATAATGTAGTTTAATATAAACTGGTGATCAAAAGCCTGACCATTATGGGCTATTACAATAATTTCATTAAAGTTTTTCCTCATTTGTAACAAATGGTTAGTAAATGTTCCCGCTGGGTCTATACCTCTGACTTTTTGTAACTTTAGACCACATTTTTTTACAAGTATCTGCTTCAGAATCCATGCACTCATCGCAGTATTGTTTGAAAACACAGAGATTGACTTGATGTAAAAACGCTGAATTTTCCAATAGTTTGTCTTGGCTCGTCTCTAAATCGTAGAATACAAAAAAGATCATCTTTAATCTTAGGTTTTCCCTTATCAGGCCGAATATAACATAGATGATCCTCGGATGCATGTTTATTACAAATTTTACAATAAATTTCACCACATGCATGTGCTCTTTTGGCTTTAATGGTTTTTAAACAAATAGAACATAGTTTAATTTGTTTGCATACTGTAAATTTGCCTGACGAATAATCCTTTTTATGATTTTCGTAACAGTTTTGACTTCTAAAAAATCATAGACAGTCCTGGCATTTAATTTTTATTGCTATTTCACAAGCAGAGGCTTGCTGTCATGCCTGACAACTTCCACCACATCGGTGCTCATTTTTGTGATCACATGGGATGTAACACTTTTCACAAAAATAGTTAGAACAAAAAGCTGCTGTCAGCGATGTAATTACATTAAAAATGGCTTTTGTAATGTAATAAGTTCAGCCGTTTATTGCTTTCAGTTGAACCTTCAAATATAATATTTCGTCCTTTTGATCCATAGCTATAAACAACTAATTTATATTCTTTTAGATGATTTTGAAATTGTATTAACTCGGGAATTCCACCTCCTGCCTCAGGAATGCTAATTTTAGCTCTCTCCAACAATGATCTTGTTCTTTCGGTTTGAATTTTACTAATATCTCTTCTAACCTTACTGAATTCGGGATCTCTTTTATTATGGGCAATGGCGACTACCAAAGCACGTGGTAAACACAGGTTATCGGTATTTTTAATACTTATAATACCTCGTCGCTTGTCGCATTCCTCGTGAAAGCTGTTATAATTTTTCCTCTTTCCCCACCAACAGGTAATCTAACAGTTGTCACACTAAGACAAAATGATTCTGTATTAAGACCTGCTGAGTTTGACTGATAAATGCCACTTATAACACTCCAAACATCTTAAAAGGTTATGTCTTTAGCTGCTTTGAAGCGAATCCAACCTTCTCCTCGGTTGAAGTCTTTAGAGCAAAAACTAAAAGCCACACGTTCTAAGGGTTGTAGGCCTTCTGTAGCGTTTTGAATAATTTGATTAATTCCTTTTTCCACCCAACCAACTGGTTCAACTCCCTGTGGAACAGGTTTTAACTTAAACTCTAGAGTGCGTCCTGTAAGGTTAAATTCTCGTAACTTTTTAACAACGTCTTTAACAATAATAAACTTCTCCATCTTTCTTTTTTTTTTTTTGTTGCTTTATAGTCTACTATCTACCTACATAAAAAAAAAAAAAAAACAAGTATATTTTCATATTTTTATCGGTCTTAAGTTCGATTTCAAAAGCACACTCCCACTTTTTGATAATTTCACAGTCTAAGCACATAGATCTTATATTTTTTATTTACGATCAGTTCATCTTTATTCGCCAATCGTCTCAAACGAGTCTGCTTTTGAAAGTAATATAGCCTTAGTATTCAGAAAATATTAATGATATCGGAGCCTAAAACATCCTTAACACTAAAAAATCATTGTGTTTCCTAACAAAACCCATCATCTTGTCTATTTAGCTTGCTTTCCTATTGTTTAGCAGGTTAAATAAAATTATTATTTCCCTCTTTTTGTCTATACTGAATCGTTAGGGGAATACGATTCTAGTCCTATAAGAGAGACAGTTAAAATTTATGTAAGCAATCAGAAATCCTACACTATGAGCTACTTAGTTAAAATTTCATATTTCCTTCCTGGATCAGCTAAAATTTGTGTTGTGTCGGTCAAAATTTATAAAATACGAAAAAAATGCTAGATACATTTTTATCATGACTTTCTATCTAATACCATCTTATTTCAAGGTATAATTCGGTTGTCAAAATGAGAATCTAAAAAATCCTCGTGTTTCCTCACAAAACCCATCATCTTGCCTATTTAGCTTGCTTTTCTATTGTTTAGCAGGTTAAATAAAATTATTATTTCGCTCTTTTTGTCTGTACTGAATCGTTAGGGGGATACGTTTCTAGTTCTATAAGAGAGACAGTTAAAATTTATGTAAGCAATCAGAAATCCTACACTATGAGCTACTTAGTTAAAATTTCATATTTCCTTCCTGGGTCAGGCAAAATTTGTGATGTGTCGATCAAAATTTATAAAAATACGAAAAAAATGCTGGATGCATTTTTAGCGTGACTTTCTATTTAATACCATCTTATTTCAAGGTATAATTCGGTTGTCAAAATGAGAATAAAATAATTTTCCCATGGTTTATATCATCTTAAAAAAGTCAAAAGGTTATATTCTGTAGAGGGTCAGATACATTCAAATTTAAAAATTTTCTCCAAGAAGAATTTTAAGATAGTATTATAGTAAATAAAAATTCTATACCTCCAATATTTCTTGGAAACATATCGTGTTCTAGCGACATAACCCAAAAGTACCTCTATTCAGAAACGCATCGTACTTTTCTTGTCAAACTTGACTTTGTTGTAATGTTGTATGCAGAGCACTTTGAAAACAAAAATTAGATTAGAAACCGCCGCCTCTTAAGGTATACTTTTTTAGGTCTTACATAGGGTACACTGGTATACAGAACAAATGTCATCTTTAATTGTCTCATTGCCCCATCCATTACATTATTATAATCTTAAAGCACCTGTTACCAGCATTATCTGTTTTTATGGTTTTCATAAAACATAGCGATTACCGATGAAAATTAAACGAAAACTTAATAAATAACTTTTTTTTCAACTGAAATAGACTGATTTTCGATGGAAAAATGTTACTTATAACTAAAAATGAATATAAGACATATACGCAATGATATTTAGAATAAATCAATCTTTTCTAAAATTACTATGAAATATTCACAAAATCGTTTCGTTATAACCAAAGTAGCAAGGCTTGCAGATTTCGTATAGAGTTCAAACGCGATACTGAGATAATCTTTTTTTTTTTATATTTTTGTAGGATAATGCACCACTACGTTGTAAGTACTTGAGAGAGGACTTTCTTGAAAAATCCTCAAATTTCTCTGCAATTTTGTTCCTTCTAGAGTTAAATTCACACAGAAAACCCCGTATTCTTATCTTTCAGGTTGGTATATTAAAAAGGGCTTATTAGTATGGTTTAGAAAACAAGCAATATTAATTAACGGATGTTTTTTCGTCGTATGAAGAGTTGAAAAATTTTTTTTTCCACTCCAATGGTTGCGATGCAGAGAGTCGGGTTTCATCATAATCTTTCAGGGTAGCTCAGGTTTGATTGCATGTAGAGAGTCGGGTTTCATCATAATCTTTCAGGGTAGCTCAGGTTTGATTGCATGTACTAAGGTTAGTGCTCCTTGCAATCGGTTTCAGGTTTGACGCGCCCCCCTCAGGTTTGTTCAGGTTTCTCAAGTGTTTGAGAAACCTGAACAAACCTGAGGGGGGCGCGTCAAACCTGAAACCGATTGCAAGGAGCACTAACCTTAGTACATGCAATCAAACCTGAGCTACCCTGAAAGATTATGATGAAACCCGACTCTCTACATGCAATCAAACCTGAGCTACCCTGAAAGATTATGATGAAACCCGACTCTCTGCATCGCAACCATTGGAGTGGAAAAAAAAATTTTTCAACTCTTCATACGACGAAAAAACATCCGTTAATTAATATTGCTTGTTTTCTAAACCATACTAATAAGCCCTTTTTAATATACCAACCTGAAAGATAAGAATACGGGGTTTTCTGTGTGAATTTAACTCTAGAAGGAACAAAATTGCAGAGAAATTTGAGGATTTTTCAAGAAAGTCCTCTCTCAAGTACTTACAACGTAGTGGTGCATTATCCTACAAAAATATAAAAAAAAAAAGATTATCTCAGTATCGCGTTTGAACTCTATACGAAATCTGCAAGCCTTGCTACTTTGGTTATAACGAAACGATTTTGTGAATATTTCATAGTAATTTTAGAAAAGATTGATTTATTCTAAATATCATTGCGTATATGTCTTATATTCATTTTTAGTTATAAGTAACATTTTTCCATCGAAAATCAGTCTATTTCAGTTGAAAAAAAAGTTATTTATTAAGTTTTCGTTTAATTTTCATCGGTAATCGCTATGTTTTATGAAAACCATAAAAACAGATAATGCTGGTAACAGGTGCTTTAAGATTATAATAATGTAATGGATGGGGCAATGAGACAATTAAAGATGACATTTGTTCTGTATACCAGTGTACCCTATGTAAGACCTAAAAAAGTATACCTTAAGAGGCGGCGGTTTCTAATCTAATTTTTGTTTTCAAAGTGCTCTGCATACAACATTACAACAAAGTCAAGTTTGACAAGAAAAGTACGATGCGTTTCTGAATAGAGGTACTTTTGGGTTATGTCGCTAGAACACGATATGTTTCCAAGAAATATTGGAGGTATAGAATTTTTATTTACTATAATACTATCTTAAAATTCTTCTTGGAGAAAATTTTTAAATTTGAATGTATCTGACCCTCTACAGAATATAACCTTTTGACTTTTTTAAGATGATATAAACCATGGGAAAATTATTTTATTCTCATTTTGACAACCGAATTATACCTTGAAATAAGATGGTATTAAATAGAAAGTCACGCTAAAAATGCATCCAGCATTTTTTTCGTATTTTTATAAATTTTGATCGACACATCACAAATTTTGCCTGACCCAGGAAGGAAATATGAAATTTTAACTAAGTAGCTCATAGTGTAGGATTTCTGATTGCTTACATAAATTTTAACTGTCTCTCTTATAGAACTAGAAACGTATCCCCCTAACGATTCAGTACAGACAAAAAGAGCGAAATAATAATTTTATTTAACCTGCTAAACAATAGAAAAGCAAGCTAAATAGGCAAGATGATGGGTTTTGTGAGGAAACACGAGGATTTTTTAGATTCTCATTTTGACAACCGAATTATACCTTGAAATAAGATGGTATTAGATAGAAAGTCATGATAAAAATGTATCTAGCATTTTTTTCGTATTTTATAAATTTTGACCGACACAACACAAATTTTAGCTGATCCAGGAAGGAAATATGAAATTTTAACTAAGTAGCTCATAGTGTAGGATTTCTGATTGCTTACATAAATTTTAACTGTCTCTCTTATAGGACTAGAATCGTATTCCCCTAACGATTCAGTATAGACAAAAAGAGGGAAATAATAATTTTATTTAACCTGCTAAACAATAGGAAAGCAAGCTAAATAGACAAGATGATGGGTTTTGTTAGGAAACACAATGATTTTTTAGTGTTAAGGATGTTTTAGGCTCCGATATCATTAATATTTTCTGAATACTAAGGCTATATTACTTTCAAAAGCAGACTCGTTTGAGACGATTGGCGAATAAAGATGAACTGATCGTAAATAAAAAATATAAGATCTATGTGCTTAGACTGTGAAATTATCAAAAAGTGGGAGTGTGCTTTTGAAATCGAACTTAAGACCGATAAAAATATGAAAATATACTTGTTTTTTTTTTTTTTTTATGTAGGTAGATAGTAGACTATAAAGCAACAAAAAAAAAAAAAGAAAGATGGAGAAGTTTATTATTGTTAAAGACGTTGTTAAAAAGTTACGAGAATTTAACCTTACAGGACGCACTCTAGAGTTTAAGTTAAAACCTGTTCCACAGGGAGTTGAACCAGTTGGTTGGGTGGAAAAAGGAATTAATCAAATTATTCAAAACGCTACAGAAGGCCTACAACCCTTAGAACGTGTGGCTTTTAGTTTTTGCTCTAAAGACTTCAACCGAGGAGAAGGTTGGATTCGCTTCAAAGCAGCTAAAGACATAACCTTTTAAGATGTTTGGAGTGTTATAAGTGGCATTTATCAGTCAAACTCAGCAGGTCTTAATACAGAATCATTTTGTCTTAGTGTGACAACTGTTAGATTACCTGTTGGTGGGGAAAGAGGAAAAATTATAACAGCTTTCACGAGGAATGCGACAAGCGACGAGGTATTATAAGTATTAAAAATACCGATAACCTGTGTTTACCACGTGCTTTGGTAGTCGCCATTGCCCATAATAAAAGAGATCCCGAATTCAGTAAGGTTAGAAGAGATATTAGTAAAATTCAAACCGAAAGAACAAGATCATTGTTGGAGAGAGCTAAAATTAGCATTCCTGAGGCAGGAGGTGGAATTCCCGAGTTAATACAATTTCAAAATCATCTAAAAGAATATAAATTAGTTGTTTATAGCTATGGATCAAAAGGACGAAATATTATATTTGAAGGTTCAACTGAAAGCAATAAACGGCTGAACTTATTACATTACAAAAGCCATTTTTAATGTAATTACATCGCTGACAGCAGCTTTTTGTTCTAACTATTTTTGTGAAAAGTGTTACATCCCATGTGATCACAAAAATGAGCACCGATGTGGTGGAAGTTGTCAGGCATGACAGCAAGCCTCTGCTTGTGAAATAGCAATAAAAATTAAATGCCAGGACTGTCTATGATTTTTTAGAAGTCAAAACTGTTACGAAAATCATAAAAAGGATTATTCGTCAGGCAAATTTACAGTATGCAAACAAATTAAACTATGTTCTATTTGTTTAAAAACCATTAAAGCCAAAAGAGCACATGCATGTGGTGAAATTTATTGTAAAATTTGTAATAAACATGCATCCGAGGATCATCTATGTTATATTCGGCCTGATAAGGGAAAACCTAAGATTAAAGATGATCTTTTTTGTATTCTACGATTTAGAGACGAGCCAAGACAAACTATTGGAAAATTCAGCGTTTTTACATCAAGTCAATCTCTGTGTTTTCAAACAATACTGCGATGAGTGCATGGATTCTGAAGCAGATACTTGTAAAAAAATGTGGTCTAAAGTTACAAAAAGTCAGAGGTATAGACCCAGCGGGAACATTTACTAACCATTTGTTACAAATGAGGAAAAACTTTAATGAAATTATTGTAATAGCCCATAATGGTCAGGCTTTTGATCACCAGTTTATATTAAACTACATTATGACAAAGACAGATTTTACACCTGAGTTAATCATGAGAGGTATCAAAATAATTACGATGCAACTTGAAAATGTAAAATTTATCGACTCACTTAACTATTTCCCTATGCCTTAAGTCAAACTACCAAAGGCATTTGGACTTGAGGATATTTTTAAAAAAGGCTACTTCCCGCACCTATTTAATACAAAGGCAAATGAAAACTATATAGGACCTCTACCATCAATTGAATATTACTCCTCAGATAGTATGAAAGAAGAAGACAGAGCCAAATTTCTTAAATGGTTTGTAGAACATGAAAATGATGGTTTCGATATGCAAAGAGATCTGGTAGACTACTGCGTATCGGATGTCGAAATCCTTGCGCAATCATGTTTAAAGTTTAGAGAACAACTTATACAAACTAGCAATGTATGTCCATTTACTGAAGCTACAACTATTGCTTCAGCATGCAATACAATTTTTAGAAGAAATTTTTTGAAGCTTAATACTATAGGAATCATACCAAAAAATGGTTACCGATGGAGAAACAGGCAGAGCAAAATTGCCATAGATTGGTTACTTTGGACCGAGAATCACAGAAAAATCAACATCTTACATGCTGCTAATGGTAAAGAAGCTGTTTTAAATGGTGTAAAAGTTGATGGTTACTGCTCCGAAACAAATGAGGTATTTGAATTTGTATATGATTATCCGCTGAAATACCCTTAATCTGCAGGGTACCTAACTCTACGGAGATATTTATTGCAAAGGGCGGCTTTTTCAGTTTTGAAAGTATTCAACATTTACGAAATTCATCTAAATATATACTACGCTATACTTTAATCAAACTCACAATAGAGGGAAAGCGACAGACGAGTTTTAAACTAATGTGGCTTAAAGGATAATTTGTGTTGTAAATATTAGAGCTCATTTTAAAAGAAACTATAATCTCGTGACCGACAAAAAAAAGTACCCACTTCGATACATCATTTCCCCTATTTTAACGTTAAAATAGTAAATTATGTTATAAGCTCGAAAAATGTAGTATTTCAGACGTAATGCGGTCGCTAACCTAAATAGCCTGAAAAACATTTTTCGTCCATATGTCATAAGTTATTTTTTATTCGATCTTGTTTTTAATGCGATTGAGAGTTGTAAAATAATGTAGAAATGAAGTGAACCTATACATTTCATCTTGCACGCTAATTTTTTGGTCTTAATGTTTGTTAGTTAACGATGAAATCTGTAATAGCGTCCGAAAAAAAAAATTTTTTTTTGACTAACATAAAAAGTGTTGTCTAGCTAGCAGGGCAATAATCAATACTTTATTGAGAAGGTTAGCTCTTCGTCTAAATATCTAATCTATAAATCGTCATTTTTTCCGACACAATCGGTTAAAAAGCATACAATTGTATGTGAACGTTTGTACAAAAACCATCGTGTTAAATCAGTTCTTATACCTGACTGACAACGCCGAGCTTTAGCTTTTTTTTTTACTTTGTAAAATAAAAAGATTAGTTCTTACTATCAAAGAAATTAAATATGCAAGAGAAATAGCTCGAAAAGATTAATAATAATTTATTTATTCCTAAGTTATAAATCTTAACTACATCACTTTCTAAACCAAGAAAATAGATAATCTTCCTGCATTATTCCGTACTTAGATTTATTTTTCATGAAAATAGTCGAATCTATGATTTTCGTTCAAATCCATAAGGGGCGCTTGTTTTGTATAGATGATTTATGATCTTATTTTCAACTAAAATACTTAACACTCAGTATACAATTTTCAGAAATGTCATGATTAAGAACGGTTCTAGTCATTTTATACAAGATTTCACATGATTTAACAAATTTAAAACATTTTTTTTAATTTTTATTAAATTCTAAACACTCAGTATACACTTTTAAGAAAATATGACGATTTGCGACTGTTTTAGTCATTTTTTACAAAGTTTCACAGGGCTTAATAACGTTAAAACATTTTTTTTAATTTTTTACTAAATTCTAAACACTCAGTATACAATTTTCAGAAATGCCATGATTAAGAACGGTTCTAGTCATTTTATACAAGATTTCGCATGATTTAACAAATTTAAAACATTTTTTTTAATTTTTACTAAATTCTAAACACTCAGTATACACTTTTAAGAAAATAGGACGATTTGCGACTGTTTTAGTCATTTTTTACAAAGTTTCACAGGGCTTAATAACGTTAAAACATTTTTTTTAATTTTTTACTAAATTCTAAACACTCAGTATACAATTTTCAGAAATGCCATGATTAAGAACGGTTCTAGTCATTTTATACAAGATTTCACATGATTTAACAAATTTAAAACATTTTTTTTAATTTTTACTAAATTCTAAACACTCAGTATACACTTTTAAGAAAATAGGACGATTTGCGACTGTTTTAGTCATTTTTTACAAAGTTTCACAGAGCTTAATAACGTTAAAACATTTTTTTTAATTTTTTACTAAATTCTAAACACTCAGTATACAATTTTCAGAAATGCCATGATTAAGAACGGTTCTAGTCATTTTATACAAGATTTCACATGATTTAACAAATTTAAAACATTTTTTTTAATTTTTACTAAATTCTAAACACTCAGTATACACTTTTAAGAAAATAGGACGATTTGCGACTGTTTTAGTCATTTTTTACAAAGTTTCACAGGGCTTAATAACGTTAAAACATTTTTTTTAATTTTTTACTAAATTCTAAACACTCAGTATACAATTTTCAGAAATGCCATGATTAAGAACGGTTCTAGTCATTTTATACAAGATTTCGCATGATTTAACAAATTTAAAACATTTTTTTTAATTTTTACTAAATTCTAAACACTCAGTATACACTTTTAAGAAAATAGGACGATTTGCGACTGTTTTAGTCATTTTTTACAAAGTTTCACAGGGCTTAATAACGTTAAAACATTTTTTTTAATTTTTTACTAAATTCTAAACACTCAGTATACAATTTTCAGAAATGCCATGATTAAGAACGGTTCTAGTCATTTTATACAAGATTTCACATGATTTAACAAATTTAAAACATTTTTTTTAATTTTTACTAAATTCTAAACACTCAGTATACACTTTTAAGAAAATAGGACGATTTGCGACTGTTTTAGTCATTTTTTACAAAGTTTCACAGAGCTTAATAACGTTAAAACATTTTTTTTTAATTTTTTACTAAATTCTAAACACTCAGTATACAATTTTCAGAAATGACATGATTAAGAACGGTTCTAGTCATTTTATACAAGATTTCACATGATTTAACAAATTTAAATCATTTTTTTTAATTTTTACTAAATTCTAAACACTCAGTATATCATTTTCAGAAAATAATACAATTCTGTACAGTTTTAGTCATTTTTACAAAGTTTCACAGGGCTTAATAACGTTAAAACATTTTTTTAATTTTTTACTAAATTCTAAACACTCAGTATACAAGTTTCAGAAATGACAGGATTTAGAACAGTTTTACAGATATTTACAAAGTCTTAATAACATTAAAATATTTTTTTTCTAATTATAATTGCTATTTTCATCTTTTTTATTCCTTAATTATCTAACATAATGTATACAATTTCAAGAAATAGTAGATTTTTAATCCATGTACAAAATTCAAGAATCTAAAATACAATTAAATGTAGGCTTTTTTTAATTGGCATCTCAGGCAAATTATTTCCCCCAAAATTATCTAAAAAAGATATACCAAAAACATTCTAAAGCGGTTTTTTACCTCTATAAGCATGCAGGCCGATCCGACCCTTGTCGGTTTTATTACCCGCATAAATTAACACAGTAGAGAGATATTGACAGAGCCGCCTCACGAAAGCACCCGGGTTAGCTCATAAACAGCACCACCGAACCATCCGGGTTAGATCATAAAACGCACCACCGAACCACTTGGGTTAGATCATAAAACGCACCACCAGCACCACTGGTCTCGTAAAACAGCACCACCAGCACCACTGGTCTCGTAAAACAGCACCACCAGCACCACTGGTCTCGTAAAACAGCACCACCGAACCACCCGGGTTAGGTCATAAAACGCACCACCGAACCACCCGGGTTAGATCATAAAACGCACCACCAGCACCACTGGTCTCGTAAAACAGCACCACCAGCAACACTGGTCTCGTAAAACAGCACCACCGAACCACCCGGGTTAGGTCATAAAACGCACCACCGAACCGCCCGGGTTAGATCATAAAACAGCACCACCAGCACCACTGATCTCGTAAAACAGCACCACCAGCATCACTGGTCTCGTAAAACAGCACCACCGAACCACCCGGGTTAGGTCATAAAACGCACCACCGAACCACCCGGGTTAGATCATAAAACGCACCACCGAACCACCCGGGTTAGATCATAAAACGCACCACCGCACCACTTGGGTTAGATCGTAAAACGCACCACCGCACCACCTGGGTTAGTTGCACCACCAGCACCACCAGCACCACCTGAGCCAGAACTGTCCGTTTTCCTCTACTTATCTCGGTTCCGATTATTTCTACTGAGATACATATACTTGGTCTAGTCTTCGTTTATTTTGAGGCCTATCATTTCTGCTTCCTTTTTGAACTTTATGAAGGTGTCTTTGAGGTTGATCCTGCTATTGCCAATCACATCGACATCGTCTGCGAAAGCCAGGAGCAGGTTGGGTCCCTCTTGATGGAAGACAGCAGTTGGCTTCTCGATTTTGGAGTTCCTAATTATATATTCCAATGCTATGTTAAAGAGTTGAGGTGAGAGGGCATCACCTTGTTTGAGACCATTATTGATACTGAAGGAGTCGGAGAGACTCTGTCCCACTCTTACTTTGCATCGCGTATCCTCCATACATACTTTTGTCATCGATATAAGTTTTTTTGGGAATCCAAGCTCTTGCATTGCTTTTCATAACTTTGATCTACATACTCTGTCGAATGCCTGTTTGAAATCAATAAATATTTGGTGGAGTTCTCTGTCGAATTCCCAGCATTTGTCTAATGGTAAAAATCTGGTCTACGGTGGACCTATTTGATCTAAAACCACATTGGAAGTCCCCAACGGTCTCTTCGGTATATGGTTTCATTCTCTCCAGCAGGATATTGGGGAGTATCTTATAGCATGTATTCATAAGGGTTATTCCACGATAATTTGTGCATTTCTTTTCGTCTCCTTTTTTATGTATAGGGACGATTTCCCCTTCCTTCCACCCATCGGGTAGGGCCTCTGTCCTCCAGATGATTTGTATAAGCTTATGTATGGCCTTATGGAGTGTTTCTCCGCCAGGTTTTATGCATTCGGCAGGTATGCCATCACTGCCTGGAGCTTTGTTATTTTTCAATTTTTTTATTGCCTTCACTGTTTCTTCGTACGACGGTGGCTGTATTTCTATTTCGGCCGTTGGTATATTTGTTGGTGGCGTATTTGTATTTTCCTCATCATTGAGCAGTTCATAGAAGTAATTCTTCCAGGTATTTAGAATCTCCTTTTCATTGGTTATGAGTTCTCCATTATTTTTTGTGAGGAAATTTTCTTCTCTGGGTTGGTATCCTGCTTTCTGTTTTGAGATTTCGCTAAAATCCTCTTTTGTTCTGTTATTCTGTCTATTTTCTTCTATTTCCCTTACTATTGATAGCTGGTATTCCCTCTTTTTTCGTTTCACCATTCTTCGTGCTGCTGCTCTTTGATGTCTATATTCTTCTATACAGTGGCGTATTTAGGATTGTGACACGGGGGGTGTCCAGTCATCTTTATTAAAAAAATACGCCGCAGGCAAAATTTTTTTAGGTGCCACGCCCTTTTTTGGACTGTCTAAACTTACGAATTTTACGTTTTGATAGCCCGGCTCAAAAAAAACGTAGAAATAAAGCAATTTTTAAATATAAACGCCAATATTTGCATTTGAAGTATTAGTTTTTTGAAGGTATGTATAACGGTATACTATTTTACTCACCTGAATTAGAAAACACGGAACGAAAAATAAAATTCAACAATTATTAAACTAAAAGACTGTGGAAATCCCCAAACATCTGGAAAATTTGAAATAATGTTTCATGTTATTTATTGCAAATAAATGAATGTGAATTTCAGTTTTCTTTACTACTGAGTCCACGGAGGGTCCAGACCCCCCGGACCCCCCCCCCCCCCCAAAATACGCCACTGCTTCTATATTAGGTGCTGTTGGGTGTTGTAGCATTTTTTCCTAGCCAAGTTCCGTGCTTCAAGTGTTCTGTTGCAGTCATCATCAAACCATCTCCTTCGCTGGTTCTTCTTTTTGCCAAGAACCTGTTTGGATATGGTGGCTATTGCTTCCTCAATGTTAGCCCATAATTCATCTATGCTGTTTTCGTCTTGAGGCTCCTTTATTTGTTCATTTATTTGTTCTTAATATCTTTCTTGTGTCTTTTTTGTTTTTAGTTTTCTCCTATCCCAAATTGTTCTGTTCTGCTTCTTAGGCGTTGTACAAGTGGAGATTCTTATTCTAATCTTTGTCCTTACTAGGAAGTGGTCCGTATCTGCGTCTGCTCCTCTGAGGCTTCTGACGTCCAAGCAGTTACTACCATGTCTTCTATCTAATATGACGTGGTCGATTTGGTTTCTTGTCGTTTGAAATCCAGGTCTCTTTGTGAATGTTTTTATGTTCGAACATAGTTGATTTAATTAGGAGGTTGTGGGACGTAGCCAGGTCGACAAGTCTGGTTCCATTGTCGTTGCTAGTATCGTGTAGGCTATGCCTGCCTATAGTTGCTTGATAGGCTACTTCTTTGCCGACTTTGGCATTAAAGTCTCCCAGAATAATTAGCATATCATATTTGGGTATACTCAGTAAAAGATTTTCTAGTTCGTCATAGAAGGTATCCTTTATTTCCTCGTCTTTCTCTTCTGTCGGGGCATGGGCTGAGACCACCGAGTAGTTATACCACTCTCCTTTCAGTCTCATATAGCAGAGACGTTCGCTCATTGGTTTAAACTCCATGATTGTTTTTGCTATGGGCTCCTTGACTATAAAACCTGTCCCAAATTGGTGTCGTCCCTGGTCATTTCCGCTATATAATAATACCGAATTTCCCACTCTTTGGGTTCTATTCCCTGTCCACCTGATTCCTTGAACGGCTGTTATGTCCATATTTTTTTTCCTAGTTCTTTAACGGCCTGTGAAAAGGCTCCAGGTCTATAGAGGCTAAGTAAATTTCATGTTCCGAAATTCATTGTCCTTTTTTGTCGCGTGTTTCGTCTTAAGATATCCGTCCGGGTCCGAGGCGTGTGTTTCGTTGTCGTAACTATGGTTTTTTCCAAGAAGGGATAGTTAGTCCCTCGCTTAACCCTCTTTTTTTATCCGGGCTTGGGACCGGCAACAATACTATTGGGCTACTCAATCCACCCAGCAGCAAGCAAACAATGGCCAGAAAAATTTCAAAGGTTTTTACAATGCGCGAGATAAAGATAAGATTCCAAAGAAGATCTTGTAGGTACTCCCTACGTAGCGTAATGCGGAGAAGTACCATCCTGCTAAAATTATAAGGTTAAACTTAGCAGATCAGGATCATTATCATCTGGAAATAGAGTGGCAAGAGCTGAAACCAGATCATTTCGAAGAAAATTTAGATATATTTTCTCCGTTATGAAAGAAAAATGGCACGATTGCCGTATTTTTAACAATGCCCGCCCAGGTGTGAACCTATCCATACTGATTTTATGTTAGCTCAATCATTATTTCACAAAATAACTCTCGTCTATTAGGATCATCGCCCTTGCACAACTACTGGTTTATAGGGATGAATATTTTCCTTTTTGGTTTAATCTAAAAACGGTGGTTTGGTCAATATGGTAGTCGCATCCAACCTGTGTGCTTGAGCTATAAGAATCTTCCTGCAGTGATAATAGTATTTTTCTCTCTTTCTTCACCGATCAAGCGAATGGCTCTTCTTTTAATGGAATTTAGCAATCTCAGGGTATGTTTAGGAGCGGAGCCCCAAATATGCGAACAGTACTCCAGCGATGGTCGAACGATCTAAGTGTGGTCGGTCGTTCTAGAGTGATGACGTTCTCGAGGTGAAAAATTTTTTTAACAGTATCGTTCGAAGAACAATAAGCTGAACTAGGTACCGGTGGGCTGCAGTGGTTAGACTTTTATTTTTACTATGTACCGCTCCGGGTGGAATCAAGCTAGAGTATCAGTTTGAACACCTTTTCACTAAAATATCTATAAAAGAGTCTTAAGGCACCAATCTGACTTCGATGTTCTAGACATGCAAGCAAGGTTCTTTGTCAGATCATGGTCGCCGATCAAGCGAATGGCGCTTCTTTATATTTTAATGGCATCTAGTAAAAGTATTTTTAAAGAGAACACACATATTTTTGGTAATATCTACAGGTATGAGAATTACAAATCAATAAATCGAAGCATAATAAGCTTAAGTTATATAATTACATAGTTCAAATAAACTACAGCACAAGGAAGCTGCGTCACTGCTCAATTGTCAGGAAAGTATAACTGTAAAAAATAATGTTTTCTTCTTATTAGTCAGGAAGATGTATTTTGTGGGTATTGAATTTTTTATTTAGAGTTTTACTAGTATACAGGGTGTCTCAGAAACATACCGACAAACTGTAAGGAGTGGTATAGGACATCAAAACAAACTTGTTTTGTTTAATAAACATATGTCCGCAAATGAGCCGCTTTGGCGGAAGGAAAGGAAATAGGTTTTGGTCAGTTTTGTTTATTTCAGCGATATTAATTTACAAAAATTTTCAGGATGATATTACTAAAACACTTTTTGGTCGTGGTGTACCTTCTCTCATTAAATGATGGTTTACAATATTTGTTAAAAATGTTGACCATTTGCTTCCAGACAAAGATTGCACCGTCGGTCGGTTCATTGACTCGCGGGCACTATAAAATATTCCGGGAATAGCTTCTACATGTACACAACTGGTTATTATTCTTGCTAAAAGATCTTCCTTATTATGAATAGGCGTTTCGTAGACTAAATATTTTAGACAACCCCAAAGAAAAAAAATCCAGGAGGTTTAGATCGGGAGAACGCGCGGGCCAGGCCACGGGACCTGCTCTTCTAATCCATCGACGGGGAAATCGCTGGTCCAGATACTAGCGCACGTTTAAACCAAAATGTGGAGGTGCCCGTCATGTTGAAACCACGTATTATCGCTAATGTCTAAAGAGACACTTTCTAATAATAGAGGCAAAACATTTTGCAGAAAATGAAGATGAATGTTTGCATTCAAACGAGTTGGCAGTCAGTGAACTATTAGATTCTCTCCAAGAATACCAGCCAACATGTTTACAGAAAATTGTTGCTGGTGTCTTCTAGAGACCACAGCTTGAGAATTTTCGTCATGCCAAATGTGGCTGTTTCTACTATTAAAATAACCATCGCGCGCGAAGCATGCCTCATCAGAAATCAAATCAATCAATCAAATCAAATTTACTGATAAGCATCACAATACTGTACAATATTAACTTAAACCTACAACAATAACAATATACAATGTACATACAAAACAAACTAGGCTAAAACTAAACCTAACTTAACTTAAACTGCAGCAAGATACTATAATTATTACACCAAGAGAACTAGTTTTTTTAAAAATTCATTTATTTAATAAATAGTTTGTAGAATTTACAAGATGCGTTCTTAGTACATTTTGAAATTTATTAATAGGTAAATTCTTTATATGTGTGGGTGTTCTGTTATATAGGTTCTTTCCTTGATGGACGAGAGGATGTGATGTTAGTGAGCTGCTAGGCTGTGGCACTGTAATATTTTGACTAAATCTAGTGGTATGGTTATGTACATCAATTCTTATTTGTAGATATTCTTTTAAATTGTAATTATGCAAGAGACTTAGTGTATCGAAAATTAAAGTATCAAAAAAGGTTAGTATATTAAGTTTTCTAAACAGCGGCCTACATGATATCATACTCGAAGCATTTTCTATTAGTCTGATTGTTCTCTTTTGTAAGTGAAAAATTAATTTGATTTTTCATGCTGCAGCAAAACCCTAAAATGGTAGACAGTATCGAAAATGGGACTCGAATAGGGCATACTGTATAGCAGTTTCTCGATTTAAAGTCTGTCTTATCGTTTTTATTGCAAACAGTCCTGAGTCTAATTTTTTTGTAACAATATTTATATGACCATCCCACTTTAAACCATTATATATTGTTATTCTCAAAAACTTCATCTTCGATACCTAACTTAGTCTGAATTTCCACGTTTAAACTACATTTATTTCTAAAAACCATATATCTTGTTTAGCTTCAATTTAGAACAAGACTATTAAAATCAAACCAATTCTTAAACATCAATAAATCCTTATTTACTCCTTGCTGTAACATGTCTGCGTTGTTATTAGACCAACATTTAGTGGTATCGTCTGCAAAGGACGTAAAATAACCTTTCACTGGAAGGCATGTCACATCCTCAAGATAGAGAAGAAACAACAGACGATCGATCACTGATTCCTGAGGCACACCGTTGTTATTGGAGCAGTATTGTAGGAAGAATCATACATTTTAGTTATTTGTTTTCGACCCACCAAAAATGTCCGAAACCAAGCTTTCCAATGGGGGGGGGGGGGAGGGGGATATTTGCAGTCATTTATAGATATGAGAAAACACTGCCGGTAGGCCCGCCGGAGGCAAAGCGCCGCAGTCGAAAATTTTTTAGGGGCCACGCCCAAATATTGTCAAGAATTCACCTAAAAACAGAGTTGGGTATCTACCTACATCTTTGTTTTCGACATGGGAAAAAAGTTTTTCGACGTTTTAAGTTTAGTTAATTCAAATTTCGAAATTGGAAATTTAAAACGGATCGAACTCTCGTCGAATGGAGGGGGGGGGGGGAATTTATATTCCATTAAAAATTATAACAATCCATAAATAAAGTTGTGTTCTACTACGTACCTATAACATTAGAAATAAAAGCTGATTTTTGAAATTTATAGAACTTTCTTATAAATATTGATCAAATTGTTCTCCATTATGGCTTAGACATGTTTCACATATAGTCCTTATTCTCCTTAATGAATTGAAAATAATTAAAGGCCTCGTTTGTAACTCCCTAAATGCGCTTTTATTGGTATTTCTTAAATCTGCTATTGTTTGGTATTGAATTGAATACATTTTATTTTCAAGGTACCTATCCCAACAAGAAAAAATCCAAAACCGACAAGTCGGATGACCTTGGTGGCCATCTTACATGTCCATTAGTTCCAATCCAGTGGCCTGGAAATTATTGTATAAGTAGGCCCTTTGCGTATTGTGCGCGGGTGCTCCATCTTGTTGCAGATGCAAGTTATTGAGAGCCGCTAAGGGCACGTCTTCTATTATTTCCGGCACAACATTTTCCAGAATTTCCAAATATTTATTTGCATTAAGGCTGCCTTCAAATATATTATAAATTATTTTGGTTCCTAGTATAAAACACTAAACGTTAAAGCCAAACCTGACTTGCCGTTCGAGTGGAAATATTACATGCTGATTCTCCTGAGACCAAAACCTCGTATTGTGCCATTTAAATATACCAGTACTGGTAAAATGAGCCTGATTGGACCATAACACGGTTCTTTCAAAATTGTTGTCCCTGTTGATACTTTTTAGTAATTACCAATTATAGAACTCTATACGGCGCTGTGCATCACCAGGATGTAAGTTTTGTACTAAGTGGAATTTATATGGCTTAAAATTGTGTTTTTTAGGATTGTTTGAACTCTTGATTTAATTACTCCGACCGAACCTTCAACTGTTCTGCAAGAACTAGTTGGATTTGTTTCAATTGAAGCTGAAACATTTATTTCATCAGTCTCGCGGTTTTCCCTGTTGTAGATTTTAGGCTGAGGTTTTCAATTAATTATTATTATTTATTTTTTTTATTAATAATTGTTTGAGGTGTTCAATTAAATTCGATTTCATCCTTACAAAAATTCTTTTATCCGGCTGTCGTCTTTCGGGATATCTACAAGTAATTTAAGAAATTTAATAAATCTTCATAGAGATGCTACAAAAAGACATATATTAATCTATTGAAATACACTTCTAATGCTTCATCTGCATTTTCACAACAATCACAAACGAGCATGTCGTATTTTTCATTATTTTCAAAGTTTACATTTTCTGCCAAAATTAGAACAAACTAACTATTTACTATTAATTAGATACTTCAAAACAACTTAGAAAACCTAAATATTATGACAGAAACTAAAGAAGTTTTTAATATGACATAAATGACTGTGTTCTTTTCTTTTTTTAAATACCCGTCATGGCCTACTAACAAAAAATGAATATTTTTTAATAAAACGTAAATTTCATGCTTAACACTAAAAATGAAAACAAGGTATTATATTATTATATTTCTGAGAAGCTCGTTATAAACTAAATTATATTATTAAAAAATGTATAAGGTGAACCATTTAAAAAAAAGCAAGTTCTCTATAATAAGCTACATGGTAACCTAAATATGGGGGGGGGGTGTCCTGTGAATTCCCTAAACCTCCGCCCCCCCTTATATACGTTTCTGTCCGAAACCATTCTCTAATTACCCATCGAAACCCATAGAATTCCAGCTTCTCCTACAGCGACTCATGATTGATACAATCACAAGCCAAGTCACAAAACACTGCCAGAGTAAATCTTTTATCTATGTTACTATAGACATTCTCCAAGAAAAAATACACCGCGTCTTTTGTCGACTTTTTAGCTTGGAAACCGAATCGTTCCTTCGAAATGAGTTTGTCTTGTTCTATAAAGGAAGTAATTCTTGATTTGAGTACCTTTTCAATTACTTTAGATAAAATAGGCAGTAATGGAATAAGTCGGAAGTAAGTGGGATTTTTTTGATCGTCACCTTTCGAGACTGGACTAATTACTGAGGTTTTTAAGTCCTCTGGAAAATGACCTTCCTGAAATGATTCATTTATTATGCAACTTATAATCTTAAAGCAAATATCAGGCAGTTCTTTAATAACTTTGACAGTAATGCCATCTATACCACAAGTTCATTTATTTTCCAGATTTTTTATTATGTCAGATATTTCAAGAGAGTTCGTTGGAACAAAATAAAAACTTGTCGAATTATTAATTTTCTTAAGTTTAAGAAAGTTGTTAGAACAGTTTTTTGTTTTTATATTACTTGCAAGATTTTCAGCGACTGAACAAAAATGAGTATTTAAACAATTAGCAACGTCTACAGGTTGAGTTATATGTAAGGATTTTACAGTTAGATTAATTAATTGTTTTTTATAACTGTTTCTACCACAAAGTTCATTTATTATATTCCATGTTTTCCTTTTATTTTTTTTGAAATCACTGATTTTGTCTAAGTAGTATAGAGGCGAAATGACCTTCTTGGCAAGAACTTGCTTATATCTTTTAAAGTAATAAAGAAAAACTTGATTTGAGGTAAAATATGCAAGTGATCGTTTATTTTTGCAGGAAATCCTAGTTCCTGGTGTTATGAAAAATTTAGACTTTTTATTTTTAGTTTTTGTCCAAGAAAAGGATTTCTCTATGGCAATAATAATATTATTTTGAAAGAAAGTAAATTTTTGATTTAAAGGGATGCCAACTATTGAGAGCCAATCAATGTTAGACAGAATGCTTTTGAACTTACCTATATTTTTTCCGGAATAATCACGAAATGTTCTGTTAGAACGATCACTGCTCATATCATTTTGGGTAGAAACTGTTCCCATAATAACCTCATGATCACTCAAGTCAGTATTCATAGTTTCAATACTCACTGAGTGAAATCTGCTGTTGTAACAGAAATAATCAATTGTGGAAGCATTGTTTTTGTAATTCTTGTAAAGAAATTTGCTTGCATTTTCATATCGTGAAAAAACAGTACTATTCTCCCGAAGTGAGGTTCTATTATATTGGCAAAAAGCTAATCGATTTGGATAAAGTTGTTCTTGGACAACCACCACCACCAAGACGCGTTAGGTTCCTACTTTCTCTAAGGCGACGATGAATAGAAGCAAAGGTTGTATGATGGGGTCGGTGGCCTTCCGGATATCTGTGTTCATTCAAGCGTACAGCTTATCTTCCATTATAATTTGCTGCAGCATAAACAAGGTGCATATCGTTGATCAATATCGTCCATTTTCAATACAAATTTTGAATTAACAATCAACAAAGCTGATGTTACAATAACAAAGTCACAAATAATACTACGGTCTTAAATTTGGCGTCTATGGAATGTCCATTGCGATAAAGAAATCTTTGTACTCCCCAATAACAAACGTAGTTGAGACAAAGATGTTGAACGAAAACAGTGGTGTCCAACTAAATCAAGAATTAATTTAATTATTTGGATATAAATTAAAAGATTTTATTGCTCTAGATCCCAAACGGTTCATTTGCGGACATAATATGTTTATTAAAGAAAAAAGTTTGTTTTGATGTCATCTAGCCCCCTTTAAAGTTTGGTTAGGTTTTTGGGATACCCTGTGTACATATCCTTTATTATCTTTTATTTTTTAAGAAGTAGTCCATATTCTTCGAGATTGTAAATAGAAATAAAGGTCTGTCTTTACCACCAAATAACTTTATTTGCCCCTCTAGGGTAGAAAACAAGGGTTATAAAAATACATAAAATGACGATGAATTAAATTAAATTTCTTAATGCATGTGTTGTACTAGTTTCGACTTTAGAGAAAGTCATCCTCAGCAACTAACCATTTAAGAAATTTTTTCTATATGAAAAAAAGTTAAAACAGTTGGGGGAGCAGAGAGGTGATTCAATAATACAATACAATATAATGCAGATTATGCAACCTTTGGAATCGACAGGAGTTTAGTATAAGAACGATGTATCTCCATGTGAAGGTAGGGGTTGATTTATACGCAAATAGAATTAAGGACCGTAATCATAGTCGAGTGATTTAGGCAATGTTGAAGTAAAAACGTGTTGAAAAAGAAGAATTGTAACATATCAATTCATTCTCTTTTCAGTGAAACTGTTTCAATTTCTTAAATGGTTAGTTGCTGAGGATGACTTTCTCTAAAGTCGAAACTAGTACAACACATGCATTAAGAAATTAAATTTAATTCATCGTCATTTTATGTATTTTTATAACCCTTGTTTTCTACCCTAGAGGGGCAAATAAATTTATTTGGTGGTAAAGACAGACCTTTATTTCTACTTTATTATCTTGTTTGTTCTTTTTAGTGCTTTCTTGCAATGTTATATTTCATATGTCTCATCAGCAATGTGATATTAAAATATTTATATAAATATACTATCTTACCTCCATCCCCATCCCCATCCCCAGGGACGGATCCAGGATATATGAATGGGAGGGGGGGCTAGTAGGCGCAAATCCAAAAATTAAATCGGTGGGATCAAGGAGCGCCGGCCGCAGGCGAAAATTTTTTTTGACCACACCCAAATTTCGTTTTTGTCTACTTATTATAATTGTTGAAAATTGAGCCTAAGTATGGAGGCTTATTTACCGTCGAAGTATTTGGTCGGCGGCGCTGGTCTTTGTTCCCGGTTTCGACAATACGACAAGTTTCAATATTGTTGTAGTTGCTATGGATATGATTTTTGACAGTTTTTTGAATGATAACGTTTTAATGACAGTTAGTTTTTAGAGATTATTTTCGGTGCGATATATTTTAGGAGTAGTTATTTTTATGTGATTGTTTCAATAATTAAAGCAGTTTTTATACGAAGAGGGTGTTTTTCTAACGAATACGGGTATTTTTTAATATTTGGTGCCGAAACCCGGGAATTTGTTTGATTTTTGGGACATTTAACGTGTATACCGAGTGAAAAATAAAAATAATTATGGAACTATCGTTAAGAAAATCGTACCGTGGACAGTTAACGAAGTTGGTAAATTCAGTAAATAACGTATTAACGGACGAAAATGTGAATTTAGATGACGTGGCGGTGCTAATTCAACGTATAAAGACTATGAATTTGACTTTAAAGGACTTAAACAATCAGTTGTCATCTAGTTTTAAAGAAGATCAATATGAAAGTGAATGTGAAAAAATAGTGGAATACGATCTTGCTGCAACGGAGGCAATTGCACGGCTAGAACGAAAACTAACGACAGAAACGCAGTTCCGACGCAAGTTACAGCAAGAAACAGACGAGGCGTATAACGAGCCATCGAGTAACATGGGTAACAATCAAAATAATATGCAGAACACATCGGTAAGACTACCTAAACTTGATATTATTAAGTTCAATGGTGAAATCGCTCTTTGGCCAGAATTTTGGGAACAATATAGCGCAGCTATTCATGACAATAAATCTCTCGATAATACAGCAAAACTTGCCTATTTAAAATCTTATTTAGTAGGAAAAGCTGCCCTAACAATATCAGGGTTAACTTCTGGCAAAAGCTCTTATGAAAACGCTATTGATTTATTGAAAGCTGAATATGCAAGTACTGAAAGAATTATCGATAAATATGTTCAACAATTGTTTACTATTTCCCATATAAAAAATGAAAGAGACACTGTTGGTTTAAGAAAATTGTTTACTATCGTATCGACAATAACGAAGTCCCTAACGACCTTGGGAATATCTGCTGACCAGTATGGTCTTTTAGTAAAATCCATCGTGTTTCAAGCTCTTCCATATAGTATGCGCGTTGCTTATAACAAACAAAAAATCTCAGATTCATGCGATAACGTGTCTGTCAGCGGACTATCAAAAGCAAGTGAGGTTAGCGGTGATATGAATTACGAAAAGCAAATAAACGGACTATTACAATTCTTAAAAGTAGAATTAGACTCTATTGAACAAGCTAGTAGTAATTTTGAAACTAAAGGTAACGGCAATAATAGACATTTTAATCGATCGTGGAATAAAGGACAAAATAATGAATCGTTTACGGCGGCGGGTTTATTCACGGGAGCTAAAGAGGGCTGCTTATTTTGTCATCTGAAATCACATGTTACGATAGAGTGTGACAGCTCTTTAAGTGTGGCAGCAAAAAAGGATATTTTAAAGAAAAACAGACTATGTTTTCGTTGCGCTAAACCTAACCATAATTCGAGGTTTTGTAAAACTAAAAACATTTGTTGCGCCAAGTGCAAGAGGAGGCACGCGACGACCATGTGCGAGCCTCAGTTTTTCAATGCAGCGAATAAAAGTTCTGATCCAAAGAGTGGTGTTGCTAATGCTCAAAATATAATGAATACTGGTTCCACTGCTTTATTAGCTGAAAGTATTATAAATAATATTTATTTAAAGACCGCTTGCTCTTTTATTTTGTCCAAGAATACTAACGAGAAACCACTTATTCGCATGATTATCGATGGTGGTAGCCAGCTTACCTTTATAAAGGAGGATATATCACGAAGTATGGCTCTGCCTGTTATCGGAACGCATAAAATCGCGATACAAACATTTGGACAAAATGAAATGGCACCAGCTAGACTATGTAATCGGGTCAAACTGACCCTTAAGAGTCAGTATGATGACAGTGTCGTAGAGATATCGGCTGTAGAGGTGCCTGAGATATGTTTTGATACTTTAAAACCACCATCGGAAGGTAATCCAATAATTAGGAAGTTTAGTATGAAAAACCATTTAGCTGATTTTGTAGCAGGACCTCACCAGCCAATAAATGGATTTTCTTTATTAATAGGCGCTGATAACTACTGGCAAGTTGTATCAAACGAAATCGCAAAATTAACGAATAGTTTAACGGCCGTTAACACTAAGTTCGGATGGACAATTCACGGCGCGAGTGACACTAATGACAATGACGTAAATGACTATATAGTGAACTTTAATGCGAGCATAGCACTTAACGCGCAAGTGACATTTTTCGACGAAACGGAAGTAGATTTAAAAAAGTTCTGGGACTTAGAAACCATCGGTATAAACGCTAGTGAAACTACCGCCGAGAACAATTTTACTAGTGACTTTATAAAAAATAACGTAACTTTTGAAAACGAGCGATATCAAGTAACTTTACCCTGGCAAAACGATAAAATTCTCGACTCAAACTTTTCTAGTGCTTTAGTGCGTGCAAAGAGACTAACGCACAAATTATGCAATAACGGGACATTAACGGAATATGATAATGCTATTCGTGACTATATACGGTCGGGTTGTGCCGAAGAAGTGCCAGATAACGAACAGGAAGCTATGGAACTGGCCTATTATATGCCACATCGACCAGTTTACCGTAATGATAAACATACAACGAAACTGCGGGTCGTATTTGACGCGTCCGCGCATGCTCCTGGTACTCCTTCCTTAAATGAAAAACTGTTACCTGGCGAAAACCTGTTGCCAAATCTTATGAAAATCCTAATTAATTTTCGCATTGGTGCTGTAGCAGTGGTAGCCGATATCGAGAAGGCATTCTTACAGATCGGATTAAGTAAGGAAGACAGAGATTTTCACAGATTTTTGTGGTTTAAAGAAGCAGTTAATGATAATATCACATCAACCACGGAGTTGCCAGATTTGACAACGTTTCGAATGACCCGTGTAACATTCGGCGTAACGACCAGCCCATTTTTGCTAGCAGCTACATTGAGAAAACATTTAATGGAATCTCCTGAACGTGAAACAGCTATTACTTTATTAAACTCATTTTACGTTGATGATTTGATACTAGCAGTAGAGTCAACAGCAGAAGCAATGGAGCTGTATAAAAACGCAAAAAACATTTTGTCAAAAGCCAACATGAATTTGCGCAAGTGGTGTTCAAATGATCCAACTATGATGAGACGATTTAATGAAGATGGTCAAGAGTCGCCACTGAAAATTACTGCCAACCAACAGAAAGTGTTAGGAGTTATTTGGCGTCCAATTACAGATGAACTTGTGATCAATTTGAATACAATAATGGAAACTGAAAGTTATAATGTAAATACAAAACGTAACGTCTTGCAAACGATAGCCAAGATATTTGATCCAATTGGAATTTTGGGACCCTACGTTGTAAAGGCTAAAATAATTCTTCAAAATATTTGGAAAAGGAATCTAGGTTGGGACGATACATTACCAGATGACCTAAACAAGGAATGGATAAAATGGAGAGAAGAACTTCGGTTGCTTAAAGACTATTCCATAGATCGATGTTTGATTGAAAACCCTACAGAGGAAGTAGAGCTACACATTTTTGCAGATGCCAGTCCTCAAGCGTATGGATGCGTAGCTTACCTAAAAATTTTAACGACTGGAGACTGCAAGTTTATTACGTCAAAAAACAGAGTATCTCCAATAAACGAAAAAAAAGATAAAGCTTTGACGTTGCCGAAATTAGAGCTGACTGCAGCATTATGTGCGGCTAGGTTGCATAAGTATTTAATAGAAAATTTATCATTAAATGTAAAGAATGTCATACTTTGGTCGGATTCAAAGATTGCTTTATACTGGATAAAGGGCAAGACAACGAAATGGAAGCCTTATGTTCAAAATCGAGTTTTTGAAATTCGCAACTTGCAATCGGATGCCACATGGAGACACTGTCCAGGAAAAGATAACCCAGCAGATTTATTAACTAGAGGCGTGTCTTCTGCTAACTATCTGATGGAATTTAGTGTCTGGCTTGAAGGTCCATCTTGGCTAAAACTAGAACATAATAATTGGCCAGATGAGGAATTTAGTAATGACAAAGACATTGACGCACTGACCTGTTTTATTGAAGTACAAGAAGAGTCAACGTTAAAGGTAAATCCTATGTTTTGCTTTGATAGATACAGCGATTTAGATAAGATATTAAGAATAACAGCTTATGCAAGGCGGTTTCTTAATAACATAGACAAGCATAAAGAAAAAATTACTGGGCAACTAACAGTAAGCGAAATAAGCAAAGCAGAAACATATTGGATACGAGTTATACAGGGTGAAGTATTTTCTAAGGAAATAGTTGAGTTAACCAAAGAAAGGCCGTTATCTAGCCAATCAACAATAATATTATTAAAACCATTTTTGGATGAAAACAATATTCTAAGATTAGGTGGGAGATTGCAGGAATCTTGTCTTTCTCAAGAAGAAAAACATCCAGTTATTTTGCCAAAAGCGTCTTCCCTAACGACAAGAATAATTTGGAAGGCTCACGAATCAACGTTTCACAGTGGTGTTAACTCAACATTGGCAGAGGTAAGAAAAAGATTTTGGATAATTAAAGGACGACAACAGATTAAGTCAATTATCAGCAGATGTGTGAAGTGTAAAAGATTAAAAGGAAAACCAGGCAGTGAACCTTTCGCACCACTGCCTAAGGACAGATTAATCTCAGCAAATCCTTTTGATGTCACTGGAATAGATTTTGCCGGACCTTTGTATATAGCATCAGAAAGCGGACAAAAACAAAAGGTTTATGTTATGTTGCTCACGTGTGCAGTTGTTCGCGCAGTACATTTAGAATTAGTTCCTAGCCTTACCACCGAGAGCTGTATTCGGGGACTACGAAGATTTATGGCACGTCGAGGTGTTCCAAGAATAATTTATTCCGACAACGCAAAAACGTTTAAACGAGCTTCTGAAGAGCTTCATCAGCTTGCCAATATCCTCACAGATACAGAAGTTCAAGATTTAGCCCTAAAATATCGTATTAAGTGGAAGTTTATAGTAGAACGTGCTGCTTGGTGGGGTGGTTTTTGGGAGAGGTTCGTAAGGTCAGTAAAGAGTAGTCTAAAGTTTACGTTGGGAAAAGGGTTTATAGGATTTGATGAGCTACAAACCATATTGTCAGAAGTAGAAATGACCGTAAATTCAAGGCCATTAACTTACATTGATAATGATCCAACTAACCTAATGATTTTATCACCAGCCAAATTCTTGATTGGAACTAAAGATATGGGATTTAGCATGAGTCGCGCGCTACCAGAAATAAAAAGAAGTGATATTCTGGAGCAGTGGCGAATCAGAGAACGTTTAGTTTCTAAGTTTTGGCGTAAATGGACACAAGATTATATACAACAGTTACGTTCAGCTCATTACGTGAAGAATTCGAGATCAACTGAATTTAAGGTAGGAGATGTTGTATTACTTCATGATCAAAACCGACCCAGACTTACATGGAAGTTGGTTCGAGTTATTACCTGCTTTCAAGGAAGAGATGGACGGACCAGAGCTTGTGAAATTAAGACAAGTAATGGCACATGTATGCGACGACCTATCCAGCTGTTATACCCCCTTGAGATTGAACACTTTTCGCCGGGGGAGGATGTTGAAAATTGAGCCTAAGTATGGAGGCTTATTTACCGTCGAAGTATTTGGTCGGCGGCGCTGGTCTTTGTTCCCGGTTTCGACAATACGACAAGTTTCAATATTGTTGTAGTTGCTATGGATATGATTTTTGACAGTTTTTTGAATGATAACGTTTTAATGACAGTTAGTTTTTAGAGATTATTTTCGGTGCGATATATTTTAGGAGTAGTTATTTTTATGTGATTGTTTCAATAATTAAAGCAGTTTTTATACGAAGAGGGTGTTTTTCTAACGAATACGGGTATTTTTTAATAATAATATTTAACTTCAGCGGTTCCATACATGAGAAAAAGTTTTGGTGTTACATGTTTTAAGTAGTCCCTCATCAAATTGAAGGTATTTCTTGTATGAAAGTAGAACTTTTTTATACTTATTTGCCTGGAAAGCTTATGAAATAATATATCGAATAGGTACATGCCATGGTTAACGCACCATGAATTCGTGCCTGGGGCTAGGTTTGAGTAATTAATTATTTAAGGTACGAAATATCTATTTATTGACGGAACAAAAACTAGAAATCTAAGCTGTCCAGTCCGACGTCAGCTACCTCCGTGGTCGTATCAGGCAAAATAAATTAATAACGTCATCAATGTTCCACACTTGTCCCATTGTAGACCGGATGTAAAATTTTGGAAGTTTTAAAGCAGAAAAACTTCTTTTACCGGTGGCAGTGTGCAGAGTGTAAGGTGGCAAAGTTTTGTATAATATTTGGAGAATACATTGTGGTAAAATTGTTCAGGGCATCGGTGCAAGTTTTGGGTTTGGTATTAGAATCGATCCATTTTTCTCTTCAAAGGTCCAATTCTGCTTTCAATTCTAAAACAGAACCCGACAAATCTTGTTCGTAATTTTTGGCAGTTCTTATAATTTCGTCGTCTGTATATTTATCTATATAAATAAAATGGCATTATTCCTTCGACTGGCAATACTTCACATCCTTCATCAAATCTTTCTGCCAATTGAGTATTAACACGATCCTTTTTCTTAAATACTCTTTTTCGTTAGAAACGGGGATGTTGCTTCTCTGTGTTTGTTTTTTATATTATTATACCCTGGGCATGGTAATAGTGCAACCAACTTTTGTTGCAGTTTCACAAGGCTTGGTTTTCCCTAAAGCGTTTTAGAGTTTTCTTGACCAAATCTATTTCTGATAGAGCTACAGGAAGGTCCTGTTCAGGATTGTGTAATGATTTGCTTAAGTTTAAAGTATAAGATAAAATGCATGATGTGACTTCCAGAGCAATTATGAAATCACTTTTTCTAATAGTGGCACTAAAAGTCATTGCTTTGCCAGAAGTTTCAGAGTCCTTAACATGTTCCAAATTCTCCAATTATGCTGTTGTTAGCCGGTCAATGGGGGGGGGGGGCTTGAGCCCCCTAAGCCCCCCAGTAGATCTGCTCATGCCCGTCCTTACCGATTCCTACGGATATCACATACCACTACACAAGAACTATGGCAACCCTAGGGATAGGGCAAAATTTATGAGAACTCTCAAGAACTGATTGTTGAATGTGAAAATGTAAAAATACGCTATATGTTTCACTAAAAAAGAAATTAAGTTGATACAATATAGCAAATAATTTTTTTCTAAAAAAATGCATTTTAAAAAACCTAATTTGATGGGTCCGAGATATGCTGGATTAATGAGGTAGTATTTCATATAAAAGGCTGATTCGTTTCTTTATCATCACGCTGATAAAAATAAACTAGCTAATATTGGGGTGTGCAGCAAACGAAAGGGTACTCGTTAAAGTTTATTCCAAGCTTTCGGCTGTGCTTTCGGAAACCTTTATTATCATTCCCGTCATCAGAGACAAATTTATTTGAGGATGACCATAATGACGTTAAAAAAGTTTAGTGTTGAGACATTTGTGAAGTAATAATTGTTGAGTTAAATACTAATTTAAAATATACTTCGAGTTAAGTTTGTTGTATTAGGACAACAAGGGCAGTGCCGACCCAGTGTCAAACAGACAACAAACAGTATACAGGGCTGCCCAGAAGTCCGGAATAAAATTAATATAGCCTTAACCTGTAACTTTTGGGGAAAATGCTCGGACACGTCAATTTAGTTCTATATATGCTCATATTTTGACGTTATTCGTTCGTTTTTTTATAGACATTTGTCAAAGATATGATGACATCGATCTTTTTTTTAAATTGAAACATACAGCTTGTGATACATCATTTGAAAGCTAATATCTCGTACAGTATGCTCATAAATTTTGAAGCGATTCTGTCAAGCTATTTTAAAATGGCGACTGTTAAAAGTTTAAAAAAAATCCCTACTTAAATAAGCGGAAATGATAAATCATTTGTTTTTTTTACCTTTCAAGGTAAGAAATCTTCATTGTGTCACGTTCTGACATTTTGTGACATTGCGAACTTGTAAAATTATTATTTTAAAATTTCCTAAACAAAAATTGTTTTGTTGGAAAGGCAGCGTATCTGATAGTCTTGATATTGTTACGATGTGGAGATAAATTAAGAAGTCAAAGTGAAGTGTGCACTTTATTTAATGCTAAATATCCGGAAAATCAAATTACACAGGGCACTGTTAGTAAAATATTCCACACATTTGATGAACATGGCACAGTAAAGGACTTGCCTAGGAATGGACGGCCACGTGTTTTAGGCGACGATGAAAAGTTGGATATTGCATTATCTCTGCAGGTTAATCCGCATGTTTCAACAGTTTCATTGGCTCAAAATCATGACACATCTAGAGGTACTATTGGAAGATTTTTGAAAGCAGAAAAATACCACCCTTATAAAGTATGTCTTGTCCAAGAGCTTTTAGAAGATGACTATGATAGGCGTTTGCAATTTTGCGAAGAAATGATGAGACGGTGTGACGAGAATAATAGGTTTCCACAGAACATATTATTTTCGAAGGAAGCTACTTTCTATTTAAACGGGGTGGTTAACAGACATAATTATCAGTTCTGGAGTCAAGAAAATCCACAACGGATATTTGAAGCGCATACTCAGCGGCCCCAGAAAGTAAACTTATGGGCAGGTATCATTAATAACCGAAGTTTAGGGCGATTCTTTTTGGAAGGAAACCTCACAGCTGAACGGTACCTGGATTTCTTAACCTTCGAGTTGAGGCCTGCTCTAGTTGTAATTTTTCACAACGAAGTAGATCCAGATATACCTAATGAAACAATTTGGTTTCAGCAAGATGGTGCTCCCTCGCATTTTGGTGTCAATGTGAGAAGATATTTAGATCAGATATTTCCAGGTCGCTTGGACGACATGGTACAATTGAATGGCCACCGAGGTCCTAAGACTTAACGCCTCTAGACTATTTTCTTTGGGAATATTTAAAAGAAAAAGTTTACCAAAATAGGCCAAATAATATTGAAGATTTGAAAAATAAAATTAGATTGGAGACACATAATATACCGGCTGAAGCCATTCGAAATTCCGTCGGCGGATTTTACCATCGTCTGGGAGCATGCTAAGTAGAGGGTGGAGGACATTTCCAGCATTTGCCACGTTAAACCACCTTTTTGTTGTATTTTGTTTTGCTTCGTAACATTTTTATTTTTTTTTTGACAAAATAAATAACAAATAAACCATAACTATTGTTAAGTCACAATGTCACAAAATGTCAGAACGTGAAACAAAAAAGACTTCTTACCTTGAAAGGTAAAAAAAAATCAATGATTTATCATTTCCGCTTACTTAAATAGAGATTTTTTTAAAACTTTTAACTGTCGCCATTTTGAAATAGCTTTACAGAATCGCGTCAAAATTTATGAGCATACTGTACGAGATATTAGCTTTCAAATGATGTATCACAAGCTGTATGTTTCCATTTAAAAAAAAGGTCGATGTCGTCATATCTTTGACAAATGTCTATAAAAAGAGAAACGAATAACATCAGAGTGTGAGCATATCTAAAACTAAATTGACGTGTCCGAGCATTTTTCCCAAAAGCTACAGGTTAAGGCTATATTAATTTTATTCCGGACTTCTTTGCAGCCCTGTATATTATTTATCTACGTCAATTTGCATTTTTAATAACCCGCAAACTACCAGTAAATAACCGTTATACTTTTTAAATCGCCCTTATAACTTGTAACCCAGGACGTCATAGTGGATTAGTCGTCAACGCACCACCACAAAATAACTGTATTACTTTTCTAGTTTTTGTAACCGGTAAGCCGACCCTACCATAAGAAAGAACTTCAAAATTGCAAGCAACTAAACATACATATATACAGGGTGGCCCATCGAAAACGTACTGCAAGGCATTACAGGCTGGGAAAGAACTTTTCGACAAAAGCCAAAACCACGTCAAGTTTGTTTGTCAGGGGGACAACTTTCGACGCAAAAATCATAGCAAAACCTTCAACTCCCTAAGTGGGGGTGTCATCCCCCAAATTTTTTCAAATGACAATGGGGGTCAAGTGACACCTCATTCAAAAGGGCTCTTGATTCCCTATACATCGCTGCTTACATTTTGAAAATCGATCGACTCGTTTAGAGAATATGGACCTTTAAAATACCAACAATACGTTTGGCGCAAGATGCAAAAATCTATTTAAAACTTACACTATTAATTCGCTGTTTTTTGCTCATTTGCAGATTCTTTAGGCTCGTATTAGTGAGATAACAGTTATCGGGTTTTTGCTTCGCATTGGGCCAGGTAGTTGCTAGATAGTTGTCTTGTGACTTGTGGTTGAAGTATTTCTAAACTATTGAACCTTTGAAATTTATCAATTATGGTGTACTCAATTGCAGAAAGAGTAGAAATTATTGTGTTTTTTTTTTCAAAAACAATGAATGCGGAAATCGGGTCGCGGAGCTGTTTATTAACCAACGGCATCATGACAGACATGCTTCTGGAAAAATTGTTCGGGAATTGGTGGCCAAATTTCGCCAAACAGGTTCCGTTCATAACAAAAAGAGGCAGCTTAAAAATCTGGTACTAAATGAACCTACGGAGATAGCAGTATTGGGGCAAGTTGCAATGGATAGTACGCTAAGTACAAGACAATTAGCCTTTGCGACGGGCGTAAGTCGTACAAGTGTCCAACGAGTATTAAAAAAATATAAGTTCCATCCTTATAAGATTCGGTTAGTGCAAGAACTAAATGAAGACTTTGATCATCGCTCTCCATTTTACGAAATTATTACTGGACGAGTGATTAATAATGGTAATTTGCTATTTAATGTGTGTTTTTCGGACGAGTGTACTTTCTTCTTAAATGGTTTAGTGAATCGCCACAATTGTTGTTACTGGGCCGATGCCAATTCAAGGATTTTCCACGAGACACACACACACCACCCCCAGAACTTGAATGTATGGGCTGGTATTTTTGGAAATTCCATTGTAGGTCCTTTTTTCCTTCCTCAAAATTTAACAGGCGATATGTCTCTCGATTTACTAGAAAATGCCATCGACCCAGCTCTAACAAATATCATAGAAAACGATCCTGCACACAATGAACAGGAACTAATTTTCCAACAAGACGGAGCTCCTCCGCATAACTCGCTACAAGTGCGCAATTATTTAAATGACACGTTTCCAGGACGCTGGATAGGCCGAAGAGGTACAATTAAGTGGCCCCCTCGGTCACCCGACTTAAGTACTTTAGATTTTTTTTTGTGGGGGAACATAAAAAGCAAAGTTTACAGCAATCCACCTGACACACTGGAAGATCTGCGAGGACGAATGATTGACGTATGTCGCGAAGTGACACCACAAGTGCTCCAGAATGTACGAAAACGGTTTGAAGATAACCTGTATCACTGTATGCATGTTGGCGGACAACAGTTAGCATTTACTTGACTAATACGGTAAGTTTTTAAGTGAATTTAAATCGATTTTTGCAATTTGCGTCAAAGGTATTGTTGGTATTTCAAAGGTCTATATTTTCTAAACGAGTCGATCGATTTTTAAAATGTAAGCAGCGATGTATAGGGAATTAAGAGCCCTTTTGAATGGAGTGCCACTTGACCCCCATTCTCATTTGAAAAAATTTGGGGGATGACATCCCCACTTAGGGTGTTGAAAGTTTTGCTATGATTTTTGCGTCAAAAGTTGCTCCCCTGACAAACAAACTTGACGTGGGCTTGGCTTTTGTCGAAAAGTCCTTTCCCAGCCTGTAATGCTTTGCGAGTCACCCTGTATATATACAGTAATATATTTTCAAACCGTGTTGCAAACTTCACACACCATCAGAAACGGTAAAAATAGATTTGCCAGTAACTTAAAGGTTTGTTGCAAACCGAGCAAAAACCGTATCAATACCACAGCTTAATATAACAATATTAAGCTGTGTCAATACCTTCCTCCAAACGGTCGCACAACCAATTGCCATTGCAATAGTCGATTGCCAAGTTCAAAGTTTAATTGACAGGCTGTAAATAATCGTTCGGCATAGAATAACGGTCCTACCCTATTGGCTTCGCTAACACTAACAGACAGCAATTTCGTTTTTCTGTATTTGAGCGTATTATGCGTGTATATAAAAAATCTTTTTACTGTATACGTCCTTGTAAAATTATTGAAAACATCTATTTATAAACGAACACCAAGCCTCTAGAGCCGCCCAGGTGTTTGTACGTTTGCCGTAAATAAATATATTCTTGCAACAAGTCATATGAAGTTAGAACCATTTCATTAAAACTTTTAATGAAAGAAATTATGAATTTGTTTATTTTGATTTGAGGATGCCGTCTTTGAGTCAAGGCCATAACAATGACTTGATGTTCTTGAAACAAAGACACATATACTTGACATAAATATATAAATATTTGTACACAGTTTATTCAGATTTATACTCTTCTATTCAAGGATGTCATTTCTTAGACCGGTATAATATAAATCTTGCTTAATGGACTGATTCTTTAAGATAAGTACTAAAAAGTAATTAGCTTTATTTTAAGATAATGAATGAACTTAACTCAAGGCTATGCTTGGAATGGTTTAAATCTGTTATCTTAGTTTAAGTAAAGTTTTCTTTCCGCTAAGATATTTTCGAAAATTGTTTCCAAGGATGTAGCTAACTCCTATCAAGGAAATATTAATTTGAACATATCGAAAGACATGGCGACCTTGTTTTAAATTCGTTTTGCTTTACATTAAGATGTCGTTTTTATCTCTGATAAATTACTATACATTAATATTTGTGCATGGATGCGCATAGAGAATGAAATTGTTAAATATTATATTTCAGCTGGAAAGTCTTGCCCGATTGGCTGAAAAGAAAAGAAAACTTGTTTAATTGAGCATTTTAAGCACTTACCTTCTTAACTAGTAAAAGAATAGTTTTAAATATGGATTAGACTGATGAAAAATGTATAATGATTATTATGTAATAATATAAGGTACAAGTTTATAATGCCAGTTTCATATTTTATTTGAAATGGAAATTATAATTTATCATAAAATATGTACTTTGAATGGAAAATATTGAAATAGTAAAATTTCCCCTGCTGTGGCACCTTTTCTAATGATTCACGAAAAGTTTTATCCCCTCTGCCCCTACTACTCAAAATCCTAATGGATACGCCCTTGCTGATGCTTCTTAGTCCATTTACTAATCTGCCAGCCGCCGGCGCCGGCGCCGTAAAGTTTATGTTTACTAAGGAATAAAAGAAAATTTACATTAAGTTGTGATTTACTTGGTTAAAGATTTTTCTAAATACTTATTTCTCTTGGGGCCATTGATATTACCATTACCATTTAGCAATAATTTTAATCAATTGAGGAACTCATAATAACGATAAACCAAAGCAAAGAAGCACACAACCAGAGGTTCAAAGATTCTTGAATGTCCTAATGACTCAATATCATTTTGGCCGGTGGTTAAGGCCGTCAGTCAGAACTTTACCACGTCAACCATTCCACCTCAAACACGTTCTACTGGCACCATTGCGACCAAAGCACAGGAAAAGGCAAACTTACTGGCGGAACTTTCCTCTTCACATTCAATTGCTAATTTTCAGGGAAAAACTCCACCGAACATTCCCCCTGTAGAGTCGAGAATGCCGGAGATTGTTTTCCTGCACCGCTATGTTAAACGAAACTTGAGGAGTCTTGACACCAAAAAAGCTTTTGGTCCTGACGATATTCCAGTGATCGTAATTAAGACATACGCTGACAAATTGACACCGGTATCTTGTAGGCTTTATAACTTATCTTAAAAAAGGAATATTTCCTTCTTACTTAAAAACTGCGCGAGTACAGCCCATAACCAAAAAAGGCAAGAAGACCTTTCCAAACAACTATCGTCCAGTCGCATTGCTTTCCGTTATATCAAAAGTTATGGAGGAAGTTATCAACGAAAAATTATCAAAGTACCTGGAAAGCTTCAACATAATTAGTGACCGCCACTATGGATTCTGTAAGTCTAAATACACAGGAGATCTTCTCGCTTATATTACTTACGTTTGTAACAACGCAGTAGAATATCATGGGGAGTCCCTGGCGGTAGCACTGAACATTTCCAAGGCCTTTGACCGAATATGGCATGAGGGGCTCCTAACTAAAGTTGGAGCATGCGGAATGCCTGTTCAATTTTGTTCATAGCTGGCGGATTTATTTCAGATGCATTTAACATCAACGCCGGAGTCCCTCAAGGTTCTGTCTTGTCGCCCACCATCTCTTTACTATACATTAACGACTTTTTGGAAAAAACTAAAAATCAAGTATATAGCTTTGCTGATGACAGCACACTTGTTTCATCTATTACTTTGGATGCTCGGACATCAGCTGCCAATGCACATCTCTAACGGCAGCAAGATATCTGACACCTCAACAAAGGCCTGGAAGAAATTCTGTCTTGGGGAGTAACCAAGTAGAATTTAACGCTAAAAAAACAGGCGGCAGTTTTCGCTGAAATTCTGTTCGGCAGGCCTGTAAATGAGGAACATCATTTTTTTACAATTTTACATGTTATTTGTTTTTATGTAATGAGTTTTTACATTGTGGCGTTGATGACCCACTTAATGAAGAAAAGTTTTTTATCAATGAAGTTTCCTGTTTCCTGACTAAGAAGGACTGAAGATGGCCTATGGCCGAAAGCGCTCTGCTCATTATTAAATTCTGAAGACTATACACTTAATACACAAAACGATTGTTGTTTCCCTCTTACTTAAAATATTAGTAAAAATAAAATAAAAACAAAAACATACATATGTGTAAACACATACACATACATACATGTATGCACATACACCCATACAAACATAAAATGCATTGTCAACAACAATAAAATTAACACAAACCAACTATAAAACGTTACTGTAATATTCATCCAGACTGTAGTATAGCCTTCTGCCATAAGATGTCTTTGACGTTTTTCCGAAACTGGCCGAAGTTTAAAATTGATTTCAGCTCATTACTTAAATAATTAAAAATCTTTTTAGTCTCATAGAAGAAGGACTGTTTCACAAGAGTAGTCTTAGGAATGGGTAGTCGAAAATTTCGTATGCTGGTTCTAGTACTGTACTTAAATTCCTCAACATCTGATCTAGAACATCTGTTATGCAAAAGACAAAAAGTTTCCGAAATGAATGGTACCAATGGTATAGTAAAAATTCTTTCTGCTCTAAATATAGGCGTGTTCACGGTTATTTGCTCTACACAAATGTCGAATTACTCTTTTCTGCAACACAAATATAGAGTTTAGCAACTGCCTGTTTGCAAATCCCCAAAAAACAATACCATAACGCACGTGCGATTCAAACAGGGAATGATATACCATTTTAGCGGTTGAGTTACTAAGTTCATTACATACTATCCTTAGTGCATAACAGCCAGCTGCCAATTTTTTGCTTAATACGTTTATGTGTTCCTCAAATTTTAGTTTATTATCTAACGTTAGACCTAAAAACTATGTAAGTGCTTTATATTGAATTTGTTGATAATCAAGATTTATCTCACTCAAACTAAAGTCAAAAGTCATTATATTTGATTTGTTAATATTAAAACATAATAGGTTTTTATCACTGTCTATAACCAACCTTAAATCGTTTTTATTTTTACTATGCAACAGGAGACTAGTGTCATCTGCAAATACTCCTCTGGTAACGATGGATGTATCAGAGCATGCTAAGCCTACCCTTACCACTTGTCTTCTTTCGTGAAGATAGGAAGAAAACCACTCAACTGTCAGCTGATCAAAACAATAGAGATGTAACTTTTGCAGCAATATTTCATGGTCCACATAATCGAAAGCTTTCGAAAAATCACAAAATATAGCCGCAACCGCCTCACATTTATGTTGAGGTAAATATCGTGGAGCAAGAAAAGTGTAACGTTATCTGTACTTTTACCCGATACAAAGCCAAATTAAACAGAAATAATGCCCTGATCCTCCAAAAATCTCATTACTCTTTTTTTGACTAGTTTTTCAATTACTTTTAAATGTGTTGACAAGAGAGGAATCGGTCGGAAACTGGAAGGATCAGTAGAATCACCTCCCTGAAATAATGGAATAACCACCACTCGTTTAAGACATGATGGAAACTGGGCCATCCCGAATGATTCATTGATGGAGTGTGCAAGCGCATGCAAGGCCGTCTCAGCAAACTCTCTACTATTTTTATAGAAATTACATCATATCCTGCAGAACACTTATTTTTTAATTCTTTAAAAATTTGCTTTACCTCATTTGCATCAGTAAGATCAATTAAGATTCTATCACTAATATGAATACCTCTTAGGTACTCAAGAGACGCTTTTTTAGGTCTTAAATGTGAAGTTAGTTTCGCCCCAATTGTACCGGGTGTCCAAATAAGAAAGGACGCCGGCTACTCAGGAGCTATTAGTCCCAGAGCATTACAAAATAGGCATTCTTATTGTTTCAAGCTTAGTTGCAATACAACAACCACGACAAAGAATGGCGTCAGACAAATAAGCCTTAGTGAGAACTACAGGTGTTTTGTTTAATTTTAGCATTTCCAGGCCTACTTACCCAAAAACGCAAGGCAAAAAGTTTTTCCCAAAATATTCTTGTATATCTTGTAGGTATATCTTGGGATAGGATTAAGATATCGACTTGCGGTTTTGACTAAATTCCATATTTTTTTATCATCTTTCCATCTAAATGAGGATATATCCCAACATATGCCAAAATATTCACTATGTTTTCTTCAGTGCGTCCATCTCCTCGCCTTCGGTTGATAGGTAAATTAACATTGCCATTTTCTCGTAGCCGTTTGGCCAATCTTGTAAAGGTTCTGTTGTCCAGGATACATTATCGCGTATATTCGTGATGCTATTGTTGAGTTCTGGTAGCATTCAAAATAAACGGCTAGCATATTAAATATTATTTCATTGGGAATTCCTATTGTTTTAAGCTTAATTGCAATACCACAACCACGACAAAGAATGGCGTCGGATAAATAAGCCTTAGTGGCAACTACAGGTGTTTGTTTAATTTTTGCATTTTCAGGCCTACTTACCCAAAACGCAAGGCAAAAAGTTTTTTCCCAAAATATTCTTGTATATCTTGTATATCTTGGGATATGATTAAGATATCGACTTGCGGTTTTGACTAAATTCCTTATTTTTTATCCTCTTTCGATCTAAATGTAAAAAAATACCTCACTCATTACATTTGAAATTTCCTAGGAAAATGGGAAAATTGTCGACTTCTTGAAATAGTGCCCTGTAGCTGCGACAAAATCATTTAATTTTGTTTTTTTTACTCTGAATTTTATTAAACAGGAAAAGCTCTTTTGAATGATGCCAAAATCATTGAAATCGGTTAAAAAAACAAAAAAGTTGTATGACATTTGTTAATAGCATGTTTGAAACCTCCCCCACCCCTTATTTAAAGAGTAATGGCAAAAAGTCCCAAACTAAATTTTTTCATAACCTCATCAATATTTCAAATATTGTGTTTTTAGGATACCTTTAGTATGTCCTTTTGGAGATAAGCACATAATTATGTTTTCGAGTGCTCGTTGCGCCCCCTAGCGGACGACTACCAAACTTAAAAATTATTTCTAGCAATTTTTTATGGCCTATTTTATGCAAAAAATCTTTACCTGAAAGCTCTGGGACTAATAGTTCTTGAGATATAGCCGGCGTCCTTTCTTATTTGGACACCCAGTACACTAAAAATCATTTAAAATGTTAGGATCTATCTCTACATATTTCCGCAATATGTTCTTTTTGCCCCTTAAATTATTAATGATTTCCCAGGTTTTTCTAGTTTTGTTCTTTGCATTTTCAAAGTTTCTTTTATAATAGAGATCCTTAGCCTTTTCGACAAGTTTTCTATAAATTTGCTTATACTTATTAAAATATTTTATAAGATAATATTTCCTCTATCTTTCGACATAAGGGTACTTTACTCTTGAGCGATTTTCATATTTTTTGTCCTACTCTGTATCCTATTTGACTTAAAGCCATTCTAAGTGCACTTAAAATGGTTGGCGGACATGCACCAACTTTTATCAAGAATTACATTTTCTGAGAAACCAATAATAAAGAAGTTTACCATTTGTGGCATACTTAATCCACCACACTGTATAGCAAGGCTTAGACAAAAACTGAAATTGTGGGTTATCTTTCCTCGAATTACCCTAGAATGGGCCGACTTCTCCTGTGAGTGACTTTCATAAGTTATGTTATTAAAAAGGTTAGTTTTACTTAAAGTCACTATATCATTATCTTGTGCTTAATACGTCTGACGTCTAGTTACATCTCATTTAGACTAGTAATAATTATTTGAATAAAAACCATGTTGTTTTCAGACCCCTTGCAGTCAAGAAGGTCACCTTTAATCATTTTAATCGTTTTCGACTAAAACTTAGGAATCTAAAATTTTATAATCTTCATTAGCTTAATTACTAGCAACCTGCTGTGATTTAAAGGAAAGATCAAATGTGCCGACTATTTTAGTTATTTGGAATGATGCGCGCATTTTTGTTGTATTTATTTTCTCTCTGGTAGAGTATCGATGTACGTATTCGGTTTAAAATACCAAATATTAATTTTGTAATATTTCTATCTTCAAATGGTGATTATTGTTTTTTTGCAATCCCTATCATAATTTATATCATGTTTAGCTTTTTGCCTGCTTTACTTTCAATCTATACCTATAAGAATCAACCCCTATTTGGTTAATATAAAATAGCGTATTTAATACACCAAGAATATCATTGAAAAGATAAGACTTGCTGGTCACTGGCTACAGGATCAACGTCGTCAATACAATAATTAATTTAAATAATGCATTACTGCTTTATGTAATTTATTAAAACGAGTAATCATATTCTTATAAGCTTACTTAACGAGGGGATGGAAAGTTTGGGAGACCCGCGGTCGATTTACTCCTTATAGTACAGGGTGTCTCTAAAAGGCGCGGAAAAAATACTACCACCAATTCCTGAGGCTTAAATATGACGATTTAACCTAACTTATCTCAGTCCAAAAGTGGATGATTTCGGAGATACAGAGTGTCAAAAGTTCAACTTTACTTTTTCATAAATAATATTTTTAATAAGTCGTGTATTGTCACAATATTCGGCTAGGGGGGGTTTAGTTGTGTGAAAAATTAAAATCTGCTCTCATTTCTATTGAAAATATTAGGGGGCGCTACCTGCGGTGCCTTGCACACATTTAAAGCGAAACAACTTTATTGAGTCACCCTGTATTTAACTTTTAAATAAAAATTCTTATTCACCAACTTCTTTTACCTAAGAAATGTGTACATGGTAAGAGATGATTTGAGCACCCGTTTTTGAGATATTTGGATTTTAAAAATTCACTTCGTGTATGGCCAGGTCTAAATTATTGTAATAATTGAACACAATTTGAAGCGAAGGCGTTAAATTATAACAACTGTCACTAAAAACTGACTGGTGTCAAATGGAATCTAAAAAATAATTGAAGCATACACTTGAATTAATTGTCAAACATTTTTCAAATTATTTATGGAATAAAACACAAAGTCTGCTCCACTAATTTAATAAAATAAAATTATATGCCCATACATTTTTGAAGGCATAAACCTTCATCCTCAGTGGGTTAATATTAAGATGTAAGAATATTATGAAGAGACCAATGACATTGTTAAATTATTAAAACTGAAAGGGGAAAGAAAAATACAATTTTTCAAATTTTTCTTCGTGATGGCCGTACAGTATACCAACGAAGAAATGACCGATATGTTATTGGTTTTTGGATATTCCCGAGGAAATACTTTAGAATCTTGCAGAGTAACAGTAAAAGATTTCCGAATCGCTGCTTACCAAACCATAAAACCTTCGCGGCAGTTAAAAGACGTCTTCGTGAAACGGGTAGGTTTGCACCTGTTTCTATTAATTACGGTCGTGCACGTACGATAGGAACTCCAGAGGTTGAGTAAGATATTCTGAATCAGATTGAAGAAAAGAGACCCCTAAACTCAGCAGCAAAAGATTGGACTCATAGCTAGGGGTAGATACTGTTAATAGGGTGACCAGAGAACAACTACTGCACCCATTTCATATTTAACGGGTACGAAATCTTTTACATCATGATTTTGAACCACGCCTAGCCTTTATTCAAGAACACAGAAATCAAGATAGAAACTTTACCCGTAGAATTTTATTCACAGATGAAGCCTGTTGCACGCGGATTAACATTACTAATTTGCTCAATAAACATGTCTATGCTGAAGAAAATCCTCATACGACTAAAGTAATCCATTATCAGCATAAGTTTCAGATCAATGTGGGGGCAGGAATCATAGACACTTTCATAATTGGTCCTGTCAGTTTACCACCTCGACTAAATGGGGAAAATTATTTGGAATATCTGCGAAACGAATTACCAAACTTATTAGAACTTGGAACTTCAAAGAGGAATGTGGTTTATGCATGACGGTGCTCTTACAGATTTTTCGTTTAACGTACGTAATTATTTAAACGAACAATATCCAAATAGATGGATAAGTAGTAGAGGCAATGATGCATCCGCGAATTGGCCAGCTCGATCCCCGATATGACACCGATGGATTACTTTTTATGGGGAACTTTGAAAACCCTTGTGTATTCTAGGCCAGTAGATGCAGAAGATGAATTAAGAAGACGTATTCAAACTGAAATTGATGCTTTGAGAAATGATGACGAAATGCTCCAAAGAGTTCAATTTAATTTTTTAAAACATATTAATCTTTGTACACACGAAAATGGAGGTCATTTGGAACATTTGTTAAAAGCATTTTTTTTAATATTAAATTAAATCAAATTTTTTTTGTTGATAATAATTGACTGCTTTTACTAGAGAATAAAATTAACAACACATGTACACTATTGGACAAAAGTAGAGCAACAAAGTGCTTTTATTTCTTTGAGTTTAAAAAATTAATTATATGATTGTGATCCCCAGCCAATTTTAATGAAATATTATCCCCACAATATTAGTAATTTTTCACAATATTTTGGTACACTTTAAACAAAATGAAGGTAGAGAAATATTTATAATTATAAAAATCGACAAAATGAAGTGCGACAAAAGTAAAGCAACAAATTGTGTCAACAGTATTTTATTTTACATATTACGATAAAAAGCCATTAAGCACATTTAATAATTACAATAGCTTTACTTAAAATACAGGACGGACTGACAAATGTAAAATACGAATTTAAAAGGAAATAAGCAAAAACAATTCATTATTAGAAAGTAATACCGCCATTACATTTTGAGGATAGGGGGGTTTAAAAATCGGTAAAAAAAATTCCAGGTCCGTATTTAAAAAAATAAAGTTGATGTTGGCCGCTCGGAGACGAAACGTCGGATCTTTAATTTAATAACGTCATTTTGAGGAGGAGAAAAAGTTGCAATGACAAAGTGTCATTTATTTTTAAATAACTATTCAAATGGGCTCAGGAAAAAATAAAAACGATTTTGCAAAATTTCTGTTTTTTTCGAATAATATCGGAAGTATTCGGAATTTTAAAACTTTTAAAGCGGCATTTTAATCAGCAACGAATTGCACAACTTTGCCCTAATTTAACCGTTTCTCTAACTACTATGGTTGCCGAGATTCCAATGCTCATATGTCGAATTTGTAACACCCTGTATAGATTTAAAAATCCAGTTTCTAGTATAACTGCGCTACTAAACAACATCAAGAGTAGCGCCCATAAGGTGTGATTTACAGTAAACTTTCGTTACAAGTTGTGGAAAAAACAATTCAGAAAATATTTTACAGTACAGGGTTATCCAACCAAGACTAGACAAGGCGATTTTTTGACTTTTCCTGTACTTTTATAAAAAAACTGAAATAGCCATCTTAAGTCATTTTCTCCCGCGAATTCGAATATCTTCAGCAAAAAACAATTGAACATCAAACAAAAGTACTAGGGGTCACTTTGATATTTTTTTAAATGGGATGCCGTATTTTTAATGAGCTTATCCGATTTCTCATATAAATTTTGATCTAAAATGTTGGATTTTTAATTCAAAAACGCCTTTTTTCTTCAGTTTTAAATTCGGAAAATGTTCGTCTACCGTAAGATTAATACCTGGTAGATGGATACCCGTTTCACCTGTTCACCCTTTAACCTGCTTTAAAGCGTCCGTCAGTTAGACAAAATAATCAAGTTTCAAATTTATATATATTTTTCACGAATTAATTACAAATTTAGTAGTTTTTGCAAATCTATTATTGCTTACGTATAAAAAAAGTATGACATATTAGAAAAAACTATAAACTAAAGTGAATAACTTTAATCTCAATAATATAATTATTGTTCTATGTGTTCTCCATTATTTTCAAAACATGACCGATGCCCCCTTTTCAATCTCTCCAAAGAATCTCTTACAATATTTTGGTCCTGGTTAAGTCTATTAATTTCATTTATAATTTTTTGCTGAATGTCCTCCAGACTTCTGTTGGGTCGTTGATAAACTACATTTTTTAAATGACCCCATAAAAATGTATCCATTGGCGTGATATCGGGGCTATTTGGTGGCCAATGAATTGTTCCGTTACGGCCAATCCACTGATTGTAATGCTATGTTACCACTTCTCGAACTGCATGAGGCGGAGCACCATCCTGCTGCCAAATGATATTGTTGTAGGCTTGCAATGGCAACCTTTCCAAGAAATCCTCGATATCGTTATGAAGAAAATGGAGGTATCTTTGGCCTGTTAAAGAGCCACGATAAAATAGTGGTCCAATAATTCGATTTTCTAACATCCCACACCAAACATTAAGTGAGCTCCAACCTTGAAACTTTATCATTTCATATCTATGAGGGTTAACTGCTGCCCAGTATCTTGTATTTTTCCGATTGTATACCCCCGATGTTGTAAATGACGCTTCGTCACTCCATAGAATTTTATTATATAAATTATAATCTTCGTCTTGCTCTCTCATCAGCATTGAAGCAACAAATCGAAATCGCAGTTCTTTTTGAAGCTGTGTTAAGTATTGAACGGGAAGGATGCAATATGGTTTTAGACCACATTTTTTTAAAGTTCTGTGAACTGTTCCATAGCTTACTCTCCGGAGCCCTGGACCATACCTTACTTCTCGTACCGCTTGCGGAATAGAACTCTTCGGATTTATAGTAAAATATTGAATAATAGCTCGATCCCTTATATTCCGTCTTTTCATCTTTCTTGGCTTATCTTTCAATGTCTTACTTTCTTCAAATAGGGTCTTAATTCTGAGAATTGTATCCACTGAAATGTGTCTCTGGAAACTCTCAAAAAATGTTCTTTGTGTTTGTCGAGCATTCTCTCCACTTTTGTAATATAATTTTATTACATTTAGCCGTTCTTCTAAAGAATATTTCATTATTTGTAATTAATTCGTGAAAAATATATATAAATTTGAAACTTGATTATTTTGTCTAACTGACGGACGCTTTAAAGCAGGTTAAAGGGTGAACAGGTGAAACGGGTATCCATCTATCAGGTATTAATCTTACGGTAGACGAACATTTTCCGAATTTAAAACTGAAGAAAAAAGGCGTTTTTGAATTAAAAATCCAACATTTTAGATCAAAATTTATATGAGAAATCGGAGAAGCTCATTAAAAATACGGCATCCCATTTAAAAAAATATCGAAGTGACCCCTAGTACTTTTGTTTGATGTTCAATTGTTTTTTGCTGAAGATATTCGAATTCGCGGGAGAAAATGACTTAAGATGGCTATTTCAGTTTTTTTATAAAAGTACAGGAAAAGTCAAAAAATCGCCTTGTCTAATCTTGGTTGGATAACCCTGTACAGTATAATAAGGCAAGCGTGGTTGTAAGCCATCCTTTCCATTGGTTTATTTATAGTTAAGACTTACTGAATATTATAAATATTATTTGTCTATTCCTTAAAAATAAATGATCAAGTCCATTCTTATGAATAATTATGTTATTTCTTCTACAGTCTACAACATATCACTAAAAATTGCATAAAAATAGTTATAGTAAAGGGCGGAATCAGGTTTTTGCTCTTTATTCCAATATGTCTTAAAGCAAGTGGTCTTACCAATACATCGCCTCCAAGGCCATAAAATAAGTCTTGTCGTTCTAAAAATATCTTAAATAGTTTCAAAGGTTTTTATTTTAAAGATTTCTTCTTATATCAAAAGTTAGATTCCACTTCTTCATTACACCATGATCTGTAACAATGAGACATCATCTGCGTGTTGATCTTGTTAAATATTAAAAACCATATTATAGCTGTAAATTAAGTACTTTATTTTGTTTATGACCTTACTTAAATCGTCACAATAATCTCATGCTTTTTAAACTATTTTCATTATCGTCATCTTTTTGTGTCTTCTGTTTTTCGAAATCAATATATTATTTCTTACTTGATGATATAGTTGACCTCTTTTTGGTTGTGGCCTGCGTTTTATGTTTAGACCATTACCATTACCACTCCAAACTCCAATCTTCAATGATGTGTAGATTGGAAATACCGCTAAAGAAGCCACGTCACGAAGCGCAGCCGCGTCGCGTTATCTAAATTTCGGGAACTACGAACAGACAATCTCAGCGATACTTAAAAGAAAGAATGGCGTTTTACAAAGTAGCAAAGTTTCGTGATCCGTTCTTTGTTTAAGAATATAAAAGTATTTTGTTGTAAAAACAGAATTATTGATTTTAAAAACCCTATAGTATTAAAATAAATATCGTATGGCTTCATTCCAAAACACTAAAGATTCCTTCATTTAAGTATAAATTTAGTCTTACATCGACCACGAAAATACTTAACTTGACTGCAAAAAATAAGTTATTTGAAAAACTTGCTGGCTCTCTCAGGAAATATTCCAATAATTTGTTTTAAAATACTTTTCTTAATACAAGGTTTAAATCAAAATTATTACATGCTTAAACGGAATTTTGTCAGTGCATTGGTCGAAAAACATTTATTCGAACAAAGAAACGTGACATTTAAACTAAGTTAATACTGTCAATACAATCTATTTTCTTGAAATAAGAGTTCTCTTTATGCATTTAGTTTTGTTTAGGGACACGGGTTCTATACAACATAAAAAAGAAGTATCATGTGTAAGAACTGAAGAACGAAAAAATTATTTTGTCTATATCAGGTTTACAAATACATATAAACAGATTCTTTCTTTGTCATCATGTGCTATGATGTATCAAGAACGTACTTATCAGTTAGTAGTCGGTCGGGTCTAAAATGAATGATAAAGTCCCTAGAGGATATTAAAGTTAGTGACCGACTACTGGCAAAGTCATAAATTCGTGATTGTGCTAGTACTCGGCCAGGAGATTTTTTTGACTCTAATATCACTTTAATTAATCTAACGAAAAAATGTTTTCTTTACATGCCACGCAGGCCAAAAAGAAAGTTCCATAGATATTCTCAAGAGTCCTTGGAGAAAGTGTTAGATTCTATGAGAAATCGAGCTAAAATTCGAGAAACTTGCCGAAACTATGGTATACCACGTGTAACTCTGCAGGACCGGTCGTGCCGCAAGCAATAAGCCTCGGCGAATGGGCACCAGATCTATATATTAGCACATAAATAGTCATCGATTATCTTATATGCAATAGAGCCGATGCCCATGTCCACTTCCCCAACCGATGATTTTAAAAAATATTTTAAATACCCTAAGTCAATTCCAAAAACAAAACGTCCGAAAGCTGGACCCTTCTATAAGTGTCATTTCGTCCAATATTACATGGAGAATAGAGTACAAAATGAGAAAGAAGAAACAAAGAAAAGGAAAAGGGATGAGTTAGAACGAAAAAAAAGCGAAATGATTAATAACACTAATAAAAAAAAGAAAAACCCAACGAAAGAAGTGAGATTTTAGAAAAATGTGATGGAATAAATATTGTGCCAAATGTGAAGATGAACTAGATAGCGATGTAGAAGCAGAAGGTGATAAGAATGTGGGATGTGACTGGTGTCCCAGGTGGTTTCTTGATTGTGTGTCTAGATTATAACTGCGATTTTTACGAATTCTCTTTTAAATTTACCTATACTTTTAAAATGTCTTTGCATATTTTATGTATTCTTAGTAGGTACATTCAAGTGCTTTTTTTATATTTTCAGAAACATAATCTTTGTGTTTTTCTATAATATATTTTCCCCTATTTATTGATAAAATGAGAAATGCAGGCACGGGCCTGAGCTAAATAACCATTAAGTAATATCACTGGGGAACAAATTACAACTTTTTTTCTTGTTTCCTGAACAAAACGTATTTTTTTTTATTACACTACACCCAAGTAACTAAAAAATACCTTTTAAAGATTTCAGTTAGCTCGCAAAAAAAATCTGAATTATTTGTTACAAAATTTTAATTTATAGGCATATACAATGAACATTTTAATTTATATAGGTATTTACAATGAACATACAAACAATATATTGTTGGTTCAACAATAGCAATTAAATCGCACATTTTTATCAGTGGGTCTAAAGCTTAGACACTTATTTTACGCTTCTTAGCCTGTCTTTTGAAAGCAGCCTCAGGGGCATCTCTCGTATTAGTCCAACAGTAGTCGGTTAACATCTCATAGTTCCATTTTCCCTGATACCTTCTTTCCAAGCTTGAAATATCCTGGCGGAACCCCTCACCGTGCTCGTTACTTACAGCACCACAATTTACCGGAAAGTAATCCAGATGAGAATCCAGGAAATGAATTTTCAACGACATATTACACCTAGGTTTTGGTAACATAAAGTAAGTTGGGCAACCAGATCTTTAGAGTTTTCTGCTTTTATTTATTTTTTTTTTATTTTACTTTTTTACGGTTCGTCGGCATATCTGAGGCCATCTAGAACCGGTCATCGACCGTACGGTTTTTAATCGTGCGGTCTACCGACTGGGAAGTGTGAAACGGCACCTTCATCCTACGAGATATCCGATCTCGTCCGGCCTGTCCGGCGTGAATAGGATGGTTTTGATGTCGATCCATTTTACACTCTTCCCTAAGACAACAGCACGCGGTGTTTCCCAAGCGGTCACCCCTCCAAGTACTAGCCGCGCTTGACACCGCTTAACTTCGGTGATCTGACGGGAACCATTCCATTTTAAAATTCTTTATTACCTATTTGGTTATAAATCTAACTTATCCACTAAATATATACTAGCCACCGGTGCTTTAGGTGTCGCTAGGCCCTTACCCATTCTGCTTTTATGTTTCCCAAAAAATTTGTTGCAACCATTTTAAAGGCATTCCAAGCGTCCTTTTTCTTGCCTTCAAGTATGCAATCAAATTGCGCATCTTCGAAAAGTTTCCTAATCTGGGGACCCACAAATATTCCCTCTTTAATTTTAGTGTCACTGATTCTAGGGAACTTTTCTTTTAAATAACTAAAGGCAAAGCCTTCTTTGTCCATGACCTTCACAAAATTTTTCATAAGTCCCAATTTTATATGATGTGGCGGTAGTAAAATCTTTTCTGGGGGAACTAATGGCGCGCTTACATTTTTCCTCCCTGGCTCAGAAGACTCTCTCGGTGGCCAAATTTCCTTTATGTACTGATCCAATCGTGCTCGACTGTCCTATTCGCAGAGGAAGCAGCAGTATATCGTATAACTTAGCTGCATTCCAAGCAAAATCGCTACAACTTTTAAATCTCCACAAATTTGCCAATTATATCTTTCATATTGTATGGTCTCCAAAAACAATTTTAAATCGCTATACGTTTCTTTCATGTGGACTGCATGACAAATTGGGACTGAAAGAAACTTGTTTTCATAATGGAGTCTTCTTTCTTTCTTTTTCGTGTCCGGATCCGTAGGTTAAAGCTTTGGCAGTCCATAAATCTTCAAGGGTGCAGCTGCTTGGGCAAAGTGTGCACGCAGTTAGATGTTCCATCTTCTGGGTCTCTCCGCAGTCGCAAGAGGTGTCCTGTGGGTCTATTTGTCCCAATTTAACTTTGTTGGTTTTCACAGGGGCGACCCCGGTTCTGATACGGTTGAGGGTCTTCCAGGTGTTCCACTCCAGATGGTGGCCGCTTGGGTTGTTTTGGCGGAACGGGTAGTCATCTGGCGGTTCGTCGTCAACCATTTTTAGAAAACCTTTGCGGGATCGGAGTCTGTTTGTGTGTTGGGTTTCCCCATGGAGGGGATGCCTTTCGTCGAAGGTTTGCTTAAACTTTTCTGTATACTCAGATATTCGCCGTCGTATGTGGGGAGCGGCAAAACCTGATGCTCTATATAGTGCGGGGAGAGGTGTCGCTTTCATACATCCTGTTATTAACCGGCATGTCTCATTGAGGGCAACATCCACCTGTTTTGCATGGCTTGATCTGTTCCATCCTGGGCATGCGTATTCCCCCGTTGAGAAACATAGTGCCTCAGCTGTAGTCTTCAGGGATGTAGGTCTTGCGCCCCATTTACTTCCGGCTAGCTTTCTTACGAAGTTGTTCCTTGTAGTGACCTTTTGTCTTGTTTTGGAGTAACACAGCTTTAAGACTTAATTTTGAGGAATCAATGAAAAGTCTCCAGTCTTTTGGATCATAGTCGAGATTTAAAGCTGCCATTAATCCCTGAAAGTCCCTGCAGGCTACGAAATTGTTTTCCATGTTAAAAAATGGTGTTAGGTTTTTCTGACGGCTTCGATGCACAGAAACTTTTACTTAATCTTGAAGTAAGTTCCATTGTCGCAGTCGAGAGGCCAATAGTTCGGATTTTTTCTTAGGCGATTCCAAATCCCTTATAAGGTGACTTAATTCACTTTGACTTATTTTGTGAGGCTTTTTACCGGGAAGTCGGAGTCTTGCGAGGTTGTTGGCCGGAAACATTTTCCAGTACACTACCGTTTCAATCCATTGGATCATCATCAAAATCAAGGGTATATTCCTGAGTTGGATTAGGTACACGCAACTCGTCACTATGAGGCACCGGGCGTATGGCGGATTGTAAATTTGGATACTGTATCGCAGACCTTTATTTCTCCGAAAAGCCTTTTTTGATGTGAGATGCCAAACAAAAGTAATAGTTAGTAACGTGGTCTTTTAATTCTCGCCAGATCATAGGAACAGCAAAGGGCATCTTACGCTTTTTTCCACTTAGCCAGCCGCAAATGTTGGACGCACATTTGTAGCAGCAAATTTGGGGAGCCCAATTTTTATCCTAGTCTCCAATTTTACAGCCAAAATACAAGTGGTAAGCCTTTTGTATTAAAGGGCTAGGTATACGTTTTTGTTTCACAAAAGTCACTTCACCACATATATAACAAAAATGAGCCGGCTTATTTAAACAAACTCGCGACATGTTGCTCAAAACTATCTATTTTCTCAAATACGAACAGCTCTCACTCAACTGGTGGTTGAAATACAACTAACTTACAATTTAGGATTTATGTTATATGTATTTACACCCCTTACGAAGTACACCTGGTATAAAAAATCCAGGTACTTCTCATTTAAGAGTCGATTTTTCCCATACATTACGGACAGGTAAGTAATTATATAATTAGCATGGATCTATAAAACCGGAGCCAACTGAGACTTTTGCAAGACAGATTGTTAGTTAGTATAATAAAATAAGTAAGTTTTGCTATTTTGGTCTCGGAAACATTTCTGGTGTTCCCCAGTGTATATGACGGCCGATTTTTAGTATAGGTATGCCCGACTACTAAACAATAAGTGGCCGACTTCTGAAATAACTGATATTTTTCAAAATAACTTAAAAATAAAATATTTACGTACTTTCCCGAGTATTTATATCTTTTTCAATCGCTTATTTAATGTTTGTACTTGACAAGGACATATATACTATAATTTTAAGTATTTAATGAAGAGATTTATTTTAAAAGCAAAAATAGAATAATAAAAAAAAACCGACTACTGGCGCAGTCTTCCTACTTACCGGACGTCCTGTATATTGCTTTTTTTCGTTTTCCTGTAGTTATTTTTATCCTCATTTACTACAACTATTAAAATAAATATAATTTCATAATATTTTAGATGTTGTTGCAATTTTGAAGTGTTCTTATGCATTTCCACATTGCACTTCTAAAATAATAATGTTTAGCAAATAAAACAAAACGTTAACGAGATCTTAAAACAATATTAATAGCTTTCAGTTTCACTTACTAATTAAATAATTTGAGGCAAATTATATTGCATCTCATCCTCATTCATCATACCCTTTACCTGCGTTATTTATCGTTTCAGATAAATTATCAATAAGATCAGAATTTTAAGAAATAGTTCGGCATCCTTTGTAGAATTAGCAGGCAAGTTGTTTACTTTAGCGGCACATAAATAAATATCTGCCGACCCCTAAAATTAATAGCTTAGACTGCTTAGAGAAACAGAGTTCCAGCTCCTATTTGAATCTAAATGACTATTTATATATAGTGCGCGTGTTGTTAACTTTTGCTTAGCAAATGTTAGAATAATGAAATTTTAGTACGTTTTATAATAACTAGTTTGTAAAGCTCTTCCCTGTCATAACTGTCATGAAAATCCCAATCATTCCCCTCCAAACACGCAGTACCTACCTTAAAAAACGGTAACAAAATTGTGGTTTCGGGGGGGAGGGGGAAGTTGTGAACCCTTGAAAACCAGGAAGGGGGCAAGTAAATTTCATAGGTGCACCAAATTGGTCATAGATGGTCAAGAAATGAAAAACGGCTATCAGTGTAGGTTAGTTTGGATGCCATACCTACTGGCATCATTATTAACATCATCACAAAAAAATGATATGATTATCTTCCAGGTCATTAATTAGATTATTGACAGACCATTATCAGTACCCAAGAGGTACGGGAAAAAGGGCTTGCTACTATTGTACCTTATATGGATGCGTGCCCAAATTCTGCTATGTTCTTTTTTATTAGGAATGCTCCTGCGACCTAGGTTCAAAAGTGAGCTATTATATAGCTATAGAACACATGAAAGAAAAATAAAGTTCATATGGATATGGGTCCGGAAACGCTTCCTCGGGGAGCTAGAGCTCTTTGAAGATGACCTTCATAAACTAGTTTTTGTTTTGTAGCCCCGGAACTACTTCAGCTACCGCAACTAATTTGGGGACATGAATTACTGTTAGTAAGTTCGTTTATTTGAGCTTATTGGATAATGTTAACTTTAATCAGGGGCGTGCGAGCCAGGGGGTATTAGGTTTAATTTGACCCTACTCCTCTAAGGCTTCTATTTCTTGCCGCTTTGACATCAGATTATGATTTTCCTATGCCTTTTACAGTAAAAGGGTAATTTCTGTAAAAGTCGCTAAATGTCACCGTTTCTTAGAAAATTGGCTGGAAACAAGTTAAGATACAGAAATCAATTATTGGAGTCTTAAAGAAATTAGGTCAAAAGAACAATGAGCTTCAGTAGAAATATCAAGAGATAAATTAATCAGCGTTATTATTATGGCAGGTAGTACAAAAATGAACTTAAAATAGTAGTTGCTAAAAATGCCTGCCATCACGCCGAATCCTTTGCCATCCGCCCTGGCCTCACCCAACTCGTGGGTGAACCAACTCGGATTCCAGACCGAGATGCTGATTTTGATAGTTTGTTCGAGATTTTCTTAACTTCAAACCCCGACTTGCACATGTAACCGTAAAGCCTCCGTTAGGAACGTCTGACCACAACCTTATTTCGGCACTGAACAAACTACCAATTCGTGAAGAACGGCCTCCTAAACCACGCAAGATTTGACATTATACATCAGCTAAGTGGAATGACGTAAGAGACCATTTTCGAACCTTTCCTTGGTGGAACGTTTGTTTTACCTCTGACGATGCATCCGTCTGTGCTAGAGAAGTATCGTATGTTATCCCTACTGGCATGGAAGTCTTCATCCCTTTCTCAAAAAAGTGCCCCTCTAACGGCAAGCCTTGGTTAACCAAAAATTGCGAAGGAGCTGTTAAATCAAAAAATAATTTCTATCGACAATGGAGTCAAAATCCTACCGCTGAAAATCGTACTATCTTTGTTAACGCTGAAAACCAATGCAAGCAAACGATAAAACAAATCAAAGAAGCACTCAACCAGAGGATTAAGGACAAACTTCTTGAATGCCCTAACGGCTTAAGATCATTTTATTTAGTAGCTAAGGCCGTCAGTCAGAACTTTACCAAGTCAACCATTCCACCTCTAACATGTTCTGATGGCACCATTCCGACAAAAGCACAGGAAAAAGCAAATATACTGGCGGAACTATTCTCTTCACATTCAACGGTTAATTTTCAAAAACTCAATCGAACATTCCCCCTGTAAAATCGGGGATTCCGGAGATTGTTTTCCGGCAAACCTGAGTGTTGAGACCAAAAAAGCTTCTGGTCCTGCGCAATTCCAATTATCGTAATTAGGACATGCACTGACAAGTTGACACAGGTATTTTGTAGGCTTTTTAGCTTATCTTACATAAAAGAAATATTTCCTTCTTGCTGGGAAACTGTGCGAGTCCAGCGCATACCCAAAATAGGCAAACAACTATCGTCCAGTCGCATAGCTCCAGGTTATATCAAAAGTTATGAAAAAGGCTATCAACGAAAAATTATTAAAGTACCTGGAAGACTTCAACATTACTAGTGACCGCAGGTATGGATTCCTTAAGTCTAGATCAACAAGCAGGAGACCTTTTCGCTTATGTTACTCACGTTTGGAATAACGCAATAGAACATCATGTGGAGTCCCAGGCGGTAGCACTGGACATCTCCAAGGCCCTTGACCGAGTATGGCATGAGGGGCTTCTAACTAAAGTGAGAGCATACGGAATGCCGGTTCAATATTGTTCATGGCTGTCAAGCTTTCTTAAAGGCCGTTCTCGGCGGGTGGCGATGGACGGATTTCTTTCAGACACATTTTACATCAACGCCGGAGTCTATCAAGGTTCTATATTGTCGCCCACCCTCTTTTTGCTATACATTAACGATCTTTTGGAAAAACTGAAAATCCTATATATAGCTTTACTTATGACATCACACTTGTTTCATCTTTTACCTTGGATGCTCGGACATCGGCTGCCAATGCACATCTCTATAGGCAGCAAGAGGTCTCACATCCCAACAAAGACCTGAAGTTCTGTCTTGACAGTAATCAAGTAGAGTTTCATGCTAAAAAAACAGGTGGAATTTTTTTGTAAAAAGTTAATGTTAAAGAACGGGATATACTTATGGCGGGACACTCGATTCCCTTAGCTTCATCAATTCACTTATTGGGCAGCAATTTGGATAGTCAATGCTAAGGCAGCCTCGCAAAAGCTTGGAATACTCTTCCGAACAAAGAACCTTTAGGTGTATAGAGGTTCTTAGTTCCGAAGTATTCCAAGCTTCAACAACTTTTCATGCTGTATAAAGCAAAAACTCGACCATCGCTGGAGTACTGTTCACATATTTGGGGCTCCGCTCCTAAACATACACTGAGATTGCTAGATTCCATTCAAAGAAGAGCCATTCGCTTGATCGGTAACCATAATCTGACAAACAACCTAGAAAGGCTTGAACATCGAAGGCAGGTTGCCGACTTGAGTCTATTTTACAAATATTTTCATGGCAAGTGCTCAACTGAGGTTGCCCGCTTGATTCCACCCAGAGGGGTGCATTTCTTTTTTTTTTTTTGGATATGGCATAGCTTTGCAGGATTAATCCTTTATGGCGCTCTACCAGCGGTGCGTGCACACATGACACCATCCACGTTGGTCTTGAATCTTTGGAAATTATACTCGTTGGGAACACGGCCTCATGTAGGTCGTTCCAGGGTGATGACGTTCTGCAGATTAAAGAATTTTTAAAGTGTCGTTCGAGGGACACTAAGGTGAACCATGTACGGGTGGGCTGCAGTGCCTCGTCGTGTATTTCTACCATTCACCCGCATGTATGGTCCCGAGACTTTCATTTATGGGGATATCTGAAGCAGCATGTGTATAAAACCAATTTCAATAATAACTTAGGTCTCTTGAAAGATAGAATAAAAGAAGTCATTGCAAATATCCCAATACAGCAATTAGGAACTGTTATCCGGAACTCAGATATCGAGTTGAACTATGCGCTGAACTCGGTGGTTCCAGGTTTAAATAGAACTATACTAATTTTAATATTTTATAATTTATCATTCGCTGAAGAAAATATGACAAGTAATAATCAAAATACTTCAAAACTATACAACTGATAGTACCGTGTGAGCAATAATTTTCATCCAAGAGAACTTGGACTGAAAAACGTAGGGCTTGGTTTAGATCACAAGTATTAGGGGACGATATGTCTAACCAAATCTAGGTTACATTTGTGTCAAATTCATATTACGACATGATATGCCAATCTGATGATTATTAAAATAAGTAAACAAACATAAAAGTAGATTAAAGTACAAGTTTTATATAACTCATTTTAGCGCACGCGTTCATGTTAGAAAACGAGCCGCTTGCGGCGAGTTTTATAATGGACAATTGCGCTAATAGCTTTATAAAACGTGTGCTTTATACTATTTTTTCTATTTTGTCATTTTTTTCAATATACAGGGTGTCCGGAAATGACGATAAAAAATTTTAAGGTATGATTCTACATAAAAAGATATGAAAAAAAGTTCATATTAACATAGGTCCGAAAATGCTTCCAGAGGGAGCTACAGGCCCTTGAAAATGGTGTCATAAAAGTGGTTTTTATTTAATTTATTAGGATCTACTTATCATACAGGAATTAACTTCTACGTATAAGTTAGAGTGATTAGAGGTCACTTTTTGAAAATATCAGGTGACTCATATTGCAACCAGTGGCGTGGGAACAAAGGGGTGGTTAGTTATTTAGGGTCATATTTTTTTTCGCCGAGTGTATTTTCGCTATCTTTTAAATAAATTGTGATTCTTTGAACATTTTTACGTAAAAAGGATTCCCTTGCCTTAGTATAAAGTCGTATAGCCGACCGTTTTCGAGATAAACGGACTTAAAAGGACGACTGCAGTGCGTAAATACAGTAAACAGGCTATGTAATAAAAATGAGAAGATGCTTGAATACTATTTTAAAATGTAGTTATTCTTTTACACCCATTGCCAAAAAGAAAAACGAATTTACTGGTACCTACTGCATTGGGTACATTTTTAAATTCACCTGTCGATTCCACCAAAAACTTCATTTAAAAATGTAACGCATAGGATACCAAGCTCCTCGCAACAAATCATAGTTGGCTTAATTCAAATGCATTTGAACTTGTTTAATAAGCAATTTCACTTTGTCACTTTTTGAAGTTTTAGTTGAACAACCCGTTATTGTGACTTTTGTGTTTTTACTATTTAAGAATTTCACTAAAAAGCTGAAAAATGAATAATTACTCATTTGAAGAAATGGCACAAATGCATTTTCTGTATGGAAAAGCAAATGGTAACGCTCTCGAAGCGCGGAGATTATATCAAAAGAAGTACCCTGACAGGCAAGTTCCATGCATTCAATTTTTCATTAATGTACGTAGAAGACTTTGTGAAAAAGGATCTTTTAAACCAGATTACTCAACTGGTAGACCACGTACCACTCGAACTGTCGAAGCTGAAGAGAGAGTTCTTGAAATAGTCGCAGGTAATCCAGGGATAAGCATTAAAAGGCTAGCTACGCAAGAAGGCATTCCAAAGAGCTCGGTTTTAGAAATTTTGCATGAACAGTGTCTCTACCCATACCACATTCAAAGAGTTTAGGCTCTAAAACCCGAAGATTTTGAACCCAGGATGCAATTCTGTCGATGGCTAAGACAAAAATGGCACCGAGATCCCGACATTATAAGTAAAATATTTTTCACTGATAAGGCCGGATTTACTAGAGACGGAATTATCAATTTCCATAATAACCACGTATGGGCAGACGAAAACCCATATGCGATTTTTGAATCAATGCACCAAGGAAAATTTTCCATTAATGTCTGGGCAGGAATATTTGGGGACTATTTAATAGGGCCCTACATTTTACCAAATAGATTAAACGGTGAATTATACCTAGAGTTTCTACGAAATGTGCTACAAGACCTGCTTGATGATGTGCTTTATGATCTAAGGACAGATATGTACTTCATGCAAGACGGGGCTCCACCACATTTCAGTCTTAATGTGAGGGCACATTTAAATGAAGTTTATCCTGAGCGATGGATCTCCAGATCTAAATCCATTACATTATTTTTTCTGGGGTTACCTAAAATCCTTAGTATACGAAGTACCAGTTCGCAGCATTGAAGAATTAGAGCAGCGGGTGTTTGCTTGTTGTGAAGTTATAAGAAATAAACCTGGTATTTTTAGAAAAGTTAGAAAATCTATGAGAAAACGAGTTCAAGGATGCATTGAAATGAACGGAAATCATTCTCAACACTTATTTTAAAATTTATAATAACATTGAGAAGGATTTAAAAATTTAGGGACAGCGTTGTTTATTATTTTGTTATTGATTTGTTGGTATTTTTATTAATAAAATTATTATTAAAAAAAAAAAATCTGAGCATTAAGGTCCGTTTATCTCGAAAACGGTCGACTATACGACTTTATACCAAGGGAACCGTTTTTACGTAAAAATGTTCAAAGAATCATAATTTATTTAAAAGATAGCGAAAATACACTCGGCGAAAAAAAATATGACCCTAAATAACTAACCACCCCTTTGTTCCCACGCCACTGGTTGCAATATGGGTCACCTTATATTTTCAAAAAGTGACCTCCAATCACTCTAACTTATACGTAGAAGTTAATTCCTGTATTGTAAGTAGATCCAAATAAATTAAATAAAAACCACTTTTATGACACCATATTCAAGGGCCTGTAGCTCCCTCTGGAAGCTATGTTAATATGAACTTTTTTTCATATCTTTTTATGTAGAATCATACCTTAAAATTTTTCATCGTCATTTCCGGATACCCTGTATAAATCCATACCTATTTAAAAAGAAAATAAAACACACAAATTTTCAAAATTTTTAGGCCTAAATTTTATGTTGGTAATACAATCAAATTATTTATCATAGTAGCCTTGAAATCAACAAATAATTTTATTTCCGTTAGTCAATTTTAAAATATGGAGAGTAGTAATAATTGGAGAGTTCACCATCATAGGGCCCTCCAATGTTAATTTTCGGAGGGATTTTTTATGACTCATATCTCCCGAACCAATGGGCCTAGGATATTGCGCATGCGTAGTTGGGGTCTATGAAATGGGTTCTTGCGCATGACTCGAAAATGACATCTGTCACCTGTCAATTAAGAACTGTCACCTGTCAGATGTCACCTGTCAAATGTCAAAATCGACAGCTGATGTATGTCACGTGTTTAGAGTGACGTCATGAGTCGTTTAAAAAAGAACGGGGTTGATCGGGCCAATAGGGCCAAAGTTGGTATAGCTAATGCCCTAACGGCAGGAGGGCGAAAGATTGCAAATATATGTCGCGTATTTAGGGTGACGTCATGATTCGTTTAAAAAAAGAACGGGGTTGATCGGGCCAATAGGGCTAAAGTTAGTATAGCTAATGCCCTAACGGCAGGGGGGCGAAAGATTGCAAATACATGTCGCGTGCTTAGGGTGATGTAATAAGTAGTTTAAAAAAAGAATGGGGTTGATCGGGCCAAATCACAAAAGTATTTTGAAGATCCCCCCTGTATTTTAAATTTTATTATATCCTTCAAGCTTTTAATTGAATTTTAATAATCGATTGTCAGGTCAAAGATGGAAAGTTTTGCGAAACAAAATAACCTTGACGCGTGCGTTATTTATCACCTCACAATTAAAATATTCTAGTCGGAAAATACATGACTAAAATATGTATATTATTTACGTAAATGCATATCCTGTTCACGTCACGGCATATATAAATACGAAAGCCGAACGACGTTCAAACAGTAGTTTTAAGCGCGTAGTTGACGAACAACAACAACAGCTGACGAGTAGCAGAGCTAAAAAATTCGGTAGTGCGTGGAATTATTTAAATTTCTGGTAAGTACGAAAGTGTGTAGAAATAATTATTTGCTACTTTATATTGTGAATGTTATAGACATATTTATTTGTAACGTCACGTTTAATCGGTGAATAAACGCGATATTTAGATATAATACTAGGCTACATGGTTTTAGAAATTCGAAACGATTCATGGAAATTTCCTTTATGGTTTGAAGAACTCAACGATATTTCGGTCAATGTCTACGGACTTGATAAAGTTTACGAGAACGGAAAAAATATCGTTGAAGTCGTTGGACCTTTACACTTTACCAAATCTCGCAGAAACGGACATGCTAATTTGTTATTAATTAGTGACGATTATGGAAATAATCATTACTGTTTAATAAGAAACTTATCTAGACTGGTCTCAAGTCAATTAACAAAACGCAATGGCGCGAAGTACTTATGTGATGGTTGTTTACTTCATTTTAGAACTAATGATAAATTAATAGCCCATCAGGCTCACGATTGTAAACACGTTTCGGTTAAACTGCCAACTACTGATTTGCGCAAGGATAAATACGGCAAAGACGTTCCCGAGAACGAGTTTAAATTTGAAAATTTCGATAAAAAATTAAAAGTACCGTTTGTAGTGTATGCGGATTTTGAAACTATTGTTGAGCCTATTGAAATAGAGGAAAATGAGCTCTCCCCTAACTAACCTTACACCATCAAGACCCATAAGCATACGCCTTACTCTTTTGCCTATTACATTAAATGTTCTTTCGACGATTCGCACTCTCAATTCAGGACTTATAGGGGTGATAATGCTAGTGAAATGTTTGTAGAGACGTTGGAAAAGGATTGTAAACGACTTTACAACGACTTTATAAAAATCAAAAAGCCGATGGCTCCTCTAACGCCTGAAGAAGAGAACGAATTTAAAATGGCTACTAGCTGCCACATTTGCGAAAAACCATTTAATGTAGGTGATGAAAGAGTAAGAGATCACGATCATCTCACATCAAAATTCAGAGGAGCAGCTCACTCTATTTGCAATGTCAACTTTAAAGTTCCAAAATTTATACCCATCTTTTTCCACAACCTATCCGGTTTCGATAGCCATCTGATGATTAAACAGTTGGCTACCGAACAGGAAAAGCTGGATGTTATCGCCCAAAATAAAGAACGTTACGTCTCGTTCACCAAACATATTTTGGTGGATACATTCAAAGTGGAAAAAGACAAGGAACAAAATGTATTTTTAAAATTACGCTTTCTCGATAGTTTCCGCTTTATGGCGAGTAGTTTGGATAAACTTAGTCAAAATTTAAAACCAGAACAATGTCGCGAAGTCAGAAAATATTTTCCAAATGAAGACGAGTTTAAACTTATTCGACAGAAGGGTGTTTTTCCATATTCGTATGTTGATTCTTTTTTAAAATTAAATACAACAGAGCTACCATCACATGAAGAATTTTATAATAGTTTAAAAAAAGAGGATATTTCTGTGGAGGAATACAAGCGTGCCTGGGCAGTATGGAACCTGTTTAAATGCGAGAATTTAGGTCAATATTCAGACATTTATTTAAAATCCGACGTGTTACTGCTAGCAGATGTTTTCGAAAATTTCAGAAATGTTTGTATGAATGTCTATAAGCTCAATCCTGCGCAGTAGTTTACAAGTCCCGGTCTTTCGTGGGATGCGGCTGCGCTCTCTGGAAAAACCCAGATTACCCTGCTTACAGACATTGATATGATACATCTTCTGAAACGCGGTATTCGCGGTGGAGTCAGTCAGTGTAGTGTTAGGAAAGGTATCGCGAACAACAAATTTATCCCACATTATGACGCTTCTAAACCTACCTCTTACATCATGTACTTGGACGCTACCAATTTATATGGGGCGGCCATGTCTCAATGTTTACCAACTGGTAATTTTAAGTGGTTGGAGGAGGCTGAAATTCAAAATTTAGATTACATGAACATTACAAACGATTCAAATACCGGCTACATTTTGGAAGTGGATTTAGAATATCCTGAAAATTTACATTATTTACACAATGAACTACCCTTCTGTCCAGAATCCATCGAGCCACCAAAGACAAATTCAAAAATTTCCAAATTAATTCCAAATTTTAATAAAAAAGAAAAATACGTTATTCATTATCAAAATTTGCGACAATCACTAAATCACGGCCTCAAATTAACCAAAATTCACCGCGTCCTTTCTTTTGATCAATCACCCTGGCTAAAAAAATATATAGACATGAACACGGCATTGCGAAACAAAGCTCAAAATAAGTTTGAAAAAGACTTTTTTAAACTTATGAATAATGCCGTGTTTGGTAAAACGATGGAGAACGTGGAGAAAAGGGTAGATGTTAGAATTGTTACCCACTGGGAAAATATTGGTAAGAGACTGGGGGCAGAAGCGCTAACTATGAAACCGCATTTCAAAAATCGAACAATTTTTTCGGAAAATCTGGTTGCCATACAGATGCAGAAACAGAAAGTCGTATATAATAAACCTATTTACGCAGGGTTTGCCATTTTGGAAATCTCCAAGACAATTATGTATGACTTTTTGTACGATTATATTAAACCTAAATACGGAGATAAGGCTGTCTTGCTCTACACCGATACTGACTCGTTAATCTTACAAATTACAACCGACAATTTTTACGATGATAAAGAGGAAAATTTAGACAGATTTGATACGTCCAACTACCCAAAGGATAACCCACACAATGTTCCTGTAAACACATCCATCTTGGGCCGTATGAAGGATGAGTATGCAGGAAAAATTGTTTGGGAATTCTATGGAACCGGTGCGAAGGCATATTGTGTAAATGTAGACGGCGAGTTGACTAAAAAGGCCAAATGGGTACCCGACTACGTCATCAAAAAATAGCTTACGCTTACAGACTATTAACAAGCGGTTGACGTAGAGGGTACTAAAATATATCGCGAAATGTCGACTTTCCGTTCTTAATTACACAATATGTATGTTGAACTTAAAAATAAGGTGGCTTTGTCACACGCGGATGACAAACGCTTCCTTATACCGGATTCCGAGTACACGCTTGCATGGGGCCATCGAGATTTGGTATTGTACGATGAGGATTCACAGGAGAGAAAAGACTGATTATGTGTGCAGCTTTTTTGCCTCGACATTCTTTGGTAGCTAGGGGGTTGTTAGGTTAGGATATTTATTTTAGGTTAAGATATTTATTTTAGACTAAGGTATTTATTTTAGGTTAGGTGCTTGGGTTTTTTGTTGAGTAAAGTTGTTTTATACCAAATAAAAGACTAGTTATACTTTAATATATTTATTGATTTTAGCTGTTCTTGTTGCGTTTTTAATAAACATGCTTTGTTTTTAAATCATAGTTTCATTTCTTACAAAAAGATTCAAGTATATTAATCTTTAAAGCAAACACAATTTATCTTATATAAATTCTCAATGTGTTTAGAGAATAAATCCATAAGACTTTCATCCCAGCAAAACAAGTATTGCTCATTTTCTTCAAATGTTAAACATCGGCTGCCGAAGTATGTATGGAAACGCAAATTGTAGTTGTCAATTATAATAGTAGTTTCAGGCCAGTATCCATGAACACCGCTGTAGGTAGTTATAAACTCCTCAAAATCATAATTGGAAAAATATAGCTCTCCTTCAGCAATCTCAACGATAACTCGCTCGTCTGCAGTAGAAAATGTTACTGTAACTTCATCTCCAACTTCATATCTGATTTGAACACTCATCTTGAATATTAAGTCTTGACAGTAACTTAACCAAAGATTTTCGGTCTTCGTAAAGCTTTATACGTTTCTTCAGCGCACAAATATTACTTAAATGATCTTTGATCTTCTCTTCAACTACCTTCGTCATAGGTTCGAGAACAACTGATAGTTTCGAAACAGAGCCTAATTCTAAATAGATCCGTTGTGAACGGACTCTGTTAAACAGACCCTGTTGAACGGGCCCTGTTGCCCTGAACAGCTCTGTTTAACAGACCCTGTTCAACGGAACCTGTTGACCTGAACAGCCCTGTTTAACAGACCCTGTTCAACGGACCCTGTTGACCTGAACAGCCCTGTTTAACAGACCCTGTTCAACGAACCCTGTTGACCTCTCTGTTACAGAAAACAACTCCGATAAAGAAACAAAAACGTTTGAGCTACGTGGGAAATAAATAAAAGCTGGCTTGTTGAAAAATTTTAATATTTATTAAGGTAAAAGACTATAAATATATCGATACAACACTTTGGCATTTCTAACAATACAAACATTAATATCTAAAATATGATATTTACAACCATCAACATCTCCCTTCTCCAATTTTGGTACAAAAATGTTGCCTTCTAAGTTTATAATATATGGTGCCCTACAGTTTAATTCTAAAAATGCTTTAACTAAAAATTCCTCTTTAACACGTCCTTTAACGTAAATGATGTCTGCGTCTATCAGATTGTTGGAGATGATATTATGTAGCTCCTTGTAATCGGTATCACCATAATTATAAAGGATACCATGATGATTTCCAAATAGATATTTGACTTGTTTCTTGCAAGCCTTACTTAAGGTGTCGAATGGTTTAACTGGTTTAAAAAGTAACTTTTCATACTATTCCCATCGTAAATAGCCAATTCTTTGGCGCAAAATTCAGGTATGTTAAATCCTTGAATATCGACTACAACGAACTTCATTGTCTGAAGACTCAAATCAAACTGATTACATAAGGTCTCTTACTTGACCAGTTAAAGCTTGATACTCGAGAATACGATCGTTAACAATGATACAGAAGGCACGCGCATCATTCGAAAAGTTTTCAGAACTTTGAAATTCTAACTTGACATCAACTGTTGCACTCTTGATGCTCTCGTTTTGTTTAGAACAATCAATTACAAAAAGAGTCCTTTTGGCAAACGCCGCAAAATCCATTAGTGGTTCACTAGTCGGCTTGCCTAGATATGATTTTTGAAATTCCGTGTACATCCTGTAAGCTTCTGTAAACTGTCTATTGTTAAAGTTTAAGTTTAACGATTCATATGGATACACTTCGGAATTTAGAAACAATTTAACATCGGTGATACTCAAATTATCTAAATATGTACAGTCGGACTTAAAATTATCCTTACGATTGTCCATAAAAAATACAATGACATATCGAGCACGTTCAGACATTGTTTTAACGGTCCAAATATCTTTCTTAGTTGTTTTTAATGCAGGTAATTTGTGTATTTCCCAATTTCGAAAAGGGATAAAAATCGGTTTATTTTTAGCAATGTCATCTAAAAGTCTAAATTTTATTGCGTCGCTCGGATATATGTGTCTAACTTTCAACTCGATAGACTTTAAAGTTATGGCAGCCTTTTTATCGCCATTAGCAGTAACATTTTAATAGCAGTTATCATCATGTCGAGCACGTACAAGCTTAATTTTTTGTTTTCCCATAATTACATTCTTATAATCAGAAAAAACACCTAGCAAGAAAGAGAGAGGAATACGTATATTAAACTCGTTTGTAGTGCTCTCTAACGTTTTTAGTACACCACTGGGCCAATTCCATCCTGCAATCTCTAAAGCACGACTTTCTTGGTCATTTAAACATAGCAAACTTTTAACCATACTAACGATACCAGGATCTCTAATTTTTTCAATCTCCTTGCCATTGACTTCATAAGATATGGACTCGAAAAGGAATGCACCAGCATTATTTGTTAAAGAACAATTGCCGGTTTTTCCAGCAGTTGTTTCTTCCTTAAATTCACCCTCAATGTAGAGTTGGGCTTTGCTCATATCCAAAAATACATCTTGTTGATTGATGACAATCTCAATTACGTCATTGTTGTTGAAAGAAGTGGTAAACGGATGGTATGTATGCCATTCTTCTCGAATGATTGACTTATCACTATGTATTGGATTAAAAACCTGAAGTTTTTCTGACATGATAGCCGTAGATAGTTTGGCGAGAATACGAATAAGTTATAGCTGAAAACGCGAGTGATCTCTCCGGCTTTCGATGCTCGAATGACTCTGCTAATGAAGCACCACTGTTTAAATGTTTTTTAAATACTAGAACCATTTCGCCTGAGTTCTAGTCTAATTACAACTTCTTCACCTCTAAAATTAACCGGCCTCGAATCTTGATCCAATAGGGTGAGGGAAATATTGTAAATGCTCGTTTCTCTTACCGGTAGAAAAATTAAATTTCTTGGCTCGATATTTATACTGAAGCCAGGATCGACTGTTGGAGAGAATTCGTATAAGGTATGTGAAGGATTATTTGCATAATACGAACCGGAAATGATATTGCACTCTATGCGTATAGTAACAACTTGTATTATTTCTACAGGTAGATCTGATTCATGCACAACACCTGCTGTTAGTTTACGTTGAGAAAAACCTAATAATCTTGCTATACTATCTTCTGGCTGAAAATTTAGGTCGTATTGGCTCCTCAACTCGCACCTTAGCGTATTATTATTAGGTTTCAACGAAAAGACGTGATTGCGCTCGTCTAAAGTAGCGTGTGAATCAAGAATGCGATTCTGAACAAACGTTTCGATATCCTGCCGTTCGTACGATCCCGTAGGTATCTTCAATATCTTTTCCACGTTATTTTCAGTATAGTAAATCTTGTTTTTTCCTGATTCAATGTTTGGAATTGTATTCCAAGTATTCAGCGATATAAGTGCAAGAGAGTATTCGTAGTTTGGGTCAAGTTCTATTGGAGGAACAAAGTGTGCTTCAAGCTGGTGAGAACGACCTTTTAGCGTATGGTTAGGTGATTTTGGAAGAGTATCTCGCATAAAGACCCCCCTAAAGTTGGGTATCTTTAATTGAGATGTATAGTTTTTGATGTCTTCATCGGTTAATGGGCGTTTGGGCAGCTTCAGTGGTAGTTTTTTGGCATTTTTCTTAGATATAATCCATACCCCGATTTATACTTCTTTAAATATAGACCGCTACCCTTTTTCCCTAAAGCAATGGCTTCCATCGTTTCATTGTGGCGTTTAGCTTCTTGAAGCTTGTCTCTCCCACTTTGAACATCATTGACGGTTTTTGCAATACCGGCCACCCCTACGCTGAGAGCACCCAAAGCACTAAGCCCGGCAAATATTGGTATCAAAGGAAGGATTCCGCCAGTCTTAGGGAGTGGTATAACCCTCGGTATATTAATTTTTCTACGTCCACCGGCTTTCTTTATCGACATGCGTGCTGCTTTTAGTAAGTTACTCAAGGTCTTTTTCTTGGTTATATCACCAGCACCGTGTTTACTAAGCTTATTCATAATCGAAGTCAAGCTTTTGCACCCCGCCCCCAACTTACGTTTAACCTTCATAGCGTTAGTAACTAGCCAAGCTGATGTTTTTTCGCCAAAACTGGAGTCGTTGGCTTTCACGCGCTCCCACGCTCTATTTTCAAGTATTTTATCTGTTTGATGTCTTTGTTTCAAGTCTTGAGACTGAGAGTATGCAATATCGTGATCTCGACAAAAACTGTCCAATTTATTTTTTGGGGGATCACCTCGAGCTAAACGTTCTTTTAATCGAGTGCCGGGACCACAATATGAATAACCGGGTAAATGAAGTTCAAACGGGAGTCGATTTATAGCACTATTTAAGACACCTGCACCCTGCAACGTTGTCATTACAAATAAAGTTCTTGAAGAGAAAAGAGTGTATTTATAGTAATGCGGAAGCAGAAACAAAAACACCACCTAAATATTCAAAATTTCGATATGCCCAAACAGAAACAAACAAACAAACACGGGCAGCTTTTTCCAAACACCATTAGGGCGTTAATATGTGGACCGAGTAATTGTGGAAAAACCAATGTAATGATGAGTCTATTAACTGACGCCAATGGTTTAAAATTTTAAAATGTGTACGTTTATTCGAAATCTTTACAACAGGAAAAATATGATTTCCTCCGAGAAACATTGAAACATTGTCGTTTGGGGTATTTCACATATGGTGAGAATGATGATGTAATAGACCCGTCAACTGCTCAACCCGACTCTGTATTCATCTTTGACGATGTGGCTTGCGAGAAACAGGATAAAATTAGAAATTATTTCTGTATGGGCCGTCATAATGATATCGACTCATTCTATCTCTCGCAAACATATTCAAAAGTACCCAAACAGTTGATTCGCGATAATACCAACGTGTTAGTTTTGTTTAAACAAGACGAGCTAAACTTGAAACATATTTATAGCGATCATGTAAACACGGACATGTCTTTCGATTCGTTTAAACGCATTTGCTCTGAATGTTGGAATGATAAATATGGGTTTTTAGTCATGGTAAAAGACAACGACATTAATAAAGGCAGATATCGTAGTAAATTCGATACCTATATAATACTATAACGTCATCATATGTAGTTAGTATCACCGTCATCATTGTAAAGTATAGACCATTTAGTCGCAATGTCTCGACAATTTAACAGCTATGATAAGAATGTTAAACGTCGAATAATTGATGCCTCTAATACAATAAGAAGAAAATACTTGGCTTTAAAGCTGGAAAGAAGCGAAGAAGATGCTGCGCTTAACAAGTTTTTAACACCAGTTACTACCCCGCTAAATATGCTTGTACCGCTTATGGAAAAGAGAGCCAAGAAGCCAAAGATTAAAACTGAACCGACAGAGACGATTGTAAAAACAAAACCAGAAGAAGTTCAATTTTTACCCAGAGAAGCGGAAGTTAGGTATGGAGATTTGGTTGATAATGAGGAAATCGAGGATGATGTGTTTGAAGAGAATACCCCACAAGATTTAAAGGAGGTATTTGAAAGTACTATGAGAACGAATCCGGCAATTTTCGAGGAATTTACCAGTCAATATCCTCCAATTTCTCACGAATATTTAAAAATGTATTGGACAAGTTCCCCTGATTTGGATGACTCACAAGGTCTAACATACAATTTTGAAAATGGTAAATGGACAATGGGTTATCTGTCGGTGGACTTTTTGCAAAATGGAGACATTAAAGTAGGCGATGTCGCCTATCCAGGAAGTCAGGGTCTATATGAGTTATTGTTTTTAAAGAATCCCATCAATCGTAAGAAATATGATGAGGTGCATTATAAAGACATATTAGTGCGCACTAATGCATATAGGCGGTTAAGTAATGGTCAACTAAAAGGAAGCAAATCGGAAAAATATAAAAATATTATTAGACCGCTACTAACATCTTCAACACGAGGATCAACGTCCTTGTTGCAATCATCAGCATCTTCTCATGCTAGAAATCTTAGAAGTTCTTCGAACAAAACACCGCCTATTAGTAGAATGCCTGTAACAAGATCTAAACTGAAATCTGGGAATGCATTAATGTAGTACAACGAAAGACCAAAGGAATTTTATATTACGACGATGTAAATGAGCTGGTTGAGCGAATGAAGAAGCTTGAAGCCTCCGAACATGTTGGTAATAATAATAATTGGAACGAGATTCAGAATATTTTGCAGGAATTGCAGAGACTTGGAATTATTGAATTCTATAAATAAACATGTAATTCCTTAAAAGCATCATTAAAGTATTAATCATGAATAAGTTTGGACGTTCTTTACCTTCCCCCTACAGGGTTCCGAGAGTTTTACCAGCACCCACCATACTTTCCTTCACTACGGATGGTGATTACAATTTTAGGGAACATAAGCTTTGTAACGTCAGTCCCCCAACAGATGATACAGATGCTGTTAATAAAAAATTTTTAGATGATACAATTTCTGTTCTTTACATGAAAATTATTGCTTCTTCAAACGAGTGTGTTAAGCTGGTTAACGATACTACCAATACCATCGAAGGTCGCATGAAGGCTGTATCTGCAGAATTACGCGATTTAAATGATCGTTTGCTAAAGTCTTCTACCAGTATTTCAAGAATAACAAGAGATATTTTAACAATTAATGATCGTTTTAATGCAATTGATGTTAAATTGAAATTAGTTGACAATTACCAGCAAGAAGCCATGAAAATAGTGCAACCAGAGTTCGATAAACTCAAGGACCTCTTACATAGTTACATGCATGTAAAAATCGAAAATTCTTTTGCACCTTTAGCTGCAGACTTGAAGAAACTTGATGAAAAAGTAACTAAATTAGCAGATACAGTTGATAGGGGTATATAAATTGCCTAACATGTTTTAAATATTTCACTTTATTAACAAAATGCCCAAGGGCGTCATCACTAAGGCGCGAGAACAGGTTGTTAAAGAGTTACACGCCCCAGCTCGTTCGAAATTGAAACGTCGTAGATTTATCCAATATGGTTTAGATGATACATTTGCATCCGATCTTGCGCAACTCGATCAATATGCGCGCGAAAATAGGGGGTATAAATACATACTTGTTGTTATCGATTCGTTTTCGAAATTTCTCTGGGCAATACCCATAAAGACGAAAACTGCCCAAGAAGTAACCAAAGCGATGGAAAATATTTTTAGACACTCCAAGCGAATCCCGAAAAAGTTAGTTACAGATAATGGAAAGGAATACTACAATACTAGTTTTCAAAATCTTATGAAGACGCATAAAATACATCATTATAGCACTTTCAGTATCTTGAAGGCTTCAATTGCAGAGCGAGTAATTCGAACAATTAAAGAAAAGCTTTTTAGATTGTTTACTTTAAATGGAAATCATCGATGGATTGATTTGTTGGAGGAAATCGTGAATACATATAATGTTACTAAACATCACACGATTGACATGAAGCCGTCGGATGTTAATAAGAGTAACGCGGATAAGTTATTAAACTCTGTATATACACATCTAAAGGTTGTGGGGAAACAGAAATTTGGGGTTGGGGACATTGTTCGTATAAGTAAATCCAAGCATGTTTTTGAAAAGGGTTATGTACCTAATTGGACAACCGAGCTTTTCAAAATTTCCAAGGTTAATATAACAAATCCTACAACCTATATATTGGAGGATATGCAGGGACGACCAATCAGTGGAGGACTTTATGAAGCGGAATTACAGAAAACTAAACAGTCCGATGTATTTCTTATTGAAAGAATTATACGGAAAAAGGGGAAGAAAATGTTTGTCAAGTGGCTTGGCTTTGATAATTCACACAACAGCTGGGTGGACATGATAAAAGATGTTGTTTAGTTTGCTACAATTGAGTGTTATGCAGACTCATTTGGATAAATACGTCATATTTCGTAATAATCAGCTAGTATTATAGTATAAGATGTACTGCAAACAGTGCCACTGTGAGGCGACTAAAGGTCATAATCGTACAACGAAACATAAGGAAAACTGTGGGGAGATTGTAGGCTCTGGTATTAAACTTATTCAAACAGCTTTTAAGAATAGAGTGAATACCTATCACATATCGACAAATAATAATTTGACTGATGTTAAGCTGTTCTTGAAAGACTTGAAACATAAGGTTCTAGCGGTGTAAGCGGAGCAGTTGAGTCTTCATCGAGCTATATCAATGAACATGGAACTTTATGGTGTATATCTACAACCATCAACGCAGGAACAAGAAATTAAATCATTTAATTCTAGATACAGCGTGATTCATCCAAGTACTAAGTTAGAACATGTGTTTGAACTATATAAAAATAACCTACTTAAAAAAGCTTTAGAATTTACCGAGATGGGTAGCGGGTGGGCCTTGTCGCAACTTTTATTCCTAGAACTTAGTACTAATAAATATTCAGGAGTGGGGTAGTCAGAGTGTAGTCGATAATTTGCTTGGACGGTTTCAGTACTTATTTAGTCATGGGTGAATACGTTGTTGAAGAAGATTCAAGAAGTTTGTCTCCTTGGAGATATCTTGATAGCATGATATTAAGAAGTAGAGAAGACATTAAGAATGAGAAAAAGCTGTTGAACGAGGTGCATTATTCCGCTGGAAATTATAAGATAATCGTGGGCCTTAGTGTAGCTAGAGGAATGGTGCCGAGTGTGAAGTTAATAAATACTGTTTTAAATTTACCTGAGGAAAAAGTTGCAGCATCACTAGCCAATTTGGAGTGGCATGAGTTTCTCGAAATCGCGTCCAAAATGGTTGAAGATGATACAGTATTAAGAATTGATTCTGAAACTGAAAATTTTACAGTGTCGTCCGTTACGTTGTTGAGTGAAAAAATAATAAATCTTGTGTGTAATAATACAACGTTATGTTTCTGTTCTCATGACATAACCTCATTTGTTAATATAAGTCACATTATTAATTATAGATTGAACCTGATAAAAAATTTAGATTTTATGGCATTTTATGATAACTTTTTAAATTATATGAACATTAATGAAGACATCCAAGGAAACTTTTTTGAGATTATTAAAAATATTTGTAGTTTAAACATGTCTGAACAAGCTATTTACATGTTGGAACTAATACACTTTAATCCCAAGAAGGTACTAGATGACTTTGATAGAATACAAATGTGTAATATTTGATGATAATAAATGTATATTAACCCGTTTTATTGGTTTTATTTCATAGTATTCTTACAACACTTTAGATAGCAACATCTCCTAAAATGTGTGGAGATGATGGTTATAATTTGCTTCGTAATTTTGAAGATAGGCTAATTACGTTCGCTAATTGGCCTAGCAAGCTCAATCCTGAAGAGTTGGCAAGTGCAGGGTTTTATGACACTGAGAGATTGGATATTGTCAGGTGTTCATTTTGTCATTGTGAGTTTGATAGTTGGTATGTGGGAGATGATCCTTTGAAAGATCATTATAAGAATGTCAAGCATTGTGAGCTAGCTAAAGTCTTATGGAGATGCCGCCAATTGAGAAAAAATAAACCGATAAAGTGTACAAAAGAGAAGAAAAACAAGAGTTTCTCATATACCGACGCCATTTGTATGCTAGTAATATTTATAATTTTTATGAGCGTCTGGTACCAATCTCGTGAAGTAATAAAGGTTTTAGGGAATGGAATTTAGATCATTCGGCCTACAGTCATGGCAGCGTTAAGTTCATCCTATATTCTCTTGACTGCCTTAGTACAAAATGTGTTTTACGTTTACGCTCCGTATAATGTATTGAATGCATCGGTAATGTTGGGAACTCCACCCTTTTCTGCAAACAACACATGGCTTCAAATGACATATGAACAAATTGATAATAGACATACGGCTGTTTTTAAATCAAACGCTCCAACAGTTGGTGATTTACGATATAAGGTTAGGTTTCAGTTTAGAGACCTGACTTTTGGCGAAACCGAGTGGAGGACGCTAATAAACCAAAATGCTTCTCACAATTCTCCAATAGTGGATGAATATGCTGGAACACATGGTGTGCTTAGTTTAATTGTATTTATAAGCGTATCTTGTACCATTTTACTAATTAATCTATTGCATACCTTTATTAAGTCAAGGTATAGATAAATAAATAATTTTCTATAATTTTGATGTCTTTTCTTTTATTTAATATATAACCCATATCCGCGAAACAATTTTTTTCTCGCGCATGCGGACTGTTAAATTTGGTTCTATTTACTCAATCAACCCCGTTCCTTTTCTAAACACCTATGACGTCACCCTAAACACGCGACATGTATTAGCTATACTAAGGTCACAATTTCATCGGGAATATATATTTTAGGGAATTTGGGGAGCCTGGGAGGTCTTTGTATACTTACTTTACATCTTCCCTGTATAGATTTTTGTACAAAATTACACAAGTAATTTTTATCTGTTCAAAGAAATGCATTTTTGCATATAAATGACACAATATATTGTTGTAAATTACCAGTGGTCAATTAGCATAAATAAATCATTATCTAAACACGAGTCGTGTGTAACTAATGATTTGCATTTTAATGATACATTCGCATCGCACTCGTCAAGGTTATTTTCCATCCTCTGACCTGACAATCGATTATTAAAATTCAATTAAAAGCTTGAAGGATATAATAAAATTTGAAATACAGGGGGGATCTTCAAAATACTTTTGTGATTTGGCCCGATCAACCCCATTCTTTTTTTAAACAACTTATTACATCACCCTAAGCACGCGACATGTATTTGCAATCTTTCGCCCCCCTGCCGTTAGGGCATTAGCTATACTAACTTTAGCCCTATTGGCCCGATCAACCTCGTTCTTTTTTTAAACGACTCATGACGTCACCCTAAATACGCGACATATATTTGCAATCTTTCGTCCTCCTGCCGTTAGGGCATTAGCAATACCAACTTTGGCCCTATTGGCCCGATCAACCCCGTTCTTTTTTTAAACGACTCATGACGTCACCCTAAACACGTGACATACATCGGCTGTCGATTTTGACATTTGACAGGTGACATCTGACAGGTGACAGTTCTTAATTGACAGGTGAGAGATGTCATTTTCGAGGCATGCGCAAGAACCCATTTCATAGACCCCAACTACGCATGCGCAATATCCTAGGCCCATTGGTTCCGGAGATATGAGTCATAAAAAATCCCTCCGAAAATTAACATTGGAGGGCCCTATGATGGTGAACTCTCCAATTATTACTACTATGGAGCAAGATGAGTTTACGTTAACTCCCCCAAGGTTAAGGGAAGTTGCGGTAAATTTTATAGTTCAATGTATTATTATAGTAAATTTGTAAGATTATTTCATATTTTTTTTAAACTCATCTTCATTTCATAGAATTAATGCAACCAAACATACGCGACAGCAAAATAAAACATTTGTGAACAACATTACCAACCTTAGAAAAATAAAGAAAACTGTTTCATAAAAATTTCATTACGATACTGAAAACGATATCGAAACAGCTTTTTTATGAAACTAAATTAGAAAAATTTATTTTTGTTGTTTAAAAAATTGACAAAGTAAGAATATAGAGAATAGAACATGAAAATTATAGAAATGGCTGAAATTAGTCATAAATTTTCTCATATTTTCGAATGCGTTGATCAGCGTCTCTGGAGAAATGTTCTCACATTCTTGGATAATCCTTTCTCGTAACTGTTTTCAACTGGTGTTTTAAAAATTTGGTTCTTTAAGTGAGCAAAAGTGTAGTAATCCATAACCGTCAAATAAGGTGATCTGGGTGGGAATTCTATGTCTGTTCGATAACTGATCAATCTGTCGCCGAAAAAACTGCGAAAGTAGTTGAAAGTCTCGGCGGATGTATGGACGGTTGTACAATGTATTATATTATAGTAAATTTGTAAGATTATTTCATATTTTTTTTAAACTCATCTCCATTTCATAGAATTAATGCAACCAAACATACGCGACAGCAAAATAAAACATTTGTGAACAACATTACCAACCTTAGAAAAATAAAGAAAACTATTTCATAAAAATTTCATTACGATACTGAAAACGATATCGAAACAGCTTTTTTATGAAACTAAATTAGAAAAATTTATTTTTGTTGTTTAAAAAATTGACAAAGTAAGAATATAGAGAATAGAACATGAAAATTATAGAAATGGCTGAAATTAGTCATACATTTTCTCATATTTTCGAATGCGTTGATCAGCGTCTCTGGAGAAATGTTACCACATTCTTGGATAATCCTTTCTCGTAACTGTTTTCAACTGGTGTTTTAAAAATTTGGTGCTTTAAGTGAGCAAAAGTGTAGTAATCCATAACCGTCAAATAAGGTGATCTGGGTGGGAATTCTATGTCTGTTCGATAACTGATCAATCTGCCGCCGAAAAAATTGCGAAAGTAGTTGAAAGTCTCGGCGGATGTATGGACGGTTGTACCGTCCTGTAGAAAATTAATATAATCGTCAAGTACTTGCTCCACAAATGGATTCGAAATATTGCCCCTATACCGCTGTGTCGTAACTGTGTTCGTAAGAAAAATGTCAGGTATAATAAATCATTTCTTTCCAATACATTTTGGGTAAACCGCTGGCAGTAATTCCTGCGTTTCTCAAAATCAGCAGCTCGTATTTCTTGCACTTTATAACGAAACATATTTAACTGTTTTTTAAGAATAGTCCTGCATGTTCTATAAGATTTTCCCACTTCTTAAGACAGGCGTCTAACACATTAGTAGGTATTCCCTTACTTGAGACGGTATCTCCTAAAACACATGTATTTTCTTATGGAGAAATTTCCATTATTCAGCCATGCGCATTCCGTTATGATGGCATCCATTTCAACACAAACATTATAATGTACTTTTTTCCTTTTTGTGACATGCGTAATTGATATAGTAATTGTAGATATGCTTTAAAGTTCCTGTACAAACCTGTTTAGGACTCTGTTGACTGATGCAGTGTGGATTAAAAATATTATTATTTTAAAATTATTTATTAAATTTAAGGCACAAAACTTTGTTTATAAGTAATTGGTATAATTAATCGGTGTTATAATCATAAGCCTCTTGATTAAGAACGACCATTTTAATTTAATTGTATATTATGTTGTTAATGTTACATGGTATATTTTACGTAGAATAATAGTTTTAGATTTAGGATTAGACAATCTCCTTGTATTTACATTAAATCAATAAACAAGTTACATAAAAAGGGGGGGTTTTACGTTTTAATATTTAAGTTAAACATACGTGTATGTCAAGGATAAAGCTAGATCAAAAGGATGGAACGAAATCGAGAAAAGTATTCAAGTAGTTGGGATAATTTTAGGGTTTTTCACAGGGAACCGACCTAGATGTCTAGGTAGATTAAATAGCAGTTGCTTGTACCTGATCGCAAAATGTGTTTACCAATCAAGTTGTAGTTAGTTAAAAAAAGGCATTGGTTTTATCTGGATTAAACCGTTCTGATTTTAAAAATAATTATTATATCAATGAAATATTCTTATGAAATATATAGTGTAACATACACAAACCTTTATATTATATTCATCGAATTGAATGATTTTCACACTTACCTAGAGTGGACCTTCTATTGGATGGCCGAAGGCAACATAGATTTTTTTCTCTTCAATAAATAAAAAAAAGAACCACATGCGGACGCTGAACTCTAATCAGCATATTTTACTAGTAAATGGACCTATTATTGTTGTGTACAATGATTCGATGATTTATCATAGTTTTGTATGCGATCTACGAGGGTTCCACCCATATGCTATTAACGACTCACTTTTTTCAAATATCACTCGATGTCAGTGTTGTAGTTCTGGTTGCGATAACACAGAGTAATTGGCTGTTGACAGTGTTTATAAAATAAAAATAGACTAACCTTTTCTGCAAACGTTCTTAGGGACCGTTGTCTTCTTTTTTTTTTTATAACGGATATTGACACAAAAACGGCAGTATAGTGGTCTTTTGTTAATTTCGGATTTATTTGATGTGTTGATTGACGAGGCAAATATCATTGATGATCAGTGGTGATGATTGATATTTACGTTTTACCTGTTAGCCTGACTTTGTAATCGTTTTCAAAATTTCTTCACATTACGACCCTGATGATGAGCTCGCAAACGCATAGACAAAAAGTTTTTTAAATATAAAAGGTTTAAGGAGAACGTTTGCCCTTAAACATTATACGCTTATTTAAACTACAAAAAAGTATATTGTTTTTATTAAAATTGTACTATTTATACTTTAAGTATGTATAGATATTTTTATTATTTTGTAACTATGGTGAGTTCTTTGTATTCCAAAAAAGTGGATTTTCTGAATTATTTTATTTTACTATTATTATACAGTATTAGTATTTGTCTATCATTAGTTTGCTATAGCGTTAAATAAGGCCACTGCATTTTATGCATTTTTAATTATGAATTCAAGACATATTTCAATTCAACTAACAATTTGCATGTTTAAACATGTAACTGTTTAAAATAACCACCTGAAAAGTAATAACATGTAAGAACTAGGTCCAGTAAAAAATACTACAAAAACTAAGATTAGGGTAAAATCACCTTCTAACCAAGTATGGCTGATTCCAAGAAGATATCACATCAATGACCCTACACTCCCAGTATAATTTACTTTTAGTTCATTACCTCATTAATTCAATCTCGCGAATTAATTATCCCCTCCCGCTTCATTTTTGAGTAACCCAATAAGTTCTTTTCTCCCACCCCTACAATTCACTACCCCCACTCCAATCTCGACAGATCCTACATTATAACTAGGCGTCTGCAGAAAGACCTTGTCATATCTACTTTAGACAGGCAACCGGACAGACACATCTTGTAGAAATTTACAGAAAGATGGAGAAGTTTATTATTGTTAAAGACGTTGTTAAAAAGTTACGAGAATTTAACCTTACAGGACGCACTCTAGAGTTTAAGTTAAAACCTGTTCCACACGGAGTTGAACCAGTTGGTTGGGTGGAAAAAGGAATTAATCAAATTATTCAAAACGCTACAGTAGGCCTACAACCCTTAGATCGTGTGGGTTTTAGTTTTTGCTCTAAAGACTTCAACCGAGGAGAAGGTTGGATTCGCTTCAAAGCAGCTAAAGACATAACCTTTCAAGATGTTTGGAGTGTTATAAGTGGCATTTATCAGTCAAACTCAGCAGGTCTTAATACAGAATCATTTTGTCTTAGTGTGACAACTGTTAGATTACCTGTTGGTGGGGGCAGAGGAAAAAATTATAACAGCTTTCACGAGGAATGTGACAAGCGACGAGGTATTATAAGTATTAAAAATACCGATAACCTGTGTTTACCACGTGCTTTGGTAGTCGCCATTGCCCATAATAAAAGAGATCCCGAATTCAGTAAGGTTAGAAGAGATATTAGTAAAATTCAAACCGAAAGAACAAGATCATTGTTGGAGAGAGCTAAAATTAGCATTCCTGAGGCAGGAGGTGGAATTCCCGAGTTAATACAATTTCAAAATCATCTAAAAGAATATAAATTAGTTGTTTATAGCTATGGATCAAAAGGACGAAATATTATATTTGAAGGTTCAACTGAAAGCAATAAACGGCTGAACTTATTACATTACAAAAGCCATTTTAATGTAATTACATCGCTGACAGCAGCTTTTTGTTCTAACTATTTTTGTGAAAAGTGTTACGTCCCATATGATCACAAAAATGAGCACCGATGTGGTGGAACCTGTCAGGCATGTCAGCAAGCCCCTGCTTGTGAAATAGCAATAAAAATTAAATGCCAGGACTGTCTACGATTTTTTAGAAGTCAAAACTGTTACGAAAATCATAAAAAGGATTATTCGTCAGGCAAATTTACAGTATGCGAACAAATTAAACTATGTTCTATTTGTTTAAAAACCATTAAAGCCAAAAGAGCACATGTATGTGGTGAAATTTATTGTAAAATTTGTAATAAACATGCACCCGAGGATCATCTATGTTATATTCGGCCTGATAAGGGAAAACCTAAGATTAAAGATGTTCTTTTTGTATTCTACGATTTAGAGACGAGCCAAGACAAACTATTGGAAAATTCAACGTTTTTACATGAAGTCAATCTCTGTGTTTTCAAACAATACTGCGATGAGTGCATGGATTCTGAAGCAGATACTTGTAAAAAATGCGGTCTAAAGTTACAAAAAGTCAGAGGTATAGACCCAGCGGGGACATTTACTAACCATTTGTTACAAATGAGGAAAAACTTTAAAGAAATTATTGTAATAGCCCATAATGGTCAGGCTTTTGATCACCAGTTTATATTAAACTACATTATGACAAAGACAGATTTTACACCTGAGTTAATCATGAGAGGTACCAAAATAATTACGATGCAACTTGAAAATGTAAAATTTATCGACTCACTTAACTATTTCCCTATGCCTTTAGCCAAACTACCAAAGGCATTTGGACTTGATGATATTTTTAAAAAAGGCTACTTCCCGCACCTATTTAATACAAAGGCAAATGAAAACTATATAGGACCTCTACCATCAATTGAATATTACTCCCCAGATAGTATGAAAGAAGAAGACAGAGCCAAATTTCTTAAATGGTTTGTAGAGCATGAAAATGATGGTTTCGATATGCAAAGAGATCTGGTAGACTACTACGTATCGGATGTCGAAATTCTTGCGCAATCATGTTTAAAGTTTAGAGAACAACTTATACAAACTACCAATGTATGTCCATTTACTGAAGCCACAACTATTGCTTCAGCATGCAATAAAATTTTTAGAAGAAATTTTTTGAAGCCTAATACTATAGGAATCATACCAAAAAATGGATACCGATGGAGAAACAGGCAGAGCAAAATTGCCATAGATTGGTTACTTTGGACCGAGAATCACAGAAAAATCAACATCTTACATGCTGCTAATGGTAAAGAAGCTGTTTTAAATGGTGTAAAAGTCGATGGTTACTGCTCCGAAACAAATGAGGTATTTGAATTTCAAGAATGTTATTTCCATGGATGTACTGTATGCTACAAGTTCGGCAGGAACGATCCTCTTTCCGAGGACCCCTCAGAAACGCTAAATTTAAGATATGAAACCACAAAGGCAAAAATTATTAGACTAAAAGATTTCGGTTTTTTAGTTAATGAAATGTGGGAGTGTGATTTTAGAAATTTATTAAAAAATAATCCAGAGATAAAATCCTATACTAATACCCATTACAATAAAATTTTGACAAAACTAAATCCAAGAGATGCTTTTTATGGAGGACGAACAGGAAATACATGCGAATACTATGAAATAAAAGATACGGAAAAAATTAAATACGCCGATGTTTGTTCCCTCTATCCGTACATCTGTAAGAGTTCTAAATTTCCACTATCACATCCAGAAGTGTATGTAGGAGATGCGTGTAACAAATTAAACCTAAATAATATAGATGGTTTAATTAAATGCACAATTCTCCCACCAGAAGAGTTGTACCATCCAGTACTCCCTCAAAAAATAAACAATAAATTGATGTTTATTCTTTGTCGAACATGTGGTCAAGACATGAATTACAACGAATGTAAGCATACCAGAGAAGAAAGGGTACTTGAAGGAACATGGGTTCTGGACGAGGTACTTAAAGCCCTAGAAAAAGGATATAAAATACAAAAAATACATGAAATCTGGAAATATAACGTACGAAAGTTTAATAAAGAAAACGGTGAGGAAGGATTATTCACATCCATGATGAATAAATTCATTAAAATCAAACAGGAAGCATCAGGCTGGCCTAAAGATTGTGAAATAGAGGAAGACAAAGTTAAATACATTGATCAGTTCTTTGAAAAGGAAGATGTTAAACTAGAGTATACCAAAATTATTGAAAATCCAGGGCTAAGATCACTGGCGAAATTAATACTTAACTCGTTTTGGGGAAAATTCGGTCAAAGAGAGAATCAACCAAAGACGAAAATTGTAAATAAACCAGCAGATTTATTTGCAAGGTTTATTAACCCTGCAATTTATATCAATGGGGTTATACCCGTCAACGATAAAACATTACTTGTCAATTATGAATATATAGAAGAAGCCAGCGATCCGTTGCCGACTGTTAATGTTGTTATAGCGGCTTACGTAACAGCGCAAGCGCGCCTTAAATTATACTCCTATCTTGAAGCTCTTGATAAAAGAGTCTTATACTATGATACAGATTCCGTGATTTATGTTTCAAAAAATAATGACCCCGATATATCAACGGGGCAATTTATTGGAGACATGACAGACGAGTTGGAGAGTTATGGCTCTAACTCATACATAACTAAGTTTGTTTCTGGAGGCCCCAAGAATTATGCATTTAAGGTTCACTCGACGAAAAGTAATTTAGAAGAAACGGTCTGTAAAGTTAAAGGTATAACTCTCAACTATGCCGCATCACAAGTAATAAATTTTGATGCAATCAAACACATGATTCTTCAAAAATCCGAACCGATCCCCATCATATCCAGAAGCATACGGCGTAGCAAGGAGCACATTGTGACAACTTGTACTGAAGTCAAACTCTATAGACCTATTTCAACAAAGAGAAAATTTCTATCGGATGGAAGCTCCGAACCATATGGATATAGAAAAAGAAAAACCCATTGAAAATAAAATATATTGTATATTTTGTATGTATTGTATATAAAATATATTATAAATATTGTATATCTAGAACCGCTATGGAGTTTAAAAATGTAAATTAAGTAATAAACAATTTAAAATATCCATTTTGGTTTTATTTTTTTCTTTAACAGTAAGAGTTTTCAAAAAGTATTTAAATAAGTAATTATGTACATATTAAAAAATATGTTTTTATTTTTACAAAGACATTTATAATTTAAATAGTTTGAAAATATTATCCAGTCATTTAAGTACTACACTTAAACTTAAAGAAAAGTTCTCCGAAGCCACAAAAAACACTAAGGGAATTGGTTCTTTTCAGCTATTTTTCTGTTATTCTTATAGTAATCCATAATCGTTTCAAATTTGAACGACCCACATGATAGTCTTTTTTTTTGTAATTTATGCATATTTTAATTACAAGGTTTCATACAACTTTAACAAATAAAAGTTGTTTTTTTCTTTTATTTTTTTCTTTTCTGTTTTCTTTTTCGGTTCTTAAGAAATGCTAAAGAATCTGTACAAAACAAGTCACGAATTAACTAAATAGCCACCATTTCACTAAATACTTAACACTCAGTATACAATTTTCAGAAATGTCATGATTAAGAACGGTTCTAGTCATTTTATACAAGATTTCACATGATTTAACAAATTTAAAACATTTTTTTTAATTTTTACTAAATTCCAAACACTCAGTATACACTTTTAAGAAAATAGGACGATTTGCGACTGTTTTAGTCATTTTTTACAAAGTTTCACAGGGCTTAATAACGTTAAAACATTTTTTTTAATTTTTTACTAAATTCTAAACACTCAGTATACAATTTTCAGAAATGCCATGATTAAGAACGGTTCTAGTCATTTTATACAAGATTTCACATGATTTAACAAATTTAAAACATTTTTTTAATTTTTACTAAATTCTAAACACTCAGTATACACTTTTTAAGAAAATAGGACGATTTGCGACTGTTTTAGTCATTTTTTACAAAGTTTCACAGGGCTTAATAACGTTAAAACATTTTTTTAAATTTTTTACTAAATTCTAAACACTCAGTATACAATTTTCAGAAATGCCATGATTAAGAACGGTTCTAGTCATTTTATACAAGATTTCACATGATTTAACAAATTTAAAACATTTTTTTTAATTTTTACTAAATTCTAAACACTCAGTATATCATTTTCAGAAAATAATACAATTCAGTACAGTTTTACAAATTTTCACAGGTCTTAATAACATTAAAACATTTTTTTTTTAATTTTTACTAAATTCTAAACACTCAGTATACAATTTTCAGAAATGACATGATTAAGAACGGTTCTAGTCATTTTATACAAGATTTCACATGATTTAACAAATTTAAAACATTTTTTTTAATTTTTTACTAAATTCTAAACACTCAGTATATCATTTTCAGAAAATAATACAATTCTGTACAGTTTTACAAATTTTCACAGGTCTTAATAACATTAAAACATTTTTTTAATTTTTTACTAAATTCTAAACACTCAGTATACAAGTTTCAGAAATGACAGGATTTAGAACAGTTTTTACAGATATTTACAAAGTCTTAATAACATTAAAATATTTTTTTCTAATTATAATTGCTATTTTCATCTTTTTTATTCCTTAATTATCTAACATAATGTATACAATTTCAAGAAATAGTAGATTTTTAATCCATGTACAAAATTCAAGAATCTAAAATACAATTAAATGTAGGCTTTTTTAATTGGCATCTCAGGCAAATTATTTTCCCCAAAATTATCTAAAAAAAGATATACCAAAAAAACATTCTAAAGCGGTTTTTTACCTCTATAAGCATGCAGGCCGATCCGACCCTTGTCGGTTTTATTACCCGCATAAATTAACACAGTAGAGAGATATAGACAGAGCGAGACCAGTGGTGCTGGTGGTGCTGTTTTACGATCTAACCCAGGTGGTTCGGTGGTGCTGTTTATGACCTAACCCGGGTGGTTCGGTGGTGCTGTTTATGACCTAACCCGGGTGGTTCGGTGGTGCTGTTTATGAGCTAACCCGGGTGCTTTCGTGAGGCGGCTCTGTCAATATTCCTCTACTGTGTTAATTTATGCGGGTAATAAAACCGACAAGGGTCGGATCGGCCTGCATGCTTATAGAGGTAAAAAACCGCTTTAGAATGTTTTTTTGGTATATCTTTTTTTAGATAATTTTGGGGAAAATAATTTGCCTGAGATGCCAATTAAAAAAGCCTACATTTAATTGTATTTTAGATTCTTGAATTTTGTACATGGATTAAAAATCTACTATTTCTTGAAATTGTATACATTATGTTAGATAATTAAGGAATAAAAAAGATGAAAATAGCAATTATAATTAGAAAAAAATATTTTAATGTTATTAAGACTTTGTAAATATCTGTAAAAACTGTTCTAAATCCTGTCATTTCTGAAACTTGTATACTGAGTGTTTAGAATTTAGTAAAAAATTAAAAAAATGTTTTAATGTTATTAAGACCTGTGAAAATTTGTAAAACTGTACAGAATTGTATTATTTTCTGAAAATGATATACTGAGTGTTTAGAATTTAGTAAAAAATTAAAAAAAATGTTTTAAATTTGTTAAATCATGTGAAATCTTGTATAAAATGACTAGAACCGTTCTTAATCATGTCATTTCTGAAAATTGTATACTGAGTGTTTAGAATTTAGTAAAAATTAAAAAAAAAATGTTTTAATGTTATTAAGACCTGTGAAAATTTGTAAAACTGTACTGAATTGTATTATTTTCTGAAAATGATATACTGAGTGTTTAGAATTTAGTAAAAATTAAAAAAAATGTTTTAAATTTGTTAAATCATGTGAAATCTTGTATAAAATGACTAGAACCGTTCTTAATCATGGCATTTCTGAAAATTGTATACTGAGTGTTTAGAATTTAGTAAAAAATTAAAAAAAATGTTTTAACGTTATTAAGCCCTGTGAAACTTTGTAAAAAATGACTAAAACAGTCGCAAATCGTCCTATTTTCTTAAAAAGTGTATACTGAGTGTTTAGAATTTAGTAAAAATTAAAAAAATGTTTTAAATTTGTTAAATCATGTGAAATCTTGTATAAAATGACTAGAACCGTTCTTAATCATGGCATTTCTGAAAATTGTATACTGAGTGTTTAGAATTTAGTAAAAAATTAAAAAAAATGTTTTAACGTTATTAAGCCCTGTGAAACTTTGTAAAAAATGACTAAAACAGTCGCAAATCGTCCTATTTTCTTAAAAGTGTATACTGAGTGTTTGGAATTTAGTAAAAATTAAAAAAAATGTTTTAAATTTGTTAAATCATGTGAAATCTTGTATAAAATGACTAGAACCGTTCTTAATCATGACATTTCTGAAAATTGTATACTGAGTGTTAAGTATTTAGTGAAATGGTGGCTATTTAGTTAATTCGTGACTTGTTTTGTACAGATTCTTTAGCATTTCTTAAGAACCGAAAAAGAAAACAGAAAAGAAAAAAATAAAAGAAAAAAACAACTTTTATTTGTTAAAGTTGTATGAAACCTTGTAATTAAAATATGCATAAATTACAAAAAAAAAGACTATCATGTGGGTCGTTCAAATTTGAAACGATTATGGATTACTATAAGAATAACAGAAAAATAGCTGAAAAGAACCAATTCCCTTAGTGTTTTTTGTGGCTTCGGAGAACTTTTCTTTAAGTTTAAGTGTAGTACTTAAATGACTGGATAATATTTTCAAACTATTTAAATTATAAATGTCTTTGTAAAAATAAAAACATATTTTTTAATATGTACATAATTACTTATTTAAATACTTTTTGAAAACTCTTACTGTTAAAGAAAAAAATAAAACCAAAATGGATATTTTAAATTGTTTATTACTTAATTTACATTTTTAAACTCCATAGCGGTTCTAGATATACAATATTTATAATATATTTTATATACAATACATACAAAATATACAATATATTTTATTTTCAATGGGTTTTTCTTTTTCTATATCCATATGGTTCGGAGCTTCCATCCGATAGAAATTTTCTCTTTGTTGAAATAGGTCTATAGAGTTTGACTTCAGTACAAGTTGTCACAATGTGCTCCTTGCTACGCCGTATGCTTCTGGATATGATGGGGATCGGTTCGGATTTTTGAAGAATCATGTGTTTGATTGCATCAAAATTTATTACTTGTGATGCGGCATAGTTGAGAGTTATACCTTTAACTTTACAGACCGTTTCTTCTAAATTACTTTTCGTCGAGTGAACCTTAAATGCATAATTCTTGGGGCCTCCAGAAACAAACTTAGTTATGTATGAGTTAGAGCCATAACTCTCCAACTCGTCTGTCATGTCTCCAATAAATTGCCCCGTTGATATATCGGGGTCATTATTTTTTGAAACATAAATCACGGAATCTGTATCATAGTATAAGACTCTTTTATCAAGAGCTTCAAGATAGGAGTATAATTTAAGGCGCGCTTGCGCTGTTACGTAAGCCGCTATAACAACATTAACAGTCGGCAACGGATCGCTGGCTTCTTCTATATATTCATAATTGACAAGTAATGTTTTATCGTTGACGGGTATAACCCCATTGATATAAATTGCAGGGTTAATAAACCTTGCAAATAAATCTGCTGGTTTATTTACAATTTTCGTCTTTGGTTGATTCTCTCTTTGACCGAATTTTCCCCAAAACGAGTTAAGTATTAATTTCGCCAGTGATCTTAGCCCTGGATTTTCAATAATTTTGGTATACTCTAGTTTAACATCTTCCTTTTCAAAGAACTGATCAATGTATTTAACTTTGTCTTCCTCTATTTCACAATCTTTAGGCCAGCCTGATGCTTCCTGTTTGATTTTAATGAATTTATTCATCATGGATGTGAATAATCCTTCCTCACCGTTTTCTTTATTAAACTTTCGTACGTTATATTTCCAGATTTCATGTATTTTTTGTATTTTATATCCTTTTTCTAGGGCTTTAAGTACCTCGTCCAGAACCCATGTTCCTTCAAGTACCCTTTCTTCTCTGGTATGCTTACATTCGTTGTAATTCATGTCTTGACCACATGTTCGACAAAGAATAAACATCAATTTATTGTTTATTTTTTGAGGGAGTACTGGATGGTACAACTCTTCTGGTGGGAGAATTGTGCATTTAATTAAACCATCTATATTATTTAGGTTTAATTTGTTACACGCATCTCCTACATACACTTCTGGATGTGATAGTGGAAATTTAGAACTCTTACAGATGTACGGATAGAGGGAACAAACATCGGCGTATTTAATTTTTTCCGTATCTTTTATTTCATAGTATTCGCATGTATTTCCTGTTCGTCCTCCATAAAAAGCATCTCTTGGATTTAGTTTTGTCAAAATTTTATTGTAATGGGTATTAGTATAGGATTTTATCTCTGGATTATTTTTTAATAAATTTCTAAAATCACACTCCCACATTTCATTAACTAAAAAACCGTAATCTTTTAGTCTAATAATTTTTGCCTTTGTGGTTTCATATCTTAAATTTAGCGTTTCTGAGGGGTCCTCGGAAAGAGGATCGTTCCTGCCGAACTTGTAGCATACAGTACATCCATGGAAATAACATTCTTGAAATTCAAATACCTCATTTGTTTCGGAGCAGTAACCATCGACTTTTACACCATTTAAAACAGCTTCTTTACCATTAGCAGCATGTAAGATGTTGATTTTTCTGTGATTCTCGGTCCAAAGTAACCAATCTATGGCAATTTTGCTCTGCCTGTTTCTCCATCGGTATCCATTTTTTGGTATGATTCCTATAGTATTAGGCTTCAAAAAATTTCTTCTAAAAATTTTATTGCATGCTGAAGCAATAGTTGTGGCTTCAGTAAATGGACATACATTGGTAGTTTGTATAAGTTGTTCTCTAAACTTTAAACATGATTGCGCAAGAATTTCGACATCCGATACGTAGTAGTCTACCAGATCTCTTTGCATATCGAAACCATCATTTTCATGCTCTACAAACCATTTAAGAAATTTGGCTCTGTCTTCTTCTTTCATACTATCTGGGGAGTAATATTCAATTGATGGTAGAGGTCCTATATAGTTTTCATTTGCCTTTGTATTAAATAGGTGCGGGAAGTAGCCTTTTTTAAAAATATCATCAAGTCCAAATGCCTTTGGTAGTTTGGCTAAAGGCATAGGGAAATAGTTAAGTGAGTCGATAAATTTTACATTTTCAAGTTGCATCGTAATTATTTTGGTACCTCTCATGATTAACTCAGGTGTAAAATCTGTCTTTGTCATAATGTAGTTTAATATAAACTGGTGATCAAAAGCCTGACCATTATGGGCTATTACAATAATTTCTTTAAAGTTTTTCCTCATTTGTAACAAATGGTTAGTAAATGTCCCCGCTGGGTCTATACCTCTGACTTTTTGTAACTTTAGACCGCATTTTTTACAAGTATCTGCTTCAGAATCCATGCACTCATCGCAGTATTGTTTGAAAACACAGAGATTGACTTCATGTAAAAACGTTGAATTTTCCAATAGTTTGTCTTGGCTCGTCTCTAAATCGTAGAATACAAAAAGAACATCTTTAATCTTAGGTTTTCCCTTATCAGGCCGAATATAACATAGATGATCCTCGGGTGCATGTTTATTACAAATTTTACAATAAATTTCACCACATACATGTGCTCTTTTGGCTTTAATGGTTTTTAAACAAATAGAACATAGTTTAATTTGTTCGCATACTGTAAATTTGCCTGACGAATAATCCTTTTTATGATTTTCGTAACAGTTTTGACTTCTAAAAAATCGTAGACAGTCCTGGCATTTAATTTTTATTGCTATTTCACAAGCAGGGGCTTGCTGACATGCCTGACAGGTTCCACCACATCGGTGCTCATTTTTGTGATCATATGGGACGTAACACTTTTCACAAAAATAGTTAGAACAAAAAGCTGCTGTCAGCGATGTAATTACATTAAAATGGCTTTTGTAATGTAATAAGTTCAGCCGTTTATTGCTTTCAGTTGAACCTTCAAATATAATATTTCGTCCTTTTGATCCATAGCTATAAACAACTAATTTATATTCTTTTAGATGATTTTGAAATTGTATTAACTCGGGAATTCCACCTCCTGCCTCAGGAATGCTAATTTTAGCTCTCTCCAACAATGATCTTGTTCTTTCGGTTTGAATTTTACTAATATCTCTTCTAACCTTACTGAATTCGGGATCTCTTTTATTATGGGCAATGGCGACTACCAAAGCACGTGGTAAACACAGGTTATCGGTATTTTTAATACTTATAATACCTCGTCGCTTGTCACATTCCTCGTGAAAGCTGTTATAATTTTTTCCTCTGCCCCCACCAACAGGTAATCTAACAGTTGTCACACTAAGACAAAATGATTCTGTATTAAGACCTGCTGAGTTTGACTGATAAATGCCACTTATAACACTCCAAACATCTTGAAAGGTTATGTCTTTAGCTGCTTTGAAGCGAATCCAACCTTCTCCTCGGTTGAAGTCTTTAGAGCAAAAACTAAAACCCACACGATCTAAGGGTTGTAGGCCTACTGTAGCGTTTTGAATAATTTGATTAATTCCTTTTTCCACCCAACCAACTGGTTCAACTCCGTGTGGAACAGGTTTTAACTTAAACTCTAGAGTGCGTCCTGTAAGGTTAAATTCTCGTAACTTTTTAACAACGTCTTTAACAATAATAAACTTCTCCATCTTTCTGTAAATTTCTACAAGATGTGTCTGTCCGGTTGCCTGTCTAAAGTAGATATGACAAGGTCTTTCTGCAGACGCCTAGTTATAATGTAGGATCTGTCGAGATTGGAGTGGGGGTAGTGAATTGTAGGGGTGGGAGAAAAGAACTTATTGGGTTACTCAAAAATGAAGCGGGAGGGGATAATTAATTCGCGAGATTGAATTAATGAGGTAATGAACTAAAAGTAAATTATACTGGGAGTGTAGGGTCATTGATGTGATATCTTCTTGGAATCAGCCATACTTGGTTAGAAGGTGATTTTACCCTAATCTTAGTTTTTGTAGTATTTTTTACTGGACCTAGTTCTTACATGTTATTACTTTTCAGGTGGTTATTTTAAACAGTTACATGTTTAAACATGCAAATTGTTAGTTGAATTGAAATATGTCTTGAATTCATAATTAAAAATGCATAAAATGCAGTGGCCTTATTTAACGCTATAGCAAACTAATGATAGACAAATACTAATACTGTATAATAATAGTAAAATAAAATAATTCAGAAAATCCACTTTTTTGGAATACAAAGAACTCACCATAGTTACAAAATAATAAAAATATCTATACATACTTAAAGTATAAATAGTACAATTTTAATAAAAACAATATACTTTTTTGTAGTTTAAATAAGCGTATAATGTTTAAGGGCAAACGTTCTCCTTAAACCTTTTATATTTAAAAAACTTTTTGTCTATGCGTTTGCGAGCTCATCATCAGGGTCGTAATGTGAAGAAATTTTGAAAACGATTACAAAGTCAGGCTAACAGGTAAAACGTAAATATCAATCATCACCACTGATCATCAATGATATTTGCCTCGTCAATCAACACATCAAATAAATCCGAAATTAACAAAAGACCACTATACTGCCGTTTTTGTGTCAATATCCGTTATAAAAAAAAAAAGAAGACAACGGTCCCTAAGAACGTTTGCAGAAAAGGTTAGTCTATTTTTATTTTATAAACACTGTCAACAGCCAATTACTCTGTGTTATCGCAACCAGAACTACAACACTGACATCGAGTGATATTTGAAAAAAGTGAGTCGTTAATAGCATATGGGTGGAACCCTCGTAGATCGCATACAAAACTATGATAAATCATCGAATCATTGTACACAACAATAATAGGTCCATTTACTAGTAAAATATGCTGATTAGAGTTCAGCGTCCGCATGTGGTTCTTTTTTTTATTTATTGAAGAGAAAAAAATCTATGTTGCCTTCGGCCATCCAATAGAAGGTCCACTCTAGGTAAGTGTGAAAATCATTCAATTCGATGAATATAATATAAAGGTTTGTGTATGTTACACTATATATTTCATAAGAATATTTCATTGATATAATAATTATTTTTAAAATCAGAACGGTTTAATCCAGATAAAACCAATGCCTTTTTTTAACTAACTACAACTTGATTGGTAAACACATTTTGCGATCAGGTACAAGCAACTGCTATTTAATCTACCTAGACATCTAGGTCGGTTCCCTGTGAAAAACCCTAAAATTATCCCAACTACTTGAATACTTTTCTCGATTTCGTTCCATCCTTTTGATCTAGCTTTATCCTTGACATACACGTATGTTTAACTTAAATATTAAAACGTAAAACCCCCCCTTTTTATGTAACTTGTTTAATGATTTAATGTAAATACAAGGAGATTGTCTAATCCTAAATCTAAAACTATTATTCTACGTAAAATATACCATGTAACATTAACAACATAATATACAATTAAATTAAAATGGTCGTTCTTAATCAAGAGGCTTATGATTATAACACCGATTAATTATACCAATTACTTATAAACAAAGTTTTGTGCCTTAAATTTAATAAATAATTTTAAAATAATAATATTTTTAATCCACACTGCATCAGTCAACAGAGTCCTAAACAGGTTTGTACAGGAACTTTAAAGCATATCTACAATTACTATATCAATTACGCATGTCACAAAAAGGAAAAAAGTACATTATAATGTTTGTGTTGAAATGGATGCCATCATAACGGAATGCGCATGGCTGAATAATGGAAATTTCTCCATAAGAAAATACATGTGTTTTAGGAGATACCGTCTCAAGTAAGGGAATACCTACTCACATTTTGTTGGTGTATTTTGCATTATTTCACGAACGTTTACAATAAGTACTTTTGTTCTTACAGATGATCTTCCAGTTCCTTTTTTATGTTGCATAGAACATGTTTCCCTAAACAGAGCCACGATTCTTCGCAGGCAATGATAAAAATCCCCAGCAGTAAAAGCGTTAGGAAATTTTTCGCGAAAATCGTACATGCACCAACGCTGATTATATTGCCACTTACCATTTTCTCTAACCTCGTTTTGAAAATACGCTTCAACCATTTTTGTGCTGTTCCGTAAAACTCATGGCATGAATTATTCAAGAAATTGATGCAAGGCATACTTTAATGATAATTTTTGCTCGTACGGTATATTATAATCCAAGGGACTAAAGCATATGTAAGCCAAGGGACTAAAGCATATGTAAGCCAAGGGACTAAAGTAATTATTAATTTAATACCGCGAATGAAGTCTGTCGCTTCTGGGCTTAGTCCGAGAGCAACGAATATTCAAGGGAATAAAAATTAAAACTGTAGTCCTTTGGTTTATACACTAGTTGTTGTACTTTCGGGAATAGTATACTAAAATCAGGTAATATGTAGGTATACCTATGTGCAATTGTGCATATAAAAATACCGAAAAATGTCACAATTTAATGCAAGTGCCAGTTGAATATTTTATTAGTCTACTTTGAAAGACAAAAATCACTTAGTTAAGATGGATTTTCATGCAGAAGAAATAGGATGGTCCAATAATCTGAAAGCATTTCTATTGGTTGCATTATTTTCGCGCCGATATTTATCCGAATAATTTCAACTTTCATCCGACCGTCGGATGAGTTAAAATATTTTTAACTTTGTCCGATTATCGGACAGTCGTATATATTTTAGCCTGACTATTTGAGGTTTTTCTTGTGCTTTTTGTTGTTCCTATTTTAGTATTTTAACATGAAATGAATATCAACAAAATAAATCATTGCCATTTAATATACTTGGAAAACCAATATTACATTAATGTTGTCCTATCTGTTTATATTGGATATATTATTTTGGATTATAAGGAATAAGACATAAATCAAAAAGCAAAGAAAAGGATTATGGGGGAAAGATATTTTTGAAAATAGGAAAAAAACAAGACGCTTATCACAAGCTATATCAAGAAAAGAAATCAATTATTCATTCTGAAACGTATTTCAATTATCTAAGGATGCGTAGTGAAACATTTCAAGACTGACTCCCTGTTAGTCAAAATCGAAATCCATAGTAGAGAGGCACTATATGATAATAGAAAAAGGCGGCAAAACTTTGCAGACAAAACTTTTAAAATAAAACGCAAGAACCAATATTAATTAAGGCAAGAGCCGAGTCGGATAAGAAAAAATTATAACCTCTAACTGAAAAGTCAAATGTATGTCAATTCACAAAATGGTGAACGACAGAAACGGAACCATAAAAATTGGCAAGAATTTCAGACGAAATTAAATGTCATTTCAGATATCGGACCGTCGTATTTCGTATGCATGAAAATCCACCTTTATTAATTTAGCGATCACAGTCCAAATGGGAAAAAAAATGAATCGTAATATGAGGCATATAAATATTGGAAGCATTCCAAATTACTGAACCTTCAGGAAACACTTCCAGACAAGCTTTTGAGCAAGATTTTGGAGCTTTCGCATGTAGTTTTACATCAAGCAGCGTCATATAGCATACTAGCGATAAACAAATCGACTATTTAATGTTGTAAATTGTACTAACGATAAGCATACTGTTGTTCATACCGAAAATGAGAATTTCCGTCATGTAAATCATTTAGTTTATTAATTACTACATTGTTTTTATTATTTTTTTTGAAGTCATATTTTGACATTAGATACCTGCTTATGCGGGATCCATTCCAGCGTTTGGTCTTCTCTAAGACCTCGCTGGTCTGGTTGGGTGGATAGCTCGATTGCTACGAGATGTCGCCACGTGTAATATCTCGCATATGTATTTATACATTATGTGTTGAAAACACTTGTAAGGTCCCTTTCCTTTTCGTCAGACTCTATAGCCTTGCCGATGAGCTGTAATACGGCGAAACGCGTCCAAGGATTGGGTCTGATGGAAAGAAAAGGGAAAAACATCTTTCTTTAATTCATTAGAAATTTTAACTGTTTCCTCAGGGTGATGAGTTATTTAAATCAAAACTTTACTAGTCATAAAAGTATGAGGAGAAGTAGAGTACATGAAATTTTATGAAAATAATGATGTTACTGTATACCTCAATGCCCAAACTGTGACTGCTTTTTCCAAATTCAAAACATCAACTTTTTTGAAGAATGAATTCTTAAAGTTGAAATATTTTTTGAGATAATCCAACGCTCGAGAATAGCATTTTGTCGCTTCGTCTTTAAAATTTTTCCTTTCATTGGCAGTCAAATTTGGCAGTGCCTTGTTCAAAGTTTCCCCAAAAAATTTCTTTGTAATTCGCGAATTCAATTTGTCCCGAAAATCTGACAGGATGTTGTATAGCCTGGCTGATTCCTAACTATTCGATTCCAATGATTCAATGGTTTTCGCGAAAACAGATATTTAGTGGTGGAGAAAATAAATGTAGCATTCCCTAAAAGTAGTTTTTTTGCTAAATTCATTCTCCTGATCTTCGATGAAGCTCCAGGTCGTTTTGTGACAATCATCTTCACCTACAATAAAACATACAGCTTGTAAATTAAACAATGATAAATATGTATACAGGGTGTACCAAATTAAGTGCGGACCATTGCTAATTTTTTATTATTGGAGACACAAAATCGGTTAAATTAGCAAAGTAGTAGCATTTTTTCTGTTAATTAACAATTGGACATAACGTTTCTGTATAAATAAGGAAAGCGTATTTTTTTTTAAATGGCACACCCTGTATATTTTTTACCGAAACGTTTGCAAATCGTATACGGAATAAAAAAGTTCATATGCAATATTGGCCTAAAATTGAAAAAACATCAACACAGTCATGGAAATAAAAAATGGTTTGCCCTTGACGTTTTCATCGAGACTGCTTGTTAAAGACTGAGGCATCGCAGTGGTATGTGCCTCAGTATTTCATGAAAATCTTGTTGAACTGTGCTGAAAAACGATTTTCGTTCTGCAACGTTTCTTGCGGTTGAGGAAAATTCGCTGTATATTTTCAAAATCAAAACTTCCACGTCGTAGCTTAAGGCTTATGTGCCAAATTTTGCAGCATTGTGCAACACGTGACAGTTGCAATTTGCTTTTATCAAATACTCGTTACTAAGTATGCTGACATACATTTTACCTACGGACTTGGTCACGGAAATGCATATGAGGCTAAATGTTTGTATCATGAGCGTTATGCGAACTGCACAATTCCTGCTTCAAAAACGTTCTCAAAAATTCACGCTCGGTTGAAGGTAACGGGAAGGTTGGAGAAAGCTACTCATTTTTGGGGTGCAAATCGAACAGTAAGAACCCAAGAAACCGAGGAAGCAGTTCTTAATCTGGTAGGAGAACACCCGGAAACAAGCACCAGAAAAATAACGCTGATGTTAAACATTTCTCATGTTCTAGTATGGAAAATTTGTATTGATAATTTGTTATAGTCCTACCACATTCAAAGAATTCTGGCACTCCTCCCGCGGGATTTTCCATAACGTATCAACTTCTGTCGTTGGTTTCTCCAATCCCTTATTCAAAATCCTTTATTTAAAAATCAAATCCTGTTTACCGACGAAGCAAATTTCTTACGCAACGCTATACGCAATTTTCAGAACAATCATTTATGGTCAGAGGAAAACCCCATGAGATACAGGAATCACATTTTTAAGAACAGTTCTCTCTTAACGTGTGGGCAGGAATCTTTGGAGGTTATTTAATAGGCCCATTCTTTATTCCAGAAAGATTTAACAATGAGAGATTTCTTGAAGAAGATTTGCCTATTTTACTGGAAGATGTCCGCTTAGACTACGAAATGAAATGACGTTTATACATGACGGTGCCCGGCACATTTTAACATTTGCGAGTACTTTCGGTAACCGTTGGATAGGTCGGGGAGGGCCTCAACCATGGCCCCCTAGGTCACCAGACCTTAACAGTTAGGATTTTTTTCTTTGGGGATATCTAAAATCCTCAGTTTACTAGACACCCATCCAAAATGAAGAAGAATTAAGAAATTGAATAACTAGCTCTTGTAAAATGATTCAAAATACTCCAAGAATTTCCCAGAGGATGCGCGAACCAATGAGAAGAAGATTGGATGCGTGCATACAGCAAGGACGTGGACATTTCCAACATTTATTGTGATTTTGATTTAGTTTTATGCTAATGTTTAGTTGTTTATTAATGTATAAAAATTACAGTTTAAAATTGTTTCTATGTTGATTAAAAAAAAAGTTTTTAAAATTGTTTTACTTTTTGACAAACGCATGCATCGAATAATTTAAATCAAAGTATCTCAAAAACGGCTGCTTGTAGCGACTGATGTGGCGCCCCCTACGATTAAAAGCCAAACTAAGATCAAATTTGAATTTCTTATATTAAGAAATCCCCAAATACCAATTTACATCCAAATTTGGACATATTTCAAAAATTATGTACCGAAAACAAAAATAAAAATAAATATTTAATACCCTGTGTGTCAAAAATGAATCGTCCTGTAAAATATTGGACACTTATTAGATTACACCCTGTATATCAAAATAGTAAGTAAATTTTTATTTTTGTAACAGTCGCGATTGCATTTATTTTATCTATATTATATCTTACCAAAATCCGCTGATAAATAACTTAAACCATGCTTAACATTATGAAAAACTTTGGATAATTCGATAGCAGGAACATGCAAATCAAATTAAAGGCTTGGCTTTTTGAAAAAAGTATCCAAATTTTTTTTTTTTTCAAATTGAGTGCTTTGGTTTTATGCTCATTTTCATTCTCGTAGCGATCAACTGCTGCTATCCATTTAAGTATAACTCGACAAACAGAGTCGTCATTGAAAACGCAATTCCGCAAGCGAACATTTTTTTCGGCGTTTCCATTCCGACTTTTCGTTATTTGCACTTTTTGCCGTTTTGAAGAACATCTTCGCACTCAAAAAATAAACACTGACTGTAAACTCTTGGCCGCGAGGGTGTTTACAAGTGACACTGGCATTTAAACTTTTTGAGGTTATAACACTGCGAATTTTATTTCAGGGACTTCAGGGTTGGTATTCAGGAGAAGAATGACATGTTGGGAAACCATATAGCCTATGGAGGGCTTTAGGAAGGAGACCGATCGCAATACATCGATTCCGGTCCCACTTATGCATTGCTTCAAAAACTGCCGCCAGGATCGCATTGTTCCATTACCGCTGCGAATCTCATGGGTTCTTATGGGAGAATTAACTGCTTTATCGAAATTAGTTAATTTAAAAAGTCTACAGACCGAGATATGTGTGAGAGGCAGGTGCGGGATACTCCCTAGATACTTATAAAATTCTAGCATATAAAAGTACAGTAAAAGGGTGTATTGCATTCTAAGACACTGTATTATTATTACCAGGAGGATTAATTTTTTCAAATACTGGCGGTCTTTACACTTTATAGACATTCGAACAACTTTTTATTTGGAAAGGAAATAATTACACAATCTGCACGTTACTATAGGTATACATTTTTTATTTAAATTCAAACTAAAAATAAATTAACATAATGTTCATTATAGGTAGTACGTACACCTTTTAACAGACCTGAAAAGAAGAAGATTATTAACTTATTTATTTACCAACTAACTTTACAAAAGATTATAAATGGGGATTTTAAAATTAAATTGAAAAGAAACGGAATAAAAATTATAGTATACTAACAACCAAAAAATTAAATTAAAAAAAAAAAATTTTAACAATAAAATAATTAATATATTAATAAGTTTCTAAAACTTTTTTTAAAAAGTAGGTATAACAAAAACAGAAATATCTTATATTTTCAATAAATGTTTTTTTCATAAATATTTAAACCTTTTTTATAGGTATTGATTGTATTTTTAATTGTTTTTGGAATATTAATTATAAACTTTTATTATTCTTTCATATATATACAATAGGTAGATATCTATAATTAATTGTTTTCCAAAATTGTAGGTAGGTAATATAATTGGGCACAGGGGGCCTTGAGTGCATTTTATGGTTTTATTTTGTAATTTTTTAAAGGATTAATATTCGACGAACTGGCAAACTGATATTAAATATTGAAATTTTGTGTACCTACCCACCTATATTGTAAAGTAAATATTTCTTAAAAGTTTTAAGGGGACGTAATAAGTAGGTAGGTACCTATTATAATATCTTAATTTGTATAAAATATCAATTAAAGGAGAAATATTATTTCTTAAATTATTAATACCTTTTTAAAGTTAGTTTAACAGTTCGTAACAATGAATAAATTTTAATTAAATTTTGATTAACATCATCAAAAATTTGGTTAATAGAAATACGTCCATTGTCGGATAATCTATCTTTAAGATCTATGATGACAAAATCAAGGATAAACGACACAGACAGACGAGTAACGAAAGACCACTATTAATAAACAATATTGTGAACCTTTTGTGGTTTTTGCTTACCTTAGGGGCTTGAAAGAGACTAGGATTTTTCTCACCACGATTTTTCCTGAGCTTTCTCTCAGACGAATATCCAGTTTTAAACCCCGGCACGAAGCAAACGCTACTTGTAAAACATTGTACGCCACTCATTGTTTATATTAATAACGCAAAAAAATGATTCCAAAGCTTATTTTTCAAGATATTCGAAAAAAATACCGCACTCGCCTATCAAAACCTGCAAAAAATAGCCGGGAAGCGTGCAGTGGCGCCCTCGACGGCCAACCAGCAAAGTAACGAAAAACAGGGACGTAAATTTAAAATTCGGCCATATTCGATCGGCCTCCTTCCTGAAACCCTCCATAATATAGCCTTGTATTTGCTAGTTCTAAAAGGTGTACCAACCAATTAATTTTCATCGTGTTGCTATTTAAGTGTTACCAACTATAGTACTTCTCGTGCGAAACTGACCTAACTGATGATACAAAATTGTGTTACTTGAGCTGTTTATGGTTATGGATACGGATTTACAGAAAAGGTCCCAAAAGATAAAAAAAAGTTCAGTCAAACTGCGTCCAACAGCAGAAAACCGTCTTTTTTCCAAATTTTCTGAAAGCTGACCGGTTGCCAGCCTTGCGACTGAAAACCGGCCAGTTGGCAACCCTCGTCCCCGAGTGGTGGGACTAAAGTACCTTTACGTAAATTTATTTTAATCGAAATCCTAATAGCTAACTTTCCTCTAACATATTTTATATGTGGACACACTGTATATCACGAAAAGTAATTGAGTGAATTACAATGCACATAATCCTCCATAATCACTCTTAACTATTTTAGACTTGGATGCTTACAGCTTTTGTTTGAAAACGCACTGCAGTTTACTTTCTCCCTAAAAACCAATGCTGAAATAAAGATCGCCATTAAAGTCTATTGCTGATTCATCCCGTTTGACAGTAGACTTTTTTCAAAAATCAGTATGACTCCGGACTCCGTCTTTGGAGTGAAGCAACGTATCTCATTTGCGGGATATTTTACGACCGGTTCGGCAATCGGCGACTTCAAACGCGCACGTTGTTTACATAATAGAGGTCCTTAGCAGCCGGAAACAATATGAAGCAGGCGCAACGCGGACTTCAAAGGCGCCGCTCCAGCTGCCTTCTTCTTCTTTGAGTCCTTGGCCAGGCACTTCAGCCAGTGGCGCAGACCTTCGCCGTGTTATATTAAGTGGTCAAATGCCAATATTAAGTATGTCCGACAACGGAAAGTTTTTAATATATTACTTTTGTTTTAAGTATTCCTTACTTTCTACAGTTGTTGACCATGACCTTAGAATTATTACAAATTTATATTATAGCCGAAAAGTAATAGAATGCTTCGATAACCAATTATCAGAGGAAATAGAAATAAGAACAGGAGTAAAGCTGGATTTCCATGCATACGAAATACGACGATCCGACAGTGTTCCTATTGGTTAATTGTTTTTCGCACCAATATTTATCCGAATAATTTCAACTTTCATCCGACCGTCGCGTCGGACGAGTTAAAATATTTCGACAATCGTATACATTTAAACCTTACTATTTGAAGTCTTTTGTGCCTTTTGTCGTTTCTATTCTAATATTTTAAAATAAAATGAATATTAACGAAATAAATCAGCGTCATTACATTTGGAAAACCAATATAACAATAATTGTGTCCTATTTTGTTATATTGAGAATGAAACAGAAACAAAAAAAGCAAAGAAAGAGATTTTGGATGAGAGTGATTTTTGAGAATAAAAAAAAACAAGGCGTTTATCACAACCTGCTTCAAGAAATGAAATTAATGGAATCTGAAAAGTATTACAATTATCTAAGGATGTCTAGTGAAACATTTCAGGAATTATTAAGTATTGTAGTTCCAAGATTAATAAGAACATACAATGCACGTGAACCGATATCAGAAGGTGAAAGACTTGCAGTTACACTCAGGTAAAGTTAGATGTGAATTGTTTGAATAACAATATCGTAAAATATACATAAACTATATCCTACGTACCTAGCTAGTGGTGATAGTATGGTATCCATCAGTTATGCTTTTCGCATTTCCCCTACTGCAGTTTAAACATCATCCGAGAAACATGTAATATTATCTGGGATTGTTTAAATGCAAGAGTCTTGCTAGAACCAAGTGAAGAATCCTGGCTCCAGATACATAAAGACTTTCAAGAGAAATGGCAATTGCCTCATTATGTTGGCGCCATTGATGGGAAACATGTAGTAATGCAGGTGATTAACATGGTGTCAAGATCAGTTCAATAACTTATGATGTGTTTTATTTGAAATAAGAAACATTACTGCCAATGTATATTTGTATAGGCTTCAGCAAAATCAGGATCGACCTTTTACAATTATAAAGGAAGTTTTAGCGTTGTCCTAATGGCAATGTGTGACGCCAACTATAGATTTACACTTGTCGACATTGGTGCTGAAGGCCGACACAGTGATGGGGAAATATTTAAAAACTCTAAGATTATTAATACAAATAATATGCAGTTTCCTGAACCATCACCCTTACTTCATGACCAAAATCCAATACCTTATTATATTGCTGCCGATGAAGCATTCCCTTTGTCAACTTGTATAATGCGACCCTATGCAGGCCGTTTTCTATCGCAAGAAAAGCGCATTTATAATTACAGGTGAAAATAGGGGATTTTATAAATATAAATCCTAAGTTAGCTTACATATCTCTTCAGAAAATACTTCTATGTCTACCTATTTTTCCAGACTCTGCAGATCAAGTATTAAAAAAAAAAAACACTGGATACAACATCAATAACTACAAACTACCAAGCTCTTTTATATTATGAAATTATGTCTTCCTTCTTTTAAATATTCTTTTGCACCTTCATAAGCAACCTGAAGTAATTGGATTTCCAATAATTGGGTTCTGGGAAGCAGTGGCATATGCTCTAATAAACCAGAAATCTTTTCACAAATTGGGTTAATTGGGGGGGGGGGGGGGAGGGTAGCTGGGGTGTTGCTATACAATGGGCACCACACTGTCTATTTTGTTTAACGCATTGACTAGATCATCTTTGAGTTTCTGTGTCGGCTCTTTGGTGGACTTTGAGCTTATGGGGGACATCATGGGTAGAGTGGGGCTATTTCTTGAAGATGATGGCGAAAGTAGGTCTAAATTTGACACGGTTTGTTTGTAAGAAATAGTGTCATTCAGAAATGACATGGCTTCAAGATACTCCCATTTCTTTTTTTTTCTTCGCCGCTGAACCACTCATATATTCCACCTTTAACCTAACAAATGTGTCCCGAAGGTTCCTCCATTTTTTGGTTAGATCTGAGTCTGTAGAGAAATTGGGATTCTCTCCAAATTCTTGTCTAGCTTGTACGCATGATATTAGAAGCTCTTCCACTGAGACTTCCTCCTGTGCTTCTTCAGGAAATTCTTGCAGCTACAAAGTAAATAATTATTAATATGTAGGTTTCATTTTAATTTGTGCTGCTTGTACCATTCTGTTAAACTAAAAGTAATTTTGATTTAAGATCTGTTTACTTACGTCTGCTTCACACATATTGCTTAAAAACAAATAGAGGTGAATGGTAAATAATCTATTAATCTATAACTCGAAAGTTCAATGTATGGCAATTGTCAAAATTCGGAACGGCAGCAACGGACTCCTGAAAATTGGCAAAAATTTCGGACGAAAATAAATGTCATTTCGGATACCGGACCGTCGTATTTCGTATGCATTAAAATCCACCTTAAGGCAGGGATGTGTCTTATGACCAATGCTTTCTAATGCATACTCCGAAGAAATCATCCAGAAAGCACTAGAAAGAGAAACAAGTCAACGGAACACCCATCAATAATATAAGGTATGAAGAAGAAGAATAAGTAAGAAAATCAAATTTATGAGAATCTCAAAAATCCAGCGCGACAAATAATATCTGGCAGTGAACGGCAAGTTGTGAACTACACATACCTCGGAACATTGATAAACTCAACAAAAATAGCAAAGAAATTGGGAGATGCATAGAAATATTCCGATCAAACTTCATCAGGATGAGAAATGTGCTCAGCGCCAGAGACGTAACATTGAATTTCAGGGTCAGGTTGGTGAGTTGGTACATCTTCTCTGCATTTTCTTTATGGAAGCTTGGACGTTGAATGCAAAGACTACCAAGAAAATTGAATCATTTGAAATGTGGGTCTACCGAAGAATTCTAAACATTCTATGGACTGATTACGTAATTAACACTGACGTCATGAAGAGAATGAAGAAAGATAGGGAGATTATAGAGACCACCAAGCCATCAAGATCCGAAAATACCTTTGGCATATCAAATGAGGGCTGAAATATGCTATGCTGTAACTGATTGTGCAGGGAAAGATCTGTGGAAAGAAAGAAACGTAGGTAGAGGGAGAATATCTTGACTGTGAAACTTAAGGCCATACAAGCTGAGTTTATACATACCACTTAATTTTATTTTACATTTAATTTAAGTAAGTTAAAAGAACACCAAAATATAAGAGCGTTTATACATAATTTAAGAAAAACTTAAACGTAATTTACCTTTAATTTGATTTAATAAAAGGTGGAAAATTGCTCTCGCTGAAGCTTTACTCGTGCGCAGTACGTCGGGAACGATTTTGTGATATTCCCCTAAAATTGACGATAATCTTGTCCAGAGCCGATCGTCTCTTTATTCTATATTTACACAGTGTTTGGCGTGTGTATTGTGAGATTTGTGTTCGTGATTTTCAGTTCCTTATTGTGTTTTGGGGAACTTTCGTTAAAAACTGGTGACTGGATTAGACTGTTATAGTTTAGGTGTAGTTTGGCTATAGTGCAGTGCCTTTTAGTGTAAGTTCGTAATGAAAAACAAGTACATGGTATTGCCATACAAGAAGGGGGTCATTTGGGGTTTTAAAAACAACCATTATTACTTACGAAACTATGCCGGAAATTGAACTTTAATTTGAAATTACAATTTCAATAACTTCACCCCAAAATACGCAAGTCCTAAAATGTTCATATTTTTTTGCGGTGTATTGCTTGCTGGATGCTATTACATCTTCTGATATTTCATGGTATGCCAAGATTTATTTTAATTGCTTTTTTTACGACTCAATACCTATCCAAACAAATTAAGTTAAATAAGTGTAAAGTCGGACCTGACGTACACGCGAACTGCGCAGACGCAAAGCTTCCCCAAAATGCCGCATACTGGGGATAACTTTGTAATACGGTATTAGCAATATATTGGGTGTATATATATGTCGTTTATAAAGACCACTTTAACTTAAGTTTAAATGAAATTTTACTTTGTGTAGGTACATCTAATGTAGTGCAAGTTAAAAGTACAGGGTGTCCAGGTTTCGTCTGTTTTCATATACCAGCTCCCTTATAATAAAAGATAGAAAGATGGAGTTTGCGGCTTACTATTCTATTATTTTATGAAACTTTCATTGCCACAAACGAAATTTTCATAGCCCTCTCAGTTTCTGACACACAGGACGATATTGAAAATTTGTCATTTTTGACGCTCCCCTATATCGCGAATGTTTGATAACTTACCAATAAGGTCAAAATGGGTTATTATAGAGTTTTTATGTAGAATTCAGTGGCGTAGTTAGATTTTTTTCTAAAACTTTTGTTTTTGAGTTATGACTCAAACTTTTGCTTTATTTCTAATGGGACATCCTATATATTATTTCTTTCTCTTGCCCCTCCTTTTAAAAGCTTTTCAAAAATATATAATGGTCAACCATAAAATAAATATATTATTTTATTAAGTTACAAAAATTGCTCGAATTTGGCTCCATTGTATTCTAAATAGTGCTGGCAAAAACCGGAAAAAATTAAAACCGATTAATCGGTTTCTAAAAAAACCGGTTTCGGTTAAAATCGATTAACCGGAAACTTGATTTTCAAACCGGTTAACCGATTAATCGAAAACCGGTTAACCGATTACTCGAAAATCGGCTAACCGATGTGGTACCGGTTATCGGTTAACCGCGGTTTAGACACGCCAAAAATCGATTATTCGGTTAATCTATTTTCGATTAATCGGCTTTCGGTTAACCAAACCCTTTCTAGTAGATTGATCAAGTGGTTTAAGGTTTAAGGCTTGGGTTACTATTTTACTATCTATTGGACCACGGATATTTCTATAGGTATAAATATTATTATTTATATATTTCTAAAATATAAAATAATTATTAAACAAAACACTATAAACAGATTACACAATATAAATATATGCCCTCTCAGTTAAACGCGGATTTTTAAATAATTGGTGCACAGAATAATATACAGAATACAGATATTGAATATTGATTGGTATTTCTATTTTTTTTTATTCCGCCATTCTATTAAGCAAATGCAGTTATTTTATTATTTATTACTGTGTCTAGGAATCTATTTTTCTTGGATCTAGTACAACATATTTTTAAAATCCGAAATCCGGTTAACCGAAAAACCGATTAACCGAGTAACCAAAAACCGGTTAACCGAAAACCGGTTAACCAAAAAATCGATTAACCGAAAATCGATTAACCAATTTTCGGTTTGGATAAAAATTGCGGTTAACCGAAAACCGGTTAACCAGTTAACCGAAAAATCGGTTTCAGTTGCCAGCACTAATTCTAAATACTTTCGATACACCGGCACCGTTTCGATTCTTCGCAATGCATTTAATAAAATAATTAGCCTTCCCTGAAAAGGCCTAAAGGTTTGATGGGTAGCTTCTCGAAGTTGATCAATATTGTGGTATTGTCTCTTTTATAACTGATTTTCTATATACCCGATAAAAACATCCAACACAGAAAGATCAGGTGATCTTGGAGGCCACCTACAGGTCTATTGGTACTAATCCATTTATCGGGAAATGTGGTTTCTAAATATTCTCTCACTATATGAGAATTGTGACTCGTAGTTCCATCTTGCTGGTAATAAATATTATTTAAATCGGCCAAAGGACCATCCTCTAATATTTCGATTAGTGCATTTCGCATTATATCTAGGTGTCTATTTCCGGTTAAAGATCCTTCATAGATAAAATACTTAATTTTAGTGCTAGAAATAAAGCATAACACGCTAAATTCAAACCGACCTTGTGGAAATATTACGAGTTGTTTCTCTTGATACCAGTAACTTGAATTTTTTCGGTTAAAGATACCAGAACTCGTAACATAAGCCTTGTCGGACCATACCACCCTTCTTTTAGGTACAACTTGCAAAAAACTATCCTACGTTCTGCATCACCGGGATGCAAATGTTGGACGAGATGGTATTTGTATGTTTTGGATTCATATTTTCTTAGTATTAACTTCGTTTTTGATTTTTTATCCCAACTTTATCATACACTTTTTTTGCATGATATGGATTCTCCTTTTTCCCCGTTTTTCTTGTTGTAAAAATTAGACCTTTAGTTCTTTAAAAGATCCGTGCTCAGTGAGATTGGCGTGGATTTTCTGAAATATTCCTTAATCAGGTTGTTGTCTTTCTGCATATCTACGAAAAATTTTAATATGTAACAAAAAGCTAATAATTGATAACAATAATTATTATTACAACTTTTTTATTTCTGTTATGAATACTAATGGTATCTAACAAATGATTTTAAAACTCACCTACTGAAATATGCTGTGAGGCTGCGTTAGCGTCTTCGTTGGCTTGGATGAAACAAACATACATATCGTGTCTTTTATAATTCTCATATTTATTGTTTTGTGCCATGTTTTCCACAGAAATAAAAAATAAATTTTTAAAATCAAACAAATACCAGTAACATTTGGCAACAATCCTTAATGGCGCATTTACAGAATTTCGTTTTCTGTCAGGGCCTAGCCATACGATAAATGTTAAAATTATCCCTTTTTAAAAGGAATAAATATGGACTACTATATATTTTTGCAACGCTCCTAAAAAGAGGAATAAGACAAAGAAATAATATATAGGGTGCTCCTTTTAAAAAAAACAAAAGTTTGGGTCATAACTGAAAAACAAAACTTTTTAGAAAAAAACTAACTACGTCACTGAATTCTACATAAAAACTCTATAACAACCCATTCCGTTTACGGCAATGAAAGTTTTATGAAATAACAGAACTCTAATAATAATGGGCTGAAAATTAATCCAAAAAAGTCAGCAGTAATGTTCTTTGGACCTAATAACGAGTGGGCTAAAACTAACATCAATGTGGCCATGGCACAGGTCAAAATTCCGATTGTCAGCGAATACAAAAACCTAGGAATTATTTTCGATAATAAATTAAAATTTAGAAGTCAAGTCGCACGGGTTGCTCAAATAGCGTACTATTGTTTACGCAATTTATATAAAAATCAATTTATTCTAAACTTAAAATTAAAAAAACAGTTATGTGAATCTTTAGTGCTTTCTCATTGTACCAATTGCAATTTTGTATATGGTCCCTGCTTAGATATCAATTCAAAAACTTCAGAAAATTCAAAACTCCTGCATTTGTTTCATTTTTGGTTTGAGAATTAGGGATCGCGTCAGTCATAAATTAAAAGAATTGAGGTGGCTGAGTTTAAAGGACCGAGAAAAACTGCATCTGGGATGATTTCTGCATAGACTCCTAAAAAGTGGAACTCTACAAAATCTACGTGAAAAGCTGATTTTTCGGAATACCTTACATTAGCGCAATACCAGACACAAGGACCGCTTTCAAATTCCTAAGCATCATACAAGTCTTTTTAAACATTCGTTTAGCTATACATCCATCAGGCTCCTTAATGAGATTCCTGTCAATTGGCTGGATCTAGCGTGTGTTTCTTTTAAAGCTAGGTATAGAAACTTTCTGCTTGATAATAATTGTTGACTACTTTGTTTTTTCTATCTTTTTTCTTGTCTAGATGATTTTGTTTCCTTTCTTTGCTTTGTATAAGAAGTTTATATAACTTATCTTCACTTTTTCACAATAATTACAGTATAGTTTAATTTTGCAGTTTATACTTTACACTTACCTTATAGTTTAAGTAGATTATATTAGGCATGTTTTATTTTAGACTCTTATGTAAGTTAAATATTATGTAAATTGTATTCTTTTGCATGCTCGGTTAAAAGCAGCACTGCTCTACTTCGCCGAGTTTAAAATAAAGGCATATTATTATTATTATTATTATTATTATTACAGTAAGTCGAAACCCCCTCTGTCTATTTTTTATAATAAGGCAGCGGCAATATGAAAACACACGAAAACTGGACACCCTGTACACCAAGGCATGCATATAGGAGCGTTTGCACCGGGTGTCCCACTAAGAATGGCTGTCGGCCGTATCTCAGAAAGTGTTATTCGTATGGCTTGCGGAAAAAAAATATATTAGGTAAAGTGGTCATGAGAAATTGCTGGAAATTATTTTCAAGTTTCTCAGACTGGCGCTAGAGGGCGCAACAGTAACGGTAAATATGAATCACGAAGTTTCCTCAAAAGTCGCCTAGTTAAGGTATCCCGAAAATAACATTTTTGTATATTTCGATGATTTATTAATAAAATTCACCTATAGAACGTGTTCCTCACTTTTCAAATAAAGTGGTGGAGGAAGGTTGAACATTATTTGTAATAAATGCTGATAACTCCGGTCTGGCTTAGCATAACTTAGTAAACTAAGTTTTGTTAAAAAGGGCTTCTTTCACTCTATATATCATCTTATGAACTACGATAATATGTGTTTTACACTAGGCGCTAGGGGGCGCTGTCTTACAACTTCACAATCATTGCGCGTTTTTTCCATAATTGTAAATATAATAGTATATTCAATTTTACCTGATTACAAGGATGATTAAAAGTCTAAAAAGTCAACGAAAACCGCAAGTTAATATCTATTTTCAATCCGGAGATATCAACGACAATAATCATAATTACGGAACATTATGATTTTATTTTCAAGTTGCCATTGTAAAGGTTTTTTTAAGAGTCAAATAGGCCTTGGAAAAACAAAATATGAAGGTACGTATGTTTCAAGCAAATATATTGTTACGACAATAATTCTCAGTGGCGCCCTAAATGTTTAAATTGTCGCCCATCGTTCTGTATACACGACTCCAATCTCTCCCTGGTTGGTAATACTGCAGTTTCCACCTCTACCATAGGGATACGGCGGCTGCTGTCGATTACCCTTTCTATTATGTTTTCCCTTGTGGTGGGTCTGGTAACGAGAACAAGATCCTTCAATCTACCCCATATATAAAAATCTAGGCATGTTAAGTCAGGTGATCTAAAATAGAAATTACCACTTTCATTAACAGTATATCCTATAATTATACCTGGCAGGCCACGGAAATATACTCCCTCTTCCTATCCACCTTGTAGGTGCAAATGTGTCGTCAAGAAATTGACGAACGTTTGCCGCAAAATGTGCAGGGCATCCATCGTGTTGGAAAACCATAGTTCTGCGAATATCCAAGGGCACATCTTCGAGAAGGATTGGGAGTTCGCAATTTAAAAAATGTAAATATCTTTGCCCAGTAAGCGACTCATTAAATACAAACTATTCTGCCACCCAAAATGCCGCACCATACATTGACACTCCATCTTCCTTGATGCTGCGCCTCCCGCATCCAATGGGGATTATCCCGCGACCAATAATGCATATTATGGCGGTTTACTCCTCCATTACTATGGAAAGTAGCTTCATCAGTCCACAAAATTTTGGAGAGGAGATTTCTATCTTCCAATATCATATTGAGCAACCAATAGCAATGATCCAATCTTCTATCATAATCTTGCGGGATCAAAGCCCGGTGGAGCACAATATGGTAGCGATGTAACCTAAAGAAAAACAAAATACTTATTACATTGACTTAAAAACTATTAAGAGAAATATTGGCATTCTTCTAAACTATTTAAGAGTTATAACAGATAGATATAATTACTTACCTTTCTTCTAATAAAATCCTATGCACAGTAGAGCGAGTAACGCCCAAGTCTCTAACAAGTAATCTAATACTAATTTGTGGATTAAATTCCACATAATATGCCAAAACCTTTACAATGTTTTCCTCGGTTCGACCTCGGCGGCGTCTGCGATATACAGGGCGACGAATACTTCCAGTAGTACGAAAACGGCTAGCTAAACGATTAAACATTCTACTGTCGTATCGGCGCCTTTGAGGGTATCGTACTGCGTAAACCCGTTCAGCAATTGTTACATTTCCCAAGCATTCAAAATACACCGCAATGATGTCAACCGCTTCTTCAAGTAACAGAGGCATTTTGAAAATCAAATACGACACAACACTGTTGGCACGACAAAGATTTTGACGTAATAATAAAAGGTGACAGGCGTGCACAGTTTTAATTCATATTTTGTTTTTCCAAGGCCTATTTGACTCTTAGAAAAACCTTTACAATGGCAACTTGAAAATAAAATCATAATGTCCGGTAATTATGATTATTGTTGTTGATATCTCCTGATTGAAAATAGATAATAACTTGCTCCTTTGAAAATGACCTGAAAGGGTCGAAACACGCGTGTCAGGTAACTGAATAAATAGTGAAACATAACAAGCAATTTTAATTTTACCCATAATGGATAATATACGGTTTTACCAAGAATGTAGCCCAACGCAAGTTAATTACATACTTAATAATTATTATCAATCATAAAGTAACGTTCAGGTGAGTGTCTTCTTCTTACTTCAGTTTAAGGTAATAGAACACAGCGGCGTGTTGCACTACGATCTGCCACTTATATTTTTAGGGTTCCGTGCCTGAGAGGTAAATTATTACTCCGCAAGCGTCTGGTTTGCTTCCGAACCCGCCATAGTTGTGGAGTAAAAAAATTTTTTAGATTGTTTATTTGTTTTTTCGTATCGTTTTACATTTTGTAATGGTCCAGTAACGTTTTTTAAAACTTTTTAATCTGTTATGTGTCATTTGTGATTGTGTTTCCATTGATTTTTAATTTATTATTCCTAAGGTAGGTTAGGCTTTTAAACTTTATGTGTAAATCAGATGTTTTCGTACGACTCTGGTTTTAGGTCTGATGATGCCCATTGTTTGGGCGAAACATGTAACCACCACCACCTAACTAAAATTATAATTTGACTGAGACCGAGACTTAGTGTGTCTTTATTTATTAATGGAAGCATATACTTTTAAATATTATCGTATATAAAATTATTGAAGTTCACATTTAGATTGTCCTATTAATAAATAAATTGCAAATAATTTTTGACGTTTACTTTCAAAATGTCACTTCTAACAGTAGGTAGGTACTGCCTTAAAGTAACATTTTGAAGGCTCCTGGAAATTTGCATTTTTAACACGTCTGCATATAAAAACTTTTATACACAATTTAAGAAAAACTTAAACCTGATTTACCCTTAATTTAATTTAATAAAAAGTGGATTTGCGAAGATCACTTTAACTTTAGTTTAAATGTAATTTTGCTTTGGGTACATGTAAAGTAGCGAAAGTTAAAAGTACACCAAGGCATGTATGTAAGAGCGTTTGAACAAAGTTTAAGAGCAAGTTAAAATTACTTTAACATGAATATAATTTTAAAAAAGCTGGATGTATGCAACTCCTTTTACTTTACATTTAATTTGGTGCAAGTACTTTAAGACACAAGAGCATTTATATATAATTTAGGAACACCTTAAACTTTATTTATTTTTAACTGGTAACTGCTAAAACATAACATAAATTCAAGAGAAAATGAATATGCATACATGCAAGCTAGTTAACAGAGGCTTTAATTGATTGGATGCCATAAATTTGATGTTTCTGCGTCTTTAGTTTTAAGGTACAACTAAGAAAGGTTTCCATCGAGGTCTTCCTGCACATAATAAATCAGTGGCGCAGATCAAAAAATCAATTTGTGTTCGACGTCAAGTATTAGGTGAGGGCAAGTGGTGATGAATTAATTTATGAATCTATTATTATTTATATTATATACAAGGTGTTATTTAAGAAGTGTCCGATATTTTACGGGACGATTCCTTAGTTATTTATAAGGTGGAACGTTCATATAACAAGCCTCTCATTTTTGAGACACAGGGTGTTGCAAATGTTAACAAGAACAAAACATATGTAGGCATTTTATTGGCTAATGAAAGTACATTTTCATTAATTTCTTGATTTCGACTTCATTTAGGAGATAAATGCTATTTTGTCAAACTCTGATATGAGCATAGCGATATGCAAATAAATGCCACTTATTTCTTTATTATTCTTTTTCTCGAGAACGATTGCTCGTAGCGACTTTTACCAAGTATACCTTTTTAATGTAAAAATGATGAGGAAACCCATTTTTTTGCTTAAAAATGTAATACAGGCACGTTGACTTGTCAAAAGAGTAAAAAGACACGTAGGTGGCGCCCTCTACAAGTGAGAGCCATACTAACATAGAATTCGAATTTCGCATTTTAAAAAACCCCTAGATACCAATTTTCGTCCAAATATAGACGTTATTTTAAAAATTATTTACACAAAACAAAAATAAAAGTAAAATTTTTAACACCCTGTATCTCAAAAATGAAGAGCTTGCGGACCCATGCTTATATGAACTTTTCACCTTATAAATAACTGAGGAATCGTCCTGTAAAATATCGAACACCTATTAAATAACACCCTGTATTTCATTATTTGTGTTTTTTAAATAATATAAACTATAGAGCTGCTGGAAAAGTTTTTTGAAAAATTAAGGGAACTTGCATATTACACACCATTATAATATACACGCACAAGTGAACCTGACAAAAAACAATATTAAGAAACGTTTTAATTTCAATATTTTAAAGTATAGAATTCTCTATGTAAGCTTTGCGTTATGTTTGTCTTTCTGAATTTTGTCAACAACTCATTGCTCTCTATTTCTCCATTGAACCTCAAGTAAGCTCTCTTTTCCCTCTTTACAGCTGCGGGAGTAAAGTTCCGAGGATCTTTATATCGTACCCAGTTCATATTTTGTGCGATCTTTTTTGTAAGTCGTATACGCTTTATCCCTATCAGACATAAGTTTTTTCACGGCAGAATTTAACCAAGGGGCAGGAGCCTTATTCATTCGAACGGTCTTTGTTAATTTCAAAAAGACGTGCTAAGTTATCTTGAATAAACTAAACCTTATCTTCAATATTATTTATATTGAAAATGTCATCTCACGACAAGGTTGACAGATCATTATAGAAATTTTCGTCATTAAAGTTATGAAAGTCGCGAAAAGTTTACATCCTTTGTGTCTGTCTTGGTGTACTCACCATAAATTCCACGAAAACAAGCCTGTGATCAGAAATTAACGCCGCCGTCAGTCAGAACTTTACCAAGTCAACCATTCCACCTCTAACACGTTCTGATGGCACTGTTAAGACCAAAGCACAGGAAAAAGCAAACTTAGTGGCGAAACTGTTCTCTTCTCATTCAACGGTTAATTTTCAGGGAGAACTCCACCAAATATTCCCCCTGTAGAATCGAGAATTCTCGAGGTTGATTTCCGGCAGCGCATGTTAAAGGAATCTTGAGGAGTCTTGACACCAAAAAAGCTTCTGCTCCTGACGCAATTCCAGTCATCGTAATTAAGACATGCGCTGATGACTTGACACCGATATTTTATAGATTTTTTAACTACTAGTCTTGCAAAAAGAAATATTTCCTTCTTGCTAGAAAACAGCGCGAGTCCATACCCAAAAAAGACAAGGAGACCTTGCCAAACATCTATCGTACAGTCGCATTGCTTTCGGCTGTATCAAAAGTTATAGAGAAGGCTATTAATGAAAAATTATTAAAGTACCACTATTAGTGACCGCCAGTATGGATTTCGTAAGTCTAGATCAACAGGAGACCTTCCCGCTTATGTTACTTACGTTTGGAATAACGCAATAGAACATCATGGGGAGTCTCGGGCGGTAGCACTGAACATTTCTAAGACCTTTGACCGAGTATGGCATGGGGGGCTCCTATCCAAAATGAGAGCGTACGGAATGCCGGCTCAACTTTGTTCATGGTTGTCAAGCTTTCTCAAAGACTGTTCTCTGCGAGCGGCGATGAACGGGTTTCTTTCAGACACATTTAGCAGCAATGCTGGAGTCCCTTAAGGTTCTATATTGTCGCCCATTCTCTCCTAAATACACTAACGATCTTTTGGAAAAAACTAAAGATCCTATATATAGCTTCGCTGATGACAGCACACTTGTTTCATCTTTTACTTTAGATGCTCGAACATCAACTGTCAATGCACATCTCTATAGGCAGCAAGTGGTCTCACATCTCAACAAAGACCTGGAAGAAATTTTTTCTTGGGGTACAGTAATCAGGTAGAATTTAACGCTCAAAAAACCCAGACGGCAGTTTTCTCTAAAAAAGTTAATGTTGGGGAACCGGATATAATCACGGCGGGACACTCGATTCCCTTGGCTTCATTAACTAATTTAATGGACGTCAATTTGGATAGTCACTTGTCTTGGCATAGTCACGTTGCGGCCATCGCTAAGGTAGCCTTGCAGAAGCTTGGAATAACTTTCCGAACTAAGAACCTCTATACACCCGAACAACTTTTGATGCTCTATGAAGCCCAAATTAGACCATCGCTAGATTACTTTCGCATATTTGTGGCTTTGCTCCCAAATATACCCTAAGATTGCTGGATTTTATTCAAAGAAGAGCCATTCGTTTGATGGGTGACCAGATCTGACAAACAACCTTTAATATCGAAGGCAAGTTGACGACTTGAGTCTATTTCATAGCAAGTGCTCAACTGAGGTTGCCCGCAACGAGCCACTGCAGTCCACCCGTACGTGGTCCAGCTTAATGTTCCTCGAACAAAACTGTTTAAGGATGCTTTCATCTGGAGAACTTCATCACTCTGGAACGACTTCCCTGAGGCCGTGTTCCTCAACGTGTATAATCTCCAAAGATACAAGACCAACGTGAATCGATTTCTGCGCACACGCACCGTTCGCAGAGCGCAATAAAGGATTAATCCTGCAGTGCTGTGCCTTATCATAAGAAAAAAGTGAAATCTGCATTCATAGTATCGCCAATATCGGTATCATTTACAAAAATCGGATAAATCAACGTCAATCAGTGTCCTTTTAGCGATAGCACCAGCCTCATAACTTTCATGATAACAATTATTGTTGCAACAATGGTATCCTCGGAAGTTTTCTTATAGTAAGTGTTAACAGGGCATTCATAATTTATATCTAGAACAACAGGAAATTGCTACACTAAGCAAATATAGTTTTAGCTGATGTTCTAATTTAAATTCGATTTATTTAAATAAATGGAATTTATTGCAAATTGCACACTCAAGATAATCGCATTCCTATTCTAGGTTTATTTTTACAATTATTACATGCAAATTGCAAAACAAGTTGACAAAAATAGGAGACCCATTTAAAAAAATGACCATTAATTATTTTCGACCCATGAACACTTAACATTTTTATGTATACTACAATAATCTAAAATTCTTTCAGTTACTCTATAAAAGTACATACAGTCAAGGATGTGCTGGGTAAAAATAGTTAATTAAATTAGCATGAGAAGACTTACAACAGTTAGTTCGCGCAGGTAAAGACGGACTGATACCTGAACTAACCTGCCCATAAGTCAACTGGAAAATCATTGAGGCATGTACGTTTCTAGTAGATAGTCACAAAACATAGACACTTACCATTAGGCTTTACATAATATTGACGGATATTCACTGGCTTCCCCTATGGCTTTTCTTTTGCAGGAATAACTTACTCAATGTTTGGGCCAAAGGTGCGAAGACTTTTGATTCGCAACCTTTTTTTAAACATCTCCATATTCTATCGCCCTTTGTTGAAAAAATCTGTAACCATTTATCTACTGAATATAACATAATATACGAAACTGTTAGCTCAGCATTATAATACATTTTATTCTTTGAACCCCCAGGTTCTCTTTAACCCTTAAAAAGCTCTTCAATGATACGCAAGTTTAAATCAGAACTTGTTTTATATTATTATATTTGAGACAATTTAAAATGGAAAGCCCCCCGGCTTTTAAATTTAAATTTCAATATTGTAAAGGTGTACATACACTATCAGATTTAGCAGCAGCAGCGAGTGATTTTTTGTTAATAGACAAATATCTATATTTGACTGTCATTGTAAAATAGCTATTTATTTCAGGAAATACCTGACCAAATAGGTTGGCCTCTTCACTCTTCTGTTTTTTGACCCATCTTTTTATATTGGATTATTAGCCCAGGGTTGTAACTTCCAACAGAACTATCACCTTAACTATAACTATACATTGTATTGTAACTGTACGTCTGGAAAAACGTAATAGAACATCATGGGGAGTCCCGGGCGGTAGCCCTGGATATTTCCAAGGCTTTTGACCGAGTATAGCTCCTAACTAAAGTGAGAGCATACCGAATGCCGGTTCAATTTTGTTTATGGCTGTCGAGCTTTCTTAAAAACCGTTCTCTGCGAGTGGCGATGGACGGATTTCTTTCAGACACATTTAACATCAACGCCGGAGTCCCTCAAGGTTCTATATTGTCGCCCACCCTTTTCTTACAATAAATTACCGATCTTTTGGAAAAAACTAAAAATCCTATATATAGCTTCGCTGATGACAGCACACTTGTTTCATCTCTTACTTTGGATGCTCGGACATCGGCTGGTAATGCACATCTCTATAGGCAGCAAGAGGTCTCACATCTCAACAAAGACCTGAAAGAAATTCTGTCTTGGGGTGACAGTAACAAGTAGAATTTAGAAGGGAGCTTCGCAGAAGCTTGGAATACTTCTACGAACTAAGAACCTCTATACACCCCAACAACTTTTGATGCTCTATAAAGCCCAAATTCGAACATCGCTGAAGTACTGTTCCCATATTTGGGGCTCTGCTCCTAAACATACCCTGAGATTGCTAGATTCCATTCTTGGAAGAGCCATTTGCTTGATCGGTGACCATGACCTGACAAACAACCGGGAAAGGCTTGAACATCGAAGGCGGGTTGACGACTTGAGTCTATTTTAAAAATATTTTTCAGGCAAGTGCTCAACTGAGGTTGCCCGCTTGATTCCACCCAGAGCGGTGTAGGTGCGTGGTGGAAATACACGACGAGCCACTGCAGCTCACCCGTACGTGGTTCAGCTTAGTGTCCCTCGAACGACACTGTTTAAAAATTGTTTCATCTGGAGAACGTCATCACTCTGGAACGACCTCCCTGAGGCCCTGTTCCCCAACGAGTATATTCTCCAAAGATTCAAGACCAACGTGAATCATTTCTGGCGCACACGTACCGTTCGCAGAGCGCCATAAAGGATTAATCATGTAGTGCTCTGCCTTATCATAAAAAGAAAAAAAGTCAAACGTAGATGTAGCAATATTAAGATTCCTAGACTATACAGGAGTTTTCACTTAAAACTCGACAACGATTTGGATTTCATAAAAAGCCTTTATTAAGTAGGATTGCTTTGCATCTTTTCAAGATAACATCAATTCGAAGCCCTGGGTGACGCGACGCTTTAAAATTATAAATCGATTTCAGGGACTTCGAAGGTAGGAACATTTGAAAGTATTTTAAATTTTAAGAGTTTTTTGTTATTTTCCCTATTTCCATTAGTTTACTCAGTTTTAGGTAATACTAGGTTTTATAAAACCTAATTTCAATAATTTTAATGGGTACCTATGTATAGTAAGTAAGCTTATCCCAGTCAATTATCAAAGAAGGCCGCTTTCTGTGTGGGAGGAAATACGCCAAAGTTATTTTTATCCACAAAAAAAGGTGAAGACCCCCACCATCCCTTCAAGCCTATTATCAAGCTTATCAAGGGAAAATAATCGAGAAGTTAATTGCATTAACGACTTTGTTTTCGAGCGGAATGTCGTGCCTAATGAACAGTTTGACTTAGTAGCTGAACATTGCACATACATATAGGCAGACTGGCCTTACGTCAAATATTATGAAGGGTTTCAACAGAAGAGCACACACGCGGGCAGTTTCCTTTGACGTCAGCGAGGCTTATGATAAGGCATGGTACAACGGTCTACTTCTAAAGATAATGAGACTCTACCTCACTAAGGTAGTGGCTTCTTCTCTGGACAATAGAAGTTTTACAGTCTCGTCGGAGTACGCGCTTTCTTTACCAAAACTCATCAGTGCTGGAGTGCCGCAAGGCTCACGTCTACATCCGATGCTATACCACATAATATATAATATACACTCACGACATACTAAAAGATAGACAAAATGAGCTCTATTTACTTGCTGTCGACACTGCAATTACTGTGAAATCCAAATAACCGTGGTTAATAATCTCAAGATTGCAGCGCCATATTAAACTTATAGAATAACGGCTAAGCGAGGGCCATATTTTTCTCGAAAAGTCACCTTAGAAGAAACTAGACTTCATGTCAACAAGGTACAGGTACATTGGTGCCAGGACGTTAAATACCTGGGACATACCAAAGACTGCATTGGAGCCTAAATTTAATAAACGGAGTTAAGCTGACATTGCGCCAATTAAGCTCAATGTACTCCCTGCTTTACAGGAGAAGTTGAATTTGTAATAGAACTAAAATCCACCTTTACAAGGTCTTGGTCAGGCCGGTTCTGACTTATCGTGCATCATTGTGGTGTAACATAAGCAGAGCGAAGTTACACGTTTCGGGTAATTCAGAATAGAGCGCTCAGATTGATCGCAAATATCTCAAGGTAGACAATGAATCGTGTACTGCACGACGAGTCTTGAATACCGACAATCAAACGAATTTTTCTTGAAAATGGCTATTACAGACGTAGAGACATTTCGAATTTATAATGCAACACATTCTAGAACAAGACCTGACTCGACACACAAACTACCGAAAGACTGGCATCCAATTGGTGAGTATGGTGAGCCCAATCAACAGTAGAGTGGCACTAGAAATAGTGGATAAGCGCTATCAGCACCGACCAAAATAAAGAAAAAAGACGACAAAAGGCGCCAACATAAGCAGCACTTAATATCTTAGAACAAATACGCACAACACACGAACAAATAAAGCTTTTGCCGAATAATAATCAAAATTTATACCAGCAACTCTGAATAAGTAATCGTCGATAGAAAGAAGTCAAAGGATTATCCAAACCTAATAATACATAGAAGATCCCATTGTAGGTATCTATGTCTCATAAAAGCAAATAATTTACATTCCCTAAGGAAAGTGCAACACCCCGACAGATTATGACATTGGATTAATTGTATTTGTGACGTTGTCATTGATACGAATGGTTCAATACACTATCCAAGAAAAAGTGGATATGTTAGTAATTTATGGTGAATGCAGGCCAAATGTTAAGAACACACAAAGAGTGTATGGTCATTGTTATTCTCATAGAAAAATTCCTGATGATCAAACTTTTGCAGCTCTGTGTAAGAACTGAAAGAGTATGGCTGCTTTCAGAAACCGAAATGAGATAGAAGAAAAAGTGATACAAAGGATGAAAATACAGCCTAAGTTTTACAGCAAGTTAATGATAATCCTAAATCTTCACTAGCCAAAATCAGAGGAAATACTGGTGTTTCCATAAGCTCTACACGGACACACAATAACAAGTTTCATCCATACGAAACTAAATTAATCCAGGGCATCCCGCACAAAGACTGGAATTCTTAGCAAGAATTTCCTAATTGTATTGCCAAAATGCAAATCTTGTCTAACATTTTATGGAACGACGAGAGTCGCATTCATAATATTGTAATCTTGAACCGACATAATTGTCGCTATTAAAATCATTCTCGTTGTATTAGAGACAACAAGACAATTCAGCTGCACAGTATTCCAGCCTAAACATTCAGTTGTCGTGGATATTGTGTATGGGAATTCCTCATTAAATAAGGATTATTATCGGAGCAATTACGCATATTGTGTCTATTGACCTCTCCACTGGATTGAAATGCGGCTTCATTAGAAAAGCATGTCCAGAAAGAAAATCCTCCATTTTCGTTAATAGTCATTTGGTATTCGTTTTTGACATATAGGCCCTCGGAGCTTTAGGTAAAAACCCTTGTATAAGCTACCTATATTAAAATTAAGAAGTAAGGAATAAACAGAGCTGACCCTTAATAATCAATCAGTCTAGATTTCACTCAAAAAATCTTTTATTTTTACTACTGTTGGTGGAAGATCTGAAATAAAGAAAAAACTAAAAGTCGTTCCCCGTCTCCCTGGTTTACATATGTCGAAAAGGACTAGCTAACGATAAAACTTACGTACGTAAAGTACCTACCTAGAATCTATAACTGTCTACAGCTGTTTTTCGGTGAAAATATCTGTGTTTTCTGTGCTCAGATGAATGAATTTTCTTATACTAAAGAAACTCGTAGCGATATCACCATATCACAATAAGAATATTAAATAGTAAATACGTGTCCCTTAGTATATTTCTATTAATAATGCTAAACCAACAAACATAAAAGTCATGACTAAAGGGCGGAATATATGCATTTAAATTTAGCCAACATATGCGCATATATATGCCTTCTTCGCCTTTATTAAAAAAAAATGCAAAAAAAAACAAAGAAAAATAAAAGTAAACAATTTTTTAACCTGAAATTGTATAAAAGGCATTTATTACTAGATAAATATTTTTCAAAATTTTCAACTCTAAACGATTGTTTTCTATCAGTAAAAATATGTTTAACAAGGAGAAACTTCTTTCAACATCTACTGATGTAATCGGACAATACTGCAACTTCGCTGGATGGTTAACCTTCCTGAATGCATTTGAATGCAATTAAGTATTTAAATTCTTCATTCTTTTTTACAGTTACATCCAATTTGTTCTTTACTTGACCTCCTACTTTACCGGGAATGTTGTTCTATTTAGCGCAAAAAGTTTCAACAATAGTAATTGAGTCTCTTAAGCTCAAGATTCTACTCTCTAACGAGGATATTATGTCCGGTATATAACTGAATTTTCATTAACTACACTTGCACTTTTTAACAACTCTTTACTTTGTGGGTCCTTGCATATCACACTGCGAATCGTCATCTAAATCCAAAATTAGTTCTTTAATGGCTTCGAAATGTTCTGCGTAGAATATTGCGGCCTTAATCTATATTCCCAACCGGGTAACTACAAGTTCTGGTGGTAAACCAACTCCTGGTAATCTCTCCTTATACATCTGCACTCTTAGAGGTGCTTTTAGAAATACTTTTTTTTATATTTGAAATTAATTCATTTACTAAAGGATATTCAGTTCTGACGGTTTTTGGTACTCGGTTTATTCCATGTAAAAGACAAGTCACATGTACCATATTGGAGTATTAAGTTTTGGCCTACTTTTACCATAGACGGTCCTGCATCAGAAAAGAGCATTAAAAACTTTTCTTTTGACTGGATTTGGTAAGAAAAAGCTCGATAGGGACTGCTGAATAAATCGAGTTACGGTCACATTATTAGTTCTGTCTAGCTGCTTAGAAGCTATTAAATATGGGTTTGTTGCTTTATCTTCTTGAAGTGCTCCTATCATAAGATGTGTGATACATCTGCCACAAGCATCTGTGCATTCATGAACAATAATGTAAACACTCAGCTGAACTGGTTCAGATTTCATTTTTTGTAACTTTGGTTTATGCAGCGGTGTTTTCAAATCTTGATCGATTTGGAACTTCTTTTCACAAACAATAATTTTTGCACAAGCTTTACAGAAGACTTGTTCTCCACGAAACTCTAACTCTGGGAAATTTTTATTCCACGAAGACGTTTTCGCCATTATAGATACTGAAACAAGTGTCGGACTGGACATTAAACCTATGAGTCTACAAGTTTTCATGACCGAGGCGTTTTTAATTTTTTGATAACGCCGCAAACATAAAAGTATGCTTATAAAATAATAATTTGAGAAAAATATGCGTTTTATTATAAAATTAACAAAATATTCTAAAAATGCATATAATATATGCACTTTGCATATATTCCGCCCTTAAGTCATGACCATCATTTTGATACTTGTCCATCTCATCAGGACAGCTCAATACATCAGAGCTAATTAAAGGGCCAACGTTGGATCATATTGGCTAAGCAGGTGTAAAATCTTTTAAATAATTTAAAATAACCCACAAGCTTCTAATAAGGCATCTTCCAGTAGAGCGCCTAATCTATAAATTGGAATAAATGAGGTGAGGAAGTATGTATTGTGAATTGAAGTATATTTAGTATAAAAAAAAAGATAACATTGGGCAAATATCCTCCGCGACGTCCTTTGCAAGAGTCGATCCGAGAGACCCAATTTCGGATTACTTTTCGATACAATTTGGGCTGAATTTTAACATGGTTTAAATAATATGGTTCCCTAGGTCGTAAATTGTTGTTAGCTTAATGTCATACACCAAAAATGTTACGTAGTCTCAAAGAAAAATTTCTAAGGGCGGTTAATATCACGATTTTTTTGGTCCATTGCTGTCAACTTTGAGAAAATGCGACCTGGTAGCTTTTCCCCAATAACTCCACTGTCTCACCCACTTTGTCACCTATATTGGATATAATCCAATTTTGGGGAATAAATGCTTATGATATTTCGATACCGTCCCTGTCTTCCCTCTCGCGTCCCGGAAGATGTACGGTCTGATGACGCCACCCGACCAAAATCTACAATAAACTGTCAGTTTCGATCAATTGTAGATTGATATAGTCCTAGATTCGATACTTATGCTTTCTTACGAAATTGCCAAAAATGCGCTTTGCGCTGAAGAGGATTTTGTAACCACGAGCAGGGATGAATTTAGTAATTAATTCTCAGAATTTCGGCGCGTTGTTGAATCGAATAGGTACCTTTAAATGATTAAATGGCAGCTAAAACAGAACACACTCATCGCCGAATAACAGCTAGCCGTGTTCACTTAAACATATATTCAATCAGCTACTAAAGTGCATACGTACCAATTGAAAAACCCTTAATATTGATTGCGAACCAAACAATTTGCTGATGGTTCCAACATATGGAGTCCGGCTTAATGTTAATAAGTCAATATTTGCAGGGATGCTCTAACGTATGTATGCTGACGCTCAAATGGGGAAATGAAGGACCAATTTATCTCAAATGCAAACAAACTGATCATACATACATACATATTACGTTAGTCAGTTGCAGCTAAAATAGAAGAGAATCTGCGAAGTACGACTTTGAATTGCATACTTATATTTATGTCGATAGAAAATCTTATAGTGTACGAACAACGTTAGGGTTAATTCGGGTCATCCGCAGTTGTTAGTAAACAACACATTAATTGCGAGTTGCGCAGCGTAAATGCGCGCCTGATCGGCGGCAAGGAAGATCAAAGGGACCGCCGAGGACCACGTGGAGCAATCAGTCCCCGGGGCACGGTAACAACTGGGGCAATTGGCGCTTTGTGTTTTGTGTCTTGCGTTATTCATGTTCAGGTGCGGCGGTGCCGAGAGCCGAAGAGAGTAACACAGGTAGTCGGTAGTGAAGAGTGGCTTTTTCGGTTGCCTTTATTGGCTCGAGCCTTTTTATGGGTATAGCAATTAATTTTTTTTTACTTTAAAATTATGCTCGTGTTATAAGGATGCACGCTTTTACATTCTTTGGGAACCTATTTCTCGGTTCGTAAAGTATTACTTTTCGAACGTTCTGTATTGGTATTGGTCGACACGACACAATGACTAGGTCTGGCGTGGAACCTGAAAATACGTCACTATTAGGGAAAATATCCAGTTAAATTTGCACGAACAAAGTATTTACTCCTTCAAATTTATGTAATATTTTTTTCGGCTGATGACACTGAAATTTGGTGAAACACGTCAAATTAGATCTGGACGTGGGTAACCTTAGAGGTGTTTGTTTTGGTATTAAATTAAACCGTCTCACCCCGAAGATATCTATCCCTGAAATCTTAAATGAAAATATCCATTTATTTTTGTAGATTTTCAATTCCTTATGCAATTTTAGACAAATATGTCAAACAATTGAGTACCTAACCGCACATTTTCACGAAACGCTCAAATGCGGAAATGTAGCACATTTAAAATTGAAATACCGCAACTTTTAGCGAGTAGGGAGTTGCATCCCCTAAGCGGTCATAGGGTAAACCCTATAGTCACTGGACACGCTATAGTTACTGGATATTCTGATTGTGAATCCTAAAACTAAGCTTTCTTATTTAGCTAACTAATGTACCAGAGACAAAAGAAAGCCAATCTCGCTTAAACAGTGGGACAAACACTTTTCTAAACTACTAAAGGAAGACAGTGCCGAATCTCAAGAACAATAAGATCAAAAGGTTTAAATACTCGCATCACCTATTAGAATAACCAAAAACGAAGTAACAAGAGTCGCAAAGTCCTAAAAAATAGAAAGGTACCAGGTCCTGGAAACATAGCTGCGGAACTAATAAAAAATGGAAGAAATAAGCTTTACCAATATCTCACAAACATATTGCAAAAAAATATAAATGGAATGACGGTACCCAAAGAATGGAGAACATCATTAATGTCAACAATCCACAAGAAAGGAAAGCGGGATGACTGCGATAACTACAGAGGCATTGCCGTCACTAGTACCCTAAGTCAAGTTTATGGGAAGATAATAGAGGAAAAGATAGAAACTGGAATATCTCAAGATGGAAGCCGACGAATCAGGATTCCGAGCGGGAAGATCCACCACAGACCACCTATTTTGCGTCACCCAACTGATAGAAAAAATTCTCGCATTCAACCAGGAAGTGCACCGTTTATATGTGGACCTTAAAAAAAAGCCTATTACAGTGTACCCCAAGACCAGTTATGGAAGACCCTCGAACAAACAAATATTAGCGCAACCCTTATAAAAGCCATAAAAAACCTTAACGAGGAAAACAGGGCACAGGTTAAAATCGGATTACAAACTTCAAAGAGTTTTAAAACAGATAAAGGACTTGAACAAGGGTGTTGTATTTCACCCACATTATTTAAAATATACCTGGAACAAGCACTTAAACCATGGAAAAGAAAATGTAGTACAATGGGCATCCCACTAAACGAGACCGCACTGTATACCCTATGTTTCGCAGACGACCAGATAGTGGTGGCTCAAGAGTACGACGATCCAGAGTATATGACAGGAAAGCTAATAGAAGAATATGCCTTGGAAGTAAATATAAATAAAACTGAGTACATGTGTATTGGGGGCGTGCAGCAAGACCTTATGCTAGAAGATGGACAATGTATAAGAAGATGCCAAAAGAAACAAAAATCACAAACGATGGTACACTGGACAGAGCAATCAAGGAAAGGAGCGTGCAGGGAAGGAGAGCTACAGCTATGATGAATGGAATACTGTGAGACCAGCAGGTATCAAAACAAAACAAACAAATAATATTTGATACAATCATAAAGAGTATTGTCACATATAGTAGTGAAGTATGGCAAATCAAAGAAAGAGCCGAAGGACAATTAAGGGCTACGGAGATGGACTACTGGAGACGAGCAGCGGGCAGATCAAGGATGGATAAAGTTACTAACGAGAGGAATAGAGAGATTAAGGGAGTCACACAAGACATAATAGATGATATTAGGGTTAAACAACTGAAGTGGTATGGACATGTACAACGGATGAACGAGGAACGACTCCCAAAACAGGTACTGATATAGACCCCACAAGGAAGACGAAAACGACAGAGACCCAGAAAAAGCTGGAAAGAGGGGATTGACAAGGAGATCAAGTTGAGAGAGCTGAGGGAAGACCTCTGGTAAGACCGAGGTCAATGGAGACTGAAAATCGGAAGACGTCGGAGAACGTTGTAAACCGAATAATATGTATATATGTACCATCTGCAAGATGGACAGAGTGTTCTTTAAACTTAAATTGCCGTAAAGCGCATGCCCATTATCTTCATAGTGACAGTTCTGTTGTGATCTTAAACGTGCATATGTCAACAGGTACGTAATTTCTAGTTTATTGGTTTACGATAAGCATTAAGAAAAAAATTACTAATCTTAGATTTTAGTTTTTTTTAATACATATTTATTGATACGGCTATATAATTTATGTGAAGATAGAGTTTATTGCCAAGTTTTTCAATTATTGTGAAATTCTAACCTAAACATGTGTCTAATAACTGTATTCAAACAAGGATACAGCATTTTACTGTTTATTAACTAATAATAAGTTAACTTATTTGCATTTAAATACATTTTTAGCATTTCTATACAGTTATTGGACAGGTTAGTTCAGGTGTCCGATAACTGTAATCATGGTGTCCATATGGTATGCTTCATTTTCTTTTTAGCGGTTCGAATGTATTTCTATAGGGCCGGACCAAAGACGTATCAACCCGAGAACCAGCGACGGGACGGAACACGCGAGCGTCGAAAGAGATTATAATTTGCAGGCCGTCGACGATTTCGTCCTAATAATTTTGTCTCTTTTTATCTTCTATAGAGCGCATATGTTTCTTCTTGTCTTGATTTCAATGCATTTAAATAATAATATATAGTTTTTTATTGTCATTTAAACTTATGAGGTCCGTTAAAAATACGGCTGAGCCCGAAGGACTAATAATTTATTATTGCTTCGCTTAGCTCGAATGTTCCTTGGAGGAAGTTTTTAGGATGAATATTTTTTTGGGTTAAAAAAGTTAGATCAGAAATTAGTAGGTAGACCATTGACCAAATGACCTTATGGACCAATCTGACGAATGCCCCTCATTACAAGATTCTGTAATATTCTATAATAATTGTGTCAAAATTGTAGGTTAAGAACGAATCAATGAGTTCGAAAATCTAAATAAAGAATTTCCTGTTGTTTAAAATGCAGATTTCATGAGTCTTTTTCAAATTTGTAAACATTATAAGTACATCACGCAGTCGAGCAGTAATTGAAGCACCGAAATAATATTAAAGACAATTAATCTAAAAAAGATTACTACTCGTTAACACCGTTATTGCTACCTTTAAATAAAGTAGGTAACCTGTTGAAGCTTCAGTTCAAGCTCCTGTCCAAAATTCTCAGAATAGTAAAAACCTAGAAGAACCAAAATAATACGTTATCAAGCGTAAGGTGCAATCACAATTATTTGGATCTATCGTAACCACCCCGGAAAATCCTAAAAATATGGGAAAGCGTAACATAAATAGCTATAAAATGTAGCGGAAAAAAGGGGCAAAGAAGAGAGAAAACGCAAATGCGAAGAAAAACCAAGTTTAAAAAAAGAAGACAGTTACAAATCCAAAAAGACACGAAATGTACAAAAAAAGTAAGTGACACCAATAAGTGCTTCGTATGTTACAGGCAGATAGGCAGTAGAGATGAGATATATTGTGATGATTGTAAAAATTCCTTTCATAAGCTACGCATTTCAAGAAAACATCAACCTTTAATTCCTGATGAGGGACATTCAGATTAATTATTTATTTGACATATTTGCTACAAAGAAGCCGAGAGTGATGAGTCGCCAGATTCAGAATTTGGTGGACTATTTAATACGTATAATGAACACATAAAAACAAATAATTACTGTCGTATGTGTTATGTGTAGTTCAGTATACAAGTTTTTGTTATATTTCAGCAATAAAACTGACATATTTTAACATTTTTTCTGTTTTATATTTATGTTATATTTACATAGAAGGTTCGTCAAATTACTGCCTTGTACTTGCCCAATAATTATCAAAATTAACCATTAACTATACATTTTGGTACGTTCTTTTGTTTGATAATTGTTTTGTTACTCTGATTGACTTTCATATAAACTACATAAAAATTGCTATAGAGTATTAGAGAATATATCAAGATTTAAAAAAATACCAATATTAATTACTAAAAAAGAAAAATTTTCTTAGCTGCCCAATAACTATACGGCTTACCCTACCCACCCCCTCAAATGTATGATGATGAATGAAGTTAAATTTTGAAATCCTTTATCAGTACCGTAACTAGCTTCTGATTGGCTTAGTGCTAGGTTTGTCTTTCCGCGCCCTTTCATACCTCATTGAAATAAAAATCAAACGATAAAATAATTTCTTTATTCAGCTACAAACAATATGATAAAAATTAAACAAAAATGGACACTACTGGGATCATGTTCGTTTATTAAATTAGTCTTCTAAATTTTTATTTCAATTTCTATACTGGGTTGCCGCTCGGCTGATCTTGATTATAGGAGTTGATTGCAGCACATTAATATTCAAAATTCGTTGAGGTAGTGGCAATGGGCAGCAAGGAAGTAGTTGACTTTAATTGGGTGAAAAATAAACAAATATTATGTAAGTAGAGTAAAATATCTCAATAGCGACCAAGTCTCTCAAACTTGTGCAGGCTTCAGATAGGCTTTATATCTTCGACACTGGAACAAGTTCAAGTTCCTCTTCCTCTTCCTCAGAGTTGGGAGTAGTTTCATCCGCTTCTTGGATCTCTTCAATACACTCAATGGCAGTCAAATATGAGCTTCCTCTTGGCAAATCATTATCAATAGAGGCAGATTGTTTCAAGTTCACAAATGTATCCTTAATGTTAGGAAACAGTTGTGCGAGCGGAACATTATCTTCTTCTTCGAAGTCGTCAATATTATCTGTATTACACATAAATCCGGCTTTCGTAAAGTATTTTTTTTATTGCCACTGGGGACAGATTGCGCCAGGCGACCGAAGCTCCATATCAAGGCGTCGGTTATGGTAATATTATTTTCGATTTCTTAAAGAGGACAATCACTATACATGTTAAAAGTCTCTTAATAAGGTAGCTTGTGTAGAGCATTTTCAAATTCTGAATAATGCCTTGGTCCAAAGGTTAATAATGTGAGGTAGTATTGGGTGAAGGAAAAATAAGTTTGACATTATCCAGTGTAATTTTGGGATGAGACATTGAGTTATCCAGAAATGATACCATTCTTCTATTCTGCTTTTTCACCTTGGTATCAAGTCTGTGAAACCATGTTGTCATGACCTCTGCTGTCATCTACGCTTATTTGTTAGAGACCCATTGAAGAGGTAACTTATCGATATGTGCGCCCTTAAAACATCGAGGATTCTTGCTTTTGCCTATTATAAGTGGTTCTTCCTTCTTACCTTTTATGTTTGCTCAGAACAGAATGGTAGAGACCTGTTTCATCTGCATTAAATATGCCTCTTGAGGCATAATCCTTTAAAATTATCAATAACCTTTCTTTCCAAGCAGTTACGTCTTTGATATTAAAATCCGTCCAACCGGAAGTTGTATTTTGGCCTTATACTTTACCACCTAATTTGTAGTATTGTCCGATAACATCAGAAGATATTGGAAAAAGCTTCTTTTTGTATAAAATATTTTTACTGATAGAAGACAATCCTTTTTAGTTAAAAATCTTGAAAAATATTTAGTAATAAATGCCTTTTATACAATTATTATTATACTTTTATTTTTCTTTGTTTTTTTTTGCATTTTTTTTATCTAAACATCTTTTTTAGAACCCAGTGTGTTTCTTAGCCCTATTTTACTATAATAAATTAAGAAATATTGCATACTAGTATGCATATTTGGTTAAAGAAATGCATATAACTGCATATTTAGAGGCAAACAAGGCATATATATGCTCATATCTTGACTGAATGTAAGTGCATATATTCCGCCCTTTAGTAATATGTAAAGAAAATATTTATGTAAGTTAGCATTTAAAGTTATATACCTAGTATAATAATATAGGATTCTGTATTATTGGTTGTTAAGTTTTATCAACCAACCGCATGTTCTTGTTTTATTAGTAAATCTATTTTGTTTATAAAATTGTATTTAACTTATTAAAAATGCTTTCTCGGTATAATACATTTTGTTTCTTATATTAATTTTGCGTCTCCTTTTTCCGTCGCATCATATCAATTTACCAGTCGAACCATCAGTCTCAGTCCCAGTGACCGTTTCTTCAGTTTCAGTCCAAGTTCAAGTTCAATAATATGATAAAATGATGGACCGGATATACACAATCGGACAAAAGTAGAGCAACACTTTCGAAAAATGAAAGAAATCTCGATTTTATAATATTAAATGCATGATATCGTATTTAAATACATCGTGTCTTAAATATCAAAGTAGGCTTCTGTTATCGGCGACAACAGCTTTTTCCAACAATCAAAACAAGTGAACTGATATTGACGTAAACTTTCAAATTCAGTATTGTAGTGCGTCAAAAGTAAAGCAACATTTTAATATTTTCCTAAAAAAGAAAAGTTTATTTTATGTTTAATTAATATTTCTGTACTGTATTAATCATGCCAAGAGGTATTCCAATTTCGAAAGAATTAAAGCAGAAAGTAGTGAATGCACACTTGGAAGGTACAATACAAGCTACAATTTCAAGACGGCTTGTTTTAGCAAGATACAGCGTATCCAAAATAATTTCAAGTTATATTCAAAGGGGACATTTAGATAATCTACCGAAATCGGGAAGGCCAAAAAACACAACAATTTGGACAGACAGACGCATTAAAAGGATTTCTCAAAACGATCCTTGGATGTCTGCCCCTAGATTTTTGCTGAAATTCCCGAAATTATGGTTAGTCCACGGACAGTTCAAAGAAGGTTGATGGACGAAACATTATTTAGTAGACGCCCGGCTAAAAAGCCCCTTATTTCGGCAAGAAATAGAGTAGCTAGGCTTAAATTTGCACGTCGACATTTAAATTGGACAGTAGACGAGTGGAAAAAAGTTTTGTTTAGCGATGAAACGCGTTATAAAAATTTCAATTCTGATGGAATGAAGCGTGTAAGACGGCCAATCAACACAAGGTTTAATCCCAAATACGTTACACCCACAGTTAAACATGGCAAAGGCAGTGTTTTTCTATGGGGTTGTTTCTCGTGGAATGGGATGGGTCCTTTAAACTTCACTAATGACACCATGAATCGATTTGTCTATAGAGATATAATGCAAAATGTAATGTTGCCTTATGCGGAGTTGGAAATGCCGTTGCGTTTTATTTTCCAACAGGATAATGATCCAAAACAATCTTCACGAATTGCTCAAGAGTGGTTTCAAAAAAATAACGTTTGGGTTCTGCAGTGGCCGGCACAATCCCCAGACCTTAACCCCATTGAAAATCTATGGGAAGAAGTTGAACGTGGAATTCGTACACAATTATTTCCAAATAAACAATCATTGGTAAATAAAATCAATGAAGTTTGGACAAACCTTCCCGAAAATACTGTTTAAAAATTGATTGCCTCAATGCCGCGACGTTGTTGGCGAGTAATAAAAAATAATGGATATTCTATTAACTATTAACATAATACTTCTAGCTATGGTAATTATTAAATGTGCTTAATAGTTTTTTATCGTAATATGTAAAATAAAATACTGTTGACACAATTTGTTGCTTTACTTTTGTCGCACTTGATTTTGTCGATTTTTATAATTATAAATATTTCTCTACCTTCATTTTGTTTAAAGTGTACCAAAATATTATGAAAAATTACTAATATTGCGGGGATAATATTTTATTAAAATTAGCTGGGATCACAATCATACTATAATTAATTTTTTAAACTCAAAAAATAAAAGCACTTTGTTGCTCTACTTGTGTCCAATAATGTACCACTTAAACTAAAAGTAACGAAAGTTGACATCACCACTAAATACAATAAGAAATTAGCAAAATAACGATAAGAAATTTTGTGTTTAGAAGCGACATAATGTAAACCAAAGAATTTTGAAATAACATATCACTTAACCTACTGTTCCACTCAATATTTTAAAGTACGTAGTCATGCCGACTTTAGGGATAAAACTTGAAGACATGAAGACTTTTTCGTATTTTCGAAAATATGGGTGGGGACAGTTTGTGGGAAAAAAGCTTTTAAGTTGTTGTGTCTTCCATACTTCCATATGCTTTATCCAAATTTAATCATCTGAAGCACGTTTAATAGCCACTTTTATACCATTTATTGGGTGTGGTCGCTAGTATATATCGCGTCTTCTAGGTGGCGCTGTTTAAACAAGATTTAGTTTTTCAAATTTTTTTAGTAAAACTAAATGGCGTAATACATTTTTTTATAACTCAGCTTATAGGGCATAAAAATGGCTACATTGTGGCAAAATCCGTGACTCGATATCTTTATTACTTTTGGAGTTATTTACAAAATGTTACTTTAATTTAAAAAATTAATGTTTACCGCTAAACGAAAGAAATGTAAAAATTCTCTCGTCATAATTCTTCACTTATGCAATATCAACAATAATTATTAAATTAAATTATTAAAATGTTTATCCTTTTAGTGACTTTATTTTGTGTCGATTCTCGCCTAAATCCCCTAAAAAAAAATTTATCCAAAGGCAAAAACGAAAGTAAAGATTATTAAACAGTAATAGCATAAAATTACTTTTAGTCTTAAAATTTGAGGGGCCAATGGACTAAAATCAGTTTTTTAATAAGTGTAAAAGTTTGTATTAATAGAGATTATCTGATAAAATTTGACTTTTCAGATATATCCTAGTAACTGTGCCCCCTAGCGGTCATTTTGGAACCTTGAAAATATTTGTCAGCAATTTGTTTTAGCCGATTTAGTCGATAATTTTTTTCCCGAAGCCGGGCCAAAATATTGTACCTAGCCGACCTTAGTGGGACACCCTGTATATCGTAACCTGTAAAAAAGACCAAATCAGTGGGGCTTGCCTTTTAATATTTTAGGGGGTGAGGTGGTTGCATTAAAATTTACTTTACCATTAAACTGTGGAGGAAGACTGCATTGTTTTATTTACATTACATTGACTCCACTGTAAGTGTGGACTACTTTTTCAACTTCTAAAATTGTACCCCTTCAGATCTAAATTGACATGTTTTACTAAGATTTCAGAATGTCATCAGCCGGAAAAATAGTACATGCTGGTCGTTTTCAAATTAACACCCTGTTAATACATACATTTACTCCATACGCAAAAATAAGGCAATCACGGTTTCAGCTAAGGTATAAACACTTGCTTTAATAATATCACCCAACATTAGAGCCAGTGCAGGAGTCTGATGAGCTCAGAGAAAGAGCCAGAGCGTTGCCATTTTATTATAAGGCAACCGTGGAACCGAATACAGAGTTAAATGATAGACCCAGGATGGGCCCCATTAAACTGGAGTCACGCCCCATCGAGCGTCAGGGGATACCACGCTGGGATACCCGTCGTCTATTCCACACACCCACCTCGGCTTAACAACCTGATCCAGTTTCACGGAGCCCCTCCTGCGTCTGTCATTTAACTGTGTGCTCGGTTCTACGGTTGCCTTAACATGAAATAGCAACGTTTCGGTTCTTCCTCTGAGCTCATCAGACTCCTGCACTGGCTCTGATGTTGGATGATATTATTATATCTAAATGTTCTACCAGTCTCCTTAGCCTAGTGCTGTTGATGATTATATCGACGCCCACGGGGTTGATGGATTTAGCCTTCCATCCCCGATTCTAGTTCAGCGGTCAAACCGCTTCAGTATAACAATACTGCTTGCTTTGCTACTCAAAGGTGTCAATATCATAAATGCTGGTTTGCTGGTACAAAAATGTCTCCCTTTAATATCTGGGAAGCTATTACCAAGTGCAGCAATCCGCACTATATCCCCATTCAATGGAATGGATTCACTCAAATAGGATTATTTTCCATATAATAACAATAACTTGGACAGCTTTGGTCAAATCCCCAAACACAACAAACTATGGGTCATGGTTCATCTTCAATTACCTAAAACCATGTTCATCGAACCTTCTGAAATCGGGAGAATCCCCAAAAAACGGATATGGAAATAGGTAGTTTCTAAGATTTAGTGCTGACAAAACTTAGAAGCACAGGCAAGTTAGACATGGGCTAGAGTCGCATCAAAGGCTTCCTTACTGAAATAGCTTCTGCTACTCATACTTACAAAGTAAAGAAGATTTCATTAAAGTTAGTGAGCCTTAATTCAAGTTAACCTGAACCACGAGCTAACCCTAATATCTTGTTTTGGTTTGAGACCGAGGAACGCATAACCTGGAAATATACACAAGTCAATCAACTAAGACAAAAGTTCCAAACTTTATTACCCGCAATACTAATGCTTAACACTAATTATGCGAAAGCAGGAATATATTCCCTGGACCACAAAATTAACCGAACGGAAAAAATTTTGCTTCAATTCAATCTTAAATAACTTTTAAGATTTTTTACCCAGTTCGATAATTTTTTGACGTGTTGTAGATGCTGTCGTCTTCATCATGTTCTGATATCGGTTTTATAAACAGTGTAAATGGATATGTTGACATACAAGGTAGCACAAAAAATTGCATTTTACGCTTAATTTCTGAACATCCTGTGCAAAAATTTAAGAACTGATTGATGTTTCTTTGTAAGACATTTTTAAGCCCATCTTTTCACAACAACTTGTTTTTTGATTCATGCCGATATCTGGATTATTAAAGGAGAAACACAGGTTTGAAGGAAATAATCTTTCATAGCAACAAAAAATTAAAAAATTAAGTTGGCCTTGTCTTTCTGAATCTACTTTCCATGGTACCATAGCTTGTCAAGAAGATTTTTGTCAACAAATTACAGATTTATTAATTGTTGTATTTCTAGCGTTTGTTAAGTAAGTTATCGGTTATTTTGTGTTTTAAAACTGTTCCGTAAACGATAAGTGTATTTATGAAAATTAAAGATGAGACCAGAAGAAGTGGCACAAGCCGTTCCTTTACAAGATGATGGTCGTCCGATTTTGTATATCGCAGAAAGGCTTGGCCATCCACGTAGTACGATATCCGATGCGACACAAACATTTAGACAAACTGGTTCTTACTCGAGAAGACCCAGGCAGGGAAGACGAAGAGCCACAAATGCAGTTGAAGATCGATTCCTTTGTCTTCAGGTTCTTCGAGAGCGAACAGCCTCTGCTCCGATGTAAGCTATAACATTGGCAGATGTTCATGGTACCTTACTTTTATCTGTAACCGTACGCAGAAGGTTGAGAGAACAGAATCTAACATGTCATGTACCTGCATTAGGACCTCTATTAGATGCAGGTCATCGAAGGCAGCGCCTTGAATTTGCTGGAGCTCATGTAGATTGGGACATGAACGACTGGCAAAACGTTCTCTTTACAGACGAGTCTAGTTTTACGCAATACTCACCTGGCGTACGTCAAAGAGTGTGAAGAAGGCCCGGAGAACGATACTCTCAATGTTGCTTTTCTTCTAGAGTGCAATTTGGTGGCGGAGGAGTGATGGTGTGGGCGGCATTTCATTGAAAGCCCGTACAGACCTCATAACACTTAAGGGGGGTATTACCGCTGATAAATACATTAGACAGTGCTTAGAAGAAGATGTGGTTCGCATTTTATAGGAGAAAATTTTAATTTAATGCACAACAATGCTCGAACGCACACAGCACAAATAACGACTCAATATTTGAAGGATGTTGGCGTTCAAGTATTGGACTGGCCCTCAAGCAGTCCGGATCTGAACCCTATTGAGCATATTATGTGGGAGACACTAGGAAGGAGAGTTAGGCAGATCTACGCCGAGTTTCAAGCTTTGGTTGCATTAGCACAGGTACTGACACGGTTGCTGCTTTAATTGAATCTATGCCTGAAAGGATGAGAGCTGTTATTCAGGCTCGTGGAGGAAATACTTAGTTTTAATAAAATAATCTTAATACCATTATTGCCCATGCTATTTTTTAATTTTTTGTTGCTAATAAAGGATTATTGCATTATTTCCTTTAAACCTGTCTTTTCCTTTAATAATCCAGATATCGGTATGAATCAAAAAACAAGTTGTTGAGAAAAGATGGGACTTACAAATGTCGTACGAAGAAACATCAATCAGTTTTTAAATTTTTTCACAAGATGTTTAGAAATTAATCGTAAAATGCAATTTTTTGTGCTACCTTGTATGTCAACATATCCATTTACGCTGTTCGTCAAAAAAAACTTGGTAAAAAAACTTAAAAGTTATTTAAGATTGAATTGAAGCAAACTTTTTCCGTCCGGTTAATTTTGTGGTCCAGTGTACATTCTAATCGTACAATTATTATGAAAATTCAAAAAATTTCACTTTAAGTAAAGTTGAGTAAATAAACGGTTACAGAATATCCTTTTATCTCGAATAGCCGTATTACATTATCTGTCGTGGTTTATGTTTATTTCGGTGCATTTTTAAATAACCTCTTTAATTCCAACTATGTAATGTTGCCCCTTCGTCTTTTATAAAATGGCCGCTACATGCCGTTAAAAGACATTAGCGGCATTTCTCGGCTTGGCTCTGACTAGACCGTCACCTAAAGTTTTCAATAATTTGGCTTTTAAATTGTTAAAATATTTAAATGAGCAGCGACAGAGGCTTAATGCGAATTTTCCAACTCGTGGTAGACTGTTATTTTCCTTTGAGAGAGGACAGTGCAGTGCAGGACTGGATTAATTTTGAGAGTGAATTTGGAGGGGCACACTAAGTTTCCAAAAATTGAAGATACACATTTATTTCGTCATCAAAGCGATATTAACGGAAAAATATTTGGGAAAAAGTTGAAACGCGCGTATATGTAAGGCCCAATTATATAGGCTGGAGTTAACTATGGAATTAATATGAAGATTTACCCACAAATTAAACCTAAATTTATTCTAAGGTAGGTTTTTGTTGCAATTGTATAGGATTGGGTTAATCCATAATACTACTAACTTTAGAGGGATGGAAATATCAAAATTGCTTTCTGCCTTCACATTTCATTTGTCAATTAATTGCCATGTTTATGTCATTTAAAAGTAACCTAACTTTGCAACTTTCTTTTTGTTTAATATTTTTTGTTTTCTTCCAAAGACATTATTAATGTCTTTGGTGATTTGGTACCACATTTCTCTTTGCAGGCGTTGGCCAATCACTTGAATTAATATTCCTACATAAGGTTTTGATATTCTAAACATTGGAATGAACTCTAGATCTATCCCATGGTGCATATTCTCAATAGGAGGCCTAAAAACCCGAGGTCTTCGAACATTCTCAACTACGTCAGTAATCCCCAAATCTTCTTCGTCATCTGAGAGAAGACAATTTACAACATCGAAAACATTCATATAGGGTTACTATACAGGGTATCTTACGGTGATCGTCCATTAGAATATTTCGGAAAGTAATACGATTTCAATTCTGGAAATTTGGATTTTGGGGTTTAAAAAGATGCTCTCTTCAGGGAAAATAACGGCGACCTTGTGCTAGTTTCAGTTATGCCGGTAGGTGTCTCAAACTGGCCTATTTTAAATGGAACGCCCTATATAATATACTTTTTTATGTTTCTTTCTTTGTTACCAATAACTTTTATTAAAAATATTTTTACCCTACTCTATCCGTTTCTGACATAAAAATTATTTTCCTCAAATTTTGACCTTTAACATTGAATAAATATTTTTCAAAGGTAAAAGACAGAAACCACCTCTACCTATCCAACTATTGGGAAAATTTTCATTTAGCCAGTTTCTTACAAGCTGGTCAAAGTGGGCTGGCGCCCCATCGTGCTGAAAGAACATCTCTAACCGAGTACGTATAGGAACATTCTTTAGCAATTCTGCCAGCTCATTTTGGAGGAAACTTAAATAATGATGGGCATTTAATCTATCTGGCAAAATAATAGGACCTATTAAAACATCTCCTATGATCCCTGCCCAAACATTGAAAGAAAATCTATGTTGGTAGTTAGTCCTTAAAACCACATTCGAATTATCTTGAGCCCAAATTATGGCTATTAAAGCCTTGCCTCCTGAAAAGGTTGCTTCATCCGATCATAAAACTTTTCTCGACATATTTTGGTAGTTGGAAATCCATTGGCAAAATTCTACACGAGGTTAAAAATTCTCGGCTCTTAAATCATGTACTCTTTGATAATGAAACGGATGCAGTCCCTGCATTTGGGTCATTCTTGCAAGCTAAAAAAAATATTTTAAACAATTCACGCGCTGCTATCTTTTATCTGTGAAAAGAATTCTTATAAATATTAGATACCTACAATTAATTTGAGGATATTTATAGTATTTGCCAGCGGTCTCGATGCTATTTGAGGATCTTCCTCAATTCTATTTAGCGCTCTCTCGAAATCATAATTTCCCATAGACCGGCCTTGTCCCTGGGAACGCCTAAATGATCCATGTTCTACTAAATTTCTATGGACACGGGTAAATACTATTCGATGTGGCAGTCTTCTTCTTGAAAACTGTCTTTGGTACTCACGTACAGCGGCACGTGCATTACCATTGCAATATCCGTAAATAAAATAAATATCAGCTAATTCGTTATTCAAGATTAACATATTAAAAAAATTAACCAAAATTACACCAGAAAATTTGGAATAAACTAACATAATAAATGTCAAGCTGGCAAATAACGAACATGTCAATTTTGTTTCAAGGCCGACTACTAAGTTTTAATGAAAATGTGATCGGTCCCTGGTAAACAGGGCTATCGATAAGGAGTTTTTTTTCAGAAATGGTGCATCTAAGTGAAGTACATTAAGAGTACCCTTTTTTCCCAGAGAGCTCTAAGCTTTCACAATTCCAGAAAAAAAATGAAAAACATTAACTTAACTTTACTTTTGTTTTTGTTCCTCAACCCCCCTCCCCCCCCCAAATGCTACGCCTATGATTATGACAGTTTTGATTTTAGATCTAGATTCGGCATATAACAGTTACTAAATTATCAAAAATTCATGTTTCTATGTTCACCTGTTTGGGAATAATCTGAAAAATACCATCTTCATTGGTTCTTTATTAGGGGGCCGTAGCTCCCTTAGGGGGCAATTCTCGATACTTGTTTATTAAACAAATAAGTATTATTTTCCGATGCAGGTTTCACTGATTTCGTTATTTCGTGATGAATTTAATTGCGAGTTAATTCAAACCATCTGATACACGCTTATTGAGTAGGCAAATATGCATTTGATGTATGGTTTTGCGTCTTGCAATGTTTTAGAAGCCAGAAGGATTTCCTAATCGTACCTACTATGTCAAGCCAGAGGACCTTCCAACGAGTTTACTAACGTCTAAGGGAGAATGGTAATAAGGTAATACATATAATTGACTTTCTTCATAAATTTAAAAAAATTTGGAAAAAATAGTACTAATGGTGGTCTGAGAAGAACGTAGAAAGTACGCCGCAATTAGAGGAAATTATTTTAAATGCTGTAGATGACACTCAATCAACGAGGACTCGAAAATTATCAGCACAGTTTAATGCATCGAAAACAATAGTACATGAAGTTCTTCAAGAACAGCTGATATACTCATATCGTTTGCAAAAAGTACATGAACTGTTGAAGATTTTCCTCGTAGAATGCAATTGGCAAACTGGGTATTGGATCAGCAAACGAAATAATGTAAACTTCATTAGCATTATTCTTTTCACGGATAAAACAAGGATTACCAAAAATACCAATTAATATCTGGGCAGGAATCATTGGCAATTTTTTGGTCGAACCATTCGTATTGCCAGGACGCTTATATGGACAACTTTATGTGGAGTTGATTCAGAACGCCTTTCAGGATTTAACAGAGTACTTACCACTTAAAACCCGCCGAAACATGTACTTCATGCACGATGGGGCACCACCTCATTTCAGCGTTGGTATGCGGAAGTACCTGAATAACGTCTATCCAAACCATTGGATAGGTAGAGAAGGACCTATCAGGGCCGCCGCTACCATGTGTGCAAAGTGTGCACCGCACACGGGCGGCCAAAAATAGGGGCGGCCAAAGCAGGCCCCACTGATAAAAACTCATTTTTCCTAAACAACAAAAAAATTAATTTAAGTTAAATAATAATTATTCTGTAAACTCTAAATTCCTAACAATAATTATTTTATACCCTTAGTCTATATAACGCTGAAATGCATTTTATTTATCGTTCTATCTTTCATCCTAATCCAAACAGAAATATTATTTTAAGTATCTAGCTTTGAAACCTATCCTCTTTGTTTGAAACTGCCGATTCTGTCGTTTTGCTCGCCGCGCCGCGTCATCGGCTCTCGTAAACAAATGTAAAGCAAATTAAAGCAATAAATTTCACTTTTGTATTTAGGGCGGCTTTCGGCTTTTAAATGTTTTTGTTTATAATATGATACGCCGAACGCGACCGAACTGTAGTTTTGAATGTTATGATCGGAAGGAAAAATATGGGAAAAATAATATTCTCATTTTTCTTTTAATTTTTAGTTACCTATTTAGCGGCAACTGGTTTAAACGTTTAAACAGTACGTAGAATAGAGCAATTATTATTAGTATTTATCAAAAATATTCTCATTCATTAGTACGGGTTACGGTACGGTTATTATTTAATTTGGACAAACAATATTACGTAAAGTTTTTTGCCTTATTTTGTTTTGAAATTTTTTGGGATTATTTTAAAATGTCCGAAAGAAAACGAATACGACTTTCGGGTTTTCAATATAGACAGAAAAAAGAGGGGAAAACTGAGGAGAAAAAAAAACTTAGAGGTGCACTGGAATCATTTTTGATCAAAGGCAGAGAAGAAAATAAAGAAAAGTTGGATAGAAATTTAGGGCCTTCAACTTCAAAAGAAGTTCTTTGTGAGGGTGACGAAAAAGAAGTCCAAACTATGGAAAAAAGTTCTAAACAAATTAATTCTCCTGCAGATAGTGATGGGAATGAGGGGGGGTCTAATGACAGTGATAGCGATAGTGCAAGTGCTGATGCTGAAACCACCAACCAAGACAGAAAAAATGTTCAAGTTGCTTGCAGTGTAGAAAGCTCCAACTTATACTTGGTTTCGAACGATCCCGGAAAATGGCCTGCAAAAATTAATCCAAGTGAAGTACAATTTATTATTGAAAATTTTCCTCCGCAAATAAAAAACTTTAACTTTCCCAGAGATAGAAATAACAGAAATTTTTCAGAAACTTATTATTATCGCACATTACCTAATCAAGACAAAATACATCGCTCCTGGTTACTTTATTCAGTATCACTAAATAGTGTTTTTTTGTGCACCTTCTAAACTGTTTTGTTGTGATGAAAGCAGTCGACATTTACTAAACGGATTTAGTGGGGTAAGCGATTGGCAACATTTAGCTATTATTTTAAAAAGACACGAATCGAGTGCGGCTCATATAAAATATTCTCAAAAAATGTTTGAACTCTCTACAGCATTAAAAAAAGGATTAACAGTTGACTCTGCTCATCAAAGATTATATGAAATGGAAAAAAAAACATTGGGGAGTTGTTATTGAGAGATTAATATCCATCGTAAAATTTTTATCTAAACAATGTTTAGCCTTTAGAGGATCATCCGATAAATTATTTGAACCAAATAATGGTAATTATTTGCAGTTAGTTGAAATGATTTCTAAGTTTGACGCTGTATTATCGGAGCATCTTCGTCGCGTGGAATTTAAGAATACAAATACACCACATTATTTAGGATGGGAACATCAAAATGAATTAATTGTTTTATTAGCAAACTCTGTTCAGGATGTTATCCTAAACCAAATTCGGGAATCAAAATATGTTTCTATTATATTAGATTGTACCCCAGATATAACGCACACAGAACAAATAACAATTGTAGTAAGATGTGTTTCAACCTCGGCACCAGTTCGGATATTTGAATACTTTTTAGGCTTTTCTCCTGTAATTGACGTCACTGGACAAGGTCTTTTTGAATTTATAGAAAATAAACTGAAAGAATTAAATTTAAATATGAATAATTTGCGTGGACAGGGTTACGATAATGGAGCAAATATGCGTGGTAAACACATTGGGTTGCAAAAAAAAATCTTAGAGAAATATCCTCGAGCATTTTTTATTCCCTGTTCTGCGCACAGTTTGAATTTGGTTGTGAATGATGCAGTAAAAATAAGTTTTGAGTCAATGGAATTTTTTAATACAGTTCAGGAACTATACGTCTTTTTCTCTTCGTCAAATATTAGATGGAATGTTTTATTAAAGCACCTTCCAAAGTTGACATTAAAAGCATTGTCGGAAACGCGATGGGAAAGTCGGATCGATGCAATCACACCACTAAAAACTCAGATAGGTGAAATATACGATGCTTTGGAAGAATTGGAAAATGATAACAAAAGGGATATGAACACTAGAACCATAGTAAAATCACTTAAAAATAAAATTTTTAAATTTAAATTCATGTGCTCTGTTGTGATGTGGCAAGATATTTTAAGTAAAATAAATGTGGTTAGCAAAATCCTTCAGAGTCCAAAATTTGACATAAAATCTTCACTTGATGCACTTAATAATTTAAAAAATTATTTTATAACCAAACGTTCTGATGAACATTTTCAAGTTTTTTTAAACGAATCGAGAGAGATAGCTACAAAAGCTAACATTGAAGAAGCATTCCCCAGCTTACCTGCCCAACGAATAAGAAGAAAAAAAGGCATTTTGAGTATGAATGAACTGATGAACCTATATTATCTCCTGAATTGTCATTTAAAGTAAATTTTTACTTTAAGATTTTGGATGCTGCCATAACGGCAATTGAAGAACGATTCCAATTACTACAACAACACACCGATAGTTTTAATGTAATATATGGTATAACCAAAATTAAGAATGATGACGAACTTAAAATCAATTGTGAGAAAATCCATCAATCCCTAACAGACATGAACAGATCAGAGAGTGACATTAGTGCAACCGATTTATATGAAGAAATTAAAGCTATTGAACCATTTTTTACCACAGAAAAAAGTCCTAGTGATGTTCTTAATTTTATACATTTCGTTTAATATTAGTATCTAGATGGGAAGGGGGGCGGCAAATATTGAGTTGCACACGGGCGGCCAACACCTTAGCGGCGGCCCTGGGACCTATTGCCTGGCCTCCTCGACCTCCCGACTTAACACCGTTGGATTTTTACCTGTGGGGACACCTCAAAAACTTGGTGTATTCCACTCCGGTCGGCACTAGATAGAGGAACGTCGTGCCCGTGAGTATATCAGACTTCACGGCGCCCCTGCTGAACCTACTTATGAAGGGTTTCAATAATTTCGTTAAGGTGCCTCCTAATAAATCACTGCGTTTTATTAAATTTTTGTATTTTTTCGGATTAAGCAACTTAAATTGAAACTTTTTTGTTGTTTGAATGACTTCCGTATCACATTTTGTTCTCAAGAAACAAAATAGACGTCATGGTCCTTTTTGTTAGAAACAAATCATGAATTGGTTTATTATTCTCTTTTCTCGAAATGGGTTCATTTTATTGATAATAAACAAGAGCGCCTTTTCTTTAGACTAAAGTGCAAGCTACCCAGATTTATTTTTTTTTAGGTTTTTGTCATAAAGGGTGTTATAAATTGAAGCATTAAGTTGTAAAGCCTAGTCCGCCCCTGGTTGACTAAAGAAGCTAAATACGTTTCAAGGACACTATGTTAAGAGGTCCTTATTAGCGTCCATCACATTAAATTTTTATTAAATTATATTATGTACTTTGAAAGGTTTTCAATAAAAACCGACTTCCAGCGGCGTCCTTCACCTCCGTATTGCAAAAACTACCTATACTATAATATCTTATGGTGTAATTTCGGGGTAAGCCTTGAAATTGATTTTCGATTTAATTTTAATATATACAGGGTGTTTCAGAACATGTGGGCAATCTCTCGGATTTATATAGATCAAGGGAAAATACCATCGTAAGTTCATATATTTTTTTTTCCTAAGAGCCCCCCTCGAGGAGATATATGCCCCTAAAAACTAGTTTTGTATTAATAACCTTTTGAATCGTCCTGTATATTTTAATTAAAATTTAAATAAAATTGGTAAGATGTAAACAACTAATCTTAAAATCATATTGTGACGTGACAATTAAACAAAGACTTAAACGGGTTCAAGTAGGATCGAGAGTAGAATTAAACGTTTTAAAGCAAATTAACGGTTAAGTGGATTTTTCCTCGAAAACGGTACATCTTATCAAAATATACAAAGAGTATCTATTTTGCGTTAAAATGCGTAAGCTATCCGTAAATATAACTAAAATTCCGGTAGCATGACACCTGCCAAAACTCTAAGGTTATTTATGCCCGAGCTAGTCCATCCCTGGCCCACAGAATGAACTATAGCTTTTATTATTAGGCTTATTTAATGAATCTCTCCTTGGTGTACATCATACCAAATTTTATTTTAAATCAAAGGCTATCAACAAAAAACTAGTTTTCAGGACCGGCATTTAAGGGCATACATCTCCTCGAGGGGGGCTCTAAGGAAAAAATATTATATGAACTCGGGATGTTATTTTCACTTAATCTATATGAACCCGAGAGATTGCCCACATGCTCTGAAACACCGTGTATAATATCTATAGAAATGGACATTAGATGGTCTTAGGAGCATTTTACAATCACCAACTAGAGATCATGTCGCCCACTAACTATCTGTTCTCCAACCCTGTCGGTGGTCCACTTCGGCATCTTTGGTCCTCCCTGACAGGTGTCACTTGACAAAGATGGCCATTTTTCATCTGGGCAACGCCGCCACAATATAAATATTGTGAGTCAGACGGGCGGGCCCGGCTATTAGCGATCCGATCGAAAATGGAGCCCCTGTCCGCTTTGAAGTTGAAATTGTCCCGCCACAAACCACAGGTTTATTAATTTCTATATGATCAAAGTAGCAGGTGAAGATGGGTTCGTAGAATGGGGCGTGGGCAGTAAGCTAACAAACTGGAAAAGATTACAGATAGTGTTTTACATTGGATGGAAAGATGAAATTTATTTTTGTCGTTTGGCTATCATTACATCAGTGCTTACATGGAGCATCCCGTCTATTATTTATTTCTTACACTGAGAAACCCCTCAGAAAAAAAATCTTTGCTAAGATTTTTCCGGCTGCGATAATAAAATTTCTACCTACGATTGCAAGATTAGTTTTCTCCCAGAGTAAAGATCATTTTGCGGACAGCTCTTTATGGTTATTATAAGAAACTTTATAACTAAAGGGCGGAATATATGTACCTAAATTCAGCCAAAATATGCGCATTTGTTTGCCTTTAAAATATATATGCATTTTTTTGACCAAATATGCATACTGGTATGCAATATTTCTTAATTTATTATAGTAAAATAGGGTAAAGAAACACACTGGGCTTTAAAAAAGATGTTTATTAAAAAAAATGCAGAAAAAAAAAGAAAGAAAAATAAAGAAAAATAAAGGTAAACAATTTTTTAACCTGAAATTGTATAAAAGGCATTTATTACTAAATATTTTTAAATATTTTCAACTAAAAAGGATTGTCTTCTATCAGTAAATATATGTTTACACAAAGAGAAGCTTCTTTCAACATCTACTGATGTAGGTAATCGGACAATACTGCAACTTAGGTAGTAAAGTAGGTATAAGGTCAAAATACAACTTCGTTGGATAGTTTACCTTCATTAATGCTTTTTACTGCAGTTAAGTATTTAAATCCTTCATTCTTTTTTACAGTTACAGGCAATTTGTTCCTTACTTGACCTCCTACTTTACCGGGAATATTGTAACATTTAGCGGAAAAAGTTTCAACAATACTAATTAAGTCTCTTAAACTTACATTTCTACTGTCTGGCATTGTCCGGTATGAAACTAAAATTAACCTTAATAAAAACAAGATCTTTAACTACACTTGCGCTTTTTAACAACTCCTTACTTTGCACAAAACACTGCTAACCGTCATCTAAATACAAAATTAGTTATTTAATGCTTCCAAATGTTGTGCATAGAATATTGCGGCCTTAATCCACTTTCTTCACAGGGTAATTACAGGTTCTGGAGGTAAACTACCTCCTGGTAATCTCTCCTTATACATTTACACTTTTAGAGGTGCTTTTAGAAACACTTTTTTTACATTTGAAATTAGTTTATTTACTAAAGGATATTCACTTCTGACGGTTTCTGTGACTCGGTTTATTCCATGTAAAATACAAGTCAGATGTACCATATTGGGGTAAAATACTCTTAAGTTTTGGCCCAATTTTACCATATACGGTGCCGCATGAGACAAAAGCACTAAAAACTCCTCATCTGGGACTGGATTTGGTAAGAAGAAGCTTGATAGGGACTGCTGAATAAATCGGGTTACGGTCACATTATTAGTTTTGTCTAGCTGCTTAGAAGCTATTAAATATGGGTTTGTTGCTTTATCTTCTTGAAGTGCTCCAATGATTAGTTGTGCGATATGTATGCCACAAGCATCTGTGCTTTCATCAACAATAATGTAAACATTTTTGTCACCCAGTGAAGCTCTAATTTCTTCTAAAACGGTTTCGTACACTAAATGAACATTCTTCTTTCTAAGCGTGGATTTGTCAGGAATGGTATGTTGACAATATTGTTGCAAAAATCCTCTAAATTCCGGATTTTGCAATTTTTTAGGGTATAATGTTTGTTGCGACCAAAGCTTGCATAAGTCTTCTTAAAAAATTTCCTTTTCAGATTTCGATTTTTTTCCAACATTTTCAAATGCTTTTTTACAACTGGCTCATATTTCATTTTTTGTAACTTTGATTTATGCAGCGGTGTTTTCAAATGTTGATCGATTTGGAACTTCTTCTCACAAACAATAATTTTTGCACAAATTTTACAGAATACTTTTTCTCCACTAAACTCTAACTCTGGGAAATTTTTAATCCACGGAGACGTTTTCGCCACTTTAGACATTTTGAACACAAATTTGAAATCACCAATTTCACACTGAAAATACTGAAATCTTTCGACAAACTAAAACAGAAGTACGTATTATAACCCCATATAAATACAGTTTGTTAAGCAGGTAATAATAAGGCATTATTAAATGGCAATAAATAACCCCTAACAATATACTTGCAAACCCCAGAAACCCCCAATAAATACCTTGTGTATAACGCAAATGTAAATATTAATTATTGTATAGTTATCTTCAGATTGAAAAATCCCTGAAACAAGTGCCGGACTGGACATTAAAACTATGAGTCTACGAGTTTTCATGACCGGGCATTTTTAGCTTTTGATAACGCCAAAATCATAAAAATATGCTCATAAAATAGTAGTTTGAGAAAAATATGCATTTTATTATAAAATTGACAAAATATGCAAAAAATGCATATATGAACTTTGCATACCGGGTGTTGCATCGTCGAGCGGGACATAGGAAATCCCATGGAATTTTAAATGGGGTCAATTATTGGCTTCCCTAATTATTTTAGAGAAAAATTCTATTTAGGTTTATTAAAGAGCACTAAAACCCACATTCAAAAGAATAACTTTAGATATTTTTGATGAGCCCGTTTACGGGTTATCGCCGATTTCTTTTTAACTATTTCTCCTTTTTATGGCCCCGTATTTGCGGGCACCAGTCAAGGTAAAAGATGACTGTCAAATAAAGTTGTCATTTTGAAATGTGTGCTTTATTGTTATAAAAACTCGTACATCGAAAATATTAGCCATGAATTACACTTCTGAAGAAAAAATATTGATGATTAAATGGTATTATCAAGGAAATAGTTATCAAAATGTGTCAGACATGTTTGCTGCTCTGTATCCAAATAGACCGATACCTGCAAAATCTACAGTCGAAAGGACTATCAAGAAATTTGAGACAAAATGCACTGTAATAAATAACTGCAGATGTGAAGAAAGGCAGGAACAAAGAAGAGATGCAAGAATTATTAATTACCTATTAATTAGTAAAATATTGAAACATGTAAAATGTCATAATTAACCTTGTAATTGGATACTTTATTTTAGTTTTATTCAGATTAATTTGTACTCATAAATACACCTTTAATATTTTCGATGTACGAGTTTTTATAACAATAAAGCACACATTTCAAAATGACAACTTTATTTGACAGTCATCTTTTACCTTGACTGGTGCCCGCAAATACGGGGCCATAAAAAGGAGAAATAGTTAAAAAGAAATCGGCGATAACCCGTAAACGGGCTCATCAAAAATATCTAAAGTTATTCTTTTGAATGTGGGTTTTAGTGCTCTATAATAAACCTAAATAGAATTTTTCTCTAAAATAATTAGGGAAGCCAATAATTGACCCCATTTAAAATTACATGGGATTTCCCATGTCCCGCTCGACGATGCAACACCCGGTATATTCCGCCCTTTATTTATTACTGTAATAAGATTAACTTTTAGCAACATGCTGTAATGATTATTGTTGTAATAATTTTATTTTACCTGACTGGTGTTAATTTGTCAATGTCTCACTTTATATTTGTCAAAAACTATCACTGTATGTTTTAGTTAAACAAAGACAGCCTTTTGGTAATCTTTGTTAATACTTATTATTTTAATTTATTTAAACAAAATGCTTAAAAATTGTCACGCGAAAGTATCAGCAAAATCTACATTAAAACTAGATTCATGGAAAAATATTTTCGACCTGAAGGGTTTGATATGGAAATTTCAGCAAGCTCTGCAAGCGTTCAATGGATTCACTGAAAGAAGACATTTGAAAACTTTCTAAGCATGAACAAAACAAGTAACGAGGAAATAAAGGATGAGATTTCTGAAAGTCATCACAATCACTTATTAAAGCATATACCGGGAGATGCGTGGCTTGTTGAACATAGGAAATCCCATGTAAATTTTGAGGTGGCTAAAATATCGACTCCCCTGTACAATTTAGAGAGAAATTGCATAATAATTTTTTGGAGAGGCCGATATAGTAAACTCATGTGCCAACTTTGAATCAATTTTAGTAAGCCAATTGTAACTTATTCAATTAAATGTAATGGCAAAATTACGAAATTTTCATAGTTTAGGTAGTACAGCAAACAGCAGCAAACCATTTCTATGACGCTATTGTCAAAGATTGACGTAAAGCTGGACATAACAAATAAAGATTATTTTACATTAGAAACACATTTTCGTTTCACCAATCCGGCAATCACACATTCAAAATAAAAGACACCATTATGTTTTCCTTACTAAGCTTTTAATTTAACATAACATACCTAAGACTACAGATTTTCACAAAAACATTAATTAATTAAATGTTCAAGCAACCCTCCATTAATCGCTAAACAATATCCTAACTGATCAAAAAATTCATTTCTAACATTACTGAGTTAATATTGAGAAATTCTGTCACATTCTAAAGGAATACAGTTTTTTAGCTTGTCATTATTTCATTTAGGGTGAAACAGGATACACGCAAATATAAAAAAAAATGAAATTTCAAAATGGCGCAAGGTAGGTTTTCTATATAGCCATAAAATCTAAGCAACAATAATTTAAAACGCTCTTAAATATGGCCGCATAGTAAAAAAAGATTTAGATATCTACCAAATTCGACTATTCACTTCAGCGACATAAAAAATCTCGTAGCCAGCTCGAGAATAGACTATTCGAAGCAGAATTAAAAACTACACTACTACAGTAGCGCTTAAACATCAGTTGCATGGGAAATGTCACTTCTGACCTTTTACCCTTCTGTTATCAATATGATTAGTTTAGTTTTTCTTACATTAATTAGCCTATCGCAAATTGCTGACCATTTATTTTCTTTTATTCCTGTGCCCTTTTTATCTATACCTATATCTTTTAAAATTGAAAGTGGAATGGATTTCTTAATTATTATTTTGCTGACTTCACATTTTCTTTCGTTGCGACAACAAAGGAACTAGAACTAGTTAAATTTCAGTTTAATCGCCGACTTTACTACTGTGTGGTATTACCATTTCACCAGTTTCGAGGAACACACCACTTTATAGACTCTATTAAAAAGTCAATTTTATCCCAGACAATAGCTTTGGCCAGTAACTGTTAAGGCTATAGAAGTCAATGTGTCTTTATCTCTTGCCGCCAACAAGTAGCTGGCAGATTCCCTACTGCGAGGGCGTGGGTGGTAAGAGTCTATAAAATAAGGACAAAATTCTTTGCCGGTTCCCTTTTAACCTGACTCGATGTGTGAGGTGACTTTATGCTTATAATAATTTATTCTCTATTCTAAAAAAATATTTTCAAAAGATGTTTATCCTACGTTGACAACAAAAGTTTCCAAACAATATATGAAAAATAACATAGTGGGCGTATTGATTATGTTCACCGTTCCTATACAGTAAACCTATATAATATAAAAAGGCGAAAATAAGGGATATTTGTCTATTATTGAGGGTGTAACGATTTTCGTGTTTCGACTAAAATATATGCATATTTGTCAAAGTGATACAAAATTTTATATTGCAATTATTTGTATTGACTTAAATTTGGACATTGAATTAGATCTTCATCTTTAACTCCTTTTCTCTATCGTACTTCTGTTCAAAACAACTTCTTGGGTGGGTTTGGGTGCAGACAATTTTAATATTTGGCTGCTTTGTTGATGGTACAGCTAATGTTTTTTCTTATTTTATTTTCCAGTTCAGCTTGTCTTTCTTAAGGTAGAAGCCAGTCGCGTGGAAACCTATGGTAGCAGTTTTACCTAGCTGTGCCTCACTATTTCAAAAATTTGAAATGTTTACTTTCCAGCAGTTGTTGGAAAACTTCGTTCTTTAAAATGGCTAGTGTCTTGAATTTGTTGCTAAGAAACGGATTAGTAAAACTGCGCTTTCTAAAAATGAGAAAATTATTATTTTCAATGTTCAACGCTCTTTGCCACCAACTCACATTGGTAGCAAAAATGGATTTGTCGATGGCGGCTTCCCAACATTTAAATCAAAACGGACTGGAGACTATCATGAGAACATGAACGCTGATAAAAATATGCTGAAAAAGGAGCTACTGAGATTGTAAAGTTTAATAAACCTCTTTGTACGGAATTTGGTGTCGACGAAATCGCTTCAAAACGATATATAACGGTACTTCGCCTTCCGCCATATCACCGTGAATTAAAGCCCATAGAATTGGTGTGGGCGCAAGTAAAAGGGTTTGTTGCAAGGGATAATACCACTTTTAGAATAAGGGACATTGGAAACATCTTGCAAGAAGGAATAAAGATAGCGGATTTTGAAAAATGGAGTAAGTGCGTCGAACATGTGATTAAAATAGAGGAAAGAATGTGGGAAGGTGATAACATGCTAGAAAATACTGCAGATCCCCTTATTATTTCTCTGGACCCAACGACGACAGTAGTTCATCGGACTACTAGGCACATAATTACTAAAATTTAAAGATTAAGTTGTAGGGGAAAGTCGGGTAAGTTGGCGATGTTAACAGTTATTTTTTATTTTTTAACGTTGGTTACATTTTTTTTAATGTGCGTTAATTTACATGCAAACCTTAATGTCTAATGTACATAAAAATATAATATAAGTTATCAAAAACTAATCAGACTATTTAAACAAATAAGAATTCGGGTTGTATGAAAAATTCGTCATCTTACCCACTAGTAGGTTAAGATGACGAACCTACGCGGGTAAGATGAAGTATACATTAACATAAATCGCACTTGTACGTTCCCACTCCAGAATAGTCGGTACAGGAATCGTGCCACCATCTTCGACATTTGGAACATTGAATCCAGTCTTCTCTGGGTGGATCTTCAAAACATTCATTGCATCCTGGGCATATTGCTTCCTTATTTTCATCAGTGAGTTTCGGCTGACTCTTTCTATTTGTTTTGGATTTTTTTTCCTCCCTTTTCTGCTTTCTTAAAATTTTAGCCTCTTCTTTTTGCTTTTCAGCCGCTAACTTTTCCTCTAACTGTCTTTTCATTGGAGTCCCGGTAATAATACTTGCATCAATTTTCCTTCCTTTTTTGTTTTCTGATCTTTCATATGTTGGAAAAGGACGTATTTTCCATAGCGACATCGTTTCTTCTATTTTACTTTTTTTAACGCAACACTGGGATGAGATATATTTTTTTTGGATTCCACTGGAACTGGAACACTCGGCGTTTTCACTAAAAGATGATCCAAAAATGCATCTTTTAACACTTGATACATTTGGGCGTGCTAAGCTGGCGTCATTAGTATTATCTAGTTGGATAAAGTTATGATTTGCTTGAATATTATTCTCAGTGTGTAATTTTTCTCCTGGAACAGATAAAGAAGAATTTTTCTGTACAAAGTGAATTAAGGGCAGCTCATCTTCCGATGAATACTCTGAAGAATTTATCCCTGCTTGCGAAGTTACTGTGTCATATTGTGCTTCAGGAACAGTTTCTTGAGAAGAAATCTCTCTCTCTGACATTTTAGCTGCAGCAAAATCTTCTTCGCCAAAAATATGAGAATCAAATGGTTCAATTCCGCATCGCCTGAATCCTTGCACAGCATTTCCAACCGTGGCAGCCTTTAGATATGCTTTATTAAAAATCTGGCAAATATTTTTATCAGTCACGGCTTCATTAGGTTTATTGACAACAAATGAATCGCATTCTTGTGAAAAAAATGTCTTAAGAGGTCCAAAAAATGACACATCTAAAGGCTGCAACCTGTGAGTGGTGTGGGGTGGAAATCCTACCATAACAATCCCGTTTTCCCTGCAAAAATTTATTCCGTCTAAGGAAATGTGCGAAGAATGGTTATCGACAAGCAAAAGAATGGGTCTTTCAGGCGTAGAGTTAGTATATTTTTGGAAATGTTTTAAATATTGTAAAAATATCTCGGTGGACATCCAGCCATTCTGTTGAGCTCTTCCTGTTGACCCTGGAGGTGCTCCAAAAAGTAGTTCATCCTTCATACGCATTCGCTTAAAAATAAAAAAGGGGGGAACATAGTTACCCAGTGCATTGACGGCACAGACAATGGTGGTATTTTTCCCACGCTCTGCGGTAACGATTCTTGCAACGCGTCGAGACCCAGTAGGAGATAAAATTTTTGGCAACTTTGTTGGCACAGATGAGAGCCCGCTTTCATCCGCATTATATATTTGGCTTGCATCAAAATTGTATTTTTCACGGACTTCTTTCAGAATTGTGAAGAACTTTTGAACAGCGACTTCGTTAAAACCAATAAGGCGTCCTACCGATGTAGCCTCAGGTGTTCGTAGACTTATCTTGTATTTATTTAAAAAAGATTTTATCCAATCTTTTCCTGCCATTTTTAAGTTTTTGTTGAATCTATGAGGTATGCCATTTTGTTCTGCATATTCAAATACCAGTCGTCCAAGTTGGGTTTTTGTAAGTCCAAATGCTCTCCTATCGATGTCTCTAATGTATGTAGCAAGACATTCACTTTGGGCTACACTAAAAGTGTCACGGTGTCTTCCACCATGTTCTGGCAGATCCTTCCCCTCGCGTCTTTTATTAATATAGCGGCGTAAGGTTGCTTCCGGAATTTCGTATCGTGCAGCAGCGCTATTGCAAGATTGGCCTTGATCTATAGCTAATAAGGCTGCTGTTAAATTTATCTGACTCCAAGATCGCCGATTGGTCTTTCTAATATATTTTTGTGGCATTCTGTAAAGAAAAGAAAATTATCAACGTTTTACGCGGGTAAGATGACGATCTCGTCATCTTAACCGCGTTATCTTACCCATGAAGGTTATGTTTAAACTGCCTATAACTATATTTTCACAGTACACGAACTATGAACAAAAATTATATTCACATGCAATTAACAACAGCTATCATCAATAATTAAACACAATTTTACATAAACATACCTTATAAATTTACAGGAAAATGTTAAAAATCACAACAATATTCTTATAACAGTTTGCCGGAAAACAAACACACGTGTTTTAAAGCAACGACGGCTTATGAAATCATGATTTGCCTTGGAAAATTAATTTGTCTACTCTCGAGGAGATGGCACCACCATACAGGGCATTTATAATAATAGCGACGACAAAAAAAATATCATTAGTTATCTTACCCGCTTCGTCATCTTACCCGACTTTCCCCTACATAGTAGATTTTTTTTATAAATATTAATATTTATTCCAATTTATCTATTTTCATATTATTATTACTTCTATATAAGTTTTTATTTACTTAACATTAGAATAACTAACGACTGAATTATCTGCCTATATAATTAGAATTAAGTATAATTATTATTATACTTTTTATTCTGATAAACTACCTGAAGCAACGCCGCTGTCACCTTCCTTTCATTCACCAAACTCGTCTTCTATTTGTATGCAAATCAGGGTGACCCTATTTTAGGATTGATTCGGGGCGTGTAGGTCTAAAATATAAAAATTTTAAAAACTAATTACAATTTACCTGAAATTTACAATGCAACCTTTAAGTTGTCCACCCTGCTTAATGGGTCCCGTCATTGCAAATTTACATTTTATTACTCTCTTGCATTAAGCAACAGAGTATCGGAAACGTTCGTCAGTGCGTAATATTTTGTAATTATTTTGTCAAGAAATTCATCTAATGTCTCCATGTGCATGTTATTGTGTAGTATTCTTGTAGGTGTATGCCTAGGTGCATTTGTAATTATTCGTAGTATTTTGTTTTGAATATTTGAACACGTCATGTTACTTAAATCAGTTGAACAACGAAGGTTGTTTTTTAAAACAAATCTTTATTCAATAATTTACAATATCGACTTAATCAGACAAAGTTTAGCAAAATAATGATTTTTATTCATAATTAAAATATAGATTTTAGCCAAGAGAAATAGGATAGGCATTATAAGCTTCTTGGAATATCTAGCCTGGGAAGCTGCTGACATGGCGTGTTCCTTGAGAGTCTGTGCATATAACTTGTTTTTCTTAATTTTGATATCTATTATTTTGTGCCATGTTGAAGAATTTTTCACAGAGATAAAAAATAAACTTACAAAATCGAACAAACTCCAGTAGTATTTGAGAATTTGGTTTTCTGTCATGGCTATCCGTGATTGACCATGGCATAGCCTTCTTAACGAAAAATGTTTAATTTTACAAAAAATATTAAAATTATCCCTTTTTAAAAAAAAACAAATATATACTATTATATAAGTCTGAAAAGCCCTTAGAAAGAGGGATAAAACAACGAAATAATGTATAGGGTGTCATATTTAAAAAAAACAAAAATTTGAGTCATAACTCAAAAACAATACTTTCTGGAAAAAAACTAACTACGCCACTAGATTCTGCATAAAAACTCTATAATAACCCATTTTTACCTTATTGATAAGTTATCGAATAATCGAGGTACAGGGGAGCGTCAAAAATAACAAATCTTCAAAATCAGAAACTGAGGGGGCTATGAAAATTTTATTTACGGCAATAAAAGTTTCATAAAGTAATAGAATAGTAAGCCGCAAGCCCCATCGTTTAGTCTTTTATAATAAGGGAGTTGGTATATGAAAACACACGAAAACTGGACACCCTGTACAGCGACTTGCTTGAAATACCTTACCATAGAACAACTTTTCTTAAGGTTTCCCCTCTTTACAACCGTAAAAAACTTCCATTTGAATTGCGAGCATTACGTGGTGAAAGATTTGCTGCAAAGCATTTTCTTTTGGTTAATGAATTTTATTCTGTGACATTCCAATAAAATATTTCAACTTGAATTTTATTCTAGCTAAAATCGTACCAGTTTATGTTTTATTTGGTTATACATATTTATTGATTTTATATTGACTATTTTTTATATATTATTTCTTAATTATTGTAATTTATTTATTTAAGCTTACCTATTTGAAATGTAAAAAAATGGCATTAGAAACACATTTAATTAACTGTACTTATGTATATTTATTTCTTTATAATATTATATAATAATATGTATCTTGGCAATTCCATTAAATTATTTTAATCTTATTGTAACTTGAATTTATTTATAGCTAAAATCGTACGTCTTTATGCTTTTATTTGTAATTTTTATTACTTTTATATTGACTGGTTTTATACAGGGTGGGGACTTTAAATGGAACGCTGCTTATAGCTGATCTGAGAATAAGATTTCACTAAAATACAAAAATACGTCCTCAAAGATTTTTTATGGGCTTCGTTTTTGTCATGTAAAAAAAAATTTGGGCCCCAAAGAGGGGGCGCAGCCCTAACCAACTTTTTTATAAGATTGGAAGACACCACTTGTGACACCTTTTTGGAAAGCTCATTGAAAAAGGAGTTTGTCAATCAATTTTTTTTGACATCTGTCAAACCATGTGCCAGAAATTTAATAAAATCTAATTTTAAACAATTATATTAACCGTAACATTAAAGCTGTAATGTCATCCTTTTAACTTTATAATAATTGTTGAAAATGTGCCCCATTAACCAGTTGGCACAAACCTAACCGATGGTAAAACTCTTCCCTTACTCTTCCCAAAACTTCTGGCGTGATTAAACGTATCTCTGCCCGAATCCTTGCCTTCAACTCTTCCAAATTGTTAGGTCTGGTAACATATACCCTTCTTTTTAAATCCCCCCACAAATAAAAGTCTAAGGGTGTAATATCCGGTGAACTGGGCGGCCACTCTAAAAATCCTCGCCGCCCTATCCACCTATTTGGAAATGCAGTGTTTAAGAATTGTCTTACAATCCTTGCAAAGTGGGGAGGGGCTCCATCCTGCTGAAAAAATATCCTTCGATCTAGATTTCCATAATTTGGGAATATTCTTTGGAGTTCTGGTATTAAAAATGTTTGAAGAAAATTTAAATACACGTCTCCATTTAAATTATGTTCAAAAAAGAATGAACCAATTATTCTGTCGCCTATTATTCCAGCCTAAACATTCACTTTCCCTTGGCGTTGAGAGTGACATTCAACAATCCAATGAGGATTTTCGTCGGCATAATACCCGCAATTTTGACGATTAACCTAAAATGGAAATTAATAATTAATAATCGGTTTAGAAAGTAAGACTTTGCCCAGTGATTGTCCAGAACAATGGTTAATTCCTTTTAACTTTCAAACTTACCTAGCCCTCTAAAGTAAATGTTGCTTTATCAGAAAAAAGTATCCACTCTAAATCAATGTGTCGGTTGTCCAATGCGGTTATCATAACTTCGCAAAATTCTACACTTCTATCTAAGTCATCCTCCAATAACTCTTGCACTGGCTGCATTTTGAATGGCTTTATGCCAGCAGATTTTGTGATCTTCAACACCGTTTTATGATCAATATTGTGGTCACGAGATAATTGCCTTGCTGCAGTAATTGGGTTTTCTTGATAACTCAATAGGACATTTAATTTGGTTTCATCTGATACTCTTGGGGGTCTTCGTCTCGGAACATGTCTTACATGACCTAATTCCCTAAATTGCTTTTCAATTTTGCTGACTGTACTTCGCGACAGAGGTAGCCAATCGGGATGAATTTCATGAAACAACTCACAAACTTCTTCTTCGTTTTCTTTCTCCAAACCCGACCATCATCAGAATTTCAATCTTTAAGGTTTCAGTTAAATACATTCTTAAAATTTTTAAATGAAAGCTTCAAAAAATAAAATTTTAATTAGTACCTGCTTGTCAAACGTAACAAAACTGGCGGCATTATCAAGGAAACAAAACAATAATTGACTTACGGTTGACTCTATGCCAACAGGTTAATGGGGCATATTTCTAACAATTGTTAAGCTAAAAAGATGACATTACAGTTTTTATTTCTGACCGGTATATTATTAGCTTATAACGTCTTAGTTACGCGGGAATTATAAGGGTCATAACTCCCTTGGTATATTAAGAAAAATTTGACATTAAATCAAACGATTGACATCTAATGTCAATTTGATTGTCATCTATTGAAACATTTATTCCACTTTAAAAATGAACAAAATATTACTAAAATCGGTCAGAAACAAAATTATCTATGTATCACTGGAACTATAAGGGTCTCAATTACCTCGGGCAATTGCTGTTTCTCGGGCCAAAGGCCCTCGGGACGTAAACTTTGCCCTCGGTAATTAAGACCATTATAATTCCCTAGATACATAAATAACTATAATGATATTTTACCATAATTGTTTACCAAATTGTGTAAAATTAAATTTTATTAAATTTCTGGCACATGGTTTGACAGATGTCAAAAAAAATTGATTGACAAACTCCTTTTTCAATGAGCTTTCCAAAAAGGTGTCACAAGTGGTGTCTTCCAATCTTATAAAAAAAGTTGGTTAGGGCTGCGCCCCCCCCTCCCTTTAGGCCTAAATTTTTTTTTACATGACAATAACGAAGCCCATAAAAATCTTTGAGGACGTATTTTTGTATTTTAGTGAAATCTTATTCTCAGATCATCTATAAGCAGCGTTCCATTTAAAGTCCCCACCCTGTATATTTCTAAATTATTTTAGTTTATTTATTCAAGCTTACCTACTTGAAATGCAAATATGTATAATTATTTTCTAAAATGGTTTTAGAAACACATTTAACTATACTTATATATTATATTCATTTCTTTATAGTAAATAATAACATGTATCTTGGCAATTCCATTTCTCTTACCAATTTCTATTCTAGGGACTTGGTGACTGTAAAAATCCCCACGCAGGAAAGAGGTCTGAGGGATCTAGTTATCGGATCAGAGTACTTTTCTCACGACGATCCGGAAGCTCCACCACCCAGTGCGGTGCTAGACCTCGTGAGAGACTGCATATGAAATGGATCTCAGCTCATTATGGGGTGCGATGACAACTCACAACACAACATCTGGAGAACCACTAACACCGACCAACGAGTCAATTTTTTAATTCTTAATGGCAAATAGCGTAGACATCATGAACAGAGGTAATGATCGTACCTTTGTCACAAGTCAAAGGCAGGAAGTACTAGACATAACAACAGGAACGAATTATATCGGTAACTATGTCAAAAACTGGCATATATCTAAAGAGGATAGTTGTTCGCAACATTTTTTTTAAAATAACATGCGTATATCGAAAAACCAATATTTACCGAAACACTCGCAAGACAAACTGGAAAACTATAAGTTAGACCTCGATGCGAAGCTTGCGGGAATCAAATATATGGTAAATAATGCGCTGCCATCGGCTTTTAGAGCAAACTGCCCTCCAACCATAACAGAATCTACCAGTAACGTGCCCTGGTGGAGCAAGGATCTGAAAGTGAGAAAGGACAAGTAAGAAAAAACTTTAACGTAGCGAAAATTTCAGGTAGTTGGGATGCATACAGGGCATCCTTGAATGAATACAAAAGGGAGCTCAGGAATACTAAGAGAACATTCTGGAGGAAGGACTGTAAAGCTATCGAAAGCACTTCAGAATAAGCTAAACTCAGAAAAATACTCTCTAAGGATCCACAAAACTTCATCAATTCCCTAAAAATAGCCACTGGAAGTACACTAAATCCAGGAAAGAAACCATGACCGAACGTTTTCAAGTACACTTTCCCAATTCGAGAGTTTTAGATGAAACACACAAATTGGCAGGTTGCCAAAAAAGTGGTGACAAAGGAAAAGACCAGATGGGCCGTAAACTCATTTGAACCATTCAAGTCACCGGGACCAGACGGAGTATACCCAGCAATGCTTCAGCAGGGAACGGTTATGCTAATCGATAAGCTTTGCCTCATACTAAAAGCTAGTATGGCCACAGGGTACATTTCGATATCTTGAAGACTGACAAGGACGGTATTTATACCTAAACTTGGACGACCAGACTATTCGGCGGCAAGGGCATTCAGACCCATCAGTCTGATGTTGTTCGTACTTAAAACCCTTGAAAAACTGTTTGATAGAGGCATATATAAGGGACGTTCTGGAACACAGGCCATTTCATCAAGACCAGCATGCGGACAGAATAGGAAATCATCGGAATTTGCCCTTCACCATGTAGTCAGCAGGGTGAAGAAAGCTCTAGAAAACAGTGAAGTTCTGCTGGGAGCTTTTCTGGACATAGAAAGAGCATTCGGCAACACATCTCTCGCACCAATCACTAGGGCAACCAGGGCCATCGGACAGGAGGAAACTTGCTGCAGGTAGATAGAAGGTATGATCCAGGGCAGAATTGTATAAACGGATATGCTTGGAGAGACTTTAGTAGCGCGGGTAACAGGGGGAGCCCGCAGGGAGGATACTTTCTCCTCGATTCTGGAGCTCTGTCATATACGGGCTGCTACGCTCACTTAGCAGAGAAGGATATCATATCGTGGGTTAGGTGAACGACTTGGCAATAATGACCTATACAAATATACAAAATATCCACATAAACCCTAAATATCGCTATGATATACCATTCAAGAGCGTAATCGACGAACGGGATGCGTAGAACAATAAAACACCAGACACTCCTTGGGCAATATTCTGGTACACTGACGGCTTTAAAGTCAAAGACGGTACCGGAGTAAAAACAAAGAGAGATGCTTATTTCTCCCTGGGTAAGTATCCCACGGTGTTCCAAGCAGAAATGCATGCCATCATACAGTGTGCGTATGAAAACAATAGGATGACTTATCTTATTAAGCGGATCCACATATACTCCGACCGCCAAGCAGCCCTTATAGCGTTAACAAGCAATAAGGTGACATCAAGACTGGTATTGAAATGTCATGAGAAACTAGTGACCCTGGCAAAAGCCAACGAAGTAATACTACAATGGGTACCAGGACATGAAGGTATTACAGGAAACGAAAAGGCCGACGAACTTGCAAGAAAGGGGTCGGAAAAAACATTCATTGGTCCAGAACCGGCACTCTGGGAGTCCCAAGGTGCATAGTACGAGATGTCGTAAAACGATGGACAAGGAATCAACACAAAGTCTACTGGAACAACAGACAGGGATTAAACCGTAGCAAATCTTTCATTAGGGACCCGAAACTAACAAAACAGCTACTTCTGATCAGTAGAAATCAGCTGAGAATACCCACAGAAATTCTGACAGGACACATGACCGTCAAGAAGCACATGTACCGTATGCAACTGTACAACGGAGACCTAAGCTGTAGGTTATGCGGGCGAGAAAGTGAAACGGTACAGCATATTCTCTGCCACTACGAGTCATTGGATCGGAAAAGGCAACCAAGAGTTAAACCAGAGAATATTCTGACACTCTCCCCAGTTGACCTACACAAACTAATGCAAGGAACTGGAATAAATGAGTGAGTGTAAGAACAAACTAGGGTGAGCACAATGGGCCAAACCTGGTCGAAGTTCATCCGGCACGTGGACGGATCCTCGGAGGAAAAAAAAAAGAAAATTCCATTAAACTATTTGAATGTGATTTTAACTTGAATTTATTTATAGCTAAAATCGTGTCTGTTTATGCATTTATTTGTTATTTTTATGGATTTTATATTGACTGTTTTATATATTTCCTAATTATTGTAATTTAAACATATTTTATATCTCTACTATTGATGACCCAATGAACAAATTGTATCTAAAATGGTAATATATCTATTCTATTCTATTCTATTATATTATAACATGTGGCTGGGTCAGAAGAGGCTCTGGAAAATAGGGCCAAGTGATGCGTTCTAGCGCCACTAGAAGTCGCTTTATGTTGCATCTCGCATTTTTTGGTAACCTAGGGTACGGCAACAATTCATTAATAATTAGACACAGCCTAAATTAAAACAGCTTGAAACTGATGTCGTTTAAGACTTCAATGGGATATTTTAATTAATTTGTATGTCCTACTCGAATATTATTGTTTTAAGACCATAGTTACCAGACTTTTTAACTGGTATATTATAATACCCTAGGGCATTAAGGAAGTTTCTAATGCCCCCTAACTTTTTATTAACGAAAAAACTTATTTATCATTTATATTAAATGAACAGTTATGAAAAGACCCAGTAAAAACGAATTTACCGGCTTTTGATAAGTCAATGTTTTCTATTATTTCGTGATTTTCACTAACAGAAATTGACGATGATTGAACGTTTTTTGATGTTGATGGTACTCCAGCTATCAATTTCGAAATTTTGTTTTCAGAAGACATACTATCTTCCAAATATCCCTCAACCATAGCTGAACTTTTCCAACCGCCATGTCTTTTCAATGTGGTCTTGTTTGCCCCCGCGTCCGCCAATAAAGTTGCAGAGGTCCTCCGCAAACAATGACCAACATATTTGTCCGCATCGCTTGGACCCAGATATTTTGCAATAATGGAAGGAATCTTTCCTATGGTGTTCTTCTCAACTGGCTGTGAAATACAACGACCGTTACGGTCATACAGAAAGAATCTATTGATGTTGCAATTTGTCGGGCGTAAATACCAATAAATTCTCAGTAGCTTTAAATAACCCATCTCCTCCTCATCAATAATTGTGAAGACACGCTTTTTATCGGTCTTTGTATCGGGAATATTAACTATTAGTACGGATCCTCTATCCTCTATGTTCAACCAACATATTAACTAGCTCTTGGCGGCGTCACCTACCAAATACATCAAATAACAGAGCCACTTTGTAAATCAAAAAAGTTTCATTGGGGGCTTCACGGTTGAATTTCAGCACATTTTCTCGAGTCAAAATTTTTGATTTCTTCGCTTCATATCCCTTGGATGCTTGCTTTAGATACTGGCCTAACTTGCAATATTTTGCAATGTCTGTATTTTTATTAACTGTTAATGTCCTCTTTAACATTGAATATTTCGTCCATAGGGAATTAGGAGTGACTGTTCCAGACTATAATCGATATACATAAATAGTATTTTAATATAATTTACAACAGCAATTTTAACATACCAATTCCCGGAAATATCCGAGTAGCAGTGGCTGATAATTTTTACATCATTATTTTTCATCCAATCCCCAAACCTTTGATTTTCCTTATCATATGCGTCTTTAGACTTCTTTAGGACAAAATTATCCAAAGCTCTGGCAAAATTCACAGAAATTCTATGCTTAATCAACGGAAAATTTCAGTTTTTACTTTGACACAGCACAACAATGAACACTTATTACCTGTGCTTATTTAGCAACTATATAGGTAAAAAACGTTTCGTGATTTTGTATTTTCTTTTAATTTAACTTGGAATTATCTGAAGTGGGACATACAAATTTTATGTCCCAATTCAGATATTTAATATTGTATGTACCACGGGCATTACTTGATGTCTATACCCTCGGGAAACTTACAAACCCTCGGGCCAAAGGCCCTCGGCTTTGTAAGATTGTTGCCCTCGGAGGCATAAACATCTTCATAATGCCCTTAATACAAAAATAACTATGACATACCGGTCATATATCCCGACCTTGAATAATAATGTAATGTAATTGACCTAGTAATACATTATTAAACTTTATACTATATTGACCAGTCTTCATTTGCTTCTTTTTAGTTTTTACATTTATTGCTAGGCATATCAAGTCAATGATGTGAACAAAAACCTTTTTCACTCTACATATTCGCTATTCGAAAGAAAATTTACCGTAAGAATTATGTCATACATATTATAATCTTAAATGCCAAATGGTAGCCATAAAACCAACTTCAAAACCCACCGCCTAATTTATTGAAAGGCGCCGACTGCCGAGTATCTTTATCATTGATTTTTAATCACCACAAACCATTTAAGTTATTTAACTTTTGACTCCCCTGAAATAATTTTATTTATAGAAAGCAATTAAAATGTTCAGAAATTTTATAACCCATTTTTTACTCACTTGATATAATTAATTTCGGATTGTTAAATCCTAGGATGGAATTTTATCATAATAAATTTTGCTAAACCAATTAAAAATAAAAGGCATAATGTAAACAAACATAGACACATCTGGTGTTAAACTTTATTCGCACCCATCACCATATTATACACTTTTTTATATAAATATTCTAAAAACTAACCTATAACATTGGTTTTTGAATTTTAATTGGAATGGCATTTATTAAAAATATTCCAAAACCGAAATCGAAAAAGAGATATTTTGTAAAATAAATTTGGTCGAATGGTATTTCTAAGAAAATGTCATACATTCAAATTTAGTCAATTAGAAGTCTCCCTTTTGCTTAGGTAACCTATAGCAACAAACCTCGAATCTGCTCTTTGTCTAGAACTAGATAACTTCAAGGCATCAAATGGATGGTTAGAAAAATTTCGTCGTCGGCACGATATTACCTCCAAGAAAATATGTGGCGAATCAGCCGATATCAATATCGAAGACGTAATTGCTTGGAAAGAAAAGATATTGACAATTTTAAAGGATTATGCTTCAAGGGACATATTTAATGCAGATGAGACATGGTCTCTACTTTCGTGCATTAACAACAAAAATATATGAAATAAATTACGGTTACACAGCAAGGCAGGAGTTTTAGGAGTAAAACCCCTGTGTTTCTGTTTACCCGTAATTAATTATGGATCTCCACTAAGAATCGGCTGAATCGATCAAAAAATATTTGCATTGAAAGACGACAAGTATACTGGAAATAAAACAGAAAAACAACGATTTACAATTCTGTTTTGTGCGAATATGGAAGGTGAGAAGGAAGAACCACTTATAATAGGCAAAAGCAAAAATTCTCGATGTTTTAAGGGCGCACATATCGATGAATTACTTCTCTAGTGGGTCTCGAATAAGAAAGTGTGGATGACAGCAGACATCATGATTCATGACAACCTAGCTTTATAGATTTCATACCATGATGAAGAAGCAGAATAGAAGAGTAGTATTGTTTTCGGATAATGCAACGTCTCATCCCAAGTCTCATTGCAAGGATAATGCCAAAGTTATTTTTCTTCCACCCACATTGCCAACCTTTGGACCAAGGCATTACCCAAAACTTTAAAATGCTCTACAGAAGCTCTCATTAAGAGGCTTTTTATATGTAAGACAGTGGTTGTCCATTTCAAGAAATCGGAAATAATATTACCATAACCAACGCCTTGATATGGGTTTCGGTGGCCTGGCACAATTTGTCCCCAGTAACAATAAAAGAATGCCTTATAAAAGCCGGATATATGTATAATACATATAATATTGACGACTTTGAAGAAGAAGAAGATAATATTTCACTCACACAACTGTTTCCTAACATTAAGAACATATTTGTGAACTTGAAACAATTTGCCTCTATTAATAACGATTTGCCAACAGAAAGTGCTGAATTGACTATCATCGAGTGTATTGAAGAGATCCTAGAAACGAATGAAACTACTTCCAACTCTGAGACAGAGGAAAAGGAAACTGAACTTACTTCAGTGTCGAAAATATCAATCCTATGTGAAGCCTGGGCAAGTTTGAGAGACTTATAAGACTTTTTTTAATGATGTTAACAATTTTGACAAGTCTACAAATATTTCTCAATTGCTATTAAAATGTGAATCTGAATAAAATACAAAGTATGAAGCAATTATTAATTTCTGATTATTTTAAAAAATAAGAATTTTTATGCAAACATTGTATAATATATAGTGAGCTCAAAAAGGCTGGAATAAATTCGTTTAAAATTCAGGTGATTATGGAAAAACGCTTGGACATGTCGATTATTATTTTACATTGCGAATTTTTTGACATAAGAAATGTGTATACAGGTTGGCTCAAGAAGAACATATACCGTCAACATTAATTTTTTTAAATAGAACATCCTGTATATTATAATATTTTTAAATTCTACGATATATTCTAAACACTTTTTGTATAACATACCATATCTCCAAAATGAACGGTTTTCGATATATTGACATTTTTTCTGGTACCAAAACTACAATTGAAAATGAACTCTTTACATCTATTTAGTATATAATATTTACAGAGACTATATTAAATTTTATTTTTATAAATGTTGAAATTGACCGCCACCAACTTCCTGGCAATATGCAAGTCGATCTTTGAATACTTCCAAAACGTTATGGATTACCTGGGCTCTATTAATCTAACCTCATGCCTTATTCGAGCTTTAAGTTCATCAATATTGTTAGGTCTGTTAAAGTATACTTTAGATTTTAAATAGCCCCATAGGAAAAAATATAGCGGGGTCAAATCTGGTGACCTTGCCGGCCATTCTATTGGACCCCGTCGACCAATCCACTTGCCAGGAAAGACTGGCTCATCTGGATTTGGGTAGAGTACAGCAAGTTTTAAAATTTTTCTGAAAAAATTCTGAGATCAGTGGATTTTTAGTTTTAATTGCGCATTTCTTTATTATTATTGTAACCTGTTACCTGAATTAATTTATTTTGACACACACATTTACTTCTTGTCAAAAATTCTTCAAATTTTGTAGATCTATCTAACTTCAAGTAATTCTGTAAAAATGGCGCGGTTAAGTGAAAAAGATAGGATAGAGGTACTAATGATGCTTGGCTATGGAGATAGGATGCGAACCCAAACAGAAGTGTGTGTGTTATTTAACAATAAGTACGCAAACTGAGCACCAATACCTCAATATGTTGTTAGTAAAATTGGTAAAAATATAGGGATTTGGGGCATGTTAGAGACAATTATATTCAAAGACGACCTAGGATTTCAGAAGATGTGCAGTTAAATGTCCTCTTAGCTGTCCAAGAAAACCACCATAGTGTTACTCGCGGTATTGCCACGGAAAGTAATATTTGTCAAGCAACCGTATTGAATTATTTACACAATTAATGGCATCCCTATAGGGTAGAGTTGGTTCATGAACTTAATGAAGATGACCTGGATAGAAGAACAGAATTTTGCGAAATAATGATGAACAGATACATTAAAGATCCTCAAATTTTAAAAAGAATTGTGTTCTCTGATGAAGCAACGTTTACTCTAAATGGGCATGTGAATCGCCAAAACTGTCGATATATAGTGCTAAGGAAAATCCGCACTGGATCATGGAGTCCCACACACAATACCCGCAAAATGTGAATGTTTGGGCTGGAATTGTTGATAACCGGATTTTAGGTCCCTTCTTTTTTGATGGTACGTTAAATGGCGAACTGTATCTAGGATTTTTAGAATTTGAGTTAATACCGGCACTTGCTGTACTCTATCCAAATCCAGATGATCCAGACATTCCCAACAATAACTTATGGTACCAGCAAGATGGAGCACCATCCCATTACACACGCCCGGTGCGTGAGTACTTGGATACAGTCTTTCCTGGCAAGTGGATTGGTCGACGGGGTCCAATAGAATGGCCGGCAAGGTCACCAGATTTGACCCCGTTATATTTTTTTCTATGAGGCGATTTAAAATCTAAAGTATACTTTAACAGACCTTACAATATTGATGAATTTAAAGCTCGAATAAGGCATGAGGTTAGATTAATAGAGCCCAGGTAATCCAAAACGTTTTGAAAGTATTCAAAGATCGACTTGCATATTGCCAGGAAGTTGGTGGCGGTCAATTTCAACATTTATTAAAATAAAATTTAATATAGTCTATCTAAATATTATAGACTAAATAGATGTAAGGAGTTCATTTTTAATTATTGTAGTTTTCGTACCAGAAAAAATGTCAATATATCGAAAACCGTTGATTTTGGAGATATGGTATGTTATACAAAAAGTGTTTAGAATGCATCGTAGAATTTAAAAATAATATAATATACAGGGTGTTCTATTTAAAAAAAATTAATGTTGACGGCATAATGTTCTTCTTGAGACAACCTCTATACACATTTTTTATGTCAAAAAATTCGCAATTAAAAATAATAATCGACATGTCCAAGCGTCTTTCCAGAAAATAATCACCTGAATTTTAAACGAACTTATTCCAACCTTTTTGAGCTCACTGTATATGTTAGTCTGTACGTGCAGTATATACATATTGGTAAATTGGCTTCATCTTGTTTAATTCTAGTTCTGATAAATTCAAACGAAACTATTTAAAATTATTTACATACAGGGTTGTCTGTAAAAGGTCTTTACAAAAACCTACCACATATTCCTCAGACCACAATTAGCCGATTTAAGTAAACTTACCTTAGTACAAAGTTGCTTAGTTTGTGCGCTAGAAAGCGCTGAAGTGACAATTTTAAATAGTTTTTCTGGATTAATTCAAAAACTGCTCATACTATTTTGCCAAAATTTGGTACGTTGGTATGGCTTTATGGGGCAAAAGAGCCCATGTCACAATTCGGATTAATATCAGTCCATGGGCGCAGAACCTGGGTTTTTTACTAACTGCTTGTTTCAGATTTCTATGCCCATGGAACAAGAGGGGTTTGGGCACAAAATTCAGATGAACCAACTCATTTGCTACAAGAAAGGTACCTACTCTTGATAAGACTCGATTCCTCTGACGGCTTTCGAGAAACATGAATTTTATTACTTAATACGTATTAGTTTTTACAAAAAAGGAAAAATATAACTAAATCATATACAGAAATAAATATAAATATCATAAAAATTGCTCAAAATGTCCACCATTTTCATAAATACAAAGATTTATACGTCGAAGAAAATTAAAACACAATTTTTGCAGAACTTGTTCATCGCCCTTAAGAATATTTATTGCATCTTGAATACGTTGCCACAGAGTTGTTCTGCGTTATCTGGAGTTGTCCTGTAAACGACTGTCTTAAGATGCCCCCATAAGAAATAATCCAATGTATTTAAGTCCGGAGATCATGGTGGCCAATTTACAGGGGCATTATCTCTACCAATCCATTTATTTGGGTACTGCTGATTCAAAAAGTTTCTAACATTTAATGCAAAATGTGGTGGAGCTCCATCGTGCATAAACCACATATCTCTCCGAAGTTGTAAAGGTAAATCTTCTAGCAAATCTGGCAGCGTATTTTGTAGATGTTGCAAATAAATTTTCCCGGGTAATCTTTGTGGAATAATGACAGGACCAACAATGTGATTACCAATTTTTCCAGCCCACACATTAATTCTAAACTCATTTTAAAAATGTTTTACCTTGATAGCTTGTGGATTTTCATCCGCATAAACATGTTCGTTATGAAAATTTGTAAGTAATCCCTGTAATCCCTCTCCTTGTGAAACATGCTTCATCGGTAAACAAAATATTGTTGGCAAAGTTGGGATTCTCTTCTCTCTGCTTATGAACAAGCCGACTAAAAACCAGGCACATTTTAGGATCATTAGGTAAAAGATCTTGAACTGGCATCTTATGGTATGGGTATAGCAACTGTTCTTAAAGTACTTCGTGAACAATATCTTTGGACACTCCTATTTCCCTAACTAGCCTCCTGGTGCTTATTTCTGGATCTTCTGCAACACGTTCTAAAATGTCTTCCTCGACTTTTGGAACCCTTACAACATATTCTAGACCATTTCCTTGGCAATACCCAAATACCAATATCATATCGGTATATTCTGCATTAGTATATTGCACCGCCATGATAATTCCCGACAATTAAAGTTTTCTAATAATTAATGCAAGCAGATAAAATGATTGAACGTTAGCAACAATATTAAATGTTACAAATTTGACAATAATCTTATGTTGTCAAATGAAACTAATAATAACCAAAAATAACAATCGTTTGTGAGGTGTAAGGTCGTGTGTACATACCTGAAAAATACCGTGCGAATAAAAAGCAGATGATAAGAACACTATTCAAGAGGCTTTTTGTAGTAAATTAGTTGGTTAAATCTAACTTATAAACTTGAACCTCTTATCTTCCATTGGCGTAGAAATCAAAAACAGAAAAATTCTATAAAACCCAAGTACTACGTGGTAAAAACTACTACGTATTAAGTAATATAATGCAAATTTCTCGAAAACCGTCAGAGGAATCAAGTCTTATCAAGAGTACCTTTTTTGTAGCAAATGAGTTGGTTCATCTCAATTTTGTGCCCAAACCCCTTTTGTTCCATTGGCATAGAAATCTGAAACAAGCACTTAGTAAAAAACCCAGGCTCTACGCCCATGAACTGATATTAATCAGAATTGTGACATGGGTTTTTTTGCCCCATAAAGCTATGCCAACGTACCAAATTTCTGCAAAATAGTATGAGCAGTTTTTGAATTAATCCAGAAAAACGATTTACAAATCGTCACTTCAGCGCCGTCTAGCGAAACTAAGCAACTTTGTACTAAGGTAAGTTTACTTAAATCGGCTAATTTTGGTCTGAAGAATGTGTGGTAGGTTTTTGTAAAGCCCTTTTACAGACACCCTGTATATGTAGATACTTATTAATAAACAAACATTGTAAAATGGAGACCACTTGTTTTAATTTTTCACTATTAATCGGCCACCTCTGTTAACCGACCAAAATTTGATTCCCCGAGGGTGAATTTAAAATAGCAAATTCGTTTTCTTTATCGGGTTCTACTATCAGTTTAGTGGCCAGCAAAAATTGTTTTCCTGTCATGTTGTCATTAGAAACTTTTTATCATGAAATTAAATCAGCTTCTTTGTAAATCTGCTGGTAATAGTCTTGTACAATTATTGTACATATTGCATCTCTACTCTAGCGAAATAAGCACGTTAATTAAATACCTACAAATTTAACCATTTAAGCCCCAAATCCTATTAGAAGATCGAAAAGAAATACTTATTTATAGAAGATTTAGGGCCACCCTTTTGGCATCCGTTGGTTATCTCGTTTGCGGGGGCTTAGTACAATGACCAGAAAAATAGCCTGAAAATCAAAGTCACCTGCGGCGTCGGCGGTTTCTTTCATGTTCGCTTTAATGAATAAGCATTGATAAGGACGTCAGGGGTGATGGTTAATTTTAACTGAATATCGTTCACAGCAAATACAGTGCTGTACAAAAAAAATATTATACATGGAAGGAATATACATACAGTTGTTGCAAAACAATTTCCTACGCACGTCATCAATCACCTGATAATTGTAAATCCGTAAGAAAACATGAGGAAATTAAATTTGGGCAAAAATATTAAAATTTCATGCGATATTGAATATACTAAAGATTTAAAGTATTCTTCTATGGTACGAACCCACTTATAACAGATATATAGCAAATATTTTGTTTATTTAGGCTTGTCAAAAATTAAAATAATGTGAATTTTAGTGACCGACAGTTGGTAATAGAACTGTCAACGGTGCGGTGGCGTCAGCTCGTTCGCTGGCCTGCCCTGACGTTTCGTAAAAAAGTAACCTTTATTGTTGTGCGGTTTCGTGTTGTTGTGCGTCTATTTTTTAACAAAAACTCCAAATTTTTCTTAAATAGCATTAAAAAACTGTTATTTTAAGAGCAACAAAAGTGCATATACATATCTCTGTCGATTACCTACGTTGTTTACTATTTCTGAAGAATGCCGAAGCATTTAAATAGTCGATGCAAAGAGCTAATAGCTTCTATAATAAGCTATTTTCAGGAAGAACTTAACAACAATGGTCCATTGTTACCCTTAACAGCAGTTGGAGAGGTAACTTTAAAGAGTATGTTATGGCCTACATATTTTATTTCTACTTTACTAATTTTTAGCGTGTAGCAGCTGCCCTAAATTTGAATATCTCTACTGCAAGCGCAGTTTTAACAACTGTTAGGGAAAATAAATTATTATAATCACCTTAAAAGAAACGTTCTCGTTCAAAGAGAGTCGTAAATGTGTAACGATTGGATATAAGTTCTATCCATGACACTATTTATGAAATGTTGATTTTCATGGAAAAACTCCTTCCCCCTGTAGAATCGAAAATGCCCGAGATTGTTTTCCGGCACCGCCATGTTAAACGGAACTTAAGTTATCTTGACACCAAAAAAGCTTCCGGTCCTGACGATCATCGTAATTAAGACATGCGCTGACGAATTTACACCGGTATTTTGTAGACTGAACTTATCTTACAAAAAACGAATATTTTCTTAGAAATAAAGGTCTGTCTTAAGCACCAAATAACTTTATTTGCCCCTCTAGGGTAGAAAACAAGGGTTATAGAAAGTACATAAAATGACGAAGAATTAAAATAAATTTCTTAACGTATGTGTTATACTTTTTTTTTCTTTTTTCTTCTTGCTGGAAATCTGCGCGAGTTCAGCTCATACCCAGAAAAGGCAAGAAGACCTTGCCAAACAAGTATCGTCCAGTCGCATTGCTTTCGGTTATATCAAAAGTTATGGAGAAGGCTATCAAAGGAAAATGATTTAAGTACTAGAAGGCTTCAACATTATTAGTGACCGCCAGTATGGATTCCGTAAGTCTAGATCAACAGAAGAACTTCTCGCTTATGTTACTCACATTTAAAACAACGCAATAGAATATCATGGGGAGTCCCGGGTGGTAGCACTGGACATTTCCAAGGCCTTTGACCGAGTATGGCATGACGGACTCCTAAGAAAAGTGAGAGCATGCGAAACGCCGGTTCAATTTTGTTCATGGCTGTCAAGCTTTCTTAAAGACCGTTCTCTGTGAGTGACGATGGACGGATTTCTTTCAGACACATTTAACATCAACGCCGGAGTATCTCAATGTTCTATATTGTCGCCCACCATCTTATTACTATACATTAACGATATTTTCGGAAAACGGTGAATCCTCAGCTTATTTTAAGACGAAAATGTGGTATAAAAGTTTTTCGCATCGCTTGTTTTTCGAAATACAGGGTGTTAAAAAAAATAGTCAAGCAATAATAATCATTTTAATAATTGATTTAAAAACTTTTAATAATGAACTTACATGACAAAACTCAAATAAATTGCAGAAAATGTCCTCCATGAGCTAGTGAACACCCATGTACACGACGTGCTAAATTGTGTCTTACGTGTTGGAAAATTTCGGGACTGGCGCGAACCGTATTAAAACCATCAATAATACGCAGTCGAAGGTCTCCTTCAGTTTCAATAGGACTAGTATAAAAAGAGTTGTTTAAGGTGACCCCAGAAATAAAAATCCAGTGGATTCAGATCCGGCGAACAGGGTGGCCATGGCTGAGGTCCTCCTCTACCTATCCAACGAGCAGAATATTGTTGATCTAAATAGTTTCTAGCACGTACTGCAAAGTGAGGGGGAGCGCCGTCATGCATGAACCACATTAAAGTTCTCGTTCTTAATGGCACTGCTTCCATCAATTCTGGCAATGCATCTCTAAGGAAGTTGTAATAGACATCACCAGTAAGTCGATTTGGAAAAAAATACGGTCCAACTAAGCTATCTCTAATAATCCCTGCTCAAATATTAAAAGAAAATGTATACTGGTGATGTCCTTCGATGATAGCATGAGGATTATCTTTCGCCCAAATAAGGTTGTTGTGAAAATTTATGATGTCTTGTCTGGAAAAAATCGCTTCATCTGTAAATAGTATTTTTGGCGAAAAATGTGGGACCTTTAAAGAATTTTCTTGAAAACAGTTACAAAAGTTAACTCGAGCTGGAAAGTCTCTAGGCAACAAAGCTTACACTCTTTGTACGTGATAAGGATAAAGTAAATAGACCTTTAAGATACTCCGTACTGTTTTGTAACTCACATTCAACTCGTTCCCGATTTTCCTCGTACTAGTGCCTGGAGATTCTTCCACCATGTTTAAGACCTCTCCCTCAAGTTGTACGGTTCTCTTGTAAGGGGTCGGTCGCCTATCTTGCTTTTTGCAAAGCTACCTGTTTCCTCTAACCTGAGGTGCAATCTTGTAAATGTTTCCGAACACGGTACTCGTCTATTAGGAAAACGTTCTGCATATGAACGTCTCGCCCCTAGCGCAATTAGAGCCATTTCTTGATTGGCAAACTCAGCCATTAGGAAAAGTATGTAATGTAGTACAAACGAGTTCAAAAACAAATTCAAAAGGATATTATTTGAAAGATCTTAAACAGGAGACAAATGTTACGTAGAAAATAAATGTGGTTGCCATGGAACAAAGCAAAGCTTACCCGTATCATTTGACGCAACATAATGATAAAAATACGAAAAATAACTAAAAAATTAAGGTACTCTTTTACCCAGATCCCCGCCAATGAACTAATTGTAAAATTTAAAATTGACCCAAAGTAAAGTGCTCTAATCCCTTATGTTTAACAAATGTCATTAGAATGTCGTTCGGTATTAATTAATAAAATGAAAAAAAAATACGAAATTTTTTTAACACCCTGTATATTGAAAACGAAGCGACATGCGAAAAACTTTTATACCACATTTTCGTCTTAAAATAAGGTGAGGATTCACCTCCTTAATCTTTTCAGAGAGGTTAGGAAACACCCTGTATAGCTTCACCGATGACAGCACACTCGTTTCATCTTTTACTTTGGATGCTCCGACATCGGCTGCCAATGCACATCTCTATAGGCAGCAAGAGGTCTCACATCTCAACAAAGAGGTCGTAACCAAGTAGAATTTGACGCTGAAAAAACTCGGGCGGCAGTTTTTTCTAATAGAGTTAATGTTGAAGAACCGGATATAGTCATGGGGGGACACTCGATTCCCTGGCTTCATTAATTCATTTATTGGGCGTCAATTTGGATAGTCATATATCTTGGCATAGTCACGCCATTGCTAAGGCAGCCTCGCAGAAGCTTGGAATACCTTTCCGAACTAAAAACCTCCATATACCCCAACAACTTTTGATGCTCTATAAAGCCCAAATTAGACCATCGCTAGAGTACTGTTCGCATATTTGGGGCTCTGCGATTGCTGGATTCTATTCAAAGAAGAGCCACTCGCTTAATCGGTGACTATGAACTGACAAACAACCTGGAAAGCCTTGAACATCGAGGGTAGTTTGGCGACTTGAGTCAAATTTACAAATATTTTCCCGGTAAGTACTCAACTGAGGGTGACCCCTTGATTCCACCCAGAACGGTGCATGGTAGAAATACACGACGAGCCACTGCAGCCCACCCGTACGTGGTTCAGCTTAGTGTCCCTCGAACGACACTGTTTAAAAACTCTTTCATCTGGTGAACTTCGTCACTCTGAAACGACCTTGCTGAGGCCGTGTTCCCCAACGAGAATAATCTGCAAAGATTCAAGACCAAGCATCCTTTTACCAATTGGTTTTCTTGAATGATACATGATTGGTCGATCTTTGCAAGATGGAAATAAAAGAAGTGTTAGATCTACTAAGGTTGATGGTTAAAGATATTGTGCAGTAAACAAATATATATACTATTGGAAATTTACCTAGGTAAAACATATTTTTCTAGGTATATAACATTTCATGCTGATAGTGAAGATGGTTTTGTTGAGGGCGCAGAGGCAATTTTCTCCTCTAAAACTAAGCTGAGTGACTACCATATAGAATGAACCAGCAAAATTTCTTATAATGGTTCGAAAACCAATTATTGAATAACCTAACAAGGCCCTCTGTGATTTTAATAGGCATACCATAGCAAGTGGTTATCAAAAATACCTAACACATCATGGTATGAAGCTGCAATTCAAGAATGGTTAACTACTTATGAAATTAAATTTGGTTATACAATGCTTTTACAAATCGTTAATAGGTTGGTAGGTATAAGAGATTTTGTATGCCCTTTTTTTTAACATATTCTTAAATATTAAACCTAAATTCTTTTCGGACATAAGCCACCAAAGAAGTATTTCGTTGATGACCTGGCTGAGCAATATGGACAGTAAATTTTATGGCTCTCTCCATACCACTGTATGTTTATTCCGACTGAACATATTTGACGGATTACCAAAAAGTATTATAACAGACATATTGGTCGAGATGGTCGTACAGAAATTAAATACGTGAAAAGAATCATTGCGTACTGTTACTCCTGATGTTTGAAATAAATCAATTCGGTAAACAGAAAGCGGGGTATGAAAATGGTATGAAAGAGAACATGTATTAGCTAGACTGAACATTCAACCCATTATTATTGAAGTAAACGAAACGAGTGATTTAAGTGATTTAGAGGATGATTGATGATCCATCTTTGTATTATTATTATTATTATTCTTAGTATTAAAACCCAAAAACTAAAAAAATTAGAGTTTTTAACTAAGGAATGGAATCTTTTCCTCGCCAATTTGTATTAAAATACGGAATAATAAAATAGATTAATAGCCAAAGCATATATAAAGAAAAGAAACAATAAAATTAGATGAAAAAACAAACAGTGAAATTCCCTCACTTGGTTATTTTGGTTACAAGCTGACACCGCCTATAACTGACATCACTCGAAGGGTATAAGGTGCAGCGGAAATTGTTTTGCAAAGAGTATATTTATATCTGCAATGTAAATTTTGGTAAGGATTTCGCTTTTTTTCTTGCACAACCCCAATCTTGGATCATCAAATTCGCTAGAGTTCAAGTATAACTCAGTGACGGCTCGCGGGTTGGTAGCGAGGGTCAGCAAGAGCGCCGGCGGCGTAAAAGTAGCGCCGCAAGCGAAAATTTTTAGAGACCACGTCCAAATTTCGTTTTAGTCTAAATTTCCTATTCTTGCATGGAACAGATGTATGATAAATTAGAATTAGAATTAGATGTATAGGGTTATGGAAGAGGAGACTTCCTTGTTTAGCATTGGGGCTGAGAACTAAATTGAAGTTAACGCAAGATATAATAGTGGCAACTTCAATTTTGCACAATTTAGCAAATGCACCTGATGAGTTGCAAATTGATGAAGAAATACAAGTTTTAATAAACGAAGAAGTTCCAGGAAATAACGATATAGTGCAAGAACAGTGTGATGCATATATATCTACACTTATAGAACAATATTTCGCTAGGCTATAGATATTAGGACTTAAAGTAGGTACATTTAACAAAAATAGCTATATAAAATATCTATAGTATATCTATATTTTCTTTCTTCATATTCTTGAAGTAACATGAACTCCCAATACACTTTGATAAATCAAAATAAACCAAAACTAAAAGAATATGTTATGTTATGACCAAAATGATCTGTGGTAAAACTTGTAACATTACCCTATAATATCTTCTTTAGTTTAGTGGATTTGAAGCCTCATGTTGCCAAATTGTAGAGCTCTGGTTATCTGTCATTAGGTTAAAATTTGATTGACAAACTGATCAGAAGTTGTCTAGAGGTTTACCAGAGAGATAAAATTTATGCTCCTGGTAACAGTCAGAGACTTTGCCAGCACATTATTAAACCGGGCCTAAGAATGTGAAAAAAAATGTGTGTGTTTTTTTAATATATTTTTCCTTCCTACTCCTCCTACTACTCGCTAACTATAAATTAATTACCATGAAAAAAATTTGGAGTTATTCAAACGTGTTAAATTAATTGAATGTATTGTTATGAATTTATAAATTTAAATGTTGAAAAGTGGCGATAAAATGGTGTAATTACGACATAAAGTTCAGATGTTTTTTACAGATTTTTTTAGAATTTTGTTTTCTATTAAATAGGTGCTTACTTACCAATAATTATTGTGACAAACTGAACAGTCGTCCCTGGTAAATTGTGTTACGATATTAAGTTTAACCAAACTTTAGACTTAAAATCCTCGCTCATTTGAGACAGATATGTGAGTGACAATCGAGTCAAATAGGTGAATGCTTTCGTTATCAAATAAAATAGATCAAGTTTTAGTTGACTGAGGCTCCTTGGAAATATCACGCTTTTGGACAGCCCTACAAACTACGGATTTTGATTTTTTTCTTTTTATTTTAAAAATAAAATTATTGGCCAACAAAATAGTTTAATTTTGGTTTCACCACAGATCTAATAGCTACATACCTACTTGTGCATACAAAGACACACAGTCCATATCGCACATATATTTTTTGTAATATCACCAATACCTATTGTACATTGTAATAATAATAAATAAATAAATAAACATACATTCACTGCCCGTACGCCATGCATTATTTTAATACCATTTTTCTCATAATTACCTATTCCACTCAACCGTGTTAATTCAATTCAACATTTTAGGGGTCGGCTGACCGTTATTCCTTAATTTAATTTGTTCATCCAATGACCAAAATCTACATTTTAAACTAAAAATATATGGAAGAAATTGTAAGATTACTTTTTACCTCAGTTTAAATACTTTCAACTTGACTTCTCATGTTGTTGCGTGCGTTATCATCAGTTTCTCGAAATGTCCCAACAAGATATTTTATTTAAAGTTTAAAACACTAATCTTAAAAAACCGAAAGTTTTGTTTTTGAACAGACGACGCTCACTCTGACTAATTTTACACTAATTCGTTCCTTTTCTTTCAAGAATAATCACAAAAACCTCAAAAACAACAGATCGATACGAGGGGTCACAAAATCTTTCCTGTCGATAATGAGCATTTGACATAACCATAAGCTCACTTTAAATTTAGTAACAGGTACGTGTTTTAACTTCGAACGTTGTTCGATACATTGTGTATGTTTTTAAGAAGCATTCCTTTTATCAAGATGAGAGGTGAAAATTCTCTTTAGTCTCTTTAAATTAATCTTCTTACTAAGACACCAAAATAAAACATACTCTGTTGCTTAATGTGAGAGAGTAATAATATGTAAATTTGCAATGACAGGACCCATTGAGCAGGCTGGACAACTTATGCAATGCAATGCATTATATAATGATACTTTTTAAAACTTTCGTATTTTATATATTTAATATTTTAATATTTCATTTTTCATAATCCACTGTCTTTATTCCCTCTTGAAAGAGGTTTCCAACGTCTCTCATTTTAAAAGTGGTGTTATGCCTTGCCACGAACCCTTTTACTTGCGCCCACACCAATTCTATGGGGTTTAATTCACAGTGATATGGCGGAAGGCAAAATACCGTTATATTTCGTTTTGAAACGCTTTCGTCGACAACAAATTTCGTACAAAAAGGTTAATTCAACTTTACAATCTTCAGTAGCTCCTTTTTCAGCATATTTTATGAAATGGTTTCTTATTTATAGTAAGCCAATGAATGATGTAATTTTTTTCCAAGAAGCCATTGGTATTTTTTCGGATTTTCTTGCGTGGTAGCTGGCATTATCCATGACTAAAACAGACCCAGGAGGAATAAGATCTGACATTTGCTGGAAGTATTCTTCAGAGACATCAGCTTTCATATCTTCATGACAGTCTCCATTCCGTCTTGATTTAAATGCTAGTAAGCCGCCATCGACAAATCCATTTTAGCTACCAATCTAAGTAAATATTAATATTTTACCTTTTCCTGAGGGTGCTTTTATTCCAGTTGACCATCCTATATCCTTCATTTAACCAATTTTCGTGCATATAATAATTTCCCTTCGAAACTGTCTAACTGTCCTCAAATATCATTGTCGCCAGCAGATGATTTCGTCTTTCTCTATTTAAAGTGATTCTCTGTTTTGAATTTTTTCATAACAAAAATTCATTTCCCTCAAAGTTTTCCATACTTTTTTCTTACCCACGGGTGGAATGAATCCTTTTCATTTCAGACATTATTTTGTCCAATGTAGGTGTTTCTTTTTTAAGTAAAAGGAGTCTATGATTCTTTTGATGGCAGTCTTTTCATCCTCAATTATCACAGTTTCTTTTCTTCCTGTACTTCTTTTCATTGAGAATAATAATTTTCTCATTTTTAGAAAGCGCAGTTTTTTAATCCGTTTCTCCGCAAAAAATTCAGAAACACTAGCCATTTTCAAGAACGAAGTTTTCCAACAACTGCCGAAAGTAACTAAACATTTCAAATTTTTGAAACAGTGAGGCACAGGTAGGTAAGCTACCTGTGCCTCTACCTACCCGGGACCCCTGACAATAATCATAGGTATAATAATAATAATTGGACTACACCTATGGAATACGGCGAAGACCACTGGGTTTTATAGTTCAATAATAATTTATTACTCTCTCGCTTTAAGCAACAGACTATAGTGTCCAGTTTTCTGACTTAGTCGAAATTAGAATAACATTGAATATCGCTATAATTGCTAAATCTGTGAAGTATTATTTTAATTTCTTAATCAGCTACATGTAATTATTCCGGTTTGGGAGTCCCAAAATATTTTCTAAACTTAAGTGTCTATGAAAAGCACCATATATCAGCCTTGCCAACTTTTTTCCATTTTTTTTTCTTCAAGTTTTATTTTACTTGTCTGCCTCTGACCATTGCACTAAAAAACATCAAACCAAAATCTCAACCGACAATCTGTTTACATTGCAGACCGCTCTTTTAGAAATCTCTTTGCAAATAGAGATCTCCGAAATCTAAAAATCTTCTTCCTTTTATCCTATTGTCACGTCTATTCTTTCCGAGCGTTCGGACATGTCCCCGGTAATTTATTGAAGGGGGTCGTAAATTTTTATATCCTTTTTGAAGTTTTTGTTTCATCGTTTAAATTTATTTGAAAGACTTTAAGGTCTTTTTCGGTCTTGGGGCAATTTAATTTAGTTTGAATGCATTAACTTTATAAGTAATTTATTGGGGATATAAATTATGTTTTACTTGAAACCCTTACCATTGCGGTGAAAAGCGGCTAAAAAAATTAAGTAGTAAATGCGACTAGAAATGCGATTTTAATTAAAGCGTGTCAGACACATATTTGTATGGAAAATATACAGGGCATCTGGAAAAGACGTGTACGGGGTGTTCCACCTAAGGAGGTAATCGGCTATATCTCAGAAAGTAATAATACTAGGATTTTGGGAAAAAATATATATCGATAAAAGCGGCCAAGGAAAATTGTTGGAAATTATTTTCAAGTTCGAAAAATGACCGCTAGGGGGCGTAAGAGAACTTTCAAAATAGAAATGCCGATTTTCTCTTGATTTTTCTTAATAAAAATATGTTAAAAATATAAGCATTGTATTCTTCATAAAATTACGCAACTTTATGTTAGGAATTGTTTTTTTCTATTTTCAATAATAAAGTGGTGGGAGAAGGTCAAACTTTTCTTCTTTCAAACGCTGATATCTCTGTTTTGGATAAACCGATTTTATTTAACTTGGTCTCGAAAAAAAGCCCTTCTTTTCCTCTACACGTAGATCTATTAACTATACCATATTGATTCTGATGGTGGCCACTAGATGGCGTTTTTCCGTAATTCCTCAATTAATAAGAATTTTCTCAAAAAAATCAAATGTTATGATATGACTTTTTCATTATATGTTATTTTAGGCTTATAAAGGCTATTAAATAGTGGAATAAAAAATCCACGTCCGTATTTAAAATAAAAAAGTTGATGATGGTCGCTCGAATCCGAAACGTCGGATTAAAAAAACTAACCCCATCAGCTTGTAGAGGAGAAAAAGTTACTATAAGAAACTGAAAACCGCAACGTGATATCTTTTGCTAAACTAGAGAAATTAGGGATAATAGTAATTAATATGGAAAAAGAGGCCATTTTTTAAAACACCACTCTATTATTGAAAATAGAAAAAAACAATTGCTAACATAAAGTTGCATAATTTTATGAAGAATACAATGCTTATATTTTTAACATATTTTTATTAAGAAAAATCAAGAGAAAATCGGCATTTCTATTTTGAAAGTTCTCTTACGCCCCCTAACGGTCATTTTTCGAACTTGAAAATAATTTCCAGCAATTTCTCTTGGCCGCTTTTATCGATATATATTTTTTCCCAAAGCCCTAGTGTTATTACTTTCTGAGATTTAGCCGATTTCGAAAAGATTGATTTTTCATGAATTTCTTAAAAATGCATATGCTAAGGTAAATGGCCCAGTAGTTGATAGTCTTAAGAACCTTTTTTCAAAAAAAATATTTAAAGATTTTACTGTAGTTCTGATCAGCGTCGGACTGGCCATATAGTCGAGATGGCTTTTGCCAGCCGGGCCCCGGCCTGCGCGGGCCCCCCACGGGCCTGGCTTGCGGGGCTTGCCCCAAGCCAAACGGTAGGTAGAAAAGAGGGCCCCCGCAGGCTAGGTCCCAACTCTTGCGACCTAAATGTAAACTAGATCAGATAGTTCGTTCATACAATTAGAGAGAAATGAAATAGAAAAATTCGAAAATGGTTGAACCTGAGCCGGCCATTCCTGTTCCCTGAAACTAGTTTTGAAAATTTCTGAACGACGATAACTTTTGATCGAATCAACTTATTTAGACGTATATCATTATAGCATAATACATTTGACATTGTTTCAGAGGTATTAAAAAAAGGAAATTCAACTTTCGGGTGATAAAAACAGTTTGCTTTTTGCTGTCAAGTTTACTACCGAAAGTTACCCACAAGAACTTTAATTCGACGAGAATATGTCTCTTATTCCCTAGAATTAAATAAGCTGCCTGCATGTGTTTTGCATCTGACGATACGAAGAAAAAAGGAGGAAGAAGTCCATTTATGGTGTTACTCCGCCCAAAAAACATATTTATGAGCAACTCGTCAAGTACGAGGAAAGCTACAGTCATCAATTAGACGTGGTCGCCTTGCTAATAGCAAAAAAAAGAGAAAATGTGGAACAACATCTCACACGAAAGAATATGCAAGAGATTTCCAATAGGCGTCTGGTCCTGAATCAATGATATATTACTATTTATATCTAAACAAGGCATTGATTATCGTGGGAAAAGTGAGGCCTTGTAGTCGTTGACGGATATCGCCGACGACGGCCAGAACCAGAATCACGGAAACTTTTTAAATTTAGTTGTCTTGTTATCGAAGTATGGTCCAGTTCTTACGGCCCACAGCCCACATATCCGAGTCAATTATTGAAAGTAAAAAAATAAAAGACTTAAGAAAAGGTAAGGATAGAGGTAGGCTTGTTGCCTTTCTGTCAAAAACCACTATAAATAAATTAATAAATATATGTGCACGTCAAGTTAAACACGAGATCGTTATAGAAATCCAGGCGGCGAAATCTTTTTGCCTTAAGGTGGATTCTTGACAGGATGTTGGCGTTGTTGACCAGGCTGCAATTTGCGTGCGCTATGTTAAAAATAGGATCCCACAAGAACGGATGATCAGCATGGTTCCTGTCCAGAAATCAACAGCAGAAGATTACCGAGCTCTCGTAAGCAATGAATTAGCCCAGTTAGGCTTAAATTTGTAAGATCTTATTAGCGTATCATTTAATGGCGCCGGAAATGTGGCAGGCAGGTATAATGGTCTTCAAGCAAAACTAAAGGAAGAAGTGCCAAAATTAATTTTCACGCATTGTTATGCGCATGTTTTAAACTTAGTGCTAAGAGGCGCGACGTTAAGCTGTAGTGAAGCAAAGAATTTGTTTGGGCTCTTGGAGTCTACCAGTGTATTCATTCATGAATCATTTAAGCGCACATCTTGTAAGGGAACAAAATTTCAGAATTAGCAGCTGGACAAGACAAATTGAGACGATTACAGAATATTGGAAAAACGATGTGGTGGGCTAAAGACAAAGCCTTGACCACTATAATGAAGGAAACTCGATACAGCGCGTTAATAAGAGCTTTAAGTGCCATATCTTCGAGCGCAGAGTTCGAGTGAAAGGTTTCGTTCCAAGCGAAGGCATTGATGGATTCTTTTTTGAAATTTGAAACTATTCCGGCAGCCTTCGCATTCAAGAAAATGTTTCACCTATCAACCCCAGTAAGCCAATATCTCCAAACCCCTACATTAGATTATCGTAAAGCTTCGGGAATCATCAATAGTTTAGATATGAATTTGCGAAGACATTAAGATACTCTTGACGATGTTTTCAAAGCTGCAAGTTTATTTTCATCCGATGTTCAAGTTATACGAAGACGAAGTGACACTATTGGCTGCAGACCCAAAGAGAGTCTATTCTATTTCTGTCTACAAAGTTATCATTAACACAGCTTTAATTAATATAAACGAAAAATTCATCTGCAACGAACATTTAATGAAGGATGTCGCTTGTTTGAACCCAAAAAACTTCAATGAAATTAACAAAAAAGGGTTTCCTAATGACGCACTAAAGTTTCTCGCATCAATTGCAAATGTCGATCGAGAATTCCTGTCAAGAGAACTGGAATCTTTTGCAAATAGTTCTAATAAACTGTCTAAAACTCTTAGGGTTAGATAACTTGTGAAAGACGATTTTTACCGTTGAAGCGCATTATAACGAGACTTCGCTCTCTACTGGGGCAAGAACTGTTGGATTCGTTGATTATGACGAGAACAGCAGCTTTTACGATCGAATTATTAACAGCTTAGCTGAGAGTTCTCCTCTTTTAAAAAAGTGTTGATTGGCTAGCTTCATATTTGTTATATTATTAGAATATAATTGGAACCGTACTTAGGTACCTAATAATATATATTGTTGATAATTATTAATTTGTATATTTCATTATTTTCCGATAGTATCCCATCTACCATTATCCAGTCTCGGGCTTGTGGGTCCAGTCCGACCCTAGTTCTGATTAAAGAAACGAAAATACCCTCATAACCGTGGAGTATTTCTCTAGCCTGTAGTACTAACTAAAAGCAATAATTTTATTGCATATATATGTTAACCTTCCGTCGGGCGCATGTGATCTGAGGGGTACATCTTAGTTTTTCCATTAGGTATTCTACTACTTCAATGCACGACTTCGCAACAAGAAACCGTTAAAAAACCTTGAACAGTTAGGGCCACCAGTCCACCAGAGGGCTCTTCAAATGGTCACTACCCCATGTGCTCCTTTCCGACACATCAGACTTGCATGTTAGTCTCTCAACTATCTCTCTCTCTCTCTCTCATAATATTAATCTATAAAAAGAGACACCTTTTTAAAAACACAATATACAGGGTGTTATTTAAAAAGTGTCCGATATTTTACAGAACGATTCCTCAGGTATTTAGACGGCGAAATGTTCATATAAGGATAGGTCCGCAAGTCCTTCATTTTTGAGATACAGGGTGTTAAAAATTTACTTTTATTTTTGTTTTTCTTAAATAATTTCTGAATTAATGTTTATATTTGGACGAAAATTGGTATTTGAGGATTTTTAATATGAGAAATTCAAATTTGATTGTAGGTTAGCCCTCAATTGTAGGGGTTGCCACCTAGAGGTCTTTTTCTCTTTTGGGGAGTCGTAACTTTTTCGTGCATGTATGTATCACAGTTTCTAGAAAAAAAATCGGTTCCTTTATTATTTTCACGTGAAAATAGTATGCTTGTCAAAAGTCGCTACAAGCAGCCGTTTTCGAGATATTTTGATTTAAATTAATCGAAGAATGTGTTTGTGTAGGCCAGTAAGTATATTCCAATGTTTATTTTGTGTCATATCGAAAATAATATCTTGACCCATAGTTAAATAGTTTTATTTATTATTATTATGATTATTTGTTAAAAGATGGTTAACAACTTAACCAATGCTGAGTATGCTGACATACATTTTACATTTTTTTTTCCAAGAATTCACGCTCGGTTGAGGGAAATAGGAAGGTTTGAGCAAGCTAATCATCTGTTGGGTGCACATCGTACGGTAAGAACCTAAGAAACCGAGGAAGCAGTTATTAATCTGGTAGGCAAATACTCGGAAACAAGCACCAGAAAATTAGCGCTGACGTTAAACATTTCTCATGTTCTAGTATAGAAAATTTTAATTGATAATTTGTTATATCCCTACCACATTCAAAGAGTTCAGGCACTTCTCCCTTGTGATTTTCCATTACGTATCAACTTCTGTCGTTGATTTCTCCAATGCCTTATCCAAATCCTTTAATTAAAAATCAAATCCTGTTTACCGACTAAGCAAATTTCTCACGCAACGCCCCCAGGCGATACAGGAATCACATTCCCAAGAACAGTTCTCTCTTAACGTGTGGGCAGGAATCCTTGGAGATTATTTAATAAGCCCATTCTTTATTCCAAGAAGATTAAACGGAGAGAGATATCGTCATTTTCTTGAAGAAGATTTGCCTATTTTACTGGAAGATGTGCCGCTTAGACTACGAAATGAAATGTGGTTTATACATGACGATACCCCGGCACATTTTAGCATCCTAGCGCGAGGATTTTTAGATCGAATTTTCGGTAACCGTTGGATAGGTCGGGGAGGGCCTCAACCATGGTCCCTAGGTCACCAGGCCTTAACAGTTTGGATTTTTTTCTTTTGGGACATCTTAAATCCTCAGTTTACCAGACACCCATCCAAAATGAAGAAGAATTAATTAAGAAATCGAATAATTAACTCTTGTAGAACGATTCAAAATATTTTTACAGGAATTTTCCAAACAGTGCGCGAATCAATGAGAAGTAGATTGGATGCGTGCATACAGCAAGGAGGTGGACATTTCCAACATTTATTGTATTTTGATTTAGTTTTATATTTAGTGTTAATTAATAAATTAATTTCCTTGTTTATTTTTGTTTAAAAATTATCGTTTGAAATGTTTCTATGTTGATTAAAAAAAAAATTTTAAAATTGTTTCACTTTTTGACAAACACATACATCGATTAATTTAAATCAAAATATCTCAAAAACGGCTGCTTGAAGCGACCATTGACAAGTATACCATTTTTACGTAAAAATAATAGGGAAATCGATTTTTCTTCCAGAAAATGTGATACATGCATGCATGAAAAAGTTGTAACTCCCCAAAAGAGAAAATGACCTGATGGCGCCCCCTACAATTGAGGGCCCAACTAAGATCGAATTTGAATTTACATATTAAAAAATCCCCAAATACCAAATTTCGTCCAAATATAGACATTATTTTAAAAATCACGAAAAACAAAAAAAAATAGATTTTTAACACCTTGTGTCTCAGAAATGAACAGCTTGCTTATTAAATAACACCCTGTATATCGTGTCTCTTTTTATAGATTAATATTATGAGAGAGAGAGAGATAGTTGAGAGGCTAATATACAAGTATAATTTGCTTAAATGAGCTGAGGAATCGTCCTGGAAAATATCGGACACTTATTAAATAACACCCTGTATATTACGACAACTCACTGGAGGGTTTTATTATCCATTTTTTGGAAGAAGAAAAGTTCTGTCAATTTTGTGAAATGTGAACCCCCGAGCGAATTCTTGGTAAGGAGTTGATTCTTTATTAAATTTTTATATTATAATTTACCGTTTTAAGTCTTTGTTTTAATCCTTTACAGGCCGTTTTATAAATTTTGAATAATTTTAGGATGGTTACGAGACCTAATATCACAGGTATGTAACCTAGATATAAAATATAAGCTTTAAAGGTTAGGTTTGATGAATTTTGAAATTCAAATTGGATCTTTTCTAATATTTTTAGCATACTCTTCAAAAAGATCTAGCAACCATAGTTTATAGAAGAGGTACATATCCACCGCCCAAGCGAACGCATACAGAACTGTATGATTAGTCATGCCGAAGAAGTTGTAATCTTCAGATTCGTGTAAGTTTTTCATTTTGTCCTTGTCCATTTAATACCATAAGTGCACGCTCCTTATTTCCCTCTAGTAGAATCTAAGTATGTAACCCATTCAATAACCAAAATCAAGTATTACTGTAAATATCCCGGTTCCAATGGTGCACTTAGACCTTAGATAGATAGATATGTATAATAGGGTGGCCTTCGCCTCGTCCACTGCGACCTTTTCAGATCTATTGTGGTTCCCTGTTACATTTAGAGGACGCGCTCCAGCTTTATCCTCCTAATTAGACCTAACAGCCTTGTCAGCGGCTGCGTTACGTAGCTTCCTGCATTGGGTTGAGTTAGGTCTGTCTGTGCTAGTCTCACTCTAGCTAGTCCTTCGCATTCGCATAGGATATGTATAGGGGTCTCCTCTTCTTCGTTGCAGAACCGGCATTCAACTTCTTCTGCCAGACTTATGTTGCTCATGTGTTTCCTGAGCCTACAGTGTCCTGTTAATATGCCTACTGCTATCCTAACGGCCTTTCTGTCCTTTCTTAGTAGGTCTTCTGTAAACTTAGGCGATGGTCTATTGAAAAACTGTTTTGCCTGTCTTTGTCCTGATGTTTCCTCCCATGACCTAACGGATTCCTCTGTGATCCATTGCTTGATGGCTTGCTTGATTCTTGCTTTAGCAATGCCGCAAGACGGTTCTGGGCCTACGAAGGTCGTTGACGATCCTTGTCTTGCCATTTCATCGGCCTTTTCGTTGCCCGAATGGCCACTCTGTCCTGGGACCCATGCTAGGGTAACCCTTCTATTTTGGCTCAAATCATTGAGAGCCCTCGCACAATCCCATACTAGCTTAGAGTTTACCTCCATGGAATTTAGCGCCTTTGGTATTGCTTGACTGTCGGAGAAAATGGCAATGGAGCGGCTACTTTCGCTTTGCCTATATATTTCTCCCACGCAATGATGTATTGCGGCTACTTCCGCTTAAAATACGGTGGTTTCTTTTGTTAGGCTTACTGAAATCATTGTTTTGGACTTTTGTCCATAGATTCCAGCTCCCACGCCTTCTTCGGTTTTCGAGCCGTCTGTGTACCAGACGGTTTCTGCCCAGATGGGCGGACCATCTTTCCAGTCTTCCCTGTCTGGTATCACTATTTTGTAACTTTTATTGAAGTTATACTTTGTGGCCATGGCATCGCTTGGCATACCCATTAGCGGGTTCTCCTTTAGCTCTCTTTCTAGCCTTTGATGTTCCGCCCCCTGCGATTATGGGCGGCTGTCCTTGTATTAGTCTGTGCAGGACGAACCTTGCTTCTCCTTGGACGAATATGTGTAGCGGTGGCAGGTTGAGTAAAACCTTCATCGCTGCGGTAGGCGTGGTTCTCATGGACCCTGTGATACTGAGACATGCTTGTCTTTGGATGCCACTTAACAGCCTGATCGCCCCGACCTGTTGGGTCTTGGGCCACCATGCTATTAACCTGTAGGTTACCATGGGTCTAATTACCCTCGTATATAGCCATAGAGTCATTTTGGGGTTTAACTCCCAGTTTTTTCCGCACATCCTTCTGCATCTGCCTAGGGCTATCGATGCCTTTTTGGCTGTGTTCAGGATATGTGTTTTCCATGTGAGCTTTTGGTCGAAAGTTATGCCTCCGAAAATGGAATTTCTGTTCCTCCGGACACTGGTGGTTTGAGGCCTTGCAGTGCTCTTTTCTTAGTAAAGGGAACAATTTGTGTCTTCTTGGCGTTGACGGATAGTTTTTCACTCTTGCACCAGTTGTGCACTATATTTAGGGCCCTTTGCGTTCTTTCTGAAATTATTCTAGCAAATCGGCCTCTGATGACTATTGCCAGATCGTCAGCATATCCTAGGCAGGTAATGCCTTCTTGGGACAGTCTTTGCAATAGGTCATCAACTAGGGTTGCCCATAGTAAGGGCGATATGACGCCGCCTTGCGGGCAGCCTCCGCCTGCTATAGGGTGGCTTTAATCCATTAGCATATGCTTGGCGGGACTCCCCGTCTGCTTTGTGCATTCACCAGTGAGTGCGTTGTGGCATTGTTAAAAGCTCCTTCGATGTCTAGGAAAGTGACCATGGCTATTTCTTTGTCTTCTACTGACTGTGAAATTAGCCTGTTTAGGTCATCCAAAGCCGCATCTGTTGATTTTCCCGGTTGGTATGCATACTGGTTTATGTTGAGTGGTGATCGTACTAGGATTTCATCCCTTATAAATCTGTCTACCAACCTCTCTAGTGTTTTTTGGAGAAAAGATGTCAGACTAATGGGTCTATATGATTTTGGTGTTAGATCTGTTATTCTGCCTACCTTGGGCAAGTATATGACTTTGACCTTTTGCCATGACGTTGGCACATATCCCCATGCCAAACAGTCTTTGAAGATTTTGCACAAATGTGGTAACAGCTCCTCCACCCCCGTCTGCAGCAGGGCGGGATACACTCCGTCCACTCCAGGAGATTTAAATGGCTGAAACCTATTTATGGCCCATCTGACTTTATTTGGTCTGGTGATTTCTGTGGCCAGTTTCCATTCCTCCGCGCTTGGCCTTTTGTAGCTTTCGCTCGGATTCATTGGTTCTCTTATGATAGTGGATGCCGGGAAATGGACCTTTAGTAGTTCCTTGAGGCTTTCCTCCTTCGTTTCTGTGTAGGTTCCGTCGGTCTTTTTAAGGAACCCTACTTCTTTTGCAGTACCTCCATCCTTTGCCAGGACTTTGTGTATCCTTGAACAAGCCGGAGTGTCGTTTATTTCGTTGCAGAACTTTCTCCAGGAGGCTCTTTTGGCTTTTCGGATTTATTTCTTTGTTGTACTGCGTGAGTATTGTTCTATATTTATTAAACGCCTTTCGCACCTCAGCCCTGAGCTTTTCGAGGTTGATATTCCACCAGACAGTTTTGTAGCTTCTGTGTTGTACTGTTTTTTGCGGGAAGTTTTCTTGATATGCCGTTATAATGGCTTCGTTCATCATTTCCACTGCCAGCTCGAGTCCTTGTGTTTCTCTTATTGGTGCTGTGCCATCTTTGAGAGAGTCCCTGAGTGATTCTTTAAAACCTTCTCAGTTAGTTTCTCTCGGATTTCTGTACCCTTTGACTGTGAGAGAAGTGTTAAGATCGTAGCGAATTTGCCTGTGATCTGAGCACGAGGGCTCCTCTGACACATGCCAGTTTTGTATTATATCACTTACCTTATTTGTACTAAGCGTCAAATCTAAGACTTCTTTACGGTTTTTTGTGACGAAGGTAGCTATACTTCCTATGTATGTGTGCATTTAGCGAAGCGGACTTGGGGTCCTTGCTCCGGTATTTGTTCATACACCTTCATTATAAAGCCTTGGACTGCCTTGAGCTTTTCTGTCTCCATCTGTACTTGTGGAAAACCCACGCATGCTACAGCGATCTCACGGACGACATGGCCTCTGTGAAGGTTAGCACCTCCGTTCTGGTCCTTTTGCGTGCGCGTAGACTTTCTGGAGGTGTGCTGGTGTCGGACCCGAGTCTCTTTGAAGCGACTTCTTTGGTCTCCGTTGACTTCTTTACCCCGGATGTTTGTGGTCTTTGGGTTACTTTTTCAGGTGTTTCTTGGCTTCTTCGTGAGAAACTAGCGAAATTGTCTTTGCCTTTTTGGCCTGAGTGTAATCTTGACCTTGTTTCACCAGTTTTTTCACTTTGGCCTTTGAGACGCCTGATAGTCTTGCCTTCTGAATTTCTTCGTCGATCTTTGTCGATCTCCTCAAGGGAGGTTGCTCTGAAGGCTGTTGGTTTGTCCTCCTTTGCCTTCGCCGTTTTTTCTTGGTCGGTGGCCTTGCGGCTTTCCGAGCCCCTGTTTGGGGTTCCCTGCCCTACGGCTTTAGGAACCTCTTTGATGGCAGTGGTTGTTCCCAGCTCAATGGCCATTGGAACTTCCTCGCCTGTTTTTTTAGTTTCGCTTTCCATATGCTAATCCCACGAGTAGCTAGGGAAATAAAAGTACACCCGATCAGAGCCCCGCATAACCGGGCAAGGCTGGAATACGTAGGGGTGTCGCTTGGTGCCCCTACGGGAAAGTTAGAGACCGCAAATTTACCCCCTGCGGCCATTCAGCTCTCGGCACTTTGCCTTTCACCTTCGCTTGGGGTGAGGTTGGTCCGCGGTTACGGCTTTAAGGGGCATGTTGGGGAATGTTATTTCCCTCATCTCCTGGTATAACCGCAACTAACCACTTATCGCAAGACTCGTGGTCTTCCCCTATCCGCCACCTGGGGACGCGCCTGGTCAGGTTCTCACCCCCCGCAGAAGTTGACTGCGGTGCCAGGCACTTAGACCTTCATCTGACCCTAATTGTGTCAATAAGCATTTCTATGCGGTTTTTCTTACTGATTTTGAAAAACTAAAAGTGTGGAAGAAGAATTATAATATTAATCCTGACATTGAGTGCAAAAACTTTAGGATTTACGAAGATCATTTCGATGATTGTCAATTTAAGAACTAGTCTTAAAAAGGCTTAATTATTGGAATGTTCTCAATGCTGTCACTGAGCTTTTGCCTCCTGATTTTTAGGGTCACTTCCACATTCCGTAAAACCTGGTAGTTCAAATTTTGTTATCAGTAGTCCAAAACATTCCGTTCAGTCTTCTAAACGTATCCATTCTACTTTTGACCCGAGTACACTATCCACTTCTTATCAAGTTGAGGACAAACCCAATTTGATCAGTTCTTGTAAATTTCCAAATTTTGACATTACTGATACTGATTCCAGAATTTCTTAATTCAGGTACTCACTGGAGTAGGCAGTTATATTTCCTTCTTGAACAATGTAGGCCCAGCTTTTTAAGTAAATGTGGGGTTAGTAAACAGAACTGAACAAGCAAAGTTTTAAGGTGAGTCTCGCCTCGCCAATTTAGATTTAATTTACATATTTTTTGTTCAATCTGTTAGTCATTTTGGTACTAATCATAAACGTTTTCTTCTGTTGCATGAACCCCTTATTAAGCCCAAATACTGTGTGACAATAATTTAACTCTGGCTGCAACATTTGACCTGCACCTAGCTACGGCATTTTATACCTGAAGGCAACATTTTACATCTGACCAAGAAATTTTTCACCTGGATGGACACTTTCAAGTAGGTACCTGAACAGTTATGTTTGTTTTTGTGTGAACTTTTTTATTTATTTTCTTTATTGAAGAGTGGTTTACTGGAAGAAAAAAATATATTTAGTGCCAGTACTTTTAACACTGACTAACTCATTTTATAGACGATTAAAATAATCATGATTTTTAATGTGCCAAAATTTTAAAATTCATGTTGACATTGGGACATTCACTAACCTGATTATTTTAATCGTCTATCAAATGAATTAATCAGTGCCAAAACTACCGGCATCAAATGTCGCAATAGTTTTTCATTTGTCAATAGTTTCTATTATTTTCCTTCTATGTACCAGATTCTATAACTGTATACATCTTTACCACTTTACTGAGCTAAGTTCAAGAGAAAAGCAAGGGAGGAATAAGGTTCTTCTGGAAATGGGTCAAAACTGATAAATAACTTACTGAATTTACTTGAACTTCAACTAAGAAAGTGTGCAAAATGTAAATAGCTAATTTCTATTTTGTATTAATACCCAGTAGCGTCACTAGAAGACCTGGGTTTGAGGTAAAGCAAACATTTTTTGGAGCAACACCCAAATGTCAAGAATTTACTTACTTGCCTCAAGCAAGCCCGGGTCCTTCAAACACTTGGAACCATTTTAGATACGTCACTGTTATTAGTTACATTTTTGGTTTATTTAATAGAGGACATTTTTTATTTTTAACTATAAAGTATTTCTATTGTTTCGATAATAATTTTTATCAGAATTTGTTCACACTTTTTTTATGGTTAAGTTTAAATAAATTTTAACTCAATGATATATTAATATATAATGATATATGATATATTAATAATATTTTTCTGAGACGTCTGTTAGAAAGGCAAATAGGAATTTAAAAGGCTAACAACAGTTCGTGGGCATTGAGAGAATTCCAGAAAAGGAAACAGATGAATAATTAAAAGGTGCCAATGCAAAAAGAGAAAATGAAGACACAAATAAAAGCAGTAGAAGGAAGAAATTAAAAGTCAAGGAAGATAAGTAACAGAGGGAATAAGAACATAAAGAAAAAAAAAATGGAATGTTCACGAATGTATAAATACTGGCTTAAATAGTGTTATATATTTACCTATCATACCTAATCACTGGTACCTATAATAACCTTATTACATGTCTAATTATTGTCATTAGTTAACGTTATATGTCATCCTCAGTTTTGCTTATTAAAGCCTATTTCTGAAGGTTTTGTCTTATTTCAATTTAATAAGCAAGATGGACAAACTCCTAAGACCCGAAAGATTCGATACTGACCCTAATTCCTCCAATGCAGCTCAAGAATGGACTCACTGGAAAACAACTTTTAGTAACTTTGTATCATCCATTGAGAAGTTAGAAAATGATGATAAATTAAAACTACTAGTAAACTATATAAGTCATACAAACTACCAATACATGGCTGAATGTAGAAGTTATCCAGATGCTATAAAAATTTTAGATTCCATCTTTATTAAACCTAAAAATGAGATATTTTCCAGACATTGTCTTACCTCAAGAAAGCAACAGCCAGATGAGACAGTTAATCAATATTTACAAGCCCTAACGCGACTTAGTAAGGACTGCAATTTTAAAGCAGTAACAGCTGATGAAAATCGAGATGATTATATTAGAGATGCTTTTATTAGTGGATTAACATCTGTTAAAATTCGACAGCGTTTACTTGAAAATGAGACATTAAAACTTCAAGACGCTAAAAATCAAGCCCAGGCATTAGAATCTGCACAGAAGCATTCAGAAGCTTATACATCATCATTAAGTTATGCAGTTTATTCAGTGTTTTCAGAAAAGCATGACGAACATCACGAAAACATCTCTTCTTCGGCATCAACCAGAGAATATAAATGTTATTTTTGCGGAAATAATAAACGACATCTACGAAGCTCGTGTCCTGCTAGAGACTCTACCTGTAACGAATGCGGAAAACGTGGACATTTTTCTAAGGTATGTCAAAGTAAAAGAAAGGTTAAAGCTTCTTCAGCCTCAATATTACCTGAATCTAAAGTACTAGCAGCTGCTCCAGAAAGTCTAATCAAGTGCCTTATTAAAGTTAAAGTAAACGACATTGTTGCTGATGCTTTAGTTGATACAGGCAGCTCAGAAACGTATATTAACAAACGTTTTCTCTCTAATGCTGCTATTCCTGTATTTCATAGTACTGGGTTTATATTAATGACTTCAACAAGTTTACAATCACCAATATCTGGACATTGCACAGTAGATTTGGAAATATTGGGTCATCAATATATAAATCAGCGAGTAATAGTCCTACCAGACTTGTGTGCTGATGTTATAATCGGTCATAATATACTGAAGCAGCATTCATCTCTTGAAGTAACTTTTGGAGGAAGGAAATCATCTTTGTCAATATGTCCGCTTTCAACGATTTGTAGCTTAGCTTGTTTAAATATAGAGCCACCTAGTTTATTTTCAAATATGTCAACCGACTGTAGGCCAATAACGACGAAGTCTCGGCATTTTTCCACTGAAGATGCTAATTTTATTTCAAATGAAATCGGAAACCTTCTGGCTAATGGCATTATTGAAGAGAGTAATTCTCCTTGGCGAGCTCAAGTTCTAATAACAAAAAGCGAAACTCATAAGAAAAGAATGGTGATAGACTACTCCCAAACGATAAATAGATTCACCTATCTGGATGCCTACCCACTTCCTAATATCGAAAACATAGCTCGTGCTGTTGCGAAATATAACATTTTTAGTACTGTAGATCTCCAAAGTGCTTATCACCAGGTCCCCATACGTGAAGACGAGAAGATGTATACGGCATTTGAGGCAGATGGAAATTTGTATCAGTTTCGCAGGATCCCTTTTGGAGTTACGAATGGAGTGGCCAGTTTTCAACGTGTTATAGATAATATAATAAAATCTGAAGATCTAAAGGGGGTATATGCATACTTAGATGACATAACAGTCTGTGGATCAACTCTATCAGAACATGATGAAAACCTAAAGCAATTTTTATACGTAATAAAAAAATACAACTTTACTATAAATGAAAAGAAAAGTTTATATCGTTTAAAATCGATTAAACTCCTGGGATATTTGATTCAAAATAAAACCCTTAAACCTGATCCATCCAGACTTGAACCTCTGCTAAAGCTTCCATTGCCAACAGACTCGTCATCGCTGAAAAGGGCCGTTGGAATGTTTGCTCATTATTCAAAATGGATACCACGCTTTTCAGAAAAAATACATAGATTAGTCTCCTGCAAGGATTTTCCGATGTCTAGTACAGAAGCTAACGATTTTCAGACACTAAAAACAGATATTGCGAAATCTGCTATTACCTCAGTCGAAGATGGAATACCTTTTGTTGTTGAAACCGATGCCTCTGAACATTCCGTTGCAGCATCTATATATATAGCATATACCGGGCTGGAAGTGATAACGTAGTAGCTGACACCTTATCTCGAGTTTGTGGCTCAAACAGAGAGAAAACATTATTTGATTTGCATCAAGCGTTATGTCATCCCGGAGTTACAAGAATGGTACACTGGATCAGATCTCGAAATATGCCCTATTCTGTAGAAAATGTCCGAGCCATGACGGCCTCTTGTCCAATTTGTGCAGAGCTTAAACCAAGGTTTATTAAAAATACTGGAACTCTCATCAAAGCTACTTCGGTTTTTGAAAGAATAAGTCTAGATTTTAAAGGCCCCCTTCCTTCTTCTACTAAAAATAAATATATTCTCACCATTATTGATGAATACTCTCGTTTTCCATTTGCTTATCCATGTCCTGACATGACGTCAGCGACAGTTATAGAATGTCTTAGCAAATTATTTTCTATATTTGGAATGCCTGCTTATGTACATTCTGATCAAGGGCCATCATTTATGTCGAACGAACTAAAATCATTTCTTCATTCAAGAGGAATAGCTACAAGCAGATCCACCCCTTATAATCCACAAGGTAATGGGCAAACTGAACGATACAACGGGATTATTTGGAAAACTGTTTCTCTAGCTTTGCGAACAAGAAACTTAAAAACTCACGATTGGGAAAAATTGTTAGAAGAAGCACTACATTCAATTCGATCGCTTTTGTGTACAGCTACTAATTGTACTCCTCACGAGCGAATGTTTAATCATGCAAGAAAATCTACTAATGGTACAGCTATACCGTCTTGGCTAACAACTCCAGGAAAGATTTTCATTAAAAAACATGTCAGAATGTCAAAATATGATCCTGCAGTTGAAGAAGTAGATTTAATTCAAGCTAATCCAGAATATGCTTTAATTCGTCACTCAGATGGTCGAGAGGCCAACGTCTCTTTAAAGCATCTAGCTCCATGTGGAGATAAGGCTCTTTTACTAGAACAGCATCAAAATGATGAAGCTCTTTCTACTGAATTAGAACAATGTGAGAAAAATCATAACGAAATTCAACCGAACCTTAATTTAGATGAGGAAGCCACATCAGAATCAAGTTTAGAGAGTACTAATTTAAACAACCAAGAAAACAATGATCAAGTTCCACTGTTGTCGTTTTCCTCAGCCTCGTATTAGAAAATTTACCAAAATACCTTGAAGATTATGTTCAAAAATAAACCTGGGGAGAATGTTATATATTTACCTATCATACCTAATCACTGGTACCTATAATAACCTTATTACATGTCTAATTATGGTCATTAGTTAACGTTATATGTCATCCTCAGTTTTGCTTATTAAAGCCTATTTCTGAAGGTTTTGTCTTATTTCAAATAGTACTCAAATGAAAAAGGTGCTCAGTTGCGTAAGCGTTAAAGGAATATCTGACAATGAAAATATTTCACATTAGAAATCATAAAGTTAGTTTCCAATAATTTTAATAATTCAGAAGATTCATTTATAAACATTCCGAATTCAGAAAATTCCGAAACCGAACAGTCAGCAGCGTCTTCCAGCGAAGCAACAGGACTTCTTTATTGGCAAGGACAATGTCACTAAATGGACAAAGCGGAATAAACGTTCAAAAACTCGGAGTCACAATATTCTAACTCAGCTGGCAGGAGTTAAAGGTATGGCTAGAGAGACCAAATCACCTATTTAAGCTTGGAGGTGCCTTATAACAAATAATATATTGTATTTAATTTTTACTTGGACTAATCATAGAGTACAGCTAATATTTCACAAATTTTAACGTCGACGAAAAATTGTATTTTATTGCGCTACTGTACCTTGCAGGTGTACTACAAAGTAACAGGCTATCTTTAGAAGAGATTGGGGCAACAGATGGTATAGAGTTTTGTCGACTCGTTATGTCAATCAAGAGGTTCAAATTTCTGATAAGGAGTATGAGATTTGACGACCAAGATACTCGCACAGAAAGAAATACGAGCGATAATATTGCTCTGATTAGCAAACTATTTACCATATTTGTAGAAAATTGTAAAAAAAAATATTCTCTTGGCCAGAATTTAACTATTGATAAGAAACTGGAGGATTCTCGTGGAAATTGCTACTTTAGGCAATATATTCCGTATGTATGTATGTATGTATGTGTGTAACGAAGCAGACTTTCTATATGCATTTTGTCCATTTTTTCAAATTTTTAACCAATAATGGCATCGCAAACTACATACACAGAGCAACAATATTATGCCACAAAAGACGTTCTAAATGCATTTCCTCTTATGCAAATTAAATGATAAAAATACCTTGGACTTACTATGTGCTGTATGTCCATTAATGGTAGACGAACTAACCGAAGTTGTCCTTGCGCCGTGGACTAATTGCAATTTTTTTTTTCGTTGCACTTGTTGCTGTCTGAAGTTACACGATCCTACAGTACAATAAAAACACCTACACAATACTATGAGATTTACTTCAAAAAGGGAGACGTTAGACAACTTGGTAGATACTGGGTTGTTTACGATATAAAAACTGCGTTAAATTCTTTAAAGGAAATTGAAGGGATCAGTGCGGCCAAAGGGATTATTATTATTAAAAGGTAACAAAACAACACCGATATTTTGCTTAAAATCGAGTTGTTTTACAGAAATGACGATCCGTCCAAACAATTTCAAACGTTATTAAAACACGAAAAGAAGCTTTCGACTATACAGTTACCTGCTGTAGCACATCAGAACGAAATGAAACCAAAAAAACTCCAGAGCCTCTCGAAACTGTTAGTGGAACTGTCAGGGGCAAATTGGATCAACGATCCTGAGCTAACAAGATTACAGCCAATTCTCTCTGACAATCGTGAGCGAAATGTCAAACAAGATAACCAAGATGAAACTGACGATGATGACGTTACCGAAGAAGCTGATATGTTATGCGATTGCAATAATGATGACGATGGGGACCTTTATGACATGTAATATGCCATTATAATTTTATTTCATTTTAAAATATTATTTTGTATTTCAAAAATAAAATACTATTTTTATAAAGCTACTTAAGTTTTTTTTACATCCTTACTACCAAGTCAGTCATGCCGCTTTGTGTAGACAATCAAAATGGATTTTGTCCCAGGGTGACAATCTAAATGCAGTTTGTCCAACAGTTTTTTTGAGTTTTTTGGGATATAATCAATACTAGATTTTTCGCATTTAGGTATAATATTTGCATGATTTTTCATCCATTTTTTAGGTATATCAATTGTTCGGTTAATTTCTTGCCAAAAGCACAGCAGTTTTTCTTTATTTGCCAAAATTACAAAAAATGGACAAAATGCATATAGAAAGTCTGCTCCTCAGTATGTTTGTGGCTCTGGTAAAAACCAAATGGCCAGCGTCTCTCTTTGTTATATAGTCGGCCAAGTACCAAATCAAAATATATGCTCTAGTAGATGCACGTCACTTTTATACCTACTATATGGAAATATCCGCAGGACAACAGCCGGAAGGAGAATACCGTATTAGTAATAAGCTCTCGGATGTTATAAAGAGACTTGTATCGCTTATACATAATACAGGAAGGAATATCACGGCCGACAATTGGTTCATTGATGTTGACCAAGTGTCCTATCTGAAAGGAGAAAAAGTGTCTTTTGTGGGTTGTATAAAGAAAAAGTAAAAGACATCGTCCTATGGAATTTGCAGCAACAAAAAAGTAGAAAATAGCAGCTAAATTGGTTTTTCAAATGATGCCATGGTATCCAATGTGCCGAAGAAGAATCGGAATATCACGCTGATTTCAAGTTTGCATAATGACGACGCTATTGATGAAAATACTGGAAGTAAAATATAAATCCGAAATAATAACGTTTTACAACGAAACAAATTCGGGGGTAGACGTTGTAGACAAGATATATATGCATCCTATATGTACCATCTTTAGGTTGGTTTAAAGAAAACAAAAATCAACCAGGTGATCGATTTTTCAGCTTCGATGTCGTGAGTCTCCACATAAACGTCCCAATTAAGGATATGCTTCATCAGATCATCGAAGGAAACTTGGGGAGGCCAAAACTCTTGAGGAACGAACATCGCTACCCATCAACGCCATAATGGGCCTACTGAAATGCTGCCGTAATAATTTCTACTTCCAAGAAAAGGATGGATTCTACAGCCAATTGGACGGACTACCGATGAGATCATCCCTCTCTTCAGTAATCGCTAACATTTACATGGAATGGTTTAAAAATTAAGCACTTGAGAAGGCAAAATAAAACCGAAACTGTTACTGCGTGACTTAGCACCAACAATCAAGTTTACCATGGAAAACAGTAATACTATCCAAACATCGGTATGCAGGACGCAAACCCCCACTGGTCAGTACCTTAATTATTATGCCTCAAATTATTTAAATAGCGCTAAACATTGAATTGTAAAATCACTTGTCGACAGGGCATGCATCCTCTGCAGCTCTCAGGTCGCTCTTTCACAAGAACTAAACAACGTCAAAAAGGACCTCAACACAAATGGCTACCCCACGAGACTAGTAGACCAGGCCATTAAGAAGCGTCAGAATCACACGAATAGACAGAAGGATGTCGTCGAAGCTGGACCCACCACAAATGTGCCATTCCTCAAAGTAATTTCCGAAAAATTTCAAAGGTTGGGACACTAATACAATAATCGAACATTATTTAGCTACAAATATTTCTTAAGAAGCCATCTGACGGAGACAAAGAGTACAAGTCAAAGGACATTAATTATTGCGCATATGGAATACCGTATTAGTGCGGGCAATCCTATGTTGGTGAAACCCTACGACCCCTTGAGAAAAGGATCAAAGAACATCGAGACCATTGGACCCACGGCGACCACTAACAATAATAGTCAGAAGCAAAAATTATACTAAGGAAATTGGTGAAAAAGGAAATTGAAGGAAGCGGCTGTCATGACCCAGAATCCTGACTGTTTCAGTCTTTAGACATAAAAAATACTTGGAAACCCTTGTTAAGTAAATGTAAGCTTAGATTAAGACCATACAGTAACACTTAATAATACAGGGTGTCTCAAAACTCAGTATCAAGATTTTAGGGGCGTATTTGCCAGGTCAAAATAAGCCTTTTTTTTCCTATAAGCATGTGTCCGCAAACGCTTCGTCACCGATCTACAGAGTGTTAAATTTTCAAAAAAATTTTATTTTTTCCTTCATAGCTCTTTTAGTTTTTGAGATATTAAGATAAAATTTAAAACATAGATTACGCTTTAGGGCTTACATCATCTAGTATACCGAGTGATTGTAAGAATCTACAGGGAGATATTTTTTCAGGGGTCATGCTCCCTTTTCTCCGCATAAACTTTTTTATAGTGCGCTGCTGGCGGATTCTGAAATATGCAGTACATTCTTTGTTTTGTTTATAAACTTTTTTATCTCCTATAATTTTTATGCATCTAAGATCGTTATCGAGAAAAAAATTTAAACAAATTTTTGTAATTCGCCATATTTAATTGAAATTTTTCAATGAAACAATAAAAAAAACAATTAGTGGGCTTTGACTGCTATTTTCATTTTGACGTTTACGCTTATTTTGAAGCATTTGACATTATTTAAAAGTTGGTTTATGCATTTGACATTATTTAAAAGTTGGTTTATAACTTATCGTATATTTTTTGATTTGTTTAACATTAAAATGGAAAATGGACCATATTCATTTGAACATCTGGCTGACATCCATTTCGTTTATGGTCTGGCTAATGGTAACGGGCTTAATGCTCAGAGGTTGTACGCGCTAAGATTTCCTAATCGCCGGCTTCCCAACTACAGAACTTTTATAAATTCCCATCAACACCTTCGGGAATACGGCAGATTTCAGACTCCAATGCACGATACTGGTAGACCAAGACAAGCACGCAACCCAGCAGTTGATGAAGAGATTTTAAATGTTATCGACGAAAACCCTGGTATGAGTACTCGACAAATAGCACGGCATTTGGATGTTTCCCGTTCAACTGTCTGGAGGGTTTTACACGAAAACATGCTATACCCATATCATATTCAGCGCGTCCAAGGTTTGCTTCCTCGAGACTTTCCACAGCGCTTGCAGTTCTCCAGATGGATACTGCGCAAGTGTACTGTGGATCCTGAATTTTTATCTCGTATCCTTTTTACCGACGAGGCTCAATTTACACGCGACGGAGTAGTGAATTACCACAATGTTCATATTTGGGCACTAGAAAATCCACACATGATCAGAGAATCTCGACACCAGGAACAGTTTAGCGTAAACATATGGGCAGGAATAGTAGGAGATACTTTAATTGGTCCTTTTATTTTACCGCGAATTTTAAATGGTGACACATATTTAAACTTCCTACAGAATGAATTGCCTGCATTAATGGAGGATGTGCCTTTACACGTTCGTCAACAAATGTGGTTTATGCACGATGGGGCCCCCCCTCATTTTCGAGTCACCGTCCGCGATTATTTAGACACAGTGTTTCCCAATCGGTGGATTGGCAGAGCAGGTCCAATTGCTTGGCCCCCACGTCCCCAGATTGCAACTCGCTGGACTTCTTTTTATGGGGGCATGTAAAGAGTCTAGTTTATGATGCAGGACCAGTGCCTTCCATCGAAGTTCTAACTGGACGAATTATGGATGCCTTTCAAACGGTAAGAAATAATCCCGGAATATTAGAACGCGTACGGCAGTCTATGAGAAGAAGAGTAGAGGGTTGTATCGCAGAAAGAGGAGGGCATTTCCAGCATCTTTTATAAAAAGTCAAAGTTGATTAAGTTTCTTATTTTTGAGGTAATGTTTAAATAATCTTATAACAAATAAGTATAGCGTCTTTTGTTTTCATTGTGGTATTTATTCCCCCCTGTTGTTATAAATGTTAATTAAATGTAGCTAATTACAAAAATTTGTTTAAATTTTTTTCTCGATAACGATCTTAGATGCATAAAAATTATAAGAGATAAAAAAGTTTATAAACAAAACAAAGAATGTACTGCATATTTCAGAATCCGCCAGCAGCGCACTATAAAAAAGTTTATGCGGAGAAAAGGGAGCATGACCCCTGAAAAAATATCTCCCTGTAGATTCTTACAATCACTCGGTATACTAGATCATGTAAGCCCTAAAGCGTAATCTATGTTTTAAATTTTATCTTAATATCTCAAAAACTAAAAGAGCTATGAAGGAAAAAATAAATTTTTTTTTGATAATTTAACACTCTGTAGATCGGTGACGAAGCGTTTGCGGACACATGCTTATAGGAAAAAAAAGGCTTATTTTGACCTGGCAAATACGCCCCTAAAATCTTGATACTGAGTTTTGAGACACCCTGTATATCAATATCACTATCGCTATCATCATCTGTTCTAATTATTATTTGTGCTATATTGTTTATATGGATATAGGATTTTTCCACTTTTTCAAAATGTGTAACATGCCCAACTTTGTGAAGGGATATTAAAAACTTCAGTTTCTATTAGCTCAAGTACACTGGAGTTAATAGTAGGACAAATATCGTTACGACGAATGGCAGATTTCAGTTGGTGCCAAACATGTTCGATGGGATTAAATATACAATGGTATGGTGAAAGCCTTAAAACTGTATGCCCTAGAAAATAAATGTCATTATCATACATGTAGTTTTGGATTGTTGCTTTTGTGTCATTTGAGGAGGGAGTCTTGGTTAACTGCCTACTATGGTAGCTTGCATTGTCCATTACAATTACGCTATTCGGAGGTATATTTGGAATTAGCTTGTTTTTAAACCAATCTTCAAATAAATCAGCAGTGATGTCCTCATAGTAATCCAGAGAAGATCCTTAATGTTTTTTGCAGACAGAGAAAGTCCATTTGGAATCCATCCGTCTTTAGATCCAGCATGCAAAATCGGAATTCGTTTACCTCTTTTTAATGGCGCGCTTGTTTTACACTTGCCGCTTGAGTCAACCCAACCCTTTCCCGGGGTATCATATGTGTCGAACCAGGTTTCATTCAAGTAAATAATCGGCCTTTGCTGATCTCTGTATATCCTAATTTTTTGTAGATATTCGGATCGCCATTCCCGAATTCTACTAAATTCCATTAAAACTTGTCGTTTGTTAATTTTTTTGAATCTAAAACCAATGTGTTGGATACACTTCCATAACGTTGTTCTGCCACAATTAACGCCGGTTTCATCTTTTCCAAGCCTCTTAATTAAATTATTTAATGTAGGCACGCTTTGTTCCTCGTATAACTTGTAAATTTTACTCCGTATTATATCTTGATCACTTCCATCTACCTTCGAGAAAATGCCAGTATCGGTTCTTTTTTTCCTTGCTAAAATGGGATTATTCACAATTTTCCAAACAGTTTTTGTTGGAATTTTTGTTAATGTGGCCGTTTCTTTTAACGCTGCTTGCTTGCTGACCGCACGTTTAGTGAGACTTGAATAAACATTGTTTATAACTTCCTTAGTTTCCACAGAAAAGTCATTTATGCTTTTCGACGGGGTTATCTCCTGATATACATTGGACTCGCACATATTTTCCATGACACATACGATTAAACAAACGCTGTATTACACATAAAGTAAGAATAATTATTAAGCTTAAAACTAACTGGAGTGGCTATTATAAAATCTATAGAACATAATTTGTTTTATGGGATTAACCCTCTCATTTTGAATCAGGTAAAAATCGGTTTAAAATCACCAAACTAATACTTTAATAATGAAATTACGTCTTCCGGATTTGCAGTTTACTTTAAGACATTTTTAAGTACGGGCCATAATTTACCTGCATTTATTCATTGTTTGTTTATGGCCACCCTTGGATAATCCCATTCAAAGGTAAAGTGTAACTTTCTTATATCTCTGGACTGGCTTTACTTATACTATTAATTGTATTCTGAGTCGAGACAGGATAAATGGAAATATTAATCTATTATTTTTTAAAAACACATTACTAACCCTTTGGGAAAGTTTGCCCCTTTCACCTCGGCGGAAACGATGATAGGTAGATGCATGATAGTTCCCTACCCCATTTTTTCGTTGATGTTTGACCAAAATCCCAATGGGCCATGACACACTAGTAAGATGACCACCACGTGTCACTTCTTCTTGTGCGGAGTTCGCAAGACAGAAATTTACGCTACTCATGCACGCAATGATTTATTAAAGCGAATTTAAACACAGTTAAACTTTTAAATAATCTAATTACATTAGTAAGAGTCCAATTTTTTTTAAAAGAGTGTTAATATTTTGGGTTGTTAAATTATGTATTTTATAAATCCATTAATTTATTATCGCACTAGTGACGTAATGCGCATATTATGTCAATAGTGCTCTAATGAACTGATTACGTATCCTTCTTTTACATTAAAAAGTTTAACAGATTTAACCAGAATTATTGCATTATACCTACCTACAAGTTACTTACGGAGAATATGTTTTAGGAAATTATTGTAGCTCTTTACATTAATCGTGAGGATGCTTGCTGTTTGTAGACAAAGATAGTGCTTGATAATGCTGACTTTTCTCTACATCTAAACTTTTCTTTACAGCTTCAATTCGTAGCTTTTGATATAGAACTGAAAGTCTAAAGGCTGAGAGAACAATAAATAGCTTAGTATCTAATTACAAAAATACTTGCTTTAATATGAATTGAATATTTTTGATATGCTAAGGGATTGATATTTGTTGGATTTGGTATTCCGGCAAGAACATGTTTGAGAAACATAGGGAAGTATAAATCTATATTTTATAAAAAATCATTTCTACATTAGAAGCACTTGGAGTTGCTTCATGTAATTCAGTTAAGGGGTCGTTTTTTTTTTTTTTTTTTTTTTATATGTTTTATGGCTCTGGTTTACACCAAATGGCCAGCATCTCTCCTTGTTTTTTTTTTTGTTTTTTTTTCAATTAAAATTTGCTGAGATATTTGGATTTTTACAATACAAGTAACTATTAATCTAATGTTTTTTCGATAGTTTATAATGTAATACTTATTTAAGGTTTTATATTTTTTTTTTCTCTTTTATTTTTTATTTTTTTTTGTTTTTGTTTTTTTTTTTTTTTTTGGTATTAAATTTTTTTTTTGTCTATTTTTTTAATTATTAATTTTTTGGCTTTATATATATATATACCTATTCTTATTTTCTTTTTTTTTTTTTAATTTTATTTTATTCTTATTTTTTTTTTTTTTTTCCCATATTTTTCCTTTAACTTTTTATAATTTAAGCTTCAAAAGTAATATAAATTTATATAACTTACGGTATGCGTCCATATTTTCTGTACAAATAATTGAGTCAATATTAAAAGGAGATTCTACTAAGTTAACAACTTCGTTATATAATCTATTTGTGTATACTATATTATGACTAGAACATCCTAATATATAATGATCTAGATCACCAACTTCACCGCAATCACAATTTACATTGTTCTGCAACCCAATTTTTTTCTTATGTTTGGGGTAGAGCGCGTGACGGCTTCTAATCCTAGATATTATCCTTATAAAATTTTTATTCGATTCTGTTTGGAACCATGTTTTTTTACGTAATTTAGGAAATATGTTTTTATAGCCCCAACCTTTATTTTCTAGATTATATTGCTCCTGCCAATTATCGATTAGTCGCTTTTTAGCTATGCTATAGATATCAGTATATGGAATTAAAAAATTGTTTGCATAAGTTGAGATTTTTGTTGCCTCTTTAGCAAGATTGTCAACAATTTCGTTACCAGCTATACCAATATGGGATTTAATCCAAACAAATATTACGTTTTTGTTAAGATTTTTTAAGTTTATATAGGTATTTAATATACTTGTTATTAAATAATTGTCAGGAGCTTTATATTGAATATTTAGTAGAGTTTGCAAAGAACTTTTACTATCTGTAAATATTACAAAATTATGATTTTCATTAAATTCGAGACAATACTTCAATGATTCCCAGATAGCCCAGAGTTCTGCAGAATATATAGACGCCTCGTTTCGTAATCTAAATTTTTGGGAGATGTTTTTATTTTTGTGGTAGAATGCACAACCTGTCCGGTTATCCAAAACCGAGCCATCCGTATAAATATGTTCGTAGTTTGACCAAATTGCCGAGTTCTGTAAAAATATTTTTTTAAGTATCACAGGATTTTTAGTATCAGAAGTTTGTATTATAATTTTTGGAGTGTAATTGTAAAAATTTTCCTGAAGTTCAAAGTAAGGAGGTGTGTCTGAGGATTGAATGGTATCTTTGATGTCGGTTATCCAGCAATAACTTGTTACTAACAATGGGCTCTTTTTAGCTTTCCAATAGGTGTGGGTTAGGTTTAGTATTGTGAGTGTGTGGATACTCGTTACTAGATTGCTGTTTTTAGAAATTAATTTTAAGAGCAGTTTATCTGTAAGGCAGTTTCTTCTTAACGATAGTGGTGGTTCTACTGTTTCTGCTTCCATGACCGCTATAGGGGTGCTTTTTAAAAAACCTATGCAGATCCTTATGCTTTTGTTTTTGATTTGTTCGATTTTCTTAAGGTGAGTCTCAGCAGCTGATCCGTAAAATTGACAACCGTAATCTAAGATGGATCGAATGTAGGCTTTATAGAACATTAAAGCAATATTTGGATCTGATCCCCATTTTTGATGTGAAAATGTTCTAAGAATGTTTATACCGTTTTCAGCTCTTCTAATAAGGTAGTTAATGTGGTCCTTCCATAACAGTTTTTTGTCTAGCACTATTCCTAAATATTTTACTGTATTTTTGTAGGGTATTTGAAGAGTTTCATTTATTGTTATTGAGTTGGGTAGCTCAGCTCTTTTTCTCGTAAAAGTGCACATACTTGATTTTTCTGCTGACAGGTTAAGGCCGTTTTTGTTAAACCAATCTATTGTTTCTGTTAGTTTATTTTTTAATTGGGTATTGGCGTTGTCAATTGACTTATCCTTTGTATATATACATACATCATCAGCAAATTGAAGAATTTTGAAGTCATTGTCAAATAGTGATTCCAAATCGTATGTGTATATTATGTATAAAAGTGGACTTAATATGCTCCCTTGTGGAAGTCCCATTCTCGTCACTCTGGGATCTGTTAGACCTTCTTGAGTTCTGACGTATAAGAGGCGGGTATTGTACATGGAGTATATGTTTTGCAGGACTTTTACTGGAATTCCTAGGCTAAACATTTTATTATATAGAGTTTCATAGTTTACGTGATCATATGCTCCCTGTATATCTATAAATAGTGCTGAGGTGCTCTTATTTTCCGTGAATCCTATTTGAATATCCGTTAATAAACTTGCTATAACCTCTTGAGTAGAGTGGCCCCTTCTAAACCCAAACTGAGTGGTAGGATACTTTTTGTTTCTCTCCATCCAAAATTCTAATCGGTTTTTAAGAAGCCGCTCGTAAGTTTTTAATAAACATGATGACAAGGCAATCGGTCGGTATGACGTTGATAGGTTTTTCGGTTTTCCTGGCTTCAATATCGGTATTATAATGTATTCAGTCCATTCGAAAGGGACAGGGTGTTGTCCGCTGAAGATGTCATTATAGATGTTGAGTAATATATTTGTTGCATTTGTCGGTAAGTTGGCTAGCATCGAATATTCAATAGAATCTTTTCCTGGAGCAGTATTATTTTTCTTTTTTAATGCTCTTTTCAGTTCCTCCCTCCCAAAGGGTTGATTTAAAAAGTGGGTTGCTGTAAACGGCTCTTCGTCGATTATAGGAGCTTCGTTTGTGGCATACGAAGGAGTTAGTTTCCGGTGGAATTCCTCCACCCAGGGGTCCTCTGAGCTAATGGAAATCGTATTTTCTTGTCTTCGATATTTGTAACTATTAACTTTTTGCCACACCTTTTTTATGGGGGTATTTTTATTTAGAGATATACAAAATTCATGCCAATTTTTTGTTTTTTCTTCTTTTAGAATTTTTTTGGCCACAGCGTCTGCCCTTTTATAGGAAATGAGGTTTGCGAGAGTGGGGTTATTTTTATATTCTGCGAAACATTTTTTTCGGTCTAAGACTATATTAGTACATTTTTGGTTCCACCAAAATTTGCCCTTTCTTTTTTTGTTTGTATTTCCTTCCATAGCGGGGATTGATTTCTCTATTACAGTATTTAGAGTATTTACAAAATCATCGTACTTATTTGTTTTTAGATTTTCAAATTTGAGCATGCCTTCAACGTAAAAGTTATCCCAATTCGCGTTTTTGGTATTCCATTTTTTTTTACTCGTTATAGTAGCAAATGTTGGTGTTATATTACATATCATTTTTATGGGGAGATGATCTGAACCATGAGAATCATCTATTGTATTCCATTCTACTAATGGCTGAAAACATGGGGATGTTAAGGACAAATCTATGGCCGAATTTTGGCCACCCGCTGGGTTAATACGCGTGAAGGTTCCGTTGTTAAGATATACAATATTGTTTAAATCTATAGCCTCTAGTAATGTTGAGCCGTATGTGTTGTTGTCCGAACATCCCCATGCTATGTTGTGTGCATTAAAGTCCCCTCCGATTAAGAAGGGTTTTTTTATATTTTGAAAAAAATTTGACCATGTTTGAAGCGTGATTTTTGTTTGTGGTTTACAATATAAACTTAATAGAGTCAAATCTACGCCTCGATTTATTTTGACTTTAATACCTACGTACATAATATTATTAAATTGAGGACCAATTATCTCAGCAAATTTTATATTTGACTTAACTAGGATAGCAACACCACCCTTCCCGTCTAGACGATCCTTTCGGATGACGTTGTAACCAGGGAATGATGTGTACTTGCCAGGTTTAAACCAGGTTTCTGACAACAAAGCAATACTAAAATTTTCTTGGGCTAGAAGGTTCTCCAAATTAGGTTTATTGGCAATTGCCGATCTGCAATTCCATTGACAGATATTTATTGAATCCATTGAAAATATATACCTATTTATATACAGATAGAAAAAAAAATTCGTTTAAATATTTTGTCGGAGGGAGTCCGTTATTTTTAGATTAATTAAATTAGTTAATTCTGCTTTATTAATATCAAATGTATTTTTTTCTTTTAAAATACCTAATACTGCTATAACCATTTCCACGATATTATTTAAATCATTAGTAAAAGGGTCTCTATGATTACTACTGGTACTACTAGAAGTACCTTCATTACATTGATTCCGTGATAAACCAGACTGATAAATAGAGTCATTTAGAATAGAGCCGGAGTTTTGGGAAAATTTAAACTCTGATAGTATTTTATTATGATCCTGAAATATAATTGGGGATGATGGCCTTGCTCTTTTTAGTGGTTGAATTTTTTGTTGAGTGAATTTAGTTGATACATATTCATTGTTCGAACTCTTTACGGGTTGCGAATTGCTGTATAATAGTTTGTCTAAATGGTCCAATTCTATATTAGAGTAATTCTGAGTCAAAACAGAGGCATAAGTTTTTTGTGGAAAATATTTTAACGCATCTTGGTAGGTTAGATTTTTTTCAGCCATTGTGGTTTTAATTTGTTTTTGTCTACTGAATTCCGAACATTCTTTTGTCTGATTAGTATAGTGATTTGATTTACAATGAAAGCATTTTTTTTCCTTTTCGACTAAGCATTCGCTTATGTTATGTTCTCCTTGACAATTAAGGCATCTAATTTTGCTTTTACATTGTTTACTAGAGTGCCCATATCTAAAACAGTTGTAACATAATATAACCCGTTGAACATACGGAGTTACTTCGCATTTAACGTGCCCTATGGCAACATATTTGGGTAATGTTTGGGTTCTAAAAGATACTATTATAGATCTTGTACTAGATATTTTCTTTTCTTTCGTTTTAGAGTCCAAAATCATTTTTGTAATTCTTTTTACTGATGAAACCTCGAAGTTACAGTGCATATCGAATTTTGAAATATTGGCTTTTAAAAATTCTTCGTTTATGTCTCTGTCTATGTCAGAAATTACTCCTTGTCTTATAACTACAAATTTAGGTATGTAGGCTTCTAAATTATAATTGGTTAAACTTTCAGAACTTACCAGTTTATTTGCTGATTGCCCGTCTCTAAAGATAACTCTTACTTTGTTCCTTCCTACAGAATCGATTTCTTTAATTTTTTGGTCCAATTCGGGATGGGTTGTATATATAATGTTGTTTACCTTTAAGGCACTTAACTTGCCCCTAAACTCTGGTGAATTATTTTCTATAAATACCTGGAATGGACCTGGGTCTTTGGTTTCATATAAGAAGTTATTTTTTTCTCTTTTCCTGTAACTACCACCTATCATATCCCCGTCTCCCTTTAGAGAGGGTTGAGCAACCACTTGAACGCTTGTATTTGTCCCTATGTAGTCTATGTCGGGGGGTAAACCCCCGCTATCCATGTTCATATTGATATATTTTGATATTTAAATCTCACGTTTTTCGTTTTAACTGCAAAATATTTTAATCACTTGATGCGAACAAAAAACTAAATACCGGTGCGATAAAAATCGACCTATCGCATGAATAGCCCGGTCAACACTGTTAAGGGGTCGTAAATGTTTATATTCTTTTTATAGGTTTTCGTTTTATCGTTTAAGTTCATCGGATATGGGTATAAAGACAGTTTAGGTTTTAAAGCGCTTAAATTTACTCCGCTATCGTTCTAGGTAATGGAGTGTGGGGCAAAATAAAATATCTATCTAATATTCAACTATAAGTGAAGAAAAATATAACGCCGATAAGAAAATTAACTTTGTTTAACACTATTAAGAAACAGAAAAAGCGTACAAACAAGCTTTAAGAATAATAATATTATTAAGTGAGTCGGTATAAAAATATAAATATAACCATAAGTCAAGAGGAAAGAGGATAAAACGCAATATTACCATTTTGCCACATGCTCACTGAAAAATCAAAAAACTGTAAAAGATTGTTATTAGGCATGCAAATTAAAAAATAATCTGAAATTGATTAATATATTGACAAAAACGAAAAATACTTACCTAAATAAATTAGATCAGATTACGTAACAGATTTTAATAAAACTAAAATATTTCGGTCTCCAAAAAATACATATCCGCCTCACACGAGTACTTTAATGGCACTGATAGTTTTCGAAGGTATAGGCAGCAAATTGAAATAATACAATATAGTATTATAAGAAACCATTTTTCATTTTACCCCGACCTTCGGTTCTGCCCCACACTCCCCTACACCTATATAGTTTAGGGTAAAGGTTTAAATTATTTTTCGTTCTAAAATCGTAGTTTAGGTTAGATTAGGTTCAGATAAGATTTTATGTAAAATCTTATCGTTGTAGTTTACAGTTATTGCCAAGTACACGTTACTGATGAAATTGGGAGCAAATTACAATCCCTTTTCTTTCAAAAATATATTCGATGCGAAATGTATAAAAGAAGTACTCAAATGAATGTAAATTTAATAGATTTAATATACAGAGTGGCAAAAAAGTCGCGCATAATGCCTGTTACTTTTGAATTACCTCGTATACGAAAAAGTGACCTGTGTGAAAGTTGTTCAGTAAATTATTCCCCACATTTATATAGTTGGATTCTTGAACCGTCTCGCAAGATGGTGGACGAGTCACGTGTCACTAATGGCACCCTGTAGACTTCTAGTCTATTTTGTGTTTGTAGGTTGGTAGGTTACTTGTACTAAATTTCAGATTTATCAGGATTGGACTAAGCTAAATTTGTTAAGCACGTAAACCACATTAAATGTGCAATTTTTTTTGGAGGATTGGAATATATAGTTTGGTGAAATCAGCGTAGGAGCAAAGGGAAAGAAAAAAGGTGTATGTAGTACTTTTTTATTTCTAATTATAAAAATCTACAATCTACAAGTAAAAAATACAAGTACTACCAAGGCTATTTTGTAATTTTATAAATTAAATTAATATAGGCTGCAATGGCATAGAAATTGTTATATTTTAAGAGCTGATATATATTTTCAGTGCAGTATATTACTATTCATTTATATAAAGAAATAATATTAGTTCATTCTATATTGTTTTTCTTGGAACATAAAATCGATTTATACTTTTTGTCGAAATTTTTTGAAAAAGGCGAGAAAAGAACTTCAGTGAGTTTAAGCCCAATGCAAAAATGTTATGCAATGTTACTATACCACCGTTTTTTGGTATTCAAATTGGAAAGCAATTTTATTTATTAAGCAATTTTTTGGACAACCAATAAGCTATAATACATAGTTATTTTTTGTTGTTTTTTTGCTGTATACAGGGTGATTCAAAAGTACTTCGACAAACTTCGGGAGGTAATTGCCGGCAATATTTCAAGATGAAAAGTTCTTATAAACAGTGGTCCCTGGCGACTTCGTTACGGAGATACAGGGTGTTGAAATGTTAGAAGGAATGGTAATAATTTTTAAATAACTCCTTAACGAGTAATTTTTTTTTTATGAAATTTGGTGAATTAAATAAGCAACTCAGGACACTTATTTTCAAAGTAAAACACATTCGTAAATTTAACCAGTGGCGTCGGTACAAAATGTGGCTATCATATTTTTTGTGAAAACTATGCCTAACCTAACCACACCACTGACTTATTTGATTTTAACTTTTTTTTTTATGAATCCCCCATTCAATTACAACAAAAAAGTTCACGTGTGTTATTTTGCTACGAGGGCCAGTTTAATGTCAAATGATTATTTTATTTGACTATACACAAATATTAAAAAATATGTTTTAAATAATTGATCAAACACTCAAATATTAATTTAAGTATATTAACTAAGATCTATACATACTTACAATAAACAAATATGTATATAGATACTGATACTGCACATGTACAGAAAATAGTGGGTTTGCGATAGTCACTATATATTTCATCAGGCAGTTATTTATTAAAGGAATTTATTGGACTTTATGGACATAGTCCAAAATAATAATAATAGTATTTATTAATAGCCGCAAAACTTCATGACCAGCATTTCTAATCAACTCATCAACTTTAAAGGATTTATCTACTTGCGGTACTGTATTGATGAGTTGCCATAAAACCTGGACGGTATCGTACGGTGAAAATAAAACATTTTTCTCTTTTAACCATCTTTGTAAATCCGCCTTTAACCACTTTTTTGTGGGCCACTTCGCCGTTTGCCTGCTATGATAACTAGCATTATCTAAAATTATCATAGAGGGCTCTTCTAAGTTTGGCAGGGTTTCGCACAGCCATTTTTCAAATTAGTCAGAGTTCATCTCTCCATGGTAGTCACCAGTTTTGCATTTGGATTTGAAAATAAACCTGGCATTTTCGATAAATCTACATTCGCCCCCTGCATGCAAAACAATGTATTTAAAAATATAAATTAAATTACGATTAGTGTTCACTAAGAGAATTTATTTCCAGAAGGGGGGCCTTCATTTTGGTCTTGTAGAGTAAAGACTATGGTTTTTTGTACCTTTACTTAGGTTAACTTATATTTATTAATTCGTATATTGACCTGTACCCTTCTCCAGATTCTTTCCTGACAGATTTAATGTTATCATCCTGCCAAGATTTCCTAAATGTTCCATTAGAAAAAATCCAAGTCTCGTCCAGAAAAACACATGGTTTTCTATCGGGACCAAGCTCAGCGTTTTCCATGTACGTAGACAGAAATCTTCGCCGTTTATCCTCAATACATGGCTTTTCCATAAGCGCACGGCGATTGTCTTCCTTCTTATAGAAAAAGCCTAAGCTTTTTAACAACCTTAGGAGACTGCTTATGCTTCCAAGATACATTTTCTTGCGATGGAGTTGGTCTTGCAGTTTCTTTATTGTAACTGGTTTATAATAATTATAAACATTTTGCACAAATTTTTGGGCCAACTCAATGCCATGTAAAACAGAAAACGCCTTTTTCTAAAAATTATAATAATAATTATACATCATTTTACGACTATAGGTATTTAAAACTTTTTGACTTTGCCATGGCCATAGGTTAAGCATATTGGGTTTATACATATAGTTATATATACATATATGGTGGAGTAGCATGCAACAAAATATATTCATTAATTGTTTATGGAAAACTCTCCTCCCTAATCCTATCAAGATAATGTTTTTTTTTTTATTTTTATTTATTAATAAATAATGGGGTAAAAGATAACGCCCTTGGAAGAGTCAAAAAGTTGCAGGGCATAAACGTTACCCTGTTTTCTTTAGGAATATTATCCATTGAGGTACTTGGAAGACAATAATTATGATCCATTATCATTTTACGCCTAAAAAAGATAAATACCGTATAAAAGTAGTTTGCGGTTAATGTATTTAACTTACCGTTTCGTAACAAATAAACACCAAAACTCGTAGGTGGTAGGTACGTCCAAAATAGAAGTCTTTAATAAACTTATTTAAATACAAAACACACGAGAACAGTTAAAAACACAGCAAAACACTTAACGAGAAAAAAAGCACGTGGCGATGTCACTGATGTCAGTGTTAGTGGGCTTTGGGCTAATTACGGCTCTATGATGGGTTGGGGATATTTCAAAATTACTGGTCCAGCTAGTTACTGTCATTTGTCTATTGTCAAATGTCGAACGACGCCGACGAGACGAGCCGTGAATTCAAGTATACCTACATGAATTTGTCTGTCATTTCTGGTTTGGTTGCCATAGAGACCAACCTCCGTTTTTTAAATAGAACACCCTGTATATGATTGCATATTTGGATTCTACTGGCAAAGCTCTGAATTGTTTGTATTTCAAATTTTTATTTATTTAAAATTGTAACAAACTTTATAATACCAAAATAAATAGCCTAGAAAATTGAACAACTTAACATTGGAATAATAAACAAGTGAAACCTTTTCAGTCGATTCCTGAACCCGTCTACAATGTTTAAAAGGAAGTTCTCTGGAATGGCCCGAATTTTAGCACTAACTCTGATTCTTAAAGATTGTAAGTGATTTGGATGGTTAACGTAGACTTTATTCTTTAAGTAGGAATTATGTGATTCCGAGAGTCCAGATATTTTTGCCATTCAAATTACCATCTCTGAGTATGACCTTCCTGGAACCAGTGAGTATTCTCAGCAGACCAATAACGATAGTTGTGTCTATCAACATCATTAGCTCACAAAATTCAGCTCTTTAATCAAAATCGTCCTCGTTTAACTCGTGCACCAACTTTATCTTGTAGGGATGCAACTTCTCCATTGCCATTGGCCTGGATGATTATGTTGGATTTTCAAGTATTGAGAGCATGAGATCTAAAGCTTTGTCTCTCCCGGTTGCTGTTTTAGGTCGACCTGATCTAGCGGCTTCCCTAACACTGCCTGTTTCTCGAAATCTCTTTACGACTTGACACACCGTTGACTGATTTATTGGAGGCCTATTTGGATATAATTCATCGAAAAGTTGACAAACCTGATCTTGCGATCTCTTCATATTTCCGTAACCGCTCATTATTAAGATTTCAACTCCTTGTTTCTCATTCAGATGAACCATAGTGTAAACAAATTAGAAATCAGATAATAGAAAATTAAACAGGAATTCAAAATTGACACCTCTTAGGTCGCTGTCTTGAAAACACTTTGACTCAACTAGTGGGTAGGGTTGGGTAGGAATAATTATAATTAGGAAGTTTTTCAGTTTTGAGCTGTCATTATCTCAAAAACGCTCGCAGATAGGTGAAAATTTGAAATACAAAAAAATTCAGGGTTTTCCCAGTAAAATCCAAATCTGCAATCATATGCAGGGTGTTCCATTTAAGAAAAGTAAGTTAGTCTCTATGGCAACCAAACCAGAAATGACAGAAAAAATTCATGCAGGTAGAAATGTGAGGAATAATTTACTGAACAACTTTCATAAAGGTTACTTTTTCGTAAACGAGGTAATTCAAAATTTACAGGCACTATGCGCGACTTTTTTGCCACTCTGTATTTATGTTTTTCCAATTCTTGGTTAGTTTCACTGATAAAATTAATTATTTGAGTTAAAAAAATTTTTCATTGACTCAAATAAATATTTGTTTCCTATTAGCCAAACAAATATGTATTTGAAAAATACCAAGGGATTATTTGCCTCAATTAGTATCATCTGATTTGATACAAATTACTTTTTATTTGGAATTAATCACTAAATACAAAATTCAAGAAAATATTTATTTCCTTAACACTAACCTAACTTAAATAAGCCGTCTCAATGACTTAAGGTAAATAGGTTAAACGTTAAGTTAACAAAATGTTTATTTGATTGATATTTATATATATTTTATCAATTATATATTTATTTTACTTTTGTTTTACATGTATTTGCCGTAACAACAACGTTATTTAATTAAACAATTTAAGTGATTTGATTTAAATAAACCGGTAATTTCCATCAAAGTGATTGTATTTTTATTCAAGTACATAACTGCTTAACTTGTCTTTTATATTTATTTAGACCAAGTATAAATTTATTTGGTTTAAATACCTTTTTTATTTTTCGATAGATCAGAATGTTCACTTAAATCAGTTCTTATTTCATCCAAGTACGTGTTTATACAGACGTCACATAAAAATAAGAAATATTGAAATGTTGCTATTGAATATGGTTTAATCAGTACCTATACCATAATAATCACAAGCCTTATCAAATTGTTTATAGTATTCAAATAATAAGGCAAACCAACACAAAAAACACATTTTTGCCGAAAATAAAGGTTATGACGAATTACGCGCACGCGCACAACGATTCTTACATAAAAATAACATAAAATTTAAAAGATAACCATCTCTTATTTTATTTCTTATTTTTATGTTATGTTATGTGTTTCTATAAACGTCTTATGGCAGATCTGTAGATTCAACTCTTATTTTATTTTTATGTTATGTTATCTTGCTGTATAAACCCACCATTAGTTGTTGTTCCCCTTAAAATATACGTCAATAAAACATTATAGAGAAGTTAATAACTTTGATAAAAAAATTAAATAAAGGCAAATTTGCAAATATTAGGTACAATAATTATTAATATTATATTAATTATATTATATTTTTTACGTTAGGAGGTTTGATAGGTATTGATTTATGGTGAAAATTAAGAAAAACTATCTTATTTGTAACCTAGGTAGCCATGATTTATAAATACCTGGCTACATTTTTCTAAAAAGATTTTGTGTTTGAAATTTCAAATTAGGTAGGTATTACAAGTATCTTTTCTTTGCCTCTTATCTTACTTTTTAAACTCGTTTCATGCGTAACTAAAATATTCAAATATAGTTTCCTACCTTGAAAAGTATCTAACAGATGGGATATACCCCTCAATATACCCCAATCGTCTAAATAATTATTCATATTACGTTTATTCCCCATGTCTTCGTTTTAATATTTGATGGAACCACTAACTTCTGTGCCACTAACAAAGAAGATTTCACTATCACTCATAAATTTCTACAAGACAAAATCGAACACCAATAACCTAAAACGCGATGTGGATTTATCAGGCCACTTTTGTATAACCAATCAAATTACTCAAAGCACAAAGTAGACGACAGGAGTTCATCTAAATACCTAATTATTAGTTTGAATGACCAAATTGTCTGAAAAGTTCGGCAATGAATTATTTAAATTAAAGTTAAAGGTATTTAGTCCTTAACTTGAAATGTACTTCGATTAAATAATTAGTTATTTGTAAATATTTGGTTGTTTTATATTAAGGATTTAATGTAAATACATAATTATTTAGTTTAAATGACCTAGACATTTAAATAGGTCTCTATTGGGTGATTTAACTAGCGATTAACGGGATTCAGTTCCTAAATAAAAATTAGTTCGATTAAATAATTAGTTATTTAGCTTTTGTTATTTTAGCGGTTTTTTGGTAAGATATTTGTTTCAAGGGTTCTATGATTTGACACAAATCCACCAACAGTCAAATAATTTTGCAAATTAAACGAAATACTCTAATTTATTTCAGTTAAATAAAACTTAGTTAATTCAAATCACATTTATTTATTACCAACAATTATTCACCAAATAAATCAAATTATTTGATTAAGGGAGCACAGTTTTATCAGTGTTGTTGCCAAATTTTTCATACTGCTTGTTAATACCTTATTACTAAAAACAGAAACTCGGCCGGACAGAAGTAGGGATAGACAAAGAACATCGATGTTTCATCTCCAACATCGATGTTTTATCTCCAACATCGATGTTTCATCTCCAACATCGATGTGTTAGTTTCGATGTTTTTTGATAAGATCGATGTTTATTTTAAATATCGAAATGGAATCTTAACTCAACTTTCCAACGGTGTGATATCAAGTTTTAATGCAATTTTTAAAATTGCGCTACGAGTTCACCCACACAGCACAATCATATTTCAGAAATATTTCATATTAGATTCTCCGAAAGATTTTAAGTGTTCTATAAATATTTCAAAACATTTATGATGTATTGATGAACTCTTCCAGAAACCCAAAAATGTCCCATAAAAGTAATATTTCATTTTATGTTTCTGAAACATTACATAATTGCATTTCTGAAATATTTCAAATTAGAGGCATCTACTTTTCAGAAATATTTAAAACTAAATTCTTGTACTACCTATTTCTGAAATTACATAAAATGAAATCAATACCAAGAACATATTTATTAAAAAAAAATCATAAACTATTATTAAGTAATAAATATGAATATACAAAATAGGATGCTTATTCTTTATATCTGAAATTTTTCAATTTTAAGTGTGAATCATAATAATATTATGTGAGTATAAAAGTGCATTTATGAAACGTTTCGTCACCACTCCGCTCGTCGCCACCGTTCCCGTCGCAACTTAACCGAAAGGGGAATAATGTATGCATTTATAAAAGCCGCTGTTCGTATAGGTCCAACATGAACAATTTTTATCTCGCTGACCTTGTGCTGTTCGTCGTTCGTGCTTTAGCCAATGGGAAGAAAGAGATTTGACACATTTGATAAAAAACATAGAAATATTTTCCATATTCGTACGATTTCAGCATTTATAGGCAATACACAGGGCTTAACTTATCTCATAGTTTAATAATATTAAATACTGGTCACATTATCCACTTTTTCAAGGAAAATTAATATTGTAATCTTAAAATACGTTACTATTCTCTCGAATTTACAACGGTGCAGTTTTACAAATGGATCTTTATATTATAAGTCCATGGAAGAAAAATACCAAATCTAAGATATCAAGGACGCTGCGTATATCAATGTTTGATACATAAACACTATTAAAACTACATAAGTATTCCCCTATAAAGGCAGGAAAGTTTAGCCAAAATTTGTTATCAACTTATATAGGTATTCAAAGTTCTTACTTAACGAAGTTTGCACTACCACAGCCACAGTGCAACAATTTTTTGTACCTCAAGTTCTGTCCCGGAGAGGGATGATGCCTCACTGCATGTTTTATATTTCTCTTGAATTTTTTGTCATTTAAAAATCTGTCATTCTTCTTATGTCCCTTTAATGTTTGTACTGTACGTATTATTAAAATAGAGACTTACCTCAGTTTTATTATCCATAATATAGTTATTCGGTAGTCATACAGTTCACCCACGAATAACAATGCCAAATAATAATTATTGTTAATTGAACATTAAACAAACAAAACACAAAATAAGGAGAACTCGTAAGGGAAATAGGCTGGTCCGTCAAGTGTCAAAGGCCGGGTGTGTCAATTGTCATTTGGGTGTAATAAATCGGAAATATTTCAGAAATATTGATATGAAAGGTTATGCTTTTGAGGCTTTCGAAATATATCAGAGATATTTCTGAAAAGAAGTGTGCCGTAAGGGCAGTGAGTGTCATATTCTTATTCGTAATTGTACGGGGTTCCTCCTGCTGGTGTTTTTGTGGTCTCCCCTGTCGGCCTGTTCTGTCTTTAAAATTGACCAGTGATAGCGGTTGGAATGTCATACAAATTACAAAATACGAATAATACGCATTACTATAATAAATTTATGAAGTAGTGGCACGTATTGTTTGTTTATGGCATGTGGCGTCATGCCTGGTGGTGAGCTGGTGAGTGAAGCTATTTGGTCTTGTTTTGTTTTATTAATACCTAGACTAGTTTCGATGTTAACGTCAATGTTTTTCTTGGTGACCATCTCTAGCCAGAAGTAGATAGATAGATAGATAATAGTTATTTATGGTGCAAGTGTGTTATGTTATATATAAGTCACGGCGGGAAATGTTTAGCCCTCAAGGCCCTAGGCCGAGAGGGCTAATTCCCGAGTGACTTATATGACCTAACACACGAGTGCCATACAAAATTTTATCCAGCACTTGATGATATTAATAAAAAATAGAAAATAATTATAATTGTCTCAATGTAAACTGGAAAACCCTGTATTATATTTTAATTGACATATTTTTGAATGCCAAATTTGATACGTAAAAGTAGGCTAGTTTAATTATTGTTGTTATGGAATTGATAACTAACAAAAATTTGAAGAGAGTAAATCAAATTATTATTTTTGCTATTTTCGATGGTGGTTTTTCAAAATATAATAAAACTCCAGCCAAAATTCAAAAAGAAGCTGACCTAGCGTGTTTATTTATTATTCCCCACAAGTCAACAGACAGTTATGATAAAACCTTCAAAGAAATTATCGACTGGTGTGATAAAAGATATGCCTGCGTGAGTTATAATCATATCCCACTAGTGAGTTATGGTTATAACCCACGTGTGAGTTATAAGCTACTTTATTAGTCGAATATCGAACTAATAATGTTCACATTATATGTAAGTGTTGGATATAGTAGTTTTCCTATTCAGTGCGCAAAGTTATGTTTTCCCGCACGCGAAAGCAGTTAGACGAACGACGCGAAGCGGAGTTCGGATAAGCTTTAAGTGCGGGAAAACTACTTTGCGCACGTGTTAGGAACAATATTTTTTCTACGAGTGAAATAGCTATATATTTTTTTAATTTTAAATTTTTATTGACATCAAAAACAACTATTTTTTTAATTTTAAATTTTTATTGACATCAAAAACAACTTATAACTACTTATACCTAAATTGCCTATTTATTATTATTAATTACATTAATATGGAATGTGCAGTTGGTCGCTTTTTCTACATTTATTGCAGATCTAGCAACTAGAGGTGAAAATGTTGTAGTAGATGTCATTTCCTGGTTCATCAGTACTGTCGTGTTGCAAAAGGAATAAATGGATCCATTCTTTGAAGTACTTGGAACTGCTTCACATTTTTTAGGGCTGCAGCTTAAAATTTGTTGCTTAGCCCTTTTTTATAAGTTGTGGACTCATCGATGTATCCCTCAGCTACCGCAGTAGATTTCCAACCCCCCAAACGTTTTATGTCAGTGATTCCTTCTCCAGAATTGGCCAGTAACGTTGCTGATGACCTTCTGAAACTGTGCCCTGTATAGAGTTCCGGATTTGGCAGTTTCAAAAAGGCAGCTATTTCAGAAGGCATCTTTCCGAAACTATTTACTCCAACACATTGTGAAACGCATTTATCTTTTTTGTAGACTAAGAAAAAACGGTTGTTTGACGTTATCGGGCGTAAGCTTTTGTATTTTCTGTACAGTTGCAGGTAGGCTCCGTTATGAATTTCTTCCGATATTATAAAGTTTCTTGCAGTATGATTTTTTGAATTCCTAATTTTGACAATTATGAGGTTTTCTTTATCTTCAATATCGGCAGTGGTTAAATTTGCTAGCTCTTCCCTTCGGCATGCGCCGGCAAGTCCAAAAATAGTGGCAACTTTAATTAAAAGGTAAATTTCATCTGGTGCCGAATTAATAAAACTGAATATTTCTCCCTTCGTAAATATTTTTGCTTTTTTTGGTTTAAACCCAATATTCTGCTTTTTCAGAAATGCAGTGAGCTTATAAAATTCACCAATATCGATGTCTCTTTTTATTTTTATTACATTTTTGAGCATTGAATATTTTGACCACATTGTGTTAGGTTTAAATTCTTTGCTTAACTTAAGAAAGTAGGCTAAAAGTACCTCTTCCTTTAACGTTTTTATCCCCCTTTGTTCGCACCATTTGGAAAACAACTCGTACTGTTTCTCGTATTTTTCTCGCGATTTGGCAGGCAGCAATTGCAAACTAGCCATGTTGGCGGCTTCTAGGACATCTTCTGGAAGTTCTTCTTCAGTGATATCCATTTTTAAAACAGTTTTTTTTATTTTAAATAGGTGAAAATGCTAGTGAAAATTTTGAAGAAGACCTCTAAACTGACATGAAAGCGTTGTATGACAATGTATTTTGGTTGCTAAGGGAACAAACCGCATTTGACACAAAAATACTTGATTTTTTTTAACTTGAACAAAATTAGAGGAAAATATAATAATGCAGATTTCAAAAAAATTTTGAGCCGCACGGCACAATACTTCGGTATAGTTTATAAGGCAACACATAAACCACCTGTCAACTTTGTCTTGTTACAATATTTTTGTATAAATATCTAAAAAAATTATAAAATATAAGAAAAAAACGCGTCTATAATATGGTAATTTTGCTTTAAAATAAGTGTGCGGGAAAAAAAATTTCCCGCACAGTGTGCGGGAAAGTGCTACTTTGCGTATACAAAAGTGTGCGCAAAGTAGCTTCTTTGCGGTCACTCGTAGAAAAAATATATTTATTCGTACTTTCGTCAATGTCGTCAGTTGACATTAATTATAAGACATTGCAGGTCTTGCCTTTACCTTTATGACTGATTCCTGTAAGATTGGGCTAGGTGACGCCTTTTATTGTCACTAGATGCCGCTTTACGTTACATCTAACGTTAGTCGTCGTCTACATCTTAAGACAAAGTTGGCCCTGCGATATTGTTTCCTTTGGTCAGATTGATTAAATCAAAGGACTTACCGTTGGATTTCCAGATAAACAACTCTGTTACTATAAATAAGATTATCTAAGCAATTAGTTAACTATTGCCTATTTATGTATATTTCCTTTGGATGCACGCCTATGTGTGTCACCTTACTTTTTTCGCTGGATATTCACCGTCGGCCCCTTTGATCCGGTTGATCGATGGGCCGACGCGGCGCGATTAATAAAGAAAACGCATTGTTAGACTATACGTCTAACGCCTCTTAATCATGCGGACCGCATGTCACAGATCCAAATTCTTATGTGACGGTGACAGATCTGAAGGAACAGATCAATCCCTCGAGAGTCGGGCTCCGATCATCCTTTTCCGTCTAGGACAATTTTAATGTAAAAAGAGCCGACCATTAAAATTCTAATGCTGTGTACTTTTTAGCATTAATTTTATGCATATTTTAGTTTATTTTATGTCACTATGATAATATACATACCGCAATAGCGTTTATGGGGTTCTAAAGGCAGGGGCCCTGATTCACATCAAAGAAGACAACTATACTTGATATTATACAGATTAATTGGAAAATGATAATAAACAAAAAGTTTTTCACCATATGGGAATTGTTTTGGAAAGTCAGGTATTAATTTATTTATTATTTCTTTATTTCAAGTTATGGTTACAAAAACATAAAATGAAATGACGTCACAAAAAAATGGAAAAGTTAAAAAATACATTCCAAAAATTCTCTTATTGAGTAAGGTTCTAGGTCTATGATTTTGATTTTCAATGTTCTCTTATAACTGTTTTTACTACTTACACTTTTTATACACATTGGCAGTTTATTGAATAAATTAATACACATATAGTATGGACTTTGGTCCGTCAAAGTAAGTCGATGTGCTGGCAATAAGAGATTATAATTACGTGTGTTAAACTGATTCCTTGTTTCTTGACATATATCTCTGTTTTTAAAAAGAAACATTATACATTCATAAATATATAGCCCGTATACTGTGAAAATGTTAAACTTTTTAAATACACCCCTGCACGACTCCAAAAATTTCATTCTATTCATAGTCCTGACTACCCTATTTTGTACCACAAATAATCTTTGTGAATCGGAAGTGCCACCCCAAAAAATGATGTCATATCTCATAACACTCTCAAAATTAGCGCAATATACTATTTTAGCTGTACACATGTTAACGTATTTAGTTATAACATTAATTCCGTAGCTTATTCTACTTAATTTCAGACACAAACTATCGATGTGCGAGCTCCAAGATAAAAATTCATCAATATACAGCCCCAAGAATTTTGTATCATTCTTGAGAGTTATTTCATTGTTATGTGTTTTTAAAGTATTTGGTTTGATCAAATGATTTTGCTTAGTTCGAAATAATACACTATTACTTTTGTTCTCATTCAATACTAGTTTGCTTTGAGAAAACCACTTTTTCACGCTTAAAAGTGCTTTATCTGTATTCACAGAAAGTGCTCCTGTGTTAGATCCAGATACTAATACGCTCATGTCATCAGCATAATTTGTGACCAAAAAGTTATTTTCCACCATGCACAGATCATTAAGATAAATAACAACCTGGACCCAGAATACTCCCTTGGCCAATGCCTATATTATTTACAAATGATTTAGACTCTATCTTTATGTTTTGTTTTTTCAATACAACTTTTTGTTGCCTATCTAAGAGAGCACATTTCCCCTAATACCATAACAGTTCAGTTTATTAAATAGTATGTCATGATCAACACAATCATAAGCTTTGCTTAAATCCAGGAATAACCCCAATGTAATATTTTTATATTCTAGGTGGTTAAGCAGAGCAGTTACAAATTGATATATTGCTGTCATGGTGGACCTACCCCCTGGATATGCGTGCTGTCTTAATGAGATAAGACTGCATGATTTCATAAACTCCAGCACCCTTAAAGACATAAGCATTTCAAAAATTTTCGAAAAACTAGAGAGCAAACTAATGGGTCTAAAATTATTTAAATCATCCGAACATCCCTTTTTAAGTACTGGTTTTATGATTACTGATTTCAGTTGATCTGGAAATATTCCACATTTAAAAGAGTTGTTAATAATATACATTAGGATCCTATTAATTTTTCCCACAGATATTTTAAGAATAGACGTTGGAATTTCATCACATCCACTACTATATTTATTTTTTAGTTTTTGTGCTAGTTTTAACAGTTCTTGCTCTGTCGTAGGCCTAAGATACATTGTTTGATTATTTTCATGAATGTTACATTCGTATTTTGTTTCCGATTGATTTTTTAGTAATTGAGGAATAATATTTAATAGATGGTCATTTAGTTTATTGGCCAAGTTAGGATTATCATCGATAAAATTATTATCTAAGTTGTTTACTTTACCACTAATTTCGTTACATATACTCCACATACATTTAACTTTATTATCAGCTTTTTTAACCCTTGATTCAAACGATTTAATTTTTTCAGCTTTCAAAAGTCTATCATATTGTTTTTTTGTTTCTTTGTAGATTACTTTATGGGCGATACTGTATTTTGATAGAACCAATAACCTATCTAATTTATTTTTGCATTTAATAGTTTGTTCATTGGTTCGGCGCTTTTTTTTATTGGCATATGCTATTTTTACAGGAAAACACTGATTAAATATTCGCTTGTAATCATTAATAAAGGTATCCCACTGCACATTTACATTATTTTTATCTACTATGACAACATTTACCCAATCCTGATCGTCTAGTATTTTTAAAAATTCGCGCTTGCCTTCCTCATTAAAAAATCTTCTATATATATATATATATATGTATAAACTAGCGAATATTGGGGAGTGCAGCAAATGAAAGAGTACTCTTTAAAGTTATTCCAAGCTTTCGGAAATCATAAATATATTTCATTTCCATCCTCAGGGAGACTACAATTTATATAAATTAAGATTAGGAAACCTCATGATTTCCCGCTAAATAATTCCATAATTTCAAATTAAGTAACGAATTTTCAAAATGTGAACATCAAAATTTTGATTTTATTTTAAATTGTGTGTTTCTACGTCCATATACCGGGTGTTGCATCGTCGAGCGGGACATAGGAAATCCCATGTAATTTTAAATGGGGTCAATTATTGGCTTCCCTAATAATTTTAGAGAAAAATTCTATTTAGGTTTATTAAAGAGCACTAAAACCCACATTCAAAAGAATAACTTTAGATATTTTTGATGAGCCCGTTTACGGGTTATCGCCGATTTCTTTTTAACTATTTCTCCTTTTAATGGCCCCGTATTTGCGGGCACCAGTCAAGGTAAAAGATGACTGTCAAATAAAGTTGTCATTTTGAAATGTGTGCTTTATTGTTATAAAAACTCGTACATCGAAAATATTAAAGGTGTATTTATGAGTACAAATTAATCTGAATAAAACTAAAATAAAGTATCCAATTACAAGGTTAATTATGACATTTTACATGTTTCAATATTTTACTAATTAATAGGTAGGTACTATTAAATTGTTAGAACTTTAGGATTTAAGAAGATGTTCAAATATTCCTCAAAATGACAACTTTATTTGACAGTCATCTTTTACCTTGACTGGTGCCCGCAAATACGGGGCGATAAAAAGGAGAAATACTTAAAAAGAAATCGGCGATAACCCGTAAACGGGCTCATCAAAAATATCTAAAGTTATTCTTTTGAATGTGGGTTTTAGTGCTCTTTAATAAACCTAAATAGAATTTTTCTCTAAAATAATTAGGGAAGCCAATAATTGACCCCATTTAAAATTACATGGGATTTCCTATGTCCCGCTCGACGATGCAACACCTGGTACAATGTTTTTAGTATTGTCTCCAATTTTTGATTTTAATTGTAATTGACTTGGGTTTCAACACGTTTTCTTCTCGCATGTCCTATATTAATTCTATGAGCATCCTTATGAACAATCTCAAAAGAATAAGTAAAATCATTTATTTATTATTTATTTATTTATTGTTCTAATGAGGTTTTCTAATCTTAATTTATATAAATTGTAGTCTCCCTGAGGATGGAAATGAAATATATGATTTCCGAAAGCTTGGAATAACTTTAAAGAGTACTCTTTCATTTGCTGCACTCCCCAATCGAAGTTTATTTCTTAACTAGTCAGCAACGACTACCCTCTCGATATATATGTATATATATAAATTTATTTAAACTATTATTATATAATGAAAATGTAAGTTTTTGTGTAGTGTGATCTTAGATATGGTTATCAATAATCTTTGAAACATAATCGTTATCTAAGTTGGTAAAGATATTGTCAATACAACTACTACAGTCTTCTGTAATTCTAGTATTTTCAAAAATAGTAACACTACTATTATAAAAATTTAAAATAGAAAACAATTGATTTTTATGTACATTATCTTTCAACATTTCGATATTAAAATCTCCCGCAATAAAAACAATTGCATTTTTTCCGAAATTGTTGACAACGCCTTTTCTAATATTTCAAAGAATGTTTCTTTTTTACCTGAGGAGAGTCTGTATACTAAAATGATTAGAATATTTCTATTGTAAACTGTCACTTTAACTGCTGCAAGTTAAATGCCATTTTTTACAGACAAGCCAGCTATCTTTTTACAAACCTTAAATTTTATGTCTTTTTTTACAAATATTGCACTTCCACCATGTTGATTAATTTCCCTACAATAAGCACTAGCAAGCTTAAAGTTCTTGATTCCAGTTTTGCTTAGTTAACTGTCCGATGTCCAGTGTTCAGTAATACACAAAAAGGAGCACTCAGTGTTATCATCCAAGAGTTGTTCTAGCATTTCTACACAATTTCCAATGTATGTACATTTTGATGAATTAGGCTGTTCTCTTCCTTGGTATCATTTTTTGGTTTTACGGAAAAAAAATTTGTTTCACATCTTCTTTATCTCCATAATTTATGATTTGTCTGTATTGGTCAATTTTCTGTAAGAAGGCAGGGCACTTTGGGTCTCTAGCAGTATGCATGCGATCTTTCAGCCTAAGTTTCTGGCAGTTTGGACAGTCCAATGGAGTGTTTTCAGGACATTGATTGCCCTCATGGCTACCACCGCATTTGTGGCAACATATTTCTCCCTTACAGTTTTTGGCAACATGGCCAAAGTAGCAGCATTTGAAACACATGGATATATTGTAATATTCCTGTACATAAGCCATTGTTAAATCAAAATTAATTGTACCGTTTTTGATTATACATTTAAATATTTCCGGTTTAGTTTGTAAAATCCAATTTTCTTTATATTTGTTCCTGCACTCTTTTTTTGTAATAAACTTAAACATACCATCACATTTACCAAAAGCTTCTTCAAGATATGGGTTTTCTTCTACCAATATATTAATAAATTCACTTGTCTGGTATCCTTTTGTGATGCCTGTGATCATAAGCATGGGTTCAGTGTTGTGGATTTCCTTTAGTTCAAAATTATGACAGTTAATTATAATTGCTCTACTTTGCAGTTTCTTCACACTTTTAAAAATTTTAGGGGCATCACTATTGGTGGCTAGGTTTTTTTTAATTTCTTTTAACACTTCATTGGGATTTTTTTCTTCAGGCATTCGAATAATCATTTCATGTCTGTTTGCTTGTGGTGGAGTTTTCCAATTTTCCTTATTTCCAGTTGCTTCAGTTCGGTTACTAGTTTTCACAATATTACCTAGTACATTACTGTATGTTTTATGTGTCACTTGTTTTGGTGTATTACTCGCTCTGTCTTGGGTTGTTAGTTGGTAGTTTTCCTTTTCTATTTTTCCCATTTTTAATGTAAGCATAGTTACCATTTTGTGAATTACAAAAGCCGCTTGACGAATCTTTTTTCCATGCTGAGTCGGTAATCTAGTATTTTCTGAGCACTCATTTATTATTTCTAAGGCGCTAATAGTTGTTTCTAACATTTCATTTATGTTAGGCTCATCTAATATTTCCGCTCTCCAGTCTGTATGAGAAATATCTGGTACAGAATCTCCTTGTTTTATACTTAGCGAGGAAGATGGGGCATCCTTGCGTATTTTTAGACGATCTGCAGATCCGGAACTTGAATTTGATCTAGGTCTTTTTCCTGTTTTTGTATTATCCATATTTTCTAATGATATTTCTGTTTGCTGCTTTGCTGGTATTCTAGATACTGATTTTCTAGATTTGAAAATTTCCTCTGGACACTTAAAAAAATGTCACTGTACTTAATATAATTTAATTAAAATTTAATGTGGTGGACCCACTGAACTCCCACCAGTAGAAAAACAAGTTAATTGCAGACCCATCTAAAGCAGGGTTGCCAGATCTTGGGAATGAAAAAGCGGGACCGGACACTTGAATCTGTGACACGTTTTTAAGGGGGTAATAATTTCAATGAGTTAAAAATTTGTGAAAAAAATGTTTAACTGTTTCACGGACAAACATCCGAAATAAAAAGATACCCATTGCCACGCAAAAAAAAGTCAAAGAATATGTAATTTTCTTAAATATATATTGTAAAATAAAAATAAACAAAAACCAACAAATAAACGAAAACTATAACAATAAGAAACATGTACCTTCTACATAAACCTTAATAAAATAAAGTGGGAATGGATTTAACTACCATTAAAGAATTAATAGGGTAGCATGTAACACATTAATAGGTAGGTATTTAATTGTATTTTTCGCATGATGCAACTTTTTCCAGAATTTCTTTACAATGGCTTTTTAAAAAGATAACAAATTCTTTGCAAGTCGTTTTATAATTACTTTTGATCATCAGTTCGGCTTCTAATGTATTTAAGTTGAAGCGATTTCTTTCCTTTCTCCACGCAGTTGTCATCAAACTAAAAATTCTTTCCTCAGGTGCGTTGGAGTGGGGAATAGAAAAAATAAATTTGCAAATATTTTCAAAGTTGGGTGCGGTTGGGTGCTGTTTGAAAAAATGGGTCCACTTTGCATCGGCATCATCTGTGTTATCTAAATTTTTTACAAAAGTTCGTAATTGGAAAAACTCCTCAAACAACATGTCTTCATCAACAGTTATTTTAAATTGTGCAGCAACATCAAAATAATCATTCAAATTGAGTTCCTTGTCAATATTTAAAATCATGCAGGATAACTTTTCAAATTTATCGTTGTCATACTGATACCTAAAAAGAAATATTCCTAGTATTAAAAAATGAATTAACTAAAAAATGAAAGGAAGAAATCTGCAAAAAATATCACTTACCACTTTTCTAGGTAGATAATAGTCCTCTCCAAAAACCCATTTGCCTGCCTTTTGAACTGAACTTTCTTACGGTCATCTTCGGATTTTATTAAAATGTTTCTAGCAATTGAGCCATCAAATTCTTGTTCTAATTTATTTCTAAGTGATTATCTTAATAAACCCATAATTCCACAACTAAGCTTTTTTCTGATTGTAGCTTTTCAATTATTCCTCTGTTTAATGTTGATCCTACATTAATTAAAACTCCTAAAAAATGAGGGGATTACAAACTCGTCAACATAAAATAATTAATTTGTATTACAAATCGATAACCTACCCAAATAAGCCTCAGCAAACTCATCCTCAAACAAGCTTTTTAAAATAGCTGGGGGCGACTCCATAGACAAAAAGTAGGATCTGACGGGCTCATAGTTTTAAACAACCTTTCAGCTGCGGAAACGATACTTAGCCACCTGGTAGGAACTGACCTTAGTCTCACACCACTCGGTCTCACAAAACTCGAAAAATTCTTTGAGTTCAGCAGTTTTTCTCTGGTACTGCTGCTGAATCCGTTAAAACATTTTATTATAACCATTTCCAGGTCGTGGTTAAAAAAAATAATACCTTTTTTTTTTTTTTGGCTTTAGACTGATCAGCCATACAGCCAGTCACTATAATGTATATATATTGTAACCTTTAAAGAATAGACATATAGACAGGGATACACTCTTCACGTCTCTGGGGTCCATCAGGGCGACTTTTTAACTTAGACAAACATAGAGGACCGCAGAATGGAAAGGATTAAACAGTAGGAACCACCGTTAGGATTATTTTTTATTATTAAATTTTTAAATTGGTTTCACGTAGAAATAACATTAATTCATTATATATGGCGGGATTATCTAGAGATATCAAATTATTTAAATTATAAGGAGCTAGGACTTTGACTTTATTGATTAGAGCATCATGTAGCTTTTGTATTTGATCTTGGTATTTAATACATTCAAAAAATACATGGTCCAGGTCACCCCTCACCTGACATACAGTACACTGGTCAGAGTGCAAAATACGAATTTTATTCAAATGGGCTGGATAACAGGCATGTCCAAACTTCAGACGGATTAACGTTACAATACATCTTCTGCTGACATTATAATTTTGATGCCAATGGTTCTTTGGAATGTCTGGAACAAAAAGCGAATATTTGGTGGGAGAATTTCTACAAAAACTTTTCCACCTCTGCCTCCACTTGTGCTTTATTATGGATTTAAAATAATACCTAAGCTATCTAAACTTTTGTTTGCATTAAAAGGTTTTACCTCACAAACTACTCGTTTTATTACTCCTTACATACCTAAAAGCCTTTCGGACATTTTTGCCTGCGTTATGAAGTATATGACAGACACATCCCACGGGAATTATGTTCTCATTAAGTTTTTGCAATTCGATAAGCACACTTTGTTTCTTACCAAAATTTACAGAGGCGTTGTCTCCACAGTAAGCTGTAACATCTTCCACCGACAAATTAACTTCCTCTAGGCTTCTTACTAAACACTGAGCAATATCATAAGACTTTTCAGAATCAGATGAGTAGAATTTTAATAATTTAGTTTTTGTACCCTCCTTTTTATTAAAATATCTAAGCACCAAAGGAAAGGTTTTTATGTTGTTTTTATTTGAAGCATCAGTATACAGCGAAAATGGATAGTGTTTAAAAAGATCTTCTAAAATTTTTTTTTTGTTATAGGGTCCCGAAACATTTGTAAAAATCCAATTTTCGACATTCAAATCGGAAGGCAGGACAAATCGGGACACATCGATTAAAAGCTGGACGTCTGGCAACCCTGATCTAAAAGTGTCCCGGCATGAGTGATTTTTCGGAACTATGGCTAATGCGCAGTACGTCGGATTTCTACGATTTTTTGATATTTAACGTTTATATTGTCCAGAGCCGGTTGTCACTTAATTCTTTATTTACACAGTATTTGGCGTGCGTATTGTGAGATTTCTTAGCGTTATTTTGAGTGGTTTTTAGTTATTTATTGTACTTTGTGGAACTTTCGTTAAAAACTTATTACTAGATTAGACTTTTATAAATAGTTTAGGTTTATTGAGAACATAGTGCAGTACCTTTTAGTGTAAGTTTGTGATGAAGAACAAGTGTATGGTGTTGCTTTGCAAGCCAATTACCCTTCTTGAGGTAAGTACCTAGGCTACTTAAAATAATAATTTTAAAATTGTATCCCCGCATAACATTTACCGTGCTTTCAACACAATCATGTATTTATTTAGGTAAGTGTTTTTTATTTGAAATATTTAAGCTGTTCGTAAGTATACCTACCATAACGTTCAAGTACTATACAAAAATATATCCAATTTGAAACTGGACCCAGTTTAAACTAGGGATAATAATTTGTTATTTGTGTCCAACTTGTTTACTGTTTTTTGGCAAATTAAAAGAAGCAAATCTGTTACATTGCTTTTAGTGGTAAACTAACCTGGACTGACAGTTCAGATTATGTTGAGATTTGATTTACTCAGAGGATCAAAGAATCTAAAGTCTTGCGTGGGATATTCTTTTATAGTAAAAAACGCTTTCCTAAACATTGTTGCTTGTCAAAGCTAGATCATTTTAACTTTTCGCCTATAATGCAATGTAGAGACTTAAATAATATGTACCTATGTACCCATATAAAGACATGTTTGCAGATTAACCGCAGCATGACATGATGCATGGTTAAGAACTCTGGGAAGACCTTTTGCAATATTTCCTAAATCCTTGCATATTTGTAATAGCAATTCCAAGCAGATATTATGGTATAATCATTATTTTTGTGTTATACCGTTTATTACTTATATTTTTACACATCCATTTTGTTAACAACTTCATTTTTGTTCCTGTAAATTCGGGCACGAAAAAAGCTCTAACATCAATTGTTGATAAATTGAAAGTAGGTACACAGAAGTTAGCATAATATATCGGTAACAAACATCTATATTGGAAAATTGTTTTTTATAGTCGTTCGTTTGAGCCCGATTACGATTAAAATTTGCCAGATGTGATGAAATAGATCAACTAAGCTGTAAAACAGATAACTTAAAATTGGGCATGAACAGAAAAGCTAAAATTTGGGGCGAGGCATGAAAAATAGAAATCCAACGTGAAATAACTAATCCTAAGGTGAAAATATAGAATACTAAGGTAAAAATATAGAATACCAAGGTGAAAATATAGAATACTAAGGTGAAAATATAGATTACTAAGGTGAAAATATAGAATACTAAGGTGAAAATATAGAATACTAAGGTGAAACCTGGAAGGAACAAAATGGCCGCCGTTAATACCACGGAATACTACACCAAGAAACTTAATTGTTTACCTGTTGGTCGGGTTTCTCTTTCGTCAGGTCACAAATATCCCCTGATGGGCTGGAAGCATTTCTTATGAATTTATTTGTACATCCGGGAAAACCCGCGACACTTTAGTGTCTTAAAAATTCACTTGAACACTCGAAAACAGTGACCTGACACAGGATTTTTACTGTCTCGTTCTAAAAAGGAATCCACGGCCCATGCACGTTTATATATACTCATCGGCTTCCGTCACTGACGCGAGTTCAATATGCGGAGATTTGCGGATCGATATTTTGGCCTAGGTCGGGATTTTGCATTACCAGGGTCTTGCAATAGGTAATTAATTACTTCATGCAACCGAGAAATTCAATGATTGATTACGATTTTTCAATGTGACGGACCGTTTTCTAGTTACTTGTAACGACCGGGAAAAAAGGTCGTTACACCCTGTATGATAAAGACTTAAAAAAAAAATTGTGTAGCTTGTACTTTACCCTAAGAAAAAGGTACTCTTGTTTATTTTCGATAAAATGAACCGTCTTCGAGAAACAGAATAATAAACGAATAGTCGTAGAAGACCTACGGTTGCAAGAAATGTTCGTAAAACACGTATTGTTGTTGTAAACGTTATTCTGGTATAAAATAAATAAAATATTTTGCATTTTAGAACTTGTCATCTTTCTCATCGCTGACATATTGATCCTTTATTTCGATAGTAATTTACTGATTTTTGAATTTTGTGGTGAATTTAATTGTGAATTAATTCGAGCTATGGAATACATGTTCATTTAGTATGCAGATTATGCATATGATGTATGGTCTTGCGTCTTGTAATACTTTAGAAGCCAGAAGGTTATATCACGTAGTGGCGGCTCGTGAGCTATTCGACAGGGTTGGCAAAATTCTCGGGAAAAATTTTAATCAAAAACCCAATGATTTGCTGTGCCCCTCAGAAAATATGAAAAAATTTAAAAATATATAAAAATTTTCATGCGTATCATCATAAGAGCAATAGGTATTTAAGTGATCTTAAATTAAAAAGACTCTATTTTCATTACAACACCAAGAGAATAAAATAGTCAGTTTATTCTTAAATTAGAACGTTTGAAACTTTATGAATGTTTATAAATTAGTTCAATTCGTCGATTTTTTGACGTAGCAAAATGATAAATAACATCATCGTAAAATGTTTGTGTTCTTTGTATTTCTTTTAATAAAGATTTTTCTATTGCAATTGACGACAAATTGGTTAACCGTTCTTGCTTCATAGTATAACGTGCATACGTTTTAATTCGTTTTAAACAAAAAAAAACGCGCTCATTTGATGCCGATGTTGGAGCTAAAGAAAGAATTAAGAAAGCCAATTTAAAAATCTCGGGAACAGTGTTTTGCAGCTGGTTTAAATGTGTACATATCAAGTAACTTTTCCCATTTTCCAAATATTTCTTGATCCGCATATAATACTTTTGAGTCGTTCGTTTTCCAGTTTGGTTTTATTAAAAAAGGTGGGATAACATGTTAATAAACTATTCGTTAAGTATTTGGGAAAATCATTGGCAAAATTTAAAAATTTAGTTTTCTCAAAAAGTTTAAAGAATTGTAGATGTTTAAAATTTGCAAAGCGAGTCTCTAATTGCATAATTACAGTATCAATAATTTCCAAAAATAGGCGCCGATACGGATTTTCTGTTGGTTCGCTACGTTTCTGTCTTTTCGTGGGAATTTCCGTGACATCTAAGAGATCTTTAATATCGCTTAATATAAATTCCAAGTGATTTTCTTCTTGACGATATGTTTTAAGAGTTTCTATGAGATTGATTATTCTTTTTTGAGAGTAAACAATATCGGTGGATTGATTCTGTAATATTTCAAAAACTAAATCAGTATGAATAAAAATTTTTTTAAAAACGCTTAACAACACATTAAACTCAAAATCGCCTAAAAGGGTTCTTAAACCGACAGCTTCTCGTACTGAAATACCGTCTTTTTCGAAATCATCCCCATTAATGATTTCTTCAAAAACTTCTAATAGCTGTTCGCGGAAGTCTGCTACGGTAGTCACTAGCCGAGATTTAAAATTCCATCGTGTTTGGCAAACATTTGGTAGTCTCTTTTTTGAAATGCGCTCTAAAACGTGTGTTCTCTTTGGGGAATTTGAAAAAAAAAGCCGCAAATCCGCTTAAGTTAGCAAAAAATATTCTACATTCTTTAATTTTTTTCAAGTATCTTGCAAAACTAAATTCAACCAATGTGCATGACAGTGAGTAAATAAAGATTGTGGAGCAACACTTTTAACTTCATGCTCTATTTATGATAAGACTAATATGTACACACCCTACATAAGGGAAGCGAATCTCCCCACCTTTATTGTAATTTGTATATCTAACTCTTCCTTGTCCATCTGTAGATTCCTGTTTAAATTTGCCACCATTGGACTTGACAGTTGATTACCGAAAACATGATTTTTTAAAAACGCATAAAAAAGAAAATTAAACGTGTACCCAGTAGTACCAATTCTAGGTACTCACCATTTTGCAACGCCATTCGCCTCGAATAGCACGCATTAATTTTTAATGATAAAGTTAATTCACCAAATGATTTCTTCACCTGGTAACAGGAAGAAAATCAAAACTAAGAATTCCCTTCATTAATACGATGTTTTGAATTTACTAAAAGAAATTTTATTTTATTTTATAATATAACATGTGAATAATGACCACTTGGTGAGTACATAATCAATAACATTAATATTATAACATATATAACAAACCGTTAAGTAATGTGATTAGATATATTTTATTGGTTTTCAAAAAAAAATTTTCTAAAATTAGAAATTTTCTCCTTTCAGATGTATTCCCAAATTTTTTACCAGAAATGACATAGTTTTGTTCTGACAATTTTAGGGAGGAGCAATTTCATTAAATTTAATTTACATAAAATCTAATCCACCACAACAATATACATGTCCCCTCACTAAGTCAGTTTCATTTTAAATTAGGAATGAATTTCTTCTTTTACAACATGTTCTAATTTCAACATTCTTAAATCACTGTATTATGATTAGGGTTTTTTATCCTACTTGCGTTTAAATCATCTCCTACCATTGCATAGAGATACTTCGTCCTTATAATAAGCTGCTGTCTATTCCAATGGTTGCATAATCTGCATTTCATTGTATTTTATTGTTGAATCACCCATTGTTCTCCCAACTGTTTTAACTACTTTTCATAACAAAATTTCCTAAATGATTAGTTGCTGAAGATGACTTTCCCTAAAGTCGAAACTAGTACAACAACGTTAAGAAATTTATTTTAATTCTTCATCATTTCATGTATTTTCTATAACCCTAGTTTTCTACCCTAGAGGGGCAAATAAAGTTATTTGGTGGTAAAGACAGACCTTTATTTCTACTCTTAACTTTATTTTGTAGCCCGTTTAGCTCCCCCGACATAACAGCCGCGCCATCGTACGTTTGGCCAACTAATTTATTAGGCAGATCAAAATCGGAAAATTTATTTTTTAAAACTGTAAAAATATCCTCCGCTTTGTGACTTTTACTGACATACCAAAAACCCAGAAATCTCTCGTAAACATTGCCATTTAGCGCATACCTAACAACAATGGATAACTGAGAACAACACGATATGTATGTATTTCATTTTTTCATCTACTTGCAAAGAAAAACAGCATGCATGTTTAAGCTCATTTTCAATTGTATTATTTAAACCATGGCTTATGCTTTGAATTATTTCATTTTGAATGGTTTTTGAAACTCCGCTAAATATCTTTGAATTTGACAACAACTCCTGAAATTCTAGATCGTAAGCTTTTAATAAATTTACAAATTCCTTATAATTTCCCCGATTTAAACTATCTACGGTCTCATCGTGGTCCCTGAATGGTAACCCCTGAGTTCCAAGATAAATAGTTATATCAATTAATCGTCGCAAGAGAGCGTGATTTATTTTTACAGCCTCATTATGGTTTATAATATTTTCGCGTTCAGCAGTATTTAGAGCGGTGTAAAAATTTTGTTTACCAAATAAATCTAATTTTAATTGGCTGTACGTCGTGTACGTATGCTCTTTTGATACATCGTGTTTTTGAAGTGCTCTAAATAAATCTTTCAAGTTGTTATACCCCCATCTACTCCAAGGATTTTGATTTTGTTCAGGGTTGTTGTTAGAAAACAGTAAGCATGCCCAACAAAAAAGTTTATTTTTCGCTTCGCTACCAGTAAGCCATTGATATTTTTGATACCAGTTTATATTAAATAATCTATTTGAACCTTTGCCGCTAGCTGCAGTAATTAATGAAGCCATTTTTGGCATAGAACGGCCATTGTTTTTTATAATCATTTTTCATCATGCGGTAGCGATGCAAAATTTTGAAATAAAAGGTCATTAACAATGTCATTACTCTTAGTAATCCTTACAATTTGAGCTGGATTGGAAGCGTTTCCCTCCATTTTTTTTTACTTTTGCTACTTACGCCTAATATTTAACCCACTTTTTAAAGCCTGGAGCCGGCAAAACACCACAAAAAATAACCCTTAAATGTAAATTGCACAATCAACGTCACAGCACAAGTACACCAGACAAAAAAACTAAACTACTTAGGTACTTAGGCCAGAAATGCAAATTGTCACAAGCACTAAGTAAAACCAGGGATAATCTAACTCCGGTTCCGGAACTTTACACTGTCGGTCGAGAATCTCCGCGGTTGCCAGTATCGCCTGGTTCATTTACGTTGATCTTTGAAAACATAATTTGAAAAAAAAACATTAAAAATTAAAATCATTGACCATTTTACAACAAATAATTAAGTAATGACTACCATACACTACGCATTACCTAAATATGGAGGTAATACATTTTAATTAATATTTAATATTTGTCATTATTCTTCAAATATAATAAAATAGTGGTCATATCGGCAATATGAGGCAGATTCAAATCTGGCGGTGTGCTGCTAATAAGGATATTCGCATATTATATATATAAAGAGAGAGAGAGAGAGAGAGAGAGTATGATTATATGTTTGGTTGCCCATTAAACTAGCCTTTTCGATCGGCTAGCCGCAATGAATAAACTGCGGCCTAAGGCCTACTAATATGACTTTCGGCCGTTTTTATGGTCTAATATGGAGATGACCGACCGGTGCAAGAGTAAATACGTTTACAAATAATAATAAATAATAGAAGCAAACTGTTTTTGTCAAATTTAAAAGAACATTCGCTTTAAAAAATCGTTAAAATTAAAAATATAGACATTTTTAGTATTGAATGAGAGATTTCAGATTTATTACTGTTCTGTTCTCCTATTTTGTTGGGTCGGCACTGCCGACCCTGCCGCCCCTGGCGAGCCGCCACTGATATCACAAAAGATTTCCTAATCGTACTATGCCCAACTACAAGACATTTCAACTAGTTGATCAACGTCTAAGGGAGAATGGTGGGCGATTCCAGTTAAAAAGGTAATACATATTACTGACTTTCTTCATAGTTTTAGAAAACTTTGGAAAAAATAGTACTGACGCTGGTCTGAAAAGATCCGTACGTACGCCGCAATAAGGGGAAAATATTTGAAATGCTGTAAATGACACTCCATCAATGAGCACTCGAAAATTATCAGCACAGTTTAATACATCGAAAACAATTTCACATAAAGTTCTTCAAAACCAGCTGTTATGTCCATATCATTTGCAAAAAGTACATGAACTGACTCCTCAAGATTTTCCTCGTAGAATGCAGTTTACAAACTGGCTATGGATCAGCAACGAAATAATGTAAACTTAATTAGCATGATTCTTTTCACGGATGAAGCCGGGTTTACCAAAAATGGTATCACCAATTTATATATATATACACATGTATGGGCTGATGAAAATCCTCATGCCAGTGTTGTTTCGCATCATCAACATCAGTTCCAATCAATTAATATCCGGGCAGGAATTATCGGCAAATTTCTGATTGGACCATTCGTACTGCCGGAACGCTTGAATTTGGAGTTCCTCCAGAATGCTTTTCAGGATTTAATACAGCGCGTATCACTTGTAACCCGCTGAAACATGTACTTCATGCACGATGAAGCACCACCTCATTTCAGCGTTGGTGTGCGGGAGCACTTGAATAACGTCTATCCAAACCGTTGGATAGGTAGAGGAGGACCTACTGCCTGGCCTCCTCGACATCCCTACCTAACGCCGTTGGATTTTTACCTGTGGGGACACCTGAAAAACTTTATGTATTTGACTCCGGTCGGCACTAGGGAGGAACTTCTACAAAGAATCACATTTCACTGTGATGTGATAAGGACCAAGGATGGGTTATTGTGGCGGGTACAGCAGTCCTTAATTCGTCGTCTCCGCGAGTGTATCAGACTTCACGGAGCCCATGTTCAACCCTCTTATGAAGTTTTTCAATAAATTCGTTAAGGTGCCTCCTATTACACCACTGCGTTTTTTTAAATTTTTGTATTTTCTCGTATTAAATAACCTAAAATGAAACTTTTCTGTTGATTGAATCACTTTCATATCACATTTTGTTGCCGAGAAACAAAATAGAAATCATGGTCCTTTCTATTCAAAATAAACCATGAATTCGTTTATTATCCTTTTTCTCGAAAACGGTTCATTTTATTGACAATAAACAAGAAGTGCCTTTTATTTACCCTAAGGCGCAAGCTACCCAGATTTATTTTTTTAAGTCCTTACCATACGGGGTGTTAAAAGTTTAAGCATTAAGTTGTGAAGATTAGTCCGCCCCCGGTAAACTAAAGAAGCTAAATATGTTTTAAGAACACCACTTTACGAGGTCCTTACATTAAATTTTTATTAAATTATATTAAATCATTTGAAAGTTATTCAAGTAAATCCGATTTTCAACGGCGTCCTTCTCATTGGGAGGGCCTGTAAGAAAAATTTGTATAGGAACTTCTTATCTTATCTTATTTTTTCATGTTCTATCTGAATCCGAGAGATTTTTCCACGTTTTTCTGGACTCCCTGTATGTGTAATGTAATAATATATCTTTACACCTCATTGTAATTCATGGGTGCCACATTTAGGCCATTGGTCTGTAGATATCCTATTTGTGTTTAAATAAATAAATAAATAAATAAATAAATAATAAAAATCGACGAGAAGAGTTTTTCGTACTCTCTCTCTCCCTACTCAATTACTCAGTTAGCATCTTGTATTGTTCGCATTTATATTAAGATTGGATATTCGATGGCTGATCTGAGTTTTAGTTTTTTTTTATTAAGCGCAATATATGTATAGCATTCTTTAAATTAAATATACATTTGAATAAATATTCAATATTTCAAGTACGCAGTTTTTTTGCGAAAAATTAGGCATAACATGTAATATTAAATGTGACTTCTGGGAAATTCAGAAGTTTGAAAACAACCCTAAAGTCGTATGGCTTTGAATTAAAAATATTTTTTTGCCGATTTACGCGCGTGGTTTCATGGTCGTAAATAAATATGATACACGAGAAAAAGATATTTTAAGGGAAACTGAGGTAAACACAAACAACTTCTCTCCATAATTTTTTTTTTCGCACTTTTTATAAATAATGCTATATGGTGGTATAATGGTGAGTTTGCTGGTACTGCTGGATTACTCCAAGGTATTTCATATTTTGGATCATAGGTTTTTATGTGCAAAGTTGAAATATTATGGATTTAATCCGGATGTTCTAAAACTAGTAAACTCCTTCCTATCAAACCGTTCTCAGAAGGTTGCGTGTAACGGTGATGAGTCTGCATAGGCATCTACTCTGGAGTGCCTTAGGGCTCTGTCGTGTCTCCTCTACTATTTATAATTTATACCATTGATATAATAACCTCAATAACTTATTGTAAAACACAGGCTTATGCTGATAACGCACAGCTTTATTATTTTTTCATCGGTCAGACATAGTTCAAGCGACTCACAATAACACTCATAATCTCGAAAATAGCAAATCACTCTCAGAGGAACACAATTTAATTTTAAACTCTAGAATATCTCAGCTACTATGTGTAGGCACCAAGACTAAAAAAAACTATGTAAGGAACAGCTTAAAACTGCAAGTTTTAGACACTCTTTTGAACGTTGTTAGTTCTGCTAGATACTTAGGGCCTAATGATTGATGAAGAGCTGCGCTTTCGTGAACATATAAAATTCTTAAGAAAAAAGCATTCGCCTCCCTTAAACTTTCATATAGTAATCGCCGCATACCTACTACCTCTTTAACTAGCTTGGTGTTGTCGCACTTCACTTACTGTGACTTCATCATTGGACCGTGTCTCTGCGTCAAGGACCGATTGAAAGTGCAGAAGGTGCAAAATATGTGTTGTAGACTAATCTATGGTCTTCACAAAAATTACCACATTTCGCATAAGACAACTGAAAGCCATTAGTTTTTAATATAAATAATCGCCAACTCCACCTCCTTGGTAACTTCGTACACAGATTGCTTACCTCACTCGACTCTTCCAATCTGATAAATAACAAATTTAATTCCCAGAACAACTATTCATAGTAGGAACATAGGATTTAGGAATAAGTACACATTGCCCCAACTTAGAACAGCAATGTTTAGGAGAAGTTTTTCATTTAACGCCATTGGTCAATGTATCTCATTGCCTTAGAATCTAAGATTATACAATATTGGTACATTCAAATGTAAACTACGTAATTTTCTGCAATAGTGGACAGTGACATTCTGCTGAAAATCTGAATATTTTTCTTGTTTTCAAAGAATTCATCACGCATAATGTCTTGATTCTTCTTTCCTTCTGTGTATTGTGTTGTATGTATTTGTATAATTTGTATCAGCCTACCTTTGGTTAGGTGAGAATAGCTAGACGGCTAGACTTCGCCAAAGTAGACTTTGCCTATTTCAATTATTTTAAAATAATTTATAAATATTTATGTTTATAAATTTGCTTACTATTTAACCTGCTAATAAGTCATTTATTATTATTATTATTATGATTTGATGAACTAACCTGAACTAACCTGCCTCGTTCAGGTGTCGTCCATGCAGAGGCTTTTCCTCCCATACCTGTGGCCTTTCTTCATTGGTCCTGTGGTGTTGTGGGACATTCTGATCCCTCAACCTTAGAGGAGTGAAGTGGTCTGCTTCGCAAATAGCATGGTGTAGGTCTGAAGTTTGGGCTTTATTGCGGAAGTACTTCCTTAAGTTGGTTATTTGTTGATTCATTATTTTTCCAATGTCTGCCAGACCTCTTCCGCCTTCATATCGTGGTAGAGTGGTCCGCTCTACCGCACTTCTTGGGTGATGTTTGAGTGTTTTGGTAAGTTGAGTTTTGATTTTGCGCTGTAGCCCTTCGATGTCAGTCACGCTCCAGTCTACTATGCCGAATAAGTAGGACAGAACTGAGCAGGCGTAGGTGTTAATTGCTCTGAACAAGTTTTTGATGTTCAGTTTCGTTCTCAGAACCTTTTTGTCGTCTTAGAGTACGACATTTATCCAGGCCAGACTGTATTCCGACATCACTGGAGAATTCCTCCACTATTTTAAGCATCTGATTCATTTGGTTTTTGGTACGGGCCATTAGTTTAGGATCATCCATATATAGAAGATGGTTAACCCTACTTGCTTTTTGGTTGCCGTTTTCGATAGCGAATCCATATCTTGTGGAGTTTAGTCGGTTGAAGAGAGGGTTCATAGCTAGACAGAATTACAGAGGACTCAAGGAATCACCCTGGAACATTCCTGGTTTTATTAGAACTATATCGGTGGAAATATTGGTAGTCCCCTCATTAAGATGGATCTTGGTTTTTCACAGCCCCATTGCGTGCTGTAGAAATTTTATGAAGTAAGGATCGATTTTGTAGATCTTTAATATGCAAAGGAGCCACTCGTGCGGTACGGAGTCAAAGGTCTTCTTGTAATCTACAAAGGCAGTATAGAGGCTTCTTTGCTTAGAGTAAACTTGATTGCTGATGACTGAATCAATTATTAATTGTTCCTTGCATCCCATGGCTCCTTTAGTGCACCCTTTCTGTTGTGGGTCTATAATGTTATATCCCTCACAGTGGAAATAAATTATCTTAGTAATACAGGATGTTATCAGCTTGTATAATGTGGCGAGGCAAGTGATTGGTCGATATTTTGATGGATCGTGTGTATTTTTGCGGTCTTTTGGCAAAAGATACGTTGTTCCTTGGGTGAGAAATGGCTTTAGGGGGTTAATTAATGCTGTCAGTTTTCCATGCACGCACCAGAGTTTCTTAATCCAGTAATTATGTACTCCATCCGGGCCAGACGCTTTCCAGTTATGGAGGTGGTGGCGGATATTTCTGCCGCTATGAATGGTTCGTGTTGCATTTCGTTGTAGTTCTGGGAGATTACATGTTCTTCACGAATCCAACTAGCGTTAACGTTGTAGTTTGCACGTCTGGCTAGCTGGTCTTTACAGAATTGGTCTATTGCTTCTTTTGTTGGATAGGTGCTTCCCTCCTCTTTATCTCCATCATTTTGTGCCCTGTAGAAAGCTCTTTCCGATCTTTGGAATAGGGTTGTCTTGTCTTTGCGCATTACTGGCCTCGTATCGTCTCAAGCGGCCTGCGTATACGGACAGTTTCTGTTTTAATGTATCAAGGCTTTGTTGTGGGGAGACATTTTCTGCATCTTGTCTTGAGTGGATCCTATATCGAGTCGCTAGAGCTTCTACAGATCGTAGTACTCTTTCTGATCTAACTCCACTTATGTAAGATTGAAGTTGTCCAATACTTTTTCTGAGCGCTTCTATTTTCTTCTGGATTCTCTGCTGCCATGCGGGTATTCGGCGTTCGACTCTTGCCTGGTGGCCATTTTGCTTTATTTTCGCACCAGTTGATTTGGCTACTGTTAATGCTGCACAATATATTACCGTGTGTATTGCTTCCAATGATGTTGCCCTTGCAACATATTCTGGTAGGATTCTGTTGTACATTACCTCTAGTCTGGCTGCAAGCTTTTTGGAGGAGTTTAGATTGGGAAGTGGTGGTCTACACAGTGGATTTGTACCTTCGTATTTTATTTCAGCTCTTCTCATTTCCATGGCCAGATTTTCGACGAGCTGATAGTTTTCTGGTGGGTTTTCGATCAGCTGCTCTTCTTGCTGGTCTCGATCTTCAGGTTGTAATTCAGTTTGTTCATTTTCTTGTTCTTCGGGTTGTGGCGCTTCTGTTGAATTTCTTGCATTTTCTTCCCCACTTTCTTGTTCTCCTTGTTCTTGGATTTCTCGTTCAATTTCTCCTTTAATTGTATTCAATCTGGTTTCTGGAATAAGTCTATTTCTGAGTATTACTCTGTACTGATCTGCTACTCTTTGTTCTGAGACTTGAAGGTGTGGGTATATATTGCAGAAACCAGCGTGCAGTCTTTGACTGTATATGGTCGTATCTTGTCCTAGTTGTGTCACCCTGTAAAAAATACGCATTATAGTTTCGTTAATGGCTGTTGTCCACTTCATGCGCTGTCTAGGACGTCCCGCTTGGGCGAGCGCTGGCTGTAGCTCTTGCGCAGCATCTTCGGCGGTCAAAGTACTGGTTATTGTTTGACTCCTTGGCGTTGCTTCTTCCTCGTCTCTTTCCTGTTGGGCTGGAGCTGCTTGCATGGCAGAGGCCCGCTTCCTCAGCACCCTGCCACCGGCGGTCCGCATGCTGTCATGTCCAGCGCCGGCTCCAGACATGCCCTGGCGATCCCCAGGCAGCGACCTTTTTCCGAGGCGTTTACCACTTCTGGTCTCCATTTTCATGGGTTTTTGCCTGTAACCCTAGGTAGGGGCCCTAACAGGTTGGCATCATCCGGGTCAGATGAACCCTGGTTTTTTAACGAGGTTGTTACTCCTCCCCTTCCTCCTTTTTCACCCGGGCTTAGGACCGGCGTTGGGGGAGTTATTATTATTATTATTATTATTATTATTCTTATTATTATTATTATTATATTTGATTACTTCAATTCTTCAAATTATATATTTGATAGGTGGGTGTTAAAAATGAAATGATGTCAACTGCTTTCGCTCTTTTTTTTGTAACTCTCATGGACCATGGTGGAGAACCTCAGGTTAAAAATTGCTATTAAAAATTTTACTACTTTAATTAATATTATGGTATATTACTACATTATACATACTACTGCAGAATTTTGTGCAGACACTGTTATACGAAAAATGGAGCTATATAGTGACGAGTTTCCATGCGAACGAACGGGGCACTTTGAAAGTGCTAATTTCAAGACCTCGACAAGGGAGAATGTAAACGAAATGTAAATTTCGTGAGAAATTACATATCACCTAAATACATATTATGACCGTCGACGTCGTCGGGTTACAGTTCGCCTGGAATGGCCCAAAAACAAATACCACCAAACTTCAATGGCGTAGAGAGGATTTTTTTTTCGGGACCATTTTCGTCAGGAATTCACTCGACTGGACCTAATTCACATTTTTATATATTAGCAAATTTCGTAACTTTATTACGACATTACAATTTTTAAATAATGGATAAGATTATTAACTTTACTTCTAGGGTGAACCAGGCGAATTTTGGTAGGTCGGACTCTTGCTGCGTCTATGGCTCCAACTACTTTCTTATTGAGGCGACTAAAATAATTTCTTTTAAATCAGTTCATGACGAAAAAAATTAAAAGCGGAAAGTAGTAGCAGGTAAATGGAGAAACACGGTCTTGGTAAGTAGACCAAAGTCGATCTTCTTTGCCTACCCCATCAACTTCACCACCCTAGTCCTTGTCAAACCTGCCTAATCTTCTCATGAAGGCCAGGCCGTCGGCGTTGTTCCAGTCGAGGATACTGACCACTTCCTCCGATCGAATCAACACTGTCCGGTAACAATGACAACTTTACTGTTCAATACTTTGATCTAAATAATCTGATAATTTATTCATGCTATTATACACGTCAATTATGTAGTATATAAAAAGTATAGTTAGTAAACTATAGTATAGTTAAAGAAAATAAAAAACATACATAGTCGCAAGATACAACATACAGTATACGACAATGACAATACCCTACACCAGTGGTTCCCAACCTTTTTAGTTTTCAAAGACTTAAATTTCTAACTATATGTAATGTGAGAAACTTAAGAAAACACATGTTAAGTTTTATACATTTAATAATTAGATTCTAATTAACACAAACCAAATTAAAAATTAGTATCTGTTACATAAAATGGCTAAGCAAAAAATAAATACTTTTAGTGGGAGGACTGAATCTGATGCTTTAATAATAAATTTTCAACATTCGGCATCAATTTAGTTGGGGTCAATCTCAAATCTCCTCGGTTAGTGATGTCCATTCTATTTCTTTTTTTTTGTTAGGAGATTGGCAACCGCGCTGAAATCTCTTTTCACTAGGTATGAGGATGGAAAAGCAATTAAAAACTTTCTTGCGATATTCCACAATACGGGATAAGTAACAGGTATGTCTCTTTAAAGCCAGAATTTCTAATATCAGTTTTTAAACTGTGCCTTAAGTTCTTCGTTAGTGCTTATTCCGATCAGTTCCTCTTGTAATGTAAGGTCCGTTTCTTCAACGTCACCATATGGATTCAAACTCAAATCTAGTTTTAAAATCTGAATAGAGGGCATTAAAATGTTGAACGTAGGTTGAAACGTCCTCTTCCTGGCAGTTTGTCTGTGACAAATTAGGAAACTGGGAAAATTCGTCAATCCAATATTTTGCTTCATTAGCGTAATTCTGCCAAGAAACGCTGATATGGTGGACTTTGTTTTAATCACATTTAGGCTGTCACCTTTTAACTGCAAGTTAACCTCATTAAATTTAGCAAACAAATTTGTTAAATAGGCAAAGTCTGGTTTCCACTTGATTAAATTTTCTTTTAAAATTGGATCTTTCGCATCCAAAAACTCTAAAACAGTCTCAAAAAGTAAAAAAAGTCTGGTCAAACATCATCTCTCGACAGCCAGCGTGCTTCAGTGTAAAGGAGTAATTGATGAAAGTTCTCGTCATTTTCTTTACACAACTGCGCAAATAACCGCGTATTTAACGCGTTGCTTCGGATTCGGTTTACTGCGTTAATGACTAATTGAAGAGATACATGCAATCTACTACTCAGATTTTTAGCGACTAAATGTTGTCGATGGATGACGCAGTGTATTGCTAATACTCCAGGTACATTTTGTTTGAAATGGCTTATAAATCCACGATAGCGCCCAACCATGGCAGGTGCTCCATCTGTTGCTTCTGACATTATATTTGATAAAGGGATCGCTTTTTCCATGAAGTAGTCTCTCAAAACATTAAATATTGATTCGCCTTTAGTGTCGGTTGTCAAAGTTATCGCGAAGAGTATTTCCTTGTGGATTTCTTGATCAATAATAAAACGAACATATGCCAATAATAATGCTTCATTACCAGGTAAAGTTGACTCGTCCACCTGTATACTTCTTTGAATTATGTTGTTGTTTAAAGGAATTCTTTTAATGATATCCGATGCAGGTTTGTGTAAAACAGTTTTTAAAATCTCTTCAACGGCAGGCAAAATTAACTTTCCTCCGATAGTATGCGTTTTTCCGGATTTTGCTATAAGTATCGAGATATCGTAAGACGCTCGCAAACAATCATCGTTTCTTTGTGACGTCGAAGCGAACATTCTATCCACCGTGGGTCGCTCCTGAAGTTTATCTTTGGGTGTTTGAAAGTGTTTCAAATTTTAGATGTTTTGTCAGGGTGGCATCTTCTCAGATTATCCTCCAGCTTAGATGGTTTCATAGCGTCATTGCTTAAACTTATGCATTAAAGGCACATAGGCAAATGTTTGTCGGATAATGACGGAATAAGGCCAAACTTCAAATAATCAACACTGCACTGTCTACATTTCTTTTTAGATTTGGTCATGTTTAGTATCAGTTATCTCTGGACCAAACTAAGCTATTTTAATAAGATATAGCAATAATAAAAACTATCCCGTGTGTAAAAACTTATTTTAATTAATTTTGAATTTTTGGATATGAATCAAACTTTAAGAAAGGAGATTGTTGAGTAGTACACGTGTAATTGTGCACGATTAGAATATTAAACTACTAATAACTTAAATCATGAGAGGCGTAATTTATCTATTTTTCTAACTACGAGTACAAAACTAAAATTTTATAAAAAATAATGTACTATCTTTTCTCCACACTGCCAAACAGAATGACATTGATTCACTTTAACTTTGATTCACATTAATTTGTATGTGCCTAACTACCAGTTTATATTTTTGAAAATATTTTCTTAATAGGTACTTTCATTTTCAAAACTCCGAAAATAAATGAACGTGTTTGTCTGTTACATTCGTATTTATTTATTGACGAATTGAACAAGTCAGTGCAAGTACGAGTCTTCTTACGCTGTCTTTGCGAATTTCTGAGACAAGAATGGACAAGAGTTTCTACTGCGCGTATGCGGGTAACTTCATGACAGTGTTGCCAACCGTAGCGGAACTCCGCTACGCATAGCGGAATTTAACCACAAGGGCGGTGTAATGGCGGTGGAACAAAATGAGAGCAAAACGTAGCGGATTTTAGTATTTTTAAATAAGTATTAGTAAAACGTCTAATAATGTAACTTCCGGCTAAATGCTGCGCGATAGACCGGGCGTTTTGTACACTGTCACAACCAATGCCGTTCGTTTGCGTCGCGGGCTCTTACATTATGTAAATTTTCTCGTTTGTATGCCTATTTAAGAAAAAAATTAACAGATTAGAAATATTCGGTATCCAAATCTGAAGACCAAAATAGAGCGGGGTGTAGCAGAATTATGAATAGGCTCGGCTGAAGCGGGGAGTAGCGGAGTTTTTGCTGTGACGTAGCGATATTCATAATTTTCTTGTTGGCAACACTGATTCATGATATTGGTGTCGTTGTGTGCAAGTTGTCACAAATTTACCACACAGCGAATAACTAATACTTACACAATTTTAATAAATATACCAAATTAATTACTGCGTAATTAAATTAAATTTAATTATTGAATAATTTAATATTTAATACAATAAAATAGTGCATTAGAAAATCCCTAGTTTGCTACCAATATTATAATTGCGAATACAAGACCGTAGTGCCGTAGTTCATTGTCGGTCTGTTTGTTACGTTTTCACCTAAAAACTAAGCAACAAATCTATCTATGTGTGTGGATTATTGCATTTATTGCTTAAATGAGATCTACTATCGTGGACCCCCTTTTGCATCGCATAGACCCCCAATTTTCTTTTCGCTGATATGGACCCCTTGCAAGTCGTCATCGACCCCTGGGGGTCGATATAGACCACGTTGGTAATCACTGCTATACACAAAGAAACATTTTACAGTTAAAATTCCTGAATTATATTAAAAAATTTATATTACAGTCAAAATATTCCTCAAAAGAGTAAAAAGCATTTTTCAATAGCATGGCCTTAGCCCTGTTTTTAGATTTTGTTACCTGTAGGCTCATTATGTCTGACAGTCTGACGGCAATCTATGAAAAGCAGCACGTTGGCTCTAAACCACTACTGAACCCTCTCCAGCGCCATCGCCAAACCATCCATCGCTTCTTCAAGCGACGATACGATGAACGATGCCGTCGTATCATCCACAAAGAGCCTATACCTAGTACCATAATCCCTCAGAGGTAGGTCGTTTATGTAGATTAGAAAGAGGATGGATTCTAAAACTGATCCTTAGGGCACTCTAATAGTTATATTGCTTTCTGCAGAAGACACCCCGGCAAACTTCACCACCTGGGTTCTGTCTAAAAGCTATGAATTTATCAGCTCTATACTGTCCTCGCTAAAGTGATAAGCTTAAAGTTTTTGGAGAAGGATAACATGCGACACGCGGTCAAAGGCCTTGCTGAGGTCGCAGAATAGCACAGCACCAAACTGCCGCTCTTCGAAAGATCTAATGATATACTCCACAAGGTCCATAGTACCCAGTGTTGTGCCCTTGCCCTTACGGAACGTCAGTAAAGTATTTATTTCGTTTAAAGTAGTGAACATTTCTGGATGACATATATTTTTCAATTACCTTGGATATAATTGCTAGAAGAGAATAGGCCTATAGTTTTCGGGTAGTGCAGTGTCACCTTTTTTGAAAACAGGTGACACCAGGGCACTTTTCAGTGAAGCGAGAAAGTATACTCCTTAAAACAGATATTAATTAAAGGGAAATGAAAGTCTGTCTTTACCACCAAAATTTTTTATATTAACTACACTACACCCTAGATTTGGGTATCGAGGGCATATATATAGGAGGGATTCACCATATGAGTTAGATGTTCAATATAAGTTTGAAAATTGAGTCGGACTAGTTTCGACCTTAGAAAAGATCATCATCAGCAACTCTATATAATTATAATGTAAACAAGGTAAAACACAGTAGTGGATGGTTCAATGAATGTGTATGCCTGCCCATGGACTTGACTGGGAACGTCCCTTTGGCTACACAAATGGTTAAGAATAAGGGGTTAATTGATACACTTGTTGAGTATCGAGTGTAGAGGTTTTATATTTATTTGACGTAAGCCAATAACTGTAAACAGTAGGAGAAATAGGTCTTAAACAAGTTTGTTTCTACTCTTGACACATGCTAGTAGAGAAATGATTTTATTTATTTTCATTACATAATATTATTGAGAGAAAAGGATTATGATTTTGAATTTGTAGTGGTATTCTTTGTGGAATAGACTTTTTAATTAAGGTGGGTTAATTTTTAATTTTTAATGTGACATTTTTAGATGTAAGATAGTACTAAAGGTTTGTTTTATGTTAAATTTAGGTTTTAGTTCGTTTTTTTATTTTATCCTTATTTCTCAGTCACTCAACAAAACGAACTAAAACCTAAATTTAACATAAAACAAACCTTTAGTACTATCTTACATCTAAAAATGTCACATTAAAAATTAAAAATTAACCCACCTTAATTAAAAAGTCTATTCCACAAAGAATACCACCACAAATTCAAAATCATAATCCTTTTCTCTCAATAATATATGTAATGAAAATAAATAAAATCATTTCTCTACTAGCATGTGTCAAGAGTAAAAACAAACTTGTTTAAGACCTATTTCTCCTACTGTTTACAGTTATTGGCTTACGTCAAATAAATATAAAACCTCTACACTCGATACTCAACAAGTGTATCAATTAACCCCTTATTCTTAACCATTTGTGTAGCCAAAGGGACGTTCCCAGTCAAGTCCATGGGCAGGCATACACATTCATTGAACCATCCACTACTGTGTTTTACCTTGTTTACATTATAATTATATAGAGTTGCTGATGATGATCTTTTCTAAGGTCGAAACTAGTCCGACTCAATTTTCAAACTTATATTGAACATCTAACTCATATGGTGAATCCCTCCCATATATATGCCCTCGATACCCAAATCTAGGGTGTAGTGTAGTTAATATAAAAAATTTTGGTGGTAAAGACAGACTTTCATTTCCCTTTAAAATACATAACCACAGATCATGAACTACTTCTTAAATCTTCAAACAGATATTAATTAGTTTTGTTAGGGGATAAATAATGATGTTCTTTCATTGTTTTGATGAATCTAACATTCATACTATTAATGATGTCTCTAACCTCATTAAATGTTACTTAACCAGAAGAGAAGGAACCGTTTGGGGGCGGGTATCACCAAGAGAGGCTCCACAGGATTCACATGAGATATGGGAATTTAATTGGTTACGTTTTTAGCAATGTTTAAAAATACCTTTGGGCAAAGTGGGCATCCCAAACCTCCCCCCCCCCCCACCCGCCCTCGCCCCCGTTCAACGCTCCTGTCAAACTTAATAACTAATAACTATGATTTGGTAACGCAGCAGACAATAATCAAAATATGTAAGGTATTCTATTTAATCCAAACTTCTTAATATTCTAAATTAAAATGTGAGCATCCCATCTCTTAAATTTATTTAAATAGTATTTCTATAACGTTGGTGTCTGTAGTAGCAAAAAGATATTAATAATAGCTAAAATTTATAAATAATATACTATGAGATTGTTTATTAAACAAAAAAATAAAAAAATTTTAACCTTCTATAGCAATATGGCATTAACATGCAATACGAATGCCAGCATTTGTTATCAAGCAAAAAAAAATAATATTTTTTTGAATATTATAACTACAAATAAATTAATATTATACAGCTCAAAATCGATATCAATAATGATTTCTCTTGCTGTACTTATATTGCTATTAAAAAAAAATCAAGAATCGAACAAAGTCGATTTTAGGATCATATTTTCTATAAGCAAAAGGATCAAAGAATCTGAAACAACTTTTTACTAAGTACCTAGTACTACTGGCCTACGCCATCAATCAACCAGATCAAAGGAACCGACGCCGATTATTAGGGGTGGATTTCTTTGGCGGGTTTTAATACGGTTGTTATATGAATTTCACGGTGGGACGTGGCGACAAGCGTACAAAAAGGCGGTTTATATTAGAAAGGATTTTTAAAGTTTAGTTTTTTTTTATTTTTTTATGGCTAAAATTTAAGATTTATTCGTTTTTAATATTAGATATAATTAAATCATAATACGTTATATTCGTTCTCATTTAGGGATCATTGCATTTTTGGTAAAAGATAAAATTAATAATAACTAGAGTAAAGGCGACAAATATGGAATACTTTTTTTAAAATGGCGAGCTAATCAAATTATTTTTATTTTTTTAACACAAAAAACATACAAGTGATGAGAAAACATGTATATATTTACAGCTTAAACGTGGTTTTGCAAAAATCAGAACGTTTTAAATAATATGACAAAAAAACTAAAATAAGATTATTTGCTCTGTTTTAAAATAGGGTCACAAATATGGAATTTGAAGAAAAGTTATAACCTATAAATTTTTATGACAGATATACAGGGTGCCCAAGATAAGGAGGGCCTCTATGGGGATCTCGGTTATGGTAAGAGCTACAACTTTGATTAAATGGGGAAAAAGTTGCGCAATCAGAGGACTAATAATATGGCATAAAAAAAGTTTTAGTAATATTTGTAAGTTTTGAGATATTAAATAAAAACTGATATTTTGGATTTTTGATTTTATTTTTCTTTGGCGTTTTTATTAAAGTTAGAGCAAAACTGACAAAACTCTCTCACAGCAACTTGTTATGAACTTAAAGATTACATCGCAATTTTTTTTATACGACGTTTCGTTTCCAAGCAAACACCATCAACTTCATTTTTTCTAATACGGCCCTGATTTCTTATTGTCAAATTTTGAGAGCATTTTTTATTCTTAATTCAATGATGTACCAGACAATGTTGTTTAATTACGTTTCGAGCCTTTTTAACCATCTTTATGAAATTTTCAGGGTCCGGACCTGGATCCTAGAGTGTTGCATATGCTTTTTCAGCTTTTTTAATTAAAAAAATGAAAATGATGGATGTAGAAGGTAACAACGTAATCTTTTTAGTTTCATTATGAATTTAAAAAAAAATAATAAAATTACATAATAGATTTTTAATTATTTATTTAACATTGTAAAATACTGATTCCGAACCCATAATAATTAAACTTTAATTAATTGAAATAAAACTAACATTAACTCATTAAAAATTAATTTTCCAAAAGGTGTTCAAAGTGATTTCCGTCGTTCTCCAAACATAAATAGGATCTTAAAACTGTATTATTTAGGACATTAGTTAACATTTGTGGCGTTACGCTGTGAAAGGCTGCAAGCACTAGTTGTCTAAGCTCTTCTTCTGTTTCAAAATTCTGCTTATAAACACAATTCTCGATATATCCCCAAAGGAAAAAATCAAGCGGGGTTAAATCTGGGGAACGCGCCGGCCAGGGTGTTACAGAATAAGTGCTGATACTTTTTTCTGGAAATCTTGCTGAAATGTACTCTCTAACTACCCTTGAATTATGTGCAGGTGCACCATCCTGCTGGAACCAAGTGTCGCGTTGTTCTGCCAGAGGTAAATTATCCAGAGCCTCCTCTAAGTCATTTTGGAGTAAATTCAGGTAATGCTCAGATGTTAAATTATGTTGATAGAAAAAAGGTCCTATTATTCTTGTTCCCAAAATTCCAGCCCACATATTAAATCCGAAACGGTATTGGTGTCTTGATTCTTTGAATACACGTGGATTTTCCTTAGACCAGTAATGTACATTTTTTCTGTTAAAGATCCCGTTTCGATTTACCATGCTTTCATCAGACCAAATTATCTGGTAAGGAAAATTTATGTTTTCGTGGCATTTTCTGGTGTACCATTCGCAGAATGATCGACGTCTTTCTGCATCACCTGGCCTCAGTCCTTGACAAATTCTGTATTTATATGGGTGAAATTTTTGTTTGTTTAAAATAAATTGAGCAGTTGATTTCGCTACGCCTACATTTTCATCAATTTCTCTAGTTGATACTCCAGGGTTTTCAGTAACAGCTAATAATACGCTGAAAACCTTTTCCTGGTTACTATTTTTTTTTCGGGAGAGCATGGGTTTTTTAAATGCACCGTGTTCTTTAAGGTTAGTTACTAACTTACTGTAAGTCCGTTTAGCTGGTTGTCTCCTTTCCGGATATTTGTCCAAATACATCCGCTCCGCTACATTACAATTTTCTCCGCTTAAAATAAAACATGATAACATATCAAATTTTTCTTCATTTGAATAATAACCTGCCATATTTAGTTCAACTGAAGTAATGCCAAATTGTCTGACACCATACCTACTCATTTTTTTTTTCCAATGCCTACTTCGCTAATTTGGGAAAAGAACAATACTTAGTTTGCAACAGCGTAGATTTGTGTTGTTTCAAAAAGAAAATAAACCCAGGAAGTTTTTATTTTTTTTTAAACAGTATCGTAAGGTTTAATTAAAAAAGCTGAAAAAGCATATGCAACACTCTAGGATCCAGGTCCGGACCCTGAAAATTTCATAAAGATGGTTAAAAAGGCTCGAAACGTAATTAAACAACATTGTCTGGTACATCATTGAATTAAGAATAAAAAATGCTCTCAAAATTTGACAATAAGAAATCAGGGCCGTATTAGAAAAAATGAAGTTGATGGTGTTTGCTTGGAAACGAAACGTCGTATAAAAAAAATTGCGATGTAATCTTTAAGTTCATAACAAGTTGCTGTAAGAGAGTTTTGTCAGTTTTGCTCTAACTTTAATAATAACGCCAAAGAAAAATAAAATCAAAAATCCAAAATATCAGTTTTTATTTAATATCTCAAACTTACAAATATTACTAAAACTTTTTTTATGCCATATTATTAGTCCTCTGATTGCGCAACTTTTTCCCCATTTAATCAAAGTTGTAGCTCTTACCATAACCGAGATCCCCATAGAGGCCCTCCTTATCTTGGGCACCCTGTATAAAAAAAAAAAACGTAAAAACCAATAATCTATTGGCAGAAATCGCAAAAATAGATGCCAGGCTCATATGAAGTACATTGCAAACGGTACCATAAGTCACAGGATTTACACTTTATCCACTGCTTTTCAATTATTTTGCTTTGCAAAAACTTTCCACCATAAGACAGGGAGTGCCTGTGGATTTTTTTCAATTTCTGGAGTTTTTACTTCGTTTTGCCCAGTAAATAGTGAATCATTTAAATCATCATCTGCCACAAAATCTTCTTCAGAAGAGCTACTGGACTAGTATAAACTGAATCGTTCTTTTTCTATTTAGCTTAGCTTGACTATGCACATTGGTGCCTGATGTGCTTGAAGACGTTAGATCAGGTAATACCTCCTCATCCTTGCCAATTTTTCTTTTGGCTTTCATCTTAGATGTAGTTAAAACTGAAGATTGTACAGTTGATTCTAGTTCTGCTTTGTAAGGCGACAAGGTGACGCAGTTATTATAACAGCTTTTTCCGCTTTCCTACCTCTGTTGCTACTTTTCTTGCGTATGCAGGGAACAGGCGAAATAATCGCAGGAGTAATTACTTTTGCTGGCAGCGTAAGATTCTGAGAGGCTTAAGGAGCTAGAAGAGGGGCAACGGCATCTACTTCCTCGGTAGTCTCGGAGGCAAGAAAGTCAGAATCTCAGAAGACATTTGGATTAACAGGATAATCCCCTATGGCAAGAAACCCATTAACCGCAATTCCACCACGCCGAACCATTAAATATGCTTTATCGAAAATTTCCATTACTTCAAATGCACTGACTGGACGAGCATTTTGCCGTATCCTCGTTCTTATCTCCTCACTATAATGTGCTTTAAATGAGGGGTTGCAGAATGTGGTGGTAAACACACAATGGTATCATTATTATCTCTGGCTATATTGATGATATTAATATTGCGAGTGTGCGAATTATGGCCGTCCAATATGAGCAGAACTGGGGATTCAGGTTGTGGTAACACTGGCCAAGGTGCGGATAGAAACGATCAGGAGTGACGTTTTCGGGAGTGTTCTGACGATCGGAAAAATGATTGACGTTCCCAAAAATGTTAATTAATTTTGTTCAGTTTTTACGATTCATTAGAGTTTGACAAGTTTTGCCCTGACAACGAAGAATGGGATTACTACATACAACGATTTGAAATTGAATCTACAATACATGGATTTAACAAGACGGAAAAAGCAACAGAGCAACGAAATGTTTTTTGTCTAAGGTAGGCTCAGAATCATTCAAAATATTAGTGGATCATTTTAAACCGGATTCGGTAACATCAAAAGAATATGACGAACTGTTCTAAAAAAATGTTCTAAATAAATATTACAGTAAACAGACTTACGTTTTGTCGGAGAGAGTGACATTTGCGACTCGATATAGACAAGAAAGTGAATCGATTACACAATTTTTGACATCACAACGAGGTTTGGCCGGAAATTGCGAATTCAGTGACAATTTAAATGAACGGTTGCGGGACCAACTAGTCATCGGTATTAACCAACCAGCTTGGCAACAAGAAATAATTTTAAAATATACTACAAACAAAGCTAAATTACCACAGGTTGAAACGTATGCAGTACAATTAGAACAAGCATTCATACATGGACAGAGACTTTCGTCATTACCATTTTTAAGAAACGAAGCATCAAACAGCAATCGGCTTAGACAAAATGTAAGTAGACAGAACAATTCACGATATTTTGAAAAAAATGATAGGGTAAAAGCAATCAACACAAGAAAACAGTGCGTGTATTGCTGAAACGCTACGCATGTTGACATTAGTAATTGTCAGGCAAAAGGAAAAAATTGCTCTGCGTGTGGCAAATAAAATCATTTTGCTCCTGTATGTATTAGCGCTGGCCGCGCGCGGATCGAAAAAACATTTCGAAATACTGACAATCGTCAAAATACTAGACATATCCCTGATAATTATCAAAGTGACGAAGATAGACTTAGCGTGCAATCATCTAATACGTTAAATATCCGTAATATGCAAGCGCCGAATCGCGTTATAAATAACGTCGAAATCGAAAACAAGCCAATTGAAATGCTTTATGATCCAGGAGCGGCGCATTCAGTAGTAGGAAGAAGTTTTTGGCGAACAATGGGAAAACCTATCTTAAAACATACAAAGAATTTGGTAGCGTATACCAATGTCGAAATAGAAACTTTAGGTGTTGCCACAGTAGCAGTTAATGCGTTCAATCAAAACAAAAAACTTTCTATCTACGTTGTGGATAAAGATGATATTCCTTAATTTGGACTGGATTGATGTATTTTCTTTAAATTACCGCTACCGCCAGGTTCACGCGTGTGTAACATCAACTCACCAAAGCACAGTAGCCCTTCAGCGCATGGGAAGGTTGATAGTAACATAATAGGACATCTGCTCTCGGAATTTTCTGAACTTTTCGAAAACCATATCGGGACTATCAAAGGACATGCCGCAGGAATTCATATACGCGACGATATAACACTAAAGACTTTTCGAGCCAGACCGGTGCCAATCGCGTTACAAGAACAAGTAAATGCGGAATTGGAAAGACTTGCGCAGGAGGGGGTACTTGAACCAGTTGATACTACCATTACTCCGATAGAGTAGGCTTCGCCAATTGTTACGGTGGTAAAATCAAACGGAAGTGTAAGAATCTGCGGAGATTTTAACATCACTATAAATCGACATGTACAGATTGACGATTATCCATTACCACGTTTTGAAGAAATAACATCGAAACTAGATGGAGGGCAGCATTTTACTAAAATTGACTTAAAAGACGCTTACTTGAAGCTTCCAGTACATCCCGATTCAAAAAACTACCTTTTGGAGTATGTTTTGCACCCGCATTATTTCAACGAATAATGGATCAGCTTCACTCTGGAATTGCAGGTACTGTTTGTTACCTGGATGATATTTTAATTACTGCTCCTACGTCGGAGCAGCATCTCGCGCGAGTGGGACAAGTTTTGGAACGCCTACAAGCAGCTGGCATTAAAACTGCAAAATCAAAATGTGTGTTTTTTCAAGAGAAAGTTATATATCTTGGACATGAAATTGACAGGTTTGGAATACATCCTACTCAAGATCACATAACAGCGATTCAGAATATGCCTAAACCAAAGAATGTGTCTGAATTGCGTTCGTTTTTAGGCTCAATTACGTATTATGGCCGATTTATTCGGAGTTTACACACAGTTCGCTCACCGTTACATCGCTTATTAAAAAAAAATTGTAAATGGGAATGGACAAAACAAGATAATGAATTATTTTTAAAACTAAAATTTTGTCGTCGAACGATACTTTAGTACACTATAATCCGGATCTACCTATTTATGTAAACACTGACGCATCAGACAGAGGTGCCGGCGCAGTTATTTCGCATAAATATCCCGATGGGACATTACGTGCGATAGCTTTTGCTTCAAGAACATGGTCTTCAGTAGAGTCCAGATATAGCACCATAGATAAAGAAGCTTTAGCAATAATTTTTGCAGTAGATAAATTTAACCACTACTTGTATGGAAGAAAATTTGTATTATTAACCGATCATAGGCCCCTTCAATAATATCTTTATTAAAAACCGTACCACTCCAAAAATAGTGTAAGCAAATTGGTGCCACCCATATTAGAGTAACACCTTACCATCCACAATCCAATGGGCTTGCCGAGCGAATGGTAAAAACATTTAAAGAACGGATGAATATCTTGGATGAACCTGATAAATATCGACGTTTGCAGAAATTCCTGTTTTCTTACAGAAACACCATCCAACGATCTACAAGTAGCTCTCCTAGCGAATTAATATTTGGCAGACGTCCCAAGTGCTATTTTGATCATTTGAAACCGGACATTACAAGAAATATGGAGAAAGAAAAATTAAATCAAGCAAGATTGCATGACCGCGGAACATAAGCATATTTTTTTAAGGAAGGCGACTCCGTATGGGTTAACAATCTAACCAAACGTGGTACGACTGCTGGCAAAATCATCAAACAAACAGCCCCTTATTCGTACATTGTTGATGTAGAAGGGTTGCAGAGAAGAAAACATGCAGATCAATTACGGTCTCGGAAATGGCTTGAAGAAACAAACTTGCAAACATCACCAACAGTTGCATCAACAGATATGGAGCAACCTCTTGGTCCACGACCAGATGTATTTCGTCCGTTAAATGAATCCATTACAAATGAACAAGCAGCATTAAAAAACGATGACTTTGCCGAGCAACGAGAAATACCCAGGTCTCTCCTTTAAAGACTGTACGACGCAATCCACCTCGCAATCGGTTAGTGCCAGCCCGCTACCGCGACTAACCAAGGAGACGTTTGCGAGTTTGCGTTTTTGTCTAGAGGGGGAGAAATGTGGCAACACTGGCCAAGGTGCAGATAGAAACGATAGAAACGATCAGGAGTGACGTTTTCGGGAGGGTTCTGATGATCGGAAAAAGTGATTGACGTTCCCAAAAATGTAGACTTAATTTTGTTCAGTTTTTACGATTCATTAGAGTTTAAATAAATAAGCTTAGTGTTAAGTGTTTCTCTGTTTCCATTCCATCACCATACCACACAGGTGTAGGTTTTACTGTCGCTATAAAATGTTTAAACCATTTTGTCAAAATATTTTTTTGTATCCACCCTGAGGGGTGGCACTCAAACTTTGTTCCAGGAGGGGTGACCTTTATAAGCTGCAGACTTAAATTCTTTCTGCGAAATATAACTAGGGGTGGCACAAAATTTCCTCCTGCGCTCATACAGAATACTACTGTAATTAGGGAGCCTTGCTCAGCGGAAATAAGGCTACCAGTTTGTCGTTTACCTTTCTCCCGCTCTCATTAACGTTAAAACCGCGATCTGCTGGATAGTTGCCTTTCAAAATCATTTGTTAAAATTTGGAAAAATGCCTGAACGTTTTCTTTGGAAAAGCACTTTGCTCTGGCAAAAGATGTCCCTGTTGGTCTTCTGAAGGATAGTTTATTTGCGTGGCGTCTCATAAATAGCCTTAGCCAACCTTTTCCAGCTGTTTCAAGATTCTTGAAGAAGCTACAGTGACAGCGAAACTAGTTGAATTTTATAAATAATTCTTAAGTTTCAAATATAGTGTGTAACGTTGTTACTATCAGGTTGTTCTGGTTGTTTTATCTTGCGTCCTAGAATCGCGATTCAGTGGATCTACCTCCATGCGCAGAACAATTTTTGATTTTAAGGTTTCTCTGTGATCTTTCGGTGGTGGCTTGGTCTTGACGGATGACTGTCATCAGAGTCTTTTTAGTCAAACGGCACTCTAGAAGCTGGCCTAACTTTATCGTAAAGTCGTTAAAGTGACTAACTAACGTATCCCTAATATCGTCTCTAACATATTCCGATTTCGGAACTTCTTTTTTTAGAGCCCGTTTTGATTGCTTTTCTACTTCGCTTTTAATATCAATTAATTTTAGTTTCAGGGTCTCCGCGTTTATTTCTACTGGCATTTGACAAAGGTATTATGTCCGCAGTAAATAAAATGAAATTAAATAAATAGAGTAACCATATTATGCTAAGAAATCTTACTTAAAATAAAATATAAACCTTTGAATTGTTAAAAACTTTGCTATCTGACCTTTGTTTCCTTCGAGCTCCTGGCTTATTTCTTAGTGGAGGTCTTGGAAATCCGGTGCCTTGGAACCTTAGTTAGAAGCTGACGGGTCCATCGCTGTGGAAACTAGCGGCATTGCGCCTTACATTAGATCCGTTCCCCCGAAGCCAGCCCCGGTTTGGGTGCCAGGTGAAGTTCCCGTTGCAGCCAACTCAATAACTCGACCTCGCCTGGATACGCGTACAAGTCTTTCAAAAACCTAATTTAGGGTATGAACTCGGTGACTACGGTGGTATCACTGTCACCTAGACGGCACTAACTGACGCTCTTGACGCAACTATTTCTCGCCGAATTCTCCTTTTCATCTGTTTCCTATGATTTCCCCATATTTTAAGGCCTAAGTTTATCACTAGGAGCACTAGGATCAAGTATAGGACAATTTTTACGTCCTTGGTGACGTTGTATTCTTGTTCCTGCACAATGAAGTTGGAATTCACAACCCTGTTTTCTTGTACTTCCTGTTTCGTCTGTTTTGATCCCATCACTTGAATTCACCGAACACGCACCACTAATTCACCAAAACTTGCCTATACGTCATTTATCCTGGCAGGATCGCCCATGTAAAGTGATTCGTAAAAACTACACCTGATTTCTAGGACGTTCGTTTATTCTCTCCTTAACAAAAATCCATACATAGAAGAATACATACTAACATGGTTACATTGATGTTTATCTAGTAGTGCAAGCTCATCATAACCATAAATCATAACAGTGTTTGTTTTAACTAGGTTATTAAAACTAGACTATTATGATACATCTGTGACCTGCTTGGATTATTATTGTTTTGTAATATTTAAATAAATGGAACAATTACTTTCTCTACACTGTGGGTAAATCTGGGAAGTCGTTACCCATCTTTGTGTTTTCCACCCTAAATCTAGATCGGGGCACATATAGGGGAAGTTTGCAATGCATTTTTTCCTCATTTATAAATATTTTTGAAAGATTTTTGGCACATAACCTAAAACTCCACACTTTTCTGGTAGGGCCAGTTTTGATTTAAGTTGCGATTTAAGTTTGGTATTTTAACATCTTGACTCGGGCAATTTAACTGCCTGAGCGAAGAAAATATTGCATACGTTGTTCAACCCAACCAGCCCGGCTTTCCGGCTAAATTGAGGTAGAAACACTAAAGGCATCAGTAAAGTCATTTGAGGGCCAACTGGATCGCTGCAAATCAACCAGCCACGGGGATCTGTGATAAGTACCCTTAGTATTAGACAGCACAGATTTATTCGGTTTAATCAAGAAAGAGCCATAAGAAATTTGCCATTCTAATAGAATAAAATTTAATTAGCCATATAAGAAATTTTTACCTCGTTAAAACTCAAATATTATTATAAAGCGGTATTGTAAAGTGGTTGCAACTGCTGCGCTGTAATAGTAATTAGATAGTTTAGCCAAACTTTTACTTTTGCTATCGAGCTACTTGCTAAATTAACCAAAGTTGATTAATTGTCAGTAATTTCCCCTAAGTATTTAAATTAAATTATTACACTCTAATTTGTGTTTTGTTTTGGCACTGTGTGTGGATGCCATTGTCTCACTCACAGAAATTAGGTTTTGCTGTGTCAGGCTAGAGCTATAAGACACTGTGAGTGGCGCCCCAATTTTCAATCTTGGATCTTGCCTTGCACGGCAACATCCTTTGGGGGTCACATACGTGCACACTGTTGTTTGCCAAGGCAGGGACCCTCTATAAGAACCACCCCGAACTGCAACTGCCCCAAGCATTGAGCTAGCTGAGGCAGGTTGTGGCCTCACATCCAATACTACATAACAAAAAACATCAATTGCAGTTTGTCACCACCGAGTAATGTTACAAGTGGAATTAAAGTAAAAAGTTTGTTTACTTCCTCATATAGTTTAGTTATGGAATTCCACCAAGTTAATTTACCTTTTTATCCCGGACATATCGTCGCCCCAGAGCAACACTAGGACATGCATAAAAAAGTGGGTTTTCAGGTTATCTGCTTATATACCCATCAGAAAGATATCTTGTAAAAATTTACCTTAATTTAATAAACAACATAACCTTCAGTTACATAGGTTTTAAAATTATTTCTTACTTAGTGCAACTCTAGGTTAAGTTAGTATATCCTACTGTTGTACTAAACTTTTTACTCTAAAGATGTTTAACCTACTGTTGCTGGACCAATTACCAAATTTATAGCACCGCGAGCAGGTCTTTTCTTGTCAGTGCCTTTAAAACCACTGGTCTGGATGCACGTGTTTGCAGTGTTTTTCGTCCATGTTGACTAATAATTAGTGATAAACAGGTAGAAATGAGTGTGAGTAACTTAAAAGCCGGGTTCAAGATGACAAGGACACAACATATATTACAATTGGCCAAGAAACATAAGGATTCTGAGAGTAATAAGGATAAAAACGGTAAGTAGAGCAAACTGAACAAAAGAATATACACAGTATTTTAAAAATCAATGCAAACAGTTTAACAAAAAATTCATAGAAGAAAATTGCTATAAATAATTTACCTTTTTTTTTACAGTGGCGTCCGTGCCACACCTAATAATATGTTATTGAATATTCGAAAAAAAGGAATCATTCTTTGTATCATCAAAAAAGGTACAGCGTTAGGTGTCTAATTCATCCTATTACAAAACTATCTGTATTAATGAAGCAACTGTTTTGACATAACAAAAATCATGTATATTATAATATAACATTTGTTTTTTTATTATTCAGATTTTGAAACATTATCAACTTATCAGTCTACGACTCCGGAACAACATTTTGAAGAAAATAATCGGTTTACAGCCCTGTGTGCCACTTTTTATTATAAGAGTAAGTTGAATGTTTTCAACTTTACTATTTTCAATATTATTGCTAAGAGTGGATACTGCTACATGTGGAATGAGGGCGAAGCAAAAAGGGGAGCAAATGAAATAGCAACTTGTGTATTTGACTACATAAAGAAGTATGGTATAGGGAAACAGGTTATATTCTATAGTGATAATTGTTCCGCCCAGAACAAAAACAAATTTTTAGTCACTATGTATTTGTATGCCATAGAACACTTGGATGTAGAACAGATAACTCACAAGTATTTAATTGTTGGACACACTGAGAATGAGGGCGACTCTATGCATTCTTGCATAGAAAAAGAAAAGAGCAGGATTTTGAATAGCGGACCCATTTACGTTCCTACTGAACTCATAACGATTGTGAAGTCTGCCAAGAAAACGAGCACACCTTATTTTGTCAATGACATGTCTACAGAAGATTTTATAGATTGGAAAAAGATAAATACAATGATAGGAAAAAACTTTAATATAAATGAAAATGGAGAAAAAATATCTTGGAACGAAATTAAAGTAATAATGATCAAGAAGACAGAATCTAACAAAATCTTTTACAAAACATCTTACAACGATAGGGAATACAATGTTATCGATATAAACAAAAAGAAAAGACGAACAAAATCAGCAGAAATATCTTTATTTCCTGCTTATACTGAAGCACCGATTATTCCACTGAATAAAAGGAATGACCTTATCAGTTTATGCAACGATAATTTAATTCCTAAAAAACATCACCATTTTTTATGTCCCTTAAGGCATCTACCAATAACAATGCGCGTGACAGTGAATCGGATTAAAGAACTTTTGTAATTTATGTAATAAATAATAATTTATGTAATAAAGCGTTACTTACCTTTCTTATTGTTAGTAGTTGTTTTTTATTTATGACTAAAATCTTGGAAATGTATATAAATAATTTGAAGCCTTCCTACTTTTGGAGTACCCTGTACGATTCATTAATTTTTTCTATTATAAACTTCACGTTATGTTATAATTTGGGTGCGTATTTTCAGAGGAACACTGAGACAAGTGACAGATATCCTAATTTTTTAAAGATATTCTCAGTGTAACAGTAAGACAAGTCTATTTTTTCTAAATTCTAAGCAGGTAATTTAATTTACAGTTACATCTTCTTAATTATCCTGAAATTCTGTACTTTAACCTCAAAAATTATTCAGAGACATGTACTACATATTTATTTTATTTCAGCATTGAATAATTGCCAAATTTTAAAATCAATTTTCTGACGAACAAAGATTTTGAACATGTCTTACTGTTGCTTTCAGGCGACGATATAAAAGAATCACAAGAATGTGCATTTCAATAAGAACTACCAGGAAAACTCACTGTGTCGCGAACCATCGTGCCGCAATCTTCGGCACAGCGGCGGGAACGGAGTAAGAAAAAGGCAGTTTACTACCTTTTCGTCCCGGACAAAGAAACCCTGATCAAAAATTATAGGTAAGGATTAGATCAACTCAAAAAAATTACTGTGCCGACTTGTTGCCCAGGACCCCCGGCACAGTGCAGTGGGGCAAATCCGTAAGTGCTCGGGTCAATTTTTCGTATCACCGCGCTTATATACTCGAGTAAACCGAAGTTTTTTGACAGGAAACCAATCAATTGTTAACTCCCGATATTATCTGACTCAATTACAACTACAAAAAATATTAATAAACAATTTCTTCAACTTCTATTTTTCTGAAGCTGGCTACTTTTGTAATTCTTCAATAGATTGCCGAAGTAGTTTCAGTTAATTATTGCAAAATGGATTACTTTCTTTGTCTCCTCTATTTGACATTCTAGAAAGTGTGAATAAAATGAGGTGCATCGTTTCGAAATTACTTAGTTTTTGACTATGGTGTGGTTCTATAAGAAATAGTTAGTGGCTAAGCGACGATGAGGAGCTGAGGGGGGGGGGGTTGGGAGGGGGGGAGTGCGTGGATTGTCAATACGGTCAAATGAAATACTTATTTTATTTAAGTTATGCTAATCAGTTGAAATTTAAAACAATTATACGCCATGAGTTTTAAGTGCATACAATATGATCACATACAATCAAATAACAGTTGGTAATAACTTGTAAGTCAATGCTAAATCTTTTCCGCATCTTAATTCGCTCTCCACGTTTGAGCTGTCCAAAGGCCCATCTTTTAAAATGCAATCTACGCTTCTACTATATCCCTCATTACCCAGCCACATTATCGGGGCCGCAGCATAGTACATTCTTAGAATTCTAAAAGTTAGTTGCTTTTCTTCGCCGGATTCATCTCCAGACGCGTTTCGCTGTATCTCCTGGCGGCGACTCCTCTGAGAATACCTGCTCGCCGGGTTTTTGCAGGAGTTTGCTTCTCCGTTTCTGACTGATTCTTGTTAGACGGGCCAGGTGATGCATTTGATTTCCACATGATGTCGCTTAAAGGCTACATCTGCCATTATTCATCCATCTTTCAGGGTCAAGTAGACTATTTAGTGTTGCTTTATTTCATCGGATTCTATAGCTCCACTAACGAGCTGTTATATAACCAAACGCGTCTGGAGATAATTCCGGTGAAGGAAAGCAACTAACCTTTAGAATTCTAATTGTTGGTACTCGGTCCGTATACCGAATTGGCTTTTAATGCTGCTCTCCTGGCGGCGACTTCTGTGAGAATACCGGCTCGCCGGATTTTTGCGGGAGTTTCTGATTGATTCTTGTTAGACTGGCTAGGTGATACCTTTGACTTCCACGAGATGTCGCTTAAAGGCTACATCTGCCATTATTCATAGTACAGTCTTGTTTCGTCGCATTTTCCACGTCGAACTTATAAAGATCATTATTAAAAATTTTTGCCTCAAAGGTTTGAAACATGGCGGTATCGTATTCGAATCAAACCGTATCATTTTTTTGATGCGCTTCTTATTGTTCAACAAGCAGAACTGCTATATTTTCATGAGAAAGCCCACAATAGAATGATATCTCGTATGTCCAAATTGAAGCCAAACGGTAGAATTATGGTAAAAGCCACTGACACCGATGTATTTATTTTACTCTTGAGTGACACACAATATTTCCCAAATCTGAAAGTATGGATGGCAGAAACTGTAGGAAAAGAAGAAGATCAGGAGTGCGTAGATTATATCACTTTAGCCGACACATCGAGACCGTTATTGTGTAGTTCTTTAATCGGTTTTTATGCCGTTACCGGGTGTGACTATACTGCAGCTAACTACCGCAGGGGTAAAATTAGACCTTTTAAAAACTTAGTAAGAAATGAATCATTCCATCATGTTTTCGTATCTCTAACTGATTTGTCAGATAGTGATGGTCATAAAAAAGTTGACAAATTGCAAAAATTTACGTCATTAATTTAGATAATTACAAGTTGCAGTAACATGAATACTGCAAACTCCAATATTTTCAATAAATGCATTCGATTAAGAAAGACAACGAAAAGCTCATTACAAAAATGATACCATTTGATTCGAGTACGATACCCGGCCGCCATTCTTCAAATCTTTGAAGCAATAAATGCTAAGAATGATCTTTGTAAGTGCAATGTGGAAAAATTTGACGAAACAAGAATTCTCCAGAAAGACACACAGATGAAAAATTAACAATTAATGATTAACTAATCCATTTTGCAATAATAAACTTAAATTACTTACGGCAATTTATTGAAAAATTATAAAAATATACCAGCTTCAGAGAAAGAGAAGTTGCAGAAATTGTTTATTAACATTTATATTAGTTGTAATTGCGTCGGATAATATCAAAAGCGGTCAAAAAATTTCGGTTTTCTCGAGTAATAGGCGCTGGGACACGAAAAATTGACCTGAGCTCTTGCTGATTTACCACTGTGGCGAGAGTTTCTGGCAACATGAACGTCGACACAGTTGTTTCTTTGGGTATATCTAATCCTTTTGTTTTCGTTAAGCGTTTTCTTGGATTATATCTCATATTTTTCCTTACATTAATAATCTGCAGTCGTAAAAATTTTTCATGTGCATAAATTTCATCCTTTCAATATGACAATTCTCAAGGAATTGACATAAGATGATCCTGATAGGAGACTTCACTTTTGCGAGCCAACGATGAACCTATTAGACAGGAATGATCTAAACACAGAAAACATTATTTTTTCTGATGTATCAACGTTCATGTTAAATGATAACGTAAACCGACTGAATTGTCATTATTGGGCAGTCGACAATTTTGGATGAGACCACACTCAACACCAAGAAAAAGTCAATGTTTGGGCAGGTATTGTTGGTGATCGAGTTATAGGACCAATTTACTAAGAAAAAAATCTCAATGGGGTGAGATATTTGGAATTCTTGCAGAAAGAACTAGTTCCGAATTTGGCTCTTCTGTTTCCTGATGATGTCGTCTTTGATGTCCCAAATAGAAACTTCTGGTTTCAACAAGATGGTGTGCTTCCCCATTTTGCAAGAGCTATCAGGGAATATCTGGATGCAGAGTTTCCAGGTAAATGGGTTAGGAGAAGGGACCTATTGAGTGGCCCCCAGATCTCCAAACCTTACTCCCTATGACTAGTTTTTATGTTATATTTTATTATTATATTTATATTATATATGTTAAGGAGTTGAAAGCATGAATAAGACATGAGTAGGTTAATTTCTCCCGAAGTTATTAGAAATATTCGAAACCAGACTTTCTTCCGATTAGGATATTGTTAAATAGTGAATGGACAACGTTTTGAGTATTTATTAACAAAAAATTTTAAAAACGAACAGAAATATTATTTTGTTTAACGTGAACTAATTTTTCTATGTAATATCTTCCCAATCCAATTAAGATTGGTTAACTCAGATGAATAGGAATTACAGAGAATATCCCGTTTTTAATCTCATCTGTCGACGAAGATACTTATTGGGCGCAAAACAACTGCACGTGTGTCAAAATATATGGCGATTATGGTCAGTCAAGAAAGTGTTTTGTATCAACAGCTCCTTGAATGTATTCGTAGTACTGCAGAAGAAACTCGCAAAAGCATTTCTGAGTCTACTAAAAAATGTATAGAGGAAGGGAATCAGAAGATTCTTGATTCACTGCAAGATCAGGGCCATAAAGTACAGCAGTTGGAGGATAGATGTTCAAAAATTGAAGAAAAACAGCTTCAATTTGAAAGGTATATCCGCAAAAATAATTTATTAATCTTTGGTCTGGATTTTAACCCTCGTGATGAAATTCTAATAAACCATATATTAAAATTCTTTAAAGATCATCTTGGAGTAGACGTTGAAGAGCGGGACGTTAATAATGTTTATGCATTAAAAGTTAAGCAGACTCTAAAGCCGGCTCCAATAAAGATTGAATTTGTAACCTGTATCAAAAAGGATTTGGTTCTGAACAACTGCAAGAAACTTAAGGGTCAAAAAATTTTCATAGCCCAAGACCTCTGCTATGAGGATCGTAGAGACAGAAAGATTTTAGAAGAACATTTAAAACTAGCGCGTGCCAAAAATCTTTCAGCACGAATTACAAGGGGAAATAAACTAATTATCAATGGCGATGTTTTCACTGTCGAGCAGATTCAGAATATGTGTCCGCAAGGCGATGAATATAATGAAGTTTTTGTGCCTCCTCAATTTCACAGTGAACCTTCAACTCCTTCCCTTGAAAGGATGAAAGAAATGCAAATATATAGTGATGTTTTTAATGAAAATGTAGACGGGGACCGTGCGTCAACAGTGGTGGCGATAGACTCTATACGTACGAAAAGTAGCTCTAGAGAGACCGATACCGATAAACGTAAACGTGACACTGAGCTGGACCTAAATAATTCATTCTCTGCAAAGGAAGTTAATAAAAAACCAAAAGTGCCGTCTTTAAATTTAAATCTTAGATCGAGTGCTAAAAAGTAGTTCCCATCGTGCAAACTGTCTCTACCCTCATTTCGAATTATATTTAAGAAAAAATTGCGATATTTGCTCTGTCTCTGTCATTTGGGTATAAACATAAACAGTATTTAAATTTAAATTCCACTCAATATTATTCGATTTTTATTTTAGATAAGCGGAAACAACATTGTAGTGAAATATAGGAAATTAGTTATATGTATATTATTGTTTGTTTGTTTTGTTTATATTGTTGAAAATAGCAAAGGTATAAAGAATGAAATTAAAAATATGCCACTTGAATATCCGTTCTCTAACGGCTCACTTTAGGGAGTTTGTGAATTTTGTTAAAGATGAAAAATATCATGTTATTACACTTAGTGAAACTTGGCTTAATAGTGGTATAAGTGGGGATAATTTACAAATTAATGGCTTTAGGCTTGTCCGAAGGGATAGAGGGAATGGTCAGAGAGGTGGAGGAGTCGCAATTTACATCAAAGATTGTATTCGTTACACAGTTTTACAGAACAATAATGATATTGAGCAAATTTGGTTAGGTATAAAAAAACACAATTTCAGTTTGGCAGTTGGCTGTCTGTATAAACCCCCCAGTTATAATAGCAACAATTTTCTTGATGAATTTGAAAACTCACTAATTAATATACGGTCTGATTTTGAAAATATTGTATGTTTGGGGGATTTTAATATTGACCTTCTAAATGTGTCAAGTCCACAAACAAGACTTCTTAACATACTAGATAGCATGGGTTTACAGCAGATTGTTGATTTTTTTACTAGAGTGGCACCAACGAACTCCTCTTTATTAGATTTAATTTTGGTAAATGAAAATATTTGTTTTGAAAACTGTTCTTCTGTCGCAATGCCCAACATTTCCGATCATCTTTTAGTAAGTGTGGAGTTAGACTTGGATATTGGTATTAATGACTCGCCTGTACAGAGACCTTACAGAAACTATAATGTTATAAACACTGATCTTTTATATAATCATTTACAAGCCATACCTTGGAGAAATATTTATCATTATCAAGACATAGATGAAAAAGTAAACTTTTTTAACAGTAATCTTCAAACTCTTCTGGATATACATGCTCCCTTGAAAATTTCTGTGTTTAGGAAGAAAAGTAAGCCCTGGATAACGGACACTATAAAAGTTTTAATTGGCTATCGTAATAAGTGTCGCAATAAATACAAAAAGACCAAAAATCCAGTCCATTTAAGCGACTATAAAAGAGTTAAGAATTTTACAAGTAAATGTATAGAAAAGGAAAAGAAGGTTTTTTTAAGACACAATACAAATTCTTATAACAGCAAGGAAGCTTGGAGAACGTTAAAAGAACTAAATATTTACAACAAAACTAAAAAACCTGATATCCCAGTTCATTTAGCTGATATCAATTTAATTAACGACTTTTTTCTTAACTCCATACCTAATCTAACACCAAGCGATAAAGTTTTAGAGTACTATCGGGGCTTGAAGGAAAACCTTGAATCGATGTTAAAGTTTGAACTGGCTAGTGAAGTTGATGTGGGTAAACTATTACTTTCGATCAGGACTGGGGCGGTGGGAGCGGATGGTCTCAATATTAAATTTATTTTACTGTGTTGTCCTTTTTTACTTCAATATATAACCCACATTATAAATTTTTGTATTTCTAATTCCGTTTTCCCTTCTCAATGGAAGGTGGCGCACATTGTTCCCCTTCCTAAAACCGGTTCTATTGACGCTTTAAAAGATTTAAGACCAATTAGTATCTTGCCAGTACTTTCAAAGATTTTGGAACGCATTGTGAAAATACAGCTTGTCAACCATCTTAATTTAAATAATATTCTTCCAGAAACGCAGTCAGGTTTTAGAAGGGGGCATAGTTGTGCATCTGCCCTCATTAATGTTACTGATAATATATTTCGTGCCACCGACCAAGGAAAACTTACAGTCTTGGTGCTTCTCGATTATTCAAAAGCTTTTGACACTTTAGATCATTTTACATTAAAACTTATTTTAAAACATATTGGGCTTGACGACAGTGCAGTTGCTTTTTTTAATAATTATTTAAAAAATAGAATACAACATGTTGTACTTAATGAAAAAATTTCTAAACCTTTAATGCTTCAATGTGTTGTCCCGCAAGGTTCTATTTTGGGACCAGTTTTATTTACCATATACACCGCCTTTTTTTCAAAGTTTTTAACCGGTTCTTTTGCTCAAATGTATGCTGATGACACTCAGCTGCTTTTTTCTTTCTCGCCGACAAATATTGACTATGGTTGCCAGGTTCTAAATAGAGACCTAGAAATAATGTACAATATTTCCATGGAACACTGTTTATCTTTAAATCCTAATAAGTGTAACGCTATACTATTTGGAAGACCTATCGACAGGGTTCGATATGCTGACCGGGTTGGGATTTCTATAAATAATATACCTGTGTCCTTTGTGACTGTAGCGAGGAATTTAGGAGTTTGGATGGACTCATCCTTGAGATTTACAAGGCACATTTCGGAATGTATTAAAAAATCTATTTGTAAGCTTAAATTATTATATAGTTCCAGAAAATTACTCAATATGAAACTTAAAAAAAAATTATGTGAATCTCTGATTTTATCAAACTTCAACTTTTGTAGCACAGTTTATGGTCCATGTCTTACGGCTCTGGATTCCCAAAGAATACAAAAAATTCAAAACTACTGCTTAAGATTCATGTATGGCATTGGGAAATATGAACACATAACCCATAAATTAAAAGACGCCGGATGGCTTTCAATGAAAAAAACTAGATATGTTCATTGTGCAACTTTTTATCACAAAATTATTATATCAAAAATACCATCATATCTGCATAAAAAGCTGTCATTTAGATCTGATGTGCATACATTGAATTTGCGATTTAGGGGTCTCCTTACACCTCCTCTGCATAAAACAACATATTTCGAAAGATCATTTACCTATAACGTTCCGGCAATTTATAATGATATCCCGAATGGTAAAAAAGGCTTATCCCCATTTATATTTAAAAAGACTTTGAAAAGTGTATTACTTGCAGAATAGTTTTCCTTTTGGTTTTGATTGGTATGGATTATTATTACTATGTACTTTTGGTGTTTCCCTTTACTATTCTTTTATTATTTATATATCCCCGTTTAAATAAGTTTTTTAGGTGTAGGTACCTATTATAGATTTAATTTGTTTTTTGTATCAAACTACTTACCATTTTTCATATTGGATTGCATTTTGCATTTTCTTTTTCCCTCTTTCTTCTTAATTCGTTTTGAGCATTTAAATAAGTAAGTGCTGTTTAGGTTATTTACGGTTAAGTGTAAAACCAACCTCTACCCCTAGCGGTAAGGGATGAACTTCGCCCGTTTAGAACAGTAACTTCTTTACTTTATATGTATTGTAAATTGTAATTTATGCTGTTTTAAATAAAGATTATTATTATTATTATTATTATTTCATATCTTATAAATGATAATGAATAAGAGTTTAAAATTTGGCAGTTATGTGTAACTTTCTATGCTGTTTAAAAATAGTGAATAAAAATTAGTATTGCCATTTAAAAAAATTCTCGATGACGTCATATATTTAATTTAGGATACACTGTTTCAACATTTGTTAACCCTTGAGCGCCCAGCCTACTGTAATCAACGTACATGCCCATCCCGGTTCCCTAAGGGACCCCACAGTAAATAAACATAAGGATACGCATTAAAGTATATTTTAAGTATCAAACACAAGCTTAAGGTTATAATGCTCAAAATATTTCTTAAATATATAAAAAAAAATCTTACAAAACCTTCTAAAAAATATAGGCCAAAGCAAAATAAATACTAATATATAGGTATTATACTATAGCTATCCTTCGTGGAAAAACTTATTCCACATAACACGTTATACACACAAACTCTTGATGTTTCTTTCTGTGAACTTCACACACAAACTTCTTACTAGTGTCACATTTTGTATGGACTTTTTTATCAATTTTACGTGGACATTAATAACATCTAGCGCGTCATCATTGTTTTGCAGATTTTCAGGTACGAATCTTGTAAGGCTCTTTTTACATGCATCTGAAAATATTTGTTCTCGGCTCGTTTCTTCATATTTTCTTTAGCTAGTTGATCGCTTAATTGTAATAGAAATGAGCGACGGCGTGAGCAGTTCTTCTTCTGCCAGTCAAGATATTTTTCGATATTTAGTACAAATGAATTTACACCTCCAATATCGACCATATTCTTAAAAAGTCTAAATGGCCAACGAGCTGTTTTTCTCGCACATGAATATTCTCGTATTAGTTTATCTGTATTGTTGACCGCACCTTTGGTTTTATTATAATCTAATATCATTCATGGTTTATTATGAATTTCGGGGCAAGCTTTTTCATCATCATGTTGACTTGAAAGAAGGTGAACCATTTTATTTTTCTTAGGAACGTATGAAACTATTGTAAGATCTTCTGTAAAATCTAACTTTGATGATTCCGTAGCTCTTGGAGTTTTACTAAGCTGTGAGGGTGTGTCTAGCTTGTTCTTCCTGAGCGTTCCCAGAAGAGTCAATTTTTGCGTCAATAAGTAATTTGCAAGTGAAACGCTAGTAAAAAAATTATCTGTTGTAATACCTCGCCAGCTGCCTTGGTATGGTTTTATCAAATCCGAAACTACTCGGTACCCCTGTTTTTTTTCAGCTTTTCCAGTCGCAAGCTTCTCCAGTGTATACTTGTAGATTACATAGATACGTTGTTTTGACATCTGCAGCTGCCCCAATTTTTATACCGTACTGACCTGGTTTTGATTTTATATATTATCTAAAGGGACACTTACCCCTAAAATATACTAACTGTTCATCAACTGTAATGTTCTCGTAGGGTTCAAAAGCCTTTTTGCAATTGTCAACAAACATGTTGCAAATATCACTAATGCCCGCCATTTTGTCTAGTTTTTTTCTCTCTTCTCGAGTAGGCTTGTCGTCAAAACGCAAAAGCAAGATATTTGCTTAAACTTATCTCTGGACATGGCAGCCGTAAAAAATTATCGACGCATTGAAGTGTCAGTGGTCCACATTCCTAGGGTAGATTGCTTTCTGCACCTCAGTGCTTCAGCTTTGAGAAGAATGCCTATAAAACAGTCTAGTTCATCTGCTTCAGGAAAAGTCAAATTATTTGGTTTGTTTGGATATTTTTCATTCCATTTATTGAAGTATCTTGCTGCTTTCTCGTTAGTAAAGCGACAAATCCGGTATTTCATTTCGTTTGTAAAAAAATAGTTAAAAAACTCTAGGTGTGTACTTGCCTTTTCACTGTACTTGGTAAGACCTGGACGTGCATTTATAATATTTCTAATAGGTCTTTTGGTTCTAACGAATGGCTGAGTTTTTCACTCTAGACCAGATTTTGCGGTGTATACTGGTATGCCCAAAATTGGAACCACTGCTTGAGGTTCGGGTCCTTGATTCAGATCTGATACCGTTGCTTGAGGCTTAGTATTCTTTCTTATCTATTTCTAGGTTGTCTTCTGTTTCCGAAACAGTTTCTTTGACATCTTCATTCTCTTCAGCCGGTTCATTTACATTTTCATACCCTAGTTCCGAGTCCGAAGCGTCTAAATCTAAATTTTCCAACAATTCTTCATGCTCCCGTTGCGTTAGTGGTTTATGCCTTCTAATATGGGCCAATTTAAACAAAATCTGCAAAAAAAACCATTATTTTTAATTCAAAATCTAGTGCCTTTGCATGCCAAGCCGGGGTCTCTGAGGGACCCCACCTACCTAATAGCGTTTCAACCCGACACTGTCGCGTCGGCGCCGGCGGCTCAAACCAAACTAACACGTATTTACACGACTATTTCAAGCACAGGCGCAGGTGCCAGTTTTTTTTTTATTCCGGAGATATTAAAGAAAATACTGTACTGGGGTCCCGCAAGGACCCCGCTTGGGCATTCAAGGGTTAAATGAAAAACCACACTTAAAATATCATAACCCGAGTCTGAGCATTTTTGTAAGAAAAACCCATGAACTTAACTTAATTCCAAGTTACAAACTCGCACTGAACACATTCAACTTTATATAACATTGATATACCTAAATACAGTTTGCAGGAGTGTATGTCTCAGTTTATCATATGCCAAAATGTATACCATAATATTTTGTTCGTCGATCAACTTTATTCAGACATTTCCTTTAAGTTGTAAGACTACGTTTAGGAAGAGCGAATTGTTGAAAATATAAAAAGTGCATCCATATCATTAGCGTGCTTCTGCAAGCGGAAATTTTTTATCAAAAACTTTATTTCATGTTAGCGTAAAACTAATCCACATACCCATATTGTCACCAACTCCTTTACTAGGTGGCAGGTGGCTACATCGCCCTTCCTCCATCTTAATAGACGACGGAACTGACAGCGACAGCAGAAAATATGAATTTTTAAAAATAAAATGTTTTAAAATTCATTCAATCGAATACCTTTAAAAGCGGTACAGTATACACTATACAGATAGTTTTTGTTGTGTAAATGAAAATATCGTTTAAACTAGAACTACCCTTATATTTTCTTATTTGTAACCTTATTGTTAGAAAACCAGTACGTACAACCCTGCTTTAACTTGGGATTCGAAATGTCAAGTCCAAAGAGGATCTGAAAAATTACAATTCGCTTGATAAGGCCAGTGCTACTGGAATTTAAAGTAAATTTTTATCAAGACCCATCACATTTAGAAAACATGCCTCTTGATGCCGAAACATTGTTGCCTGAGATGCATCAAAGCCTAAACTATTTGAAAATGGCCATTTTAGTTGTTTAACCGGATATTTGTTTTACAGCGACATCGCTCTTTGATAAAAAATGTTCTTTGGTGTGCCGGCGACTATTTAAACCTATTATGGAAACATTTTTTGCTATAATACAAGCACATCATGTTATCTTGGGTTCATAAGGATATCATATTTGTCATGCAAGCCATAGACATAACTTTTACTTCCTTTAGTTCTTTGTCCTGCTTCTCCGTGCATCATTACAGGGGTTGCGTTTGAAATTATTGATCCATTACTTAGGTAGTCCGTGCGTTAAATACAAAAGAAAATGGCGTGAAAGTTGCAATTCTTCCAGGTATCGTCAATAGACAGGTATAATTGTGTTTAAGAAAATCTAGGAATATTGCTGGTATAAAATGTTATACAAACCGGGGCAAGGGTGTCACCATTGTTAGCGGAATTATTCATGAAGAACTTTCAATATCACCTTTTTAATTTAAAAAATTCAATCTATAGAAAACCAACGACAACCGATATAGTTATACCAGCAGACTCAAAACATCCCCAACAAACCAAACTAGCTGCGTTCAATAGCATGATCCACAGATTAGTCAACATCCCACTTTCAGAAACTTCATATAATAAAGAATTATACATAATACAAACTATAGCCTTAAACAACGGCTATCCAACAACACTCATAAACAAAATACCAAAGAAAAAACTCATACAAAAAACACAAAAACTACTCTCCCCAGGACGTTTTCTTCCATCAAACGCGAAATACAGTTCAATCAGATATGCAGGTGACACAAGTCAAAAAATCTCCAAAAAACTCAAAAACCATAAACTTATCCCCATACAAATCAATAAAAATAACCTAGGTAAATACATAGCTAATTCAAAAATTGAAAATAGAGACAAATTAACACATAGCGGGGTCTACCAAATACAATGTGATGACTGTGATGCAATCTATACCGGGTGTTGCATCGTCGAGCGGGACATAGGAAATCCCATGTAATTTTAAATGGGGTCAATTATTGGCTTCCCTAATTATTTTAGAGAATAATTCTATTTAGGTTTATTAAAGAGCACTAAAACCCACATTCAAAAGAATAACTTTAGATATTTTTGATGAGCCCGTTTACGGGTTATCGCCGATTTCTTTTTTACTATTTCTCCTTTTTATGGCCCCGTATTTGCGGGCACCAGTCAAGGTAAAAGATGACTGTCAAATAAAGTTGTCATTTTGAAATGTGTGCTTTATTGTTATAAAAACTCGTACATCGAAAATATTAAAGGTGTATTTATGAGTACAAATTAATCTAAATAAAACTAAAATAAAGTATCCAATTACAAGGTTAATTATGACATTTTACATGTTTCAATATTTTACTAATTAATAGGTAGGTACTATTAAATTGTTAGAACTTTAGGATTTAAGAAGACGTTCAAATATTCCTCAAAATGACAACTTTATTTGACAGTCATCTTTTACCTTGACTGGTGCCCGCAAATACGGGGCCATAAAAAGGAGAAATAGTTAAAAAGAAATCGGCGATAACCCGTAAACGGGCTCATCAAAAATATCTAAAGTTATTCTTTTGAATGTGGGTTTTAGTGCTCTTTAATAAACCTAAATAGAATTTTTCTCTAAAATAATTAGGGAAGCCAATAATTGACCCCATTTAAAATTACATGGGATTTCCTATGTCCCGCTCGACGATGCAACACCCGGTATAGATCAAACAGGTGGAAACTTTAAAACTAGGCTTAAAGAACATAAAACATCCATTTAAAAAAAAAACAAATAAAACAGGAACAACGAAGCACTGTATAATAAATAACCACTCAATATCCAACAAAATAAAACCGATATATACTCAACACAAGGGTAAAAAACTTAACCTATTAGAAACACTATCAATCAAAAAGTCTTAAAACATCGATGTATCTAATGTTGTTAATAATCAAATTGAAATACCTTCAGGTGCCAATCTAATACTTAATAGCCTAATAACTTAGGATAAATATGCAATAAATACTGTCAATATTACGAACGAAAAAACCCATAATTATATACACAATATAATTTTCTTTATTTTATTACTTAGATGTAAATACCTCTATAATCACATCTGTAATTTAGTTGTACCTTTGGCCAATACCTGTAAATTAAGGACCAAAATAACCCATCATCTGTCAATTCTCCCTAATTATGGAGACTTTAATTTCCTCTACCATGGAATATCCATTTCGCCAAGCATGTAGCCCATCACAAATCAATTATATGTTAACTAAAACATTTAAATTAAAAACAAAATTATTTTTTTAAATAATGATATAAAAAAAAAATGCAACGGTTAATCAAAGCAAATGCTGAAAATGGCCACCTTCTGATAAACACTCGATTGAAACCGATTTTTTTTTTAAAACTTTAACACCGTGTATATCAAAAATAGGGCAACTCCGGACACATGTTCATATAAACTTTTTCTCTTGGAATATCCTAAGGAATCACCCCCTTAAGTTAGGTACCGTACTTCTGAAACACACTGTATACAAAATCCAGAAAACATACGTATGATCACAGCACCTAACTGAATCTAATAATCGAAAACCAGAAAAAAATCCGGATATGGACAAATAAAGAGCTTTTTCGATACTCTCAATCGAATTGTGCCATTTATTGACTGATACTTTTTTCCAATAATTTATCAATCACCTTGAAATATTCAATTTTTTTACTGCTTCGATAAATATTTTAAATTTTCAGAAAAACATCGCGATTTGTGGGAAAAATCTCGTGTTTCAGTAATGGTTTGCCCCTGCAGCAAATAATTTTATTACAAAGTCAAATAATTCATGATATTATTATAATGCCTTGTATACCCGTTCATGTAAAAGAAAAATTAAATTAATTTCTGGACAACTATTTTTTTAGTGATAAAATGATGACATTATACAATTTTTTTTTATTATTGGATATATTATTAATTAATAATAAAATTTAGGAATCTAATAAAAACCTTTGCTATTTTCTGAGAAATAATATTTAATTCCTATAAATATAATGCGGTTTTATGGAACCAATTGCGAAATACAATATTTTACATTATATCTTTTCTTTATGCATTATACAAAATTGTTTTACGCCAAGCGTTTTATTAACATTCTTTTTATAAGATTTAAGAAGTAGTCCATGGTCTGTGGTTATGTATTTTAAAGGGAAATGAAAGTCTGTCTTTACCACCAAAATTTTTTATATTAACTACACTACACCCTAGATTTGGGTATCGAGGGCATATATATGGGAGGGATTCACCATATGAGTTAGATGTTCAATATAAGTTTGAAAATTGAGTCGGACTAGTTTCGACCTTAGAAAAGATCATTATCAGCAACTCTATATAATTATAATGTAAACAAGGTAAAACACAGTAGTAGATGGTTCAATGAGTGTGTATGCCTGCCCATGGACTCGACTGGGAACGTCCCTTAGGCTACACAAATGGTTAAGAATAAGGGGTTAATTGATACACTTGTTGAGTATCGAGTGTAGAGGTTTTATATTTATTTGACGTAAGACAATATATAATATATAATATATGTAATGAAAATAAATAAAATCATTTCTCTAGTAGCATGTGTCAAGAGTAAAAACAAACTTGTTTAAGACCTATTTCTCCTACTGTTTACAGTTATTGGCTTACGTCAAATAAATATAAAACCTCTACACTCGATACTCAACAAGTGTATCAATTAACCCCTTATTCTTAACCATTTGTGTAGCCAAAGGGACGTTCCCAGTCGAGTCCATGGGCAGGCATACACACTCATTGAACCATCCACTACTGTGTTTTACCTTGTTTACATTATAATTATATAGAGTTGCTGATGATGATCTTTTCTAAGGTCGAAACTAGTCCGACTCAATTTTCAAACTTATATTGAACATCTAACTCATATGGTGAATCCCTCCCATATATATGCCCTCGATACCCCCATCTAGGGTGTAGTGTAGTTAATATAAAAAATTTTGGTGGTAAAGGCAGACTTTCATTTCCCTTCTTTTTATAATTAAAACATTTAAAAATTAAATCATTCAAAATACCTAATTAATTATATAGGTGCAACAAATTGGAAAGCTTTAAAGCTCTAATCCTTATCTTCTCAAAGCCTGGCGCCCTTTTTACACTTATGGTTTTAAAGACATTTTTAACTTCCTCAATGTCAACAGTGCGCAAGTTTCGAACTTTTTGTTGTATTGCACTGTAACTCTGCACTTCTTCTGAATAACCTCACATCTTTTTTTTGTTTTCATCGTCGAGCCGCTTTCATACCCGTTTATGTGGGAAAAAAATTAAATCAGTTTCTGGATAGCTGTTTTTTAGTGATAAAATGATGACCTTATGAGGGTGTCCATTTAGTGTGCCGGTGGACGATATCTTGTTAACGGTCGACTTAAGGAAAAAAACTTTTATACAAAAGTTGTACAGGTTAATGCCGTGCACATTTTAAAATTAATTTTAAATATACAGGTTGGCTCAAAAATCCAGGGTGGGCCAAACATATCTTCTTTCAAATGGAAATATATAAAAATATATTCTACTTTAAAATATTTTTTTCATCAAATGCGACGTTGTTAAGATATGAATTTATCAATAGATTTTTTAACTATCTTTTCAAACATTTTTTTTCTAGTATATAGAAAAGAAAAGTTATAACATGTAAAATCAGCTAACTGTTATTAGAATTGGTATAAGTACTACAGAGTGTTCAACATTTTGGTCCAAACTTAATGAATTTAAGACCAAATTTTCGTTATTTTTTTAAATGAAACACTCTGTGTTTTATATTTTTGTCGAAAAGATATTTTAATTCCCTTTAATTTGATACCAATATCTGAGACCTTACTTCAAAAAGTTATTAAAGGAAACATGATTTCAAAAAATTGTGACTTTAAAGCGCGTAATTTCGAGATGCTTTAAATTTAATAACTAGTTGACCATGCATTTGTATCAAATTCAACTTTTCTGCAAATGGCAGACATAATAGTTATCAATTATTTTTATTACTTTCGAGAATTAGTAAATATGATTTACGCAATTGGAGACAGTGATGGAAATTGTTTTATGACATCACGTTTATATTCTCAGAAGTTTCCAGCAGCTCGACGTCCGGAAGAAAGATCAATAATTAAACCAAAAGATCGATTTGAGAGAACGGGGAGCGTAGAGTATGAAAAAACATCTAGGACCAAAGCAGTGCTTTATGTAGATAACCAACTAGGCATTGCATTGGCGGTGGTGGAGAATCCAGAAATAAGTGAACTTCAGTGAATAATTGTTTATTGGCAAACAAATTTTATCCCTATAAGGTTTAATTACATTAAGAATTAAGCGATAATGATTTTGAAAGAAGAACATTACTTGATTAGTGGGCCTAAAATACTCTTGTTGAAGATGAAGATTTTTTTAAATCCACATGCTCTGCTAGTAAATAATTTTCAACATCAGTGGAGCTTAAACGTTTGGGGTGGTGTTATCCACGATCACATCATTGGATCTTATTTCTTTGAAAAGCACTTGAATGATCGTTTGTTTTTGGAATTTTTGCAACATAACTTTGTTAGGCTGACTGATAATTTCCCGGAGTTAATAACGAACAGATGTGGGGTTCAGCTCGATGGGGCACCCCCTCACTACAGCAGATATGTTCGGTGACATTTAAATGCATAGTTTCCAGAGCGGTGGTAGGGAGGAATGGTTGTTGAAAACCCAATAATATGAAATTTCTTTTTTACCTAATATTTTTATTATTTTAAGGTCCGTTCCCGTTGAGTTGGCCAGCAAGGTCACCTGACCTAACGGCCATGAATTTCTTTTTGTGGGGCACCGTCAAGGTCGATGTTTACAGTACACCAGCACCAACAAGGGAGGACATGATGAAACGAATCCGACAATCATTTGGTAAAATTACCCCATTAATGTTGAGAAATGTGAGGGACTCGTTCTTCAAACGAATTCACGCTTGCATTTTGCAAAATGGTAGAAACATTGAACACTTAAGGCGTTAATATGTATTCGTTTTAAATTGGCGAAAGACATTTTCAAAATTGGAGATTTATATAATTTAAGTTTCTTCTGTAAAATTGTTTATGACTTCTTAGATATGAATTACGCACTAATTTATTAAGTTCTCAATTTTTTTGGAAGTAAATTTAAAAATGAATAGGCAAACATCAAAATTGTTCATAATATTAAGGTTTTTAAGGACACACTTTTTTGAAATCATGTTTTCTTCAACAACTTTTTGAAATAAGTTATCAGATATTGGTATCAAATTAAAGGGAATTAAAATATCTTTTCGAAAAAAGTATAAAACACAGGGTGTTTCATTTAAAATAAAACTCTTCTCTCCTAAATTTTAGTAAATAATTTGTAAAGATAGTTAAAATCCAATAATTTTGATATAAAATCGTTTTAAGCCAAAAAATCCATTAAAATATTCGTATCTTAACAACGTCGCATTTGATGGTCAAAATTTTTAAAAGTAGAATAGAGGACTACTTAAGGCTTCGATAAAATAAAAAAATATATGGTGTTCCATTTTAAAAAAGATATGTTTGGTATACCCTGAATTTTTGAACCATCCTGTATATTTAAAAATATTTTTAAAAGGTGCGTGACGTTAACCTATGCAACTTTTGTATAAAAGTTTCTTACCTTAAGTCGTCCGTTAACGAGATATCGTCCACCGGCACAGTAAATTGGCACACTGTATAATTATTTTTAATATTAGATATTTTAATAATTATTAATAAAATTTAGGAATCATTAAAGAAAACCAAAGCTATTTTCTGAGAAATATTATTTAATTTCTATAAACATAATACGGTTTTATGGAACCAGCTGCGAAATACAATATTTTACATTACCTATATCTTTTCTTTATGCATTACACAAAATTGCTTTACACGAAGCATTTCATTAAGAGTTTTTTTATAATTCAAACATTTAAATATAAACCATTTAGAAAACCTAATTAATTATATTGGGTAGAGGGTGCATCGAATTGGGAACCTTAATATGATATTAATTATTAATACTAGTAATTAAACAAATAATGGTGGATAGAAAACTCAATAATTATATCATTTACATATATACTTTTAAAATAGGGGTAATTCATTTTTACTAGTTCTCACATTTTCTTCTTTATTGACCCCCGCACACTATTTAGAGTAATCGACAAATCGACTATGGTTGAGAACATTTTCGACCCAGCAAAATGTTATATCAATAAATTTTCCAAAATATGATACGAAAACGTTTTCCTGTCATTACACTTTCCATCAGAACCGCTGCAAAGTTTTTAAATATATTCAGTTGTAATAAAAGTAGTTAAAAGGGGAAAGGGAGGTAAGAGTGAACGGTTAAGTTTTTTTTTGTTTAAAGCTAATCTGCCCTACTAGTATGGGGCAAAAGCAAATAATAAAAAAGTCACGGCAAAAATTGCATAGAAAAAATCTTTTCGAGTAGTTCCACATCTGTCCACTTTTCATGTAATCAGCAACTTTACCTTAAACATTGAATCCCTTCCTTATTTGACGCGCAATAAATACGTCTTTAACATTTTGGCATTTTGTACCTTTCTTGGGTCTGCAATTTTTTTTCTATGGTGTATTCACTCTTGCCTCAAAAAACATAATTTAAAAAAAAATGTAATATTTTCAATGGTCGGTACCTCCTTGGTCACTACTACTGACCTTTAATACGATTATGAATTTATAGACTATGTTTTAAAGATATAGGGAAAAAATAGGCAAAAAGTGAAAATTAACCTCAACAGATAATGAAAAGGTTGGACAAATATTGAAGAATATATTATTATGGCTTTTACCATTTTAACCTAGAGCTGCGCAAATATTAATAATTAAAATTATTATAAAATTGTCTAATTTTGTCCGCTAGTTTACTCTTACCTCCCTCTAACCTATATTATAACCCAGGAACGAAAGTACGACTTTTTCTAGCTACAATCGGTTATAGAAAGTGCGATTTAAGGTGTCAAAATTATAAAAACCTATTATAACACTCATTTTGTGATAAATAAATTAACATTTATGTAATATTATTCACTGACTACTTGAGCTAAAATACGCATAATTTTTATCTCCTGGAGTCTGGAAAAGATACACATATGTGATATAAATACGTTCATTGTTTTCTTTCTACTCCTATATCAGAAACTATTTTTATCCCTGATGGATGGTAAATCTTTCTTTACTTTCTTTTCTCTCTCCCAAATATTAAAGACAAATCTCAACTCGGTTTTTAGTGCTTCTTTAAAACCAATCTAAAATAAAAAAAACAACAACATATTTTAGAGTTACGGTTTCGGCAAAGTGGCGATTTGTTAGAGGGGTTACATAGCACTTGAGTTGATATTGAAAATCTAATATAACCCTACTGAATTTCCGCCATTGAGTGACTGATAAAAATCACTTTATGTCAGAAATGTAAACAAATTTAAGAACCGCCGTTCTTGGCACAACCTTAACATTAAAACTTTTAGTATATTTGCAATTTTGCGGGACTAAAAATTCACCACAGAGGTCATCATTTGTGTGATAAATAATTGTCGATTAGTCAGTCCTATATGCTGCCCTGCTAAGACTAGTTGGCCTAATTGCAAAATTTTACTTTTTAAGATATAAACACTATTGTATGAGTCACCTATTCCTCTACCTAACTACTAAGAATAACTGTCCTACCTAAACCTCAAATAAAGAACTAAATTTTAGAAAATCTGTCCTAACTTACAAGTTGCAGACTTTTCCTACATACCTACAATAGCCATATTTAACTTATACTAACTAAAATTGTCCTATCTTGGCAGGTAGTACGATTTCTTTTAGCAAAATATATAAACCGTTGAGCAGACTGTCCTACATGTTTAAGATAGGACAAAATGTTTTACCATGACATTTGTTTTTGTTTTGACAATACTCGGTTTTCCCCTCAACCTAAACCTTAAAGTTGTTTTACTCTGAAACGTGTCATACATATTAAATAGATATTTAAAAGTGTTTATTATACTTTCTCCAAAGTCAGTTTGATGACATAAAAATGCTTCGACCGGGCTTCAAAAGACCGGCATCGTTATCGGGGTTGTCAGATTTTTGAAAAATATTTTTTAAGTTTTAATTATTAAAAGTGTTCTTTTATATCAGTATTTAATTGATAGTCAGTAACTCTCTTTGAAAGCTAGTTTGCAAATGTACTTGAATAATAAATATTATAATAATTTTTTAGTACTTCAAAAATATTATTTATACAAAAATAAGTGAAATCAAACTAAAAAGGAATTTCACCGTTGTTAAACAAAAAAAAAATAAACAATTAGCAAACCCTTATGTTCATCTTACACTTACGAAAACATTGTAGAAATGGCATTTAAATTGCGAACTATTTTATCCGAGCGGGAAAATTAATACAGCAGAATATAAATACAAATCTCTATGCTGTAGACAAGAACAGCAAATAGTAAAAGGTGCTGCCAATTGGGTGATCCTATATCAGCTTTAAAATTAGTTAATGTTTGGGGTATGCCATATTGGGAATCAGACAGCGGGGTGACTGGTACAAACGATTTACTGTAATTTATATATTTCGTTTCCTGCTATAGCTGTGTGGTTTTAGACCAGTAAGTATTTACTTGGTACCTATATTTTATTACATCAGTATGGTTTTTTGCCGACAATTGGAAACAGAAGGTCAAGGTGAATTATCGGGTATAATACCACTAGTGCATCAAAATTACCGATAATTCTGATTGAAGGCGTGTTGTATTGTAACTGAATGAGTTTATTTTCATTTTTGATTAAATCCGAAAGAGCCCGACTTCGAAGAAGGAGGGCTTTTTCGAGATTTAATCAAAAATGAAAATAACCGAATGCAGTTACAATACTACAACACGCTTGAAAGCAGAATTATCTGGTTATTTTTGATGCACCAGTGGTATTCGGTGGAATATTTCCCGAAAAATTGTATTTCATATTAAAAAAAATACATTATTGTACAATAAATTACGTAATAAGTAACAAATTTATTAAAAATATACTTAAAATTAGGAATAAAATGTGTTTCCGCTAAAAGTACAATTAGAATAATTTACAATGTGATTTAGTATTAGTAGTAGTAAAAACTTGATTATGATTGATAGCTACCTACTGGGGGATTATCGCTTTTACTGTGGAATTATCGCTTCTACTGTGGAATTATCGCTTCTACTGTGGAATTATCGCTGTAATTCTTGCGAAAGACCACACTTCTTATGAGATTTTTTATATATGAGGGAAATATTCGCAGGAATATAATGTGTCTGTACCAGGGTCGGCCATCGGAAGCGAAATAAGTCCGGATTTAAAAAACAAAGATTTACATGTTCAAAGTCAACGCATTATTTCAAATATGTACGCATGATTAAAAAAAGAAAATCCGGGAAAAACTGAAAGTGTGCTTTGTACAAGTATCTACTTGTAATGAATTAACACAACTTGGGTTTATGGGGGTGACAGACACAAAGTCTCGGTCTCTCAAATAGTTTTACTGAGACCGAGACTTTGTGTCTACCAACCCCATAGATTTGTAAAATCAGGTCTCTTTGAGAATACGGCCGACTTCTTTCAATTACAACTTGGGTTTTATAGGAATTTATAACATAATTAATTTGGGGACTGTAATCGGTCATGCCATAAAGCGCAAATCAATAAATCAAAAATTCAAAACGGCTGACAATACTACAAGGGATTTTATTCTGCAAACTATTTACAACTTTTACGAGGATAAAATAGTGCCAACTTTAGAACTGGTTCGTGATAAATTGCGAGGTTACCCTAATTATAAGTAACAATCTTTAGAAACATTGCGTGGTGTTTTGTTAAAATGTGGTTTTAATCATATAAAATTAGATAATCTATTGGTTATAATGGAATCCCCGCGTATTATTAAACTACGATAGGACTATTTGCGCAAAATAAAGGAGTACCATGAATCCGATAAAAGCATAATTTATTAAGACGAAACTTGGTTTGATACTCATAGTCATGATGTTGTTAAGTATGGTTGTGTAGACAGTACAAATTGTACTTTTGGTACACCGTGTTCGAGAGGAAAACGCGTTATCATGCCAGAAGTAAAGATTGCTTTATAAAGGGTGTCCCAAAATGAACGCACATTTTTATTTGTTAACAAAACACATTTATTTCTTGAAATATGTCAAAACTTTACTGGGATTAGAGAGAATACATATCACGATTAAGTGTGAAATACAATATCCGACAAATGTCCACCGCGGCTTTGCTGGCAGGCCCTTGCCCTTTTGGCGAAATTATTGATAACATTTTCACATATTTGTGAACGAATTTCAACAATGACGCGTCGAATTTCGTTCTTCAAGTCAGGAATTGCGGCTGGTTTATTGGCATAAACACGAGTTTTAAGAAAACCCCAGAGAAAGAAGTCGCACGGTGCTATATCGCAGGATCGTGGTGGCCAATCTTCTGATCACCATTGCGAGATATGACACGACCAGGAAATTTCAGTCGTTACGAGTCCACTGTTTCACGCACAGTGTGACAGGTCGCTCCGTCCTGTTGAAACCATAAGGTTTCCACATTAATTCGGTCTAATTCAGCCCACAGAAACTCTTCTAACATTGCACGATAACGTTCGCCATTCACCGTTAGTGCAGTTTCAGCCTCATCTTCAAAGAAGTATGGCCCAACTATTCCGCCGAAAAAAAAACCGCACCAAACGGTGACTCGTAGAGGATGCATTCGTTTTCCGTGAATAACACGAGGATTCTCTTCCCCCCAAATTTGACAATTCTGCTTAATAACGTATCCATTTACTTGAAAATGTACCCCATCTCTAAACAGGCAGTACGCGGCCTGTTGATTGTATGTTTCAAACTAAACCACTTTGCTCAAATTTCTTGATTAATCTTTGCACTGTCGTATGTTTTGGTGTATTATTTCTTCCGAAAACGGCTCGCACTCTACGGACTGTTTCCGCATAACATTCGGTAATTTATTTATTAATAAGGCATCAATCAAGGTTTAGGACTAATGCGTGGGCGGGGATCATTGGGATTGGGCCCTTCATTTTAGAAGAAAGGTTTGCAATTCTTGCATCTATGAATTTAAATGATTTATTGGAAAATGTTCCCTTGCAATCCCTTGTCTGATCATTTTGGTAATTGTTGGAGAGGTCGCGGCGGACTATGGCCACCTAGGTCTCACCTAAATCCTTTGGAATTCTTTTTTTGTAGTCATCTGAAAGAACATTTATAATATGTTTTCACGATAACAACGCGCTGTTCTACCGTGTAGCGTTCCATGGCTATTAATCGCAATAAATTTTCAGAAGCATACTCTGACAAGAACGAAATTGCCACGATATTTAAAATGTGCGTACATTTTGGGACACCCTTTACTTAATGTGTCGCTCTTGCCAGCAAAGAATATCACTCTATAGTCAATCTCCAACTTTAAGCGCAGTTGTGTTGAGTAGTGAAACGAGTAGCGATGTATGGCAAAAATTGCGTAGCTCATGTAATAAAAACAGAAATGAATATTCTGTTTCACCACCTATAGTGCCAGTAGCAATCCAACCTGGAAACGATTCTACTTCTAAAAGTTCTGACGATTTCAGTTATTAAATTGTTTATGAATTTTAAATTAATTATGTTCCTTTAACACGTATCTTAAGAACTTGTTATATTACAGAACGTTTACTGTGGTTCTGCTGATGCGATCAATTTGTTGTTAAAATATATATAGTGAATTCTAACTACTTACTGTATACTCCAACTAACATAGTACTTGCACCTATCTTTCCTTGGTAAAAAAAAACTCATACCTCCTGGCGGTCCTGGCTGGACAAACACAATTTTTTTAAATTGTTTTTGGCAAAATGCGTATTATCTTTTCCCGAAAGAGCATTTTAAAAATACTAAATGCATGTGTTCTTGGCAGGCGAAGTCACGGGTACCAAACCTCTTATCGATATTAACTATATTTTTTGTTTTTGGCAAAATTAGCATTTTTCTTTACAGGAAGACCATTTTAAAAATATTCTCTGCAGGCAAAAATAATGAACAAGCTGTAATATATATACTGTTTAATCATATTAGAAATTTACAACAATCCGCATTTTAATTATTTGGTAGAAGCGACGCCTATGGACAGGAGTTTATTGCTTTTTTATGCCATGAAATGGAACAACTATATAACTAAACTTTGCTGCCTAAAGTGGAAAATAAACCAAAAAGGTAAGAATTATACTTAAATTATTCTAAACCTTACAAAATAAGTGTAGGAGTCTAACTGTTAACATGGTTTTATAGCTATTATTGAGTGTTGGTGGGCAATTCTTTACTATTGATATATAAAATGAATACTTTTCTTGGCTCTAAATAAGCAATTGTAAGAAAAAGTAGGTTTTATGCGAGAATCCAATCGCACAGCTGAAACAAACCCAAAAAACAAAGTTGATCCAGATATTCTCCAGAAAATATGTCATGTAGATCCGAGTCCGTGTCGTTAAGTAAGTGAGAGTGAAGTTGACTGTCTTGCTACCCCAAGAAAATTAAAAATGCCAGATATCGTAGAATGTTGGAAAAAAATCTGCGTTCTTCAATATAATATTTAGTGCTCTTCGACGGAACAGAGAAGAATAGTTGATGAGATTTTTCTTCTGAGGGGATGAGATAGATACAAATACAGTCAATATTAACGCACGTAATGGAATTGGCTGATGCTGATGACTAATTGACAAAGAAAGATGGCAGTATAAGAAAATGGAACGCATACGAGCAAACGCCAACGGAGACCTTTATATAGGTACAGATTAAACTTTCAAACATAAACTGCATAACTTATATGGGCGTATCACCTAACAGATATTCTTCAAATCAATTCTCAATGGGGTTGCAAGTAATTCTTCTACAATACGAACTTCTCAGGTATCTCTAAAGATTTAGGCGATATTTTCCTAGCCAAGTTTAAAAAATATTAATTAGGTAAACCAATTCCTAAACGAAAAAATAATTTAGTTCAAAAACTATAATCTCACATACCTGCAAATAGACTTTTATTTTGGCCTAATAATATGTTTTTAACTAGTTTATATTGTTCTAGCTACAAATATTATCTCCCCGATAATAATAAGTGATTAGTCTCTATTCGTAATTTCTCAAAACAAATTTTAAGTAGGGCAGCAACTAGTCTTTGCAGGATAGTATGACACTTTATAGGATATTTTATGTCCTCCATCATTGCAGTATAAAAAGTCAAAATTTACGAGACCTGCTTGAGCAATGCCTTGCGATAAATCCTTTCACTATAAGATATAATTCGAAAGATGGTAGTTCGAAAGTTTTCTTTACATTTTAGTATACAGGGTGTCCGGGAAAATGTGGAAAATCTCTCGGATTCAGATAGAGCATGAAAAAATAAGATGACACGTCCCTAGAAATTATTTTCTTACAGGTTAGTTCAGGTTAGTTCAGGTTTTTCTTAAATACCTAAGTTTCGCAAAGTACTTAATATAATTTAATAAAAATTAAATGTAATGGACACTAGTAGAGACCTCTTAAAATAGTGTTCTTGAAACAAATTTAACTTTTTTAGTTTACCAGGGGTGGACTAAGCTTTACAATCCGTATGATAAATTTAAGACATGTTTATGATGATCATGTAAACGTTGATATGACATTTAATCAGTTTAAAGAAATGTGTTTATTGTGGTGGCGAGAGATGTTTGGAGGATTTTTGGTAATAGATAAAGTTCCACTATGAATTCAGGCAGATATCGAAAAGAAGTTCATTCACATATTATTTTATAAAAACAAAATCATGAGACTAAAACAAGTATTTTAAACCAATCAGTCATAAATGAAAAATTACCATTGCAACTTGTTAAATCAAGGAGTGCAGTTAAGAAAAAATATCAAGCTTTAAAAAACGCAAAAATTGGGTCTCATTCGAGACTGGAAGAAACTTATACACCAATAACACAACCTTTGCAACAATTAATTTTAACCATGGGTAAAATTAAATTTGTCGTCATAAAAAAGATGAACCGTCATTTACAAGATTTTATGAAACATCAACCTCCCATACGATCCTGTATGATAAAGACTTAAAAAGAATAAATCTGGATAGCTAGCATCTTAGACTAAAAAAAGGTACTCTTGTTTATTGTCGATAAAATAAACCGTTTTCGAGAAAAATAATAATAAACGAATAGTTGTTGAAGAGTTTTGTTCGCAAAAAATGCGCGTTTTATTTATTTATTAGCACCAAAAGAACGTCCTGTTGTTGCAACCGTTACTGTGGTACGAAACAATAAAATATCCTGCATTTTAGAACTTGTCATCTTTCATATCGCTGACACATTGATCCTTTACTTTGATATTAATTTACTGATTTTTGGATTTCGTAGTGAATTTAATTGTGAGCCAGTTTGAACTATGGAATACACGTTTATTGATTATGCAGATATGTATTTAATGTATGGTCTTGCGCAGGAGCGGATCCAGAACCTCGTTGGGGGGGGGGGTCACTCACAAAAAAGTAATATATTTAACTTTTGTGTATTAATGCTAATATACAGGGTGTTTCAGAACATGTGGGCAATCTATCGGATTCATATAGATTAAGTGAAAAACATCCCGAGTTCATATAATCTTTTTTCCTAAGAGCCCCCCTCGAGGAGATATATGCCCTTAAAGGCCGGTCCTGAAAACTAGTTTTTTATTGATAGCCTTTGAATTGCCCTGTATATTTTAAATAAAATTTAGTATGATGTACACCAAGGAGAGATTCATTAAATAGGCCTAATAATAAAAGGTATAGTTCATTCTGTGGGCCAGGGACGGACTAGTTCGGGCATAAATAACCTTACATTTTTGGCAGGTGTCATGCTACCGGAATTTTAATTACATTTTTGGATAGCTTACGCATTTGAACGCAAAATAGATACTCTTTGTATATATTGATAAGTTGTACCGTTTTCGAGAAAAATCCACTTAACCGTTAATTTGCTTTAAAACGTTTAATTAATTCTACTCTCGATCCTACTTGAACCCGTTTAATGTTTTATCGTAACAGAAGTCTTTGTAAATTGTCACGACATAATATGATTTTAAGATTAGTTGTGTACATCCTACCAATTTTATTTAAATTTAAATTAAAATATACAGGACGATTCAAAAGGTTATCAATACAAAACTAGTCTTTAGGGGCATATATCTCCTCGAGGGGGGCTCTTAGGAAAAAAAATTATATGAACTTACGATGTTATTTTCCCCTGATCTATATAAATCCGAGAGATTGCCCACATGTTCTGAAACACCCTGTATAATTAATCTCCAAAATATTAAAAGAAGTTTTCATAAATCATTTTACGGATCAATATAATTAAATTTTATCATGCATTGGAAAATAATATGAGCAAAGTAAATATAATATATAATTTTTTTTTGTGGTTCTCTATTTGTTTGGGGGGGGGGTCATGACCCCCATGACCCTCCCCCTGGATCCGCGCTTGGTCTTGCGTCTTGCAATACTTTAGAAGCCAGAAGGTTATATCACAAAATATTTCCTAATCGTACTATGCCAAACCAGAAGACATTTCAACGAGTTGACCAACGTCTAAGGGAGAATGGAGGGCGATTTCAGTTAATAAGGCAATACATACTATTGACTTTCTTCATAATTTTACGGAAGTTTGGAAAAAATAATACTGATGCTGGTCTGAGAAGATCTGTACGTACGCCGCAGTTAGAGGAAAATATTATAAATGCTTTAGATGACAATCTATCAACGATCACTCGAAAATTATCAGCAGAGTTTAATACATCGAAAACAATAGTACATGAAGGTCTTCAAGATCAGCTGTTATACCCATATTATTTGCAAAAAGTACATGAACTGATTCCTGAAGATTTTCCTTGTAGCTCGTAGTTTGCAAACTGGCTATCGGACCAGCAACGAAATAATATAAACTTCATTAGCATTATTCTTTTCACGGATGGAGCAAGGTTAACCAATTACGGTATCACCAATTTACACAACACATATGTATGGGCTGATAAATATTCTTTTGCCATTATTGTTTCGCATCATCAACATAAGTTCCAAACTATTAATATATTAATATCTGGGCAGGAATCTTTGGCAGTTTTTTGATTGGACCATTCGTATTTCCCAAACGCTTGAACGGACAACTTTATTTGGAACTCCTCCAGAACGCTTTTCAGGATTTCATAGAGCACTTGCCACTTGAAACCCGCCAAAACATGTGCTTACTTCATGTACGATGGGGCACCACCTCATTACAGCGTTGGTGTGCGGGAGCACTTAAATAACGTCTATCCGAACCGTTTGATATGTTGAGGAGGATCTATTGCCTGGTGTATTCCACTCCGGTCGGCACTAGGAAGGAACGTCTACCGAGAATCACGTTTCATTGTGATGTGATAAAGACCAAAGCTGGGTTGTTGTGACGGACACAGCAGTCCTCAATTCGTTGTACCCACAAGTGTATCATACTTCACGGAGCCCATGTTGCACCCTCTTCAGAAGTTTTTCAATAATTTCGTTATGGTGCCTCATATTACATCACTGCATTTTCTAAATTTTTGTATTTTTTCGGATTAAACAACTTTAAATGAAACTTTTCTGTTGTTTGAATGGCTTTCTTATCACATTTTGTTGTTGAGAAACAATATAGAAATCATAGTCGTGTCTTTTATTAAAAGTAAACCATGAATTCGTTTACTATTCTTTTTCTCGAAAACGGTTCATTTTATCGACAATGAGCAAGAGTACCTTTTTTCAGTTCAAGGTGCAAGGTACCCAAATTTATTTTTTTTACGTCTTTATCATACAGGCTGTTAAAAATCTAAGCATTAAGTTGGAATGCTTTAATCGCCCCTGGTAAACTAAAAAAGCTAAATATGTTTCAAAGACACTATTTTAAGAGTTTTATTAAATTTTATGAAGTACTTCATAAGTTATTCAAGAAGAACCGATTTCTAGCGGTGTCCTTCAGGGCACATATCTCCATAGGTAGAGCATATAAGAAAAAAATTTATAGATACTTGTCATCTGATTTTTTCATGTCCTATCTGAATCCGAGAGATTTCCCACATTTTTCCGGACACACTGTATATCGATATTTAAAAAGTGAAGTTATGTGGTACCTCGACCAACTTGTCAGAATCAGCTATTGCGGAATACTTACTAAACGAACAATTATTTCAGTCACATACTTCTAAAATATATAAAATTTAGTTAGCGGGCCTAGTTTGTAAAGTAATGGTTAATCTTAAAATTTCACCCTCGCCATTCTGTCAAGAATGGTTCAGCAACATTAATATTAAATTAAATTTGTTTTATCATGGTATATTATTATTATTATGTTCTTTAAGCTATAAGGGGGTAAAAAGTAAAAATATCCCTTTTGGATAGCAGATACGACTTGGTTTATTATGATCTTTTTTTATAAGTGTGACTAGATTATTATATCTATAGCTTTATATTAAAAAGGAACAGAAAACAAACGGTACAGTGTCAAATGGGTTTAGATAAGTAAACCTTAAGACATTGCACTCTTAATTTATGAAAACATTTTTTTCTGGATATTTAATGTTTTTGTCTAAATTGAAAATTTTACGAATTATTTTGATATTTTATTAAATGATATAGTTAACCTTACAATTGTTGTTACTATATGGACTTACATGCTCCTTAACTGACACTTCTTTAACCATCCAAAGAAATTCACAAATAGCAAATATCAGAGCTATAAATACACCAGCTGCCATTACGACAAATACACCACCGACATGATCTAATCCTAGTTCTGCTGCTGCGGCATCGTCTGAGTGTTGTTCTTCCTGAAGAGAAGAAAACATATTTTTCTAACTTTCATTCAAATTAACTGGTATACAGAAGGGCGGCTAGTTTGATTTCATTCAGAACAAAAAAGCCTTTAAAAAAATTATGTGTGGATCTATGAGCCACATAAAATCAAAATGGTCTCCAGGGTGGCCGTTTAGTGTGGCAAAGTAGAATAGGTCCGTTTGTATTTATAATACACAAAAAATGTTAATATAAAAGTTGAAGGACAGTGAGTTATAACGTAAAATTATTTTACACCCTGTATATTTTTGCACTTTTAGATTCCCCTCGATATTCCGCGTATCGTGGCAAACATAGTTTTTAATTATTTTGCAATGTTGCCAAGTTATTTAAAAGTATTCTTTTTTGGAAGAAGAAACTTGCCACCTTAAAAATTAAAATATAATTAAATTAACTCAAGACATTCGAAACATTCTAGAGGGTATCAAAGATAAAAACTAATTCAAGACTTAAGACCCTCCTCAGAACATTCCATAGTTTGTCCAGGGTGTGCTCTACAAACGTCTCAACTTTTCACATTTTAAAATTAACTTACTCTTTTTTTTTCAAATGGAACACCCTGTATTTTAATATTTTATCTTGTAGAGTGTTTTGCCCTCTACATCTTCTGTTAAAAGGTTTATTAGTTATTTTTGCTCATTTTGGCGTAATATTTTTTTTAAATAAAGAGTCTGAGAAAAATGTTTTTTTTTTTTTAGTTTTACTTTAATTATAGTTAGCCATGACAGACAAAAGCAAATAATAAAAAAAGTAATAGTTATATTTCATTAAGATATCATTGTCATTTCATTTATTACTTCTTATCAGGTTAAGTTTATATTGTGACAAATATGAATTATTCAAATGTAGAAATGATTTATGTTTTGGGTGCTAGTGATAAAAATACTTTATTAGCTACAAGAATTTATAAAGAACGGTACCCAGGGCGAAGACACCCTGATTAAAAGACATTCGAAAAGCTAATGGAGAGATTAAAAACTACAGGAAGTGTGGCTTATAAAAAAAATGACCGAAGAAAAAGGGTATGCACCGAAGAAAATGAATTCAACGTTCTGTTAAGTATTACTGAAAATCCTCATATTGGTTGCCCAACAGCTGGATAAACAAATTACATCCTTACCACGTCCAGTTGCTGCAAAACCGTAATGATCAGGATTATGGTAAGCGACTTTTGTGCGTGAGTGCAAAATAAAATAAGGTAACATCATAATTTTGTGCATTTAGTTTTTTTTTGCGACGAACCTACGTTCTATAAAAATGGCAACGTCAATAGGCACAATTTTCATTATTATGCCACTACAAATCCTCATTTTGTTAGATTTCACTCACAAAACAGATGGTCCCTAAACGCTTGGGGAGGAATTGTAGAATACTACGTAGTTGGCCTAAATTTTTTCGAAAGAACTCTAACGGGACAGATCTATTTGCTTATGCCTCTTATGCCTCTTACGAAACTAAATAAATTGAAAACGAAATAAATATGACAACTTATTTAGAGAGTAATAATGCGACATGAAATAGGGGTGTTTATCAAAAATTCATTGAATAATAAAATTTGAATTTAAACCAAGAACTACTCCTTGAGTAGGTATTCAAATAGACCCCCATTGTCTCTAAGACAAAGTTCTACGGCGAATGTTGTGAGATGCCCGAAGAATCTGAAAAGGATTTTCTTTTTATTTCATTTCCAGCTTGAAAAATTCGCTGAACCAGATCCTCCCAGGTATCCACCTCCGCTGCATAAACTATGTTGCACATATGATCCCAAAAATAATAATCGAGAGTATCTAGGTCCGGCGATCTCGCTGGCCAGGATGCTGGTTCATCTCTACCATCCACCTTTCAGGATAATTCATATCTAACCAGTTACGAACAGCCGTCCAAAATGGGCAGGGACACCGTCATGTTGGAAATACATCCCCAACCTGGACCTTAACCCTTCAACGGCTAGTGTTATCATATGGTAGCAACTACACTCATCTCTAGTTTGGTCGAAAACCCCCATCTCTAATACAAAATATGCGTATAGGTGATGTTATTTATCCAACAAGTGTTGATAGAATAAGGACCAAAAAGGTAATTGGCCGTAAAATACTATTTGTTTTTTGTACTAGTGCCTTAAATTTCAATATTTAATATGTCTGGTCAACCGGTGGACTTTCAATTAGAGTAAGTATTGTCAGATTTGTATTTTATGCATGTTTAATTTTTTAATGCTACAGAGTGATTCTAAAATATTGTTTTTTACATTAGATATATATATAATTTATAGAAAAATTCAATGATGTAACTCTGTCGCGTGTTTTTTTTTTGTATAACCAGATGGTAACGCTAGCCGAATACGTAAGCAATTTTTGTTTTCAATTTTAGAAAAGGATTTATGTTAGAAGAAGCTCTAAATATCGTCTATGATGACGACATCGATGTTGAGCAAATATTTATTGAGCCTCCAGATCCCAACATCTTAACTGACGAAGATTCAGGTGAAGAGGATGAAGGCGCATTGATTGATAACCTAAATAGGAAGCAGCGTTCAGCTCACGTTGAAATAAGAACTCGTACAAACCAACAGGATAATAATGATATAGAAGACACTCCAATTCAAACCACTGTTCCCAAGGCTTCTAATTTGCCAGAGACACCCGGTAAAAAGAAAATAACTTGGATTGACGGGGACCTAATTCCTACAGAAAGAATTTTTAAATCCGAATCTTACTAGCTATTGTGTCCTACTGAAATATTTGAAACATTTTTAGGTGACGGCATTTTTCAATTTATAGTCAACGAGTCTAATAAATATGCATTGTTTTTAAACGATCCTGAACTTAAAATAACAGTTGGTGAAATGAAATGTTGTTTTGCAATACTTATTGTAACCAGATATGCTGAATTACCAGGGAGAAACTTCTATTGGGATTTCAAAAATGACATGCGAGACGAAATGGTAAGTCAGGCTATGCGACGGGATCGATTTCGACAAATTTTGAGGTATTTGCACTGTGCCGATAATAATACACCTGATAAGTCAGACAAGGTATGGAAACTTAGACCTCTTATGGATATTCTAAAACAAAAGTTTATCAACAACTGGATACCAGAACAAAATTTAGATTGCGACGAGTCCATGATCAAATATTTCGGCCGGCATCGGTGTAAGCAGTTTATTCGAGGAAAGCCGATTAGATTCGGATACAAAATGTGGTGTTTGAATGCTCCGTCCGGATATTTGATAAATTTTGATTTGTATCAAGGCAAAAATCCAAGAGGAAATGTTTTCTATGAGCGGGAATTTGGAAAAAATATAGCACCAATTCTTAGTATGATTGATGAGATCCCTGATAATATCAAAAGCCTACCATTTAGATTTTATTTTGACAACCTATTCACCGGTTTTAACGTTTTATTTGATTTAAAACAGCGTGGTTATGATGGTACGGGCACAATACGAGAAAATCGTTTACCCAAGTCATGTCCACTTTTGCTAAAGAAGGAACTTAGAAAAGAGAAACGAGGAAACTACATTGCAAAAATAGATAAAGAGGATGGTATAATGGTTCTGAAATGGATCGATAACAATGTAGTGACATCAGCTTCAACATGTCACGGTATACATCCCATAACTAGTGTAAAAAATTTTCAAGAACCGACAAAAAGGTAATAAATGTAAATCGTCCATCACTTATCACCGAACACAATAGATTTATGGGTGGAACTGACCTCCTAGATCAAAATACTTCCAGATATAGGATAAGTATCAATGTAAAAAACTCATTAGTACATTGTGCTGATGATGGCCCACTTATTTAATTGTGTCAATGAAGTTTCCTGTTTCCTGACAAAGTGAGTAAAAACCAAAAAATACATTTCTTATTACTTCTCAGAACAAATTGTCAACAAATAAAATAGGTAAATAACTCGAATTTACATCAGCTTTCTAACAACGACATCTTAAATAAATTTTATAAATAAATTTTACAAATTGGATTTTCCTCGCTTTTAGGAAGCACTGAAGATGGCCTAAGGCCGAAAGCGCTCTGCAAATTTAAATATTTTCAAGATTATACCCTTAATACACAAAAAAACGACTTTTTTCCTTCTTTTTTCAAAATAGTGTACACAGCCCTACCTGATCAATAATAATAACAGCAGACAATATCTGATACAGAAATGTCAAAGGAAACATATATCAATTTTAATCCATGCATGGCCTTCTATTTACAAATTTCACTTTGATTGTTATTCTTATTAATTATCTCCTTTATGGACGTGATTTTCTTTAAAACGATTTTACCCAAAAACTGTAAATCCCATGAAGGTGAACTAACGGTACCATTTTTACGCAGAATACTTCGAAATTTCATAATTATCAAGAAAATAATAAAGAAAACGACTGGTTAAAAAACTGGGAATATTTTAACCCTTAACCACCCCGGTATGTGACGCCTATGACTAAATTTTTGAAATTCTGAGTTCAGAAACTGATTTATCGTCAAAAGTTTATAACCACGCCTAATTTCAAAACTTAATTATGATCGAGTTCAAAAATACTTAAAAAAAAAACGATTTCAGAGTTCCCTTAACAAGCAATTCTGCACTGTCTATATGGAAAAAATTCTATTATTTTTAGCCGAAGAATATGGTGGTAAATTATTGCCCCTTAATTTCGGGACACCCTGTGTAACTCGTACATTTTATTTAGTTTTAAATAAGGAGACAAGAACTTGCGGTTAGGGTTTTTGTGGCAAGTGTAATGTGACCCGTAGCTGAGAAATTTTCTATAAATTACTTATTACTATCTATACTATTACTACAAAAACTTTTTCTTGACTCGTCTTATTGGGAGGTTTATGTTTACCGCGTTTACCTACTGGAGAAGTGCTTCCAATATTCTTATTTTAGAGCACCCTGGTCAGTCTTCCATGACTTACTATGAACACATTTTTAGAAAATGTTTTACACCCCGTGATGATTGTTATTGGCCTAAGCCACAGACGAGAAATTTCATGTTTAAAGAGCTGGCGCCATAGTGGCCCAACCTGAAGTTGTGCCAGTCCGGCACAGAGGCGCAATTCGTTATAATGAATGATAGAACGAATTAGTGCCGCCATCTGTGATTAAAAAACAAAATGTGGCTTGGGCTCCTTTAGCACTGAAAGGATACCATTAAGTTGGGCTCCTTAAGAGGCCTAGCGTAAATCAACATTGTTGTGGTTTATCTTACTCAATTTATCAACGCCTCATATATGATCACCATTATGTAAACCTTTAATTAACGATTAAAGAATTAAAAACTAAAAAATACATTTCAAATATTTTGTTAGATGGCTTAAACAATACCGATACGTTTTTGTTCAGCATATTAATATATACATTCCTTACCGTACATTGCCCGCCTCCATTCATTTCAGTCCACCACTTCTTTTTCAATCTATGTAAAACTCCCATTTCCTGCATTTTAAGAATGGCTTCGTTAAACGATTTCCGGTATTGAAAATCTAAAAACAGAGATCGAACAAACGTATGGTATTTCTGAAATCCAATATAATAAGCAAGGAACACTTGTTTCCAACAAAAGAAATAAATAAAGATTCCATTCGCATGACATTTTCCTTTACAAAGTGAACGCTTATAAGTCCTTAACAAAGTGAGTGCCTATAAGTTCTACACTGAGAAAAGAGTCGCATAGCCGTTATTAAAATTTAAATAAAAACAAGTTAAAACTTTATTGCCATTTGAGACAGGGATAAAGTTTAATACCAACAAGCAAACTCGTTTACTTAACACTGGTTCACTTACCACTGGTAAACAGTTTAATAAACAATCCGCTTTTAATCAGAAGTAAAAATTAATCTGCCCCTTTACTACCGTTTATTGAATATTTTAGTAACCTTTAAAACAGTTTACAGCATTTAGTAAATCAATAAATAGTAAGAGAATAGTTTGCTACCCTTTATTAAATAATACATTACCCTTTATTAAACCGTTTACTGTCCTTTATTAAATAGTTTACTATATTTTATTAAAACCTTTACTGCCCTTTATTATAAAGTTCATTACCCATTACTAAATAGTTAACTACAGTCCATCTTTAAATGGCGCGAAATAATAAATGCTCATTAAATATGCAAAACGCATACCGGGGTATCGAGAACAATTTAAACACCATCCCTTAAAATCTATTGTGTTTACATTAAAGGATCCAAATAATGAGCATTCTTTAGGTAGGTCCACCCTAAATTTATCGCAAGCCATTATTATATTTTAGGGTTTACCATTGTTATTGGGAATATCCGTTAGCTAGGAGCGTGTTTTGGGGAAGTTTTTAAATTAAAAATCTTAAACATGCCTGTTCTCCTAAAATTGTATTATTTTATATTCGTAGGTATTTACAACATATGAAAACATTTAAAAAATCGTATTAACTAATAAATAATAATGGGTGGTACTATTATAATTACAAAAACAAGATATTATATAGAATCTTACAAACAAAGCATTTTCAAAAGGCGAAAAATACTTTGTCGTTATGGCTTAATCATAATCCGATTCGGAAGATGAACTTTTATTAACATCGTTTATAATAAGCGGTTCAACTACTTCTTCGATTATCATATCTGCCTGCCACATTTTGGCTTCTCCTTCTTTCACATGATCGATACACTTTTTCCACTTTTCCGCACTGATTTTACCCATAGCTTTATTAAAGAGTCTTTTTAAATCCACAATTTTATAAGTCGTATTTTTTTTCTGGCGACATCTGTCGTTATTTAAGCCCATATAAGTTCGATCGGGTTTAATTCACAGTAGAAAGGAAGTAGTCTGAGCATAGATATTCCTCGTAACTTTGCCATTTCATCGACTACATATTTTTTGAATGCGTTTTTATGTAAATTTGCTAGTGTTGTTGTTCCAAGCTTAGTTTGATGACATAAAAAAGCGTTAAACTCCTGGCCATAGGCGTCGCTTATCATAGCTGGTTCATTATAGTTTATATCGATAAAAGGTTTGTACCCGTGACTTCGCTTGCAGAGAATATCCTTAAAATGGTCTTTCTGTAAAGAAAAATGCTAATTTCCCCAAAAACAATTAAGGAATGTAATTAATTTCGATAAGAGGTTTGTACCCGTGACATCGCCTGCAAAGAACACATGTATTTAATATTTTTAGAATGGTCTTTCGGTAAGAAAAATGCTTATTTTGCCGAAAACAATTTAAAAAAAATCCAGCCAGGATCGCGAGTAGGTACTATCAGTTTCCCTTGCCAAGAAAGGGGATAATACTATGTTAGTTGGAATATACAGTTAGTAGTAAGAATTCACTATACCGGGTGTTGCATCGTCGAGCGGGACATAGGAAATCCCATGTAATTTTAAATGGGGTCAATTATTGGCTTCCCTAATTATTTTAGAGAAAAATTCTATTTAGGTTTATTAAAGAGCACTAAAACCCACATTCAAAAGAATAACTTTAGATATTTTTGATGAGCCCGTTTACGGGTTATCGCCGATTTCTTTTTAACTATTTCTCCTTTTTATGGCCGCGTATTTGCGGGCACCAGTCAAGGTAAAAGATGACTGTCAAATAAAGTTGTCATTTTGAAATGTGTGCTTTATTGTTATTAAAACTCGTACATCGAAAATATTAAAGGTGTATTTATGAGTACAAATTAATCTGAATAAAACTAAAATAAAGTATCCAATTACAAGGTTAATTATGACATTTTACATGTTTCAATATTTTACTAATTAATAGGTCGGTACTATTAAATTGTTAGAACTTTAGGATTTAAGAAGATGTTCAAATATTCCTCCATTGACTGCTAGACAATAACCGAGGCGATCATAAAATTCTCTTCTTACATTCACTAGTTGGTAAACTGAAATTCTATTGCATTCGGCAGAAATAGCATTTTTTAACTCGTCTAGATTTGGGTATTTTTTATCTTTGTATATCCTGTTTTTTAAATGGCCCCAGAGAAAGAAATCATTTGGCGATAAATCAGGAGACCTGGCTGGCCAATTTACTGTATGATTTAAGCCAATAACATTTCCATTAAAAGCACGGTTTAAATATTCCCGGACAGCCAGGGTACTATGTGCCGGGCAGCCATCCATTTGGTACCAAACTTCCTGATTTTCCCTGGCGGCATCATGTAAAGTAGGTAAAATATGATCTTCAAGTAGTTCCAAAAAATATTCTGCATTTAAATTTCGTGTAAGAAATAATGGCCCGATAATATTTTCTCCGAAAATCCCAGCCCATATATTAACTTTTTGTGGATATTGCGTCCTTGTTTCCACAAACCTGTGTTGGTTTTCCTTGCTCCAATATCGATAATTTTGAACATTGGGTTCATTGTTTAAGGTAAATGTGCATTCGTCAGTGAAACAAATGTTTTTTAAAAATTCCCTATCCATGTTTGCTCTTTCCATCATACCAAAACAAAACTCCTGTAGTCGTATTTCGTCCCTATCTCTTAGCTCTTGGTGCTTTTCATATTTGTATGAATAATATTTATGTCGTTTCGAAGCTCGTAACGCTGTGGTGTGATCTAATTCTATGTCATCGTCAAGTTTCCTTGTGCTGATCTTCCCATCATTTTCTTCCACGCACAATAAAACTTGCAAGTCCCTATCATTTCTTGCATCTCTTCTTTGTTCCTGCCTTTCTTCACATCTGCAGTTATTTATTACAGTGCCATTTGTCTCAAATTTCTTGATAGTCCTTTCGACTGTGAATTTTGCAGGTATCGGTCTATTCGGATACAGCGCAGCAAACATGTCTGAGACATTTTGATAACCATTTCCTTGATAATACCATTTAATCATCAATATTTTTTCTTCAGAAGTGTAATTCATTGCTAATATTTTCGATGTACGAGTTTTTATAACAATAAAGCACACATTTCAAAATGACAACTTTATTTGACAGTCATCTTTTACCTTGACTGGTGCCCGCAAATACGGGGCCATAAAAAGGAGAAATAGTTAAAAATAAATCGGCGATAACCCGTAAACGGGCCCATCAAAAATATCTAAAGTTATTCTTTTGAATGTGGGTTTTAGTGCTCTTTAATAAACCTAAATAGAATTTTTCTCTAAAATAATTAGGGAAGCCAATAATTGACCCCATTTAAAATTACATGGGATTTCCTATGTCCCGCTCGACGATGCAACACCCGGTATATATTTTAACAACAAATTAATCGCATCAGCAGAATCACAGTAAACGTTAAATTAATTTAAAATTCATAAACAATTTAATGATTGGAATCGTCAGAACTTTCAGAAGTAGAATCATTTCCAGGTTACATTACTACTGGCGCTATAGGTGGTGAAACAGAATATCTATTTTTTTTATTACATGAGCTACGCAATTTTTCCATACATCGCTATTCACTTCAATATTATTAAGGACAACTGACAAGAGCAACACATTAGGTACAAAGCCATCTTTACTTCCAGCAAGTTAACGCGTTTTCTTCTCGAACACGGTGTACCAAAAGTACAATTTGTACTGTCTACCCAACCATACTTAACGACATCATAAGTATCAAACCAAGTTTCATTTAAATAAATTATACTTTTATCGAATTCATAGTACTCCTTTATTTTGCGCAAATAGTCCTCTTGTAGTTCAATGGCACGCAGGGATTCCATTATAACCATTAGATTATCTAATTTTTTTATGTTTAAAGCCACATTTTAACAAAACATTACGCAATGTTGTTGTAACCTCGCAATTTATCACGAACCAGTTCTAAATTTGGCACTGTCCTCGTAAAAGTTGTAAATAGTTCGCAGAATAAAATCCTTGTAGTATTGTCAGCCGTTCTGAATTTTTTATTTATTGGTGTGCGCTTTATGGAATGACCGGTTACAGTCCCCAAATTAATAACGTTATAAATTCTTATAAAACTCAAGTTGTGTTAATTTATTACAAGTACATTCGTATTTTCAGTATTTCCCGGATTTTCTTTTTTAAACACGCGTACATATTTAAAATAATGCGTTGACATTGAACATGTAAATCTTTGTTTCTTAATTCCGGACTTATTTCGCTTTCGATGACCGACTCTGGCATCGACTTATTATATTTCTGTGATTATTTACCTCATCCATTATAAAAGCGGGTTGATTTTCACCTGATTATTCAGCGATAATCTCCCGCTCTCCGGTGAAAATCACCCTTGTCAAAAGTGAAAATCTCACCCGTCAGAAATCCAGCGATAATCTCCCGCTCTCCGGTGACAATCACCCTTGTCAAAAGTGAAAATCTCACCCGTCAGAAATCGTTAGTTTTTTATTTGGTAAATAATCTTCAAAATACATTTCGGGATTGGGAAATAATCAGAAAATCATTCTCAGATTTTTTGCCATTAGGAAATCGCTCTCTGGCAAGCCCTCGAGCGATTTCCACGGCAAAAAATCTTCGGAATGATTTTCGATAATTTCCCTATCCCTTAATATATTACTACAGATAATTCCACAGTAGAAGCGATAACCACGGTTACCGCAAAAACTTTTATTATTGAACTTACTTATGTCAATCTGCGACATTTAAAAAGTGAATTGATTACAAATCAAGATTTAATTTAATTTTAAATATATTTTTAATAAATTTGTTACTTATTACGTAATTTATTGTACAATAATGTTTTTTTTTTTAATATGAAATACAATTTTTCGGGAAATATTCCACCGAATACCACTCGTGCATCAAAAATAACCAGATAATTCTGCTTTCAAGCGTGTTGTAGTATTGTAACTGCATTCGGTTATTTTCATTTTTGATTAAATCTCGAAAAAGCCCTCCTTCTTCGAAGTCGGGCTCTTTCGGATTTAATCAAAAATGAAAATAAACTCATTCAGTTACAATACAACACGCTTTCAATCAGAATTATCGGTAATTTTGATGCACTAGTGGTATTATACCCGATAATTCACCTTGACCTTCTGTTTCAAATTGTCGCCAAAAAGTCATACTGATGTAATAAAATATAGGTAACAAGTAAAAACTTACTGGTCTAAAACTACACAGTTGTGGTGAAAATGAAATATGCAAATTACAGTAAATCATTTCAACCAGCCACGCCATTGTCCGATTTTCAATATCGCCTAACTGAAGCATCAACTGATTGTATAGCTGATAAGGGATCACCCAATTAGCGCTTCACCCTTAACTAGTTACTGTTCTTGTCTACAGCATATAAATTTGTATTTATATGCTCCTCTATTAATTTTCTGACTCGGAGTCTTTCGCACTTTAAATTGCGGGTGAGCCTCAACGAGCTACCGCTAAGGTGTTGTCAGTTCTACAAAGTTTTCGTTAGTGTAGAAGGAAGATAAGGGTTTGTTAATTGTTTATATTCTTTTGTTTATTAACAGTGAAATTCCTTTTAGTTTGATTTAAATTTTTTTTGTGTAAAGAGTATTTCTGAAGCAATAAAATAATTATTATAATGTTCATTAATGGCTTGTTCTTGCTTTCTTTGACATTGGAAATTTCTTGGTTTAAAGTAGATTTGCAAACTAGCTTACAAGGAAGTTATTGACTATCAATTAAATACTGATATAAAAGAACACTTTTAATAATAAAAACTTAAAGAATTTATATATTATTTTTTATATAATAATAAAGATCTGACAATCCCGATTATGATGCCTTTGAAGCCCGGTCGAAGGTTTTTTATCGAGTTTTTTATTTATTAAACTGACTTTGGAAAAAGTGTTCCTATAGTTCTTCTATTAAGGAATCTAATGGAAATGCTATTTGTCTTAAACTAGCCATTGTGTTATTTCACTTTTACGCCCCGCACTTGTCGGTAACTTTTCCGTCAGCCTAGAGTAATAACTTGCATTATCCAATACAATTATTGCATCTTTTGGTATAAGATCCAACATTTGCTCGAACCATTCTTCAAAGACATCGGCATTCATATCTTCGTGATAGTCTCCTGTATTTTTAGATTGGAACATCAGTAGACCACCTTCAACGAAGCCTTTACAACTTCCAATATGGGTTATGATAAGTCGATGTCCTTTTCCAGATGAAGGTAAGTCTTAATCCTATGGATAATCCTTTCAAAAGAGCTTGACTTGAACTTTAAATGTTTTCATCCTGCCAAAATTTAGTCACAGTATGGCCTTCATTTAGCCATGTTTCGTCTAGGTAAAATATTTTTTTGTTTTCTTCTCTGGCTTTCTGATGCTTCTTTAGCAATTTCTTCTCCAACAGACGATGTCGCTTCTGTCTATTAAAATCGATTATCTATTATGTTTTTTCCATCGAAAACTCATATTCTTTTAAATAATTTCCAACGCGTATTTCTACACATACATGGGTAGTCCTGGTCTTCTCGGATTAAGGAAAATTTTGTCCAGCGTGGGAATTTTTTTTTTAAAGAAGCTATGCACTTTTTGCCTTATTCTCTGCATTAAAATGTCATCCAGCTTAAGTTTTGGTCATTCTGGAGAAGTTTTTGGAGGTTTGACGCCAACACTTTTTTCTTCTTTTAAAAGTTTTTATATTGCTGTTTTCCCAACGTTAAGCATATCTACTGTAAATTGCACTGCAGTAGCAACACTTAAATCCGCATTCTTACTTTTAGTAGAACCGTAACAGTTAAGAATTAATCTTTTTCATTTACTGCACATGGACCGATTCTAGGGCGTTTAGGCAATTGTTGAAAAATCACCATATTTAATTAAAAAAACACTGACACTTCATACTTTGACTATTTTCACTGAGAAACAAACACTCATTATAGGTACGCATATATATAAATAGGTGTATTATTATTTCGATAGAGGTGCCCATAAAGGCATAATAACCAAATAATTAGCAAACAGGTAACAGGATTAGGTACAAGAAAAAAAGGAAAAATGATTAGAGCAGAAACGGAATAAGTAACTAGACTCTAATTAGTTTTAATAAAATTGCTTTCTAAAATCCCAGGTAAATGGTACGACTGCACATAATATTAAGCTTAAAAAATTTAATATTAAAAAATATATTTGAAGACAAAACTTGAATTTATATCGATACTTGTACTTATTCTGCACAAAGTTAAAAATTCAGGCCTACTGAAATCCATACATGCCGAAAAATCTTGCACGCCCATGTAGAAGACGGTTTAGATTGATTTATTACTTCGCATTATTTAAAGATAGACTATAGTCAGTATTGCGGGTTATTCATCACTTTCATGCCTTCGAAGAACGACAAATCAATTTGCTTCAATTGCAACTGACTTGAATTGCAATTTAAGTAAATTGATTTGTCGTGCCTCGCGGTTTGAACTGCGCAAAAGTCAATTTGGTTTGGATTATGCGAAAGGACACAACTTATCGGAAAAGCTAAAAATTTTATATTATACTTGGGGTAAAATAAAGCCGTATAAAAATTGCAAAAGTTTCGTCGTCCACCATTTCTACATCATACCTGAATAAGCATTGTCAATTGACTCGCCGATAACTTGATTCTTTTTATAAAGAAATATTAGCCAACTTGTCTTGACAAATATCCTCGACAACGTAATTTAAAAATCTTTTAATCTACACGGTCTACTTTAGCAGATATTGCTTATATTATGATTGCCAATATCATAAACAATAAAAGTATTTAAACGCTACCAAGATTTTCACAATTTCTTTGTCTCACCCTGTATAAAATGCCAAGGGGTCTGAATAAGAGAACCGGCCAAAACGTAACCATCTAAAATGGGAGACAAATTTTTTTTAAAGCAAATTGGCGGGTAAGGGATCTTTTGCAATTTTTGCACGGCTTTATTTTACACCTAGTATAATACGAAAATTTTAGCTTTTCCGATAAGGTATGTTCTTCGGCATAATTTAGACCAAAAAATGGACTTTTGCGTAGTGAAAACCGCATAAAAAAAGTCGACTTATAAAGTAGTATAAGCTGATTAAAAACGGTACTAAAAACTGATTTTGCCGATCTTCTTTTGGTCAGATGGAAACGCATTAGTGATATTTTCTACTTGGCAACACCGCAATTGAAAAATGTCACATCAGCTGTTTACTTATAACCAGTACAAGAGTGTGGAGGTTAGGGCAGGACAGTGTTGATTTTGTTAGAATTACGGTAAGAAATTCAATTCAATGGTTTTTTTTATAATATTTATGCACTCTAGAGTAAGGCGTAGACTCTCAAATATCAATTTTTGCCAAACATTGTATTAAACATGATAATAAGTGACTATGGCGCAACACATTTCTGTGTTTAGGATTTTTCTTTAGTTTGTTGGTTAGGTTTTTGAAGCCAGCTTTTTCTAGGCACATAAGAATACGCACGCGTACTCTTACTTTACCATGCGTACTCTTGCCTCTTATATTTTCTATATAATTGTTTTTTATAATTTTTTCTTAAGAGTTTTCCCGATAAATTTGTGAACATGGGAAAATGTAAAAGCTCTTCCTTTTAAGAGGGAGTTGAAGTTTACACAAAAAGTCGCTAAACCTCAATGATTGCACCCTAAGGAGAAGATTACGCAAAGTAATTTTTTACACACTTAAACCAAGATAAATCCTGATTTGTTTTTGATTGTTACAGGGCACAGCGCCTACAAGCCTTAGTAGATTTCAGCCCATATTCACAGAAGATCAAGAAAAAAAATTGGCAAATCATATTGGGGATTTGGAAATTCGGCCTAACGGTTAAAGAACGACGACGACGAAGAAGGACGTTAGGTCTATAGCCTTTCAATATGTCGATATGAATAAAATTTTACACCGGTATAACTTGGAAGCAAGAATGGCAGGAAAAATTGAACACAGAATTTTGCAGCTAGGAATGCACTTTCAATGCGATATCCGGAGAAATGAAGTTTAGCTTTAACAAAGCAGGGACGCCGCTTTGCCTCCAGCAGTATTTTCTCATATCTATAAGTGACTGCAGACCCCCCCCCTCATTTGAAAGCTATATATACGTCCCTGTAACAAAGACACCGAATATTCAATATAGACGAGACCGGGCTATTAACTGTGCCTAAGAAGTTGAATAAGATTCATTCTTGTAAGTGAAAGAGAACCGTGTCCAATATTGTTTCCGCCGAACGAGGGCAACTAACTACTGCTGTGGTATGCATGAGCGCTGGGGGTGTTTGGGTTCCCCCAGGTCTAGCATTTGCCAGGAAACGTATGAAGGGGTAGCCTTTCTATGGAGCACCATCAGGCACTTTCAAACTGATCTCTGATTCTGGATACATGAGTACGGAATTTTTAACAACTTAGCTTCGGCATTTCTAGGAGCTGGTAAACCTAACAGAAACTGATCCAGCAATCCTAATATTAGATAATCACATTTCCCACTGCTCTCTGGAAGCAATTCTTTATGCAAGAAAAAACTTCATTATTCTTTTAATTTTACCCCCGTACTCTACTCACAAGATGCAACCGATGCAACCGCTGGACAGAAGCTTTTTTTCCGCTTAAAATCGCTTTCTCTGCTGAATGTGATAAATGGATGGTAAGCAATCAAGGGAGACCGATCACAGTTAAGGAAATCATTTGCGTGTACAGGGATATACCGTCACAATCTCGATGTTTACACAGAAGCTGATTTCGCTCTTGCTGAGGTAACTGACAACTGGGTTCAAAGTGATTGTGATAATGAAGAGGAGTTAGTACCTCTGGCTGCCTTAAAAACAAAATATAAGCAAGACTCACAAAAAAAAATGAAGATAGAACACCTACTCGAAGCCCTGACCTTAGCCAGAATGGGCAGAATGTCATTGGAAGAGTTGGAAATTTATCTAAAAATCCAGTTTTGGATAAAAACCCTCTATACTACGAACCTGAACCTTTGTGTTCACACTACGATCCGGGCCCTTCGTGTTTGCAAGTAACGCCAAAAATGATCATGTCTTTACCAAAGGGTAAACATCAGCACATACGAAGCAAAAATCTAAAAAATCCGAAATTCTTTCGTCCACTTCCTATACTAGGCATACAGGGTAGCCGGTTAGTGTGGCAAAGTAGAATAGCTCCGTTTGTATTTATAATACACAAAAAATGTGAATACAAAAGTTGAAGGACAGTAAGTCAGTTATAACGCAAAATTATTTTTGACTCTATATGGTGACCCAACAAGGACGAACAAGAGTTTTTTTTAACAGAACACCCTGTATATTTTTGCACTTTTAAATTCCCCTCAATATTCCGCCTATCCAAATATAGTTTTTAATTATTTTGCAATGTTGCCAAGTTATTTAAAAATATTCTTTTTTGGAAGAAAAACTTGGCACCTTAAAATTTAAAAAATAATTGAATTAACTCAAGATATTTGAAACATTCTTGAGGGTATCAAAGATAAAGACTAATTCAAGACTTAACACCCTCAGAACATTCCATATTTTGTACAGGGTGTGCTCTGCAAACGTGTCAACTTTTTACATTTTTAAATCAATTTATTCTCTTTTTTTAAATGGAACTCTCTGTATTTTAATATTTTATCTTGTAGAGTTTCTTGCCCTCTACAACTTTTGTTAAAATGTACATTAGTTATTTTTGTTCATTTTGGCGTAACATTTTTTTAAAATAAAAAGTCTGAGAAAAAAGTTTTATTTCAATTTTACTTATTTAAGGTGCTTTAATCAGTTTATCTAACTGCTTACATAAACTATCTAATCAAATGTTAAAAGTGTCCTCCATTAGCCTCTATACACTTCTGGGCACGATCTTCAAATTCTTCGCTTAAATTCCGACATATTTCGGGGTAATCGCTTGGAAACAATTTCTTATGCGAATTTTCATGTCTTCTCTAGTTGTCGGAGACATTTTGTACACCTGATCCTTAACAAATCCCCATATAGAAAAATCCATTTTTATCATATTCGGAGATCTAGCTGACCATGATACAGGTTCTCCTCTTCCAATCCATTGCTGACCAAGTTTTGTCTAAGAATTCCCTAGTGAGCCTTGTGGAGTGCACCGGGGATCCATCATGAAGAAACCACATGCGTTCTTGAACTATGTTCGGTATATGGGCAATAAGCTGTGATAAATCATTTTGGAGAAAGTCCAAATAGATCTGTTCCGTTAGAGTTCCCTTGAAAAAATGTGTACCAACTACGTAGTCTCCTACAGTTCCTTCCCAAAGGTTTAGGGACCATCTGTCTTGTGAGTGAAATCTAACAAAATGAGGATTTGTAGTGCCATAATAATGAAAATTATGTCTATTATCGACGTTGCCATTTTTATGGAATGTAGCTTCGTCGCAAAAAAAAAACTAAATGCGCAAAATAATGCTGCACCCTTATTTTATTTTGCGCCCACGCACTAAATTTAAGTCGCCTACCATAATCCTTATCATTAAGCTCTTGCAGCAACTGGAAGTCGTAAGGATTTAATTTGTTTGAGTTCATTATTTTTTGAATCGCCGTTCGTCCAATGTCCAGTTGTTGTGCAAGAGGACGCTGACCAATATGAGGATTCTCAGTAATATTTAACAGAACGTTGAATTCATTTTCTTCGGTGCATACCCGTTTTCTTCGGCAATTTGTTTGATAAGCCACACGTCCTGTAGTTTCAAATCTCTTCATTACCTTTTTGAATGTCTTTTTGTCAGGGTGTCTTCGCTCTGGGTATCGTTCTTCATAAATTCTTGTAGCTAATAAAGCATTTTTATCACAAGTTATATCGACCATTTCTACATTGGAATAATTCATTTTTGTCACAATATAAATTTAATTGATAAGAAGTAAGAAATAAAATGACAATGACATCCTAATAACATTTTACTGTTACTTTTACTATTATTTGATTTTGTCTGTCATGGCTAACTATAAAATAAAATTAAAAAAAAAACATCTTTCTCAGACTTTTTATTAAAAAAAAATATTACGCCAAAATTAGCAAAAATAACTAATGAACCTTTTAACAAAAGTTGTAGAGGGCAAAAAATTCTAGAAGATACAATATTAAAATATAGGATGTTCCTCGGTGTGTTCCATTTGAAAAAAAGAGTAAATTAATTTTAAAATGTGAAAAGTTGACACGTTTGTAGAGCACACCCTGTACAAAATATGGAATGTTCTGAGGGTGTTAAGTCTTGAATTAGTCTTTATCTTTGATACCCTCCAGGACGTTTCGAATGTCTTGAGTTAATTCAATTATTATATTTCAATTTTTAAGGTGCCAAGTTTCTTCTTCCAAAAAAGAATATTTTTAAGTAACTTGGCCACATTGCAAAATAATAATTAAAGATTATGTTGGCCACGATACGCGGAATATCGAGGGGAATGTAAAAGTGCAAAAATATACAGGATGTTCTATTCAAAAAAAAAACTCTTGTTCGTCCTATAGAGTCAAAACTAATTTTATGTTATAACTCACTTACTGTCCTTCAACTTTCATATTAACATTTTTTGTGTATTATAAATACAAAATGAGCTATTCTACTTTGCCACACTAAACGGCCACCCTGTATAGGTTGCGTACTCTTAGGACACAAGTCATCAAAGAGTACGCATTTTCAATTTCTTTTAATTTTAATACATAACTTTTAGAAATGGTTTTAGTTTGCCAATATATCTTATTTTTCTATGATATTATTATATAGCACATCAGCTTTTGGTATTGATAAATAATTTGAAGCAAAAGTTTGTGTTTTATTTACTCAAATAAATTAGGTGCGTACTCTTTTGTGATCCAATGCAAAAGTTTCCGCACATTGATTAAAAGTTTACAGTGACTAAACTATACATTATCGAAGTTACTACTACATTTGTATGCTCATTAGCGATCGACTGCATTTACAAATCCTTTTTCCAATGTCTATGCCCGTAGAAACATCAAAACCATTTAAACTTTTAAAAAACGTAAATTGAAACTATCTTACTAAAGAATATTCTACTTACTTGCAGTCATCGCGATCCCATATCCTTTTGAGTCTATCTGCCTTCCGACTTGTATAAGCTCGCAATTTCGCTCAGTCTCATATTCAATGGAAGAACTTTCCATTAGAAAAGCGTATTTTCTCTTGCTGGTTATAACCCGCTTGACACCATCGGGATTGCTCAATTCGAAAACTGTCGGATCTGCCGACTCCATTTGAACCCACATTTGATGATAGGTCGAGAAATTCGAATCTTTGAAAAACGAACAGGTTGATCCGCCTATAAAATAAAATAGAGTGTTTAAATGACGACTCAATTTAAAATACATCAGTAGTCTCTTAACTATACAGGGTATTCAGTTTTTAACGTTTTTATTTTGCCTAATTATTTAATAATTAATTTTAGCTTAATATTTCCTTGGTTTCAAAAATATATCAAATTTTGTGAAAACACAAAAGATTGTTCCATATGTCGTAAAAGGTTTATTATTTGTTTTTTAATGCGGTTCATATTGTTAGTCTTTTGTACATAACTTCTTTGCAAATGCTGACTTTCATTTATATTCCTTTCTCTCTCTCATCAGAAACCAACAATAATCTCCCAGCATTGCTGGATCCCATCTGCCTTGGTTGCGTTGCTCCATTGTAAGTATGTCCTGGTGGAACCTTTCTCCTTGCTCGTCACTGACCGCACCCAAATTTTCTGGGAAAAAAAATTGAAATGGTAGTGCAGGTATTGTGTATTTTAAAAATTCTTTTAAAAGAACTCCACGCAGCTAATTCCGCATCATTTAATTTTTGATCCAACTGTTGATCTCTTACTATTTTTCTAATTTGTGGTCCAACAAATATTCCTTCGCATTTCCCTCTTTATCTAATGCTTTAACGACATTTTTTATCAATCCTAGTTTAATGTGTAAAGGAGGTAACAGAACTTTTTTCGGGGTCAACAAGAGGTATATTCTTAACGTTAGCTTACGCTGGAATATATTGATCTCTTGAAAGTCATTATTTTACTTGGTAATGGCTCTGTCTTGCTCTACTGTCCCAAAGTCAAAGAAAACAGCAATACTTCCTAAATCCACTCTGAAGCCCTAGTAATAGTCCTATGACTTTTAGGTCACCACATATTTGCCACTACGTATCATGGCTTATTGCATTTAGAATAAGTGACATACTTTCGTATGTTTTCTTCGTGTCAACTGCATGTGCAAGAGAAATAGAGAGTCTATTGTTGCCATTATGGAGCGGAATTGCTTTTAAACTTACTCTAGAAGAATCTATAAACAAGCGCCATTCATCCGGGATATGGTGCAAATCCTAAGTTTTCCATAACACTATTTGGATTAACACAAACACACATTTTATCATGCATAGTAAAAAACGGGGATAGCTCCTGGTTACGGTTCCTGAATATTGTTACTTTGGTTTCAGTGGCTAGTAAATTTCATTCGTTGTAATCTAGAACCTAATACTTCAGCGTGCCCTTTGGACAGGTGGAGGTCCCGAAGTAGATTATTTAATTCAGCTTGGTCGATTAAATAAGGTGCTTTTCCTTCACTTTCAGGAAAATAAGAATTATCCTTTTCTGATACATTATCGGGTTCTACCTTATCATTATACATTTCTAAATCTTTCTCCCAAGTTGCCGGGGACGCTGGAACTGGTAAACCTTCTCCATTAAGAACAGGTCTCATTGCTGAGGGAATATCCGAATATTCAATATTATGTTTGCTCTTTCTTGAAAAATCAGGCACTTTTGTCATGCGAAAGTAACAGTCGTTAAAAGTATTTGTTGATTCTCGCCAAATCATTGGAAGTGCCTGCAAAAGGCATAGAAGAGCGTTTGTCATTTAACCAGTTACCTAGATTTGCTGCACAGGTTTGACAACATATGTGAGGATCCCAGTCCCGATCTTGATCGCTAACAATACATCCAAAATACTTTTGATGAGCTACCTTGATCATTGTGTTAATTGTCCTTTTCTGCGATTTAGGGGTAAACTGACCACGAATATAGCAAAAACTATCCGCGGGGTTAACACAGCCACTTTTCTGTACTTTAGACATTTTTGTACTGTCGCGTACGTCGGTTCACAGATTTAATACTACTTTTACAGGCGCCACCTAACTTTATTCAACAGAAAGTTAACACTAATATAAGGCTATTAACTTGTTTGCGCACTACGATTCTCTATCTAATAATAATAATAATAATAATAATAATAATAATAATAAAGGCCTTTTTATTATCAAAACATATATAACTACAAAGAATAGAAGGCAATACAAACAGAAGCAAGGCGCAGTCTAGCCTAAGCGGCTACTCTACTGAACCCCGCACTGCTTGCTAAAATTAAATAATATAAATTTGATAAATTCTGCTAAATGCGCACATATTTAGGCATTATTATAGGCATAATATTTATTATGAAAAGGAGAAAATATATTTATACATAGTAGCTGAAAAAGAATTTTATAAGGAAACGAAAAGAAATATGTAACATTCAGATTCGATAGATATATAAAATATATGTAATACAATTATAAAGAAAAAAAAAACAAAATAAATAAAAAGTTAAACTAACGGAGTGAATTATTTTGAGAATTAAATAAATATTTTTTATATTGCGATTTAAATGTATTACTATTAAGAAAAGCCAATTCGTCAGGTAAGGAGTTATACAATTTTACAGCGTGATATGTAAATAACCTTTGAAACATGGCACTCTGATGGTGAGGCATCGTCATCCTGTTAGGGAACCTAATGTGGCGAGCATGGATGGATATTATCACGAGATACAAATTTAGTTTTCAGGGAAAGAGGCAGGCTAGGATTTTTTAGAATTTTAAACAAGAAATTTCCTAAATGCAAAGTTCTACGAATGTTTATTACTAACCAATTGAGATATTTGAATGTGTGAGAAATATGATCAAACTTTCGAAGTCCAAAAATCAGGCGTAAGCATGTATTCTGTACTTTTTGTATTCTATTTTTATCTGCCAAATCAAGGCATAAATGAAGTCACAGTAGTTAAAACTTGATAAAACGAGACTCTCACAAAGCAGTTTCCGCAATTTTAAATTAAGGATATGACGATTGTTGTATAATATTCTTAAGGACAGATATGACCTTTGACTTAGTTTCTTTACACGCTATCTAAACCTTTAATCACTATCCAGTATTATTCCCAAGTTCTTCGCTGTCTTAACCACGGGGAGCACAACAACATCAATAAGTATACTGATATTATCAGTTAAAAAATTAACGTTATTTTTATTCCCAAAAAGGATTAAGGATGACTTTGATGGATTTAACCTCAAATTGTGGTCCAAAGAAAGCTTGTTTAACACATTCAAATCTTCGTTTAGCAAATTTGATGCATTTGTATAGTCTCGGCAGTCGAGATGAAGGAAAGTTTGTGTGTCATCTGCATATGCCTGGACCTTACAGTGCTTTAGGGATTTTAGGATGTCAGAAGTATAAATAATAAAGAGTAGAGGCCCTAAAATAGATCCTTGAGACACACCAGACAAAATTTTAATTTGTTCTGAGTAATTGTTCTTATAGACAATTCTTTGAAATCTGTTGTTAAAATATGATGCAATAAGATGTAAGAATGATTCTTCAAAGCCATTATATTTTAACTTTGCCAATATTAGTGAATGATTAAGGGTATCAAAGGCTTTTGAAAAATCTAGAAGAACTAACGCTGTGTTTAGTTTTTTATCAATTATTGCTGCCATTATATCATCTGTGATGTTAACAAGAGCGACAGAGGTGCTAAAGTCTTTTCTAAAGCCACATTGACTATCTGGTATTATTTTGTTTGTAACACAGTATTGAAATAATTGACCTTATAAAACTTTTTCAAAAATTTTAGAAAGTAGCGGTAATATGCTTATGATTCGGAGATCGTTAAAAGTTATAGGATTATCAGATTTAGGCAATGGTTTGCCAACAGAAATTTTCCACTGATCTGGAAAATAGTTAGCCTCTAGACAACAATTGATGATATGTGTGACATACTGATCTACGTGCGGGCTACAGGATTTTAACATTTTCAAAGATATTTCATCTATACCAGCAGCATTAGAAGTGATTGAGTGAATTATTTTGTGAATATCTGGTATTTCAGTCATTCGAAAAGAAAAGGATAGGGCATTATTAAAAAAATGCTATTATTGTAAAAATTCTCCTTAGGGCCACAATCTTAGGCAGTCTGCTAATAGCTACCAAGAAATGTACTTATATCATTAGGATCAGATAAATTATCAGAAATGTTACAGGCCTTGCTTGAGCTTATATTTAAAGTCCTCAAGGAGTTCCAAGTTTTTCTAGAATTATTTTCTGCACAAACGGAATCAAGATACTGTCTCTTTTCCCTTCTAACCATAGAAACAGCAAAGTTTCTTTATCGCTTGTACTCTTCCCAGTCATGAACAGCCCGAGTCATCTTAAATGCCCGATCCCTGTTTTTCATGAAAACCCTCAGGTTAGGTGTTAGCCACGGTGCTCTCGGTTTAGTAAGTCTAGAGACCTTATAGGGGGCATGCTTATCAAAAAAGGAAAGTAGAAGGTTATTCAACATGTTAATTTTATTATCTTTATTGGGCTCGTAAACAATATCATTCCATTGTGCCTGAAGATCAATAAGAAATAGGTTAAAGTTAAAATTGTTGAAATTTCTATGCCGAATAATCTTTGGTTCCATGTGTGCTTTTTCTATTTTTAAACTGCAATGGACAAGAAATGATCGAAAACATCAGGCACCGCCACCGTTCCAAAATTATCCACCAGAGTGTCATCGGTGACGAAAATGGGATCGAGAAGGGTACTCGACGTTCTTGACACTCTAGGGGGTTGGTCAATAATCTGAACAAAATTATAATTTTCAAAGAGGTTTATATTGAAATCACCCACATAAACGATTTCATCCACAGTTGGGTAAAAAGCAGAAAAAATATTGTCAAAATCGTTAATAACACTGTTAAAGTTAGTGTTTGGGGGCCGGTAGAAAACGCAAAATGCATAGTGTTTATTTTTTATTTTAATTTTAATAACTAAATAAATACTCAAGAAAATCTGCAACAACAAACCCAAACTTCACTACCTCGAAAACTAAATTATTTTTTGCATATATCGCTACCCTTCCGCCCCTTCCCAATCTGTCTCAATAGTGACCACTACTCGTGCTAAACCAATACTGATGATCCGACGGCCGGCCGAAATTAAAAATAAAAACTTAGCAAACAAATATGAATATAGAATAGAAAAACATCGGTTGGTTCACATAACTCGCAATTTCTTTCTCATGAAGTGAATGATACAGTTCTTCGAAATGTTTGTTTAGCTGTAGCAGAATCCCTTCCGAGATATGGAATTTGTTTCTGGGGAAATTCATGTCAATATCTTCTTAATTCTACTTTCATTTTACAAAAAATAGCTTTGAGGTATTTGTGGAAAGCAAGATCTAGAGATTCTTCTAAACCTTTATTTATCTCACAAAAAATTTAAACACTAACTTAGTTTTTATATTGAAAACAGTTTGTTTGATTACAAAAAACATAGAATTAATATTAAGTTACCTACTTATAATACGAGACAAGACTATATATAATATATAGTAATATATTTGAAAACTTCATCGTCAGAAACGTCAAAAATAGATTTGCCGGTAAATTTAAGGTTCGTTCCAACCCGACCAAAAACCGTATTAGTACAATATCCCGAACGGTCGCGCAACTAATTTACCACTGCAACAGTCGATTACCAAGTTCAAAGTTTAATTGACAGGCTGGAAATGATCGGTACGGTAAAGAATAGCGGGTTGGAACAAGCCTTTAGAGAAAGTAAGGTTAGTTAGTTGTTAGTTACTGTTATTATTCGTTCGTTATAACTCTCATTAATTATTGACTATTTGCTATTATTCTTGACAGAAGAGGGCTGAAATCGTGTAAAATAAGTTAGACTGAGTGTGTGGTCTGTTGAAAAACAAAACTATCGGTTTGGTTTATATAGGTTCGTCTAGAATTTGGACCTAAGGTAAAAGTGTTTTAAAATTAAAAACAAATTATCTTATATGGACGCACGCACCACGCAATGACATGAAAAACCAAGTTGAATCTGAGGTAAAAAAAAGATCCTATTAATTGTATTTTCGTCTTCTCTTTCATTTGGCGCTCAAACTAAAGTAAAAAAAAACAATGGTCATGTCCGACGACCACTAAAATGTTAAATTTAATTAACATTGTTTTGTTGGCCGTAACATTAATTTTATTCCCAAATCAAAAAGGTAAAATTAAAAACCCGTCGTGCAGCTGTACGACAATTTAAAGAACTTGATTTATTTGGTGAGCACAAAAAGCATTTTTCTATGATAAGTAGGTATTTGTTCGAAAATCTGTTGTCAATGCTATCAATCATTTTTTTAACGTAGAGAACCAGTAAGAAATGCAAGGCTGATCCGCTAATTTTAGTAAATTTGGAAAAATGTATTATTTTATTTAGGTATAACATATAACAATTTATTGCAAAACGCCGGTCCCCAGAATTGTAAATTATTGTCATGTTCACCCACAATCTATGTCAAATGAGCGAGGGTTTCCGTGTCTACTCAAGTTTTAACGCGCTGCTTCTAAAACGCGTCAAAATATCACGACATACCTAACTCTATATTTATTTTATTAGTATAAGTAGTTGTGTTAGTTAGAAATAAAAATAATATACCGACTCTTGTCCAGATCCAGGGGCGGTGGGGGGGGGGGGAGAGAAATTTGATGCTGCATAATATTATCAAGAATAAACAATGTGTGATTTACATTTTCTCAAACCTACCTTTTTTCATAAAAAACATATGGAAGTTAAATTAAATTATGAATGCTAATATTTGAATAGTAGACACAACCGAAATTTGGGCGCGGTCTCCAAAAATGTTCGCTCGCGGCGCTACTTTTGCACCTTCCCCGCTCCTTAACCCCACCCTAACATATTTCCCTGTATCCACGCCTGTACCGAACTGCTGAACCTGGCTGCCAAGCCTCGAGCCGCCACTGGATTTATATTATATTTGACTTAATTTTAGAGGAAGCAAGATCAAAATCCTGAGAATGTTTGCATCCGGGGACATACTGCAGTAGATATAGGGATTCAAGTACAATCTGTTCATTTTAATTTAGCTTACATATCTATTAATATCCACTAAGCAGGGGGTTTCCTAGGTAACAAATATGAAAGGAAATTAATTTCCATGAAATGTTATAACGGAAAAATCATATTATACTTACTTAGTAAGTATAGCCTTTGTAAAGTGAAAAAGCTTTGTTATTATTACTAACAATGTTAACTTTTTTAAAGATATATAGTCGGCCTCTAAAATATAATCTAGCGGCTAAAGAAGACCAATTCGTAGCAATATGATTTGCGAGATTTGAGAGCATAATGATGTTCTGAGAAAACGTCCAAAATTTTAAATTTTGCTTAATGAACAGTAATTACTTATAAAAGGTAGTAAGTACCTATATACCTAGGATTTGGGCGGCGGAACTTTCGGCCCCATATTGGGTAAGGTACCTGCTAGAAATTTTAGGTCAAGTAATCTTGCAAGAAATTTCGGCCCCAAACATTGCAGGTAATGCGAATTGAACCAAAAAGGTGGATTAGATGCCGTGTTAGCGCTGTTTAACCAATGTAAGTCTATAAAAGGGGCAAACAATTAATAATAATATTCCCCGGTGAACTTGAAAAAGGCGAATTGGAACCAAAAAGGTGGATTAGATGCCGTGTTAGCGCTGTTTAACCAATATAAGTCTATAAAACCGCATTAGCCGAGTTGCAGGTCAAAAATTGAGTTAGTTCAGGTTAGTTGCATTTTCATTTTATAAATGATTCAAAACACAAAAGATCATAAAAAAATTAAAATGTTATAACGTTAGACCATTGGGGCTGAAAATGCCTGTAATAAAAACATGACCCTTCCATCCCGGGGCCGAAAGTTCCTGTCAAAATCGGGCTGCTACCTGGCCGGGGCCGAAATTTCCTACGCCCTAGGATTTATATTTATTTTTATTGTTTTTTGACAGACTAGGATCGTGGCCGTTAACGGCCATCCATGACTTGTATTTTTTCATGACTTAACGAAACAAACGGATAAGGTTCAGAAATTATTTTTTTGCCATAATCTCATTTTTGCAAAAATGGTGGCTTATATGTCCTTTCACAAATAAATGGTTCAATTATAGTAGCTATAAAAAATATTCATAATGCGCTTTGTTTAGCAGGAAAAAAATATAATAACCGTTAAATTTACAGTTGCTCAATATGGCCACCACATTAGTGATAGATGCCTACTGTCATTCTTTCATTTGTTACTACTTATATTCTAAACCGTTTAATTAAACCTACGCGAAACATAAGTTTTAGAAATCAGAAAAATGTGCTCAATGAAACAACTAATATTATGAAGCATAATGATAAACTCGGCAGCCACCAAATTTTTACTTGTGGAAAAGTACTTAGCAATTCGAGATTAATTGCTTTTACGAAATCTACAAAGACTTCTACAGGATGTAAAAACAATCTGAAATTTTCAAATGTTCTTGATTTTAGCAGAAAAAATAGATTTTGGTATGTGGCCGCTGTTTCATCTCTTAACAAGCAATATACTAACTGTATATAATGTCCATTTTCTAGCCCATGTATAGTAAATAAGTGGCAAAAATATTTAGTACAGTATGAAAATATTCCGTCCATATACAATTTTTCAACTTTACATAATTCACGAATGTTTGTTTTGCATGAAAGGATAACTATATTATGTTCAAGATTAATTATAAATATAAAATCTTCACCTGTGTCCATTGTAAGAGAATAAGCACTCACTGCCCTATGAACTTCTTCAATTGATTTTGGTAATGAACTTGGTAGCAATTTTCGACGACAGTTGTAAATATTTTTTCGAATAGCCTCAATGTCTGAGATTGTCACATCATTTAAAGAATTTATAGCAATAGCTCATCAAATAATCTTAGCAGGTTTTTCTGTTTAATCTTCAGCTTTTCGTTTGCACGCATTGGCAATTATTTTTTCTGTATCTTGCGTTCATCTATTCTATGATTATGCACTAAGTCAGCTTTCGTTATTGTAACGTCAGAACCGATTATCACCACTTTCGCTAAGCATTTAGAATTCTTCTAGATGCACTGCCACGATACTTCACCACTTTTTAATTCTTTGCTTTTACAAAACGTATAGTTTTCTACAAGAAGTAAATCTCGGTTACGGGCACTTTTTATTAAACTTAATTTTAAAAGACTACATAAAACATACAACTTTAAGAACTGAAAAGGAATGATTATAATCGGTCTTTAAACATAAATAAATACCCTTCGTGTAATTGTTCTAACAATTTAATTATTATGTCAACACCATCCCTTAAACATACCTAAAGTACCGGGTCGGGAATTACGCGGGTAAGTAAAGCCTGTCCAGAGATATAAGAAAGTTACACTTTGCCTTTAAATGGGAATATCCAAGGGTGGCCATAAACAAACAATGAATGAATGAATAAATGCAGGTAAATTATGGCCCGTATTTAAAAATGTCTTAAACTAAACTGCAAATTCGGAAGACGTAATTCATTATATTCATTAAATTATAAGTAATAGTTTGGTGATTTTAAACCGATTTTTATGCGATTTAAAATGAGAGAGTTAATCCCATAAAACAAATTATGTCCTAAGATTGTATATATAGCCACTCTAGTTAGTTTTAAGCGTAGTAATTATTCTTACTTTGTGTGTAATACAGCGTTTGCTTAATCGTGTCTAAGTCATGGAAAATATGTGCGAGCCCAGGAGATAACCCCGTCGAAAAGCAGAAAACACTTTTCTGTGGAGACTAAGGAAGTTATAAACAAAAAACTCTCATTGAACGTGCGGTCAGCAAGCAAGCAGCGTTAAAAGAAACGGCCACATTAACAAAAATTCCAACATCAACTGTATGGAAAATTGTGAATAATCCCATTTTAGCGAGGAAAAAAAGAACCGATATTTTAATTTTCTCGAAGGTAGATGGAAGTGATCAAGATATAATACGGCGTAAACTTTACAACTTATACGAGGAACAAAGGGTGCCGACATTAGATAATTCAATTAATAGGCTTAAAAAAGATGAAACCGGCGTTATTAATTTCTTAAATATGAGTTTTTTTTTCTTAAAATGAACCCAAGGATAACTTCCTTAAATATTAGCATGTTATTAGGAAACACCCTGTATATCGCTTCCTCTAGAAAATGTGGTACTGCCTCTATAATATATCTTGCCACCTAATATATTTTACCTTCATGATATGATTTTGTACTTTTGGGCCAACATAATATGAATACCTATAATGTCACTAAAATTACTTAACAAATAAAATACTCAAGCAATGATAATATAAAGAGACGTGCTTTATTTATTTGTTATTCCACACGGTTGCCAAAAAAACAGTGTATGCAACGCGATCGGAAACTGTTTTTTCCAGACTTGTTACGTAAATTACTATATTAGATTTGCTTTCATTAAATGGCTCCATCTGAATTAACTATTTATTTATATAAACTGAATAAAAAAAACAATGCATCAAATAAAGAACCATTAAAGTCCAAAATAAAAATAAAATAAAAATATGATGAAAACCCATAACCGGGTATTTTAGCTAGAACACAAAGAACTTTTACTATGCATACTTTCAGAAGTTTTTGAAGCTTGCGGCAGTTTTCCTCATATAAGTTTTGCTAAATCACTTTTGTAATCCATAAAAAAGAGCTGTGTACGGCATTCGGCTGCATGTTGCCACCTAGTTTACCAACTACAACAATAGTCATGGTTTTTATGAGTAATTATTTAATATTCTGTCTATTTTATATTTCTTTTTATACGATATCATCCCTTAAAATTAAGGGGGTTTCCACTATAAGTAAATAAGGTATTTTTTACACCTAATTGTTTTTAATGTTTTATACTAAAATGAGATTTTGTATAGGTTTCGTTTAACCTAGAGTTTAAACCTAATTTTAATCATACACTGATAAAACTGTGCTCCCTTAATCAAATAATCTGATTTATTTGGTGAATAATTATTGGTAATAAATAAATGTGATTTTAATTAACTAAATTTTATTTAACTGAAATAAATGATGGTATTTCGTTTTATTTGCGAAATTATTTGACTGTATATCTTACTAAAAAAACCACTAAAATAATAAAATCTAAATAACTAATTATTTAATCGAACTAATTTTTATTTAGGAACTAAATCCCGTTAATCGCTAGTTAAATCACCCAATAAAGAACTATTTAAATGTCTAGGTCATTTAAACTAAATAATTATGTATTTACATTAAATCCTTAATATAAAACAACCAAATATTTACAAATAACTAATTATTTAATCCAAGTACATTTCAAGTTAAGAACTAAATACCTTTAACTTTAATTTAAATCATCCATTGCCGAACTTGTCAAATAATTTGGTCATCCAAACTAGTAATTAAGTATTTAAATGAACTCCTGTCGCCTACTTTGGGCTTTGAGTAATTTGATTGGTTATACAAAAGTGGCCCGATAATCGCGTTTTTGGTTATTGGTGTTCGATTTTGTCGTGTTGAAATTTATGAGTGAGAGTGAAATCTTTTTTGTTAGTGGCACAGAAGTTAGTGGTTCCATCAAAAATTAAAACGACGACATGGGGAATAAACGTAATATGAATAGTTATTTAGAAGATTGGGGTATATCGAGGGGTATATCCCATATGTTAGATACTTTTGTAGGTAAAAACTATATTTGAATATTTTAGTCACGCATAAAACGAGTTAAAAACGTAAGATAAGAGGCAAAGAAAAGATACTTGTAATGCCTAATTTGAAATTTCGAACACAAAATCTTTTTAGAAAAACGTAGCCAGGTATTTATAAATCATGGCTACCTAGGTTACAAATAAGACAGTTTTTCTCAATTTTCACCATAATTCAATACCTATCAAACCTCCTAACGTAAAAAAATATAATATAATTAATATAATATTAATAATTATTGTACCTAATATTTGCAAATTTGCCTTTATTTAATTTTTTATCAAAGTTATTAACTTCTCTATAATGTTTTATTGACGTATATTTTAAGGGGAACAACAACTAATGGTCGGTTTATACAGCAAGATAACATAACATAAAAATAAAATAAGAGTTGAATCTACAGATCTGCCATAAGACGTTTATAGAAACATATAACATAACATAAAAATAAGAAATAAAATAAGAGATGGTTATCTTTTAAATTTTATATTATTTTTATGTAAAAATCGTTGTGCGCGTGCGCGTAATTTGTCATAACCTTTATTTTCGGCAAAAATGTGTTTTTTTTCTGTTGGTTTGCCTTATTATTTGGACACTATAAACAATTTGATAAGGTTTGTGATTATTATGGTACTGATTAAACCATATTCAATAGCAACATTTCAATATTTCTTATTTTTGTGTGACGTCTGTATAAACACGTACTTGGATAAAATAAGAACTGATTTGAATGAACATTCTGATCTATTGAAAATTAAAAAAAGGTATTTAAACCAAATAAATTTATATTTGGTCTAAATAAATATAAAAGACAAGTTAAACAATTATGTACTTGAATAAAAAAAATATCACTTTGATGGAAATTACCGGTTTATTTAAATCAAATCACTTAAATTGTTTAATTAAATAACGTTGTTGTTACGGCAAATACATGTAAAACAAAAGTAAAATAAATATATACTTGATAAAATATATATAAATATCAATCAAATAAACATTTTGTTAACTTAACTGTAAACCTATTTACCTTAAGTCATTGAAACGGCTTATTTAAGTTAGGTTAGTGTTAAGGAAATAAATATTTGCTTGAATTTTGTATTTAGTGATTCATTCCAAATAAATAAGTAATTTGTATTGAGTCAATGGTAAATTTTTTTAACTATTATTAATAATAATAATTAATTTTATCAGTGTAGGTTTAAGCTAAAGTTTAAACCAAAACTTAGAACTTGTTCCTTGTACACTTTCTGGTTAACATTATAGAAGCTAACTTCACTTCATATACAGGGCGATCAGTTAAGGGTACGGAGCGGCTATATCTCGAGAACTATTCATGTTACGATTTAAAGGTAAAAAAATTGTTAACAGATATTGCCAAAAAAATTTAAATAAAAATACTCTAAAGTTCCTAATTTTACCGCTAGGAATCGTATTTGCTATGGTGTCACAAAAAGTCGTTAAAATCTCCTAATATTTCATATTTAATGTAGGTAAGAAATTTACTTTTTACATTCCTTGTTCAAATATCTACAAATCTTATAATGGCAATTTTTCTCTTATTACCGTGGCAACGGCAGGGTGACCGATAATAATTTAGATACGTTAAACTGATGTAACTTAGGTTTGCGGTGACCGAATATATCAAACTAGGGCTTATTTTAAAGGTCTTTTAACTTGATTAAACATGGCTTTTAAAAAAATTCTATTTATTTTAATGCTAAGCGGTAGGTGGCGCTGTTAAAAAAAAATGCTATACTAGTTCCGATTACTTCATAAATGCAATTGGTACCCTAGAGATTTTACTTTGTTTGGTAGGTTATTAGTTAGGAAAACGAAATCTGAAAACCAGGGGTCGATATCTCTTGTCGTTATAAAATTATTGCGAAGAGAGTAGATGGGTGTCGAGACCGCTTTCATTTAATTATTGAAAAAATAAATATAGTGCTCTAGCTAACTATTGTCTGTTAAAAATTTGATACAGGCTAGAGGTCTTCATAGAAATGTCTATTTTGTAGTCACTTTATTTTTTATTTATAACGAACACGTTTTATATATTTTTTTTTATTTAAAAAATGCATCATAATATGTATTAACCTTAAATGCTGTATTTATAGCGAGGCAGGCCATGATTTAATAAAATAAGACAAAAGTAAAAAATTCACTTACGCCGAATGATACAATGACAGTTTCACTGCTGTTCGCAATTTTTATAGCAGCTGCTCGATAAAAATAATTTTATTTATAAGCTACAATAAAATTTAAAACTATGAACCAAAACACAACAACAAATAAATTAAATAATACAACAAAATTAAAACTTATTTAAGGCGTTCAAATTGCCTTCCATCATTTTCGATGCAGCGATTTAGCGGTTTCCGACTTGACATTACTGCCGCTTCTATTTCTGCCCTAGATATACTATTTATGGCGTTTTGAATTCGACCTATCATATCTTCTTGGGTGGTTGGTCTAGTTTTATACACCAAATCTTTTATTCTGCCCCATAAATAAAAATCTAAACACGTCAAATCGGGGAACCTGGGTGGCCAGTGATACAAACTGCCCCTACCTATCCACCGGTTGGGTAATTGTTCATTTAGGAAGTTTTGTAAGATACGAGAAAAATAAGCTAGACGCCCATCGTCCTGTAACCACATATCTCTTCTTGTTTCCAACGGTAAGTTTTCCAGTAAATCCGGTAATTAAAATGTTTAAAAGTTGAAATACATTATACTTGTCAAATTACCTGGAAAAATATGCGGCCCAATAATCATACCATTGACAATACCACACCGGACATTAACACTCCAGCGGTGCTGGTTATCAACTTCACGCATCCGGTGTGGAATGGTATCTGTCCAATAGTGCATATTATGAAAATTAACTCGTCCATTATTGCCAAACGAAGCTTCATCTGCCCATAGTATTTGAAAGAGGGCATAGGAGTATAGGGGTTTTCGTGAGACATATTTTTAAACCAATGACAATAATTGAATCTTTGATCAAAATCGGTCTCTTTGGAGCCTGGTGTAATACTACGTGATATGGATGCATTTTATGATCAGCAAGAATTGTCTGTACTGTGTCAAAAGAAATGTGCAAATCTATGACAATTTGTCTAATACTTATATGAGGATCTGCATGTACATACGCTAGAACATCAATTATATTTTCTTTTGTCTTTGAACGACGATATCTTCTCACAGAAGAAAATGGTTGCACTCTTCCTGTTTGTTTTAAGCGTCGGGCTAAACGCTGAAATACCTCTCTTGAGTGGTGTGTTCTTAATGGATAACGAAAAGGATACTCTCTCGAAGCTATAACTGCATTTTCAAAACATTGAAAAAAAAATAGCTAACATATCATAAGCTTCTTCATTTGTAAAAGGCATTTTTTAGAAATACTTTTATCAAGCAGATGTTACTAGCAATGGCAATGATAGCGAAACTGTCATTGTATCATTCGGCGTAAGTGAATTTTTATTATTTTGTCTTATTTTATTAAATCGTGGCCTGCCTCGCTATAAATACAGCGTTTAAGGGTAATAAAATATATTATGATGCATTTTTTAAATTTAAAAAAATATATAAAACGTGTTTGTTATAAATAAAAAATAAGGTAACTACAAAATAGTCATTTCTATGGAGACATCTAGCCTCTTTAAAATTTTTAACAGACAATAGTTAGCTAGAGCACTTTATGTATTTTTTCAATAACTAAATGAAAGCGGTCTCGACACTCATCCACTATCTTCGTAATAATTTTAAAGCGACAAGAGATATCGATCCCCGGTTTTCAGATTTCGTTTTCTTACCTAATAACCTACCAAACGAAGTAAAAAAATCTGTAGGGTACCATTTGCATTTATGAAGTAAACGGAACTAGTATAGCATTTTTTCCAACAGCGCCACCTACCGCTTAGCATTAAAATAAATAGAATTTTTTTAAAAGCCATGTTTAATCAACTTTAAAAGACCTTTAATATAAACCGTAGTTTGTTATATTCGGTTACCGCAAACTTAAGTTACATAAGTTTAAAGTATCTCAAATATTATTGGTCACCCTGCCGTTGCCATGGTAATAAGGAAAAAATCGTCATTATAAAATTTGTAGATATTTAAACAAGGAATGTAAAAAGTGAATTTTTAATCTACATTAAATATGAAATGTTAGGAGATTTTAAGGACTTTTTGTGACGCCATAACAAATACGACCCCTAGCGGTAAAATTAGGAACTTAAAAGTATTTTTATTCAAATTCTTTTGGCAATATTTGTTAATAGTTTTTTCACCATTAAATCGTAACATGAATAGTTTTCGAGATATAGCCGCTCCGTGTCCTTAACGGATCACCGTGTATATTTGTCAATACTAATTTCCACTTTTGACAGTTGACAGTCTCACGTATTTTGTTAATTTTAAGAAACGTTTTTAAAGTTTTTCTCAGCTAACATTTGTTTTACGTTATGAATGTTGCTTCTTATAAGATTCCTAGAACAATCAATTTTTCAGGCCGAGAAGCAGAATTTGATAAGGCTTGTTTGTTAAACAAGTAATTGAATAAAAAAAAAATGTAACTACCTGGAGGGAAAAAGAATAGGCCTGGAACAAGCTTTCGGAGGCTTTTAATAAAGACCCTATATGTAATGGAAAGAGAACTGCAAACGCCCTCAAAGGGAAATGGGAGAATTAAAAAAAAAAATACCAAAGAAAAAATTATATAAATTAGGTCTTCACCATCATTATCAGAAAATTCATCAAAAGTTTCAAAAGTGTCCATTTTTGGAATTTAGAACTAAATACTGGCACAACACCACAGAACTCAACACAAAACCTAACGAGAGCATTTAAAAACACTAAAAATTCTAAAAAGACGAAAAAAATCCACAAAAATGTGAAAATATCTGACTTTCTCCATCTGCGGTGTTTAAACGAAGCTTGAAGTTTACCTAGTGTTCACTCTGTCAGTTGATTGTTAAACTCGAGATGGTCATTACAGTTGGGTATACAAAGGATGTTTGACACGAAACTACTGTTTAACCGAAGCTTGCAGTTTAAACGAAACCTATACAACTGGCCCTTAGATCTGGCCGGGTGATGCGTTTGAAAGCCACGAGATGTCGTGTGCATAAACGGGTCTGCAACTTCGGTTCTTTTCGTCAGATCTTAGTCTCAATGACGAGTGATACACCGAAACGCGTCTGATGGGTCTACCGGGCGGATGCGACTAACCTTTAACCTCATTCCGTATTTTGTTATTTTCCTTTGCGACGATGAATCTACAGGCTATATGGCATTCGGGAGCGTATAGGGGAGCCAAATAGGAAACCTATGTCCTTTGTCAGGGACGTAAATACAAACATTTTAGTTTCAGATCCTAGGGATAAAGTTGAATTGTTCGCGAACAGAGTTTATGAACAATTTAGCGAGAACCCAACGACGAATCCGCAGAGAGAAAAAAACCATTGAAAATCCTATCTAAAATTTGCGAAATGTCGACATTGACGAAGTTAAAAATATTCTGAGTTTTAGTAAAGGAAGAAAGGCGCAGGGTTTTGACGGCAATAAAGTCAAAGCACTAAAGAACTTGCCTGACAATGTTATAACCGATGTAGTAAACATAGCCCAGGCTATAATCGAAAAGGACCGCTTCTCTAAAGTGTAGAAAAACCCAAGGTTTTTTAATCCCTAAGTCAGGACAGGACTTAATATTGTTTGTCAGTTACAGACCAATCAGTTTGCTGTCGTGTCTTGGCAAAGTTGTTGAAAACCTTATACTAAATCGTATTATAACGATTTAATATTCGACAACAACATTTTACCACCAGAGCAGTTTGGTTCTCGATCTGCTCATTGAACGGTACGCCAAACTACTAGACTGGCGTCCAATGTCCTTAAGGGCTTTAGTAGCCGCTTTAGCACGGGAGCAGTGCCTTTCGACGTGAGCAAAGCATTTGACAAGGTATGGCACGACAGACTTATCCTAAAGCTGATAAGATTGGGTATGCCAAATTACCTAATAAAGGTTATTCACTCTATTTTGGAGGAAAGAATTTTCGCGGTACCGTCAGAAAATTCGACATTGACAGGGAGACACGTTAGAGCCGGAGTAAATTTTTCAGACAGTTTCCTGGTACTTAAACCAGTTTTTTTCGCTTTCCCCGCTTATTTCAATTCTTTCGCTTAGAAAAAGGCATTTCCTTTTCCCCGCCATCTTCAAATATTCACGTTAGTCCCAAAACACACAAGAACTGTTTAAAACAAAACTAGTGTTAACAACCTATTTATCAGCCTCTAAAGCAAATTGAATGGATCCGCCTGCAATAAACTAATTAGTGTATGTCTCCCATAAGCAGAAGAGACCCCATGGTAATCCACAGAATAAGAATTGGACACAACCGCGTTACATATGGGTACCTAATGGATAAGGGAGACCCACCCCTATATGACCACTGCAACACACATCTTACAGTACAACACGTCCTAGCATTGTGCCCCCAGTACACTCAAAAGCTCGAAACAGACAAACACATGGTATAACAAGTGCAGATTTCAAGGAAAACCTAAACGCGCCTAGTAAATACCAAAATATGATAAACTTTTCAAAGGACATCAACGTATACAACCTAATAAAGCTTTTCCCCTTTTATATATAGATATCGTAATAAAATGTAATATGTAACCTATTGTAAACGTGCCAATGGCCACAAGTAGCCGAGGCACTATAATAATAATAAATAAATAAAATAGTGTATGTACCTAGTAAAGCCCGATCCGAAAAGGGGTTTACTGCCCCTAATGGAGGGCGCTTTTAGCATTAATGTTAACTAAGAATTCCGATGATGAGTTCCTGCGGTCGTTTAACAGATGGGTCGGCAAAGAGAAGTATAAAATAACGGGATATCCATTTTTAAATATGGAAAATTCATTAACGGTCGTTTAACGCAGATTTTACTGTATTTTAAACAAATATTATTAGAATATAAATTTGGTATTCCCACAACATATTATGTACTTATATGGTTTGTTTAAAGCTGCTAAAAGATGGCGCTGCCTCTATTTCAGTGCCTACGTGGTTGTTGACTTTTTCTGAACAAAAAATCCCCTCATTTTGAGTCTTTCACGTGCTTAATTCCAGAAGTGCTGAAGATGACCTTTTCTAAACTTAGTTATTGTTATGTAAACGTCTTCCTTTTTTCCGCCCCCCCAATTTTGCTATTAAATACATTGGTGGTTTAGAGAGACTTTTATTCTTACCAATATCAGTTTTTATTTTGTAGGTACATATTTTAAGAGAATATTGAATGTTAAAATATATAAAATAAATATTTAATGTATTCCACATACATATTATTATAGTATATTAAAGTACAAGTTTTATCAAGGTAATTTTAGCGCATGCGTCCATGTTAAAAAACGGACAAGTGCGCTAATAGCTTAATAAAACGTGTATTTTATACTATTTTTTTGTATTTTGATTTTTTTAAAAATAAATATAAATCCTTATAAAAAAAGAAAATAAACTATAAAAATTTTCAAAATTTTTAGACCTAAACTTTATGCTGGTAATACAATCAAATTATTTATCATAGTAGCCTTGAAATCAACAAATAATTTTATTTTCGTGTCAGCCATTTTGTCACGAAGTTGTGTAATTTTGCTAACATACCTACACAATTTAAAAATATGGAGCAAGATGAGTTTAGTTTAACACCCCCAAAGTTAAGGGAAATTGCGGTAAATTTTTTAGTGCTATGTTTTATAATATAGTAAATTTGTAAGATTATTTGATATTTTTTTAGCTCATCTCCATTTCTTAGAATTAATGCAACCAAACATACACGACAGCAAAATAAAACGTTTGTGAACATCATTACCAACCTTAGAAAAATAAAGAAAACTCTTTTATAAAATATCTATTTTTCGAGACAAAATTAGAAAAAGTTTATTACGATACTGAAAACGATAGATACCAAAACAGCTTTTTTATGAAACCAAATTAGAAAAATATATTTATTAAACTATTTTTTCAATATTGGAATGCTATTAAGGTACTTACTATTTGCTGGTCATGTGTCTTCGTTATGGAAACATAACTTAATTGAAAAGTTAGATTTGTATACAAAAATTCATTGTCGTCAACCTTAAAATATCAAAAAAAGAGTTGCCGACATTACGACATTGTAAGTGTAGCCTTTGTATCTATAATCGGCTTAAAAAATATGGATACACTAACAGGGCCGGCGTTAGCTCGCGCGAGGCCGCGTGCATTCAGATAGTGCGAGGCTTGGAAATAAGAATGTAAAAAAACTATTTGAGTCAGCATCTTAGTAATCCAACAGTTTTTTTTATTGCACATACATTAATTATAAAAACTCGCTACATCTGTCATTTTACAATGTTAGGTTAACTTTTCTTGCTTTCTTTTCAGCGAAAGCATTGATTACAGAGTCGAAGTTTAATATTTTTGAAATTTCTTTTTCAATAGACAATATCCCCAAATCATTGAAGCGTGTCTGCTTTGTCGTTGATCTTAGGTAATTTTTTATCAGTTTCAATTTAGAAAAAGATCTTTCAGCAGATGCAACTGTTATTGGTATTGTTAACAACATTCTGTTTGCAATGATTGCATTTGGAAAACTGCTCCCAAATTCTCGCATATTTTCGAGAATGTCAACGACTGCATCGAAATCATCAGTGACAAAATATTTGTAAATCTGTAACTCACTAAACAATTGTTTCCCATCCAGATCCTTTTCTCCTTCTGCATTCAAACTTGCTTCTAAATTAAGACAGTGCTCCATTATCTGTTCATCAGGCAGTTGCTGTAGCAATTTTGGAAAGTAAAAAAACCAAATCGATTGTCAAAATTTCTTAATTGTTCAAATCTTAATGATATTGCTGGCTTTGCCTGATCAATTACGATGTTGAAGAATTCAATTTCAAAAACTTTCTCAACTGATTTAGATTGTCGAAGAGGTTCATCGTCATAATCAACCAATCAAGTTTTTGAACTCAATGTGAATTTACAAAATTCTTATTTGAATAAGATTTTTGGTAAACAATTTTTACAAGGCCCCGCGCGAGGCCCCTTCCTGCGCGAGGCCTCGTGCACCGCACGGATTTGCCGGCCTTAACGCCGGCCCTGTACACTAAAAAACGACGGGTAAAATACCAAATGACATAGACTCCCACTGAAGGTCCAAAGCATAAAAATAATGATTAATTATATTTAAAATTCATAATTTTATAAAAGTATATTAACTTAATGAACGCTCTTTAGATTAAGATTTTGTTTCCTTTTCTGAAAATTGTATTTTGTATGGTTAATTGTTTTTCTTTTTCTCGAAAATATCCCATTTTTATTATTTATCTATTCGTAAGTAAGGAGGAGCCATCATAAGCTTGTAGATTTGGGATTAAAGTTAATTGTTATTGGCACTCCTAGGAATGATATATAGCAAATCTTCTAGCTAATATTTTTAATTAAAATTTTGGAAATGTTTTCTTGTCTACATTCTTTTCAAATTCAATTTTTTTGTAGACTTTATTTACAATTTATCATTAATTATATACAACCAAGCTAACTAACCGCTACCTAATAGATAATAATAAATATTAATGTTGCTAGTAGAGTAAGTAAAGTAACTAAGTAAGTAATATGACAGTGAACATAGAAAAATGTATCAAACATTTTAATCAACCAAAACTGGAAGAAAGAAAAATTAATGAACCAGTTACCTGAAAGGCATCCATATTTGATCTTAGATTGTCCGGCGAGATCCTCGGCGCTTTCAATAGTAAGACCCATACGAGACATCGTAAGAAAGGCAGCCATGTTCGCCGTATATGATGACGTCATTATGAGTGAAAAGAACCACCAAGCTGCTGTAGCCATACGAGTTGATACTCCTCTAGAAAATAGAAGTACGGAACATTTTATAATGTTGTATATTATATGTATGAAATTTGGACGGCATGCATCTAAACATACAGGGTGGCGCAATAGTGTGACAAAGTACCATATCTCCCTTACATTTGATAATTGAAACGAAAAGTTTGCATGTAGGTTGTGTAAGGCAAAGAGGTCTATAATTTAAAAATATTTTAAATTATACAAGGTGTTTCACAAAAGCAAGCCGCTAAAAATTACCTTTTTTTAAATAGGACATCCTATTTATTTTTACATATTTGTATTCTTCTAAAAATTCTCCATATGATGCCGTAATTAGTTTTGCATTTTATTGCGGTGTTGCCAGCCTATTTAAATAATTCCTCAAATCATTAAAAAAACATGGTCTTCTAAAACCTGCTATAATTTCCAATCTACATCAATTGTAATGATGAAAATTGATACAAAAGAAGATAAATATTTGCTAGCGAGTCTAAACTAGCCCATAATTAATTAATTTGTACAGGATGTTTGCTACAAACCTGCGAACTTGACAAAATTAAACTAATTTTTTTTTATTTTTTAAATGGAAAACCCTGTATCTGACCACTTTATCGTGTACAGTTGTTGGTCCTCTAAAGCTTTTATTAAGATTTTCCTATATCCATCTCTTCTAGTTTTCGCGGTATATTCATTTTTACGAATTAAATCCTCAAAATTGCAATAAAACCCATTTCTCTCCTTTTTTGTCTAGCTAGTCATGAGAAATAAACGTCAAAGTAATGCTCCTTTATCTGTAAGTAGTAAATTACTGTGGTAAACTGTTCTATAAAGTGTATTTGAGTTTTAAAATTAAATAATGAATTTTACACAAGCCGAGAGGATTGATATGATTTTTGTTCTAAGATTGTATCAACAACGTAAAATTCTTTAACTTCGTAGGATTGTAGCAAGCACCCTGTATAAATAAATTAATTACGGGCAAGTTTAAACTCTTTAATGAATATCTAACTTCTTTCGTGTCAATTTTCATTATTATAATTGCTGTAGATTGGAAGTTATAGCGGGTTTTATAAGACCAGGTTTTTTTTAACGATTTGAGGAATTTTTTAAACAAGCTGGCAACATCCCAATAAACTGCAAAACTAATTACCGCGTTTTATGGAGAACTTTTAGGGGACGTATGGAAAAATATAAAGGATGTACCTACCATTTATAAAAGGTAATTTTTTAGCTGCTCGCTTTTGTGAAACACCCTATATAATTTCAAAATATTTCTAAATTGTAGACCTCTTTGCCTTATATAACCTACATATATAATTTTTTTGTTTCAATTATAAAATGTAAGGGAGATATGGTACTTTGTCACACTATTGTGCCAACCTGTATATCGAAAATATTATTTATATATTATTATTCGAAATTTAAAAAAATTCCGTTTGAAACGATAGCCAAATTTAGGCCATAAATTGTTAAAATATTTCTTTTTGGGGAGTCCAAGAACTTACAAATTTTATGAATAGGCTGATTTTAAATTAAATAATGGAACTAGCTCAAATACTTTAACCAATATAGTAATAATAATAATAATAATAACAATAATATTAATAATAATAAGTCCACATAGCCTATTCAATACTTACTTAGGTAAGAGATCGCAGCCTTGTGTCATTATAGATCCGAGTGTTAACCAACAACAGTTTCTGATATTCCATATATTTTCTAGCTCTTTTGGATTTGGATCACAGGGATGAGGATTCTCCCAGTCATTTGGATTCAACCTTTAATCAGAAAACCGAAGTTTAACAGGACTTTTACTGAATAAACATTATTTTGTTCTAATCATTTAATATATCGGATTTGAGAGATTTGATAATGATACCTTTTATTTGTGCAAACAGTACTAGTCATTAGGGTGTTTCAACACCTCGTATAAATATTAACTAACGTGCTCTATCTGCCTCCATAAAAATTATCTACAATATTCTTAAAGAATACTGGAGAAAGCTGGATGGCACACCCATGGCGAATAATAAATTAAAGTTTTGAAGGAATAATTATTTCCTTTTGGAAACTTTCAAGGTTTCTGTTATAATAAAAGTTTCGTTAAAAATTGAGTATAAAGCAATTAAAAAGTTTTTAATTTGAATTAAAAATGGTTTAATTCAAATTAGGCGCGTTAATTTAAAAAGTTAAAAAGTGCCTAATACTTCAAGCCGATATTAAGAATTATTTTTTAAATTTTAAGTCAATATTTTCGGAGCTTAAAGATATATTGGTATGTAATTCCCACAGTTATTTAAACATACCAAGAATTGAAAGATTTAAAGAAAACTTAAAACGCGGATTGTTTTAAATTTCGTAATTCTACTTTACCGGGAATAAACGCAATAATTACTGGACAGCGCTATGCTACAAGATATTAAAAAGAAATCTTAACTTGAACCCTATTTTACATAATTTGTTTTTAGAAAAAGTCATAATACGTTTTGCATTAGTCTTAAAGAAGGCAAGATCAGTTTTTTATTTTAATTTTTATTTAATAATTACATTTTTATGAAGACAGCTCCCAGTTTTGAGTAAAATGTGCTTTTTGCTCTTTTCTCTCTCGTCAGACCCTAGCCTCGCTGACGAACCGTGATGCGACGAAACGCGTCTGGGGATGTGTTTGACGAGAGGCAAAAGACAAACATTAAGAAATGTAAATTATTTACGTTTCTGTTTGATAGATATTAAAACTATTTTAGATTAGTCCAAAACCATGTCAATTATTATCACCAATTAAAGTATCCAGATTTCATAATGTAATAAAACAATCCAGTCTTCCTAAATGTGTCAAATTAATGAGTACAACTTATATTTATTTAGTGAGAAAAATATAACTGAAGATAAAGTGTAATAACTAGTCACATGATTTATGTTAACATGTTAATATGTTGTATAAAGATTTTAATACAAGTTAAATTTTCAATTGTCGGTGTAGAAAATTATTTTTATTTAATGAAAGAAAAACATTTTGAATTAAGTGAAGTGTTTGGATATAAAATAAAATTTATGAGAAATTATATTGAGAGAAAAATTATTAGAGGAGAATTTTTTTTTTGTAAAATTCAAATTTAAACTAAAGTTAAAATTTTTGGTAATTAGTGGTCAACTACCAAGTAGTTATGGGGCTGTGCCCCATAATATTAGATTAGTTAGATAGAAGTTCTAAGAGATTATAATCTGTGAACTTGCATGGACGAATATAGGAGTAGTACAAACAAAAAAGGATAATACAGGGAAATGGAAAAGGATGGCAGGTTTGTCGAGTATTGATGTGTTTATATGGAATGTAATAAACAAAGGGTATTTCAGAAGTACGGTACGTAACTTAAGGGGATAATTCCTTATGATATTCTAAGAGAAAAGGTTCATATGAACATGTGTCCGGAGTTGCCCCGTTTTTGATATACAAGGTGTTAAGTTCTTTTAAAAATACTTTTTGTCTTTTAATTTTTTTTAAATATACTGTGTATTAGCTGTTGCATTCTTTTTTGTATTATTATTTAAAAAAATAATTTTATTTTCAATTTAAATGTTTTAATTATTAACTTTGAAATACATAGGCTTTTTTTTGTACATGCAATAAAGTGGTTTTCAGTTTTTCTCTCGAAAACGAAGCAAGATACGAAAACAATTCAAGGAACAAAAAAGTTGTATTATTAGTTGGTAAATCGGCAAAAGGATATTTGAAAAAATTATAAAAAAACGATTTTTTATAAATCTTTAACACCTGTGTATCAAAAACTCTGGACACATATTTATATGAACTTTTTCTTTTAGAATATCATAAGAAATTACTCCCTTAAATTACGTACCGTACTCCTGAAATACCCTGTACAAGTGGAAAACGACGAGAAATTTTAAATGCAAATACATATATAAGAAAGTTTAATTGATTGATAATTGGCCCGGTCAACATTTTTTTTTTATTTTAGAAATCGAAAGTAGACTTCTTTTTGAGGTAATTCCGAAATTTTTAGGTTTTGTTTCGGGCATTTAAGCCCTTAAATAAATTATCGAAGTTGCACCTCGCGAAAACGGGACGGAGCTTCGCGTGACGTCACTTTGCAGATGATGATCGAATGACGGTCGAGATTTACTAAGCGTGCATATGGCGCGCGTTATTGTTTTTCTGTATAGAGACAGCGTTTAATAGTTAAATTATATATTTTTTTATCTTCCTGCAAGTTTAAAATAAGTGAAAAAAAAAGCTTCCAATAAATATTGTGTGGCTTCTGAGTGTTGTAACACTTTCAGAAATGCCCCAGAAAAACTGTTTATAAGCGTGCCTTTTGATCCTGCAATTAGAAAAGTTTGGCAGAAAGCTAGCGCCGGAATGTTTTTGTTTTCTGAAAAATCCCACGTTTATTGCTGTGTATTTATTTGTAAGTTTAAATATATGTCAATGTGAAAGCAGCCTACAAAATATATGATATTTATAACCTATTTTAGATAAAAGAAGACATATGTACATAAAGACAATGAAGAAAGAAAATATCAGTCTTAAGCCAAAAGGGGTACAAAGGTTTTTTGATTGTCAAAAAATATCAAGTTACGATCCACAGGTCGAAACTATCGTCACGGTTTTTAAAAAATCAATAACAGCAATCCTTGATTAATAGCTTGTTATTTCCTGAAACTTCAGAAATTTCTATTGAGAATAAGGACGTCGAGCAGGAAAATGGGGTGAAAATCGAACCAAATTCTTGTTAAAATGAGTTCTAAGTATTATCTGTATTTGGTTACTTTCAACGTGTTGTCCTATTTTCGTTAAACCTATGTAGTATGTTCATTAGACGCTAGATGGCGTGGTTGTTGTTCCTCTTCCTTCTTGGTATGTTTTTTAATAAAGACTCAAGTTCAATAAGCATTCACGAACGGTGGAACGTGGTTTTGTTTCCATTTTTTACCCTGGTACTTTTTTTTGATATGGGTGTTTAAGTATTGCTTTAGACTAAAGTTCGCAGCAAGATAGTCCAGTGTACAAGTGAAGATTTGCCATTACCGAAAATGGGAAAAAAGAGAAAATATCCCTTTAAGGAAAAGGTTCCGAAGGAAATGCGGTTGGGAGGAAATGATATCGATTCAGTTTGTAGTAGTAACGGCTCTACAACAACATTTATTTTATTAGCAACTAAGCTTTTCAGATTCAGATTCCAATAGTAGAAAACGTATAGATATTCCGAAAGAAATACAAAATAGGACATTTCTATTGATAGAAAAAAATCTAAAACTTTATTCAGGTATGCCTAGCCATTCATTATTTATTGTAAATATGCTAGTACAAAAACGTAAATTGGATAGATTCGATATTTTTTTAACCCTAAGAAAGATCAAGCCAAATTTATCCTACATAATATTACAATATTATTGTCTGACGATTTTAGTGTAAAAGTTGCCAAAGTTCGTATTATTATTCAAAAAACAGTACCTTTATTAGCAGGTTACCTTTATCAATTTGTTCACTTTAAATCATTATCTAAAGTTCAAGAAAAACTTCCTATTCCCTGTTTTGAAATCTTAATACAGAAACCGTATTCACCAAAAGTGAACCGATAGTACCCTCCCTTTTATGGTCAGAATATACCTAAAGTTCCTAAAGGTTGTAACACCATGAAATACGTAATAGCATGTACACATAATGGTTTTATTTTTTACATTTCTTCTCGTTTTGGTGGTAGAAGTACTGACAAAATGATAGTCGAGGAATCGACATTTTAAAATAAATTATATCCAGGGGCCCAGGTAATTGCGACAGAGGCTTTTGGCATCTCGAAGACCAACTTGCAGCTAATAATAATCAAGTTGTTAGACACCATCTGTCTCATTCAGTCAAAAAGATTCTATGAAAGAAGTTAAGGAATCAAAAAGGTTTGCAAGCTTAAGAATACATGCAGAACGGATTTCTAGAATAAGGGAAATATATTCTATTCTTCAACCACATGTTACGTTTCATTTAAGTTTAGTTAAACATTTAGATTTAGTAGTGCAAATAGTTTGTGACGTAATTAACTTAGAACATTTTGTACTGAAATAAACAAAAATAATAATTTACATATTAAATTTCATAAAACTTTCACCCAAAATTCATTGTTTGTCATTGTAGTTGTTTTATTACAGATTTAACAATTTATTCATTAAAATTGTAATACTTTAATGTAATCTTTTCTGATTTTTCAAAATTCGGATTCGACATGACAAAAATTTCACGCCTTCTTTTACTGAGATACATTTGTATTTGAATTTGATAAAAGCATTTTCCTTAATATTTCCATTTGAATCTACGTAATTTAAACATAGTTGTGGTATTAAATATTAAAAATATTTAATAAAACAGCGTGCAGTTGCAGCGAAAATTCTAACACCCAGAATAACTAAATCAATTTGATATTTCCGCGAAACCAGAGTGTAAAACGCTGCAGGACGCGGGTCTGGTATCGGCCGTGGTCGTCCGGCACGAAAAGCCCAAACAGGTAAAGGTATAAATAGGGCAGGCTGTATGAAAATCAGGTGACTCGAGTTTGCAGCAGCTTGGGTTCAACACAAAAAGTGGCGCGTTGTGCCGGTGTAGAGTAAATTCTCGGTGTTAAAGCGGGCTCTCTAGTTGAATACGTAAAAGATTGAATTTGAAATGGTCGCGGTGTGAGTGGTCGATTTTGTGGATTTTGGTAACGTTTATTGTCCGTATAACTTTTGTAGTTTGTGATAATTTTTATTTACAGATGGAGAATCCGAATTGTCTGAAATTATCTAAACAATAATACGTAATAGCAGTAGTAAATTAAAATAATAAAGTAAAGAAAGATTTTGTTAAAAGAGGAGTGAAACTCTTTTTTGTGTGGAGCCTTCGCGCCTGATAGAGGTGTATTTTCTGTACGGCTAAATATAATTTATGCTGTAGATTGCATCGTCTTGAAGGTCAACGTTAGGGGTTTAATTTTTCTTTTACTTGCTTGAAGCCTACGCGCCTTGATATAGGAGTGTATTTCGATACAGTTAAATACAATTGATGCTATAGATTGCATCTCCTGGAGGGTTAACTTTGTTATTTGTTTAAAGTTAATTGACTTGAAAATATATTTGGAGAAATTTGTAAAGTAATTTTTAGAAGCAAAAATTTTCATTTCCTATGACCCCCCTGCCCAAAATTTACTTTGGGACCGAGACATAGATAGTTTTCGAAAAATTTCGATTTGTGATTGCCGCTCCACAAAGAGACCACGTACAATGGAAAAACGCTTTATCGACTCTGGTCCAACCCTAATTTATGTATAAGATGTATAGACCTTAAGTTGCCCGACAGGACCCATTGTGACTGGACCCCCCCTGTCAATTAGATTAATCCTGTCTGTGAGGAGTTTGGGATTAGCCACCCCTGTAGTTAGGGGTATTCGTAAATTTTCGGATAGGCTACATTGGCACTGCGTGCGGTGCATCCCAGATTTGACATCCGTAGGTATTATCTTTCTCCCCGCTCGCTGTCAAGTTAGAGACTGTGGCAGTGGGTCAAAACGAAGCAGCGTGCGGCGCATTCCCAGCCTTCGGCATTGCGTGCGGTGCATCCTAGGCCCTCGACACTGCGTGCGGTGCATCCTAGGCCTAGCTTTCGTAGGTCTCTTCTTTCTCCCGCTCGCTGTCAATATAGACACTATGGCAGTGGGCCATAACGGCGCTGCATGCAGTGAATTTCCAGCCTTCGATTTTATATCAGCTATACGGGAGAATTCGATAAAGAAATGAAAGTAGTGCTATCGCCCTTTTTGTAATTTTAAGTATTTGGGCTTTTTGTATTGTATACCCGGGACAGCCCGCTGGCGCCGGTGTATTTTTGTCTTCTATAGTTTGGATGCCTTCCGTTAAAGTTCTCCAATTTATCTACCATTCCCTGTAAGGATTCTCTGTACGAACTCTTACTGTTGCTGAAGCACAGCGCTCCACCACGACCTGGGGACGTTTCATTCCTCTTCTAAGCCAGAAATTATATGAATTTCTTATAAGCAGGCCGACGTGCCTAAGAAGTCGACCCTTTAGCTATTTCTATGCATATTTCCGAGCCTAGCCCATTGTAGAGTCCGAGAAGTTGGATATTTGCTTAAAGCATTTCCGTAGGATATCTCTGGATAATAGGTAGTACGGAAAAAGTGTCATAAAGTATTAGCTCCTTTTGTTTGGTGTTGGCTGGACTCAACTCGGATGACGACCTTTGATGGTCACATGAAATATTGTGGACAGATACGTTCGGACTGACCTTTACGAGCTCCTCCGTATCTCAGATTAATGTGCAGCTATCTGCGAATAGCTAACCGTGTAAATTAAGTGGTTTCTGCGTAAACCTTTCTTAGAATCGAGGGGACATCCAACCAGCCCACGTTTCATTATTCGTACGGCAATCCTTGACAAGTTCGGATTCGTCAAGGCCGCGACCGGGATAGATAAGAGCGACGGATGTGAGCGCTGAACCACGTAGTGAAAGTTGGATTTTCTTTCGATTATTTATAAAGCCAATTAATTGTAATCAACGCACGGACATCTGACCAACCCGGTCATTAGACAATAAGGGTTATTTTATAAAGGCCGTGCCTTCTAGATGAAGTTATTAACGACGTTGTATATAGATTATTGTAAGGATATAGACTGGACATAACGACAAACAGCCCTCCGTTAGAATCATTTACGACGAAATTAATTTGCCCTCCCCTATCAGTTCGGTCTCTGGAACTTCCAAATATTCTGAAATTAATCCAGGCACCCAGAACGTAACTCCTTCTTCCCCCGTTCGGGTTTGTACTTCTCCTACTTTCGTTGGGGCGGTCGAAATTTCCGAACGACCGGGTGAGAGGTGGGTCCCCACAACGACAACCCCTGTGGTATCATCGGAGCCGGGCGAATCTAGGCAACTGCCAAAAATCCTGACATGTTACAAGTGCAGGAACGTAGCCTTAGTCGCGGCGACGATAATGACGAGGCAAGTTCTCATTCTTCGGGCTCTTGAAGCGTAACATTTAATCCACGACGAGAAAAGTCACCCTTAGGTGGGATAACCCCAGACCCTAGAAACCCAAGGGACCAGTGTATCTCTAGGCCTACCCGTAGTCCTGCCCCTCAACAGTTGCGACGTTTCGATCAACTTCGCGGTGCCTCAGCCGACCCGGCTGAGAAGAATAACGATCCAAACAGGTACGTAGCAGTTGAGCCTAATCGGTTGCGACGAAATGGGTTTTCGGTTGCTGGACTCAATTAATCTCAACTACAATAATAATCATGTATATTGGAAATAAACACCTCCCTCTGATGGATTATAATGGATTACTGACTACTGTGAAGCAATTGGCCAACTCAAATTCGTTCGCGTTTGCCGACCCTCGCGCCGTAGTGTCTATGCAGAATGACGTCACGAGTCGGCGAAGCGCTTTTTACTGAAACTAGATCTTTAAGATTGAATATCTAGGGATTGGATATACTTAGGAACCTGAAATTTTAGCAGCTTATCTAGATAATTAAATTCTATTGAATACACTGAAAAGAAAAATAAGAAAAAAATATCGGTAATAAGCCTATTAAAGAAAATCGCAGCAGTTACACAAAAAAAAATATAATACTAAGTAGAGGCGGGACGCAACATTTACTACCGTCGAATAGTTAAGTTTTTACCAGGATTCCATCCGTTAAAAGTTTCAGGAGTTTCTCTACAGCTTTCAAAATTGTGGCCATGAGTAAGGACTATCTCTATTTTTTCTGAAAGGCAATAACTTGGAGGCATTTTAATATAAAGTGTCTTACATTAAATTTAAGGATATTCACAATAGTTAATATTGGTCATTGATATTTTTAAATAATACTGCTTTGAAAGCTTACTTCGATAATTTGTGATATACATGGAACCCCTCTTATACGACTAATTAAAAAAAAAAAAAAAATAGTGCACCAATGCCAATAGCTTTTCATAAAACTTAGGATAATTATATTGACTCTTTTATTAAAAATACAGTAATACAGTAAAATCTCTGAATAGCGACCACTCTCGGGGAATCAAAGGGTGGTCGGTTAATGGGGAAAAATTAAAACAACTGGTCTGCATTTTACAGTGTTTGTTTATTAATAAGTAGGTATCTACATATATGTAAATAATTTTAAATATTTTTGTTTTAATTTATAAGAACCAAAATTAAATGAGATGAAGCCAATTTACCAATATGTATATACTGCACGTGTATACTTATTTATATATTATACAATGTACTGTATGTTTGCTTTGAAATTCTTATTTTTTAAAATAATCAGAAATTAATGATTGCTTCATATTTTTATTTTATTTTCAGAAAATTCTGATTTACATTTTAATAGCAATTGAGAAATATTTGTAGTCTCTCAAACTTGCGCAGGCTTCAGATAGGCTTGATATTCTTGATACTGGAGCAAGTTCAGGTTCCTCCTACCCCTGTCTCATGGTTGGGAGTAGTTTCATCCGTTTCTCGGATCCTGGATCTCCCCAATACACTAAATGATAGTCAATTCTGCACTTTCAGTTGGCAAATCGTTATCAATAGAGGCAAATTGCTTCAATTTCACAAATGTGTCCTTAATGCTAGTGCGAGCGGAATGTTATCTTCTTCTTCTAAATCGTCTATAGTAATATATGGTATATACAGGGTGGCGCGTCGAAAACGTAACAGAGACATTTACTGGCAGCTCAGTTCTTTTTTGGAAAAACGCTCAGACACGTCGATTTTGTTTTCGAGGGGGACACAAAATTGGCAAAAAATCACGTTAACACGTGCAGCCCCCTGGGCGGGAGTGGCACTACCCCTAAAATCTTAAATAGAAAGGGGGGTTGAGTGATACCTTATTTTAAAGGTCCTGCAATTCCCTTTATAGTGATGTAAAATTCATTTACTTCAGTTCAGTAGTTTTGGAGATTTATTGATTTAAAGCTTAAAGTAGACTTTAATAGGTACATCAGATTAGTTTGTACTACTTTTAGAACAAATTTGAGTAAAATAATTTACTTAATAAGTAAATGCTTTTCTTCACTACGCCCATGGTTTGTTTATCATTTTGGTGTTAAAAATAGCGATTGGAGCGTTTTTTGTGACAAAAACAGTTGATTCTTAAAGAAAGATAAGAAGGGAATGTCTCGTACTTATTTTAAATAGGAATTTAGTACATAGTTTGCGATTGATTCGACCAAACTTTGTTGTAAAAATACCTTTTAACGCTTTATACATAAATTAGCCATGGTATATTCCACGGCAGAAAGGGTTGAAATTATCGAAATATTTTTCGGAAATAATCAGTGCGCTAATAGAACAGCACAAATATTTAATGAGCGACATTAGAACAGTAACGTGCATTGAAAATATGTTCTAGAACTTGTAGCTAAATTTCGGGAAAATGGATCAGTCGCCAATAAAAAACGCAACATTAAAAATCCCATAAGGAACGAAGAAATGGAAGTGGGTGTTTTAGGGCAAGTTTATGTAGATCCTACGTTAAGTAGCCGCAAATTGGATACTGTATGTGGTGTTAGTCGACGTAGTATCCAACGGATTTTAAAGGCCTATAGTTTTCATCCGTATAAAATTCACCTTGTACAAGAACTTAATGAAGACGATTTTGATCGGCGATTACAATTTTGTGAAGATATGAGTGAACGAATTATAAACGATGAACATTTTCTATTCATTCGTCATAACTGCCGATATTGGTCCGATTCTAATCCCAGAATTTATCGTGAGGTACACACACAGCAGCCACAAAAATTAAATGTTTGGGCTGGTATTTTTGGCGATCATTTAGTTGGTCCTTTCTTCTTACCTGGAAATTTGACCGGTGAAATGTATTTGGAATTACTGCAAGACGCCATAGGTCCTACATTAACAGCCATAATTGAAAATCAGAATGATCGGCGGTACATTGCGAATAGGTTGATGGTCCAACATGATGGTTCCCCACCACATTACGCATTACGTGTTCGACAATATTTAGATCAGACGTTTCCAGGTCGATGGATTGGTAGAAGAGGTGCCATTGAATGGCCTCCAAGATCGCCAGATTTATCACCTTTGGATTTCTTTTTGTGGGGTCACTTAAAAAGCAAAATCTATGCTACTCAGCCAACATCGTTAGAAGATTTGCGACAAAGAATTGTGAATGAGTGCCTTCAAATTACTCCTCAAATATTGCAAAATGTGCGGCAACATTTTGAGCAAAATCTTTATTACTGCATGGAGAGTCATGGTGGTCATTTCCAACATTTAGTTGGCTGACTGGTCAGTTCATTTTTCATTTTTACACTACTTTGCTGCCAAATGTATTGATCTCCACTAATGATGATGATGTATTAGAGTTTTGTTTAAGCTTTTAATCAATATATCTCCAAAACTACTAAGGTATCACTCGACACCCCTTTCCATTTAAGACTTTAGGGGTGGTGCCACCCCCGCCTAGGGGGCTGCACGTGTTAACGTGATTTTTTGCCAATTTTGTGTCCCCCTCGAAAACAAAATCGACGGGTCTGAGCGTTTTTCCAAAAAAGAACTGAGCTGCCAGTAAATGACTCTGTTTCGTTTTCGATGCTCCACTCTGTATAATATAGTATAAGTATTACACATACATCCGCCTTTAATAAGGCATTTTTTTATAGTCACTGGGGACAAATTGCGTCAGGCCACCGAAACCCATATCTAGGCGTTGGTTATGGTAATATTATTTTCAATTTCTTGAAGAGGACAACCACCGTCTATACATATTGAAAGTATCTCGATAAGGTAGCTTCTGTAGAACATTTTGAAATTCTGAATATTGCCTTGGTCCAAAGGTTGGCAATGTGAGGTAGTATTGGGTGGAAGAAAAATAAGTTTGACATTATCCAGTGCAATTTTAGGATGAGACGTTGCATTATCCCGAAACAATACCACTCTTCTATTCTGCTTCTTCATCTAGTTATCAAATCTGTGAAGCCATGTTGTTATGATATGTGCTGTCATCCACGCTTTTTTGTTCGAGACCCACTGAAAAGATAACTTATAGATACAGGGTCTTTGGTATGTATGGAAACGGTCGATTATTTCTTAAAGAAGAACAGTCAGCAAAAAATATTTTAGATAAAAGTTTTAGGGTTTTTTAAGGTGAATTAGAATTTTAAAAAAATAAGTATACAAAATGAGTCAGAAAACTGTAGGGAAGCAAAGTTACCTTTTTTAAACGGAACACCCTATATCTTCTAATATTTTTGGATTTAGCATGACATAACAATTATTTTTTGATAAGTGCATTATAAGTCTAAACCTAACAGTTTCCGAGATATCGACTTTTGAAAAATGACATTTTTGAATTTTGACAGCTTCTAGCTTTCTAACGGTACCTTTTGGAATAAAACGGCTTACATGTCCCTATCTTACTTTATTATTATCTTCCCAATGACATCAACTTCCGGTTAAACCGGATGTAACTCAAAAGCCGGAAATACAGTACTTCCGGTTTAAACGGAAGTTGATGTTTTTTGGAAGATCATAAAAAAGTAACATAGGGACATGTAAGCCGTTTTACCCTAAAACGTACCGTTAGAAAGCTAGAAGCTGTCAAAGTTCAAAAATGTCATTTTTCAAAAGTCGATATCTCGGAAACTATTAGGTTTAGACTTATAATGCACCTATTAAAAAATAATTGTTATGTCATGCTAAATCCAAAAATATTCGAAGATATAGGGTGTACCGTTTAAAAAAAGGTAACTTTGCTTCCCTACGGTTTTCTGACTTATCCTGTATGGGTACTTATTTTTTAAAATTCTAATATGCCTTAAAAAACCCTAAAACTTTTATCTAAAATATTTTTTGCTAACAGTTATACTTTAAGAAATAATCGACAGTTTCCATACATACCAACGACCCTGTATGTGCGCCCTTAAAACATCGAGGATTTTTGCTTTTGCCTATTATTATTGGTTCTTCCTTCTCACTTTCCATATTTGCACAGAACAGAACTGCAAATCGTTGTTTTGTTGTTTTTCTTCCAGTATACTCGTCATCTTTCAATGCATGTGTATTAGTTGGCAATGCACGATAGTAGAGACCTGTCTCATCTGCATTAAATACGTGCATTAGGGCCTAGTCCTCTAAAATGGGCAATAGCCTTTCTTTCCAAGCCGCTACGTCTTCAATATTGATATCGGCTGATTCGCCACATATTCTCTTGGAGGTAATATCGTGTTGACGACGGAATTTTGGTAACCATCCATTTGATGCTTTGAAGATATCTAGTCCTAGACATTGCGCAGATTCGAGGGCTTTTGCTTGAATTATGGGCCCGGATATTGATAAGCTCTTGTTTTGCACATTACAAAGCTAGTTAAAAACAACTTGGTCCACAAATTTCTAACTTCTCTTTTATTTTAAAGCAACATAGTCACTTGGGTCTAATCAACTTTAAATTTTTCAGCCGATTTCCTGGTACTTAAACCTGTTTTTCATTTTCTCGATTGTTTCAATTTTTTCGCTTAAAGAAAGACATTTCCTTTTTCGCGCCATCTTCGAGAATTCACGTTAGTCTCAAAACACATAAAAACTGTTCAAAACAAAACTAATGTTAACAACCGATTTATCAGCCTTTAAAGCATATTGAATGGATCCGCATGCACTAAAGTAATTATTGTATGTACCTATATTTCTTATGAATTGTCGGGTCGGCTTATACTGCCTCTAATGGAGGGTGTTTTTAGCATTAATGTAAAAAGGTCGTTTAACAGATGGGTCGGTAAAGGGGACTATAAAATAATGGGATTTCCATTTTTAAATATGGGTAGTTCATAACCGGTCGTTTAACGCAGGTGGTCACTTTATAGAGGCGGTCGCAAGCAGAGGTTTTACTGTATTATTAGTCCCAGAAAATCTACCGTGCAGTATTTGGTCTGAAAAGATAACGTTTTTAAGGGCAAAATTAAAGCTAAACATAAAAATGTAATATCTTTTCTGGAATAGGAATCCGTTATTTAGTAGCTTAAAATGAATACATTTTCTTTATTAAAGTTGTTCGTATCACTACACAATGGTTTAATATTTCATTAAAGCTAAATTAATTAAATTCAAGATTTTATGTTTTATCCTATGTGAATGAAGTTAGTTGGTGCGGTAAAACTTAGGCAAAATTAGAAAAGACGGCCTTTGCGTGCATTTTGTTCCAAAAATAATTATCTTAGACTCAAATACACGGAAGAAGCTTAATTTTAAATTATAACAAATAAAACTTCAAAACCCAACAAAAATATTTAACTCATAGTTTAATACCTGGTTTTCGATCACTTAACACATCTTCATTAAATTCATGGACATATGAAAGTAATATTGGATATATTTTTTTTTAAATGGGAAGAAAAATGTGTTTTGAACTTTTGTTTCAAACGAGCATAAAATTAAAATCACTTTTCAAATCGGACCCAAAAGCAAACATCGTGGGCAACCCGCAGGGCATTAATTTAGGACCTGAACTCAATAATTGACAATAATGAAACCATTGGTTTGAAATAAATGAGCTGGTTGTATATGACGGAAAACCAATATTATAAGTTTTGATACGAATTACATACAAATTCCTGGGTACTATCATCGATGAATTCTTGAAGGGATCTTCGCATATCGAGATATTGTCAAAATAACTAAACCAAATTTGTTATGCCATAAAACTTATTATTAGTAATTATTTAAATAAACGGGGTCTTAGGGTTATGTGCTATGCAAAATTTGAGGCTTTAATGTGGTAAGGATCATTTTCTGGGGTGTCAGTTCTGTATTTCAAGTAATTTTTAGAATTTCAAAGAGGGCTTTACGAATAATTTTTGGAATGATTTTTTGGGAGAGCTGTAAAGGAGTTCTTAAGCCAAAGGGTCTTCTAATGTATATCTACATAAATGCTTATTGTCTTATTTAAGAATAAGGACTTCTTTTTAGGAAATAATAGCCATATGACTTACAATACTAGAAACATGGACATTTATTATCCTATTCTGTAAACTAACTATGACGGAAAAGCACCCATCTGATGTGAATTAAAATATTTATTAAATTACCAGATAATGGAAAACATTTAATTTCATGTCTTTGTAGTACAGGGTCATTCCGTATATATTGACCCACATGCTAGCGGTTTTATTGATTGAGATATCAAAAAACTAAAATAAATAAGGAATTTTATCTGAATTTTTTACAAAAGTTATCAAAAACACGTTGTGTTTTTTTTTAATAGATTACCCTGTATATTAATAGATATTTGGGAAGATACCGATATAGTTTGATAACTTTCTGACAAGCCGTTTAGAAAATATTTAAATCAAAATTTTCTTTAAAAATTAATATTAAAATCGGCGTAGTCATGGACGAATGAATTGTCCGTTTCTGATACGCTATAATGGTAGGTCCGTCTATCTATCTTACAAACTCATTATAAATGCTAATCCCTTACCGTCATAATAACCTATTGATTATTGTCACACGAAGTTCCAGATAAAGGTTGGGTAGATTTATCGAGTCAATGCAGAATTAAAGCTCAATCAAATAAAGGTAAGCGTATAACAACGATTCATGCTGGGACAAAAAACGGATTTATACCAAACGCTTTGGCCTTATCAGCCAAGAATATAAAAGACTTCCTTGTTGATTGTCACGATGATACTACGGCAGAACTATTTGAAGAAGACTGGTTTAAAAACAAATTATTACCAAGTATACCACCAAATAGTGTGATGGTGATGGATAATGAAAACTAGCACAGTCGTAGGTTAAATAAAGTTCCGTGTTTCAATGACACAAAGTTACGATCCAGGACTATATGATGGAAAATAATGTGTATATTGAGGAAAATTACACAAGAAAGCAATTGCTCGAAATTTTAAAATCATTTTCAATAAAAAAGGCAATATTTTTGTGACACTTTGGCGCCATAAATGGGTCATACCGTGTAAGACCTCCTCCTTATCATTGCATGTTTAACCCAATTGAACATCAGGAGCGGATCCAGAACCTCGTTTTTGGGGGGGGGGGGTCACTCACAAAAAAGTAATATATTTTACTTTTGTGTATTAATGCTATTATATAATAAATCTCTAAAATAATAAAAGAAGTTTTCATAAATCATTTTACGGATCAATATAATTAAATTGTATCATGCATTGGAAAATAATATGAGCAAAGTAAATATAATATATACTATTTTTTTGTTTTCCTCTGTTTGTTTGGGGGGGGGGGGGCATGACCCCCATGACCCTCCCCCTGGATCCGCGCTTGTTGAACATATATGGCACCAGCTGAAAGCATCGGTAAGGAGAAATAATGTTTCGCTAACCTTAAATTCTTCTGTGACAGCTTTAGTACGGTCAGCGATGCAAAATATTCCAAACAAAAGCTGGGACAATTGTGTAGAGCATGTTCAAAAAGTACAAAAATCATACGTAAATATAGATCTGTTGCCCAGAGAAAGAATTATTGTGAACTTGGATGACGACAGTGACAGTGAAACTGACTTGGATTAAAATGTAATAATTATTTTTGTGACACGGTACTTTTTTGTAGGTATATGTATATTTTGTTTAAATTATTAACCGTCCTATATACTATCAGTTTAATTGTATGGTATCTTATACACTGTTATATTATTACAACTTATTATTAAATTACGTTTAAAATATGTTTTTGCGTTTTCTTTCTAACATAAAAATCAGTACGACACTGTTTTTGCATACAGCTAGATAAAAAATAGCTATTTTCCTAACAAGTGCAGAAAATCGATTTTTCCGCACGCAAATGCCGTTGACAGCACGACGCGTAGCGGAGTGGTGTCAAGCATTTAAGTGCGGAAAAATAGGTTTCTGCACGTGTTAGGAACAATAGTTTTTCTACTAGCGTGAGGAAACAAATTGAAAATAATTTAAAAAACGGAGTTTTTTTTTTAATTTTTATTACAATGAACAAAATTTTACAATATTAATTCGTTCATCTCTTCATCGGAAATCATTTTGCGTGCCGAAGAATTCAGCAAAACTCCAGTAGAAAAACTGATAAACTAGTTTAAATTTATAATATTCTGTTGACAGTGACATACAAATCAACAACTGGTTATATACACCATAGCAACTAAGATATTTCAAAGGTAATATGATGAACAGTGACTTCAAATCGTACAGCATTTAATTTAATTAAATTTAATTTCAAAATATAACAGTGCGGAAAAATCTTTGCCGCACGGTGCGGAAAAGTGGATTTTCCGCACTAAAACATGTGCGGAAAATGCGTTTTTCCGCACGCTAGTAGAAAAAAATATTTTTTCCACTTTTTATGTATATTATTATCCTAAAGCAGCACAACCTTTTATTCTAGCAGCAACGAGTGCGTCCCTGCTTTCATTCGATCACCCGCTGGGTCTTATCGGCATAAGGAATTAGCATTTATAATTAGTTTGTAAGATAGATAGACGGAGTATATTTAGTTTATTGTTATCATCCTAAAATGAAGTATGCTGAGGAAGAAAAGTGTAAATTTTTACGTTTATTCTATTCGACTGCGAAAATCTTTAAATAAAAAAGATTATGATAAAGGGATAGATCTTCTGCTATTTTTTGAAGGTAGATATGGCTAATAAGGTTTTTACTGCATTGTTATACTAATTTATTTTATAGAGAAACTCGGACATCTTCTATTAAATATGCTCATAACCATTTAAGTATATCGCGAAAAAAGTACAGAAAACGCTTCGATCCCATGCTTATTATCCTTACAAGATATTACCTGTGCAAAAATTAGATGAGGAGCATAGGCGCAAGTGTTTGTTATGTTGCCAAAAAATGCGTAGGAGGAAAATGCGACTCATAATTTTTTTAAGAAAATATTTTGGAGTGATGAAGCGGCATTTACCACAGAAGGAGTTTTCAATAAGAGAAACACGCACTTATGGGCTATAACTAATCCCCATAATATTGCAGACATAAAACGTGAGGTAGGAAATGTTTGCATGTTTGGTGCGGTACATAGTTAAAAATAAAGTCAAAAGCCCTATATTTTATGAAGGCTCCCTTAATGGACAAATATATCTGGAATTTCTTAACAGCGAAATAGAAACTCGTTCAGGGGATTCGTCAATCAATGGGTACTGTCAGATGGTCTGGAATCTTTTTAAAAAATTTTCTTAAAAGGTGGTCTGACATCAAGATGGAGCTCCGCCAAATAACATAGACCCTGTGACAGAATATCTTACTTGAACTAACCTAAATAACCGCTATGATGATTGGTTACGAAGACATGGCAACATTCAATGGCCACCCAAGAGCCTAGATCTTACCTCATTAGTTTAATATGGGGTTATCTAAGAAACATTTTATTTGCCGATAACAGCACAAACTTGCAGCATTTGAGATAAAAGATTAACCAAAAAATCGAAAGTTAAACAACGACTACAATACATTTCAGGTGCTATTAAGAAAATGGAAGATGATTATTCAGGGTGTCCGGGAAAATGTGGGAAATCTCGCGGATTCAGATAGGTCATAAAAAAATAAGATGACAAGTTACTATAAAATTTTTTCTTACAGGCCTCTTCTATAGAGATATGGGCCCCTGAGGGGCGCCGCTAGAAATCGGTTTTTCTTGAATAAGTTTCAAAGTACTTAATATAATGTAATAAGAACTTAATGCGATGAACACCAGTAACGACCTCTTAAAATAGTGTCCTTGAAACATATTTAGCTTTTTTAAAAAAGGCAGTAATGTAATAGGAGGCACCTTAACGAAATTATTGAAAAACTTCATTAGAGGGTTCAACATGGGCTCTGTGAAGTCTGATACACTAGCGGGCATAACGAATTGAGGGCTGCCATATTTGCCACAATAATCCAGCCTTGGTCCTTATCACATCACAATGGAACGTTATTCTTTGTTGAAGGTCCTCCCTAGTGCCGACCGAAGTGGAATACACCCAGTGTTTCAAGTGCCCCTCACAGGTAAAAATCCAATGGCGTCAGGTCCGGAGATCGAGGGGGCCAGGCAACAGGTTCTCCACTACTACAACCGTTTGGATAGACGTTATTCAGGTGCGCCCGCACACCAACACAAGTGCATGTTTCGACGGGTTTCAAGTGGTACGTTCTCTATTAAATCCTGAAAAGCGTTCTGGAGGGAATGAGAAATAAAGTTGTCATTAAAGCGTTCCGGCAATGCAAATGGTCCAATCAAAAATTGTCAATGATTCCTGCCCAGATATTAATTGATTGGAACTGGTTTTCATCAGCTCATACATGTGTGTTGTGTAAATTGGTTATACAATTTTTGATAAACTGTGCTTCATCCATGAAAAGAATAATGTTAATGAAGTTTACATTATTTCGTTGCTGATCCAATAGCCAGTTTGCAAACTGCATTCTACGAGGAAAATCTTTAGGAATCGGTTCATGTACTTTTTGCAAATGATATGCATAAATCAGCTGTTCTTGAAGAACTTCATGTACTATTATTTTCGATGTATTAAACTGTTCTGATAATATAATTTTTGAGTGCTCGTTGATGGAGTGTCATTACAGCATTTAAAATATTTTCCTCTACTTGCGGGGTACGTACGGTTCTTCTCAGACCAGCAGCAGTACTATTTTTTTCAAACTTTCTTAACTAATCTTCTGATATCTAAAGCATTGCAAGACGCAAGATCATACATCAGATGCATATCTGCACACTCAATAAATAATAAATATTTAAAAATCCTATATTTACAGGACCTTTCTGAAAGAATAGCTAGACACCTTACTGGTGAGAATGTTAATATTGCCTTTAGTAACGAAAATAAGAATGGAAACTGTTTTCAAAGCAAAAGACAAAAACGCCACATGAACTAGTTAGTGGTGTGATTTATAAGATACCATGTAAAGATTGCAATGATGTGCATACAGGACAAACAGGTAGATATCTTAGGACTAGAATATCAGAACATAAACGTAGTGTTAGACCCAATAATCTCATTACTACAAAAAACAAAACAGCATTGGCGGAACATTTTGATCAAAAACAACATATTTTTAATTACGACAATATTACCATTGTAGGTCAACAACAAAATTATAAAAAGAGGTTAGTTAATGAGATGATTGAAATTAAAAAACACCCCACTAACATTAATAAAAAACAAGATGTTGAAAAACTTAGTGTAGCATACCATAACATTCTCAAAAGTAAACAACATGTTGCAATACAGGGTGTTGCAACACCCTGTATTGCAACATTTATAATTACTTATTTTGTTAAGAATTTTTATCGTCCTACGTATTAGGTACCACCAAAAGTGGGAGGCACAAATCAGGTTTTTTAAATTTAAAAAAAAAATAATTAGTATTATTGATTTATGATAACCTTAAGCTGGCCAGGCTCGAATGCTGGCGTTAGTTTGCAATTGGGACTTCAATCCCAACGTCTGCTTTAATGATTTTTAAATTCCAATATTGGCCGTTGTCTGCGTCTTACAATCATAAATTCAGTGTGCCGATATGCAAAGTTTGTTGCCTTTCTACAGTAACAATTTTTATGTTGAACAAAAGAAGGCTGTTATAGCATGTATCCTATTTTTTAAACAAATTTACACTGGAGTGATTATTTGGATGTGAGTATTGCTTTGTAATAGAAACTATTAACAAAACTAGAGTTGATTAAAAAATGTTTTTCTCATCACACATGATACCTATGCCTGTACTCCTTGTTTTGTTGATCAGCTTTGTTTTGTAATTGTATGTTTCCCTATCAATATTGTAAACTAAGTTTATTGTATTGTTTTTATCAATAATTTTTGTTGTGAAATTTTAAATTTCTATGTTACAAGAAAAAATTATTACACATTTACTATATATTGGTTCCCCTCTAATGTAAACAAATCCTATGTTTTAGTGCCCTGAGGATAGCCTAATTTTAGGCCGAAACGTTGGCAAATGCAATGAATTCATTCCTACGTATGTTTTTCATTTGACCTAAATCCAACCAAACAACAACTAAAAAAGGTAAGTATGGTTCAAGGGCACTATTTTAAGAGGCACTCACTAGTGTTCATCACATTAATTTTTTATTAAATTATATTAAGTACTTTGAAAGTTATTCAAGAAAAACCGATTCCAGCGGCGTCCTTCAGGGGCTCATATCTCCGTAGGGAAGGCCTATAAGAAAAAAAATTATAGGAACTTATCATCTTATTCTTCTTCACGTTTTATCTAAATCCGAGAGATTTCTCACATTTTTCCGGAAACCCTGTATAGATTGTATAGATAGAAATGGCGGTCATCATCAGCGTAATTGTAATTATTTTATCTTGTAAACGTTATTCCCAATATTTAAATTAATTAGTTTACTTAATCCATGGCAGCCCCGATCTTAATATTAATTAAAAAAAAATCTTAATTTAAATTTTTTCTAACCTGAACTAACCCAAATATCTATTAATATACAAGGTGTTCCATTAAAAGAAAACACAACTAGTGCGAAAATTTTAAAGTTTCAACAGTATAAGTTCGGAATCAGGGTTAGGACTAAATTTGGATCAAGTTTTTTATTTATCATTTCACGTTAAAAGTCTAAAAAATGACTGTTTGCTCTTGTTTGATTTTATGTTTTTGCATTTTTGAGACGCCCTGTATAATAAGAATCAATTTTCTCATCGTTATTCCTATTTTTTCGACAAGCAAATTTTTTTATCAAGAATGACTTTTCTTCGTATCTTTCAATTTTTGGTCCGTTTGTTCTGAAATAGTTGCGGTAATCTTCGGGATCTGTCTCTCTAATGCAGTTTAAACGATTTAGGAGGGTGTATTTTTTTCGCTTGGATACCCATTTTTTTGATCCATTGCCGTTTGTGTACATATTTATTAGCGCAATTTGCCAAAATAATGGCAACACAAGCTTTTTCTCTGTTCATTGTTAACAAATACATGTAGGTGCAGTGGATATTGACAGAATGAATACTGATCGTCTGAGGCCCGCTTGAGAAGTGTACGGGCAGATATTGCCACTCGCGTCTATAGACAGGAATATCACTTTGGCTTCCTGGCTTCTGCATGCGCATTCGGCTTCTTTCGGAGATACCCTGGCGGAAATTTCGAATGGGGATTTGTTGGTGGCGTCAGAAATAGGCGCATGTCGGTCGGAAATGTCAAACAAGATATTATGTTACGTAACGGATTGGAAAATTATATTGCTTAACTCAACCACCGTCCACGGTGACTCAACTAAATAATGCTGTAACTACTAATTATAGACTTTATTGGTTAAACAGGCGCTAACACGGCATCTAATCCACCTTTTTGGTTCCAATTCGCTTTTTTCAAGTTCACTGGCCAATTATTTACCAGCCCTTTGTGAGTCGATCTACTTTAAAAAAAAATAAAAGAGTTATAAAAAACTAAAAAAAAGTCATAAAGAAAAAGTGCTCGAAACGGGAATCGATCCCGGGACCTATGGCATCACACCCAGATGCTATATCCTCAGCACCACTCAATTGCTTACAAACTTCAGTTAATCTAGTAACCGTAGAATAAAAGCCAGCGTATCGAAAGTATAATTTTTTTTAAATGGTCAGATAAAATTCTATAATTTTATTTATCTTAGGTTTTTGACATCCCTATCTATATAGTCGCTAGCATATGGGTTAATATATACAGAATGACCCTATACCTTGGTGAATATGTATTGTAGAGAGAAGATTTGTGATAAAGACATTTTGAATTTGAATGTGAATATAAAAACTTTCCTTGATCTCTCGTCATCTAATACTACTTTCATGAAATTTCTTTCTTTTTTTTTTAATGTTCTCGTCAAACCAGTAATCACGTAACAAATCCCAAAAAGCATTTTCAGATTACCCATGCATCCTTTTTTAATATTCCATATATACAGAGTGGCAAAAAAGTCGCGCATAATGCCTGTAATTTTTAAATTACCTAGAATACGAAAAAGTGACCTTTATGAAAGTTGTTCAGTAAATTATTCCCCACTTTTTCACCTCCGTGAATTTTTTCTGTCATTTCTTGTTTAGTTGCCATAGGGACCAACTTACTTTTTTTAAATGGAACACCCTACATATTATGATTATATATCTGGATTATACTGGGAAAACTCTGAATTTTTTGTAGTTCAAATTTTCACCTATCTGCAAGCGTTTCCGAGATAATGACAGCTCAGAAATGAAAAACTTCCTAATTATAATTATTCCTACCTAATACCCACCAGTTGGGTCAAGGTGTTTTCATGACAGCGACCTAAATGGTGTCAATTTTGAGTTCCTGTTTAATTTTCTGTTGTCTGATTTCTAATTTGTTTACACTATGGTTCATCTGAATAAGAAACAATGAGTTGAAATTTTAATAATGAGCGGTTACGGAAATATGAAGAGATCGCAAGATCAGGTTTGTCAACTTTTCAATGAATTATATCCAAATAGGCCTCCAATAAGTCAGTGAACGGTGTGTCGAATCGTAAAGAAATTTCAAGAAACAGGCAGTGTTAAAGAAGTCGCTAGATCAGGTCGACCCAAAATAGCAACCGGGGTAGACAAAGCTTTGAATAATATGCTCTCAATACATGAAAATCCAACACAATCATCCAGGCCAATGACAATGGATTTTAATGTGTCCCATCAGTCAGTGAAACATTTGTTTAAGCAGGAGAAGTTGCATTCCTACAAGATAAAGTTGGTGCACGAGTTAAATGAGGACGATTTTGATAGAAGAGCTGAATTTTGTGAGCTAATGATGGAAAGATGCAATAACGATAATAACTTCGCAACAAATATCATTTTCTCCGATGAAGCTACTTTCCATTTAAATGGCATTGTTAACAGACACAATTAATTATTGTTATTGGTCTGCTGAGAATACTCACTGCTCCAGGAAGGTGATACTCAGAGGCCCTAAAAGTTAATGTTTGGGCGGGCATAGTTGGTAGACATATTGTGGGACCTTTTTTCATAGATGGTAATTTGAATGGCGAAAAATTTCTGGACCTCCTCAGGAATCACATAATTCCTTCTTGCAGAATGGTTTTCCCGGGTGTTATAATGGAGTTAACGAACAGTAATGGTTCCAGCAAGATGGAGCACCTGCGCGTTATGCGGCAAATGTTAGACAATACATAATCGAACAATTTCCAGGACGTCGGATAGGCAGAAGAGGTGCTATTGACTGGCCAGCGCGATCCCCGAACTTAACCCCGCTTGACTTCATTTTGTGGGGACACTTAAAGAACAAAGTCTACGTTACCCGTCCAAATTACTTAGAATCTTTAAAAGTCAGAATAAGTGCCGAAATTCGGGCCATTCCAGAGGACCTCCAGTAGAATTCAAATATGCAATCATATGCAGGGTGTTCTATTTAAAAAAAAGTAGGTTTGTCTCTTTGGCAACCAAACCAGAAATGACAGAAAAAAGTCATGCAGGTAGAAATGGGGAGAATAATTTACTGAACAACTTTCACAAAGCTCACTTTTTCGTATACGTGGTAATTCAAAAGTTACAGGCATTATGCGCGACTTTTTTGCCACTGTTTATACATCATAACATTTTTCTCCCATATTATGTGGCCAACTTCATGCCGGTCTCTGTATAATAGAGGACCCGTTACTCAACCTCATTTTTTTTCGTAAATTATATTTTAGTCTTCTTAGTTAATGTTAGGAATCCATTTTAATCTTACCTTATGTGTTACGTTATTTTTACTACCGGAGATTTTAAAGCCCTTACCTAGCTATAAGATAGATCAATATCGAAATAACCAAATAAGAGGTGGTCATGTACAACCATACATCCAGACTTAAGGGATGGGCGAACGACAACAGATCGGGAGGCTCCTTTACTGCTTTTGCATACAAAATGCTTATACCTAAAACAAAACACGTTTCGTCAAATAAGCTCAATATACAGGAGATTTGTAGCTTTGTGGCTTACAAAGTTCCTTGCGAACTATATTCCGAAACTTAATGCGTATTTAAGTAAAATCAAGCTTAATATACTACAACATGGTAAGCGGCACTGAAACTTTGAAGAAAATCTTACGCTAGACTAAGTTGTTGTCTTTGATATTAGAACTTCTTATACATACAATTCAAAGTATACAGGGTGTTATTTAAGTACGCAGCCAAACTTCAAGGGGCGATTCTTTGAGCGATTCTAAGACGAAAAGTTTATATAAACATAGGTACGGTAATGCTTTGTTTTCAAGGTACAGGGTTTCAAACTTTTTAAAAGAAAATCGTTCTTGCATATATATCTTAATAATCCATTACCTGATTTTGTTGAAATTTGGCACTTATTTAGGGAAGTAAGGGGCTAACTCAGCCCTGACTGGATAAAACTTTTATGTCCAGTAGCGTCCCGGAAGGCACATTAACTAAGATTTTTGACAAAAAAAATGTGCGCCACTGATTTTCTTGCAGTTTTTGTATTTCTTTCCCATTAGGCAACTGAAACTGCAACTTTTCTATTTCTAGCATTTTTTCGTATGTTGCCTCGTATTGAGAAAAAACATAAAAATCACTTTATTGCAATTATTAAAAAGTTTTGTGTTTTATAAATAATTAAAACTGTTTCTATTGTTGTCCAAGGACATGGAATAAAGAAAGTGATTTTTATTTATGATTAAGCAATTCAAATCAAACGAAATTCATATTTTGAATTTTTTGGCTCATACTAACTGTTCCCGATAAAAACAAATAAGTAACGTTATTTATTACTGCAGTGTTTTGAAAGTAACAAAAAAGTAAGAGTGCCATGGAAGGAAAAAGGATTGTTCAAACAAATGTGACTACGGCATAACTGACATAACTTTAAACAGTGCATACGTAATCATTTGAAGTATTTTTAAGTGTTTTAAGCTATAAAATTCGTTACTGAGGTCATAAAATGGTTTAGTTCACAAAGTCAGAAATGGCCGATATGCATTTTGTCTATTGAATGACCCAACGCAATTCCAGAGCGGCTAGACGCATTTATCAAGAGAGATATCCTCATCGTATTGTACCAGATAGAGAAACATTTGTAAGAATGCATGAAAGGTTGTGCAAATCAGGTACCTTTTAAAGGTCGGCTGCTCTTATTGGGATACCTGCAACAGTAAGAACATTGGAGATGGAGGAAGCAATTTTACATGAAGTTGAGCGTAGTCCCAATACAAGTAGATACACATTAAATTGCACAACAATTAAACATTTCCTACTTTACTGTATGGCAGATTTTAAGGGAATATTAACTGTATCCTGAACACATACAGCGTGTTCAAGCCTTATTACCTGCAGATTTTTCCCAGCGAGTTGTTTATTGTGCTTGGGTTTTGCAACAATAGGTAGCAACTTCGACAATTCTATCCCAAATTATGTTTACCGATGAAACGTGTTTTTTCCGAAATTATGAACTTTCATAACAATCATATCTGGTTTAAAGAAAATCCCCATGCGGTTACAGAATAGTTATTATCCTAACAAGTGCGGAAAGAGCCACTTTCCCGCACGCGACTGCCGTTACCCGAACGACGCGAAGCGGAGTTCGGGTAAGCAGTCGAGTGCGGGAAAGTGTCTTTCCGCACAAGTTAGGATCAAAATTTTTCCTACAGGCGTTGGAAAAACTACAACAAAATATTTCTAAAAATTTAATTTTACTGAAAAACAAACACAGATTTAATTTCTAATTATAACTAATATTTACATTAAAAGTACAATTTGATGCATTATGCAAATTGATTGCGGATGAAGCCATTGAAGCCAACTGATCCTGATGAGCGGATGGTTGCAAAGAAAGAGGTATCGAGCTGTTGTTAGCGCTGCTGGGAAACTGTGGAGTTTTTGCTTCTAAATTATAGCTCAAACTTGATGGACTATTGAGATTGAGAATTTTGTTAGACATGTTTTTTTTGTGTGTGATGGATTCCTCCAGGTAGCCTTCGGCAACAGACGTGGATTTCCATCCTCCTAAACGTTTAATGTTTGTTATTTCTTCGCCAGAATTAGCAAGTAGAGTGGCCGAGGAACGTCTAAAACTGTGGCCTGTGTATAATTCTGGATTTTTGAGTCCTATATAAGCTGCAATGTTGGAGGGCATTTTTCCTATGGTATTAATTCCAACACATTGGGTACTGCATTTTCCATGTTTGTAGTTCAAAAAGAATCGGCGGTGTGGAGTTTGCTGTGGACGTAAGTTTGCATATTTTCTGTATAGATTTAGAAAAATTTCATTATTGACTGCCTTAGTTATTACAAAGGATCTAGCAGAATGGTTTTTGGAGTCGTTTATTGTGACAATTATAACGTCTCCTTTGTCGTCTATGTCGTCAATGGTAAATTTAGTTAGCTCCTCACGGCGGCAGGCACCAGCCAGTCCAAAAATCGTTACCACTTTAATTAGAAGGAAAATTTCATCAGGTGCTTCTTTCATAAATTTCGCAATCTCTTCTTGTGTAAAAACTTTTGCTTTTTTTGCTCGAAAACCTACATTTTGTCTCTTGATGTACGCAGTAACTTTATAGTATTTACTGATATCTAAATCTTTCTTAACCTTAAGTACACTTTTCAACATGGAATATCGAGACCATAAAGTATTTGGCTTCCAAAGTTTAGACATTTCCAAGAAATATGCCAAAAGTACTTCTTCTCTTGGTGCTTTTACATTTTTCGCTTCACACCAAGTAACAAAATTATCGTATTGTTTTTCATACCTGACTATTGACTTTTTTGGTAGCAAATCCAAATTTGCGACACTTGCAGCTTCTAGAATATCTTCTGGAAGCTCATCGTCCGAGAAATTATCTATGGAAGACATCTGTATCAGAATCTGAACGAAATTATAAATCAAAGCCACGCTCCGGTGAAATGTTGTAAGGTGTCACTTTGACAATTAAATTTTATGTGTGTGTCGTGGTTACCATGTTAACATCTATGTACGGGGTTTTTGAAATAAACCGTTTTAAATCAGCTTTTTTAAAAATGTTTAAAATAAACGGCAAAAATTAGTGTTTCTGTAATATACCTCATTTACTTTCAATAAAAATTTATATTTTATTTATTAAAGTGTCTTTCCGCATGAGTTAGAATCAAAATTGTTTCTACAAGCGTTAGAAAAACTACCACAAAGTATTTCTAAAAATTTAATTTTCCGTGCGGGAAAAATTTTCCCGCACCGTGCGGGAAAATGGGTCTTTCAGAACCAAAACGAGTGCGGGAAAACGGTATATCGCGCACGCTTGTAGGAAATAGTTATTATCCTAACAAGTGCGGAAAGAGCCACTTTCCGCACAAGTTAGGATCAAAATTTTTCCTACAGGCGTTGGAAAAACTACAACAAAATATTTCTAAAAATTTAATTTTACTGAAAAACAAACACAGATTTAATTTCTAATTATAACTAATATTTACATTAAAAGTACAATTTGATGCATTATGCAAATTGATTGCGGATGAAGCCATTGAAGCCAACTGATCCTGATGAGCGGATGGTTGCAAAGAAAGAGGTATCGAGCTGTTGTTAGCGCTGCTGGGAAACTGTGGAGTTTTTGCTTCTAAATTATAGCTCAAACTTGATGGACTATTGAGATTGAGAATTTTGTTAGACATGTTTTTTTTGTGTGTGATGGATTCCTCCAGGTAGCCTTCGGCAACAGACGTGGATTTCCATCCTCCTAAACGTTTAATGTTTGTTATTTCTTCGCCAGAATTAGCAAGTAGAGTGGCCGAGGAACGTCTAAAACTGTGGCCTGTGTATAATTCTGGATTTTTGAGTCCTATATAAGCTGCAATGTTGGAGGGCATTTTTCCTATGGTATTAATTCCAACACATTGGGTACTGCATTTTCCATGTTTGTAGTTCAAAAAGAATCGGCGGTGTGGAGTTTGCTGTGGACGTAAGTTTGCATATTTTCTGTATAGATTTAGAAAAATTTCATTATTGACTGCCTTAGTTATTACAAAGGATCTAGCAGAATGGTTTTTGGAGTCGTTTATTGTGACAATTATAACGTCTCCTTTGTCGTCTATGTCGTCTATGGTAAATTTAGTTAGCTCCTCACGGCGGCAGGCACCAGCCAGTCCAAAAATCGTTACCACTTTAATTAGAAGGAAAATTTCATCAGGTGCTTCTTTCATAAATTTCGCAATCTCTTCTTGTGTAAAAACTTTTGCTTTTTTTGCTCGAAAACCTACATTTTGTCTCTTGATGTACGCAGTAACTTTATAGTATTTACTGATATCTAAATCTTTCTTAACCTTAAGTACACTTTTCAACATGGAATATCGAGACCATAAAGTATTTGGCTTCCAAAGTTTAGACATTTCCAAGAAATATGCCAAAAGTACTTCTTCTCTTGGTGCTTTTACATTTTTCGCTTCACACCAAGTAACAAAATTATCGTATTGTTTTTCATACCTGACTATTGACTTTTTTGGTAGCAAATCCAAATTTGCGACACTTGCAGCTTCTAGAATATCTTCTGGAAGCTCATCGTCCGAGAAATTATCTATGGAAGACATCTGTATCAGAATCTGAACGAAATTATAAATCAAAGCCACGCTCCGGTGAAATGTTGTAAGGTGTCACTTTGACAATTAAATTTTATGTGTGTGTCGTGGTTACCATGTTAACATCTATGTACGGGGTTTTTGAAATAAACCGTTTTAAATCAGCTTTTTTAAAAATGTTTAAAATAAACGGCAAAAATTAGTGTTTCTGTAATATACCTCATTTACTTTCAATAAAAATTTATATTTTATTTATTAAAGTGTCTTTCCGCATGAGTTAGAATCAAAATTGTTTCTACAAGCGTTAGAAAAACTACCACAAAGTATTTCTAAAAATTTAATTTTCCGTGCGGGAAAAATTTTCCCGCACCGTGCCGGAAAAATTTTCCCGCACCGTGCGGGAAAATGGGTCTTTCAGAACCAAAACGAGTGCGGGAAAACGGTATATCGCGCACGCTTGTAGGAAATAGTTATTATCCTAACAAGTGCGGAAAGAGCCACTTTCCGCACAAGTTAGGATCAAAATTTTTCCTACAGGCGTTGGAAAAACTACAACAAAATATTTCTAAAAATTTTATTTTACTGAAAAACAAACACAGATTTAATTTCTAATTATAACTAATATTTACATTAAAAGTACAATTTGATGCATTATGCAAATTGATTGCGGATGAAGCCATTGAAGCCAACTGATCCTGATGAGCGGATGGTTGCAAAGAAAGAGGTATCGAGCTGTTGTTAGCGCTGCTGGGAAACTGTGGAGTTTTTGCTTCTAAATTATAGCTCAAACTTGATGGACTATTGAGATTGAGAATTTTGTTAGACATGTTTTTTTTGTGTGTGATGGATTCCTCCAGGTAGCCTTCGGCAACAGACGTGGATTTCCATCCTCCTAAACGTTTAATGTTTGTTATTTCTTCGCCAGAATTAGCAAGTAGAGTGGCCGAGGAACGTCTAAAACTGTGGCCTGTGTATAATTCTGGATTTTTGAGTCCTATATAAGCTGCAATGTTGGAGGGCATTTTTCCTATGGTATTAATTCCAACACATTGGGTACTGCATTTTCCATGTTTGTAGTTCAAAAAGAATCGGCGGTGTGGAGTTTGCTGTGGACGTAAGTTTGCATATTTTCTGTATAGATTTAGAAAAATTTCATTATTGACTGCCTTAGTTATTACAAAGGATCTAGCAGAATGGTTTTTGGAGTCGTTTATTGTGACAATTATAACGTCTCCTTTGTCGTCTATGTCGTCAATGGTAAATTTAGTTAGCTCCTCACGGCGGCAGGCACCAGCCAGTCCAAAAATCGTTACCACTTTAATTAGAAGGAAAATTTCATCAGGTGCTTCTTTCATAAATTTCGCAATCTCTTCTTGTGTAAAAACTTTTGCTTTTTTTGCTCGAAAACCTACATTTTGTCTCTTGATGTACGCAGTAACTTTATAGTATTTACTGATATCTAAATCTTTCTTAACCTTAAGTACACTTTTCAACATGGAATATCGAGACCATAAAGTATTTGGCTTCCAAAGTTTAGACATTTCCAAGAAATATGCCAAAAGTACTTCTTCTCTTGGTGCTTTTACATTTTTCGCTTCACACCAAGTAACAAAATTATCGTATTGTTTTTCATACCTGACTATTGACTTTTTTGGTAGCAAATCCAAATTTGCGACACTTGCAGCTTCTAGAATATCTTCTGGAAGCTCATCGTCCGAGAAATTATCTATGGAAGACATCTGTATCAGAATCTGAACGAAATTATAAATCAAAGCCACGCTCCGGTGAAATGTTGTAAGGTGTCACTTTGACAATTAAATTTTATGTGTGTGTCGTGGTTACCATGTTAACATCTATGTACGGGGTTTTTGAAATAAACCGTTTTAAATCAGCTTTTTTAAAAATGTTTAAAATAAACGGCAAAAATTAGTGTTTCTGTAATATACCTCATTTACTTTCAATAAAAATTTATATTTTATTTATTAAAGTGTCTTTCCGCATGAGTTAGAATCAAAATTGTTTCTACAAGCGTTAGAAAAACTACCACAAAGTATTTCTAAAAATTTAATTTTCCGTGCCGGAAAAATTTTCCCGCACCGTGCGGGAAAATGGGTCTTTCAGAACCAAAACGAGTGCGGGAAAACGGTATATCGCGCACGCTTGTAGGAAAAATACTTATCAACAACAGTTTTCCGTGACTATTTGGGTTGGAATTGTGGGTTATTATCTCATTGCACCTCATTTTTACCACCGAGATTAAATGGTCAAGAGTATCGTCATTTTTTGGAATTTGAATTACCTGAACTATTAGAAAATGTCCCACTGCCAGTAAGAGAAGCAATATGACCTATGCACGATAGGGCCCCACCGTACTTCAGCATAGTAGGACGTCAATTTCTAGATGCAATTTACGGAAAAAAGTGGATCGGTCGAGCAGGTCCAGAGTCACGGCCACCCAGGTCATTGTAATAAACCCCTTAGATTTCTTCCTTCTAAAGCATTTAAATTGCCTCGTTTATAAAGCTCCAGTCAACACTGAAGAACAATTGGACGTAGTTATGCAGAAACCTACCAACCCACAACTTCGCCAAAAATGAGTTAAGCACATAACGAACTTTTTCTTACTGTATTCTGTGATTTACAGAATCCTACCATCTAATTCAAGGTTCCGATAATGAACAGCTGGGTTACCTACCAATCCATTTATATCTTATTCGATTATTTAACATGCGCAGAAGAATATCAACCCACTTGGTAGCTATATCTATAATATTTAAAACAACCAAGTGGGTTGGTAGGTTACTGCAAAAAGGAGATTTTCACCAAACGTCAAACCGTTATATGCACAAGTGGGTTGGTAGCATTCTGCATAAATACATGCGCAATACGCAGAAGAATATTATCCCAAGAATAAAGTTAATTTTTCATTATATGCAATGTTTTAATTAAATAAATGACAGTTTTAAGTTTGCAGAAACTTACCAACCCACAAACTTCAGCCGATTTAAAAAAATTTAATTTTGCAGAAACTCACCAACCCACAAACTCCAGTCGATTTAAAAATTTAATTTTGCAGAAACTTACCAACCCACAAAATTCAGTCGATTTAAAAAAACTAGTCACCAAATTGTTTTCATTCTCGGAAAGCATGCGAATGCCCATTATATACCAAAAGCTGGATATTAAATTTTGCTGTGGTACCGATTTAATAACAAATTTTTCTTAAAATCTTTAACATCGATTTTCTCAGAATAATGTTTTTGTGGGTTGGTAGGTTTCTGCATAACTACGTCCAATTAATCCAACGGATACGGATTTTATTTGATCAGATAAGACATACGCCGGGAATATTTCAACATGTTCGGCAATCGATGATAAGACGAGGTAATGCTTGCATTGAAATCGAAAGAGGACATTCTTAGCAAATATTTTAAGTTTCGTGCTGCTTATTGTTAAATGTTATCTCACAAAAAAATAAAGTACCGTTTGTTTGAGTGTGATTTTAATAAAGCGCTTTTCTTGTTTGTTTGCTATTTTAATTTCCGGCGTTACACTACGCACGCCACTGTCAATATGAGACAAACAGTTTTTAGCCTAATTTGTATTTATTAAAAACTGTCACCAAATTTCAACGTCATATTAGTTTGCGTCTTCTTATTACTAAGGATTTATTTACTATTTCCATAACCTTCAAAAAACAATTTTTTATGCTTTTCTCAAAAACAAAGCAAGATACGAAAAGAATGCCAAAAATAGAAAAGTTGTAGATATAGTTGCGTAGTGCGAGAAGAATACAAGTTCAGGATAAGTCGGAAAGCCATAGAATGACAAAAACATTTTTTTTTAAAGGAACAACTTGTATATTACTCGATGTTTATTTGAGTTATTTCCGAAATTCTAAAAAAGCTATATTACACTACATATCTAAAGCGGCAACACATGTCAAAAATTCTTAAGTCTGAATAATCTGGTGATAATTTGAAATTTTGAATACGTTTTGCCAAGTATAAACAAATATTTTTAATAAATTGCATCCAGACCGAGAATCTGTCTCTAAATTAACCGTTTCAAAATCATTAAGTCGTTTTCGTGAAACTGGAGGTGTCAAAGATCGACCAAAAACTGGAAGACCGGCAAGCGTTACAATTGAAGAAAGTTCTTTGGACGTTATATTAGATGTGATCGAAAATCCAACAAATTCGACACAACAAGGGGCTTTAAATCATAAAATGGGTCGATATTTCGCTAATAACATTACGAAACGGGAAAAATTACACCCAAATAAAATTAATTTATTGCAAGAATTGATTAAAGACGATTTTTATTTTAGAATCGAGTTCTGCGAAACTATTATGGATAATTTGAACCAAAATACTAACTTTGTCAACCATATTTTGTTTAGTGATTAATCTACATTTGCTTTAAATGGTCATGTAAACCGACGCAACTGTAGGTATTGGTCAGACCAGAATCCAACGACCACCAAAAAATCAACGTTTGGTGCGACATTTATGGTAAACCCTTTATAGGACCCTATTTTGTAAATGGAACCTCTGAACGATATTTATAACTTCTGCAAGAGAATATTGTTCCAGAGTTTGAAGGATTATTTACGAACAATCATAATTCCAATATATCAGCAGAACAAATACGGTTCCAACAATACGAGGCTCCTATACATTTTGGACGCGTGATGCGGGAATATCTAGAAGATTGGACGCAGGGGTGCAATTGAACGGCCAGCTAGATCTCCCGAAATTACACCGCTGGACTTTTTCTATGGGGTCATAAATAATTTAGTCCATTTCAAATTTCAATATTTTGTGCTAGCTTTAGAAATTATCGACTGTTTCGATAAATATCAGCGATCCTGTGTAAAAGATATAAGAATGTAATTCGGAATACGCCAATATTAGAGAAATTTGTATTTATTATTACCATTTATGACAATTAATCCTAAGAAATGCGCCACACGTTCAGTGGAAATGCTTACCCAGAGTCATGAAGGGCATTGTGAAATCAACAGCTCGCCTTCTTTCATACGTGATTGTTAAATCGCAGACCGCCAGATCAGCTTTCTAAAAAACAAATAAAATAAAGATATTATGTGATAAACCTGAATATCGGATTCCAAAGTATAAAATAGAGATCATTACAACAGGTGTTCAAAACTGAAATATCAGTGGCATGCATCTTTGTGTTTGCTTCTTATCTTCACTACTACTACACATTTTTGAGCAACTATTAACATTAATTTTTTTTTACAAAAATATCTGAGCAATATCTATGTAAAATATGTTAGATTACTAGGAAAACGCCCTATATATACCGTATGTCCACCGATTAGGTAGACAAGAGGATAAGTTAATCAAAAAGTGAAAGGCGCAAAAAATTTTAAAACGTTAAATAAAAAAGTTGTTTTTAATTTTAAAATAACTTTTTAAAATTTTGAAATTACGCATTTAAAATTAAAGTTCCTGGTTCACATTCTCACCTGTTTTATTCAATTACAATTTGCGAAAATTAGAAAGATGTTGTCTTTAGAGCAAGAAACATTTATAATTCTAAAGAATCCGTATTACGAAGGCGTAGAAGGGTCACATAATTTATATTTTTTTTTCCCAAATTCCGACTTTGATTTCGGAATTTAACTGAATTTCAACTTTGTACTCGGAATTTAACCAAATTCTGACTTTGACCGCGGAATGTAATGAAATTCCGACTTTAAACTCGGAATTGAACTAAATTCCGTCTTTGAACTCGGTGTTTAACATTCATTAGTAGTTTGGGTAAATAGTAATGTATTGTGAAAGCTATTTGTGTTAATCGATTTAACGTTATGTTCGTAGGTAAGTAACTAACTTTATTAATTATACTAATAGTTACTGTTATACCTAGTCTTTAAATTAACTACAAGTGTAACTATTCTACAAAAACAATTTTATCATGTGTCTTACAGAGAGGTAGCTATATAGAGGAAAATTTCAAAAACTTCCTACTTTATTTCCTCTTCCTTTATTTAGGTTCTAGAGCCACCACTAGTATCTTGAATTGCAAAGGTATTATATAATTTTTGAATAACAATATTCTCATATTGCATTGCAGGAAGAAAATAGAGAAGAACTGGTAACAACATATTTCTCCCCTGAATTTTTACAAAAAGAGACACTTGCCATTCAACACATTGGTTGTTGCACTTAAGGTGTTTGCAGAGAAATCTACTTGTTACGCAAGACATTGTTAAAGAATTGCTATTGTCTTTAGACCCGAGGGAGGTCGATTTAAGAAAAAGAAAAATATTATGGCGAAGGCAGTATTTTAACAAGGGCCTCAATTACCTTTGGCATATGGATCCGTACGACAAATTAAAACCATACGGAATATGTATCAATTAATTGGTGCATTGATGGCTTCTCCCGGTATATTTTCTGACTTCGTGCAGGTTCTACCTCCAGCGATCCAAAGGTAGGACAGAAAATATAGTGCAAAACTATATTTTCTAGCGAAAGTGCGAAAATGCGAAACATGTTTTTGCAGTTTTATTGGTCCTTGAAGTATACAACTCTTTGGTGCAAATCGCAAAGTCCTTTCTTAGATTTTGCAAGTGCAACAAGACCATAACACCATATTTTTCTTGGTGTACTATGGTCTTGTTATACTCGCAAAGTCACCGGAAGGACTCTGCATCTAAGAATACCTACTATACCTATTTTCATTTCTACCATTTATATAAAAAACAAATGCTCTGAGTGGAAATTAAATCTAAAAAGGGACCCAAATATAGTGCTAAGTTAACATCAATAATCTAAGTCAGTTAAATAAGGGGCTTTTATTTTGATCATTGCCAACTTCCACAAAAATGGCATTTATAGTTTTTAAGGTATACCAATCAAGCGAATTATGCAACCTTATTAAAACAAAAGCATAGAAACTACACAAGCGGAATTTCCGTGGCGTATTTTACGCGATGCGACGCGACAGTTTGCTCGTCCTAATGGAAACCGTGCCGTCAAACGAGCGAAACTAGACGAACGGAAAATACGTCGCGTTGCGTTGACGGTGAGCGTAAAGAACGCTCTCGAATGCGTTGATATCGTCGCCGCCACACTAGTGATGGGAAGAATCGGGTATTTTCAAGAATCGAGTACTGAGGGTGAGATTTTTACGAGGATATTTTAGAATTACATTTATTTTTCCAGCAAAAAATCGCTGTAAAAAAAACACAGCAAAACATTATTTTTTGAATTTTTTTATAAGAATTACCTACATGTTTAAATTACGGGTTTTTAAACGGTGAAACCCCAGGTTTAACTATATTTTTTTAAATAAAATAAATCATTCTAAAATAAATAAATAACAAAAATAAATAAAAGTTTTTCTCTTTTAACATATTATTATTTTGGAAAAATAAAATAAAAACCTTACAAACTAAAACATTTTAAACAAATTGTTAATATAAACTATAAAAACTATTTAAAAAAATTATTTGATAAGGTTCTTTGGTAATAAGCGATTTCGACGTTTATTTATTAATGGCTCCTCCTTTAGAAAATACTCGTTCTGAAAAGAATTCCGGTTAAATGTCTTAAACCCACCTTATTTTTAACTAAAAGGGAAATAACTTTTAAAATAAGCATATAATTTGCCGCGTCGAAACGTTTAGAAAGAAACAAACAAAGCCTAACCTAACAAAACACGTATTCCTTCAATCGCATCACCCGAGTAAAACGACGAGCACCGACACCGAATACCGATCCAATATTTCCAGCGTCTCGGTCTCGAACCTCGAACTTCGAACCTCGCTCGAACCGGCCCGATTCCGTCTCAGCCTATTAAGAATCGGAATCGATCCGGGCGCTTGTGGTCAGTATTCGAATACTACCGATTCCTTTAAGTCCTGTACTCGAGTACTTCCATCACTACGCCACACCACAACGCAACAGGGTGTTATCCGTTGAGGGTACAGTCGAGAAAAAAATTACCAAAAAATGTTCGACACGGAAATTTTTATTTGTGAAATTGAAAAGCGTCCTGCAATATAAAATCTAAAAATTAAAGACTATAGCAATAGGGACGTTAAAGTGAAACTGTGGGAAGAAGTGGCTATGGTTATGTACGGAAACTGGAACGAGTTACCGATCCTGGAGAGAAATAAATTAGGTAGGTGCAAAATTGTGAAGAAACACGTTAGTGCCACACGAGTTGAAAATTGAATGTGAGGTTAGATTTTTATCAAAAAACATTTAGGTTTTGTGGCACTTAAGTGTTTTGTACCCCAAAATACTTTATTTATTTTCTACATACTTCAAACAGTACATTGAAAGCAATTATACTTTGTCATACTGATACGAAAGTTCTCCCTCTCGGCTTACAAAATAATCTTTACATTGTTCCCTAATCGCAATCCCTGCAGACTGGCTGGAATGTTTTCCATCAGGCAACTCAATTTGTCGTTTGAATCAACCCTATCTCTTTTTCGTACGAAATTATGTAACAAACAAGCAGGTTTTGTTATGTCAGTGGCAAAATCTTCCGAAGCCAGTATATTGGTATGAAATACCCTCCACTTGTTGGCGAGTATACCAAAAGTGCATTGAACATATCTGCGAGCTCGAGTTAACCTATAATTAAATACTATCTTTTCAATTGACTGATTATTTCGTGCATAAGGTCTCATCACGTTTTCGCCTAAACCAAATGCTTCATCACCTACAAAAACATGAGTGAGTGAAAGATGTGGGGTGTTTGGAAGCGGTCTGTTTCCTGGTAGGTCAAGATTCTTTTGTGCCAACCTTCGCCGAAAAACCGAAGATTTGAAAATATTACTATCTGCTTCTCTGCCGTAAGCTCCCACGTCAATTGCAGTAAAGCAATAATCTGCATCGCTTACTGCCAATAAAACAATTGAGAAATATTTTTTGTAGTTTAAATATTGCGTCCCTGTATTCGGAGGGCAAACAAGTCTGATGTGCTTGCCGTCAATGGCTCCCAAACAATTAGGAAAATTACTTTTTCTGTAAAATTCTTCTGCTATCTGCATCCACAATTCCGCATCGGGCTGTGGCATTTCCAACGGCTGCATTTTATTCCATATTGCAACACATGCTTGCCGAACAATCAGTCTGATTGTACTTTTCGAGACCTGGAATACATATTCCAAAGCTGCAAAATCTGCTCCCGTTGCAAGATACCTAAAACAATAGAAACATAATCAAAACAGTTTATTGTATTATTAAAACACTAAAAATAATGAAATACTATTTGGTAATAAATATAAATAAATGTAAATTTTAACAATAAATAAAACGGCTTCTCTATTGTTTTAGGAAAAGAGCTTCAAACACGATGGAAATCGTTAAGGGATCAATTCCTAAAAGACGTGAGAGCGATGAAAATGACCCAAAGTGGGCAATCTGCAGCAAAGAAAAAGAAAAAATATATTTATTTCGATAACCTTCTTTTTCTATTACCAACATTTGATATGAAAGTAACTGCTTCTAACTTCCTCGATGATACAAATAGAAATGAAATAGAAGCAACAGTACACAAGAATAACAAGAAAAAGACCAAGAAATGTTTCTTCGGATGCAACTGAGATTCGTGAAATGACGAAGCTATTGTCCGACAATTTAGCACTTCAGTGAGAACAACCAAAAAGATACGTTCGACAACAAGGCATTTTTAATGTCACTTGTGCCCCTATTAGATGTGATGTCACAAAACGATATGCTCGACTGCAGGGTGTCTTTAATGGATGCTGTTAGATTATACCGGTCTCCACGTTCAGCACAAGGTTCAATGCTAAATGTTTCTAAACCTTAGCAGTGCTTCAGTCTGCTGGGCTTCAGTCTTCATCTACAAGTAGACCAATAACACCAGCCTCGGATGAATCAATTCAATCGCAAGGTTCAGCACAAGGTTCGATGCCAAATGCTTATACCTCTTATACAGTGCTCCAGTCTGCTGCACGTCGGTCTTCATCTGCACCAGCATCGGATGCATTATTTGAATTACAAATGTCAGTACAAAATCCAATGTCAAATAATACACCTACATCTTATATGTATATATCTCAATCGCAAATGACAGACTCTACACCATTTGATTTGTATCCAATGTCACCAAATTATGAAAATAAATAAATAAAAAACACTTACCTTAATGTAATTACAAGTCTCTCAATTGAACCAATCGCAACCCGCATATTGGTGTCATTTTTCTGTAAGTCTCGCAGTCGCGCAGAAGGCCATAAAGTTCATCAAAGCTTTTCACAGACATCCGATAATGAGTAGAATGTAAAATTTTGTTGCAAATATCCTGTTGATAATATTTCTCTTAATATTGGATGGACCCACCAACGTCGTTTCTTTTTCCTTTTCTTTAAAAATATACTTGCACATGCAACAGCAGCATAACCTAACATATTGGGATCCATTTTGTACTCACAAAAATAAGTTGTATTGTTTCATTTTTTTACGTAAATGTACTCGACGGAAAAAACGCTTTCTGTTTACGCTGCAATTTCAACGGAAATCCCGCCGCGTGAATTACGTCGTGGAAATTCCGCTCGTGTAGTTTGGCCACAGAAATTATAAACTATAATTTTGTGGTTTGGCTCTTACATTATAAATATTTTCCTTGTGTATTTATTCAAAAAAATTTAAGCCCGAATACGAAAAAGCATATAAACACGTATATAAAGAATTGCCTTTTTCGTATCTTGCACTTTTGGTTTATTTGCCCCCTTGTCTACCCTATCCAAGGGCATATGGTATATTTTCTCTCAAACGGTTTCCGAGATTTTTGTGAAAAATTGGAAAAAATAAAACTTTATATCGATGGTTAACTTACAAATTTTTTTGTTGGGTTTATGCCATTTCAGCTTATAATAACTTAACTTAATAATGTGCTAAGTGAGGAATGAAACACAAAGTCTGCTCCACTAATTTAATAAATAAGTTCAGATTAACATCCCATACATGTTTCGAAGGTATAAACCTTCATCTTCAGTGGGTAATTATTAAGATGTTGTTATTTATGAAGAGACCAATGACATTGTTACATTTTTTTTTTTAAACTGAAAAGGGAAGGAAAAAAAAACACAAAATTAGACAATGTAAAAACCGAAAAGGCGTCATCAATAAAAGTTTAATGTGATTAGGAAAAGATATTTTGTAAAATATGGTGATTAATATAATAATAGTAATTAATAAAATTAATAATATGCCTTGCCGAGGAGCCGTAAACGGCGAATCGCGTTCAAGGATTGGGTTTGACGGAAAGGATAAGGGACAACTCTGTACACGAACATATTTTAAGGTTGTGTTTTTTCAATATACATGCGTTCGGTAGGCTAAACCGATACATTGACTTCCAGCGACACTCATTGTAGTTTGCTCGCAATGGGCCGCCTTGCCAGCGTTTGAACCTATATTTATGGATTCTCGCTGTCCTGGTTGGGTTGATACGTGCGGTTGCCACGAGATATAGCCACTTGCTGCAACTCTCATTCGTAAACTTGCATTTCTGGGTTAAAGCACTTTGAGGTCCCTTACCTTTCCGTCAGACCCGGAGCCTTGCCGAGGAGCCGTAAACGGCGAATCGCGTCCAAGGATTGGGTCTGACGGAAAGGATAAGGGACAACTCTGTATAATAACTAACCTAAACCTAGTTCTAAAAGCTTTTAAGCTAAAAACCAATAGAATCCCGCATTTTGGGTCATATTTCTGACGTATAATCATCAGCCTCAGCACTAAAGGCAACAGATCGTAACCCGCTCATTTGCCATGCAAAATATGGCGGCGTGTCAGTGTAAATTAAGTTTTTACTGATTATTACTGCTAAATCTAGAGAAAAATGCAAGTAAAATGTTTTTACTTACATAATATTTTCGCTAATTAGTCGACTTTTAACCGTTGAACGTTTTACAATATTTTTTACAAATCTTAAGATCTTAAACTAATTAATTATTTTCGGTAGTAGTTGATACGGCAAACTCGAATTATTTTTTTTTATGAAAAATGCTTATGCCATAAATTTCCATTAGGTTTAAGCAAAAAGTAAGTAGGTATATAATTCTAACGTATAATAAAATTATTATTGGCCTACAAAATTTTTCAAATACAATACTGGATACAAATTAGTGGAATTAGCACTTTTTGTAAGTCTTCAAAAATACAGTTTTCTTTTTAATTCCCAAAAGCGACAAGAAATATTTAATTCATTGTAGAAAATGACGTGGAAATAAAGGAAATATGCCTACGTTCTTAAATATTAACAAGAAAAGAGGTGTTATGAACATGACCCTTCAAGACGATAAGGGTCATATTTTTATCATTTGAGAATTGAAAAGAAAAAATTACAAATTTGCAAAAAAATGGATTAGCTATAAAGGAAAAGATGGCTCAAAATTGGATCCTTAAGGTTTAAATCATGAATTTGCCAGCACAACAGAGGTAGAAAATAAAAAAAAAATTGAAAAACGTCAAAGTTCGGAATTCTGATCGAAAAAAACAAATTAATTTTTTAAACGAGTTTTTTGAGTTGTTGCCCAAAATGGACTTGCACTATTGCCGGAAGGACACCCAAAAATAATATTTCCACTATCCATTCTACAAATGCAACGAAATTTATAAAAACGTTAATAGAATTTTTAGCTCTATAAATTTAGCCATCTCAACACAGTAAAAAATATCAACCAGGTAAACATTATTTCAGGAGTGGTAAAAAAAAGTAGTGTTAATGTTAACACCCGGATCAATATATTTTACCACATTTTTACACTCATATGGGATCAAAGTTGTTGTATTAAATTTGCCTATGAATTTAACTTTTTAAGAAGTTTATTTTGTTAAATGGGTGTTATTTACTCCATTTTACACTCTATCAGGAAAATTAAATACAATGACAATTGATAACACCATATTAGCGTTTGAATATACCCCGCTATAAGGTTATTTTAACACACTGAGTGAAAACTTGTTTCTTAATCTTTTTTTTACACGGCCCCGTGTAAAAATACTTAAACGCGTGTTACCGAAAAGACAGGCGGCAACAAGTGGTGTGAAATTCTAGAAATTGATATGTAACGACACGGCCAACTTATTTCATTTCGTGCGACGCGACGCCGACGCTATATGCAAATTCAACTTTCAAGTCAATCTGATTGTGCTCTCTCAATGTGATATAGAATAATGTCGGTTATATTTAAATTAAAATAAAGAAACCAAGCAAAGTTCTGTAATATGCCAAATGAGAGTACCTCTTATGAGGATCTTGTTAAATTGGGTAAGTATATTAACGAAATTTAATAGAAACCTTACTGATAAGTACGCCATTTTTAGGAAACTAAGTAGGTATTTATATTGTTACAGTTTTCCATTTAGCTTTTAAATTATTCTGATATAAGCTTATATTTAATATAAGTCGAGTGGCTTTTTTTGTGTTTGCTACCAGCAAATTGTGCTAAAATCTTTTGGCATTAATATTTGTCCCTGTTTGGTTGTTGTTTGATGATCCCCACCTATTATGTTGACCGTTAAAATCTCCCATCAAAATAAATGGTTCTTGTAGTTTGATATTGGTGGGATGAGTACCAGCGATGAAGACGGCACCAGTGAAAATGCAGAGACTGATGGGGATGGAGAAAATGGCAAAGAAAACACTTCATTTTTCGATATGCTCACTACTCTTGAAATGGGACATATATATGACACAATACCTAGAAAGCCTGCAATTAACTATATTCTTTTTTATATAAATACTTTTTTTTTATGAGAAGGCAGAGCACTACAGGATAAATCCTTTATGGCGCTCTGGGAGCGGTGCGTGTGAGCAGGAAACGATTCACGTTGGTCTTGAATCTTTGAAGATTATAGTCGTTGGGGAACACGATCTCAGGGAGGTCGTTCCAGAGTGATGACGTTCTCCAGATGAAAGAATTTTGAAACAGTGTCGTTCGAGGGACACTAAGCTGAACCACGTACTGGTGGGCTGTAGTGGCTCGTCGTGTATTTCTACCATGCACCGCTCTGGGTGGTATCAAGCGGACAACCTCAGTTGAACACTTGCAATGAAAATATTTAAAAATAGACTCAAGTCGCCAACCTGCCTTCGATGTTCAACGCTTTCCAGGTTGTTTGTCAGACTATGGTCACCGATCAAGCGAATGGCTCTTCTTTGAATGGAATCTAGCAATCTTAGGGTATGTTTAGGAGCAGAGCCCCAAATATGCGAACAGTACTCCAGCGATGGTCGAATTTGGGCTTTATAGAGCATCAAAAGTTGTTGGGGTATACAGAGGTTCTTTGTTCGGAAAAGTACTCCATGCTTCTGCGAGGCTGCCCTAGCAATGGCCGCAACGTACGTACGTACCTACGTACATATTTTACTCTACACTTTCTTGTCTTGGCTTTCAAAACTCTATCACAGATCGAACGGAAAATGTCAATTTTTGACAGTTCCATTGGATACTTTTTAAAACTATAATAAGAAAGAGCAGACCGTTTTACTCTAACTCCATCCGTTAAAATTTTATATACAGTACACCAAATTGTCAAATTTCTATTGACCCATTGTTGTAGTATCGATCTCAAAAACAGTTAAGGTTAGGAAAATTTTATTAAATAATACAAAATATTAATATAAAATTTTGAGTAGAATCTAAAAACTTAAAAATGTATGGGGATTGCTTTAAGGAAAATGGGTCTTGACACATGCTTTGCATTTTTAAGAAACCCTGTATAAAACCAAGTATTAAAAAAAATGGATAAAAATAGAATAAATTTGATGTGTCGAAGCTTTTTTCTTGATATCCCGTATTTTAGGTTATTATGTACAGGGTGTCCCAATCTTTTTGCCCACCCTGTATAGCATATACCTACCATTAAGGTTTCCATTGTATTCAACTAGTTATATTATATGTATATTCAGTTTTTTTTCCTGTTTTTAAGCAATATTTGGTGTCTGAAATGAACGATTATTATAATACTTGTCATTTTCATTCTTTTATATTGTTTCAAAGCCTACTTTTCTTTTGTTGTTTAGTGTTCTAAGTATACATATATTTATTATGTTATTGCTTAACAATGAGGTAACCATCATTTTGTTTATATATAAATGATAAATAGTACTCTATATTTATTCATTTAACAAACCTCTTCCAAGCGATCTGAAGATTTATATATGTTAGGGGCTACCACTTTCGGCTTTGATTAAGTCATTCAATCATGTATCAAACTGAGCAGAGGTTAATAATGTCAAACATCTTGAATGCATAATTTTTTACATTTCAAGTATAAACGCCCGGTTAGTTTGATATGGAATTAAATGACTTAAACAAGGTGGAAAGTATTCTAGCCCTGGGTAGATTATTTTATTACACTATGGTTTACTAATTCTCTTATAATTTCTTTTACACCCTAGAAGGATAGGTTTACAATCTGTGAGTCTAAATGTTAACACTGTATTTTTATTAATTTACACACGATAGTATATATATATAATTATATATATAGATAAATTAGAAGAGTTAACACTAATTAAAAAGGAAAAAAGCATTTCAAAAATGCCTTCTTTACAAGATATACTGATTGGTTATTATACCCTTTTAAGTGTGGATCTATATGTACCATCATTTAGTGTTAAGTTTAACACTCAATTTTTTACTATGTATAAGCCAAGAAAAGATTTTTGCGATATTTGCTGCCAGATTAAAGTCACAATGCTTACAATTCAGCAAAAATACTTATAAAAAGGCTACACACTAGGGTGGGTCGATAAAGTGTGAGATCTCAATTACCCTGGGTACTAGAAAGTTGTCACTACTATTGTTGATCATTCATGCAAAGTTTCGGCTCTGACAAGCGCCGTCTTCAGGTGCCTAGTTCGCTTCGAATTTTCCACAAAGCGTACTACTGAAATATGCAGCTCTTCGCTTATTTCAATCAATAAAAATTGAATGAAATAACCCAGAACTCACCACGTGGAGGTGGCTACATGTCGAGTTCTACCCCGCCTCCCTCCCGACCTTCGTCTTATTATTGAAAATTATCAATTTATTGATCTAAAGCCTTTAAAAATTGCTGTTTTGTCTCAGTTTTCGGAATTTTTTTTCTGGAGGCAATCCGAGTTCGAATCAAGCCATCTCTTGATTCTGTTCCACTAACTAAAGCAGAGGCTTCAGTGACTGTCCTAATACATCTTTCAACAGATTGTGTGTGACAAGGGTATTTCAAAATTTCGATGTCGTCAGGAACTGTTAGAATCATCTCTTGCAATGCAGTATCTGAAATTGTTCTTGTGAGTGGTGGTTCAGTTACGCTAACTGACTGCCAGTTTATCAATTCAGTGTAGTCTTGAGCGTCAAAATTCAGTTTTGGGACTTTGAACTCTCTGATTTTGCTATTCTGTAGACTCATTACTCTACATTTCAGAATTCTTCTGAGCGCAAGTTCTCTAATAGGCTTTCGAACATCTCTAAGCATTGTCAATAGAATATTTTCTGGATGAGCGAAAAATGCATTCCTCTGTATGACCGGATCAATCAAATCTTTAACTGTACTTGGCATATATCTCGATCTTGTTATCAGAGAGAACAAATGTCTGGAGCCTTCAGTACACGATGATCTGATTTTAATATCGAACCAAACAGGAGCATAAACTTTTAATATAAATTCGGTTATTGTTTTCAATTCGTTCGAAGGTTTTTCTGAAGCTACATAAAGTCTTAAAATCCTATTTGCCGTTGTCAGCCATCTTGAGTGTGACATTTTTCCAGGATCACGATTTGATAAATTTGAGGGGACATCACCTCTTGCTATTGCCGAACACATTTGATACAAATAAACTTGATCGGTACTGGTGTCATTTAGGTCGAATTCTGGTAGTTCCCCATCAATTTTTTCGAACTTAACTATTGGAAGGTTCTGACATGTTGGAAGAAGCTTTCCAATCGTTCCTGAGAATCCTCTTGGGTCGTTAGTTTTACAATCCATTTTCTCAATCAAATGGCGAAGTGGAAGTTCATTATCGTGCAGTAGGCAAATCAACCATTGTAAGGAGTGTCCAATTGCTACTTCTAATTGCTTAACAACTCCATTCTTGAAACCTGTATTTAAAAAAGTTCCGTCACAGCCAACAGCAGCAAGTTCTTCAACAGGTCCCAAGTTACTGCTTAGAAAATCGAAAATACTTGATTTGATGTCTTTAGCATTTCCTGAAGTAGGAGTTACATGTCCAAGATAAACAGACCCAGGTTCTGCAATAAGAACAATATGTTCCTCCAAAACGTATTTCTTATGATAAGTGCTTCCTTTTTTCTCCGTCAGTAGTGTTCTGTCCTTTCTACCGTCAAAATAGATCCCTGTAATTTTCAAATTTCCTGTTGATTTCTTTTTTAGTTCCGTTCTTCGTCTCTTTCGTTTTCTCCCCAATTTACTACGGTTTAATAATTTTGAAGGGTCGTTTCTACTGACAACGCCAAGATCTTGCAGAATAGCATTCGCTAAAAAAGAAGCACATCTATCCGAAACTCCCGTTCGATCGCAAGCCTCTGCTAAATTTCTGAAATCCACCCCTCGAAGGTCTGTTCTTGCTTTTGAAGTTGATGGACTATCTAATTGAAGTTTAAACTCGCTTGTTGTAGAACTTTCACCCAGAAATACACTTTCTTCCAGTGGGGAGGAAGTTGTTTCTAGAACATTCACTTTTCCTACATTTTTCAATTGCTCTAGGCGGCTTTGGTCCTCTAGTTGTTTTTTTGCTTTGAATTTTCTTTGCATACGTTTTTCTAAAACCTTTGTCAATTTAATGTCAACATTTCCAATAAACATTCTTCTTTCTGTTTTTTGGCCTCGTAAAATTTCTTGTTCTGTTTTAAGCAATTTAATTTTGCATTTGCATGAGTCAAAATCTTTACACTTGCACGTCGATATATCAAAAAGTTTCTCACTTGATTTTCTGAATTTTTCTAGCTTCTCTAAACACTTTTTATTATGTACGGACCCAATGTTTTTTTTTAAACTCCGAAACTTGTAAAGAAGCATTTTGCCAAATGTTTTTCAATACAAATATAACTTTTTTAGAAACATCACTTACACTAGGGTCTTTGCCATTGTTCTGGTCTTTTATTAATTGCCTGTGCCACAAATATGCTCTCATAACATCGCCATAAGTCGGAAGTATGTTGCACTTAAGTTCTGTTGGTGCTCCAAACACCTCGCATTCAATGTCTTTACGTGTATTCGGCATTTTCACACAAATAAACAATTACGCGTTCACTAAAAAGAGTAAATATAAGTTAATAAGACGTTGACTCTTCGAATGCGTCGAGACAACTAATCTTGTCGGTGCAGGAAATTCAGACTTGCGGCGGCGTACGTGATATTGATATAGCTGCGCGACACTACTTGCGCATTTGCACGGTTGAGCTCAGATGAATATGTTGCGATGAATTTATGAGTTTATTAGTGGCAATTTTTTTTATCAACACAGCTATATAGAGGAGAAAGTCAAGATAAATCACTCATTTAAAGTTTATGAATATTTTCATAATTTTCCCAAATTTGACCTCAAGTAGGCACCTGAAGATGTTATCCCAGAAAGCCCAAATTTTGGATCATAAATACTATATCAAGTTGACAACTATTGGTTACCCAGGACATATCACATTCGAGAAAAAAAAATTCGGCCCACCCTACTACACACAGAGAGAGTGTGACGCTCAAGGTATTTATTCGCCCAGGTAAAATAAAGAATGACCCAACAGTTACAGAATTAAGATACTTAAAGTATTCCCCCGATGGAAGTATAATGTGTAAATCAAACTTTGACGAAAATTACAAAAATTTTCCACAGCGCCAAAAAAAAAATTGGAAACGATATAATTTTAAAACCTCTGTTTCCTAAAAGATTTCCTATTAAATACACAAAGTGAACGCATCTACAAGAACTTTAAAAAGTTCTTGATAAAGATGTTCTGGTAAATCTAAATCATAAACTAAAAAATAATGTTTAATCTATTAGTTTTAGTTATTAATAAAATTACTATAACGACATTTTTGCTGTTTAAATGTCATGCCTATTTTAATTTGAATTTCTTGTTAACTCTATATTTTTAAAGCTGGTTTGCAGCTTCTAGCAGTATTTTAGTATAAAAATAATTTTGTAACAAATTTTCTATTACTTTTATGCTCTTATAGCTTATCCCATAATGATAAGATAAGTTTTAAAATAAACTAATCGTATAGCACTACATGTCTTGTGTTATACGATTCGCAATGAAATAGTCGTAATCCACTCGGAACCAATTCTAACCATAAGTATTCCACATTATAATTAAATGGTATGTAGCACCGACCTATAACTGTTATTTGTAAAAATGTATAAATAATATAAAGCATAAACATTCATAATACCGAGTTATTTTCTTACATATTAGTTTCAAAATACATTTTTGGGTCTCCTGTAAAATTTGGCGTAAATGATTTACTCCATGTGAGAAGTTAACCATCGATATGAATTTGACTTTTAAATTATTGTAACATTGACATTAATAATAACAAGCTGTATATTTTGCGCAGACACCCAATCAAACTAGGTTTCACAAGGTGATATAAAATTGTATACTCATTGTCTTATTTCAATCCTTATCAAAAATAGTAAGCGCGTTCGCATTAAATGAACTTGAATTATTCTATATAAATTTAAAATTATTTAACCTTTATTTTACTTAGGTAAATGGGAAAGTCGTTATTCACTTCCTTTGTGTTAAAATGCCCCAAGTAATTTCGCCGAACCTTTCCTGTTTTATATTTTTTTTGGTAGGTAATTAAACTTTGCTCTTAAAATTTCTCCGAGGATTTCTTTAATTAAAATATTACGAGCACTTAATACCGTTTCTTCCCATACTTATATACTTTTTTTTGTTTAAAAGGAAATGTTATATAGGCATCTAAAAATTAAGGCAGTTTTTTTTTTTCGATGAAAACCTTCGAGAAAAAAGTTGATATATATTATTTTTGGAAATGAAAAATAAGGCGATATTGTCATTGCTTTGTGCAATGAGTTTGGAGCAACTTCATTTTCTATTTAATTTGCCATAAAGATTATTTAAAGTATAGTCTGCACTAATAATAATTTTGTTATTATAAAAGCTAGGAACTCAGTTAATTTAACAAAGGAGAATGTTTTTTATGCTTAAAATAATAATCTAACCAAAACAAATCCAACTAGATATCGAGATTTTAGCTTGTTGATAAAATATTTAAGTAACGAATTAGTGAAGCCTCCGTTATGAATGTCTGATCACAACCTTAATTCGGCACTGAATAAACTACCAATTGGGACCAAACAGCCTCCGAAATCACGCAAGATCTAGCATTATACATCAGCTAAGTGGGATGACCTAAAGAACCATTTTCGAACCTCTACTTGGTGTGACGTTTGTTTTACCTATGATGATCCATCCATCTGTGCTGGAGAAGTATCAGAGATTATAACTGGCATAAAAGCTTCATCCCTTTCTTAAAAAAGTGCCCTGCTAACGGCAAGCCTTGGTTTACCAACAATTGCGAACGAGTTGTTAAATCAAAAAATTATTTCTACCGACAATGGAGTCAAAACCCTACTGCCGAAAATTGTACCATCTTTGTTAACGCTCAAAACCAATTCAAGCAAACGATAAACCGAAGCAAAGAAGCACACAACCAGCAGATCAAACACAAACTTCTTGAGTGTCCTAGCGACTTAAAATCATTTTGCTTGGTAGCTAAGGGCGTCAGTCAGAACTTTACCAGATCAACCATTCCATCTCTAACACGTTCTGATGGTACCATTGCGACCGAAGCACAGGAAAAAGCAAACGTACTGGCGGAACTGTTCTTTTCAAATTTAACGGTTAATTTTCAGGGAAAAACTCCACCGAACATTCCCCCTGCAGAATCGACAATGCAGTGCCGTGTTTGATGAATTTTGAGGAGTCTTGACACCAAAAAAGCTTCTGGTCCTGACAAAATTCCAGTCATCTTAATTAAGACATGCGCTGATGAGTTTACAAAGGTATTTTGTAGGCTTTTTAACTTATCTCTCAAAAAAGGAATATTTCCTTGTTGCTGGAAAACTGTGCAAGTCCAGCCCATACCCAAAAAAGGCAATGAGACCGTGCCAAACAACTATTGTCCAGTCGCATTGCGTCGGTTATATCAAAAGTAATGGAAGAGTATATCAACGAATAAACATTAAAGTACTTGGAAGGCTTCAACATTATTAGTGACCGCCAGCATGGATTTCGTAAGTCTAGATCAACAGGAGACCTTAAGTTGCTCACGTTTGAAACAACGCAATAGAATTATCATCATGAGAAGTCGCGGGCGGTAGCACTGGACATTTCCAAGGCCTTTGATCGAGTATAGCATGAGGGACTCCTAACTAAAGTAAGAGCATACGGAATGCCGCTTCAATTTTGTTCATGGCTATCAAGCTTTTTTAAAGACCGTTCTCTGCGTGGCCATGGATGGATTTCTTCTGACACATTTAACATCAACGCCGGAGTCACCCAAGGTTCTATATTGTCGCCCACCCTCTTTTTACTATACATTAACGATCTTTTGGAAAGAACTAGAAATCCTATATACTACTAAATTAAGTGCTCACCATTGCTAACTTTTTTATTATTGGAGATACAAAGTCAGTTAAATTAGCAAAGTAGTAGCATTTTTTCTGTTAATTAAAACGGCGAAAGCAGAAAAACAATTGGATCTAACGTTTCTAAATAAATAAGGAAAATGTATTTTTTTTAAATGGCACACCCTGTATATTTTTTACCGAAACGTTTGCAAATCCTCTACGGAATAAAAAAGTTCATATTATGGAATATTAGCCCAAAATTGAAAAAACATCAACACAGCAATGGAAATAAAGAATGGTTTGCCTTTGACGTTTTTATCGAGACTGCCATGACAACAAAAACGAATTAACTAATGTGTTCTCGTTCTGGGTAGCCAAAATTTTCGTAGTTTTGCGTTAAGTTGTCTAGTTTTTGCTTTTAAATATTACAAAATGGCGTTCACGCATTTAGAACATTGCGATATGTTAGAAGCGTATCTTGGTTGCAGAAAAAATAGTGTACTAGCACTCGAGCAATACGGTCAAATGTGTCCTGAACGTGAGCAATCAGACAGAAGGTATTTTCTAAGGCTGTATAGAAAATTTAGAAGTAACGAAAGAGTTTTTATAAAGACAAGGACTAAAAAACAGTTTATAATAATTAAACAAGTAGAAGTAAATGTATTGGCATATTTTGAAGTGCACAAAAATAATTTAACTAGAGATTTGGTAAGAGGCAGCGGGTTCAGTTTATTTACAATTTGGAGGATTTAAAAAAATATAAGTTTGTACCTTATAAGTACCGACCAGTGCAAACATTATTACCTGGTGACACCAAAGGAAGACTTATTTTTTGCCAATGGTTACAATATATGTGTGGGCAAAATCCTAACTTTTTAAAGAAAATTTTATGGAGCGGTGAAGCGAACTTTTCAAATAGGGGTATGTTTAATCGTAAAAACATGCACTATTGGTCTAGAACAAATTTGTTTATTGCTGTTGCCAGAAATCCGCAAGTAAGAGTTAGCATTAATGTTTGGTGTGGTCTCATAGGCAGCCAAATTTTTGGGCCAATATTTTATGAAGGTACTCTGACCGGCAGGGGATACGTTCATATGTTGTCAGAATTACTGGAAGAATATTTAGATTCTGTGAACTTAGAGGACCGTAACCAAATTTATTTTCAACAAGATGGAGCTCCTCCTCATCAGTTTCACGAACTGAGAATATTGTTAGAAAGGCTTTTCAGAGATAGGTGGATGGCAACAAATGGTCCAATACGTTGGCCCCCAAGGTCTCCTGACGTAACTCCATTAGACTTTTACTTCTGGGGGTATGTCAAGGACGAAGTCTTTAAAACGAGATATGCGAATCTGGTCGAACTTCAAGACAACATTAGACGCATTATAGCATCCATCGATGGCAGAACAGTTTTAAAAGCTACAAAACGTGTATTAAAAAATGCCCGCAAATGTATTGAACAAAACAGTGATGTGTTTGAACATTTAACATAGTTTTCTTTTTATTTCTCGCGCTAAAAATGAAATCGAGTTTTAATTTCTGAAATAAATAAATAAATTCGTTTTTGTTTTCATGGCAGACTCGATGAAAACGTCAAAGGCAAATAATTTTTTATTTGCATGGCTGTGTTGATGTTTTTTCAATATTGCATATGAATTTTTTATTCCGTATCCAATTTGCAAACGTTTCGGTAAAAACATACAGGGTGTGTCATTTAAAAAATACATTTTCCTCATTTATTCAGAAACGTTGTGTCCAATTGTCTATCTGCTTTCACCGTTTTAATTAACAGAAAAAATGCTACTACTTTGCTGATTTAACTGACTTTGTATCTCCAATATTAAAAAAAGTTAGCAATGGTGCGCACTTAATTTGGTACACCCTGTATAGCTTTGCTGATGACATCACAGTTGTTTCATCTTTTACTTTGGATGCTCGAACATCCACTGCCATTGCACATCTCTACAGGCAGCAAGAGGTCTCACATCTCAACAAAGACCTGGCAGAAGTTCTGTCTTGGGGAACAGTAACCAAGTAGAACTTAAGGCTAAAAAATCCAGGCGGCAGTTTTTCCTAAAAAAGTTAATGTTGGAGAACCCGATATAGCTATGGCGGGACACTCGATTCCCTTACCTTTACAATTATTAATTTATTGGGCGTTAATTTGGATAGTCATATGTATTGGCATATTCACGTTGCGGCCCTTGCTAGAGCATCATCGCAGAAGCTTGGAATACTTTTCCGAACTAATCCACCCCAGCAACTTTTAATACTCTAATTCAACCATCGCTGGAGTACTGTTCGCATATATGGGACTCTGCTCCTAAATATACTCCGAGATTGCTAGATTCCATTCGCTTGATCGGTGACCATGATCTAACCAACAACCTGAAAAGCCTTGAGCATCGAATGCAGGTTGACGACTATTTTCCAAATATTTTCATGGCAAGTGCTAAACTAACGTTGCCCGCTTGGTTCAGCCCTGAGCGGTGCATGGTAGAAATACACGACGAGCCACTGCAGCCTACGCGTACGTGGTTCTGCTTAGTGTCCCTCCAACGACACTGTTTAAAAATTCTTTAATCTGGTGAATGTCATCACTCTGGAACGACCTTCTCGTTCCGCAACGAGTATAATCTCCAAAGATTCAAGACCAACGTGAATCGTTTTCTGCGCACACGTACCGCTCGCAGAGCGCCATAAAGGAGTTTTCCGATACCAACAAACAAATAAGAGTAATTCGTATTAAAAATGTTTTCGTTTAAAAATAAAACGACTTGCGACTTTTCTTTACAAACCAAAATTCCTGTCTATAATTAAAGTTACTTTCTTTAAACCTTGGATTCTGGCTTAAATAATTTACTCTTATGTACTAATTGATACTTTCTCTACCTCCGTGTATACAATAACTAAATTTTCCAATCAAAAATCAGGGGCGCCCTGCAGTGGCCGCACGTGGGTTGGAAGCCAGGGTCGGCAGTTCGGTACAGACTCGGATCCAGGAAAAAATGTTATTAGGGGCCAATGAGCTCTGCGTGAATTTTTGAAGATCACGCTCAAATTTCGGTTCTATCAACTATTCTAATATTTGCATTGAATAGATATAGATGTCTGTTAAATTAATTAATTCTACGTTAATATTTTTTTTTATTTCTATGCATTAAGGTAGTTTTTTCACATATTCTTTATTCATGATAATATAATTTAGTATCTTATTTGTTTGTTTTTTTGGAGGGGGGGGGGCATGCCTCCATAACCGGGGATACGCGAGGTTATACGTTTTTTACCTAAATAAAAATTTCACAAGTATTCCACGCCTGATATAGCCCATTGCTCGAATAAGATAAGGTCTTGCATGACGGACTTATACTAAAGTTAATAGGATTAGGTATGCCAAACTACCTAATTAAGGTTATTCATTCGTTCTTGTCGGATCGGATTTTCGCAGTTTTGTCAGAGAATGCTTTATCAACTATGCGACACGTCAGAGCCGGAGTACCTCAGGGTTCCACCCTTGCACCGGCTCTGTACAAAATCATTACCAGCGATATTCCACAATTCGCTCAAAGACAATTATACCTGTTTGCTGACGATACTGCGATTACCGCCACCGAAAAAAAGCCTTGGTTGGTAATCTCAAAACTGCAACGTCATAATATAAAACTTATCGAGGCGTGGCTTGATAAATGGAAAATTTGTCTAAATGATGCCAAAACACAGGTTATCTATTCTCGAAGGGTAGAAGTATTCAACCTACATTCAGATTGCTTGTCAAAAACACTAGAATTAACTAGTGTCAAAATATAAAATACCTGGGTCTGCTCTTAGTTGAACAGCTAACCTGGAACGACAACACAACCTCTCGTTTGAAAAAAGCGAACGGTCAACTGAGTGCCATTTATGCTCTGATAAACAGCAAAGTACTTTGGATCTGCGTACAAAATATTTAATCTACAAGACTGTCGTTCGGCCTGTACTTCTATATGGTATTACCACCATAAAGAAGACAGACTTTCTCAAAATTCAAAGGTTTCAGAATAAATATTTAATAATCATGACGGGGGCGCCCCGCTATACGATGACTCATACTTTACATAATGACAGATACCGACAATAACTGAGTACATGGACAAAATTATAGTGGACTACTACAAACGGACTGACACTTCCCTAAACCCCTTATTAACACGTTCACATATACTTTCAAACTCTTTAAAACCACACCGATTACCGAGAGACTGGCTCATTTCTCGTCTCCTCCCCCTGTCTGCACCTTAACTTGCTTCCGAATAGATAGAATCAAATGACTTAAAAGTGAATGCTTCTCTACTGCATTGTACCTGCTCAGCTTAATAAGAACCAAATGTTCAATAACAAACACCCCGATGGAAGATCCGCTGATGAAGCAATATTATAAACAAAAAGAAGTTAAAGTCATTGACTATACTTAAGAAAACCCTAATGATAATGATGATGATGATGCTCGAATAGTGAACAAAAATCAATGGGGATGTGTCTGGATCTGACGAAGGCCTTTGACTCTGTGCCACACCCTATACTGCTGGAGGTGCTGCATTCAGTAGGTGTAAGAGGTATAGGTAACAACCTTTTTGAAAGCTATCTGCAGGGCTGGCTACAGCTGGTGCAAGTAGGCAACGATATGAGTGAGTAGCTTCCTGTAGAGAATGACGTGCCAAAGGGTACTGTGCTTGGGCCAGTCCTCTTTACTGTCTATATAATTAATCTAATTAACTTGTTGCCGAGGGGCAGAGTCGTCTGCTACGCCGACGATACCGTATTGCTATTCTCGGGTACTACATGGGAAAATGTATTTAATGAACATGAATGTGGACAAGTTCAACTTCATGTACTTTGCCTGGTCTAAGGCTTCTATTACCAACAGAAAAATTCATGCAGATACTTGCACTGACTTCAGTTCGTGCCAATGCAAGGAAATAATAACTTTTTGCAATAAAATTCAGTACTTAGGTTTATATTTCGATCCGATGATGAAGTGGGACTGCCAAATAGAATATACAACATCTAAACTAAGAAAATTATTTTATAAGTTTTATACTCTCAGACAAATACTGTCTAGGTTGCATTGTATTGAAGGAGTTCAGAGTGCTTTGGTGGAATCACTGATAAACTACGGTATAGTAGCATGGGGTGCTGTATACGTCACTACTTTTACTCCTCTCATAGTTGCACAAAAACGTATTCTAAACATAATGTACTTTAAGAATCAAACTAACCCCACTAGTCTGCTTTTTAGAGAAGATGGTATTTTATGTATAAGAAAACTATACCTGAGATCAGTTAGAAAACGAATATTGTTAAAAAAATTATTAATAATAACAACAAACCACGATATTGTTACTAAAAGTGTTTTAAACAAATGCCGTTGTGCCTAAGGCTGTGATCTCTGTGACTCAAAAATGTTTATTTTTTACTGGACCAAAGATTTACAATAAATTGCCATTACAGTTAAGAAATAATCCCTTTCATACGATTAAAAAGGCACTACCAGCTTGGCTATTACAGACACATGTAGGGTACTTTAACATAATAATATTTTAAAAATAAGCAATATAATTAATATGATATATAACCAGTTGCCACTAAATATAATAACCTTGTGAGTATATGTTAGGCTGATAGATATTATTACAGCAAGTGTATACACAATTACACAAGCCACTAAGGCATATTGTGCACTATAATTATTACTGACTTATTAAAAATAAATAGGGTGATTTCAAATATGTAAAATCTTACAAAGTTAGTAAAGAATTAAATTGAATTTCCCAATTCACAAAAATCAGCGGATTAGTATTGTACTTTTTACTGGTTATTTACGTTAAAAAATGATTGATAGCATTGACAACAGATTTTCTACCAAATACCTTTTTAATATAAAAATGTTTTGTTTACCAAATTAATCAGGTTCTTCTGAATTGTAGTACAGCCGCACCACGGACTTTAATTTTTTCCTTTTGGATTTGAAAATAAAATGAATATTATGGCCAAGAGAACAGTTTAATTTTGGTGTCACTTCCCATAAGCCATGCATATTTATGGTACCAATTTTTTCAAAATTACCTATTATTTACCTTGCCTCCAGTATTAATTAAATTCAACATTTTAGGGGTCGTCGGACACGACCATTATTTTTTTAATTTTAGTTTGTTCATCGAATGAAAGAGAATACGAAAACCACATTTTAAACATTAATAGGTATCACTTTTGACCTCAGTTTCAATTTGCGTTTTCATGTATTGCATAGTGCGTGCGTTCAAACAAGATATTTTATTTCAATTTTAGAACACTTACCTAAGGTTCTTATCCTAAACAAACCTACAAACCAAACCGAAAGTTTTGTTTTTCAACAGACGACACTCACCTTGACGTATTTTACACTAATTCAGTCCTTTCCCTTCAAGAATAATAACAAACCACCGACAACCGATAATTATTGAGTATAATAATACTATATATTAACTAGCTAACTAACCTCACTTTAAATTAATGGTTTATTTAAACCCGATGAAAAGCCTTACCTCTCACCGTCCCCGAACCTATATTATGCCCGAACGATCACTTCCAGCCTGTCAATAGTGTCAATTAAATGTTGAACTTGAAAATCGACTGTTACAGTAGTAAATTAGTTGTGAGACAGGAAAGGGGCTGGACTTGTACGGCTTTTGATCGGGATGGAACAAACCTTAAATTTACCGGCAAATTTTGCTTCAAATATTTAGTGGTGTATGTTTGGTTGCCTATCCTAAAGCCTGGAATATATAAGTTATTTCTATAGGCAGGGTAGGCTTGCCCTAATCTAGATTATTGAACTCTATTGAATACCATAAAAAAAAATTACCAAAAGAAATATCAGTAACAAGCCTATTATTTTTTATTTGATTTACCTGTACTGACCTGTACTATTAAAACTATGGCAAGGAAGAAGCAAAGCCTGGCCTGCCCTGTAATCCTATGATGGTTTCGTTTTAATTAAGCACTAATATGTATCCCTGTCTAACATGTATTTAACTTAATACGAAGAAAGATGACAGGTATAATAATATACGATCTACCAATTAAAAGTTGGTTTGTAGGTTTTTGTTTATGTTTTGAATTGGATTTTAATAATTTATGGTGTCAAATCCTAGTAACTTTTTGTCTTCATTTATAGGCGATTGAAGCGTGCTGACATGAATTGTCCGCAGCTATATTGCAGGTTTACTCCCTGAAAATACTATACCTATTTTACACCTAATTATCTAAAATAAAATAGATTGCCCATTACCAGCAATACAAAAGGTATTGGTGTTATTGATACTTAATTGACACATGCATACTTCAAAATTAAAATCACTTTACCACACATTTCCCTGTTGATTAGAGCTGGTAAAGTTAGATCTTTAATTTGAAACCTCACTCGAACTGACCGACGATGAGAGTTGTTTTGTTAATAACCACCCCTTTGGGCTCATAAATAATTGAATTTGTGAATTTGTTTAACACCCGGCTAAATGAGGCGCGCCAGACCGAGCATTTTTTATTTGGTCATTATCAATACTTAATAATAATTATACCTACAAAAATATACATGTCATTCTGCTTCTTAAATGTTTTTAATTTTCTAAACTAGTTTAACAGCAAAACTAGGTAGGCGTTTAATTTTTAATATTATCTTCACTATCAATTTATACATTAAAATAATATACATATTTATTGTAAGCAAATGATTGTTGAGAAATCACCCCAAGTTGAAAGCAAACATTATCAATATTTGGCATATTAGATTGTAATAAACTATAAGAAATAAATTATATTTATATAACTATAGAGGTTTAATATTAATAACTGTTTTAATAATATTTTATTTTATAAATAAAACAGTTTATAATGACATATATGTGCCTTTTATTTATTTCAAACATCACTGTGTTCAAAAATGAACTAAATATTTATTTATAATCAATCGTTCATTGCTACTGCAATGGTATATATTATATTTGTGTCAATAAATAACTGCTTTCAATTCATCGGGACTAATAGCTTTATAAAATACGCAGTTGTTTCTATTTTGCATTATTTTTTTTAATGGAAAATCCATATTTAAAAATAAAATATGCCGTATAAATATAAAAATGAAAAATAAGATTTTAAATAATGTCACAACTGGGCCATTCATACGTCAGCAGAATAAAATATTTATTTATCAAATCATTACCAAGCGCAAGATCAAACAGTTTTATAAAAAGCTTATTACAATATTGAAATTAACATGAGAAATGCTGTGATATGAAACCAAAATGGATATTAAGATACAAGTTTTACAAAACATCATTTTAGCGCACGCATCCATTTTGGAAAATGAGCTGCTTGGGGAATTTTCTAACGGGACAACTGCGCTAATAACTTTATAAAGTATGCACTTTAAACTGCTTATTCTATGCTGCATTTTTGTTCTTGATAAAAATCCATATTTGAAAATAAAATATGACATACAAATTTTATAAATTAGAATTTTATAAATGTGTATGCTTAGATTTTATGTTGGTAATACTAACAACCGTGTTTATGCAACCAAACATACATGACAAAAACAGATTTTATTGGTAAATAACTTGCCCTGCCATACGTCAACAGAATAAAACATTTAATAAATAATATCCTTACCACTTCGCAAAATATAAAAACAAAACGGTTTCATAACAAATCTATTACATTACTGAAAACGGTATCGAAACAGTTCTATTATGAGACGAAAATAGAGAAAATATATTTTTTTAAATACAAAATGAATACTAATGAAAAATAGGGAGAAAATGAATATCAACATTTTTAGACAGGATGTACAAAAACTAAAAAAACATACGTACAGTTGAGTTCAATGAAGTGTTGTACAGCGGTTGTGCTTTGTGAACCTGCCTATCATTTCTAAAGTTCGATAAAGTGTTGTACAAGAATGTAGTAAACAATGGTTGTAAAGTAAAATGAGATAACATTAGTGAAAAATAGCAAATCAAATACATATAAAGGTTTATGTTGCAAAATAATTTGTTAATGAACTTACATATTTATTTACAAATTAATATAAAAATTCCTTAATATTTAGTAATGGCCCCATCTCCCTCTAACACTTTATTAAGGCGACGAGGTATAGATAAATAAAGATTTCTTGTTAATTCTGGATCATCGCTTAGTTCATCCCAGAGCAATTCAATTGCATTTACGAGGCTGTCTCTATTCTCAGGTTTAAAGTTGATATTATACAATTTTTTCGACATTAGGCCCCAAATATTTTCAATAATATTAAGGTCGGGGCTCTTGGCAGGCCATAACATTGTCTCTATATTATTATTTTCAAACCATTCTCTGACAATTCTTGCATTATGCACAGGACAATTGTCTTGTTGAAAAATAAAGTTATTGCCAGGAAACTGTAGAGATACGCTAGGTAGCATTACATTTTCTAGTATATTTATATAGTTAACTGCATTAAACCGGTCACGCTCATTAAGAGCCCAACATACTCCAAGTCCGTGAATACTTAACCATGCCCACACGTTTACTGAAAAGCGTCCAGATCTATCGTAGTTAGCTACATATTCTTCATCGAATCTAGTGTTACGTGGACGATACACCCTGATATGCCCGTTAACAGTTGATTGGAATACTTTTTCGTCTGTGAAGACCACTCTATCCCAATTTTCTTGCATCATGTTATTTAGGGAAAAAATAATTCTAGCCTGTTTATGTTCATCCGTTAGCTTCATTTTTTTGGCTGCAACACAATTTTTTAAAATAGAATTTTTTATTCTGCGGCATGCCGTAATTCTTGACCCTGGAAAATTTGTTTGCTCTATAGCAGTCCGTGCTATTTGGAATGTGTTGTCCTGTAAATATTGAATTAGGGCATTATCCTGATCTTCCGTAGAAATTCTTGTTTTTCCCGCTGCCTTCTTCTTTTCTAAAGTCCCATCCCTTTCCCACCTATGTTTTATTTTTATAACTGTATTTTTGCTTGTATGCATTATATGAGCAACGTCTCTAATAGGTACCCCATCTTGTATATAAGCAATAATTTTTGCTCTCTGAACCAAATTTAATTGAGGCATATTGACTTCTATTATGACTTTGATTGATAGCGAATGTCAGGTAAAAAAATACCAACCTATTTCATCAAGCCTTATTTACAAGATGTTAGAATCGGTGTACAACACTTCATTGAACTCAACTGTACATAGATAATATTGACTGAATACTGAAAGAGCCATATTGGGTAAGAATTTATGTAACATCATGTGTATGGAATGTTAAGGGCTGTAGTATAGGTTGGCACACGAGTCTGTGGCTACCGAAATAATGCAAGCAAAAAAACCTTTGTACAATTACGATGTTGCCACATACCGTTACTTAATTTTAATTTAACATTATTTGTTTGCTAGGAAACCGTGGATTTTAATTTGTTTATTGAAAATAAATAATAACAATAAATTTAAGAGACTAAGTGTACTTTATTGTAATTTCGAAATTATTATTAAAAATATATTCTTCTTCTATTAATGTTAATATTGGAACATAATGGCTTGATAGCTTGGAAATATGACAACATAGTGTACAGGGTGAGTCAACCATAAAGTAAAGTTTATTATCTCATTTGATTTGGGAGTTACCAAAAAATATTTAATTCAAAAGATTTAGAGAATGTTAAGGTACACTGTTTAAAATTATTTTTGAGTATACATGGTGGTTTAAAAAGCATGGCGAACCTAACATAAACAGGGCCGGATTAACCCTATCAGGGCCCCTAGGCAATGTAATTCTCGGGGCCCTTTTCCTTTACCCTTTTCTTACTTTTTAAAATACATTTTTTCTATCACAAAAGTCGAGTCGATCAGACCGCCTCTAAATTTGGTATCCTGTTGTTACTACCATGTGATATTGCAACAACATGGTTACCTTGACTTCATGCTACAGCATCACCTCACATGCCTGACTCATTGCTTTTTGCTTTCATTGAAATGATCTTAATGAATAGGTTATAGTTACAGATAAGTGATGATCCAGGTCTCATGATGGAGCAGGAAAGAGAAATGAGACGCGAGGTTTTTTTTTTTAAATTTAATCTTGTTAAATGCATTAAAATACAATAAACGAAAGAAAATAGTTTTGTGAAGTACAGTACAATAAGTTTAAATATCAACTCTTCTAACTTTTTTAGATACAAAATCGTTTAAAACATCTTGGAAGTTGACCTTTTCCAATACATCATTTTCAATCGACATTATCGACAATGAATTTAAACGGTTCTGTGATATTGTTGAACGAAGACAGTTTTTTATTAACTTTAATTTTGAAAAATTTCGTTTACCTGTGGCGTTTGATATCATCAGGCTTCTATATATTTGCAATGCTGTCATTACATTCGGGAAAGTTGATTGTACCATATTATCAAAAATCAATTTAAACGATTTCTCGGCAGGTAGGTACAATGTTATCTGTCCCCGCATCCTCTAATTGTAAGATAAAGTTCTTGAAATGCACCATCTCGTTTATAAACTCGGACTCAATGTCCTCGAAATAATGTTTACAAAATTTTGTACTAGCCTCTTTAATTTCATTGTTGGACTTTGTCAAGAAATCTGTTAGAAATCCAAACAGAGAATTAATTTCCCGATAAGCTTCTAGTCGCCACGACAATTCTGCATGCAGTATGTCTAGGACAGGCAGATATGTTTCAATTTTTAACTTCTCTCTTCCCCTGAGCACAATTTCTTCTGCAGATCCGTCATCGTATTGCCTTTTCCTTCTTCGCACACGCAGATTTTCATCACTATATTCGGTATCATTTTTCTCATTTGACTTCATGTCGTAGTCGTCAAATAATTCTTGCTGTGAAAGCAAAAAAATTCTAAAAGCAATTTTAAAAGATCGACTGCCGCTCGAAGTTCAATAGTTGGTTTTTGAAAAGATATACTGACTCCATTGATTCGATATTCGATCCAGTATGGCAGCCCAGAATATTTCCATTACGGCATTTTCTTTTTTTTTCGGAATTCTTTAATAGACATCCAGCCTCGTGAATCGCTTGCGATGTCTGAGTTTCATCATCAGCGATGAGTTGACGCCGAAAAAAAGTTGTACAGTTCCTACAAATCCGAAGAATGAGATTGCTCCAACGTAGCTCTCCGTATCACGTACTCCAACCAAATTCAGTGAGTACGCTGCACATGGAACGTAGTGTGCGAGGGGATTTATTTTCTTAATATGCGCCTGAAGACCATTGTAACAACCAGACATATTTGAGGCATTATCGTAGGACTGACCTCTCGCATTTTTTATATCAATGTTATATTGATTTAAAAAGTTCAAAATTGTAGCGGCTAGTTCTTCCCCTTTGTGACTTACGATAGGAATAAATGTAAGAAAATGTTCTGCTACTTCTCCATTTGACGAAACTTATCTCAGCACTACAGTCAACTGATCGGTATGAGATACGTCTGGTGTCGAATCGACGCTTATTGAGAAATATTTGGCTTCAATAATTTCATTAACATTAAATTTTAAAACCTTACTTCCCAATATTTCAATAAGTTCCTCGCAAATCGTTGAAGACAAATAGCATTGTCATCCTTTTCCAACACTACCATATTTGGCCAAATGCGAATTAAGGAACGGATCGTACTCCGCGAGTAGTTCTAAAATTCCCAAATAGTTGCCATTATGTTGAGAACCAACATTTTCATCATCGCCTCGAAATGGTAGTCCACAGGATGATAAAAATTTATTCTCTGAGACCAGTCTTTGTAAAACTTTCATCCAATATTCTCTTTCTTTGCTGAATGCGATTTCCAAATAGGTGTCAATTCGGCCGTGAATACGCCGTCTACTAATCAGTGTCTGTAAACATTCTTGGTGCGTTGCACTATTCTCATGGGATTGAATTATATGCGATACATTTTTCCAATCAGGAAATCCTGTTTGAAATTGCGATTGGTTTATAACTCCACCAAAAAAACACAAGAAAAACAGAATACTTTTCTAGTAGATGGCGAATACATTAGCTACTCTCGTTTAATTTTACTACCACTTATAATATGTTTCCGAAGTTTCGAATTGTTATTGAGGAAGTAGGTATAGAAATTTGCAAAAAAAAATTTCGTTCGATTACACGTTTTTTTTTCTTGGTAGGTACGGTACGTGCCCGGGGCCCCTAGTCGATGCGGATTGCGGGGCCTCTAGGCCGGTGCCTACTCGGCCTTATGGATGATCCGGCCCTGAACATAAATAAAAAAAAAAAACCCTATTTCTTAATTTATTTTTAGATTCTGCATGAAATTCTATAACTTTTTTGTTAATAATGTCTAAACCTAGTAGTTGTCCCAATATTTTAATTTTTCTAGAAAAATAATAGTTTTTACTCTTATAAAAAATTGACAGTTCCGTCATTGTTTCTGGAGGTGGAATACTCATATTTTGTACAAACGTTCTATTGGGATGACAAAAAGAAACTTGTACCGAAATTTCAGTTAGATGCTACATGCTCAACATAAATTTATATATTTCGACTAATTTAAATTAAAGAATATTAACTTGTTTTAATGGCACACCCTGTATATTAATATCTTCTCTGATAGGTTTTATATTGTACATCAACTTTCATTACGTATGTCATATACCTATTTTTAATAGTTTGCGATTTATTTTGATTTTTACTCTTGTTTTTATTACACTAACGGGACTCACGCTATAAAATAAATAACTACAATTTTTCAGCTAATTAACTTACTTAATTTTAAATTATTATGACGTATTGAATGTTCAAAAATATGCCGACCTACTTGGATACACATGTTTAGTCTTTTTACTGTATTTCCCGGAACGTTCCTTAGAATAAATGGTGGTATTATCCTGGCAGGCATCTTATATCATATCTTCCATATCTTCTGATGTTGTAAGGGGATTTACATAAAAGCGATCTTTAATGTAGTCTCAAAAAAAGAAATCTAAAGGTGTTATGTCGTGGGGGCCATTCAATGGATCCATCCCTACCAATCCATTTTTGTGCGTAATGATTGTTTAAAAATTCCCGAACTTCCCGATGGTAATGAGCAGGAGCTCGTTGAATCCACATTTGTTCCCTTTCAATATCATCAATGTCTTCAAGGAGCTGTGGTTATTTATTTTGCAAAAAGTTTATATATCTATGCCCGTTAAGTGGTTCGCGGAAAAAGTATGGACAAATAACTCGAAGATTTTTGATTCCACATCATACATTAAGCGACCAATGGTTTTGATCTTGAATTTTCCAGACCCAGAATGGACTAACCGTCGAATAATAGTGCATATTATAGCGGTTAACTGCTCTATTACTGCGAAAGGTAGCTTCATCAGAAAACATTAGGGTAAAGGTGACAGTAGTTGGCAGGCAGACAGTCTTTGGCACCTCTTTATGTTTTGTTTTATAATCTGTAAAAACTTGTATTAACTGCGTCATAGATTTATTTAAACGAATGTTGGCACTCTTGGACTCAAAATTAGGCAATTTTTCTACGTGCAGTTGGTGGTCCTACTTCAGTTTGTCAATGAGAATTTGGGGCGCTTTTAGATCGCTAATGATTTGTCCCGTTGGGGCTTGTGTTTACGTTGGAAAAGTGTTTTTTTGTGTGCTGGTGAAAAGATAAAAGCAGGTAAGTGTTTATTAATGCTTAGGTATTATTAATACATGTATTATTGAGTAAAAAAGTATTTAAATATAAATTATAACCTAAAATCTTAACATGCCAACCACTGTGTGTTACTAAACTTGAAATTTTAGTGGTTGGCATAGGGTGCCAATAACTGTAACATGGCCGTTTTACAATAATTTAATGATTGGCATGTTGATTCAAATCGGGTACTTAGGCGCTTCCATGGTTATTTTAAATTTAATAACGTTTTAAAATTCGGTATTTTTAAAGAAAATAAATTAATGTCTACCTAGGTGATACCTAATATAATTTTTAAATTCGTTCCTACCTATTTGTATTTTTTTTTTGCGTAAAACTAAAGTTGGCGGCCACCACGCCAAAATTTACGATTTTTTAAGATACACAATATACAAGCTTTGCAAGAATTTGTCAAAAATGAAATGGTATTTTCAAGTGCAACACACAGAAATAGTGAAAAAATGGAACCCTCTAATGAGAAGCATGAAATTGAAGTGGCTTTTGACACTTTTATAAATAATAATGCTAAGCCTAGAACTTCAGTTGAATTTCCTTTGAGTAGCGTTCTTATCTGACCAGAAAGTCCCAAAAGAAAAAACAAAAGAAACATAGAAAGACTACCATTTGTAATCACTTCTAAAAAGTGAAAAAGTATCACTGTGGAAAAAATAAAAAAAAAGATAGATGAGGAAGAAAAAGAAAGAAAGAGAAAGGTCCGAGAAGAAAATAAAAAGGGCAAAAAAAATGGGGTGCAGAAGAAAAAAACCAAAAATAAAATAAATATTATTCAAAGCATTAAAATTAACCCAATTCAAAATGAAAAAAGAAAATATACTTTGGCTGGGAATAAAATAAATTGCACTGAACTTTCTGAAGACGAGAGCAAAGAAAATATGGAACTAAAAACTGTGAGAGAAAATGATATTAAGCGGGGTAAAGAAAGATATACAACAAATAATATCCTTCCAGGAGAACGAAGAAACTAAATTTAAAAAGGCAGAAGAACATGAGATAAAGCCGGCTAAAAAAAAAAAAGTAGTAAAAATAGAAACTCTTCAGAAAAAAGAAGAGACCACACTGGAAAAGGCGAGAGAAAATGAGATAAAGTCAGCTTAAGAAAAAATTGTAACAGAAATAGAATCTCCCCAGGAGCAAGAAGATACCAAATTAGAAAAGGAGATAGAAAATGAGATGGGAAATGAGATAAAACCGGCTATTGAAAATGATCTAGCGAAAATAGAATCCCCTCAGAAGGAAGAGAGGAAAGGAATTTGCTATGCGTGTGGAGAGTTAATGTCATTGAACAAGAGGGGACGAAAATGCTCGAAATGCACGCGAACTTTACATTCTCAGTGCACAAATAAGTCGTTTTTTTTTCAGTTTTTGTATGCAATAAGTGTGTAGGGCCTAAAAACATTTTGTAATAGGTAAAATATTTTTAAAATAAAATAAGTATAGGCAACTAGTAATGTCGATTTCTAATTGTTTATAGGACCTAGGTGTGTCCTAAAAAAGTGGGATGCCAATTACTGTATTCACAGATGCCAACAACTATGACAGTCCTGCCAACCACTATAAAATCTGACTATCTTTGTTTTTCTTTAGGATAACACTATTTAAAATAAGCATACATGCAAAGCAAAAGCCGTAGTTAAATAATACAGAGATCTCTCCTTTCAATTACCTGGTGTATTAAAATTTTCAGACAAGGACTGCTTTGTGACGTGTGGTAAAAAGTAGCGGCCTCTTAATGGTGCCAACGACAATCACCTTTACCCTAATTTGGAAAAAAAATTCGGATCGGCCTCTATAGCTTCATTTATAATGGTACAATAGGTTTACTCGTTGTTCAAAAACACGGCCTAGAAGCTCTTCTTGGTATAGGTCCATATGGAAGAGATGATATTTGAATTATCTCGTGGTGCGATTAGCGGTAGATCGGGTTGTGTCACATAAGTTAAGCTAAGTGACGGCTAAAAGTTGCTTAAAAAGTTGATATTTTCCAATTTAGATTGGTCGAAATGTATAAATTTATTTTGAACGCCTTGTAGCATCTAACTTAAATTTCGTTTGATCCATTTCGTCCCAGTGGTGCATAAACGCACCATGGTACAAATTATTTTTTTTTTTTGGTAGTTTAGAATTTTTTTTACCGTTAGTTATGCATAAAACAAGTATTTGACTTGCCACTGTAAAATAAAAAAATATAAAACAGCTTTATGGCTTTTATAAACTGGTTTAATATATATTCAAAATATTATAAAAAATTGTTGGTAATTCTTAATTTTTTTGATCGCTAAAAAAAAATATTTAAAATAATAAAAAGTAAACTATTTTACATTTATCTTAATTTATTTGAGTGTAGATTTTGATAATTTTATTGTAATCAGTAATCGAAAATAAATCGGAGTTTTCTATGTTGAGAAAAACCATTGGTGTGAAAACGCACCACTGGTATTATATGGAAGTAAAATGTGACAAATATTTGCAAGCTTTAACTTGTTTTTATTATATTTTGCTGACGGGCCAGGCTAACAGGCGGACCGTCTTCTTTCGCTATTTTAGCCTTAGTTAGATGTACGTTTTAAGTTTGATGGTTAAGCATGTTTTCTAAAAAGTTTTAAACTCAACAGCAGTTAGAAGCTGAGCTGGAAAAAGTTGTGGATGAACTTGAAAATGACGAAAACGGTAAGTAAAAATTATACAGTATGGGTATTAGAATAAATATTAGGTTATATAATATTATATATAATATATTTATGTTAATTTTAAAATTTCAGGGGTAATAGATGCGGTGTATATACCCCCTAATGTCGACAAATTAACGAATGAAGAAGATATAGATGAGGAAACAAGTTTTCCAGAGATGTCCAATCCCACGAATATTGTGCGAAGTTTTAAATGCAGATACATACATCAGTGGCGGCTCGTGGGTGTATAGTGGGGTGAGGCTAGAAAATAGCGTCGCAGGCGAAAATTTTTCGCGATTTCAAGGTCATTGGCTTAAAATGAATAGTTAGGAATTCAACCAGCAATATAATTATTTTGAAATACTAGGTTTCACAAGAAAAATATTCAATTTGCAAGGTCAGGGTCAATTTCTCTCAGTGCATCCGCTATTGTGTCTCCATTTTGCTCTACTCTCGTAAGCGCCACAGAATTCTTAATATGTTCTTTGGAACTTTCGTGTGATTTTACCGCCCGTGAAAATTTTTTTAAATCAGAATACCCACCCCCTGAACTCCAATTGTTTTTTACGCTGCCTAATAAAATACACGGCCAGCAATACAAAATTTGTTTATATGAACTCCCGCAAAGCCATTTGTAACTATCATATTATGAAGTTTGAAATGATCGCGAACTTTCCCGACCCACCCTCTTTTCGCTAAAAACTGCCGTTATTTGTGGTGTTGGTCGACTCTCCAAAATTTGCCGTTTTTCTATCTCAGGTCGTCGCGAGAAAGGGGTTTCAAGCAAAGACAAAACAATATCGTAAGAGGGATTCATAATTTAAATTAAAATAGGCACAAAGCACAAAAAAAATAATTTTATGTAACGAAACCTTGGACCTTGGCAATGGCAATACTGTATTAATTATTAAAATAAAAAGCAAATCGGCTTACTCACCTGATGTAAAGGGTTCTTGCCTTACCTTACCTCCTATCACTAACCACAACCGACTCTAGGAGTCGGTATGTGCACCAACACAACAAGAAAACAAATTAATTAGGTGTCAGTATTTTAACCCGCAGACCTGCCTCGAAAATCTTAAATCACGATAGGTTAACAATCATAAACGAATGGCACTAATTAAATCTAATAACCCGACACCTGATCCTACGAGAAGAAAAGATATATGAGCCTGTTAACAATAAAACATTGCCAAGTTTCAAATAGGCACTAGGCACCCACCTATAATCTTTAATTTTTATCTGTTTTTTGTTATTGGGATTTAATTGCATATTTATTAATAATATCTTATAGAACAATGAAAATATTTATCAATCATTTCGAACTTATTTTTTTATGTTTTTAAAAATAAAACATTTAAATAATAAGTAAATAAGTCAATAAGTGTCCTTGTTCAATAAACACTTGGCAACATGCAAGCCATTGCAAGCTACTGTAAAAATAATACGATATAATATAGGCCCAAATAAGTGGGCCTCACTCGCCTACAAAATTTGCCTATTCTTCCTGTTCTGCGCAATTAATGCGGTGGAGGTGCCGGGTTGGAGAGCATAGCGTTTGTGACGTAAAGGAAGCTCAAGTTTTTGGGATTACATTTTTCTTTTTATGCGGTCAGGCAACGATTTCAGTTTTTAAAATAATTAATGTTGGAAGGGGTGCGCGCTAAATTTAAAAGATAATATGTTGAACTTTGATGGTAATTCAATATTCTATTGTTTTCATACTTTTAATGATTGGAAATTAGTTAAAAAACGTTTTATATTTAAATAAATAATTTATTAATTTTACATGTGAGGCCCGGCCTCAGTTGCTTTATACGACGAGCCGCCACTGACATACATCGCCTGATAGAAATAAAAATGAAAGATAGTATCACTGGGACTCATCAGATGAAGAAACCCTAGCTGCTTAAAAAAGCCGATTGATGACCCCGTCATCATCTTGTGATGTTTTACCCACAACTAAATGGATTCAAGGACAGATAGAATATACACATTTCGCCGTTTCAAATGAGTGACACGACAAGGAAATAATAAAAAATGAGCTTTTTAGTAAGACACCATTAGAAATATTATTACTCTTTTTTAATGATGAGGTCGTCAATCTCGTCTTAGGTTTCACAATAAAATACGCCGTGGACAACAACCGACACGATTTTCAATTATCAAAAGAAGATCTCTTAAATTTTATTGGCATACTTTTATTTTCTGGTTATCACACGTTACCAAACATTCCATGTTATTGGTCAACTGATGAAGACAAAGGTATAGATTGCATAAAAAAGTGTATGAGTAGAAATCGATTTCAAGCTATAAAACAAAACATACATTTATCGGACAATGACAAATTGGATAAAGATGATAAATGTTCAAAAGTAATACCTTTTTTTGATATAATCAATAAAAAAAATCTACAGTGGGGTATTTTTTCTTTCAATTTATCTATAGATAAACAATTGGTGCCGTACTTTGGTCGATATTCATGCAAAATGTTTATCAAATGAAAACCGGTACGTTTTGGCTTTAAAATTTGGTGCCTTTGTTCATCGGATGGCTATTTATTTTCTTTTGCTCCCCATGCAGGCACGCAAGGCAAAAAATATTCCGATCTAGGCTTGGTGGTGACGTTGTCATCGGTTTGTTGTCTGTGATAGAAAGACCATTTTCCCATCAAGTCTTTTTTGATAATTATTTTTCATCGTATAAGCTTTTTGTTCATTTGAAAAGGAAAGGTTTTTTTGCCACAGGGACCATACGTGAAAACAGAACCAATAAGTTTTTTTTTTTTTTTTTTTTTTTTTATGATAAGGCACAGCACTGCACGATAAATCCTTTATGGCGCTCTGGGAGCGGTGCGTGTGCGCAGGAAACGATTCACGTTGGTCTTGAATCTTTGAAGATTATAGTCGTTGGGGAACACGATCTCAGGGAGGTCGTTCCAGAGTGATGACGTTCTCCAGATGAAATAATTTTGTAACAGTGTCGTCCGAGGGACACTAAGCTGAACCACGTACTGGTGGGCTACAGTGGCTCGTCGTGTATTTCTACCATGCACCGCTCTGGGTGGTATTAAGCGGGCAACCTCAGTTGAACACTTGCCATGAAAATATTTGTAAAATAGACTCAGGTCGCCAACTTGCCTTCGATGTTCAAGGCTTTCCAGGTTGTTTGTCAGACTGTGGTCACCGATCAAGCGAATGGCTCTTCTTTGAATGGAATCTAGCAATCTCAGGGTATGCTTAGGAGCAGAGCCCCAAATATGCGAACAGTACCCCAGCGATGGTCGAATTTGGGCTTTATAGAGCATCAAAAGTTGTTGGGGTATATAGAGGTTCTTTGTTCGGAAAAGTACTCCAAGCTTCTGCGAGGCTGCCTTAGCAATGACCGCAACGTGGCTATGCCAAGACATATGACTATCCAAATTAACCCCCAATAAATGAATTAATGAAGCCAAGGGAATCGAGTGTCCCGCCATAACTATATCCGGTTCTTCAACATTAACTTTTTTAGAAAAAACTGTCGCCTGGGTCTTTTTAGCGTTAAATTCTACTTGGTTACTGTCACCCCAAGACAGAATTTCTTCCAGGCCATTGTTGAGATGTGAGACCTCTTGCTGCCTATAGAGATGTGCATTAGCAGCCGATGTCCGAGCATCCAAAGTAAAAGATGAAACAAGTGTGCTGTCATCAGCGAAGCTGTATATAGGATTTTTAGTTTTTTCCAAAAGATCGTTAATGTAGAGTAAGAAAACGGTGGGCGACAATGTAGAACCTTGAGGGACTCCGGCGTTGATGCTAAATGTGTCTGAAAAAAATCCGTCCATCGCCACTCGCAGAGAACGGTCTTTAAGAAAGCTCGACAGCCATGAACAAAATTGAACCGGCATTCCGTATGCTCTCACTTTAGTTAGGAGCCCCTCATGCCGTACTCGGTCAAAAGCCTTGGAAATGTCCAGTGCTACCATCCGGGACTCTCCATGATGTTCTATTGCGTTGTTCCAAACATGAGTAACATAAGCAAGAAGGTCTCCTGTTGATCTAGACTTACGGAATCCATACTGGCAGTCACTAATAATGTTGAAGCCTTCCAGGTATTTTAATAATTTTTGGTTGATAGCCTTCTCCATAACTTTGGATATAACCGAAAGCAATGCGACTGGACGATAGTTGTTTGGCAAGGTCTTCTTGCCTTTTTTGGGTATGTGCTGGACTCGCGCAGTTTTCCATCAGGAAGGAAATATTCCTTTTTTGTAGGATAAGTTAAAAAGCCTACAAAATACCGGTGTCAGTTCGTTAGCGCATGTCTTAGTTACAATGACTGGAATATCGTCAGGACCAGAAGCCTTTTTAGTGTCAAGACTCCTCAAGATTCGTTTAACATGGCGGTGGCGAAAAACAATCTCAGGCATTCTCGATTCTACAGGGGGAATGTTCGGTGGAGTACTTCCCTGAAAATTTACCGTTGAATGTGAAGAGAATAGTTCCGCCAGTAGGTTTGCTTTCTCCTGTGCTTTGGTCGCAATGGTGCCATCAGAACGTGTTAGAGGTGGAATGGTTGACTTGGTAAAGTTCTGACTAACGGCCTTAACTACTGACCAAAATGATCTTGAGCCGTTAGGACATTCAAGAAGTCTGTTTTTGATCCTCTGGTTGTGTGCTTCCTTGCTTTGGTTTATATCGTTTGCTTGCATTGGGTTCAAGCGTTAACAAAGATGGTACGATTTTCGGCGGTAGGATTTTTACCCCACTGTCGGTAGAAATATTTTTTTGATTTAACAGCTCGTTCGCAATTTTTGGTAAACCAAGGCTTGCCGTTAGAAGGGCACTTTTTTGAGAAAGGGATAAAGGCTTCCATGCCAGTGTACTGGACTAACAAAGACAAAAGGTCTTTGACTTCAATTTCCTTTTTAAAGTAATTACGATAGTTGCATACATCAATTATTATTATCCAGCACAGCGCTTTTAGGAAACCAATAAGTTGTTTAATTAGTATAAGCAATTTTAACTATACTTTGCATATGCTATCGTAGCACTTTTGTGGGCATTGACTTAGATTTACTGAATAGACAATAGACGAAGTTTGATGTTCAATCTAACAAGTTGTTTGTTTTTACCCCTATCCTTGCGAACCAATGAAGGGTGACTACATGGCGATCCTGCCAGTCCTTTAACAAGTTTTACTATTTTACGTGTGTTGTGTGCAATAAATGATTAAGTGATGCATAAGTAACAAAAAACAATATGGGTAAATCGCAAAGTAAAGAAGAAATTGTAATTGCTCAAGCGGGCAACAGCGGTGGTCAAACTACATCACAAGGTGCGTCGATATGGGAAGTTGCGATTTTACTAAGTGTTGCAATAGTTGTGTTCCTAATCATTGCATACTGTTATCAACAAATCAAAAAGAATTTAACCAGAAAAATTAGAAGAGAAATCACCAGAAGCCAAGAACTTGTGTAGACAGCCATCAACGATAGGTGCTACCAGCTGTTACCAAACCGGGGCTGGCATCGAGGGAACGAGCTAGTGTAGGCGCAATGCCGCTAGTTCGCACCGTTGGAAATAAGCTGACAGAAGGCAGACAACAGGGACAGGATACAGTACTATAAGGATATGAGGTTAGATTGTGTTGATTTTTTTTTTATTCTGTACTTACATTTTTTTTGGGCTCTGTTTTAAATATTAGGATATATATAAATTTTATAATGTTAGGCAATGAGCGCCGATATTAGTGACTTTAAGGAACTGTACGAAACTACAAAAAAATTCTATAATAATATTACTAGAGATCCTCTTGAAAGAAGGGAAAATGCTCAAAGGGTTAATAAATTATTGTTAGATGTAGGTTTATTGGACACTAAATATTATAAACTTATAGAAGATTTTAAAAAAGTTTCTAGTGACGAAAAAGTAAGCAAAGCAGTTGAGACTTATGCGAACGAGATTCAAAAAATTATTGCAAATTCGCGGAAAATTATTTTAGACAGATTAGACAAAATAGGAGAATCTAGTAATAATAGCGATTCCAACATGACCGATAAATTCGATTTAAAAACCGCGGCATCCTTATTACCAGCTATGGATGGTAGTGAGGATTCCACAAAACAACTAATAGATGCAATCGAACTTTACAGTGAATTACTAGACAACAACAGCCACAAACTCTTAATTAATTATGTACTTAAAACTAGACTCTCTCAAAGCGCGAAAATAAGACTAGAAAAAACATACGCGACTGTCAATAATCTAATTTCAGATATGAAAATTCATTTATTAATCAAAAAGTCTGCTGCTGCTTTGGCTACTGAGTTACATTGCGTTAGGCAAAATGGAAAAACTATCGACGAATACGCTAGAAATATTGAAGAATTATTTACAAACTTAACTATTACTCAGGCCGACGGAAACGATAGCAGTATTCCCATTTTGCGCAGCGTAAATGAAAAAATAGCTATAAATGTTTTTGCAAATGGATTGAAAAATAGTGAGCTACGCACGGTAATAAAGGCTAGAAATTATACGTTATTAAAAGATGCTAAAATAGGGGCTAAGGATGAAGAAAAAATTAAAAATTTTAACCCGATATCAACCACATTTCACATGCAAACGCAAAATAATACGCGAGGTTATCGAGGAAGATTTAACGTAAACAGGTCAAATAATAGAGGTAGAGATTTTAATTTTCAAAGCAATTCAAACGGTAGGCACTATGTAAACAATAATCAGCGAATATTTAATAACAATCATTATAGAGGTCAAGGCCGCGTTGCATCTCGAGGCACATCGGGAAGGCCGTTTCGCAGCCATTCAAATTTTCGCGGACATCGACAAAATAATTATAGGGGTCAACAAGCGACTTACGTTACAGATGTTTCAAACGATTTCAGCGAATGCCCTAATAACACAAATTTAAGTACCGGATCAAGTAGCCAAAAATTTTTTCGTCCCTAAAGAAAATGATCATGTAAACAATAATGTAATAAAGAATGAATGTGATTACAATGCAATGAATGAGTGTGTAATTTTAAACTTAAATGGTATGAATTTTGTGCAAGTAAGATACCGAATGGAAAACATGTTATTTTTATTAGATACAGGAGCAAGTATAAGTGTAATTTTTTCAGGAAGTATACATGGAAATGAACGAATTGATAAAACAAAAAAGACTAAAATCGTAGGTGTAGGTGGATTTACTTATTCCTTAGGAGTAGCGAATATTTTATTTTCTTTAAATAATTACGAAATTCAGCATGTATTTTTAGTAACAGATAAATTTAGTTCAGGCATTCATGGTATTTTAGGTTCAGATTTTTTTTCCAAATATGGGGCAAATATAAACTATGAAACATATTTATTTTCGTTTTGTATTTTTAATAATAAGGTAAATGTACCTATGATTTCCAAATATGATTCTTGCATATCATTACCCCCCCGAAGTGAGGTAATAACATATTGCGAAATAAATAAAAGTGGTGAATTCGTTGTTTTGCCAGAAGAGCTATGTGAGGGTGTACTTGTTGCAGGAATTGTTGTATCATCTTACAATGAAAAAATTGCTGTAAGAATTGTGAATGTTAACGAGCGTGAAGTACAAATTAGAAATTTTAAACCACGTTTACAATGTGCATCAGATTTCGAAATTTATAACTTTGACAAAACAGGCAATTTAGTTATAGACCGAATTGACAAAATATTGGATTCGATAGATATGTCTACACTAAATATAGAAGAAAAACTTTCTATACAAAAAATATGTGCTAAATACTCTGACGTTTTTCATTTAGAGGGCGATCCACTTACTGTTACCAATCTTTACAAACAAAAACTTCAATTAAAAGACGATGCAGTACCTGTATACGTTAAACCCTATCGATTACCGCATGCGCAAAAAACCGATATAAGTAACCACGTTAATAGAATGCTTAGAGAAGGCACTATAGAAGAGGCAAAAAGCGAATGGAATTCGGCTATTTTAATCGTACCCAAAAAACCTGATAGTTCCGGGATTAAGAAAACTAGACTTGTGATTGACTATAGATTAGTCAACCAGCGGGCCCTAAGGGATGAAAAGTTTCCCTTACCTTGTATTGCGGAAATTTTAGATTCTTTATCTGGCGCCTTGTATTTTTCTCATCTTGATTTATCACAAGGGTATTATCAATTAGAATTAGATAAAGCCAGTAGACCGTATACCGCATTTACTACAAACGAAGGTCAATATCAAATGAAAAGATTGCCAATGGGGCTCAAGGTTAGTCCTTCTATATTTTCTAGACTTATGACGGTAGCAATGTCAGGATTAAACTATGAAAGCTGTTTTATTTATCTTGATGATCTCATAATATTCGGAAATTCATTACAAAATCATAACATAAATCTTATCAAAGTTTTACAACGACTTAGAAAAGTTAATTTAAAACTCAATCCAAGCAAATGTGATTTCCTTAAAAAAGAAATTTTATATTTGGGTCATATTATTTCATCTGATGGAATTTCTCCAGATCCAGAAAAATTAAAAGCAATTGTTCAATATCCAATACCTCAAAATGCTGATGAAGCAAAACGATTTGTAGAATTTGCAAATTATTATCGAAAATTTATTAACAATTTTGCTCAAATTGCCCAACCACTTAATGAATTATCTCGAAAAGGAAAAATTTTTGCATGGACTGAGAAATGTCAACTTTCTTTCGATAAACTGAAACAAGCTATCACTAATCCGCCCTTGCTACAATATCCAAATTTTTCAGAAAATAACACTTTTATTCTTAAAACTGACGCTAGCGGGTATGCTATTGGCTCTATTTTGTGTAATGGTAACGATAAACCTATAGCTTTTGCTTCTCGAGTTTTAAATAAAGCGGAACAAAATTACTGTACTATAGAAAAAGAGTTACTAGCAATAGTATGGAGTGTTAAACATTTTAGACCATACTTGTACGGTAAAAAATTTCAAATTTTTTCAGATCATCGTCCCCTTATATATTTATTTAGCATGACTAATCCATCCAGTAGATTAACGAAATTTCGTCTAATTTTAGAAGAATATGACTTTAGCATACACTACATTAAAGGTTCTCAAAATGTTAACGCAGATGCTTTATCGCGCATTAAAATCGAATCAACAGAACTTAAAGACATTACTGCAAAAGTAAATAATAGTGTAAATATAATGACGCGTGCACAGACAAAAAGGCAGAATGTGCAAAAACAGCCGGATTTAATAAATTCTCAGAATGAAAGGCTTGATCACCCTGGAATTGTAGAATTATTAAAACCTCCTGTCGACAGTATAGAATTACGTTCAGTAAATGAAATCGATTTCAATAAATATAAAAATAGAATAAACCATGGTTACATAAATAATAAAATTTTTATATATGATGAGATATCTCAAATAATTTGCTTTAATCAAGATCACCGATCGACGCTTGACCTAGGTACATCGTTGAGGGATCTTGGAATTTTATGCAAAAAATATCAAATTCCGGAATTATATATATTAAAAAATACTAACAATGAGGAATTTATAAAACACATATCGCGATATAGGAAAGAACTTTTAAAGAACGGTATTAAATTAAACATTGTCAGCAATGTTAACCGTGTTGCAAACAATGAAATGAAACAATTAATACTGAATGATTTTCACAATTTACCTACAGGTGGACATGCAGGTATAAATAGAATGTACAATAATATTAAAAAACGTTATTTTTGGTCTGGATTGAAGAAAGATGTAGAGGATTTTGTCAGACGCTGTAATGATTGTCAACGGCATAAATATTGCAAAATAAACAAACAGCCTATGACAATAACCTCCACAGCTACTTCAGCATTCCAAAAGATTTTTCTTGATATAGTAGGTCCAATTAAAAATGATAGTTTGGATAATTGCTATATATTAACAATTCAATGTGAACTTACTAAATTTGTCGAATGTTATCCACTACAAAATAAGGAAGCTTACAGTGTTGCCAAATCGTTCGTAGAAAATTTTATATTACGATACGGTATCCCTCAGGAGACTGTTACTGATCAAGGCAAGGAATTTGTAGCGAATGTATTTCAGGATTCTTGTAAATTATTAGGGATAAAAACCTTAAACTCAACGGCTTACCACCATGAAACTCTTGGTGCGTTAGAAAATTCACACAAGCATTTAGGAGCGTATTTGAGAATTCAGATAGCAAATCATGAAGACAATTGGAGTACTTGGGTACCATATTGGTGCTTTTCATACAATAATACTGTGCATACTGAAACCAAATATACTCCTTATGAACTTGTTTTTGGAAAAATAAGCCATATACCATCAAATATCTCTAATAACGTAGATCCTTTATATAATTTTGACAATTATCCACATGAATTAAAATACAGGTTACAAGTTGCTTGCAACGATGCAAGAAATAACTTAATATCTTCCAAATATAAAAGAAAGGAACAATTTGACAAAAACTGTAATAATATTATTTATAATATAGGAGATAAAGTTTTAGTTTTAAATGAAAATATGGATACTAAGTTAGATTGTGTATACATAGGTCCTTATATAGTTTTAGAAGATTCGCACCCAAATATTTTATTGAATATCAAAAATAAACCAACATTAGTACATAAAAATAGAATTAAGCTTTACCACGATTAATCAAAAACAAATTTTTCTTGTTTTAAAAATTTTTTTTCCTTTCCCAAGGGAGGTGTACTGGACTAACAAAGACAAAAGGTCTTTGACTTCAATTTCCTTTTTAAAGTAATTACGATAGTTGCATACATCAATTATTATTATCCAGCACAGCGCTTTTAGGAAACCAATAAGTTGTTTAATTAGTATAAGCAATTTTAACTATACTTTGCATATGCTATCGTAGCACTTTTGTGGGCATTGACTTAGATTTACTGAATAGACAATAGACGAAGTTTGATGTTCAATCTAACAAGTTGTTTGTTTTTACCCCTATCCTTGCGAACCAATGAAGGGTGACTACACCAGTAAGGACAACCTCCGATATTTCTGTTGCACAGATGGATGGATCATCAGAGGTAAAACAAACGTCCCGCCAAGGAAACGTTCGAAAATGGTCCCTTAGGTCATCCCACTTAGCTGATGTATAATGCCATACATTGCGTGGTTTAGGAGGCTCATCGGCACTAATTGCACGGAAAAAAAAAATTTATAAGAATATCCAAAAATATAATAGAAGTAACTATATTTTATAGTTCTATATAGGACAGCCATATGGTATATTAAGGAAGACTATAAAATTATAGTAAAAAAGAGTTAATATTTTTAATAGTTACTACAAAATATATAGGAATAAAAAAATTCGTTACAGTAAAAACTATTAAACAGGAGTGCAAATAATATAAAAATATGTTGTTGTTTTTTTCTAGCTTCTGTTGTTACGGTTGTAATAATTATTTGTAAAAACTACCAAGCAGTTTTGCACATTTTACTAATGCATATTGTAAAATTTGTAATATTTTTTCGTAAATTCTATTCATTTTAGTTGAATTTCTACCACCAACTTTTGTTACACTAATTAAATATTTTAGTAAATATTTAAAACTCCTTTTGTAGATTTATTTAAATATTTTTGTAACATTTTTTATTTGCTTTTACACATGGTATAATGAAATATATTTGGTCTTTCTTTCTTGGTGGTCGAAACTAAGTCTTCCAGAATCCATTCTGCTAATAAATCCTCCAAACTCCACATAACAGCACCATAATACCATAAACACAAAATCAGAGACAAAATTAACCAGTTTGAACTTAAAACACATAAGAGTAAGAGTTAGAGGTACGACCCCTTTGATGGCATAACTGTAAATGCGACGGCGGCGACGGACTATTCCTGTAAATTATTTAGGGTTTCTACCATATTCATTCAGTAAAATACGAATTTTCCTACGAAAATTTTATAAGCGCTTCTATATTTTTTGATATTTTGCAAATATAGTGTTATAAAAATTCATATAGTTTATTGTTAAACAGTCTTACTATAATTACACCCTTCTAAATTTTATTAAAAACTTTAGTAAAAAATATAGTAATTTTTACTAAGTTTCCTTTATAACCATTTTTTATGCTTGTCTCTTAATGTAATAAAAAATTATAAAAGCCACAAAAGGATTTAGTAAAATTCACAATACAGTTTCTTACTTTTAACTAAAAGAAATGGTTATTCAATTTAACCAAAACGCATTTGTAAAATGTAATATATACCTTAGTAGTGGCATAATTATACTATGTTATATAAAAAAGCTAACCATATTTTTTAATAAATTTGGTTTACAATTTTATTTTGGAAAAGACTGATATAGAGATTTATAGTTATTTAGAAGTTTTATATAGAAATATACTATAAAATTCTTACTAAACTAAATTTACAATACTGTTTTTTCCGTGTGGTAGTGTGTTCAGTGCCGAAATAAGGTTGTGGTCAGACGTTCCTAGCGGCGGCTTCACGGTGACAGTGTACAAGTCGGGGTTTGAAGTTAAGAAAATATCCAACAAACTAGCAAAATCACCATCTCTGTCTGGAATCCGAGTTGGTTCACCCACCAGCTGGGTGAGGTCAGAGCTGATGGCAAAAGATTCGGCTTCACGACCTTGTTCGTCGGTCATGTTTGAGTATTTAAGCCAGTTGACATTATGAACGTTGAAGTCACCAAGGACGAAAACTTCGGAATTGGGATGGTGGGTTTGCAAAAAGTCGATAGTATTAGCAAGAGAGGAGAAGAAGTCTCTATAATGGGTATCACTTGGCGGCCGGTAAAGGCAGCAGATGAATTTAGTAATTCTCTGCGTTGATATTTTAAACCACATTACATCAAAGTCGTTAGACTCGAGTGTCTCCTCTCGTTGACAGGAAATATCACTCCGGACAAAGAGACAAAGGCCAAAATTCCGCTTAAATCGGTGATGGAAGTCGTACCCAGGATATAAATAGCTGACCGTACTAATCAATGATCTGACTTTGGTTTCGGTTAGTGCAAGTACATAAGGCTTGGTAGATTGTAGATGTTGATGGACTGCATTGATGTTCGAGTTTAGTCCTCTTATATTGCAGAAGCCAATTTGGTAGCTGCTAATCTCGGGTCTTTTAACAACTCCAGTTTTCACACCATTTCCATTTAGAATATTGTTCGAAGGACCCGCATGGCTACTGGACATAGTGGATGATTGGATAATTTCGCTTGATAAGGCGCCAGGACCCGCCCCCACTCGGAAATCCGATCGGGGGGCGTTTTTAACTCCGCAATATATTGATCTTGGAACCATCATCATAGCATATTTTGTATATTTCCCACCCTGGAAACCGGAGACATCGGCACAGTGACGAAACGTTAGCTCAAAGAGCAACTTCACGCCACCTAAGCCGATGCGATGATATTTCACCGGGCGATGTCGGGTGAGCCAACATCTACCATCTATCTGTGTCCACCAGAAAGCTCAAAATTATTTATGAAAAAAGAACGTGGCTCGTTTGCCTCTGCATATGATAATGAATCAAAAATTTCTGTTTTACGTTGGAATGACAATCCAACAGTTACGATTTGCAACAATACTCATAACGTTGCGCCAGTAAGTAAAGTAAGGAGGTATGACAGAAAACAAAAAAAAAGAGACATATGTACCTCAACCAAACGCCATCGCTTAATATAATAAATTTATGGGGGGCGTAAATCTTCATGACAACGGGATTGCCAACTATAGAAGTCGAGTTTTGGGGAAAAAATGGTGGTGGCCTTTATTTTGTAATTCTCTAGATAGTATGGTAGTGAATGCCTGGAAACTGTATAACATTGCTAATGACACAAAAATGTCTCAGTTTGAGTTGACATCATTTATAGCCTTGCGTCTAATTAAAACTGAAATAATACAAATTATTAGAAATGTTCCAATGACTTTGGAAGAAATAAGGCTTGATCATCAGCCACACACCATTATTTCCCATTAAGCTATGCCACAGTCATACTATTTCTATGTGTGAACGATGTAATGTACATTTACATGTCTCGTGTTTTGCTATGTACCACCAGCAGTAAAAATATTTATAGTGGTTCTTACCAGTGGTTCGTTTGCGCACCAAAAAAAAATTGGTTATATTTGAAATCTTTGAATGTAATAATATTTGTATAGGCTTATTCTTTAGTATGTACCATATTATAATTAATTATATAACTCTTTTTTCTTCTAGTTTTATTCGAGTTTCCTTGAAATATGTATGTTAAAAAAATATTTTTTTATATCTTTCATACCAGTGGTTCGTTAGCGCACCACCAATTTTTTTTGTTATGTAACGACTTTAATTTTTAATTTTAGCAAAAATGTATTTGTTGGGTCTAAAAATAAATAAACTTGACAAAAAAATATCCTTTTTTCATTATATCTACCCTTGGGATTAAATGGGTTCATGTTTTCTTTCTGTCATCCCAATAGAACATTTGTACCAAATTTGAGTATACCACCTTCAGAAACAATGGCGGAACTGTAAATTTTTTATAAGAGTAAAGACTAATATTTTTCTAGAAAAGTTAAAATATTAGAGCAACTACTAGGTTTAGTTATATAATACTATTAACAAGAAAGGTACAGAATTTCATGCAGAATCTAAAAATAAATTAAAAAATAGAATGTTCCATTGAAAAAACTTATGTTATATTCGCCACGCTTTTTTGAACCACCCTGTATACTCAAAAATAATTTTAAGCTGTGTCTTTAATGTCACCTTATATCATATTTAACCAGAGGACACCTCAAAGAGGAACTCAACATATGGGAAAAAAGGCAAAAAGAGGCCTCTTGGAGAAATACTCCAGGACAAAGACAGGCGAAGAAATTTATTTCGTGCACGCCTAAATTCACTAAAAAGCTCCTGGAGCTACAAAAACACGAACTGAAAATTGTCACCGACTGCCTTACGGGACACGGCCCTTGGAGATATCATCTCAAAAAAATGGGAAAGACCGAAGACGAAAAGTGCAGATTCTGCAATGATGCAAACGAAACTGCGGAACACATACTGTGTGAATGTAAAGCACTAACCCGCCAACGGCTAACTCATCTTGAGGGAGTACTCTTAACACCTGAAGATATAAGCAAATTAGCCCCCCGAAAAATTTACAACTACGCGAAAAGTTTGAATCTTACGGGGTAAAACTGATGCAGGGTATCCACAAAAGATCTCTTTAGGTCCAAGTGGCGAAGGGCCAAAGGGCCGAACGACCCCATTACATACAATACAATACAATATATCATATTTAAATAGTTTTGTCCCATGAGAGTACTATCAATAAAGATGGGAGCAATGATTTAATTGTGATGAATCTCTCACCAGATATTAGCATTCCATCGGCCTTGTTTTTCAATTGACTTTACTGCTTTTGCGATTAGATATGCCTGATGTTGAGAAAGAACTTCCATTCAAGGTTCTTGGTGAAATGTTGATACAACATACAGTTTTTAATAATTTCTTGACAAGATCGTAAACGGTTTGAATGGTAATGGGAAACCAACTTATGCACTGGTAAAACTTCGAATGGCTTCATATTGTGTCTCTTAAAAATCTGGCTAACACTTTTAGTGGATATATTAAGGAAACTTGCCTCACTTCGCTGAACGAGTTTGGGTCTTCAAGAATATAAAAATATAAGAATATAAAAAAAAGAAAAAAAAATATATAAAAAAATTAAATCTAGGGTTAGAGAAAATAATATAGGAATAGCAGAGGGCAGCATTTTGGGACCCATTCTGTTCGTAATTTACATAAGTGATGTTAGTGTAAGAGGTCACAACGCTTCCATAGGTAACTATGCAGATGACACAAACCTATTAATTCCATGTACCACTTTTCAGGAAGTAAGCTATAAAACCGAAGTTGCTTTTACGGACATTAATAATTGGTTCAACAAAAATAAATTTATCTTAAATGAAAATAAAACAAACATTATCACTTTTAGGACCAAGCAAAATAATTTAGATATACCCGGGTACATATCAGTCAACGGAACTAACATGAAAAGAAAAACAGAAACAAAGTTTTTAGGAATTACTATTGATGAATATTTATCATGGGATAGTCATATAAATAATCTAAGTTTAAAACTTGGAACGGTGGGGTACGGTATTAGGATTGTGTCATCATACATGAATTCTCAAACAATAAAAATTTTATATCATGCAAATTTTAAATCTGTTTTAAGGTATGGAATAATATTCTGGAGGTGTAATTCTGAGGTACAACGAGTGTTGTGTGGTGCAAAAAAGAATTAAATGAATTGAAATATTTAGAAACCTGTAGGGGCGTCTTTAGAGAATTAGGTTTAATGACAGTGTATGGATTGTACATATATGAATGTTTAATGTTTGTGTACAAGAACAAAGAGAAATTTCGGGATGTAAGTGATCATAGTTACAATACAAGAACACTAAATCTCCTATATCCAGCGCATCGTTTAACTATAACCGAAAGAAGTCCTTACTATATGTGTAAAATTATATAATAAGTTACCTACATCATATAAATGTATCAGTAGTATTAGTATATAGAAAAACACTATTAAAAAACTCTCAATTGACATTGAACCATATACATTAAAAGATTTCTTAGAGTGTGTTCTTTAAAAAAAAAAGAAGTCAAGTTGATTTTCTTTTTGACGTCATTTCATTTTATTTGTTGCCTGTTTACTTGTAACTGTAACTGTAATTTGAAATAAAGAAGTATTATTATTATTATTATTATTATTATTATTATTGTTATTATTATTAATCAAATCAACCGAAAGGCATATTCTCCGCCTGCGGCTTTAACATTTTTTCCTGCGGAAATATATACTTCTAAAATATCACATTTTTCGTTTACACTGTAACCCATTCCATTGAAGATTAAAAATGAATGCACCACCCCTCTTTAAATGTAATAGGATTTTGTTATTTGAAAGCCTGCTATATTTTGTGTTGATATAGGTTAAGAGAAAATTCATATCGTTACATTTCGCTTAAGTGTGAGCATTAATATCTGGGTAATTTTTGACCCAATATGGTGTTAACATTTAAAAAATCAAAGTTGATGTGTATTCCGGGAAACGTAATGCTATACTGTATATCACAAATAATTTCCAAATAAATATTTTATTCGTTTCATTCGTTAAAAACGTTGTTCTTTAAGCGTCCCCACAAACCCCCAACTTTCATAAAGGTCACTTTTTCGTATACGAGGTAATTCAAAACTTATAGGCATTATGCACGACTTTTTTGGCACTCTGTATAATCCGTAGATCAATTATATGAAAACCATGAATTCAGCAGGCTACCTGCTAGCGTAAAAGAAAGTAACACCCTCAGAGGTTTAAAAAGAAATCTGGCGTTGCTCTGACTCTTATATGTGTTAATATGTTTGCTTTTAATATTATTTATATTTAACCAGCTTATTATATTTTTGTTTTCCTTTTACAGTACGTATATGTATTTTGTTTTATTTTATAGGTCTTAGATATATTTTTTATTAGGCATGTCTATTTGAATAAAGATTATTATTATTATTATTATTTTTTTTTTTGGTGTCTGTGCTACATCAGTTGTTTTATTCCATTTATACTACTTTCGCGCTCTTTATTTATTCATTTGCTTATTCTTGTTTCAATCAATCCGCTAGTTTGATTAAAGTTCCATGTCAGATGCTTGTTGATCGGTGGCAGATCAACCGAAATATGTGCTCGTGTAGAGCCTCGCCAATGCCTCTGTTCTCGGTAAGGAGGTGGGAAATTTTGATATTATTTCAGGGGGTGGATCCATAAAATAAGTTGAAAGTCTGGAATACAGAGGTTTACGGACGACCTCATGTACGCTACGTGTCCGAGTGGTGTGTTGCATGTGTTGCAGTGTAATTTTGTTCGATAGAAACGCTCAGATATTTCGGCGATGTATTTATTGAATTTGGTAATATCTGATTGTTAATTGTTATATATGGTCCGCACATAGCGCAGAGGATAATTATTGTTATAAAAACGCTGTAGCCTAGATCGTTGTGTCTACTTCATATAGGTGTAGCATACGCTAACACATAATACAGAAAATATAGTTAATATTAATATTTATAAAATGATCTGTTTTCATTTATTTATTTATTTTCTCGGATGTGTAGGTCATTGTATCCTTAACTAACCAGAACTTACCCTATCCAGTAAATGTCTAATTAACCCATTCCATTCTTTCCGATCGGGATCGAAATTCCCGTATTTGCCGTCCGGAACTAATTCGAATGTGTAGCTGCAGTTTAAAATGCTACAAATTTCGAACATTAGGTCGAGAGCGTAACCTTCCCATCTATCGTTGCCGTAAAGTGCTTTACCTTGTTCGGGAGTTCTTGGCATTAAATAGGGAGCTCCAATTCTGAAATCATATAAACTAAGTATAAAATTTATTTTTAAACGTTAAATCGGTTGCATTGTCTTATAAAAAATACGGAAGTACATAACAGAAATAGATTACAGAACAAGCTATTTATGACAGTCTTTATCTGCGAAATATATTTAACCACACGCAAGTACAGGGTGTCCAGTTTTCGTATGTTGAGAAACAAACGATGCCACAAACAGAGTTTTCATAGCCTCTTAGTTTTTTAGGTACGGGGTAATTTTGAAAATTTTGCATTTTGGGACACCCCTCCCTCCGTATCTCGGTTACGCTGCAACTTATCAAAAAGGTAAAAAATGAACTTATTAGTTTTTTTCACGTAGAATCCAGTGGCTTAGTCAGATTTTTTCTATGTTTCTTTGTTTAATTGTTTTCGAGAAAAAGAGCAAACTTGCATTTTTTTAAATGGGACACTCTATACATTTTTAGCTATTATGATTCAGTTTATCACAAGCTTTTCAAAAATATATAATACTTTATAGCTGTTTTCAATGTGAAGCTCAAAATTTACATTTTTCAACAAATTTACATTTTTTTAAACGGCACACCGTATAAATTTTAAGATTAAACAATTGTCACAAGCTTCTCACAAATATAAAACACTAATTTTAAAAATATATACATATAACAATAGCTTTTATAAATATAAATAACAATTAACTCAGTTGTGTTATACGTTCAAAAATTAAAAGCTACAATTATTTGATGATTTAGGAATCTGTCTCATAAATATTGCTCAAGCTGTTCTCCATTATGCCTAAGCCTAAGACATGTTTCACATATTGTTCTGATTCGCCTCAGTGCATTTAAAATAATAAAAGACCGTGCCTGTAACTCCCTAAAGGCTCTTTCAGTAGCTTCTCTTAAATCTGCCGTCTTTTGGTACTGGACGGTATAAATTTAATTTTTTAGGTAGCCCTACAAAAAAATCCAAAACCGTTAAATCGGGTGACCTAGGTGGCCATCTTACAGGTCTATGTGTTCCAATCCAGCGGCCAGGAAAATTATTGTTAGGATATGCTCTTACAATTTGAGCATTGTGAGCGGGAGCTCCATCCTGTTGCAAATATAAGCTATTAAGATGAGCTAGGGGCACATCCTCTACTATTTCGGGCACAATGTTTTCCAAAATTTCTAAATATTTATTTGCAGTAAGACCGCCTTCAAATATATTATATACAATTTTACTTCCCAGTATGAAGCATGAAACGCTAAGCCCAAATCTGCCTGTCCGTTCCAGTGGAAATATAACATGTTGATTTTCCTTGCACCAAAACCTAGTATTTTGCCGATTAAATATACCGGCACTGGTAAAATGACTCTCATCAGACCATATAATCGTTCTTTTAAAATGATTTTTTCTATTTACATTTTGTAAATACCAATTACAAAACTCTACGCGGCGCCTGCATCACCCAGATGTAAGTTTTGTACGACATGAAATTTGTATGGCTTAAACTTGTGTTTTTTAGAATAGTCTGAACCCTTGATTTTGTAACACCGACAGAACCTTCCACTGTTCTACAAGAACTACTTTAATTTGTTTCAATTGAAGCCAAAACGTTTACTTTATCAATGTCCTGGTTTTCCTATTGTAAATACTAGGTCGGGGTTTGGAAAATGAAACGACTTTAATTAAATTTGATTTGTTTTTTAAAAATATTCTTTTATCCGGCTGTCTTCTTTCTGGGAATCTGCGAATATTACGTTTTTATAAATTTTAAAATATGATGAAAAATATAAAAAGATGCCCATACCTGTTAAAATAAACTTCTAATGCTTCATCCGAATTTTCGTTATACTAAATATAACAAAGGAACATATATCGTACTTTTCATAATTCGCGAATTTTGCATTCGCAGCCATAATTAAGAAAAAACTGCTATTTATCGAAACTGAATAGAAATAAAGAACAGAAAATGGATAACCTATTCTGACAGTAAATAAAGATTTTTTCAGATAACAAGCCTGTCATCTTTTGTTTTCCTAAATACCCGTCATGGCCTACTAAAAAAAAATTTAAATTTGTTGAAAAATGTAAATTTTGAGCTTCACATTGAAAACAGCTATAAAGTATTATATATTTTTGAAAAGCTTGTGATAAACTGAATCATAATAGCTATAAATATATAAGGTGTCCCATTTAAAAAAATGCAAGTTTGCTCTTTTCCTCGAAAACAATTAAATATAGAAAAAATCTGACTAAGCCACTGGATTCTACGTGGAAAAAACTAACAAGTTCATTTTTTAACTTTTTGATAAGTTGCAGCGTAACCGAGATACGGGGGGGGGGGGGTGTCCCAAAATGCAAAATACTCAAAATCACCCCGTATCTAAAAAACTAAGGGGGCTAAGAAAATTCTGTTGATTGCATCGTTTGTTTCTCAAAAAAGTAACACAGTGCCGCGAAAACCACAACCTTCTATCTTAACTAATAACGCAGATAACCCGTAAAACATACGGAAACTGGACACCATGTACAAGATATTCACTGTTCTAAATGTAATACAGTAAAATCGCTTAATAGCGGCCACCCTCGGGTAATCAAATGTTGGTCGGTTAACCTGAGTGGTCGGTTAATTTATCAGAACTAAAATTAATTGAGATGAAGCCTATTTATCAATATGTTCATACTGCACGTGCATACTAATATATATATTATACAATGTATTTTATGTTTGTTCTGATATTCTTATTTATTAAAATAATCAGGAATTAATGATTTCTTCATATTTTTTTATTTTATTTTTATAAAATTGAGATTCACATTTTAGCAAACCCATATCAAGGCGTTGGTTATGGTAGTATTATTTTCTAGAAGAGGACAACCACTGTTTATGCATGTTAAAAGCCTTTTAATAGGGTAGCTTTTGTGGAGCATTTTAAAATTCTGAATAATGCTTTGGTCAAAAGGTTGGCAATGTAAGGTGGTATTGGGTATAAGAAAAATAAGTAAATTAATTTAGTTAAAGTTATTCGCGGTAATATTATAGCCTTAATAAAGTTCTTAATAATCCAATAAATGCCAACATAGGAAACTATTTTAGATAGTACCCACTTCAAAAATAGCAGGCAATGAAAAAATAAGTCAAATTAAATAAAAAATTAAAGTAGTAATGATAAGCAACAAGGAATCAATGCAGATACAGAAGAATACCTAACACATTTTTCTCATTTTTATTAGGTTAGTGCATTCTGACTTCATGCAAGAATTGACGGAAAAATAGGACATGCACTAATTCGTATTCTAATTCAAGAGTAACTTTGCTTTTTTTAAGTTTACCGCTTTACGTTACTAACATTTCTAGGGAAAGCAACTTGACTTTAGTATCTCATTAAAATGTATTACTATACAGAATATTTTTTTCTGAACAAAATAAGATATCTTTCCTGAAACTGTTAAAAGAACAGAACTGGCTTCAGGTATATGAGGCCGAATGTTTCAGTGTTAATGTATAATGGAATTTATTCATCAATAATTTCACGAATATTTTTAATTCTTCTTTTCCATTAATATTAATCAAAACGAACAGAAAAAGTAAAGCAGTTAACAATAATAATAAAAATATTACAAAGTGCAAAAATAGATTAGATAATATCCTTCTGACATTATCCAGATTCGATAATAGCTCTAATGAACAATATAAGAAAACAAAAAACGAATATGACAATCTACTACGCGCAGTAAGGTCAGAAGAATATAAAAAATGATTAAGATTAGCGGACAATAAAAACAAATGTATGTGGAACATATGTAAAGAAATAACTGGAGAGACGGACAAAAGCTGTGATATTGGAATTAAAGGAAACGCTGCAAACATACCAAATCAGTATTATAAGTACTTACGATCAATAATCACTGAATTAGTGAAACAATTAGAAACCAGACAAATAAAATGCAATGTAAGTGACATGATAGGTCGTTGCTTTTAATGCCAATATCCACAGATGACCTATGCGAACTTACTACTAACATTAGAAATAAACACAGTTTTGAGGTGGATGAAATTCCTACAAGACAAGTAGTGCAAAAACTACGGTTCCCGTGATTATTTTTTATCTTATAAATAACGCTTTTAGGCAAGGGATTTTTTTCACAACTACTAAAAATAGCACTAAAGAACCCTTATTTAAGAGATTGTAAACTTATAGAAAATTACAGACCTATAAGCCTTGTTCCAGAATTTTCGAAACTTTTTGAGCTTGCAATGTGTAATCGTCTTATAGAATTTATGAACAACTGTAATCTCCTCAATGATATTCAACATGGATATATACCTGGAAAATCGACACAAACAGCTATATTTCAATTTACGAAAAAGATATTAGATTTTATGGAACAAGGTAGTTTGGCTCTAGGCATATGTTTGAATTTGTCAAAAGCATATGATAGCATTGATCCAATGTTATTGTTGAGAAAGTTAGAGTTTTTTGGTATAAGGGGAAATGCTCTTAGATTGTTTAAATCATACTTGACTGGGAGACAACAGATGGTAAAAATAACCAAGAACGAACAAACTTATATGTCCAATCTAAAGGAAATAAACTAGGAACAGCACAGAGTAGCATCGCGGGACCAATTTTGCTTGTTGTATTTCTCAATGACTTTAGTTCAGTCGCGACACCAAACACAAACGTAAGATGTTATGCTGACGATACCAATCTTATAACTGGTGGGAAGAATCCTGCAGAATTATTGACGATGGGGGTAACTTTATTTAACAAATCTAACACATGGTTAATGGAAAACAAACTAATATTAAACAAGAACAAAACAAATGTCCTTCTCTTTAGGACGAAATTTATCAAAAGTGGAGAAACCACCCAGTATATTTTTTGGAGAGTCGAATATAAATATTGCAAGTGAAACTAAGTTTTCGGGAATATATTTGAATGAGTTTTTAAATTGAACAGAAAGTTATTAATAAAAAAAAACTAAGTTCGTTTTGCTACGGAATTAGAGTTGTTGGGAGACGCATGAACAAAAAATGCCTGAAAACAATATATTTCGCTCATTTCGAGTCTGTTATAAAGTATGGAATCATTTTCTGGGGCAGAAATAGTTTAATAAAATGGTATTTGTAGTTCAGAAGCGAGCATTCAGAATTCTAAAAAGAATGAGCTATGATGAAAGCTGCAATAGCTATTTACCTAACAAGTGGGGAAAATGAATTTTTCCGCACGAGTGCTGGGAAAACATTTTCCGCAAGTGTCAGGTACAATAGTTTTTCTACAGACGTGGGGAAATAAGTAACACATATTTCAAAGAAATTTAATAATTTTTAATTAACTATAATAATCACATACATATTATGTAAGAGTAACTAATTCTGAGGAAAAAAGTAATAACTACATTAAGTTATAGGAAACTGTTAAAAAAACTTATTCTTTGTTAAAATTAACATGGTAGGTAACCGAAAAGTGACAATTAAAAGCATTATTAACTAAATTTGGAGCATTCTGTTGGTTGGCTTCCTTGGTGTTGGCAATAATGTTGACACTTTCTTTTTATAAATTGTCATACTTGTGCGGGTTCGCTGGTCGACTGCTATCAGGAATATTATTAATTTCATACGCAAGACTTGTAGAAGGCAGAGGTGAAAGTGGAGGCGAATTTTTTTTTTCTTTAGAGTGTAGAATGTGGTTGGCTATACGTTTTTTGTTTCCCATGGACTCGTCTACATATAATTCTGCAAATTTTGTCGATTGCCATCCCCCGAGACGTTTCAAATTAGTAATATCCACTCCAGCGTCGGCCAACATAGTAGCCGAAGAGCGTCTATAACAGTGTCCAGTATAGGTCTCTGGATTTGGAAGTCTTAAAAAAGCAGCCACATTTGATGGCATCTTACCAAACTTATTAATTTTTTTTTTTTTTTTTATGGAATAAAACACAAAGTCTGCTCCACTAATTTAATGAAAAAAGTTCATATTAAAATCCCATACATGTTTCGAAGGCATAAACCTTCATCTTCAGTGGGTTATTATTAAGATGTTATTAATTTATGAAGAGACCAATGACATTGTTAAATTTTTAAACTAATGCTGCAGAAAATTTTTTTAAGAAAACATAATTATGTAACGTTAATTAAATAACTAATACATTTTGGCTAATAAAAGTAAAAAATTTTGTAAATAAAATAAATTCAAATTAAATTTTATTTTATTTTAAACTTATTACGACTCCACCATGATGGTCGTACCCTATTTCAATTTCCCAGTCAAATTTGGGTTTTTTAATAAGTTTAAAATAAAATAAAATTTAATTTGAATTTATTTTATTTACAAAATTTTTTACTTTTATTAGTCAAAATGTATTAGTTATTTAATTAACGTTACATATGTTTTCTTAAAAAAATTTTCTGCAACATTAGTTTAAAAATTTAACAATGTCATTGGTCTCTTCATAAATTAATAACATCTTAATAATAACCCACTGAAGATGAAGGCTTATGCTTTCGAAACATGTATGTGATTTTAATATGAACTTTTTTCATTAAATTAGTGGAGCAGACTTTGTGTTTTATTCCATAAATAAAATATTACTCCACTGTGAGATGGACTACTTCCATAAAACTTATTAATGCCAACAGTTTGATTAGTACATTTTCCCTTTTGGAAATTGACAAAAAACCTTTGATGCGGTGTACTTTTGGGACGCAGTGAGATGTATTTCTTAATTATATTGAGATTTTTTTCTCCAGTTACAACAAAGCTTCTACTCTGGTGAGTCTTGCTATCTGGTATTTTTACCAGAAACAATTCCTTTTCTTCGACCACGTTTTCACACAACAGATAAGTTAATTCTTCGCGCCTACAGGCTCCAGCGACTCCAAATATAGTTGCAACTTTAATAAGCAAATAAATATCGTCAGGTGGAGTGCTTAAAAACGTTTTAGCATCTTCATGGCTTAGGGCTTTAGACTTTTTTGGTCTGAAACCCACCATTTTCTTTCTTAAAAAAGCAATTAATTTAAAATGCCTGCTAATATCAACGTTTTCTTTCAATTTTAGCATAGATTTTACCATTGAGTACTTGGACAACATTGTAGAAGGTTGAAAATTCTTTGAAATTTCTTGGAAATAAAACAAAAGCACCTCTTCTTTACTAATCTTGCTTATCTTCTTGTCGGTGCACCATTTCGTAAACTTTTCATATTCTTGAATGTACCTTACTTTGGATTTTTCTGGAAGCAAATCTAAATCTACGTTTCGTGCTGCACTCATAATGTACTCTGAAACCCCATCTTCCATTTCCAGATTATCAAAATCAGTTAAACTCATTCTGAGATTGCAAAATTACGAAAAATAAGCACAAATTACTACGAAATTAATTCACAAATAACTAATATTAATAATAATGTCAAAAAGGTTGTTGATTTCTAATTGTTACTATAAGTTTTCTTAGTAACCTGGTAGCTAAAAAAAACTACAGTGACTTTATACAAGACAGTGGCGACAATAGTGGCCCAAGCCGCCATGTTGCGGGAAATTATTTTGTTACCTTTGTTTTATGTGGAGTAAAACTTTTGACAAATGGCAAAGGTTCCAAATTTTACATATTATTGATTTTGACATAATCGCGTCGAAACATTTTTCCGCACTGGTGTGGAAAAATCAATTTTCCGCACTGATATCCATGCGGAAAATTGGGTTTTCCACACGTCTGTATAAAAAAATATTTTCAAGACATGTGACAGTTGATGGCGTATATATTTCTGAGTGTTTGATGTTTTTCGGTAGAAACAAACAGATGTTCCAACAATAAACCTTTCACTAATACAATACCACAGATTTACGTGTGGCTAAATTTGTGACAATACTATATTTTGTCTCTTAATCCGAGAGAGAAATAAAATGTAGATTTGCAATGACAGGACCCATTAAGCAGGGTGGACAACTTAAAGGTTGCTTTGTAAATTTTAGGTAAATTGCAATGATAGTTTTTAGAAATTCCGTATTTCAGATATTTAAGACGTACACACCCCGAATCGCTCCTAATCTAGGGTCGCCCTAATTAGCATATAATAGAAAGGCCAGTTTGGAGAATGAAATGAAATCTACCTGTAGTAACAACGGAGCTACTACAGGTAGTTTAAATATTAATATTTATAAACAAAATCTACTATGTACAATACAACAACTTAATTTTTAAATTTTAGTCATCATGTTCCGAGTAGTCCGATGAACTATCGTCGTTGAGGTACAGAGAAGTAATAAGGGGGCTCTACAGTGTGTTTTAGCATGTTATCAGCTTTCCACATTCTTTCTTCTATTTCAATCACATGCTCGATGCACTTACTCCATTATTCACAATATACTGCCTTTATTCCCTCTTGCAAGAGGTTTTCAACGTCTCTTATTTTAAAAGTGGTGTTATGCCTTGCTACAAACCCGTTCACTTGTGCTCACACCAATTCTATGGGGTTTAATTCACAGTGATATGCCGGAATGCGAGGTACCGTTATATTTCGTTGTGAAGCGATTTCGTCGACAACAAATTTCGTACAAATAGGTTTATTCAACTTTACAATCTCCAGTAGCTCCTTTTTCAGCATATCTTTATGAGATGACTTCTTATTTACATTAAGCCTATGAATGAAGCCATCTTTTTTCCAAGGAGACGTTGGTATTTTTTCGGATTTTCTTGAGTGGTAGCTGGCATTATCTATGACTATAACAGACCAGGAGGAATAAGATCTAGCATTTGCTGGAAGTATTCTTCAAAGACATCAGCGTTCATGTATTCATGATAGTCTCCAGTCCGTTTTGATTTAAATGCTAGTAAGCCGCCATCGACCAGTTCTTTTTTGCTACCACTGTGAGCAATTATTAATCTTTTACCCTTTCCCGAGGGTGCCTTTATTCCAGTGGACCATAGTTCCATTAAAGCTTGCCTCGCCTTTTTTATATGCTTATCCCGTCATATTTTACTAACGGTATAACCTTCATTTAACCAAGTTTCCTCTATATAATAGATATTCCTGTTTTCCCTTCGAGACTATCTAACTGCCCTCAAATATCGTCGTCGCCAGCAGATGATTTCGTCTTTTTCTATTAAAACTGGTTTTCTGTTTTTCATAACAAAAATTTATTTTCTTTAAAGTTTTCTATAGTTTCTTCTTACCCTTCGGTGGAATGAAATCATCCTTTTTCATTTCAGAAATTATTATTTCTTTTTTTAAGTAAACCGAGTGTATGATTCTTCTGATGGCACTCTTTTCGTCGTCATTTACTACAGTTTCTTTTCTTTTTGTACTTCTCTTTGGTAACCTGATGGGGCCGCGTATATTCTCGTGCACAAGTCGGTATTTTGTTGACTTTCCGACTCCAGTCATATTTGAACACTTTTCAACTATTTTTGCAACTCCGAGGTTATATGAAATAATAGTTGGACTACGCCTATGAAATACGGCGAAGACTACTGGGTTTTATAGTTTAATAATGATTTATTAATCTCTCACGTTAAGAAATAGACTTATAGAACTCTGAATGTGAATTACCCAATGTGTTTGAAATTATTTAATAATTGATTAACATAAAAATAATCTAAAACTATTTAAAATCGGTGTAACAAACATGCTAGCTAACTTAGAACCATATTCCTCTAGTGATTTCATTTTGTATGATTAAGTAGTTGTTTTCTTCTTTTGTGTTTTTTGTAAATATGATTGAAAATAAAGATAATTTGTATTATTAGGCACCGTATCATAACAAATAGTTTTGTCCTTACCAAAACTATCGATCATCTTTTATTTTCAATCCAGTAAAGTAAAAAGTAAAGTAATGTTTCCGTTCTATATACATTTTTCACGATAATATGTCAATTTCTAATAGAAAATCAGGCGTCAGTTGAAATATATATTTTTCTTAAAATTTATAAAGATGACAAACTCACCAGTTTTAGAAAAGGAAATTATAAGCATGTATACGTATTATAAGTTATTATAATATGATATGATATTAAAAACCCCTTGATGCATACAAACTTTGCTAGTTTTTCTACTTATATCAATAATGTTATTTGTGTCGCATTTCATTAAAAATCAGAATAAAATCAATAGCACTCAAAATAACTAATCTTGTATGAAATATTTTATGAATTATGCTACCACTGAATATTTTTCTGGAGTAGAAAATTTCCCATAAGAGAAGAGATGTGATTATGAACTACCCAAACAGTAAAAATCAAGGGAGCACTGCAATAATAGCTTTGCTTTCAAAAAATACGTATATTCGTGATAATGCTATTATGAACTCATAATCATCATAAATCTCGGCAGCTTGACAAGTTCAAAAATATTTTTCGGGATTACTACAACAAATTACATTTGCGCCTTGTTTTTTAAAAACGCGAATTACTTTTTAAAAATTACATTAGGCTATCTTATACTTTTTTGCAATAATTTTTTTATATTTCCCAGAAATGAGACGCCGACGGCAGACGGGCACTTGTCATACAAGCGGAACTGCACACAATATGATGAAATGGAATGTGCAACTATGGGCCTTGGAGGCATCTTATATTTCACATTTATATCTTCTTGAAAGTCTGTAAATATTCTTGTATTTATCCTTTTAGGACAATACTCTAAAACTTGTTGACTATGGATAAGCCAGGTTGCAATTTTAGTCACGTAATATGAAACCTTGTTCAAAATTGTCATAGTAAAGGTGCGCGCCCACTCGGGCGAAGCGTCGCGTCGCGAAGCGTGGCGAAGAGAAGCGTCGCTTAGGTATTGTCCGCACACTAAAGGTGCTCGCTCACTTGGGCGAAGCGTCGCGTCGCGAAGCGTGGCGAAGAGAAGCGTCGCTTAGGTATTGTCCGCACACCTAGGTGATGGGAAGCGTAGCGAAGAGTAGCATTGCATCCCAATAGTATACAAACACAAATATATCGGATCTTCTCTTCTCTTTGCACCGCTCATTAGCGCGGCGCGAAACGTCGCGTCGCGTAAAACCACGCCTGGTTGTCCTCAAGACTTCTCCCGCGTCAACTGACGCTTCGCTACGCATCGCACCGCGCAAGTGGGCGAGTATACATTTACTTACATGTAACTTTCTCATGCGGAAAAATTCGTTCCGCGACGCGACGCGCAGCTTCGCCCAAGTAAGCGGGCACCTTTAGGGTCGCGTCGCGAAGCGTGGCGAAGAGAAGTGTTGCTTAGGTATTGTCCGCGAACTTAGGCGACCAGAAGCGTAGCGAAGAGTCGGTTTGCACCTCAATAGTAAACGAACACACCGTACAGTTGGGTTAGGGTCGACAACGATTAACAAATATGTAGGATCTTCTCTTCTCTTCGCACCTCTCACTAGCGCGGCGCGAAGCGTCGCGTAAAACTTTGACTGCTTACTCTTAAGACTTCTCGCGCGTCGAGTGACGCTTCGCGCCTGGCAAGTGGGCGAGTATACATTTACTTATATGTAACATTCTCATGCGGAAAAAACGCTTCGCGACGCGACGCGCTGCTTCGCCCAAGTAAGCGAGTATCTTTAGGCGACGAGAAGCGTAGCGAAGAGTCGCATTGCACCCCAATAGTAAACAAACACACCATACAGTTGGGTTACGATCGACAACGATAGACAACGAAAAACAAATATGTCTGATCTTCTCTTCTCTTCGCACCGCTCATTAGCGCGGCGCGAAGCGTCGGTCGCGTCGCGTAAAACTTTGCCTGGTTGCTCTCAAGACTTCTCTCGTGTCAACTGATTCTCTGCCACGCTTCGCGTTGCGCAAGTAGGCGAGTTTAATTCCCTCACTCGGTTATTTTGGTTACAAGCTGGCAACACTGCCGATAACTGACGTCACTCGAAGGCTATGATGTGCATTGGAAATTGTTTTGCAAAGAGTATTTAGTATGTTAACTTAATAGCTACAGTAAATAAATAAAATTGAATTAACAAATCTTTTATTGTAAAAATCCACCTTATATTTAACTTTTTTACTATTAGATAGAAATAAATGAAAATATTAGGATACTTTCTTGGTAATAAGATTGTTAATAGTTATATACCAAACGGGTAAAATTAAAGGGGCGAGTGAACGAAGGGTTCATCAGAGGACTTTAATTGCTTTAAATGAGAGAGGATCTTTCAAATAAAATATTTCGAGTAATGAGCACTCTAAGTATATGCTTTCAGTCAGACCTGCATCTCTCCTTTTTCCAACTTCTTGTTGGCCATTTTTCAGTTTGATAATTGTGGTAACTGACATTGTCAAGAATAATAATAAAAGGTTCCTCCAAATTCGGAAGAAGCTTATCTACCGACCAATATTAAAAATTCTTCACATTCACTTCTTCAAGATGATCTCCAGCAAATATTTATACATTGAATGCGTATTTTATGTAAGATATTCATGCCCCTTAACGATATAACCTCGCCACTAAGAAAATTTATTAACATTGTTTGTAAATTGAAGAAAATGTTGAAGGTTTAATTCTTTCTATTTGCTTTTCTACTTTTACTTACAAAAATATTTTATTTTCAGGGATTTTCTATTTATTTTATGTTTAACAACACTAACATTTTCCCTTCAAGTGGAATAATTTTGCATAAAATACACACGGTCTTTTATATTATTCTCATCCGGCTATTTATTTTAATTCCTCGGCAAATGTAGTAAACTTAGGACTTTTAATTATCTTGCTGTAGTAGTTTGCCCCAGCATAGCCATAAAAATTCATTTAATTTGGTACATACACTTTTATTCAGTGCAACATATTATCACTTTATAAAAGCGGAACATATTTTTTATTTTTTATTTTTCATACCTTGAAACTTTTGCAATCCGTACAATAGGAAAATATTTGCATATACTGACCTGGGTACTGACACTTAATTTTATTATGAACAAAATCTGGGGTGCTACTACTAACACATTTAACCAAAAAGTTTATGCGGTAAATGAGATGCAGTTAAGTTTCCTCATGATATTTTGAAGAAGTGACTATCCTGTAGTATGTTGCGTAATGCGAGAGAGTAGTAAGTCATTAATGAACTATAAAACCCAGTGGTCTTCGCCGTATTTCATAGGTGTAGTTCAATTATTATTATTTAATTATGTTTATTGTCAGGGGTCCCGAGATTGGGTATGTAGGTAGTGTACCTACCTGTGCCTCACTGTTTCAAAAATTTGAAATGTTTAGTTACTTTCCGGCAGTTGTTGGAAAACTTCGTTTTTAAAAATAGCTATTGTTTCTGAATTTGTTACTAAGAAACGGATTAGTAAAACTGCCCTTGATGAATGAGAAAATTATTATTCTCAATGTGTTCAACGCTTTTCGCCACCAACTCACATTGGCAGCAAAAATGGATTTGTCGATGGCGGCTTACTAGCATTTAAATCAAAACGGAATGGAGACTATCATGAAGAAATGAACGCTGATGTTTTTAAAGAATACTTCCAGCAAATGCTAGATCCTATTCCTCCTGGGTCTGTTATAGTTATGGATAATACCAGCTACCACTCAAGAACATCGGAAAAAATACCAATGTCTTCTTGGAAACAAAATGACATCATTCATTGGCTTACTGTCAACAAGAAGCCATTTCATAAAGATATGCTAAAAAAGGAGCTACTAGAGATTGTAAAGTTGAATAAACCTCTTTGTACGAAATTTGTTGTCGGCGAAATCGCTTCAAAACGAAATAAAACGGTACTTTGCCTTCCGCCATATCACTGCGAATTAAACCTCATAGAATTGGTGTGGGCGCAAGCAAAAGGGTTTGTATCAAGGCATAACACCACTTTTAAAATGAGAGATGTTGAAAACCTCTTGTAAGGGGGAATAAAGACAGTGGATTGTGAATAATGGAGCAAGTGCGTCGAACATGCGATTGAAATGAAAGAAAGAATGTGGGAAGCTGATAACATGCTAGAAAACACTGTAGAGCCCATTATATTTTTTCTCTATGCAAACTAGGGTGATCTACCTATCTCTATAATTATAATCAAGTATAATTATTATTATACTTTTATTGTAATAAACTACCTTAAGTAACGCCGCTGTCACCTTCCTTTTATTCACCAAACTCGTCTTTCTTTTGTATGCAAGCTAGGGTGACCCTAATTTAGGACCGATTCGGGGTGTGTAGGTCTAAAATACAGAATTTTTAAAAACTATCATTGCAATTTACCTGAAATTTACAATGCAACCTTTAAGTTGTCCCCCCACTTAATGGGTCCTGTCATTGCAAATTTACATTTTATTACTCTCTGCTATTAAGCAACAGAGTATAAAACTTACATTTATCATTCATCTTCTACAAAAATCGTTCATTAAATTAAAAACGTTATACATTCATAAAGATATTTTAGCTCAGGACATCAAACTTTTTTTTTTTTATTTACTATTTTTTACGGTCGTCGGCGTATCAGAGGCCATCTTAAACCGGTCATTGACCGTACGGTTTTTAGTCGTGCGGTCTACCGACTGGGGAGTGTGAAACGGCACTTTCATCCTACGAGATATCCGATCTCATCCGGCCTGTCCGGCGTGGATAGGATGGTTTTGATGTCGATTTATTTTACACTTTTCCCTAAGACAAGAGCACGCGGTATTTCCCAAGTGGTCACCCATCCAAGTACTAACCGCGCTCGACACCGCTTAACTTCGGTGATCTGACGGAAACCGGTGTTTTAAGTGTCGCTAGGCCCTTGCCCGAACATCAAACTTAGACTGTGTGATAGTTTGATTTTATCTCTACTCTCTGCCTGCACTGACCGTAGCAAGTAGGAGTAGTTTGCAAAAACTACAAAATTCATGCATTAGGTTTTGCTACGGTCTAAGAAAATTTGACCACATAACTCCATCATTTCTTGCTTCTGGGTGGTTTTCCTTGGCTGAAAGATATCGAATTCATTTGGGTACTTTGGTGTATAAAATAAACAAATTTAAAGAAACTGTACAGGGTGTTTCATTAAGGTCGAAGAACGGCCATATCTCGGAAACTATTGGGCATAGAAATTCAGGAAAAAAAAATTAATGACTAAAGTGGCCATGAGAAAATCCTGGAAATAATTTTTAAGTTCCGCATTTTGCCGCAAGGGGGCGCAATTGAAAAGTAAATTTTTAAATTTTAGATATCTCCGAAAATTGCACGTTAAGGTATATTTTTGATAACACCATTAAAAAGCTTGGACAATTTTGCATAATTTTGGTCCCATGCTTATTGGCGTACCGACTTTAGTAAGAGTGGGGGAAGCTGTTGAATGTGTAATCATTTAAATCGCTGTAACTTATCAACGACTTATCCGATTTTAGCAAACTAAAACTTGTTTGGAAGAGAAATGTAAGTACTTTTAACTATCGTCTTGAGTGGTCCATGATACTTCTCAATAAAAATACAAGAGGGCGCAATTTGCAATAATAACACATTTCTTAACTTTATTCATTTATTTCAAATCATACGGTATAATTATGATACCATAATCAAAAAGTAGATGAAATTTGCTACAAAAAATGTCAAAATCGCAGTTCGATATCTCCATCCGTTTCAGAGTTATTGCCAATAGAATAATTTTTAAAACTTTAAATGAAGAAGCGGTTGTTTTCATAGTTTTGTGATCAAGCATTCCATGACAAAAAATATTTTTAAACTTTATGGTTAGGTAGGTTTGTTTCTCATTATTCCAATGGCCCAGAAACCACTCTAGAATTAATGGCAATCATGGAAAACGTGTCATTTAGGCGTAACTCTAACAATATGATGTGTTTTAAAAAATAAATCTAGATAGCTGTGAAATAAAATCTGAAAGTTTCCATGGAGATAAGACAAATAATGCAAATAGTTGTCAACTAGTTTCATTTTGAAAGGTGTTGACAAAAGTTTATCCGTAATTCATCTTAAACTTCTTGATAGAAAATTGTGATACGTACCTTTCAAAAATGGCTTATACCAATGCCGAAGCTTACGATATGCTGGCCGTATATTTTGAATGTTTTCAAAATGCGCCTATAGCGGAACGCGAATATGCTCTCAGATATCCTAAACAAAGGCACTATGGCAGAGCAGTATTTCAGCGACTGGCAATATGCGTAAGGGAAACGGGAAGTGTACGACGCATTTCAGTTGCTTTTAGAAGACGTCCAGTAAGAAATGAAGTCAACATTACAAACGTTCTTGCGTACGTAGAGGCCGATCCGCATTTAAGCATAAGAGCAATTTCTTTAGACCTAGGTATAAGTTGTACTGCAGTGTTCCGAATTCTAAGGGATTTTAAGCTGCATCCCTATCATATAGTTTTACATCAGGCGCTATCAGAAAGTGATTATGACAGACGGCTCGACTATTGCTATTGGCTAAGAGAGATGTGTAACGAGAATCCTCAATTCCTCTCCCACGTGTTATGGACTGATGAAGCCACTTTCAGTAGCTGTGGCAAAGTTAATTTACACAATATGCACTATTGGTCACAGACAAATCCTCACTGGATGCGCGAAGTGGATCACCAAAACAGATGGAGTGTTAACGTGTGGTGCGGAGTATTAGGACACAGAATTATCGGACCGTTTATTTTTAATGATTATCTAAATTGTGAATCTTATTTAAACTTTTTACAAAATGACTTGCCTATCCTTTTAGAAGATGTTCCTATTGGCCTAAGAACATCCATGTGGTATCAACATGATGGATGCCCGGCACACTTTTCGCATATGGTCCGTGATTTTTTAGATATTGGATACCCAAATCGCTGGATTGGAAGGGGTAGTTTGTTTGCTTGGCCACCTAGATCCCCGGATTTAACTGTGTTAGATGACAACATGATTGAGCGAATTGAAAATGCACTAAATTCGATTTCACGAGCTGAAATTGAAACAGCTGTCTCTAGTTCTAGAAAAAGAATTAATCGTTGTATTTTGCACAACGGAGGTCATTTTGAACATTTATAAAGTCTCTCAATTGTTTTCCTAAGAAGCTTTCCATAAATATTGTTTCCTTTAATAGTTTCCGATAATTATTTCAATACTGTTTTATGGCCCGTTGGCCTTGAAACACGCTCCAAATTTTGTATTTTACATGATTTGGACTAGTCCTAAGCCTAGATAAAGTGTAAAGGAAGGCACGGAGTTTGACATTGGAATAATGAGAAACAAACCTACCTAACCATAAAGTTTAAAAATATTTTTTGTCATGGAATGCTTGATCACAAAACTATGAAAACAACCGCTTCTTCATTTAAAGTTTTAAAAATTATTCTATTGGCAATAACTCTGAAACGGATGGAGATATCGAACTGCGGTTTTGACATTTTTTGTAGCAAATTTCATCTACTTTTCGATTATGGTATCATAATTATACCGTATGATTTGAAATAAATGAATAAAGTTAAGAAATGTGTTATTATTGCAAATTGCGCCCGCTTGTATTTTTATTGAGAAGTATCATGGACCACTCAAGACGATAGTTAAATGTACTTACATTTCTCTTCCAAACAAGTTTTAGTTTGCTAAAATCGGATAAGTCGTTGATAAGTTACAGCGATTTAAATGATTACACATTCAACAGCTTCCCCCACTCTTACTAAAGTCGGTACGCCAATAAGCATGGGATCAAAGTTATGCAAAATTGTCCAAGCTTTTTAATGGTGTTATCAAAAATATACCTTAACGTGCAATTTTCGGAGATATCTAAAATTTAAAAATTTACTTTTCAATTGCGCCCCCTTGCGGCAAAATGCGGAACTTAAAAATTATTTCCAGGATTTTCCCATGGCCACTTTAGTTATAAATTTTTTTTTCCTGAATTTCTATGCCCAATAGTTTCCGAGATATGGCCGCTCTTCGACCTTAATGAAACACCCTGTATATCTCAATGAAAAACTTGTTAGAGGTCGCGATATTAACAACAGGGTTACGCGCTACAATGAACTTTTCCAGATTCCCAGACACAGCACTGCCGCCTTCCAGCGCTCCTTTACGTATAACGCTGTTAAAACATATAATAACTTACCACCTATAATTAAATCATGTTCATATGTAAATAGCTTTAAGAATCATCTTAAAAAGTGTGTAATTAGTAGTGAGAGAGGCTGAATTGTTTTCTAGGAAACTTTCACTTACGTTATATTTTTGTTTTTCTTGTCTATTTAAAGATAAATCCAGTATTTGCGCTTTTTCGGCCAATTCCGGATCATGGGTAGTTTGGTCGTTTTTTTTTACTTTTAAAATTACTTAAGGTAATTATTCTTTGGTTTTTCGACATTATTGTTAAACTTTGAAATGTAATTGTCTGGTGGTTAGATGAACAGCTATGCTGGATCTCGCCACCTTTTGTATTTTTCTTTTTGTTGTTGTTATTGTTACGTATTAATATAAAGCCTTTATTATTATTATTATTATCGAGAAAGTAATAAATTTAGTATTTTTTAATACAAATTTCTTATAACCGGCATTATGCATTTTTAATATAATACTCTTTTATATGTTAGATAGGCTTTTTCTAGATGACACAGTTTTGTATAAATAGTTATTATATTAACAATTAATTTGATTTAAAAAATCTTTATCAATCTTTTTTTAGGATCAACAATTATGCCATTGTGTTGTATATTCTTTCATAAAGTTTAGTTTGTCTTTTCCCGAAAACTTAGCATAATAAAATTGTAACTTAAGTTAAGAGATTTAGTTGTGAAAACTTTCAGTCAAAACTGTAAATGGTATATCATAGCCTAGAAGATTGTGAAAACAGATTTATAAACAATTATAGAGTTGGTAACTTGGAATAAAGTCAGTAAGTCCAGACAGTCCAGTATGGTTTTTTTTTCAGAAAAATGCTTAGACACGGGTCTTGGTATTTTAAGGTATAGTCTGTTTTTTTTTTTTAATATTGATACAGTGTGTCTTAAATTAAAGACATGCCGTCATCGAGAATTTTTTTAAATCGCAGCCCCAATTTCTTATTTACTATTTTTAAACAGCATATTAAGCTACACATAACTGCCTAATTTCAAATTTTTGCCTTGCCATTTATAAGATATAAACACATATACATACTTAATGCAAAACAAAAACCGATGCACGTCATCAATCAGCTGATAATTGTAAATACGTAAGAAAGCACGAGGAAATTAAATTTGAGCAAAAAATATTAAAACTATATGCGATATTGAATTTACTACAAACTTAAAGTATTCTTCTTTGAAACGAAGCCACTTATAGCAAATATTTTGTTTATTTAAGCTTGTAAAAATTAATAGTTCCGTGTTGCTGTGCATCTATTTTTTAACAAAAACTCCAGGTCTTTTCATAACTAGCATTAAAACACCGTACTTGTAAGAGCAACAAAAGTGCACATACATATGTATCTCTGTCAATTAAGTTGTTTAGTACTATTTGTGAAAATGCCGAAGCATTTAAATAGCCGGCGCAAAGAGCTTACAGCTTCTCTTATAAGCTATTTTCAGGAAGAACTTAACAACTATTGCCCATTGTTACCCTTAGCAGCAGTTAGAGAAGTAAATTTAAAGAGTGTGTTAAGGTCTATATATTTTATATAAATTAGGAAAGGGCTGAGTGCACCATCAAAGATTAAGAAAGAATTTCTTTAATTTTGTACTTAGTGCAAGTTTATTGAATAAATCCGTAGAGCGCTTTCGGCAGTTACGCCATCATCAGTACTACCTACAAAGCAAGAAAGGAAAAAGAAATCAACAATTGTGAAATTTTACGAATCTTTGATAGTTAAAGTTAATTGAAAATCTTAGATAAAAGTCAATGTAAAATTCTCACCAATTTTCGTTACTTACTTTGTCAAAATATAACAAACCACAAAACACAACATACAATTATATGTATAAAACTTAACACATTAAAAATTGGGGCCTAAAGGCCGATGTAAATTACATGATGATTTTAACACTTTTAAAAACGTCCATTTTACTAAAGGGAACTAACCTTGATGATGCAAAAAACATGTACCACGCATGCTATTGTGTGCAGGGAGTACCATTGACGTATTGTTGGTATTATTTCCTGGCGGTAAAATTTGAAATTTAAATTTGAACATTTTGTATGATATATTGAAGAAAACAATATAGGCATCATCGTTACAAGTGATGCAAAGATGGTGGTATAACTTACAGGCGTTAAATTTTAATTTTAATAATATGTATGAAAATCTTTTTTGTATGTGAGGTTGAATTAATCAAAAACGTCAGATGTTAAGGAAAAGAGACAAAGATAGATAATTCAAAGAACTCGCAAATATTATATAAGGATGAGGTTCTAAGACAAAACAAAAGGTTTTGTGTTAGTAATACAGTTACAGAGAGGGATAGAAGTCAAAATAGACGACAGAATGGTGGGGGCATGACAAAACAATTAAACTTTAAAAAATTTTGATATTCTGCTCTGCGATAACTTCGGTCATATCAGTAGCTTTCCCTAATGAGTAATTAAGGAATAAACATGATGTGGTGGAGAGTTAGTTGGATTAATGTAATTATTGTGTGGAAATGAAGTGTGCAAAGAATATTGGTCAGTCGGAAAAAGAAAGCAAAGTATGAATATTAAAGTTAATCAGGAAGATTATTTCAGGAGTAGTAAAAAGGGGGGGGGGGTTGCAACTGATATGGATGTGAAAAAAATTGTTAGATGCCATCGTCAAACTAATCGTCTATGTAGAGGTATAAAGTTTCTGTTTAAATTAACCTGTGTGTTGAGGCAAAGGTCGTTACTCTTAAGTTCTTGTGAAATGGCTATGTCCTCGAGAAAATCTAGTCTATTGAAGTTTTTTGATGAAACATTGTAAATAATTTTAGAATTGGAATGAGGACTGAAATTATGTTGGCAAGTTTTGAGGTGTTCCCCAAAGGCTGAAGATGACCTGCTTAAATGTTCTTTTATACGTGTATTTAAGGGTCTACAGGTTCGACCAATATATGTGCTGTTACAAGAATTGCATTCCAACTTATAAATACCACTTTTTGAAAGAGTATCGATTTTATCTTTTGAATTGGTTAAATGTGAGCCTAGACTATTTCTTGTTTTTTGAGAAATTCTAATATCATTAAAGGAGTCCTTAAAAGCTTTGGAAATTTTTTCTGACAAATCATTGCTAATGTAAGGGATGGATATATATTTAGAGTCAAGTTTTATATTAGGATAAATTGTTTTCTTTAATTTATTGACTTTAGTTTTATTGATTAATTTGTCAATAATATTAGGGTCATAACTATTGTTAAAGGCAATTTGTTTAAGAATATTTACTTCTGTATTATAATTTATTATATCCATAGGAATATTAAGTAAGCGATTTACATAGCAATGAAAAGCAGCCATTTTGTGTTGATAAGGGTGATTCGAAAAATTAGAGATTACGTGATCTGTTTGAGTTGGTTTTCGATAAATGGAAAATTCCAAGCTGTTATTGACAGTTTTGTGTATGGAAAGGTCTAAGAAATTTATAGTATTAAGATTTTCTATTTCTAGGGTGAATGAAATTTGTGAGTGTATTGTGTTAAGTTTGTTAAGTAAAAGTTCTGCACCTGGAGAGTCACAATTCAAAAAACACAGACAATCATCTACATACCTGTACCAATATATTATTTCTTCATTGTTAGGAATAATGAAATTGTTTTCCAAAAAATCCATAAAAACGTCGGCTAGAAATGGAGAAAGGCAACTACCCATCGCCAGACCATCAGGTTGTTGGTAAGTCTTATTGTTGAAAATGAAAAAATTCTGTGAAAGGCAAAAATTAAGTAGTGACAAAATATCGACAACAATATTCTCATCAACCCTCTTGGACCGAAGTAGGTTACCAACTATTGTCACAGTTTCAGCTTTTGGAACTGTGGTAAAAAGATTAGTTACATCGAAAGAAACTAACAGGTAATTATCTGGTAATTGAAGGTCACTCAGCCTGTTAACGAGATCCACAGAATTACTTACCCCATGTTTTGGACGGAAACCAGTCAACCCTTTAATCAAGTGATATACAAAATTTGCTAAGTGTGACACAGGAGTGTTGGTGAAACTTACGACTGGTCTAATAGGTGTGCCATCTTTGTGTATTTTAGGTAAGCCGTAGAGTCGAGGTATTGTAGGATTGCTAGAAATTAAAATCTTAGGTGCTTCGAATTCTTCAAAAAATGTGCTAAAATGCTTAATCAATCTATTGGTTTTCCTTACAAAGGTATTAAAAGGATTATTAGGTAATATAGTAAAGTTGTTTTGCGATAAAAAGGTTTCAACTTTATCGATATAATCAGATCTCTTAAGCACAACCAAACATTGGCCCTTATCTGCCTTTGAAATTACTAAATTGTTCTTATTAATCTTAGCTTTGAGGATTTTTAAAATTTTTGATGAATGATTAGAAATTGAGAAGTTTATTTTTTTAATGTTTTTCTTAAAGTTGTATAGAATATTATGTAAGTCATCTCTTAGTTGTTTTTTAATTTTATAAGTATTTGAAATTTGCTCAACAAGGACGTCCAATTCAACGGCATATTCAAGGATGCCACCTTCAGTTATGGGGGTAGACACACAATGTTTCAAGCCTAGACGCAGAATATCAACCTCCTCATCACTGAACTCAACATCTGAGAGATTTTTAATACGGTCATGAAATTTGAAATGTGAATATTTAGAAGAGTTTCTCAATCTATATCTATAATTGTTAATTTTTTGAGTAATAAGAAATTTAAGTTTATTTTTGAACTTTTTGAAATTTAGTTTTTTTAATATGGGTGAGAATATCTGAAGTATTATTTAAAACAAAGGATAGTTGTTCATCATCAAGATTGTTTAACAGTTCCTCATATGTCAATTTTAACTGGCAATTTAATAAATCTAATCTAGCATAATGTTTACAAATTTCGGATCTAACGAGTTTAAGTTGTAAATCATCCTTATAACTTTGAGGGACATTCCCAGAAATCCTGATTTTAGCAAAATTTGGTGTGACTTGCTCGCGAATGCAGCTATGTAAAAACCATATGTCTATATGTGCTGTTGCTCTCTTTGTGGAAAGTTTCCTGTATTTATAAGCCAAATCTGCCATACTGCAGTGAGAATATAAATTAGGAAAGGGCTGAGTGCACCATCAAAGATTAAGAAAGAATTTCTTTAATTTTGTACTTAGTGCAAGTTTATTGAATAAATCCGTAGAGCGCTTTCGGCAGTTACGCCATCATCAGTACTACCTACAAAGCAAGAAAGGAAAAAAAAATCAACAATTGTAAAATTTTACGAATCTTTGATAGTTAAAGTTAATTGAAAATCTTAGATAAAAGTCAATGTAAAATTCTCACCAATTTTCGTTACTTACTTTGTCAAAATATAACAAACCACAAAACACAACATACAATTATATGTATAAAACTTAACACATTAAAAATTGGGGCCTAAAGGCCGATGTAAATTACATGATGATTTTAACACTTTTAAAAACGTCCATTTTACTAAAGGGAACTAACCTTGATGATGCAAAAAACATGTACCACGCATGCTATTGTGTGCAGGGAGTACCATTGACGTATTGTTGGTATTATTTCCTGGCGGTAAAATTTGAAATTTAAATTTGAACATTTTGTATGATATATTGAAGAAAACAATATAGGCATCATCGTTACAAGTGATGCAAAGATGGTGGTATAACTTACAGGCGTTAAATTTTAATTTTAATAATATGTATGAAAATCTTTTTTGTATGTGAGGTTGAATTAATCAAAAACGTCAGATGTTAAGAAAAAGAGACAAAGATAGATAATTCAAAGAACTCGCAAATATTATATAAGGATGAGGTTCTAAGACAAAACAAAAGGTTTTGTGTTAGTAATACAGTTACAGAGAGAGATAGAAGTCAAAATAAACGACAGAATGGTGGGGGCATGACAAAACAATTAAACTTTAAAAAATTTTGTTATTCTGCTCTGCGATAACTTCGGTCATATCAGTAGCTTTCCCTAATGAGTAATTAAGGAATAAACATGATGTGGTGGAGAGTTAGTTGGATTAATGTAATTATTGTGTGGAAATGAAGTGTGCAAAGAATATTGGTCAGTCGGAAAAAGAAAGCAAAGTATGAATATTAAAGTTAATCAGGAAGATTATTTCAGGAGTAGTAAAAAGGGGGGGGGGGGGTTGCAACTGATATGGATGTGAAAAAAATTGTTAGATGCCATCGTCAAACTAATCGTCTATGTAGAGGTATAAAGTTTCTGTTTAAATTAACCTGTGTGTTGAGGCAAAGGTCGTTACTCTTAAGTTCTTGTGAAATGGCTATGTCCTCGAGAAAATCTAGTCTATTGAAGTTTTTTGATGAAACATTGTAAATAATTTTAGAATTGGAATGAGGACTGAAATTATGTTGGCAAGTTTTGAGGTGTTCCCCAAAGGCTGAAGATGACCTGCTTAAATGTTCTTTTATACGTGTATTTAAGGGTCTACAGGTTCGACCAATATATGTGCTGTTACAAGAATTGCATTCCAACTTATAAATACCAATTCAAAAGATAAAATCGATACTCTTTCAAAAAGTGGTATTTATAAGTTGGAATGCAATTCTTGTAACAGCACATATATTGGTCGAACCTGTAGACCCTTAAATACACGTATAAAAGAACATTTAAGCAGGTCATCTTCAGCCTTTGGGGAACACCTCAAAACTTGCCAACATAATTTCAGTCCTCATTCCAATTCTAAAATTATTTACAATGTTTCATCAAAAAACTTCAATAGACTAGATTTTCTCGAGGACATAGCCATTTCACAAGAACTTAAGAGTAACGACCTTTGCCTCAACACACAGGTTAATTTAAACAGAAACTTTATACCTCTACATAGACGATTAGTTTGACGATGGCACCTAACAATTTTTTTCACATCCATATCAGTTGCAACCCCCCCCCCCTTTTTACTACTCCTGAAATAATCTTCCTGATTAACTTTAATATTCATACTTTGCTTTCTTTTTCCGACTGACCAATATTCTTTGCACACTTCATTTCCACACAATAATTACATTAATCCAACTAACTCTCCACCACATCATGTTTATTCCTTAATTACTCATTAGGGAAAGCTACTGATATGACCGAAGTTATCGCAGAGCAGAATAACAAAATTTTTTAAAGTTTAATTGTTTTGTCATGCCCCCACCATTCTGTCGTCTATTTTGACTTCTATCCCTCTCTGTAACTGTATTACTAACACAAAACCTTTTGTTTTGTCTTAGAACCTCATCCTTATATAATATTTGCGAGTTCTTTGAATTATCTATCTTTGTCTCTTTTCCTTAACATCTGACGTTTTTGATTAATTCAACCTCACATACAAAAAAGATTTTCATACATATTATTAAAATTAAAATTTAACGCCTGTAAGTTATACCACCATCTTTGCATCACTTGTAACGATGATGCCTATATTGTTTTCTTCAATATATCATACAAAATGTTCAAATTTAAATTTCAAATTTTACCGCCAGGAAATAATACCAACAATACGTCAATGGTACTCCCTGCACACAATAGCATGCGTGGTACATGTTTTTTGCATCATCAAGGTTAGTTCCCTTTAGTAAAATGGACGTTTTTAAAAGTGTTAAAATCATCATGTAATTTACATCGGCCTTTAGGCCCCAATTTTTAATGTGTTAAGTTTTATACATATAATTGTATGTTGTGTTTTGTGGTTTGTTATATTTTGACAAAGTAAGTAACGAAAATTGGTGAGAATTTTACATTGACTTTTATCTAAGATTTTCAATTAACTTTAACTATCAAAGATTCGTAAAATTTCACAATTGTTGATTTCTTTTTCCTTTCTTGCTTTGTAGGTAGTACTGATGATGGCGTAACTGCCGAAAGCGCTCTACGGATTTATTCAATAAACTTGCACTAAGTACAAAATTAAAGAAATTCTTTCTTATATATTTTATATCTACTTTGCTAATTTTTAGCATGTAGCTGCTGCCCTTAATTTGAATATGTCCACTATAAGCGCAGTTTCAATAACAGTTAAGCAAAATAAATTATTGGAGTCACTTAAAAGGAAACGTTCTTATTCAAAGAAAGTTGTAAATCTGTCAAGATTGGGTATAAATTCTATCCGTGACACTATTTATGGAGTGTATGAAACAAGTAAGTTCTATTATTCAAGAACTAATAATTTACGTTGATTATGCTTAAGCTGTAACTTTTTTCCGAACATTATGTAACTGTGACAACTTTAAGTAAGAAATTAAAAGTCAGACAACTGTTTGATGGTTATCTCACCTCTTTAAGGAGCCTCTTTAAGGAAATAGGCCTTGGATGGAAAAAAACCGAGGCGAGGACTTATGGAACTTTCCCATGTAGCTTCCAAACGATTTTTCCTTTTAAAACTAAGCTGAGTGACTATCATGGGGAAATGAATCAAGTTTTTACAATGGTTCGAAAACCAATTATTTAAAAAGTTAGCAAAGCCATCTGTGATTGTAATAGAAAAAGCCCCCCCCCCCCCCATACTATAGTATGTTGTTAACAAAAATACCTAACACATCATGGAATAAAGCTGCAATTTAAGAATGGTTAACTACTAATAAAATTAAATTTTATTATACAATGTTTAAAGCCGAACTTTTACAAATCGTTAATAAGTTGATACAAGCTATTTTGTATGCTCTTCTTTTAACATATTCTTAAATATTAAACTTAAATTATTTTCAGACATAAGCCACCAAAATAATATTTAGTTGATGACCTGGCCGAGCTATATGGACATAAAGTTTTACGGCTTCCTCCATACCACTGTATGTTCAATCCGATTGAACGTATTTGTGTTAGCAATTCCATCCGATAAACCACACGGTCGAACCACTGTGCATCGTTGGGAGAGTAACATCTGAGTCAGCACAACAAAAAAGGGGTATCGGTTACGAGACGTCGAACGCTTGCGAAAAGAGGATTATTATTGATGGTAACTTTGCGTAAAACCAAGCTGTTGTTCCCTAACATCAGAAGTGGGATAAATTTTTGCGTGTGGTGTGTGTAAACATTTATAATACTAAGATGCCACAACGCAAAAGGAGACATCCGTCCACGTCCACGTCCACGTCCACTAGTTCCTCGGATTCCGACACTTCATCGTGTTCTACATGTTCTTCGTCTTCCACCGACACAAGCCGTCGTCGCCGGAAAGCAAAAAGCAAAAAGAAATCTAGTGCTAAGACACGGAGACGTTCAAAAAGTAGTAATGTAGCAGGGGTAAGTCAGACAAATCCTATAAGTTCGCATCCTGTGGGCCCATATCAGTTAATTTCCGTCATAATACCAGAATTTAACCCACTTAAAGAAGATGTTTTACGTTGGCTAGAAATTGTTGAACATAATGCAAAAATTTATGGATGGACGGATAATCACATTGTTTTCCAAGCTACAAGTAAATTAAAAGGCACGGCATTAATTTGGTATCAAAGTGTAATATCAAACGATGTAAATTGGGGGCAATATTCATGGAAAGACTGGCGCGATAAATTGGTTGAAACTTTTCAAAGTAGACGTGATATTTTTTCTTTGTTTCAAGAGTTAATGAATCATAAACCGGTTAATGGACAGTCTCTTTATGAGTTTCTGTTCCTACATTTAGCTAAGATAGAAAGTTTGAGATTGAATATTTCTGAATACGATAAGATTTCTTTAATTTTGGGTGCTATAGGAGATCAGTATATTAAGACTGCAGTAGAAGCGGCACAAGTTAAAAATATTAATGATTTAGCATCATATTTAAGAAGTAAACATTTTTCCCATGAATTTTGCCCACAGCCAGGACCAAGTAGACTTAGTAATCGTACCGAATCAGACAAAATGTATATATCTAATCAAAATAAATTAAAATCTAATTTTAAACCTAAAGCAGATGTAAAATGTACAATAATTTGCCATTCTTGTGGAAATATGGGTCATAAGCGAGACCAGTGTCCCCACAGGCGTAAAACCAAGCTGTTTGTGAATAAAATATTATTGTTATTAGAAGTTATTGTGTGTTATAAAGATACACTTCTTTCGGGAGAATACGATTAAAATCGTGCCATTTTTAAAGAATCTGATCTTCGTGGAAACATAGTCTACAGGATGACCGAACGAGGACGAAGATGCGTAGTTCCAAAAAACTGTAGATGGCAAATTCTGAAAGTAAACCATGACGATGTTGGTCATTTCGCTTTGGAAAAGACACTTGAAAGACTTAAAGAACGGTATTGGTTCCCTAAAATGAACCGGTTCGTGAAAAAGTATATCGCTTCTTGCCTCAATTGCCTCTATCACAAAAGTACCTCTGGAAAAAAGCCTGGACTACTTCATTCAATACCCAAATTTGCAAAACCATTCCACACCCTTCACATGGATTATTTAGGTCCATTCGTAAAGACTAAAGAAGGCAACAAATACCTTCTTGTAATAGTGGACGCCTTCACAAAATTTTTATTCCTTAAAGCAGTACCAAGTACCAAGACAGAATATATAGTTCAAGAACTTAATGATATTTTCAAAATATTTGGGAACCCGAAAAGAGTTATATGTGATGCCGGATCAGCTTTTACAGCTTCGCAATTTTCACAATACTGCCAAGAAAAAGGTATCAGATTATTTAATACAGCGGTTGGCATGCCGAGAGGAAATGGACAAGTGGAGAGGTCCAATAGAACTGTTATTGATGGGCTAGCTACAATGGGTGCGAACACATCGACGGACAACAGGGACTGCAATATTGCTGTTCTACAACAGGGCATTAACAGCTCAAAGCACAAAACCACCGAATCTACTCCTGCTACGCTACTGTTTGGAACATCTCTGCGAATGGATGGAGACCGATATGCAGAAAGCGATGATGAGCCAAAAGACGTCACCAGACTCAGACAAACTGCATATGAGAAAATGGAGAAAAATAGACTTAAACAAGATGAGCGCTTTAACGCAAAGAGAAAAAATTCCGACGGCTTTCAAGTAGGCGACCTTGTCCTTACCAGAATAGCAAGTATTCCGAGCACCGGCGATAGTAAAAAACTCGCAGAGACATATAAGGGACCATTCAAAGTGGTTGAAGTCCTACCCCACGATAGGTACAGAGTAAAAGAAGACATCCATGCTTCAAGATCCAGAATTCCGTACGAAGCGGTAGTGTGCCTTGAGCATATGAAGCTGTTTGAAATCAGACATTAGAGACAAATAGGGTAAGTAGATAGAACAAACCGAGACTTAATCGAAAGAAAGACTGCCCGTTTGCAGGCAATCGAAAGAAAGACTGCTCGTTTGCAAGCAATCGAAAGAAAGACTGCCCGTTTGCAGGCAATCGAAAGAAAGACTGCCCGTTTGCAGGCAATCGAAAGAAAGACTGCTCATTTGCAAGCAATCGAAAGAAAGACTGCTCGTTTGCAAGCAATCGAAATAAAGACTGCCCGTTTGCAGGCAATCGAAAGAAATACTGCTCGTTTGCAGGCAATTAAGAGAAAGACTGTCCGTTTGCAGGCAACGGAAAGAAAGACTGTCCGCTTGCAGACAAACAAAGACTAAATAATAATACATCTTATTTCTTAATTACAGATAGCGGATACATTTATAGTCCTCAAGCGTTCCGTGGCTGAGATCAGGGACCGTCAGCATTCAGGATGGCCGAGTGTTAGCAATTCCATCCGATAAACCACACGGTCGAACCACGTTGCATCGTTGGGAGAGTAAAGGTGGATTTATAAACTTGACGTTCCGTTTTGCCGGTGCCGGTGACGGTGGCTGGTAGAGTTAAAAACATTGAAGTGCGTAAGACCATTCATAGTTGCCGGTGAAGGTGACGCATGCCGGTGGGTGCCGGTCAACATAAACCAATTTTATCTTTTTCCGGCGGCCGGTCGTAGCAATACTCGTAGTAATGCTCAAGAGCCAATCAAATCCGTTTATGACTCTCACGTGATATTGACAGTGACTTTGTGTGTCTTTTGGCCCTTTCTTATTTTTAGTATTGCATGTGAACACAGAGCAAGTAAATAGGCCGTCTCATCGTCCATTTTAGCAACAACAAAAAACAAATGATTAAAAAAAATAACACTATGAATATTGTGGTTATGTACTGTTTCTGCTAGTAGAAAAGAAGAAGACGAACGGCAGAGCGACGGAGTAACGTCAAGTTAATAAAAGGTTAATTGTGTCGCTACGACCGGAAGACGGCACACGTCACGGCCACCGTCAAACAGAATACCCAACGTAAAGTTTATAAATCCACCTTAACATCTGAGTCAGCACAACAAAAAAGGGGTATCGGTTACGAGACGTCGAACGCTTGCGAAAAGAGGATTATTATTGATGGTAACTTTGCGTAAAACCAAGCTGTTTGTGAATAAAATATTATTGTTATTAGAAGTTATTGTGTGTTATTCGTGTTCCCTAACATTTGGGGAATTACCAAAACTTATTATAATAGACATATGACTCAATGCAAAATCTTTCCAGTCACACAGTCCGGATTTCGCGCCTCTCACAGTACCACTACCGCCTTACTTCAAGTCTCGGATGACTTATTTAGAGCGATTGATGAAAATAAAGTTTCGAGTCTTATATTGTTAGATTATAGTAAGGCGTTTGATGTTTTAAAACATTCAATTTTGCTGCAAAAATTAAAATATTATGGTCTTAGTCAGAGTGCGATTAACCTTATGGATAGCTATCTGACCGGTAGGGAACAAAGAGTGGTGTCAGGAGCGGAAATCCCGTCTAAATTTTTAGCTACTAATAAGGGCGTTCCTCAAGGAAGCGTCTTGGGACCTCTTCTATTTTCTCTTTACACTGCGGATTTTTCGCATTATCTTAGACACTGTCTTTCGCACCAATATGCAGATGACATGCAAATATATTTCTCTTTTTCTTCTAATGATATTGTATTGGCATGTCAACAAATTAATACAGATCTAAGTGGTATAAGTCAAATTTCTGAAGAACATGGACTAATACTTAACAACAATAAAACGAAAATGCTTATTTTTGGAAGAAATAGGGAAAGCATTGCCATTAACAATAATCTAAATATTGAACTCAACGGTTTACGTTTAGCACCCTCAGAGTACTGCAAAAACCTGGGTATCATATTGGATTCAAATCTACGCTTCAGTCAGCATACTATCTTTTTAATACAAAAATCCTACGCTAAGCTTAAACTCTTGTATAGGTACAAAGATATTTTAAGTGTTAATGCTAAACTGAGGCTGACTGATTCTCTTGTTCTTTCTCATTTGGCATATGGTGACGTCTTGTACTGGCCAGCCCTGACCGTCAAAGATAGAAATAGCTTGCAAGGGGTGCAAGACTCTTGTCTTAGATACAGTCTTGGGCTGCGTAAGTTTGATCACATTACACCCGCTTTTCTAAACTCTACTTGGTTGTACCTTTAGGAAAGATTCTTTATTCACTTAGCACTATTGGTCTTCAAAATATCGAAGGATCAGACACCCAAATATCTGTATGATAAATTGATTAAGGGGAGTGACGTTCATGAAAGAGCTACGCGCCATCGCGGTCTTTATTCCACTCCAAAGCATAAAACTGCATTATTCCAACGATCTTTCACGTACAATGCAGTCAAAACGTTTAACTCACTGCCCATCGATATCAAGTCTTGCGTATCTGTTGACGGGGTACGAAGAAAGCTGAAAAAGTATGTAACCAATGGAAGAAGCTCACTTCATAAATAATATTTATAACTCTTAAAACGTGTCCAATAATTATCTACTCGTAATATTGTGCTCCACTAGTTATCTGTCACTTCTATTCTTGTATGATTAGGTATAATTTTAGAGTATATTTATTTATTTTACAGTAGTGTTTACAGTTTATTGGTCTTAAAGGGTGGTTAGGTAGAATAGCTATGCTAGACCTCGCCACCAAGATATATTATTTTGTTTTGTATCTATTTTTTTTTTAATTAAATAAAGACCTGTTTATTTATTTATTTATATTTGTCAAGATGGCAGTACAGAAACTGGCTGTACGAATATGTGGAAAGATTCATTGTGTACTGCTACTCCTGATGTTTGGAAAAATTCAAATCGGCACACAGAAAGCGAGATATTAAAATAGTATGAAAGAGAACATGTATTAGATAGACTAAACATTCAACCCATTATTACTACATTTACGTAGCGAGTGATTAAAGTGATTTGAAGGATGATTGAAGATCCATCTTTGTATTATTATTTTATTAAGTAGCCTCTTCAAAAAAATAGGCTTCGGATGATAAAAAGGTGAACTGAGGCGAGGGCTTATGGAACTTTCCCATGTAGCTTTCAACCGACTGGTATTCTTGAAATAATATATTAAAGAAAAAGAAGCATCCTTATACCAATTCCTTTTCTTGGACGAAACGAGGATTTTTCAGAATGGTACCATTGGTCGTTCTTGGCAAGTTAAAAATAAAAGAAGTGTTTAATGTACTAAAGTTGATGATAAAAGGTATTATGCAGTAAACAAGACTAACCTAAACTATGGGAAATTTTTTATATTTTTGTTGTTTTTATGAAAGAAAAACTGTAATTCCGTCACTCGGATATTTTGTTTACAAGCTGGCAATATTGTCGATAACTGACGTTATTCGAAGGGTATCACGTGCATCGGTTTGTGTTTTGCATTAGGTATGTAACCAATATATTGCTAATACCGTGTTACAGAAATGTCCCCAATATGCGGCGTGTCCCGGAAGCGTTGTGTATGCACAGTTCGCGTGCAAGTCGAGTCCGGCTTGTTACTAATTTTAATTTAATTTATTTGAAAAGGTATTGATTTATAAAAAAAGAGTAAATCCTGGTATAAGATGTAAGGCATTAATTTTCCCGAAGAAGCAATACACCGCAAAAAATATGCATATTATAGGACGTATTTTGGGGTGTAGATATGGAAATTGAAATTTCGAATAACAATTTAGTTTCTGGCATAGTTCCGTAAGTAATAATGGTTGTTCTTAATACCGTAACAGGTGCCCTTTATGGCCTGGTCAACATTTTCTATACAACATACGACGAAAAATGTACAAAAATTACTTTTTTTAACAGATTAAAAGCAAGTCGGAAGGGAGGTTTTAGATGTTTATAGCAGACTTGAGAAACATATGCATTTGTCTTGCCGTGGCACTTTGCAGGGAAAGAAATTAGTATTTGCTAGAAAGCATATATTTGTGGAAATCCTGAATGAAGCGTATTATAAAAACTGTAAAACAAACAATCAGGTTACTAAAATAAAAACGTGAATGTTTAGCACAATAAAAAAAAAATGAATGAATGAACACAGCAGCGGTAATAAAAGTAGTATTTTAATGTCGTATGTTATCTTTAAACAACAAAAAAAATACGTTCAAATATGCTTAACTTTACGGGGAGCACAAACTTTTAATGATGATTAAATACGAAGATTCTGATTTACCACCCATATCTCAGGGTACAGTAAGCAGTTTCGAGAAAATGGGCATGTCAGAAAGATAGATATTTAGCGACAGAGTGCGCTCAATGAAGGGGTCAAAGTAAATGTATTATGAGGTATTCAAAAAGATCCTAAAATTCCCACCAGACCGCTAGCTACCGAACACAAAATAAGTTATTCTGCAGTAGTAAAAATTCTTCATGCACATACATTTTATGCTTACATTCTTCAGGAATTGACAGAAGATAACCCTGATAGTAGATTTCACTTCTGCGAGCTAGCGATGGACCTACTAGAGAGGAATAATCTAAACACAGAAAACATTATTTTTTCTGTTAAATCAATGTTCATGTCCAATGGTAACGTAAACCGACAAAATTGTCGTTATTGGGCAGACGACAATTCACACTGGATGAGGGAAGGATACACTCAATATCTAGAAAAAGTCAATATTTGGGCAGGTATTGTTGCTGATCAAGTTATATAGGACCAATTTACTTAGAAGAAAATCTCTATGGGGCAAGATACTTAAAATTTTTGCAGGAAGAACTAGTTCCGAATTTGGCTCTTCTGTTTGCTGATCTTGTCACTGTGAATATGCGATTCCTTAGGAATGAGACCTTGTTTATACGATACATTTGCGAGGTAATGGGAGGGGGTCAATAAATAATTTGTTTTCAAGGTCATTTCAATATTCTCATATAATTTCAAGGACAATATGATTGCATGCCAAGGTCGTTCAAATTGACAATGTCCATGTGTATAGTCAAGGTCATTCAAGGTCAAATTAACACCTGCATACATTTGCGACCAAGGTCATTCAAGGTTAAATTAACACCTGCATACGTTTGCGACCAAGGGCATTAAAGGTCAAATGAACACCTGCATAAATTTGCAACCAAGGTCATTTAAGATCAAATTAACACCTGCATACGTTTGCGACCAAGGTCATTCAAGGTCAAATGAACACCTGCATACGTTTGCAACCAAGGTCATTCAAGGTCAAGGAGTGGGGGGTGAAATGCTTCTCCAAAACTTTACATATGTTCCTGCCTCTCATGCTTGTGAAACATAATATGAAAAAATATATGCATTTTTGTTTGTTTATTTATATATTTATGATTTATGAAGTGATTTGTCTATTTTTTAAATTTGTAATTTGTATAAATCTTGTGACTGGTTTCTTTTCGCAGACATCTGATGCTCGAAACCAAAATAAAAAATTTGAATTTTAATTTAATTACGCCTTATTTCTGCAATCGAAAAATATAATATGTTCTAGATCGCAACGAACTTGTCACAAGTCACATTTTTGCGTTAGACATTGAAATGTCTACAAAACTTTAAATTAAACGAAGAAGGCAGTTGCGTACATATTTTTCTTCCGCTTAGAAATTGTAGTACCTTGTATCTCAAAAATAAAGCGGTGGCGGACGTTTGGATATATGAACTTTTTATCTTAAATTTTAATACAAAATGACTTCCTCAATAAACACCCTGTATAATGTTTTGGCGGTAAACGCGATAAGCTCTTAAACCAAAATTAATTTCATTTTAACTTCAAAGTAATTTTGTAGAGTACACTTTAAAATATTCAAGTTGAACGGAAACTCTACTTTAATTTCCTGGAAGGCATAGAATAAACCGACTGCTTTTAATTCGTTAACTCCGAAAATATTCAAGCCATTTTATTAACTTCGGCTGAAAACATTTTAATGTTTTTACCTAACTTTTCTTGCTGTATGTAACACAGGGACCCTATGGTAGTTACGTTTTAAAAATACACATTTATGAGATTCATACAGCTACTCGATGCTGCTTACATGGAAATATGTGTTATGGCGCTTTGCGAGTGGTGCATGTGCGCAGCAAATGATTCACGTTGGTACTGAATTTTTGGAGATTGTACTCGTTGGGAACACGGCCTCAGGGAGGCCGTTCCAGAGTGATGATGTTCTCCAAATGAAAGAATTTTTAACCAGTGTCTTTCAAAGGACGCTAAGCTGTTCCCACGTACGGGTGGGCTGCAGTGGTTCGTCGTGTATTTCTACCATGCACTACTCTGGGTGAAACGGGCAACCTCAGTTGAACACTTGCCATGAAAATATTTGTAGAATAGACATACATACTACATTCAGTCACCAACCTGCCTTTGATGTTTAAGGCTTTCCAGGTTGTTTGTTGTCGGATCATCGCCACCGATCAAGCGAATAGCTCTTCTTAGTTCAAGTTACAAGCTAAAGAAAATCACTCTAATAGAATGAAATCAAAGAGACTCTATTTACTGGTAAATCTTAATATTACACGGCTTTGAAAAATTTATAATTCATGTGTAACTGAAAATTTGAAGATTACACACAGTTGTTTTTACAACATTTTCCGCAATCAGTTTAATATAGGGTTTGGAAGCCCTGCTTCAGATGTGTGTAGTTTTTGTTTTCGAGAAAAAAAGGAGCTCACATATTCCGAGGGCGAAAAAAAATAAGCATTATGACAGAATTACGCATCCACAGATTGAGGGCCAAACAGTTTAATATTTTAATGAAACAAAAGCAGCGGCACTCGCAAGTTTTTTGCTTTGACCTTCAGCAGGTACAAAGTCTTCCTAAATTGCCTATAGGTGAGGCTTATTACTTAAGACAGCTCTCATTTTATAATTTTTGCATTACTGATTATGAAACACATCATCCATTTTCTTTATACGTGGAACGAAACTCAGGTTGAAAGGGAAGCCAACGAAATAGCCTTCTGCTTTAATTAACTTCCTTAGTGGTAATGTTTTGCCGGACTGTAAAGTCTTACGATTATTTGCGGATGGTTGCGCGGGGCAAAATAAGAATACCTATGTGATGCACCCCTTGGCGGTCTGGTTATCGACTGCAGCTCCTACTGCACTTGAAGAAATTAGAATCACTTTTCCAGTTAGAGGTCACTCGTTTTCGCCAGCAGATAGGGTGTTTGGAAGAGTAGCAAAAAAGATTAAGGACTTTTGAAGTTATTCTTAATGATAAAGAGTACTTAAAAATTTATAATGAATTTGGTACAGTTAAGGTCCTCGGACAATATTGGTATGCTCAAGACTATAAGCATTAGAAAAACATTTAAACAAGTTAGTTGGAATAAAAGATATGAAGCGAATCATTTTCAAGAAGGATAAAAAAGGCTTGGTGAAAATAAAAATGAAGCCTAACTATAGGCATGATGATGTAAACAAGCGTTGAAATCGATTACCAAAAAGGGAAAAAATTTGGCACAAATTAAAATAAACAAGAAGGGATTAAAGAACATAATAAAACAGAAGAAAATAAAAAATCTAAAAACTTTTCTATTACTTTATGATTCAAATTGGCAACAAGATGAGAACCTGTTATTTTTTAAGGGATTTTTAGAAAATAATGTACAAGATCAAGCTGCATCCCAACCTGAAAAAGATAACATTGAAGACTGTGACTGTAGCGAAGACGATGGTGGTTCGGTTATATAATTCTATTTGTTCCGATGTATTACCCAGTGTATTTTTAAGTTTTTGTAATATAAATAAAACTTTGTTCTTCTGTACGCTAATTTTTATTCCAAAAGATTACAATTTAACTTTAAATGGAATAAAATCCCATCGCCTTTAATTCATATAGATTTGTATCCATATGTTGGTTTCAAAAAGATTTTTATCCATTTCGTTTTTGTAATAACTACTTTAGAATAACATATTTTTCCCTGTTTAAATAGTATTTTACTTCAGGGGTCTCGGTGTACAAGTTTATGAAAAACAAAATTAACTTTGCACGCATTAGTGTTTCAGTAAATTCAATTATCTTATGAATTGTAAAAATGAATACTACTCTCTTTGAATTTATGCTCCTCAAATCCCGTACAAAAAATAAAGGGTGTTCCATTTGCAAATCTTCAAATTTAAGTCATCCCGCTTTTGTATAAATACAGTGTGGTCCAAATTGGGCCTACATGTATGGGGATCTTGGAAACTATAGAAGATAGAGAAACGGTTAAATGGGGAAAGTTTTTGACAATTATATTTCTAACTGAAAACCGTTTAGTACGCGGCCCTATCTTTTTTGGTTTTTGAAATATGTTGAAAAAACCAAAAAGATGTATTTTCGAAAATATGCTGTAGATTTCTTATTATTCACTATTTTGGCAATCTGTAAAAACATTTTTAAAGCAACTTTTTAAGTAGATTTCAGTTCTGCAATTTAGTTTTGAACACGACGTTTCAGTTATTTTATACCATCATCAGGTTCATTTTTTCTTATGGGCGCCATATTGTATTTTATACTTAAAAGGTAGCTTATGACGTCAGCTTTTCAACGATGTATTATTTGTTGAAAAATAAATGAAATTGACTTGATAAATAAAGAAAATTAATTTTCGCAACACGTCAAATTTGAGAAGAACACATTAGGCAGGGTTAAATTTGTTTAAAATATCATAATATTATAATACATTATTTTATTTTTTCCTTACGGTTAAAAATCTCATATTAACATTTCAAATGAAGAAAACTAAAAACGCAATGAATAATAATTATTGTTTTGAAAAGAAAATAAGAAAAAATATCTAACTTACTATACTTATTCAAAATGTTGGCCGTTTTTATTAACACATTTTTGACACTTTTTTAACACAGTATTGATGACCCTGCGAAGCGTGTTGCCATTTATGCTCGTAAACACATTCCTCACTCTCTCTTCTAATTCTTGTACAGATTCCGAGGGTTCAAACTCATATACTTCATTTTTTACATAACCCCATAAATAAAAATCGAGAGGAGTTATATCAGGGGATCTAGCAGGCCAATTAACTGGTCCGCCGTTTGAAATTAATTTGTCATCAAATATCTGTCTTAAGAGAGTTTGAACTTCCCGAACATTATGTGCGGGACAACCGTCTTGTTGAAACCAAATATTATTCAATTGATCTTGAGGAACTCTTGCTCTAATTGCCGGTAATATTTGATCTTCTAACAGCTCCAAGTATCTTTGGCCATTCAACGTATGATTATAAAAGAATGGTCCTATAAGTCTGTTGTCTAAAATGTAAGGAGAAAAGTAAAGCTGGGTTACTTAATACCTGCTATGTATTTAGCAAGCTAGGTGACATTACTTACCATACATACCACACCATACATTAAAACCAAATCGGGTTTGCAGTCTTCGTTGAGCCAATTGGTGAGGGTTTTCTGTTGCCCAAAAATGATGGTTATGTCTATTAAATACCCCGCAGTTGGTAAAATGTGATTCATCGGTCCAAATTACAAGACGACTGAAATCATGATTTTGTTCGCATTGATTAACATACCAATTTGAAAACTGCATTCTTCTTGGATAATCCGTTTCTCGTAAACCCTGAACTATAGTTGGCTTCTATGGTCGATATTTATTTTCCTTAAGGACTCTTTGTATGGTACTTCGCGGGGTTGGTAAGTTTCTTGCCGACGCTCTTGTAGATGATGTCGGAGCGGCATTAAAATAGGCTCTGACATTTTCGTCACGCTCGTTATTACTCGCTTCGGCGGTACATATACTAATATACTAATGCAAGGTTTGCATTTCTGTTGCAATGAATGTAACATTCTAGCAAATCAAATTTTTCTTCGTGAGAAAGACGCAATGCCATTTTCTTTTAAATTCAGATTACACAAATAAATCGTTATTATTAGATAATAACAATAAAAACTATTATACTTTTACTCGTTCTGACAAGTAATATTTTTGTTTCATTTTCAAACGGTAGTGGTTGGTCATAGGCTACTGGATTTTATTTTTGATTCATAGGTTATTGTAAGGTCATAGGCTACTGGATTTTATTTTTGATTCATAGGTTATTGTAATATTGTTGATTGAAACAATGCAAGCAGTGTTTTGTGAATACTACAAAATGTAAACCTTTTAATTGGTATTCAATTTAGGGAGTTATAGTGCAGTTGTCAAATTTGACGTGTTGCGAAAATTAATTTTCTTTATTTTTCAAGTCAATTTAATTTATTTTCCAACAAATAATACATCGTTGAAAAGCGGACGTCATAAGCTACCTTTTAAGTATAAAATACAATATGGCGCCCATAAGAAAAAATGAACCTGATGATGGTATAAAATAACTGAAACGTCGTGTTCAAAATTAAATTGCAGAACTGAAATCTACTTAAACAGTTGCTTTAAAAATGTTTTTACAGATTGCCAAAATAGTGAATAATAAGAAATCTACAGCATATTTTCGAAAATACATCTTTTTGGTTTTTTCAACATATTTCAAAAACCAAAAAAGATAGGGCCGCGTACTAAACGGCTTTCAGTTAGAAATATAATTGTCAAAAACTTTCCCCATTTAACCGTTTCTCTATCTTCTATAGTTTCCAAGATCCCCATACATGTAGGCCCAATTTGGGCCACACTGTATATATTTTTCATAAGTATTACCCTGTAGCACATCGAAATCTGTATCTCCAATTATATAGAATTTAGAAACCAAGGAAGCTAAGTTGCAGGACCGTGTATAAATAAAAATGATTATACTGGCTTCACTGTGAATATTGTATTAATTACTAATTTTTTAAAAATAAATATAATGCAAACTGTATGTATAAAAAATGGGTCCTCCTGTATATAAGTTACTAATATTGCAAACCATCCCCATCTTTTTCACCATTAAAAGCTATTTTTAATACAGTACTAAAGGAAATGAACAAATTTCTTTAACATTCTTGAAAATAGCCCTGTTTTACTCGGTTTAAAACAATTTCGTTAATTTACGTTTTAATTTTATTACAAGGCACATTTTCAGCTGCTTTACAAAGTTAACTTACAGCCCAACTTAACCTTTAGTTCATAAATTGTGCGGCGCAAAACAAAGTTTTAATTAATTGTAACTTTAAATTATAAACATTAAAAGCGCAAAATTGGTCTTAAACTTTTGTTTTTATTTTCTCCTAGACGTAGAAACCAACTGTTAATAATTAGCTCTAAGTAATTAGGCTCTCGTGATTCCTTTTTGTAACTTTTCTAAAACGGGTGTCTTAAAAATATTGTTTTTTAAATGAGGAAAAATGAAATAATCCATAACCGTCAAACAAGTTAGTTCAGGTTACATTTCTGACCGAAAACTGATCAATCGGTCGTCGAAAAAATTGCGTAAGTAGTTAATAGTTTCGGCGGATGTATGGGCGGTTCCAGCGTCCTGTTGAAAATAAAAAAAAAACGTAGTTCAACGTCAAGTAATTGCTCTACAAATGGATTCAAAATATTGCCCTTATACTAATGTGCTATAACTGTGTCATGAAAAAAAATAGGACCAACAAATCTTCTTCGGGAAACAGCCAACCAGACAACAATTTTTTTGAGGGGGCAATGTAAGACTGTAAAATAAGGGGGGATATTGACTACTTCTCATACGTGAATTCTGAGAATTCACATAACCGGTGAGGTTCCACCTCAGGTTTCATCAGAAAAAAATGTCTGGTCTAATAAATCATTTATTTCCAATAAATTATGGGTATATACTTTTTCCAAAGTCAGTTTGATGACATAAAAATGCTTCGACCGGGCTTTAAAGAAGCCGATATCATAATCGGGGTTGTCAGACCTTTTTTTAAAAATTCTTTAAGTTTTCATTATTTAAAGGGTTCTTTTATACGAGTATTTAATTGATAGTCAATAACTCTTTTTCAAAGCTAGTTTGCAAATGTACTTTGAACCACGAAATTTTCAATGCCAAAGAAAGAGGGAACAAGCCATTCATAAATATTATAATAATTTTTTTAGTACTTCAGAAATATTATTTATACAAAAATAATTTAAATCAAACTAAAAAGGAATTTAACTGTTGTTGAACAAAAAAGTAAACAATTAACAAACCCTTATATTCCTCCTACACTTACGAGAACTTTGTAGAACTGGCAACACCCTGACGATAGACCGTCGACGCCCACTGGCAATTTAAAGTGCGAACTATTTTTCCAATTGGGAAAGTTAACAGAACAGCGTAATAAATATGAATTTATATACTGTAGACAAGAACAGCGAATAGTTCAAGGTTCTGCCAATTGGGTGATCCATTATCAGCTTTAAAGTCAGTTGATGTTTAAGGTATGCGAATTATGCGATATTGGGAATCGGGCAGCGGCGTGACTGGTTGAAACGATTTACTGTAATTTAAATATTTTATTTTCTGCTATAACTGTTTCGTTTCAGACAAGTAAGTCTTGACTTGGTACCTATATTTTGTTATATCAGTATGGCTTTTGACGACAATTTAAAACAGAAGGTCAAGGTGAATTATCTGTAGTAATATATTAGGGAATAGGGAAATTATCGAAAATCATCCCGAAGATTTTTTGCCGTGGAAATCGCTCGAGGGCTTGCCCGAGAGCGATTTCCTAATGGCAAAAAATCTGATAATGATTTTCTGATTATTTCCCAATCCCGAAATGTATTTTGAAGATTATTTACCAAATAAAAAACTAACGATTTGATTTGAGCACATATTTCTGAGGCCAAAATAAGGCGATTTGAAGCAACTTACCTTGGTCCGAAATTGCTCCGTTTCCGAGATACAGGGTGATAAAGTTAAAAAATAAAAATGGAATTTTTTAAAATTAATGAACATTTTTTAACGTATTACTTTAAAACTTGGTACCCGCGGGTTTTTTGAAATGCGAAACCCGAATACGGACACCTTTTCACTGTGGCCATTAGAGGGCGCTGCACAATGCACTTCTTATTGTTTAGAATGGCCACAACTTTTTGATCAGTATAGTTTTTTCCTTTTTTTGTTAAGGAACTGAAACACTGTAAACAACATAGACTGATAGCGAAAATTCTTAAAATACGAAAAATGTTTACATTTAAATAGTCTGTTGCAAAAAATTTTAAACGTGTTTATCACACAGGTAAAAATTCCGAGGATTTTTGGATGTGACACTCCAAAAAAGTACCTAAAAAAAAATACATTTTCCACTGCTAATTCATTGACCACATGTCATCCTCAAAGATAAAAGCAAACATTTTTTATTCAAAATAATTTAAATTTTCCGGTGCGGCATCGAACACTAAAAACCGAGATATCTCAAAAACGGCTTACTTCAGCGGATTTTCACAAGAGAACCTTTCTTATTTCAAAATAATCAGAAAATTAGTTCCTTAACAAAAAAAGCAAAAAAACTACTCTGATAAAAAAATTATGGCCATTCTAAACCATAAGAAGTGCATTGTGAAGCGTCTTCTAATGGCCACAGTGAAAAGGTGTCCGTATTCAGGTTACGCATCCCAAAAAACCCCCAGGTACCAAGTTCTAAAGTAATACGTTACAAAATGTTCATTAATTTTTAAAGATTCCATTTTTATTTTTTAACTTTACCACCCTGCATCTCGGAAACGGAGCAATTTCGGACTAAGGTAAGTAGCTTTAAATCGCTTTATTTTGGCCTCAGGAATATGTGCTCAGATTTTGTACCGACCTTTTAGAGACACCCTGTATATTTTAACAACAAATTGATCGCATCAGCAGTATCACAGTAAACGTTCTATAACATAACAAGTTTTTTAGATACGTGTTAAAGGAGCATAATTAATTTAAATTTCATAAACAATTTAATGACTGGAATTGTCGGAACCTTCAAAAGTAGAATCGTTTCTAGGTTGGATTACTACTGGCCCTATAGGTGGTGAAACAAAATATCCACTTTCTGTTTTTATGACATGAGCTACGCTATTTTTCCATACATCGCTACTCATTTCGTGATTACCTGCCGAATACTATCAAGAACAGCTGCGCTTAAAGTTGGATATTGAGTACAATTTGTACTGTCTACCCCACCATACTTAACAACATCATAAGTATCAAACCAAGTTTCGTCTAAATAAATTATACTTTTGTCGAATTCAAGGTACTCCTTTATCTTGAGCAAATAGTCTAGTCGTAGTTTAATGATCGGGGATTCAAAACACCACGCAATGTTTCTAAAGATTTTTACTTATAATCACGGTAACCTCGCAATATATCACGATTCAGTTCTAAAGTTGACACTATAATATAGTATTATATTAGCCTCGTAAAAGTTGTAAATAGTTCGCAGAATAAAATTCCTTGTAGTATTGTCAGCCATTTTGAATTTTTGTACAAAGCACATTTTCAGTTTTTCCTGGATTTTCTTTTTTTAAACACGCGTACATATTTAAAATAATGCGTTGACATTAAACATGTAAATCTTTGTTCCTTAATTCCGGACTTATTTCGCTTTCGATGGCCGACTCTGGCACCGACTCATTATATTCCTGCGATTATTTACCTCATCCATTATAAAAGCGGGTTGATTTTCACCTGATTATTCAGCGATAATCTCCCGCTCTCCGGTGAAAATCACCCTTGTCAAAAGTGAAAATCTCACCCGTCAGAAATCGTTAGTAATCTCCCGCTCTCCGGTGAAAATCACCCTTGTCAAAAGTGAAAATCTCACCCGTCAGAAATCGTTAGTTTTTTATTTGGTAAATAATCTTCAAAATACATTTCGGGATTGGGAAATAATCAGAAAATCATTATCAGATTTTTTGCCATTAGGAAATCGCTCGAGGGCTTGCCCGAGAATGTATTTTGAAGATTATTTACCAAATAAAAAACTAACGATTTCTGACGGGTGAGATTTTCACTTTTGACAAGGGTGATTTTCACCGGAGAGCGGGAGATTACTAACGATTTCTGACGGGTGAGATTTTCACTTTTGACAAGGGTGATTTTCACCGGAGAGCGGGAGATTATCGCTGAATAATCAGGTGAAAATCAACCCGCTTTTATAATGGATGAGGTAAATAATCGCAGGAATATAATGAGTCGGTGCCAGAGTCGGCCATCGAAAGCGAAATAAGTCCGGAATTAAGGAACAAAGATTTACATGTTTAATGTCAACGCATTATTTTAAATATGTACGCGTGTTTAAAAAAAGAAAATCCAGGAAAAACTGAAAATGTGCTTTGTACAAAAATTCAAAATGGCTGACAATACTACAAGGAATTTTATTCTGCGAACTATTTACAACTTTTACGAGGCTAATATAATACTATATTATAGTGTCAACTTTAGAACTGAATCGTGATATATTGCGAGGTTACCGTGATTATAAGTAAAAATCTTTAGAAACATTGCGTGGTGTTTTGAATCCCCGATCATTGAACTACGACTAGACTATTTGCTCAAGATAAAGGAGTACCTTGAATTCGACAAAAGTATAATTTATTTAGACGAAACTTGGTTTGATACTTATGATGTTGTTAAGTATGGTGGGGTAGACAGTACAAATTGTACTCAATATCCAACTTTAAGCGCAGCTGTTCTTGATAGTATTCGGCAGGTAATCACGAAATGAGTAGCGATGTATGGAAAAATAGCGTAGCTCATGTCATAAAAACAGAAAGTGGATATTTTGTTTCACCACCTATAGGGCCAGTAGTAATCCAACCTAGAAACGATTCTACTTTTGAAGGTTCCGACAATTCCAGTCATTAAATTGTTTATGAAATTTAAATTAATTATGCTCCTTTAACACGTATCTAAAAAACTTGTTATGTTATAGAACGTTTACTGTGATACTGCTGATGCGATCAATTTGTTGTTAAAATATACAGGGTGTCTCTAAAAGGTCGGTACAAAATCTGAGCACATATTCCTGAGGCCAAAATAAAGCGATTTAAAGCTACTTACCTTAGTCCGAAATTGCTCCGTTTCCGAGATGCAGGGTGGTAAAGTTAAAAAATAAAAATGGAATCTTTAAAAATTAATGAACATTTTGTAACGTATTACTTTAGAACTTGGTACCTGGGGGTTTTTTGGGATGCGTAACCTGAATACGGACACCTTTTCACTGTGGCCATTAGAAGACGCTTCACAATGCACTTCTTATGGTTTAGAATGGCCATAATTTTTTTATCAGAGTAGTTTTTTTGCTTTTTTTGTTAAGGAACTAATTTTCTGATTATTTTGAAATAAGAAAGGTTCTCTTGTGAAAATCCGCTGAAATAAGCCGTTTTTGAGATATCTCGGTTTTTAGTGTTCGATGCCGCACCGGAAAATTTAAATTATTTTGAATAAAAAATGTTTGCTTTTATCTTTGAGGATGACATGTGGTCAATGAATTAGCAGTGGAAAATGTATTTTTTTTTAGGTACTTTTTTGGAGTGTCACATCCAAAAATCCTCGGAATTTTTACCTGTGTGATAAACACGTTTAAAATTTTTTGCAACAGACTATTTAAATGTAAACATTTTTCGTATTTTAAGAATTTTCGCTATCAGTCTATGTTGTTTACAGTGTTTCAGTTCCTTAACAAAAAAAGGAAAAAACTATACTGATCAAAAAGTTGTGGCCATTCTAAACAATAAGAAGTGCATTGTGCAGCGCCCTCTAATGGCCACAGTGAAAAGGTGTCCGTATTCGGGTTTCGCATTTCAAAAAACCCGCGGGTACCAAGTTTTAAAGTAATACGTTAAAAAATGTTCATTAATTTTAAAAAATTCCATTTTTATTTTTTAACTTTATCACCCTGTATCTCGGAAACGGAGCAATTTCGGACCAAGGTAAGTTGCTTCAAATCGCCTTATTTTGGCCTCAGGAATATGTGCTCAGATTTTGCACAGACCTTTTAGAGACACCCTGTATACACGGTGTCCCATATAAGAATGCACACTACAGGCATCTCGTAAACCACAGGAGATACAGAGATGGTTAAATTAGACAAAAGCTGCGCTTTGCTAAACCCTTCAAAGTCACGATTCGAAATCTAAAAAAAATCCGATTACTTCCGAAGTATTTGCAAAAAACCGAATTTTCCCGATTTCGTTTTTATTTTTTTCTCACTCTATTTAAAAAGATATGACAAAATAAATTTCATATTCTCATTGCCACTTTTTCTGCTCTACAAGCCGGAGTTCTTAGATTTTCAATACGACGTTTCGTTTCTTCGCAACCATCATTAACTTAATTTTTTTAAATAGTCGAAAAATTTTGTGTTCTCCCTAAAAAATTCTAACTTTAATTCTAAATCCCACGACATATCGCTTCTTACATTTATCCGACGTTTTGGGCGAAAAAATCATCCTCAATATTATTTGAAGATTATTACGAAGGAACGGAACGTCGGATCAAAAATTTAATTACGTTATCATGTAGAGGAGAAAAAATTACATTTGGCTTTTCTCGACCATTATCAACTTTTTTTAAAGTAATCCCAAAATTTTAAGCTTTAACTATTATTAGGGCAAGTAAGCAAAATGTTATTATCAAAAAACAAAATATTTTATTTTTACGCTACAAAATGTTCATTGAAACAATCTTATTTAATCATATGTTCAAAAAGTCCTCCCTCATTCTCTAAACAAACGTAGCAACGGTAAACAATTTCATTCATTACGTTTTCTAGCATCATTGGAGTTATCCTTGCAATAGCGGCTTGAACCTCGGCTCTAAGTTGCTCTACATTTTCGCACGTTTTCCAGTAGACTTCATCGTTGAGAAAGCCCCACAAGAAAAAATCCAACGAAGTGATGTCGGGAGATCGTGCAGGCCATCTTATGGGGCCATTAGTGGCGATTACTTTGTTCTGGAAACGATCTGTTAGATATTCAATGTTGTTTCGAGAATTATGGGGAGGTGCCCCATTTTGCTGAAACCAAATACTGTTGTTTTCTGCCAGAGGAATGTTATCAAGAAAATCTTCAATATCGTTATTTAAGAACTGGAAATATCTTTCTGCATTTAAAGTACCTTCATAAATTATTGGCCCGATAATCCTTGTTCCTAAAATACCACTCCACACATTAAAGCCAAAACGTTGCTGGTGCCTCAATGGTCGTACACGATGTTCATTATGCTTTGCCCAATAATGTCGATTGTGTCGACTAAAAATTCCATTGTTACAAAAATAACTTTCGTCTGACCAAAGAATAGTTCTTGGAAATTCACGATTTTCATCACACATTCTAGTCAGCCACTCGCAGAAAATCATTCTGCGCTGTTGATCACCAGGTACTATGACAAATCCGGAATTTAAATGGACGAAAACCTTCCTTGTGAAGTATCCTTTGAGCATTGGACTTAGGAACATTGTGCTCTTTTTCGATTGATCTTAATCCCACAGTATCTTCTTCTTGTACAACCAACAAAACGGTTAATGTTTCTTCTAGATCGTTCGTCTTTACTCTATCAGACACTGGTTTTTGAAATGCGCCATATTCCCTTAGGTTTGTGAGAAGTCTTTTGAAAATTTATATATTAGGTTGGCGTCGCTCTGGATATTTGAGCAAATATTGCCTTTCAGCGTTGAAACAATTTTTATGGCTTTCAATATAACAACATAACATGTCCGATTTTTCTTCATTTGAAAAATGTGCCATCATTAAAAAACACTCACATTATCACAAAATAAGAAAAGTTTAAATATAATCGGTAATTTCCGAACTAAATCTACTTCTGTACGTAAAAAATTCGATTTATCGGCAATACTGACAGATCGCCATGATTTATTTAAACAAATGCGTTTCAAAGCCTACTATTTCAAGACGCTGTAACTGATATAACTTGCAATTAATTATTTGATAATAACATTTTGCTTACTTGCCCTAATAATAGTTAAAGCTTAAAATTTTGGAATTATTTTAAAAAAAGTTGATAATGGTCGAGAAAAGCCAAAACGTAGAATCAAGAATTGAATGACGTCATGCTGTAGAGGAGAAAAAGACAATAAAAATGTAAAATTTATTTTCATCTATCTCTTCCAGTAGAATCAGAAAAAAATCTACGCATTCTTGAAATTTTAAACATAAATTTTGGCAATTATTTTTTTTTCTGATTTCACAAAAGAAGATAGGTCAAAATAAAAACCACAATCCTATGTAATTTTTTCTCCTCTACATGATAACGTAATTAAATTTTTGATCCGACGTTTCGTTCCTTCGTAATAATCATCAAGTAATATTGATGATGATTTTTTCGTCCAAAACGTCGGATAAATGTAAGAAACGATATGTCGTGAGATTTAGAATTAAAGTTAGAATTTTTTAGGGAGAACACAAAATTTTTCGACTATTTAAAAAAATTAAGTTAATAATGGTTGCAAAGAAACGAAACGTCGTATTAAAAATCTAAGAACGCCGGCTTGTAGAGCAGAAAAAGTGGCAATGGGAATGTGAAATTTATTTTGTCATATCTTTTTAAATAGAGGCAGAAAAAAATAAATACGAAATCGGGAAAATTCGGTTTTACCCAAATATCTTCGGAAGTAATCGGATTTTTTTAGATTTCAAATAGTGACTTTGAAGGGTTCAGCAAAGCGCAACTTTTCTCTAATTTAACCATCTCTGTATCTCCTGTGGTTTACAAGATCCCTGTAGTGTCCATTCTTATATGGGACACCGTGTATAGTGAATTCTAACTTGTACAGGGTGTCCAGTTTCCGTATGTTTTACGGGTTATCTGCGTTATTAGTAAAGATAGAAGGTTGCGGTTTTCGCGGCACTGTGTTCCTTTTTTGAGAAACAAACGATGCCATCAACAGAATTTTCATAGCCCCCTTAGTTTTTTAGACACGGGGTGATTTTGAAAATTTTGCATTTTGGGACACCCCCGGTATCTTGGTTACACTGCAACTTATCAAAAAGGTAAAAAATTAATTTATTAGATTTTTCCACGTAGAATCCAGTGGCTTAGTCACATTTTTTCTATGTTTAATTGTTTTCGAGAAAAAGAGCAAACATGCATTTTTTTTAATGGGACACCCTATATATTTTTAGCTATTGTGATTCAGTTTATCACAAGCTATTTAAAAATATATAATACTTTATAGCTGTTTTCAGTGTGAAGCTAAAAATTCACATTTTTCAACAATATTACATTTACATTACACCGTATAAATTTTAAGATTAAACAATTGTCACAAGCTTCTCACAAATATAAAACACTAATTTTAAAAATATGTACCTATAACAATACCTTTTATAAATATAAATAACAATTATTTCAGTTGTGTTATACGTTCAAAAATTAAAAGCTACAATTATTTGATGATTTAGGAAACTGTCTCATAAATAATTGCTCAAGCTGTTCTCCATTATGTCTAAGACATGTTTCACACATTGTTCTGATTCGCCTCAGTGCATTTAAAATAATAAAAGGCCGTGCCTGTAACTCCCTAAAGGCTCTTTCAGTGGCTTCTCTTAAATCTGCCATCGTTGGTACTGCACGGTATAAATTTTATTTTTTAGGTAGCCCCACAAAAAAAATCCAAAACCGTTAAATCGGGTGACCTGGGTGGCCATCTTACAGGTCCATGTGTTCCGATCCAGCGGCCAGGAAAATTAATGTTAAGATATGCCCTTACAATTTAAGCATTGTGAGCGGCAGCTCCGTCCTGTTGCAAATATAAGCTATTAAGATGAGCTAGGGGCACATTCTCTACTATTTCGGGCACAATGTTTTCCAAAATTTCTAAATATTTATTTGCAGTAAGACCGCCTTCAAATATATTATATAAAATTTTACTTCCCAGTATGAACCATGAAACGCTAAACCCAAATCTGCCTTGCCGTTCCCCTGGAAATATAACATGTTGATTTTCCTGGCAACAAAACCTAGTATTTTGCCTACTAAATATACCGGCACTGATGAAATGACTCTCATCAGACCATATAATCGTTCTTTCAAAATTATTTTCTTTATTTACATTTTATAAATACCAATTACAAAACTCTACGCGACGCTCTGCGTCACCGAGATGTAAGTTTTGTACGACATGAAATTTGTATGGCTTAAACTTGTGTTTTTTTAGAATAGTTTGAACCCTTGATTTTGTAACACCGACAGAACCTTCCACTGTTCTACAAGTACTACTTTGATTTGTTTCAATTGAAGCCAAAACGTTTACTTCATCAATGTCCTGGTTTTCCTTATTGTAAATACTAGGTCGGGGTTTGAAAAATGAACCGACTTCAATTAAGTTTGATTTTATTTTTAAAAATATTCTTTTATCCGGCTGTATTCTTTCTGGGAATCTGCGAATATTACGTTTTTATAAATTTTAAAATATGACGAAAAATATAAAAAGATGCCCATACCTGTTAAAATAAACTTCTAATGCTTCATCCGAATTTTCGTTACACTGAATATAACAAACGAACATATCGTACTTTTCATAATTCTCGAATTTTGCATTCGCAGCCATAATTAAGAAAAAACTGCTATTTATCAAAACTGAATAGAAATAAAGAACAGAAAATGGATAACCTATTCTGACAGTAAATAAAGATTTTTTCAGATAACAAGCCTGTCATCTTTTGTTTTCCTAAATACCCGTCATGGCCTACTAAAATGTTGAAAAATGTAAATTTTGAGCTTAATCCAACGTTTATTGCAAGCTTTTCAAAAATATATAATACTTTATAGCTGTTTTCAATGTTAAGTTCAAAATTTACATTTTTCAACATTTTAGTAGGCCATGACGGGTATTTAGGAAAACAAAAGATGACAGGCTTGTTATCTGAAAAAATCTTTATTTACTGTCAGAATAGGTTATCCATTTTCTGTTCTTTATTTCTATTCAGTTTCGATAAATAGCAGTTTTTTCTTAATTATGGCTGCGAATGCAAAATTCGAGAATTATGAAAAGTACGATATGTTCGTTTGTTATATTCAGTGTAACGAAAATTCGGATGAAGCATTAGAAGTTTATTTTAACAGGTATGGGCATCTTTTTATATTTTTCGTCATATTTTAAAATTTATAAAAACGTAATATTCTCAGATTCCCAGAAAGAAGACAGCCGGATAAAAGAATATTTTTAAAAATAAAATCAAACTTAATTGAAGTCGGTTCATTTTTCAAACCCCGACCTAGTATTTACAATAAGGAAAACCAGGACATTGATGAAGTAAACGTTTTGGCTTCAATTGAAACAAATCAAAGTAGTACTTGTAGAACAGTGGAAGGTTCTGTCGGTGTTACAAAATCAAGGGTTCAAACTATTCTAAAAAAACACAAGTTTAAGCCATACAAATTTCATGTCGTACAAAACTTACATCTCGGTGACGCAGAGCGTCGCGTAGAGTTTTGTAATTGGTATTTACAAAATGTAAATAAAGAAAATAATTTTGAAAGAACGATTATATGGTCTGATGAGAGTCATTTCATCAGTGCCGGTATATTTAGTAGGCAAAATACTAGGTTTTGTTGCCAGGAAAATCAACATGTTATATTTCCAGGGGAACGGCAAGGCAGATTTGGGTTTAGCGTTTCATGGTTCATACTGGGAAGTAAAATTTTATATAATATATTTGAAGGCGGTCTTACTGCAAATAAATATTTAGAAATTTTGGAAAACATTGTGCCCGAAATAGTAGAGAATGTGCCCATAGCTCATCTTAATAGCTTATATTTGCAACAGGACGGAGCTGCCGCTCACAATGCTTAAATTGTAAGGGCATATCTTAACAATAATTTTCCTGGCCGCTGGATCGGAACACATGGACCTGTAAGATGGCCACCCAGGTCACCCGATTTAACGGTTTTGGATTTTTTTTTGTGGGGCTACCTAAAAAATAAAATTTCGAAAATCGAGTCTTATCAAGAGTACCTTTTTTGTTGCAAATAAGTCGGTTCATCTGAATTTTGTGCCCAAACCCCTCTTGTTCCATTGGCATAGAAATCTGAAACAAGCAATTAGTGAAAGACCCAGGTTCTACGCCCATGGACTGATATTAATTAGAATTGTGATATGGGTCTTCTTGCCCCATAAAGCTATGCCAACGTACCAAATTTCGGCAAAATTATATGAGTAGTTTTGGAATTAATCCAGAAAAACGATTTAAAAATTGTCACTTCTGCGGTGTCTAGCGCCCAAACTAGGCAACTTTGTACTAAGGTAAGTTTACTTAAATCGGCTAATTTTGGTCTCAAGAATATGTGGTAGGTTTTTTTAAAGACCTTTTACAGACACCCTGTATTTTTCTACTACTAACTTGAGAAATCGCCATTATTTACTCCATTTCTCTAATGAGAAGTAAAATTTCTCTACCCATGGAAATAACGATAATAAATAATGAGATAGGTAAATAATGAAATACTTTCTATGTAATTAATTGTTACTCGCCGTCTCTTCAACGTGTTATTGGTATTGAGCCTTGACTAACCATTTTAAATTCCGCACAGTAATATCAAATTCTTTATAAAACAATAATTTTCTTCATAAATTTTATGATATTTTAAAAGGAAACTGTCACATTCAAAAATGTCAGCGCGACAAAAAATTATCTACAAACTGACATTTAAAATTGTATTTCTAAAGTTATATTTTTCCCAGGCTACTTGATTATCAAAATATTTTTAAAATTGGGCAGTAATCTAAAAATCTAAATAAATTAAATAACATGTAATATTTTAGTATTAATAGTAGAAACAAATTTATATATGCCTCAGTTGAGAAACCTGTTATATTCTGAAGCGTGCAGCTTCTACATCTAGCTGTCACGTAGCCACGGGGGGAGGGATGGATGGCTTGGGGTTAACCCCCCCCCCCTCCCCCCCGATGCAAAATAAATGTATCTAACAATTTTTTTCCTGTTCTCTTTGCTGACAACCCCCCCCCCCCCCCTAGAACCTATTCCTGGCTGCCCCCCACTGCAACTTAGGTATATAGTATACTATTTTAGTGTGTTTAGTGTGGTAGTATATTTTTAAATTGTAGGTATTGGGCCTAAAAAATATATTGACTATGTAAAGTAAATGAAACAAATGCAGTCTTCCTCCACAGTTTAATGATTATCAAAGTGAATAAAAAGCTCCCTACATGTTTCAAGTGCTTAAGCACGCATTATTAGGGGATAATAAAAAGGATAGTACAAAGTTAAGAATGAACAATGAATGTAAAATAAAGTTTAAGAAGGACTTACCTAACATCGAGTTTAGTAGAAAATAATGTAAGTTGTCTCAAATTAGTGAGTAGAACTCACAAGATAATAAATGTCAAGGTTGAAGACTTGGTGCACGAACTGTTTAATTGTATTAAAATTGAGATATAAATGATGTTTTGATTTTAAATTTGAAATTTCGATTAGTGAAGAAACATTGTGGATAAGATAATAAATTGATTTGCAATATCTGCAGGAGAAAGGTTTTCTTTTTTATTTTAAGATTAAATAAAGATTTTAAATCTTAAATTTAATGTAAAGTCTACCAGTATTAATTTAGTTGTTAAAAAATAAAAAAAAAATATATTAATTTTGTTATTAACTAAAATGGTAAAATAAAAAATACTATGCCTATGCCCCATATTTTAGAAAACTTGTAAAATTCTGTCATGTTGGAAAATTATGAGATTTAAAAATTTTTAAAAAGTGGTTATAAAGTAAATTAATATAATCTGTGCTTAATCACAACCCTGGGATCTGCCGCAACGTGGAAGTTGAAGTGAGGTTAATTCGAAGAGAATGGTGACATTAAAGACGTAAATGTAAAAAAAAAAAATATGGAAAGTTTGAAAGTATGGACTATTTTTTCATTTTCATTATTAATATATTGACTAGTTTAGATGCTACATATATAATTACTAAGAGCGGGTCTCTTAGAAATTCCTAAAGGGTAAATTTAAGCCGTTTTATAATTGGAAAAATATTATGTAGCAGCCATGCTTTTAGATTTTTACTTAAACTGCAATTAACGATACATGTTAAAATATTTATTTTCTCCAATAAATTTATTTTAATTTCCTCTCATGTATGCAAAGTCGAGGGCGTTTAATTATCTTTTCTAAGGACTTTGCGTTTAAGTTTTATTTAGGTTTCTTAACATAATTAATTATATAAATCCGGAAGCACGATTCCAAGTCCTTTTATTAATAAAGTGTATTTTATTCTTTCAAAAACTAGAACTAAGAAGATAAAGGTTAAAATATACCTATTTGGTGAGAGTTCTGGATATTTTTATGTTCAGCAATAAAAAGTTAATATAATACCGAGATACATGCGTGTGATATATAATTAAAATTAAAGAATTTTTTACTTCAGTTTACGTACTCCTGATATGGGTCAGGACACCAAATTCAACCTGGCTTATTTCTATGCTGACGATAAACAGCTCGTTCATTCCTTTGATCCGGTCATTTATAGTGAGGTTGATGCAGAGATCAATTCTGATTTACGGAAAATCTATGATTACAGTAGGGGATATAGTTTAAAACTAAATGCTAGAAAACACAGGTCTTGCTTTTCTCACTATTGGAATGTTCGGATTTTTTGGAAAATTATCTTTGCCTCCAGTTAAATAATGAACATAAAAAGTTTGTCGATAAGGCCAGAAACTTGGGAATACTGTCTAATAGTAAACTTAGGTATAGTGATTATTTATCTAATTTAAGTAAAAAGCCGTATATATCTTTAAAGTTTTGTACGCAAACAAACATATTCTTAATTTCAAAGTACGTAAAAAGCTATGCGAATCTCATCCAGAGTGACAAAAAAGTCGCGCATAATGCCTGTAACTTTTAAATTACCTCCTATACGAAAAAGTGACCTTTACGAAAGTTGTTCAGTAAATTATTCCCCACATTTCTACTTGCATGAATTTTTTCTGTCATTTCTGGTGTGGTTGCCATAGAAACCAACTTAGTTTTTTTTTAAATGGAACACCCTGCATATGATGGTATATTTGGATTTTGCTGGGAAAACTCTGTTTTCATGACAGCGACCTAGGAGGTGTCAACTTTGATTTCCTGTTAAATTTTCTGTTGTCTGATTTCTAATTTGTTTGCACTATGGTTCATCTCAATGAGAAACAACGAGTTGAAATTTTAATAATGAGAAGTTACGGAAATATGAAGAGATCGCAAGATCAGGTTTGTCAACTTTTTAGTGAATAGGCCTCCAATAAATCAGTCAACGGTGTATCGAGTAAAGAAATTTCGAGAAACAGGCAGCGTTAGGTAAGCCGCTAGATCAGGTCGACCTAAAACAGCAACCGGGGGAGACAAAGCTTTAAATATCACGCTCTCAATACATGAAAATCACACAATCATCCAGGCCAATGGCAATGGATTTTAATGTGTCTCATCAGTCAGTGAAAAACTTGTTTAAGCAGGAGAAGTTGCATCCCTACAAGATAAAGTTGGAGCACGAGCTAAACCAGGGCGATTTTGATAAATGAGCTGAATTTTGTGAGCTGATGATGGAAAGATGCAATAACGGTAATAACTTCGCAACAAATATTATTTTCTCGGATGAAGCTACTTTCCAGTTAAATAGCATTGTTAATAGACGCAATTATCGTTATTGGTCTGCCGAGAATATTCACTGGTGCCAGGACGGTCATACTCAGAGGCCCGAGAAAGTTAATGTTTGGGCGGGCATAGGCGAAAAATATCTGGACCTCCTCACGAATCACATAAGTCCTTTTTGCAGAATGGTTTTACAGGGTGTAAACGAACAGGTATGGTTCCAGCAAGATGGAGCACCTGCGCATTATGCGGCAAATATTAGACAATACTAGGCGAACAATTTCCAGGACGATAGATAGGCAGAAGAGGTGCTATTGACTTAAAGAACAAAGTCTACGTTAACCGGCCAAATGACTTAGAATCTTTAAAAGTCAGAATTAGTGCTAAAATTCGGGCCATTCCAGAGGACTTCCTTTTAAACGTTGTAGCCGGGTTCAGGGATCGGCTGGCGCTCTGCTTAGCAGAAATTAGTGGTCATTTTGAATACCTATCCACTGAAAAGGTTTTACTTGTTTATTATTCCGATGTTAAGTTGTTCAATTTTCTAGGCTATTTATTTTGTTATTATACATTTTGAAGAAATAAAAATTTGAAATAGAAAAAATTCAGAGTTTTCCCAGTAGAATCCAAATATGCAATCATATGCAGGGTGTTCCATTGAGAAAAAGTAAGTTGGTCTCTATGGCAACCAAACCAGAAATGACAGAATAAGTTCATGCAGGTGGAAATAAGGGGAATAATTTACTGAACAACCTTCATAAAGGTCACTTTTTCTTATACGAAGTAATTTAAAAGTTACAGGCATTATGCGCGACTTTTCTGCCACTGTATATTATGAACACTGTCATATTGCATTACCTATTATCCAAGATTAACACAGGATGATAAGCAATGCCTGCAGCAAATAGAAAATAATTGTTGTAGATTTATTCACGGCGTAAAAAAATAAAATCACATACTGAAGCATTTACTGAATGAACAGATAAATGCTGGATAACGGTACCACAATCATATTATAGCCTCTATATCTTAGGGTAGCTACGGTTACTCATTACACTTGTCTCAGATTTATAATAGCGAGTTCCTCTTTACTACGCGTTAATAATTCATGAATAACCAGTTACTCAACCAAGGGTAATTGGTGTAACCAGTGCAGTGAAAGGAATCTCTGCAAATGTCAAATAGTCTGAAGAATGCTATAATATGTTTATGCATTATCACATTGTTATGTAATTGAGTTTAGCTTTGCCAGGGTTATTGTTGAGTAGCTTAGAGTACTCAGTTAGACATCGCCCTTAAGGGTTTTCGGTTGATTTACTTATCACTTTATTTTTTCTTTCTTTTTGTATTATTTGTATCTATTCTCATAAATTCTTTATACAGTATATTATCATTACTATTATTATTATTGTTATAGTTTTGTGTATTCTTTTAGGATAATTGTATATGTTTTCCTTTTCATACAAGGCGTTTACTAAACATATGGCAAAAATTCAAGGAATGATTCCGCTTGAGAAATTTGAAATAAAAAAGTTCAAATAAACATATTCTAAAACACTTGGCTTCCTTCTGACCTTTTATATTTGCACAGAACGGAACTGTAAATCGTTTGTTTTGCTTTTTTTCCAGTACACGTGTCATCTTTCAATCTGATGGCGCACTGGGTTAATTCCCTAGTGGCTACATTAATTTTTACTGCGTGGTTGTCCACTGTTTCGTTAATTTTCTGCTACCTTTGATTAAAACAATTGTTTACCTAAACATTTGTGTTTTTATTCCTTTATGCAGGTTATGGTAGCATGTTACAAGGATTCACGAAAAGTACGCTGGTCGATAGTAACGTTCACATTACTAACCGCTTTTTTACGTTGGTTCCCTAACTAACACCTAAAAGTACATCACAAAAACGCCCCGGGATCGTAGGAAAATCAATTTTGTACGTCAGATAACGCGGAATCGCTAGTTGCTTAGTTCTTCTAAAAAGAAACAATTAATTGCCCAAAAAGGCCTTAAAATCGCGAAGCCCACGTAAAAGCACATGCCTCACGGAGTCATCGTGGAAGACTACTTAATTGCCCAAGAAGGCCTTAAATTCGTGGAGTGCACGGAACAGCACTGACTTTACGGAGTGCACTGGAAGGCTGCTGGCTTCACCCTTGCGCCGTGCTTCTTACCTCTTTCAACCTGCGCGCGATGCGTCTTAACCTATTTTTTGCCCATTAGGAAGCTCGAGTCCCAATGACGCTTTACAAGTACCGTCGAGGTGCACTTTCTACTAGCTACGTGACTAAATACCAATAACTTCGTTACTTTACAAACAAAAATAGCAGAGATTGAAATTTACCAACCTGTTCTCTTTGACGTGTTGATTGATATACGTTGCCCCAACACAATGCATATGTTTTTGCTCGCAGTGCACGATAGTAGAGACCTCAAATACGTCCCTTGGGGACAATTCTTTAAAATGGTCAATATCCTTTCTTTCCAAGCAGCTACGTCTTCGATATTGATATCGGCTGCTTCGCCGCATGTTTTCTTAAAGGAATTTCTCTAACCATCCATTTGATACCTTGAAATTATCTAGTCCTAGACATTGAGCAGATTCGAGGGCTTTTGCTTGAATTGTGGGCCCGGATATTCGGTGCTTGTTTCGCTCCTTACAAAACCAGTTAAAAACAACTTGGTAAATTGCATCCAGTCCTTCGGTTTCGGGAAATTTTCTTCTTTGTTCTTACCGTTGCCACCTTCTTGAAACAAATTTTTAACTTCTGGTTTATTTTGAAGCAACATAGTTACTTGGGTCTTACCCACTTGAATTTTTTTAGCCAATTTCTTCTTACTTAAACCAATTTTTTTCACAGCGGCCGTTTAACAGTTGAGTCGGTGAAGAGGAGTATAAAATAATGGGATTTCATTTTTAAATCTGGGGAATTCATAAACTGTCGTTTAACGCAGGTGGTCACTTTATAGAGGCGGTCGCAAACAGAAGTTTTACTGTTTTTTTAACTTCTGATTAATTTGGGCAAAAGAAAGACATTGACTTTTATGTGAAAATGACAAGTAAATTTGACAATTATAAGCATATACAGAGGCAGAAATTTCAGTAGGTATGCGCGCTGTAAATAAAATAAACAAGAATGGTTCCATAATCGAACCTTGTGGAACGCCTCTAGTTATTGTTCGGCTTGTAGATGATATTGGCTCTCTATAAGTATTCATTTGAACTTGGTGGTTACGGTTGGCAAAATATGATTAAAACCACTCCAAAACATTTAGAGAAAAACCATGATACTTTAATTTGTCTGATGATAATTTGTGATCCAAACAATTAAATGCCCCGGAGTAGTCAAGCATTATCAGAATAGAACTTAGGAATCCATCAACACCATGCAATGGATCCATTAGGTCTGATAGAGCCGATGCAGTACTGTAAATGAACCTAAAACCCGAGTGTTTACAAGGCAAGAGATTTAAAGCTGTTGTATAGTTTTTTACTTGTAGATACATTATCTTTCCAGCAATTTTAGATCTCACGGTAAACGGACAAATCCGAAATGTTGCTCCTCTTTGGCAGCCGGGAAACAAGTGCATTTTTCCAGCTTTGTGTAACCAACTTAGTCAAAAGTGAAGCGCTAATAATATGAGTAACTGCTGTGATGCAATATAGCATACACATTTTTAACATTTCGGACGAAATTTAATCAACCCCCCTGGCATTAGTTTTAATACTGAATAAAATATTGGAGACTTCTGCCTCAGAGATCAAAGAAAACTTATATTCGCTGACAATAGCTTCTGTTTATGTGTATCAAAATAGTTTATACTCTCATTAGCAGGCGTCAGATAAGGAATCGATTTGATAAAGAAATCGTTTTTTCAGCTTCCCGAATGTCCAATTTTTTTGTTTTTGTGTTTATTTAGCTTGCTAAACGTATTCCAGAGGGCCCTGGAGATCCTAAAGTTGTTTTTAAGCCCATAATTCATAGTTCACCATAACACAAACATATCATAATATACACTTCTCGTCAAAATTAGCGAATAATGTAAAATCTAGCAAAAGTTTGCTGTTAACTATTTTGCGAACCACTCATCGGATTTTGACAAACTTTCTTTTGGAATGTAATCCAAGGTTTTAGAAATCATTTTAAGACCCTAGCGTTAATTTTTAAAACGATTCTACTGACATACATTGGCAGGCGTAAGACAAGGAATCGATTTGATAAAGAAATCGTTTTTTCAGCATCCAAAAGCTCTTCCGGAATGTCCAATTTTTTTGTTTTTGTGTTTATTTAGCTTGCTAAGCGTATTCCAGAGAGCCCTAGAGTTCCTAAAATTATTTTTAAGTTAATAATTCATTGTTCACCATAACACATAAAATATCATAATATACACTTCTCGTCAAAATTGGCGAATAATGTAAAATCTAGCAAAAGTTTGCTGTTAACTATTTTGCGAACCACTCATCCGATTTTGACGAACTTTCTTTTGGAATGTAAACCAAGGTATTAGAAACCATTTCAAGATCCTAAAGTTAATTTTTAAAACGATTCTACTGACATACAGGGTGTTATTTTTATAGGCGATTGTTTAGCATAAATTTTAAACATCCTGTAGAGTAAACTAGTAAAGTTAGCAATTCCCGGTATAAACCGTTGGTTAGTTGAACTTAATATATCCAGACATTTTGACCAGTTCTTTGATAAGTGTCTTTTGACAGTAGATACACTATTAAACAAAAAATGTGTCAAATTCTTGCTAGAAAAATCTTTTCTTTTAAGATGGCAATTTTCACAATATATATGAGTCAAGAAAATCATAAACCTAAAATTGCTTAAATTATGCTAACTGTTTTTATTAAAGCTATGCCAATTTTGCTGTAAGTATTTGTTTTCATTTAATTGTTATTTATTATATAAGTGTTAAAAGTACATTTTTAAGGCACGCATGTGGAAATTAAGTTGAGTTGGAAAAGAGTGCCTTAAAATTACTTTTAACACAAATATCATACAATATTTTTTCTACAAACGGCAATAAAAAGCATACAATAATTGAAAATTAAATGTTTAGAATCTCCTACATCCAGGTAATTTCTAATAGCATCGTATATTTATATTAAATAAGTTCACATTTGTCAACAAACCTAGCAACCATCATTGTTGGCTGATTTGTTTACAGAAAAATTACAAATTTAAAAAGTTCTGTCAGTTTTATTAAAACGCTAGCGCTGGCTGTTGTGATTTGCCAAATATGCAAGAATACAAGAAATCGATTCACTTAAAGACATAGCTACCTTGGATTTACTGCCACGAAAATCAAGAATTCAATATCAGATTGCTCATAATAAATTTATAAAATGGTGTGAAAACAAAGGCGTTTCTGAAAAGTATCCCGAAAACATATTTTTGGCCTATTTTGAGAAAAAGGCAAAGGTATCGAAGTCATCTTCTCTTTGGTCCCATGTAAAAGGTAAATGTACCAGAAATCCGGTCGGAATTAATACGTTAGGAAAATTTCCTGCCGCTAAAGCAAGATTTCTGCAACTTCCAAATTCAACACTCTATACCGTTCCTCTGCGAGCTTACTTCCCGATTCTGGAACAAATTTGACGACAATTAAGCGGCACGGGAGAGGAAATCCTCAACCGTTGCGGAAGGGTACATCGTGGATTCCTTGGAAAATAAAAATTCTATTGCTAGAACATTGCTTACAGTACAAACGACATCAGCCGATGATGCTTCAACATCAACTGGACATGCTGCTGTTTCTGTTCAATCCTTTTCAACCGCGAAGAACAGCAAAACTGAGGAAGGAATTCATTTTTTAAATGTTTCAAATTGTACTATTAATATAAGTGTAAATAAATAAAATAGAAATGTATTTTGACGTTTTTTTGAAAAAAATTGACATTTTACTTTTAACACTAGTGCTTTAAAGTAGACATTTTAAGGCATTAGTGCCTTAAAGTAACATTTTTAAGGCTAGTAGACAGTGTTAAAAGTTCCATTTTTAACACGTTTGTAGAAAAAATTGCTTATTTGGGTCAATATTTCGGGACGTGTCAAATAACTAATTTTAAGTGATAACAAAAGCATACAGCAAAATTGGCATAGTTTTATTAAATACAGTTACCATAATTTAAGCAATTTTAGCTTTATGATTTTCTTGACCCATGTATATTATGAAAATGGCCATCTTTAAAAAAAAGTCATCGTATCATGGAAAATCTATAGCAAATAAACTTTTAAAATCTAAAATGCTGGCCGAAATTTATTTAACCATTGTCAAGATACAGCGTTTTAAAGATTTTCCTAGCAAGAATTTGACAAATTTTTTGTTTAATAGTGTATTTATTGCCAAAGGACCCTTATCAAAAAACTGGTCAAAACGTCTGGAGATATTGAGGTCAACTAACCAAGGAACTGCTAACTTTATGAGTTTACTCTACAGGATGTTTCAAATTTATGGTTTAAAATGGCCTCTACAAATAACACCCTGTATATCAGTAGAATTGTTTTAAAAATTAGCTTTAGGATCCTAAAATGGTTTCTGAAACCTTGGTTTACATTCCGAAGGAAAGTGCGTCAAAATCGGACGAGTGGTTCGCAAAATAGTTAACAGCAAACTTTTGCTAAATTTTACACTATTCGCTACTTTTGACGAGAAGTGTGTTACGAATCATGAATATAATTTTGTACATAACATTCCCGTTTTTATTTCTTACTCTGTAAAAGCCTATGATTTGAATTTAAAAAAATTATCTTTCCTACTAATATCTCTTCATTGGCCATCACTGTATCATTAATATAACGAGTTTCGACAAAAGAAACTTCAATTTTACAACACAGCCACCAACTTAAAAGTTTTATTTAACATGATAATTAATAACGGGCCAAATCGCAAACTTCTTTATTGCATCTTCTAGTTATTAATTCTCAAAAATTCTCGTACGCCAAATGATCAATTGCCGTTCAAATATATGTTCGCAAACGTATGCTATCAAAGTCATTCAAGATCAAATTCCATTCAAAGGTCAAATATAGGCTCGCAAACGTATGCTATCAAAGTCATTCAAAATCAAATTCCATTCAAAGGTCAAATATAGGCTCGCAAACGTATGATATCAAAGTTGTGTCATGGGTGGTCTTTCCCCACGATCACCAAAATTTTCCCACGGGTCGTCTTTCCCACGGTTATCACACCTGTCGGCATTTATCAAAGGGATAACGCCATGGGTGGTCTTTCCCACCGTCAACAAAATTTTCCCACGGTCATCAAAAAGTTCCCACGCTCAACTCCGGCTATGCCTACTACAGTGATTGCTTTCTTGTGTCCTTCATAGAGAAGTAAACTTTTATTATGCCAAATTAGTTTTTGCACTGTATTAGAAACAATGATTTAGCTGTATTAGTGCGATAACGTACAGTTGACGACATATAAATTCATACACTCCACCCATACATAACCCAATTACAACAAAATTGGATAAAACGGGTTTCTCACCTTGCTGCTTATACCTGGATATATACATAGCTGTAAATAATTGTATGTACAATTTTTTACCATAACTAATAATGGATATTTCTAATAATTTTTGTCATTAAATTACTGCCGCGAAATTATAAAATTATAAAACAATACCAGGAAAACTACAAAAGTATAAAGCCAAAAAGGGTAAATTTATTAACAAATAACAAACAAAATACTAATATTTAATTGCTGCGCCATTGGATTCTAACACTAATCGTAATTTTCTTGACATTGACAAAATAATACTTCTGGTGTAAATCGGAGTTAGCCCTTCCCAAATTTCTTCTATTTTATCAAATAACTCTATTTCATTCTGTGGTTTAAAATTTATTTTATTCATTTCTTTTACCATCAATCCCCAAACATTTTTATTTGGATTTAAATCAGGACGTCTTGAGCACCAAGGCAGACATGTTACGTTGTTTTCTCTAAACCAGTTATCTACATTTCTTGCAGTATGCACAGGGCAGTTATCCTGCTGAAATATAAAGTTATTTCCTTCAAAAACTATCGCGGCAGAAGGAAGAAAAACATTTTCAAAAATTTGAACATATATATTACTGTTTAATGTTCCACCAATATTCCAGCATACACCGCGAACACTTATCCATGCCCACACATTAACCGAGAAACGTCCACTGGCTTGCTTTTTTTGAGCATACTTCTCTTCATATCGGGAATTTGGTGGTCTATATACTCGAATCCTTCCATTATATGTAGACTGAAAAGTTTTCTCATTGGAAAAGATAACATTTTGCCAAAAAAAAATCATTTTCTGGTAAATATTGCATGGCAAACCCAATTCCTTGTTCCTTATCACTATTTTTTAAAAACGGTTTGGATGCAGCTGCTCGATTTCTTAATTCGGAACATAGTCTTACTCGGCGTTGCGCAGTTCTAGATGAAGCCGGGAAGCCTGTTCTGTGCATAGCGGATACTGCAGTTTCAAATGGATTGTGCCTTAAATACTCTACCAAATTTCGGTCTTCTTCATTTAATGATTTTCTATTATTTAAACCTGACCCAACAGACCTTTCAAGTGTTTGATGATAGCGCAATTTTTTTACAATTACTTAAACAGTACTTCCAGATACTCTAAAATGATCAGCTATTCTTCCATAAGCCCCCCCTATTTCTTCTAAACATAATATTCTTGCTTTTTCAATAATACTTAAATGAGGCATTTCTTCAATCAAATAAGATGATGACAATACTTTGACAGATATCATGATAACAATTAACACGTTACAAAGCTAATAAAGGTAAAAAAGTTGCATTTACAGTGTCACAGTTTAGTGTACGAAATTAAATGTCGTCAACTGTACCTAAAAATTTTAATAAATTCATACGTTTATGCAAAAACCTGAATGCGAGATTAAGTAGTCTCATTTTTACATTTGCATGTAGTTTCAAAGTTGTTATACAGGGTGTTTCAGAAGTGCGGTACATAACTTAAGAGGGTTAATCTTTTTGATATTTTAAGAGAAAAAGTTGATATAAACTTGTGTCCGGACTCATCCCGTTTTTGATATTTGTTAAAGCTTTTCAAAAGATAATCGATTTTCTATAATTATTTTAAATATCGTTTTTCCGATTTTATTGAAATTTAGTACCCTTATTCATACTGATAAGCCCTAACCAGATTAAATTTATTAAGTCCATTAGCATCCCGGGGAGCACCTTAACTAATACTATTGAGAAAAAATGTACGCCACTGACTTTTTTCTAACTTTGATATTTTCTCGAATTTAATAACTAACAGTACAACTTTTTTGTTCCTTGCATTATTTTCGTATCTTGCTTCGTTTCCGAGAGAAGAAATGAAACCACTTTATTGCCTGGACAAAAAAAATACCTATGTATTTCAAAGGTAAATAAAATATGAGGTAAAGATAAGTTTTGATGTCTAATTTACCCGCTTTGTCAATAACAAGTCAAAAATAAATAACTTTGCTAACGCCGAAATGGCCCAGATGCATATCTTTAATATATTTAAGTATAACCGTAATCCAGTCAATGAAACAATCAATTCAAGTTCACTAAATATATTTAACTTTAAAACGTAAACGAAAATCCGCTTTACAATTAATGCGTGCAAGGAGAATATGCTCCTGTTCACTGATCATTGGCGACTATCTTATTGGACCATACTTTTTACCACCTTGATTAAATGGAAACTCCTATTTCCATTTGCTTTGATTTACTGTTACATTTTTTTTGTATCATTATGATTAACACCCCATTGCTCAAATACGGGCAACTCCGGACACATGTTCATATGAACTTTTTCTATTAGAATATTTGGAAATCAAGTTGTATTTTTAACTCCCAACATTTAAACGTGAGGCTTTGAATTTTCCTCGGGTTTAGGTTATTTCACTGGTTGGTTTTATATATTTGGCTAAGTGAATTATACAGTTAAATCACATTTAATTTAACGTTTATTCATCCAATTCTGCACTTGTTTACAAAATAACTCTTTAATACATGATTAATTACTAACTTATAATATTACCATTTATTTACTTGTTGCTTTTCATTAAGCGAATGCAATTGTCATATCCGACGGACGTTAATTTTGACGTACGTGTTTGACCCTTCAAGGGCTTAACCGGCAGTGTCTGTCGAGGAACCGACAGCTTGCTCTGTCGCTAGAAAATCACGCTTCGCTGTCATTCGTATCAATCACAAGGTCACATATTTCGCGCCTTGTCTTCTTATAGGCTATTTATTGTTCCGCCATGTTTTCTTAGGACCAATTGTTATTTTCCCGTCTTTTCCTGGCGGCAAAGCGTGTCAAAGAATATACGTATTTACAAGTTCTAAAATAGACGTTTTAACACAGAATTGCATTGAGAACACTTTTTTGCTTAATTAACCGTAGCGACAGGTTGCTATTTTGGGATAATATTTGCAAATTTTGTTGTTTATCTGGACGACATTATTATTCGTTCATTTTGTTCCTCTGTTTCTCTGGCTGTTGAGGAATTGCGTTGCCAATGGAATATTTGAAAAGCAGCTATTTTATCTAGACAAAAAGTAATATTGGTTCTGAAAACATCGGTTGCATTTAATTTCATTATTTTTATCGCATTTGAGCAATCGTTTCTCCAACAGAATATTATATGGAATCACCCCCTTAAGTTACGTACCGTACTTCTGAAGCACCCTGCATATTCGACCAATTTTAGTGTTAAAACTTTTTTTTGAATTTGTATAATTTGCAAATATATATAATATAATGTCTACCTGGAAACTACTCTTAAGTTCTTTTGTTGGATTTCTTTCTGCAATTCCTTCTCACGTTCCTCAGATGTCAGCTTGTATTTAATTACTTTGGGCGTTTTTGAGTTCCAAATGCCAGTTACTCTAAATCCGGCTTCAGATTTAGCCAATTCAATGATTTGAAGGTTGAAGTTGTATCTTTGACCGTTTTCGTCGAAGTATACTGGACCTGTCAATGAACCTGGTAAGACGCTTCTGTTGTGTTTTATCGGCTAAAAGATATTTGTAATGTTAGCTCTAAAAGCGTTATCATTAAACCGAATATTTTACCATTTCTTAATGTTTTGCTGAAGGTTTTTAATGCGTTAGTATTTAGTTTACTAATATTTTCTATGAAGGTTAGCTCCCAAAGTTTCTACAATTAGAACTAAATTGGTATCACTAGTTCAAAACTGACTGATAAACTAAAGACGATTTACGAATTAAAAACTTGCACTAAATTTATTTCAATCGTAATTCAAAAATAATTCAAGGCATGGGAAGATTTTGCACCTGACATCATTTATTTGTGAGTAGCGGCTTCCACTTGCTTCTACTGCAATACAACCACACTTGTAAAATATACTGCAGAAAAGTAACTAGTTACTTAATAGACACTTTTACATAAATGTGTCTAGATACTTAAAAGGAATAGCTACTTTTACCAACAGCGGTTAGTTCAGGTTAGGGGTAACTAAGATACTTTTGAAGGAACTATAGATACCAAAAATTTACCAGGTAGTGAAACTATTAGCGCGATTAGAGCTAACATGTGTGTTTGATTATAGGGCTGATGGTAATTTAAGAATAAATTTGATCAAAAGTATTAAGGATTTTTACAAGGCACACATTGAGTAATAAAAAAAAGAGGTAGCAGGTAGCACGACTTAATGGTGAGATTTTTTAAAAATATATTCGTGCACTAAGAAACAAGGGCTTTTAAAATTTCAAAATTTAAGATGAACGATGAACTATGAGAAATTGAAATTTTTTGTAACTGATTCTATAACGGATTTCTCATTCCTGATTATGTCTTTCTAATAGAACTTGTTTGTTCATTTATATACGCAATCCCAATGATTAAAAAATTATCTGATTTTACTTGGTAGATCTAAAATTTTTAAACACGATTTCTCAGTTATTATTGTAACACTGTGTAACAAACAACTATCCATTAGGGTTTCATCACATTTATGTTGTTTCTGTTAAATCTCACCCTATTGTCGGATTGCTGCTAGGCTTGTAAAAATGTAATAATTAGTAAAGGCGTTAATTATTATATAAATACCACAACATTATTATAGTAAATATGACTGAATTCAAGCAACATTTACAAACACACTTTATAGACATCTTAACATGCATTTTAAACAAAAAAGAAAAGGCAACAAAGGATCTAAATTGTTATTTTATTTAGAAACTGTTAAACTAAACCTATTAAATCTACATAAAAAAAGTAACAAAATTAAATAAACAAGACACTTTTATAAGGAACCAAAAAACGGCATATGTACACTTTTGGTTTGATCGGAACAAGGTTAACCTGGCTTGTCGTCATCTATTACTGTATCGCCACATTATAAGGCCGGTTCGTTTAAATACGTGTAGATTCAATGAAATACCCTTTTATAACAAAAATGAACATTTTTGTATACACCTAATAAACACTTGTAGACAAACTTTACAAAACTTAATTCGAGGGTATTTTACACTTTAACAAACTTTTTTTTGGATTTATAAACATATTAATGACAACACATCTTTTGTTCCAGTATAAAAATCGCCATAAACTGGCAGAAAGAAACTGAGTTTACTCGCTGAGTAGCCATGAGAGAATCATAAGATGCATAAATTGGCCAATCTACCTTCCTGGAAAGAACTGATGGGAGACCAATTAGTTTAACCCAGGAGTGTGACATACTTCCTCATATAATGCGTTATCATGGCAACTCTAGCCACCATATTTGTAAATAGCTAATTATTGCAAATATTGGGAGAGAATGATTTTTATATCCGCGGTTCGGCATTGCTTCGAGAACTTAATTTAGATATTCGTCATTGCATCAAAGATTGTTAATCTATTAATAGACATGTTTTTGAATGTTTTACCTTTTTTGCTGCAATTCGGATGATAAATAATGTTTATAACGGAAATTATAATAGGAAAGTGGTTTTCTTCGATAATTTTACCGCTTTCAAATTGTGTATTGAACTGTTTGAAGCTTTATTTAAATTAGCATAATATTTTACGTCATAAAAATATTGAACTTAGTTTTTGGATTTTACTTATTTTAAACCATGGTTCTTAAACATGGCTCATTAGTTATTTTAAAAGTATTTTAGTTAATGGTAGAGGAAATTATAATTCAGTTGCCTGGCACGTGTATCGACCCTTGCGGATCATTATCAAAGGAGTACAAGACAATACTAAATTCTACGTGTAGTTACAAAGTTAATATCTAAGTAATAGCAATGGTTAACAAGTCAACATGTCTTTAAAATAAAATTAGGGAGATGAAGTAAATCGACAGACAGATTATGGGTTATTTTGGTTTTTAATTTTTAGGTATTGGCCAAAGGTACAACTAAGTTACAGGTGTGATTATAGAGGTATTTACATCTAAGTTATAAAATTAAGAAAACGATATTGTGTATATAATTATGGGCTTTTCCTTCATAACTATTGACAGTGTTTATTGTATATTTATCCTAAGTTATTAGACTATTAAGTATTAGACAAGCACCTGAAGGTATTTTAATTTGATTATTAACAACATTACATCGAGTTTGTTGGGCTTTTTTGATTGCTAATGTTTCTAATAGGTTGAGTTTTCTACCCTTGTGTTGAGTATATATCGGTTTTATTTTGTTGGATATTGAGTGGTTATTTATTATATAGTGGTCCGCTATTCCTGTTATATTTTTTTTTTTTTAAATGGATGTTTTATGTTCTTTAAGACCTATATAGATTGCAACACAGTCATCACATTGTATTTGGTAGACCCCGCTATGTGTTAATTTCTCCTAATTTTCAATTCTTGAATTAGCTATGTATTTACCTAGGTTATTTTTATTGGCTTGTATGGGGATAAGTTGGTGAAGTAAGATGGTTAAAATAAAACCGATGTATACTCAACACAAGGGTAGAAAACTCAATCTATTAGAAACATTAGCAATTAAAAGAGCCTAAAAAAATCGATGTAATGTTGTTAATAATCAAATTGAAATACTTTCAGGTGCTTATCTAATACTTAATAGTCTAATAACTTAGGATAAATATACAATAAACACTGTCAATAATTATGAACGAAAAAGCCCATAATTATATACACAATATCATTTTCTTAATTTTATTACTTAGATGTAAATACCTCTATAATAACACCTATAGCTTAGTGGTACCTTTGGCCAATACCCGAAAATTAAGGACCAAAATAACCCATAATCTGTCTGTCAATTAACTTAATCTCCCTAATTTTATTTTAATGACATGTTGACATGTTTACCATTATTATTACTTTGTAACTACACGTAGAAATTAGTATTGTCTTGCACTCGTTTGATAATGATCCGCAAGGATCGAAACACGTGTCAGGCAACTGAATTATAATTGTGAAATATAACAAGTAAGACTTAAATTTTCTTTACCATGGAATATCCATTTCACCAAACATGTAACCCATCACAAATCAATTATATATTAAACGCTAGTGACGCGAAATCGGCTACTTTGTACAAGAAGACTCTACATAAATTCAAAATGTGCAATCAACATATATGGTTCAATAGAATATGCCTCAAAAACCAAGTAACCCCAACATACATGAAGATCCGATGCAACCACAAATCCATCCAAGCAAGAAGAGCTCTAGAAACAGCCCACTCAACCTGGATCCAACTAGAAAATAGGAAATGGTACACTCGAAGATTTAGTCTAGGTGAGCACTTGAAGGTTATACATAATATAGAACTGCTAAAAAGATTAGACAACATTACATTCGATGAACTTACAAAAAACATCATAGAATTAATTAATGAACAAATTCACACACATTGTCTTAAACAACATAAAAAACACCTACAATTAATTCAAAAAAAAAAAAGAAAACCTAACCACAGCTTTATCTTTTATCCAAGAATTAACAATCTCTCCAATACAGTATTCACTCCAAATGAATACAGACTATTACAAAAAGGTTTGAAATACTGCCCTGATCTTGATAATAAATCGGAAGACTATGAAATGCTTGCAATAGATACGGAACTAGCCCTATCCAAAATAGATCACATTCCAGAACAGGATAAAAATCAATTTGCACATATCATCCATAAAGACCTCAAAATATCTGAAAATAATAACAATCACACCAATAACCTCGAAAATAACATTATTAAATCAATAAAAAATAAATGAAACAACAACCAACTCATAATACGTAAAGCAGGTAAAGGCAACACTGTAACCGTTCTAAACAAAACGGATTATATCCAAAAAGTCAATGATTTTATTTCTGAAAATGAATTTGTCGAACTCAAAAAAGATCCCACACCAATATTTCAAAATCAAATTATTACCGAAATAAAAAACATTAATACCTTACTACCCAACAGTGAAACGTATAGACTCAAAATCATAAACCCTACAGCTCCAATTCTGTACGGACAACCTAAAATAGACAAAACTGACATACCCATAGGACCTGTAGTATCTTACATTAACACCCCCACATACAACTTGCGTCAATTTCTTAAGAACTACATCCCTAAAATTATCAAATGTACCTCCAAATATGCAGTCAACAACACTTTTAAATTCATAGAACAAACTAAAAGTTTAACAATACCCAAAAATACCACCCTAATATCATTCGATGTTAAAAGTATATTTACCTCTATACCAGCGACAGAACTAAAAGACATTATACACAAAGAACTAAACAATAGCCATACTACGATTAATATACATGAGATAATTGCTCTCAACAACCTGTGCATAGATCAAAGCTACTTTAGATTTAACGATAAATTGTTTAAACAAAAAGAAGGACTACCAATGGGCTCTCCTTTGTCACCATTGTTAGCGGAATTATTCATGAAGAACTTTGAATATCACCTTTTTAATTTAAAAAATCCATTAATAAAAAATATACATTTCTGGCGCAGATACGTAGATGATGTGTTTTGCGTTTGGACAGGAACAGAGCGACAACTACAACAATTTCTAAACCTTTTAAATGGCTTAAACACTAAAATTCAATTTACCATAGAAAAGGAAACTGACCACTCAATCAATCAATCACTAAAAACCCAACGACAACTGATATAGTTATACCAGCAGACTCAAAACATCCCCAGCAAACCAAACTATCTGCGTTCAATAGCATTATCCACAGATTAGTCAACACCGCACTTTTAGAAACTTCATATAATAAAGAATTAGACATAATACAAACTATAGCCTTAAACAACGGCTATCCAACAACACTTATAAACAAAATACTAAAGAAAAAACTCAAAAACTAACGCGAAATACAGTTTAATCAAATATACAGGTCACACAAGTCAAAAAATCTCTAAAAAAACTCAAAAACCATAAGCTTACCCCCATACAAGTCAATAAAAATAACCTAGGTAAATACATAGCTAATTTAAGAATCGAAAATAAAGACAAATTAACACATAGCGGGGTGTACCAAATACAATGTGATGACTGTGATGCAATCTATATAGGCCAAACAGGTAGAAACTTTAATACTAGGCTTAAAGAACATAAAACATCCATTTAAAAAAAAAACGAAATATAACAGGAATAGCTGACCACTGTATAATAAATAACCACTCAATATCCAACAAAATAAAACCGATATATACTCAACACAAGGGTAGAAAACTCAACCTATTAGAAACATTAGCAATCAAAAAAGCCTTAAACAATCGATGTAATGTTGTTAATAATCAAATTGAAATACCTTCAGGTGCCAATCTAATTCCTAATATTATGGAAGTAGTCCATCTCACAGTGGAGTAATATTTTAAGTGAGGAATGAAACACAAAGTCTGCTCCACTAATTTAATAAAAAAGTTCAGATTAACATCCCAAACATGTTTCGAAGGTATAAACCTTCATCTTCAGTGGGTAATTATTAAGATGTTATTTATGAAGAGACCAATGACATTGTTAAATTTATTTAAACTAATGTTGCAGAAAAATTCTTTTTAAGAAGACATATATAACTTTAATTAGATAACTAATACATATTATTTAGATTAAAGTAAAATTTTTTTTAGATTAAAGTAAAATTTTTATAAAACAAAATGAATTCATTTTGTTTTATAAAAACTTTACTTTAATCTAAATAATATGTATTAGTTATCTAATTAAAGTTATATATGTCTTCTTAAAAAGAATTTTTCTGCAACAATAGTTTAAATAAATTTAACAATGTCATTGGTCTCTTCATAAATAACATCTTAATAATTACCCACTGAAGATGAAGGTTTATACCTTCGAAACATGTTTGGGATGTTAATCTGAACTTTTTTATTAAATTAGTGGAGCAGACTTTGTGTTTCATTCCTCAATTAATTCCTAATAGTCTAGTAACTTAGGATAAATATACAATAAACACTGTCAATAAATATGAACGAAAAAATCCATAATTATATACACAATATCATTTTCTTAATTTTATTACTTAGATGTAAATACCTCTATACTCACACCTGTAACTTAGTTGTACCTAAGGTACGACGATCAGTATTCAATTCAATCGTAATTACTTAGATGTAAATACCTCTATACTCACACCTGTAACTTAGTTGTACCTTTGGCCAATACCTGAAAATTAAGGTTCACTTCATCTCCCTAATTTTATTTTAATGACATGTTGACATGTTTACCATTACTATATATATTAACTTTGTAACTACACGTAGAATTTAGTATTGTCTGGTACTCCTTTGATAATGATCAGCAAGAGTCGAAACACGTGTTAGGCAACTGAATGATAATTGTGAAATATAACAAGTAAGACTTTAATTTCCTCTACCGTGGAATATCCATTTCACCAAGCATGTAGCCCATCACAAGTCAATTATATTTTAGTTAATTTCAAAGCAACTAGTTAGTGAGTGTATAGCTACTCCTAGAAAGTATCTAGACTAGTAACTCGTGATTTTTGCGAACAGATAATGCTGTGTATATATCCAGTCAGAAGTGAACGAGATTTAAAAAAATGTTATTACCTATTATCGAAAGCAACATTATTTGATGTTACAAATACCTACTCTCGAACTAGATACAATAAAACGATATTTACTTACCAAGCTGCCTAAAACTCAAGTAATTTTATTTTAATAAATAAACTATTTTTATATGGTAAACCATCAAAAATAGTAATCTCGGTTCAAAAATACCTCCACCCTCAGACGAACATTTGTTCGTCTGAGCCTCCACCCGACGCCAACAAGTGCAGGACGAATCTCAAGAATTTATTATCGAGCTCAATGCCAAATTTTCGTGCCGCTGCCAATGATCTAATATCCATAGAGAGCACAAGCCATTCATAAATGCTATATAGATGTGCTGACAAGATCGTTTGTAGGCGAGAAGACGTGAGGAGTTAGATGGGGTAAGGAGTGGTGATTATACTGCATTAATCTTAGAATGTGACAATGCTAAACCTTATCTATAACCCAACTTTTTGTTTACTCGCCTATATGAAAAGTAACTGCAGGGTTATTATACTCGGATTTGTCGCAGACTTGACACTTGCGACCCATTTTAATTAGTCTCCAAATAAAGATATCACTAACCTAAACTAACACTAAAAACGCAGCAATAATTTTACCAAACTGGTAAACACTCGAAACTCCAGATAAAAACCAGCAGCAAGACGCCGTCAAAAATGAATACAAATCGTTTTAAAGATTTAGACAATGTTATAAATTCCTCACATCATGTTGCTCATGTTAATACTTTTAACAGCGAAAGTTCGGCAAACTAAGTGGAGGGGCACAGTTTGATTTACTTTAGACTAGAATACCTTCATGTCAATACCTTTATTTGTTATTGCTGTATCTATAGTTATTAAATCATTGGCCGCTGCTGAGTTTTATTAGGGATGACGTTGAAGTTTCGGTTGTGAGCAATCTTAAGTGTACGTGCACATAAAAAGCGGAAGCGTGCGAGTCGATTTAGGGCTTAGCGTAGTGAAACCGAGCGTAACCTGTTTGTGAACAAATTGATTGCGCCTCTCATAGGGAATTTCTTGTTTTAGATATTATTTTGACAAGTAGGGAAATAGTCATGATATGGACACAACAGCATCACTACTATTTTTTGGCGAGAAAAGGACACATAATATTAACTTATCAAGAAAACATCTCTATTATGATGTATTGAAGTATATTCTATCCCATAAAATATCTCGTTAATTAACTTTTTAATATCCACGTGGCGTTCCTTTGTCACGCATAGTATAATGCACTAACTTGTCTTTCCCGTCTTTTTCGCTGTGCTTAGACTCGCACGCTTCCGCTTTGTATGTGCACGTACACTAAGACGCGTATGACGTTGCAGCGATAACAAGGTGTGTATATTAACAAAGCCGACAAGTTACAGAATTATTAAAAATACATATTATTGTAGAATGTTATAGAATAATAAATATTTTCAGCAGTGTTGCAGCTCTACAGCTTTTATTAAAAAGCCGCCGCTGATTCAGATACAAGTTGCTTTTCAAAAGCATGGAAGATATTATAGCTACTCTTGGCATAATTAAAAAAATAACTTAGTTACTAAGTAACTTGATACTTAAAAGTATCTTTTGTATTAAGATACTCACAGCTCTGAATACAACCACCGAAAAAACATCAATCAAATATCTAGCACCACTTAGTACCTAAGATTGTGGCAGGGTGTGTATTTGATGATTTAAATTCAATATTCTTCTAAACTGTAGAGCTTTAAAAATTTAATTGCAAGCACTGATGAGCGGTGTAGCTTAAATCCAGTCCTAAATACTAAACTACACTATAAAACCAGCAGCTTAAATAATAATTGAGGGATTATTTAAGTATCTACTAAGGTACGGCGATCAGTATTCAATTCAATCGTAAACACTTGGGAGCTAACTTAACGACTTCATTCCCAAGATGCGCATTATTGGCTTAAAAACAAAATAAACCTTATATGTATTTATAAGCACGTTTTCGGCATTTCTCCCTAATTATTTCCTCCTTATTTCTAGGGCTTAATAATATATTTACTTTTGCCACTGTTACCTTTCTAACGAGCTCAGAAATTCGTTCTCCGTGGACGGAAATTTCATAATCTTCGCAGTCAAGTTTTCTTAATACTGGCTCTTCCTTCGTTGCCAGATCTCTGAATGCCGTAATGAAAACATTTATTGCGTCATATAATAGGGCTGTCCGGGTCTGCAACAAAAAGTTTAATTAGAGGTATTTAATTTAATAAACCTTTTAGGCCTTGGGAATAACTTTTCGAAATGTGTTATTGCTGATGTTTGTCAAAGTTTGTTTATATGAGGGAAAAGAACAAGAACAATAAGGATAAAGAAAAGGTTTCAATTCAAAGGATAATAAGCCCTTCACACAAAAAAATATTATATCAAAAAAAAATTGCGGTGAGGCGGAATAAGCGTGAAAGTACAAGTATACTGGGTGATTCACGACGAGCATTCATTCGAACTTTTGGGAGAACTACTGAAAATAAATAGGTTTTTAAATTCTTGCAAATTTAGGTTTGTCGATATGTTCTCTCTTGAACTAAAATATTGACATGCTTCTGTGACTTCCGGTTATACGGGAAGTAGCAGTTAACTTTAGTTTTAATTAGCTATTATTTCATTATTAATAGGGAACTAGTACATATTTCTTTTATATACATTATATGCACAGAGCGGCAAAAAAGTCGCGCATAATGCCTGTAACATTTGAATTACCTCGTATACAAAAAAGTGGCCTCGACAAAAGTTGTTCAGTAAATCATTCCCCACATTTCAACCTGCGTGAAGTTTTTCTGTCATTTCTGGTTTGGTTGCCATAGAGACCAACTTACTTTTTTTTAATGCATATGATTGCATATTTGAATTCTACTGAGAAAACTCTGAATTTTTTCTATTTCAAATTTTTATTTACTTAAAATTGTAGAAAACTTTATATTAACAAAATAAATAGCCTAGGAAATTAAACAACTTAACATCGGAATAATAAAGAAATGAAACCTTTTCAGTGGATCAGGTGTTCAAAATGACCACCATTTTCTAATAAGCAGAGCGCCAGTTGATCCCTGAACCCGTCTACAACGTTTAAAAGGAAGTTCTTTGGAATGGCCCAAATTTCAGCACTAATTCTGAGTTTTAAAGATTCTAACTCGAGCGGGGTTAAGCCCTGGGATAGCGCTGGCCAGTCAATAGCACCTCTAAGGCCTATCCAACGTCCTGGAAATTGTTCGCTTATGTATTGTCTAACATTTGCCGCATAATGCGCAGGTGCTTCACCTTGCTGGAACCATACCTGTTCGTTTATGCCATTATTTACACCCGGTAAAACTATTCGGCAAGAAGGAATAATGTGATTCCTGAGGAGGTTCAGATATTTTTTGCTATTCAGATGATCATAAAAAAAGGTCCCAAAATATGTCAACCAACTATGCCCGCCCAAACATTAACTTTTTCGGGCATCTGAGTATGACCTTCCTGGAACCAGTGAGTATTCTCAGCAGACCAATAACGATAATTGTGTCTATTAATAATGCCATTTAAATGGAAAGTAGCTTTATCCGAAAAAATTATATTTGTTGCGAAGTTATTATCGTTATTGCATCTTCCATCATCAGCTCACAAAATTCAGCTCTTCTATCAAAATCGTCCTCGTTTAACTCATGCACCAACTTTATCTTGTAGTGATGCAACTTCTCCTGCTTAAACAAATTTTTCACTGACTGATGAGACACATTAAAATCCATTGCCATTGGCCTGCCGATTTTCATGTATTGAGAGCACGATATCCAAGCTTTGTCTTCCCCGGTTGCTGTTTTAGGTCGACCTGATCTAGCGGCTTCCCTAACACTGCCTGTTTCTCGAAATCTCTTCACCACTCGAAACACCGTTGACCGATTTATTGGAGGCCTATTCGGATATAACTCTGTAAAATATCTTTATGCATCACCTAAATGCTACACCGTTAATTCACCGTTACGTTAAATGAAAACACCCTCGTTCGTAACAACTCGTTTTACTAGCTATGAAACAATATATACAAAATAATGACTAACTAAAACTTAACTTAAAAACAATGATAAAACCTTAGAGTTCGTTAGGGTTATATCTATTTCGTTCTCTATTCGTTTTACACTATATGAAAGTTCACTTTACCCTCGCTACCCTTGGGTTGAAAGTTCAGGTACCATATTTTATGGGTACTTAGGCAGTGGAGGCGAGGTTGCCAGGGTTGCTATTTTCAACATCCTCCCCGGCGGCAGTAAGTTCCAAAGGATACAATAATTGAATGGGTCGTCGAAGTAAGGATTTGTTTGGAGTCATGACTTCACAAGCTCGTATTTTGCCATCTCGTCCATGGAATATTTGCACTATTCTAACCATTTTCCATGATAACCGGGGCATATTCTGGTCGTGCAGTAATGCAATGTCACCAATATTAAATGACGTCGATTTAACGTTTACATTGGTATGAACTGCAGATCTTAACTGTTGAAGATAATCGGTAGACCACCTTTTCCAAAATTTCTGAACAAGTTCGTTGCGTAGCTTCCATTGTTTTAATATATGATCTCGCTTGATATCTGGATTTTTAACATCTATAGAAAATCCACAATTTCTAGAACCCAGTAAAAAATGTGATGGCGTTAACACCAGTAAATCAGTAGGATCGTTATGAATATATGTTAAGGGTCTCATATTTACTGTTGCTTCAATTTCCGTTAATGTTGTTTGAAGTTCATCAAAATCCAATGTCCTTTTGCCTAAGCTTAGCTTAAGCGCATCTTTAACGGTTCTAACTAGCCGTTCCCAGAAGCCACCCCACCATGCCGCTCGTTCCACAATAAAGCGCCATTGAATCTGTTTTTGAGTGGCTTCTCGTTGTACTTCATCCTGACAAAGAATTCTTGGAAGTTCTTTTAATTCGATTGACGTTCTCTTGAAGGTCTTTGCGTTGTCGGAATATATGATCTGAGGTACACCTCTTCGTGAAATAAATCGACGAAGTGCTCGAATACAAGCTTCTGCGGTTAAATTTGGGACCAGTTCTAAATGCACTGCTCTGATGACTGCGCAAGTCAATAACATTATATAGACCTTCGATCTTCCATTCACTGAAGCGACAAAAAGTGGTCCTGCAAAATCCACCCCAGTTACCTTAAACGGAGAAACTTCTTGTATGCGGCTACTCGGTAGTGGGGCAAAATGTTCGTTAGCACATTTTCCTCTCAATTTTCTACATTTTAGACATGAATGTAATACCGTTTTAACACGTTGTCTGGCATGTAAAATCCAAAAATTTTGTCTCAAATATGTTAAGGTTGCATTGACTCCGCCATGGTTGACCATAATATGTGAATTCCAAATCAATCGATCCGTTAATATGGACACCTTTGGTAAAATGATTGGATGCTTGGTTTCGTATGGTAAAAGTGATTCCTGTAGTCGCCCACCTAAACGTATAATCCCCTTGTCATCCAAGAACGGGTTTAACGTTAGAATTTTCGAATCATTTTCCACCTTTCCGTTAATCTTAAGAGCCGTTAGTTCCTCGTTAAATTGGTGTAGTTGTACGACCTTAATCCAATATCTTTCACTTTCTTGTATTTCTTCAAGGGTCACTTCCCTTTCAGTGTTTTTATTCTTATGGTTTCTTAAATTATTTATAAATCTTAGTACATAGGACGTTATTCTTAATATTTTATTCAAGCTGCTATAATTTTCTATCGGAAAAATATCTTCTTGTCTCTGGATTTCTTTAGTCTGTACAGCATATACTGATACTTGTTCAGGCGAAACTGCTGCATCATTTGAAGGCCATTCGTTGCTATTCCCTTTTAACCATGTTGGCCCAAAATACCAAATTTGAGAATCAATAAGAACCTTAGCCTTTACACCTCGCGTTAGTAAGTCAGCAGGGTTTTCTGATCCTGGGCAGTACCGCCATTCACCAACGCTCAATTTTTGTATCTCAGTTACACGATGGCAAATGTATGGCTTCCATTTGTTAGCTTTACCAATTATCCAGTGTAGTGCAATTTTAGAGTCCGTCCATAAGACACTGGAATTAATTTTGATTTTTAAATTTGCAAGTATAAAATGTTGTAGTCTAGCTGCACAGAGTGTTCCTGTAAGTTCAAGTCTCGGCAAAGTTAAAGTTTTGTCACCAGTTTTCGTTATTGGCGCAACTCTATTTTTTGCTAAAATTATATTACAGTTTACTTCACCCTGTTCGTTAATTGATTTGAGATATGCTACATTATAATTGGAATCAAGTTTACAGGATTCGTCAATCCACGGCAAGGATACAGTATATCTATTATTTTGTAGAATTATTATTTTTTCACTTACAAAATCGTTTGCGTCCGTTTGTATTTGAGTCTGTGGTTGCTTAATTCCAATTGTCTCTAAATCCCAAAATTTCCTAATATTTAGTTCGTCCTCCTTAATTAATTCTACTTGTACGTGAAGATTATTTACAATATTAACAGATGGGGAACATTGGTTATGACTACCGTGAATTGTCCAGCCAAGTTCGGTATTTATTGCTGTTAATGAATCGGTGAGCTTCTGTACTTCATTATGTACAATTTTCCAGTATGTATCGGCTCCAATTAATACAGAAATTCCTGGCAAAACATTAGCTGTAGTGGGATATACATCAGCAAGTCGATACCTCTTACTAAAATCGTTAATAACCGGGTCATTCTCGGCAGGCGCTACTAAGTTGTCAAAACATATCTCAGGTACTTCTACGGCGTTGATCTTAATCGGTTTACTGTCTTTCGATAGTCCTTTTATCATTAACGAGACGCGTTTACACACTCGCGCTGGAGCTATTTCGTTTTTTCCAAATCCCGTTATCGCGATTTTATGAGTCCCTACGACGGGTAAGTCTAACTGCCTCGATAGGCATTCTTTAATAAAAGTCAGCTGACTACCGCCATCTAACACTAATCGTATAACAGTTTGTGTTTCGTTAATGTCCGTCCGATTGTCCTTAACGATTCGCGCACAAGCCGTCTGTAAATAAACATTGTCCAATTGTCCGTTCGCGAGCAAATTAGTAGCCGATCCCGATGGCTCGTTTGCAACACTGGCTCTACCTCTACTTTTTTCGTAATTTGGATCGCACATAGAGGTAGCATGCATACCTTTGCATTTCGCACATAATAGTCTTGTTTTACAATACCGTGACCTATGATTACCTTTAGTGCATTTATAACACCGACCACTAGTTTTTAAAATGTCCTTCTTTTGGGTAATTGTTAATGTCCCGTTACAATTGATTGAAGAATGGTTGTCGCATTTACAAAACACGCACTGCTCTTTAACGGTTGTAAATAAACCAGATGCGGTGTACGTACTGTCTCTACCTGAGCTCCTTCTGCCATAAGAGTGAATATTTTCCCGATTTTTATTAAAATTCGGTTTTTCGTTACCCTTTTCTTCACATAATATGCGTGCTTGTTCAACAGAATCTACCTCTAGTTTTATGAAAGACAATAGTCTGGAAATTTGACTTTCATACGTAAGAGAAGAATTGTCAGAGACGACAGAACCTACTTTTGATTGATTATCGTCTTGGTTATCACTAATGGCTTGCTGTTTGTTAAATTCGATTCGCATTGACAATGGTAGAGCTTTTAAAATAATCGATTTTACCATCATCCCATAACTATTTGGTGGAATTCCCAATGTCTGTAATGATCTAGTTATTTTCGATGTGGTGTTATATAATTTTCTTAGAGCTACAATATCTGCTTTATTTTTTATTACGCTTAGCGATAAAAGCTGTTGAATATAGCTATCAACAACTCTTTCCTTGTTGCCATATTCTTCCGTAAGCAGCTCGATAGCGTCGTTATAGCTGTTCCTGCTGGAAGTTAAGCCTTGAATTGTTATGGCTGCCTTACCCGTTAAAAGTGATTTCAAATAAGTAAATTTGTTCGAAGCATCAAGAGCACAGTTAGAATGAATTGTAGAATTGAATTGTTCCCAAAACGCAGGCCATTCGTGACAATCCCCGTTAAATTTAATTAATTCAATTTTAGGCAATCTTACCGACATTTTAGGAAGTTCCTCCTGATCTACGGCCACTGAATCTCGACGCTCTCCATCGTTATTTGTCGCTACATCAAGCGGACACGATCCTTGGGACGCTTTCTCCTTACTTTCTGCAATGCGCTGCTCCAACCATTCAATTGCCGTCACTGCACTATCTTCGTACTCCAATATTTTCTCGCATTCAGCCTCCATTTGGTCACTCGGTATATTAGCTGTAATATTTTCGTTGGCACTATTTAAATTGTTCCGTGCGGCTTTTATTCTAGCCACAAACACGGTAGCTTCGCGAATATCAATCGTTTCGGATTTCATCAAGTCATTCGCGCCGTTAATGACTTTCGTTAGCCGTGCCCGACACGTCGTTCTCATCACTTGCTCCATTTTTTTTTGATTATTGTAAAACGCTCGTTAATTTTAGTTTACTACTTATGTTTCGCGTTTACGTTAATTATTGTTCTCGTTATCGTTATTTACTCCAAAGTCTTACCGCGTTATGTTAATAAGTCTTTAAAATTAGTCACTTAAAAGTTCCACAGCACGAGTCCCGGGTTTCGGCACCAATAAATGTAAAATATCTTTATGCATCACCTAAATGCTACACCGTTAATTCACCGTTACGTTAAATGAAAACACCCTCGTTCGTAACAACTCGTTTTACTAGCTATGAAACAATATATACAAAATAATGACTAACTAAAACTTAACTTAAAAACAATGATAAAACCTTAGAGTTCGTTAGGGTTATATCTATTTCGTTCTCTATTCGTTTTACACTATATGAAAGTTCACTTTACCCTCGCTACCCTTGGGTTGAAAGTTCAGGTACCATATTTTATGGGTACTTAGGCAGTGGAGGCGAGGTTGCCAGGGTTGCTATTTTCAACAAACTCATTGAATAGTTGACAAACCTAACATTTATTGCAATCTCTTCACATTTCCGTAACCGCCCATTATTAAAATTTCAACCCGTTGTTTCTCATTCAGATGAACAATAGTGTGAACAAATTAGAAATCAGACAACAGAAAATTAAAGGGGAACTCAAAATTGACACCTCTTAGGTCGCTGTCATGAAAACACCTTGACTCATCGGGTGGGTATTAGGTAGGATTAATTATAATTAGGAAGTTTTTCATTTTTTAGCTGTCATTATCTCGAAAACGCTTACAGATAGGTGAAAATTTGAAATACAAAAAATTCAGAGTTTTCCCAGTAGACTCTAAATATGCAATCATATGCAGGGTGTTCCATTTAAAAAAAGTAAGTTGGTCTCTATGGCAACCAAACCAGAAATGGCAGGAAAAATGCATGCAGGTAGAAATGTGGCGAATTATTTACTGAACAACTTTCATAAAGGTCACTTTTTCGTATTGCCACTCTGTATATGTAGATATATTAAATATATAAATTTATTTAGTCTCATCAAAAAATGACATGCCAAATGTTGCCTCTTAAATATCACTCCTTAATTTTTATAAATAATTGAAGTTCGCGCGATCATTCTAATATTCAAAACGAGATAGTAGAGGATTAATACACTTTCATTGTCACCCCCCACTCCTCTGACGTCACATGACCTTGAACGCAGGTGTTCAATGATGTCACATGACCTTGACCTTGAACGCAGGTGTTGGTATCACCTTGACCTTGACCTTGAACGCAGGTGTTGGTATCACCTTGACCTTGAAAATTTACGTCATATGACCTTGACCTTGAACGCAGGTGTTGGTATCACCTTGACCTTGAAAATGTACCTTGAAGTTTTATGACCTTGATGTTGCATGACCTTGAAAGACCTGTTGTCAATGTTAATTTTTAATGGTGTGACCTTGGCCGCTAGGTATATATGTTGGTAGGAGGTGTCACATTTTAGTATTGAACAGAATATTCAGCAAGACTTTTTCAAAATAATTAGTTAAACGGACATGGAGTATGTGTGTGAAGATTGTAGTGAGACATTTAGTCGTAGTTACAGTATGTTACGACACAGAAGAGAGTCTTGCATGTTTCGATTTGTTAACGCAGAGTCTGCAAAGCGACGGAGAGTCGATGTGGCTACACCAACACCCCAGATGCGAACATGTGTAACTTGTAATATAGCTGTTCCACATAATCAATTGGGTGCTCATCAAAGAACGCTCCAACATCGAAATAATTCCTGTTTGCCATTGTCACAAGGTGTTCAAATTGTGCAAACGGCTTTTAAGAAGAGGATTGCAACATATCGAGTAAGCAGTGAAAATTTCCATATAGACTTCACCATATTTTTTGAAGAAATTAAAGCTCAAGTGCTTAGTTTAATAAGTGAAGTAGTAGCAGTTCGTGGTGCACTAAAAATAAACATGGTTGTGGTGGGATTGTACATTCTTCCCGCACAGGATTCTTACAGTGAAAAATCTTTTAACACGTGTAATGAAATTGTTACTGTTGCAAGTGAATTGGAAGAAGTGTACCGATCATTTGTTGAGGCAATGAAGGTTCAATCAACGGAATTTCAGGAAAAGGATTCAGGTATGTTATAGGTCAATAATTGAAAGCATATTTAATTATTAAATATATATTTTATCTTACAGGTTGGGCATTAGAAAAAATTTTGTACTTGGAGGTAAACATCAATGAATATAAACCATTTGGGGGATCATCATATATCAAGTTACCGAAATTCATTGATCTGAAGAATGCTGTTGTTAATGTTTACAATCAAGATGAGTGCTGCTTCGCTTGGGCCGTCACGTCAGCATTGTTCCCTGCCAGTAACATGTCATCACAAATGACGTCATACCCCCATTACTCTAGAGTGCTAAATTTTACAGGTATGAATTTTCCAATTAAATTGCGTGATATTTCTAAATTTGAAGAAATGAATAATATTTCAGTAAACGTGTATGGTTTACAATCGGTATTTGAACATAATAAATTAAAATATGAAGTTGTGGGCCCATTAAGATATTCTGGTAAAAAGCTGGGTATACATGTAAATTTGTTGTTAGTAACCAAGGATTGTAATGTCAGAGATAATGATGATGATGATGCACACATTTGCGATACAAATTGTATGAAAAGTCATTACTGCTGGATAAAAGACTTATCAAGATTATGTTCAAGTCAGATATCATCAAGTTGTGATAAGCTTTATTTTTGTGATGGGTGCCTTATATATTTTAAATCATCATTCGCTTTGACATTACATCAAGAAAATGATTGTAAACTTAAATACTCAGTTATACCATCAGTTAATTTAAAAGTGGATAAATTTGGGAAAAGTGTAGCGGAAAACATTTTAAAATTTGAAAATATCGAAAAACAAATGCGTGTACCATTCGTTGTATATGCAGACTTTGAATCAGTGCTTAAACCATTAGATTCAACTGAACCAAACCCCGAACATTCTTACAGTACGACAAACGTTAAACATGAGCCGTTTTCTTTTGCATACCTAATAAAGTGCTCCTTTGATGATTCTATTTCAAAATTTGAGTTATATCGCGGAGATGATGCAGCCCAAGTATTTGTATCCCGCATTGAGACAGATCTAAGAAATTTATACAATACGTATTTAAAAGATATTAGACCAATGAACCGTTTAACATCTGATGAAATAAAAGATTTCGATAATGCCACAGAGTGCAACATCTGTGAAGGTCCGATTAACAATAATGATAAGGTAAAGGATCATTGTCACATAACGGGAAACAAAAGACCTGGTGCTGCTCATTCGATTTGTAATTTAAATTATAAAGTACCTACATTTATACCAATTGTATTTCATAATTTGAGTGGTTATGATAGTCACATGTTTATCAAAGAATTGTGTCGTCATGGTGATAAAATTGATGTGATAGCTCAAAGCAAAGAAAAGTACATTTCATTTACCAAAAGTATTTACGTTCATGATTATGTAGACTCAAAGACCATGACAATAAAAAAAAAATATTTAAAATTAAGATTTATTGATAGTTTCAAATTTTTATCAGCATCACTAGATACTTTGGGTAAAGGTTTAGACTTAAGTAGTTTAAAGGAAATGCGCAAGCATTATCCCGATGATAAGAAGTTTAGTTTAATGCGTGGCAAAGGTATTTTTCCATACAGTTTCATGGATTCTTTGGAAAAGATGAACTATCCAAATTTACCAACTAAAAATCAGTTTTACGATAATCTATCAGAGGAACACATTAGTGATGAAAGCTATGAAAAAGCTAAGGAAGTTTGGCGTTTATTTGATTGTAAGAATTTAGGGGAATATTCAGATTTATATTTAAAATCAGATGTGTTATTATTAACCGATGTTTTTGAACAATTTCGCGATATGTTTTTAAACATTTATAAATTAGACCCAGTGCAGTACTACACTCTTCCCAGTTTTTCATTTGATTGTATGTTGCGCATGACCAAGGTAGAGTTGGAACTACTTACTGATATTGACATGATTCACTTTTTTAAGAAAGGAATTCGTGGTGGTATAAGTCAGTGTTCGGAAAGGAAACATATTGCCAATAATATTTATTTACCGAATTATGATGCATCAAAACCTTCTTCATTCATTACTTATCTGGATGCCACAAATTTGTATGGTCATAGTATGTCACAAGCATTACCATTTGGTGGATTTAGATGGTTATCACAACGCGAAATTTTAGATTTGAATATTATGGATATTGACGACAATAGCCCAGAAGGCTACGTGTTGGAAGTCGATGTGCATTATCCACTGGATTTGCACGATGCACATTCTGACCTTCCATTTCTGGTTGAGAATATAATACCACCAACAGAAACAGCCAAATTGTCAAAGTTAACACCAAATTTAAATGATAAAAAAAAATATATTGTGCATTATCGAACCCTAAAGCAGGCGATTTCTAGTGGCTTAATGGTAATGCAAACTCATAGAATTTTAAAATTTAGTCAATCTAAGTGGCTAAAGACATACATTGATTTCAATACAGATTTGCGGAATAAGGCAACATCAAAATTCGGTAAGGATACATTTAAATTAATTATTAACGCCATTTTTGGCAAGACTATGGAAAATGTCGAAAATCGCAACGATATAAAGTTAATCACACAGTGGGAAAACATGCGGGGTAAAGTAGGGGCAAGGGCTTTAATATCGCGTCCGAATTACAAAAGTTCAACAATATTTACCGAAGATTTTGTTGCAATACATATGGATAAACTAAAAATTATATACAATAAACCAATTTATATCGGATTTTCCATATTGGATATGTCAAAGACAGTGATTTACGACTTTTTTTATAATTTCATTAAAGCAAAATTTGGTAGTAACGTTTCCTTATTGTACACTGACACCGATTCTCTTATTTTAAAAGTTTTTACCGACGACTTTTATCGAACAATTGCAGAGAACCCTGATAAGTTCGACACCTCTAATTATGTAGAAGGGAATATTTTTAATATCCGGAAAAGTCAATCAGTAGTAGGTCGGATGAAAGATGAATTTCCAGGTGATCCGATAATGTGTTTTTACGGCACCGGCGCTAAAGCTTATTACATCAGCTCGCTTCATAATGAAGTGAAGAAAGCAAAAGGTGTCAAAAAAGCAGTTATTGAGAAACAACTTCACCTGGAAGATTATCAAAATGTAGTAGAGCGTGGTGGTTTAATATTTCGCAAAATGAAAACGTTTCGTAGTTATAAACACGACGTTTACACGGAAATATTAAACAAGGTAGCATTATCTCACCACGACGACAAACGCTATATAATACCATCAACGACAAAAACTTTGCCTTGGGGACATAAGGATTTAGACTTTTATAGTGCAGACCCAGAAGAAAATTTGGTAAACTTGTTGAAAGTTATTCAATCATATCTTTAGTTTTTAAGTAATTTTATGTCATACCGATTTTAAACTTGTTAAAATAATAGGAAAATTCATATATAAACTGTTAATTTTAATATTTATCAACGTACTGGATTAGTGTTATGTAGAATTTTAAAAGAAAATGCACTACCTCAAGGATGGCAAGATACACCTTGACCTTGATAAAGCTAGTTTTAAAATTTCAAGAGAACGCGCAACCTTGAAAAGTGCCTGTAGTCAAGGGCACTAAGAAGAGTGGTGGCAAGAACGAAGTGAAGGACGGCGAGACTCGAGGTGGGGTGAACTTATAGTGGGGGGAATAGGCATAAAAGCGAGCATCTTGTGTGGAGCTCTTCAGTCTGAAACTTTTAGTGACGACAATTATTCCTGTGTACGTAATGTGTTCAAACATGAGTGATATTTCTGATTTAATGAGTGTTTCAACCCAAGATCTTCTGGGCGTCGAAGATGATTTACATCTGATTACCGCAAACGCCTTTGTGGACGAGCCCGCAGCCCCCGGGAACGACTTGAGTATAGCAGACGATGGAATGGAGCAGATTATGGATGATGCATGTGGCCAGTTGTTGAGGGACATAGAGAAGCGGCAAGCAGCTGAGAACAAAAAAGTCAATGTTCTCAGTAATGTTGTGATTAAGGAAGCCCAGCCGACACATTCAAAATTAAAAAGATTACTGACGACTGGTGGATCCAAAAGCAAGGGTGAATTTTATTCGTCTGTGGCAAAGGATGTGCCACAGACCACCAGCAGCAGCAGCGATTCCAAACCACTTGGCTCCGGTGGTAGTTGTCGTGGATGGCCCAATCATGAGGACACCATCGCCACCACCACTATCACCGGAGCTGTGCCGGAAAGGACGAAAAGGTCGAAAAAAAAATATAGAGCGACCAATTAGTGCATCTAGTGCGTCCACATCATCATCAACGTTTGTGGCGTCTCAACCAGGTTGGCTAGATGAGTTTTCTAGCAGCCAAAGGAATGTCCTAAGAGACGCCTATAATGTGCGGGGTAAACTTTTGGGACAATTAAGGGCGCGAGAAAGTGATGTGGAAATTTACGAGAGACAGATTACGGAACTAAAAAAAAAGTTAGATTTAGCTAGGTGTGATGTGGGACAATTAAAAAAAAAACTATTGTTATTAGACAATTTTAGTGTTAAGTTAGAGTAAGTTTTGTAATATTAGATGTATATAGATTTAGGTTTAAGAATTGTATAGGCATATAATTTTAGTGTTAATTTAGAGTAAGTTTTGTTATAGTAAATGTATATAGATTTAGGTTTAAGAATTGTATAGTAATGTAATATAAATGTATATATTTTATAAAAATATATTTAAATAAATATCATCCTAGTCAATTAAATTTTGTTTTATTTACAACATTTTGAATTAGTTAGGTTTATGAGAATCAATAAACCCATAGGCTATATATAAAAAAGTTTAAATCTTAATATTTAAATAATTTTTAAGCAAACGAAGTTATAAGAAATTTTACTTTAGCGAATTCAAGAAATTATTAAATCGAATAGATTTGTCTAAAACTATATTTCCTTCGCTAACTACATCAGTCGATTGCAAGCCACGATGGGAGAATATCCTTCAGACATTTTTCTTGATATCCAAGGCTACCATTGTTCTTCTTTTGGATACTTTCCAAAAGAGTTAGCAATTTACGATGGGTTTCGTATCTCAAGTTATCTATTTAAAGCTCCTTTTGCGAAAAATATGTTGTCCCTTGCGGAGCTAAAACATGTCAAATGGGCCGAAAAGTATCATGGACTGAAGTGGGAGTCTGGAAACGTAGAACTCTGTGAAATTAACAATATATTTAAACATGTGTTGGAATTATACCAATCACCCAGGATATACGTAAAAGGAAGTATGAAGGCAAATTTCCTAAAGAGGTTTATAAGCGAAGAAATCATTACAGATATTCCCTGTAAGCTGGAACCGAAATTAAGTAAATTTAAGAAGATTCCAGAGTGTTTTTTCCACAAAACGATGCATCCATGGCATTGTGCAGCATCGAATGTAAAACTGTTATATAATTATAGAAATTGCTACTAATAAATATTATATTATTGTTTACTTTGTTTTTCTTTTAATCATTCGTCAGTACCTAATCTGCACACTTTTTCTCTTAGATTGGCTAGCTAGTATTGAACTTAAAATATTTGACTTAGTGTTTACAATAAATCACAACTTAAAATAAAATTTCTTGGTACTACCCGTTTCGTATTTAAATAATTTTTTAAGGCATTTGCTGTAATTTTACGCAGAAATGCAAAAGAGCTAAAATGTTTGCCTTCGCTTAAACTATAGATCCCCGGTTTTTAAATTGTATTTAGTGAAAAAATTTTTTGGTGGTACCTCCATAATATTTGTTATTTATTAATTTTTTTTAAGCATTTGCTGTAATTTTACGCAGAAATGCAAAAGAGCTAAAATGTTTGCCTTCGTTCAAACCATAGATCCCCGTTTTTTAAATTGCATTTAGTTGAAAAATTTTTTTTGGCGGTACCGCCATTATATTTGTTATTAATTAATTTTTTAAGGCATTTGCTGTAATTTTACACAGAAATGCAAAAGAGCTAAAATGTTTGTCTTCGTTTAAACCATAGATCCCCGTTTTTTAAATTGCATTTAGTTGAAAAATTTTTTTGGTGGTACCTCCATTATATTTGTTATTAATTAATTTTTTTAGGCATTTGCTGTAATTTTACGCAGAAATGCAAAAGAGCTAAAATGTTTGCCTTCATTTAAGCCATAGATCCCCGTTTTTTAAATTGCATTTAGTTGAAAAATTTTTTTGGCCGTACCTCCATTATATTTGTTATTAATTAATTTTTTAAGGCATTTGCTGTAATTTTACGCAGAGATGCAAAAGAGCTAAAATGTTTGTCTTCGTTTAGACCATAGATCCCCGTTTTTTAAATTGCATTTAGTTGAAAAATTTTTTTTGGTGGTACCTCCATTATTTTTGTTATTAATTAATTTTTTTTAGGCATTTGCCGTAATTTTACGCAGAAATGCAAAAGAGCTAAAATGTTTGCCTTCGTTTAAACCATAGATCCCCGTTTTTTAAATTGCAATTATTTGAAAAAAAAATTTTTTTGGTAGTACCACCTTCATATTTGTTATTAATTAATTTTTTTAGGCATTTGCTGTAATTTGACGCAGAAATGCAATAGAGCTAAAATGTTTGCCTTCGTTTAAACCATAGATCCCCGTTTTTTAAATTGCATTTAGTTGAAAAATTTTTTTTATTTGTTATTAATTATTTTTTTTTAGGCATTTGCCATAATTTTAGAGAAAAAAGTATTGAAGTGAAAATGTGTGACTAGATGTAAACTATAAGCTCCCATTTTTTAAAATTGCATTTTCTTAAATTTTAAAAACCCCATTGTCATTTTTTTTAAATTATGTATATTAAGCGAGTTATTTAGATTTTTCTATTTTTTGACTTTTTGAGGTATTTCCATACTTTTTACATCAAAAGTTGCATAATAAATAAGATGCGGCCGGTTTCGAACTTAATTATGGTATTTTTTAAAATTTCTTAATACCGCTATTTTTTGTTATATAAGCAATTGAAATGTGAAATGCATGGGGTGCCCCACCTGGCTATTTTTTAGAAATGTTTAATTTTTAGGCTTTTCGCCCATCCTACATAAAAGTTGTATCTGACATAAAAGATTCGTCTACTCGTGAGCTAAATTATGGAATTTTTTAATTTTAAAAATTAACAATATGAAGCAAGTTTTACAACAATTTATAAAAAAATAGCATTTTTAGTGTCAAGTATCAGAACTTCCTTATTGTCAGTCCCATAAAAAAAAGCTTCGTATAAGAGATGGTCTAAATTATGTGGAGAATATTTACAAATTTTTTATTAAAGTAAAAAACCATAAATAAAAAAGTTCGCCGGTGAAAAATCGTTTTATCTCAGCTATCCGTGGTCCGATCTTGACGGGACCCCCCGCAAACGATTTAGACGCCCGTCTACGGTGGGAGGGTGGGGGGCGGGTGGGCACTTATAAAAAAAAAAAAAAAAAAAAAAAACGTATAAACCGAACCTTGCCTACCATCTCCCAGTGTGTTTTGCACATTTCAATTACGCATAAGCGAGCTAGAACTATCTCTGACCTTGAAAAAATTGAACAAACTTCTTTATCCTTCATCCGATTTTAAATCTGTTTCCACGATAATTTTCCTTAAAAAATTTCAACAAACATTTACTCGAAAAGTTTTTCTCTACGACTTACCATTGAGGCACTGTGAAGCTTTAAAGTGCAGTTTTCGTTATTTCACCTATCTTTTTCATAACCCCCTATTGATTTTTGGAGATTTTAAATTTTTTTTTCAGCAATTTTATGTAGAAAAATATGCCAAGAAATATTTTATAATGACATTTCCTCATAAAATATCGCCAAGTGGCCGAAAAAAATTCTTAAAGGTTGAAAATTTGCATATTTTATATTTTACAAAAATTAACGATTTCTTGATTAAAATGGGATCTTTAGAGGTAAATGAGTGTTTTTGTAGTATAACATTTTTTTCCCAAATGTTTGCATGTATTCGAAAAAAATTCTTAAAAGTTGAAAATTTACATATTTTATATTTTGCAAAATTAACGATTTTTTGATTAAAATGGAATCTTTAGAGGTAAATGAGTGTTTTTGTAGTATAACATTTTTTTCCCAAATGTTGGCACGTGTTCGAAAAAAATTCTTAAAAGTTGAAAATTTAAATATTTTTTATTTTACAAAAATTAACGATTTTTTGATTAAAATGGAATCTTTAGAGGTAAATGAGTGTTTTTGTAGTATTACATTTTTTTCCCAAATGTTGGCATGTATTCGAAAAAAATTCTTAAAAGTTGAAAATTTAAATATTTTTTATTTTACAAAAATTAACAATTTGTCGAGAGAAATGGAATCTTTTGAGCTAAATAACTGGTTTTTCAGTAAAAAATTGTAAGAACTTTAAATTTCGTAGGTATGACGAAAGATCATTATTGCCTTAAAAAAATTTTGCCGTAAAACGTTGGGATAAAAATTGACATTTAACAACTAACTACGCTCAAGTCTTTATGTGGCCCTCCGAAGAGGACCTGGGGAAGGGGGTTAGGGTGGGTCAGGGTTCGGGCGGTCGCATAGTAAAGAGAATAGGACTTCTACGGAGTGGTTGAGTCCGCAGGACCGGCGTCCATATCATCTTCAAAATCCCACCAAGATGTGGAATCGGCTGGTCCGCTAAAGTCATCGCTGACTTCTACCGATCCCGCATTCGATGTGGAGTCCGCAGGTCCAGTGGCCTCAACATTTTCAACTCGCCTCGATGGTGGTGGTCTGTTGGGTCGAGGAACAATTTCAGTCTCATCGCTAAACAGCGACGAGCCACGGCTTGCAGGTCCTTCTTGGGGTCGAGGAACATATTCTGTCTCATCGCTAAACAGCGACGAGCCACGGCTTGCAGGTCTTTCTTGGGCCATGTCCAAGATGTATATGAATTAATTGTGAAGCTGAACTAGTATTTATATGCTAACATTGTAGTGGGGGATAATAATATTTGAATGATCTGCCTTATAGCCATTTATAATAAACATTACTCGGTCTCTACCAACAGTAACACAATCAAACACAAGATTTTTATTTTTAACTAATTTGAGAGAAATGCGATGAATTATGTACTGCAGAAAATCCCTTGAAGTTTTTCTATTATGCGATGATAACAAATACCACATGTTGGTATTGTATCATCCCAAAAATGGGACTTCTGCCTAACTAACTAACTACGCTCAAAGTATAAGTGTGGTCCTGAAAAGGACCGTTTTTTGTAGGTTTAGGGAAACCAGCTAATTCGGCTGTTCCCCTCTGGCGATCTGGACAGATCGCGGTGCAATTATCCGACGCCAACGCCGACGAGGTGCTGGTGGTTCGGGCGCTCCAACCCTTTCTTCCTCGTCGTCGTCGTCGTCGTCGTCAATCACCACCACGACAGGTGGTGGTGGTGGTGCTGCTTGTACTGTCGGCTTAACGACAGCGATCGGTTTCCCTTCAAATTTCTTCTTTGAGGCTGCCCAATACTCTTCGATTTTCCTCTTCCTGGTCGAGGTCAACATCAGTCTAGTAGCGTCCATGGCTGGATGAAGAGTGATACATTCTGCTATGCGCATACGTATTTATAGCCATATTTTAGGGGTGGGGTGTAAATTTTACTATATCCTTCAAAAATGTGTCTTGAATTAAAAAAATAATTTAGTTTGATCCCAGCTTTGATGAGATGAAGTTTGTTGTAGTCGACATTCAAGGATTCTGCGTTCCACAATTTCAACCTAAAGAGTTGGCTATTTATGATGGAAGGGAGATGAAAAGTTACTTCTTTAAACCAACAATACCGTTTCAAGAACTATCGTATGAATGTCAGAAGCAGGCGTTGTACTTATATGGAAACCGACATGGACTTTGCTATACTTATGGTGAAACGGATCTCGACCAACTTTTCTCGATTCTCTACGACGCTCTGCACGATGTCGACACTATTTATGTCAAGGGACAAGTTAAGAAGGATTTTTTAATAAACACTTTTTTCGATATGAACCTTAAAACTCCTTCTATTGTTAATTTAGAATTCACTACTGATTCTATTAATATACCAAAATTAACAATGGATACTACGTATTGCTCCAATCATAGTTTAAATATTTGTTCTTGTAGCGTAACAAATGCTAGAATATTGTATGACTATATACATAATTGTTTACCTAAATAAATAATACAAAATGTCCAAAGTGTTTTATTAACAGTCACCTTACCATAGTAAAATTTTAATAATATGCTTACGGTGGTATGCCTTCAATAATAATAATAATAATAATAATACCGTAGCACAATCAAGTGATCCACTACGCTCAAGTCTTAATTTTCCCTTCAAAAAGGACCTGTGAGGTGTAATTATTCGGGTGGTCGCATAGGAGAGAGAAAGTGGGAATTATCGTAGTCCTTCTACGGAGTCGTTGAGTCCGCTGAACCGACTTCTACCGGTCCCGCATGTCTCTACCCATGGTAGCACAATCGAAAAATTATTTCTCGAAAAGTATTGTGCCACCCTGGGTATGTGACATTAAACAACTAACTACGCTCAAGTCTTTATGTGGCCCTCCGAAGAGGACCTGAGGAAGGGGGTTAGGGTGGGTCAGGGTTCGGGCGGTAGGTAGTAGTAGCTTTATTTGTAATAGAACTTACATTCTATTGCAAATAATGCAAGATTGTTGGTGAAAGACCGTAAACAATCTTTCACGACAATCACTACATCTCGAGTGATTTTGCATCGCCCTATTATATCCTAATGTAAAATGAGTTTGAATGAAATTAACATCATTCAAACCTCCAAATCTAGTTATGTAGCAATTCATACATAAATTGACGTGAAGGCCCCATTTTACATAGGATTGAACTATGCAAAATCTAGCTCTGAACCTACCTCCCCTACGTACCGCTCTATGTTGAACATTTGGTTCAACTGTTCGGTCTTCATCGGTTGAATATCCTGCATCTGAACTTGATGACATTTCGGGACAGTATGAGTTTCCATGTCAAAATCGGTCATTATATATACTTTATTTTGCCCCCACCTCTACCTCCCTCTCTCTCTCTGTCTCATACACTTCTATATATTCTTATCATTGAATAATTCATGTCTTGTAACATATTAAAATATACCCTCGATCCTCGGTTACAAAAATTAAACCAACAGTAGTAGCTTTTACAATAACAGAAACACGGTAGATAATATTAAAATATTTATTTCTAAATTTATTTTCTATGTAATACAGTGCCTTCCTTAAACGGTATTACAAAATAAAACTGTTAAGATACTAAATATCTAAGGTTATTTTATTACAAAGAAAGATAAACTACAGAACTTAGATTAAAATATGGATTTGTTACTAACTGAACCATTCATGATATTGTAACTTAAAAATGAGTCGTGAATAACCAATGCATAAACTTTAGTGTCTTTGGGAAATTTACTGTTTCGTGTTTCAAACTCGATTTTGACATCAACTGTGGATGATTTGATAGCTTCTGGTTGATGACTGCAATCCACGATGAAAATGGGGTTGTCAGGATATTCGACGTAATTTAACATTGGGTCCACCATTTCTCGACCGTAGTAGCTACTCTGGAAGTTCTCATAGGTATAGTAAGCTGTCGCATATAATTTTTTCCCAAACTCTAAATTCCATCTTTCATATGGATAGACGGTGGAATTAAGGTATACTCGTATGTCACTTATATTGGCTGTAGTAAACTGGGTGGCATCTTTGGCCTTATTGTCGCAATTGTTACTATTCTGAAAACCAATAATCAAATATCTCGGTTTTTCAAGACTTGTGCTAGTCCTTAAAGCCCACACATCTGATGATGTTTGTCGCAAAGCAGGTAGTTCGTAAAGATCCCATTTACGATATGCCATTGGAATATTGGCGCTATTTACACCTTTATTCATGCGAGACATTATCTTTAGCTTTTGACGATCGTCGGGAATAATATGACGAACTCTCCATTCGATTTTATCAATATTAATGTCTGCTTCCACTTCACCAACATAACAATTGGTAAAATTGCGAGCGATAATTAAAATAAGCTCTTGCTTAACATTAAAAATTCCTTTCGTATAGTCCTCTGCAAAGCCCATTAGATACTTTAGGGGGAGCTTTCCGGAGAATACATGACTTGTGGCATCAACAAGAGCTTGATTATTTTCATTTAGACCCCATCCACAAACCATTAGAGAATTATTTTGTAAGGCGCCGAAGGATGCCATCGTTTTCAGTGTTGTTGTAATTCCTGGTTTTCGGACAATTGCGACTTGTTCACCACCACCCATTTCATAGCGAATTTCGTCGAAAAGGAAGGCTATAGCATTATTCGATAAGTAACATTTCTTTGTTGCATCTTTAGGTTTGAAAGTACCTTCGATGTATATGTAACTTTCGGAAACATCCAAGATTATGTCTTGAAAGTGTACGGGAATACGAATTTCATCAGAGTTCTTAAATGTTGGGGAACCATATGGTTTATAAGTATGTTCCTGTAAACTTATTATGGAGTTCTCGAAGATAGGTTCGGTGAAAACCTCGATCTTTTCACTAGTAGCCGTCATTTTCTAGATTTTCGTATTTTCAAACCAATTGATCGTAAAAAACTGTAATCTTCACGAGAAAGCTGCTGCTGCTGCTGCTGCTGCCGATGAGGTCTTTTCGATCTTATGACTGGATTACGAATGAGCCTGGTTTGCCTACTTTGTTTACTTTTATTATGTTTAACTGAATCTTTCACAGTATGCAACAAACGTAGTTGAGTGTTAAAGCAGAAACCCATCCTTATGCTATTTTCTTTAATTCCAATTTAATAATTATCTTCTCGCCTCGAAAGTCAATCAGATCTCCGTCGTCATCCAAGATTCGCAGACTGATGTTGTCTATGAACTGACGTCCTTCCGGTATAATCGGCATATAAATAATATTCTGCGGCTCTTTCGTAATTTTATACCCTGCTTCAACGTCAATATCAAATTCAAATAGGATGTGGCATTTCGACGAGTTCAGGAATGCACCAGAGATTATATTACAATCAACCCGTATAATGCGTACTTTCATAATATCCACATTGTACACTGACTGATGCTTTTCATTTTTTTTTAACACTTTAGCGTCAAACCCCAACATTTTGGCAATACTTTTGTCACCACCCAAATCAATGTCATACTTCGATTTCATCTCACATTGTAATGTATTATTGTTGGCTGTTAACGAAAATATTTCATCACTATCGTCGCGGGTTGACTCTTTTAGGGCTGTCAACATAGCTTGACCAATTTCATCAATTTCATATGCTCCTGGTGGAATGGTCAGTAGATGTGATATTTTTTCATCATTCCTTATTTTACCAGATGAGCTGTTGTTTTCATCAATTATGTAACCAAATGAGTTGTTGTTTTCATCAATGTTAAAAATTGAATTATATGTGTAAAATCCCACAAGTGCAAGACCATATTTACTTGTTGTACTCAGTTCAATGGGTGGATAAAAGTCGGCGCTTAACACGCTCGAGGATCCTGTTAGCGTGAATGTATGCGACATGACTGACGTTAAGTAGCTATTTGTGATTGTTTTTATTATCATTTGCAGCAGTTCAATGGGTTTAATACACTAGCGCTTTTTTTTTTCTTCTCATCTGATGTCGTGTTAATCGAATTTTCAGCTGTTATATTCACATCACTGATTTTGCAGTAACAACAAAATAATTTTCGAGGCAATGGCCCATCACCCACATCCTTGTTGGAATCGTCACTGTCGCTATTGTAATGTTCATAGCAAAACTGATATTTCATCATATCCTCGTCACTTTTCAGTTCATTTGACAGCTTATCCCAAACTAGAGCAATTTCATTTGGCGCCATCGAAATCATTACTTCCTTCGGCACGTTTTCTAATTCTTCGGCAGTCATTCTCAACAATCCACCCACTTGTTTAAACACTTTAAGTGAGTGCAAGATCTTTGTGTAGTTATCGCGTTCAACTTGTGACGTCAAAGACATAATTATTATTATTATTTTATATCGGAGAGAAACTTCAAACACAGATGGCCACACCAAACTGAATCGAATTCTTGCTGACGATCGTATGTATAGTAAATGTTTTTCGACGCGTTCGAACCTGTTTGCAGATATCTCACCAATTCGGTAGGTGGTGGCAAATCACCAAAGCTATCATAGTATGTTACTTCAAAGTTGACTTTTCGATATGCCACCCAATGCGTCCCTACCCCCGATGCGCTATCCAAATTAACAATGGCTGCTTCATACCGTCGGGGACCACGTGCAGGTAATGAATCTCGCATATAAACTCCCCTAAAGTGAGGTATCTTTAGTTTTAACACATACTTTTCCAGATCGACATTTGATAGCGGTCTATGGGGTAGGGATTCAATTAGTTTTTTGACATATTCCTATGGTTCATAAACAATCCCATACCTGAACGATATGGTTTCAGATATAATCCATTTCCTCTTAGTTTTAAAGTGGCGCCTGTTTTTTCTGCATTTGCCTTCTTCACTTCTTTGATGGTGCGAACAATGCCGGCGACGCCACCTGCTAACGAGCCTAAGGCTGACAGACCAGCAAATATTGGTATTAATGGTAATACTCCACCAGTTTTAGGAATAGGAATAATCCTAGGTGTGCGAACTTTTCGTTTACCACCTGCTTCTTTTACTGATTTGCGGGCTGCTGTAACGGCTATTTTCGATGCATTTAGAATATTCATTTTCTTTCCACCACCTCTTAGCAATTCTGCTCGAATCGGACGTCGAACAGCAGAACCAAAAGCTACTTTCTGCACACGCACCCGCTTTCCAGAACGTCGCTTACCAGCTCGCCGCTTCCTCTTGGTAATTTTTGATCTACGACCCTTCCTTTTGCTTGATGACACACCCATACCAAAACGTTGCTTTGTTTTCATAATGTTTGTTACCAACCACGCAGCACTCTTTTCACCAACGCTAGCGTCTGCAGATTTCACTCGTTTCCAAGCACTTTGTTCCAACTCGTAATCTGCTTGGTGCCGCTCACTTAAATTGTCTCTATTACGTAAGTAAGCTAAATCGTGCTTCTTACACGCCACGTCTAAAGGATTAATTTCTTGATCACCTCTTTTCACACGTTTAATCACTTTTGTTCCGGGACCACAATATTGATAACCTGGGATATGCAGCTCCACCGGCAGGTTATTAATTAAGGAGTTAACAAAGCCTCTTCCAGTCTTAGTCTGTAAACGAGACGATCTACTTCGTCCGGTGATCAGCATCTGAATGACCATTTAAGTGAAAAGTTTGCTATAAAGTATTGATTTTATCAATATGCGGATAGTACATTTGAAACAAAAATTCCCCATCGATAATCTCGATGAAAAAGTTGGGTGTGGACATGAACAGAAATTGTTAAGGAAACACGGTCCTTTGCTTCCATCATCCATTCGTGGAATAATAATTGGACCTTCGAATTGTGGCAAAACCAATGTTATGATTTCACTACTTACTCACCCCTTGGGTCTTCGTTTTGAAAATGTTTATATCTACTCCAAGTCCCTACATCAACCAAAATACGAATATTTGAGGAAAATTCTTACACCCATCAAGGGCCTTGGTTACTATGCATTCAGTGATGCTTGCAATATTGTGGAACCATCGGACGCAAAGCCTAATTCGATATTTATATTTGATGATGTTATGTGCGAAAAACAGGATGTCATAAGATCTTATTTTTGTATGGGACGTCACAAAAATGTGGATGCCTTTTATTTGGCTCAAACATATTCACGAGTTCCTAAACAGCTTGTGCGAGATAATGCCAACTTTATTATTATGTTTAAACAAGATGAAATGAATATGAGACACGTTTTTTCCGATCATGTATCACCCGACCTGAATTTTACACAATTTCAGGAAATGTGCTCGAAATGTTGGGATAATAAATATGGATTCTTGGTTATCGATAAAGATAGTGATGTAAATTCGGGAAGATATCGCAAGGGACTTGATAGCTATATATTTGTTTAACAGTGATGAATGCATTCATTTCATTGCTGTTCGGTAGTTTGTCAACACCATGAATGAAGAAATTGACTTAAAACGAAAACTAGTGGAAACGACCAATGCTGTTCGAAAAAAATTTAAGCAATTCAAGGCGGCGAAGACACAAAGTGCGCTCGACTTGGATAAATTTTACGAACCAATCACTAAACCACTAACATCTATATCTAATGTAGTAAAGCAACGCCAGCAGCAGCAGCAACCCAAAACCCAAGGAAAGCAATATAGTCGTAGTACTAGCACAATGGAGGAGCCTGAGGAAATATCCGATCACATATCATCATTTCAATCGTCTACACCGCGGATAAGCCGAAAAGCTCACATCGATACAACACCGAAACGTGATACCAATGTTACATTGTTTGAGACACCTTCCCCTTCAAGTTATACAAGTTCACCACCGCTCGACAAGATTCAAGCGTACTTAAATGGCTTAAAAAATAAGCCATCTCAATACGATACCATTTATGGTGTACATTTTGGTAAAAAACCGAATCACCTTAAAAGATATATTGGTAACCTAGAAGTGCGTTTTCCAAATGGCAAAATTTCTTTATATAAAAACGGGAAAAATGTTGGTGTATTTGATGGAACGCCTCAACTTTACGATTTGCTTTTTTTAAGAAATCCACCATTTCTAACACAACACGATAAAATCGATGATGGTGTGCTACAGAAATACACGGATATTTTAGAACTAACTAGTGCAGCATATGAAAATTATGACAAAAATATGGGTCTACGAGAAACCAGATTAATGAAATATTTGCATATTATAAAACCACTACTGATGCCGGCGGGCACTAAATCAGGTGGTGCTGTTGTAAAAAATAACATCGCTGAAAAAATAAAAATACCCAACAAGAAACTACTTTCTTCCAAATCACCTCAATACATTTATTGGAATAAACCAAAGGAGTTGGTTGATCGCTTAAGATTGCTGTGGAGTTCAAAATTAGCTGGTAATACTGGGCATGACAATGAGATTATGTCAATTGTTGAGGAACTTCGTGAAGAACAAATAATATATTAAATTATGTACCTTGTTTCCTTTGCTCAGTGTCTAATGAGACGTGTTCGCTTCGCTACAAAATATGGAAGCAAGCAGGGGAAAAATTGAAATTGTTAATGAACTGCACCGGACTGCTAGAAAAAACTTTATTAGAAGGCGGACGATCATTAAAGGATACAAGGATTTATGGCAAATAGATTTAGCGGAAATGCAACAATATGCTGATGAAAACGATGGTTATCGCTACATCCTTGTATGCATCAATTGTTACTCCAAATTTGTGTACACCAGAGCAATCAAAAACAAGACCGGTGCTGAAGTGACCAATGCAATGAAGAGTATAATTGAAGAGGCATCGTATACACCAGACAATTTACAAAGTGATCAGGGAAAAGAATTCTATAATAGTCGCTTTCAAGCCCTTATAAAAAAATTTAATATAAATCATTATTCTACATTTAGCACGAAAAAGGCGGCAATTGTTGAACGTGTTATAAGAACTTTGAAGAGTGCATTATACAAACAATTTTCGACTAGAGGTTCCTACCGGTGGGTGGAACTATTACCATCAGTAACAAGCGTCTATAATAACACAATGCATCGCACCATCGGCATGAAGCCCAAAAATGTGTTAGAAGATACCCAAATTAGGGCATACGATTATTTAAAGGTTAGACCGAAGAAATATAAATTCCATCTGGGTGATATAGTTCGCATCAGTAAATACAAATCCATATTCGAAAAGGGGTATACACCTTCATGGTCAACAGAACTCTTCAAAATAGTAAAAAGCAACATCACAAATCCACCTACTTACATACTGGAATCATTAGAAGGTGAACCGATTAAAGGTTGTTTCTACGAAGCTGAACTACAAAAGACAACCAACCCAAACGTATATCTTGTTGAAAAAATTCTTAGAAAACGTCAGAAAAATCACATCGATCAATTGTTTGTAAAATGGTTGGGTTTCCCTAATCAATTTAATTCTTGGATAGATAAGTCTGATATTGTTTAAGTACTTAATGTAGTTTATAAAATATTTTTCCAGAAAATAGATAACACTTATTGTAAAATTAGCACATGTATCTTTTATTTTAATATTTCCCTTCCCAGATTGGTTTAAATAATAAGGTAAATAAACAATCAAATCGGTTTATTATCATAAAAGCATTACAATAAAGACCTTAAGAACTAAACTTAGGTGATTGCTATAACAATACAATTACCAAAGTATTTTGTTACTTTTTCCTTCTATTTATCATGATAAAACCTTCTGTCTACTTTCCGAATGTAAATTCTGGATGAAAATTTCTATCAACTTTTTCTTTAGTTTTCTGTACTTTCTCCTTTAAGTGATTTATTTCTTCATTCAATACAGCGAGTCTCCGAGAAATATCTGTATTCAATCCTATGATTTTTCGCTCAAAAAATTGTATAACATTCTTACTAATTTCGTCAGCAACTTGTATGCGCAGATCTGATAATTTCTTAACAATTACAGCAGTTAGTTGTATACGCAGGAGATCACGTTGAGTGAGAACATATTCTTGAGTAGCAGCATCATTTGGTTTTTAGGTGATGCAACATTCTCTAGGGATTTTCCTTGCATATCATACTGATCATCGAGAGTAAGCCTGAATCCATTTCCAGGTGGTCCACGTAAAAACCGACATTTTTCATTGGTTTTCTTACGTCCAAACTTATCAACTGTGCTGTTACTTCGACTCATCCTTAACTTAAACTAAACTAATTTGCTATTTTACCTTCTACTTATATAACTTCATAAGGTTTTCATCTTACAAACGCTTATATAGGGTTTGTTATGTTGGGAAAAATAAAACAATGCTTTTACTACAAACAATTTATTTCCTATCGGTTTTATTTATATATATTAAACCATAACATTTATTTTTAAACATGACCATTATTTATAATAATATATACATACATTTATATATATTATATATTATACTGGTTTATGGAAATACAGTTCAGAACATGTTTTTACAAACAAAAGTTGTTCGAATAAGTAATTTTACTTTTCTTGATCTTCTACTTTGTCCATTATTTCACAACCATTTGCACCATCGCTGCGGATGACTACACCATCTTTTACGATATAAGTAATATCGTCGGGATCCACATAATCAACCAAATTAAATTTTGTTACCAAATCACTTGCTAGATCTGGTATATGAATGACAAACTTGGCAAGATCATTATCAATCATTTCAGCACAAAATTCACTCAGGTTTATGGATCCGTAGAGATATTGTCCACATAGATGCGCACCAGCCATAAAATTGATTGCATCACGCACATACTTTCTGTACTGACAGCCAGTTGAATCCAAACAGGAACCATCAAACATTGAAAACTGTAGTATATCTTGAGCCATACGTCTTAATTTGCATGCTAACCAACTTATATACGTATCTTGTTTTTCAGCAACATTGTCACACATCTACAATAGAATAATGAGATTGTGATTGTGTTTTCTGATACTAGGTACCTATTACACTTTTCTTAGATTATCAATTAAAATTAAAAATACGATAAACTATATATTAAAATATTCTTTACACAACATTGTTTATTCTAAACACCCAAAATTTAATAATGCTCTAGTATTACCCCCAGAAAATACATGTGAGCTTTGCCCCAAATATGTTAGGGTAAATTTATCACATGATTTATTCATTATGTCAACAGTTGCCTCTGATAATGTTTCAGCAACACGCTTGGGTAAGAAACTTTCAAATGTTACATTATGTGTTTTATCATATAAAGTAACAACAATACTTTTACCAAAACGTGTTGAAACAAATATTATCTGTTTTATGATATAAATTTTTCCCACTGTTAGTGTTGAAATTTTTCGGTGCTCGAGAAATTCAACATCCTTGTTTATCATATTATTAATTTCAGCCAAAGTCTGCTGTGAAAGACTCATTATTGAAATATGTAATAAAATAACTTTAATAACTTTCACAAAACACACCACAAACACAATATTTCTATTCAACTTTCAAGGCAACAGTTATCAATGCCTGTGTGACTATGCGGCTCTGTAGGAAAGGGACCTTTTTATAGGATAAATTTTCGAGGTAATGGAGGGGGAATAATACCACAAACAATGCACGCTCAAGGTCATGCAACATCAAGGTCATAAAACTTCAAGGTACATTTTCAAGGTCAAGGTGATACCAACACCTGCGTTCAAGGTCAAGGTCATATGACGTAAATTTTCAAGGTCAAGGTGATACCAACACCTGCGTTCAAGGTCAAGGTCAAGGTCAAGGTGATACCAACACCTGCGTTCAAGGTCAAGGTCATGTGACATCATTGAACACCTGCGTTCAAGGTCATGTGACGTCAGAGGAGTGGGGGGTGACAATGAAAGTGTATTAATCCTCTACTCGAGATGTTACGCGGAAACGTGTGTGAAGTGATATAGTGTGTTTGGCAGCGAACGTCAAACTTCAGCGAGTTGACAGTCTTGACTGGTGTTGGGCGCATCTGAATTAAGAATAATCGAGAATCCGGTTATTTTGTTAGAGCATCTGATGAAGAAACAATTCACTACCTGTGCAAGTGCGCTTTTAAAACACGATGCAGGGACGAGAAGAATTAAGTAATACGACACCGGCACAACAAGCTGCAAGCAACAGTAGCCAGCAGTCGTTATGCGAACGCTAATGCCGCCCGATCTATAATCGACAATCTTGTTTAATCTTAATACTTAATACTGTATTTCACATGGGTGAAACTCATATGGGTGACTTCACAACAAAAAAACCGTTACGAAACCTGGTTTGAATAGTTAGGTCCACCAGTTCACCAGAGGGCTCTACGAACGGTCACTACCATGTGCTCTTTTCCGACACACTAGTCTATTGACTATTTCTCCCTCTCATAGTATTAACCTATAAAAAGAGATAGACCTTGTTAAAAACACAATATATAATTCGCCAAGCCACACAAGGATTCTATTATCCGTTTTTGGATAAAAAAGGATGAAGACAATTTCTGTCAATTTTGTGAAATGTAATCCTTCGAACGAATTGTTGGTAAAGAATTGATTTTTTTTTTTAATTTTTATATCATAATTTACCATTTTAAGTCTTTGTTTTAATCCTTTACGGGCCGTTTTACAAGTTCTGAAGAATTTTAGGATAGTTACACGACCTTACATCACAGGATGTATAATCTCAATGTAATATTTACGCTTTGAAGGTGAGATTTGCTGAATTTTGAAATTCAAATTGGATGGTGTCTAATATGTTAAGCACAGTCTTCCTAAAGATCTATCAACCATAGTTTATAGAAGAGGTACACATCTACAGCCCAAGCGAATACGAACACAACTGTATGATTAGTCATGCCGAAGGAGTTTTAATGTTCAGACTCGTGTAAGTTTTTCATTTTGTCCTTTGCCATTTAATATCATAAGTGTTAAGTGTATGCTCCTTATTTGCCTCTATTGTTAGCTGCTTAGATGGCATATGTAACCCATTCAATAACCAAAATCAAGTATTACTGTAAATATCCCGTTTGCAAGAGTGCATTTGGATCTTCGTCTGACCCCAATTGAGTCAATAAGCATTTCTATGCATTTCCCCATACTGATGTTGAAAGAATAAGAGTGTGGAAGATTAGTTGTAATATTAATCCTGACATTGAGTCCAAAAACTTTTGAGTTTGTGAAGATCATTTCGTTGAACGTCAATTTAAGAACTTAGTTTTAAAAAGGCTTAATTGGAATGCTGTTCTGAAAGCTGTCACTGAGCTGTCACTTCCACATTCCGTAGAACCTGGTATTTCAAATTTTTTTAAAAGCAGTCCAAAACAGTATTCAAAACGTAGCCATTCTACTTTTGTAACAAGTACACCATCCACTTCATACAAAGTTGAGGACAAACCCAATTTGATCAGTTCTTGTGCGCTTCTTCCAAATTTTGATATTACTGATCCCAATATTACAGAATTTCTTAATTCAAGTACCTACTGTAGTAGGCAGTTATATTTTCTTCTTAAACAAGGCAGGCCCAGGTTTCTAAGTAAATGTGGGGTTAGGAAATGGGACTGAACAGACAATGTTTTGAGATCAGTCTCGCCTCGCCATTTTATATTTTATTAAATTTTTTCACTGTTTTAAGTTTCTCAGTATTTGATTTAAAAATTATATTTTGTTCAGTGTGTTAGTCATTTTGGTACTAATCATATACATTTTTTTCTGTTGCATGGACCCCTTTCGAGCCCAAATACTGTGTAACAATTTAACTCTGGCTGCAACATTTGATCTGCACCTGAGTAAGATATTTTGCACCTGGCTACGACATTTTACACCTAAGGGCAACATGTTACACCTGAGGGCAATATTTTACACCTGACCAAGACATTTTTGACTTAGATGGACACTTTTAAGAAGGTACCTGGACGGTTATGTTTGCTTTTGTGTCAATTTTTTGTTATTTATTTCGTTTACTTTTTTCATTTCTCAATACTTTCTATTATTTTCTTTCTACCAGAGGCTCTAACTGTTTACATCTTTACCTCTTAGCTGAGCGAAGTTCAAGAGAAAAGCAAGGCAGGAAGTAAGATTCTTATGTAAATGGGTCAAAACTGATAAGTGACTTTACTGACTGAATTTACTTGAACTTGAACTAAGAAAGTGTTCAAAACGTAAACAGCTAATTACTATTGTGTATGAATAGTCAGTAGCGTAACTAAAATACCTGCGTTTGAGATAAAGCAAACATTATTTTGGGGTAACGCTTAAATGTCAAAAATTCACCTATTTGCCTTTAGCAAGCCCGGGTTCATGAAACATTTGAAACCAATTTAGTTACATCACTATTATTAGTTACATATTTGGTTTATTTTATAGAGAATATATTTTATTTGTAGCTATAAAGTATTTCTATTGTTTCGATACCAATTTTTGCCAGAATTTGTTCGCACAATTTTTTTATAGTTGAGTTTAAATAAATCTTAAATGTTTTTTCATAAGCTTTGTTTGTCTTTTACATTGGTACTCATGAGTAACAACAATATTTGGCTTTTAATGACATTTATTGCTTTTTTGATATAATTTTATATAAAATACATGGTTCATTCAGTAAATTCTGAAATTTAGTTAATATATACATGCTATTTTATAATGAATCAATTCAAACGTGATAAAAAAAAAGCGGAGAGCTAAATCGCTTGGTCTGACAATTTATAACCATCTAAAATTTACTGGAAATACGAATATTAAAGATACCATTTTCTAAATTGAAAATTTTATATTACAGTTGACACATACTCGCCAGGAAGCTTCGCAGAATACTTGTCGAATCGAGAGTTTTGTCTCATTTTAATTATTTTATTAGTTCAGAACTCTTGTGTGCGATTTATTCTCGGTTTGAGAAAGTATGACCATATATCTCTGCAATGATAGCTCTCTTGGCTTAATATGTCGCGTCGTCTCCCCGTGTCTCAGTAACGTACATTGCTTGTAACTCGCAATAATATTCATAAGTGTAAACACGCGTCATAGAGAATTATTGGCTGTACCAAGACACGCGACTGCTTTGTTTCGGAGAGGCTTTACCTATTAAGCGGTTCATTTTTATAACAAGTTGCCGAGGCCCCTTTGCAATGATTTAGGAGAATGTATAGGCAATTTTTACTACAGCAGCAGACTTAAATATCTTAGATGGAATATGTGAGTACCTTATTTAATTACTGTTCCGTTGTAAATAATTATTGATATTTCAGATTTATTATGTATATAAGATTTATTGTAGAAGTTGTTATTGGATATATATGGCTTAACCTATTTCACTTGCTTAGAGGTTAAGTGTAAGAATAGCTAATGGCTAAACTTCGTCTTTATTGTCAGTATTCTGTTTTCTTCTTTTTGGTATAATATGCTGTTCTTATGGAATGAAAAGACGTTAATTATTATTATCATTATTATTATTATATTATGTAGGTGTTTGTACTTACTGACTACGAATAGAAATATTCTTTACAAGTACCTACATCCTTAATATATTTGATTATTTCACTCATTCATATTTCGACCATATTTTGACGTAAAAAATGTTTTATAGTGGAAAGAATTTGACAAGTTGTCAAACGAAAATTCGAAACCCAGCATTCGATGACGTAATCAAAACTGATGGGTGAAACAAAACAATGACATGTAAACATTCCCTTGGTAACCTAATAACGCTTTCAGTTTGAGTTAGATTTTTCGTGAAACTTTCGAGTTGCTGAGAATCCTTTGTACATTATAAAAAACACTAAACATAGCATTTCCAATACGTCCGCAAAATAGTCGCACCTAACCTTTATTGTTCTGTGAGTCGCACTTCAACCTTCGAAGTGTGCAGTCGCTGACAGTGACAGTAAATCGCTCCTGTCAGTATTTCGATTTTCAAGAAATTTGTCAAAAAATAATTTTCATCTGTCAAAGTCAAAAAATAATAAAATTGTATTAAATTTCCATACAAATGGAAGCGCAAGGCGGGGGGGATGCCCCCCGGCCAGAGGACGTGTCCATACCCATGTCGGATGATGAAATTATGCCGCAGACGACTTTATCAGTAGAGCAGAGAATTGAAGCTTGCGAGAAGAGGATGGAAGCGGAATGGAAGAAATTACTGGACGAAAACAACGTTAAATGGATAAATAAAATGAGGCAGATGCAGGAGGATAGTTTCACAAGAGCAACGGAGGTTAGAGACTTAAATAAAACGATAGGGGAGTTGAAACACGAATTAAGTAGGTGTCGCACTAATCCAGACACAGACGAGCTAAACTTTAATGTAAATTCACAAATAGACGCTATATTTAACAAACAACAAACAAAACCAATATTAAATGATACTGAAAAGGCCTCTGCTAGCAAACTTAATAATAAACAACTCGACATAAATGCGATAGTCATAGACAAGGCCGGCTCAGGCATGGAATGCGATTCAGAGGTTGATTCGGACAGTAGCGAGCAGTGGTCTAGTCAGGTATCTAGAAAGACAAGAAAGAGACAAAATGTTAACCCTGATAACGCTATTACAAATAGCAAGAAAGTAGCCGGTAGTTCTGCTTGGCCTAATTTACCAAAATCGAGCAACAAAGCCTTACAAAATCACTTGACACAGAAAACGTCACAATCTGTCAATACCCAAGCAGAGCTGCCAGCACGAGCAACGAACACGCTTAAACACGTCAAACCGGTCGTCAATGATGTACTGGAGACGAGCCCTCCCAAGTTGAGAGTTCCTCCAATTGTCATTAGAGATAAAAGCAAATAGGTACAATGATATTTCGGGATATTTGCGATCAGTCAAAATTGACTACGGTCGCGCTGTCACTGTGCCAGAGGGTGTAAAAATACATCCACCCACGCCGGTGGATTACCACAAAATTATTAAATACTTAACATTGAAAAATCTCTATCATTACTCGTTCAGATTTCAGGACGAAAAAGAGTTACATGTTGTACTCAGAGGGGTCCTGGAAACCTGGACAGAAGATAAAATAAAGGATGACTTAAAAGAATTAGGTTTCAATCCCACAAGGGTAATACGCTGGCACAGTCGCAGCGGCGCTCCACTGCCTCTGGTGTTGGTTTTCTTACCGAGATCAGAAAAATCAATTTATGAACTAAGGTTCTTAGACCAAATGTGTGTTAAAGTCGAATCGCAACGTGCGCGCGCTACCATTTCCCAGTGCCATCGTTGTCAGCTGTATGGACACTCTCAATTTCGATGCACAGCTCTCATCAAGTGCCTAAAGTGTGCATTGAGTCATTTTTCTTACGAGTGCCCAAAGCCTCGCGAAGAAAAGGCCAAATGCGCAAACTGTGAGGGTGAACACCCTGCTAATTACATGGGCTGTCCTCGTCACCCGAACAATTTGCGCAAAAATGCGCCAACTAACAACAACAGCGCGCCAAGGCGGAACAATACTTTTAAATGGGGTCAGCAAGACAACAGTAAACTGGCCAATGATGGCAGTGGGAATAGAGCAGACCTCCCCTCACAGGGATCGAAAGCAATGCCAAACGCACTGGAGTCAGCGTTACAAACCACAATGCAAAGCTTCCTTGCACAGTTTTCGAAAATAATGGAGACTCAATTGAAAAATATCGTGAATACTTTTCAGAAAACCGCTGGTTAAATGGCGGCGCAACCGGAGACGGCATATTTGAAAATCGCAACTTTTAACGTCAACAGTATAAAGCAACGGAGACTCGAACTTATAGATTTTGTTGAGAGAAACGAGATAGATGTGTTTCTTATCCAGGAGACTTGGCTAAAGGGAGAAAGGTTTTCGTTTCCGAATTATACGGTGTTCCGAAACGATCGCCTAAATAGACGCGGGGGCGGAACCATGATTCTGGTCAAGAAACACATTTATGCTCAAGTTGTGCCAGGACCTGACAATTGCGCCCACATCGAAGGGACATTCATTTCAATAAAATTTAAAAATAACCAACGCGTTCACCTGGGATCGGTTTACTGTAGCCCGTCGGTAGGTTTCACAGGCAATTGTTTGCAAAAGATTTTTAATAATAATAATATAACGATTATAGGGGGCGACCTCAATGCCAAACATACGGTTTGGGGTTGTAGGTATACTAATCCAAGAGGCCGCACCTTATACAATTTTTCAGACCATCTAAATTACCATATTCTACCGCCGGAGGACCCCACTCACTGCTTTGGGCGTGGTCTTCCGGATATCTTGGACATTTTTGTAATAAAGAACGCACTGCAGATGTCACAGCCAGCGGTTGTTTGTGACCTAAGTTCTGACCATATACCGGTGATAGTCGAAGTGGGTAATCCGTTTGAGAGAGGCCGAGGTTTTGTTACTCACACCTCAACAAACTGGTTAAGATATAACAACATTATGATTAATATTGAGCAGCTGCAACCAGTGCGTGGCTCAATAGATATAGATAATGCCGTAAACAAGATTACAAACCAGATAAACGAGGCGTTGGTACAATCATCTGTTACAAAAGTGTCCGGATATTCAAAATACGGGGCTTTAACAGACGATATTAGAAATCGCATTAGAGTTAAAAATAGATTGAAAAATAGGGCGTATCGAACTGGAGATCCTCGCATCAAGGCGGAAGCCAACAGAGAGGCAAATTTAATCAAGCAAATGCTGGTAGAAAGGCAGTCGAATCTATGGGACGACAAAATCGAAAGTTTATCTATCGAAGACAATTCTGTCTACAAAATGACAAGAACTTTGATTAGAGGCGCACGCGCTCCCATGTCATACCTGAAGAACCAGGACACAGGCGAAGTTCTGATTGATGCTATGGATAAAGCTGAATTGCTCGCAGACAACCTCTTCGAGCAATTCAGCGAAAATCCAACCAACGATGCGACTCGTGATGAGAGGATCTTCAGAACAATACAAATTTTTAGAACGATAAATCATCCGCTGCAGGACTTTCCTCGAGTCACTGTAGACGAAGTAAAGTCCCTAGTTAGTGTCTTGAATATTAAAAAAGCCCCGGGTTTTGACGGTTTAAGGAATGCGGCGTTGCGAAACCTACCAGACCGAGCTTTGGGGAATATAGCAAACATATCCCAGGCTATAATCGAGGAAGGCCATTTTCCGCGCTCCTGGAAGCACGCCAAGGTCATATTAATACATAAAAAAGGCGAGGACCCAACGATGCCATCGAGTTACAGACCGATTAGTCTGTTATCCAGCCTAGGGAAAATTGCCGAGAAAATCATTTTAAGTCGTCTAAATGACTTTGTGTTTGCACGCAACGTTTTGCCTAACGAACAGTTCGGTTTCCGGGCCGAACATTGCACAGTTAGGCAAACGACGCGTTTAACATCTAATATTGTAAAAGGCTTTAACAGGAGAGCGCACACGGGAGCGGTTTTCTTCGACGTAAGTAAAGCTTTCGATAAGGTATGGCATAACGGTCTGTTACTAAAGTTGATAAGGCTCGGAGCTCCGAACTACCTCGTCAAGGTAGTTGGCTCGTTTCTTGAGAATAGAAGTTTTGCGGTCTCGTCAGAAAACGCACTTTCATTGACAAAACGCATAAGGGCGGGAGTGCCGCAAGGCTCACCTCTCTCTCCGATGTTGTATAACATTTACACTCATGATATTCCGCGAGATAGATTCACGCAGCTCTATCTTTTTGCTGACGATACAGCAATTACTTCAACTGCCAAATCACCGCGCATTGTCGTCAGCCGGATGCAGCGTCACGTAATCGAGTTGGAAAAATGGCTTTCGGCTTGGAAGATTCGCCTGAATCCTACTAAGACGAAGGCCATATTTTTCTCGAAAAGCCGCGTACGTCGGCCTGAAACAAGGCTCAAAGTCAACAGAGTCCAAGTAAATTGGTGCCAGGAAGTGAAGTACCTGGGACTTATCTTTGACCAAAGACTGAACTGGAGGCTCAATTCAATAAATAGAGTGAAGCTTGCACTGCGACAGTTAGGCTCTATCTACCCCCTGCTTCACAGGCGGAGTAGACTTGCAAATAGGACAAAGGTCAACCTCTACAAGGCATTGGTCAGGCCAGTTCTCACCTATGGTGCACCTTCGTGGTGCAACATAAGCAGAGCGGAACTAAATAAGTTCCAGGTAATTCAGAATAGGGCGCTGAAAATTATCGCAGATGTCCCGAGGTACACTATGAATCGCGTGTTGCACCAGGACTTTCGCATACCAACTATTAATGAGTTCTTTTTAAAAATCATTACGAACTATTACGGACGTACGGACGTTTCGACAAACCCACTGATCACTGACTCACATACGAGAGCGAGACAAAATGCGACCTACAAATTACCTAAAGACTGGCTCCCCGTCGGTATATAGTAGAGAAGCACTAATAGTAGAGAGGCACTATCACATTCCTAGATAACGGATAGAGGCGCGAAGAATATGCAAACTAAAATCTTCAGTTACAACACACACAGCGCAGCATACTTAATAAAGGCAACAGCCGATAGCAATAGTTTCCTTATGCGAAAGTACCTAAAAAGTAGCCGAGGAATCAAAAGATGTCAAAGGGATGCCCTGACGTAATACCCCATTCATGAACCAATGTAATACGTCTGCAAAATATAGCAACTGCACTTTTTATATAAATTGTAATTTTGCATCTACCTCTAAGCAGTAGTTTTGTTATACTTACTTAATTTTGTTCATTATTTTTCTCAATACATTTATTTATTAATTTCGCAGTAGTTTTCTTTACAAAAGATAATGTTGTTTAATATTTTTGTCAGTAAATTTAATTATTAGTTTTCTTTTATTTTTAAGTCGAGAAATAATCTTACCAAATACCATTCGTGCATCCAATTTTTCCTGTGGAAAAATCTGGAAAACTCGTTTTAAAGCAATTTGTTTAAAATTATCGACTTGGATTTTTATCACACTCGTACTTTTTGTTAAACAAATTACTTGTCAACTCGTGGTATTACCCCCGATTAATTTTAACAAATACGACCCCTAGAGGCATTTCACTATAATTACATTCTGATCACAGATGATCGACGTGTAATTTTATTCTTACTTAACCCGTAAGGACCATGTCAGGGTCAAATTTGAACCCTACACATTTCTAACTAGAGATTTTGCTAGTCAAACATAGATGGAGCTGCAAGAGCGTCCGTCTAATCTTCGAGCGAGTAATGATTTGTCAATTTATGAAACAGGGGATAGTTTGTCTTGAGTTTGCGTGAAATATAAATAATGGCGGGTGCAAGAGCATTAAAACAAAATGAACTTGAGGAAGAGGCGCAGAACATTATGTATTTTGGATTGAATAGTGACAGTGACTTTTCAGATCAAGCTAGTGAACATAGCGATCATGAAACGGAATCCGAACAAGAAATAGAGGATGAAGATAATAAAAGAAGCATAGAAAATATGACTGAAAGTAACGAAAGCAGCAGCGGTACTTCTGATGCTGAGGACGGTAATTCTAAAAGTTATTTTTATGGAAAAAGTAGATACAAGTGGGCCAAAACGCCTCCTGCACCTTCTCGTACTCGAAAGAATAATTTGATAAGTCATTTACCTGGCGTTATTGGCGAAGCGCGAGCTACTATGCCTAAAAAGCCTATTGAGGCTTTGGAATGTGTTATTAGTAACGATACGCTGCAAATAATACTCGAAAGAACTAAAAAAAGAATCACTACTAAGTCCACCAAGTACAACATGCATGATCTTGCTTGTCAGCACACAAACCATTTAGGCATTGTTGAAATGAAAGCATTTTTAGGCCTATTGTATCTAGCAGAGGTATATCGAAGATTTGAGATCATTATTTGCAACCAATGGTACAGGCCGTGATATTTTTAGAGCTACGATATCTTTAAATCGTTTCTAATTTCTACTGTGTGCTTTGATGATCCAACTATACGACCACAACACACATTACCTCCTTAATGCCTTCATTTACACTGGCAAGGAAACTCACAAAAAAAATCCAAGAAAACTATCCATTCCTACGATAGACGTGTTGAACCTTATTACACCAATATCCGAAACTAACAGAAACATTACTGCGAACAACTGGTTTTCATCCATAGAGCTAGTAAAGGAATTAACAAAACATACCATCACCTACGTCGGAGCACTAAAAAAAAATAAGAGGGAAATTCCTCTTGAATTTCGACTTCATAAAGACGAACCTTCTAATTATGTTGAGCCCAAGGAAAATATTTGCCAAGAGAACTTCGAATTATTATACTTAAAATTTCTGACTTTTAAGAACCAGAGCCTACGGTAGATCAAGAAGAACGGGGCAAGAAAAGGGGATGTTGTCAAATTTGCCCCTATCAGAAAAAGGAAAGCACTATATGTAATAAATGCAGAAGACTTACTTGCAAAAATCATGTGATTATGAAGGTGTTACGCCAAAATTGAGTTGACAGGTAATGTCAAGACATGTCTGTCATTTCTTCGGTTAAAATGTTAAATAGGTTTTTAATATTGCAGAGAGCAGTGATGAGGCCAACAATTCACGAAATTGGATTTGAAAACCTCAAAAAAAGTTTTTTTTTTGTTAAATTTTTTATTACTAAAATGTAAGTAAATTTGTATTACAGGTTCATTTCTTACTTAATTAAATATTTATAATAGGATTTTTTAAATATATTTTTCTTATAAACTTATTACTGAAGTGGCTCAAAATTGATAAAGGTGAAAAGACATTTGAAACATAATTTTAGCTTTAAAAAAAAAATGAGGGTCTACTTTAACCCTACCATGGTATGAACGTTACAATTTTCAGCCATGGTACTAACGGGTTAAATTTCTACGTTTAAAAAAAACCTTAAATACCTACTAAGTTGTTATTTAACAATAATCCTTAGGTTCTAATAGCACACATAAGACTAACGTGTAGAGATATCGCACTTTACTCTCACTGAAACTATTTAACTAATTCAAAGGGTACCCTCTTGAGTCTTACTTTTTTACCCTTGTTATCGATGAGCTGGATAGCCTCGATATTACAGGAAACACTATGTTTTTTAGTACTTTAGTCTGAAACTGCTGCATTATACATTTTCCTCCTACCAGCCGTTGTCTTTTTGGGTCTTAAGATCCTGGTTTCTCAAGATCTGCTTCTTCGTCGTAAGAAGAACTTGTATGCGAGCTGCTTGACGATGCTACAAGGGCTTCCATACTCTCATCGACCTCCCAGTTCTTTTTACAATTTTTTCACGAGTTCTCTGTTTTCTCTCTTCGCACCTTTGCTCAGTTTCAGTCAGCTTCTTGTCTGCACCATACATAAATTCCGGACGATCTATATTTCGTTGACTCGTCGACTGACCAAAAACTGTATAATCTTCTTTAACTTTTAACATTCTAAATGCGATTGCGTGAGCGATATCAAACACATCATTTAATTTATCGGCAAACGTTGTTTCCTTTTCCTTTGGGGCGTCTGTTGCTTTATAAGATTATTTTTCCCACCTCTTAGTTCTTTATATAAGTGTTATAATTTTTTTATACAATGCTGTAGATCTCGAGTTGGAACACGGGCTTTGTTTCAGAATACAAGTACTTCCTCAATTACTAATTTGGCACTTTGATGAAGATTTAACCTTACTTGGCGCAAGTTAAAGAACAGGACACTTCTTAATACATCTTTATTTTTAAGGAAGTTTACTTTCAGTAATTTGTGACGTGTATTTGCTAATCAGGTACGCCCAAGTATCTTTTCTTAAACTTCGAGTAATCGACATGACGGAGGAAAAAAACACAGCTTACACAAATCACCTTATATCACAAATTTAACGTTCTCTTTTTGAGAGATAGATTAAAACTAAACCTTGCTTTGAAATATGAATTGAAACTAAGCAGTAATGAGAGCTCCAGGGAATTTTTGACCCGCTCTAGGGAAAACAGGTACATCGGCAGGTAAGTAAAATAATAATAATCTTTTGGAAACCCCAGACAGACTTCAAAAAGCCGTTAATTAAATTTGGTAATGTTTAACCATAAAACCATAAATATCTAAATACTTTGTTATACATCATAATATTCTTGTCATTTATAAAAAAGAATGATAAAAATGCGTAAATTTAAATTATGTGTACAATAAAATAGTTTAAATAAGGGTAACACTTTTAAGAATGAGACTAATTTATTTACTTTAGGCCCGTATTGTCAAGAAACAAAACAACAGAAAGCGTGATAAAATTAGCTAAGATAATTTTTTTAGGCATCATACTTTCGGTTGTTGGCGGCAGCCCTTATTCTTATTTTAAATAAATTATGTTCGTAGGATATCATTTTTGTAGCCAAACAAACACTTTTGAAGGGTGAGAACACATAAATTCAAAAACAAAAAAAAAACTCATATAAAGATGGGCCACTCTACTGTATTGCCACAATTAACAAAAAATCAATTAAATGTTTTTATTCGCAGAAGAAAAAGGTTTTCCTCATTGTACTTATGTAGTTGGTCATGATACTTCTAATGTGGGATAGGGATAGATAATCCGAGAATGTAAAAAATGATTTACTCGTATCTATTAGTTTAATAAAACTAGTTTTCTCTGTTATCCATAAACGAATATATATTTAGACTTTATTTTCACTTTAACTGTAAAAGATTTATACTAACCTTTTTTCCCCAACTGACAGAGTAAAGAAATGTTATATCAATTTTTATACACAATTTATAATTTTTATTGCTCATTAATTTGTGGCAGCAAGTATGAAATATCGCTATTGTAAATACGCTAAAGCTTAAAATAAGAATACAAAATAGTTCTGTGCTAAAAAAAAATAATTTTATCATTTTGAATTCAATAATTTTAACTATTTTACCACAATATTTATTTGCATTTATTACAAATTTGCGAGAACTGCTAAATTCCCAATCTTAACTCGAGATAGCTCATTGTGCTCTGTGCTTCATTACTTAACAATTCAAATCTCGACATGTAGACTTGTTTTATTGATCATTGTAATTTCCTTTAGATATCTGTCACGGGATTAGTTGCGCAATTTGCATTGTCTCAGATACAGCTGTGTTAAGTAAATTTAAATATTCCTAGACTACTAAGAGATCCGTGCACTATTTGCATGTAATTAATTAGACAACCATGTACAACATTGTATAAGCTAATCAATTTCTTAATAAGTTTATACTGTCGCTTATTTAGGAACGAATTTATATACTAGCTTCCCTAGTTCATAAAAATATTTAAGCTATCATTAATATTTTATAATAGTAATTTTGCTCTCCAGAACAAGATTTTTTATTATTCTCTGCTTAAGCTGAACTTTCCTTTTATTAGAGTCATATTATGAGTAAGATTAAATTGGTACGGTGCAAGTGGGTTTTAATACAGTTAAGCCCCGGGAACACTAACGGAAGTTCGATGGTTATAGACATAATAACATGATAGTTCTGGGTAGAACTTTTAGTTGTAAAGTGAATAAAAAGAGTTTTTTAGGGTGGGTATTATAAAATTTAATTGACAGATTAACGAAGGTTAACTTGTGGATTGAAGTATGGAGGGCTTTAGGAAGGAGACCGATCGCAATACATCGATTCCGGTCCCACTTTTGCATTGCTTCAAAAACTGCCGCCAGGATCGCATTGTTCCATTAGCGCTGCAAATTTCATGGGTTCTTATGGGAGAATTAACTGTTTTATCGAAATTAGTTAATTTAAACAGTCTACAGACCGAGATATGTGTGAGAGGCGGGTGCGGGATACTCCCTAGATACATAATTCTAGCATGTAAAAGGGTGTATTGCATTCTAAGACACTGTATTATTATTACCAGGAGGATTAATTTTTTCAAATACTGGCGGTCTTTACTCTTTATAGACACTCAAAAAACTTCTCGTTTGGAAAGGAAATAATTACACAATCTGCACGTTACTATACCGGGTGTTGCATCGTCGAGCGGGACATAGGAAATCCCATGTAATTTTAAATGGGGTCAATTATTGGCTTCCCTAATTATTTTAGAGAAAAATTCTATTTAGGTTTATTAAAGAGCACTAAAACCCACATTCATTTTTATGGCCCCGTATTTGCGGGCACCAGTCAAGGTAAAAGATGACTGTCAAATAAAGTTGTCATTTTAAAATGTGTGCTTTATTGTTATAAAAACTCGTACATCGAAAATATTAAAGGTGTATTTATGAGTACAAATTAATCTGAAAAAAACTAAAATAAAGTATCCAATTACAAGGTTAATTATGACATTTTACATGTTTCAATATTTTACTAATTAATAGGTAGTTACTATTAAATTGTTAGAACTTTAGGATTTAAGAAGATGTTCAAATATTCCTCAAAATGACAACTTTATTTGACAGTCATCTTTTACCTTGACTGGTGCCCGCAAATACGGGGCCATAAAAAGGAGAAATAGTTAAAAAGAAATCGGCGATAACCCGTAAAGGGGCTCATCAAAAATGTCTAAAGTTATTCTTTTGAATGTGGGTTTTAGTGCTCTTTAATAAACCTAAATAGAATTTTTCTCTAAAATAATTAGGGAAGCCAATAATTGACCCCATTTAAAATTACATGGGATTTCCTATGTCCCGCTCGACGATGCAACACCCGGTATACATTTTTTATTTAAATTCAAACTAAAAATAAATTAACGTATGTTCATTATAGGTAGTATATACACCTTTTAACAGACCTGAAAAGAAGAAGATTCTTAACTTATTTATTTCCCAACTAACTTTACAAAAGATTATAAATGGGGATTTTAAAATTAAATTGAAAAGAAACGGAATAAAAATTATAGTATACCTACCTACAACAACCAAAAAATTAAATTGAAAAAAAAAATTTTTAACAATAAAATAATTAATATATTAATAAGTTGCTAAAACTTTTTTTGAACAGTATAACAAAAATAGAAATATCTTATATTTTCAATAAATGTTTTTTTAATAAATATTTAAACCTTTTTTATAGGTATTGATTGTATTTTTAATTGTTTTTGGAATATTAATTAGAAACTTTTATTATTCTATCATATATATACAATAGGTAGATATCTATAATTGATTGTTTTCCAAAATTGTAGGTATAGGTAATATAATTAGGCGCGGGGGGCCTTGAATGCATTTTATGGTTTTATTTTGTAATTTTTTAAAGGATTTAATATTCGACGAACTGTCAAACTGATATTAAATATTGAAATTTTGAGTAGGTAGGTACCTACCTACCTATATTGTAAAGTAAATATTTTTTAAAAGTTTTAAGGGGACGTAAGTAGGTACCTATTATAATATCTTAATTTGTATAAAATACCAATTAAAGGAGAAATATTATTTCTTAAATTATTAATTCCTTTTTAAAGTTAGTTTAACAGTTCGTAACAATGAATACATTTTAATTAAATTTTGATTAACATTATCAAAAATTTGGTTAATAGAAATACGTCCATTGTCGGATAATCTATCTTTAAGATCTATGATGACAAAATTGAGGATAGACGACACAGACAGACGAGTAACGAAAGACCACTATTAATAAACAATATTGTGAACCTTTTGTGGTTTTTGCTTACCTTAGGGGCTTGAAAAAGACTAGGATTTTTCTCACCACGATTTTTCCTGAGCTTTCTATCAGACGAATATCCAGTTTTACACCCCGGCACGAAGCAAACGCTACTTGTAAAACATTGTACGCCACTCATTGTTTATATTACTAACGCAAAAAAATTATTCCGAAGCTTATTTTTCAAGATATTCGAAAAAAATACCGCACTTGCCTATCAAAACCTGCGAAAAATAGCCGGTAAACGTGCAGTGGCGCCCTCGACGGCCAACCAGCGAAGTAACGAAAAACAGGGACGTAAATTTAAAATTCGGCCATATTCGATCGGCCTCCTTCCTAAAACCCTCCATACGTTGAAGTTAAGTTGACCACCTCAATGTTAAAAAGTTTAACATAACTGATGCACAGAAATGACAGATTTTGGTTGGTTTCACAAATCACCGAAATAAATTTAGATACGTAAGCTGGGTGTTCCTGCCAAACATTATTATGTTGTGTTTCGATCGCATTTTATAGATGGCGCCGGTAGTGGCATCGCCCAATTTGGTACATTGAATATAAGGATCTATGTTTTTTAGCAAGTGTTTTATTCACCCCGACGTCCGGTTAGAAAAACAACCCAAAGCTATGACAATATTGTTTATTGGAATGGTCTAAGTCATGTCATGTGCAACTTGATGATAATAAAAAAAAGTAGAAGGCATTTCAAACAATGTTGTTGTTTCTACGAAAATAACTTTCTTAATGTAAAGACGAAATTAATCCATAACTGTCATTAACTCTTTAACATATTATACAAATTAAATTTATTTGTGTGACTCGTTCTTAAAGTTATTTTTTATATGCTCGTTATGAAAACTCGACTTTCTTTCACCATCATAAATGCTTAAAGCACATATTTTTTAACCTGTTAAAAAAAGTAGATCCGAGTGAAAAAAAGTTCCACAACGGGTCACATCGCATTAGGTGAGAGTGAACAAATGAACCGTTATAGCACTTTTTTCACTCTGATTTATTTCTGGACCCCGCGACTCTCGCTATAAATAGTTTCTGATATTTAAAATAGGCCTATAGATTAACTTGAACCAACCCATGCAGTCATTCGTTTACGATCGTAGAATAAATATTGTATGAAACTCGGGCATAAAGCGTTTTTTTTTTCACTCCTGCGAGTTGCGGCATTTGCCTTCGGCTCAATCCCAACCGTGAAAAAAAGTACTACTTTATCCTCTTGTTGCATAAAATAAAATTATTAAACTAGAAAGAGAAATCAAATCTCTCCAAAGTCGAATGTGTTCAACGAGGTAGTAGGTCGACCAGAGGCGTTTAAGGAATCTGAATGATCAATAAGAATTTTTCACCCGACAAGATTTTTAGTGTTAGGTATGCGATAGAAGCAGGGAATGGCAAAATACGGAGAATAAAAGGGTAAAAATAGGAAATTCTTCGATATTGGCCAATATATACACATATTGAGAAGGCTTACTGAAAAATACTAGGAAACCGTTATAAAACCTAAATCAAAATTGGAACATGTACCAATTAAATCTGTAATGTTTCTTAAGACATGGAAAAAGTCATAGGAATGAACACTTGAACAGGGCATTTTATACACCTCAGTCATCAAGATTGGTGTATAAATATTGTTTGGTAGGCAAAGTGTTTAGCATTGGGCGAAATTGATCTGGAATTATTAATTTGTATGCGTACCCGATGTACTTGCTGCTGGGTGAGATTTGGTGTCCGGAAAAAAGCCCACAGGAAATAAACGCACAGGAAATAACCGCACAGAAAAAAGCGCACTATTATGTAAGCGCACAAGAAATATCTGAACGTGGAAAAATGCGCACACGGATAAAATCGCACACGGAAAAAATCTGACGTGTATAAATGCGCACATGGAAAGGAACGCAAATATTTTATTATATTAATTAATAAGTAGGCCATTCCTTAATAAAGACAAAAAACAACGAAATTATTTAAGAGCCAAGCAGTCACTGTTATGATTCATGTCCACAGAAAGCTGAAACAAACATCGCTAAATGCCTAATGAAAAAAGAGATAACAGAAGTGCCACCTCCAGCAATGTTATTGGGAAGACATTGTCAGGAGTAAGCAAGGATACACTTGCTTACCTGCCAAAGCAATCATCCCTTGCTAGAACTCTTCAAAATCAAAAGGCAGACAAGCACCTGCCGAATTCATCCAGGATAGATTTTGCAATTCCTGAGAAATACTCGGACTTAGTGTTATGTTATGTATAAAATAGGATTTTTTTGCTTTTAAAGAAAAAAATAATACATTCCTGTATAAATATTGCAGTTACGGTCAAGATTTTAAATTCTTTAAGTTTTCTTCAATATGACTCTCTATAATTTAAATTCATCATTATTCTAAGTGCTCGTTTTTGGCAAACGAAAACTTTTACAATATCTCTGCAATTTCCATACATGATAATTCCATATCGAACATAAGACTCAAAATTGGCATGATATAACATTTTTTTAGTTTCTGAGGGTACGTATCTTCCCAATACTCGAAAACTATAACATACATTATTTGACTTACTCACAATATATCCAAAAATGTACCTAATAACTTGGTGCTATTTTGTATATCAATGTTACAATCATTTTTTATCTGAAAACTTTCAGGTTGTTCAATCCGTGATCTGTTTGTCCTGAACATGGTTAGACCAGTTTTAGAGCTATTAATAATTAGTTTATTTTAGAAAAACTAATTCTCAGCTCCAGCCATAAACACTTGAACATTCTGTCCAAGGGTGGTCACGTCTCTATTAGTCAACAGAATATTAGTGTCATCGGCATAATTAGTGATTTTGCAGGTATTATTCAGAGAATAGAGTTCTGTTATGTTATTGATGTAAACAATGAATGAAATTGGGCCAATAACGCTACCTTGTGGTATTCCAATTAAAGTATTTTTTGTTTTGGACAAGACCCTGTTTCTACCTTTACCTATCACTACTTTCTGTTGCCTTTCTACAAGATATGATTTAATCCACTCAAGAGCTGTTCCCCTGATGCCACACAGACTTAATTTATTTATAAGAATATCATGTAATGTGTCATAAAATGCCTTTTGCAAATTAAGGAACAACCCCAAAGGGATATTATCCCTTTCCAGGGCTTTAAAATATCCTGAACAAATACAAAAATTGGGTTTGGGTGGATTTTCCTTGTAAGAATCAGTGTTGTATGTGGTTAAACAAATTATTTTCATTCATAAAACTTGAAATTCGTTTACACATATTATGTTCAAATATTTTAGAGAATGATGATAGAAAACTGATTGGACGGTAATTTTCTAAATTATTGTAGTCGCCTTTTTTTTTAAATGGGTGCTACAACAACATGTTTTAGTTTATCCGAAAAAATACCAACTATAACTTAGTTACTGATAACAAAGACGAGTGGTTCCAAAATTCTCCCAATGATAAACTTTATTATGCTTGTTGAGATTTCATCATACCCGCAACTGAACTTATTCTTTATTTTACTAACAATTTGTAACATTTCGTCTTCGTTTGTTAACTCTATTTGAATGGATGAAGGATTACATTCTATATCGGAGCTAAAAGGTATATTTTTTAATTGTGTTAACAAGTTTGGCGCAATATTTACTAAAAAGAAATTAAATTTGTTTGCCATTGTCTGTTGATCACCTTCAATTATAATATCGTTTCCACTATCTTGTCCCTTTATTTCTTTTGAGATTTTCCAGGCGCACTTACTCTTATTATCCGAGTTATTTAACCTATTTGCATAATTTTGTCTCTTTGCTTGCTTTAATAACTTATCACAGTGTCTTTCTTTATTAATATATAAGGTCTTAAATCTACTATTTACATTTTTCATTATACAGGGTTAGGAGAAATTACTAGAACGGTCGATTATTTCAAAAGATATACGAGTTAGCAAAAAATGCCTTTATAAAAGTTGTAAGGCTTTTAGAAATGTACATATCTGTAATAAACTGGAATATACAGGTATGCCCAAAAAGTTGTGGAGAGTCAAAGTTATATTTTTTTTAAATAGAACATCCCGTATATTATTACTCATTTTAATCGTCCAGTCAATTCTAAACATTTTCTATTAACCATATTCTATGTCTAAATTTATTAGTTTCCGAGATATCATGACATTTTGATCAGTTACAAAACACAAAATAAAATTCAGTAAACAATTTAATAACTTCACATGAAAAAAAAATCGGTATAACAAGTCATGGAAACACAGCTCTATTTTTTAATAAATGTTGAAAATGGCCCCCATTTACTATCTGACAATGATACAAATTATCGCAAAAATATCTTTGGGTATTTAAAACCATTTCCCTTGTTATTCTCACACTTTCATTTAAAATTTTAATTCTTAATTCTTCTAAATTATTGGATTTGTTCCGATAAACATTGTTTTTCAGGTGACCCCAATAAAAGAAATCTAAGGGCGAAAGATCGGGGGATCGTGAAGGCCACTCGATAGGCCCTCTTCTTCCTATCCATTTTTTTGGGAACGTGACATCCAAAAATTCTCTAACTTTACGAGAAAAATGCGGTAGAGCTCCATCTTGCTGATACCAGGTTACGTTAATATCGAGAGTTAAATTGTTTATTGTTGGAACTATTTCTTGCCGAAGAAGCTGGAAATATCGTTCACCATTCAAATTTCCCTCGATAAAAAAGGGTCCAATTACATGTCCCGCTAACAATCCAGCCCAGACATTAACTTTTTCTGGGAACTGTGTATGCAGTTCTTCATAACAGTTTGGGTTATTTCGCCTTTAGTAACGGTAATTTTGTTTATTGACCATTCCGTGTAGTGTGAAGGTCGCTTCATCCGAAAAAACAATGTTTGGAAAATGCGGATTCTTTTCAATCTTTCTCGTAATTATTTCGCAAAATTTTAGTCTTCGATCATAGTCAACATCACAAAGTTCTTGTACAACATGAACTTTGTATGGATGCATTTTCTCAGTATGAAGAACGGTTCTTACAGATTTTTGATCAATTTCATGATCCAAAGCAAGCTGATTGGTGGATTGTCTGGGATTTTCTTGTATCGAAAGCAGAATGTCTAATTTTTTATCATCGGCGGTAGCACTCCTAGGTCTTTCAGATCTTGGTCGGTTTTTTACACTTCCAGTCATTCTGTAACGCTCCACAGTTCGAGAAACTGCATTTTTTTTAATTTGCCTATCTGAGTGCAAATTGTTAAAAATATCACATACCTCCTGATATGATCTCTGCTTATCGCCATATCCCCTTAAAATTAAAATATCAGTTCTCTCTGTTTCAGTAAGTGAAAACGCCATGCTATTTTCTTTTTTGCTCAATTCTGACAAATGTCAAAGACCATACCTAATTTGTTGCTAAGGTAAATACGACTACGTTCGAATAGAGCATTGTTATCCGTTATTATTTAAAACGCCGATATCTCGGAAACTAATAAATCTAGGCGTAGCATATGGTTAATAGAAAATGTTTAAAATTGACTGGACGTTTAAAATAAGTAATAATATACGGGGTGTTTTATTTAAAAAAATATAACTTTGACTCTCCACAACTTTTTGGGCCTACCTGCATATTCCAATTTATTACAAGTATGTAGATTTTTAAAAGCCTTACAACTTTTATAAAAGACATTTTTTGCTAACTCGTATATCTTCTGAAATAATCGACCGTTCTGATAATTTCTCCTAACCCTGTATAAAGAGCATCTAGCTGGCTTTTACACTCAGTAATTTAAGGACTGTGGGAGATATATATTGTGGATGTATTAAAGTTCCTTTCTGGTACTTCTGTAAGAGGGAAACATTGGTCAAACTTGTATCAAATAAATACCCTATCGAACAAAAGTAGAGCAACACTTTCGAGAAATGAAAGAAACCTTGATTTTATAATATTAGATGCATGATATCGTATTTAAATACCTACATCGTGTCTTAAATATCAAAGTAGGCGGCTGTTATCGGCGGCAACAGTTTTTTAAATAATCAAGACAAATGAACTGATATTGACGTAAACTTTCAAATACAGTATTGTAATGCGTCAAAAGTAAAGCAACATTTTAATATTTTCCTAAAAAAGAAAGGTTTTGGTGAGAGTAAAGGTTAAAATATTTTTGCAGAGTTTATTTTATGTTTAATTAATATTTCTGTGCTGGATTAATCATGCCAAGAGGTATTCCAATTTCAAAAGAATTAAATCAGAGTAGCGAATGCACACTTGGAAGGTACAATACAAGCCACAATTTCAAGACTGTTTGTTTTACCAAGATACAGCGTATCCAAAATAATTTCAAGTTACATTCAGAGGGGACAATTATTAGAGAATCTACCGAAATCGGGAAGGCCGAGAAAAACAACAATTTGGACAGACAGACGCATTTAAAGAATTTCTCAAAACGATCCTTGGATGTCTGCACCTAGAATAATTGCTGAAATTCCCGAAATTATGGTTAATCCACGGACAGTTCAAAGAAGGTTTGTAGACGCAAAGTTATTTAGTAGACGCCCGGCTAAAAAGCCCCTTATTTCGGCAAGAAATAGAGTGGCTAGGCTTGAATTTGCACGCCGACATTTAAATTGGATAGTAGACGAGTGAAAAAAAGTATTATTTAGCGATGAAACGCGTTATAAAATTTTCAATTCTGATGGAATGAAGCGTGTAAGACGGCCAGTCAACACAAGGTTCAATCCCAAATAAGTAACACCCACAGTTAAACATGGCAAAGGCAGTGTTTTTCTATAGGGTTGTCTCTCATGGAATGGGGTGGGTCCTTTAAACTTCACTAATGACACCACGGATCGATTTGTCTATAGAGATATAATGCAAAATGTAATGTTGCCTTATGCAGAGTGGGAAATGCCGTTGCGTTTTATTTTCCAACAAGATAACGATCCAAAACACTCTTCACCAATTGTTCAAGAGTGGATTCAAGAAAATAACGTTCGGGTTTTGCAGTGGCCGTCACAATCCCCAGACCTTAACCCCATTAAAAATCTATGGGAAGAAGTTGAACGTAGAATTCGTACACAATTATTTTCAAATAAATTCAAATTCAAATTCAAATAGTTTATTGTGCGGACATAAAATAACACAAATGGACACGGTACATAAAATGATACAAACACCAAGCCCTACTAATTATAAAAGTAAAAATTTAGATATATGATCATCTAAAACACTAATTACAAGGGGAAAAGAAATAAATCTTAGACAATTTTAAGGTAGGTTCATTAAATTAAATATAAATTACATTAAAATAGGTAATAAAGGAGAGAGAAGGCTCAGGGAGAGCATTTTTTTTTCTATTTTTCATTAGTCAATTAAAAGCAATTTAGATTGACATTGCGCCTAAAACCGTCATTTATGAATTCGGCCTTTAATCTAGTTTTTAAAGTCGGAATGGAGATATTACGAAGATCCAGCAGATTGTTGCGGATGAAAGGAGCACAGTAGGAAAAAGATGCCCGAAACGAAGATGTTTTATGTTTGGGGATATCCAAACGATAATCGATTTCTCTTAAGCCTCTAGTATGTATATCAGTCCGTCTTTTTAATTTAGTAACCAAGTACTGTGGAATACCAGAATTAAGGATTCTTTGTATAAAACAGGCATAGTGAATAAAGCGAGTTTCATTAAGCTTGAGCAGTTTAAGTTCACGTAAATATGGTGTTATATGAGCGAACCTAGGCACAGGCGTCACAAAACGGACAGCATGATTAAACATCTTCTGCAGCTGGTTGCGAGCCTCATTAGTAATGCAAGGACCATAGACAACATCACAGAAGTTAAAGTGGGACATAACCAAGGAAACAACAAGTGTTTTCTTAGTTTCGGAGTCAAGGAGATCCTTAAATGGTAGTAGGTATTTAAGGCTAAGATATGCCTTCTGACAGATAAGATTAACATGTTTATTAAACTTGAGATGAGAATCTATAATAAGTCCTAGATTCCTGGCTGACTTTACAGTGGAGATTGGATCACCACAAATACTCAGTGGAAGTTCACTACAGGAATGCAGAACTTGTGGCGAACCGACAAGGAGATGGACTGTTTTAGAAGGATTCAGCACGAGACCATTCTTCTCAGACCACGCTCTCACAAGGCCCAAGTCAGTATTAATAAATGAGCACGCTTGACTCCTGTCGTTTGGTGAAAACTGGAAGATGAGTTGGATATCATCAGCAAACATATGAAGTTCACAATGCTCTGGGACATTCTCCAGGTCAGCCAATAAGATTGAGAAAAGGAGAGGACCCAAGACAGATCCCTGGGGGACCCCGGACTGTAGTTCTTTCAGTGATGATATGGATATGGAAGAGTCATCGTTATTATCCAACATAGTTTTTTGATATCTATGTTTTAAGTAGCTGGCTAACCAGTCATTAATATTGTTCAGAATCCCATAGTGATCGAGTTTGGCCAATAAACAGTCAAAATGAACAGTATCAAATGCCTTAGACAGATCTAGCAGAGTAACCGAGGTAAGTTTTTGATTTTCAAAACCATGGAAGCATTCAACGACGATCGAACAAAGGCTGGTGCATGCCCCAAACCCCTTCCTAAAGCCAGACTGCCTAATGAGTAAAATAGAGTTCAGCTCCAAGAACAATGATAATTGATGGTGAAGGACAGATTCAGCTATTTTGAGGGGGACGGACGGAAAGCAGGCTTATCGGTCGAAGATCACTAAAGTTATTTATTCTGGCATTCTGCTTTTTCCCTATAGGCCTAATAATAGCCACCTTCCAGACGTCAGGAACTACACCCGTCTCGAACGATACATTTATTAGATGAGTTAGGGGTCTTAAGATGTACACCAAGGCCAACTGGAGCATTTTAGCAGAGATGTTATCATGTCCCATCATGTGTGGCTTTTGCTTCAGGATTAAGTGCTTTATCAAATTCTCATCGACGTGAGAAAACTGAAATGAGGTGGTAGCGTGAGGAACAATCATTGCTAAATAAAATCAATGAAGTATGGACAAACCTTCCCGAAAATACTGTTCAAAATTAATTGCCTCAATGCCGCGACGTTGTCGGCAAGTAATAAAAAATAATGGATATTCTATTAACTATTAACATAATATTTCTAGCTATTGTAATAATTATTATATGTGTTTAATGTTTTTTTATCGTATTATGTAACATAAAATATTGTTGACACAATTTGTTGCTTTACTTTTGTCGCACTTCATTTCGTCGATTTTTATAATTATAAATATTTCTCTTCCTTCATTTCGTTTAAAGTGTACCAAAATATTGTGAAATATTACTAATATTGTGGGGATAATATTTTATTAAAATTAGCTGGGGATCACAATCATATAATTAATTTTTTAAATTCAAAGGAATAAAAGCACTTTGTTGCTCTACTTTTGTCCAATAGTGTATATACAGGGTCGTTGGTATGTATGGAAACGGTCGATTATTTCTTAAAGTAAAACAGTTAGCAAAAATATTTTAGACAAAAGTTTTAGGACTTTTTAAGGTCTATTAGAATTTAAAAAAAAATAAGTATACAGGATGAGTCGAAATGCCGTAGAAAATCAGAGTTACTTTTTTAAATAGAATATCCTATATTTTAGAATATTTTTGGATGTTGCATGAAATAACAATTATTTTTTAATAAGTGCATTATAAGTCTAACCCCAATAGTTTCCGAGATATCGACTTTTAAAAAATTACATTTTTGAACTTTGACAGCTTCCAGCTTTCTAACGGTACGTCTTAGAGTAGAACGGCTTACATATCCCTATGTTACTTTTTTATTATCCTCCCAGAAACATAAACTTCCAATTAAACCGGAAGTACTGTATTTCCGGTTTTTTAGTAACATCCGTTTAACCGGCAGTTGACACTTTAGAAAGATAATAAGAAACTAAGATGGGGACATGTAAGCCGTTTTACTCTAAGACGTACCGTTAGAAAGCTAGAAGCTGTCAAAGTTCAAAAATGTAATTTTTCAAAAGTCGATAGGTATCTCGGAAACTATTAGGTTTAGACTTATAATGTAATTATTAAAAAATAATGGTTATTTTATCTAAAATCCAAAGATAAAAGGTGTTCTATTTAAAAAGAAAGTAACTTTGTTTTTCTACGGTTTTCTGACTCATCCTATATACTCATTTTTCAAAAATTCGAATAGACCTTAAAAATCCTGAAAAGTTTGTCTTAAATATTTTTTGCTAACTGTTTTACTTTAAGAAATAATCGACCGTTTCCATATATACCAGCAACCCTGTATAATGCACCTGACTGCAATTTGGGCAACATAATCTTGTCGCTTTACAGTCTTGTGAGGCGTGTTCTTCGCCACACTTGTGACATCGTTCTTTATTTTGACAGTGCTTTGCAGTATGCCCAAATCCATAGCATTTAAAGTACATTGTCAAAGGAATGTATTCTTTGGTATACACTGTTAGTAGATCGAAATTAATTTTTTCTTTTTCTAAAAACCATTTAGACACAGCTGGTGGCCCTTGTAGAATCCAGTTCTCTTTAATAGGGTTTCTACAGGACTTTTTAGTAATAATTTTAAAATTTGATGTCCCAGTTGCCGAAAGCGTTGTTATTTCAGGGTTTTGTCCAAAGACCTATAATAAAAGAGAGACAAAATTGTTTACCTTTTAACCCGATCACACACCGTTTTAATCAGAAATCAATGTTAACGAACTTCTGCGGATTGCCCTAGATCTACCGCCTGTGTTTGAAAACAAAGGGTATTATTACTTATATTAAATGCATCCTTTTTGTGTGCGTAAGTAAGAATATTATACTAAATTATTTGCGTGTTCTTTTCCTGAATTAAGATACATAATTTCTGCTTTTAAAATTATTTATTGTTTCCTAATTACACTAAGCAATAAGTGGAAGGAAATACCTGTGGCAACGCTGTACGGACGTATTTAACACGTGCGACGCGAAATCTTATATGATTCATTCATGTTATTCCTTTTGCGTGGAAAGATAGTATTACAGTGTTGTTTCGCTGCGGTTGTGCCCTTTTGCGATTTTTGACTGATTTTCACTGTTTTTTTTGGTAATAGAACTAATAAAAGTCTTATTAGCAATCTAAAATGGTTCGCCAGTGCGTAGTTTGTAAAAAAAGTGACTATTCTAACCCCGGATTGATATTTCGGCGGTAAGTAAGGTTATGTTTTTTTTTAGCTAAAGCAGTGCGGTGGTTAATAGGTTAATTATTGATTATTGTATATAATTTATTAAATTAAACTGCAGAGACATTTTGTTTGTCATAAAAGAACAATAAGAATAATTCTTAATCTGGGCGTAAGAGAATCATGCAGAGGTAAATTTATGGTGGATTTATACAGACAAATAACAAATAAGAAATAACATAAGAAATAAGAAATAGGAGATGAATATACACACCTGTCGTAAGGCGTTTATACAGACAAATAACATAAAATAAAAATAAGAAATAACCTTGAAGTTCGCTAACTTTTAACTTTTATGTTATTTCTTATTTGAAAATGGAGCTGCGCATGCCCGATCTGATTTAGTTGTCAGTTTTTTGAACCTAACCTAATTGTTCTGTGGTTTGTCTATGGTTTTTTGGGTTTTTGTGGTCTAAACTTGTAAAATATTATTTATATATTTTGAGAATATTATAACCTTTGTTTTCCTTGGTGTTATTGGATTTGAAAACGTATATTTACTTCAATTTCTACTTCTAAAATTTGCTAAAATTATACAAGCAGATGTGCCCACAGTCCTTATTTTATTCTTATCTTATTTGCTGTATAAATGGTAACTAACCTCGCTTATTTTATTTCTTATTTCTTATGTTATTTCCTATTTGTTATTTGTCTGTATAAATCCACCATTAAACAACATAAACTGTTGTCAGTGTCTGTGTCTGCAGGCTACATACAAGAGAGTATATTGTTTTTCGTTAGACATAAACAAGTTTTTGAGATTAGTGAGTCACAAATAACTTATGCAACACATACTCTAAACTACACATACCCTAGACATAGGCTAGCACTGTATGAAAAGGGTGCATATTAGCAATATATTAAAATCTATAACTTTGCCAAATTTATTTCAATTAGTAGTTTAATTGTTAACATTATGGAACCATATACCGTTGAAGAATATTATAGACATTTGAGTACTTAATTGGAACTTAAGATATTTTGTGTGACACTATATTGTTAAAATAAAAAGTTTATTTAATTAAAGTGTTAATCAGTTGAGCATTAAAGTTAATTAATTGCAGTGTTTAAGTGTTTGTTTTCCGTGCTTAACAATATTAATGTCTGAACAACAGACCTCCTGTTCTCTATTTCCGACATATACTTAAGAAAAATATAGGCTGTAAGAAAATAAATAAAAGCAGCTCGGCTTGTATTAAAGTTTATTTTGTTGTTTCCCTGCCCTGTCCTTTGCTTAAGAATAAATCTAATATAAATTAAAAATACATTAAATATAATATACTAATTAGGAAATTATTTCCTAGCCATCTGATTAAACCTTATACTATAAGGCCGTATTTGGCTAACACAGTTAGCGCTACAATACTAAATTGATTGCTTAAAACTACCAAGAAAGGATTTATTCTACTCCATTTGACTCCATCTGACAAGTAAGGATTTTTAAAGATTTTTAAAAATACATTGTTTCTTATAATCCTTGAAAAAACCGCACGTCTCTGGCCAAGATAATAGGCGAAGGAGACCGGCAGATTACAGCGTTGCCATTTTTTAAAGCCATCTTTTTCCAACTTATTTAAAGCTATGAAGTTATGTATGATTGTAAACAAATCGTGTTTTATGAATGGGATGTCCTGTCTCCTCTTTTTTATATGTCTATGGTTTTGTCTTACTAACTCATCCAGGAATTCTTCTTCACTATAACCCTTTTCTATACCCGTCAGCATAAACATTGGGTCTGTGTTACCAAGGTTTTTAACAATAACTTTATGTGCAGTACCTAACGCTTGACCTAATTTATTTTGTTGGTTTCTGTTTCTGACTTTGAACAATAACTGAGCCATTCTGTAGAGCAATAATATTTTTAAAACCACCATCCGAGTCCTTTCCTGCTATATTTTCCTTAATTATCTTAATGGTAGTTTGAGGATCGGTGACATCAGGGATTTTAACCAGGGTCTCTATTTTTCTTATTATGCTTGGTGGTGTAGTCCATGGGGATGTTGTAATGACTTTTGCTGGCTGTTGCGATATTGCTGCTGAGAAAGTCTTTGTAGCAGGTGCATTACGGGACGTGAATTAAAAACACAAACAACTACTAATTCGAAAATAAAATTATACGTTACGTCATGTCAACAAGTCTCAAAACCGACCACAAATCACCGAAATAAATTTAGATACGCAACTGGACTCTTAGAATTGTCAAAAACTAATTGGCGCTGATGCCCTAGTATTTGAGTTCAGAAACACGCGAGAAAGAAAGGAATCTGTTTGACAACTATGGGTAAAAATAAAGAAAACTGTTTTACCAACTTTTGATGACATTTGTTTTATTAGTAGATATTGGTGCCGCTTTAAAATTTAAAATATCTCTCTTTTTGGCAAACGGTGTCGCATGCCATGTTTATTTAAACAGTTTGGAACACAACATTTTTTAGGTTTTATCGGAGGTGCGTAGTCTTCCATAACGGAAATAAATACGCGAACTTTAACTAAACGAACCGAAAACACACTAAAACTAAACAAAAAGTCAAAACAATTATCAAAAAAAGACGCTAATAATACACACAGAGACCGCACGATCACGAACGGCATTAAAATTCAACACAACTTAAAAGAAAATCCAGAATAGAAAATTGATAATACACTACAACTTTTTGACAACAACGAAATCTGGGAGGGTGCTTCTTCTCTATCGCAAATCGCAAATGAATGTGGTACCCTCTATACGAACTTAAAAATGGCTCGTGAACTAGGTGTTACAATATTACGTTTACCGCCTTACCATTGAAGAACTGTTAAAAACGGCAATAGCAAATGTACCTACAAGCAGTAAATGGGCATAAGCGCGTATTACATGTCGAGGGCGTAGAAAAAAAAAGTATGACTTAAATGTACGCGTTGAAGTCTTGGTAGAACCCATTATTATAAATCCTGCAGATGACAATAGTAGCGACAGCAATGAAATATTTTTATCGTCAGATAGTGAATAATCGATGTAATGGTAATAATGAATTTAAAATTGTAACGTATTGTCATTATAACACTTTTTAATGTCGGCGTGGAATATAATTTGTCAAATTATTATCAATTAGTGTCCAGTAGGTAACAATAGTTAGGAAATTTATAAACATTTATAATTTAGGTTTAGGTTTTGCCCTTAATCCACTATTATATGTTTCTATTATTATGTAGTATAATAAAAATATTATGAAAATAACATATACCGTTGCTATATTGTTCTTTTGGATTTTATACCTGAGTAATTTAGTTTCTCTAATTACTTCATTAGATAACCAAATGTAAACGGTTAATTTATTTTTCAGTTTAACTTATAATATTATATTTATTATAGTAAATGTAAATATATTATAATAATAAACAACAAATTCATATATTTTTTGAATTATTATTGTTTAAAATGACACGCCTCTGGAATTGGCGTTCCCCTTACTTCTTGCACACCCGGGTAAAATTGAGGCACTGCCAATTATTTTGGTACCGGAGTATAATTATACAGGGTGGCGCAACGAAAACGAAACAGAGACATTGACTGGCAGCTTAGTTCTTTTTTGGAAAAACGCTCAGACCCGTCGATTTTGTTTTCGAGGAGGGCGGGGGTGGCATCACCTCTAAAATCTTAAATGGAAATGGGGGTAGAGTGATACCTTATTTTAAAGGTCTTTCAATTCCCTTTATAATGACATAAAATTAATGTACTTCAGTTCAGTAGTTTTGGAGATTTATTGATTTAAAGCTTAAAGTAGACTTTAATAGGTACATCAGATTAGTTTGTACTACTTTCAGAAGAAATTTGAGTAAAAGAATTTACTTAATAAGTAATTGCTTTTCTTCACTACGCCCATGGTTTGTTTATCATTTTGATGTTGAAAATAGCGATTGGAGCGTTTTTTGTGACAAAAAAAGTTGTTTCTTGAAGAAAGATAAGAAGGGAATGTCTCGTACTTATTTTAGATAGGAATTTAGTACATATTTTGAGATTGATTCGACCAAACTTTGTTGTTGAAATACCTTTTAACGCTTTATACATAAATTAACCATGGTATATTCCACGGCAGAAAGGGTTGAAATTATCGAACTATTATTCGGAAATAATCAGTGCGCTGATAGAACAGCACAAATATTTAATGAGCGACATGAGAACAGTAACGTGCATCGAAAATATGTTCTAGAACTTGTAGCTAAATTTCGGGAAACTGGATCAGTCGCCAATAAAAAACGCAACATTCAAAATCCCACAAGGAACGAAGCAATGTAAGTGGGGGTTTTAGGGCAAGTTTAAGTAGATCCAACGTTAAGTACCCGCAAATTGGATCCTGTGTGTGGTGTTAGTCGACGTAGTATCCAACAGATTCTAAAGACCCATAGTTTTCATCCGTATAAACTTCACCTTCAACAAGAACTTAATGAAGACGATTTTGATCGGCGATTACAATTTGTGAAGATATGAGTGAACGAATTATTAACGATGAACATTTTCTATTCAACATTTGCTTTTCCGCCGAATGTTCCTTTTTCTTAACTTTCGTAGTAGATCGTCATAACTGCCGATATTGGTCCAATTCTAATCCCAGAATTTATCGTGAGGTACACACACAGCAGCAACAAAAATTAAATGTTTGGGCTAGTATTTTTGGCGATCATTTAGATGGTCCTTTTTTCTTACCTGGAAATTTGACCGGTGAAATGTATTTGGAATTACTGCAAGACGCCATAGGTCCTGCATTAACAGCCATAATTGAAAATCAGAATGATCGGCGTTACATTGCGAATAGCGGATGGTGCCCCATCACATTACGCATTACGTGTTCGACAATATTTAGATCAGACGTTTCCAGGTCGATGGACTGGTAGAAGAGGTGCCATTGAATGGCCCCCAAGATCGCCAGATTTATCACCTTTGGATTTCTTTCTGTGGGGTCACTTAAAAAGCGAAATCTATGCTACTCAGCCAACATCGTTAGAAAATTTGCGACAAAGAATGGTGAATGAGTGCCTTCAAATTACTCCTCAAATATTGCAAAATGTGCGGCAACGTTTTGAGCAAAATCTTTATTACTGCATGGAGAGTCATGGTGGTCATTTCCAACATTTACTTGGCTGACGGGTCAGTTCATTTTTTATTTTTACACTACTTTGCTGCCAAATGTATTGATCTCCACTAATGAGGATGTATTAGAGCTTTATTTAAGCTTTAAATCAATAAATCTCCAAAACTACTGAACTGAAGTACATGAATTTTATATCATTATAAAGGGAATTGCAGGACCATTAAAATAAGGTATCACTCGACCCCCCTTTCCATTTAAGATTTTAGGGGTGGTGCGTGTTAACGTGATATTTTACCAAAATCGACGGGTTTGAGCGTTTTTCCAAAAAAGAACTGAGCTGCCAGTAAATTACTCTGTTTCGTTTTCGAAGCGCCACCCTGTATAAATAATTGTTAGGAAAACCAGAATTTATACATTTTATATACATCTTCACTTTTATACCATTCATTCTTGAAAAAGCTACAGTGATAGCGAAACTAGTTGAATTTTATAAATAATTCCTAAGTTTCAAATATAGTGGAATTAAAGTAAAAAGTATGTTTACTTTTTCATATAGTTTAGTGTCAAAAAAAACTTAGCTTGATTTAGAAAACGCTCGAAATTTAAAATACAGGTAGTGTACCTATTTTATCCTGGTATGCCGTATTATACCAATTTTACCTACTTAAAATAAAATAAATAAATAACTGTCAATCAGTTTAATAAAAAATAATAAAATTTGGTGTGCAAGTCCACCATATAAGGGCCTTCAAAAAAGGCTAATACAATTTTTATGTAAAATTAATAGGAGAGCCAATATTTGCGGGTAGCAAAATTTACATGGGATCTCCTATGGCCAGTCTGGCGCTGCACCACCCGGTATATTACGCCTGCAAAATATCCATCGCCACTTTTCACTTATTTTAAACAAAAAAATGACAATTTACAACATCTATAAATATCTTATGCCTTCATTTCATTTTAAGTCCCCTCATTTTTTACTCAGGAAAATTGATTACCTACAATTATACAAAATGAAATATCTGGATAAATAAAGTGACATAATTAGCCCGCATCGTTGAGTTTTTGCGTTTGTGTCTAATCAGTTTTTTGTCTTAGAGTCGTTATTATCCTTCAATTTGTAGACGTGTAAAGAGATTTTATTAGTCATTGTCCAGACGCGCTGGATACCCGGCAAAGCCTGATCTTAGCTTTGGCAAAAGCTCTCTTGGACTATTTCCATTGTTTTAGATACTGGCTATATTCGCTTGATTTATATGCACTTCCGGAATTTCCGAAAAGGTCGGCGTAAGTTCAGGATTAATTTTCAGCTTTTATCGCTCTTATACATGCCTTCAGGGAGGTAATATGGTTAATTATTTTTAGATTAAAAGTAAACGTATGTATAATGTATATGGTGCAGCACATCAATTTACTTATTTGCTTCCTTGTTATACTGTAATAATCTCAAAAAGTATAAGATCAAAGTTTATTTTAAAACCAGTGGCGGCTTTCTAGGGGTGGCAGGGTCGGTAGTGACGACCCAGTGTCAAGCAGACAACAGAGAGTGTGTATTATTTATCTATATCAACTTGCACTTTTAATGACTTACAAACTGCCAGCGAATAACCGTTCGACTTTTTAAATCGCCCTTGTAACCCAGGCCGTCATAGTGGATTACTCGTAAACACGCCACCATCAAATTAACTGTATTAATTTTTAAGTTGCCTTTGTAACCAGAACCAGGTCCTGAAAGCCTACCCTGTCATTACAAAGAACTTCCGGATTCTGGGCTTTAGGATAGGCAACCAGACATACACCACTATATATTTGAAAACTACAAACACCGTTATACTAGGTAAAAACGGATTTGCCGATAGATTTAAGGTTTGTTCCAATCCGACCAAAAACCGTACTAGTACAGTCCCCGAACGGTGGCATAACTAATTTACTACTGCAACTGTTGATTGCCAAGTTTTAGATTTAATTCACAGACTGGAAATTATCGTCGGGACAAAGAATAGCCGGTTGGAACAAGCCTTTAACGAAAGTGAGGTTAATTACCTAGTTATGGTTATTATACTAATTAATTATCGGTTTTTGAAAGAAGATGACTGAATCAGTGTGAAATAAGTCAGAGTGAGTGTGGTGTGTTGAAAAACTGGTCGGTTTATTTTATGGGTTTGCTTGGTTTAGAATAAGGCAGGTAAGTGTTTTAAAATTTAAATAAAATATCTACTTTGGACGCATGCAATGATATGAAAAACTAAGTTAAAACTGAGGTAAAAGAGGATCTGATTTAACGTATTTTAAGTTTAAAATGTGTATTTTCGTCTTCATTCTCATTTGATGGATAAAGTAGAATAAGAAAGAATGGTCGTGTCCGACGATCACTAAAATGATGAATTTAATTAACACTGGAGGCAAGGAGAGCAATAGGTAATTTGGAGGTGATTGGTATCAAAATATTCATGGCTTACTGAAAGTGAAACAAAAATTAAACTGTCTTGTTGGTCATAATATGCAGTTTATTTTAAAATCAAAAACAAAAAAAATTAAAAATCCGTGGTGCCGCTGTAGGAAAGAAAATGTAATATACCATAATATTATCATGAATACTGCACCTGTAAATACACCGTTCGCATTTAAGTTGATTTATATTGTTAGCAGTTCTTGGACCGCCATACAATGACAAAATACATAAAATACGAATATGAATTTTAAAACACCTCAGCAACAGCTTCTCTTTTTCTTAATAGTTCGCTTTTCAATCAGCTTGGCAAAGTTATTCTTGCCCTTTCTGTAAAACGCCGACCTTATGTCCTGTAAATGCATATAAAAACATGACATGTTTTTTGCTAATAAGTAGAGTTTTGTCAAGACTTTATTTGAATAAACTTGTTGCCATGTCTAACCTTTTGCTGATTTTAGGGAACATACTTCTCTGTAGAATGAAGTTAAAGCTGTTAATGGGACTAAAACATCGATATCATTGGCAACAACTACTACATAATCCGGTTAGATATTCCGACAATGTGACAATAAATAAAAAAATTTGCTTTTCGCGTGTCTGCATGACTAATTAAGAAAAAAAAAATTAAAAATATTAGAGTATTCCTCATTTAACTTATGCCGACTGGATACTAAACTTTTTAGAATTTCATTTTCAACAATAATTAAGTTAATAATGAGTTATGCCATAGCATAAAACGTGCTAAGACCTAAAATAATAAAAACAGTGCAAAATTTGATTTGTTTACCAATTTTTTCATAAAAAGTAAGCTAGTAACTGATGTGACTATCAAGTAAGTTACCTAATACTACAAATATGGGTTTATATTAAAAAAATCAATAAGTTTTATTTTCTACACATTATTTTTAGTTTTCTTACCTTATGCAGGGTTGTCCAAAATACGGTGGGCTACTATTGCTATATCCGAAATGGTAAGAGTTACGAGGTCGTTTAAATCAGAGAAAAGTTGCCTCTTTTAGTGATCATTTATAATGTGCTTAAAGCGTTGCCAAATAGTTTTTAGTTCTAGAGATATTAAAGGAAATGTAAAAATTCCTCAAATTTTTTTCTCCAAATACCTCGAAAACCACTGATTTTATCAAAAATTGTTTAATACAAAAAAGTTATGGTTTTCCATTCTCTACCAAACGCACTAAACGTTTTTTTAAAATGACGTTTGACGTTTAAGATATTGCTGCCAACTCAGTTATTTTAAATACGGACCTGGATTTTTTTTCCATATCTCGAAAGAGCATTCAATTTGCAATTCAACGGTATAGACACAAGTATGTTTTCTAATGTTTCGAGACGTAAAATGCATTATCAACATTTTTTTTTTATAAACGCCCTTAATACGCTTCTGCCCTTTGGTGTTTATAGTGAGAACATATCAGATCCTAAGATCCTAATTATAGTGAAACAATTGATATTGATAAGACTTAAAACAGATTTAAAATAATTGAAAATTTTTTTTTGAATAAAGTTTAAAAAAATGCAGAAGCAGGCTTGGAAAACAATTGAAGAAACTAGTTGATGACATATTATGACAATTTATTATAAACTTTGCCGATTTGTAACACAGCATTAAAATGGAGTTTTCTAATGAAGAAAAGACAGATATGTTAATTGTTTATATCAGAGCGTTCCGTAACGCTAACCATGCCATCCAAATGTAGCAGGATTTGTATCCAGAAAGAAGAATTCCCAACGCCAAGATTTTTCGAAGACTAGAAGGAAATTTGCGAGAATATGGATCTTTTAAGGATGCCAATAAAAGAAATGCGACTAGCACAATAGAAGGCGGCGCTAACGAAATCAATGTATTAGGTATTTTTTCTTCTTTATGTGCCATGCTCGTTCGAGCGTAGGCGACCTCTCGCTAGGTATTTTACTTATAAAATTAATGTTTTTTTAAATTTACAGTGCCATACCTACTATTTTTAGGGTACGTGCATTACAAAAATATTAACAATGAAGAGGTTTCACTAAGGGAAAAATTTTACGTCGAAACAAATTTAGGCACTATCGCTGTCGAAAATTGCAGCACTTAAGACCGGCTGATCATCTAGAGAGACGTATTTTTTGCCGGATGATTTTGAGACGGCGAAGAGAAGATCCTAAAATCTGCAGTGGTCCGACGAAAGCAGATTTTGCAACAACGGGTGGTTCAATCGAAAGATCCATTAACACTGGACACAACAGAATGAGCATTTCCACCGCGAGACTGCTTTTCAGGAAAGACTCGGCATAAATGTATGGCTGGGGGTACTAGGTACAAAAGTAGTGAGTCCCTTCTTTTTTAACGAACATTTGAATGGCGCAATGTATCTTAATTTCTTAACAGGCACTTTTCAAGATCTTTTAGACGACCTTCCTGACGACGTGATAAGAAATTTCCTGTACTTTCAACAGGATAGCGCGCCAGCACATCGAGCCCGCCGTTATACAAGGTTCTTAAACAACTTTAAACCCAACCATTGGATTGGCAACAACGGGCCCATAAACTGGCCAGCGCGGTCACCAGATTTAACCCCCATGGATATTTCCATATGGGGTTTGATCAAGGATCAGGTGTCCCATAACACACCTCGTGATTTAAATTACTTAACTGAAATAATTCAACAGGCTTGTAAAAAAATTACAGCTACCACATTACGAAGAATTCAAAGAAAGGTTATTTACAAAGCGCAAAAGTGCTTAGAAAATAATGGTGGCCATTTCCAACACTTGGATTAGTTGTTTTTATAACTGTATTTTTAAGGTTTTGGAGCAGTTTCTTAGAATTAAAGTTTAGTAAAATTGTTGAAATATGGATCGTTATGGACTCGTATTAATCAATTTTTAAACTTTATTAAAAAAACATTTTCAATTATTTTAAATCGGTATTAAGTCATATCAATATCAATTGTGACACTCTAATTGAGATCTGATATGTTCTCACTACAAACACCAAAGGGCAGAACCGTATTAAGGGCGTTTATAAGAAATAATGTTGATGATGCATTTTACGTCTCGAAACATCAGAAAATATACTTGTGTCATATACCGTTCAATTGCAAATTGGATGCTCTTTCGAGATATGAAAAAAAAATGCAGGTCCGTATTTAAAATAACTGAGTTGGTAGCAATATCTTAAACGTCAAACGTCATTTTTAGAAAACGTTAAGTGCGTCTGGTAGAGAATGGAAAACCATAACTTTTTTGTATTAAACAATTTTTGATGCAATCAGTGGTGTTCGAGGTAGTTGGAAAAATTTGAGGAATTTTTACATTTCCTTTAGTCTAGAACTAAAAACTATTTGGCAACGCTATAAGCACATTATAAATGATCACTAAAAAAGGCAACTTTTCTCTAATTTAAACGACCTCGTAACTCTTACCGTTTCGGATATAGCAATAGTGGCCCACCGCATTTTGGACATCCTGAATAACTAATTTCGTGACAACCATGACAAAAGGGAAGTAGGAATAAAATCTGTTTAACTGATAACGTATGTGACAGAAAGGTAACGCATGTGATAATAAGGCAATACTTGCAAGAAATAACAAACGAGCACATCCGTTATTAATCGTTTCAAACAACAAAATAATTTTAGTCAGATGTTTATTGCAATCACTTTTGATTTAAAGCAGCGTTTCTTAAACTTTTATTATTTGCGACCCTATTTTTAATCACAAATAGTTTTCGCTGAAATCGTGGTATAATAATTGTAATATCTATATTCTAATCCTATTAAATTTAATTGTATCTTGACGATAAAGCTACACTACGGCCTAATAGGTACTAAGATTAAATAGGTAGAGTAAAGGTGACAAAAATAGAATACTTTTTTTAAAATAATAAACTAATCAAATTATTTTTATTTCTTTAACCCCAAAAAAAAATACAAATGATGAGAAAACATGTACAGGGTCGGTATGTATGAAAACGGTCGATCATTTCTTAAAGTATAACAGTTAGCTATTTTTGAATTTTACATGAATTAGCAATTATTTTTTAATAGGTCTAAACCTAATAATTTCCGAGATATCAACTTTTGAAAAATTACATTTTTTGAAGTTTGACAGCTTCTAGGCTTCTGACGGTATGTCTTTCAGTAAAACGGCTTACATGTCCCTATCTCACTTTTTTATTATCTTCCTTCTCAAAAACATCACCTTCCGGTTAAACCGGAAGTACTGTATTTCTGGCCTTTGAGTTACATCCGGTTTAACCGGAAGTTGACACTTTTAGGAAGATAATAAGAAACTAAGATAGGGACATGTAAGCCGTTTTACTCTAAGACGTACCGTTGGAAAGCTAGAAGCTGTCAAAGTTCAAAAATGTCATTTTTCAAAAGTCGATATCTCGGAAACTATTGGGTTTAGACTTATAACGCACTTGTTAAAAAATGATTGCAATTTTATGTGAAATCCAAAACTATTCTAAGATATAGGGTGTTCTATTAAAAAAAAGTAACTTTACTTCTCTACGACTTTCTGACTCGTCCTGTATACTTAATTTTTTTAAATTCCAATAGAGTATAAAAAATCCTCAAACTTTTGTCTTGAATATTTTTTGCTAACTGTTTTACTTTAGGAAATAATTGACCGTTTCCATCCATACCAACGACCCTGTATATTTTTACAAAATAAACTTGGTTTTGTAAAAATCAGAACATTTTAAATAATATAAGAAAAAAACTAAAATAATAATATTTGCTCTGTTTTAAAATAGGGTCACAAATATGGAATATGAAGAAAAGTAATAAAATATAAATTTTTATGAGAGATATACAGGGTGTTAATTAATGTCATGCAGATATTTCAGAGGGTGATAGTACTCGTCAAAGTAAGAAAAAAATGCAACTATATGCATGGTCTATAACGCGTTATTTTCGTTATACAGGGTGGCAAAGTTTCAACATTTTTTCTCGTGTTTTGCGTTTTCTCTCTTATATTCTGTGATAATTTTTTCAAATTTGGAACGTCAACTGCTTTTTAGAATCTCTACAATAAAGTATCAAAATTGTCGGTCGCAGTATACAGGATGTTACATTTTCTTGAATCGGCTACAATTTTATCTTTCAGAACTTTTTTTTTTGAGCTCCCTGTATGAATTCTGGCATGAAATTTGAACTCTATGTACCTTTGTTTAGCGTTCTGGTCTCTTGCACTATTCTCGTATCTGTGACCGTTTTTGATTTATTTGCAAAAATAGTCATCAATGAAAATTAAGTGTAGGCGAAATAAAGCAGAGTAAAAAGCTGTTTTTATTTGCATATATTCTAAGTAATTATTTTCATTTTTATTTTAGATCAACCGACAGAAATGCATTAATTAATCTATGGACTTGCCTATGGCAATTGTTATGAAGCCAGACGACTGTATGCACAAAGGTATCCAAATCGAATACTGCCTGACCCACGGACTTTCGCAAATCTACATAATCGACTGTGTGAAAATGGATCGTTCAAGAAGTCCACTCATTTAGCAGAAGCAAACAGAACGGTTAGGACTCCTGAAGTCGAGGAAGCAGTCCTGAATGCAGTAGAAAATGATCCTGCTACTAGTACGAGAAAAATTGCCGCAACACTTAACATTTCATTTGTGATTGTCTGGAAAATTTTAATAGACAACTTAAGGTATTCTTACCACATCCAAAGGGTTCAAGGTCTTCTCCCACGTGACTTTCCACTACGTTTTAATTTTTGCCAATGATTCCTACAAAAGCTAGCCCAAAATTCGTTATTTGAAAACACGATTTTATTTAGCGATGAAGCAAATTTCTCAAGGAATGCCATAAACAATTTTCAAAACAACCATTTTTGGGCAGAAGAGAATCCGCATTCGATACGCGAAAATAATTTCCAAGAACAGTTTTCAGTAAATGTGTGGGCCGGCATTATTGAAGATTATTTGATAGGACCATTTTTCCTATCAGCAAGGCTAAACGGATAATATTATCGTCAATTTCTTGAAGAGGAACTCCCAGGGCTGCTAGAAGAGGTGCCAATTCTTGTCAGAAACCAAATGTGGTTCATGCACGATGGTGCACCACCGCACTTCAGCATAGAGGCGAGAAACTTTCTCAATCAAATTTTTAATAACCGTTGGATAGGTCGAGGGGGACCTCAGCCATGGCCCCCTAGATCCCCAGACCTGAATAGCCTGGATTTCTTTTTCTGGGGACGCCTAAAAGTATTAGTGTATCAGACCCCAGTCCAGACAGAAGAGGATTTAAGAAACAGAATAATAGCTTCATGCGACATCATTCGCAATACTACTGGAATATTTGGCAGAGTCCGTCAGTCCATGAGGCGAAGACTTGATTCGTTCATTTTAGCAAGAGGCGGACATTTTCAACAGCCTTTATAATTTTGTTTTATTTTTATTTGATTAACTAATTAATTGTCTTGTTTTAATTTATTTTTAATTTGTAATATTTTTATCTGATTGTTGATAACCCTGTCGGTTGATCTAAAATAAAAATAAAAATAATTACTTAGAATACATACAAATAAAAACAGCTTTTTACTCTGCTTTATTTCGCCTACACTTAATTTCCATCGATGGCTATTTTTGCAAATAAATCGAAAACGGTCACAGATACGAGAATAGTGCAAGAGACCAGAACACGAAATAAAGGAACAGAGAGTTCTAATTTCATACCGGAATTCATCCAGGGAGCTCCAAAAAAAGTTCTGAAACATAAAAATGTAGCCGATTCAAGAAAATATAACACCCTGTATACTGCGACCGACAATTTTGATACTTTATTGTAGAGATTCTAAAAAATGGTTGATGTTCAAAATTTGAAACAATTATCACAGAATATAAGAGAGAAAACGCAAAATACGAGAGAAAAAAAAATGAAATTTTGCCACCCTGTATAAAGAAAATAACGCGTTTTAGACCATGCATATAGCTGCATTTTTTTCTTAATTTGACGAGTACTATCACCCTCTGAAATATCTGCGTGACATTAATTAACACCCTGTATAATGAAAAACATAACAACCAATAATCTATTGGCAAAATTCGCAAAAATAGATGCCAGATCCATATGAAGTGCATTGCAAATAATACCATGAGTCACAGGATTTACACAGTATCCACTGCTTTTCAGTTTTTCTGCTTTGCAAAAACTTCCCACCACAAAACAGGCACTCCGGATTTTCTTCATTTTCTGGAGTTTTTACTTCATTTTGCCCAGTAAATAGTAAATCATCTGAATCAACATCTGCCACAAAATCTTCTTCAGAAGAACTACTGGACTGATTTAAACTGAATCTTGTTGTTTTCCTATTTAGCTTAGCTTGCCTATGCATATTGGTGCCTGATGTGCTTGGAGACGTTAGATCAGGTAATATCACCTCATCCTTGCCAATTTTTCTTTTGGCTTTCATCTTAGACGTAGTTACAACTCAAGATATACACATATCTGCTCTATGGGGTTGAGATGCGGACTACTTGGCGCTCAGTCTATTAATTAAATACCAACATCGTTGAGGTTGCCTGGTCATTCTACATGTCATAGATGTTGTTCCAAACACTCCCTTATGTACCTGTCAGCATTAAGGTTTCCTTTCCGTAGGGAAACAAGATCTGTGCGGGCTTCCAAAGAAACACCGGCCCCATACCATCACTTTCCGCACTAAATTGCACCCTAGGAAAGAAACAACTTTAAGCAAAGCGTTTTCCAGGTCTTCTTCACACTCTTTGGCGACCATCAGGTCAATATCTCGTAAAACGAGACTCGTTTCTGAAAATAAAGTTTCGTCATATACCAATCTGCATGAATTTGAGAAAATTCCAAGTACTGTCATTGATGACCTGCCCCAATAAAGGACCTGTAACAGGTATATTAGATGATAGGTTTTGTTTCTTCAACCTTCAATGTACGGTATCAGTTCAAACTACGGTACCATGCACATCTTCCAAACTTCGATACAAGGCTGTAGCAGGAACTATTCTTTCTTGAAGACCTTGAAGTCTCAGAAACCGATTTTTAACTGCGTTTATTGGTTTCCGTCTTCCATGCCCAGTATGAGTATGAACCAGTTTCTCTAAATATTTCTATGGCATTGAATACTGTAGTGCGTTGAACGGCAATCCTGTCCGCTGTATACCGAATGGCACACCTACCATCTGGTATAGTAACAGCTTGTTCTGGTCTCATTTTTATTTTTTATAAATCATTGGTCATTCTCGGAATAGCTGCGAAACAGAAACACCCAGAGATAAAACCAACTTAGTAAACGCTATTGAGAAAATACGTCTGCGATTTGTTGACTACTGCTTAACAAACATCTTTGTGTCAGCCACAAAAAATGCTAAACCCAAACTTGCAAAATGCATTTTTTCTTTAAGAATACAGATATTGATATGAATCAAAATAAGAACTGTTGAGAAAGGATGAGGCTTAAAAATTTCGTACGAGTATAAATCACCGAGTAGTCAAATTTTTTCACAGGGTGTTCAGAAATTTAAGCCATAATGCACCGAGAGAATGATAAAAATGGAAGTATCTACAACTTGACAAAAGAAATATCAAAATTGATGCAAATGTTAGAAAGTTATTTAACATTGGATCTGAACAAAATTTTGTTGATCCGGTTAATTGTGCATGCTCGTGTAGATTGCCGCCCTCTTTATTTTACGTTTTTAGATATTATAGCCTTGTTAACTTGTTTGTGGTAAAGAAAATAATTTACTTTATTTACGTTTTAGATACCCAAAAAAGGTTAGGTCTGCGTAAATGGCAGTTGGAATTATTGTTCACCAACTCGTTTCAATTAGCAATTTCGAGAATTTTAAAAACATCTTTTTCTTCTTATCACCCACCTCTTTTTCTTATTGTTCCACTCGCTTTTGCATAAAATCTATACCTAACTAACCAGCTAAGATACTAAAATGGTAATTGTTGACTGTTGTCATTGTAACCGTTTCGGTGTCGATCAATTTGCTCAGGAACTACCATATTCTATTAGAAGATTTATAAGCTTGTTATGAAATGTGTATAGCAATAGCAATCGAACCGTCGCGGTCGCCATCGCGTCGGTCGCGTGGACGTCGCCGGCGTCGTTCATTTAATATACTACAAATGCTATGAAAGTCAAACAAAGGCTTGGGGACGTATATCAGTTTAAGACAACTTCAACAAATCAAAGTTAGGATTGACAAACATTTACGAAAATGTATTTAAACTTTGCAAATATAAGATCAGTCGAATCAGCTTAAACTATATTATGTGAAAAAATATGTTCACTTATTTGAAACTCAGATAGGCCCTGCAAATAAATATTTTTCGCATTAATCATCCTATTCCATGAAAATAGACAACTAAAGGAGGCGATAAGGACCTTCTTTAGGCCTACGAGAACCTTTATCTTCGGAGTATTTGACATTGGTTTAATTAAATACACAAGATAGAAGGCTTTGTATACACAAACTAAATTTTTTAGCTAAAATTTGGTAAGGGTTGTTTTGGTCAACGAAATGCCGGACGTTTACTATATAAAATGTAGTCTAAGTAACTTACAAAAGTTGAGGGCTATTGTTAATGAAATTAATTCCGATTCATTAATTGATTAAGCATTCAAAATATTTTTTTTTTCCAAATATCTAGACTCATACCACAATTAGTGATGACACATACATTTATTTTAACACACCTTGGGAATTCGTTCAGATAATAGAACATAAGATATACTCCGACACACGGTTAATGGTCATGACTTTACCTGCTTTATAACGATCAGGCGACTTTACCCACCATAAACCAATTAAGGGCTGGTTTGTAAGCTTTTTTAAGTAACAGGGAGGTATTTTATTTTTATTTTGATATTGTACGTATTTAAGGTATAATAATTAAGTATACCTGTCGACATATTAGGAATTGTCGAATTATTATTAAATTATTTGAACTGTGTCTTCCAACGGTGTTCAGTGGTGTTATTAATATTAGCAATTTTTAAATTGTTCAGACCGTGGGTTGAAAACTGTGAATCCGACGACGGAATTGAAGACAAAAACGAGCAAAAAACAAATTGCCATTTACAGATGTGCTGCAAGAGGATTGGTTTGCGAGTATATCAAGGTAAAATTTATATTTTTTTTAGTTTTGATATGGAAGAACATATTAAATTTTTATGGATTCCGGACAGATTTTTTTAAAATTTTACTATGTTATTTTGGAAGTCGAAACAAGCATTTTCTTTCATTGGGCCGACCTTATAGCCACACAGAGTGATACAAAAATATCAGGTCAAAATCTTACGGAAAATATTTGTCTGCAGGTCTTCTAAAAACGTCAGAGGGCATAGAAGCTGCCATTAAGAGGACAGTGGAGTTAACCGGCATTCCAAGGTCTACCTTGCATCGGTTCCTCGACCAAGACAATTCACTGGAGAGGAAGGACAGATCTGACAAAGGCACATTGAAAGTGTTTGGAAATGGTGATGCATAGTTGATTCGCAGGGAAGTGTATGCGATGTATGAGCTTAAGCAGATTCCATCACTTGATTCTTTGCGAGAAAAGTTATTAGCAAATGGTCGATTTGCTGCTAGTCTAATCGGGAAGGCCGAGAAAAACAACAATTTGAACAGACAGACGCATTAAAAGAATTTCTCAAAACGATCCTTGGATGTCTGAACCTAAAATTATTGCTGAAATTCCCGAAATTATGGTTAGTCCACGGACAGTTCAAAGAAGGTTGGTAGATGCAACGTTATTTAGTGGACATCCGGCTAAAAAGCCACTTATTTCGGTAAGAAATAGAGTGGCTAGGCTTGAATTTGCACGTCGACGTTTACATTGGATAGTAGACGAGTGGAAAAAAGTTTTATTTAACGATGAAACGCGTCATAAAATTTTCAATTCTGATGGAATGAAGCGTGTAAGATGGCGAATCAACACAAGGTTTAATCCCAAATACGTTACACCCACAGTTAAACATGGCAAAGGCAGTGGTTTTCTATGGGGTTGTTTTTCATGGAATGGGGTGGGTCCTTTAAACTTCATAAATGACATCATGGATGGATTTGTCTATAGAGATATAATGCAAAATGTAATGTTGCCTTATGCAGAGTGGGAATGCCGTTGCGTTTTATTTTCCAACAGGATAACTATCCAAAACACAGTTCACAAATCGTTCAAGAGTAGTTTCAAGAAAATATCGTTCGGGTCTTGCAGTGGCCGGCACAATCCCTAGACCTTAACCCCATTGAAAATCTATGGGAAAAAGTTGAACTGGAATTCGTACACAATTGTGTCCAAATAAACAATCATTGGTAAATAAAATCAATGAAGTTTGGACAAACCTTCCCGAAAATACTGTTCAAAAATTGATTGCCTCAATGCAGCGACGTTGTCGGCAAGCAATAAAAGATAATGGATACTCTATTAACTATTAACATAATACTTCTAGCTATTGTAATTATTAAATGTGTTTAATGATTTTTTATCGTAATATGTAAAATAAAATACTGTTGACTCGATTTGTTGCTTTACTTTTTTCGCACTCCATTTCGTCGATTTTTATAATTATAAATATTTCTCTACCTTGATTTTGTTTAAAGTGTACCAAAATATTGTTAAATAATACTAATATTGTGGGGATAATATTTCATTAAAATTAGCTGGGGATCACAATCATATAATTAATTTTTTAAATTCAAAGAAATAAAAGCACTTTGTTGCTCTACTTTTGTACAATAATGTATATTACTATTATGATGCTTTCTTCTTAGTATATTTCATATAAGATCACTTTTTCTTAATTTATTTGTAACGTTGTTACTTTCAGGTCGTCCTGGTTATGTTTTATTTGGTGTCGTAGAACCGCAAGTCCGTAGATCTACCTCCGTGACCAAAACCGCTTGCGTTTTAAGGTTAGTTTTCTCAAATATGGGTTTATTTCATATATGTATTAGTACTATATGGCGCCTTGTCCATTTAACCAATGTAAACGTAGTGAAGCCGATGTTCCTTGTTTCGTCAGGGTCATTTCGCGCAGTGCGCATGCGCGAGAAAAGTAAATAGACGTTTGTTTTTACCGGAATGAAATGAGGTGTATGCTGCTTTTTCCGTCCCATTTAACGTTTACAAAAAGCGAAAGGACAGGAATTGTAAATGAACGTTCAAATTCTTGGTTTGTTTAATATTTTGTATATTCCGATTGAGAAAAGAAAAAAGAATGCAGGTAAATATATTAATAAAACTTTTATTAGATATTTACCAATTATTTTTAGAGTTCAACAGGTAAAATATATGTTTTGGTAGGTCCCTTTGGATTACATGCAATTTTCGGTAAACATTGGTAGGTACCATATTATATCAACAGCAGCAGAGGCAATTATAATTTTTAGGAAATGAACCACCCAATTATTGTTTCTTTACAAAATTAACGTAAGGAAGTTAAACCAACGAAAGAAAGAAACATCTTGTCTGGGTACATACCTGTGTAACGATAAATTCTTGTTCAGATTTTTACGCCTGTTGCAAATAATGCAAAATATTATGTTTTGCCTCCGCTTCTGCACAAAATTATCACACTTTATACAGACAAGTAGATAAAGCTATAGGAGTTCTGGCATCAAAACTCATAAGAAATAACATGGAGCCGAAAACCTGCATTTTTATCACCATTTTAGGGCGTGGCACTTTTCCTGGAAGTCGCCATCCTCTCTTAACCCGAGTGGAACCCAGCTACTATCGCCATCTAGTGTCTGACGTCACAACCGCTCGTTGTCGGTAATACAGGATCCGTCTTAACCTAAGTGGGGGCCCCTGGTATTACCAGCCCTCATTATTTCAAGATTCTAACCTAACAGTATACCCCATGGAACCAAGTAAAGTCCCTGTATTGGAAAGTCTGGACACGAGCTATAAAGCCCGTGTGTAAGAAAGAGAACTCTGTGTCCTTTTCTATTTCCACCTTTTAAGAAATTAATGGCGCCCGGGCGTGCGCGCGGTGTCAGTCTCTCCTGTCATATTATGATCTCGCGATGTAAATAAACAGTTAGCGTTCGTTAAACGTCAAAGTGTTTTAAAAATGCATACATGCAGCTATCCCGGTTGCAAAAATAATACCAATCATGGGAGAAAATGTTATATGGCCTCATTTCCCTCGGATGAGAACAGACGTGAGAGATGGATAATTAATGTTGGCCGAAAGAACTGCACACCATCAAAAAATTCATTCATATGCGAGGTATAATAACTTTTAGCACCATCGCGGATGGGGTGGTTTGTAATAGCAGTTAGCAATTAAATTTCAGTTATGATAAGACAATTTATTTATTTTTTAATATTATAATTGATTAATTTATAAGCTTATATTTATTAAAAGAGCGTTACAGTAGTACTTGTGTCTTCTATAATTTAATTATTAAATGTATTAGAATTAGTAGACGATTCAAGAATTAGTAAATAAATCCACATACATGTTATGTTTCCAAAAGCACAATATTTGTTTATAATATAGGTACATACCTGTGATCTCCATAGCAAATCTAAAAAATGATATTCCTTCGCCGGTTTTAGAAGGGCGTTCGGGGTAAGCTCCCTTTCTGCTTCTTTACTCCCGACATTAAAATCAAAAGAAATCCTTTCTAAATTGTAAAAAACCAAAAAAACAAATTACTTTTCACTTTAAACTGCAGAAAAAAAAATATTTGTTGGGTTTTCTAAAAGTAAACAAACGATTTGACAGATTGCGAATGATGTGAACATAGCTGCGAATAAGTCATCTGCGCTTCTCTTATTGGAGCCGCCATTAATTTCTTAACTCGAGGCCAACCAATCGCGTGAACGACCGCTCGTGTCCAGACTTTCCAATACAGGGACTTTAGAACCAAGTAACCGCGGAGCCCCCCAAATCCCCTTTAGTACGTGACTGTGAACGATTAATTGTAGAGGCGCCCCCTAGCGGAGGAGAGATGGCATACCACGTTCTCAATAGTACCCAAACCCAAGTACCTAACCTGAACATCTATCTAAATAATCAATATTGAACAACATAATGAATAAATATTAACAGAAAAAAAGTTTGGGCAGTCAGCGGGAATTGAACCATAAACCTCTGGGGTCGAACCTCAAAGCCTTGCGAGATACGCTACGGGAGCATATACCTTAAAACTGTTAAACAATGTTCGACAACGTGAAACCGCGGGGGCACATCTGAATAGATTGCTGGAACAAAAGGTCCTTAAGTGGGATCATGGTGATATTTTATAATGTACAAAATTAGGGTAAACCAGGCTGTTTCATATACTTAGTAAAACAAACTAATTGATATCTGAGTACTACCTGAAGTTAGGTAACCAGTGTTTCACATAAAAATAAATATTATAAGCGTAGGAAAATATTATCAATCTTGTGCATTTCTGTTATGCAAAGCGAGCATCAGCTTTCAATATTATTTTACAATCATTCACCCCGAAAGGGCTGCAACGTTTCTTATGAATAGATAGTATAAACTAAAAATCAGTAATTAGTCGAAGCGTCAAGCCTTTTACTCGATAATTAAACGTATTATGAACCCTGTCCAACAGACCCTGTTCCCCCCGGAACAGACCTGTTCCCCCCGGAACAGACCCTGTTGGCCTGGAACGGACTCTGTTGGTCTCTCTGCCACAGAAAACAACCCCGATAAAGAAACAAAACAGTTAAGTACATCAAACAAATATATTACCAAAAATATATAGGTATTCACCAAACAATACATACAGGGGTGTATTAAAAGTAGTTTTGTATAAAAAAGGAACATTTTACCATGCACAGTATTAAAAATAAATTACCTTATTATTATAACCAAAAACTTATCAGTCTAACTAAAGAATGATTACATACGAATTAATGATTATAGAAAATTACCAATTGTTTAAAATCATTTAAGAAGCTCGCAAAGTTTGGATAGCTAGCCAACCAAGACAAGTCAAGTTCGGGTATTTTGCTTTATTTAGGAATCAAAAGAATACAATATTATTTAATAATTATTAAAAGCAAAAAAATGTAGCATCATTATGCTATCATGCATCATTATATAATTATACACGAGGCTTGTCTAGATAATGATTTATTTATGCTAATTGGCTACAAGTAATTTACAACAACAAATATTGCGCCATTTATATGCAAAAATTTATTTCTTGAACAGATAATTACTTGCATAATTTTATACAAAAATCTATACAGGGAAGATATAAAGTAAGTATACAAAGACCTTCCAGATCCCCCACAAATTCTCTAAAATATATATTCACGATGAAATTGTGGCCTTTTAAGAACACATTTAATAAAATGTTATAAACAACTAATCATATAATCAAAGTCATTAAATGCGTAAATTATAAGCCACACTGTATGTTTCATGAAGAAGAAAATTATACATTATTACTGTTAAATATCAATAAGATCTCGTGTTAAAAATTATTCAAACAAACGGCCAACTATCACTACTAAACACACTGTATTTTCTGCAAACATTTGATGATGTTAGAGAACCCAACATTTTGACTGGTGACTATGTTTTAAGTTGCAAATATTACCGAAAGACACAATCACAAGCCATTACGTAGGGGCTCAGTATCTGTTTTGTGCGTTGTACAGGTCCCACTGCATGAGGAATTAAGACATACATGTAATTTATATTTAAATTCCAAGTACTAAAGTCTCTAAATATTCTTTTTAAATTTTTGAAAAACCTCTCAGTGACATCTTAAATAGTGTAAAAATATAATTTATATGCTCTAGAACTAAATATATTATACCAACAAGAACAAACTTATTACCAACCTCGTATAAAATAATATAAATACTTATTATTAGGAACTAATCGACAGGGTGATTAGAATTTAGCCTAATAATACCAGTTCAACAGACCCTGGTCAACATCCCCCCCTGCCCCCGCAACAGCCCCTGTTAAAATCACCCAACTATCCCCTGTTTCTTCACACACCTGTTTATAATATAATTACCCAATTGTAATACGTTTCCACCCATCATTCCCCTATTTTATCACCCCTGATCCCAACAGCATTCGCCCCACATCGCATTGATAAAAATACCCATATAAACACCCTAGCGGAATACCATTCATGATTGTATAATTAATTAAAAATCAATCAATTTTAAAACTTTTTTATTCACAACATAATAATATCACTTACTATCATCCTGGTATATATCACATTATAGGAATAAAAAAATCAGCGTAAAATAAAAAGATATATCTGTAATTTTATACCATCGTTTTATTTCAGAAATATATGCAGTTTTCAAGTCAAATCCACTATTATAGCAATATATAAAAGTCATATCGGAGAAAATAAGACATTTTTTGAATTTTATTAAGTTTACCGCCGTGAAAAACAACTTTTAGGATATGTTTTCCTAACCGTGCAATAAAAAAAAAACAGAATACATAATTAATTATCTTTCATTAAATAATTAGATAAAATTGGAACACAACACGAGGCATAATTGATAGTATTTTACCTTATTAGCGTATTTAATATTTAAAATTTTAATAACATTTTATGCCGATCGCTTAAATGCAATTTTGTATTTAAAGTAATTATCTTGTTAATAAAATAATTATAGCGTAATGTGCACGAATAAAATCAATTAATGGGATCTGTATACAGGGGGTATGAACCACTTATTTAAAATCAGTGCAAAAATAAGCAAACCTATTATCTACATTTTCAAAATGTCTCGTATATGACGATATTATATTAGTGTTTGAATTAATTAGTACGTACTCCAATCGACATATATTTATGCATTATAAAATTAATTCTTTAATAGCAGAAATAATTTATATAAATATAGATTGAAGTCCCGTTTAATGGTAAAAGTGAATAATAATGCCTACCGGTGAGTGCCTTTATTATTAAAATTTTTTAATTTTTTAATTCGGGGTTTTCTTTTATAGCAGCACAACAAATCATTAATTTTTTAGAATTTCTGGTGGGAGAGGTTTTTCCCGGCGAGGCGGTATGTTTTTAAAAAATACAATTATTTTTATATGCCTAATTACGGTATTTTCAGATGATATACATATTTCATAATTTTCCTCCGGGGTTCGCCATGCCAGAGGACTTCATAGAACTATGGCATGGCCCCCTCCATGGGAGGGGGGTAATAGCCTGGGGAGACCCGGTAGATAAAATAGTTTATGTGTATTTTTGTTATTAAATGTTTAAAATTAATTTTTATGTTTCATTTCAAAGGGGCCGTGGGAAAATTAAAAAAATATTTTGAAATCCCAAGGTATATTAGCAAAAATAACTTTACAATTTAAAACGTTATATCAATTTATAATAAAAACTAATTTAAAGATATGGGGTTGATAAAATAGCGATTAAAATAAAAGGCAGTTTGCATCTGAAAAAAGAACGGACTAATGAAGTATTTAATTGATATAATATAAAAAAAACTCACCAGAACTTTAAAATCTCCATTATAGGGGTAGTGCAGCCATATTTCTCTACAAAATGTTTACCAGTCCGAACAAGGGCTAATTGGCTGCAACGCATGGTAGCCACTTCTGCTTCGGTTTTGGTCATCCTTTTAGGGAGATACAACATTTTATCGTCTTCTAGATAGACGATTGTGGAAATGCCAAAGGGCCCGTCCTTATTTTCGATGTCAAGAATGCGATAAAGTTTACCCTCTTCCAGGTCTAAGCCGTTCACAACATCAATTTTAGCGGCCATTTTAGTATGGTATAGTATAAACTAGAAACTAACTTTCTGAACGTTTGTTGCATATATTTATATCAACTCCCCTACCTTTTTGTTGCATCATTCACTCTATGGGGACCTCTAGTATATATATCCTTTTAATTTCACTTAAAAAGGTATTTGCCTTATACTTTGAGCGGGGTAAGTTGGTTTTATTTTTATTTTATAAAATTTTTATCACTGTTTTTTTTTATTTTTTTATAGTTTTATGGAAATTGAATTTATATGAACAATTTTAAAATGTTTAATTGTCATTTATGCGAAAAAATTTTTACATATAACCTTAAAAATGAGACATTATTATCGGTACCCGAGATTGATTTTGAAAATTATTTAGAGCTTTTTGAAATTTCATTTATTTATAATGATTCTATACCAGAGGGCCTAAACAAATTATCGCAAGGGTTTTCTACAGATAACTTTTTCTTAAATATTTCGTTTATAAGAAATTTAAACATCTGCTTTGAAAAGTGCATACGTTTAAAGCGTGATGCTCAAAATTGTGTACCTATATGTAAAATCTGTATTAAAACACTCGAAAGTTAAGGTAACCTTTTTTATTTTGAATAAAAATTTTTATAATATTGGCCAATTCATATTTATGCTATTTATTTTCCTTAAACGATATTAGCATACCTAGGTCATTTTTTAAAACGTCTCTCATATAGACACGCACCCACATAAGCTATTGTTTTTATTAAGAATTCATGAACCCTTCTTCGTTATTATGTAGAATACAACTACTTTATATAGGCATTTTCACCAAGTAGTTTGGTATTAGTTTTTCAAAACAGCCCTAAAAGAAATGAAAATTGTTTTTAATTTTATTTCATACCTGTATAATATTTTGTTTTAACATTTTATCTACAAGTGGTTTTTATCAGTATAATATCCGATACATTTAATATTATATTGCTTTTTCTTTTGATTCGGAGTTTTATATAGATCACCCGATATATCTTTTTTTAAAATATTAGAACTCAATTCTTGTAACTTGAGTATGTACGTTACAATATCTGTGCAATCAAACTTGCAGTTAAATAAGGCATTATTTAATAGAGCCATCGACCAAATAATCCTGCAAATATAATTAATTTTAAAACAGCTGTTCTACGCCAGTGCGTCTTAAAAGTTAATTTAACAAGTGGCGGCAAGCTAGTAAATTACAATGGCCATAACACTCCGTTTGCATCGAAAAAGATATAGGGAAAGTAATTTATTTTACAACTTGTATAGGACTTGGAACATAGGCTGATTAAAGAAAAAGGGTTTGGTAAAGGTTGATTAAAGAAAACGAGGGCTCTAATAATAATAATATATTTTTATTAGGTTTATAATAATATACATTTTATTTATTTTTACATAACTAAAATTTTATATTACGAGATACAATCTTATTTAATAAATCTTTAAGCTGCACCAAAACGCCTACATTAGGGCAAGATATACCAAAAAATGAAAGATCCATTTTACCGGTGCGAATTAGGCCCATGGTAAATTCATTATATTCAAAAAACATGTCGTTTTGAATAAAATAAAGGCGGCCGTCGGTGTAACGAAATACACTGTCTATCTTTGCAGGGATTCCGTTAAATAATTCTGACGTTATATGGTAATCGTCTGGCATAAATGAACATTCATCAATACCCCACACCAAAATATCATTGAAAAATAAATAGGTTTTTCCCTTGTTTGTGTTCACGACAGCTCGAACTCTGGTTTTTACATTTGTGGCAGCGAGACTATCTATTGATTCCGTTTTTATTAACGCAAACGTGCCGTACTTTACAAAGTAAATTAGATCATCAACAAACAATACAATGTCTTCATTAGGACGTTCATATATAGCAGTTATTTTCTTAAAATTTTTTGGTAAAAATTTAAAATAATCTGTTAATAGAAAAGGGGTATTCGAAATTTGTTTCGTCTCTAAATTCAACATCCAAACAAATGTTTCATAAAAAATAAATAATTTGTTTTTAACGATTAAATAAGCTTTATTTGTTTTTGAGTCCAAGTCACATAGAGTCGGAAACTGCGCCGCATCGGGTACCGAGAGCGCGTCAGGGGTCGAGGGTACGCTGGGGATTGTTGTTGTAGCTTTTGTCTGTATAGTTGTGGTTTTTGTCTGTGGAGTGATTGTAACTTTTGTAGGTATAGTCGTGGTTTTTGTCTGTGGGGTTGTATTCGGTGACGTGGGTATTTTTGTTGTGGTCAAAGATTTTTTGCCATAAAGGTACTCGATACCATAAATATCGTCCTGAGTTATTTTCACATTTTTCGCTTTGTAATACGGGTACATGATCGCGCTCTTGTCAGCTGTGTGGGCTAAACCTAGAGTATGCCCGATCTCATGTATTAAAACGCTTAGTAAATTTGTCCCACCATTTTTGAAAGAAAGACTCCATGGTTCTTTTGAATGCATATGAATCTCTACATTGGCACTTCCATCTGGAAAAAATGCGTGCGCTAAAGTAGGTTTATCTAATTTGTAGGGACACCAGGTGAGATCATTTTTCATTTTATGCCGTTGGTCGGCAAACGAAATTGTAATATTATGGATGTTTCTATCATATTTAAAGCGGAAATTAGAAACATCCTCCCATGCTTGAAAAGCTCTTTCAGCAACTGTTCTATATGGATATACTAAATAATTTGGAGGGTAGATAGACCAAGATAGCTTTAAATCTTTCCATAAGTAGTTAGAGCCTCTTCTCCAATCTGCAATATCTTTGACGCCACAGCGAGGTCTTTGCATTAGAGCAATAGTTTCGTCATTTAAGGTTCCATCTTCAGGGAGACCATAAGTTTCTTGAAATGCCCGTAACCCATCTGATATCGACACTAGGGCATTATCTGTAGTATTTTCTTCCAAGTAACCATAGTCTGTTAAATATTGGCGGGCAGCTGTTTCGTCTGTTACCTGTACAGCTGTAGTAGTAGTAGTGAGAAATAAAATGAGGCAAATTAACACAATCATTCTGCTCGAGGGGTAGATATATACTGAGATCATAAATAAGGGGTAGTGTATTTATTTTTAAAATTCGATTACCCCAAGTTTTTCCAATTCTAGTAATATAGATCATATTTTATCGTCGTTTTTATGATTAAAATTATCGCTCTCTAACTGTTTAAATATTTCCACTAGCTTATTAACCTCATTATCGTAATCAAGTTCTAAATCATTCAAAGTAGGAGGAATAGTACTGTTCAATTCAAGGTTAAAAATAATAGGGTTGTTTTCTAACGGAGGTATAGCGTTTGATGATTTACATTTGCAACGCAATTTGGTTTAGATGGCTCTTCCTGTAAAACCCAGCTATTACATTAAATTCCATCATTTTTATACTGTTCAACCACTGCTTTTGGGGGTATAGATCAAACAATCTGAGTTACTAAGCATCCTCGTTTAAATCAGTGTTCTCTTCATCCCCACTCTCGCTGCATTGAAGGTAAACGAAACTTATAGGTTCGGGGTGGCTTTGAATTTGTGAAACTAATTCATCAAGTACGTGGTTTTCAAACCAGATCTTTAGGTCGCCCTCGTCCCTTTCTTTAACCAAAGTTATCATTTTTTCCACCTGTTTTGAATTAAATCTAGCAGTAAAGATTATGTGTGAGTTGGGTACAGTAAATCCTTTAGAGGCAGATCGGAAACAGCTTTGAAGCCGTGCCCTTATTTCAGTTTCAGTCTGGGGACTTTGCCCTTGGGCCACAGCCTTGAATATTTCATAATATGCATCGTTGCACCGCCCAATATTCGTATAATGGCAGCTTTTACAATACGTTTTAAAGTCATAGTATTTTATTCTTTTGCGGTCAGTCCTTAAAACGCCATCAACTATATATCCATCGTTTTCACGGCATACCTCGCATTTTTTCAACAATTCTGGACGACACTCGCTACAGTCGCAAGGCCTACCCCAAAAACAGTTCTTAGGCATTGTGATCGCTTCAACAGATCAACTAAGACTACTTGTTTAGGGATAATAATATAATAATATAGTAGTTTGGGAGGGTTGTGACGTGGAGGGGATAAAATTTTTAGAGACTGTTTTTGTTATACATTTTTACGACAATTAAACTTATCACAGGTATCACTTTCAGTCAGTAAAATATTAGTGTTTTCGGCAGGTAATATATTCTAAAAATAATAACGCGTAAAACTGCTTGTTTTATATACATCTACTGCATACTAAACCTTGAATATTAATTATGAACGCGCCTTATTTTTTCGAAGCCATGCTACTTTTCTGAACGCACCCCAACTGAGGTTATAAATAAGGGTGCATTATAGGCAGGACGCAGGAGCTCCAGAGTCCCTTCTGTCTTTGTACGTTAGAGAGAGCAGACGTATTTTGAGCCATATTTATTTTGTTACAGAGCAAAAAAAAAATGCCGTTCCCAAGTGAGTACGTCGAGTTAATTAGGGCCCAGATGGATACCCCTAACTTAACAACGGTTACCTGCGGTAAGATATTGCAGGACTGTACTCGTGCTCTTTGGAACTTGAATAGCGCTCTAAAACGTGCCAAGTCTGTGGCCGAAAAGTCTCATATAATAGCGTGTTTGGGGCAGATTAAGGGGTTTCAGAGGCATTTAAAGGATAAAAAGGTTGGTGGAGGAAGCGGTGTACGTCGGGCTGATACAGCTACCCATAGGGTTAAATGGGACGACTTAGGTTCGGCATTTCAATCGAGAATCAGGACGGGTGTTATAACCAATATACGCCATACCGATGTGCTACCGTTTCTCGAGGACTGTGCTGCTTTGTTTAAGCGTAGAATTAAAAATGCCTTAAAAAAGAGTGAAGCTCTCAAGGTCAACGCAGTTCTCTGTGGGGAATTTCAAATTTCAAAAGCTGATGTGATTTTGGAGGAGACTAAATATTTAAATACTGCTAATGCTCTAATTTATCAGAACACCGATTTAGATGCATGGTTTAAAGATAAAATACTAGATATAATTCTTACCGATTTGGGGGAGTTCCAAGAAAGAGATTCCGGGTGGGCGTTAAGGAAAGTAGTAAGTCTAACGGTGAATATCAACCAATATAACCCCCTTAAAGCAGGAAGTTACATACCTCTACCAAAAGAAATTGCATTGAAAAAGGCATGTATTAATGTTCAGAATACTGATGACATGTGTTTTGTTTGGGCCATTGTTTCCGCCTTATATCCAGCTTTCATGAATTCTGAGCGAACATCATCTTATCCAAACCCGCAGGATGTTTTAAATTTAAAAGGGATACATTTTCCCATTACACCTGGTTTAATTCAGCGATTTGAGAATCAGAATAATATGTCAATAAATGTTTATAGATTACAGAAAATGAGCAAGGGTTTTCAAATTTTACCAACATATTTAACTCAAAATAAACAAACCATACATATAAACTTGCTTCTTTTACAGGATAGTTACGTAATGGCTGACGAGTTAGATAATAATTTAGCACCTGTTGGGTTTCATTATGTTTGGATAAAAAGTCTCTCACGACTCTTATCACGTCAACTGAGCAAAATGAACGGACAAAAGTTTATCTGTGACAGATGTTTACATTATTTTTATTCTGCAGATAAGTTGGCACGTCACACTAAAGAGTGTATTAAAATTAATAATTGTGTAGTACCTGAAATACCTAGTCCAGAGTGTGCACTTATTAAATTTAAAAATTACTCGTTTAAAGAAAAAGCACCATTTGTTATCTATGCCGACACCGAGTGTCTCTTAATACCTATCGAGGACGACACTAATAAAAACACCCAAAAGTATCAGAAACATGTGCCCTTTAGCATTGGGTATTATGTCAAATGTAGCTATGATGACAGCCTCTCGTTTTATAAGTCATATACCGGTGCGGATTGCATAGCGTGGTTTATGCGTGAGCTTCAACAGTTTGCCGAAGATGTCGAAACTGTGTTCCTGTGCCCTTTGCCTATGGCACATTTATCGTCAAAAGAGTGGAATGAATTTAATCACGCTACACATTGTCATATTTGTGAGCAGCCGTTCACCGAAGAACATAAAAGAGTTCGAGACCATTGTCACTTGACTGGAAAATGGCGCGGAGCTGCCCATGAAACTTGTAATTTGAATTACCAAGATGCACGCGTTATACCTGTTATATTCCATAATCTTAGCTGCTACGATGGGCATCTGCTGATAACAGCGTTAGCCAAAATACCTGGAAATATAGATGTATTACCAGTGAACAAGGAAAAATATATTTCATTTACAAAAAAAATACCCAACAGTCTAATAGAATTCAGATTCCTTGACAGCTTTCGATTTTTGGCTGCTGGACTTGATAAATTGGCTTCTTATTTAGAGAATTATCCTATACTTAAATCAGAATTTCGGGACTTGTCAGAGGAACACTTTAATTTGTTAACTAGAAAAGGTGTTTTCCCTTATGAATATATGGACGGTTGGGAGAAATTAAAGGATAAATGTTTTCCACCTAAATATACTTTTTATAGCAGTCTTGAGGATAGACATATAACTAGCAGCGATTATGAGCATGCGCAGCAGGTGTGGGATGCATTTAAGTGTAAAAATATTGGTGATTATTCAGACTTATATTTAAAAACCGATGTTTTACTAGTGGCTGATGTTTTTGAGGAATTTAGATTTATTAGTCATAAAACATATGACCTTTGTCCTGCCCATGCGTATACATTGCCCGGATATGCATGGCAAGTAATGCTATATAAAAATGCGTATGAACTTGAACTTCTAACAGATTATGAGATGGTTTTATTTATTGAAAAGGGCATACGGGGAGGCGTAAGTCAGTGTTCTAAACGATATGCTGAAGCAAATAATAAATACATGCCTGATTATGATCCTTCCAAGGAATCGAAATATCTTTCATATCTAGATATTAATAATCAATATGGCTGGGCGATGTCGCAATATCTACCATATGGAGGTTTTAGATGGCATTCTCAAGATGAAATTACTCAGTTAAATGTTCTAGATATTTTAGATGATGCTCATGAAGGCTGTATCTTGGAGGTTGACCTCGAGATTCCATATGAGTTACACGATAAATTTTCTGATCTTCCACCTTTTCCCGAACATAAAATCCCCGTTGGATCAAAATGTTCAAAGCTTTTGACGACTTTGTATAATAAACAAGAATATGTCATTCATTACCGCAACTTAAAACAAGCCTTAAGTTTAGGTGTGAAATTAATGAGAATACACCGGGTGCTTGCATTTAAACAGGCCCCTTGGCTTAAACAGTATAGAGATCTAAATACCGAATTACGTCAAAATGCTAAAAACGATTTTGAAAAGAACTTTTTTAAATTAATGAATAATGCTGTTTTCGGTAAAACCATGCAGAATATTAGAAAGCATTCTACCGTTAAATTAATAACTAAATGGGATGGACGATATGGTGCTGAATCGTTAATCGCTCGTCCAGAATTTCGAAGCGCTGTTATGATTAATGAAAATCTGTTGATTATAGAGCTTGCCAAAACCAATTTATATTTTAACAAGCCTATTTATGTGGGTATGTGCATTCTAGATCTTGCTAAAACAACTATATATGATTTCCACTATAACTATATGATTACCAGATTTTCTGAGTGTAAGATCTTATACACAGATACGGATTCTCTTATTTATGAAATAACTCACCCCGATATGTACGAGGTAATAAAAAACGACTGTCGTCAGTATTTTGATACTTTTGATTACCCAGAGGATAACATATATGGAATTCCGAAAGTAAATAAGAAAGTTCTTGGGCTTATGAACTATGAGAACAGTGGGCGAATATTGACTCATTTTATTGGCCTTCGTTCAAAGATGTATGCCACTAAAGTACAATATTCACCAGAAGAGTTTGAACAAATGCGGCTAAAAATGGAACTCGAAAATAAAGAGAAAGCCGATATTGAGAGAACCTTATTAAATTTAGGTGTCACCAAAAAGATAAAGGGTGTTAAAAAGTCTGTTATTAAAAATAAAATTACTTTTGATGACTATGTTGCATGCTTGGAATCATTTATAACAAAGCCTGTTACTCAAAATCTAATTCAGTCCCGAAAGCACGAGTTACACACTATAAAACAAAATAAAATCGGTCTCAGCCCTCATGATGATAAACGACAAATATCTCAAACTTCACCTGTCACATTACCATGGGGACATTGTTCATCTATGGATATTTATTGATTGTTGGCCTAAAAAGAACCAAAAATGTAACAAGCGATACTTATAACGTTTAAAAGAGCCGTTACACATCGTAATTAAGAGTAAGTTAAAAGAGTCAATTGCGGTCTGCTCTTATGATTTTTAAAAGAACCATAATAGATCATAGAGCATAAAAAAAGAGTCATATAAACCCTATACAATCTAAAAAAAGAGCCATAATATTCGTATAGCAATTAACTGTTGTCTGATTTTAAAAAGAGCCATCAAATCAGATGATAGAAAAAAGATGCCAAAACCAAAAGAGCCCAATTTAAAAAGGTTTTTGTTTTGAAATTTTGTTTTTTTTCCTTAAGAAAATTCATGTTTTCTTTAAAAAAATCAAATGGGGGCTCAAAGGCCACGTTCACGTCGTGCCCCTGTTTAAACGGAGAGCCCTTTTCACACATTTTTATGTATTCAAATTTGCTATAATTTTACGTGTGAGGACTTGTTAGTAACGATGTGTATTATTTTTATTTGTGTGTCGCTTGAAAACCAAAAGCGCCTGTAGTTGAGTTTTGGTATTATTAGGCTAAATTCTAATCACCCTGTCGATAAGTTCCTAATAATAAGTATTTATATTATTTTATACGAGGTTGGTAATAAGTTTGTTCTTGTTGGTATAATATATTTAGTTCTAGAGCATATAAATTATATTTTTACACTATTTAAGATGTCACTGAGAGGTTTTTCAAAAATTTAAAAAGAATATTTAGAGACTTTAGTACTTGGAATTTAAATATAAATTACATTTATGCCTTAATTCCTCATGCAATGGGACCTTTACAACGCACAAAACAGATACTGAGCCCCTACGTAATGGCTTGTGATTGTGTGTTTCGGTAATATTTGCCACTTAACCCATAGTCACCAGTCAAAATGTTGGGTTCTCTAACATCATCAAATGTTTGCAGAAAATACAATGTGTTTAGTAGTGATAGTTGGCCGTTTGTTTGAATAATTTTTAACACGAGATCTTATTGATATTTAACAGTAATAATGTATAATTTTCTTCTTCATGAAACATACAGTGTGGCTTATAATTTACGCATTTAATGACATTGATTATATGATCAGTTGTCATTTGTTAAATGTGTTCTTGAAAGGCCACAATTTCATCGAATAAGTTCCTAATATTAATCATAAGTATTTATATTATTTTATACGAGGTTGGTAATAAGTTTGTTCTTGTTGGTATAATATATTTAGTTCTAGAGCATATAAATTATATTTTTTACACTATTTAAGATGTCACTGAGAGGTTTTTCAAAAATTTAAAAAGAATATTTAGAGACTTTAGTACTTGGAATTTAAATATAAATTACATTTATGTCTTAATTCCTAATGCAATGGGACCTGTACAACGCACAAAACAGATACTGAGCCCCTACGTAATGGCTTGTGATTGTATGTTTCGGTAATATTTGCAACTTAATATATAGTCGCCAGTCAAAATGTTGGGTTCTCTAACATCATCAAATGTTTGCAGAAAATACAGTGTGTTTAGTAGTGATAGTTGGCCGTTTGTTTGAATAATTTTTAACACGAGATCTTATTGATATTTAACAGTAATAATGTATAATTTTCTTCTTCATGAAACATACAGTGTGGCTTATAATTTACGCATTTAATGACTTTGATTATATGATTAGTTGTTTATAACATTTTGTTAAATGTGTTCTTAAAAGGCCACAATTTCATCGTGAATATATATTTTAGAGAATTTGTGGGGGATCTGGAAGGTCTTTGTATACTTACTTTATATCTTCCCTGTATAGATTTTTGTATAAAATTATGCAAGTAATTATCTGTTCAAGAAATACATTTTTGCATATAAATGGCCCAATATTTGTTGTTGTAAATTACTTGTAGCCAATTAGCATAAATAAATCATTATCTAGACAAGCCTCGTGTATAATTATATAATGATGCATGATAGCATAATGATGCTACATTTTTTTGCTTTTAATAATTATTAAATAATATTGTATTCTTTTGATTCCTAAATAAAGCAAAATACCCGAACTAGACTTGTCTTGGTTGGCTAGCTATCCAAACTTTGCGAGCTTCTTAAATGATTTTAAACAATTGGTAATTTTCTATAATCATTAATTCGTATGTGATCATTCTTTAGTTAGACTGATAAGTTTTTGGTTATAATAATAAGGTAATTTATTTTTAATACTGTGCATGGTAAAATGTTCCTTTTTTATAAAAAACTACTTTTAATACACCCCTGTATGTATTGTTTGGTTAATACCTATATATTTTTGGTAATATATTTGTTTGATGTACTTAACTGTTTTGTTTCTTTATCGGGGTTGTTTTCTGTGGCAGAGAGACCAACAGAGTCCGTTCCAGGCCAACAGGGTCTGTTCCGGGGGGGAACAGGTCTGTTCCGGTGGGAACAGGTCTGTTCCGGGGGGAAGGTTAGAATCTTGAAATAATGAGGGCTGGTAATACCAGGGGCCCCCACTTAGGTTAAGACGGATCCTGTATTACCGACAACGAGCGGTTGTGACGTCAGACACTAGATGGCGATAGTAGCTGGGTTCCACTCGGGTTAAGAGAGGATGGCGACTTCCAGGAAAAGTGCCACGCCCTAAAATGGTGATAAAAATGCAGGTTTTCGGCTCCATGTTATTTCTTATGAGTTTTGATGCCAGAACTCCTATAGCTTTATCTACTCAGACACAATCAAAATTTACAGAAAAGTACATATAAACAGTACACAAAAGCCGTTAACACAACTCGAAGAAACGAACTGTCAAGCAAATCAACGTTTGCTAGAGATTTCGAGGTTATGTCGAGTAAAAATGAGAGAATGTTATCAGCCTGCAGTTTTATGAAATCTTTAATTGACGCGTTTTAGTTTACAAATAAAAACAAATAATTTCGAAACACTTGTAAGTACGGACTTAATGCTTATTTTGTAATTTTCTAGCAAGATTTTTGCTAATTTTATCATTGCCCTAATTTTCTAAGGCTCACTCTTCTGCCCTGTTCTAAAGAAATAAAAGTACATGTGGCAATACCCTTACGGCGCATGCGCACAAGTCGAAATTACCCTGGATCTTCTATCTCTGTTGTTGCTTCAAGATATTCAGGGTAATAGCCATATAGTACTAATACATATATGGTTTATTTCACATACGATGACTCACGTACTGCACAATGACTGAATTTTTTGATAAAGTCATAACAAATTACTTCAGGCGGACAGACATGCCGCAAAATGAACTCATTATAACCTCCCACATTAATTCTCTACCAAACAGAACATATAAATTACCAAAAGGCTGGCTTCTACCAAGCCCCGATTAATTTCGTTAAAGTAATCTTCCAAATTCAATCAATTTAAGTACCAACTTGGACGCCGTCGACGCACGTCAATTATTTAAAGAACTATTTCCGAATCCAAGACTTATCTAATGATGACCTGCCGAACAGTTGAGCGAAGAAAGAAAAGAAGTTAAAGATTGGATCTAACTTAGAAAACTCACATGATCTCATTATATGGTTTATTTCCTGCGACTTTTCGGTGGGTTCTCGGGTTTGACGGAAGACTGTCATCGGTGTCATTCGATTAAACAAAATTCTGACGTCTTGTCAAACTTTAGCCTTGTGCAAAAATTCGGGAAATCTTCCCCGTCTCTGTGTTTTCCACACCGAATCGTAATTATGGGGAAGTTCACAACGTATATTTTTATGGATTATCGATATTTGTGAGAGATTTTTGCCACATAACCTGAAAATCCATACATTTTTTTTTGGATCAGAATTATCCCTCTGTACTACACGTTAGTTCCCTTTACGTTGCCATTGCAATAACTACTTTTCCGGCCAACTAAGTTCGGACCCCTGAATTGTCGACCTATGAAGTTGAGGCATTTGTGAGGTTTGTTTACCCACGTTTCTGAACAACAGCAAGGGACTATCCCTTAAAAGGCAACCAGCCACCTCCAGGAAGACCGTGATCAGTCCCTTTATACTTAGCTGCAAATGCCTCGTCAATTTTAATTATTTTGATGGAACACAGCCTAAGTTAAGTAGTCTTCCTTTTTCTAATCAGTGCCTTAAGCTATTTTACCTATACTACTTCTAACACAATCTATCAGTATAAATTTTTTAATATTCTATGCGTTAAGTGATTTACCCTATTTAACTTAAAACTCATACTTATAAAATGATATGAAAAGGAGTTGCAAGTGCTGCGCTATTATTTAGTATTTAAACTATCCGAACCCATCTCTTTAGTAATTTTTGTCTGACTTTGGTAAGTCAACTAACTATATACATGTTTTAGCTGTTGAATTAATTATCGTACGTTGCCTTTTAAAATCATCTACTTTCACAGTGACATTTTTCTTAATTAAATAACCTCTAAGTATTTATTTTTGTGTTTTCTTTTGGCACTGAGTGTGGACCACATTGTTTCACTCACAGGAATTTGGTGTTCTTGTGTCAAGTTAGAATTAAAAGAATAAATAGTAAGAGAATACTACTTGGCAAGTGGTAATCATAATATGACATATAAATATGTATACATGTGAGAACTTTGTTCTCTGGCCACTTGCTGAGACCCTATACAATAAGGATTAACCAAACTATGCTAAAACAGCTATTCTCTGGGCTACATGCCCCAACGAGCGCTGAATTAAATAGCACAATTTGGCGTATTTTGACTAACACTGTTAGTACTAAAATACAGGCTCAGATTGCAGAAACTATGTATGTAGCCCAGAGAATAGCTGTTTTAGCATAGTTTGGTTAATCCTTATTGTATAAGGTCTCAGCAAGTGGCTAGAGAACAAAGTTCTCACATGTATACATATTTATATGTCATATTAGAATTAAAAGACACTGTGAGTGGCGCTCCAATTTTCATTTTTATATCTTGAGTTGAAGACCATACTCGTACATACTGTACTTAACTGACAAGGACCCTACTTAAAAGAACCACCCCGGTTTACAATTGCCACAAGCTTGAGCTAGCTGAAGTAGGTGGTAACCTTAAACCTTGTTAAATATTTAATTTGCCATCATTTATATTTTGTTACCAACTAACAAGGTTATAGTAATTCAAATTCCACTTCTTCCTGCGAACCATGTTGCCACTTCATAACTGTGTTGTCTAAATTCCCTTTATATTGTCCAACATCTGGGTATAGATACTGATCAAACACAAGGCTTCAGCTGCCACATTTAAAAATTGATATCAGTTGAACAGGGAGCTCCAAAGTGTGACATGAATAAAAGGGCACAGGTCAAAAAACAAAGCTCTTTATTCTTACCACAAATACGGAGCGAAACACTTAACAATGCACAAAACTTACATTGCTGACTCTATATACCGTCAGGCTCGCAGAGATGCTATGACTAGGCAAGCTATAGTTACTGAACGACTGAGCGACATACGCTTATCGTATTTCAAATGCAGCAGTGAGCGTCAGCTTGAGTGCGAGCTACCAGCTTGCTTTCTGCTAGCTGTCTTCTGAATCACCGGGAATGCTTTTCGTCGCAACCGATTAGGCTCAACTGCTACGTACCTGTTTGGATCGTTATTCCTCTCAGCCTGGTCGGCTAAGGCACCGCGAAGCCGATCGAAATGTCGCAACTGTTGAGGGACAGACTACAGGTAGATTCTCCCACCTAAGAGATACTTTTCTCGTCGTGGATTAAATGTTACGCTTGAAGAGCCCGAGGAATCAGAACTTGTCTCGTCGTTATCGTCGCCGCGACTAAGGCTACGTTCCAGCACTTGTAACATGTCAGGATTTTCTGGCAGTTGCCTAGATTCGCCCGGCTCCGATGATACCGCAGGGGTTGTCGTTGTGGGGAACCACCTCTCACCCTGTCGTTCAGGAATTTCGACCGCCCCAACGCAAGTAGGGAGAAGTGCAAACCCGAACGGGGGAAGAAGGAGTTACGGTCTGGGTATCTGGATTCAATTTAGAATATTTAAAAGTTTATAAGGCTCGTTCCAGAGACCGAACTGATACGGGAGGGCAAATTTTAAAGGAGGGCTGTCTGTCGTTATGTCCAGTCTATATCCTTACAATAATATATATACAATGTCGTCAATTACTACAACTAGAAGGCACGGCCTTTATTCAATAACCCTTATAAACTAGATAAAACCTGGGATAGGGATTTCTCTTTTCTCCTTTTACTGAACCTATATACAGTCCTCAGCAGGTTCGAATAACCGTTCTTGGAGCGAGGATTATCCACTATGATGGATAACTACTGTATTCGCGGCACCCGCGAAAATCTTAACGCACTACCACTTTCTTCAATGACCGGGTTGGTCAGATGTCCTTGCGTTGATTACACTTAATTGGTTTTACTAACAATCGAAAGAAAATCCAACTTTCACTAGGGGGTTCAGCGATCACATCCGTCGCTCTTATCTATCCCGGTCGCGGCCTTGACGAATCCGAACTTGCCAAGGCTTGCCGTACGAATAATGTACGTGGGCTGGTTGGATGTCCCCTCGCTTCTAGGAAAGGTATACGCAGAAACCACTTAATTTACACGGTTAGCTATTCGCAGATAGCTGCACATTAATCTGAGATACGGAGGAGCTCGTAAGGTCAGTCCGAACGTATCTGTCCACAATATTTCATGTGACTATCAAGGGTCATCATCCGAGTTGAGTCCAGGCCACACCAATCAAGAGGGGCTAGTAAAGACATTATAATAATAATAATATTAAATTGCAAACCAATGGTTAAAAATAATTTTATTAAGCGAAGTAACCCGTAACCCCCCGTAACTTTGACACTTTTTCCATACTGTCTATTATCCAGTGATATCCTAGGGAAATGCTTTAAGCCAATATCCAACTTCTCGGACTCTACAATGGACTAGGCTCGGAAATACGCATAGAAATAGCTAAAGGATCGGAAACTCTGATAACTCTAATGTAAGGACTATAACAACTGGCGGATGACAATAACGTCGACTTCTCAGGCACGTCGGCCTGCTTATAAGGAATTCATATAATTTCTGGCTTAGAAGAGTAATCAAACGTCCTCCAGGTCGTAATGGAGCGCTGTGATTCAGCAACAGTAAGAGTTCGTACAGAGAATCCTTACAGGCCTTAACGGAAGGCATCCAAACTATAGAAGACCTAAATACACCGGCGCCAGCGGGCTGTCCTGGGTATACAATTCAAAAAGCCCAAATACTTAACATTACAAAAAGATAGCACTACTGTCATTTCTTTATCGAATTTTCCCGTATAGCTGATATAATATCGAAGGCTGGGAATGCGCCGCACATGCGCCGTTATGGCCCACTGCCAAAGTGCCTAAATTGACTTAACCTAGTGAACAGGGGGGATCCATACACAATGGTTCCTGTGGGGCAACTTAAGGTCTATACACCTTATACATAAATCAGTGTTGGACCAGAGTCGCTACACCGAGTTTTTCTATTATACTTAGACTCTTTGTGGAGCGGCAATCACAAATCGAAATTTTTCGAAAACTAGTCCCTTTCCCAAAATAAATTTTTGGAGCGGAAGCGATAGAAATGAACTTTTTTACTTGTAGAAATGACTTTTTGATGAAATTTTCCCAAAAATATTTTGAAAGTCCTATTTGAAAAATTAAATTTTGGCAGGGGGTGATAGAAAATGAACTTTCTTACTCAAAGAAATAACTTTACTAATTTTCTCAAAAATACTTTCAAGGTAATTAACTTTAAACTAATAAAACTATCCCTAATCAACAAAGATCCTAATAGTTTTCCGTTATCTGATACGGTAGCACCCTATCGTTAACCCTCTAGGAGATGCAATCCACAGCATAAATTATATTTAGCTGTGTAGCATATACACCCCTATATCAAGGCCCGCATACTCCAAACAAGTAAAAGAAAAATCAAACCCCTAACGTTAACCTTCAAGGCGATGCAATCCACAGCATAAAATGCATTTAGCTGTGTAGAAAATACACCCCTATCAGGCGCGCAGGCTCCACACAAAAAGAGTTTCACTCATCTTTTAACAAATTTTTTTTTGTAGTTTATTAATTAGTTAAATGCTATTACGTATTGTTCAGATAATTTCAGACTACTCGGATTCTCCATCTGTAAATAAAAATTATCACAAACTACGAAAGTTATACGGATATTAAACGTTACCCAACTCCACAAACCGAACAAATATCAAACCACCTTTTATCACTAGGAATTTTTCCCTACACCGCGGCGATTCAAGGTAAATCTTCCACGTATCGAACTTGAGAGACCCGGCGCGCCACTTCCACTCTGCTTTTTGACGTGGTCTTGAACTCGAGTTGCCGCCACCAACTCGAGTCGCTGGTTTTTACGCTTTCGTCTCGTTTTATGCCTTTGTCGTTCGGGTTTTCGAGCTTAACGAACCCGGCCGAGACCAGTGCCCGCTTTCTGCAGCGTCTTTCCGAAGGCCGGATGGTTTACATTTTGGATTAACTCACGGAAATATTAAGTATATGCCCCCCGCTGGTTTAATTATACTAGGTGTTAGGATTTTCGCTGCAACTGCACGTTATTTTATTAAATGATTTTAAGATTTAATACAACATGCTATTTAGATGCATTGGGTATGTTTGTGTAACATCATTGAATAGCATAAAACAAATACAATAAATACGTTTGTTGAAAAGCAGATCCTTAAAAGTCGAGCTTGGGCAGTAAAAATCGCTGAAGTGTAAGTTCTGAGTTCAAAAAGTTCTCCAGATTTTCGTTAAACTAACGCCTAATAAATTTTTGCTTATACACGAGTGTCTCGTCAACCCGTGAACAAAGCTGAAAAAGTATTATGATAACACGTTTTATTAGCTCTGTAAGCGTACTACATGCAAAGAGATTTTATTGATCGTTCCTATATACACTTTGGATCCCTGACCAAATTAAACTCATTTGGCTTCGGCAAACGTTCTCTCGGGTTATTTTCATTGTTTCAGGCAATGTTCACTTGATTTATATGCAACCCCAGAAATGCACGAGAGGCCAGCGTAAGTTCAGGATTAATACCAGGCTTTTATCACCCCTACATGCGTTTAGAGAGATAAAAAGGTTAATTGGTTTTGGACTGAGGGTGCATTGATTTAAGTTACCCTCTGCAGATATATATAGTAAATAGTTAAATTCTTATTAGACTATTTTTTTATACTCTAACTGATTTGCAATGTTGATTGATACCTCTTACCGATACGTCGACGGCGCAGGCAACATTTTGTAACGAAGTTACATAGGTTTTAATTTTAGTAACCCGTTTTAGGTTTAGGATAGCTAGGAATAAGAATAATCACGTTATCTACCGCCCAGGAATTAAATTTATTTTATTGTTTTATTTGTCAATAGGAAATTTCCATTCTTTCACCAAGTAGTGTCATAATGAATTGTTTATTATCTATAAGTAAAAAGAAAACTAAACCGATCTCCAAATTAGTTAACTAATTAAAAATACGATACACATTAATTTTATTATCAATCTTGCATAATACAGCGAGCAGTACCGAGTCGCCAACGCGAGAGTATACGCCGCGCGCCTCGATAGTACCGCGTCATCACAGGTGCGGGTAGCGGAGTAGCGGCCCCCAGCTGCTTCAGTTGGCGCATCCAAAAAGGCAGTTCCTGTTTCGAAACCTCACCGAGTCGAAGAACCGCCACGTGAGTAAGAAAACTTAGTTAGTTAGGGTGTGTCGTGTTTAAAAGAAAAAGTGGAAACCGTTAAAACTTTCAATTCGTTTTAAAATATATAGAGGATCATTAAAAGTGTTACTGTAAGGACGGAACCTCTTCCATATCTATTTTATTTCTCCGTACAAAATAGTCCTGGCATAGTTCGGGATTATTAGTACTTATTTTTCGCCCCCCGTGAAGTCAACGAGTCCTGGCAAAGTTCGGGAAATTAGTGGACTTTAAACGCCCTCCCTCTCAAAACCAACAACGAATCCTGGCAAAGTTCAGGAAATAGTTGTACTCTATAATTAGCCCCCGTGAAGTCAACGAGTCCTTGCAAAGTTCGGGAAATTAGTTGCACCCTCTCTAACAACGCAAAGGCAACGCCTCCTGGCAAAGTTATGGAAGGTGGTTGTACTAGCTTCAACCCTGATAGTCTGCGAGTCCTGGCAAAGTTCGGGAAAATAGTGGACTTTAAACTTCCCTTAAAACAAATTATAAAACCCGAAGAATAACCGTACCTGCAGTAACCCTACATTTCTTATTTATTTTAAGGGCTAGGTTCCGAGATACCGACAGCTCCTTTTTTTTAATATATAATATACGACTCGCACCACCCTAACTTGCATCAGGCTTGAAACCGATTATTACCGTCCCTTTAAATTATCCTGCTGACATAAGATTACCCCTTTCATTTGATAAACACCTGCACGTCCGCTATACTATCAGTTTAAGGCACCGCTCACACTGCTCGGTTTATTTTTAAATCATATTCCTGCACTGCTTATTAACCGTAAACTGTTTTAAGGGGTATTACTATAGTTAGGCTTAAGTTTGTAGATTATAATACAACGAGGGTAGTAAGTAGTATTTGTAGAATTAATCTTGTATTACCCTTTTTATCCAGATAAACACGACCTATTATTATCTTAAAAAAAACAATGGTTTTATTCCTCTGAATCTTACCGACTGAATTTCCGACAAAAGATAAAACAACACCATTCTTTTAGATTTACATGCACCGAACCCTTCTCCACTGTTTAAAGGCTACCCCGAGAGCATAGTGGATCCCTTTACCACTTCAAACAATAAAGGGTGGCGCTTCGCACCGAAACAAAAAAAGACCAGACATAACTCCGCCGCATTCAAAAGAGTACCGTCCGCAGCACCTTCCTGTTAAACCCGAGATCCGAGTGCCATTACAAAATGGCACCCGAATCACTGTAGAGCAAAGCCACGTTACAATTTTCTTTGGGACCACGCCCAAATTTATTTTTTGTTTATTCTAATATTTTCTGATTTCGCAAGGGTATACAGGGTGTTACTTAATGATATGCCGTAATTCCAAGGGCGCATTCCTGAACCAAATTCAAGTAGAAAGTTCATATAAATATGTGTCCTAAAAAGTCTGGTTTTCAAGATATAGGGTGTCAAAATTTAAAAAAAAAATCGGTTTGCTATTAATATCTCAAAAATCCTTTTGCCGGAGATACGGGCCCATAAAAACGCCCCTGGAAATCGTTTGTTTTTAAATAACTTTTAAAATGCTAGGTGTAATTTAATAATTTTTTAATACGATGGTTACCAGGTAAGTCTTTCTAAAATGGGATTTTTTTTTACACCCGTACGATAAAGACACAACAATAATATTTTTGTGCAGCTCGAAGCTTAAGCTACAAAAAGGTACTATTGATTGACATCGATAAAATAAACTGTTTATCAAAAAAAAAAAAAGATTTTTGTTCAATTTAGGTTTTATTGAATAATTTTATATGTCGCTCCAACATGAGCTTCTTGTCCTCTTATGCATTTTCGAGCTCTAAGAATTGAAGAGTGTTGGAACCTCCACAATCCCACGTCACACACCGTCCTTTTTCGCGATAATGAAAATTAATTATTTCTAATAACTTTTCTTGATTCTTTTCTCACATATCTATCATATTGGAATAGACTAAAGTTTTAAGTAGTCCCACAACAAAAAAATCTAATGGATCTAGGTTAGGTGATCGAGAAGGCCAGGCCACCGGTCCTCCTCTTCCTATCCATCCATTTTCCTGTTTAGGTGTTCTCGAACTACTAGACTAAAACGTGTCGGGGCACCATACTAGTAGATCTTCTTAAAGTTCTGGCGAATTGTTTTGAAGAAATCCCAAACATAGTTCTTTAGTTAATCTTCTTGGCAATTCAAATGGTCCAATTAAATGTTGCCCGATGATTTCGGCTCAGACGTTATTGGGTTCAAATTGATGCTGATGATACGTTACAATAAAGAGCATGGGGATTTTCCTCTGCCCATAAATTGAAATTATGTAAGTTTATGATGCCGTTTTTAGAAAATCTAGCTTCGTCCGTAAAGAGAACTGTACCAATGAAATTTGCAGTGTCTCTGTGCTGATCTTAAACCCAGTTAGAAAACTCCATCCTCCACGAAAATTCTTTAGGAAGAAGGGCATGGACTTTTTAAAGATGATACGGATGTAACTGTTGCTCTCTAAGGATTCTAGAGACCGTCGATATTGGGCAATCAAACTCGACAGCCAATTTCGGACACTTTTAAAAGGATCTGCCTCTACGGCATTTAGGATGTTTTCTACAACACCCTCACCGCAATGGATTTGATTTCCACAATTGTGGCTTGCTTTGTTAAATTTTCCTAAAATTATTTACGACACTTTGCATTAAATCTCTATCATTGGATAAGTACAAGTAAAAGATAAAACACAATTTTGGAAGACCTTGTCAGCTGCAATATTGTTTGTGACTCTATGTGCATTTATTTATGCATATTTTATGAAAGCGCGATGTATTTTGCACAGCCCCTTCTACCTACTTCTCTGCCTACGTGCTTGTTTCATAATGATTATTAAGTTTAATATTATATATTAAAATTTATTTATAGTAAAAGGATTGTCTGCTACTTTATTAAAGCACTATATAGAATTATTTCAAATTGTTTAGGTTCTTGATCTATGTTTGAATTTTAGGCCTAAAAAATGGTTTAATTTATTACTGTTCCAGAGGTCGTAACCCCGACCAAGCTTTGATGAAATAAGGCACATTTAACTCTAACCACAACGCTCCCAACAACCTACGTCGCGTCGGTCTTAATTAAACATAATTATTATTTTTGAACATTTTGCAAACTTATTTTTCAAATTTAGAATTTAACATGGTTTAATAATTAAGAGAAGCCGTTTAAAATACGCCGTTCTAAAGGAAAAACCCAATATTTCGGTATAACTTTATGAGTAGTGATGGGGAATCTGGATCATTTAGAAGATCCGGGTCGATGGATCTGGAACAATTAAAAGATCCGAATCAGTGAGCCGGATCTCGGTTCAATTGAATCTTTGAAATGTGGCTAGTTACTGTAGGCGAAGATTTTCCACGCCGCACCACCGCGATCTATTAATCTTGTTATGTTATTACTTTTATTAACATGGACAGATTATTAAATAAAAAATTTCGTGAGAAACTGGCGTATGAAACACATAGTAAAATCGATGCTTGAAAAAAGGACATTATTACCCTAACTAAATTGGATAAAAATAGGCATAATTTTACGTTTAAAGAAATGTAACTGTTGGGGAAAGGTTCAGTTATCTAGTGTATAATTTAAAAATAAAACAAGTTTCAATATAGAAAGAACGGCAACGTTGCTGTCTGCAATCTTTCCGAGAATATACGCCGTCTACATCGCCAAGACTAATTTCCTAGAATATCCGCCGAAGTAAAACAAGCGTAGGCACATGACCAATAGCAGTGTGTGAAACAGATATATATTTATGTCTTGGTTGAGTAGTGCAACCGCTGTAAAAACAGGAGTTTGTTGGTAGGCAACTAGATGTACTTACGTGTTAATTAAAACAGCGTCCTCTGCCGACGTTGTTTTAAACCTACGTGACTGGAAACAGTCAGGAGAGTTCCGTATCAAGCCTTATGGGAAGCAGACGGTTTCTCTCGCGGTGTTTAGAGCGAGGTTCGTTGATTTTATGGTATTCAAGCCATGAAATGAATTGGGAAATTCGCGGAGTTCTGCCCCGAAGGTGTAATAATGTGATTACTACATCTCAACTCGAGTCCCGTTTATCTGTTGAAGTAAGTTCGGTCAATCCGCAAATCCCGGAGATATAATAATGTAATTGTTATATCACGACACGATTCCCGTTTATCTATTGTAAAAAGCAGTCAAAAATACGTGAATTTATGCGATCAATTCTCGAAGGCGTCAGAAAGTAGTATTGTATCCCGCTATTATATTATATAGTTTGTAAATAGTGCTGTAGAATTTGTAGCTGATTTAATGAAGTAAGTAGTTAACGTACTAAGTTGTAACAATACACCGTATTTGCTGCTACGCAGTTCAAATGTGAAGATGTGTAACTGAATAACAGAAGTAAATAGATATAGTTTGTGTGAGAAAAAGCCTTTTATTTCAACTGACATATTTTGAACCACGCAACCTATGGAAATACAGAAACAATTTATGTTTGCGCAAAGCAAAATATGGCAGCGGCCAACAGTAATATAATGTACCTAAAATATTACAAATCACTAACAACAACAACAACAACAATAATAATAATAATAATAATAATAATAATGAACAATTTTTCTTTTAAAATTAAATTGTTCCGGGTATCCGGGAAAATGTGGGAAATCTCTCGGATTCAGATAGAACACAAAGAAATAAGATGATAAGTTCCAATAAACAGAGATATGTGCCCCTGAAAGACGCCGCTGGAAATCGGTTTTTCTTTAATAACTTTCAAAGTACGTAATATAATTTAATAAAAATTAAACGTAATAGAAACTAGTAGGAATCTCTTAAAATAGTGTCCTTGAAAAACATTTGGCTTTTTTAGTTTACCAGGGGCAAACTAAGCTTGTAGCAATTTTAAAATTACCACTATTGACTTTCTCGTGAATGTTAGACTTACCTATGATTCTTACTTAATATATTTCAACAAAGTGCATATTTTATAATTATTTTGTTCAAAAAATTGTCTTTTCAGATGTGTCACCTTTGTTTACAGGGAATTAGTCAAATATGTGGGGTTAGAAGTAGTGCGTTCGCCTTTCTGTTGGTTGATCTGTCTCTTCCTATTCTATAGATGGCACGAGGCGCCGCAGATAGGTTGGCCATGGCTATTTACGTTTCTGTTTCCCGTCAAGTCGCAGAACGCCCATTTTTCACTGTTGGCAATTTTATGTAAAAACGGGGTTGATTGGAAGTATTTTCTTTGTTTCATTACTTAATTTATATTTTGGTAAAAGCCCAGACTCTTGTTTCGTTCTGATATTGTGTAGTGTGCTCTGTTTTCTTCTTCTTCCTTTCTATTGTTGGTTATGTTAACTTATGTTACAACTTAATGCTTAAATTTTTAACACCCTGTATGACAAAGACTTAAAAAAAATAAATCTGGATAGCTTGCACCTTAGACTAACGAAAAGGTACTTCTATTTACTGTCGATAAAATGAATCGTTCTCGAGAAAAAGAATAATAAACGAAATAATGGTTTATTTTTAATAAAAAGGACCATTATTTCTATTTTGTTTGCCGACAACAAAGTGTAATACAAAAGTCATTCAAACAACAGAAAAGTTTCATTTTAAGTTGTTTAATCTGGAAAAATACAAAAATTTAAAAACAGGCACCTTAATTAGGTATACTATTGAAAAACTTCATAAGAGGGATCAGCATGGGCTCCGTGACGTCACTCGAGGGCACGACGAATTGAGGACTGCTGTACCCACCACAATAATCCAGCCTTGGTGCATATCACATCGCAGTGAAACGTGATTCCTTGTAAAAGTTCCTCCCTAGTGCCGACCGTAGTGGAATATACTAAGTTTTTCAGGTATTCTCCAAAGGTAAAAATCCAATGGCGTTAGGTGAAATTGGTAGTTGTCTCCTACTTTTTATTCATGTTCGAAAAAGAACTACAGAATTTTTGTCATTTTCTGATATCTGTTCTGGGCAGAACAGAAATAAGCTCTTATCTTCACTTACTTATTTCTTCTATTCTTTCTTTTCTCATTCTTATGCTTATTTGACATAAAAGTATTTAATAAAAAATCGCTATAGTGGAGCCAAACACGGAATGAAGGTGATTCTGCGTTCAGGTCATTAATATAGATTATAAAAAGTAGTGATCCCAATACAGATCCTTGTGGTACCCCCACCCCTACATCCCTGCTCCCAGGCAACTCACCAGCAACACGGACCCTCTGACATCTTCCCTCTAGATATCTTCTAATGAGGGCCAGGCCACCCACTATCACCAAAGTTATAGCGCCGTAATTTACCCAAAAGTACATCGTGGCTGACACAGTCAAATGCCTTGCTAAGGTCACAGAAAACGGCCGATGTAAATGCAGAGTTTTGAAAGGCATCAATTATATAAGACACCAGGTCCATGACACCCAGCGAGGTTCCCAGACCCCTTCTAAAACCAAACTGTTTGTTGTTGAATAGGTCATTGTGTTCAAAGAAATCATTCACTCTGGCTGCCATACATGTTTTTAAAACACTGCAAAGTATCCCGTTTCAGTTACCTGGTTGGCTAAAATGGGATAGTAATGTTTTAAATCAAATATAAATTGTAATATAGGCAGAAAGATAGAAAGAAGCGTTATTAAGAAGTTCGCTAGAAATATTCCCGTATACACGCCTGACCAATGGTTTACTCTCGTTGGGTCATCGAAAGGGAAGAACCTATGTGTTGTAATTGAAATGACCCAACAAAACATATTTGACCTAAAGAAGCTAAACCAAAAAAACTCATTAAATTAGGATGAAAATGAGACAAACGACAGAAGTTTATTGGAGTGAAATAAAAATTGTCAAAACCAATCCGGTAGAGCCAAATATTATTTTTAATAAATAGAGCTATGAAGATAAAAATGCTTTAACAAAAATTGTATTTCAAAAACAGTAAGAAATTGAAGTTAGTGTCAAGGAGATTCATCTTCAACAGCTTTATAAGGTATTAAAACCTTTAACTAAGAAAAACTACGAACAATCAAAATTTCTTTTTAGCAACTACGCTATTTCACCTTCGTATCATTCTTTTTTTCAAAACTTACCTGTTAGTGAACACATCCGAGAGCCAAATGATGATGATAGTAATAACAAAATATGTACGATTTTAACGAATACCTGGGTGTTATAGTTGATGCAAAACAAAAACCGATGCACGTCATCAATCAGCTGATAATTGTAAATCCGTAAGAAAACACGAGGAAATTAAATTTGGGGAAAAACATTAAAACTTTATGCAATATTGAATTTCCTACATACGTAAAGTATTTTTCTTTGATACGAACCCACTTATAGCAAATATTTTGTTTAATTAATGTAATGTAAACTTAATGCATTAATGCACGACAATGCTCGACCGCACACAGCACAAATAACGAGGCAATATTTGAACGTTTCAAGTATTGGACTGGCCCTCAAGGAGTCTGGATCTGAACCCTATTGAGCATATGTGAGATACACTAGGAAGGAGACTTAGGCAGAACTACGGCGAGTTTCATACTTTGGTTGCGTTAGCACAGGAACTGACAAACGAGTGGCAGCAGATACCCCAAGACGCGGTTGCTGCTTTAATTGAATCTGTGCCTGAAAGAATGATAGCTGTTATTCAGGCTCGTGGAGGAAATACTCGATTTTAATAACATAATCTTAATACCGCTATTGTCAATGTTATTTTTTAATTTTTTGTTGCTAATAAAGGATTATTGCATTATTTCCTTTAAACCTGTGGTTTTCCTTTAATAATCCAGATATCCATATGAATCGAAAAACAAGTTATTGAGAAAAAATGGGACTTAAGAATGTCGTACAAAGAAATATCAATCAGTTCTTAAATTTTTTCACAGGATGTTCAGAAATTAAGCGTGAAATGCCAGTTTTTGTGCTACCCTGTATATCAACATATCCTTTTACACTGTTCGTAAAAACGATATCAGAACATGATGAAGACGACAGCATCCGCAACATGTTAAAAAATTATCGAACGTGGTTAAAAAACTTAAAAGTTATTTAAGATTGAACTGAAGCAAACTTTTTTTCGTTCTGTTAATTTTGTTGTCCGGTGTAGTTTGGCCAAGGATATCTGCTTAACTATCCAACACATAAAAAACGGGGTTTATAAGTAGTTCTTCTAATTAATTTTGTATATACCTCTAGAAGCTTCCAGCAATACAGGAATATGTTTAAAAAGGTGGGAGAATATCAAAATATATCATAAAATATTGTTTTTCGGGTTAATCACTTCCAAATGGTGGCTAAATATGAATCTAAGCCTAAACCTCATGCTAGTATTATGAAACTGGTCCCATTCTTTGTGAATTAAGGATGAAAAGAACTTTTTATTAAGGTTCTTTTAGAATAAAGTTTTTTTGAACGTAAACCAAATTGGAGATGTAAAAAAAGTTGCTGAAAGACCAGTTATGAGTGGAAACTTACCTTTATAGTTGCTGGTGAGATCCGCCATATTCTTCCAACATTTTTCGCAACATCGGACATGTGATCTACAAGCTGCATTGCCGAGATGTTAGCCTGGATTTCTCCTAATTCGGTCCAGTCCAGAGAATGAGCATCCTAAAAGAATTGAAATTTTGATAATAAAATGCATAAGTTGAGGGGATCAGAAGTAGAAGGGTAAATGTGTATTATTCATTGTTCATTATAATTCTTATCGCTGAATGTTCCAGTTGAGAGTTAAAAAATATATTTCAATTGGATGATTCACTTATATTGTTGAAATTATGAAGGCAAATCGTTCTATACTTTTTAAAATTTAATGAATTTTCCGAAAATGAACATAAATCCCAATTACAGCTCTAAAAAACTTTGTAGTAAAATGTTTTAAGTCCAGGTATAACTAAACATACATTACACCCACTGTGTATAGGAAGCAAACTAAATTCTATTTGCGAAAATTATATTTAGTAAACCTACTGGCACCATAAGTTTTTATAATCCGATTCCAGTAGCAGACTGGCCTCGTCGCCATTGCTAGCATCTGCGACCGATACTTGTATGGTGGAATTACTGACTGATACGGATTGTGCCTCGTGCTTCAAATTTTTCTAGAATAAATGGCAGAGTCGGGGATTTACTCCAGGGGTTGGATTCCGAAGTCGATGACACTTTAACATTTTTTCTAGAGAGCCCGATCACAATAAAGAATAACCGCCTAGACGTCGTTGTTCTACGGAAAACTTTCCGAAACTCGCAGCTAAAGCAATATTTTTCAAAAACGAACGGTTTGAATTAATTGGTTTAAATATTAATTCATACAATTAAATCCTTCCGTCGTAAGCGTAAAAATGGCTCACAAACTAAACTTACGTGTTCATGGATTCTATCTAGTCTAAAAAATTGACGTGAATTCCGTCAAATCTTATGTTCTTCAATAATTAAGAAATTTTGTATAATATTCAACGAGTGACTACAATAATTAGTTCCATAAGCAGTATAGCTTTGTGGTAAAACTATTCCAAAATTAACTTAAGTTTTCGTTACTTTGGTTTACTGCCTAATAGAGAAGCAAAATGCACTAAAAAATTTAATAGTAGTAGCTTATAGCTGTGGGAATATTTATATAGGTGCTTAACTCATATTTTATGAAAAGTGTACGAAACCCTTGTTACCTTTGACTTCCTCGATTATTTAGTCACGAACAGTCAGACATATTATTTGACTTGTATAAAATAAATGACTTTCTTGGGAATAATTTAATTATTGATTGATATTGCTGCCAACTATAAGGAAAAATAGGCCAATGCAATGTTGAATGAAATATACAGGATGTAAGGGAAAATGTGGGAAATCTCTTGGATTCAGATAGAACATGAAAAAATAAGATGAAAAGTTCCTATAAAATTTTTTCTTTCAGGCCCTCCCTACGGAGATATGTGCCCCTAAAGGGCACCGCTGGAAATAGGTTTCTCTTGAATAACTTTTAAAGTACTTAATATAATTTAATAAAAATTTAATGTGATGGACACTAGTAAGCACCTCTTAAAATAGTGTGTTTAAACATAATTAGCTTTCTTGAATGCCTAAATTTTTAACACCCTGTATGATAAATACCTAAAAAAAAAGGTAGCTTGCACCTTAAAGAAAAAAAAGTACTCTTGTTTACTGTCGATAAAATAAACCGTCTTCGAGGAAATGAATAATAAATCAATTCATGATTTATTTCTAATAAAAAGGGCCATGATTTCTATTTAGTTACTCGACAACAAAGTGTGATACGAAAGTTATTCAAACAACAGAAAAGACTTATTTTAAGTTGTTTAATCCGAAAAAATACAAAAATTAAAAAAAAAAAAGAAGTGATGTAAAAGGAGGCACCTTAACGAAATTATTTATAAACTTCATAAGAGAGCTTAACATGGGCTCCGTGAAGTCTGATATACTCGCGGACATGACGAATTGAGGACTGCTGTAGCCGCCACAATAACCCAGTCTGGGTTCTTATCACATCACAATTAAATGTGATTCTTTCTCTGACCGGAGCGGAATACAAGAAGTTTTTCAAGTGTCTCCACAGGTAAAAATCCAACAGCGTTAGGTCGGGAGATCGAGGAGGTCAGACAATAGGTTTTTCTCTACCTATCCAACGGTTTGGATAGGCGTTATTCAGGTACTCCCGCAGACCAACGCTGAAATGAGGTGGTGCCCCATCGTACATGAAGTACATGTTTCGACGAGTTTCAATTGGTTAGTGCTCTATTAAATCCTGAAAAGCGTTCTGGGGGAACTCCAAATAAAGTTGTACATTCAAACGTTTCGACAACACAAATGGTCCAATCAAGAAATTGCCAGTGATTCCTGCCCAGATATTAATTATTTGGATCTGATGTTGATGATGCGATACAATGGTGGCATGTGGATTTTCTTCAGCCCATACATGTGTTCTGTGTAAATTGGTAATGCCATTTTTGGTAAATCTTGTTTAATCCGTGGAAAGAATAATGCTAATGAATTTTACTGATTTAATTGATCGAATAGCTAGTTTGCAAGCTGCATTCTACGAGGAAAATCGTCAGGAATCAGTTCATGTACTTCTTGCAATTGATATGGATATACATCTGTTTTTGTAGAACATCATGTACTATTGTTTTTGATGTATTAAACTGTGCTGATAATTTTCGAGTTTTTGTTGTTGAATTGTCCTCTAATTGCGGCGTACGTACGGTTCTTCTTAAACCAGCATCAGTACAACTTCTTCCAAACTTTCCTAAAATTATGAGGAAAGTCAATAATATATATTACCTTATTGACTGGAATCGCTCACCATTCTTCCTGAACCGTTGGTCAACTCGTTGAAATGTCTCCTGGCTTGCGATTACGAACTCTTTAATGATATAATCTTCTGGCTTCTAAGGCATTGCAAGACGTAAGACCATTATATCAGATGCATATCTGCATACTCAATAAACGTGTATTCTCCATAGCGAACAATTAAATTCACCACGAAATCCAAAAATCAGTTGATTAATATCGAAATAAAGGATCAATGTGTCAGCGATGTGAAAGATGACAAGTTCTAAAATACAAGATATTTTATTTATTTCGTACCATAGTAACGTTTGCAACAACAATACGAATTTTTGGTGTCGATAAATAAATAAAACGAACATTTCTTGCAAATATAGGTCTTCTACAACTAGTCGTTTATTATTCTTTTTCTCGAAAACGGTTCATTTTATGGACAAAGGTGCAGGCTACCCAGATTATTAAAAATTTAAGCATTAAGTTGTAAAGCTCAGTCCACCCCTGGTAAATTAAAAAAGCTTAAAGATCCTTATTAGTGTTCATCCCATTCAATTTTAATTAAATTATATTAGGTACTTTCAAAGTAATTCGAGAAAAGCCGATTTCCAGCGGCGTCCTTCAGGGGCACATATCTCCGTAGGGAGGGCCTATGTTTTATCTGAGTTTGGGAGATTTCCCACATTTTCCCGGACATCCTGTATATAAAGAGTTATAGTAACGTAAACCAATAAAATTTTATGATTCTATTTCGAAGCATTTATTTACTGTAAAATTGGTGTATATCGATTTAGAGAAGTGACAGATTGACCTAATAGCAAGTGTGAGTTGAAGCTTATTGGAAATAATGTAATAAACGATGCAGTTTTTTATAAACAGTATATTTAAACTTATTCTGGGTGAAACACTCGTCACAAGTCCCATGGTGCTGGTATAGTGGCAATTAGATCTTGCAAATTCAGTTTTCTCCGGATTTTCTTTTAGTACGGCTTTTTTATAAGAATAAAATATTAGTTTTTTTGAATATTAGATATAAAACTAATATTAATAAACTTTTATTCGCCTTGCAAATCGTTAATTTAACAATTGCCAAAATTATAATTCATTTCCCTTATTGGAAATGTGGTTGCTCGAATAAAAGTTATATAACGCAGTGGTAACGTGATTATCGTCTTCCTCGGTGATAATCAGTAAGTCGGTGAGTTGTCGCGCCATATATGTCTTGCACCCTTTCAAAATACCAATAGACATCTTATTCCCAAAAAATACTTATAAGCATGCGGCCAAAAAAGCTTTATTTTTGATATATTAGGTGTCAAAGCTTTAAGTTTTTTTAAATTTATTTCGTTATTCCCATATTTTCCGAGATAAATTTGGTACACTTATTAGTTTTTGAAATCTCTGGAATAAAATGTCTAAATTTTCAGATACAGAGTGTTACATTTTCTGAGCAACCAACATTTTCACTCTTCTTAACTTATTTTCGGTATATCCTGCATAAAAACTGATATCACATATTAACTCTCTGTTCTTTTCTCGTTCTTTTTGATCCCCTATTGTTTTATCGTATTTAGCATTGTTTTCTAGTTATTGGCGAAAATAGCCGTCGATGCAAACCAAGTATTACCCAAGTAACAAGATTTAAAAAAAAGTAGTTGGCTGGGAGAGCTCATATTTTTTTTCCCGTTTGTTAACCTTTTTGAACTTTGGTATCAAGTAATTTTGTTAGTTGATGTTTCCAAAGTTAGTTAGAGCTATTTAATGATGGTTGAGTTCACAAGCCAAGAATGGCCGATGTGAATTTTATTTATCGTCTTGACGATGGTAATTCCTTTAAAGATAAACTACTCTGTCGCCAGCATTATCCAAATCGAAAACAACCTGATTCACGAACTTTCGACTGTTCGAAAATGGCACTTTCAAGAAATCTACTCATTTGGCAGTGCACATCGCACTGTAAGAACTGTCGAGACTGAGGAAGCAGTCATGAATGCTGTAAAAAACAAACCAGGTAAAGTAAGCGTCAGAAATATAACATTATTGTTTACATTTCTGTCTCCTGTATAAAGACTCCAGCAAAAAATGCCGCCTCACCGCGGCGTGCGATGCGGCAAGGTGAGGCTTTAGTCCAGGCAATTTGTAATTTTTCTGGGAACTAAAAGCGACCAAGCTGCAACTTCGCATTAGTGTAGGGTACCACTAGGAAAGCTTAACTCTGAATTTCCACGGTTTTCACCCCCTTAACTTCGGCGCCAACTTGAATCAAAGGGTAAAATCAAAACAAAAAAAAAGTGGTTCAACAAAAAATGTTTGAACATAAAATGTAGAGAATTCGCTGCTCCATAATGTTTGTTCAGGAAATTTTCTAATCAGAGTAACAGGAAGTTAGAAATAGCGAGAAAACTGATATCATTATGCTTATTTTGTTTAAATAATGAAATTTTTAGTATCAACAAATCAGTTAATGAATCCTTCAGAGGGATGATTTGATAGGTATTGTTTTCCTCTACAAGATGCTTCTTTAATTTTTTTTCTAGTACAAAAATAATAGACGTTACAAGCGAAAAATCGATTTAAACCTTTGATTCAAGATGGCGCCGAAGTTAAGGGGGTAAGGACCGTGCAAGCACAGAATTAAGCTTTTCTAGTGGTACCCTAAACCCATGCAATATTGCAGCTTGCTCACTGTTAGTTCTCAGAAAAGCATTGTAAAGAGTACTGGACTATTTCGGCGAGTGCCATACTTCGAACTTAAAAGCCAGATGCCGCCGGGTACGATTTCGTGCAGACATGGCCCGTCTTTGCATCTATTTCTTTTTAACGTAGTATATATAAGAATAGAGCAAAGCCGTATCGGCGCTTCCCTAGTAGTGATTAAATACACTGTCAATAGGTCGAGCTAACACACAAGCGGAATATGGGCTTTGAAGGCCAATAGAATATTCGTAAGAGAAAATTTGATATAACTTTCTTAGCGTCCACGTTGACTCTTAAATTATTAACCGGGGGTATTGTCGCTTCCTTTGATACATTTTTTGCTGGAGATTTTATACTGACATTTAAATGTAAACGATAATTTTGGAAAATTTTGATGGATAATTTGATGTATTCTTATCATTCTCTTCTCCCACGCAATTTTTCATCCCGAACATCCATTGTACAATAAAACTTCATTTGGTGATAAAGCAAGTTTTTCGAAAAATACTCAGAAATCTTCATAATAATCGTTTTTCGGCAGAAGAAGATCCCCATGCGATAGTCGAAAAGTATTTCCAGTATCAATTTACAATAAATGTGTGGGCTGGCATTATTGGAGACTCTTTGATGGCGTCATTTTTCCTGCCAAGAAGATTAAGCGGGCAATATTGGCGTCAATTTCTAGAAGAGAAGCTCCCGGTGCCCTTAGAAGAAGTATTACTTGAACTACGAAACCAATTGTGGTTTGTGCATGATGGTGCACCGCCTGATTTCACAGTTTGGTGGTACAGAAGTTTTTAAATCACCACTACAATCGTTGAATAGGTCGAGGTGGATTTCAGCCATGGCCCCCTAGGTCCCCCGATTTAAATTGTCTAGATTATCATTTCTGGGGACATTTAACATAGTTGATATATCAGACTTCTATCCAGACATAGGAAGAATATGAGGAACAGAATTATAGCTTCATAAGAAATAATTCGTAATACTCCTAGGATATTCGAAAGAGTTCGCCAGTCTGTTAGACGAAGAGTTGGTTCCTGCATAATAGGAAGAGCAGGTCTTATAATTTCTAGTTTGTCGTATAACATCAGAATCAAGGTAGCGTTTATTTCCAATTTTCTTATCTGTAGGGAAATTTTGATCTGACAATATCGAGAAATCTGTCCTTTTAAAAATTAAGAAAAAAGAGATTACGCAGTAGCATTGAGTAAGAATTGGTACACGTGTTCTTTCTTTATATTTACAGCTGGTGTCGTTATGTCTTAAATTTGCAATTAGTGTGTGTGCGCAAACTAACAAAAAAATAAACCAAAAAACCATGATGGTACTATAGAAATAAAGAGGATTAAGAAGAATGAGAAAAGAACGGGGGTCAAAATATGATATCAATATTTATATAGTCCGTCTATATATCTTACAAATTCATTATAAATGTGAATCCCTTACCGTCATATTAACCTATTGTGTGAAGTGTAAAATTCGGCCACCTGATCTGGGGACTCCAGGTACGGATCTATTTAAAGACTATTATATTATTATATTTCCTCAGTAACCCTGTTAATAGTTATTTATGTATCTAGGTAATTGAGACCCTTATAATTCCAGTGATACATAGATAATTTTATTTCTGACAGATTTTAGTAACATTTTGTTCATTTTTAAAGTGGAATAAATGTTTCAATAGATGACAATCAAATTGACATTAGATGTCAATCGTTTGATTTTATGTCAAATTTTTCTTAATATCCCAAGGGAGTTATGGCCCTTATAATTCCCGCGTGACTAAGACGTTATAAGCTAATAATATACCGGTCAGAAATAAAATAATTAAGGTAAAATAAAATAGGTTTGTTTTAGTTATTTAAATATGCTGATTTTTAGTTTTAAAATTCAGTTAGAGGATTATATTTGTTTAGACAAGAAGTTATTTGTTGCCAATTAAACGTGATATCTAAGAATGTTTCGTCCGTTGGAAGTAACCAGTACGCCAAGTGAATCTACGGGTCGTGATAAAAAGCAATTAAGGCGTGATATTTTATCAGTTGACACAAAAAAAGTAATCTTTGACGGTAACACCACTCTTCTTGAACGTGGTTCTTCAAAATTTGGTGCAGTGAAGGAAGCGGCAGCTTTGACACGCGGGCCAGTGAGCAACAGTGTAGTTTGTTGTAAATAAACCTATAGTGGAGAGAAGAAAGAGGAAATACTCTTTCACTTTTAAGAAACTGAACGCGACGGTTGTCGATACAAGTCGTAGAAAAATATATGCCATGTACAGAGAACAAATGATCCCCACTTTAAAAACCCTATTGCAAAGATTAAAAAAAGATGATACAGGAATAGAGTGTTGTCGTGAGACTCTAAGGAAATGTATTTTAAGAAACGGTTTTAAATGAAAAAAATTAACAAATGATAGACAGGATGGAAGGGATATTATTTATTTGGACGAGGCGTGGTATGACACACACGAAGTTCCAGAAAAGGTTGGGTAGATTTATCGGGTCAATGCAGAACCAAAGCTCCATCAATTAATGGTAAGCGTATAACAATAATTTGTGCTGGGACAAAAAACGGATTTATACCAAACGCTTTGGCCTTATCAGCCAAAAATATAAAGGACTCCCTTGCTGATAATCACGATGATACTACAGCAGAACTATTTAAATACTATTACCAAATATACCACCAAAGAGTGTGATAGTGATAGATAATGTGAGCTACCACAGTCGTAGGTTAAATAAAGTTCCGTATTCCAATGACACAAAAGTTACCATCCAGAACTATATGATGGAAAATAATATGTATTCCGAGGAAAATTAGACAAAAAAACAATTGCTCGAAATTTTAAAATAATTTTCAATAAAGAAGAAATATTTTTGTGACGCGTTGGCGGCAGAAATGGTCAATACCGTGTTAAGATTAAATTTCCTCCTTATCATTGAATTTTCAACCCAATTGAATATATATGGCACCAGCTGAAAGCATCGGTAAGGGGGAATAATGTTTCGCCAACCTTAAATTATTCTGTGACAGCTTTAGTACAGTCAGAGATGCAAAATATTCCAAACAAAAGCTGCGAAAATTGTGTAGTGCATGTTCAAAAAGTAGAAAAATCATAAGTAAATATAGATCTGTTGCCCAGAGAAAGAATTATTGTGAACTTGGATGACGCCAGTGAAACTGACTTGGGATAAAATATAATAATTATTTTTCTGACACGCTACTTTTTTGCAGGTATATATATATTTTCTTTTAACTAATAACCGTCCTATATGTTATAGTTTTGATTGTATTGTATCTTATACTGGGCCTCCCAAAAGTCCCGCATAAAATTAATATCAATTAAAGGAAAACGATCTAGGAAAAATGCTCGGACCCGTAAATTATTATTTTTAATTGTGCATTTTTTGACATAAAAAAATATTATACAGGGTGTTTCAGAGAACAGTTGTCACGTCTTTGACAATTTTTTTAAATGAAATGCCTAATTTTTTATTAGGTTTTCAAGTTCTACGAAAAATTCTAAATTTTTTTTATGTAGGACTTGCTATCCCGATTTTCAGCTGTTTCCAAGATATTGACATTTAATTTGAAAATTGAAACAGAAAGGTTATCCATAAAAACTTGTTATGTATTACTAAAATGAAAATTCTAAAAGCTCAACAAATGCTGAAAATGTACACCGCCTTCTACCTGACACGCCCCTAGGCGATGGTAAAATCCGTTTACTGCATTCCTTATAAAATCACGAGGTATTCTAATTGTTTCTGTCCTTAATCTTTCTTTGAGATCTTCAATGTTGTTAGGTCTGTTTCGGTACCCTCTTTCCTTTAAATAACCCCAAAGAAAATAGTCAAGCGGTGTTAAATCCGGCGACCTAGGTGGCCACTCAATAGTACCCCTACGACCAATCAAACGGTTTGAAAATGTTTCATATAGGTATCTTCGGACCTCCACGCCAAACTGTGGAGGGGCACCATCTTGTTAAAACCATACCATCTCATTTGGAATATCTGGATCCATCTGGTTAGGAAAAAGAACTGCTAATGCCGGAATTAAATCAAATGTTAAAAAATCCAAATAACGTTCAGCGGTAAGGTTCTCTTGAAAAAAATTAGGTCCCAAAATTATATTATTTATTTTGCCTGCCCAGACATTAACCTTACCAGCATATTGAGTGTGCGTCTTAAGTAACCATCGCGGATTATCATGAAATCAGAATCGATAATTTTGTCTATTAACTTGCCCGTTCAGTCAAATTGTAGCTTCATCAGAAAATAAAATATTACTTGAAAAGGCATTATTAGTATCAATCCTTATCATCATTTCTTCGCAATATTCAAGCCGTCTATCATAGTCATCTTCTAGTAGTTCCTGTACAAGAAGTGGGTTATAAGGATGTAATTTTTCGCTCTTAAAAAATCGATGTACTGTACTCCAAGTAGCTTCATTATCTAACGCCAAAGTAACAATTGAAGAGTGGGGGTTTTCAGTAAGCGATAACATTAAATCGATTTTTTTATCCTCGGTTAGAATGAGTGGTCGACCGCTTCTAGGTAAATCTCTAACAGTTATAAATTAAATTAATTATAATTAAGTTAAATCTCTACAGTTACTGTACCATGCTCCTCAAATTTATGGAATACCCTCCTTACAGTCGACTGAGTAATTTGGTTTTCTGGATACTTTTTGTTAAACGAAGTACAAACCTCAGCTTCACTTCTTATTTTGTCGCCAAACCCCAACATAATTAAAATTTCGATGCGCTGCTTTTCTGTTAACATTTTTAGGTAATTGACAAATTACTTAAGTCAAAGTCAGTATTGACATAATTAAGGACAGTTGATGAGAGTAAGATACCTGATTTATTTAACATGTTCTAATATAAAATATAATATGTACTAAAAGTATTACCTTTAATAAAAAAAAAATTAAATGTCAATATCTTGGAAACAGCTGAAAATCGGGATAGCAAGTCCTTCATAAAAAATATTTAGAAGTTTTCGTGGAATTTGAAAACCTAATAAAAAATTAGGCATTTCAAATAAAAAATTTTTCAAATACAACTGTTCTATGAGACACTCTGTATAATATTTTTTTACGGCAAAAAATTCACAATTAAAAATAATAATTTACGGGTCCGAGCATTTTTCCTAGATCGTTTTCCTTTAATTGATATTAATTTTATGCGGGACTTTTGGGAGACCAATTATACTGTTATATCATTATTTTATTATTATTACTTATTAATGAATTATGTTTATATTATGTTTTTGCGTTTTCTTTTTAACATAAAAAAGTCATTACTTACGACACTTTTGTTGTATACAGGTAGATAAAAATAAATATTTTTTCCCACGCTTTTATACAGGGTTGCCCAGAAGTCCGGAATAAAATTAATATAGCCTTAACCTGTAACTTTTGGGGAAAATGCTCGGACACGTCAATTTAGTTTTATATATGCTCATATTTTGACGTTATTCGTTTGTTCTTTTATAGACATTTGTCAAAGATATGACGACATCGACCTTTTTATTAAATGGAAACATACAGCTTGTAATACATCGTTTGAAAGCTAATATCTCGTACAGTATGCTCATAAATTTTGGCGCGATTCTGTCAAGATATTTTAAAATGGCGACTGCTAAAAGTTTAAAAAAAATCCCTATTTAAATACGCGGAAATGATAAATCATTGATGTTTTTTTTACCATTGAAGGTAATAAATCTTCATTGTTTCACGTTTTGACATTTTGTGACATTGTGAACTAGTAAAATTAATTTAGGTATTTCCGAAGTATTATTTTACAATTTTCTTAACAAAAATGGTTTTATCGGAAAGGCAGCGTATCGAAGTCTTGATATTGTTAGGATGTGGAGATAAAATAAGAAGTCAAAGTGTAGTGTGCACTATATTTAATGCTAAGTATCCGGAAAATCAAATTTCACAGGGCACTGTTAGTAAAATATTCCACAAATTTGATGAACATGGCACAGTAAAGGACTTGCCCAGGAATGGACGGCCACGTGTTTTAGGCGACAATAAAAAATTGAATATTGCATTATCTGTGCAGGATAATCCGCATGTTTCAACAGTTTCATTGGCTCAAAATCATGATACATTTAGAGGTACTATTGGAAGATTTTTGAAAGCAGAAAATTACCACCCTTATAAGGTTTGTCTTGTCCAAGAGCTTTTAGAAGATAAGTATGATAGGCGTTTGCAATTTTGCGAAGAAATAATGAGACAGTGTGACGAGAATAATAGGTTTCCACAGAACATATTATTTTCGGATGAAGCTCCTTTCTATTTAAACGGGGTGGTTAACAGACATAATTATCGTTTCTGGAGTCAAGAAAATCCACGATGGATATTTGAAGCGCATACTCAGCGGCCCAGAAAGTAAATGTATGGGCAGGTTTCATTAATAACCGAATTTTAGGGCCATTTTTTTTGGAAGGAAACCTCACAGCTGAGCGGTACCTGGATTTCTTAACCTTTGAGTTGAGGCCTGCTCTAGCTGTAATTTTTCCCAACGAAGTAGATACGGATATACCTAATGAAACAATTTGGTTTCAGCAAGATGGTGCTCCCCCGCATTTTGGTGTCAATGTGAGAAGATATTTAGATCAGATATTTCCAGGTCGCTGGATTGGACGACGTGGTACAATTGAATGGCCACCGAGGTCCCCAGACTTAACGCCTCTAGACTATTTTCTTTGGGGATATTTAAAAGAAAAAGTTTACCTAAATAGGCTAAATAATATTGAAGATTTGAAAAACAAAATTAGATTGGAGACACATAACATACCGGCTGAAGCCATTCGAAATTCCGTCGATGGATTTTACCATCGTCTGGGAGCATACCAAGTAGAGGGTGAAGGACATTTCCAGCATTTGCCACGTTAAACCATCTTTTTGTTGTGTTTTGTTTTGCTTCCTTACATATTTATTTTTTTTGACAAAATAAATAACAAATAAACCATAACTACTGTTAATTCACAATGTCACAAAATGTCAGAACGTGAAACAATGAAGATTTCTTACCTTGAAAGGTAAAAAAAGCATCAATGGTTTATCATTTCCGCTTATTTAAATAGGGATTTTTTTAAAACTTTTAACAGTCGCCATTTTGAAATAGCTTGACAGAATCGCGCCAAAGTTTATGAGCATACTGTACGAGATACTAGCTTCCAAATGATGTATCACAAGCTGTATGTTTCCATTAAAAAAAAAGATCGATGTCGTCATATCTTTGACAAATGTCTATAAAAGAACAAACGAATAACGTCAAAATGTGAGCATATATAAAACTAAATTGACGTGTCCGAGCTTTTTCCCAAAACTACAGGTTAAGGCTATATTAATTTTATTCCGGTCTTCTGGGCAGCCCTGTATATATTATTATCTTAAAGCAGCGCAACCTTTTATTCTATCAGCAACGAGTGCGTCTCTGCTTTCATTCGATCACCCGCTGGGTCTTATCGGCATTAGGGATTAGCATTTATGATGAGTTTGTAAGACGGATAGACGGACCATATAGGGTATCCCTGATATAGATATCCCAAGAAGTCTACCAAATTTTAAATAATTATTTTAGAAAATATTGATGAAAAACGGAAAAAAATAAAAATATAAAAAGTATTAAGTTTTGACACTCTGTATATCAGGAAGCCGTTTTGACCGCATGTTTATGACTATTTTTCCTACTTTGACAAGCACTATCACTACCTTAAATATGTATGTGATATTCATATTTCATATATTAAGTGTAACTTATTTAGCATAGCACAAGTCATTTTAAATATTTATGGGAAAACATATTTATCCGACGGAATCATTAGCGAATTTAGACGAATTAAACGTAAATTGTGATAAAGTAATATTACGTGTTTGTCGGAAATAACTTTTAATTCAGGCAATTAAACTTTAATTAAATTTTTCAATAAAATAATTTGCCTAATTCGGTGAATGAAAGCCATATTTGGTTGCTCGTTGTCAATTAAATATGTTTATTGAATGAATCCGTTTTAGGGTACCCCAATTAAATTGTTTTCTGAGTGTATGATTAGAGATATTTTGTTTAGGTACCTACCAGGGTTGGAAAAAAACATTTATTTTTAAACGAAACATGTGTTCTTTTTTGTTTAAAACAGTTTTTCTTGTTGTAAACATGTTTTAAATTGGAAGAAAAGGTAATGTTTAAAACAACACAAAAAAAACTTGTTTTTAACTCTGCTCCATCTCGAACTTGGCTTAAATTTTAAATTTGAACGGATTTACTTAATCTTTAAACCAAAGTACTGAATACAAAATAAATAGGTACAGCCTGTTCAGAGATATAAGAAAGTCACACTTTGCCTTTGAATGGGATTATCCAAGGGTGGTCATAAACAAACAATGCATGAATGAATACATGCAGGTAAGTTATGGTCCGTACTGAAAAATGTCTTAAAGTAAACTGTAAATCCGGAAGACGTAATTTCATTATTAAAGTATTAGTTTGGTGATTTTTAACCGATTTTTACCTGATTCAAAATGAGAGGGTTAATCCCATAAAACAAATTATGTTCTAAGGACTGTATATACAGTGCGTCCATAAAGTCTTGCACAAATTCATTTAAAATTCAGGTATTTACTTTTTAAAAACGCTCGGACACGTCAATTAGTACTTTTGTTTGCGCATTTTTTAACGTAAAATGTTTTTATACAGGGTGTCGCACGTATGAGGTATGAGGTCATCAATAAATATGTTTAAAATAAATTTTCAAACGTCAATATTTCGGAAACCGTGATTTCCAGAGGTGTTAAGTGTTCATCATAGAATTCAAAATTGATATAATATACAGGGTGTTGCATTAAAAAAATCCTTGATGACCTCATACCTCATACGTGCGACACCCTGTATAAAAACATTTTACGTTAAAAAATGCGCAAACAAAAGTACTAATTGACGTGTCCGAGCGTTTTTAAAAAAAGTAAGCCCCTGAATTTTAAATGAATTTGTGCAAGACTTTATGGACGCAGTGTATAGCCACTCTAGTTAGTTTTAAGCTTAGTAATTATTCTTCCTTATTACTTCGTGTGTAATACAGCGTTTGTTTAATCGTGTGCGAGTCATGGAAAATATGTGCGAGCCCAATGTATCTCAGGAGATAACCCCGTCGAAAAGCAGAAAACACTTCTCTGTGGAAACTAAGGAAGGTATAAACAAACTCTCATTGAACGTGCGGTTAGCAAGCAAGCAGCGTTAGAAGAAACGGCCACATTAACAATAATTCTAGCATCAACTGTATGGAAAATTGTGAATAATCCCATTTTAGCGAGGAAAAAATGAACCGATACTGGCATTTTCTCGAAGGTATACAAGGAACAAAGCGTGCCAACATTAGATAATTTATTTAAGAGGCTTGAAAAAGATGAAACCGGCGTTAAATGTGGCAGAACAACGTTATGGAAGTGTATCCAACACATAGGTTTTAGATTTAAAAAAATTAACAAACGACAAGTTTTAATAGAATCCAGTAGAATTCGGGAATGGCGATCCGAATATCTACAAAATATTAGGATTTACAGAGATCAGCAAAGGCCGATTATTTACTTGGATGAAACTTGGTTCGACACATATGATACCCCGGAAAAGGGTTGGGTTGACGCAAGCGGCAAGTGTAAAACAAGCGCGCCATCAAAAAGAGGTAAACGAATTTGCATGCTGGATCTAAAGACGGATGGATTCCAAATGGACTTTCTCTGTCTGCAAAAACATTAAAAATTCTTCTCTGGATTACCGTGAGGACGCCACTGCTGATTTGTATGAAGATTGGTTTAAAAACAAGGTAATTCCAAATATACCTCCGAATAGCGCAATTGTAATGGACCATGCAAGCTACCATAGTAGGCAGTTGACCAAGACTCCCTCCTCAAATGACACAAAAGTAACAATCCAAAACTACATGTATGATAATGACATTTATTTTTAGGAAGATTACACCAAAAGGCAATTAATTGAGGTTTTACAAAGTTTAAAACTGCAAAAGGAATACTTCTGTGATAATTATACAAAAAATCTAGGGCATACAGTTTTAAGGCTTCCACCATACCATTGTATATTTAATCCCATCAAACATGTTTGCCACCAACTGAAATCTGGCATTCGTCGTAACAATATTTGCCCTACTCCAGTGTACTTGAGCTTATAAAAAGTTTTTAACATCCCTTCACAAAGTTGGGCAAATTCTGTTACACATGTTGAAAAAGTGAAAAAATCCTGCATCCATATAAACAATATAGCACCAATAATAATTAGCTGATGATTATAGCGATAGTGATATTGATATATTAAGTGAACCATTATTATAAGTACCGAATACCTAATTTGTATATTTTTGTAATCATAAATATAATTTTTATTATAACTTGTAATTTCACATTTAAATATAAATAACATATTATTTAATGACTTACTTATTTTTGTTACGAACTATGATTAAATTCTAAGCAAAATACGGACCTGTTCGGCCATATTTCAATTGTACCTACAGCTGGCCCGGGTGTTTCCTAATAGGCATCAGTTGGTCACTTTCTGATATCTCTGAACAGACTTTACATTAAATTGGTAAACTTCAAGGTCTTCAAGGGTGCCGAGCAGAATTATATTTCTGGAATCCCATCATTTCTTATTTCGGCGCGTCTGTGTTTACATTTACAAATTGAGTAAAATTCTTTATTTAGTATTTAGTTTAGTTTAGTAGTTTGGTGATTTTGCAAGGACAATTTTTTTGCTCTTGTATTGGTTTATTTTTTGCTGCATTGTAGGGTATTATGTCGAGTACCGGGCCAAACAGGAACGCTATTTGGACATTTTTTAATAATATTAAAAAGACAAGCAGCCAATTAGAGTTGAATGTAAAAAATGTTAAATGAGTATGGTTGGGCTAGTAGGGCAAATGAAGAAACATATTGAAAAATGTGTTCCCTCGGAAAGCCTGATATTTGTTAATGATATCTCCCATGATGAAGATGAAGATGATGATATGCCTTTGTCTGCCATTCGAGATATATACAAAAAAACAGAAATCATACGAAGTTACTAAAGGTAGGGTAATAGAATACTAAGGAACTAAAAAAATAAATATGTTACGTATTGTGCAGGTTATTTTAAAACAAATATCTAGCTTTTTAATCGATTAAAAAAATAAGGACCTGTTAATTGATGTATGACCCATACAAAAAATTATAGAGGTGGTATGCTTTTCTAGGTGTTGCTTCCACTTCTTCCGACATAAAGATCACGACAACTGGTTCAAGAAAATCAATATTGGACAGTTTTATTGTGCGTACTAATCTATCAGAAAAAGAGAAGTTGGACAAATAAATAGCAAGATATATATATGCCACAAATACTTCATTTCGGGCCGTAAAACATCAGGAGTTCAAAGCACTTATTAACATGCTGCGACCTGGATATAAACCACCAGAAATGAGATTTCTTACCAACTACTTGATAATGTTTTCGATTTAGTATAGTCAAGAGCAAAAGAAAACTTGACGAATAAAAATGTTTGTTTAGCTATGGACGGACGGAGTAATGTCCATAATGATTATATTGTAGCTGTATGTGTAACTGGCATAGAAAGTGAATCAGTTCATATTGTCATGAAAAGAGGCCTTTTCCAAAATTATTATTTCATTATACATTTAAATAATTAATTCACGTTTCTCAGCCTGGTGACCGACAAATTTAGTAGTTGTTGTAATTGTTGTAATTGTGGTAAGAATAAAGAGCTTTGTTTTTTTGACCTGTGTCCTTTTATCCGTGTCACACTCTTAGAACTCCCTTTTTAACTAATATCAAATTTAAACGTGACAATATGATGGAATCATTTGATACTTCTGGTCACAGTCATATATCTTCTAGAATTGTCGAAAAAATCAATTAGGAAGTGCTACGAAGAATATCGATGTAACGTGACTAGCGTAGTAACAGACAGTGCAGCCAATATGGTAAAGATGAAAAGGGACTTATTTGAAGAACTAGACTGTAAAGTTATAATAACCTATTGTTGTTTAGCCCACATACTCAACTTCTTGGCTCATGACTTGGAAGAACACCCAGCAGTAAAAAGTAGCATTACAAAAATATGCAAATATTTCAAGAACATTCATTTTGCTAACGCAAAATATAAAGAAGCTGAGTCAGTTCTGATTTTACCACAAGATATCGACCGGAACACTTTGGCAGATTGCATAGAAAGTTATTTAAAAAACTGGCCACCATTACAAAGTGTCTATTCAAACAACAGGGTTGTTCTCGAAAAAGACATTATTAAACTGGTAAATGATATGGATCTGAAAGCTTATGCACACAACTATCTTAAAAAATTGAAGTATATTGCTGTTGCACTGGATAAAGCACAAAAAAGTTTATACACTCTAGGAGAAGCCATAGAGATTTTAATTGACCTCTTAAATCATTCCAAATGGAAGAATCTCAAGGATAATTGAGCCCCAATGAAGTGCAAAAGATTAAATATCGTTTGGAGATAGCCCTAACTCCAGCTCATTATTGTGCAAACTTACTGGATCACCGATTTCGGGGAGAAAATCTAAATGAGGCAGAATTAGACAGTACAATGAAATATGTTGAGTTGTACCATTCAGAAGCGATGCCAACAGTAATTAATTTTCGTGCACAATGCCCACCGTTTAAACCATGTATGTTTTCTAAGCCACTGGTTGAAAAAGTGAAACCCTTGGCTTGGTGAAGGTCTATAAAAGATTTGAATTCAACCACCATTCAATAAATGCAGCAATTACATACAGCGGTGGCATCGTCTGCTAACATAGAACGGCTGTTCTCCTCCTATGGCTTAGTTCATTCCAAATTAAGAAACATATCAAGCAACGGAAAGGCAACAAAACTAGTTTCGATTTTCAAGGAGCTGAACGGAAATCCTACGATTTTTATAACAGAATATGATAATGATGGGGCTTAGGATCTTTACTTCGTACTTTGCTAAATAATTTTAATTTACTGTTATTAATAAAATGATCCCTTTCATATTATTATAAAGTTATAAAATGCCAAATGTTCTGTGGGGAAATTAAGTTTTTAGAACAAAATTAACCAAGTTGCCAAAGTTATGTTTATGGTTATAGTTTCAAGTTATGTTCTTTTATATCTTTGTATTATGTCATACAATTTATATTGCTGTTTTTAATAAAGTACGCATTTCTATGCATTTTATATAATTATCATACTGAACTAAACAGTTTTATAAAAAAGTAATAAATACGTGCTTAAGTTTAAACAAAGTGTTTTAAACTTGTTTACAATATGGTTAAAACATAATACGTTTAAAACATGTTTAAAACACAAGACTTTGTTTTAAACATAATTGTTTAAAGCATAACAACCCTGATATCTACTTTGCTGTTGTAATACTTTACTAATGGAATGAGCAGATATATGGTTTTTGGTAAATATCGTGAAAACGGTCCAGAATCTTTATACACTTGTAATACAAAAAAATATTTGTATTTAAATTCTGCATAAGACACTAGTATAATACAGGGTGATTGATGGTGAATGGCCTATTAGACGTTCTGGCGAACTGTTCAACGGATCACTTGCAAAATTTTGGAACTTCCATAAGTAGACGTGCTCTCTCCTTTAAAAATATTTTTAACTGTGCAGTGTTGCCGATTCTACTAAAAAGTACTAGCTAATTTGATATTTTAAATAGAATACCCTGTGTATTATTTTTTTTTTAGAATCCCTAATAATTTATTAATAAATTTTCTTAACATGTTCTATACCTATCTGTCATCGCTTTCGAGATAATAGTTAGTTTCTGTTTTTTTTCGCAAAGCATGGTCTTTTAAAACAGATTACGACATGGAGAATTGGTGGAAAGTTAGGTAATATCCAGAGACATTTTACTTTCTGTCTATATCTTAGTTATAGTACAGGGTGTTTCAGAAATACAAATAATTTGATGATTTGGAAAAATTACTAAAATTATTCGTATTTTATCTCTGACTCTAAAAACTTAAAAAAGTTTCTGTCTTCCTATATGAAATATTCCTATACCCATCTAGAACAGTTTTTGACTTATGAGCATTTATTTACGAAATTAGTTGTTAACAGATATCAATCATATGAGTGATTCAGTCAAATTTTACAAGTAGCCTATGGAAACTTTTGTTTTGAAATGGTTGACATTCTGCTATTATTTATTTTGTTTTTCCACCACTAACCTATAACATCGCTATCATTGACCGATTATTAACGCTAGAAATCATTTTTCTCTACATTATAAGTTATTATTGACCATGGTCAATAATAAGGCATTGAAATCCATTATTGACCGATCTTCAAGAATCTATTTGAATGCAGGTAACTTGATTTTTTGATTCTACAACATGAATTCATAAACATGAATAACCTGAAATGTGATTTCTTGTGGTTAGGCAACCAGATAATTATCAATATATATTAGATTATTAGCGATGCTTGATATTGAAAAATATATCGATACAATTATTAATACTATAAAGATAAATATCTTATAAAAGTTTGTAGTAGTGGAAAAAATATTATATTAACCACGGTTTAGACAGCTTATAGCCCTCGCGTCTTAAATCCCTCGTCGCTCCGCTTCTCGTGATTTAAACTTGCCGCTCGGGCAATAATGATGGCTGTCTAAACCTTCATTAATAATATACTATTATTTGTCAGTTGGTGTATTTAAAAATTCTATTTTAAAGTTTTAAGAAAAATGGAAGAAAACAACAACTATCAAATAGTAGAGTACTTTATGAATTTTTTATTTATAACTTAAACGAATTCACTGCGTAAATTTTTAAAGCTTAAGGTTACTTAACCAAATCTAAGTTGTTGCGCACAGGGCGACATACAAATAATTTTCTTTACTTCTTACAAAACTACTAAAAAATTAACTTACTTAAAATTAATTTAAATAAAAATTAAATTAAGCACCTTGCAAGTTGTTTTAAGTGAAAACTGATTTAGCTAGGCACTAACGATTACTTTGTCTTCAATTTTTGTAATCTAAGATCATAAAATTTATATTTAGTGGCATCTTTCTAGCTTTGTTGATATATTGGCCATAAAAATAACGGCCCTATGTGGAATAGTTCTTAAAGATAATAAAACAAGAATATTAGATACATACCAAGTCCGTCAAAATATAGCTATGATAATCCTCGAGAAGTTTTACTTCCTTAGCCTGTCGTAAAATTTCTAAAATACGATCCGTCTTGCAGTCCAGTATAAAGCGAAAATCTTCTGAGCTTTTAATTTGTTTTAGTACTGACCTAAAAATAAATACGTGAATGCGATTACTAAAGGCAATATGGTATACCTAGCGTTCACATAAAGAAAAGAGGGAAAAAGAAAAAGCGTTCAGATTTTAAATTTTGGCATAGGAAATTATAGAGTTTGCATTAGTCGTTTAATTTATAAATTAAGTAAATATTTAAGCAGAAAAAAAGGTTAACACCATAATAACTCTACAATTCCCCGTTTTACGCACACTATGTGGGTAAAATGGGATTGGCGATTTGGATAAAACGGCATGCAGATTTTGTGTTAAAAATGTCTTGGTTTTAAACTGAAACAAAATGCTTAAATTTGAGAAGCTTAATTAACACAATAATGCGAACACATAGAAACAAACCCCTTATGGCTAAATCTGTATTACCAAAGTAATGGTCATACGACAATAATGGTACTACAGTAAAATCTCTCAATAGCGACCACCTTCGGGGAATCAAATGTTGGTCGGTTAACAGGGGTGGTCGGTTAATAGAGGAGAATTAAAACAACTGGTCTGCATTTGTCAGTGTTTGTTTATTAATAAGTATGTACATATATGTAAATAACTTTAAATATTTTTGTTTAAATCTATCAGAGCTAAAATTATTTGAAATGAAGTCAATTTACCAATATGTATATACTGCACGTGCATACTAACATATATATTATTCAATGTACTGTGTGTTTGCTTTAAAATTCTTATTTTTTAAAATAATCAGGAATTAACGATTGCTTAATATTTTTTATTTTAATTTTATAAAATTCAGATTCACGTCTAAATAGCAATTGAGAAATATTTGTAGACTTGTTAAAATATTTAACATTATTAAAGAAGTTTTCTGTCCCTTAAACTTGCGCAGGCCTCAGATAGGATTGATACTCTCGATGGATCAAGTTTAGGTTCACCTTCCTCTAACTCAGAGTTAGGAGTAGTTTTATCCGTTTCTTGGATCTCTTCAATACACTTAATGTTAAGCAAGCCAAGTGTTGTTATTTAACTTGCGTCAACAGTTCATGAGGCTTTTATGTTCCTCGATTGTAGGCTAATTTTACTGATTCTTTTATTTACTGAGTGAAGGAATTTAACGAGCTTTTCACTGTGATAATTTGGCGTTTATTTCCCCAAATCACACAAAACTTTTTAGTACATGATTTTACAAGAACATACTATAACATAAATATTCACTACTGATTTACAAACACATAACTAGTCACTACATTTGTTTAGTACATTTGCTGGGTGACTTTTTTAGGCAATGGTATTTGTTTCAATCCGACGGAAAAAAACCATGTGCGTTTGTTGACATACGACCTTGCTTTATCGAAGCCAAAAGTCTAATAGTATACAAAATGGAAAACTATACCATCCGAAAGCAAGGCCAAGCCCCTGTTGTCATGACGATCAACCAACAATGCACTCTGATAGGCTACACAATCGCCATGTTTTCTTTTAACTACTTGGACGGTAATCAACAAAATGTACCGTGCTGTGTCACCTTTCTAGAGCGCTCAAACACCGTCAAAGAGTTTTCGGATATACAAGATTCTAAAAAATATACTCTTAACATCTAAATGTAGAACTTTGCTTTTTCCTGGAATAACGCTCGACTAGCCGCTTATTTAGGAGATATTAGGTATATATATTTTAAAAGATGATATTTGCAAGTTTTATGTTTATCCCGGCGATAACACTATTCGTTCCGCAAACATTCATATATTTTGCTCCTTTATTAAAATAATGATTGGCGGCAAGCATCTGAGCCATCTGCGTTTTGCGAATGATATAGTGCTCTTTAGTCAGAATTTAATCGAATTACAATAGATGTTGGAAGAACTTGTCATAGTAAAGAGGATTCGCAAAAATAGGATTAACTATAAATTTGAATAAAACAAAAGTCATGACACCTGACAATATACAAGTGCATATAGGAGACCAAATCGTTGATAACGTCGAAGAATATGTATATTTGGGACATTGCATTAAATTAGGAAAAGAAAATCAAACCGCCAAAATAAACAGACGTGTCCGATTGACATGGGCAGCCACGGGTAAACTATCACATGTTTTGAGAAATCGAACTCTTCCAACTAATTTGAAAATAAAGTTCTTCAATACCTGCTTGTTGCCCGTGATGACATACGGAATGGAAACCATGACACTCACTGTTAAATCGGCTAACAAACTTAGGACCACTCAAAGAGCCATAGAACGGATCATGTTAGGAATAAGTCTTAGAGACCACATCACAAACAAGAATATCAGACAAAGAACTAAAGTCGAAGACGTCATAACACGCATAGCCCACTTGAAATGGAGCTGGGTAGGGCACGTTGCCCGACAGTACGACTTGAGATTTTCAAGACAAGAAATATTTGTTGCATTTAATTATATTATTTTTTAATATATTTGGATGATCGTTTCCCCAACACTTGATGATAGTCGATTCTGCTGGCAAATTGTTTCAAGTCCACAAATGTTAGAAAACAGTTGTGCGAGCGGAATATTATCTTTTTCTTCGAACTCGTCAATATTATCTGTATTACACATGAATTCGGCTTTCATAAAGCATTTTTTTGTTGTCACTGGAGACAAATTGCGCCAAGCCACCGAAACCCATATCAAGGCGTTCATTAGGGTAATATTTTTTTTCGATTTCTTGAAGAGGACAACTATACAATGTTAATAGCCTCATAATAAAGTAGCTTCTGTAAAGCATCTTAAAATTCGGAATAATGCCTTTGTCCAAAGGTTGGCAATGTGAGGTAGTATTGGGTGAAATAAAGATAAGTTTGACATTATCCACTGTAATAAAAACAAGTTTGAGATTATCCAGTGTAGTTTTTGGATAAGATGTTACATTATCCAGAAACAATACAACTCTTCTATTCTGCTTCTTTATCTTGGTATCGAATCTGTGAAGCAATGTTATCATGGTGTCTGCTGTCATCCACGTTTCTTTGTTCGAGACCCATTGGAGAGATAACTTATTGATATGTGCGACCTTAAAACATCGAGAATTTTTGCTTTTGCATATTATAAGTGGTTCTTACTTTTCACCATCCATATTTGCATAAAACCGAATTGAAAATTGTTGTTTTGCTGTTTTTTTCCAGTACACTGTCATCATTCAATAGATATGTTTTTGTTGGCAATGCACGATATTAGAGACTTGTCTCATCTGCATTAACTACGTCCCTTGGGGCATAATCCTTTAGACTGGTCAGTAGCCTTTTTTTCCAAGCAGTTACGGCTTTGATATTGATATCGGCTGATTCGCCACATATTTTCTTAAAGGCAATATCGCGCCGACGACGAAATATTTCTAACCATCCATGTAATGCCTTGAAGTTATCTAGTCCTAGACATTGAGCAGATTCGAGGGCTTTTGCTTGAATCCCTCGGTTTGTGAATTTTCTTTTTCACCGTTGCCACCTTCTTGAAACAAATTTCTGACTTCTGCTTTATTTTGAAGCAGGATAGTTACTTGGGTCCTATACACTTTAAATTTTTCAGCCAACTTCCTGGTACTTAAACCAGTTTAGACTTTCCTCGATTATTTCAATTTTTTCGCTTAAAGAAGGACATCTTCTTTTTCCCGCCATCTTCAAATATTCACGTTAGTCCCAAAACACACGAAAATTAACTAGAACTAAACTAATGTTAGCAACCGATATATCAGCCTTTAAAGCAAATTGAATAGATCCGCCTACAATTAAATTAATTAGTGTATGTACTTATATTTCTTAAGAATTGTCTGATCGGGTTTTACTGCCCCTAATGGAGGGTGTTTTTAGCATTAGTGTTTACTAAAAATTCCGATGATGAGTGCCCGCGGTCGTTTAATAGATGGGTCGGTAAAGAGGAGCATAAAATAATAGGATTTCATTTCTAAAATGTTGGGAATTCATAACCGGTATTTTAACGCAGGTGGTCACTTTATAGAGACGATCGTAAATCACCTGTTTCTAATAATATCAGCTGTTCTTTTTTTAAGTTTTCTTGAATCTTTTTATTAGGCTCATCAGATTCTGAGATATCTTCGTCAGAACTAGAAGACAGAAGAACAATATCTATCTTCCTTTGCGCTTGGTCGGTTGGTAAAGATGCTATAAACATATATTCAGTAAAGACAGTTCAATTAACTGGACAGAGTCCAGTCTTTCGGACTTCGTTGACAGCATTTAATGGCGTTACTGACGAAGGAATGCCTTGCCATTTAAAAGAAATGGGACCTCAGTTATAGTGACACATCGTCTTGGATGATATCTGAGCCAAATTTCCATTCCTTCTGTGTTAAAGGTTCTTAAAGGTGCTATAAATGACACGTCTAACGATTGTATACGATGGCTGCAGTGCGGTGGTAAGCATGCGGTTGTTACGCCGTTACTTTTGGCCTTTTCAATAACGGAAATGTTTTGAGTAAGGGTTGTCCATCGAGATTGAGCAACGCCGGGCTATTCCTGGAGGCTTGTGTATGTAATAAAAATCAATCAAACTATTTATCGAATAAATTCAGTTGAATCCAACCTGATTTTTGAGTAACGGTCAGTATCCCTGGTGGAGCCCCTTCTAAGAATTAAGGCTTCATATGAACTTTCGATATAATTATCATAGCAGGTATAAATTCTCTCAAATTGCAATATTATGAATATCAGAGCACTGGCTCAACTTACATGATAAGAATCACTATCCTATTGCCGGCTTTACTATGACAAGTTGCTGCACGCGCTCTAATTATAAAGGCGGTGGAGTATGCATATGTTCGCAACTCATTACCTAAAATTAAAGGCATAGCCGAAATCACTACACTTTCAATTGAAAAATGCTGCGAGGCGGCGGCTTGCTATATTGGACTACACAATTTGCTGACAATTATCATTTATAGAACACGATCGCGTGACATGGGTAGCTTTTTGGGTGATATGACAGAAATCCTGAACTTTGCACGTAGATACGGGCCTAATGCTGGTCTTTTGGTTGGAGGAGACTTTAATACTGATTTCTTGTTGGAGTCAAGGCTGCCGCGGAAAACTTTAGTAGAGCTCTTCTCCTTCTTCGGGCTCTCTCAAACTATTCTCGCTCATACTAGGCAACATGGCAACAGTACAAGCTGTATTGATAACATATTTGTAAGCATTCCCGGTCCACTAAGGGATTTTTTCTAGAACTTAATATATCTGACCATTTTAGCACCTTGTTCGCTTTGGATACTATACATGGACTGTAAAATCAACCAGTTTTATATTTCGAAAGAATATATAGTAACAATAATATCAGTAATTTTAACACTTTGCCACAGAAAGAACGATGGGAGAAAGTCCACCTTGCCCAAAACGAAGAACTTAAATTTCAAATTTTTCTAAATACATTTATCTGGTACTATAATCTTGCTTTATATCCGAAAAAGGTAAGCCAGCGTGGAACGACTCATCCACAATGGTTTACCTCAGAAATAAAAAAGTCTAAAGAACTTCAACATTTTTTCCACAGTCTTTTTAAACAAACCCCCTTCCAAACAAACAAATATATGTATGGTGAGTATAAAAAAATCTACAATAAACAAATCTTAAAAGCCAAAAAGGGTTACTATACCCAAAAGATATATGTGTCCAGTTACGCCGCTAAGGCCATATAAAGCATCATAAACTATGAGACTCTTCGAGGACGACCCAAAATTATTCCTGAAAATGTATCCTCTGACCAATTTAATCAGTTTTTTGTAGAAAATGCTGACACAATTGTAGAACCATTACCGAAAACCTCGGAGTCAACGACATACCTAAAAAAAGGCGGCTGGAGGTCTAAACACAATGTTTATTTAACCAGTCATCCTGTTTGATATACAGGCAATGATCAACCAACTAAAAAATAAAAAAACTGAGGATGTATTTGAAATTAATACCCATGTCATAAAAGCATCAAGTGAGCACATTGTGGGGCCCCTGGCACATATTCTGAACACTTGCATAACCGAAGCTCACTTCCCCTCCTCTTTAAAAATAGGCAAAGTACTTTCAATCTATGAAAAGGGGTGTCCCAACACCCTCAATAACTACAGGCAAATTTCGATGCTACCAGCCTTTTCTAAGATCTTCGAAGCAATAATTGCGGACAGTCTTGTAAACTTCTTCGAAAAGAACAAACTCTTTACAGAATCACAGTTTGGGTTTAGGAAAAATACTAACACAGTAGGGGCAATTCTCAATCTAACTGAATGCATTCATCAATTCTTGGAGCAAGGCCTTGATTGTCGCTGTCTGTTTACAGATCTTACGTCTGCATTTGATTGTGTCGACCACTCAATACTCTTTAATAAACTAGAACACTACGGAGTTCGGGACACATCACTACACCTAATCAAGTCGTATATGTCCGATAGGTACCAACGAGTGCATATGGATAAGGACAGGAGCTTATTTTTACCTGTTACAAGGGATGTCGCACAGGGCTCAATTTTGGGCCCCGTGCTATTCCTTGTGTTTATTAATGATCTTCCATCCAATATTTCATTTCAAGACTGTCTGAATAATGTAGCTTCTGATGTCTTAAAAGAGGCCAAAGCATGGTTTGCAGCCAATCTTCTTAAACTAAACGACTTCAAGACATCGGTATAAAACTTTCAAACAGGACCAGCGGCTGGTGGTGAGAGCCAGCCCTGCACAAAATTCCTGAGTGTCTTGTTGGATGCAAGCCTGCGATGTCAGGGCCACATTGATGGTCTGTGTGGTCGGCTGTCGAGCGCCCTGTATGCTCTGAGAAGGGTCCGCTTCAACATAGGTGCGATAGCAGCAATTGTTGCATATCACTCCCTCTTTCACTAGGTGATGATTTACGGCTTGCTTGCATGGAGTAACGCTGCTCAAACACATTTGGAGCGGTTGTTTCGCAAGCAGAAAGCAGCTATTAGGATACTGGCAAATACAAATAATATTTAAAGCTGTAAAACGCACTTGTTGATTGAACATACTGACGTTATATGGTCAAATAATATTGGACAACATTACCAACACCAAGCTGCACATTAACACTTAACAGACACACTCGGACGTACATGACTATAATGCCCGGAACAAACACAGCCTTCTTATTCCAAGACACAGACTATCTAAACACAGCTACCTGGGAATTGAGTTGTTTAATAAATTACCTACATCAATAAAGTCCCTGAGTAATGGAGCTTTCAAGAGAAGACTGAAAAAATATCTGATCTGTATAAGTCCTTATAGCATAGCGGATTTTACGGTGGCTTAAGATTAAACCCAATTGAAGGCGGTAATAATAATAACAATAATAATAGTAATAATAATGATGTCTAGTGTGTACTGCTCGACTAGTGTATTGTATTGTGTTGATTTTAATATTTTAATGTGTTAATTGTATCTTGGTCCAAGTCATTTATACATTGTATGCCTCACTTTGTCTCATGTAATTTTATATTTGATTTTATTTTTTATATTCTTTGTCGTATCATTGAAGATTAAGTCATTTTTATATGATATCTTTATTAATAATTATTAACATCATAAACGTACTAAAACCCACATAAAACCTTAGTTACTCATAATACATTAGTTACCATAATTTAATACGTTAGTTACGACAGCATAATACGTTAGATACCAAATAATATTAGAACTATTTTTCATGAACATGTAAAACAATATTTTGACAGTTTTCAAATTTGATGGATACACCTTTGTCTTTAACGTCCACGATCTTATATGCCCTCTGAAGACTGATTAATGACCGAGAAAGCACTCCTTTCGATTTCGTGCGGTTCCCCAGTGCCTAATCCACTGCCGGAAACATCGCCGATTTGAATATTGCGAGCAATGGAAACTTTCTTGGTCACAGTTTCTTCTAAATACCCTCTAGCAACCTTCGCCGATTCCCATCCACCAAGTTCTTGTAGGTCTAATATATCTCCTCCAGCATTAACAAGAAAATTTGCCGAAGATCTTCTAACGCAGTGACCAGTATACAAATTAGGATTTTCAAGTGAGAGATACTCAGCTATTTGTTGAGGTATTTTAGAGAAGAAATGAATGCCGCAGGGCTGTACCGTACATTTCCCTCTTCTATATGATACAAACAATCTTTGGTGAGTGACATGGTCTGGCCTTAACATTGCGTACTTTTTAAATAAAAGCACAGGATTGACTTCGCCGTCAAATATCACAGCGAAAATACGTTTCTTGTGGGTTTTTGAGTCGGGAATAGTAACAATCAGCTTGTCCTCTAAAACGTCAACATCTTCCGTGGTCATCTTCGCTAATTCATTAGTTCGACAGGCTCCTCCAATTCCAATTAAAAAAGCCACTTTCATCATTAAAAACTTCCCGTCTGAGGCAGAACACACAAATTCGTTGACTTGTTCTCTTGTAAATACTTTTGATTTTTTTGCTCTATATCCAACATTTTTCTTCTTGATGAAACCTATTAAGGCGCCGTATTTGTCGATTTCCACTCTTTCCTTCAGTTCTAAAGTCGCTCGTAACATGGAATATTTCGGCTATAAGGATGAAGCAGAGTATTCCTCAGAGAGTTTTGCGAAATACGCCAGCAATACCGTTTCTTATGCACCTTGAACATGTACTTTGTTTCGCCACTCACAAAACTGCCGATATTCTGTTTCATAATGGATTTTATATTTGTCCGGAAGCAAGTTCAACCTTATAATGTTGGCTGCAGCTAATATATCGTCAGGAATATCAAAATCTTGCATGATTTTAATGATGACTTTTTGAAATGCCAAAATGAAATGACAAAACACCTTGTTTTTATTTTCGCATCGCCGTTGTCAATGATACGATAAAGCTTTGAATATAACTCGATTATTAGCGATTTAACACCGTCTCGGACATTGCGGGTGACTCGGCTGTCGCCTCGTCACCTAGCAATGTCCTCGACTATTGTAAATCGCATAATAATCTCGTTATATTAATAGCTATTATTCTAGTTATTAGTTAGACGTATCTATAAAAGTGTAAGAGATGAATATTGAATAAATAAATAAATAATTAAATAAATATGCCACCCATGCAAATTACTGCTGTAGATAGCTCACCGCGTTCTGCAGATGTCAGTGTGCCTACTTATTTTCGACCTCTTAGAGCAATAACTTTAGATGGACGACCTTGCACAGTCGTTATACTTGTCTCATCCACGGTAAACACTCTGGAAGGTGATAAGTAATTGCTCTTACAGGGGCTTTACAATGTCAAAAAATGTTGTTCCTGCTACTTGGTTTAAACCACCGATGTCGCTTCAAGTAGACGAAGAGATAATTCGAAACGTTTTATAAAAGACCGGAGTCAATCCCAACACTTCATCTTTACTAAAATAATGTTACAAGGTATTTTTGACCGCAAGCTGGTATGCTAGACTTCGAATAGAATGGGTTTTCAAACCAAAAAACAAACTCTTCTTACTTTCAGCATACTCAACTACATGTTGTTCTAGTTTTAAATGCCCAGTTGCATATTTAGTTTTTTCATTTTCTTTCCAAAGTAGTTATTGGAATGCCAAAATAATTTGAAAGCCTTTAAATACCCACAACCCCCTTTTTGTATTGCTTTTAAGGCTTTGGCCATAGATTTCTCAGATCAAGATGCCTGTTACTTTTTTTGTTATATGTGTTTGGCATCGGCAGTAAAGACAAATCCTGTCTTGTAATATGATATTAGTTAATTAGTGTAAAATGGGATATCTAATTTTACCACATGGTTCCATTTCCCTTTTTACCCATACAACGCCAAAATATTTAAACTTACCGGTAAAAACACAAAAAAAACTTCATTTATCATATTAGTATTGGATGGGGTGGACTGTATGAAAATACATTACGACCATTAGGATCAGTTCACAAAAGAATCAGTTAAGCCATGTATGAACGGAACATTATACCATAGTAAAGTCCGTCTATCTATCTTATAAACTCATTATAAATGCTAATCCCTTACTGTCATAATAACCTATTGTGTGAGGTGTAAAAGTCGGCCACCTGATCTGGGGACTCCAGGTACTAATCTATTTAAAGACTATTATATTATTATATTTTCTCAGTAATCCTCTTAAAATATTTAAGGTAAAGTAAAATAGGTTTATTTTAGTTACTTAAATATGGGCTGCCTTTTGGTTTTAAAATTCAGTTAGATGTTTGTATTGGTTTAGACAAGAAGTTATTTTTGTTGCCAATTAAACGTGATATCTAAGAATGTTTCGTCCGTGTGAAGAAAGCATTACGCCAAGTAGATCTACAAGTCGTGATAAGAACCAATTAAAGCGTGATATTTTATCAGTTGACACAAAAAAAGTAATCTTCGACGTTTACACCACCCTTCTTGAACGTAGTTTTTTAAAATTTGGTGCAGTGAAGAAAGCGGCAGTGACACTTTGGCGGTACCAAAGGGTCATACCGTATTAAAACTTCCTCGTTATCATTGCATGTTCAACCCAATTGAACATATATGGCACCAGCTGGAAGCATCGGTAAGGAGGAATAATGTTTCGCCAAACTTAAATTCTTCTGTGACAGCTTTAGTACAGTCAGAGATGCAAACTAATATTCCAATCAAAAGCTGGAAAAATTGTGTAGCACATGGTCAAAAAGTAGATCTAGTTGCCCAGAGAAAGAATTATTGTGAGCTTGGATGACGACAGTGACAGTGAAACTGACTTGGGTTAAAGTGTAATAATTATTTTTCTTCACGACCATTACTGAATGCAATAATTCCAAAATCATTTTTGGTAATGGAATATAAAAATTCTCGCTCTTGAGTTGGAATATTTATTCTGAAACACTCGCTTCTTATGCGTTTTGCGTGTATTTTCATTCCATAACAAGATACGGAATGAATATTCTGTAATTGATCTAAACAACATAGGTTGCCATGAATTTCGAAACTGTCAGGGTCAGATAAAAATGGCCGCGTTGTAATAATTATTTTCAGACAAATTTTAGTGCAAGTCAAAAAATGAGTGAAAAATCGTATGAATAAGATATGGAACTGGATAATACTCCACCTGAAATAACGAATATTGCGAATAAATTACTTAATTGCTTTGTACAGATTTTATTTGTTTTTATTCGTACTTTTTGGTCGTGGAGAAAATATAGTCTGCTTCTCGGTTAGAATGAAAATTCGATACTCGTGGTTCCACTCGGATCAAATTTTCATTCCAACCTCGCTACAGAATCTACTATTCTGACACGGTACTTTTTGGAGGTATATGTTTATTTTGTTTTAATTAATATCCGTCCTATATGTTATAATTTTAATTTTGTATTGTTATACAATTATTTTATTATTGTTACTTATCATTAAATTACGTTTAAAATATATGTTTTTGCGTTTTTTTTCTAACATAAAAAATCAGAACGACACTTTGTTGCATACAGGTAGATAAAAAAAATATTTTTTTTCACGCTTTTATATAAGGTGATACTTTTTTTTCAACTGTGTATACAACAACTTAAAAGAAACAACTTTTTCAAATAACTTTTTTTAAATAACTCAAAAATAAAGGAGATATTTTTTCATGCACATCAGCCATTTTTATTTTTAAATACTCCCAAACCAACTGAAATCTATCACGCGATGAACTGACAACAAATTGAGACTTCACTGCTTGACATAAAAAAAAATAAACACCAACAAAAACAATTATCAGCAATCGTATCGTAGGCTTTTTACATTAGCGTTTCTCCTTTATTTTTGAGTTATTTAAAAAAAGTTATTTGAAAATGTTGTTTCTTTTAAGTAGTTGTATACACAGTTGAAAAAAAAGTGTCACCTTAAAAATCACCCTGTATATTATTATCTTAAATTAGCTTTTTATTCTATCACCAACGAGTGCGTCCCTTCTTTCATTCGATCACCCGCTGGGTCTTATCGGCATTGGGGATTAGCATTTATAATGAATTTTTAAGATAGATAGACGGACTATGCAATATGCATAGCCATACGGTAATACGGTTTTCAGTCGGTATGCCAAGTAGTGTCATATGTCATGTAACTGTTATTATCGGAACTAGCCTCCGAGATCATACAATCGTAATCAATTAGATTTTTAATACAACGAGGCATATTAAAAGAAAAGTGTATTAAACCATCAGTAAATTCTAGAGAAGGGTTCTGTTGATACATCGGGTGACGAAGATTCCAAGATATAGATCCAAATAAAATTGGATCTGCCACGAAAAGTATAGTGAACGAGCATATTTTGATGAGAGTTGTCCAACTCTAAACACGTCAATAAACAACAATAAATAAAACTGGTAAAATAATGAAACACAATTATAAAAATAAATGTTCTTCTTCATGGAACGATCAGGTTCCCTGGTTCTCGAATGTTATCTTACGTTAGCTCTAAGACTAGTTTTTACACCTTATCATATCATATGGGAATAATTTAAAAGTGGCACTTTTTGCCTTGATGAGTATGTGTGCACTATAATATACTTTAACAGGGAATGAAATTAATATGTTAAGTAAATATTTTTTACAAAAATGCTTGTATAACGCAAGTGTCTAGGTCTGAGAAAGGAAGTCGGCTAGTTGAAAGGTTATACTGAATATCAAATAAAGAAAACCGTATACAAGAGAAAAGGAGGTAAATACGGAAGAAAAAGGCCAAATAGAAAGAAAGTAATAGCGGTCAAGGAATAGAAGAGATATGCAAAAATTCAGAACAAAAAGAGAAGAGGAACCTAGAGAATACGGTGGAAGTGCATAGTGAAGAGAATTGAAGTCATAAGCCGTTTATTAGGCTTGCAGTGCTGCTATGGTAAAACAGGGAACTGCAAAAACTTTTAATCTTTTTATACCTCTAAAGCCTGTAAAATAATTTCTCTACTGCTCTATTAGTAAGAACCTACTAGCGGTGTGTAAGACCAGTTACGTAATATATGTATATATTTCTTTATCTTTTTTATGATAAGGTACAGCACTGCAGGATTAACCCTTTATGGCACTTCACGCGCGGTGCTTGTGCGCAGGAAATGATTTACGCTGGTCTTGAATCTTTGGAGATCATACTCGTTGGGGAAAACGGTCTCAGAGAGATCATTTCAGAATGATGACGTTCTCCAGATATAAGAATTTTTAAACAGGATCATTCGAGGGATGCCGAGTCGCCAACCCCAGGTTGTTTGTCAGATTATGATCACCGATCAAGCGAATGGCTCTTCTTTGAATGGAATCTAGCAATCTCAGGCTATGTTTAGGAGCAGAGCTCCAAGTTTGCGAACAGTACTCCAGCGATGGTCGAATTTGGGCTTTATAGAGCATCAAATGTTGCTGGGATGTATAGAGGTTATTAGTTCGGAAAAGTATTTTAAGCTTCTGCGAGGCTGTCTTAGCAATATCCGCAACGTGACTATGCCAAGACATATGACTATTTAAATTAGCGTCCAATAAATGAATTCATGAAGTCAAGGGACTCGAGTGTCGCGCCATTGCTATATCCAGTTCTTCAACATTAGCTCTTTTAGAAAAAACTGCCGCCTAGGTTTCTTTAGCATTGAATAATTGATTGCTCTCTACTTACAAGATTAAATTTTTAGTTTATTTAGAACCTTAACGGGATTGATATTGAATGTGTCTAAAAAAAATCCGTCCATCGCTACTTGGTCTTTAAGTAAGCTTGACAGCAATAAACAAAATTAAACTGGCATTCCGCATGCTCTCACTTTAATAATGAGCCCCTCATGACGTACTCGGTGAAAGGGCTTGGAAATGTCCAGTGCTACCGCCCGGGACTCCCCACGATGGTGGGTGTTACAGTGTTAATTCATCAGCTTTCTTGGTGTCAAGACCCCTCAAGATTCGATTAACATGGCGCTGCCGGACAGTAATTTCGGGCATTCTCGATTCTACTGGGAGAATGTTCGGTGGAGTTTTTCCCTGAGAATTAACCGTTGATTTTAAAGAGAATAGTTCCGCGAGTAAGTTTGCTTTTTCCTGTACTTTGGTCGCAATGGTGCCATCAGAGCGTGTTAGAGGTGGAATGGTTGACTAGGTAAAGTTCTAACTGACGGCCTTAGCTGCCGACCAAAAAGATCTTGAGCCGTCAGGGCATACAAGAAGTTTGTCTTTGATCTTCTAGTTGTGTGCTTCTTTGCTTTGGTTTATCGTTTGCTTGCATTGGTTTCGAGCGTTAACAAAGATGGTACAATTTTTGGCGGTAGGGTTTTGACGCCATTGTCGGTAGAAATAGCATTGAATTATGTAGTCCAAATATTACCAAACGCATGGTATTCTAGTCTACAGGATTTATCAGAAATTGAGGGTTGAAGGCACTGTGAAGTAATACCTCAAAAGCTTTTTAATGCTGTAAATTTAAACGGGATAAGTAAGACAATAAAATTTATTTTTTTCCTAGCCTACAGTGCCTGAGATGGGGGCGAGAGGCACTTAGGAAAATTGTGAACAACCTTACTATAAAGTATTTTTAACTAATTGAGTATGTTGTAAGTCAAAAAATAATTCTTTTCCATGGGTAGTGAGCACACAAATTTCTGATTTAGATGTTATCCATAAGAATTATTCCCAAACCTGAAGACTTTTAGAGAAGTTTCATAAATTTTGAACAAGTAGGTAGGTCTAGCGGGAATCTACGATTGTGTTCAGGCGGGGGGGATGTGTGTAAAGGCTTAATCGAAACAGGATATTCCTCGCAGCAATATTTTAGTGTAAAATAAGCGATAGGTGATGCTGATGGCGTTGTATCAAGCAACGTGGCGTTGTTGTCAGATCCGATTATTTTTATAAACATACGTATTCTATTGGGGAAAGACTAGGGGTTATTTTTCCTATTATTTCTGGAAAGTTAAAGGTAAGTAGGCAAAGCATATGAAGTGATTTAAGTCAAAACAGTTAGGATGATACCCTTAAACTTAAGCTTCGATCCGAATGATTTTTTTTCTATTAAATATAATTTTTTCTATTAAATAATTAATTAATTAATTAAATTTTGTTCCCTTAATTTTATTAACTAAACAAGATTTAGAGAGATGCCTTAGCGTCCAAGGGTCAATTTTAAACACCAAAGCGCGAGAGCCTAAACCATCGAAATAAAGTATTTTTTGCACTACCAACGTTTTAATAAAATATTAATGCACTAGTTAAATAAACTTATTTTTAAATATTTCTGCGTGTTTAATTTTCTTAATTATTACCGGGGTAGGTGAATGTATACATAGAGAGAAATGTTCAAGTTCCCAATATGCCTGAATATAATTCAGTCAATGAAATAATTAAATTAATAAGAATTATATAATTTAATTGAAATTAAAACATCATTGCCCTCATTGTAAGACCTATACTAACTTACAGGATCCTGGTCTGGTGGACTGCTTTGGAAAAAGCAGTACACACAAAGAAACTAACAAAGACACAACGGGAAGGTTGTTAAGGAATAACTGGTGCCCTTCACTTCACACCTACGACGGCTTTAGAAGTGATGTTACATCTGCTGCCCGTGGATATTTATGGAAAAAGTGTCGCTACAAAAAGTGCTTTACGACTAAAATAGTCGAAATGCTGGAGCGACACCAACTACGAGCACAGCAGTATACTAAGGACATATCCAACAATGGAGACGGATCACTCGATTTTCACAGACGCAGACGGTTCAAAAATGGACGTCAAAGTGGGAGGTGGTATCTTCTCTAAAAGCATGAAAATACAGATGCCATATAACCTTTCGGGTTACTGCAGCATTTTTCAAGCAGAAGTGGTGGCAGTAGATAAAGCAGTAAAAATCCTGCAGGAACCTAGAGACCTGAGAGCAGCTGCGTCAATAGCTGTCTATATAGATAGTCAAGCAGCGATAAAGGCAATTCTTGCCAATAACATTAAATTAAAACTAGTAAGGCGTGTCGCAACAATCTTCGCACACTTGGTGCCCGGCATCGTGTCACTTTGTGTTGGGTTCCTGGTCATCACAGCATAGATGGCAATGACTCTGCTGATGCGTTCGCCAAGTAGGGTGCGTGCATGTCCGCCGATCTAGCAAAAAATAACGTGGCTAGACCACTGGGATCGGTCAAAGAGGAGATATATCGTACAGCCAAACAACTTGCAATAAGCAGATAGACAGAGGTAACAGCCTATAGGATCTCCAAGCAATTGTGACCACTACTTGGTAACAGGAAAATCGCAGCGTTATTACAACACAGCCAAAAGGACCTAAGAAATATCATTGCCGTGGTTACTGGACATTGTCTTTTCGGTAGACATGCCGAACGTATGCAAATACCAGCTAATGACTTCTGCAGAAGTTGCAGAGACGAAGAAGAGGAGGAAAGTATTCAACATTTCTTGTGTAGATGCCCTAGCCTTGCAAGGAGAAGGAGAAGGTTTAATGTCTTGGGCGAACCATGCTTTAATAATCTAGCGAAAGTAAGCAGCTTACAACTGAGTCGACTTACTAGGTTTGCAGTAGTGGCTGGTTCGAATAAGCTGCCAAGATTCTTCTACGCCGTAGTTCGCACTAGCCATCAGGGAGCTGATGCTAATGGGTTCCGCAGAATATGTATGATATCACAACGATCCTTATAGGACTACGTGGGACTGTCTGGATAGACTAGAATTCTGCCACTCTAACTTAACCTAACCTATCATTGCCCCAACACAATAGTTCAAATAGCCAGTGATAATTTAATTGTATAAATTTAAATATGTTTCATTTAACTATACTATATTTTTAGCAATATTAACGTTTATTTGTCAAAGGCATTGTTTAACTTAATTATTATTCTCGGGACTAGTGTATTATTGTAAATATATGTTTATTTTAGTTCCACAATTATGGCCTTATTGCAAAAATCAAGAGGAATATTTTCTACGGATAATGTATTATTCCGTCTTTAAAATCATTCTGTTGTAACAATTATAGCTTTATTGCAGGAATAAATGTATATTTATAACAAATAATTGATTTTCATATATTAACTGCAGTCTTGGTGCTTTCCATAATCACAAAAGGTTTAAGTAATTAACTGTGTCTTCTTGCCTCCTCTCGTTGAGTCTGAATTGACAATAATTCAAGTTGATCAAGTACCTAAGAAAGAAACCAATATTACAATTTAAAATTATATTAGGAGCATTGCATACAATGTAACAGAATCATAAATAAAAACTGTATCTAGGTTTGGATTCGGGCAGATATAGGACCATTAGGTATAATTAAGCAACTGAAGCGAAACAAAGGATAATTTAAACTTCCTATTTAATACACCCTATTATGCCGCAAAGTTAATTAAAGAAAAAATTATATAAATTTTATGTTTTGCCTCAAAAAGTATGAGAGCATTTGTCAATGATATAATATTTAACTTTGAAAGAAACAACAAATGGAGGAGTAAAATAAAAAATACAAATTCTGTAAGCAGAAGCAATGGTCATATTAAGACTGTAGAAAAGATAATAATATCAGAGAAACATGTAAGTGTCTATACATCCGGTGCAATAGACATTTCTATAATTTTGGCCCCTTTGGATATCTAAATAATTAGTATATTTCATTAAAAAACTTGAAAATATGATATAAGTATTAATAATTAATACTTAATATTGCCGTTATTATTGCAGCTCTTAACAAAAATTAGAAACTAACCTATCGACGTCAATATAGAGCGGCCACTACGAACGATTAGAAACGCATGGCAAAAAATTTACAATGAATGCGACCAATATTAAGTTATGCAATAAGTGTAAATTGTGTTTTACTTACCTTAAAACACAGATGTTAACCTTTCCAAGTCCCAAAGTTTCAAAAGTACGTTAATGTCAGCGAACGTCACCGAACATACCACGCACCTTCGTAATACGCATCACAAGTGAACCAAACAGCAATGCTTTGGGTCTTTCGTAGCCTGCAAAACGCGGTATGAACCGACATGTTATTTTTTCGGTGAAAAAGTATCCACAGTAAAATTTAATTCCTTCAATTCTGGCAGAATAAATTTACTTTATAATTCCTGTATAATTAATAATACCAAATTATTATTGCTATTACTGAACTGTATTATATATTATTATTGTAAATAAACTGAAACTCATGAATGTATATATGTATGTTTGTGACTCTGGTAAAACCAAATGGCCAGCGTCTCTCTTTGTTTAAGAATTTCCTTTCTCTTGTCTCGCGTTTATATCCAATTTTCCGATATTTCTGTTTTCTTTTTTACATGAACTCTATCATAACATACCTATTCTATAATACCGTTATGTTTATTTGAGATTTGCGATGTTGTATTTTTATTTTTACATTTCTTTCTCTTTCTTGTTTTATTTATTTATTTATTTATTTTTTTTTGTTTTTTTATAAGTAATATGCTCTATGTTGGTTTTTGTTTGCTTTCTGTTATTTTTTTTTTACAGTTTTATTTGAGCTTCCAGTATGAATTGATACAAAATTTTATATACATTTATTTTACTAACTGCTATTAAATAGTTTAAGTTGAATGGCATTTGAACCAATACTTTTAAATTGTTATACAGTTTATCTCTAAAATTTTTAAGTCTATTACAACTAAATACATAATGTTCAAGATCTCCTGTTTCGCCACATTTACAGTCTGCCCCATCCTGCAAACCGATTCGTTTTGCATGCTTGGGATACAAGGCATGAAAAGTTCTGATCCGAGAAATAATTCTAACAAAGTTTTTATTTCATTCCTTACAAAATCATGTTTTTTTACGTAAATTTGGGAAATTATTTTAATACCAAAGTCCCCTATCTGAATTTATATATTGCTCCTGCCAATTGTTTAATATTCTTGTTTTAGCTTGCCTTACTATGTCTGTATATGGAATTTTAAAATTCGTTTGAGAGCCGATAGTCGTAGCTTTTTTCGCGGCTTTGTCCGCTAATTCATTTTCAGGTATGCCGATATGAGCTCTAACCCACACAAATAAAACTTGCTTGTTTAAATTTCTTAAGATGCCATAGAGATTCAGTATTTCGCTAATGAGGTAATTAGCAAGAGCAACATTTGTACTAATTAAGATATTTGTTAAAGAGCTCCTACTGTCAGAAAAAATAATAAAATTGTAGTAACCATTATAATCCCTGCAATACTTAAGTGATTTCAGGATAGCCCAGAGTTCGGCCGAATTTCGGCCGAATATATGGAAGAACCGTCAGGCAACTTAAATTTCTTGGTAGTATTAATATTTTTGTGGTAGAAAGCAAAGACGGTTTTTTATGCTAATACTGATCCATCAGTAAATATTTGTTCATGTGTTTTCGGATAGTAGCCTGTTCTTTTAAGAAAGTATATTTTGCACTAAGTTGGTTGTGTTTGTCATTATTTAGGATAATTACAGGCGGCCTAATATCGAAGACTTCAAAATTTAATTGAAAATAAGGTAGTGTGCCATACTTTGTATTAATTCTTTGTTCTGGGTTATCCAGTAATAACTCTCTACCATCAATGGTAATTTTTTTACTCTACAATAAGGATATGTGAAACATAGAATTGACAGCTGATTTGTTTTACTTACTAGGATGCTATTTTTAGATATTAACTTTAGTGTAAATTTGTCCGATATAAAACTTCTTCGTAATTTTAAGGGTGGTTCTTTGTCTCTGCTTCCATTACCTATATGGGTGTACTTTTTAGGAGTTCAATACTTTGCCTAATACACAAACAAAAGCTGTATAGAATAGCAGAGCAATGTTTGGATCAGCTCCCCATTTTTTGTGAGTAAATGTTCGAATGATGTTAATATTATTTTCTGTTCTTTTTAAAAATCTTTAAAAATCCTTACTTGTCAGATGGAGTAGAATAAATATAATATAACTTCCTAATTAGTATATTATATTTATTCTGTTCTTTTTATGAGATAATGAATGTGATCCTTCCAGTTTAATTTTCTGTCCAGATAAAGCCCTAAGTATTTTACTGTACTCTTCTGTGAAATTGTTATACCGCCTAGTTCAATTTCATTTGGTTCCTGATTCCGACTTTTAGAAAAACTACATAACACTGTTTTTTCTTTTGATACGTTGAGCCCATTATCTTGAAGCCAATTTAAAATATTTCCAAAAGGATCTTACAGCTTTTTAATGCATTTTTCTGAAGATTTTGCCCTCGTGTATATATATATATCGTCGGCAAATTGTAAAATTTTGATGTTGTCCTCCACAGTGCTTTCCAAGTCATGAGTGTAAATTGTGTAGAGAATTGGACTTAAAATGCTACCTTGTGGGAGTCCGATCCTTGCTTCTTTTGCTCCAGTTATTCCCTCGTTGGTGCGAATGTAAATCTGTCGGGAGTGGTATATGTCAAATAGATTTTTGAAAATTTTGTGCGGGATTCCTATTTTAATCATTTTGTCAGCAAGTATATTGTAGGCAACATTGTCATATGATCCTTGTATGTCCACGAAGAGGGCAGATGTGCACTAATTTTTTGTATAACCTATTTGTATATCTGTTACCAAGTTAGCTATGGCTTCCTGAGTAGAAGTTCCTCTTCTGAAACCGAACTGGGTTTTTGGAAATAATTGATTTTTAATCAACTAAAATTCCAGCCGATTTTTTAGAATTCGTTCGTATTATTTAAGAACACATTAAGCTAGTGCAATCGGCCTGTAAGATACAGCAGATCCTGCCGCTTTTCCAGGTTTCCTAATGGGAACGACTATATATTCCTTCCAGGTTTCCGGAATTGGTTGTGCCCCCGAAAATATCTTATTAAATATTGGTAATAGTTGCAATTTTGCGGTATATGGTAAACTGAATACCATTGAATACTGTAGTTGGTCCTTTCCTGAAGCGGAGTTGTTATTTTGTTTCAATGCTCTAGTTAATTTATTTAAGCTGAAAGGTTGAAATTCAACAAAATATTTATTAAAACAGTTCTTTACATAATAAGATTAGGAAGGCGTTGTTTGTGCAGTTAAAAGTTAATTAAACACACTATATATTTTTCAGTAAAATCGTTTACTCCGGAATTCGACGAAAATCTTTTAAAATATTGTCTTAATTTATATTTAGTCTAGTAAAATAAACCCTTATTTTACTAAATAATTTTTTTTCAACTAAGTCGTTTTACATTGGCAAGAAGAAGTTTCTCTCTGTGTACCGTGTGATCCACTTATCGTGTCCATATTTTAATTTGATATTATAACGTTGCCTTAAGGGTCAAAGAAAAAAGTCAAATACATTAATTTCTTGCATTGACGTAAAATTTTTATCTGTTAATTTTTTTTATATACAGGCTGCTTCGTTTTCCCCGTCAAGGCATCAACTTTCTTATTTTAAATAGAACACCCTGTAGATTGATAGGTATTTAGATTCCCTTTAAAATTTTACGCGAATTTTGTATAACCTTAAATATGCCTATTTCTTATCGTTTAGCCAATATATATTTGTTAATGATTTGATGGATATTTATTCGAACAAAAATGATACAATTACAACTACAAATATTTACATAAATTGTTAAAAATGACCTCCATTATTTTTAATAGAACGATGGATTGGTCTCAAGAAATAATTCTTTACATTTACGAATACTTCAGGTGTTCCTCGTAAATCGTTTACCACTCTTCTCACATTAAATACAATCTCATTTAAATTACTGCATGAAGTTTTATATACTTCGTTGTTAATATAACCCCAAAAAAAGTAGTCCATTGGGGTAATATCAGGACTGCTTGAAGGCCACAGGATTGTGCCATTCCTTCCAGTCCATTCGATATAATTTTGGTTCAAATAATCGCTAGCTTCCTGAATATTATGTAGGGGAGCCTCATCCTGCTACCACACAATAGCTGCTACTTCGTTTAAAGGAAGATTTTCCATTAAACTATCTATATTATTTTGAAAAAAATTAAGGTATCTAGGGCCACTTAATGAGCCTCTATAAAATATTGGTCCAATTATTTTGGAACCAAAAAACCCACACCAGACATTTATAGACTGCCATCCTTGGTGTCTACCTTATCGTATCACATGTGAATTTTCTATGGATCAGTGACGAGTATTTTGTAGATGGTGTATGAGACGCGTGAAAAAGCAGCTCTCATCAGTCCATAAAATATTATTAAGAACTTGGGGATTTTCTTCGATTTTACCTAACAAATCTCTGCAGAATTGAAGACGTCTTGGGAAATGTCGTTGTTGCAATTTCTGAACCGGCATTATTTTGAACGGCTTATAGCCAAAATCGTGAAGAGTTCTCGAAATCGTTCAATAGAAGTATCCAATGTTATTAATAGAATTGTAGTGTAACTCAAAACCATGGAAGGATTCTTTGAATTTATCAATAGGAGAAGTTCTTATTGATGTATTAGTATAAGCGTTGAAATATCCCAAACATATTTCCGCCTGTTCCTCGGTTCTCACAAGTCTGGTACTGACTTTTTTTACATTTCGAAGGGACTTATGTTCCATTCATTTTAGATACTTTCTTCTAATCGTTTTTTTAGAAGGTACTCTCTGATTGGGAAACTTTCGTCGATATGCTCTAAAACTTGCGGTGGCACTTTTATTGTTTTTAATATAAAGCTCAACCATTTGGAACCTCTGTTCTTCAATAAAGTTCATTTTGATTTTGACAACGAAGGAATACTTTGACGTAATATAATATTCAAAAACGACATACCAACAGGTAAGGCCGGTAACAGGTAACTCGGAAGTTTAACCCTAAAAAACTTATAAAATGGCATTTGGGGTGCATATTTTTTACCTACAAAAAATTAAATATTGGCTAAACGATAAGAAATAGGCATATTAAAAAATATACAAAATTCACATAAAACTTTAAAGGAAATCTGAATACCTATCAATATACAGGGTGTCCCATTTAAAATAAGAAAGTTGATGCCTGGACGGGGAAAACGAAATACCCTGTATATATGAAAAATGTACAGATAAGTATTTTATGTCAATGCAAGTTACCTTTTTTCTTTAACTCTTAAGGCAACGTTGTAATATCAAACTAAAATGTGGACACGATAACTGGATCACACGGTACACGAAAGAAGATACTTCAGGTAATAATATGCAACTCTTTGCCCTCGACTTGACAGACGTAATAATTTGTTCAATTATTTTGATTATAAACGTATACTCTATTCAAAACCAAGAGTCAGTAAAATATATCTTGTGGCTGTGAATCGCATAGAATCGCAAAGAGCGCTCACGGCCACGATTCTTTAATTAAATTAGAAAAACACTATTACATCGCGCAACTAGACCATGTCAAATTAAAACAGCCTCATTTACTTTCATGTATTTTTAATTTAAACTTCAACAGCAACTAACCTGCCTCTTTTACTATGACAAATGCAGACCATTTTAGTGCATTACGGAAGACGTTTAGTTTATCCGAGAAAGCCAGAACTTTTATTTTATTACAAGAACATTGTGTACAATGTGAAACTCGCGTCTGTTAGCTAGTCTTGACTTATAAAGCTCTCAGGTTGAAAAATTAAACTTAAAGCAGGATAAATGCAGACAGGAAAAAGGTAAATGAATATCCTAAATTTTACAACGTAGCTCACAAGCCCCAATCATGTAATATCATTTGATTAATATTTTATTAGTTGATGTTATCTCTCTCTTGCCTTCTATAGGGATCTTGCCTTATTTTTTGCTTTTGGGAGCACCTTAGATTAAATAAAGAATGATGTAAACAGTAATGGCGTTGCACGTGTAAAACAAAGATAACTTTGTAGTTCATGTGCTACCGTACTATAGGCGTTACTCGTTAACATATTATAGATATAGATTTGTAATCTGATTTAATGTACAGTATGTCCTAAATTCGAGCCTCATCATTGGGATTTCGGAAACTAGAAGAGATACAAGGGCGGTTAAATGAAGGCAAAGTTGCGCGATTTAATGCTGATCAAAATGCCACCTTAAAAGTTTAAAAAGTCCGAGTGCTTCCGAAGATTTGTTGAAAAAACCGAATATTTGCGATTTCTTTTTATTTGTTTATGACTCTATTTGAATAGATATAACAAAATAAAGTTTACATTCTTATTGCTACTTTATCTGTTCTACAAGATGGTGTTATAAGATTTTTAAAACGACGTTTCGTCTTTGAGCTGCCATCATCAACTTTGTTTTTTAAATACGGCCCTGGATTTTTTATTGCGGATTTTAAGAGCTTCTAAGGTCTTAAAACCAATGATGTATCGCACTTAATCGAAAAATTTGTATTAATGGCATTTTCCATAAGAACTAATTTGTAATAATTTTTAATAAATAATATAATTAATATGTCAACCCTCAAACCCTAGGCTGTAGGCTATATTTACAGATATTTCAGCAATTTATCAAGGTGGCGGTGGATTATGCGCGCCGGCCATCTTAGTTCATTTGTTTAGGTTTAAATTATCTAATATTTTGACAGTTCACTGTTCACTAATCGTTAACGCGCATTAAACGTAAATGCCTTTTTCTTCTGAAGGAAAACGAGACATGATAAGGATTTATTATATGTTGAATCGAAATTCAAAAACGGCTTGTGAGCGCTATTTGTTGGAATATCCGGAAAGACGGCAGCCGCATTATAGTTATTTTACTAATATTGATAATAATTTAGCTTAATACGGAAGTTTTGTTCACCCAAGTGTTGATTATGGAAGACGAATCGATCCAGAAGAGGAACAAATTATCCTAAACACTGTAGGTTTGAAAACTATTCCATAGTAGGTAGTAAAATGAGTAACTTTAAATTATTTTTTAAGGCAAATAATATATCCTCGAGCTTCAATTAGAGTTTCCTCAGACGAAGTAGTGTTATCGCGAATGAGAGTTTGGAGAACTTTAAATAATCGTGGATATAAACCTTACAAAATTCATATTAGTGAAACACTAAGACCTGGCGAGGCGATGCTTAGAGACGATTAGAATTTTGTAACTGGTTGCAAAACAGAATTAATGAAAATGACGACTTTCTAAATAAATCTATATGGACAGATGAATGCAGGTTTTCAACACATGGACTATTTAATAAACATAACGAGCACTATTGGTATATGGAAATTCCAAGGCAGAATTGTAAAACCTCAGGGACGGCAAACATTTAATGTATGGGTCGGTGTGTGGCACAATAAAATTATCGTCCCATTTTTTTCTTAAAGGAAATTTAACTTCTGAAAGATATGTCGAATTAATAAGGACCAGTATATTGGATTCCTTAATAGAAGAACCGTTGGAGGTATTACGTCAACTATGGTGGAAACAAGATGGTGCACCACATCATAATTTGAGACTCGTTACAAATTTATTAAATGCACTGTTCCCCAATAAATGGATTGGAAACCAAGGACCCGTACGTTAGCCAGCTAGGAGCCCAGCAGCATCCAAGCGGGTGGATTACAATTTGAATATTTGCTTTAATTCATTATTCAGTTTTATTAAGTTTTCGTTTCTGTCTTTTTCTTAAGAAATGAGTTCTTATGGAAAATGCCATTAATATAAATTTCTCGAATACATCATTGGTTTTGAGACCTTAAAAGCTCTTAAAATCCGTAATAAAAAATCCAGGGCCGTATTTAAAAAACAAAGTTGATGATGGCAGCTCAAAGACGAAACGTCGGCTTAAAGATCTCATGACACCATCTTGTAGAACAGAGAAAGTAGCAATGAGAATGTGAAATTTATTTTGATATATCTATTCAAATAGAGTCATAATAAAGAAATAAAAATGAGATCGCGAATATTCGTTTTTTTCCAAAAATCTTCGGAAGCACTCGGAATTTTTAAACTTTTAAGGTGGCATTTTGATCAGCATTAAATCGCGCAACCTTGCCCCCATTTAACCAACCTCATATCTCTTCTAGAGATCCCAATGATTAGGCTTGAATTTGGGACACCCTGTACAGGGTATCCCATTGAGATCGCCAAGGCACGATATTATAGAAGCCTTACGGCTTCGGGAAAATCTTTTTATTAGGTAGCTAAATTGGCCAAATTAAATTCACCAAGTTTTAAAAATGCCCGCTAGGTGGCGCAATTACTAGGATATAAAATAAAAAGTAAAATTCAATCTGATAATCGCTATGTTAGGGTACTGTTGTAATGACGAAAAACAGTTCAATGATTTTTCAGAAAAATTGTGGATAATATTTTTTCTTTGTATCTTTGGAAAAGTTTGTGAAAAAATGCTTTTTAAATTGCTTTATGTTCTATATGTTTTATCCAAAATTAATAGGCCTGGATTCGTTTGATACACACCTTTGAAGAAGTAGTCCATGATTACAGTGCCCGTGGAGTCCATATACTCAAATAAAACAAAGACGACATACTAGTGGCTTTTGTGAGTCGGAAAACCCCTCGAAAAATGCTAATATTTTGTACAGGAACGAGACTATGTCTCCCTCCTCCCCCCGTTTTCGAGGATGCTGAACACGATGGTGAAGTCTGGATCCTTTCTCGATCCCCGCCAACCCCCCAAACGGCCAAGAACAACCTCCGAAAGGGGTACGACGTCTAATACCGGCTAAATCGGCATTAACACCCGTTTTCGAGGATGCTGAACACGATGGCGGTGGTTTCAATTTTTGTCGAGTTGACCCCACTTCCTAAGCGGCCAAAAACAACCCTCGAAAAGGGTGAAACCCGGATACGCCTTTTTTTTTAAATATATACTTCGTGTACATTTTTTTGATAAGAAAACGATATATATAAAATAATTAATTTTATCTCATACGGTGCACTTCATGAAACCGCGTATCAAAGGGATAGCTTTTAGCCGTTTGGGGGGTTGGCGGGGGTCGAGGAAGGATCCAGACTTCACCATCGTTTTCAGCATCCTCGAAAACAGGGGGGTGACGTAGGTTGGAATATGAATTGTCCATCATCTGGGGATACAAAAATAAACATCATACAACAAAAGGCTCAAGTGAGCATAAAAGTAAAGTGGACTTACCAATGATCGACAAGAAAAAATCTACAAAAAACTCAAAAACCATAAACTTATCCCCATACAAGTCAATAAAAATAACCTAGGTAAATACATAGCTAATTCAAAAATTGAAAGTACAGACAAATTAACACATAGCGGGGGGTCTACCAAATACAATGTGATGACTGTGATGCAATCTATATAGGTCAAACAGGTAGAAACTTTAAGACTAGGCTCAAAGAACATAAAACATCCATTAAAAAAAAAATAAATAAAACAGGAATAGCGGACAAGTGTATAATAAATAACCACTCAATATCCAACAATATAAAACTGATATATTATACTTAACACAAGGGTAGAAAACTCAACCTATTAGAAACATTAGCAATCAAAAAAGCCGTAAAAAATCGATGTATTGTTCTTAATAATAAAATTGAAATACCTTCAGGTGCCAATCTAATACTTAATAGTCTAATAACTTAGGATAAATATGCAATAAACACTGTCAATAATTACGAACGAAAAAACCCAAAATTATATACACAATATCATTTTCTTAATTTTATTACTTAGATATAAATACTTACCTCTATAATAACACCTGTAATTTAGTTTCACCTTTGTGCAATACTTTGATAATGATCCGCAAGGGTCGAAACACGTGTGAGGCAACTGAATTAAAATTGTGAAATATAACAAGTAAGACTACTTTAATTTCCTCTACCATGGAATACCCATTTCACCAAACATGTAATACTTAATAGAAATATTGGTTAGTAGCAAATTTATGATGAGTTATGGCAAGTGGTTCGAAATTTTGGAAGAAGTCAATAATATAAAGCCATGCTTAATAAAGACGAGTTGCAAGAAATGATGAAATTATTGAAAGGTTTGTGTATTATTGTGATGTGAATTGAAAGTGCCTGCTAATCTAATCGAGAAAAAAATAATTTTTGGTGTGGCAAAGTAGAACTAAACAGGTGAAGAATTGAAGTAGGTTTCAAGTAGAGAAATGAAGGAAGAATAGGGTAAAGTTAGCATTGTAATAAATAGAATTGTAGAACATTAAACAAAGAACAAAGAGGGGGGACGGATTTGCAGGGTTGCGAAATTAAATTCGACAAAACTAGCAAGCACTCACATGACTAGAAGGTTTTTATATACTGGATGATGCATGGCTTAGTTTAACATGGGAAATTCCATGTAAATCTTAAGGTGGCTGAATATTGGTTCCCCTGCACATATTAGAGAGAAATTGTATTATATAATAAACCCATGTGCCAAGTTAAATAAATATTAATACGCCATCCTAACTTATTTAATTAAATGCGATTGCAAAATTACAAAATTTTCATAGTTTAGGTAATACACCAATCACCAGCAAATAATTTCTATGACGCTATTGTCAAAAATTGACAGCTAGACATAACGAATAAAGATTATTTCACATTAAAACACATTTTCGTTTCACCAATCCGTCAAACACACATCAAAAATAAAAGACACAATTATGGTTTCCTTACTAAGCTTTTAATTTAACATAACATACCTAAGACTACAGTTTTCACAAAAACATTAATTAATTAAATTCTCAAACAACCCTCCATTAACAGCTAAACAATATCCTAACCGATCATAAAATTTATTTTTAACATTACTGAGTTGATATTGAGAAATTCTGTCACATCCTAACGAAATACAGTTTTATAGCCGGGCTAGATTTTCAAACTTTACATCTTTATAAATAAAAATGTTTAAGTGCCCGACAGAAAAAAGCTGTTTGGCGAGAGGTCAGGAGACCTGGATGGCCAAAGGATTAGATGCTGTGGGCCAATAATATTTCCGTAAAAATATTTTGCAAGTATTCCCTACCATAAGAAGATTTTGTGCAGGACAACCATCCATTTCATACCAGATCTCCTGATTTTTGCGTACAACTTCTTCTGGTGCGAGTTCAATTCGATTTTGTAGTCCAAAGTCCAAATAGGTTATTGATGTAAGGTTGTCTTCCATAAAAAATGGTCCAATAATGTGATGTCCTACAATTCCCACCCAATCATTAATTTTTTGTAAATGTTGCGTCCGAGTATGAACAAGACGATGCTCATTTTCTTAACTCCAATACCGGCAATTCTGAACATTTGATTCGTTGTTGAAGCTGAATGTACCGGGTGTCCCACTAAGAATAGCTGTCGGCCGTATCTCAGAAAGTGTTAGTCGTATGGCTTGCGGAAAAAAAATATATTAGGTAAAGTGGTCATGGGAAATTGGTGGAAATTATTTTCAAGTTTCTCAGACTGACGCTAGAGGGCGCAACAGTAACGGTAAATATTAATCACGAAGTTTCCTCAATGGTCGCCTAGTTAAGGTATCCCGAAAATAACGTTTTTGTATATTTCGAAGATTTATTAATAAAATTCACCTATAGAACGTGTTCGTCACTTTTCAAATAAAGTGGTGGGGGAAGGTTGAACATTATTTGTAATAAATGCTGATAACTTCGGTCTGGCTTAACATAATTTAGTAAACTTAATTTTGTTAAAAAGGGATTTTCTTACTCTATATATCATCTTATCAACTACGGCAATATGTGTTTTACACTAGGCGCTAGGGGGCGCTGTCTTACAACTTCACAAACATTGCGCCCTTTTTCCATAATTGTAAATATAATAGTATATTCAATTTCACCTTATTACAAGGATGATTAAAAGTATAAGAAGTCAGCGAAAACCGCAATTTAATATCTATTTTCAATTCGGAGATATCAACAACAATAATCATAATTACGGAACATTATGATTTTATTTTCAAGTTGCCACTGTAAAGGTTTTTTTTAAAAGTCAAATAGGCCTTGGAGAAACAAAATATGAAGGTACGTATGTTTCAAGCAAATATATCGTTACGACAATAATTCTCAGTGGCGCCCTAAATGTTCAAATTGTCGCCCATCGTTCTGTATACACGACTCCAATCTCTTCCTGGTTGATAAAACTGCAGTTTCCACCTCTTCCATAGGGATACGGCGGCTGCTGTCCATTATCCTTTCTATCATGTTTTCCCTTGTGGTGGGGCTGGTAACGAAAAGAAGATCCTTTAATCTCCCACATAGATAAAAATCTAGGCATGTTAAGTCAGGTGATCTAAAATAGAAATTACCACTTTCATTAACAGTATCACAATATATCCTATAATATTACCTGGCAGGCCACGGAAATATACTCCCTCTTCCTATCCACCTTGCAGGAAATGTGTCGTCAAGAAATTGACGAACGTTTGCCGCAAAATGTGCATGACATTCATCGTGTTGGAAAACCATAGTTCTGCAAATATCCAAGGGCACATCCTTGAGAAGAATTGGGAGTTCGTAATTTAAAAAATGTAAATATCTTTGCCCAGTACGCGACTCATTAAATACAAACGGTCCAATTATTCTGCCACCCAAAATGCCGCACCAGACATTGACACTCCATCTTCCTTGATGCTGCACCTCCCGCATCCAATGGGGATTATCCCGCGACCAATAATGCATATTATGGCGGTTTACTCCTCCATTACTATGGAAAGTAGCTTCATCAGTCCACAAAATTCTGGAGAGGAGATTTCTATCTTCCAATATCATATTGAGCAACCAATAGCAATGATCCAATCTTCTATCATAGTATTGCGGGGTTAAAGCCTGGTGGAGCACAATATGATAGGGATGTAGCCTAAAAAAAAACAAAATACTTATTACATTGACTTGAAAATTATTAAGAGAAATATTGGCATTATTGTAAACTATTTAAGAGTTATAACATGTAGATATAATTACTTACCTTTCTTCTAATAAAATCATTGTGGATTAAATTCCACATAATATGCCAAAACATTTACAATGTTTTCCTCGGTTCGACCTCGGCGGCGTCTGCGATATACGGGGCGACAAATACTTCCAGTAGTACGAGAACGGCTAGCTAAACGATTAAACATTCTACTGTCGTATCGGCGCCTTTGAGGGTATCGTACTGCGTAAGCCCGTTCAGCAATTGTTGCATTTCCCAAACATTCAAAATACACCGCAATGATGTCAACCGCTTCTTCAAGTAACAGAGGCATTTTGAAAATCAAATACGACACAACACTGTTAGAACGACAAAAATTTTGACGTAATAATGAAAGGTGATGCGCGTGCACAGTTTTTGTTTTTCCAAGGCCTATTTGACTCTTAAAAAAAACCTTTACATTGGCAACTTAAAAATAAAATCATAATGTTCCGTAATTATGATTATTGTTGTTAATATCTCCGGATTGAATATAGATATTAACTTGCGGTTTTCGCTGACTTCTTAGGCTTTTAATCATCCTTGTAATCAGGTGAAATTGAATATAGTACTCTTATATTTACAATAATGAAAAAAACGCGCAATGTTTGTGAGGTTGTAAGACAGCGCCCCCTAGCGCCTAGTGTAAAACACATATTGCCGTAGTTCATAAGATGATATATAGAGTGAGAAAAGCCCTTTTTAACAAAACTAAGTTTACTAAATTATGTTAAGCCAGACCGGAGTTATCAGCATTTATTACAAATAATGTTCAACCTTCCCAAACCACTTTATTTTAAAAGTGGCGGACATGTTCTATAGGTGAATTTTATTAATAAATCTTCGAAATATACAAAAATGTTAGTTTCGGAATACCTTAACTAGGCGACTTTTGAGGAGACTTCGTGATTCATATTTACCGTTACTGTTGCGCCCTCTAGCGCCAGTCTGAGAAACTTGAAAATAATTTCCAGCAATTTCTAATGACCACTTTACCCAATATATTTTTTTTTCCGCAAGCCATATGACTAACACTTTCTGAGATACGGCCGACAGCGATTCTTAGTGGGACACCCGGTACAATTATGAACATTATTTACAAAATTTGGATAAATATTTTCTCGTTTTTTCTCAATTTGTATGAAATGTTCTGACTCCATAATTTCTCCATTTCTAACCAAGTTTTCTGTTACTTTTGAAGTACTCCAGGAGGCTTCTGGCTTCGTTATATTGTATAAAATTTGTTATATTTGCAACTTCCTTTTTATTGTTGACGCTCTCCGCTACATAACTTTCCGCAATAGTTGCAGATTTCAATTCGCCATGTCGATTGAGGGCTAAGACATCAACTCCAGTAATCGCTAATAAAGTGGCCGACGTTCTTCTAAGGGAGTGTCCAGTATTCTCCTTAAAGTTCTGAAAGTTCAGAAATTTAGCAATTTTACTTGGAATTGGAGAAATCGAGTCAGGCTGGTTTAAGCACTTTCCATTTTAATATCGCAGGAAGAAGCGAGAACTAAAATTCGTCATGTGGGATCTTATATCAATGTAATTTCGAACTATTTTGAAATAACAAACCTTCTCATCGTTACTTTTAGTCACTATAAATTTACGTGCCATTCCATTTTTGGAATCAGGAATAGTAACAAATATGACTTCATGCCTTAATTCAACATTGTCCATTTTCATTGCACAGAGTTCACCAGAACGGCACGCTCCAGCAATTCCCATTATCATTACAACCTTCATCATTCAATAAATATCATCGGGGGCTTCAAACAGGAAATTATTTACATCTTCCCTGTAAAACACATTACATTTTTTGGGTTTATATCCGTCATTTTCTCTTTTAAAAAATGCTCGAAAGGATACTTGGAAATATGTATGTTTTCCTCTATGAAAAGGGTGGACTTCAGCATGGAATATTCACACCATAAGCTTGATGGAGACTTTAATACAGCAGATTTTTCGTGAAAGTACGCCAAAAGCACGGTTTCTGAAACTGCAGTAGCAGTCTTTGTTTGGCACCATTTCTTGAAGTATTGATACGTTGCTTCATACCTCTTCCTCGATTTTTCTGGCAGCAGCGACAAACAAGCGATATTTGCTGATTCTTCTATATCCGTTTGACTGTTATACAAATCAATAATTTCAATTTCCCTCAATTTTTGATAATTAACTGTCAGCTTGACGTTGTTGATAAAATAACAATGCTTATGATGCTATAGAAACCGGTCAAAGCTGTCCATAATTTGATGTGAAAAGTATCGAATTAAATTAATAAAAATCCAAGAATAAATTTTGCGGGGAGGAGAAAAAGTGCTATATACTTCATTGAATGTAAGTATATTTACTTACATGCCTTGTAGTATAAACTATTAAGTGTCCGACAGAAAAAAGCTGTTTGGCGAGAGGTCAGTAGACCTGGCTGGCCAAAGGATTAGATTTTTCAAGTATTCCCTACCATAAGAAGATTTTGTGCAGGTCAACCATCCATTTAATACCAAACCTCCTGATTTTTGCGTACAACTTCTTCTGGTGCGGGTTCAATTCGATTTTGTAGTCCAAAGTCCAAATAGATTATTGCTGTAAGGTTGCCTTCCATAAAAAAATGGTCCAATAATGTGATGTCCTACAATTCCCACCCAACCATTAATTTTTTGTAAATATTGCGTTCGAGTATGAACAAGACGATGTTCATTTTCTTGACTCCAATACCGGCAATTCTGAACATTTGGTTCGTTGTTGAAGCTGAATGTACATTTATCAGTAAAACAAATATTTTTCAAAAAATCCCTATTATTATTTGCTCTTTACATTACCTTAAAGCACAATACCATTCTCCATTCTTCATCACCTTGCTGTAGCTCTTGATATTTTTATTAATTGTAAGGAAAATGTTTATGTTTTTTTGAAGTGATAGGCTTATCAGCGAATTGAACTATAAACATTTCAGACACTGCTCTTAAACTGTTTCCTGTATAATAATACTTAATCATAGTTACTTTTTCCTAAATGGAATAGCTCATATTTAGCTAAAATTAAAGCATCTTTAATGAAAATGTCTAATGCCACTGACACTACTTTTCGTTTCTTCAATGCCAAATAATAATATTCTGGTGTTCGCGGGATTACCTAAACTATGCAAATATTGTAATTTTGGCATCATATTTAATTGAATAAGTTATTACTCGCCTATAAAAATTCATTTAAACTTGGCACATGGGTTTACTATATAGGCCGCTTCAAAAAATTATAATTCAACTTTTCTCTAAAATGTACAGGGGAGCCAATATTTAGCCACGTCAAAATTAACATGGCACTCCCTATGCTCAACTAAGCTATGCATCACCCGGTATATAGGTCTTAAAACTTTAAGTGATGTGAGTATTTTCTAGTTTTGTAAAATTTACATTGGCTACATTTGGCATAAACCGTAATTTGATAACTTTATTCGTTTTCGAGAAAATTATAAATAACTATTTTAAGCTTAAAAATTAATGATTATTTTTATAAGGGAAGGAATTTAAGGAAGGAATGTAAAGGTTTTTGTCATAAGACTAATAGAAATGATAAAAAAAGCTAATTTAACAACTAAACACTATTCCCCTACCTTAATCATGGACCGTGTTAAAAAATTTTAGGTAACCCTGCTGATTGATAAACAACTTGGATGTTACATTAAATTTACATTAATATTGTGTATCTCAAATTTTATTCATTATTTAAAAATGTGTATAAGAAGTATATTTTAATCTGAGATTTTTCATTTAATTTGATCTTTCAACGTTAAAAAATTCGACTATAAGTTTTACTTTTTAGTTTTATCTTAGTAAACGGAGAAGGGTTCACTTGCTTGCCGTAATTTGCTAGATTGAATTGAAGCTGGATTCAATCATTAAAACTCCGTTTACCAAAAACTAATATACTTTATTTACATAAGCACTCGTAGACAGGGTATTAAAACACTTCTTAATGGCGGATCTACTAAACTTTATGAATAAGAATCTTGTGACGTTAGACACACTGTTCGAAGTATTATACAACTATACTAATCTATTACATATTAAGGTAATCAATTAGATAATAGGGTTCTAACTAAATCAATATTTTTTAATTTCTATTTTGAACACGAGGTATCCATCAATACGTTTAATTCGTATTGGCAACTTATTAAATGGTTTAACACACATATACTCTGGACTTGTTTCAGTGAAATGAAGGTCCACTCTTGTTAACCGATTGCTATTTTATAAATTAAACAAATTTTGATTTCTGCGTAGAATTATAAGACATTCATAAATATGCAGGGAATACACCGTTATGATACCAGTTGTTCTAAATAAATTATGACATAACTGATTAAAATCCATTCTCTTAATTACCCTTAGTGTCCTTTTTTGTGATACACGAATATTTTGAATATGGCTATGCTGACCGCAAAATACTATTCCATATTTAAGGACCGACTCAAAGTTTACAAAATATACAATAATTATCCGTGTTTTCTCATTCATATACTCACCGAAAACTCTCACTCCGTAGCATATTGAGTTCAACTTTTTTAATAACTTTTCTATATGAAAAGACCAGCCAGTTTTTGTGTTAATTTGAACATCAAGGAATTTTGTACTTTTCAAAATATTTACCCCATTGTCAGCGGTTTCAAAATGTAACATATTTTCTAAATAGGATCTTTTTGTCCTAAACAGACTTAAATTTGCTTTGTCTGAGTTAAGAAATAAATTATTGTCTGTAAACCATTTTTTCTTACCTTAATAAAAAAAGGTATTACTTTCTTTCAGCAACTGAGGTATATATTTGCCCCCAGTTATTAAGTTTGTATCACCGGCATAATTAATTAACGTCAGAAAGGATCGATGTGCTTCAAAGTGCACGTCCTTAATGAAAATAACGAACAGCAGTGGTCCAAAGATGCTACCCTGAGCAAATCCATATTCGTTGTTTAATATTATGTATATATGGGATTTATTTCCCAGTGAGCATTATATTCCTTAAACGGAACTGTGCCTTGTGTGACGTTGCTGTTACGGCGCAATATTCTTAATTTGTGTGAAAATACACACATTTTAGCGTGTAATTTGACACCAGAAAGGAATTGTGTATATTAAACCAATTGTAGGAATTATGTCCCACACTGTTACACTGTTACATGGCTATTCTGTCGCGTGACGCTAAGTAGGAATTTTGTTTAAACAATACCCTGTATGTGCAAGCAGTACGCAAATCAGGAATAGTGGGAAATATTGCGTGACTAATAGTAGGAATAGTGTAAAAAAAGTTCCTAAATTTAAACTGCTAGTAAGGGTCTGACGCATTTAGGGAATAATGTAGAGCAAAAAATGTTTGGTTATTTAAACTAGTATTGTGTAAAACAACGTAGGAATTTTAACCTCTAATTCACACAAAAAGTATGCAAAAAACAAAGTGGCCAAAAATGGCTCCGATGAATAAACGAATTAGAAACTTTAAGACAACAACGTCTTATTATAGAAAAGTGAAAACCCTAAATAGGTGGAAAAATGGTCTGACAATATGTGATATTGCTAATGTAAAACCAAATTGTCCAAAAGCAATAATTGTACCCGCCAATGCAGATCTACGAAAAATATTTATCAAAAAAGTGGTTTTACATTATCTACTTTTGTGACACACTGTTGCAGGACCCAATTTTCTTCAGGGACTGAATTACAATCGGACCTTAACTTCTCAATTTCCCATCTAAGCAAGTGCTTAGGCCAAAATAAAAGGTGCTTATTTATCACCCAATTGTGAGGAACCACTAGAAACATTAGGCCTCTTTTTTCCATCGTTGAAACTAACGTAAACGCCGACATCTCACCAAAAAAATATTTTACCTGAGAAATATGCGAAAATGTATTAACCTAACTTTTTAAGAAACAGCTGTTCACACAATGCCGGCATTGCGACCACTGACACAAAGGGGGTCGTGTTACGTAAATGCGTTCCGCAAATGCTTGCGTATTTTAAATCTTCACCCATAGCGGGAATTGTGTTGAAAATTTCCTTATTTATTTCGTGTAGGACACCATGTGGGAATTGCGTGTAACATATTAGTTACCGGGTTAACACAACAGCGGCATAGTAACAGACACCGTCCATAGGTAAAAACAAGGAATCTTGTGTGCAGGCGACATATTGAAAAAAATAAAATTAATATTTTAGTTTAAAATCTTTAAAAAAACTTGCTTTTTATTTAAAAAAAACATCACTTTATCAAAATAAAGAAGAATGATTGCAAACAGAATTGTTTTAAAACGCAACATTAAAAATAATAATAATAAGGTTATAATGAAATGCTTATTTTTGTCGTATTTTTTTTAAAGATACAAGCTTTTTTTAAGGGCCCATGGTTAATTTTCTTAGTACAATAAAAAACTGCAGGAAAAAATTTGTTTCGCAATAAAAACTTGATTTCCTGAATGGAAAATAGGAGTTATTTATAATTATTTCCTATGCTATTTATATAATATTCATGTCAAAACATATAATCGGTCATGGTGTCCAAATTTCTGAATAGAAAAGGAGATCATGTAAACCAGATTCCATATATTGGAAAAAGAAAAACATGTATAACAATCTATAGGCATGCCTTCCTTCTTTATTGTCCGCCATTTTCTTAGTTGAGAGTAACAATTCCGGAATTAAATTATACACACAAGAGGTATTGTGTAAGTATTTGTGTAGGCATTGCGTCCCTAAAAATAAAATTAAATGACACAGTCAATACATAATATGCCTACATTGTTTCACAAATGTGTGGTGTCATGGTGCTCCACTTCCCACACATAGCATACACATGTCAGTCAACGTTTCGAAACATTGTGTGCAACTTGACACAAGAAAATGTCACAATTTCGGAAGCGTTACCAAAAGTCAACCACAAAATGCTCACTGGGTTATGCCTTACTACGGATCATAGAGGAACACATCTAGTATTACAATACGTGAATGATTGTCTGACCCCGGAGGAAACGACTCCTCTATTTGTTCGGAAAACCGGAAAGAATAATAACGTACCTTGGCGTTAGACACACTAGAAATGTCGTATATGCCGACGGGAAATAAACACTTTACTTGTTCGGAAGTATTAAGCCGCTTTCAAACAAGCGACTTTTTGCAGTCCAAGTGGGCTGCAAGAATGTCGGCGTCTTGTCGCCTGTCTCGACTAGCTGCACAGAAAACATTTAATGGGCGTGTAGTCAGTCGACGGGATCGGCAGCAGCCGGCGCAAGAAGTTGGACTGCAGTCGAAAAGCCACTTAAACTGCAAAAAGTCGCTAGTCTATAAGCATTTGCGTTTGCGTTACACACACGAGAATTTTGCCACTACTTGGCAGGAAAAAACAGCTTACTTGCTGAATAGCACTAAAGGTTTTTATAACAGAGCGAACAATCCATACATTTGTTGGGTCTTAAAAATAGAAACGGTCGCGGAGCGAACTTCTCTCGTCAAGAAGTTGTTAGCGAGTCATTGCCGAATTTCACCGATGCATTGAAGTGGTCAACTTACTTTTCTCGGCGCTACCGTGGGGGACCAACAGTAAGTGATTAAACATTATGGGGACCTTGCCTACGTAGCCCGTTGTCGCCATTACCGTTGCGGCCATGTTTATATATGGCCATTCAGAAAGTTGAGCGAGCTGTAGAAACCACCGCTGTAACTGTGATGTATCGGCGCTTCCAAAAGGCGCTCAATAGAATATTGTACTATCCGACAAAGGATTCTAAGTTATAAATAGATTTACTTTAGAATATTGAACTAACGGAACAGCATATCGGTAGTTTATTTTGTAAAGTATACCGGTTTTAACGGTCGTCTGGATATTTTCCGGGCGTTCGGGTGCAATATAGTTTAATAATCAAATTATTTCGAGGTGGATGTCTTTGTTAGTTGCCGCTTACAACTGCATATTGAATTTTGTTGAGGTTTTATTTAATTTAGCACAATATTTTTACTTGTAATAAAGTAGAATTTTATGACTGGATTTATTTAGATTAACACACGTTACTCTAACACCCAGTTATTGCGCCCCCTAGCGGTCCTATTAGAAATTTGAAAATATTTTATATCAATTTATTTTTAATGAAAATTTTTTCCCAAATCCGTAAGATTTATGGCTTCTATAACATCGTACCTTGCCAACCTTAGTGGGATACCCTGTACATATGTATTTTATTAGGGAATTAAATGCTGGGAGCAATAATATGGTAGCAAACTTTGTTATATATCATATAATTTCACCAAAATATTATACTTCTTACCTGAAATCCGGACCGGGACCTAATTTTCTAAACGTCACGGACAGATCCGTCGGCTTTCGTTGTTTAAGACTCTCTCGCAACCGTAAGAGTCCGTCATCATTTTCATAGATTACCGTATAACTCTTCCAGTCGTTGTCACGAACTAGAGTAGCCAGAGCTTGGGACAAAGCGCTTGAACTCGGATGTAAGTTAAAAATGGGCACCGAAAGTTGGTTCATTTTGGGATTCCAGAACGTCTGGAAATGCGGAATTTGGAGACTTGTTGAGACTGATTGGATAATTTCGTTAATTTCAGGAGATTCTGGACCGAAAATAGCTGCTATTTCATTAGCAGCTAAATTGCAAACTGGAAATAAGATAACAAATTTAATTTAATTATACGGGATATTCATTTTAAAATGAAACACCCTAACTAACTCTTGATATTAAGGGAAATAAGATTTGACCAAAAGAATCGTCAATATTATTATTAAGGGGGAAGTTTAGTTACACATTTAATATAATTTTACCATTTACGTGCACCCCTCCAGCCAACCTTAATTTGAATTATTAATGCCCGGTTGTACAATTCGCACTTAAACCTGAGTTCAGTTAAACTGAGGTGCGTCTTAAACCGCTACTTAAATTCATCGAGCGTTGTACAAATTAATTAAACTCGGTTTTCTTAAATAAAGTTTACTGCACAGATTGGCAACATTGGACAGTCAGTTATATTTTCGAAATTATCTAAATCTATTTTAAATGATTACAATAAAATGTCCATTTGACATTTGCATTTTTATCACTTTGACATCGATAAAAATGGTGCATCCTTTTTTATCGCGATAACACCCTCTCCAGCTAAAAATTAAATGGCAATAGCCTCTCCGGCTGATAATTCACCTCACTTTATTGAACCAATCAAAACGCTCATTTTCATAGCAACCACCTTGGTAACGGTCGTCTTACCCGATAAGACTACCGCTAGCTCGAAAAGACGCTTTCGAAAAGACGCTTGTAGCTTTTTTACTTAAATAAAAAATTAGTAACACCTCTAACTTGTATATTTACCTTTATCAGACGGCCTTCATTTTTATGTTCAGTAAATTATCCAATAAAATACACCTCTAGAGGCGGTTTCTTATCTTCATACCTTCGTTTTTCACTCGAAACTCGATTTTCCAAGAAAATTTTCACTCAATGTAATTTTTACTTATAATCAAAGATAAGACCCTCGAGCTAAAGCTCTCGGGATCATATCAGATTATAAGTAAAAATTACATTTCGTAAAAATTTGTCAGAAAATCGATTTCTTGTTAAAAACATCGGTATTACCGATAAGACGCCTCCTCTATCGGTATATTACCGTTGAAAATCGAGTAGCTTTTCTTTTTCATTGCTCGGCAACCTGACATATTGTTACAAATTAATTTGATGCTGTCAAATATTTTTTTAGTGAAGTATTATTTTTTTTTAAGTATCTATTCATGCCAAAATTCGTGACTTTCTCTAGCTAAAAATCACTCGATCTTTTTTTTAAGATCGGATAAACTTTTAATCTTTAAACTCAAACTAGATCACTTTTTAGGAATTTAAACTCCAACAAACGGTAATAGATATGAATATGAATATAATAGAATATGTCATAGCTTTCAATAAAAGGCATTAAAAAAAAACGTCGCTGTCATAGAATTGGTGCGAAATTTAAAGAAACTGGGTCTGTACCTACGCAACAGGAAAGATACAGGGTGGCCAACTGGGCGAGGTAAGCGGCTGTATATTGAAAAGTATTAGTCGCACAACTTCCAAACAAAATTTTAATTAACAAAAGTGGTCATAAGAAATAGGTGGAAAATATTTTTAAGTTTCTAAAATAGCCACCAGAGGGCATAACAGCCGTGGTCAAGTAAAAAAAGGATTTTTTACTAAATTCATCCCATCATGATATTATGAAGATAATTGCTCCTCATTCCTTATAATATTTGGGTTCTTTCTTGCTTTGCACTTTTATAAATAAGGTGGTGGGGGGATTGTTAAACTTTTCTTCATTTAAATACTAATAACTCAATTTTGGCTCGACCAAATTTAAACAGCTCAGTCTCGTTTAAAAGGGCCTTTTCTGCTCTATTGGCTACAATTAAAAAAAAAATTGTTGAGTCTTTTCGTTTAACCGCTAGATGGCGTTCTTTGACAACTTGCCAAATATTCCCGATTTTCTTGGAAATTTCAAATTAAATGTTATATATTTATTACCATATAAAAAATGACTAAAAGGGGTCTCCAACCGAATCCCGGTAGGTAGTAATAATCTCGTAAGTAGGCTTCGGAAACAAAAATATGTCTATTATAATATTGGGAAGAAGAAACGTCAAATAAAAATAAAAATGCCTTTTACAGACGATGAGGCTGTTGATATGATTGCTGTTTACTTTGAATGCTTTTAAAATTCAGCAATAGCTGAAAGAGAGTCTTCTTCTTAGTCAGCCTTCACTCATCAACTCCTGAACATAGGCCGCTCTGTACATCTTCCATGTTTGACGATTTTGGGCTTTGTGGTACCAGTCACTACCGACTGCCGATTTAATATCGTCTAGCCATCTTCTTTGTGGTCGTCCTCTGTTCCTTTTCGTTTCTCTTGGCCGCCAGTGTATGACTCTAGCTGTCCATCTATCGTTGTCCTGCCTTGCGACATGTTCCACCCAGCTCCATTTTAGTCGTGCTACCCGCTACCCATTCTGCTACGTCTGTAAGTCTTGATCTTTCTCGAATTTCATCACTTCTTACTCTGTCTCTCGGCGAAATTCCAAGTATTGTTTGTTCCATCGCTCTTTGTGTTGTTCTTTTTCTACTTATGCTCTTTTTTGTGAAGCTCATTGTTTCCAGATCGTACGTAGCCAGGGGCAAAATGCATGAATCGTATACTTTCTTCTTTAGGTTTATACGTATACTACTGTTTCCCAGGATGTAACGAAGTTTACCAAATGCCGCTCATGTGAGGCCTATAATACGTCTAGTGATTTCTGCTGTCTGATTTGGTTTTCCTAGCATGATCGTATGGCCGAGGTAGGTAAAGTGGTTTACGCACTCGATAGCTACGCTGTCTAGCGATATATGGGGGTCAATCTGATTCAATATCTTTGTTTTCTTGGTATTCATTGTGAGTCCCACTTCTTTGGCTGCTTGGTTGAGTTGCTGCAGCATCTCCATTAGCTCCATTGGGTCACTCGAGGTTAAGACGATATCGCTAGCAAAACGTAGATGGCTAAGGTATACCCCATCGATTTTTATACCTTTAGAGTCCCATTCAAGTTATTTGAAGACGTCCTCCAGACTTATTGTAAATAGTTTTGGCGAGATGGTATCACCATGTCGTATTCCTCTGCCCATTTTTATTTTGTTGGTGACACGTTCTTCGTCGATTCTGACAAAAAAGTCACATTCTTATAAATATTTTCGAGTATGGCAGAATACCTTGAGTCTATTCTTGCATTTTCCAGAGATCTTAAGATTGATCATGATTCGACAGTGTCGCAGGCCTTATGGAAATCGATAAACGCTAGATAGATAGGCATATTATATTCAGTGGTTTTTTCTATTAGGGTTCGCAGTATTTGCAGGTGGTCGTTGGTACTATATCCGCTACGAAAGCTTCCTTGTTCTACTGGCTGGTAAAAGTCCAGTTTTTTTGTTATGCGGTTGTATAGTTATGAAAGCAGACTGATAGGTCGGTAGTTTTCGATGTCTGTAGTGTCACCTTTTTTAAACAGGATTACTACCTCTGCATCTTGCCATTCTGTGGGGATTAAACTCTCCTGCAGGCATTTGTTTAATAAAATTTGGATAGCTTTTTCCACCGTACTTTCCCCAAGCCTCAGCATCTCTGCTGTAATATAGTCCTCTCCTTGTCATTTATTATTTTTAATGTTTCTCAATGCGGATCGGATTTCATAAAGTGATATTTCCGGCATATCTTCTGATCCTACGTTCGTCACTCCGCATTGCGATTTCGGTTGCCTATTCGGTGCCTTTGATGAATACAAATCCCTATAGAAATCTTCCACAATTTGGGGTATTTGTTTTAGGTTTGAGACTATCGTCCCCTGTCTGTTCTTAAGCTTGGTTATTTTTGTCCTTCCGCGGGAGAGTGTTAATCTTAGCACTTTCATGTTTGAGTTGTTCTCAATTGCATTTAGAATCATGTCGGTTTAGTATTTCCTTATGTTTCCTTCTGATATTTTTCTTTACTTGTCTGCTGAGTGTTTTATATTCGTCCGTTTTCCTCACCGCACGTCTTCTTTTCTCCATCATTTCCCTGGTGCTTGCACTTATTTTTGGATCTTTTGGGAGTCTGGCTCTTGTACATATTTTCTTTGCTGCTGTTTCGATACCTATTTTGATTGTCTCGTTCAGTTGATCAATGTTCGTTTCTGCAGAGTTAGTAGGTTCTAGGTGCTTGTCAACTTCTCTTTGGTATTCCTTCTTGTTTATGTCCAGCATTTTAGCTGTTGGGAATTTGGGTCTTGTTGCGAGCTTATTTCTTTCGACTCTCGAATCCACCAGGAGTCGCGCTCGCTCCAGTTTGTGGTCGTTTCCGGTGTCGAATCGGTTTAAAACCTCTACATCTTTAAATATTCTTCGGTTGTTGGCGAGAATGAAGTCTATCTCATTTCTTACAGAGTTATCTGGACTTCTCCATGTCCACTTGCGTTGAGGTTGTTTCTTAAAGAACGCGTTCATACAGTACAGACTTTCCTTATCGAGAAAATTTGCAAGCATTTCTTCACATTGATTCTTTCGCCCAATCCATAGTGCCCGATGTACCTGGTGTCTGTGCTTGTCCTCTTTCCTATTTTGGTATTAAAGTCTCCGATAACCATTTTAAAATGTGTTATTTCCATTTGTTTTGCGGTCGTTATGTCCTCGTATAGTTGCTCTACTTCTTTCTCTTCTTCCGAGGTTCTAGTTGGGGCGTTAACATTAATGATTTGGATGGAATACCGTTTGTTTAGTTTCAGCGTGATGTATATGACTCGGTCAGAAAGAGCCACATACTTAGTTATCATGTGCTTGAAATTCTTGCTTACCAGAAAACCTACCCCTCCCAGATGATCGTTTACTTCGTAGTTTCTTTGATATGATATGTGCCCTGAATTCAAAGTCGTGGTTTTTCGCCAGGTAGACGTGTTTCAGACAGTCCAATGATGTCCCAACTGATGCATTCTATTTCGCGTTCTAGCTCTTCTGAGTGGTCATCGGTTCTCATTGTGTGTACATTGTAGGTCGCGATGAGTATTTGTTTCTTTGATTTTTTCCTGATCGTTGTACTAGTCGAATTATTGCCCTCCCCAGAATCCGTAGGGCTGACTGACGGGTCAGTGTGAGATTTAGAGCGTAGCCCTCTACTCACCTGGGATACGCTTATTTTAAAATTCGTCATTTCATGGCTTGTTTTGGAGGTTTTGGCAATTAAAAACGCCTCGCTTGCCCTGCGTGTTGGCGAGTTTGTTTTTTCAGCCGCCCATTCTGGGTCAGACGCTATTTGCAGCCGCTCAATCCATGTCAGACGCTGCATTTTGCTAGTTTTGGTCCGCCCCGGGTATTTGATTTCCCCGGTACCACCCATATCTGGGAGGTATTCCCCTATCCGCCACCTGGGGAAGCGCCCGATGGAGGACTAGCAGAACCCCACACGGAAAGAGAGTACGCAGTGCGATATCCAAATCGTTATCATTATGGTAGAAGAGTTTTTGCGAAGTTAGTGCAGCGCTTACGTGTCACTGTAAGCTCTAGCCGTCCTATATTTTAAAGACGTCGTCGTAATGACAATGGTAGAACCAAAGCAAATGTTATCAATCGTTTGGCCTATATAGAGTTTAATCCTCATGTTAGTACTAGAACATTGTCTTTAGAGTTGCCAATATCTCGGACTACCATTCAAAACATGTTAAAACACAATAGGTAAGTTTTGCTACATACTAAAATTTATAAAAACAAACTTAGAGCTTTTTTTTAGTCTTTTTCTTTTGGTTTATTACTAATGAGAGTTATGACACGATTTCATTTAACTTGAAACCGCCGTACGTCTCTGTCTATCAAATCTGGTAATCGGTTTTTTACCTACTTCCCAATGAGGTAGAGACTTGAAATTGGGTTGGTATATAGGGTTTCGGTGACCAATACGTTCTAATACTTTTTTTAGGAAAACAAAATCAAAATGGTGGATCCAAAATAGCGGAGTTTCTTATTTATAGATCGATACGTCTCAAACTTGAACACTATTCTTCATTCTATTTTTTTAATAAACAAGGGCCTGTCACATTATTTTTACTTTTTAGTGCAACTTTTGTATGTCCTGGTGACTCTAATTAAATCGTTAAACTTAAAAAAATGTTTTAATTGATTTATTTTTCATTTCAGATTACATCCTTACCATATGGCTTTGCACCAAGCCTTAAATGAAGAGGATCTTGATCGGAAACTTGATCATCGCCATTGGCTTTTGTTCATGATAAATGGAAATCCTGAGTTTCTCTCCCAAATTCTTTGGTCAGACGATGTTACTTTTCATAGCAATGGTAGGGTAAATTTTAAAAAATATACATTACTGGTCTGCCGAAAACCCTCACTGCATGCGAGAAGTTCAACATCAGGGACGCTGTAGTGTTAACGTGTGGTGTGGTATATTAGGGGGTATAGTTATTGGACCCTATTTATTTCACCAACCACTAAATAGTAAGCGCTTTTTGGAGTTCCCTAACAATCAGTTGCCGGTTTTATTAGAAGATTTGCCCCTTGCCCCCAGACAAAATATCTTTATACAGCTCGACGGCTGCCCAGCCCATTTTTATCGTGCGGGAACACCTAAATGACGTATATACAAATCGGTGGATAGGAAGGGAAAGCCTATTTTCCTGGCTATTAAGGTCACCTGCATTGACTATTATATATTTACAAATATTTGTATTATTAGTATTATTACAAATAAAAATTTTTTTAGAAAAATTGATTTTTTTGACATAATGTTAAGGTAACAAGTGGCAAACAGGTTCATTGCGATAATGGGATATTAAGTGAATATTACTATGTTGCTTAGCTTAACGTATCACCCGATATATCGCATTCCTTAGGGCAAGGGCGTTAAGGCAAATTTATTTTTCCCCTTATTTTTCCTTTCCCCCGTTTCAAAAAAAGACAAAGAGTTGTGGTTTTCACCACTTTATCGGGTTTTCTGTCGTCTTTCTAGTAATCTTAAAAAATATATAACATTTAATTTAAAATTTCCGAGAGAATCGGGAATATTTGGTAAGTTGTCGAAGAACGCCATCTAGCGGTTAAACTAAAAGGCACAAAAAAAATATTTAAATTGTAGCAAATAAAGCAGAAAAAGACCTCCTAAACGAGACCGAGCTGTTTAATTTGGTCAAGCCAAATTTGAGTTATTAGTTCTTAAATGAAGAAAAGTTTAACATTCCCCCACTACCTTGTTTTTAGAGATGGAGGAAGAAGTGCAAAACAAAAAGGAATCCAAATATAATAAGGAATGAGGAGCAATTATCTTCATAATATCATTATGGGATGAATTTCGTAAAAAATCCTTTTTTACTTGACCATAGCTGTTACGCCCTCTGGTGGCCATGCTAGAAACTTAAAAATATTTTCCAGTCATTTCTTATGGCCACTTTTGTCAATTAAATTTTTTTTTGGCCACCCGGTACATACGCAAAAGTTTTGGATGAAGCTTGTTAGGTTAAGGTACTTAGGGGAGACCCGGGCAAGAGAAACCTACAGGGCACCAAGAACCAGCCAAATAACTTATTTAAAAAAAAATCATGAGTTTGGCAACAGTGTAATCGATTCAGTTTTAGTCGAAACTATAGCATTTTAACTGTGTTCGTCTCCCTATTTTAATCTTTAAGGGTATATAAAATATAAGATCTGTTTTTTTTGTTTTTTTTTAATGATTTTATTTTAAATCAAATTCTATTGTTTTCCCTACATAATGGGACGAACATAACGCAAGGTGACGGGACCTTAGGTCTCCAATAACTAATTTTACAAATGAAATTTCAACATTATAATTTCTCATAAAACAAATCACAAACAAAAATCTTTCTCTAACAAGATCTAGAATGTCCAAAAGATCCTTTTTATATATCCTGACTTAGGATTTTCAAATAACGAATATCTTCCCTTTTTAAATTCGACCACAGATTGACAGTGTCTTTTTAGAAACTTTGAATTAAATATAACATTCCACTTTCAATTCCAATTTTAGCATGCTGATTACATTCAATTATTAATATCTTGTCAAAATATTTTGAAATAAAAAAAGCTCCATCAACGTCATTTTCCACCAACAGTTTTCTCTCTGTTGCTAATAATAACTGCAGCACTACTTTGGTCTCCTGAAGATGAAGGTTACTACCTTCGAAACATGTAGGGACAATTTAATTTTAAAATTGTGCCTGACTATTAAATTAGTGGAGAAAGACTTTTTGACTTTTTTTTCCCCTTTCCCTATATTTCAACTCCACTTCGAGAATGAACTATTTCTTTAAATTGAAACTATAGTCGTTTAACCGTTATTTTGTGTTTTTAAAGGTTTAAATATCGTGTTTTGGTTTCTGCATGTGTAAAATAGTCCATGGGCATTATTTTAAGTGATAATCTAAAATATTTACATTAAGTTTAATACTAGTTGGTTTTTAAATCCTATATAGTGTAACAATCAAGGTAAGATCTAACCCCACTTATTTGGATAATTACTATGTTTACATCGCACTAGTTTCTAAATAAGAAGTCTATGCATTTTGGGCAAAAAGAGTCGCGCAAAAGGAATCACGGTTCCTTTTGCCCGAGATTGAATTTAGATACTTTATTTCACATGGTGTATCACTATAAAAGACAAACGGAACGTGGAAGTTCTTGGACTGAGGAGGATATGGCCGCTGCCATTAATTGTGTAAAGCAAAAAGAGCTTTCGATTCAGAAAGCTGCGCTTAAGTTTAATATAATGTACTACACGCTTTAAAAGCACGATAAAAAAATACTTCCAAAAAATCTATAGGCAGATTTAAACCAGTTTTCTCAGAGGCCGAAGCAAATGACTTTGTGGAGCATATAAAGGCATTAGATAGACGTTTTTATAAGACCTATGTGAACTGGCATATCAGTATGCAGAGTAAAATAAAATTCAACATTTACGAATTAGGTGGGCGGCGAGCAATGGTTTACTAATTTTATGAAAAGCCATACTGAATTAAGTTTGCGACAGCCGGAACCTAAAAGTGTTGCAAGGGCACGCGGTTTTAATAAACCTCAGGTAGAATTATTTTTTAAAAATCTTGAGGTAGTGATGGACAAACATAATATTATGATGGATAATATCTATAATGTAAATGAAACCTGTATCCAAACTTCAGCAAAAAAAAAACACCAAGAGTAATGTTTATTGCTGGAAAAAAAGCAGGTAGGAAGCATTTCCTCGGCAGAAAGCGGTACCCTAATAACATATCTTTTTTGTTGCTCTGCTACAGGAAAGTTTAATCCTTCGACATTAATATTTTCTCGGAGAAAACGAAATCCTCGCTATCTGAAGATTAGATTTGGTGACTGATAACGGCTGGATTAGCTCGGAGGCTTTTTTTTAAAGTAAATGGAATTTTTTGTCGCAAGTGTAAGGCCGACTAAAGAAGAACATAAATGTTTGCTGATAATGGATAATCATTCCACCCATAGATGCATTAAAGTTCTAGACTATGCATCAGAAAATAATGTTGTTATTTTAGCTGTTCCGCCTTATACAACGCATAAGTTACAACCCTTAGACGTTGCCGTCTATGGACCTTTCAGCAAGTATTTTCAAGTTGAAATGGATAAGTGGCAGAAAACGCATCCTGGTAAACATGTTACATTTCTTGAAATTGGTCAAATTTTTGCTCCTGCATACCTTAAAGTAGCTGTTCCCAATAATGCTATCAAGGGCTTTAGAAAGACAGGCAATATTAACACTGAGGAACAAATTTCAACTTTTTTTTTGTTTCCTGAACAAAACCTATTTTTTTTATTCAACTACACCCAAGTAACTTAAAAATACCTATTAAAGATTTTAGTTAGCTCGCAAAAAAAAATGTGAATTATTTGTTGCAAAATTTTAATTTATAGGCATATACAATGAACATTTCAATTTATAGGCATTTACAATGAACATACAAACCATATGTTGTTGGTTTAACAATAGCAATTAAATAGCACATTTTTATCAGTGAGTCTAAAGTTTAGACACTCATTTTAAGCTTCTTAGCCTGTCTTTTGAAAACAGCCTCGGGGGCATCTCTCGTAATAGTCCAACAGCAGTCGGCTAAAATCTCACAGTTCCATTTTTCTTGATACCTTCTTTCCATATTTGAAATATCCTTGTGGAACCTCTCACCGTGCTCGTCACTTACAGCACCACAACTTTCCGGAAAGTAATCCAGATGAGAATCCAGGAAATGAATTTTTAACGACATATAACACCCTAGGTTTTGGTAACATAAAAGAAGTTGGGCAACCAGGTCTTTATATAGTTTTCTGCTTTTATTTCTCCCAAAAAATTTGTTAAACCCATTTTAAAGGCATTCCAAGCGTTCTTTTCCTTCCCTTCAAGTATGGAATCGAGTTGCGCATCTCCGAAATGTTTTCTAATCTGGAAGCCCACAAATATTCCCTCTTTAATTTTTGTGTCAGTGATTCTAGAGAACTTTTCTTTTAATTAACTAAAAGCACGGCCTTCTTTGTCCATGGCCTTTACAAAATTTTTCATAAGTCCCAATTTTATATGAAGTGGCGATAGTAAAATCTTTTTTGGTGGAACTAAAGGCGCGTTGGCTACATTTTTCTTTCCTGGCTCAAAATACTTTCTCGGTGGCCAAATTTTCTTTATGTAGTGATCCGATCGTGCTTGACTGTCCCATTCGAAGAGGAAGCAGCAGCAGTATTTTGTATATACAGCTGCATTCCAAGCAAAATCGCCACAACTTTTAAATCCCCACAAATTTTCCAATTATATCTTTCATATTGTATGATAATAATATGTAATATATGTCTCCAGGAACAATTTCAAATTGCTATATGTTTCTTTCATGTGGGCTGCATGACCAATTGTGACTGAAGGCAACTTGTTTTCATTATGGAGTAACACAGCTTTAAGACTTACTTTTAAGAAATCAATGAAAAGTGTCCAGTCTTTTGGATCATAGTCGAGATTTAAAGCTACCATTAATGCCTCAATGTCCCTACAGGCTACCAAATTGTTTTTCATATTAAAAAATGGTGTTAGGTTTTTCTGACGGCTTCGGTACACAGAAACATTCACTTCATCTTGAAGTAAGTTCCATTGTAGCAATCGAGAGGCCAATAGTTCGGATTTTTTCTTAGGCAATTCCAAATCCCTTATGAGGTCCCCTAATTCACTTTGACTTATTTTGTGAGGCTTTTTACTGGAAAGTTCACGGACAAAATCGGAGTCTTGAGAGGTTGATGGACCGGCGACATTTTCCAGTACACTACCGCTTGAATCTATTGGATCATCATCAGAATCAAGGCTATTTTCCTGAGGTGGATTAGGTACAGGCAACTCGTCACTATGAGGCACCGGGCGTATGTCGGATTGCAATTTTGGATACTGTATCGCAGACCTTTTTTTCTCCGAAAGCCTTTTTTGATGGGAGGTGTCAAACAAAAGTAACAGTCAGTAACGTGGTATTTCGGTTCTCGCCAGATCATAAGAACAGCAAAGGGCATCTTACGTTTTTTCCACTTAGCCAGTCGCGAATGTTGGACGCACAGTTGTAGCAGCAGATATGGGGATCCCAATTTTTATCCTGGTCTCCAATTTTACAGCCAAAATACAAGTGGTACGCCTTTTATATTAAAGGGCTAAGTGTACAGTTGAGTTCAGAAAGAAGTAGGATACGGATTCTTATCCTATGTAAACCAGTCTTTTAAAAAACATCAAAAGTTTGACATGACACTGACATCCTTTTTAAATTATTTAAAAAAATATATTTTTTACAAGTAGTTATTGATTCAAAGCATAATGCCTAGGCTTGACAATGTTCAAAGACTCAAATAATTGCGTTTTTAAATGACGGAATACCTATACGAGACGTTGCCGCTATAATGCACGTAGCAAAAAAAACGGTAGAAAATATTTAGTACAGATGGGAAGCGGATGGAACTTTGGATAAGAAAAAGCCTCCTGGAAGACCAAGAAATACAACGCAAGAACAAGACAATGGTCTTGTGCAATACTTGGAGGAAAATCCCTTTCAAATAATGCGAGCTGCTATTCAGCAAACTAATTTTCCTGGTTCGAGACCGACAGGTTGTCGTAGGGTAAAAGAATCCCATTTAAAAAATTATGTTGCCGCCAAAAAAATTAAATTAGGGGAAGAACACAAACAGGCACGAATTATTTTTGCCTTAAATAATATATTGCGGCCAGACTGGAATAGAGTAGTCTTTACTGACGAAAAAGTTTTTCAGTCTACGGTCAACAGACATATCAGGGTATACAGACCTCGCAATACAAGATATACTGAAAATTTTATCAGTAATTCCGAAAGATCAGGGAGATTTTCGGTAAATGTATGGGCATGGGTGAGTTATCATGGACTTGGAGTGTGTTGGATTGTAAATGAAAGGTTTAATGCAGTCACTTATAAGAACATTTTGGAATATATTATGATGCCTAGTGTATCGCAACATTTCCCTAACCAGAGCTTTATTTTTCAACACGACAACTGCCCGGTTCACAGCGCGGGTATGGTCAAAGATTGGTTCCAGAGAAATAACGTGGAAACTTTGCCGTGGCCTTCAAAAAGTCCCGATATTAATATAATAGAAAACGTGTGGGGTCTAATGACACGAAAAATATATAAAGCAAATTTCAGACCAGCTAACAGAAATGAACTTGTTTCATTTATTGAAGAAACGTGGAACGAGTTAAGTGATGATCTTGATTTTGTGAGAGGTCTATACTTATCGATACCCAATAGACTGAATGAGCTTTTACAAAAAAATGGAGCGGTTACTAAATATTAAATAGTTGTAATTGTCTTTTTTAATTAATTATTGTGTACAATAAAATGTTGGAATTAAGTTAACTTGTTATTTTTTAATGAAACGAAGAAAAAATGGAATAAAAATTATAAATATGACACATTTAAGTCTAGCCCAATAAATAAAAAGTTTAGTCTGTTATAATTTGAACACAGTCAATAGCTTGTCCTACTTTTTTATGAACTTTCGGGGATTATGGGTAGGTTTACAACACACAATCGATGTCCTACTTCTTTCTGAACTCAACTGTACGTTTTTGTTTCTTAAAAGTTACTTCACCACATAGATAACAAAAATGATCCGGCTTATTTAAACAAGCTCGCGACATGTTGCTCAAAACTCTCTAATTTCTCAAATACGAACAGCTCTCTATCAGCTGTTGGTTGAAATACAACTAACTAACAACTTAGGATTTATGTTATATGTATTTAAACCCCTTATAAAGTACACCTTGTATAATAAATTCAGGTACTTCTTATTTAATAGTCGAATTTTTCCATACATTACCGGCAGGTAGGTAATTATCATAATTATCATGGATCTATAAAACCGGAGCTAGCTAAGACATTTGCAAGACAGATTGTTGGTTAGTATAATAAAATAAGTAAGATTTTGCTATTTTGGTCTCGGAAACATTTTTGCTGTTCCCCAGTGTAATTGTAATATTGACGTTTTCGAAAATTACTACTTTTTGCCGGCTTAATATGGTTGCCGATAATAGAGCTATGGTTCCACTATTGGATGCTCCTAGTAGCTCTACTGATTCTTGTTCGCTTGAGGTAAACTTACCATCTACCTCCCAAGAAATGTGATTTTTGTCGATAAAAGCAAGAAGTTGCTTAAATGCGAAAATTCTTTCGAATCAAACTCTGCTACACCCCCTATTCCTAATTATAATGATTTCTACCTTACTTTACTATCTACATCGAAATTAAGTCTTCATTTTGAAGTAGAACCAAACCTTTTAGCTCGTGTTAATAAGCCAGTTAACAGTGAGAAAATTAAAATAATCGATATTCAAGTGATTCCAAAATGCACCCAACGGGTACAAAAAACAACACGGAAGTGTCAAAAATCAGAAATTTTAACTTCAAGTACGGTTAAAGAAGAACTAAAAAATACAGTCTCACCTGCTAACAAGCAAACGGTTAAACGGAAAATAGGGGTGACGTCAGAGGTTCCTAAGTTAAAAGTTCCAAAGCCACCATTAGAACAAAAAAACCCGTTTGGGACGTTTTTGGAAATTCAAGGGGCAGATTGGATAAAATGTAATATCTGCTCTCGATGAGCTCACAAGTTGTATGCGGACTACAACAGTGGAGTTTTCATATGTGATCACTGTCAGCAATCTATTCTTTCCTCAAGAAAATAAAATCTCTTATTATTTTTCGAATAAATATTTTAAGTAGTAATTCATTTTTAGATTTTTATAAACATGATTCCTTTTACCCGAGGCGATTCTTTTTGCCCAATTTGATAATTCCCTTTACCCCGGGTAGGGCAAAAGGAATCAAATGATGCAGCAGGTCAATATTATCGTTAATTTAGAAAAAATTTTAAAAATCAATATTTTTTTTAGTTACATCATTATTGTAAATGTATCCTCTTTAGCACTTGACAAAAACTGAGATCGTGGTATCTTTGGTATTTTCAAAAACAAAAATCTAAATAAAGTGGTTCTGGCTGCCCGCGCCTCCCCTAGTTATTTCGCGGTAAATCCAAGTTTTTGTATTCTGAAAGTCGCCATGCCGACCAATACTTCTACTGGTCCTGTGCACAAAATTTTATAGCGGAATAACTTCTTTCCTTAATAAATAAAGACACACTAAGTCTCGGTCTCAGTCAAATTATAATTTTAGTTAGGTGGTGGTGGTTACATGTTTCGCCCAAAGAATGGGCATCATCAGACCTTAGGAATAAAAAGCCAATGGAAACAAAATCACAAATGACACATAACAGATTAAAAAGTTAAAAAAAAAAACGTTACTGGACCATTACAAAATGTAAAACGATAAGAAAAAACAAATAAACAATCCAAAAAATTTTTTTTTTACTCGACAACTATGGCGGGCTCGGAAGCAAACCAGACGCTTGCGGAATAATCCGCCATAGTTGTCAAGTAAAAAAAAAAATTTTTTTTAGATTGTTTATTTGTTTTTCGTATCGTTTTACATTTTGTAATGGTCCAGTAACGTTTTTTTTTTTTTTCTAACTTTTTAATCTGTTGTGTCGTTTGTGATTGTGTTTCCATTGGTTTTTAATTTATTATTCCTAAGGTCTGATGATGCCCATTGTTTGGGCGAAACATGTAACCACCACCACCTAACTAAAATTATAATTTGACTGAGACCGATACTTAGTGTGTCTTTATTTATTAATTTATATCAGGTCTCTTTGAGAATGGCGGACTATTTCTTTGAACTTCTTTCCTTATAAAAAGGAAATTTTACAAACCCAACAAAGCCGATTACTACTGAAAGATCGAATATTGTGAATTAATGTGCCAAAGGATTGACGCAGACCTTTATTAAGAGTATCCATTTGTTCTAGCGACGAGTCAACTTTTTTTCTAGGATGGGTTTGTTATCAAACGCAACAGACAGCCTAAGTGATGACGTCACAAGGGGCGTATTTTTAAAAACGTTTCCACGCAAAAACTAATTGCATTGAAAATCCCACAAAGAGATTTTTGCAAGCCTTGGTACACGTTTATATTAGAGAAATAAGCAATTTCTTTAAATTATTTATATTTTTGGTGACATTATTGACCCAGTTACAGCCACAGATAAAGGTAATTGTTTTCAGAAAATATTTTTTCAGCCTCTAAGTAAGTTTGAGGTTTTTTTATTTTTGTGTTTATTGATACATAATTGTCATTCTTTTGTAAAATAAAGCTTATGGCAGTGTTTATTTATTAACCCAGTCTTTAACTTGCATAGTTTTTATTATAGATTCAATATGTGCTAGTGGTTATGTGTTTTGTTACCCGATTGCAAACATAGCGACCAGAAAATTTGAAAGTTTGTTGTATACCCTGTAAAGATAGAAGAAAGGAAAGCCCGGACAAAGTTCTAACCTTCGGCTTACAACTCCCAGATAGACTCTGACTAAGCGCTCTCTAATTTACGAAAGTCTAAAGGTATGTAACGTTTGAGTATGGATTGTAGAACTTTGCATTATGTGTTGTGTGGCTCAAACGGCATATTACGGCCTGAAAGAGTATTATCGCGATAGAATTGAACTTGATTGCAATGTTTTTTACGGTTTCTCTATTTTTGAAACTCTCTGACAACGTTTTTGAACTTGGGTTAAATTTAGCATTAGTTACTTTGTCTACACAGTGTGTAAAAAATCCCAGACCGGTCAATTATTTAGAAAATGGCGCACAATATAAAAAAAACTTCCGGTATAAAAGCTGTAGGCCTTAAAAAAATCTATAAAACTAGGACACCTGTAATGATACAGGGAGCCTCAAACAGTTTTGGTAAACAAAACTTTGGTTTATTTAAATGGAATTACCCCTTTTCAATTACGTTTTCTGATTCCTTTAAACATACTAAACAACAATTTTATTATGAAACATGTCATATGGCTAAACCCATTAGTTTATGACATAATTTGAGTTATAGGACATAAATACAACAGGTAAGATATTACCTACATTTTGCATTTTTACAAGCTGGTACCAAAATGTTTTGCGCAACTGTCATATTAATTTCTGAGAATGTCTCTCAACGAAAGGGAACGTATAACTTTACTAATGATCAGAGGTTTTGGAGACCGACAAAGATCATTTACCGAAACAAAGGAATTTTTCAATATAACTTTTCCAAACCGACAGCCTATATCAAAATCTACAGTTCAAAGATTCGAGGAAACTGGGTTTTGCAGAGATAAAGTTCGTTCCGGAAGAGCAATACCTGCAACTACTGATGAAAAAATTTAGAGATATTACTTCATTTTGTTCAGGATCCACATTTGTCGTTAAGAAAAGCTGCTACCCAAGTTGATGTATGTTTTAAATCAGTTGAAATTAATTTAAGAAACAGTAATTTTTACCCCTATGAAATAAGTTTAGTCCAGAAATTATCAGAAGACGCTTTCGAATGTAGAATGGAATTTTACGCAGTAATGTTGCAAAAACAGGAAGAAAATATTAATTTTTTTAATCAAATAGTTTTTTCGGATGAGGCAACATTCATGTTAAACGGGAATGTCAATCGACATAATTGTCGTTACTAGGCTGATCAGAACCCACATTGGATGAGAGAAACACACACTCAACACGCACAAAAAGTAAATGTTTGGGCCGGTATTATTGGCAATAGATTAGTGTGACTTTTCTTTATAGAGGGGATTTTGAATGCAGAATATTATCTCCACATGCTGCAAAATCAAATTGTGCCAGCATTAACCAATAAAATAGGACCAGTATTACGACATACGTGGTTCAGCAGGACGGAGCTCCTTGTCATTTTGGGCGAGCTGTAAGAGTTTACTTAAATAATAATTTTCCTAATCGCTGGATAGGGCGAAGGGGCCCCATAGAATGGCCCGCTAGGTCGCCAGACTCAACGACCCTCGATTATTTTCTGACAACTTAAAAATAAAGTGTATGTGACAAAACCTGCAGATCTGAACGAATTGAGAAGAAGAATTATTGAAGAATGTGAATCTATTAACCAAGAAATATTACAGAACGTCATCGACACATTTTATTATAAACTAGCCCATTGTCAAACTGTGAGAGGGGGACATTTTCAACATTTAATTAAATAACGACTTACTTAAATTTATTTTTGTTCTTGTAAATTTGTTATTAATTTTACTGCTTGTATTTAATTTAATTGATGAGGTAGTCCCTTTTAATTAAATTGTTATTAAATTTTTGACAAAACTTGCTTCAGTACCAAATTATTTTTTAAACTAATGGGTTTAGCCATATGACATATTTCATAATTGTGTTTTAGAATGTTTAGTGGAATCAGAACACGTGATTAAAAAGGGGTCATTCCATTTAAATAAACCAAGGTTTTGTTTACCATGAATGTTTGAGGCACCCTGTATAATTACAGGTGTCCTAGTTTTATAGATTCTTTTAAGGCCTACAACTTTTCTACCAGAAGTTATTTATATTGTGCACCATTTTCTAAATAATTGACCGGTCCGGGACTTTTTACGCAGTGTGTATAATATTAAGTATATCTTAAGTATTAAGTACGTTAAATTTCAAATAAATAAAATAAATTTTACAAAATAGCTTGATAAACATGATCCGATGATAATAGTGAACTAAAGATATCATTTATGGATGAATAGTTGAATTGATAAATGTCAATGTACTAACTCATCATCAAATATTGTCATTAATAGAAGAAAAACGAAAACAAGGATCATCTTGTATACATCATGAAAAGAAATTTATTTGTTTACCGACTAATATTTTTTATAGCTGTTCATGATGGTAGCTATATTAAACAAGAAAATGAATAATAAATACCGCCGAAAGTTGATATCCCCTTAACGTGCGTTTGCTTTTACTCCTGGGATATATGTATTTTCCTCGTTTTGTATATTTCCATTTTCTTCAAATGATATCATGCAAAGGTTGGTTAAATAATTTACGAAATTTAAACTGTTCCTGGTAGATACAGGGTTTTTCCTTATAATTTTTGCCTTCCCTTTCAAAAGTTTATTTCTTTAGGTAGAAAGAAACAAAAGTTGCAGAGTTTTTCTTATAGTTTTTTTTTTAAATAGGAACAAGAAAAATGAAAGCAACTTTATGGTAACTTATCGGTTTTTTAAATGTAACACCATATACACTAATATACAGGGCTGTCCAGAAGTCCGGAATAAAATTAATATAGCCTTAACCTGTAACTTTTGGGGAAAATGCTCGGACACGTCAATTTAGTTTTATATATGCTCACATTTTGACGTTATTCGTTTGTTTTTTTATAGACATTTCTCAAAGATATGACGACATCGATCTTTTCTTTAAATGGAAACATACAGCTTGAGATATATGATTTGAAAGCTAATATCTCGTACAGTAGGCTCATAAATTTTGGCGCGACTCTATGAAGCTGTTTCAAAATGGCGACTGTTAAAAGTTAAAAAAAAACCTATTTTAAATTAATTTAGGTATTTCCGAAGTATTATTTTACAATTTTCTGAACAAAAACGGTTTTGTCGGAAAGGCAGCGTATCAAAGTCTTGATATTGTTAGGATGTGGAGATAAAATAAGAAGTCAAAGCGAAGTGTGCACTTTATTTAATGCTAAATATCCGGAAAATCGAATTTCACAGGGCACTGTTAGTAAAATATTCCACAAATTTGATGAACATAGCACAGTAAAGGACTTGCCTAGGAATGGACGGCCACGAGTTTTAGGTGACGATGAAAAACTGGATATTGCTTTATCTCTGCAGGATAATCCGCATGTTTCAACAGTTTCATTCATTGGCTTAAAATTATGATACATCTAGAGGTACTATTGGAAGATTTTTGAAAGCAGAATAATACCACTCTTATAAAGCATGTCTTGTCCAAGAGCTTTTAGAGGATGACTATGATAGGCGTTTGCAATTTTGCGAAGAAATGATGAGACGGTGTGACGAGAATAATAGGTTTCCACAGAACATACTATTATAATTCTCAGTTTCTGCAAGATGGTGCTCCTTCGCATTTTGGTGTCAATGTGAGAAGATATTTAGATCAGATATTTTCAGGTCGCTGGATTGGACGACGTGGTACAATTGAATAGCCACCGAGGTCCCCAAACTTAACGCCTCTAGACTACTTTCTTTGGGGATATTCAAAAGAAAAAGTTTACCAAAATAGGCCAAATAATATTGAAGATTTGAAAAACAAAATTAGATTGGAGACACATAACTTACCGGCTGAAGCCATTCGAAATTCCGTCGACGGATTTTACCATCGTCTGGGAGCATGCATGCCAAGTAGAGGGTGGAGGACATTTTCAGCATTTGCCACGTTAAACCACCTTTTTGTTGTGTTTTGTTATGCTTCGTTACATTTTTATTTTTTTTTGACAAAATAATTAACAAATAAACCATAACTATTGTTAAGTCACAATGTCACAAAATGTCAGAACGTGAAACGATGAAGATTTCTTACCTTGAAAGGTAAAAGAAACATCAATGATTTAACATTTCCGCCTATTTAAATAGGGATTTTTTGTAAACTTTTAACAGTCGCCATTTTGAAATAGCTTGACAGAATCGCTCCAAAATCTATGAGCATAATGTACAAGATATTAGCTTTCAAATGATGTATCACAAGCTGTATGTTTCCATTTAAAAAAAGATCGATATCGTCATATATTTGACAAATGTCTATAAAAAAACAAACGAATAACGTCAAAATGTAAGCATATGTAAAACTAAATTGACGTGTCCGAGCATTTTCCCCAAAAGTTACAGGTTAAGGCTATATTAATTTTATTCCGGACTTCTGGGCAGCCTTGTATATAGTGTTAGGACCAGTCATATCTGAGTTATTTCACATTAAATAGTTGCGTCTAGTTAGCCGTCCTTGGCGATTCAACAGAAAAATGTGACACTATGCAAAACACTAAAACAGTTTTTTTAAAAGGCCTGGATTATAATAGTTTTGCTAAAAAATAATAGAGAGTTAAACTAAATAAAATATACCGGGTGTTTCAGAAGTACGGCGCATAACTTAAGAGGGTGATTCCTTATGATGTTCTAAGAAAAAAGCTTCCAGCAATTATCAAAAAAAAAAGGAACGAGCATCTATTGGTAATTTTAGCTGATAGTAGAAATGATAAAATTCACCAAGTTTAGTGCGTTCTTTATTTACTGGGTGTAACTGACAGTAATAGCCACCATTTTAAAGCACTATTTGGAAAGTAACTATCACTGTCACTCTGACGTAAAAATATTAGAAGATTGACATCGATCTGCGGCGCGGCGACGAACGTGCCACGGAATGAACCAATCGTGGATTTTTTTGTTCATCGGCTCACGGCGAGATGCGCGGCGAGGTGCGACGCTAGGTGCACTACTCCAGTATGTTTTTATTCAGTCGTCTTTGTGGTATTGTTTGTTAATGGACGTACGGCGAGCAGTGCGGTGAGCATCGCGTCGAGATGAACTACTCCACTATGTTCTTACCCTTATTAGGGCTGCTAGATCAATCGCTTGTTAATGTCTTAGGTAAATTTAACCTATTGTTAACGTAAAAACATGCAATATTAACATATTGTTAACTCTAACAAGGAAATAAATATGTCCTATCAGGAGAATAAGTTTGCTGTAGCTGATAGTAGTAGTTACATTGTTAGCAGAGGGATTATAACCTATATTTTTAGTTTTTCTCTTTCTTAAGCTGTAATTTGTAATTAAATTAAACGTTTTATCTCAATAAAAATGGAGGAATTAATAGAGGTTGAATTGTTTTCGGACGATATGATAGCGATGAGGAAATTGAAGATAACTTTAAACTTTAACTTCGAAAACCATATACAGTTAGACCGCGGACCAACCATTTGGAGTTTTGGGATAATGAAGAATTTATATGCAGATTTAGATTAAGCAAACCAAGTTCCGAGTTTTTATTGCTACAACCTGAAGATATTATTCGCTTTCCTACAGCGAGGTAGATATAAATACATACTACTATATAATATAATAAGTATATAAGTTTAGGTGTTTTCAATAGATTGACATTTTTAATTAGAGCAAAGCAATTAATATATAAACAAGTAATTAATAATCATTTTCCTACTTGCTATATCCTTTTTTAAAAATCATGCTTTAACTCCGGCACAACAACTTTTAATTAAAAAATGGCAGATGTAGCCTTTAAGCGACATCTAGTGGCAATCACATGCATCAACCTGGCCCGTCTAACAAAATCAGTCAGAATCGGAGAAGCAAACTACTGTAAGAATCCGGCGAGCCGGTATCCTCACAGAGTCGCCGCCAGGAGCGCATTAAAAGCCAAATCTCGGTTACGGGCCGAGTACCAACTATTGAATTCCAAATGTTAGTTGCTTTCCTTCGTTGGTACTCGGCCCGTAACCGAGATTTGGCTTTTAATGCGCTCCTGGCGGCGACTCTGTGAGGATACTGGCTCGCCGGATTCTTACAGTAGTTTGCTTCTCCGACTCTGACTGATTTTGTTAGACGGGCCTGGTTGATGTATGTGATTGCCACTAGATGTCGCTTAAAGGCTACATCTGCCATTTTTCATCGATCTTTTAGGGTCAAGTAGGCTCTTAAAGTTGCTTTCCTTCGTCGGATTCTATAGCTTCACTCACGAGCTGTTATACAGCGAAACGCGTCTGAAGATGAATCCGGCGAAGCAGGGCCGACGAGAGGGGGGGCAGACGGGACAAATTCCCGGGGCCCGGGGCCTGGAGGGGCCCGGGCGTGAATCGCAAATTGATCCGCATTAGAAATATACCTACTACAAGCACGGTAAAAAATATATTTAAATATATATTTTAAATTTAAATGAAAGGCAAAAAAAGTGGCATGCGGCACTATCTACTTGAAAAGCAAGCACTATCATCAAAATAGGGCGTGGCACCCAAAAATTTTTGGCCTGCGGCGCTACTTTCTTGGCGCCTACGGCTGTCCAGTCCGTGTCGGCTCTCGGCGGCCCTGCGGCGAAGGAAACAACTAACTTTTGGAACTTTTAATTACTTTACGATATTTTGCTTGTGGAAGTTTTTTAAAAGCAATGGGAGCCTTTGCTGGACTACACGAGGCTACGGTACCTGCAGTGGTAAGACGAGTTTCTGAAGCCCTCTGTTTAATAAAACATAGATTTATATCTATACCAGGAAATGACGAATTTACCGAAACACAGCAGGGCTTCTACGATATTGCTGCATTTCCGCGAGTACTTCTGGCCATTGATGGAACCCACGTCAGAATTCAATCACCAGGTGGACCATTGGCAGAAGAGTTTCGAAAGGTTTTTTTTTTCACTTCATGTGCAAATTGCTTGCGATTCTAAGTTGAGAATACGCAATATTGTGGCTAGATGGCCAGGTTCTACATGTGATAGTTTAATTTTCCTAAATTCAAGATTAAAAGCCATTTTTGACAATCGAATGGAAAACTGTTTAATGGTGGGGGGACAGTTCAAAATACATTACTCCAATATTGGAACCCAGGACTCGTGGTGAACAATTGTATAATGAATCACAAATCCGAACTAGGAATCCTGTCGAAAGAACTATAGGTAAGTAAGTTTAGTTTACCACGTACCTACATCAGCAAAAATATGTGGCCTAATATAATTCTAAATCAAACATAATAAAATGTCAAACAAAATACAAACTCTTTGAGTGGTTTATATTGTTAGACATTTTATTTAAAAATCAAGTTACTTTACAGGATGGTTAATTTCATATTCATTTTTGTTCCCTGCTTGGTGTGTTATTTTTAGGAGTTTGGAAAAGAAGGTTTCCGGTTCTATCCCTAGGAATGCGTGTGAGAGTTGAGACGGTGCAAGATATTATAGTAGCCACAGCAGTGGTACATAATATTGCTATAAGACTAAATGAGGCGGAACCTCCTGTCAATGAAGAATTACAGAGATATATTAATGAAATTGTCCCTGTTCAAAATGAGATGGGTGGTGATGCGTTTAGACAGGAACTAATTAACCTTTATTTTACTAATATGTAGTATTTAAAATGTTGGATTAATTTGTTGCCATTTATGTGGCGAAAAAAGCAAAAACTTCAACTCAATAACATTAATATCTAACTAAATGAAAAAATGTTCAGTGTTTTATGTTAAAGTAAGATACACATAAGAAATAAATACACTGCGCGACTTATTTAACGCATAACGAAATATTTGCCTCAATTTTGATGTTATGTATTTTTTTTTCTAATTGTAGGTTTTTTTCTTAAGCATATCACTGCTTTTATTGTTTTGCTTAAAAAAAGAACTTTGGTATTATACCGGGTGTTATAAAAGTGTTGTGTTTTTTTATGGAAATTCAAAACACCCTGTGGGATTTACTAGCCATTGCAAGTTATCGCAATTGTAGCCAAATAAAGGTCTCATGTTTTCTTTACATTTTCTTTTTTGATTCATTTATTTATCTCTGTTTTTGCATGAAATACACAATTTTTAGTTCAACTTGTTTTTCATAAAAACATTTTTAGTTAAAAAATACAAAATGAAAAAAATGCTTAAATTAATATAACAGCAATAAAAAAACAAAATTGAAAGTAAATAAAGATACAGTATCTAGTATTAATTAATTTTATTGAATCCACAAAGCATAGCAAAAAAAATACAAGGAAAAAAAATGTAATAACAACATTTAGTAGCGGGTATTGCCTCCCCTTGCTCTAATTACTGCTTCGCATCTTCTTGGCATACTTAAAATCAGATTTCTGATTTCGTCTTAATTAATCTGATCTGATTTCATATTTTCATAAGCCTAAATGACAGATCATTTAAGATTCTAGAAGGAGGAAGCAAGGCTCTAATATGTCGACCCATGTTATCCCATGAATTATCTTTTTTGAAGACTGGACAAACCTTGGAGCATTTCCAGATGTTTGGCATTTTACATAGATTAAGGCACTTGTTAAATATGATTGATAGAGGACGTGCGAAGACTCCCGCGCAGTCTCTGATGACAAACGCGGGAATTTTATCCGGACCAGCGGTTAATTTGGGTTTAATTAACTTAATTGCGTTGAAAACTTCAGTCTCATTAAAACTGGTAATATTAATAGTAGATGTGGATATATTCGACATATCATCATCTGTGGAGGAGCCAGAATAGGATTAATGTCAGGGCTTCTTGCCGGCCAAGGCAAAGTTAAAAGTTCTGTTTCTTGGAGATAATTTTGTACCACTCTTGCCACGTGTGGGCGTGCATTATCGTTCATGAATAAAAAATTATCCCCAGTAAATGGGGCATATGATACCACATGGGGTTCAAAAATGTCTGATATGTATAGGTCACCTGTCAAAGGACCTCCCTGAATCACAACTAACTCCTTGCGAACATCCAAACTAATGCCACCCCAGACCATAACAGATCCTCCTCCATAGCTTACTGTTCCGACAATGTTGCATTGAGCATATCTCTCGCCAGGACGTCGATACACTCTTCGACGGCGGCGGTCATCACTAAAAAGACAAAACCTTGACTCATCGCTAAACAATACATTGCCCCCCCCCATTCACGAGCTCCCCAATTTTGGTGCTCCTGGGCAAATTGAAGACGCTGTCTTCTATGGTTTACGGTTAGGAGGGGACCAGTTGCGGCTCGGTAGAGGATAATACTGCTTTCTGCCAACCTTCTACGCACTGTATCATGATTAATACGGTAATTATACCGACGGGAAAATTCCTGTTGCAGTGCAGTGCTTGTAACAAACCGACTTCGTAATGCCTGTATTGGCAAAAAGCGATCTTGGTCATTCGTTGTCACCCTTGCTCGTCCTTGTCCAGGTCTTCTTTGATTAGCACCAGTCTCCCGAAATCATGCCAATGCTCTGGAGATAGCAGGTTGTGTCACTCTATATCGTTGGGCCACTTGAAATTGTGGCAAGCCTTCTTCCACAAGTGCTGTGGCTTCAGCACATTCCTCAGGCGAAAGATTTCTACTTACACGTGCCTTTTGGGCCATTTTGTTTTTAATTACACTTAATACAATTAGAAATTGCCAATACAAGTATGCAAAGCAAACTAAAAAGTGATAAAGTGAAGAATCAAACCTGATAACGCTTTTGTTACATTTCACTTTATGACGTTTATGTGTAATCTTTCATTTTCATAGCCTGCTACTTTTCCAATAAATGCATTTTAGGCAACAAAAATAAGTTGAACTAAAAATTGTGTATTTCATGAAACAATAGAGATAAACAAATGAACCAAAAAAAAAATGTAAAGGAAACATGAGACCTTCTTTTGACTTTAATTGCGATAACTTGCAATGGCTAGTAAATCCCACAGGGTGTTTTGAATTTCCATAAAAAAACACAACATTTTTATAACACCCGGTATAATACCAAAGTTCTTTTTTTAAGCAAAACAATAAAGGCAGTGATATGCTTAAGAAAAGAACCTACAATTAGAAAAAGAAATCATTAAAAACGAACTACAACTTTGGAATATACATAACATCAAAGTTAAGGCAAATATTTCGTTATGCGTTAAATAAGTCGCGCAGTGTATAATAAATAATTATTTATAATGTATTTTTATTTCAAAAAATTTGGTAGGCATAGGCTAGTTGCAAGTGATATATGCAAGGTCCTAGTGTTAAATAAATTTACATTTACTTAACATCAACATTGAAAAAATTAAAAAGATTATTTTAATAAGGTAGGTAAAGTAAGAGAGGACACCAAAGAAATTTTACATAAAATTAGAAAATATTGGTAGAAATAACAATCTTTTTTAATGTTTCTCCCTTCATTCGTTTTTCTAGAATTTTAATTTCTACATCTAGCTTTTAAATTATTTAATTATAAATTAAATTTTTTCAAATAATAAATTCGATTTAATAATATGAATAATGGATTAACAGAAAAAATATTTCTGGTTTTAAATTGTCTACATACATACATCAAAACCAATAATAACTACTGTGCAGAAACAATTTAAGTTAGCTTACAAATATACACTACACAAATGGAAAAATTATAAATAATTCACTTATACTTTTTTTTTAGGTATTTACTATACCTAGGCTTGTGTAGTATTTGGTAGTGAAACAACTGATCTTACTTTTTAGTTCTTTAGAAAGGGACTTTTTCAAGGTTTTCCATGTGTTCTGATGGAAAGATGATGGGGTTTGTATTAAGCTCTGCTAAATTTGCATATTTTCTTCAAACGTTTCTTCTTGCTTGCTCCGGTTGTTTAATCAGAGAGATTATATGATGATAAATCAGCCTGAAAGTAGAGACGTTTTTTAAATTCAAAATAAATACTGATAAATAAAACTAACTGATATATTAGGTCCTTTATTAGTGTATTGTAAAACTTACTGATTGTGGGTCAAACTCTATAAAAATGAATTTGAAGAAATAGTCCATACTCAAAGTGGAGTTGAAATATAGGGAAAGGAAAGAAAGAGATCATCAAAAAGAAAGACTTTTTGACTTTCTTTCCTTTCCCTCTATAAAAATTGTTTCTTCGGCAAGTGCGTCCTGCTCGTTGGAGTTAGTAGTTTGGTTATCAATAATTATTGTTGACTGTTCCAAATTAGTTGTCTCATCTTCTACTTCTACTAAAATCAAAACACCTTTATATTAAAAACAACTAAGAAAACTGAGCGAACCCTCCTGAGTAAGAATAGGCTTGGATTGTGTAGTATAAAATATTGTCATAAAAATAAAAATTTACGGAATGAAGCTGGGAAGCTGAATAAAGAAATTTAAATGCCTTAACTGCTTTTTATCCAAGATAATGACTAGGTATTACTGTTATTACTTACCATCATCATCAAATCGTTGGGGTAATCCATTGACACTTAAAAAAATTAATATTGTATATCATTTCCTCAGGGGGAGTAAAAGAAACCTGAGTATATGGTCCACCTCCCGTTTTATACAAATGTGATTTATTATCAGCAACTTTTTTACGTATGTCTTTCTTAATTGTATCATATTTCATTTTTAAGCTTGCTAATGTTCTTGCGGGTCCACTATTGTTGCTGTTAAATTCATTTGTTACTTTACCCAACAATCCATTTTCTCTTTTCACATAACTGCATCGGTCTGCTTAGATTCGATGACTAAAGCGTGTTTTACTACCGATTTGCATAATATATCTGTCTCTCGCTGCGAAAAATTCGCAGCCCTTTGTTTTTTTGGTGGTTTTCAATCAGACATTATGGAAATAATTACCGTTTTAATTTATATGTCTATAGTTTAAACTTTTCGCCAAGAAAAATCATAGAAATACTTCATTTGTTTACCTTAACCTGGAAAAATTGTCAAAAACGTAAAATACACATATATTGCGACGTTGCCAAATTGTGCTTGGAATTATCTGATTGTTTTCTACCAAATAGTTAATTTTGGTTTAATATTGAGATTACATTTTTATCAAGCAGATACATTTTATCCATTTGTTTAATAACAAACCCTCTAACTATCGATTGATCTAGCGGCCCTAAGGGTTTTTTACTGTTAAACTAATCCGACAGTTACCAATTCAAGGGTTGTATCTTAAGACCCTTCCATTAAGTAAGTATTGCCCGCATGAATAGTGTGAAAGAAAGATAAACATATCCTAAGATTGTTTGCTTTAAAACGGGATAGGAATTTTTATGTTTAGTCTTCCGCTGCGACGTGTATAAATTCAGATTTTTAGGTTAGATTACCGTTTTACGTTGAGCCCACTGACATACTGTTATGCCAGTGGTTGAGCTATGCATAAGTTTATTACTTTGGTTTATAATATAATATACTAATTATATCATGAGAAGCTTCGTCAGCTCCGTTCTATGAGTTTGTGCCTTTCACTCTTTCTTGTTATGTGTTGTGTTATAATGATAACATGTAACTTGGAAAAAAATAAGCGGTTTTGAGCTTGCTGTTACTTAAGATTAGCACTAAGAGAAAACATGTCTTCGAAAACAGGCAAATACCCGTTAAATCTATTACCTTTTGTAGAAATCTATATCATTTTAGTAATTAAAGTGATCAACTCGGGTCTTAACATTATACTCTCTGTCCGGATTTATATTTTCAATCAGATCATTTAGTTAATATCTGGGTCATTAAGGGCCGATTGTGTCGATTACGCTGTAAACATTGATTAATTAATCAAATATTTGTTTTTAAACAATTATTATTTTGCACATGAGTTGCACCACCGAATTTAAGAGTTCATATAGTTAACCGTATAATACACTTGGCAACAGTACAGTTTTTAAAGAGTTTATGTTGTTATAGGTTACAATAATATTTCAATGTCCACTTTGGGTTTGAATACTTTGACAGCTTGATTTGGTTTTGGTTCAAATTAAATAGTAAAATAATTTCTATTTCAATTGTGTTGCGAATGAATTCCGAAAAAAGTATAAAAAATGCGGTATAAAATTTATTTCGGAAGAGAAATTGTTCGTAACAGCATTATGAAAATGTATTAGAGAAAAAAACTTACAATATCTCGGTTAATGAAAGAAATTTAATTTGGAACAAAATAGCAATGGGTCCTACACTATTGTTCCTGAAAAGGAAACGCTCATAAAAATTACTTTACTAAATTAATTACACTTTACATATAAATCATTATCAGATTCCAGGTCTCCTTCTGGGATAAGTACATGTAAACCAGTGGTTGTAGTGAGGTGAAAATGCCTAAAGAACGTTCTCTTATTCAATTCGTCTCAATTATTTTTCTATTGTAAATTTTGCGCGGAAATCCGAAATTAAGAATATCTAGAATTTCCAGATCGTCATTTGTAAACATGTCTTTAACAAAATCCATTTTAGGACCCAGAAAAATATATAAAAATAAAATCAATTTGCCGAAGCTAAAAACATTAGCTTTAAGCTTTAAGGTTAACTACTGATATTTACTAATTGATGATCGGAACGTTCCAGAAACTATGTTTAGTTTAATTAATGACACGCTGCTTTTATTCGTTGTTTAACAGACGACATAACATATATTTCGAGATAATCATTGCTTAACGTTTCAATCAATGTTTACGCGAAAGGTACAAATGGGCCTAAGCTCAATATCTTTTAAAACATTAATTTTAAAAACAGGTATAATAATAAATTTCTTACTAATGGATCCCAGTACTTATTGCATATAGAAATAATTATTATACCTAAAATTAGGAATACGATGTATACCAAAGAAACACAAACGAAAACATACATATAAGAGTTTGCTTTATCTGAGAAATAAGGCTATATTTGGAAATCTAGGCATCAAATAAGCTATTCGGGAAATAATGTTTATTTATCTAGGAAATAACACTATTCCTACGTGAAATGATAAATTCAAATCAGAGTTGTTGTTTTAAGCCTTTATTTAACTCGGTTTAATTAAAAAATTAACTTTGAAAATCACCCTAATTTAGTTTTTAATTTAATGCGAATTTCTTACCTATTTGAGCTGCTTCAAAGGTGCTTTCTTTTTGTAAGCGGACGACGTGCTTAACGATGTTATACATTGTTTTAGCTTTTATTACATTTAAAGCGTTATTGATTGCAATTTCCGTTACCTCGGTGAAATCATCTTCGTCGAGGAAAATTGCTACAAAAGAAATATAATTATTCTATTATTAAATTGGGAATATTTGATTTAATTATAATTTTAATGACACTCTCTTAAAGCTCTTAAAGGAGGGGTGATCAGACTTGTAGTGTCAGCGATCTACCGCAAAAAAGGTGATTTAAAATGGATTAGTAAAGGGCGGCAAGCGATTGACCAGACAGATGGTACACGTATCGCTGTTACGACCTATGTATAGTTCTTTTGGTTACTGGCCAATCAAAATCTGAATAGTAAAAAAATAACAATATAACTAAAAATATATTTTTATTGTACATTCAATTTATACATACATACTAATAATGATAGTTATATGTATATCTATGTCACTAATAGCAAATTCCATTGATAAAAAAAGTTCAACACGAGTGCAAAATTTGTAAACCGTTGAGAAACATTTCTTGCACCGAGTTCAATCAGTTCCGTATGTGCTCCTGGAGGTCGTGCAGCACCGAAAACTGGATGAATACGTCAAGAAATACAAGGTTATGAGAAATATCTGACCTATATATTTTAAATACTATTTTGAGCAGTAGTACTGATAGCCATGAGGAGAATTATCCTGAGCTAATTGGAAAAATGAATTCAAGATCGAATCTGTAAACCATGAGTAGTGAACTGATGCAATATTTTTTGTGCACTGAGTGGCATACCAATGGATTCCGCTTAACACAAGTTCATCTTAGGATGTCGATGCATGGCATTGCATGTCGTTCGCGTACTTTTGATAGGATTGCCCGCAATAGACAATCGCAAGCGTAATGACAGGTGTTTGTCAGTTAGCCGACTGCGATATTTAGATTTAATAATTTTCATTTCAGAAAACGCAGATTCGCATAGATAATTCGACCCAAACAAACTAGTTATTTAAAGCGCCATTTGTTCCAAACATGGATATTTGTCTTCAAACCTAAAAGACCGAAAGTTTGCATCACTTCCTTTGACTTTGTGATGTATATCTAAAATCACCTGCAAATTATCATTTTCGGCAGAAGACAAGTCTTGATTGGAGTTGTTTGATATTTCAGTAGCACATTTTTCAACGTCTGCAAAGGTGTTAAGTCAAAAGTCAATGTGCTAATATCGGAAAAAGGTTTTCCAAATTCACTCAGAATGTTTCTTACTTCTGTCTCGTAAGTATCATCTCGTAAGGAATCGCTCTTGCTTTCAATGCCGGAAAATTGTTCACATCTTTTCTATTCCGTTGATTAATCAATTGCTGATGCAATTTAGGTTTAAAAGCGTTGATCATGTCGGTAAAGATTGTATCCTTTCCTTGTTGTCAAAAGTTAATGCTCTTTATTGACATGCTATATCTGTGAAAATAGTTTAATCACATGACTATTTTTTGTTTTTTAAATGTCTCGACATCATCACCTCTTTTATTTAGAAGATTAATTATTTCAGGTAGTAATTCTTGAAACCTTTCTAAAAAGTTTCCTCGACTCAACCACCCTACGTCTGTATGTGGAAGCACGGATGGAGTTCACGATTTTCATAACTTCCTTCATATTAAGTGTTTTTGAACATATAGCTTGTTGACGAATCATTAAGTAAAATGAGAAAAACGATGGAAAGTCATCATTATCTCGAGACAATGTAACGAACCCATTTTGTTTGTTGGGCATAGCTGGAGTTCCATCTGTTATAATGCACACGAGTATGTAAACCGGTAGCTCGTTACTTTTTACAAAACTTAAAAAACGATTTGGGGATAGTTTAAAGAAAGACAATAATGAGGTATTAGGAAAGATGTGGCAGTGGTACAATCAGGGAAGGGGCAATGAAGCCCCAGCCCCTCAAGCTTAAAAAATTGAACGTTCAGCACGACCAAACGCATTATTTTTGGGTAAAACTCTCGCCTGCGGCGCTTTCCTTTCCCTTCTTTCAATAGAGGTGTATCATAAAAGTCGTCTTCATTAACTCCATCCTACAGAACTAACCTTTGTTGCAAGCCCCGCTTTTAAGTATATTACGTTAATTTAAATTCACTGTTTAAATGTTAAATTCGCTGCTTCCTTTTATTATCTTTTCACTAACTTCGATTCAAACTTTCTAAATTAATGTCTATTAGGTTTAATTTACAAAGCATTGAAAGAAGGAACTAATTATTTTTCCCTTATTTCTATACACTCTCCTTGTAAGTAGGTAATGTAAAATTTAAATATCCAAAGAACAAAGCTCTACTGACAATTTTCTCTGAATTTTATGTTCTTTAGATAAAATTGAATTTATTTATGTATATATTATTAATAGCCAGCCAGGGTATTATTTACCTAAAACAATAAACTTAATTAAGATTTATTAAACTGAAGTGCATATCTCTTAGAAATTTAAAACGAAACATCTTCTTTAGTTGGAAGAAGATCTTAATAGTAAAATGAAAAACCTAAAACCCCGCTACAGCATGGTATTATGAGTAAAATTATAAATTATTATAATTTATTGGTGCAATTTAGCTTTTGGAAAACAACCTTTACTGATATCTTTGATCAATTATTTTACTGCAAACTGCAAGGTTTCAAAAATCACTAAAATTTAAAAACATTGAAAGAATATGTATTATTTGCTGTCAATGCTTGGAGATAACTGATTTTACCAATCATAATATTAGAACTTAGCTAGAACGGAAGTGTGCTTCTTAATAATGGTTTAAAACGATTAGAGATTTAATGGTTTTGACTTAAATTTTTACTGACTATTATTATTCTACCAGCTGACACCCACGCATTTGCTCGTGTATAATTTTATTACAGTCTATTAAATATGAATTTTTGAGTTGCGGCTTTTGTAGACCTTTGCAGCCTATTTAATTAAAATTCTACTATTTTTGTGTCACTAGTTGATGTTTTTATTTCGGCTAACCGACGGAAATATAGATAATTATGTTTTACTTTGTCTATAACTAAGAAATTCCAAGTACTACTGAAATCGTTCCTGTACGGAGTGTTTAACAATAATAGTATATGCAACGTCCTGTTGAAAATAGCCATGGTATTGTTCATTCATAATCCTGTAGTTTTTGAACAAGTTAACTTAATATGTTGTTATTGTACAGTGCTTTCATTTGAATTTGTCTCACTTTTAGATGGCTGTAAATTACTTATTTGGTGAGCTAGAAGGTTGACTAAAGAAGTACATTTTTGTAGTAAGTAAAGTAAAAGGTAAGCAAAGTAAAAGTTAGGTTTTGTGGTTAAGTCAAAAATTTTATAAAATGTGAAATGTCAAAATTATTGACATAACTTTTTTTTTAAATGGTATATGCAGCCCTATGATCAAATGCTCACTTTAACTTTTAACGTGAGTGTTTCCATGACAACAACCGAAAACAGCCTACTTGTTGATTTTTCACTGTGGTGGAGAAACAGCTTAGCCGTTAAAGTTATCGGATGTGATTGTCAGATTTAAGTGTCAGAATTCTTAACCTAAAATTAGTATAGATTTTAGATTTTAGAGAGAAAGTTTTATAGTGTGCGTTCGAGATACATTATTTTATGTCGTAAGTACCTATTTATATATTTCAATTGAATGCTTGTATACATATTTACATTATTACAGCCGTTTTTTGTAGAATATGGATTGGAATCAAAGTATTAACCAGTAAAGAACACAGACATGAGACAAAGTTTATTTCAATTGGTAACTGTGACAAGTTTTCACCAAGAAAATGGTAAAAGAAAATATTTGATACGTAAAGAGGTTAGTTACTAAACAATTATATGTATTTACCTACTAGGTACTTCACATTAAATATACTTTTAATTACTTTAGGGCTCCTAGTGGGAATAAAGATTATTAGTATTTGTATTTGTAGTCCGGCTTACACTTATGTATTAACATCAGTAGAATGTGTTTGCTGCATGAAAATTAAAGTAGGCACTCAATAATTTATCTGCTTAACAGAAATTGAGAACAACTTGTGTCAGAAAACTCACTTAGAAAAAAAAGAGATTATGGTATGAGATGCTTTTCAACTAGACAGATAACTCAAGAGATTAGTCGCAGTGAAAGCAAAGTATGTATTGTATAATTTTAGTTTTTTTTTTTATTTTAGCCTTTTTCTCAGTGATATAATGTGATGTTATAGGATATGACCAACCTAAAATTACCAGCACATATCAGGACTCAAGAAGATTCCAATGTGATTAAACTCGATTCAATTTTATTCACTAATAAAAGGATCATTATCTAATAATGTGAAGGTAGGTCCCGTCTTAAAATATAGTACCTACCTAATTTTTTATTAGTATTGCTCAAACTTCTCTACTAGCACAGCTGCTTACGATCTCTTGGAATATATTTATAAAACAATAGATTTTAATTACTATACTATAGCTCTATTTGTTCAATAATAAGATGCTTACATTTACTATAAACATAATAAAAAAAAACCAATAGGGGCTGTTGAACAATGTCTGGAGAGATTTTTGTAAATAACCATTTTAAATTTGTAATTACATTACATTTAGACAATGACAATTTTGATAAAATTACACATGCTTAAAATTGTAACAAACATTTAAAATTTAACACTGAATTATTCCTTTATCAGGATCATCAAAGAATTCATTAAGGTTGTAGAAGGCCTTACTGACTAGATATTTTGTTAAGGTATATTTTAGTTTATTCTTTGGCAGGTTTCTAATTTCGTCTGAGAAACAATTAAAAATTTTTATAATGCAGTATTTTACATTTTTTTGGAGGTATGTAAGTATAGTTATAATTTTCTGGTACTAAATTACTTTTATGGCGAGTGTCATAATCATGTTTCACATTAAAATCGAGGAAAAGATCCCTATTATCACATACAAATATTACAGAGTCCAAAATGTACATTCCTATTACCGTCAGAATACTTTTTTCTACAAAAACAGACCTACAACTTTCCTGCTGTTTCATCCTAAAAATATTTCGGATGCACCTTTTTTGCATGACTATAATTCTGTGTATTTCCGTTGAACTACCCCAAAATATCACTCCATATCTTAGCCCAGCGTTTGACTGCGTCGACACTGCCATCTTGCTCAGAAAGTTGCATGCTATGGGAATACGTGGTAATATTTCTGACTGGCTGGAATCATTTTTCTCTAATCGCCAAATAAGAGTAAAACTTTAGGGCTCCTATTCGGAGAAACTAAATATCAGATAGGGCGTTCCCTAAAGAGGCGTAATGGCGTAATCTCTCCCTTGCTTTTTGCATTATTTATAAACGATTTGAAAAAATGATGCAACAGTAGTCATACCTGCTTCTACACTTAATCAACTACTTGAAATAACTTATACAATTCTGCTTAGATTTTCTGTTTGGTGCCAAACAAATCATCTAGTTGTTAACACAAATAAAACCCATTACATGGCATTCTATAAAAAGCAGCAGGTTCCTGATTTATACTTAAAATTGAATAATAATTTTATTACAAGAGTAGAACAATGCAAGTTTCTGGGTCTTCACCTAGACTCACAATTAAAGTAAACAGCCCATGTAGACAATGTTGCTGCAAAACTAAACTGCTTATTATGCCTTTGTCAACTTAAAAACCTTTATGAACCCCAAACAATTGTTAAATATATATTATTCTTTGGCCCACAGCCACTTAACTCTTCTTGTGCTTTACTGAGGACATACTACTCAGAATTTCAAAGATTATTTATTCTTCAAAAAAAAATTATTCGTAAAATCTACTCCTTAAGCCCACTTGAGTCATGCAAAGAAACCTTTCGGCAGCATTAGATTCTCACACTTCCAGGTATTCTGATTCTTAGTGCACTGATGTTTGTTAAAAAACACTCCTACAAGTTTTAATATACTTCAGATATAACACTAGAAACTCAAATAAAATCTATATTTCAGGCTACAAAACATCATCATATCGGAAAAGCCTATCTTAACTTCTAAAAAATGTCCTAAGCTCTCTTTTAAAACTATTAATCGATGAACACTCCTTGACATAAATATCTCGGTAGATCATTGTACTCTTTAAGACCTTTAAAAAATAAAGAATTCATAGCTCTCCTGGAATTAGTCCTCTTGATATAAAAATCATTTTTATTTCGAGTAGGGTATATATGTACATCACTGTTATGGGCAATAAATCCACCAAGGTAAGATGGGAGAAGACCATTTAATAACTTATAAAAAATCATGGCCAAACATTGTGTGTCAGAGGTTACAATGAGGATGGTATATATTTGCCATCTTCCACTCAGTGATATCCTATGCAGTCCTGACATGAGGCTGTGCAAGCCAGTCAGGGCAAGTTTTTGGTCTGCAGAGGATAGTAGTTTGAATAACTCTAGGACTAGGCTGGAGAAAAAACTGCAGATAGGCATTCATACAGCTAAAAATTCCCACTTTTCTATCTCAGTACATATTAAAGTGCCTGTTACATGTCAAAAATAATGAACAATCTCTTACAAGACATAGAGACGTGCATGAGTATGAAACCAGGAGCAGAGATGCTTTGGTTCCAACATATTGCTGAGTGAGAAAGTGTCAAAGAAGACCAGATTCTACTGTCATCCAAATTTTTAACAAGTTGCCTAATAATATAAAACAACTACCACTTTATGGGTTTAAAAATAGTGTTACCTCGCTGCTCATCTATAACGCTGTATAATAGTGTGAAAGAGTTTTTAACTTTACATTTTAAACTGTTTGTCGAATTTTTGAACACTACGTTTTAAACTGTTCGTATTTGGATGTCTATTTGTGTCCTTTAGCAGGCAGCATTTGACAATATTATTTTGCAGTCTTTTAGAAATAGGTAAAATCTTGAAGATTATTTTAAAGATGAAATGACAAAGGTCGAAATTGGTCGAATCCTTATTCGTTTTATTTTGATTTGAACACAACGTTTCGGTTGACTAACCTGACCTAATCGTTTGCAAGTGTAAACTTAAAATTGATAAAAAAAAAGTGCTAAGGCTTATCATTAATAATTGGCTGTAGTTAACCCTACATAAAAGGTCTCGCTTTCATCTACTATAAACTATATAGTATATTATTCGACGTTAGTAATGTGTAGACATTTTAGTTTTTGCTTTCTGCCATGGGGATAATTACTATAAAATTTAAAAATATGTTAAAATAAACTTGATTTATTTTTGAATTTCATTCCAAAATTCTCATTCAACAAACCTTTTTTGAGCAATCATAAAAGTAGGTTTGTCAAATGGGAAACTTCAGGAGTGACATTCCAGGATGCCCTGTAGCTAGGTAAAAAATTAATTTGTAAAAAGCTGTTACCAATTTTAGGTTTTTGGAATATCTAGTTGCAGTAGATAGAGAAAACCCCACCACATGAAACACAAAGCCATGAGACATGACACTAGTTTGCTGCTTCCAGTTGTAATTTTACGTTATAAAATGTAAATTTGGTTTAACAATTAAGTTACTCCTGTAATTTTAGATATTAATTTAGTAAAACCATTATATAAACTATTTTCGTTGTTGCTTATTTATTTATTAGCGAGCAAAATCACATTTACAATTTTTACAAAATCTGGTACCTAGGTAGGTACTGCTAATAATATTCAACACGATTGTCAAGACTAAAATAATATCGTATCAAGAACTTGCTAAATTTTTTTTGTATTTTGGTTTCACGACAAAGCTACAATATTTTTCAGTTTAAAAAGAAGTTAGTTAACGTTAGAATTTTATGTGTCACTTTCTGCTTACTAAAAAAAGTAACCCAAAACTCAAAAGAAACTTGTTCAAAACAAAATCGTATTCGAGAGTATTTTATTTATTATTTGATAATTATTATAAAACTGTAACCTTGATTGTTTAATCCTTTTGGTGATGTTTTGAGACAGCTTCTTTATGTAATAGTAAAATTAGTGTGAAAACTAGAAAATTTTCGATCAGGAAATCATAAGTATACTGTTCCCTGTACCTCCGGAAAAACGTGGTAATTTAACCAATTAATATTTCTTTAATAATTTTGAGTTGACCTTGTTCGTTACTGACCTCGTCCCATTTTAATTAATATAAAAAAAATATATATTAAATCCGGTCCCAAATCAACATATATCTCCACCTAAAATAAAAGTAACTAGAATGTGATACATGCCATAAAAATGTAACCTCAACTAACTTCTTTCTAAACCGAAAGATACTATACCTACTGTTTTTGCGATAAAATTTTAAGGAAGTCTCAGAGATACCTTCATACAGGAAATATAAAAAGAGTCATGTTTTAAAACAATGCTGTTATGTTAAGCGATTCTTTTAGAATTTTAGTATACCTAAAGTTATCTAAAAGTAATTTCTATAATTTAATATTTTTATTATAAATATGGGGCTGTACCCTGTTCCTGTCGCGACTTTACTGCAGTCTAAAGTTTATCCATTGTCCATGTTTCTGACACTAATTGCTTTAATAATTTTTGCACCTCAGAACATTTTAGGTATTTTTAAATTCAACTTCATTGGCATTCTTTCCTTCTACATCTCAATTTCTAATCTTGCCCATTCTATACTAGTTCTTCGTATTGCATCCAGCTGCTTCTGCCTCATTTGCCTACAAACAAAAAATAGTAAAATAACATTCGAACTTATTTAAATATTTTTAGTATTAATTTTGCTCTAGGCTACCATTCCTCGATAGTAATATTTTAGTTTCTGAATTTTACAGGTGCATATGTTCTTTGTTAGGATACTGGTAGGTATAAAAATAGGACTGAATGTTTTTTTAATACTAGTAGACATCATCTCGATCTAATCAAATTATTAATAAAATGGTAAAAAAAAGGTTTAATAAGATAGAATGTTGATATTTTTATTAAAAATAAACAAAGGAATGCTCTGCATAGGATAGATAGGATAACTAACCTGAATCCTTACCTTATGAGATATTTTTACAAGCACTTAGGTAAGTAAACAACAAAAATATCTACTCTCTATTCTATTTCTAACTTTAAAACTGTTGTAAATATTTTAGAAAAATGGATCAAAGCCCAACGAATACCAAGGGACAAAGCCCTTACTCTCACTTTTGTATTCCTACCTGGGCTTTTGAATTGTGACCCTAGTGGTTCAATTTTTTATAAACATTAGGTACCCACTAAAAGATCTATAAATACAACACAAGTTGTGTAATTTGTACGAAACAATACTTGGTTGATCCTGGTTTTAATAATTATCTAGTATCTAGCTACCTAGTTTAAAAACTTACCTCTATTAGGTATAAATTGTTGCCAAAGATGAATTAAACTGTAACATCATGTATTTTTCAGCTTGTAAATTATAGGAAACTATTTGAAGGCTTCAATAAATATTAGAAAATGGTATAATTCTTATATTTTATTCACTTCTACGTGTAATTCAGTAGCTGGTACGGATTTAGGTAAATAGAAGGAAATCTCCTCGAAATTCTCTCCTCTCATGTTTTGTTATGATCTAAAAGGTATAAAAGTCACTATAAGGGAGTTGTAAATCAAATCAAATCAACTTTGTTTAGTAATTTCAAGATTTTTAAAGTAAAATAATCTGAAAGTAAAATCCTTTGTAAAAATCTATACCAACAATGTACTTACAATTGTGTTTTTAACTTACCGTTATTAATATATTTCCATTTCTTTATAAAAAACGAGCTAATACATCTAACAAACGTTGCATTTTTCACCAAAAACTATTCGATTACTAATTTTTGAAGCAAAAATCGCCCAAAATCAACAAATATGTGAATAAAACCCAGCTGTGGCCTTCAACCGCTCGCAAAAGTTCATTGACCGCTTGACAACTTGACATTTCCAAACAATCTTCAAAATTTCCGCGATTGATAACCGAACTCGTCCCTGATTGGCTCAAATATGCTAAAGTACTCACTTTAAGGATTGCGTCACTCCTGTTTAGGATGACGAGATCGAGAATTAACACGACCGTTAACTGTAGTTGCATCATACCAAAATGGAAAATAGCATTGGATTTTAACCCACTTACTTTAATTTTGAAATTAACGGCTCGCGTTAACTTGTGAGTTTGATCATAGGTCTGATGATATGTTATTAAATATTTAGAAAGACATTCTTCTTCTGAATACGAATAAACACCACATATGCCCTTTTTTTCATTAGTTTAGCCTAAATTATTATTAAAAATTATTAATTTATATTAATTAAAATTAAAATTATTATTAAGTATCATTAAAATTGGATTATTATTTTTGTTTCCAATAATAGTTAATTTATTGTCATAGTTTTTATAGTTTTATACTTGTGGAACATTTATTAGATAGATAGAGTATTTTCTGGTTTTTAAACTCATAACATTCTAGTTAATTACTGAAACATAGGAACAACAAACTTATTTTAAAAATTAAATTTTCAAATAACAAACAATTTAAAATTTTATTTAACGGAATAGCTATATTGTTTTGTTTTTTGTTTTTTTAATTTGTTGGTCCTAAGTTTTTACTAAAAATCATAGGCATCGTAACTATAGATCCGACACGCTATTCATAAATGCTATAAAATTGTGATACCAAAATCGTTTGTTGGCGAGACGCTCTGAGGAGCTAGGTGGGGCAGGGAGTGGGGATTACGCTGACTTTACATATTATGCATGCGACAAAACGCCAGGAAAACAACATCCGCTATGCCGAGTATTGTCGAGTCGATGCGGCTGGCCACGAAAATGATGAAATCTGGGCGGATCCGTTATTGCCGAGTTGCCATACTACAGATTTTTTACAAGGTTTTAGGCAATGTTATATATTTCCCACATCATGTTAATCTAGTTAATCATAGAAGTTAATACTTTTAACAGAGTAAGCCGAGAAAACTATGTTTTCTGTGGCGTAAGTCTGGCAAACCAAGTGGAGGGGAGCAGCTTGAATGTTGATTTACTTTACACTGGAATACATTGATGACAACACGTTTATTTGTTATTGTTCGGTCTAATAGTTACGATGTCCATGCTAAAAATTAACAAATCCATTATGTTACAAATCAAAGGACATACAGAGAAAGTACATACCGGGTGATGCATGGCTTAGTTAAACATAGGAAATCCCATGTAAATTTTGAGGTGGCTAAATATTGGCTTCCCTGTACATTTTAGAGAAAAATCGTATAATAATGTTTTGAAGAGGCCGATATAATAAATATATGTGCTAAGTTTGAATCGATTTTAATGAGCTAATCCTAACTTATTCAATTAAATGTGATGGCAAAATTACGAAATTTTCATAGTTTAGGTAATACAGCAAACACCAGCAAATTATTATTTGGCATTGACAAAACGAAAAGTAGCGTCAGTGACAACATTTTCATTAAACGCGCTTTAACTATAGCTAAATATATGCTATTCCATTAGTGAAAAGTAACTATGATTAAGTGGTATTATACAGGAAACAGTTTAAGAGCAGTGTCGGAAATGTTTTCAGTTCAATTCCCTGATAAGCCTACCCTTCAATTTCAATAACTAAACTTGTCATTAGCAAATTTGAATTTAAAGGCGCTATAATAAATAACTGTAAATGATTAACTCAGAATGTCAATAGAGTTGAAGAAAGAGAAAATAGATATCTTGATATTTTACTGTACGTGGAGAAAAATAAAATGATTAGCACGAGGAATCTTGGGCAAGCCGCAGGAAAACATCAAACCACAGTGTATTATTATATAAATTTCGTAATTTTGCCATCACATATAATTGAATAAGTTAGGATTGGCTTATTAAAACTTATTCAAACTTGGCACATGGTTTACTATATCGGCCTCTTTAAAAAATTATAATACAATTTTTCTCTAAGATGTACAGGGGAGCCAATACTTAGCCACCTCAAAATTTACATAGGATTTCCTATGTTCAACTAAGCCATGCATCACCCGGTATATTGAGTGCACTGAAAATGAAAGAGGACACGTGGAGCAGCACCTATAAAAGAAAAAATATATATTTCTTATTTTTGTTATTTAATAATGATAATAAACTTAAATCATCAAGGGATATTGCATAACATTAATAACACAAAGGATTGGTGATTGGTGAACAAAGGTATTATGGTAGATAATAAATATCGATTCTTCCACATAGACCGAAAGAAACATAATTAACATATCAATTGCAAAAACTATACAAAAAATATATAACTAGGTAATCTTAATTGACGTCTAAAACACGGTACAAGGAGAACCGGTATGCTCTTCCGCCAGACGAAAACTCGCCGAGTCCGCGCATGACGTCTTTGGATCCCATCGTCTGCTTGGCAAGCATATGATTTCCATGTTTATAATTGTAAATTAAAGTGAGAATTACAGTTTATGGTGTTATTTTTGATTTAAAATGTCTAGTTGTGCCGTAGCAACATGTAAAAACAATATAAGAAAAACAGTTGGTGGAGAAATTAAATACTTTAGATTTCCCAAGGATAATGAAATGTGTAAAGAGTGGATTAATGCCTGCAAACGACGAGATAAAGTTAATCCTAAAAATGGTAACTATAGTCTTATAGCTTTTGTGTACAAAATATATTGAACAAAAATCCTTTTAGCTCGCATATGTTCAGCTCATTTTACACCGGATTGTTTTGTTGAGCCTTCTTTTAAGGAAATATTTTTAAAAGCCACATCTAAAACCAAAAGAGGCCTTAAAGTTGATGTACTCCCAACTTTAAACATGCCCGGCAAAAGGACAAATAATAATAGTGAAATACGGTGTAATCGAATGGCCAAACGAAGAAAAATAAATAGTGAGAGTATTATTAATAATCTAAAGAGTATTAGTGCAGAATGTACTGAGGTTAGTTCGGAGGCACTCGAGAGATCAAAAGTATAAAGCCTTTCTAACAGTGATTTAATAGAGAGGAATGCTATTTTTTACATATATTTTTTTTTTATTTTGTAATTTATTGTTTCCACTATCAGAATTTATAATAGTGCCAACCTCTATAGCTAGGTAGCTATAGTATACATTGCGTTTTTCTACCATGGGCTTTTGCATGATAAATTTTTAACCGTATGCAGGCAGATTTGTATTGAACAAATATTATTAAAACTTGAGAATAGGCAAAATCCTGCATTGTTTTTGTTTGCATTTAATAATAATACAAATATTTTTTGTAGAAATGAGCATGGCGAAATTTTTCAGCTTAAACAACAGCTGCAAAAACTCTCAGAAGATATCTTAAAATTACAAAAGAAATTGACAGACTCTGAAAAAAAAGTTAAAGATATGGAGATGATGGTCGGAAAAGTGTTTACACCTGGTCAAGTAAAACATTTATTTAACCCTGAAAACAAACGTGTACGGTGGTCACCAGAAGATATAGCTTCAGCTATTTCTCTGCGAAGCGTAAGCCCTAAGGCATATCTATATTTAAAATCAAATGGCTACCCCTTACCGGCCCTTTGTACATTGCGAAATAGACCCATAATGATCACGGTAATTTACTTTACAATTAATTAAATTTTAAATTAAAAACTTACAAGGCTGTTCCCAAATCGTTGGGCTACCCTGTACATTCTACTAGCTTTACCCACGTGGCATTCGAAACATTACAAAGAAATATGTACCTATAGTAGTTGCAAAAAATATAAATGTAATATAATCTGTACTGAAACTAATTTGGATTTTATTTTTTAAATAATTCATTTCGTCGAGATTAATTTATTAGTAGTTCTGCAGGTTCGCGATTAAAGAGACCTTGACCTGTATATTAAAAAAAAACTCAACTATGTATATTATGTAAACCTTATTCACATTATTTTCCTGTGAAATTCTTATCTAGCGGCCGCCGTTTTGAACATACAGCAATTCTTGTAGCGAAATCAACGTACTTTATATGGACTTCATACGCGCCATCGAATCCAGTGACGTCACCGCATCAGGCGGCATGCGCAAGAGCATACCGGTACTTTATTTTAGTTTTATTCAGATTAATTTGTACTTATAAATACACCTTTAATATTTTCGATGTACGAGTTTTTATAACAATAAAGCACACATTTCAAAATTACAACTTTATTTGACAGTCATCTTTTACCTTGACTGGTGCCCGCAAATACGGGGCCATAAAAAGGAGAAATAGTTAAAAAGAAATCGGCGATAACCCGTAAACGGGCTCATCAAAAATATCTAAAGTTATTCTTTTGAATGTGGGTTTTAGTGCTCTTTAATAAACCTAAATAGAATTTTTCTCTAAAATAATTAGGGAAGCCAATAATTGAGACCCCATTTAAAATTACATGGGATTTCCTATGTCCCGCTCGACGATGCAACACCCGGTATGTTCTTTAATACACATTAATTTTTAATTACTTCATGAAGCAACTGCCCCCCTATGTTATAGTGGAACCCCATTTTGTTTAATTAACATTGATAGTTTATCAAACCTGTGTATTCACAATGTCACAAAATGTCAGAACGTGAAACAGTGAAGATTTCCTACCTTGAAAGGAGGTAAAAAAAAACATCAATGATTTATCATTTCCGCTTATTTAAATAGGGATTTTTTTTTTAATTTTTAACAGTCGCCATTTTGAAATAGCTTGGCAGAATCGCGTCAAAATTTATGAGCGTACTGTACGAGATATTAGCTTTCAAATGATGTATCACAAGCTGTATATTTCCTTTTAAAAAAAAGATCGATGTCGTCATATCTTTGACAAATGTCTATGAAAAACAAACGAATAAAGTCAAAATGTGAGCATATAATAAAACTAAATTGACGTGTACGAGCATTTTCCCCAAAAGTTACAGGTTAAGGCTATATTAATTTTATTCCGGACTTCTGGGCAGTCCTGTATAGGTCATAAGAATTCTCGCAAAAAGAAGAGTTAATCTCTAAAGTTTCGAATTAAAACAGACAATTACAATTAAAAAAATTAAAAACCAACAAATTTCCACGGAAATATTGCTATATACGGATCAAGTGATATGGTAGTTGGTACAAGGAAAATAGGGTGAATAAGGATAAGGGCAAAATAAAATCCCACTTAGCCAAAGACGCCGAAAGGAAGGTCATTAACCTGAAGTGGGAAACCAAGATAATGCTAAAATTGGGTATCTAGTTTCATACAAAAAATAAAACATTGAACTTTTCACCAGGTGTAAAGCTAAAATTCAAATCAAATATACAATGTGATTTAATCATATAGTGACAATATTAACTTGTCATAATGTTTTACTAGCATTTAGATTAAGATCATAATCATCCGAAATTTTCAGTATTGCATGTTAATCACTGTTAATATTATTAACTGCAGAATTTAATTCCAGTAGCGGAAAAGGAAAGTACAATTAATTGGGTATCGTCGGTATATAAATGATATTTACAATAGCTGAGACAAAATTAGATGTATAGATCGTGTACAAGAGTGGACCCAGTATGTTACCCTGAGGCACACTCCGTCCCACCAAGCGAGTATACAGGGTGGCGCACCGAAGACTTTCCACCCAGGTTTATTTTCTTGTTAATAAATAAATCAAAATTCGCTCGAACACGGGAACCTTAGTTCTCAGGGGAACATACTTTTTTGCTATTTTTCATCCCTCCTGCTTGAGCCCCTACGACGGGGTGGCTTTCACCCTTAAAATCTTAAATGAAAAGGAAGGTCGAGCGATGGCTTACTTTAAAAGAAATTAAATTGTCTTTCCAAGGGAACCTTGCTCGTTGACTTTGGCTGAGTACCTTTCGAGAAATTAAATGGTAAACAAATTTGTGCTTAAATGTAAACAAATAAATGGTAAAAAATACTCAAAAAAAGATACTTAACAAAAGGGATTTGTAATTTCACTTGTTCAGTCGAAAAAACTCAGTTTGTTTCTGGCATCGATCAAATTCATAGTAAGAATAAAATTTCATTTTCTTTTCATTTCAGTGTGTTCAATAATGGATTAAAATGACGTATACTCTTCAAGAAAGGGTTGAAATTATTTTACATTTCTTCAGGAGTACCGATTGTGCTCGAGCTTATAACGAATTCCATCTAAATGCACACTTGTCTCATACTTATGTGCTACAATTAGTGACAAAATTTCGTGAAACAGGATCAGTGCTAAACAAAAAAAGGATTGTTGAAAATCATGTAAGAAATGAAGCTGTAGAAGTTGCAGTTTCGGGTCATATTGCCATCGATCCCACACTTAGCACGAGTAAAGTGTCAGATGTATCGGGTGTTTCGCGTAGAACGATTCAGCGCAATTTAAAAACGCATAAGTTCCATCCCCATAAAATAAAGCTGGTTTATGAACTTAATGAAGACGATGACTATCGCCGTTTGCAATTTTGCGAGTTAATTAGTGAAATTATCATTCGCAATCCACAATTTATTTTTAACATTTGTTCTCCGATGAATGCACTTTTTTTCTTCACAGTATTGTCAATCGACAGGATTGCAGGTATTGCTCGGATTTCAACCCTAGAATTTTTAGAGAAGTGCATACTCAACATCCCGAAAAATTAAATGTGTGGGCTGGAATTTTTGGGAACCGTATTATTGGGCCGTATTTTATACCTGAAAATTTAACAGGTGAAATGTACCTGAACCTGTTGAAAACCACTATTAACCCTGCTTTAACGAATGCCATAGAAGAAAATGACCGTTATTGGCCAGAGAATATTTACTTTCGGCAAGACGGAGCACCCCCGCATTATGCGTTCCATGTTAGACAGCTTCTGAATGAAAATTTTCCAGGAAAATGAATTGGAAGAAGAGGTCCTATTGAATGGCCTGCAAGATCCCTCCACTGGACTTATTTTGTGGGGACATTTAAAGTCTAAAATTTATGCAACCCAACCCAATTCTTTGGAAGGCTTGCGACAACGAATAGTGTACGAGTGCAGACAAATAACTCCCGCAATGCTCCATAATGTTCGCGAATATTTTGAACAGTGCCTTTACAATTGCATAGAGGTTGGAGGTGGACATTTTCAACATTTACTGGATTGATACAAGCGGTAATAAATTTTATTACTTTTAAATTTTCTTTTTTTTTTAACCCTATTTCTCAGGAACAATTCAATCGATTTAAACGAGCAAGGTCGCGTTGGGAAGGCAATTGAATTCCGTTTAAAATAATATATCACTCGACCCCCCCTTCCATTTAAGATTTTAAGGGCGAAAGCCACCCCGTCGTCGGGGTTCAAGCAGGGGAGGTGAAAATAGCAAAAAATATGTCCCGCTGAAAACTAAGGTTCCCGTGTTCGAGCGAATTTTGATTTATTTATTAATTAACAAGAAAATAAACCTGGGTGAAAAGTTTTCGGTGCACCACCCTGTATATGAACTCAAAAACTCTTGAGCGCTCTCAGTGAAACCACACAAATGCGATACAGAGCTAAGGATCATGGTTGAATAGATTAAATGCCTAACTGTAGTCCAAATAATAAGAACTGAAACATCTCCAAATAATTTATTTGTAAATTTGATTTATTTTATTGTAAATCAATTGTTTTCCCAGGTTTCAGAAATTAACTAAAATGTGGTGACTTTACAAACTAGAAAATTTTCCATCTATCTAATAAATGCCTTAAAAGTATAAAACTATGACAATAAATTAGTTATAGGAAACAAAATAGTAATTCAATTTTAATAATATTTAAATTAATTTAGGCTAAACTAGTGAAAAGAAAGGGAATAAATAGGCATATGTTCGCATTTAGAAAAATATTGTATTTTTAAATATTTAACAACCCACGGTAATCTAGGAGAAAAAGTTCACATGAACATGTATCCGGAGTTGCCCCGTTCTTGATATTGTTGAATGTTTTTAGAAAAATCGTTCTTTTATAATTTTTTTTAAATATCCTTTTCCCGATTTTATTGAAATTTGGTACCGTTATTCATCATGATAAGGAGCTTTAATGACCCTAACTAGATTAAATTTATTAAGTTCAGTGGCGTCCCGGGGAACACGTTTACGAATATTATTGAACAAAAATGTACGCCGCTGACTCTTTTCTAATTTTGATATTTTATTTCGGATTTGCGAACCAATAGTACAACTTTCTTGTTCCTTGAATTGTTTTCGTATCTTGCTTCCTTTTCGAGAGCAAAAATAAAAACCAAAACAAAAAGAAAAAAACCAAAACACAAAGAAATATCTATATATTTCAAAGCCAATTTAAATATGAGGCAAAGGTAAGTTTTGATGTCTAATTTACCTGTTTTGTCAGGTGACTGCCTGGTCGCGTGGCAGCATTCTTGCTTCCCATGCTACAGGTATCTAGTTCAAGCCCGGGCTGGCCCAGCAGACTTTTTCAGTTTGCAGGGCACAGGTCACCATAGTACGTAGTGTTGCGTATGCAACACACACCGACAAATTCTCAACGGCACTTTAGTCTAGTAGGTACTCTAGAAACGGCATGTTGTCGAAGGGGGGATCCTTGAGCCAAATGAAGGATGATCAGTGGTGCGGATGGTGTATCTCGGACACTGCCTGATATTCGTATGGTTGAGGTAAGAACCCTGAGCAGAGAATTGGCGGCGGAGTCTCGAGTGCGCGGGTTTGATGCTGTCCCGGATGGTTCAAAGGTCCCCGCGACATACATAACTCTCTTAGCTGCACACAAGGACGTTTAAAGGCCGGCTCTTTGAGGTTTGTGGTGAGAGACGTTAATAATAAGAAGACCGTAAAATACTGTGCCGAGAATAATAACATCTGTCGGTTATATTGTGGTTGGGAACCCACGTTAAACTCTAGGTCCCGTCTGGCTGACATTACCCAGACGGTAAAACGGGGTTGGCAAAAAGGGTCAAAACTGGCCTACTTGCTTGGCGTCAATGCCTCCCCGTCCACTACTCCTACTACTACTACTACCGGTTTTGTCAATAATAAGTCATAAAAGAATAATATTCCAATTATGGCCTAGCAAATGAAAATGCTGAAGAAGCTGGGCGAATTTAGCAGGAACGTTATCCAAAGAAAGTACAGTATGGGAGTTTTAAACGTAGTACGGAACTTCCTGGCAGACCTACAACAGTAACCACGCCTGAGTTAGGAGAGGCTATATTTCGAGAGATAGAAGATGATTTTTCCACTAGTGCCAGGAAGGTAGCAGTGCCACTTTAAACAAGTGCATCAACTGCTTGGAGAGTTTTGCATCTTTATCAACTATACCGATACTACATTCAGTGTGTGCATGCTCTGCTTCCCCGTGATTTTCAGCCAAGGTTTAATTTCAGTATGTGCTATCTTATATTCAAAACGCCTGTACTAGGTGAAAACGACTTAAGAATTCGAATTATTGAAAGTTGCAATGCGGTACGAAATAATGCAATATGAGACGATTGCAATTGTGTGTTTTATCAGAAGGTGGCCATTTTCAACATTTGCTTCGATTAACTGTCGCATTTTTTTGTATCATTATTTAAAACAATAATTTTATTTTTAATTTAAATGTTTTCATTAACTTTGAACTACATAGGTATTTTTTGTACATGCATTAAAGCGGTCTTTATTTTTTCCCTATAAAGCGAAGCAAGAGAGAAAAACAATTCAGGGAACAAAACAGTTGTACCTACTGCTAGTTAGTCAATCCGTGGCGTACTTTTTCTGTCAATAATATTCGTTACTGAATTCGATCCATCCATTTTATAAAATTTTTGACTTGAGTGCATAAAACTTTTCGCAAAACCCTACAATTAATTTTTTTGTCGACCTTCTCAAAAAATAAGTATTTTACAGCCATGTTATTGTACGAGTGGGACAAATTAAAATGAAAATTGAATTTAAAGTTTAAAAAAATTAGCCCAATTATTCTTCGTTCGGTTATCAAAACATCAACTTCCTGGCCATACAGGGGAGATTAAACAAAAATTCTCAGATTATCAGTGGCCATCTCATATTTCGAGAATGGATATACCCCGAGGGATGCATGTGTGTATTGATTTATTTCTGAACAAATATTTTAACAAACTGCATAGAAATATGCGATAATTACGTTTTAAAAATATACTGTTTGTTTGGGTTACAAATTTACTTTTCTTCAGTCCCTATCAAATTTGTCAAATCGACATAAGTAATTTGAATAAAATAAAATGTTAACATAAAGCTGATAGACACATTATTATTACATTATAATTTTTGTTTTAATAATTTTTATATTAATTTTAATTAAATCCTATGTCTGAACATTTCAAATTTTGGATTTACAAATTTACTTTTCTTCAGTCCCTATCAAATTTGTCAAATCGACATAAGTAATTTGAATAAAATAAAATGTTAACATAAAGCTGATAGACACATTATTATTACATTATAATTTTTGTTTTAATAATTTTTATATTAATTTTAATTAAATCCTATGTCTGAACATTTCAAATTTTGGATTGATCACAAAATCCTTACCAATATGAACGTTAGTCCATTGCTTGGCACTGTAAACATAAACACAACTTAATACCAAAACACAGAATAGAACCAGTTTGATAACAATCATTTTATTATTATTATACACGATACACTACTAAAACCACAAATATTCATCCATCCAAAATTAACTATAGCCACCGATTTTCACCACAGAAAAAAAAGAAAAACATGATTTAATCTAATACGAACAGAGAAAAGTTAAATACATTTGAACTCTCAGGCAGCATTCGTATTTTAAAGTGCTATTTTTAAATATTTAATTTTGGATAGAAAGTGGTAAAATTAAGTCCAGTAGTGGCGCCGTATGTGTGCTATTGTTTTGTGTGGCAGCAGATGCGTTTCAGTGGCTATAGTAAACAGTAACAATGTATGGTCTAAATGATAAGGTTTTAGTTTTCTTTTATGTGTTTCATAGTTTAAACACAGTTAAATGAGACAAAATATTACCCGAACGACGAATTTGAGAGAAAATTAACCGAAATCCTACCCTTGCGTTGTCGTTATGTGAATTAATTGTTAGATTTTTTTCAACTCGTTTGTATTTAATTTTCCTTATCTGTAACTAAACAATATTATCCTCTAAATATTTCGTGACAATTTGGTTGCTCCTAGTTTTTATTATGACAATAAGGTTGATGCAGGCGGGCTCACACTTACCCTGCAAACCATCTATAATGGTATAAACGGCCTTAAACTTAAACTGTCCGCAGGTTCTGATGGTGTGCCTTCGGTGGTTCTAAGAGAGTGTGTTTGTACTGTCTGTAGGCTCCTGTATTTGATTTTTAAATCCTCTCTGGATTCTGGAATGTTTTCAATTTTTTGGAAGAATAATTTCATAGCACCCATTTTTAAAGCGGAGAAGAGGGAGAATGCTGAGAATTTTCATCCGCTATTTTAAAACTATTAATTTATTAAATCAACAACATGGATTTCGAGCTGGTAAGTCCACAGCGATTACCCTATTGTGTCATGGGGAATACCTGTTGGGTGCTTTCGAGACCAAACGTCAGGTTGACAGTATTTACACTGATTTCTCGAAGGCATTCGACAGGGTTAATCTAAATATATTGTTTGGAATGCTCGAGGCACTTGGGTTTAACACTCAAATATTGAAGTGGCTCATGGGCTACCTCTCTGGAAGATCACAGTAGGTACGTATCAATAACTATGTATCTGGTAAGATTGAGGTGACTTCAGGAGCGCCTCAGAGGTCACACTGTGGGCCATTTCTTTTTAACCTGTATATGATTGATGTTTCAGAAGTTATTCTGAACTCAGAATTCCTACTTTTCGCAGACGATCTAAAGCTTCACAGATCTATTTCATCCGCACTGGATTGTGCCTTTTTTTATGGTGACTCGGTTAGGTTTACACGATGGTGTAAGTTGAATGGGCTGGAATTGAATCCAAACAAATGCTATGCTATTGCGTTCGCACGCTTAAAGCAAAATTTTTATGTTGTCTACTCAATTGACGCTACAGTATTGGAGTATCGATCAAATCAAAGACCTTGATATAATTTTGACTCAAAGTTAACATTCAACTCTCACATCGAAACAGTGGTCAATAAGAGTATTAAGAAGCTGGGTTTTATTTACAGAGGTACCAAAGATTTATCGGTGAACTCCTATAGAATATTATATTATTATATGTCTCTTGTACGTATGACTCTTGCATACGGTTTTTTGGTGTGGTGACCATTCTATGGAGTTTATGTAGACAAGCTAGACAAAGCACAAGAAAGGTTTGTTAAGTCGGCTCATTTCAGAATGGATACAAATACTGATTATTATGTGAATTATTGCAGAAAGCTTGACATATGAATTTGCAATCACTGGAGGATCGGAGAGTGCAGTAAGACATGCTGTTTCTGTATAAGTTGGTAAATTGGCGGACCTACTTTTTTTATGATAAGGCACAGAACTGCAGGATTAATCGTTCAAGCGATTCACGGACAGCTTTCACATTTTTTACATTCTTGCTTTTAAGTGATTTCCGGAATGTCAACCCTTTATGCGGCACACTTCGATTTGGAAATGTTCAGAATAAATTCCTCTTGCATCCACACAATTTGGTAATTTAGCATTTTTTTTATTACATTTTCTGAAAGATTCTGTTTTTTTAGTACGAACAGCAAAAACATTTAATTTCTTGACGCCTTTAAAATAATTTTTCTACTCCTCTATTAGTAAGAACCTACTAGCCGTGTGCAAGAACAGTTACGTAATATATATATTTCTTTATTTTTTTTATGTTAGGATTAACCCTGTACATGTGAGCAGGAAACGATTCACGTTGGTCTTGAATCTTTGAATATTATATTCGTTGGGGAACACGGCCTCACGGAGGTCGTTCCAGAATGATGATGTTCTCCAGATAAAGAAGTTTTTAAATAGTGTCGTTCGTGGGCACTAAGCTGAACTACGTACGGGTGGGCTGCAGTGGCTCGCCGTGTATTTCTACCATGCACCGCTCTGGGTGGAATCAAGCGGGCAACCTCAGTTGGGCACGTATCATGAAAATTTTTGTAAATTGCCAAATTGCCTTCGATGGTAAAAGCTATCCAGGTTCTTTGTGAGATCATGCTCACCAATCAAGCGAATGGCTCTTCTTTGAACAGAATTCAGCACTCTTAGGGTATGTTTAGGAGCAGAACCCCAAATATGTAGACAGTACTCCATCGATGGCCGAATTTGGGCTTTATAAAGAATCAAAATTGTCAGGGTGTATAGAGGTTCTTATTTCGGAAAAGTATTCCAAGCTTCTGCGAAGCCACAACGTGACTATACAGGGACATATTGTCACGCCCTGTGTTTGGGGTGCAACTAGGGGCGTAAACCTAGGATCGAAAAAAGAAACTAATATTTTAAAAATCAAACAATTGATTTATTCGGTATCAGTGTCTTTCACACTGTGGTCAGTGTAACAATTCTAAAATTGATATTACATAAACTTGTTAGATGATTATGGCTACAAACACCTATCGGGGGCTAAGTATTAAATTGCACTTACATTAGGATGACTATTTTCTCGCCCTCCATAGTACACCGTGTATCACAAAAGGAACCGCCCTTAAGCCGTCGACCGAACTCATCACTGTCTCGACATCGAGTCCCTTTTCCTTTTCGGAAAAACTCACTCGACCTCAAGCGCCGGTCATCTACCTTGATTTTCGCTGACTTAGTTAGTCGGCATAATTCGATTCATTTTAAAATAATTGATTTCGCTTAGGTGAGATATAATACTCCATAGATTCCATTTTCAAGTTTGTTTATTAAATCGACTACCGGATTTAATTTACAGGGTAAATGACTTAATTTTATTAAAGAGGTGCAATGAACTATTTTACTTGAATATAGAACTATGGAATATTATTTTTTTTAATTATTTCTTTTGTGACATTTATTAATTAACCGTTGAATGTGAAGAGAATAGTCTCGCTAGTAAGCTTGCTTTTTCTTGTGCGTGGTCGCAATGGTGCCATCAGAACGTGTTAGAGATGGAATGGTTGAATTGGTAAAGTTCTAACTGACCTCCTTAATTACCAACCAAAATGGTACTGATCCATTAGAATATTCAAGATGTTTGTCTCTGATTTTCTGGTTGTGGGCTTCTTTGCTTTGGTTTATCGTTTGGTCACATTGGTTTCGAGCGTTAACAATAATGGTTTTGACGCATTTGTCGATAGAAATAATTCTCTGATTTTGCAGCTCGTTCGCAATTTTTGGTCAACCAAGGCTGACCGTTAGAAGGGCCCTTTTTTGAGAAAGGGATGAAGGCTTCCTTGCGAGTATAGATAACCTTCGATACTTCTTTAGCACAGATGGATGGATCGTCAGAGGTAAAACAAACGTTCCGTAAAGAAAAGGTTCGAAAATGGTCCCTTAGGTCATCCCACTTAGCTGATGTGTAATGTCAGATCCTGCGTAGTTTAGGAGGCTGTTCGGCACAAACTGGTAGTTTATTCAGTGTTGAAATAAGGTTGTGGTCAAACGTTCCTAACGGTGGCTTCACGGTTACAGTGTACAAGTCCTGGGTTGAAGTTAAGAAAAGATATAGCAAACTAGCAAAATCACTTTCTCTGTCTGGAATCCGAGTCGGTTTATCCATGAGAGAATTGCTTGGATGCATCTTGTTTAATACAGTTTTTAGAATGAGGAATACAGAGTTGCTGCTTATCGGAGTTCACTCGTCGAATTATCAAATTATGGAATAAGTAGCTCACTTACACGGATGTATAGATTGTTTAATCGTTACAATCTGGATTGCTTCGCTGGCCAGTCCAATTTTGTAAGATTATTTCGAGAACTGCTCCTTGCAGAATTGACTGATTTATGGTTAGTATTGGTTTTTAGTTGTGATATGCTTAATTAGCCCCACTGCACTGTCTGTGTTATGAAATTTAAATTTATATTTATATTATGTGTTATACGGGAACTGTGTTTACTTCTGTTGATGACGTATTTAGCATTTTTTTTTGTTTGTTATATGTAGTATATATTTTGCAATTTGTTATAAACTAAATGGAGTATTCCGTAAATAAATAAATATTTCATTTTAGATAGAAATTGGTCAAAGTTAACTTTATGAGGGATTTATGTGGCTCTATTAGTTAGTTTTAGACAGAACTATTTGCCTGCAGTGTTCACTTCTTTTTATCTAAACTAATTCTTTTGATTTTAACAATACATAGCATAAAAATAAAATTATTTGTCGGATAATGTGTTTATGTAAAATAATACACAGTATTCTAAATAAGTTTTTTTTGAATCGACCGGAATTCAAGCAATTTCTAGGCATTTTTTTAACCGGACTAGACCAGTAAGCATACAAGAGGAACTGAATTCTTTAGATTATTAAATATTTCCCTGACTATAGTTTTTTCCAATTGTCTAAAACTATACATATACAGGGTGTAATTTAATTGAGTGCCGATACTTAAGGGTGATAATCTATGAATGATTCTAAGATAAAAAGTTCATATGGACATATGTCCTAAACCTCTTCATTTTTGAGCTACAGGGTGTTAACATTTTAAGAAAAATATAACCTTTTTATATAAATCACTCTTAGATATTTTTATGAAATTTTGTACATACCTTTTAATCAATAAGGAGCATTTTTTGACCTAACAGATTTATAAAAATTTTTACCAGTGACGTCCGTACGGGGTTTGAACTGAATATTTTTAAAGAAAAAATGGATACGCCACTGCTTTTTCTAAAAACGAAACTTACTTTTGAAATTCTCATTTATTTTAAAGCAAATTTCGTTTATAAATATTTTATTTCAAAAATCGCGATTAATTTAAAAGGAAAAATTCCAAACCTTAAATCGAAAGCGAAATGACAAGAGAAGATAAACAGAATAAAGAACCCACATTATTTACAGTAGTTGTTCGAAGTGTCGTCCACCCACACGTATGCAAGCATGGACTCTTCTTCCCATAGACTGACGCACATTTTCGAAGATTTCCGGGGTGTTTCTTATGGTTTGGCAGCATACTAATATACGATTTCGTAACTCTTCTTCGGTATGAATCGGCACTTGGTACACTAAGCTTTTCAGATGCCCCCAGAAAAAATAGTCTAAACTGTTAAGGTCCGGAGATCTAGGTGGCCATGGCTGCGTTCCTCCGCGACCTATCCACCGATTGCGATAGGTGTGATTTAAAAATTCACGCACTCGTAAGCTAAAATGTGGAGGCGCACCATCGTGCATTAGCCACATCTGGTTTCTTAATAATAATGGAAGGTCTTCAATCATTGGCGGCAGATCTTCTTCAAGAAAGTGTAAATATGATTGTCCATCAAGTCTTCTTGGGAGAAAAAATGGGCCTATCAAATAATCATCAATAATGCCAGCCCAAACATTTATTGAGAACTGTTCTTGATGATTTGATTCTACAATTGCATAAGGGTTTTCATCCGCCCATAAATGGTTATTATGGAAATTTCTTATTGAGTTTCGAGAAAAATTAGCTTCGTCGGTAAAAAGAATGTGCCTGTCAAATAACGGATTTTCCATCAGGTTTTGAAGAAACCACACACAGAAATTAATGCGCATCGGGAAATCTCTAGGGAGTAATGCCTGGACTCTTTGAATGTGATATGGGTATAATAAATTTTCGATGAGAATTTTCCAAACAAGAAAATGTGAAACATTAAATGTTGCCGCGATTTTCCTCGTGCTACTTTCGGGGTTCTCCTCAATTTCGTGTAAAATTCCTTCTTCAAGTTCCGGTGTTCTTACTGTTTGATGGACTCCTTTAGCACTGTGGTCTACTTTTAAAGTTCCGGTCTCGTGGAGACGTCTATGAATCCTAGAAAATGTTCTCGGATCGGGTAGTACGCGATTTGGATACCGCTCTTGGTATATCCGCCTGGCTTCGTATGCATTACCGTCTGCAAGCCCATAAATAAAATGCATGTCAGTTAATTCACTGTTTGTAAAATTTACCATTCTTTTATTATAATTTAACGTCTTACTGTAATAATAATTATTTAATAATGCAAAATCAATGCCAGGCCTTTTGTCTTTATGAAAAGAAACGTCAAAATTGATGTAGCTTTACCCAGCCTACTGATTTTTATTTGATTTGCTTTAAGAGGGCATTTAATATGGTTACCGTTTTTTTCTTTTCAAACGTTCAGTTGAATGTCACTGGTGAGTAGAAAATAAATTGTTGTCCCAAAAAAAGTGTTTCCACTCATGGTGGGTGCCAACCAAATTCAACAAAATAAATAAAAGCAGTCTCAATGAACCGAAGAAAAAAATGTTTTTTTTGTTTTTATTTTTTTACGCGAAAACGGTGCGTCGTACAAAAGTAAGTCCATAAACGAAATTTGCTTTAAAATAAATGGGAATTTCAAAAGTAAGTTTCGTTTTTAGAAAAAGCAGTGGCGTATCCATTTTTTCTTTAAAAATATTCAGTTCAAACCCCGTACGGACGTCACTGGTAAAATTTTTTATAAATCTGTTAGGTCAAAAAATGCTCCTTATTTATTAAAAGGTATGTACAAAATTTCATAAAAATATCTAAGAGTGATTTATATAAAAAGGTTATATTTTTCTTAAAATGTTAACACCCTGTAGCTCAAAAATGAAGAGGTTTAGGACATATGTCCATATGAACTTTTTATCTTAGAATCATTCATAGATTATCACCCTTAAGTATCGGCACTCAATTAAATTACACCCTGTATAGTAAGCCATTATCAAAATTTTCTCGTACGCCACTGGTCTTGTGCCGATTGAAACAAAAATTGGACGTTACACATCCGGAAAGTAAGTTAAGAGGACGCGCAGGCTTCCAAATTGCCCGCATTATCCTGTAAAATAGTACTTTTTCCGTATGGTTTTGTATGTTACAAATAGTTTTCCCAGCAAAAATTATTTCGATAAAAAATCGGGAAATTTTTTGCAATTTTTCACCACTGAACTGGTCTTGTGCGCCCTATATCTGCTGGGTTTAGCTAGTTTTCGATGTCCAAGAACCCCAAAAATCTACTTAGAAAATGCTTTCAGTCGATCAGCAACTTTAATTAAATTACTTAACATTTAATTACTAAACAAAACCAATTTCAAATGAAATATGTCTTATAAAATGGAAGTAGGCCCATAATTGGAAAATTTAAGTGTTGTGGAATTGAAACAAAACTGGAGAGTGTCGGAACATGCTGTATCACTTAAGGATATTAATTCCTTTTTTAAATTAATTTTTAGGCATATTTTCAAGTATTATTTGATTTTAATAAGAGCCGTTTCATGTGTAATATACTGACTTTTGAAGGAAAACATAATAATATAGTAATTTGATTACCTGATTAAGATTAGTCAAGTAATTATAATCAATTATTACATAAATGAATAAACAAATATACAGGGTGTTAATTAATGTCAAGTAGATATTTAAGGGAATAGTAAAAAAATACTTGTAAACATATTGTCAGAAGGCTTTATTGTTGATATAAAGAGTGTGAAAGCTTTAATTTTTTTTTAATTTTTTTCGTTTTTCTCCGACATTATTCGAGATAATTATTTTAAATTTGGTACACTTATTAGTTTTTAGAATCTTTACAAGAAAATGTCTGAATTATCAGAGGGAATATACAAAGTGTTACTTTTTTGCGCTACCAACAATTTCACTGTGTTTTTTGTGATACCCTGTATGAATACTGATCATATCAATTATTGACTCTCCGTTCTTTTCTCGCTCTTTTTATTTCCTTACATTTTTATCGTGCTTTTCATCGTTTTCTGTTTATTCTCGGAAATAGCCGTTGATGCAAACCAAGTATTATCCAAGTATTCCAAAGTTAGTTAGAGCTGGATAACGGTAGATGTAGCGTATACGCGACATCTCGTGGCAATCAAATGCATCACCTGGCCCGTCTAACAAAAATTAGTCAGAAACGGAGAAGCAAACTCCTGCAAAAACCCGGCGAGCCGGTATTCTTACAGAAGTCGGATTCTATAGCCGTACTGACGAGTTGTTATACAGCGAAACACGTCTGGGGATGAATCCGGCTAAAGGAAGCAACTAACCTTTAGATTTTTAGTTAGAGCTATTAAATGATGGTTGAGTTCACAGACCAAGAATAGGCCGATATATGTATTTTATTTATCGTTTTTCCAATGAACATTCCTTTGAAGCTGAACGACTCCATCAGCAGCATTATCCAAATCAAAGACAGCCTGATTTACGAACTTTTGCACAGGTACACATTTCACTAGGCCAAAACGAAACTTTTAAAAAATCCACTTATTTGGCAGGGGCACATCGCACTTCAAGAATTGTAGAATTGAGAAAGTAGTCCTGAATGCTGTAGAAAACGGACCAGGTAGAAGTACAAGAGCGGAAACTTTAAACATTTCATCTGTGGCAGTTTTGGTGGATAATTTGACGTATCCTTGTCATATCCAGACAGTCCAAGTTCTGCTCACAGGCCATTTTCCACCCCGATTAAATCTTTGCTAGTAGTTTAATCAACTGCATGTTGGCCCAAAATCCATTGTTTGGAAATAAAATATTTAGTGATGAAGCAAGTTGTCATTAGAAGTTTTCATAACAATCATTTTTGTGCAGAAGAGAATCCTCATGCGACAGTTAGTAGATAGTAACTTATTTCCAGTATTAGTTTACAGCAATTGTGTGAGCTGGCATTATTGATGACTAGTTGGTGCGGTAATTTTTCCTGCCAAAAAGATCAGACGGGCAATATTAGCGTTAATTTCTAGAAGAGGAACTCCCGGTGCTGTTAGAAGAGGTACCACTTGAACTAAGAAACCAATTGTGGTTTATGCATGATTGTGCACCGCCTGATTTCAAAGTTTGGTTGTAAGGGAGTTTTTAAATCAACACTACAATCATTGGATAGGTCAAGATAGGCTTCAGCCATGGCTCCGTAGGTCCCCCGATTTAAGTTGTCCAGGTTATTTTTTATAGGAACATTTAAAATCGTCGGTATACAGACTCCTATCTAGACACAGGAAGATTTAGGAAGCTAATTGTGGTTTATGCATGATAATGCACCGCCACATTTCAGTTTAATGGTAAAGGAGTTTTTAAATCAACACTACAATCGTTGGATAGCTCGAGGTAGACCTCAGCTATGACTCCCTAGGTCCCCCGATTTAACTTGTTCAGGTTATTTTTTATGGGGACATTTAAAATCGTTGGTATACAGACTCCTATCTAGACAGAGGAAGATTTAAGAAGCTAATTGTGATTTATGCATGATAATGCACCGCCACATTTCAGTTTAATGGTAAGGGAGTTTTTAAATCAACACTACAATCGTTGGATAGGTCGAGATAGACCTCAGCCATGGCTTCCTAGGTCCCCCGATTTAAATTGTCCAGGTCATTTTTTATGGGGACATATAAAATCGTTGGTATGCAGACTCCCATCTAGACAGAGGAAGATTTAAGAAGTTAACTGTGGTTTTTGCATGATAATGAACCGCCACATTTTAGTTTGATGGTAAGGGAGTTAACAAATGAACACTACAATCGTTGGATAGGTCGAGATAGACCTCAGCCATGGCTCCCTAGGTCCCCCGATTTAAATTGTCCAGGTGATTTTTTATGGGGACATTTAAAACTGTTGAAACACAGACTCATATGCAGACAGAGGAAGATTTGAGTAACAGAATTATAGCTTCATATAAAATAATTCGCAATACTCCTGGGATATTCGAGAGAGCTCGCCAGTCTATGAGACTTGTTTGCTGCATATTAGTAGGAGTAGGTAATTTTCAGCAGTTTTTATAATATTTTTAGTTTATCGTGTAACGTCAGAATTAAGGCGGCGTATATTTCTCCATTTCTAGGAATATTTTGATCTAACAAAATCGACAAATCTAAATGAAATCGATGAGATTTTTAATTTTTAATTTACAATATTTTTATTTCTTTCTTAACTGCCGTAAGGCCCTTCACATTTCGAATAATAAATTAATATTAAATCTTGGTATCATTTTCGATACATTGGGGTGGATATTATATTTCATATTCCTTAAATGAAATATTGTAAAAATCTAAGAGACAAACCTAAATATGAATGATAAATATCATTTCATATAATTTTGCGTATTCTCACGTACATCTTACAAGGATTATACCACAGGTATTAAGAAGTTACAATTCCTTATTATGGAGACGACTAAAAAGTAAATTTGGTTACATTGTTAAAATTAACTTTACTCCAAAAACAATGATAATTTCGTTTGTTAGCCTGAGAAATTATTTGTCGTTACCTATTGCTCCACTATTGGCCTTGGTCTATAATAAAAACAGCTGAAGAAGTTATTACATGTGGCAAAGGCAACAGTTTAGGTACTAACATAAGATCAGGTACGTAGTTAGGCAACTGCATATTCTTCTTTTGTGTATACAGGTATCTATTCTGGTAACTACCTGTCAGTTTATCAATCTCAGTTTCAAAGCACACTAGGTTACTTCGATGTCAGTCGGTAGGTTACACTCGATGCTCGAGCATTCAAGGTAAAAAAGAAACAAATGTGCTGTCATCAGCGAAGCTTTATGTATATAGGATTTTTAGCAGTTCCACAATCACATTGGCTACGAGACGTGAACATTTTCAATATGTTTTGTGCAAACTTAGCTGTGCAATACAACGAAAATGTTTGTATTGATGAAGGCAATTTTAAACGTCAACATTTTTAATTTGTATATTACTTTTGGCTATATTAGTAAAATATTAAAAAAATATATAAAGTTATAGAATAGGTATACTACATAACTCGAGGGGTAAGCCTTCACATTCTTCCCGTAATTTTCGAAATCGTATGTAATAAGCCACTCTTGGTATTTTTCTATTGCAAGTCCGGTCACGCACGCCGCCGTGGTGGCGAAGAAAATAAGTGGCTATACATCGCTCTTTCTCCGTTACTAGGTAACGGAGTTTACATCGACAGAAAAGAAAGCAAAAATTTTAATAATTTCTTTTCTTTTTTTCTAAACACTTTTAGAGAAAGTATGGTCTAGAACTCATATGGAATGGCATTTTCTACTTGTTATAGAATATACGATCAAATATAGTGTCACAAAGGGAATAATCAACAAGAATATTTTCTCAAAATAATTCAAAACTTAAATCAATATTTCATAAATCCACTTTAGTAAAGAAACACTCAGTAAAGAAATCAGCTTCCCATGATTTATTACTAAATGTATAAACACGCCAATCAAGCCGATTCAGCAAGTCAGCAGGAAACAGAGGTGCTCGACCTATGCATTGGATCGCTCATTTCTACGTGGATTGACGAGAGATTGAGATTGCGCACACCATGTAATAGCGAATAATGCTGGCGTCTTTCGATTTAATCTAGAAATGTGCGGAGAACTAATACTAGGAATGGAGAATTTCGATAAATGATCTCTCTTAGATATTATTATTTTTCTTGGGTGGGGGATCGAGCCTCTATTCTATTGCTGTCAACTTGCTTGATCGTCCACCGTATAGGCCAGATTTAGCCCCCTTGGACGTTTTTGAAAATCAAAAAAGGAGACCTTCGTGGACGTAGTTTTTTTCACGGACAATGAGAGCTGGAATTAGATTTAATTTTTTTCTTAACTGTTTTCTTTCATAGTTAGGAAACGGACTTCTGTTGCTTACTATGTAGGTATGTCAAAGAAACAAAACTTTAAAGGATGCCCAGATTGTCAAGCCAGAAAAGGACAACAAAATCGTAAGCCTATAGGACTCCTACAGCCGATTCCTGTGGGAACACCATTTGAAAGGATAGGCATAGATTTGTTAGGACCATTCCGCAAAAGTAGTTCACAGAATACAATGATCGTAGTAGCTACCGACTACGCCACACGTTGGGCGGAAACAAAGGCACTACCAAGTGGCAAAGCAGGCCCAATGGCAAAATTTATTCTGGAAAACGTAATAACAAGACATGGGGCACCCAAATATCTATTAAGTGACAGGGGAAAAGTTTTCCAGTCAGAATTAGTCAACGAACTACTAAAACAAATGGGAAAAATAAAACAATTTACAACAGCATACCATCCAAGCACAAACGGCTTAACTGAAAGATTCAATAAAACCTTAGCAGATATGCTCTCCATGTACACGAACACGAACCAAACAAATTGGGATCAATTTTTAAGTCACGTCACATTCGCGTACAATACAAGTCGACAGGATACGACAAAGTTGTTTCCATTTATGCTGGTATATGGGAGAGAGCCAATATTACCCACAGAAGCAAACATGACTCACTCAACAGACCCACTAAATAGTGACACCATAAGAGACACTGCATTAACAGTAAGAAACAAGGCTGTTGAAAATCTAGCAAGAAAACAAGAAATAGACAAACTCAGATATGACTCCAAACATAGGCATGTAGAATATAAATAAGGCGACCAAATAAAAGTATTCACTCCTATAAGAAAAGTGGGCAGAAGCGAGAAGCTACTTCTACGTTGGTTTGGTCCATATTACATAACAAAGAGAATCTCTGAAGTAGACTATGAAATTCAGAAGGGTGTATCGAAAAATAGCAAAAAGGACATAGTTCATGTCAGTAGAATCTTGCCATATTACGACCCCTGGACACCAATTCCCACCCCCGAAATTTAACCCATGTGTATATAAACCCCATATTTGTTCTTAATTTTAGTAAATAGGGACCCTGCTGTAACACAAAAATACAAAAATACTTAGCTATAAAAACATATTTAATGAGGCAAATAGCAACGGTGTAATAATAATCATAGAAAGTACATTTTAATATTAAGGTATCTAATGGCTCGGATAATAGCCATATTATCCACTTGGGATTTATAAATATAACATTATGTAATAAATACTAAAATAATTGAATCATAAAATTATCTTATGAAAAGTTCTGTTACATCTATCTATAGAAATGGAAGAATAAATTATAAATAATTTTTTTTATTTCATGTGTAAAATAAAGGAAAAAATTATTACCGACAGTAACTACTGTACTATAAAATGAAATATACTACTTACCTATAAAATTGATTAAATAATTATTATTAAGTAAATTTTTAAGGAAATAGGTACCTACTAATTATACCTATTAGATTATACAAGCATAAAAAATTCATAAATTATGGCAAATTATAACCTGCATTTCTTTACAATAATATCTAGGTACTTAAAATAAAATTAAGCTAGGTACAAAAAATATAATTAAATTTCGTTATACAAAACAAATTGTACTAAATAGGTCAGCGTCTAGACAGTCTCAGAGGTGTAAAAGGAGAAAAACTACCCAGATACAGATATTTCAATATTTTTTTTTATTATCAGGTCACTGTCAGCATTAACAAGTGGAACTATGCAGAATACTCACAGTGCTGGGGCTTTTTGGAAGCCCCTCCCAGAAGCCTTTCTATCTTTTTGCTGTATCTAGCATATCGCATCATATGTCATTATCGCACCAAAAAACAGCAATTCAAATGATAATACCAATTCACCACAAAATGGCGAAGGAATCGAAATGTCGGAAATTCCTTCGTCAAACTCGCAACACAACTGTGTAAAAAGATATTCTTTGAAAATACATGAGCACAAAGATCACCTATCACTGTCTTCTGGTGAAAAGCTTAATGCACAAATTGAATGTGTAGAAATATAAATATTTCTCCTAAACAAGGTATCGCTAAGTATGCCCTAGCATCCTTAAATAAGTTAATTTTTTCTCGTCAAGCAAGTGTTTTTACCTTCTTATTTAAGCCAAGAATACAGGTACCTACAAAAAGTAATTCTTGGATAAATATCATCGTAAATCACAAATAAGTTCCGGAACAACGACGAATAACTATGAATAATAATTAACATAACATATCCTTAGATATTATAAAAATGCTAGATTTTATATCAAGAATATAAGTACTTACAAGTAATAATTGAAGTAAATATGAAAAATATTGAACGTAGGTAGGAGACAGGGGTATACAACTCGATAGTTGATTTTCATGTATTTTCACAAATCCTACGTAATCTAACAATGCAACTAATTTATAATTTTGTAAACAAAAATTTACTCAAAGACAAATTTGGTATTGACTGTTAAATTTTTGATATACAGGGTGTTATGGAAATGACTTATTATTTTTTAACCCGTAAATCTATAGGTCGAGCCGAATTGGGGAAAAATTGCGTTAAATGGCGCTCGAAGCTAGAAATTCGAGAAAAATGCCTTCAAAAATTTAGCTCAAAACACCTACGCGCCAATGATCAAACAGCTGATTCGTACTACTTGTCAAAAAAAAAATTGTTGACAAAAATCTGACAGTTACTGTCAGATAGTCTTTAGATATCGTCAGCCCAAAACATGTGTTTTGAGCAGTGTTGCCACATTTACTACATCAGTTTCATCAGATAACCTTTTTTGAATATTTAATTTTTTCTACTTAACTTTAATATGCTTTAGTTTCTACCCTATTACACGAAAAATTGTCTACGTATTGCTCTAGTTTTATTTGTACATACCTTGAAATAAAAAACATATCGGCAAGAAATCCACGTTATACCGTTACCATTTCAAATGATTCTAGCGGGACATTTATTCACTTTAACAACACATTAACTGTTCGGGACATTATCAAGTTATTAGCTCTTTAATTCTGTGTTATTAATACAAGAAATTACTAGTTATAGACTTAGAAATACTTTATAACAAAATCCGGAGTGAAAACAACGCGACACACGTTTCATACGGTTATGTTCTTTCTCTTCTTCTGTGACTTCTGTTCTTCTTGGTAATGATAATAGCTGGCTCATTGTCGTCAAGACAGGTGGCCATTGCAATTAAGAATAATAATTACGGTATCCAATCCAGTCCTCTTAACTGGACACACAACATTTAAACACGATAGTCCAGGGGGCGGGAAATGTGATTTGTTGCTGTTCTGTGATTGGGTACTGAGCAGTTCAAAGTCAACGAGCGCATTCGGGAGACGAAACTGCTCCGAAGCAGTTCCTAAATCGTCTTGTTGTGTCGACCGCTACTTTTACGACACTTTCCAACATGTTACGGAACGGTCGCCATTTTGGGTAGCATCTTTCACTTCCGCTGCTTGGAGAGAGCGGTTCGTTATGTCAATGGGGAAATGACGTATGCAACAAAAGTTTGGTTACGAAGAACGTAGTAAATAGAATGGAGGAACAAAACATATACATTAAACAGGAAAACGTACTTTTTAACTGCCACCAAAGAGTTTCAACCAAGGGATGAGTATATTGGTAAGCTTCACAAAACAAGAAAGGTTAATGTTTGTTACGCACAGCTGATATGGATTTGACATTTGAACCAAACGTGATGATCTTTTGGTCGAAATAGTCGAAATCCATGGAAGCCGACGAATCGGTAGCGGTTGGATCATAACCGGTAACCACTGCGGAGCAGTTTCGTCTCTCGAATGCGCCCAATGGCTTCATATGTGGCTTCATAAATTTGTTTTTAATATCATTTCTTATTATTCATTTACTTGCAACGGCATAAAATTTGTTTGCGTTTTGCTGCTGGAGTGTATAGTTGTTGAATAATGTGATACACATGTGATGGGAATGTTTTGTGATGTGATAGTTTATCTGTGTAAATTTCCAGACATAGGGCTTGTTGTTGGTATCTACGATTTTTACTCAGCGAAGTATTATGATAGCAATACAATTTCATGGGGTGAGTAAAAACTATACCTATTGAATAAGGCGTGTTTAATTGAAATCGCAGTATAGTTTTTGATTTAATCTTTTTTAAAAAACCTAAAAAAAAGATTTTCCCGAATACTTGGCAACGTCGCAAGGTAATCAGCTGTCTGTAGAAATTCCGCCAATTTGTCATGTCAAAAACACGTGTTTAGGGGTAATGAACTTTCATAGAGGCACAGATGGTCCGGTTTTAAGGTATTTTACAAAATTCAAAATACTTCCGATTTTAGAAAAAAAAACTATCAAGTGTAACTCTAGGCCAACCCAGGAGTGGCCCCTTAAAATATAATAAGTCATTTCCATAACACCCTGTATATTATTACTTGGAGCAAACTAAAGTAATCACTACTTATATCATAGACAGTCTAAAGGACAATAAAGTCAGAATATATTAAAATAATTAGTTCACTTCGAACGGTAAAGAAAGTGCAGAATCACAGATTTATTTTTTTTTTTGAAAATTGCAAATATTTCAACAGGTTCAACAGTGGAATTTGTTACATATATACGCATTTCTTCGTAGTATATGTATTTTTTTTTACCTAATCTTAATGCTTTTTACAAGGCAATTTAATAAAAAAAACGTTTAATTTTATCGAAACAAATCTCGAGCACGTTTTTTTAAAGAGGAATGACCAGAGTATCTAAAAGATCAGGTTCCAGCTTTATAAAGCGACAACGATACAAATTTTGGCCCAATGAGTATATTGGCAAGTCCGTTCCTGACTTCCCTGACGATGTAAAACAACTATTGTACCATGGGTATATGAGTCTTTTTTGCATACATCAAAGGTTCAAATTTCATTAAATTATACATGTCCGTTTAATAGTTAGAACCGAAAAGGTAAGTCGCAGGGTTCCCCTTTGGGGCTCTGTATCTCCGTTAAGGGGCTTTTTAGGGATTTCTTTTCTATGACGAATTAGGGTTACTTTTACCTTCCCTATACGCTCCCCAGAGTACTTACCGGATAACCTGAATATAGTATCTATTACATATTATTATTTAGTTACCATTGAATCTTTTTTTCGGCTAAATGATAGCTGTTACAGTTCGAAAATTGCTTTTTCATCGTTTGGTTATCTATGTTAAATTTTCGGTTTTAAATTTTTAAGGTACCTACCTTAAATATTAATTACCTGTTAATAGTCAATAGTTCCATTTAAATCAGTTTAAAACCTTTGTTGATTATGTTTATATTCCAGGAATGCTTTGTATCTTGTAAGACATAGCCAAGTGGATTGATTTCTTCTGTTCTTTATTTCATACTATTTGTGGACAGGTCTTATTTCAAATCTTTGTTTTGATTGATTAGTAATTAGTGAACTGTCAAGTTATCAATAGAAATAACTTTTTAACATTGTATATAAGATGTAGGTAAAATTTTTTGATTGCTGTGATTCAGTGTCAGATTCTGTGGATTTTCACGACCATGTCTAGTTCATTGTAGCGTATTTTTGCGGTTGCGCTGGTTGACGCGCGTTGTCAAGGTTCTGTTATTAAAATGGGTTATAGTTCTTATGGATAGGTATGACTAATTTGTCAACGATTGTTTTGGTATCTATGTATGTTGAAGAGAGATTGTTATCGGCCCTTTCGACAATAGACACTTGAAGGGAAAGCACGTTTGTGGATGTAGCTCCTGAATTTTAGTTTTCTTGAACAGGGAAGGCTATCTGGTTCCGATAAAACACCCACAAATATATTAAATAAGGGCATGGCTTTGTAGTTTGCCTATTCTTTGGGCGGAATGCCGATTAAAATGCTTTTTCATCAACTTCAACAAGCGGTCCTAGACGTCATTTGGTAGATTGACCCTCGTTAGTTATTTGAGGTAGGCTTAAACTTTAGTATCTAAGTACCCTTGATGGGTCTTATGAGAGTTTTCTCTTTCATGTTGTACATCTAAAATTCGATTTTACGTTTTTTTCTTGGTAGGTGCTAAAAGTCCGAGTACTAGTTTTCTTTTATTGAAGCTGCCTGGACGCGGGACGTGCCAGTTGCCATGTACCATTTGGATTTTTGGAGACTAACCGTGTAGCAGTATTCACGTTAGCTGTTTATGGTAAATTTAGTAAGTTGTGAAAATTCTGAGGCAATGTCCGGACCTAGGCCTATGTGGCTGCCAGATCAGACTAAACAGTTGTTTTTTACAGTGTAGGTCTGACAGTTGCCATATTGTGCAAGGCCCTGTCAAACAGGGTGTGACATTTACTTATTCTTTTGATAATAACTTTGTAATTTAAACCTTCAGAACGTTTATGTCAAACCTAATACTACCACTTTTTTATTACATTTTACTTATCTACCTTACACTTTAAGTATCTATTGTCCACTAAAGTAAGAGGGGCTTGTATTTATAAATCCAAATAGCCAAGGGCCTAGCACAACATAAGAAATAAATATTTGTATAGGCCTCTGCTAAAATTTGGCTTTTATTTTAAATAGAGTGACTTTAAGGGACTTGAGTGAATGAGAGTTCGTAAGAAGCTATTTTAAACCGATTGTGACATAAGTGTTCTTTTTCCTAGTTTTTTTTCTCTGAGGCCAAACACTAGAACATTTAAATGCTTTTGAGTAAAATGAAACTAAGGTGGCGCCTTCAGGATTTGGCTTTAACTTATTTATTTATATAAGAGTGCTAAACCTCTCAATTTAGAAGCAAAATAGCGAACCTACCCTGAGTTGAGCTAGCTAAGGGGTGAGTTTTCAGGTAGCACAACATAGGTAATTTTTACGGACTATGGTCTGAAATATAGTCTAGTATATCCTCCAGGGCGTAGAGTTGTCAGAGTAAGAGTGGATAGGTTGCCTTGTTGCAGTATATTTTAGGTTATCCTAAGGTGAATACTGGCACCCGAGGATTTAGGGAAAACGTTACACTGGCACCTATTTATTTTGAGAAGGATAACATAATGTGGCAATGGCAATCTGTTGTCTTGGACAACAGGTTGTCACTATCCGCTGACGGTAGCTCTTTATGTGGAGGCACTAGGTCGTGGTCCAATACTTACACCTTCCCTTCGTCTTTGGTTGTCTTGGGCGCCACCTGGTTTGATCGATGTCCAAACCAGGAAAAATATACCGAATATCAGTTCTATTGGAAAATCTAAGCAACAAATAAAACTAAAGCTTTCCCACACAAATAATAAAGTTTTTATTGAATAAAAAAGGGGTTTAGGTTTATTGTTATGTTAAATTGTTTAAAATTTGGATAAGTTTGAATTATAAAATGAAATGATTGAAAAACAGCCTTTCTGGACGCAAGGATTTAAGTCACAATTATGTATAACCTCGGGGGAAGATTCTAGAACCTTTAAATATTTCGGTGGTGTATGGTTACCAAGGGAGTACCTTTGTCAAGATGGCTTAACATAAAAAATTAGTGATTAACCAGCAGTTTATTTAAGTGTGGTGACGTACTAACTAAATTAAAAAGGCAGAATGCACTAAATTGAGGTTTGCTTTATACAAGCCTTTTAATCCCTCGCTTCTGCTGGGGCAGCTATACTGGGCATGGACCATGTGGCTCCTGAATGCTGTTCATGATCGGCCAGGTGAAATCTAGTCCATACGTAGCTCGTAACCAATTTAATTAGTTCATAGGTGGGCCAACCGGAACCTGGTAGCTCAAGGGCTATTTATGTGAATGTTAAAATCCCATGTGGTTTCTTGACCTATTTAAGTGTGAAACGGCATACTCAGCCGAAACCAACAAAACACACAACCCCTAAAAAAGAATAGAAAGAAAAATTAACCCACTGAATTCCCAAAAAACGATACCTAAGAACAAAAGAAAAGAAAATAGCTTACCTCTAAAAGGGGGGTGAGACCTCGTGGTCTTTTTTTAAAAAAAATGGCTCAACAGCGACCTTCTTCTCTCAAGGTATTTTTGAAAGTAAAATGGAGGCCGCAAGATCTTCCAAGTAAGACGGTCTGTCTTACTTGGAAGATCTGGGGTCTTGGGGTCTCCCTTCTCTAGCAAAATCCGCTGACTCAAGGCTGCCAACTGGACACAAACCCCGACAAGGAAAATAAGAAGAAGAAGAGAACAAGAGTGACAACATAAAGGATCCAAACGATCAGAACGAACAAGGGTCTGGGCTTTTACCAGAACCTAAATTACGTAAGGAAATGAAGAAAGTAATCCTAAACAACCCCCTCTAAACATAAAATCGCCAAAAGTAGAAATGGACGGTCTGCGACTTGACCGAGACGCGAAACCGGAATTACATGGTTCACCTATGTGCGGCGCCTGATGCCATCAGCCACAGAAAACAGAAGTAGTGCGTTCGCCCCATATTTTGGCTATTGTTATACAACTAAAGATGATACCCCACAAAATAAATAGTGGCAATTTTAAAATTGCTACAATAAGACATATCTAGCTCGAATCAATTTAATTCACACCAATCAGAAATGGAATTGGTCTTGGATGGAGACCTCTAGATCATTAGCAAACGATAATATGTTTCTTTAAAGTAAGTGCGTAATCATTAATTTATTATTGAATTAAAGTTTAAATCTTGAAGTTACAAATAGGCTTCTACTAATTGAATAAGATCTAAAGCTGCTGCATTAAATCGGAAACGATAATGATTACTTTGAATAAAGTCGCTTTCAAAATGTATTATCGGAATGTTTTAATTAAAAAAGTGTAAGGTGTTAGGTTTAGTAATTACTAAAAAATAATTTTGTTATTGTTAAACCTACTAATTTTTAAGACAAGTAGTAACAAAGAATTAAATTTTAAATAGATCAAGCCGCTTAAATAAAGAATAATTTGTCAAATAAACCGATGAAAAACTGAAAAACGTCTGTCAACACTAACGAATTTCTTTATGTTTTAATAGGATTCACGGATATCTGGCAAGCGCTCGACATATTTTGTAACAACAACAATAAAACACAGATGCTAGCCTTAATACTGATACTTAAGAGTTTAAATTAAAATTGTATCATTAAGAGAAACTTCTGAGTAAACACATTTGTTTTTAATTTTAACAACTTAATGTGTAACATCAAAAAATAAATTCCTTTAAAAATAAATACTTAAAAAACTTCACCACGAGTTACCGGAAAATATTTTCGATAAATTTTAATATACAAGGTTGCTCAAAAGGATGACAAAAAGAAGTTATTTATTGCTATAAACTGACTACAGGCAACCTCACGTTTTAGTGCATTTTTCAATTTTATATAAAAGTATTGGCTACGTTTTTGTGACACCGTCCCGCATGCGATAATAGTAGAAATACAAATAATCGTATAGAAATTAATTGGACGAACAAATTAAATTTAAAATGAATTGTCGACCGACCCCCAAAATGTTGAATTTAAACACGGGAGAGAGTCAAGGGGATTAATAGGTCATTTTCAGAAAAATGGTATCAAAATAATTCATTGCTTACGGGTACTGAAAGTATGTAACAGTATGTAGCTATTAGATCTGTGGTCAAACCAAAACTAAACTGTTTTGATGGTCATTAATTTTATTTTCAAATGAAAAAGGAACAAATCTAAATTCGTAGTGCGAACGGTTTCGAGCTCTCCAAAAGCATGATTTTTTCTAGGAGCATATACCTCAGTCAACGAAGATTTCATTTATTTTATTTGGTAAGCAATTCATTTAACATTGAAAAAGTAGTCCATACTTGCAGTGGAGTTCGCATAATGCAAATAAAACAATCAAGTCTTCCTCCATAAAAATTTTTTAATGTAAAATGTTAGTATTGTTCCCTACATGTTTCGGGCGCGTAGTTGTCCATCTTCAGGGGACACTAAAAGGAGTTTTAAAATGGTAAAACGACCAGTTAAATCAGAATAAATAATGACTTACCCAAAATCGAGTTAAAACTTAAAAAATCTTTTTAGGAAAACGGAGTGCACTTGCAAATTAAATTGTCAAAATTGTCATGTAGATTGTATGAAGATTTTATGTGAATTGTGAAAATATTTTACTGTAATTAAAGATTTTTAAAATAAGACAATTTAAATTTTATTAATTAAAAATGACATAATGGTTTTTTAAATTAAATTGTGAAATAGAAAAATTCTTTAAAAATGCTCCGAATTAAAGGAAATTTGGAAATTAAGGATTAGAAAATGGATACGGATCGCAACCAAAACTGAAACTTCGAATACATTTTTGTAAATGAAGAAATTTTAAAAGTTAAATTAAAAGGGATAATCACCACCATGTTAACTATACACAAACGTGTCTTGGAGTGAAGCTTACTTAAAAAGCGGATGTGACATCGTGAGAAATGACCGCTGTCTTCAAACTTTTTGAAGTTTGTAGAATACCCAATATTTTTTGTTTACAAGATCCGAAAGGATCTGTAAATTATTTATGGAAAAGAAAATATGTTCTGATCACTGGACGCTTAAAGTACCTGAAGAGTGACCACACTAAAGACATCTGTCAACGAATGATTGAAATGTAAAATTTGTTTAAAAATGGGGTAATAAATGTCCAAAGGAGGGAAATAAGAAATTGCACTGATTATTTACCTCATCCATTATAAAAGCGGGTTGATTTTCACCTGATTATTCAGCGATAATCTCCCGCTCTCCGGTGAAAATCACCCTTGTCAAAAGTGAAAATCTCACCCGTCAGAAATCCAGCGATAATCTCCCGCTCTCCGGTGAAAATCACCCTTGTCAAAAGTGAAAATCTCACCCGTCAGAAATTGTTAGTTTTTTATTTGGTAAATAATCTTCAAAATACATTTCGGGATTGGGAAATAATCAGAAAATCATTCTCAGATTTTTTGCCATTAGGAAATCGCTCTCGGGCAAGCCCTCGAGCGATTTCCACGGCAAAAAATTATCGGAATGATTTTCGATAATTTCCCTATCCCTTAATATATTACTACAGACTATTTCACTAGAGTGTATTACACCGGCAATTCAGCTAACAATACAACTACCTGGACTGGTGGTCGACAAAATCAACCAACTTCGTATGGCCGCGACCATTTTTTGACATTTAGAGAAAAAGTCACCTGAAAATACAATCACTTTTTTTTATTTCTATGACAACAATTATTTAATTGAAGTCATGTCAAACTGACATTTTTGTATTAAAACGAGTTTATATGTGAAAACAAAATAAGTTTTTCAAGTGAAACAAGATTCTGAAGTAATTCTTCTAATCAAATAGAAGAAGCAGTGCGTAAAACAATACCCCAAAATACAGTGAAATCAAAGAAGTCAGCGTGGGGACAATTTTCTTAATTTCTACTGGAAAAAAACTATAAATTAGCAAGATATACTTCGCCGGAAGATTTATCAAAAATTGTAGAAGATTACGGCTACAACATGAAGAAAAAGAATGGCGATGACTATAAAGAATCAAGTGTAAAGTCTTTATGGAATACAAGTACCCAAATGGTCCAAGATAAATATTATAAGGAATTTGAAAGGAAAATTGATCCTTTCCAAGACATAATTTTCAAATCAGCTCGCTTGGCCAGAGATGCGAAGCGTCGGCAACTGCAGGCAGTGCCAGAAAAGAGAAAAGCAAGTTTAAAAGCATTCACATTGGAACAACTTTTGGAAATGGTGGAATGCTACGAAGAGAACAATCCTGACGGGTTGCAAAAAATTTTTTTCCATAATTTGCTCCTTTGAACTTGCCTGGCGCGGTAATGAAGCTGCAAAATACATTATTTTCAAAAGGAACTAACCTAAACTAACCTGACCTTAAAGGTAATTTCTCTGGACGAATTGATTATAATCCAATATTCTCGAAGACTTCCCAAGGAGGTTCAAAAGCGCTAATAAATAGTAAATGGCTAATAAAAAACAAAACCAATGAACGTGTATGTCCAGTCCGTCTATATTTGAAGTTAATGGATAAAAGAACAACCAATCCCTAGTTAACAACAGAGAGGCTATTTTTGACTGTCAATCCCAACTGGGAAAAAGGAGTATGGTATAAAAACATGCCTTTGGGAATTAATACTATATCAAAATGGACAAAGCTATCTGCGAAAAAAATTGGCCTGGACACTAAAAAATGTAAGATTACAAACCATTCCCACCGATCGTCTGCAATCTCTACGTTGGCAAAAAAAGGAGTTGGTGACCAAGAACTTATTAAGCTTACAGGTCATTCCAGTACCAACTCTTTGAAACCATACTTGCAACTTTATCCAGAACATCACTTAAAACTGGTTGAAAATCTCCGAGAAAATCAGGAAAATAAGGTCTCAGCTTCTACTTTTACTTCGAATGCAAGCCAGGTCCAGGTGCAAACTCATTCTGCAGCTGCAATTGAAAAAAAAATAACGCGCAGATCATCAATTACAATAATTGGAATTTTTATATGTAGGTAGTTTCTATTACCTTTTTTATTACTGGATTTGTTTAAAATTTAAATAAAAGTTGTTTTAAAACATCCGTTTCTATTTATTCTCACTCTCGTAAAATGGTCATGTCGAATACCACTCGAAAAAAATTTAAGTCTGCAAAATTGTTCTCTTGGTTTATTTAAGTTTGTTGCTTTTAGCAACAAACTTTCACACCAATCAAAAATTCATCAATTTTTGCCGACAAAATTTTTTCTCTTGTGGTATTATACAGGGTCGTTGGTATGTATGGAAACGGTCAATTATTTCTTAAAGTACAATAGCTAACAAAAAATATTAAAAACAAAAGTTTAAGGGTTATTTATAGTCTATTAGAATTTAAAAAAAAATTAAGTATACAGGATGAGTCAGAAAGCCGTAAAGAAATGAAGTTACTTTTTTTTAATGGAACACGCTATATCTCAGAATATTTTTGGATTTTACATAAAATTACAATTATTTTTTATTAAGTGCATTATAGGTCTAAACCTAACAGCTTCTGAGATATCGACTTTTGAAAAGTGACATTTTTAAACTTTGGCAGCTTCTAGCTTTCTAACGGTATGCCATAAAGCAAAACGGCTTACATGTCCCTATCTTACTTTTTTATTATCTTCACAAAATTATCAACTTCTGATTAAACCGGAAGTACTATATTTTCGGCATTTGAGCTACATCCGGTTCAACCGGAAGTTGCCACTTTTAGAAAGAGAGTTGAAAACTAAGATAGGGACAGTAAGCCGTTTTGCTCTAAGACGTACTGTTAGAAAGCTAGAAGCTGTCAAAATTCAAAAATGTCATTTTTCAAAAGTCGATATCTTAGAAACGGTTAGGTTTAGACTTATAATGCACTTAATAAAAAATAATTGTAATTTTATGTAAAATCCAAAAATATTCTGAGATATATGGTGTTCCATTATAAAAAAAGTAACTTTATTTCTCAACGGCTTTCTGACTCATCCTGAAAACTCAATTATTTTAAATTCTAATAGACTACAAGAAACCTTAAAACTTCTATCTGGAATATTTTTTGCTAGCTGTTGTGCTTTAAGAAATAATCGACCGATTCCATACATACCAACGACCCTGTATATGAATATGTGACTCGAAAAAGGGGGAAAACACTATAGTAACAATAAATGGTGGACTCAAAATATGAAATAATTGTTCAAAAATCAATCCCAAAATTATAAATTAGCAATGTTTAGGTATATCCCAGGAGGCAAAAAAGTATGGAAAAATAAAAATAGACAGTTTAACTTACTTGGGGTGAAAAGTGGGTAATGTAGAGATAGTAAGAGGTGAGTTTGATTATAAAGATAATTTAGCTAATGTTAGTAAAGATTTCAGGCATTGAAGGAACTTGTGCTGTTATGAATAATCTGATCGTTTACGCAATTAATACTTGGGTCTTTAATAAATCTATTTATCTCCATGATCTCAAGTAGATCCAATTTGTTTTTTTTATAACAAAAATGTCAGAATTTAGTACTAATATCTGGATTAAAGTTGTGTTTGTTTGCGGATACATGCCTTAAAAAGTTAGATTTAATTTTAGAGGGAGATGAATTTAAATTAGATGCTCTTTCTATCTCTTTACAATGTTCATTAATGCGTGTCTTAAACGTTTTCCCTGTTTGCCCAACATAAGAGGTTGAACCGCCCTTACCACATGTAAGAGCCAAGTGAATGTTTTGTTTTAAAACTGATATTGAAGTCAAATGACAGAAATATATTTTTTAGATTATAAGAAATGCGTCCCCAGAAGGAGAGGGAGTAAAATTTATTATTTGGTGGTTCTTTGTAAAATAATTGTTTGTTTATATGTTTAGTAAGGAGTTTAGGATACATTTTATTAAGTAATCTCTGGGGATAGCTATTATTGATGCCAATTTGCCTAATTATGTTTAAATCTGATTTGAAACTTGTCTGATTGAGTGGTTTGGAGGAGAGTCGTAAAAATTAGGAATGAAATGCAGCGAATGGGGAGAGTAGAAGTAAAAGAAATAATTGTGGGTTTGCGATAGATGCTAAATTCAATGTTATTGTTAACTCTACTGAGTTCTAAATCCAAAAGAGGAAGGGAGCTATTCATTTCAAGTTCTGTTGTGAAGTTAATAGATGGGTGTAAAGAATTAAGAAAGAGGGTAAAATTAGTAAGGTTACTTCGAGTGCCATCAAAAATTGCAAAGATGTCATCTACATATCTTTTAATATTTATAATGTGGGCGAAAAGAGGGTTATTTTTGATTCTAGATTCTAAATTTGACATAAAAAGATCCGCTAAGAGGGGGGAGAGGGCGGACTTTATCGCCATACCCGAACTTTGCTATTAAAAAGAAAAAAGTTTTGTTCAAGTACCAATTGGACTAAAAGGCAGATGTTATCTATATGGGGATCTGATAAATTAGATGAGTCTAAAAGAAGAGTTCTGACAAGTGTAGCACATCCACTTGTAGGGATGCTTAGAAATAAAGTGGTCACGTCAAAGGAAACAAAGAAAGCTGAATTTAGTATATGGAGATTATGTAGTTCGTTAGCTAACTGTGTAAAATTATTGACAGAAAAACTACTATGAAAATTAGTTATGATAGGATAATATGATTAGCAAAGTACTCAGTCTTTGGCAAGGTGAATCACAATATGAAAGCACCGGTCTAATGAAAATGTATTTTTTGTGAATTTTAGTAGCTGGGTTAATAGGAGTCAGTTTGTATTTATTTGTATAAAAAAAGTGTATTAATTTAAGAGTGTTTCTAAATTTGGTCATAAACTTATCTGTAGGGTTGGTTAGGATTTGATTGAAGTCTTGAGTAGATAGAAAATGTTCAACTTTGTTAATATACTGTGACCTGTCAAGAAGAATCAAACAATTACCCTTATCAGCCTTAGAGACCACCAAATTATTTGATGTGATTTTATCTTTGATTGATTTTAAGGATCTTGAATATAAGGTGGGAGGTAACCGAGGACTGTTCTTATGAATTCATTCATTCATTTAACTATTCGACGCAATTTTCACTGTATCACGATATCTGTGTAATATGAGCGAGTATTTTCGTGTCTAAAGCGCGTTTCTCGTTCTTGTAATGCAATTCACTAGGAGCTACTGTCAAGTTTGTCACAATAATCATTGGTAAGTAAGTGCTTAAAAGAAAACGAAATTTTAAAAAAATCTGCAAAAAACATTGAATTCGAACATCAAAATTCGCTGAATATAATTAATTTAACAGGTTCGAAAAACTCCAAAGTTTTTTCATGGTAGTTATGTAATAGTTAGCGAGTAGTTGAAAGGAAAACTGTATTTAAAAAAAAATACAACATCTTTTTTTCGGATTTTTAATCTAAGAAAAATTATAACTCCATATTATTTAGTTAGTAGTTGTGTTGTGTAAAGAAATAAAATAATATACCGAACCAGGCGAGGATCCAGGGAGGGGGGGTCATGAGGGTAATTACCAAAAAAGATGTGATACTACATTATTATCGTTATCAAGAATAAAGAATGTGTTTAAGACAGAAGTTTGCCCTGGCCTCGCATAAACTCTGTATCGCATACAGTGTAAGGTTGTTTCGTTTTATTTTTGCTAGAACAAATAAACACAACTTTTTTGCTATGTTTTCTATTCTCTTACTTTTGACCACCATTAATACAATATTTACATTGTTAAACACGAACACATCAACATAACAACCCTAAAGCACTGCACCGAAGTATTGATACTAATATAATAATTTCGTTGGATTTTACCGAAGAGAATGAATCCGAACTTGAATTAATTACGGCCTCATTGCCGCCTGAATATCACGAGGGTTAGAAAGACAGGTTCTGTATAGAGCGGATATTTCACGTCTTTACGAATTGCAAAACACTGAGGTGCAAATTCGTGCACGTCTCAACCAAACACAAAGAATGTAGTTTATTTAACAGCGAAAATCAAGGTACTTTTACTGTATGTTTAAAAGAATAGTAACCTGTGTTACTGGGGTGCATCCCCAAAATAATTACTTTAACAATAGAAAATCACTTCTCACATTATTTTCAGCCACGTGGAGTATCTGCTTACTTTGAAGTCTAACAGGACACTGATTTGTTTACCTTGCTACAGCGCTCTGGTATGGAATATCCACCAATCTCATGTGGTCACGTGGACCCTATTAACCAATCAACGTATGTCGCTTCCGCCCAGGTTGGCAGCCATACTTGTTTAGTACCAATAGGGAAATTGAAGCATTAAAGCCCCCTGTCCAATAAAACATCACAGAAAGGAGTTTACATATTCTCTAAGCCGCAACCTATCGCAAAGCTACCGATTAACAGTTAATATTAAATTTTATTATACAGTGTCACCATTAAAGTCCGCACCATATGGAACTTTTTTTTATTAATGAGGTTAGTTAAAATTAAATTTGGGCAATCGTTTTTGCTTCAAATTAGACTAAAAATTATATAATCAAATGTCACCATCTGTCATTCGGTATCTGTCAAAAATTACATTTTAATCAAAAAATGCTGAAAAATGGCATTGTTTTACCGAATTTCAAAAAATTTTATTAGAAAAAGTTGCTTTCAGTACAATTCTTGGCCTAAATACAAAGTTTTAGTTTTCTAGCTCAAAGTTGATTTTTTTGCCATTTTTTCTAATTAACTTTTTTTTTTATTTAATGTAAGTTCGCTTAATGGATATTAAACTATTTGCTTATACCATACTCAATATTTTATTTAGTTTGTATGAGCTTTTTTTTACTAGAATGCCATTTTTTTTCGAAATTTAAAATTAGAGGCAAAAAAATTTGACACAGGTGGTGCAAAGTTATCCTAATTTAAAAATTTTAACAGATAGACGTCAGATGTTTCGTTTTTCAAATGACAAATACATCCAAATATTTGATAAAAATTTTATTTTATACTTAAAACTATCATTATTATTAAAAGGAACAAAAAGGAACTTTAATCATTTTAAATAGGTAACACAAAAGCAAAATAAATTTCACATTTCAGTGTGACGTCCTTCTCGCTCTATACAAACACATTTTGTAAAAAGCTTGGTCTTATATCGGCACAACACTGTCTTATCGTTTGTTCCAAATGCTCGATATTTTTAAACGGTCGATTCTTATAAACTTTCTGCTTAAGATAACCCCACAGAAAAAAGCCTAGTGGGGTTATGTCAGGCGACCTGGGTGGCCAGTGACATTCTCTATCACGCCCTATAACTCTGTTTTGAAATAATTGGTTTATGCGTTCTTTCACTGCTACAGTTTGATGTATGGGTGCACCATCAAGCTGATACCATAAGTTATGTCTATGGTGTAAGGGCATGTTATCCAAAACTTCGGTAATCTCGTTATCAAGAAAATTCAGGTACCTTTCACCAGCTAAGTTTACTCTAAAGAAGTATGGTCCAATAAGCTCATCTTTTAAAATTCCACACCAAACATTGGTTTTAAAATGATACTGGTCGCTACATTTAATTGTGAAGTTAGGATATTCTTGGGACCACCATCGGCAATTTTGTGAGCTCACGGTACCATTCGAAGAGAAAGTGGCTTCATCTGTCCATAATATTTTGTATGGAAAAAGAATATTCTCCTCATATTGTCCCTGATACCAAAACGGAAAATCAAGTCGGATATCAAAATCGCGTTCTTTTAATGTGTTTATAAACTTGGGTTTATATGCCCGAAATCGATTTTTCTGAAGAATTTTTCTAACGCTTTCCCTCTTGCACCCTGTTGAATCACTTATCTTGGTTACACTAGTTTGACCGTGGTCAATAACAGTTAAACAAACATCAAGTTGTGCTGCTTCATCGTATTTACTTGCCGCGTGAGGTATCTTAAAATTATTTTGAACAGATCCAGTTTCTCTAAATTTTGACATTATTCTTGAAACAGTGCTATGCTGCAAATTTTTTTCTGGATGCCTCTCATTAAAAATGGCAGATACTTGCCGGTGAGGCATATTCTCTCCACAAATTAAGACAATTTCTATTTTTTCTTGAATGGACAACATTGGTGATAACACTGAAAACTATAACTTGCGAAAATATTCAAATTTATGACATTTCTTTTATTTATTCGGCACTCTAATTCGTTTTTTTTTCTATAGCCTACTTATAAAATTCAAAATTGCCTTGATATTTTATTGTGGATAAAAAGAAAATGTGTCTAAATTTTGAACTAATCTGATATCTGGGAATTTTATTATAAGTTTTTTAAACTTCTTAGGTGTATGTACTATCAAAAAAATGGAATATCTGACGTCTATCTGTTAAAATTTTTAAATTAGGATAACTTTGCACCACCTGTGTCAAATTTTTTTGCCTCTAATTTTAAATTTCGAAAAAAAATGGTATTCTAGTAAAAAAAAGCTCATACAAACTAAATAAAATATTGAGTATGGTATAAGCAAATAGTTTAAAATCCATTAAGCGAACTTACATTAAATAAAAAAAAAGTTAATTAGAAAAAATGGCAAAAAAATCAACTTTGAGCTAGAAAACTGAAACTTTGTATTTAGGCCAAGAATTGTACTAGAAACAACTTTTTCTTATAAAATTTTTTGAAATTCGGTAAAACAATGCCATTTTTCAGCATTTTTTGATTAAAATGTAATTTTTGACAGATACCGAATGACAGATGGTGACATTTGATTATATAATTTTTAGTCTAATTTGAAGCAAAAACGATTGCCCAAATTTAATTTTAACTAACCTCATTAATAAAAAAAAGTTCCATATGGTGCGGACTTTAATGGTGACACTGTATGTAATATATGTAATATATATTTTGTTCAGAAAGATACTTTAACTTTTCGTAGGAGTGAATTTAATATTATTCAGTTTAGAATAAAGTTCGTCTTTATGTTTACAGAAGACTTAATGGTTTCCGAGAATTAGAATACTGCCGGATAAAATACTAAACAAAACGTGTTCCCCAAACAGAATATGATTTACATTTTCTGAAACCTACCTTTTTACATAGAATTAATAAAAAAATGGACTACGGGCTACAGGCTCATGTGGTCTTTCAACGAAGATCCACCTCCAACCACAACACGTGGCCATAAGGATTATGAATATGTAAGAGTTGTTACATATTCAACAATAAAAGCCTCGATAAAAGCCGAAAGAAAATTTCAACTAAAAAAAAACCTCACTGGTTGTCCGATGCTACCATCTCAAATGAACAAAAAAAGAATTGAGGTCTCATATGCAAATCTGAAAATTAAATTGCATGTGTTGGAGAAAAATTAGAGGTTATCAAAAAAACGAGTTAAAGAGACTAAAAAATAATTACAGAAATCTTACCATCAAAGGGAAGAGGACGCTCTACTACCCATGATGTGCCAACTAAGGTTGGGTCGGTGGACCTTTTCAAATCACATTAAAGCGAGCCCCTTAAAATCCGTCGACTTTCACATTCATGGGTTATCTTAGGTAAAGTGATCTCAAGTCAAAATCCCTTTGAAAAGGAAGACCAAAAACAGGTCTCCCTTAACTGTCATGTAAAAAAAAATAGGTACGCTCAGACAAATGTTAAAAGTGATCTCAGTTCGATAAACTGACAAAACCAAACCAATTTAACATGTGGAAAACTACTAGTAGTTTCCCCTGCATAATATGCAATTTAAAAAAAAAATAATGGCATGGCAATTTTTCGAATGTAAAAAGTGCAAGATCATCAGTGTTCCGGAGTATACTAACCAAGGTCCAAAAGGAGCAACTTAACGAACATATTATAAGACAAACGAACTACTGACCGGTTATCATAAATGAACATAACCCCAAACTTTGACAACAAAAACATTTAAATATTCAGATATCTACTTCGTTCGAGTTAATTAAAAAAAAGGAAATTTGACTGAAGAATGTACTAAAAATAATATTCAGGACAGGACAGTGGCCTCTAAAATATGAACATTTGCACCAAAGCACTAAACTTAAATTCCACAGGAAACATAGAAAGGTAATGTAAACAAATATCTTACATTAAGTCATGTAGCATCCTGAAAATATACATCTAGAGCAAAATTGATTGCTACAGTATTAAGGAATCCACAGCTTGCACATTCAAAAAGTATCTGGGTTCCATTTTTACAACTTTATAGGGGTGGGTTGACCTGGTTTCTCTTATGAGTTGTTCTATATCCTCAGACACGAAGCATTTTTAGGTCTTCTTCTTTTTTCAATCTGTGCGAAATGACGATCATCTGGTACTGCTAAGGAAGGATCTAATAGTTATTTCTGTGAAGAGACCGATAGATGTTAAAAACAGCATTAAAAATATTGCCACCCGATTCTTATTCTACCGAATGCAGTTGTCACACCATATGTTAAGTTTTTGCTTTTCTGTAACCTCTAGTAAGCAGGACATGATTTCAATAGAACCCCTGGATGCTTCGGTTTTATTGCAAACATATATGAAGGCTTCACTTATGTCAGCAATATGCACATCAAAGTTGTAAACAGACAGTTGCCTCATATAATACATGTCGGAGTAAGTTAACGTTGGATCAAATAATATTTTTTCTAGATTTATTGTTATTGTTCAATCTCACTTCCCGGTTGCTGGGAGGAAGCGCAATCTTCTTTAAGGTTGGTTTGAGCTTTTTCTGCCTTACGCTGTAACTCTAGGCTTACAGTGGGCGATGCACGCTTGTCCATTTTTATCACACATGCATGTCTGTCGCAGGTCTGGGTCTACGAAAACTTAAATTTGAAAATTCTTTTTTAAAAACTCTGCAGTAGTATTTATATAGCACTTGATTGTTAGGATACTTTTTAATAAAGGCTTTTGCAAGACGATGTATATTAAGGTCTACGCTAAGGTATAATTTTCAGCTTTATTTACGAAAATAATGGCTCTCGTCTTTTGGTACTGAATTTATGTGACTTATAAAACGGTTGCGATCTTCTTTGGTATAAACTTTTCGATGACTGCCATGAGTTCCACCTTTATCTGTGTAAGATATATCACCACTTTTCTTCTTTGTTATTAGAACTTCCATCTTTGACGTGACGATACATTCATAAAGGTTTTCCTACAAATGTTTACAATACTTACTGATCCGTGAGGAAAAGCATAATATACCGTACTATGCCTTCTGCTCTCACTTGGGTCAGTATATTTACCATCTTTTTTACCTGTGCTCTCAGCATCTCCTAAATGAATATGGGACATACAAAATGATCCTTGTGCGTTTAGATCCAAAGAGTTCAATTTATTAAAAAGTTTCTTTATTCCTCACATTTAATCTTTTTGCAACTATCATTATAGTATTAGCACATTATCTGGAATCCAAGATTTTAAATCAGTAAAATATTTCTGGGCCTAGAATTAAACATACCTCAAGTTCCGGTTGCTTTCTTGCTGGAACACTATTTTCTTTAAGAGACACATATTCATTACCGGACACTTTAGGTTTTTGTTTCACCTTAAACTAAGTTTCAGATCCATATTTATTTTTCTTAATATTACCACAGTTTTCTATAGTCATTTTATTGTTTATACCATGCACAAACGCATAACCAAAATGATTTAGAGAGAACAAACACTGCGAAATGGATGATGCAGGAAAACGCGTATCATTTGACATCATATGACATTTCGCGAAATCATTAGAGTGAGAGGTAACCCGGCCAACTGTCTTAAGTTTAAGCAAGCCGTGTTTCAGCCGTTAGTCCGGTAGTCGATGACTTATCGTTATCGAGTTAAGTTGTCGTTCTTGTTGAAAAAAGTTTATTGTTTAACTGTTTGTTCTTGAAAGTGCTGTGCTATTGTAAAACTATGCCTGGTAATACATGTGCGTTTCGAGGGTGTGACTAAAAAGAAGGTCAAGGAATAAGCATGTGTGCATTTCCAAAGGATCCTGAACAGGAAGCACATTTGCACCGCTTTAGGATTGTCGATTAAAAATGTAAGGAAAGGTAACAAAACTGCTGTTTAACATTTAAAAAGAAATTAAGGGATACATAGGAAATAACTGTTTTTCTACTACTATATTAGTGGAAACCTACTTACGCACTGTCTACTTTATCCGTAAAACTCTAGTTACACACACAATATTGTTAGAAGCCAAGCTGTGCGTAAAAGCAGTCACGTAATATTGTAATGTCGTACCGTAATTTTCGAAATCGTGTGTAATAGGCTTCTTACGACTCTTGGTATGTAATATACTAATTCATTTCGTTTCTAAAATATACTATCATTAAGTAACGCACAACTAATAAAATATTTCAAAAATATTTTTATTTTATTTAATTTTCTTATGATTTTACGAAATTTGCTGGAAAGTCAATTACATGAAACACAGAAGATGTTAATGATAAAGGTAGTTCTTACTAGGTACCCACAGTTTTTATTTCAGTGTAAAGCAGTTAGATCATCGCCTTAGTGTTTCTTTTAGTGTAATAACTGCCAAAATTTCAAGGTGAAAGACATATAATTTGGTCTCCATTTAATCAATAGTGGCGACCGCAGCCTAGTGGTTAGTGTGTCCGACTACTAAGCCGAAGGTCCCCGGTTCGATCCCGGGACCATGCATCGATCTTTATTTATTCGGTCGTCACCTCGTGGAAGGCAATGGCAAACCACCACGTAGTAACTTGCCTAGTACAACCTCTCAAATAGTGCCGTTCGGAACCGGCGATAAACTGTAGATCCCATATACCTGTGAAAAATCTAAAAAAGGCACACATCACAGGTATATGCGAGAGGTCGCCTACGCTCGAAGAGCATGGCACATAAAGAAGAAGATTTAATCAATGCTAAATTCGGGATTTTGTCGCTTCTCGTTATTTGCTTTTTTCGGACTTTGCCCCTCTAATAGGAAACGACGCTTGCGATTTACACAGGTGCGCCATCTGTGTAGCCCACTACGTGAACAAACTATTCGTTTGGAACTTAGCCTCTTCTCTGAGGTATGTTATTTTACGTCATTTTATAGAAAGAAATAAAATTTTATGTTTTTGTTACTTATACCCTTATTCAAATCTACTCTTCAATTATTATCCTACTTTTAATAAAATTTTTGGGAAGAAATTGTTCATTTGTAAGAAAGTACACTTTTGCAAAAGAATAAAAATACAGATTTGTTAATATGCAATTAGCATTTTTAGATGTAAGAAAAAGTCACTTTCAAAATAACTCTGCTTCGCTTATTGGCAAAATGCCTTATTATTTTTTAGACTTTTCATTCTCACGCAATCAATTTTGAGAAAAGGAATATTTTTAAAATAAGTTAAATCCAAAAACAAAATCCTATTTTTCTACGACATAAAAAATATTATGCTAATTTAATTAAAACGTCAACCAGTTTTAATTCACAATAAGAAATAGTACAGTTAACAAAGGTAATCACCTATTATAATAAAATTTCTGTTCAAAAAATCATTTATCTCACGACAAGGAATGCCTAAACTTTTTGAAGATACCATATTCCTTTTCAGTTGTGAGATGATTTATTTAGTCTGCCGTTTATACCGACTTCTATTTTTGAGCAAAGGAGTCATCCAACATCTAGGAGAGTTTTTAGATATTTCAACCTTACTCAATAATAACTGTTAGGTCCTTCTCTGAAGCCATTTCTTTTTAATTCTCGGATTCCGGTCCAAAAAGTAAACGCCAAAAATTTTTATATTACTGGGAGACTAGTATAATTAATATACAACTATTTCAAAATGTTTAGCAAGGCGAGAACCTAACCTTATTTAAACCAATACTACGGTGACCACCAATTGTTGTTTTAAAACTATTTTATACTATTTCATGCTTCCTACTGAGATCTATTTATATTTTAGGCATCAGAAATATTGACGGAAACGTGAATATACATATGTGAATAGTAGACGAAGGTTCAATATTGACATTCTTTCTTTTAACCCTCTTTCCTTCCATAAAACTAAATGGAAACTAAAACTGTTATTGCACACTGGCAAGTGGATGCTTTGACACCAAGCAAGTGGGCCAGTTTTGACCCTTTTTGCAAACCTCATTTTAATATCTGGGTAATAAAAGCCAGGCTGGACCTACAGTTTAACGTGAACCACAGTATAACCTACATATGTTATTCTTGGCATAGTATTTTTACGGTCTTGTTATTATTACCGTCTCTTTGCTCACAACAAACTTCGACAAGCCAACCCTTAAGAGTGCATCACAGTAACCCCTGACCGGCACGCAACCGACCATACAGCAATATAAATTAAACGGGGTTTCTTGCGCTCAGCTGTCATTGAATTTTGAGAAAAGTGGTAAATTATTTAGCTTTGGTTAAAGGGATATTGGAAGGCAACACTGTTTGCTAAATTATCTATGTTGAAGATTTTTCTATTTGCCTTTCGTTTTTGAAATCTTTGCAGAAATATATTTAACACTGTTAGAATTGCAACTTTACGTATGATGTTCTCCACATGTAAGTCCTTAATCAAATCTGCAACATGGTATATTTAGAAAATAGAGTTGTCTTTCAATGCCCTTTTAACCAAAGCTAAATATTTTGCCAGTTTTATCGAAATTCGTTAACAGCTGAGCGCAAGAACCCTTATTTAATTTACTTAACGGCTGTATGGTCGGTTGCGTGACGGTCAGGGGTTACCGTGATGGACTTTTAAACGTCCTTGCATGCAGCTAAAAGAGTAATGTATGTCGCGGGAACCCTCGAACCATCCGGAACAGCTCCCGTGCACTCGAGACTCCGTCGCCAATTCTCTGGTAATTGATTTTTACCTCAACCATACGAAAATCAGACCGTGTATGCGATAAACCATCCGCGCCACTGATCATTCTTTATTTGGCTTAATAATCTCTCCCTCGACAACATGTCGTTTCTAGAGTACCTACCACAGAAATTAAAAGCTTAAGAAGAGCGGTTCCCATGTAAAAAGAGATACAGCATAAAGGCATTTCAAACAACAGTTTTACGTCGCCATTTACTGGTGTCCACAGAACAATCGAGGTTACCTAGTGGCTGTCGAAATATATTTTTGTTGGCGTAAGCGGGGAAGGAGGGTAAAAACCAAGCGGGAAATTGGAAGTTTTTTTAATTTTTAGTATTATTGTTATTCTTACCAGAAAAAAGCATTTAATTACATTTTTGTTGATTGTATCAAGAAAAATTAATTAAAATTCGTCCTGAGGAGGGTAAAAATATCCAAAAATTACTAAAAATAATTAAAGAAATTAAATAATGAAACACAATATAACAATGTATAAAACTTAATGATATATTAGCGGAATAAATATATTGTTATGAATAAAAATGCACCCAAAGTAAATATTTTAAAATAGTTTATACAATAATAATTTATGATCAGTTTAATGTGCTAGACTTTAATTACGTATAATTCTTTAGTATTGTTCAGTATCAGGATAGTTTGTATGATTTTGATCCTTAGATAGCTGTGACTGAGATCCAGACAACGACTTTTCCAGACTACTAGGCATACTCAGATTAGTCAATACCGGTGTCCTGAAGTGAGGAAACATAATTCCTATATAATCCTCTTTACATAAAATATAGTCTCATTAGTTTCATAACATGAAGGCTCATCAGTGAGCATATTTATTATTTTCTATCGATAGCTCTGCAGCAGCTTCATTTTGAATAATATTGATGGGTATGACACATAGGTTCATTTACATTTTCGGCAGGATTTGACATTATTTGAGAGATATTAGACATAAATGGGTAGAGCACTCGAGCAGGAAATAAGTTGTGAGGTTTGATGATACCTGCATGGTTATGTTCTGTTTCAAGTTGACATTTATATAAAGGGTGACCGGTGACTTAGGGAAACAACCAAATTTTAATGAGGAACAGGCATTCAATATGTTAAAATCATAAGATCCTTGGAAACATAGAAGTTGGAACAATCCTTGCTTGAACGTATCTTGCCTACAGATCTCCAAGCAGATAATGTGAGAGGATTTTTGGGGAAAACATAAAATTTCTTATCCTTCGCTTTTAGATAATGAGAACTTTGACACAAGAGATCCTACTTGCAGCTAAATTTTTTCATTTTTTGTAAGATAGAAGCAGCAGCAAGAGCAAATCCATGCATTTTAGAAAATTATTGCTAATATGAAAGCACTGAAGAAGATACTTACCAAATACTTATACTAAAAAAAGGATACACTAATAATACGTGGAGTGCCTAACTTCCAGAAACAGAATATAGGTCAAACAATTCCTGCCCTTATTACTTAAGTGGTAAAGAATGGAATACTAAAAATCACAGGGCTACAGTATTCCTAAATATCGCAACAATTTTAATAAAAATAAAATATTAAAAATCAGGAGAATTTCTCGGGAACAAATACGGTGACAACTGACAAGTGACCAAAATAAAATCCTGATGGACAATTTGGTAAATTCGTTTAATCAAGTGCTACTTTTAAATCAGGATCTCGGAGTAGTTAGGACCAACAGTACTTACCGAAATTACATATAAGAAAGAGATAGCTCATCAAAATGACATGCATAATATGGTTAGACTACTAACTGAATGTACCGACTAAGTGAATTAACTTTGGGTTACTCTGAACTCACATCATGGAGTAGTAAAGACAAGCACCATTAGGCCACGCTTATCAACAGATAGAGATAGCAACAGTTAAGTTGGGTTTTATCTGGTACGACAGCATAAATTAACCTATTCTTTACCGGCGGAACCTTGCCCAAAGTTGGCGGGCGCCCAATCAAAAGCTTCATACCCCTGGTACCTACTTCACTAGAGTGGCATTAAGAATTTTCCGGTGTGTGTTGCATACGTGACCTAGGCCCTGCAAATTGAAATATTCTGCTGGGCCAGCCCGGACTTGGACTAGGTAGCATAGGAAGCAAGAATGCTGCCATGCGACCAGGCTGTCACCTTAGTAGCACACTGACAAAATATGTTACTTTCCTTGTCTTGACGAGTGAATTGCAAATGAATCTAATCAAGTTATTACCCACTGATCCACATTCATTCCGTCGGGATTGATCTTTCTCGCAGGAAAGATCGCCCGTGTATGACCGGCTATTGTCGCATAAGAAGTATGTCCCCCAATGACTTTTATTTGTCTAAAGTTGAGGAAATTAAAGTCGTACTTGTTATATTTCACAATTTAATTCAGTTTTCTGACACTTGTTTCAACCCTTGCGGATCATTATCAAAAGCATATAAGACAATACTAAACTCTACATGTCATTAAAATAAAAATTGACAGATCATCGGTCATTTTTGGTTCTTACTGTACAGGTATTGGCCAAAGGTACAACTAAATTACAGTTGTGATTGTAGAGGTATTTACATCTAAGTAATAAAATTATATAATTATGGGTTTTTTCGTTCGTAATTATTGACAGTGCTTATTGCATATTTTTCTTAAGTTATTAGATTATTAAGTATTAGATTGGCACCTGAAGGTATTTCAATTTGTTTATTAACAAAATTGCATCGCCTTTTTAAGGCTTTTTTGATTGCCAATGTTTCTAGTAGGTTGAGTTTTCTACCCTTGTGTTGAGTATATGTCGGTTTTATTTTGTTGGATATTAAGTGGTTATTTATTATACCGTGGTCCGCTATTCCTGTTTTATTTTGTTTTTTAAAATGGATGTTTTATGTTCTTTGAGCCTAGTCTTAAAGTTTCTACCTGTTTAACCTATATAGATTGCATCACAGTCAACACATTGTATTTGGTAGACCCTTCTATGTGTTAATTTGTCTTTATTTCCAATTTTTGAATTAGCTATTTATTTACCTAGGTTATTTTTATTGAGTTGTATGGGGATAAGTTTATGGTTTTTGAGTTTTTTGGAGATATTTTGACTTGTGTGACCTGCATATCTGATTGAACTATATTTCGCGTTTGATGGAAGGGGACGTCCTCGGTAGAGAAGTTTTTGTGTTTTCTCTTTAGTATTTTGTTTACGAGTGTTGTTTGATAGCCGTTGTTTAAGGCTATACCACAGCTTAATATAACAATTTAGGCTGTGGCTATACTTTGTATTATGTCTAATTCTTTATTATATGAAGTTTCTGAAAGTGGGTTGTTAACTAATCTGTGGATCATGCTGAACGCAGCTAGTTTGGTTTGTTGGGGATGTCTTGAGTCTGATGGTATAACTATATCAGTTGTTGATTTTCTATAGATTTGGTAGGTTAATTGGTTGTTTTGATTTATGATTGACAGCTAGAACAATTTCTAAACCTTCTAAATGGCTTAAACACTAAAACTCAATTTACTATAGAAAGGGAAACTGACCACTCAATCAATTTCTTGGACCTTACAATAATAAATCAAAACATCCCCAACAAACCAAACTAGCTTCGTTCAATAGCATGATCCACAGATTAATCAACATCCCACTTTCAGTAACTTCATATAATAAAGAATTATACATAATACAAACTATAGCCTTAAACAACGGCTATCCAACAACACTCATAAACAAAATACTAAAGAAAAAACTCATACAATAAACACAAAAACTACTCTACCGAGGACGTCTTCTTCCATCAAACACAAAATACAGTTCAATCAGATATACAGGTCACACAAGCCAAAAAATCTCCAAAAAACTCAAAAACCATAAACTTATCCCCAAACAAGTCAATAAAAATAACCTAGGTAAATACATAGCTAATTCAAAAGTTAAATATTAAGACAAATTAACACCTACCAAATACAATGTGATGACTGTGATGCAATTTATATAGGTCAAACAGGTAGAAACTTTACAACTAGGTTTAAAGAACATAAAACATCCATTTAAAAAAAAAAAAAGTAAAACAGGAATAGCGGACCACGGTATAATAAATAATCACTCAATATCCAACAAAATAAAACCGATGTATACTCAACACAAGGGTAGAAAACTCAACCTATTAGAAACATTAGCAACCAAAAAAGCCTTAAAGAATCGATGTAAAGTTGTTAATAATCAAATTGAAATACCTTCAGGTGCCAATTTAATACTTAATAGCCTAATAACTTAAGATAAATATGCAATAAACACTGTCAATAATTACGAACGAAAAAATCCATAATTATATGTACACAACATCATTTTCTTAATTTTATTACTTAGATGTAAATACCTGTATAATCACACCTGTAATTTAGCTGCACCTTTGGCCAATACCTGTAAATTAAGAACCAAAATAATCTGTCAATTTTTATTTTAATGACATGTCGAATTTAGTATTGTCTGATATGCCTTTGATAATGATCCGCAGGGGTTGAAACACGTGTCAGGAAACTGAATTAAATTGTGAAATATAACAAGTACGACTTTAATTTCCTCTACCATGAAATAAACAAACTATTAAGAAATTATTCGTTCGCAATCGTTCGATATGTGTATATAGCGAAGCAAATGTTTTATCTAGCGCCGAACAAATTCCCGCGAATCCATTCGATACAATTCGCCTATTCTTAACCTAAGCTCATATGAACGGAACCTTAAGGTTAGCTCAATAACCAGCAAACAAGAAGGCAATAAAATATTGCTTTTGTTGGAAACTACACGGATTTAAAAAAAGTGGAAACAAGTGTGTACCTTTCAACTTGCACTAAAATAAAAAAATATATTTTTGCCCAAACGCTTTTAGGCGGAAATACCCCTTGTATTAAAATAAATACCTAATGTAAAACAACAACAAAATAATCTTTTCCGAGCTATTAATTTCTGCTTTCAACTCTTTATTGACAATGTTCCGAAGCAAACAATGTATCGTCACATACCTCATTATCTCCGAACATTTTTTCGGTGTCGCTTTTTATTACTCTGTCCGATTCAAAAAGGTCCAGGGCGCTTGCTCCAGTTTTCTGGATGCTGGAGTAGATTCCTGGCATCAGCAGTAAGGGTTGCGAAAGCGACACAGCAACTCAATAATTTCGGTTTTCGGGCGTTTATCCTTGACAACGTGGTAGGTTAGATTCATATACTTTGGTTGTATTTTGAAGTTTACAGGTGTAGAATATTTTGCAGGTAAGTTCTTTATAGTAGATTTGATAAAATGTTATGATCTTTAAAAGCAGGCTCATTGTGCATAAGAAAAATATTACAGCAAATTATTTTAAGATTCCTTCAAAAAGAGTGTGGTTTTCTGTTTTTGTCATTTTTAGCTTTTAATTACTATATAATTTTTGAATATATAAAGCTAAATCTAGTATTTTTAATAAATACTATTTTCTTTGCGTTTTGCTTTATACATATTTTTAATTATATGCAAAGTGTTGATTATATTTTACTTATCAAAGGATATGGAAAATTACAAAATCTAAAAGTCTGACTAAGGAAGAACTAAGAGCCTTAGTACCTTTAGAAATTCATAACGTTTAACAATATAAATTAAAGATAGTCTCGGATACTGCAAAAATATTAGTGGGGTCAATTCTTGAATGACCTAATATTAGAAAAATATTATTACTTTTTTAATGAAACTGGTATTTTCTCGATAAGTATTAAACTTTTATGCAGGTACCTATTATATTACATATCAAATAAGATCAAAATTTTAAGTGGAATTAAAAAAAAATATGAAAAACAAAATTTGATTATTTTTGAGTTATTAGGTATACAGTATACATATAATTTTTGGTTTCGGAAATAAGCAAATCATTACAATTTTATTAAATAATATTTACTGTATGAATAGGCAAAAATATCGATGTTTCATATCCAACATCGATGTATTTTTAATAACATCGGTGTTTATTTTAAACATATAAAAATATATATAAATAAAATCTGAACTCAACCTGTAGCTGTAGTATCAAGACTTAAGGAATTTCTAAAAATGGCGCTTCGAGTTTAGTCAGTGTCAGTATTCTTATGCCTAATTTTATGGGGTTTCCCCTGTCGGCGTAGGCCTGTCCTGTTTTTAAAATTGACAAGTGACCAAATTTACCAGCAGGTTTTTTAGACAGTGTAACATTATCGTTGAGACTACATTGATAAGCTAGTATCGAAACTGAAAGTGTCCGCAGATTTACGCACAGAGTCGTATTATAGCCCACGCAAAGTCAAAATATGCTTTATTTTCTGAAAAAAGATTTTTATCGACAAATATTGAATAATATAATTATGAGAAATTATCATAAAAATATTTATTTATTGTATAATAAGCTTTTCACAATAAAAGGAAAATTTTAAGAGCTTTTAAAAATTTTAAAACTTAACATTTGACTTAATTATTAAAAACTATCTCCATTTCATGTGATTTATCTTCTGAATGAATGATGTCAGAGAAGGCATTAAATTTAAAAATATTAAAGAACAACGTAGTGTGGAGCCACTGCATTTTATATTGTGCGAATGTTATGGTACAGAGAAACGAAAAAAAAATATTTTTTAATATAAATGTGACTAAAATCTTAATTAAGAAAAAAAACAACGGTATTATCGATGTATTTGAATCGATATCTTTTCAATATCGATAACTTGACGATATTTTTATTCGATGTGCCCATCCCTAGTTTTCCGAATATTTTTAATATTGAAAATAAAAAAGTAAAAAAATTGTTTCTTAATGTTTTTGAGACCGCTTTAAATAACATTTTATATTTTGATGGGTACTAACTAGACATAAAAGAGACTTATATTATACAGTGACCGGCAAAGAGTTCGCAACATATGGGAAAAAATTTCATTAGCGAAATATCGAAAAATCTTTTCTGGGAGATCGGATGTGCATGTTCGATAACGTTAAAATCGATTTTGGCATACGTCACGTGACCACTGGTATGGCGGGAAAGTTGAAGAAACGAATATGAAATCATCAGAAATCAGATTAGTTGAGATATCGAAAAAATTCCAAGAATAAAAAGTGTTTAAAATTCCATTAGAACCTTACGTACAATGTTTGGGATATCTACTTAAAAAAACATTATATCGAATTTTTTTGTAAATATTTTATGGTCAAAGAAAACTTTAATTTTCCAAGGATAATTTTATTTTCAGATGAAGCTACTTTTACTTCTAATGGCACCGTGAGTTCGCAAAATTGTTGGTACTGGGCCGATGAAAACCCAGGATTTGTTATTCAGTGTAAAGATCAGTATAATTTTAAAGTAAATGTGTGGTGCCGAATTTTAGATACAAAAATTTTGGGACCCTTTTTTCTACGTGGTAATTTAAATGCTGCTAGGTACTTATTATTAATACAGAATGAACTGTCAGGCTTCCTAGATAATCTTCCATTAATACAAAGAAGGCATTTGTACTTTCAGCAAGATGGCGCTAGTGTTCACTTCACTATTGAAATTGAAACTGGTTAAATAAGGAGTTTGGCAATTAGCGGATAGACCGATTCGCAGACAATCCCTGGCCCGCCAGATCCCGCGACCTTTCACCCTTAGACTTTTGTGGGGGCACTTAAAAAACCAGTTTTACAAAAAGCGGCACTCTAGAAATGTTGAATATTTGGAACAAATTATTAGAAACTCTGTAGACCTAATAACTACCGAAATGTTCAGAAATGTTTCAAAAGAAATGGTAGGTATCTCGAACAATATTATGTATGGAGCGAAATGGCGGTCATACCGAGTTTTAATACTCGGGTAATATTTTTAATTTAAGTTAATTTTAATGTTATTACTATTAATAAAATTATTTAGTACTTATTACTAATATAGTTTTTTGACTCAAATGGTTGTTTATTTGACTCAATAAAATAATTTTAATTTTATTAATTTTTAGATTTTTTTAAGTTTATCTGCGAAATTCAAAATTCTGTTTTACGGTTATAAATAAAATTTGTTTGGATTAATGAATTTAAGGATTTCTTAAAATCACAGATATAAAAAATATCGATAAGGTTATTAGAAATAGACTATTGCAACAGCTGGCATTCAAGTGTAAACGAATTTTTTTAATTATTGCTCCAAATTGTCAGAAAAACAAAAGAATATTTCTAGTTGTGTTCAAAAGAAGTCAGTTTTACTTTAATGAAGCTATTAGATAGGAAAAATATGAAAATTTTTAATTCGGTAAAAAAATATTTACAAAAAAATTCGATTTTATGTTTTTTTAAGTAAATATCCCAAACATTGTACGTAACGTTCTAATGGAATTCCAAACACTTTTTATTCTTGGAATTTTTTGATATCTCATCAAATAATCTGATTTCTGATGATTTCATATTCGCTTCTTCAACTTTCCCGCCATACCAGTGGTCACGTGACGTATGCCAAAATCGATTTTAAGGTTATGGAATATGCACATCCGATCCCCCAGAAAAGATTTTTCGATATTCCGCTAATAAAATTTGTTCCCATATGTTGCGAACTCTTTGCCGGTTACTGTATAAACAAGATATTTGCTCTGCTTCTATAAGTGGCGTCGGTGCTTGCCTGTATGTTGATATTTTTAACAAAAAAAATTCGACGTCCTGCTTTCCTCAAAGTATATATTATTTTTAAAATTGCGCTTCATCACTGCTATAGCACAAATGGTCTCTAGACTTCTCTTCGCTTGATCAACGGTTTTCGATTAAAAAAATAAATGATATTCATTTGCATATAGCTATGCCCATATCAAAGGTTGTTATAATTTCATTTATATTCTAAACGAAGCCGAAATCAAAAAGTTATCAAAAGGGACTTCGCATTAGACATTAGTAAAGAGCGGCATATATGCACTCAAATTCAGCCAAAATATGCGATATACATATGCCTTCTTTGCCTCTAAAATATGCAGTTTTATGCATTTTTTTGACCAAATACTGGTATGCAATATTTCTTAATTTATTATAGTAAAATAGGGTAAAGAAACACACTGGGTTCTAAGAAAGATGTTTATTTAAAAAAAAATGCCAAAAAAAGCAAAGAAAAATGACCTGAAATTGTGTAGAAGGCATGTATTACTACATATTTTTCAAAACTAAAAAGGATTGTCTTCTACCAGTAAAAATATGTTTGTACAAAGAGAAGCTTCTTTCAACATCATCTGATGTAATCGGACAATACTGCAACTTAGGTAGTAAAGTATAAGGCCAAGATACAATTTCGTTGAATGGTTTACCTTAATAAATGCTTTTTACTGCAGTTAAGTATTTAAATCCTTCATTCTTTTTTACAGTTACATCCAATTTATTCCTTAGTTGACCTTCTACATTACCGGGACTGTTGTTACATTTAGCGGAAAAAGTTTCAACAATACTAATTCAGTCTCTTAAACTTAAATTTCTAGTCTCTAACGAGGATATTATGTCCGTTATAAAACTGAAATTATAATTAATAAAAACAAAATCTTTAACTACACTTGCACTTTTTAACAACTCTTTACTTTGCACAATACACTGCGAATCGTCATCTAAATCCAAAATTAGTTCTTTAATGGCTTCGAAATGTTCTGCGTAGAATATTGCGGTCAATCCATGTTCCCCACCGGGTAATTACAGGTTCTGGAGGTAAACTAACTCCTGGTAACCTCTCCTTATACATTTGCACTCTTAGAGGTGCTTTTAGAAACACTATTTTAACATTTGAAATTAATTTATTTACTAAAGGATATCTAGTTCAGACGGTTTCTGCGACTCGGTTCATTCCATGTAAAAGACAAGTCACATGTACCATATTGGAGTAAAAGATTCTTAAGCTTTGTACTACTTTTACTATGCATCAGATAAAAGCACTAAAAACTTCTCATCTGGGACTGGATTTGATAAGAAAAAGCTCGATAACGACTGCTGAATCAATCGAGTTACGGTCACATTATTAGTTTCGTCCAGCTGCTTAGGAGCTATTAAATATGGGTTTGTTGCTTTGTCTTCTTGAAGTGCTCCAATCATAGAATCTGCGATATATCTGCTCCAGGCATCTGTGCTTTCATCAACAATAATGTTAAACATTTTATCGCCCAGTGAAGCTCTAATTTCTTCTTAAACGGTTTCGTATACTGAATGGACATTCTTCTTTCTAAGCGTGGATTCATCAGGAATGGTTATGTAGAGGTTAAACAAAATGGGAGTGCCCTGTGGAACACCTCATTATTACTATCTCGTAAGTATCGTGTAAGTTTGTGAAGTAACATTCCAAATCTCCATAACGAAGATCGAAACTTTGCACTCTTTATGCTTTTTGCCGCTGAAGCTGGATTTTGGCATGATGGCCTTATCAATCTTCATACTGAACAATATTGGTCTTATGAGAATCGTCACTTGGTGATAGGACGTGGTTTTCAAAGCAAGTTTTCGGTTAATGTGTAGACCGGTATTGTAGGAGACCATTTAATTGGGCCACTTTTTTTTTCACAAAGACTTTATTGTGAGATTTACTGGAATATTTTTAAGAAATCGATTGCCCATTTTATTGGAAGATGTACACCTGGCGACAAATAATGTGCTGAATTTCTTAATGAATCTTTTACTGAGAGGTGGATAAAACGCGGTGAATTCGTACCGTGGGCTACCAGATTTAAACCCAATGTATTTCGTCCTTTTAATTTAAAAATGAGTGAAAATGGATCGGTAGTCATTCCAAGCATTAAAATATTTAAAGGAGAAAAGTTTTCGTTATATCGTAAGTAAAGAGGAGGGCAGTTTTTGAAGATTTTTTAAAAAATGCAAAAATCCCAATCATCGACCAAATTCCTAATGATCCTCCAAAAATGAGAACGCAATATACAAATAGTATTATAAAACTATTTAGTCCCACTATTTTCAACACTCGTCATGCGCCATCGAATATAATCTCTTTGCCATTCATTACATCTTCAGTAGCACCTCAGATGTCGTGAAGTGAACATCTGATTTATATGTAATTTAGGTTAAGCAGCAGGGCGAGACAAAAAGGTAAGTTTTTTAGTTTATATTACCTTTTTTGACTTGTTCCACATTTTATAGTTATTATAAGTGTTACAGTGCTGATATTTAAGTTCAAAATATTCAAAAATATAACTTACTCTTAAAGAACTAAATATCGGCCGGTGCATTTCATGACTTTTCTCCAAAAAGATGCATTTTAAAACCCAGGTCGATATAAGAAACAATTTATGGTTGATAAATAGAATAGAAGAAAGAATGTTGCAAGCTATTAAAGCTACAAAAAATGGCATGTCCGCTTGCAAACTCAGTCACTTTTAATGTTTGTACCACTAAAAATAAAAAAATACAGTTTTAAAAGAAAGAAGTTTGTCCCTTTCCTTTTCGTCAGACCCAATCCTTGGACGCGTTTCGCCGTACTACAGCTCATCGGTAAGGCTATATAATCTGATGAATAGAAAAGGAACCTTACAGTGCATTTCAACACATAATGTAACGATACATATGCGAGATGTTGCATGTGGCGACATCTCGCGGCAATCATGCTATCCACCCAACCGGATGAGCGAGGACTTAAAGGAGACCAAACGCTGAAACCCGCATAAGGAGGTATGTAATGTCAGGTAGCGTTGTAGGCCAATTGTCGGTTTCTGCGAACCAAAAACGCGATGTAAAAGAAAGAAGTTTTTCCCTTTTCGTGCCGATGAGCCGTTATACGGCGAAACGCGTCCAAGGATTGGGTGTGATGAAAGGTGTTACTGATTAAATAAAACCCTCTAACATCATCAAATATTTATTTTATTGGTTCTTCCAAAAGTTCGGAGGAGGAGGAAATATACAAAGAAATGACTATCGTCAGCCTGGTTTTGCAATAAATAATACTTGAGCATATGCCCAACAAGAAAAAATATCAAGCTAGCATCTGTAAAGGCAGAATTATAGCACTGTTATAGATTATAGTTTATACAACCCTATTAAAGTTTTCATTGTAAATTTTAATATTTTTGAACTATTATTACCAGACTGGTCGATATAAGGAGCATACGTTGTTTGATAGTCGGGTCAAATGAGATTTTGGTTCGTCGATAATAGGGCAAGAGTACAATTCACAATTACAACATACATTCTAATTATTATAAAGCAAGATTCATTTTAAAAAACAAAATTTGACACCCGGTCAATTCATTATTTTTGAGTTTTCGAAATAATGTTAAGTATATGAACTTGTACTATTATGTTTTCGAGCCGAACTACTACTAAGTTCTTTGCTCATCATTTCCGGATACCCGGTATAAACAACTTGAATTATGAAGAATTTAGATCTTAAACTAGGTACCTAAATTTTGTTTTGGAGAATAGGTATACTCTAAGGGATTGGGTTTAAAGTCTTAATATTAATCAGAATTACCAAATCAATTAGGTTGTTAATAATTACTCTTTGCTAGTAATTACCCGAGTAATCGGTTAATGATTGATATTAAAGACAGTTTGCGGTAATTGAGATAAATTATATAAATAGTAAATTTGGATCCTTGGTATTTTTTTTACTGTTCTGCTAATACAGTATAAAGATATAAGTTATTAAACTTTTACAGATTTTGTGACATAACAACTCATTAACTATTGGTAGATTGGAAATACAAATCTGGCTGGTTTAAAAACATTAATTTTTATATTTTACATGTTTTTAGAAAATTTTAAAAGAGAAGAAGCTACTTAAAATGGGTTTGGCCTCGAAGAAGGCTTGAGACAAGCCCAAATGTTGGCGATATAAACAAGTTTTTTTTTTGTCATAACCTAGCCTCTAGTCCCATTCAACAGACATAATTAGTTAATAATAACAACTGATGTTCTACAGCTAACTAATCGAACTTTTTTTTTAAATTATTTTTATTGTAAGCAAATGTTAATATTTGGGTAGTTTAGTTTCCTACAATTTTGTGTTTTTGAATTACGGTACTCTGAGAAAAGCAGTGTATTGAATTTTAATTTTGTTGGGTTGTGGAGACATTATACGGAGTTCGAATGAAGTTTGTATATCATTTAATGAAAAATATCCCGAGAGTCTAATTGTACAGTTAACAATAAGTAGGGTATTTCATAAATTTGAAGACCATGGGACAGTAGGTGATTTACCTAAAAGTGGCCTACCATCCGCCTTAACTGAAGATAAAAAACTTGATACTTCTATCAGTACTTTTTTTCAACTAATACCTTAGTGCTTTATAACGATGCTACTAGAGCTGCCACACAGAGACTTTTAGAAAGCCAGAAGTATCACACATATAAAGTGCATATTGCACAGGAACTTCTTGAGGACAATTAAGACAGGAGATTACAATTCTGGGAGGAAATGATGGCATGATGCGAAGAAAACAATATACTTTTTTTAATATTAGATTTTTTGATGAGGCTAATTATATTTAAATGGAATGATCAATTGATATATTTAATGATTTCGGTCTGGTCAAAATCCACGGTGTATACCTGAAGGACATACACATCACAAGATCTTTAAAGTCAATGTGTGGGCTGAAATAATTAATAACTAGTTATAGGACCATATTTCATGACAAAAATCTTAATGCTCAGCGTTACTTAGATCTTCTATCATTTGATTTAATATCTGCATTAGCAGTTATTCTTCCTAACGAGAATAATCCAGATATTCCTTATAAATAAATATGGTTTCAACAAGATGGCGCACCGCCGCACTTTGGTGTATATGTTCGACAAATCGACGGGGTTCAACTGACTGGCCATCAATATCTCCGGATCTAACGCCATTGGATTTCTATCTATGGGTGTATTTGAAGGAGAGAGTGTATCAGTATAGACCAGACAATATTAAGGACCTAAAAGAACGAGGATAAGTGGACAGTGCAGGGCACTTGCAGCATTTGATAAAGTAAGTAAAATCAGGGGAGTGGTATGGGCTAAATTTCAAATAGCTCATAAATTCAATTGTTCTTAAAAAATGTTACTTTAGCTTCTTATACAGGTGCGAAATGAGCAAATCCATACTTTTTTGGTACTATGGGATTTAGATTTTAAAGAGCTTTCCATAGAGCCCCCATGTGACCTAGGTTGAAATTAAAAAAAAGTTGGGGTATGTAAGACTAGGGAGGACGGGGGCTGAAAATATTACAGAGTGATGAACAACAATCTAAATCAATTTCCGTGTTTCAGCGTTTTCCTCAAGAATAACTTATAGAAAAACTATGAATTTTATACAGGACTTTAAACGTCGCAGTATTTTGATTTGTCCATGGGATTTATTTTGTACTAAATGGAGAACACCTACAAAACATCCTTTATTTTTTGGATAAGTCTATTTGCACCAATAGTATGATTGACGTAAAATATCCACAAATCCTTAGGCCCATCCATAACCGGAGCACTGCGGCCATTAATAGGCCTATTGTGCAAACCTTGGTTTAATTATATCCACTCGGTTATCTTGGTTCCGCATACACGTTAACTGCTGATTTAGTGGTTATTTCATTCAGTTTCAGTTTTACTCTCCCGAATATGGCATAGCGCCTACGATTCAGGGATTCGCATTGACAGACTACATGATAGACAGTTTCCCTATCCTTGCCGCAGAGTCTACAGCTAAGATCTCCATTGTATATCTTCATTTTGTTAGGGTGATCCTTGACAGTCGTATGTCCTGTTAGGATTCCCGTTGCTATTCTTAGTTGATTCCTGCTAAGGTTAATCAACTGTTTTGAGAATTTAGGATCAATACTTCTCATAACTCTCCTGCTATGATTGAATCCCTGTCTGCTGTTTCAGTAGACTTTGTTTTCATTTTTGTTCCGTCGCTAAATAGCTTCTCGTGTTGTGCATTTACACACTCCCGGGGCTGGTTCAGGACCAATGTATGATGCAGCTGGTGCTTGCCATGCAAGCTCCTCCACTCTTTCGTTGCCAAAAATGCCTCTGTGACGTGGTACCCAGAATAGTTTCACAGTATTGCTATCTGCTAGGGTTCTCAGTTCAGTCTGGCATTTCCAGACTAGCCTCGGTGTTTCCCTCTCGCTCATGAGAGCCTTAAGGATCGCTTGAGTATCTCAGCATATGTAGATTCGTCTATTTTGGTAGGCTCTTCTATTGTTTTCCGATGCACATTGTAGTATGGCACAGGCCGGAATACTGTTGGGAATTTTTCCAAGGAAAAAAACAAGTCCTTTCTTGGCCTTAATCCATGTCTCCCAGCCGCTCTTCAGTCTTGGACACATCGGTGAACCACACAAGAGCTCCAGACAGAAAATCGGGTTCGTTGTTTGTCCACATGGCTCGATCCTGAATGCTTTTTTCAAAGGGTATGTCGTAAACAAATTTTGGTGTCATGTGGTCTGATCTCATCTTCATATCCGGCACATGTGCTACTTCTTCTTTAAGTTCATGACCTACCGTTTTTTTCTGGAGGTCAGCAACATCATCTGAAGGCGGTGGAGGCCTATTCTCGCCTCTCCCTGTATCGGAGGCCAGTCTCTGAAGACTTTCTAGTTTCAGTATAGAGGTATTCTGCAGAGCTTTTGGCCACCAGATCATGCGTAAGTTATTGAGGGTATCACCACTCTGGTGAATATCCAGTGCACAATATTTGGCGATAAACCCTATTTCTTTCCGTATATTGTCTTTGTTACTGCAACGCTAATTTCAGATTTACGGATAATTTTTTCCATGCGGCTATTCCAAGTAAGTCTAGGGTCCAGGATACCTCCAGATATTCTACTTTTCCAGCTAGCTGCAACGTTTCTCCTTGGAGGATTAGGCGTCCTAATTCCTCTTTTTTCCACAACTTTGTGAAAGGGACTATGACGGTCTTTTGAAGGCTAATGTTTAGATTAATACATTCTAGTAGAGGTTTAGATTTTGACCTAAGCTGAAAAAGTATACTTATATCCTTCTAAATTATTTGGTAATCTAGAAATTCTTGAATTAAAAACTCACCGAATAGACACTTACACACGGTATTGTGGAATTAAAATTCATACACCGCAAAACTAAGACAAATTAATTAGCCCCAATATCCTTTAAACCCCATTCAGATATCTTTAATATTTTCTGAGATATTTAATTTCAAATATAGAATAAAAATTTTCCTTGCGCATTTCAAAGTTCCAGCAGTTTATTAAGCTGACCTGTTCTAACGTGAATTGTCATTTCATTTTATTTGATTTTATTAACAGAACTATGAGCTAGCTGTCTTGGCTCTGATTTAAAATTATTGCCTAATATTTGCAGTCCTAATTACAAAGTAAGCTTTAAATTCTCTTAGATATTTAACTATATATCTAACCTGCATTCTGGATTTATGTTAAAAGAAGTCCGGTTTCCTGCAGCTCCGGTTACGATTTTCCTTCCGTAGCTCGTAAAACTCTTCGAGGTTAAAACAAAACGACTAAAGCAGAAGAATAAGATTACTTTAGGTTTAACCAGTGGTGTCGTATCTGTAATTCCTAAGCAACGAGGAGCTTTTAAGATAAAAGCTATTTTTGTTTGGAAAGGCATCGAATGTATTCTGCCTCTACTGTAGACGTTAAAATTTTAAATTCTCTATTTATCTGCTGTTTTTATACAACTGACTTTTCTCATTAAAATAAATTATACTAACACGTTGAAGGAAGGTAATTCAGTTCACTAAGAACCGTTTTGTGTCCCAGGGTATACCCAGAATTTTGAGCAGCGGCGAGGCAGGAATGGGGCCAATTGGGGAAAATACATATGATAAGTTATAATTTTCATGCCAAATGAAATATGAAACTTACGTTATAAACTTTTACCTTATATTATTACACAATAATCTAATTTTAAATTCGAAGTTCTAATCCAGTTTTAAATCTTACTTTGCATATTAATAATTTTATTGTCAATAAGAATATAATATGCAAGGTGGAAAGAAACCAAGGAAAATAAGTGAGAAATTATAATAATAATAATCTTTATTCAAAAACAACACAAGTTAAAATTTACACAATATGATTGACATTAACAGCTGTTATTTATAGTTAGGTACTGTATTAAATAGGCGAAGTTCATCCCTTACCGCTAGAGGTAAAGGTTGGTCTTTTATTTAACCTGGGAAAAAAAACCTAAACAGCACTTCTACTTATTTTAATGGTCAAAATATGAAAAAATATAAAAAAACAAACAAAAAAAACAATAAATAAAGACTAACAAAATATACAATCGGTACACCTGAAAAGGCATTAATCACGGGAATAAATGTAGTAAGTAATCATATGACATAATAAAGAAAAACAGCAAAAAATATATAATAATAATATATACCAGAACTAAAAGAGAAAGAAAAACTATTCTATAAGTAATACACTTTTAAGCTTCCTCTTAAATACAAATGGGGACAAGCTTTTCATACTATTCGGGATTTCATTATAAATTGCCGGAACGTTATATGTGAATGATCTTTCAAAAAATGTTGTTCTATAAAGAGGAGGTGTCAGGAAACCACGAAATCGCAAATTCAAAATGTGTACGTCAGATCTAAACATTAACTTTCTGTGAAGATATGATGATGTTTTTGAAAGAATAACTTTATGATAGGAAGTTGCACAATGGATACGTCTTTTTTTTTTCATTGAAAGCATCTTTTAATTTATGGGAAATGTGTTGATATTTTCGAATGCCATATATGAATCTTAAGCAGTAGTTTTGAATTTTTTGTATTCTTTGAGACTAGGGCCGTCAGACATGGGTCATAAACTGTGCTACAATATAATATAGTTAGATAAAACAAGGGATTCACATAATTTTTTTTTAATTTTCATATTTAGTATTATTCTGGAATTATATAACAATTTATGCTTACTAATAGACCTCCTAATACATTCTGAAATATGCTTTGTAAATCTCAAGGATGAGTCCATCCAAACTCCCAAATTCCTAGCTACAGTCAAAAAGGGAACAGTTACGTTATTTATAGAAATCCCAACCCGGTCAACATAATGAGCCCTGTCAATAGGTCTTCGAAATAGCATAGCGTTACACTTACTAATAATAGATAATAATAATAATTATGTACTATTCCATTTCTTTGACAAGGGCAGATTTTGCGCTCATCTGCCATAGCAGCGCTTGTATAATAGAATTTTGGTATATTATTTGAAACGGCTATAATATCAATTAATTTGGCACTTGCTGGGACGTATCTGGTTGGTTCATTAATTATTTGAGACAAATCAAAACAGCAGCCAAGAAAGATGGAGGTTGGTAGAGCGTTCCAATATTATACTGTCTTGAGAAATCTTTAACCGAAATTCGTAGTTGCTCGGTCCTTCGTACCTCAGGAACAATCAGCGTGCGAGACTTAGTTGAGATTTTGCAATAGATGGCAACTCCGCCACCCCCAGTGAGTTGTACCATAGCATCCATAATACCAACATGAAGCTAGGTCGCCGACAAACCTATAATGTCGCATTTATTTAAATCAGTGTCTTTATATTCATTAAGCTGGATTTATAAACTCGAAAAGTTGGTGAGGTTGAAGTTATGATCAAGTTTGTGAGGTTAGATATTCCGAACTCCGAGCATAATAATTGGTTATCTCGAACTACCCGGGAAGTTTTTGAACTTTACATGAGCGTTACATAAACAACATGAACGAGTGTATAAATGGAACTGAGTGTTCCCTTTAGTTTAAATTGAACTCCTATTTTCAACACCAACTGAACCTCAACGTCGCCAACTTTTCGAGTTTATAAATCCAGCTTCAAAGAGCAAGTAGTGAATAAACGTTTATGTGACAGATGCTTAGTGACATATTGTCTAGAATTAATATTTTTTAAGCGAAGCAAGAAAAAACAAACAAATAGATAAGAACAAAGAAAACGCAAACCTGAAGAGCAACAAGTGTTAATAACAATAAAAGGTCTATTAGAACTCAACGGTTGCAACAAAGATAAAATATTTTAACTTACACATTTTTTTGCCAAATTGCGACTAATAATTCTCAACCGCGTTTTTTACAACTTCTGTTTTAATATATTTATCACGTTTTCTCTTCTTTTGTAGTTGTTTTGGACTTGCTGTACGAAGGAAATCCAATAAAGATGGAGATTAGACTACTTGTGGTTCAGTTTTATCTTGTATATTAATAGCGTTACCTTCTGCCTCAGACAGGTCTGTCTCGCTGTCCGTTTTTTCTTCCAAATCTAACAATTCTTTGGCAGTATAAATATTATTGTCAATTAGAAGCCAGATTGCGAGATTTAGCTTCTTTGAGGTATGTCACTAATATGCGGTGATTCTCTCTATCTTCTGGGCAACGATAATTGGTGAAGGGAAAGAAAAAATTAATTCTATAATGATAGGAGGGTTATTTGACTAATGCTTTATCTAATATATATTGTTTATATTAGCAGAAATAAGATTTACTCCAAGTAAGTTGTTCAGTGTGGTCATAGTCTCGTCAAGTATGTTTGTAAAATATTCTATTCCAAATATAACCACATTATTTCTACGGCGTTTTTGTTTAATCTGTAAGGTCCTATGATCAAGCTTATTAATACATGGCATTCTCCCATCACATTGTCAAACTTGGCGGCTGTTTAGTCGATCTTCTCTGTTAGTGTCTTTGTTTGTGTTTCATTTGTAGAGGTTAAATTATCATACAGTTCATCGATGGTCATGGGCATTTTAAGATATGTAGTTCCACTGGTTTATCTATATGGAAGGACTGTAAACCCACATACTTTTATGCTTTGTTTGTTATCTTTTTAGTTTGTGAAATGCAGTTTTCCACAGTAGCGGATCCAGAATATGGTCAACCCATACCCGCATCGAACTGACTGAAGACGAAACTCTTCAAGGATTTTTCAAAAAACCTCGAAAAATCACTGAGAATTAAAAAGTTGCTTGTTAATTTCGAGTAAATTATATCATTAATAAATGGATGAAGTTTTGAGATTTTCAGCATATTATAAAAATTAAAAACTTCGACTTCGCGGGGGGCACTAATTCAGTGGGTGGGTACCTATCTACAACTTCTCCGAGGTACCTAGTTTAAATAGTATTTAAATTGTCACTGTCCTGTGCTATTTAAAAGAAATATTGCAAAGCATATTATTTATTTTTTAAAATGTGTGTAAAATAAATATTTATACCTGTTGCATTGTTTTAGTGATCAATTACCAATTTTGAGCAATTTCTTTCCTCGTAATAGTGATAATTGAGCTAACTTAACCAATGAAAGATTACAATGACTTACCTGCGATAAAAATTGACCCACTTTCTGCAGACAATTGTAAAAAAATAAATAAAATCACAGAAAGAGAACATCAGCCCCAATTTTATGCAAGTAGGTTGTGCTTTGTGTTGTAAAATAGTCATTCACGGGTTGTTGGGATCATATGTTGATCTATTTCTTTAATACTCTTTAAAAACAGACAGATACAGAACAGATTGGTCTATTTGCTTACGAAAATGTTCGTTTTGCGGTCAGTCTTACATAGGTCTGAACTTATAAGTGCGAAGGTGATAAAACTACTCCGTCAATAACACATTGCAAAAATGAATAACAACATAAATGTCTAAGAGTATGTCGTTTCTCCAAATCGTATTGTAACTTGTGACGTTTGGCACCGACTTCCCCATTTGGGGTCGCACGCAGGTAGATACTATGCTTTTTCCCTGTAAAAAATCGAGTTTTTCCTATGTTTCATTTACCTAACCTTGATAACCGTCAGTCTGGCCCTGATGAGGACATGGAGAGTGTCGAGACGTAGGCCTTGACTGAACTATTGAATATAGTCCAAAAAAGTTGAAAATTGCCTTTTATTTCATAGTATGCAATATGATGAAGTTTCCTAATATACAATGATCAAATGAGAAATAAAAGAGTTTGGCGTATACATTCGACTATTTAGGTTTACTCCTGCTTATTTAGTTTTGCCATATAAATATTTGGTAGGGTAGGGCTATGTACACTTTGTGAATTAAGAGATAGAGAACCAGTAAATTTTATGTTTTAAGTGTATAATGTTCTAAATTTAATGCAGAGTGCTTTCGGCCTTAGGCCATCATCAGTGCTTCCCATAAAGCGAGGAAACCCCCAATTTCTGTTTTATTTAGAATTTTAATTTTTAGAAAATGTGATTGTACAATAATGAATAAATCAAAAATCTATTGTGTAAAAGTTAATTAAATGTTATCCTTTGTTGATAGTTATTCTAAGAAATTTTTGGAAATATTTTGGGTTTTACTCACTTTGTCAGAAAACCGTAACAGTTCAATGATAAATATTTTTTAAGTGGGACATGAACAAACAATGTAATAAAGTCATTACATAAAACATTCAGTTTGTATAAAATTGTAAAAGACGAACATAGGGGACGAACCACTTTTGGAAAACCTTATCAATTAATTATCATTTTTCTTCTTTCTTTTCATTTTTTCGTGGAAACGTGCTTGCAAATCAAAATTTGACGTCTTTTTAAAATAATATAGATTAAATCTGTATTTATGAAAAGGAGGGTATTGGCTGTGTGCACGTAGAAATATAAGTGAAAAAATTTAGTTGTGTATTGCATGCATAATTTATTCGAACGATATTATTATTTTTTCACTTAAATCTGTATTGGCATTGCATTGATATTGTTGATGTTGTTGAGAATAAAAGAGTTTGGTTAAGGTTGAAAGATATTTAAATTTTAAATTTTAAATTGGAAGGCGACTATGTAAAGGAATATAACTACTGTTTGAGTTTACTTGTGTATTTAAACAAAGGCAATGTCTAGTTATTCCTTGTTTATTTCAATGTCTTCCATGAAATCGACTCTATTGAAATTTTTGGAAGATATGTCATGGATGATCCTTGAATTCGAGGAAGGGCTGAAAGTGTGATTAGAAGTCTTGGGATGTTGACCAAAAGTAGGAAAGGATCTAGAAAGGTGTTCTTTTATGCGTGTCTTTAGGGATCTACATGTATGACCAATATAGGTAGTATTGCATGAATTTCAATTTAATTTGTAAATACCGATCTTTGACAGATGGTCAATACTATCTTTGGAGTTTACCATATGTGTTGTTAAACTATTTCTGGTTTTAAGAAAAACACTAAGATTTGGGATAGATTGTGTAATTATAGTGTTTTCTTTTAAACCACTTTAACTTTAACTTTGACGCAACAATTTTTTGATTTAATAATCTTTTTACATTTACATGTTTTAAAAGTAAAAATCTTCAATTAAACACCTTTACAAATTGGGTTTTCCTCGCTTTTTAGGAAGCACTGATGATGGCCTAATGCCGAAAGCGCTCTGCATTAAATTTAGAAGATTAAACACTTAATACACAAAATCGGGTGACGGCCTGGTCGCGTTGCAGCATTCTCGCTTCCCATGCTACAGGTACCTGGTTCAAGCCCGGGCTGGCCCAGTAGACTTTTTTCAGTTTGCAGGGCCAAGATCACCATACTACGTAGTGTTGCGTATGCAATACACACCGACAAATTCTCAACGGCACTTAAGTCTTGTAGGTACTTTAGAAACGGCATGTTGTCGAAGGAGGGACCCTTGAGCCACATGGAGGATAATCGGTGGGGCGGATGGTGTATGTCGGGCACTGCCTGATATTCGTATGGTTGAGGTAAGAACCTTGACCAGAGAATTGGCGGCGGAGTCTCGAGTGCACGGGTCTGATGCTGTTCCGGATGGTTCGAGGGTCCCCGCAACATACATAACTCTCTTAGCTGCACACAAGGACGTTTAAGGGCCGGCTCGTCAAGGTTTGTGGTGAACAAAGAGACGTTAATAATAACAAGACCGTAAAAATACTGTGCCGAGAATAGCATCTGTTGGTTATACTGTGGTTCGGAACCCACGTTAAACTGTAGGTCCCGTCTGGCTGACATTACGCAGACGTTAAAACGGGGTTGGCAAAAAGGGTTTACTACTACTACGAATACACAAAATCTACTTGTTCTCTCCCTATACAGGGTGTTATTTAATAAGTATCCGATATTTTGCAGGACGATTCCTCAGTTATTTATAAAATGAAAAGTTAATATAGGCATGGGTCCACAAGTCCTTCATTTTTGAAATACAGGCTGTTTTATTTTTATTTTTATTTTTGCTTTTCGTAATTAATTTTTGAAATAATGTCCATATTTTTACAAAAATTAATTTTTGAGGATTTTTTAATTTTAGAAATCCAAATTTGATCTTAGTTCGGCCCTTAATTCTAGGGGGCGCCACCTACAGGTATTTTTCTCTTTTGGGGAGTCACAACTTCTTCGTGCATGTATGTATCACATTTTCTAGAAAAAAAAAATCGATTCGCCATCATTTCTAGGTGAAAATGGTTTACTTGTCAAAAGTCGCTACAAGCAGCCCTGTTCAAGATATTTTGATTTAAATTAATCGATGCATGTGTTGGCCAAAAAGTAAAACAATTTTAAAAACTTAAAACTAAAAGTATCAAGTATGCTATATATTCTAATGTTTATCTTGTGTCATGTCAGAAATAATATCTTGACACATAGTTTTGTTTATTATTATTGTGATTATTTGTTAAAAAATGCTAAGCTTTACCAATGCTGAGTAATCTGGCATACATTTTACCTATAGACTTGCTAACGGAAGTGCATATGAGGCTAAACGTTTGTATCAGGAGCGTTATCCGAACCGAACAACTCCTACTTGAAAAACGCTATCAAGAATTCACGCTCGGTTGAGGGAAAAAGAAAAGTTTGAGAAAGCTACTCATCTGTCGGGTGCACATCGAACGGTAAGAACCCAAGAAACCGAGGAAGCAGCTCTTAATCTGATAGAAGAACACCCGGAAACAAGCACCAGAAAAATAAAGCTGACGTTAAACATTGCTCATGTTCTAGTATGGAAAATTTTAATTGATAATTTGTTATATCTCTACCACATTCAAAGAGTTCAGGCACTTCTCCCTCATGATTTTCCATTACGTATCAACTTCTGTCGTTGATTTGTCCAATGCCTTATTTAAAATCCTTAATTTAAAAATCAAGTCCTGTTTACCGACGAAGCAAATTTCTCACGCAACGCTATACGCAATATTCACAACAATCATTTGTGGTCAGAGGAAAACCCCGATGCGATACAAGAATCACATTTCCAAGAACAGTTTTTCTCTCTTAACGTGTGGGTAGGAATCCTTGGAGATTATTTAATAGGCCAATTTTTTAGTCCAGGAAGATTAAATGGAGAGAGATATCGTCATTTTCTTGAGGAAGATTTGCCTATTTTACTAAAAAATGTGCCGCTTACACTACGAATTGAAATGTGGTTTATGTATGACGGTGCCCCGACGCACTTTAGCATCCTAGAGCGGGATTTTTAGATCGTACTTTCGGTAACCGTTGGATGGGTCTGGGAGGGCCTCAACCATGGCGCCCTAGGTCACCAGACCTTAACAGTTTGGATTTTTTTATTTGGGGACATCTAAAATCCTTAGTTTATCAGACACCCATCCAAAATTAAGAAATCGAATAATTAACTCTTGTAGAACGGTTCAAAATACTCCAGGAATTTTCCAAAAAAACTTCGCGAATCCATGTGAAGAAGATTGGATGCGACTACACAGTAAGGAGGTGGTAATTTCCAGCATCTATTGTAATTTTGATTTCGTTTTATATCTAGTGTTTCGTTGTTTATTGTTGTTTAAGAATAACCGTTTGAAATGTTTCTATGTTGATTAAAGAGAAAGTTTTTAAAATTATTTCATTTTTTGCAAAACACATGCATCGAATAATTTATATAAAAATATCTCAAAAACGGCTGTTTGTAGCGACTTTTGACAAGGATACCATTTGCACGTAAAAATGATAGAGGAATCGCTTTTTCTTCCAGAAAATATGATACATTCACACAAGAGAAAAATACCTGTAGGTGGCGCCCCCTACAATTAAGGGCCAAACTAAGATCAAATTTGAATTTGTTATAATAAAATATTCCCAATACCAATTTTCGTTCAAATATAGACATTATTTCATATATTATTTAGGAAAAGCAAAAATAAAAATAAATATTTAACACCCTGTATCTCAAAAGTGAAGGGCTTGCGGATCCATGCTTATAAAAACTTTTCACCATATAAATAACTGAGGAATCGTCCTGTAATATATCGGACACTTATTAAATAACACCCTGTATAATATATACGTATTCCCAAAAAATTGTGTTGGCTTTTGTAGATTTTCTATTTTCCCTGCAGTCTTTTCTGTATAAGAAATTCATAAAGTTTGTGGGAAAAATTTCTTCAGAAATCAAAATTTAAAAGCAGGGTATATTTTAAAACAGGCTAACTTTGATATTTCTTCGTATTTCATAAATAAATATTTTTCTTTTAATTTTCTTATGCTGGTTTTATATTTGTAGAATATTCCGGGTATCTCTCGATATTGGCGAAATATAGAACATGTCCCAATTTTCGTATATTTTTGCATGTATTTATCACTTTTGATCGCTACCAACTGCTATTGTTGTGAAAGAAAATACTGTTCCTTAGTGAGTTGCCAATGAGGGCAGAGCCTTTTGGGATATTAAATATTAAATACAGTAAATAGATATACCTTTGATTCGAGCCTGTCAAGTTACTCAAGGTTTACCAGCACTGAAATTTTTTCACGAAATCCACTCATGTAAACCAGCTAATTTCAAGTAAAAACACATATAGTAAGAACATCTAACATGAAATAAATTCTGAATTGTCTTTTTGGTAGATTTTTCTAAAAATTAGTCAGACACGTGAACTATTATTCTTTATTGCGCATTTTATGAACTAAAATACGCGTATATAGGTTGAGCCAAAAAAATACCTATCATGGGCAGTTTTTTTTTTAAATGAAAACCCCGTATTTTTCTGTAATATTTTTAAATTACTTTTTTAATCGGAAATCGTTGGTCATACGAGGAAGAGTCAATAAATCGTTCTTGCTAAGCGATAAAGCGCAATTTTGAAAATAATATTTGTTTCGAAGAAAAACGGTGGCGTTTCTTTTTTTCGTTAAAAATATAAAAATACATGTTAGCACGGACGCCACTGGTAGAAGTAGATCAAATACTTTTTATGAAAAACAAATGTGGTTTTACGTCTAGTTAGCACCCATTAAAATTCAGAATGATATACAGGGTGGCCCACTCTCAACGCAGGCTTCCATAGCATCTAAACTTCTCAACTTTTTAATATTTTTTAATGACATAGTAATAGGGAGGCATTAGACCTACAATTTAAAATGATTTTAAACTATACAGAATACAGGGTCTTCCAAATAGTCAGGGCATATCAAACATACTTTTTTTAAAAGGGAACACCCTATATCTTACATTACTTCTGAATTCTACATAAAATAGCAATTATTTTTTAATAAGTGCATTATGAGTCGAAACTCAATAGTTTCCGAGATATCGACTTTTGAAAAATGGCATTTTTAAACTTTGACAGCTTCTAGTTTTTACGGTATGCCTTAGAGCAAAACGGCTCACATGTCCCTGTCTTACTTCCTTATTATCTTCCTAAAAATACAAATTTCCGGTTAAATCGGAAGTACCATATTTTCGGCTTTCGAGTCATATCCGGTTTAACAAAAGTTTACATTTTTGGGGAGATAATAAAAAGTAAGATAGGGACATGCAAGCCGTTTTGCTTCCCAACCAGCATTAATACATAAATAAGACGTTTTAAGTACGTACTAGTACATTAAGTATGTCTTACGTATGTACGTTATTGTACGTAGTACGTACATTTTACAAACTTGGTATGTAAATTTTCCACACAATTGTACGTCATAAAGACGTACGACAAGTATCTTATGTACGTACGATAACCGTATATTATATGTACGTACATTTACTGTACGTGTTAAAGATGTACGCACACTTTGTGTTATGTACGTACTACATACGTAAGAAGTACGTTGTTTGTACCTACAATGGATAAATAATAACTACTGATAAAGTATCTACAATAATATATTACAATAAATTTGTTGGTTAATATTTAGTAACATTCTATATATCTTGTGTATATATGAATGTATCTGATACCCCGGGATTATTATTTGTTTCCCCATCGTTATCATTATTTTTCGCTTTTTGTTTACATTTTAGTCGATCGGGGGTACTCCTTAGCAATCTGGCTATTTCCTGCTCTGCCTCTTTTTTATTTCAGCCTTTTTCTGTTCTCAGAAGAGCATCTTAAATGAAAAAACTTTAATTACAACCCAAAAAAAATAATCTTTTATAGTACCTATACAAGTCAACAAAATAAATTAGGCCATATTTTAAAGAAATTTTAAGGTGATTAAAATAAAAATTAGGGGGGATAAAATAAAAATAATATCAAGATACAAAATACACTAATATCCTACTCTACTTGACTACTATACACTATACCTCTGGTTGAAAACGTCCATTTTCCGTTTCATCATTTAAATTAGTACTTACTTATTATAACTTTTGTAATTAAAAACTGCGAAAATCTTTTTTTCTGGTATCTTTTCAGCCTGGCGATTCTAAATAAATGCTCTCATGCTTCGTTTAATAAAGCTTGCAAATTATTTCTTGACAATATGCAGATTTTAGACTCCTAAAATGGTAAATGTACTAGAACATTATCAAAAATAAACATTCTTACTATATTAATACCTAACGTAAAGGGCTGTTGAGGTCTTATTTAATTGTTAATTAAATTTTACCTTAAAATACATAATTTAGGTATCTATATATCAAGTTTTACTATACTACTTTTAAAATAGAATGGGTGGTCAAATCTTACCAACTTTCTAAAATGTTCTGGTAAATTTAAGAAATCTTCAAGTGCCAATAAATGCTTCACTATTACAAGTAACTTTTACTTGACTAAGGGCCCCAGGACTAACAGTTTCAGTATTTGATACCTTAAGGTTTTTTACTTTTGGAATGCCAAGCCTCTCAAAAAAAAAATGCTGTCTTAAAATTTCAGCATTGAATTCAGCTAAAAACAAAACGAATCGTAATCGACATAGCTAAGTACATTTAAGGTTTTTTAAGCTTCGAAGCTGTTTAAGAGGCATTTCTACCACTCAAGTTACTATTTACCTGTAAATTGTATATCAAATACAAAATTAACGAACAAAGAAATTAAACTTAACACATTTAGAGGAAAACGTCCTTGTAGAATTCGTCAATTCGTTAAGAAAAATCGGCAATACAAAAAGAAGCCACACTTTCAAACTCAAAAGTTTGATTAAGTTAACTTAACTGCACAGAAAGACGTCCGAATAGTGTCGGATTTTTACGACGTAAGCAAGCGCGAAATTTAAATCGGTAGCGGATAATAATAATTAACCTTACAATCACAAAACAAAAAAATTTCCAAATTTGAAAAGGGTCTAATAATTTAATTATTTTTTATCAGTAGGTAATTTAGTTTTACATAAGGTAAAACATTGTTACATTATGTAATAAAACATACCTACATAACAACGTATCATCCCAACTGTTTTTAAGACGTTGTTACATTTAAGGACGATACATTGTACATACAATCAAGAATGGTCGTTGTACAGGGACATTTTTTTAAGTGCCTCACCCGATTGGCGATTTTCCTGCTAACTATAATTAAAAACAAATTAGACATTTCTCAATAATTTTCAATAAGGAAACCGAATTTAATGTCAAAAAATACATAGATTTACAAATTTGACAGATGAGACGCCATTTTGAATTTTCTTAAAAGGCAACCCTCATAAATAACCACACGATTGAATTACATTTGGCGATCCGATTCTAAAACTATATAGTTGTTGATACTTATTTTCAGCCGTTTCGGAAATACGGGGGTTCCTAATTTGCCTCCATCGATTTTGTCTTTTAAGTGTCTCACCCCTTTAATAAATGGACCTTCTAAGCTGAACACCGTAAATTTTTTTACAGTGACATAATTTCCCGTGAGCAAGCGATCTGCGCTATAGTCAAATCCGACAGATGTCAAAAAGTGACAGATACGACGCCATTTTGAATTTTTTTAAATGGCAACCCTTATAAATAACCAGACGAGTGAATTGCATTTAGCGATGCGATTTCAAAAACCTATACTTGTTGCTATTATTAATTTTCAGCCGTTTCGGAAATACGGGGCTTCCTAGTTTGCCTTCATCGATTTTGTCTTTTAAGTGCCTCACCCCTTTGATAAATAGATCTTTTAAGCTGAAAACCCCACTTCTTTTCACAGTGTCATAATTTCCCGTGACCAAGTTATTTACGCTATAATCAAATCTGATAGATGTCAAAAAGTGACAGATACGACAAAATCGATGAAGGGAAATTAGGAACCCTCTTATTTCCGAAACGGCTCAAAATAGATATCAACAACTACAGGTTTTTGAAATCAGATTGATAAATGCAATTCACTCTTGTGGTTATTTATGAAGGTTGCCATTTAAAAAAGTTCAAAATGGTGTCGTATCTGTCACTTTTTGACATCTATCGGATTTGGTTAAGCGTAGATAGCTTGCTCCCGGGAAATTATGTCACTGTGAAAAAAAATTGGGGTTTTCAGCTTAGAAGGTCTATTTATTTAAGGGGTGAGACACTTAAAAGACAAAATCGATGAAGCCAATTCAGGAACCCAGTATTTCCGAAACGGCTGAAAATTAATATCAATAACTAGGTTTTTAAAACTGAATCGACAAGTGCAATTTACTTGTGGCATTATTTATGAGGGTTGCAATTCAAGAAAATTGAGAATGGCGTCGTATCTGTCAAATATGTGAAGTTATATGTTTTTTGACATTAAATTTGGCTTCGTTGTTGAAAATCATTGCTAAATATGTAATTTGTTTTCTATTACAGTCAGCAGGAAATCGTCAATCGTATGAGACACTTAAAAAAATGTCCCTGTACAATGTTAAATACCAACATAAAAAATTGTAAATATTCCAGACATCATAAACGCACCCAGGTTCACACCAACAAGAATCCTTCACAGAGACTATCAAATTCACACAATGGAAGACCAGCTAAACAAGCTTTTAACAAACTATTACAAACAGACGGACGTGACAAACAACATCCTGATCACACAAGCACAAACACGCTAACCCAGATCTGGAACATACAAACTACCTCGTGCGGCTATCTTCCTGATAGACACCATCGAACAAAGTAATAAATAATATTCTCTTCCCATTCTAGTCAATTCTTAAATGAAAACCATTCAACAAAGTTCTTGTGTAAGCAATCCACATAAAATATTAGAAGTTAAAGGCTAGGTGGTCTTGCTTTGTGTTCCCTCGCTTAAAGAATATAATTGAATATAATTGAATCTAGAGAGGTACTGTGTATTAAAGTCGAATAAAGTTTTTGATAGATTTTAAAATTACGTCAATTCGAGCCTGGTTTAAAGTTTTTAATCTCAACTTCCCAATGCTTTTCATATTACAGTACAGAGTTTGACTCTCGCCTAAACTAGATATTATTTATTGAAGCCGTGAAAAACTTTGAGAGCTAAGTTTTGTTAAAATATAAAGCCAACGAAGACTCGTTAGATTTTCTTTGACGACAGCAGATGTACATTGCCGAAATTCTCTGCGACAGTTTAAAATAAATCGGTGTTTTTCTGCTCCATTATCACTCAGACAGGGTGACCTATTAAATCTATTGTTCCGAGAACTTTATCAGTAAAGAAATGGTAGATTGTTACTTCAATAATGTTCTAATACGTTGTCGCAAAACTGGACATCTACAATTTTTCAAAAAATGCCTGTTTTTATGTGTTTTTATTGTAAATTTAGCGGCAGAAATCTTAGCGAAACTAAACGTCTACTCTAGTAATTTAATATCCAATGAGAGTATAAAAAATAGAAATGAATATTCAACTTTTTTAGCACACACACAGCTTCATATTAAATTATTTAAAGGTTGGTTAACATAGGCTGCGCTTCTATTGGTTCTACATCCAACAACGTCACAAAATTGATCGAGTCGAGATTTACGTAGAAAATGAAAAATAAGAACGTAAGCATTATACAAAACTGTGAAATTTGGTTGGTATTCCTCAAGGTATTCCTATAATAATATAGCGTTATCTTTAGAGTTTAATAATTCAATACATCGAATTTAAATAATACAGTAAAACCTCTGTTTGCGATCGCCTCTAGAAAGTGACCACCTGCGTTAAACGACCGGTTATGAACTACCCATATTTAAAAATGTAAATCCCATTATTTTATACTCTTCTTTACCGACCAATTTGTTAAACGACCATGGGCGCTCATCATCGGAGTTTTGGGTGAAAACTAATGCTAGAAACACCCTCCATTAGGGGCAGTAAAACCCGACCCGACAATTCTTAAGAAATATAGGTACACACACTAATTACTTTATTGCAGACGGATCCATTCAATGCCTTTTAAAGGCTAATAAATCGGTTGTTAACATTTGTTTTGTTTTAAACAGTTTTTGTGTGTTTTGGGACTAACGTGAATATTTGCAGATGGCGGGAAAAAGGAAATTTTTTTCTTTAAGCGAGAATATTGAAATAATCGAGGAAAGTGGAAAATTGGTTTAGGTACCAGAAAAGTGGGTGAGACGCAAGATGATAACGGTGAACAGAAAAGAAAATTCCCACAACCGAAGGACTGGCAGTGGACCAGGTTGTTTTTAACTGGTCTTGTAAGGCGCGAAACAAGCACTTACCAAGATCCGGGCCCATAATTCAAGCAAAAGTCTTCGAACCTGCTCAATGTCTAGGACTAGATAACTTCAAGGCATCAAATGAATGGTTAGAAAAATTCCGTCGTTGGCACGATATTACCTTCAAGAAAATATGTGGCGAATCAGCCGATATCAACATCGAAGACGTAACTGGTTGGAAAGAAAGGCTGTTGACCATTTTGTAGGATTATGCCCCAAAGAACGTATTCAATGCAGACGAGACAGTTCTCTACGATCCTGCATTGCCAACAAAAACATATGCATTAAAAAACGACTAGTGTACGGGAACAAAAACCAGCAAAAAACGGCGATTTACAATTTTGTTCTGTGCAAATATGGAAGGTGAGAATGAAGAACCACTTATACTAGGCAAAGGCAAAAATCCTCGATATTTTAAGGGCGTACATATCGATAAGTTACCTCTTTAATGGGTCTCGAACAAAAAAGCTTGAATGAGAGCAGACATCATGACAACATGGTTTCGTAGATCTGATATCAAGATGAAGAAGCAGAATGGAAAAGTAGTATTGTTTCTGGATAATCCAAAATTACACTGGAAAATGACAAACTTATTTTTTTTCCACCCAATACTACCTAACATTGCCAACTTTTGGATCTTAGACAGTGGTTGTCATATTCCAGAAATCGAATGTAATATTACCATAACCAACGCCTTGATATGGGTTTCGGTGGCCTGGCGCAATTTGTCCCCAGTGACAATAACAAAGTACTGTATAAAAAGCCGGATTTATGTGTATTACAGATAATATTGATGGCTTCGAAGAAGAAGGATGAAACTACTCCTAACTCTGAGAAAGAGGAAGAACTTGTTCTAGTGACGAGAATATCAGCATATCTGAAGCCTGCGCAAGTTTGAGAGACTTTTTTAATAAAGTTAACAATTTTGACAAGTCTATAGATGTTTGTTTGAAGGTTTGAGACAATGATGTATCGTGAATGATAGATGAGTTTTGGACTTCCATTGTTATTATTTATTATTATCACAACGTTTCAACTGGTGAGTATCTCCAGTCGTCTTCAGGTGAATAATGAACAAGATACGAAACTACGAGGGTATTTATACTACCTCCTGGTTAGCAGCGCATGACCGAGATTGGTGCAGTCATGCATTACTGTATGGTTCTAAACTAAGCTTACATCTACTTAACAAGGGTTTCCAAATATTTCTTATGTCTAAAGAGGGCTTACTAAAGCAGTCTGGATTTTGGGTTATGACGGCCGCTCCTTTGAAGAACATGCTTGGACACATGGCCACCACCTGCAATGGTCAGAGTCAAAAATAGTACTCAAAGAAGAACACTGGCGAAAGAGGAAATTCAAAGAAGCGGCCGTCATAACCCAAAATCCAGACTGCTTTAGTAAGCCCTCTTTAGACATAAAAAATATTTGGAAACCCTTGTTAAGTAGATGTAAGCTTAGGGATGGTGTTATGCAATACAATGTTAACCCACAAAAAATGAAAAAGTGAGTTAAATGGGGAATGGAATATTTACAACACTTACTATATATTGCAATAGTGTTTTAAGTGATATAGAATTCTTTTTCCTTCAGAAAATGCCTGGATTTATGTAGAGATTTATAAATTAATGATGGAATATTTTGTAATAATATTCTAACAGACTTAACATCAACCTGCCCATTTATGCAAACCATGCATTATTCTGTAAAATCATTCTATGCCGCTTGACTTGCTATTGCAAAATGAAAATGCATAGCTCAGTGCGACCTTTACTTGCCGTGTCAACCGCGTGGGTACATTTTGGAGCTTAAAAACTGACAATAATTGAGCATATTGAGCAGTGCTGCAAGGAAAAAATGAACAATTACAATATTTGTGATTAAAGAATAATATTATATTTATTATAAGGTAAGTGGAATAGAGCTATTTTTGCAATATTACATATGATAGTTTAGCGAGGTTATTTTGAACTTAAAATTATTTCTGTACTTTATTTCTAAACGTTTAAAATCAATATAATTATATTTAGTGAAAATAATGATCATGAATCGTCAATACATTAAATATAAACAATTTAAATATACAAAGTAAGGGGTTACTATAGAAGGCCACTGTGATGTGGGTTGAGATTATATTGCAAAATGTTGAAACAAAAGGTACAAAATATGTCAACGCACTCAACACCTTATTACAAATTGTGTATGATATTATTAAAAGATGAAAAAGAGATAAAAACATGTTGTGTGATTTAATTTATTTTTGCGAAATGACAAGTATAGATTTTTAATATAAAAATATTATCCATATATTGTCAATTTTAAGCTAGCGATTCATCAAATTAATATTTTCATTTTAATAATAATTATTAAAAATCATTTTTTATAAGAAATACTTAATATAGATTAGCGAACTAGTTATTTCCCACATTATATAATTTACGTTTTTTTTTTTTTTAATTCCAGAATGTCCTCAAGAGCAAAACGTATGCTACAAGCATGCATATTAAGTCCTGACATTGCTGAAAATCAATCCAATCCTGAGGCCAAAGTAAAATCTAGGGACCATGAGTTTATTCCCCTTCAAGGTCATACGACTTCTGATTCCCTTGACCGTACAAATTCCAACGTACTTGTTATCACTCCCGATCAAGAATTGACGAAGTCCATCAATGAGCCTTTTTTAGAAATCAGTACGTATAACAACAAAGATGCTTCTGTCGGCGACAGCATTATTAACGAATTGAGTTTCTCTGATACTTTTACCGATATAATATTTCCTGAAAATGAGCTGCCATCAATTTCCCTGAGCGAACTTAAATCTTCTTTCATCACAGATATTTGTGTTGAAGATACAATATCAGACCAATCCCAACATGCAGAAAAAATCGATTATGATTCAGATCATCCTGTGTTACTTGACAAAAAATTCTGTAATGGAGAAAATTTCAGCTCAAGCTAAAAAAGTGCGAAAGAGTCAATTGCATCAGTTAAACATAATCTTGCTAAAGAGAACAATGTCCAAGAAAACGAAGAAGGAATGCCAAAAAGTGGAAAAAAAGAAAATATCCGGATCTAAACAAAAAAAATGATTTACTATCAATTTCCCTGAGCGAACTGAAATCTTCTCTCATCGCAGGCACTTGTGCTGAAGACACAATATCAGACCATGCAGAAAACGTTGATCATGAACCGGATGATCATGTCTTTCTTGAATCTAGTAAAAACTCATGTACTGAAGAAAATAATGCTAGCTCAAAAATTGCAGAGAATCCAGATGAAGACATAAGAGAAGTGATTGAAGAGAATATTCTGGACGATCCCAATTATTTTGCTGAGGAGAACTCTGATCCAGAAAACGAAGAAGGGAGACCAAAGCGTGGACGGAAAAGAAAGTATCGAGATCAGAATAGAGCGATTAGAAAACAAAGAACTAATTTGAATAAAGAGTACTATAATGCAAAAGGGAAAATAGTACCGTCAAGAGAATTTTTGTGTGGTTTTGATTGCGGCTGTCCCAGAAACTGCACCGGAAAAATACCTGAAGAAGTTAGGAAAAATGAGTTTCAGAAATTTTGGAGCACTGGTTCATTTGAAGCGAGATGTGCTCTATTACAAGGAGCTGTAAAGGAATCAGTAAAGGCAAGGAGCTATTCGCAACAATCAAGGAGACATTTCAACAGACGATATTTTATTTCAAATGAAGAAATATGCAAGAAAGCCTTTCTTACTACGCTAAGAATAAGTCAGGCCAGAATTGATTCAGCTTTAAATAAGAAAAGATCCCAGGAGCTACTAAACGACGGTCGTAGAACTAAATCTGGAGGCAGAAATGCATCCACGGAAACTAAAATAGAAGAAATCAAGAGATTTATTGATAGTTTACCCAAATATTCATCGCATTACTGTAAGAGTGAGACAACTTCAAAATTCTTATCACCGAACCTAAATCTACAAAAATTGTATGATTTGTATAAAGAGCAGTTTCCTGATGGAGTAAGTATCTCCAGATTCAAGAAAACCTTTTATCAAGATTATAATTTACATTTCAAGAAACCTCACAAGGACACATGCTTGAGATGTGACACTTTTGCAGCCAAAAAGAAAGGGGCAACAGCTGATGAACTCAGGGACATCGAAAAAGATCATCAGACCCATTTGGATCATGCATCTAGCCTAAGAAAGCAAATGAAGGAGGATCTCAGTCTTGCAAAAGCAGATCCAACTATCGAAACTATCACTTTCGACCTTCAAAAGACTCAGAGCCTACCACGACTTCCTACAAGTATTATCTATTATAAGAGGCAGTTAAACTTCCATAATTTGGGTATCCATTGTGGTAGTTCTGGAAAAGGGTTTTTCAATATATGGCTAGAACACGAAGGAGGAAGAGGTACCCAGGAAGTAGGATCCTGCATTCGAAAATTTGTTATGGACGATCTAAAACCTACTGCCACTCACCTGATCTTATGGGCCGATTCGTGTGGGGGCCAGAATAGGAGCATAAAGATGGTGCTTATGCTTTTACATATTCTTTATAACCATTCTAAACTAGAACAAATCACACTTCGGTTTCTACAACCTGGGCATACCTATCTTCCCAACGATTCAGAGTTTGGTGACGTAGAATGTGCGCTGAAAACGAATAATAGACTATACACAGATGAAGATATAATGCATGTGATGAGAGTTTGTCGTCGAAAGAACCAGTTTTTAATTAAACGGCTCTGTAAGGATGATTTTCTTTCAATTGCCCCAATCCAAAAACTGATAACAAATAGAAAAACAGATGAAATGCAAAACAAGATCTCATGGCTTAATACCTTCGAAATCGTTCTGCAAAAAAATGACCCTACAAAACTCCTGATGAAATACAAGCTGAGCGAGGAGTCAAAAATAGTTAACATATCCAAAGGCTGTAAGGGTCGGAAGAACCAAACTAACTTTGCCATTAATCTTCCTTTGCTCTGGCCTGAAGGTCGGGAGTTATCAGCAGCGAAAGTGAAGGACTTAAAGGAGATCATTAAACTAATACCTAATGATTCGAAGCCATTTTACCAGTTCCTAAAATATGTGAAAACGGATGAATTTGTAGATGATACAGAAGGATTCGGTAAAGCAGATTTGGATTTTGATCTCATTGCTGAATAATATTAATGATTTAGGTTATTTCTCCTTTTTTTACAAAGTATTATGTTTTATACCTAATTTTTGTTATTTTCAAGTACATTCTGGGTGGGCTAATGTCTTTTAAGCGTGGTTAATTTCTTCCTTAACTTTTAAAAGTGTAATGTACCAGTTTTTTTTTTATCTTAACTGTCAGACATTTTCTGGAACAATAATATTTTTATAAGATCTTGGTTTTATAGCAGAATTTTTTTATTTAAAGATTTCACGTATTTCATAATACAGTTGTTTTTTCTTAACTTTGACCGGCGCCGGCGTGTTCACTGTTACCGCTCATTAGTATCCACGAGTTCGTTTTCATTTGAATACTTTAATAATAAAAAGTTTCTTTTAACATTATTTGCGTATTATTTTTACATACTTAATTACTATCTTGTAGATAATTGCTCGATTTACAATATAAATTCATGATACTTAACATTTTTGCTTAATGGTTGATGTGTGTTTATCAAAAAAGTGTCAAGTACCTTAAAGCTATTTTATATAAAAATCCGATAATCTCTATTTCTCAATATCAAAAAAATTAATTTTTAAGACTGGTATAATCTATAATGGCCGTTTTCTTTAAAAAATGTTGAATAAATACGTTTTCCTAAATATAAACATATATAGTCATTGGGTGAATGCTTTAAGTGGATTCTATACCCCATAATCTTAAAAACGCCATTTTCTCAAAAGCATGTAATTGTGGTTTAACATTGTATTGCATAACACCATCCAGTTTAGAACCATACAGTAACGCATGACTGCACCAATCTCGGTCATGCGCTGCTAACCAGGAGGTAGAATAAATACCCTCGTAGTTTCGTATCTTGTTGATTAATCACCTGAAGACAACTGGAGATACTCACCAGTTGAAACGTTGTGATAATAATAAATAATAACAATGGAAGTCCAAAACCCATCTATCATTCAAGTCTATAAATATTTCTCAATTGCTATTAAAATGTGAATCTGAATTTTATTAAAATAAAATAAAAAATATAAAGCAATCATTAATTTCTGATTATTTTAAAAAATAAGAATTTCAAAGCAAACATACAGTGTGCATTGTATAATACAGGGCTACCCAGAAGTCCGGAATAAAATTTATATAGCCTTAACCTGTAACTTTTGGGGAAAATGCTCGGACACGTCAATTTAATTTTATATATGCTGACATTTTGGCGTTATTCGTTTGTTTTTTTATGGACATTTGTCAAAGATATGACGACATCTATATTTTTTTTAATGGAAACATACAGCTTGTGATACATCATTTAAAAGCTAATATCTCGTACAGTATGCTCATATATTTTGGCGGGGTTCTGTCAAGCTATTTTAAAATGGCGACTGTTAAAAGTTAAAAAAAAATCCCTATTTAAATGAGCGGAAATGATAAATCATTGATGTTTTTTTTTAATCTTTCAAGCTAAGAAATCTTCATTGTTTCACGTTCTGACGTTTGGTGACATTGTGACTTAACAATAGTTATGGTTTATTTTTTACTTATTTTGTCAAAAAAAAATAAAAATGTAACGAAGCTAAACAAAACACAACCAAAAGGTGGTTTAACGTGTCAAATGCTGGGAATGTCCTCCACCCTCTACTTGGCATGCTCCCAGATGATGGTAAAATCCGTTGACGGAACTTCGAATGGCTTCAGTCGGTATGTTATTGTCTCCAATCTAATTTTGTTTTTTAAATCTTCAATATTATGTGGCCTAATTTGGTAAACTTTTTGTTTTAAATATCCCCAAAGAAAATAGTCTAGAGGCGTTAAGTCTGGGGATCTCGGTGGCCATTCAATTGTACCACGTCGTCCAATCCAGCGACCTGAAAATATCTGATCTAAATATATTCTCACATGGACACCAAAATGCGGAGGAGCACCATCTTGCTGAAACCAAATTGGTTCATTAGGTATATCTGAATCTACTTCGCTGGGAAAAATTACAGCTAGAGCAGGTCTCAACTCGAAAGTTAATAAATCCAGGTACCGTTCAGCTGTGAGGTTTCCTTCCAAAAATGATGGCCCTAAAATTTTGTTATTAATGATACCTGCCCATACATTTAGGTACTTTCTGGGGCAGCTGAGTATGCGCTCCAAATATCCATCGTGGATTTTCTTAACACCAGAAACGATAATTAGGTCTGTTAACCACCCCGTTTAAATAGAAAGTAGCTTCATCGGAAAATAATATGTTCTGTGGAAACCTATCATTCTCGTCACACCGTCTCATCATTTCTTCGCAAAATTGCAAACGCCTATCATAGTCATCTTCCAAAAGCTCTTGAAGAAGACATACTTCATAAGGGTTGTATTTTTCTGCTTTCAAAAATCTTCCAATAGTACCTCTAGATGTATCATGATTTTGAGCCAATGAAACTGTTGGAACATGCGGATTATCCTGCAGAGATAATGTAATATTCAATTCTTCATCATCACCTAAAACACGTGGCCGTCTATTCCTAGGCAACTCCTTAACTGTGCAATGTTCATCAAATTTGTGGAATATTTTACTAACAGTGCCCTGTGAAATTTGATTTTCCGGATATTTAGCAATAAATAAAGAGCACACTTCACTTTGACTTCTTATTTTATCTCCACATCCTAACAATATCAAGACTTCGATACGCTGCCTTTCCGACAAAACCATTTTTGTTTAGAAAATTGTAAAATAATACTACTATAAATAAATAACGTGATACAATGAAGATTTCTTACCTTGAAAGGTAAAAAAACATCAATGATTTATCATTTCCGCTTATTTAAATACGGATTTTCTTAAAACTTTTAATAGTCGCCATATTGAAATAGCTTGACAGAATCGCGCCAAAATTTATGAGCATACTATACGAGATATTAGCTTTCAAATAATGTATCACAAGCTGTATGTTTCCATTTAAAAAAAGATCGATATCGTCATATCTTTGACAAATGTCTATAAAAATACAAACGAATAACGTCAAAACGTGAGCATATATAAAAGTAAATTGACGTGTCCGAGCATTTTCCCCAAAAGTTACAGGTTAAGGCTATATTAATTTTATTCCGGACTGCTGGGCAGCCCTGCATATGTGTTAGTATGCACATGCAGTATATACATATTTTTAAATTACATTCATCTCATTTAATTTTAGTGATTTTTTAATGATAAATTTAAACAAAAATATTTAAAATTATTTACCTATATGTCGATACTTGTTAATAAACAAACACTGTAAAATGCTGACCAGCTGTTTTAATCTTTTTCTGTTAACCGACCAACATTTGATTTCCCGGGGGTGGTCACTATTGACAGATTTTACTGTGGTTATATTTTTTATGTAATGTTTGGATAATGATTCTAGCGCCAAAGAGGATACTAGGGAAGAAACTGGCCTGAAACCCAAACTTACAAGATCTTGACGTTTAAGTTACTAGTCGAGTAGTAGGCATGTTTTCGTCAGGGTAATGTTTTCGGTTTGTTTTTGGAAAAATTGCTCCCAACTCTCACCATTTAAATAGAAAACGCTGTGTAGCATAGCGAATTGAAATATTGAAACAAGTTTAAAAATAATTTTAAATAAACATTTATTTAAAATTAACTTCTAACACTATATATAACACACAAACAAATATAATATTTATTCACTACAATAGACATTTATTTATGTATGTTGTTACTACGATAATACTGACCTAAATACGCAAGTAATATTTTACTATATATCGTTGCATAGACAACTTGGTTTTTAAATATTATATTATTAATAACATGCACAAAATATATTATTTAATTATTTATTAACGGGTATGAATACGCCACTTACAAAAATATATATAATTGCAATGCTGCTGCTACTAAGCAGATATTATAAGTGCAATAGAGAAAAAATCTAAGGAAGTAAGAATTGAACATTCCATAAATCTTTTAATCGTTATTTGCCTAGCTGGCGTCTAAAAGTAGCGAAATAATGCCCAAAAAAGTCCAGATCGCAAGACCTGTTCCCTTTAACAAGAATGCGAGCAAATGTATCATAACAAATATATTATTATCATAATTCATTCTGTGACAAGCATCAAAAAGTGTTTGCCCTCTTCTTGTTGGTCTTGATGAAACATTAAGAACGAAGCCATTCAATTAATCAGAATACTTAAAAATGATATTTATAGTCTTATACCGTGTATGCAGTGCAATGCGAGATTAGGAAATCCCATGTAAATTTTGCTAAAGTCTGTGCGTTTTAAGAAGTCCGCTAAGCCATAAAACCTCTTAAGCATTATGTCGGTGGCTCTCAAACAATAAATTATATTGAAGGTAATTTTGGATGTTGATGAATTACATTTTCTAAATAAAATAATTTAAAGTAAATAAAAAATTAGTTTAGGTAAAGAAAAATAATAATTTTTTAGCTTTTGTAGTATTCAGACAAATTAGTTTTACGAATTCTTTTTTATAAAGTTTTGGTTCTAAAAAGAACCGATTTTGTAGTCTTGCGACAGAACGTGCCTACTTGTAGATAGGTACTACTAAAAGTAGTCTTCCTCTGCATTTGAAATTTCACCCATGCTTTCAGACTCATCAGAATCAACATCATCGTCATCATCATCATCATTCGTAATAATTAACGGTCTTACTTCGTCTATAACCTGTTCTGTCTCATAAGATTCAAAAATAATTTTTTCTGTGTGTTCAATGCATTTCCGCCATTCTTCTTTGCCCGCTTGGCTAAGCGCCTCCTTCCATAACTTTATAACGCTAGGCTTACCGATATTTTTACAGGCATGTTTGTCATAATAGTTCTTGCTAATACCCCATACCAATTCAATTGCGTTGTAATGACAATGGTAGGGCGGCAATCTCAAAACTTGATGTCCATATTTGAGGGCTAATTCGTCAACAACATACTTTTTTTTAAATGACTGCTCTTTACACTTGCTTAAAAGTTCACTTTTTAAATATAAATTTTCATGGTTTATGTTTTTCTTTGACAACCACTCTTTTATTTCTTCCTTTTTCCAGCTGCTTGTAGGGAATTTCTCTTCGAGTCTCGTATGGTAAGAGGCATTGTCTAAAACAATTAAGGAAGGTTTTTCTAAACTTTTTAAAAGTTTTTCCTCGAACCAATGCTCAAAAATTTCAGCATCCATATTGCCGTGATAATCATCAGTTTTTTTTTGTTGATGAAAATATCAAACTGGCATTTAAAACAAAACCTTCTTCATTACCAGCATGTAATATAATATACCTTTTTCCATTACTTGCACGGGTACTTAAATAACAATGCTTTGAGTCATCCTGCCAAGACGTTTTTGTTGAAGTTCCGTTTGCAAATACCTATGTTTCGTCAAGAAAAACAACTTGTCTTGACAATTCCGATTTTTTGTTGTTTAAATAATCCCTTAAAAATTGCCATCTTTTCGAAACAACATTGTACAGTCGCAAAGCAGTTCTCTGTTGTTCGTTTTTTTTATATTTGAAACCCATATGTTTTAAGATGATGGACAAACTGTTAGTTCCAATATCGCAAAGTTTTTTCTGCTTTATCTTTTCAAGAATAGCTTTGAGGGTAACATATTCCTTGGCTTTATACATATCATAAACAATATTCCTAATAGAGAGTTTTATCCCTTGGGATAAATCCAAGGTTTTTGAATGGAGTCGAACCCTTTTATATGGTCTGTCCAAATCCTCTTCACTCTTTTTTCGAAGTCTTCTTAAGGTCTTCTCTAAAATGCCGCAAGCATCAGACGTTCGTTTTTGCACTGCCAAAACAGACTCTAACGGGCCCGAGTTATCTTTTTCTAAAGTAAAATAACGTTCCACTTGTAATACCAAACGGCGTTCACCTGGAGATAAATGCCTTCTAGGCGATGTGCCACCTTGCTGAACATTTTCCATAACTTTGCTTAATAACTGATTTTAATTCACACACGATGAGAAACAAACTATAAGTGAAAAGCACAACTACTTATTTAAAATAAAGTAGAACATACCATCCCGCACTTCAGCAAATTTTAATTATTTCTTGGAAAATAGTAATTATTATGAAGATTTAATTATAATAATCCCAAAATAATGTCATTATCGGAAAAGTATATACCTGACAAAATCTTTAACATATTTAACCATCCCGCACTTGAGCAAATTTTAATTGGTTCTTGGAAAATAGCGATTATTATATAGATTTAACTATAATAATAGCAAAATAATTTAATTATCTATTTAATTATTATTTATGCTCGACGCGAAATTCTAAGATAATTTTGTTTTGAAACCACTGATTTCGCCCAGTAATAGAATACAGTAAACCAGTGGGATGTTCGGTGTGATCAAGTATAGCGAAGGTGCGAAGATATTGTAACTTAACCGACTTACTGTTTTAAAAGCGATAACATCCCTTGGTGTTTTAATCCGATATCGGACTTCTTAAAACGCACAGACTTTACCCTAAAATATTGGCTGCTCTAATATTTGTTATTTAGAAAAAACGCTTTGAAAAATTCTTAAGAATTAAATACCTACCCTTATGAAACCACCAGTAATAATTATGATAATGCCAAACGTTACTAGACGTTTTATCTCTTATTAGTTTCAATATGTTATACAGTAGGGTGGAGCGAAAAAATCGACTTTCAAAATTTAAAATGGCCTGTATGCGGAAAAGTGCTCAACATGATTGTTACAAATCCTTGCAAAGTTTCAAATCGATAGGACTTTGTTTAGCGGTGCCCCCGCTACTCCGAACTTTCAGTTTATCGACCCCCACTTAGCAAAGCGCTCGCATTCGTAAATATTCGATTTATTCCGATGTGACGGCTAACGATGGTAGTTCTGCCAAAGAGTAGCATAACCAATAAGAGGCGAAAGTGGCCGCTCCGGCCTGTTCTAATTTTTTATGCGCATGTACAAGGTAAGGATTATTCCCAGCTAATTTCACAGCATTCGCAATCTGTCAAATCGTTTGTTTACTTCTAAAAAACAAGACTATAACAAGACGAACCTTTATTTTTCTTTAGTTTAAAGTGGAAAAGTGATTAGTTTCTCTTGGTTTTTTACAATTCAGAAGGGATTTCTTTTGATATTAATGTCGGGAGTAAAGAAGCAGAAGGGTGGCATATCGTGTGCTGACCCCGAACGCCTTTCTAAAACCGGCTAAGGAATATCATTTTTTAGATTTGCTAAGGATATCACAGGTATGTACCTATATTATAAACAAATATTGTGCTTTTGGAAACATAATGTATGTTAATTTATTAGGTATTTACAGCCACGGTGATTGTAAATAAAGTTATTCTAAAAACGAAATAAGCAGAAACAGAATTCATTATTAACTAATAGGTAATAGAAAGATGTTGAATAGCTTTTAAAATGTCAATTTTGTAGTAAGGCTTGGTTTATGTTATATTAGCTACAGTTTCCTGCAATTTAGTAGCAAAACTTTTGACTGGTTTTAAACTAAACCTAGGTTTTAGAAAATAAAATAGTATGTACGTACCCCGGTACCTACTTTTTTATTTAAAGCCTTGTCTTATATGGCTAACTGTAAATAAAATAAAAGGTTGTTCTCATTTGTACCCAAAATAAGCCACCTAGTAGCTTAGAATTGTCTTTATTTAAACTTTTTAATAAGGGGCAGTGTTATACGAAGCACGAAAGCTAACAAATTAAATACATTCTTTAAAATCTAATTAAGTATGTATTTTTAGAAGTAAAGACTGGCTTGTCACTCGTAAGAGAGAAGAATTGCTGTATAAGGATGTCTTGTCTTGGATATACATATTAACTACAGGGTTTGTGAGAAAAATTTTAATGAGAAGTGCATGAATAAAGGTGAAACATGTAAGACTTTGATTGCACAAGCTTTGCCCACAATGTTTTCTCAGTACAAAGCTATTGAAGCTTATCAGTGGAACACTCCATCAAGAAATATTGAACTTTCAGGTTAGTTTTTATTTAATCTTTATATCTGGGTATTTACAAATGCATTAGATTGATGGAAAAATGATTGCCAAGATCCCTTGGTATATAAGACATCGGTCAATTCAGATAAAATAATATTTTAAATTATTACATTTGACTGCAATTTTAAGGTTTTTTTTAACTATATTCTAGGTTCCTCATCAGTAAAAGCTTTGGCTTGCCTGGAGACAAGTATAGTTTATCCAAGTTAACCATTGAGTGATGTTGCAAGTGAGTATTATTATATAATATAAAATAATGAATAGGTAGCATTTATTAAAGAAGACTTTACCAATACAATACAAAGAAAGAGAATTAAATATAAAATTAACAAAGTGGCAAACGTTGATTCACTGATGAATACAATCAAGTAGATATGCAAAATGTAGTGATGCTTGTCATTTTAAAAACATCCAAGATTTTATGTACAAATTAGAATTCTTTATAGGCGGGATCGGGTGATATGTGTATACTGGGTAGTGTATCGCCAGACTGGACATAAGAACTCCCATGTAAATTTTGCTACCCTCAAATATTAGCTCCCCTATTTATTTTACATCCAAATTGTGTTAGACTTTTTTGAAGGTCCTTGTATAATGGACACGCACACCAAATTTTATTATTTTCTATAAGTCAAATAACAGTTAAAAATTAAATACGGCTCTGATACATACCTCAATGAAACCACCAGTAATAATTTTATTATGATAATGTCAAATGATACTAAAGTTTTTTATTAGTTTAGTAACTTGTTTTACAGTATTCAAGAACAAATAATGATTGTACTAATTTAATGTAGGCAATTACTCAAAATGAAATAAATAAAGAACTCTGAATTAGCTTATTAGAAAATTATGAATCTTGGTTGACAAGTCCATGATACAAGGACCTTCAAAAAAGTCTAATACAATTTTGATTATAAAATTTGAAAGACATGGAAGTATTTTTTATTAGGTAGTGGTCTAATAACTTATAGGATTTATTTTTTAGATTCAGTTTGATACGAGAACAAAAGGATCGGGGCAGTACATCATCTCCTCTATTATCCCTGTCAACAAGTACTCAAACATAAATTCTTTTGAGTTCTGAAATTCCAAGAAAAGAAAAAGTAAAGGAGCAAGTAAATTCACTAAGAATCCTAACAAAATTATACTTGAAATGAATCTTATTTATGTTAAGTAAAGTATCTGGTTATCTGCATATTATTTATTGTAATAACCTTTACTAAAATCTACTTTAACAGATTTTGAACAGTGAATGTATAATAAATTATTATTATTATAATGCACTATGTGTATGTATTTTTTTTTAATAAAAATTGCATCTTTAGGATTACAATAAAATACAATATACTTTTTAAGAGTTTTGTGTTATTTCTCTTATAACTTTATTGGACATTGAACTACTAAGATCCAATTTATGAATGTTCGGTTATGCTAGCCATAAGATAACTTCTAAGGATACCATCGTTGGAACAATTGTTGCCATGGAAGTTATGTGGCTGTTATCACTGTCAGCACATTGTTATAATGGGGCTAACACCCAAATTGTCAATGTCCAACTAGTGACAATAGCTCAGAAGTGACTGTAGTAGAGCAAAATGCATAGTATGCATATATCTTATAGGTATATTAGAAATTCTTTTAACCCACTGGTCCAAGTTATCAATGTCCTGGTAGTGATACCAGCCACATAACTTCATGATGAGAATTGTTCCAACAATGGTGTTATTACAAGTTATCTTGTAATTAGAGATACACGGGCATTGATAATTTGGATCTTACAAGCGAAATAAATAAATAAATAGCCATTTATTTCCGACAGGCCGGAGCCCCACTTACAGGAAACTCGAACAAACTATTCGAATTATAAACAAAAATACACCATTCATAATTTTTATACTTGTGTATCATTTGCTACAATATAAAAATTGTCAGTAAAGTTTCTGTTTCTGTCCAGAGTGAAACGACGGAGATTGCTATTTAACACGTACATTTATTATAAATCAGAATTTTAATTAATGTTTCACCTGATAATATCTTTCTGGTGCACCGCACAATCAAGTTCGGCAGCATAAAATGTTCAATTATAAAATTACCAAAACAGTGTGAAGCATTTTTCCCCGTGTACACAACACAAAAGAAGAAGAATATGATATTTTTTACTGTGTTTTAAGTTTATCAAGGTCATAGAATTTGGGTACATGAAACTTCAAAGGAACCGACAATACTTTCGCCTCTTATTGGTTATGCTACTCTTTGGTTCTGCTGCAAAAGTGTGTTTCTTCTATTAGTAGAAATTTAGATCCAATACAGTGAACCGTTGTTCTACTCTGTGGTGTTAAATTGTGTTTGTGAATCCGTCGAAAAAGACAAAATGCCTAAAACGAGGAAAGACGTTGATTGTTGTGTTTTTGGAGCACCAAGGAAGTTTAAAGACAATATGTTACCGACTTGTGCTAATGTTATCAGAAACTTTTTATGTATTCGTCAGTTTATGAAAGACGCTGCAGCAAATAATTCTGAGCCAACTGTTGGCAACATTAATGAAATTCTTCTTCGTGAAATAAAATTGCTGTGGGTTAAAGCATCCATTTCGATAATATCAGATCAACAAATTAAATCTAAATTAAAGGAATTACACCAAAAATACAGAAATATTAAAAAACCTATGAAAAGTAGAAACTCTGATAGTATGAAAAGAAAAGTTGAAGATTTTAGAGATTTATTCGAAAAGAAATTGTTTGATATTGCATCATGCAAATATTCTGAATATTCCTTGTGTAAATGCAAAAATAAAATACCGACTCGAGAGCATGACTTTATTAAAGATCAGAGGAATGATAGAATAATGGTAATTGGTTCGGTGGATAAAATAATTAACAAAAAGCTAGAACGTTCTATGTACCGGAAAATTGTGGAAACAAAATCTCCAATTGCTTCAACTTCTTCGTCAAGATCCGTCACACATCTTCCAGTTTACCAAAATGTTTCATGTGATTCAAATTCAAACAATTCAAATATTGAGTCATCAGATGAAAGTGTCACAAGTGTCTACGAGAAAAATACAAAAAACGGACCTAAAGAAGATTCACCGGAAACAAGAAAAACAAAACAAATGCGAATAAGTTTGCCTAAGTTAGCTCAAGCATGCGATCGCACGGGAGTATCTGATAGAGCAGCACCTATAATAACAAACTCGATTTTGCAAGATTTAAGTATGATCTCAGTGGAAAGTCATAGCAAAATCATAGATCGGAGTAAAATTAGGCGGGACAAAAAAAAAAGGCGAAACCAGATTAGAATTGATGAAACAGAAAATGTACAATTTCTTTATGGGATTTATTTCGATGGTAGAAAAGATAAAAATCTACAAAACGAAATGAAGAATAAGAAATACTATAAAACCACTGTATCTGAGGAACATATTGTCTTAGTGTCCGAGCCCAAGTCAAAATATATAGGACATATTAGTGGATCGTCGGGTAACGCAGAAGAAATCAGCAACAAAATGTTGGACTTCCTAAATAAAAATGTGGACCTTGACAATTTAGTAGCCGTTGGATGTGACGGAACTGCCGTCAATACGGGTATTCACAATGGTGTGATCCGTAAAATAGAACTAGCAATTGGTCGATCAATGCAATGGTTTATTTGCATATTACATACAAATGAATTACCTCTACGACATTTAATAAAGCACTTGGATGGAGAAACTACAGGACTACGTCAGTTTTCAGGGGACATTGGAAAAGACCTACAAAACTGCGAGCATCTTCCTGTAGTTGCATTTCAACAAATCCCATCCGAATTACCCAAATATAATGCAAAAGATATCGATCGGCTTAGCACCGATCAGAAATATCTGTATGAAATTAGTAAATCCATATCGAACGGTGAAATTTCCAGTCACTTAGCGAGCAGACAGCCGGGAAAAATTTCACATGCTAGATGGCTTACAACTGCCAACAGAATTCTCCGACTTTACGTACCAACAGTTTGTCCTTCGGAAAATCTAAAATCTTTGGTATGCTATATACAAAACGTATATGTTCCACTCTGTGGTTCGAGATTAAAGCAAGGCCGTTTTGTATAATTTAATAAAAAGGACCAGATATTTGGCACCTGACTTGCGAGAAATAGTGGACAGAATAATACAAATTAATGGATTTTATGCACATCCTGAAAATTTGTTGATAGCAATGCTTTGTGATCAACGGCAGCATATCAAAGAATTGGGTTTGCGGCGAATCTTGAAGACCAGAGACTCTGACAAATTAAGAAAATTTAAAGTACCCAAAATCAACTTTAACGCCAATGACTACAGTGAAATGATTAATTGGCAAACATCTACGATAACCGAACCTTCAATGACGAAAAAAATTACAACAGAAGATCTGACACAGATGATTAAATATGTTCCTGAAAAAATGGAGATACTACGTTTTTCCTGTCACTCTCAAGCTGTAGAACGCTGCGTGAAGTTGGTAACAGAGGCATCGTGAAAAGTATGTGGGCCTGAAGCAAGAGATGGGTTCATAAGGTCCCGAATAGCTTCTCGACAAGCATTGCCTAAATTTAACACAAAAGTTGAATTTTTAGCTAATCTCAAGTAAAGCATAAAAAACTTTAAGGTGGGTGGGCGGGTGAAACTCGAATTGCAGCCACCTCCTCGTGGTGAGTTCTGGGTTGTTTTCACGGAAAACAAGCGAAGAGTTGCAAAAAAAAAATTCACCTTATCTTAATTTACAGTTGGCTTGGGGCACCGGAAGAAATTGTCTAATAAATTTAAGTTTTTGCAAGCTACTTACACTCCACATAAGACCACTTTTTCGCATAAAGGCGAAATCATTTTGTAAAAAAAAATTTTTTGCTTCATTTTCACTCCACCCTATTATACAGTATTCAAGAAAAGATAATGATTGTATCGTGCGAGCAAACATTATCTTCATCCAAGAAGGCTTGGACTGGAAAACGTAGGGCTTGGTTTAGATCACAATAATTTCTAAGGGGACGATATATCTAATTAAATCTAGTTTAAAATTGTGTCAAATTCATATTATGACATGATATGCCCAACTGATGAATAATAAGTAAACAAATTCAAATTTATTGTTGTTGTTTACAAAAGTAACAAAGTAAGAATAATAATAAATATTGCTCACGTAAATGTGAGATCCTTACTTCCTAAATTTAATCTATTTAAGGAATATGAACTTGACAACAGTCCCGATATTGTAGGGGTGACGGAAATATGGTTAGATAATAAAATTTTAAATGAGGCGGTTCAAATTAATGACTTTAGAAGTATCAGGAAGGACCGTGTGGAAGGTCGTGGAGGAGGGGTTTTGCTTTACGTTAAAAATAATTTCCAATTTTCTAAAATAGAACATTTGAATACTGTCAGAGCTGAAGAGGTTTGGATCAAATTTAAAATTAATAACGTACGAAATATTATGGGCGTTTTATACAGTAGCCCTCCTATCACAGAACTGTCACACTTTTTTTTTAAATTTGAAGAAACTATAAGTAGGCTTATACCTGAGTGTGTCAGTTTTGTATGCATAGGCACAACCGACTCTAGAACTAGCCGCTCTGAAACATGTGGCAACACCGCATCAGCTGATTAGGTTGGTCCGGCTGCCCGAGCGTTGCCACCTGGCACTTTTATCAAGCTAGTAACAATATAATACTTTAAACGCTGTTGAGAAAGAATATTATCTAGAGTATGGAGACATAATAAATAAAAGATAATTATTTGAAAGTACTTTTATTGAAAGTAAATTACAACCACTAAAACGTGTTGGAAAAATATAATTTTGAAAAGTGTTTAATTTCCTTTTTTTCTGGGAGTTTCGACTGGTCTTAGTTGCTCGCTTCTTATTTTGTTTTTCTATATTTTCATTATTTCTAAGTTTAACATAATTATTTAAAAATACATTGCTAAATACAGAACACATCATTTGTAGCACTCTGCTACAATATTCGTTACATACTGAGCAAATATTTTGGAAAAAATTATAATAGTAATCAGACTTTACACTTTTTAGTTTTGTCAAAAGATGTTTTTGCCGAGTACACTTCAGAAAATGGGATTCACATTCTTTATTGTTAGTAATATATTGCAATATGGAGGATATATGAAAAAAAATATAGTTGACACAATCAGCAGCTACTGATAACTCGTTTCTTTGAAGATAATCAAAATATTGATTTGTAGTGTAACCACCTTTACTTGATGTTATAAGCGAAATGCAAGCTTTGCAATCATTTAATTTTTTTGAAATTGTATAACTGGCATACCCACAGACATAAATTTTTGACGATTCGTCAATTTCGGATGATCTTAAATAATCGGTTTTTAATATATAAATAAATTCCTTTAACAAGGAATCACTGGATGAATTGTTTTTTTCGAATGACTCTTCAATATCACCATTTGGATATATTAATGAAAACTAAGATTTGATATCAGAAAGTGTAAAGTATTGATTTATATTATTATTTTTAAAAATATGTTTAACACGTATCTTTTTTTCGGCATTTGTAACATCATCTAATGATACATTGTATTAAAATTACAGCCTGATAAAAGCCTATACTTTCCTAACCTTTTCTCCAAATTTTCACTGGTAAGCTTACCAGGTAATAGATATTTAATTGGATAATGTTCAAAACCATATTGTATCATTTTTGTCAAAACAAATGTGCTTTGCCTAATGGCTTGAAAAGTTTCATTACTTAAGTTCCCATTATTATTTTCTGTACTTCTCCACCTATCTAACCAATCAACAATATTTTTAGAAAAATTAATCCTTGAATCTGACACGTTTTCAAATGGCTTGCACCAGTCATTTCTTTTCATAGTACATTTGATGGTACTTCGGTTGTTAACCAAATCTCGCCAATGCCTAATAATTTCCAAAAAGTCAGCTGTATCCTTGCACTCTGGAATACTCATCAAGCACGATATTGTGGACTGATGAAATACATTGTCAGCTAAATGGACTTTTTGTCTCTCGAGAGTGGAAGGCTACAGTGTTTTATAATTTAGTTTAGAGGCTTGTTTTATAGGTGAATTTTTCGGACTCGTAAACGTTTCTTAAGTCTTGAAAATTGGCATATTTTAAATTACCTTCAGTATTCGAATTAAAATCACAGAAAACAAAAGCATTATGTAAATTTTTTAAATTTATCCAGTTTTTCCATGTGTTTAAAAATATGTACAAAATCAAATAAAGGAAAAATGAATTTTTCAGAATATTTTGGATTAGACAACTATAATCCATTATGAGATATTGTTTTAAACATTGTCCTATTAATTGAATGATTGTCAGTGATAATGCAAAGTATTTCAAAGCCACAGTCTTGAACAAAATTAATTGTATTTTTCGTCATTTTTGCTAATTCAATACCTTTGACGTTATTAACTGGCCACATCTTTACAACTTCATTCATACTACCAAATGTTGAGCTTATCATAAAAGTAACAATTGTCTTTGCGAAATCGCAATCACTACTTGGAACTTTATTTATTTTCAGCACAGCCCAAAATACTTTGAGATCTATAGTCCATTCGAGATGTGATATATATTTCGTCAATAATTAATGCAACAACTTTTTCAGTCTCAGTTAGTGACTTTACAATATTTAATAAATAACTTTTATTGTTATTGTCTTCTTGGGGTGAAACTGCTAAAGAGGCAGAAATATTTTGTAAATACCTTTTGTGCGGGAGGACAAAGAAATCTCTAATAACATTATAACAGGTGGGTGACTGCGAATACAGTATAAATGCCATAATAATTGTCGCAGGTCGATATCTATTTTTGTTTGCGATGATTTGATACAACTGATCAATTAGTATCTCTAAATGTTTGCTATACAAAAATGTATCATTTTCATCAGAGTTATTTTCACATTTTAGGTATGCATTAGAAGTAATTTCCAATCCTTCTTTAAGCATATCGATTACACTTTTTTCTTTAAAATTGACAACATCAGTTTTATATCGGGACAATAAATTTGAAAGTTGAGACCATCGTTGCAACTTTAGATCCCATGGTAAAATCCATTTAAGATCATTGTATCCAAGTTCATTGTCTCTGATATAAAATTTTACGTTTAAATTATCTTCAATCACAATCGTTGCCTTAACTGTCATATATTGATCTATCTAAAGTGTAAAAATATGACTTACGACTATTATTTTTTGCCTCAATTTTTGCTTGCCATGAATGAATTTCCAACTTCATTTTAAAATTGTTGGCCAGATCATTAAAATTAGATATAATGTCAATTTGCAAATGATCTTGTATTATTTGTTCTTCCCTCTGTAAAATTATTTCCCGTCGTTCTTCTGGGCTTATTCTTTTTTTTGTAGGAACAGATGACAGATATTTGGGTAAGTTATCAAACTTTTCTGGAATTGCAGTTTCAGTTAACTTTGGATATTTTAATGGCACTTTTTTGTTTTAACCTGATGGTAAAGTAAATTCATGATACCGAATAATTTCCGAATCATGACAATGTTTGGCACACACTACACTACACTTTGAAGGGGTCCAGTCTTTCCTTGGAATAGCTTTCAGCCATTTTTCAGCTTTGTTGTTATCTTTAGGAAAAGTAAATGCTGATACACATTTGTTATCTGATTCCTTTAAAGCAGAGTGGAAATGGAACACCGTCGAGGCATCTAAAATAGATTTTTGGTTAAATAAACAAAACCTAAATGCAAAATGGCACTAATAATAATTCAAACTTTTTGCTACTAATAATTAAACCTGAAAAATGTGTATACATTTCATTAAATAATATAAACTCTTACCTTGCTATATGGATGTATCCTAACGTCCCCAAATTATTGAAATGTTACCACAGCCTAATAACTATAAATCTCTCGCTATTTCATGCCGAATGCCACTAAAAGACTGTTTTAAAATAAATCGAAGAAACCGACTTGTCTGCAAAATCTCATCCATCCATCGGGAATCCGGACTACCAGGCACTGTTGCCGATTTGTGCTCAGCGTGGCTAGTTCTAGAGTCGGTTGTGGCATGGGTGACTTTAACATCAGTGTTCCAAACTTGGAGTGTGGACACGTCGAGCGTTATTTGTCTATTTTGAATGATTATAGCTTAGAACAAATTATTAAGGAACCGACCAGATACGGGTCATCAGGAAGTGGAACTCTTATAGATACGTTTATTATAACCTTAACGTTTCTGATCATGCTCTTATAAAATGTAGTTTAAAATTAAAAACAAGTAAGCCAGTGCATTTTACTGCACCTACCGGGATTACAGGTATTTTAATAAGGATTTTTTTAACAGATCCTTATAACATATGCTATTCAGCCGATATTAATGATAAGGTGAAATTATTTAATGCATTAATTTTTTAAAACAAAGCACTTACAAAGATTAAGAAAAACAAAAATGCGCAGAACTGGGAGTACTACCGACAGCATCGTAATTTTGTTACTGCGTCGATCGTAAGGAGAAGTAGGCGTTTTTAGAAAATAGAATTCGGCTAAACGGTCCCAAGGACAACTGGAAGTTACTGAGGGATAAGAATGTATATGGTAGGAAGATAGCGTCGGTTCCGATTGAATTGGGGAGTGCGGACCAGGGTAACGATTATTTTGTAAACATTTCTCAGGTCGATCCGGATCCGATTATTTTAGACTTACTTAAATCACAAAACAGAAAATGTTACTGAATTTTATTTTAGAACGGCCACTTTGGATGTCATTAAAGACACATTGTTCTCAATAAAATCGAGGGCTATGGAGCATGATGAGATAGGTGTCGATATGCTACTGCGTTGTTGTCCTGTTATTATACCAGTTACTGCGCACTTAGTGAACTACAGTATAGAAACGGGGACTTTTCCAGAAATATGGAAAACTTCTTGCGTAATTCCGTTGCCTAAGGTTAAGGACCCTAGTGACCTAAAAGGTTTGCATCCGTTAAGCATCTTACCAACCCTATCTAAAATAATCGAAAAGGTACTTAACAATCAAATTAGAGACTGTGTGGTTCAGTGCAGTATTCTGCCAAGCGTGCAGTTCAGATTTAGAAAAAAATTTAGTTGCACTACCGCTTTGTTAAAAGTTACAAACGATATATTTGAGGCAACGGAAAGGGACAAGCTTACTTTGTTGGTCCTACTAGATTATACCGAAGCATTTCACAAGCTCAACCACACCCTCTCTGTAGCAATTCCTAAATATCTCGGTTTCCACAACAATGCATGTAACCTTGTTGGAAGCCACTTATAGAAAGCAGTAGACCAATGATTATTCTAAATGGAAATACATCGGGAACGAGGGACTTGAGGTTTGGTGTTTCACAGAGATCGATACCAGGACCATTGTTTTTTACTCTGTATACATCACAACTTATAACACGAATCAAGCACTTCAGAACCCACTTATACGCGGATGATACACATATCTACATTTTCTTTAAACCTAGTGAAATTGTTAATGCCAATTTTACAGGTATCTCAAGCACACTGTTTAAGTATAAATCACAGTAAATCACTGGGACTTCTTTTTGATAGGAAAAAAGATCAATTTTTATGTCAAAACATGTTAAAATAATTGTAAATAAAGATACGCTTAAGTTGGTAATTTCTGCAAGGAACCTGAGCCTTGTACTCGATAATGGTCTTAGGTTTTCTGAACATGTCGGTATGTACATTAAAAGGGCTTTTACAAATCTAAAATAATATTCAATTACAGAAGAATCCTATCTGAAAAGCGTAAAAAAATGCTGTGTGACTCCATTGTTTTATCGAACTTTAATGAGGCGGACGTAGTATATGGTTCTTGTCTGCTAAGTGTTAATGTTCGGCGTATTCAATTAATTCAGAATTCTTGCATGCTCCTGATAGGGGGTATTAGGAAGCGTAAAAGGGGAGTATCGACGAAACTAAACGAAATAAAGTGGTTACGAATGAACGAAAGAAAAGTACTACACTCTGTAGTTCTCTACAACAGTATAATCTCTAAAAGATGTCCGGATTACTTATACTAGAACATTAAATTTCGCAGTGACATGCACAATTTGGAACTTTGCCATAAATATACTATAACTACTCCGGCACACACATCTAGTAATTTTCAGAAATCATTTTGTCATAATTTGGCAAAATTATATAATAAAATACCCCTCCACATAAGGCAACTTACTGGAATAAGATTTAAAATAGGAGTTGAAGAAGTCATAAAACTTATTATCTAGTTTAAACTTGTTATTATGATTGATTTATATAATACCCTAATAGGGTTCAACCTACAGTACAGAATGTTTTTACTTTTTTTTGCCAAATAATGGATAGATAAAATATGCATACATTTTTTTAGGTTAGTTCAGGTTAGTTTAGTTTAGTGAGGAAGCCTGCTTCAACTTCGCCTTTTGTAATTAATGTTAACAAATTACAATAAAGACTTTATTTATTTATTTAATATAGAGAAAGAAAAATAATAATAATAAACACTCTTCATTTCAAAATTACATTATATAACATAAAATGAAATAGTGTCAGATATTCTAGGCAAAATTTACGCAACAAATTTGAGATTTTTACAAAATACTCTTCCATCCGGTCGTGGTTGTTTATGCTGACGTTCCGGATTCTTCGAGTGATTTTCTCGAGCGGAGCGCGAAAAGAAAAAAATACGGTTGTGCAAAGTGTAGCAGAACATCTCAGCTGCCGATAGAAATAATAGTTTCGTGTGTTATTTTGCTCTAATACTAATTAACATAAAATAAGAAACATATTTTTTTCCCGCCATAAATTGACAGTTCTACGTTTTACCAATTTAAGGTTGTGTGCAGGATTGCTGGCCTTTACTACATAACCACAGAACAATAAAAGAGCACTGATAAATCATAGTGGTGGATTGGGGATCGTGGATAGGATGGCCGACTGCTACAGGTGCAAAAAGCCCTGTGTTTTAAGGGAGGAGAAGGGGAAACTTTTCGCTTTTCCTTGTGACTGTTGCAGGAAAAATATATGCAGTGAGTGCACAGGAGCAATGGCAGGCGAAATAAGAGTGATTCCTAGCCAATCCAGAGCCACTCTCTACTTTTGCCCCAGTTGCAAGGAGGCCATTAAAAGGCTTCCTGAAATTAAAAAGGCTATGGAAGAATCACAAGAGGATGTTAAGAAGACCAAAAAGCAGGGAGACGAAACTGCAAAAAGTCTAGCGAAGCTGAAAACTGATGTAGAATCCTTGAAAAGTTCTATGGAAAGAAGGAAAAGAGAAAATGAAACAATAAAAGAGGACATCACAAACATCAAAAAAGAAATTATAAAAGTAGACGGGAAAATCCCTGGAGTAAGTTATGCGGACGCATTAAAAAAACTGGAGAAGAGAGTGGACACAATTAAAACCTCAGAGGGAGGCCGTTGCTGATACTGGAATAGAGCCCACCCTTTTTGAACTTAAAGAAAGGGAACGCCGGGCCAACAACATTTTGTTTTTCGGAGTGGATGAGCCAAACGGACCTCAACAGGTGGATGAAAAAGAGACCATTGCTCAGCTGTATACCAAGATGAATCTGAGAATGCCAGAGAATGCCAGAGTGTTCAGGCTGGGAAGCGAGGCACCAAACAAAAAAAGACCAATCAAAATGCTACTTTCCTCCAGACACGAGGCCCTTGAAGCACTTAAGAAAAGAAAGATTCTTGAAAAAAACGCGCCTGGTGTGTATCTAAAGTGTGATCAAACTGAGAACCAAAGAAAGTACTTTAGGCAGGTTCTGGCTGATCTGGAACAAAGGAAGAACGAGGGAAAGCTGAATCTCATCATAAAGTATGTAAATGGGATTCCTAGAATAACAGAAAAAAATGAAAAAAACTAAATAAAGAAGAGGTAGTTGAAATCTCATTTTGGTACAGTAATCTCAGTTCAATAGTTAATAAAATAGATGAATGGTAGGTAAGAGTAATGACAGTAGAACCAGCAATCATAATGTTAACAGAATCCTGGCTAAGAGATGACTTGGACAGCAGTTTAATAAGCCTAAACGTCTATAGCATTTTCAGAAGTGATCGTCCAAATCAGAAAGGAGGAGGAGTATGTATTCTTGTTAAGAATCAAACAAATGGTCACCATTTACGCTGCAGTCTGTCTAAAAAGTACTCAACAGTAGCACCAGTAGATTCTGTGTGGCTGGATTTACAAATAGGCAATATAAAGATACTGGCGGCATGCATTTACAGACCAGGTAACACAACAAATGAGGAAGTCAACACTCAGATGATAAGTGCAGTAAATAATGCTTTCACGGACAAAAACCTTACATTCATCCTAGGACATTTCAACTACCCATACATTAACTGGGATAATCTAACAGTATCCCCACCAGACAAAAAAACCCAAGATTTCATGGATATGTATCAAGAAACAAATGCACATCAAGTAGTTACGTTTCCAACACGATTTAGAAATGATCAGAGCTCTCTATTGGACTTATTCTTGTGCAGTGATGACAAATCCATCTTTGACCTTAAATCAGAAGCGCCAATCGGTCGTAGTGATCATATTGTTATTACTGCAAAAACACAACTAAAGCTGCCGCCAAAACCGACCCACAAAGTTCTACGAAGAAATTTCTATAGCGCAAAGTACGATAAGATAAACACTTTTATTAAACAGCAGCAACACAATCCAAATGATACCAAATTTGAGAGCTTTGAGAAACCTATAAAGAAAGCAATAGACCGATACATTCCAATGAGGGCTGTAAGGGTGAATCAGCAAAAGCCGTGGATTGGTCAAGTGTTGTTCAAGGAAATTAACAAAAAACGAAAACTGTGGGACAGGTATAGAGGCAATAGAACTGAGCAAAATTACCACACATATATGACGCACAATAATACCTTGAAACTTAAACTAGATAATGCTAGAAGATCCTTTGAACATGACCTGGCCACTGCAGAATCAAACAAAAGACTTTTCAAGTATATACAGAGAAACCTTAACTCAAAACTCACAACGGTCACACTAAAGGATCCCGTCACTCAAGAATTGCTGGACAACAAATCAATGGCTGAAACATTTGCTGAGAACTTTGATAAGTCCTTCTCTCCGCAACAATCACCTACTCCACCAGTAATGCCTGCGTCTACCAGGGTCGGGAACACCATCGAGTCTATCTCTTTTACTGTGGAGAAGGTCAAAGAAGCTCTTGGAAGTATGAAGAAAGAATCTAGCCCAGGCCCAGATGAAATACCGACCATCATGCTGCAGAGATGCAGCGACTCAGTGAGTTCTCTTCTTTCTGGGGCCATGCAGGAGTGTATGAGTCTTGGAAGGATTCCAGAACAATGGAAAATGTCCATAGTGACGCCTCTCTTCAAAAAGGGTGATCGTCACAGAGCAGAGAATTATCGACCAATAAGTTTAACGTGTAACCCATTAAAATGTATGGAAAAAATAATAGTAAAAGAGGTGACTCAATTCTTTAGTGCTAACGGCCTTATACCACCATCTCAGCATGGATTTCTTCCCGGACGCTCTACTACCACCAACCTGCTTGAATGCCTTAACGACTGGACTGAAAATCACGACAATTCACAACCAACAGACATAGTCTACCTCGACTATGAGAAGGCATTCGACAAAGTACCGCATAACCTGCTGTTAAGAAAGCTTGAACACTTTGGTCTGCGAGGACAGCTGCTGGCTTTGATATCTGACACATTACACCAGAGGTACTATCAGGTGCGAGTTAACGGGATACTTTCAAGTCAACACCATGTTAAAAGTGGGGTTATCCAGGGATCTGTGTTGGGTCCATTGCTCTTCACGTCTTACCTGTTTGACCTTGCTACCCAGATCGAAACCAAAATAAAATGCTTTGCAGATGATGCAAAGATCTATGCAAATCCACTTCTCAATACCAACCAGCTTAAAGCAGACCTACATACAGTGGAAGATTGGTAAGGCAAATGGGGCATGAGGCTGAATGACTCAAAATGCACGGTGCTAAGAATCGGACCAAATAATCCAAACGAACCCTACATGCTAAATAATAAAGCATTAGCTACCGTCTCAGCACAGAATGACCTGGGGATCATAGTTACGTCTGACTTAAAATGGAAAAACCACATAGCAATAATAGTGAAAAAAGCCAACTCATTTATTTACCTAATAAAGCGAGCTTTCAAAGATCACTCATCAGAAATGATAGGTCAAATCTACAAGAGCTTTATAAGACCAAAGTTAGAATACGCTTTTGCAGTGTGGAACCCGTACTTCATCAAAGATATTGAGCTTCTAGAAAAAGTACAAAGGCGAACAAGCAAAATACCACCAGAGCTACGAGATCTGATGTACCCAGAGAGACTGGCAAGGCTAAACCTAACCACCCTCAAGGAGAGAAGACACAGGGGAGATTTGATAGAGACTTACAAAATAACGAGTAATTATTGTAACATTCACAACATTTTCCACCAAAACCATAATCAACATCTACGCGGGCACTCAAAAAAGCTTGAGAAGGAAAGAACAGCAAAACTGCAAAGGAGAAATTTTCTATGTAACCGGATTGTGTATTCGTGGAATGCTTTAGAGGAAGAGACAGTGACTGCGCCAAATACAAATGCATTTAAAAACAGAGTAGACAAAGAGCTGAAACAAAATGCTGACAGAACAATACACTACAGTGCTTGAGGAACAACAAACAAACATGCTCAAGAAAGAAACAATAGCTTCATCGGTTTCACCGCCTGCTATTGGAAATACATGATGATGATGATGATGATATTATACGGTTCAATGTCTTTCAGTAATTTAGAGACGTTTTTTGTTATTGTTTTAATATCTTTACAAGTTTTGATGCATCTTGGAAGACTACTGTATAGTTTAGTACAGTTTTAATAAGCAGCACTTTTGTACAATATCAGCTCATGTTTAGGGAAAGTATAGTTCAGCGTTCTTGTTGGATATTTATTTCGTGATCCGCTGTATTTAAACAAGCATCTGTCTTTAAAAAAGAATAAAACGCATTTCTGTATCTAAACTACAGGGACAGTAAGAAGATGATTCTCTTAAAATTTACCTCTACAATTTGCTCTAAAACTGAGATTCAATATTGTTCTTACTGCTCTGTTTCGATATATAAACAACCGTTCAACGTCCCTACATTTTCCATACAAAATAATTCAGTATCTAACGTGTGATTCGAAATTTGCATAGTAAACCATTTTACATGTTTGCCTATTCAAATATCTAACTAAAATGCGGAAAGTGGAACATAACCTATTCAGTTTACCAGGAACATATTCTACATGATGGTCCCATGATAGAGTACTATCCAAGACCATTCACAAAAATTTTGTTGTCTTTGACAGTTTTAGTTGACCATTATTTACAATGATATGTTCTATTTCTTCCAATGAAGATCTCGTTGTTTTAAGTATTATAGCATATGTTTTTGATCTATTTATCACAAGCTTATTTTTGGCGAACCACTTATCTGCTCCAATCATTATTCGGTCAGTTCCTATATTAATACTTGGCAGACTTCGAGCAACATCCGCATGATTACAGTTATTTTCGACACAAAGTAGTTCTGTAATATCATTTACATAGGTAATGAATAGTGGAGGACCCAATATACTTAACTGTAGTATTTCCAGTTTTATTTTCGCTCTATTAGATATTACGCGGTCCTTTCCCTTACCTATTATTACGTTTTGGTCCCTTTCCGATAGGTATGATCTGATCCATCTCAAGGCCATTCCTCGAATCCCGTACAGTTTTAACTTATCTAGTAAGACTTCATAGTCCAATGTATCATATTCCTTCGAGAGACCAAAGAGCAAAAACCCTTGAATCCGCTCAACTATCAACATTGGGTGGGAGTTCAAACTTTTCCCAGGCGATACTATAATTTTATGGCACACTAACGATGCTCCTGTGTTAAACGATATTATTACCTCAGATTTGATTAAGCTCAAAGAATGGTGTGATTCGAACTTGCTGTCTCTAAACGTCGAAAAAACAAATGCAGTTGGTTTTAAGTGTACTATGGATGGCTTGGTCATTGGTGACTCACGTCTTGTGAATTGCCCTAGTACTATGTTTCTGGGTCGTGTCATTGATAGTGGTCTTAAATTTGAGAATCATATCAGGGCCCTGAGCAGGAAATTGGCTTCGGAATGTTTTGCAGTCAACGTGGTAGTCAATGAACTCGGTTCAAATATTGCAAAATGAGTTTACCACGCGTTTACAGTATCTCATCTGAGATATAGAGTTACATTCTGAAGGTTCTCTAGTCAGCAACTGCTCGGTGTTGCTTGTCCTGCAGAAACCCCCAGTGAGATGTATTTGTCGAAACCCACAGACTTATGCAGACCACTTTCAAAAAAGAATATTGACACTAACACCACTGTTTATTTTGGAGACTGTAACTTTAATATTTTAAGATGATATATAGGTTTTTGAATACTGACTGCTCCTACACGACACGACAATATCGTAATCTGCCTTTGCCAATACCATCCTCAACCCTTACAAAATCGATTATATATAAGAGTATAAAAATATGTAATCATTTACCCAGTAACTTTGTTTAAAAAATGTTGTTGGAGAAGGCTTACTATTGCCTGGGGGAATATTATTCCGACTTGAAGGGTAAAAAGGAAAAAAAAATTACTATGTGTGATAGGTCATCTTAATCTTTGTCTAATTTTAGTTGTTTGTAGTTATTTTTGTTCTTTATATGTTTGCCTCTTAATAATTGTAACTCCTAATAATGTATCTAACTACATATTATGTTATTAAATATATGTTGTATTTATGTTTTGAGGTTGTTGTTATACTCTTATACTTTGCTACTATGATTATAATCGTTACTTACCTTTGCCAATAAGATAAACGTTCTTAAGACAATAAAGGATTTTTAAATTGAATTGACTTGAATAATGCTGGTATTTACTGACACCCAATAGGTATTAAGCTCTACCTTTAGGCAGTGATTAGACGTAAAGTACACTCTGTTGGTAATAGTTTTTGCTCGTACGGTACTAACTTAATAAACCCAAGTAACTACTTAAGAGAAAAAAAACTTTTAATTTTCTTAATAGAAAATAATAAAAGATGGTATGTTAAAAAAAAAGTGCAATACAATTTTAATGTAAAAATAATAGGGCAGCAAAATTTAAATAGGATCTCCCTTCGGTGCATCACCTGGCATAATAATAATATCACATCAACATGGCTACGAGTTACCAGGTCAGTTATATTTAGGTTAAGCCGCATTTGAAGGTACAAAAATCCAGTCGTGAGACACTATGTCTGCGAGATACATTTAGGAGTAACCTATTCTCAATATTTTCTATTGAAATTTTATGAACCGAATATAAAGGTGACCAGACAAAAGTTGCATATTAAGGAGTTGATATTTTTAAGATCCCTTGTGTGCCTACAGATGAAATCGATCAACTGTAAAGCTTTATTACGTAAATAATAGAATGGGCCTTACAATTTAGTTGAATGTTCATCTGCACAACTAACTCTGATATTGAATTGCTCGATAATTTGACTGAACCAAGAAATTGCACGCATTTTCAAACCCAAGATATTATGGTCAACAGTATCGAGACCTTTCGAGAAGTCCGTGTAACTTAACTACTAATCCAATTAGAATGTAGAACTTTGTTACTATACTTTTTTCTATTCCTAGATTAAACTAAATTTAAATAAAATTTTTTATCTTTGAATTAATTTAAAATAACTAATTGTATACAGAGTGTTTCAAAAAACATGTGCCATCGTTTGGGTGGTGATTTCTTACCCAAAAATAAGGCAAATAGTTCCTATTAACATGGGTCCGCGGATGCTTTGTTTATAAGATACAGGGTGTTCAAATTATTATATATTTTCGGTTTTTTCAAAATGATTCCGAAACGGCTTCAGTAATTTAAGTAAAGTTTGGGTTGTGAAAAGTACCTACAATAGCACAAATTCAAGCAATAAAAATGTGTGAACAGGTTGACCAGGGGCGTGCGTGCGATCAGATGCTCTACTAATTTTGAACAAAAAATGGGTTCGCCACTGGCTTTTTCACATTTTGATAGCACAATTTATTAATAACTTTAGTGACTAAAGAAAAGCATGCAATTTTATTAGGCAGCGTAACACGATTTTAGCAAATAATTAGGTATTTATTATTTTATAAAAAAAATTATTTATTATCTACCTTATAATTACAGTAAATGTTGGAAATGGCCACCACCAGTTTCATTACAAGCATTTAACCTTCTACGTAAAAAACCTTCTCACCTTGACACAAATACGAGGATTTTGCCGAACTCGGACAAACGCCATTTCAATTCGTTCTAAAAGTTCTTCTCTACCTTGTACTGGCGTGATAGACAAGCTCCTTGATATGACTCCACAGATAATAATCCAGTGGATTTAGGTCAGGAGGCCGACGTGGCCATGCTATTGGACCACCACGACCAATACAACGATGACCATGTGTTTCCACAAGGTATTCCCGAACAGGTGCTGCAAAATGTGCCGGTGCTTCATCGTGTTGAAACCACATTCTATTTCTCGCTAATATAGGCAACAGCTCTGGTAAATCATTTCTAGCAAAATTTAAATAAGACACATGGTCTACTCTATTTGGCGGAATAATAGGACCAATTATATTATTTCCAATTATTCCAGCCCAAATGTTGATTGAAAACTGATACTGCGAGTTTGATACTCTAATTAAGTTGGGATTTTCTTCAGCCCATGTATGCAAATTATTATGAAAATGTATAATTCCCTTTCTTGCGAATGACGCCTCGTCTGTAAAAGGAATACGATGAGGGAAATGTCGATCGTTCTCCAACTTATTTAAAACCCAGTGACAAAATTCTTGTCTAAGTCCATAATCTGTAGGTAAAAGTTCTTGCACTCTTATAAAGTGATATGGTTTTAACTGTTGCTCTTTCCAAATTCTATGTACAGATGATGCAAAATATTTCCTATTTCGTTAGACACGATTCTAGTACTTGTAGAAGGGTTACGATCGACCATATTGAGAACCGACTCCTTAACCTGAACAGTTCGTCGGTATCTTTTTCGGCCAGAATTAGATTTAAATGGTTTTAAGGTGTCGGATTCTCTTAGACGTCGACAAACGTGTTGGAAAATATTTTTAGATAGACATGTTCGTTGAGGATATCTTTCATGATAAATCCGTGCTGCGTCCCTTCCATTTTGTCTCGCTTCACCATAAATTAATATCATATCAGTTAATTTAGCCAATCTATAATGTACAAAGGGCATTTTGATGGTACAAAATAATTTCCGATTTTAATACTATCTAATCTTTAAAAATTTTGACGAAAACATTAAACTACTTGCTTAACTTACTAAAATTTTAAAAATATTAGTAAACACCAATGACAGAGAGAAATTTACATAACGCAATTCTTAATAATATGTAAAACTACGAGTCAATAAAAATGACAGATTATTCATTTGCTTTGTTTTAGAATCGGCCAGGTAGCATACTAGATTTTTTTACTTATTTATTTTGCATAAGCTTCAATATTTAACAGAGTTTAATAAAATTGAATTTCTAATCGATGCAGACTTAAAAAAATAAACATTAAGAAATGCTTTTTTTTTAGTAAGTAAAATTATTAACAAATTGTGCTATCAAAACGTGAAAAAGCCAGTGGCGTACCTATTTTTTGTTCCAAATTAGTAGAGCATCTGATGGCACGCACGCCCCTGGTCAACCTTTTCACACATTTTTATTGCTTGAATTTGTGCTATTGTAGGTACTTTTCGCTACCTAAACTTTACTTAAATTACTGAAACCGTTTCGGAAACATTTTGAAAAAACCGAAAGTATTTAAAAATTTGAACACCTAGTATCTTTTAAATAAAGCATCTGCGGACCCATATTAATGGGAACTATTTGCATTATTTTTGAGTAAGGAATCACCACCCGAGCGATGGCACATGTTCTTTGAAACACTCTGTATAAATTTTCTGAAAAAGGTAGTTATCTCCTAGTTAAGTGTGTATAAAGATAGATTTATGTAAACGCTAGTTTGAACTGGCACAATTGTCAATGTTAATTTTAATAAATCACATTTTATTAAAGTCAAAGAATATTTATCAACTTTGAATAAAATAAAATTTAAAAGCTGCTTAAAAGAACAGTAAAAAATTAAGAATCTCACAAAAAATACGCAAAACTGTATTATTGTGTTTCAGGCGGCTGTGTTTAAAGTACTGAATATCACTCAGCACCAAATAATATTTCCTGCCCATGCCTAATGGCAAGTAGTATTTATGGATGGACTATTTATTCCAGCATTATTTTCTGCATTCAAATTGAAAAATTGCACAATAACTATAAAATAGCTGCTTATAGCGCCAATATGTAAAAATATAAGTCGTTTATTTATTTCTGTAACTCGAGACAACGTAAACTTAACTCTTCTCATTTTCATCTGCTCCACAAAGTCCTGAAGCTCCTGCCTCTTTTCGGAGAATGCGTACTCATCCTTCAGTAGTTCCTGACATGTATCAAATAGTGTTTCGGATTCTTTTATTGATTTGTCACATAAATAGGCCGTTATCCATGGTATGAACTAAAATTTAAAAAAAATATATTATTCTATCAAATGGACAAGAAACAAATATACCGGGTGATGCATGGATTAGTTGAACATAGGAAATCCCACTTTAATTTTAAGGTGGCTACATATTGGCTCCCTTGTACATTCTAAAGAAAAATTGTATAATTTTTTGAAAACCCCAATTTAGTAAACCCGTGTGCCAAGTTTGAATAAGTTTTAATAAGCTAATCCTAACTTATTCAATTAAATGTGATGGCAAAATTACGAAATTTTCATAGTTTCGATAATACACCAAACACCAACAAATAATTTTTCCGAGGCTGTTGTCAAAAATTGACGTAAAGCTGAACAAAACACATTTTTGTTTCACCAATCCGGCAATCACACATCCAAAATAAAAGACACCATTATGATTTTTCTACTAAGCCTTTAATTTGACATAACATACCTAAGACTAAAGATTTTTACGAAAATATTAATTAATTAAATGTTCGAACAACCCTCCATTAACAGCTAAACAATATCCTAACCCATCATAAAATTTATTTCTAACATTACTGAGTTGATATTGAGAAATTGTGTCACATTCTAACGAAATACAGTTTTTTAGCTGGTCTAGATTTTCAAATCTTACATCTTTATAAATAAATTTTTTTAAGGGACCCCACAGAAAGAAGTCGTTTGGCGAAAGGTCAGGAGACCTGGCTGGCCAAAGGATTAGATGCCGTGGGCCAATAATATTTCCGTTAAAAATATTTTGCAAGTGTTCCCTAATCATGAGAAAATAATGGGCAGGCCAACCATCCATTTGTTACCAGATCTCTTGATTTTCGCGTACAACTTCTTCTAGTGTGGGTTCAATTCGATTTAGTGGTAATTCCAAATATGTTACTTCTGTAAGGTTGCCTTCTTTGAAAAATGGTCCAATAATGGTATGTCCTACAATTATTCCCGTCCGAACATTTATTTTTTGTGGATATTTCGTCCGAGTATGAATAAGATGATGTTCATTTTCTTGGCTCCAACACCGGCAATTTTGAACATTTGGTTCGTTCTTGACGTAAAAATAGGTAAAACAAATATTTCTCAAAAAATTCTATTTTTGTTTGCTCTCATAGTTATTTTTTCCCTAGTGGAATAGATAATATCTAGCTATAATTAAAGCGCATTCAATAAAAATGTTGTCACTGACGCTTCTTTTCGTTTTGGCAATGCCAAATAATAATTTTCTACTGTTTGCTGTATTACCAAAACTATGAAAATTTCGTAATTTTACCATCACATTTAATTGAGTAAGTTAGGATTGGCTTATTAAAATTTATTGAAATTGTAATATCCGGCCTCTTAAAAAAATTAAAATACAATTTTTCTCTAAAATCTACAGGGGGGCCAATATTTAGCCACCTCAAAATTTGCATGGATTTCCTATGCACACTGGTATCACGGAACATTACAGTTGGTTAAAACCTAAAAATCATTTTCTGTTATTCTGGGTGACAGACAGTTAAAATTCTCAACAAGAAAATTATTTTACAAATGTTTGGTAATTATTCTCAAATATTAATATTCCAACAATTAAACAACTACCACTGAAATGTGTCCACGCATCAAGTAGTCCAAAATGGTACCGAGTGAAAACCGCGCGCTGACTGTTGTCCCTTTTCTCTCTCCTTATTATAAAAAGTAGTGACTAATTTATGTTTCGTATGACCCTACATCACCATTCTTCTCTATCGTTTATCCTTCTTATCACTTCTAAAACGGATATAATTACATGCCTAAGAACCTCCTAAACTTTATTTTTCGATACCTTCTTTTCTTATCGTGTATAATTTTAGCAATCGCCTTTTGATCATTGGTAGCAGACTTTCTTCATTTGGTACGATATGCAGAGAGTCCTCAGTATCCTCCAATAACATGTCTCCTTAAAAGATGCCTTAATTCTTGTACATGCAATTATATATTGGTCTCGTTTGGAACATTGTTGATTTTCCAGACTTTAACCAGTCTACCCAGAGCTTGCTTTGCCATTGTAAGCCTACGTTTTATTTCCGGTTCTGGTTAAGAACAGGAAGAACTGGACACGTTTAGAGTAGGCCTATATCCAGCAGTTGATTTAGAGATATAGAACATGTGATGCATCCGGGTTACAGGCTAGGTAATAGGAATGAGTTTCTGCGAAATATTAACTTTGACGTTCATACCTTTGAAAAATGTTACCTTTTCAGTCCTTCTCTATTTAAATTTAAATTTAAATTCTTTATTTTTACGTATGCTATAAACGGAATTACATATCCATTAAAATCACAGAAAATTAAAATATACAGTTTGAATGTCTACTTAAGTTGAAACCACATGTAAAACTTTTTTATTATTAATTTCAAGAAAAGAAGTTATTCTTCATAAAAAGTTCCGCAAGTTATTACCTTAAATTAATGAAATAATCAGATATGAAATTTTTGCAGTCGTATATGAGGTTTGTCAAAAAATATGAATTTTTGCTCAATAATAGCTATTGCAACAATAGGAGGGCTTATCTTAATTTATCGGATCCACATATACTCCGACAGCTAAGCAGCCCTTAGAGCTCTAACATGCAATACGGTGACATTAAGTCTGGTATGGGAATGCCACGAGGAACTAGTGGCCTTGGCAAAAGCTAACAACGTAATACCACAATGGGTACCAGGACATGAAGGTATTACAGGAAACGAAGAGACTGACTGACGAACTTGCAAGAAAGGGGTCGGAAAAAACAATCATTGGTCCAGCACCGGCACTCGGAGTCCCAAGGTGTACATTACGAGATGTCATGAAACGATGGTTTAGGAATCAACACACAATCTACTGGAACAACAGACAGAGATTAGCTAACCTACCTTTATTTTTAACAATATTGAAAATTCTACTTCAAGTTCTGAGCAGATTTTATATAATATACCCTTTACTAACTGTTTCCTAGCTAGTAACAATTAAAAATCTACTTTTCACCAAATTTTGCTAATTATAGCTACAAAACGGTCAGAGATGCAGCAAAATGATTATGATTTTCTTATATTAACTTTTTAAGAATTATCTGAATGAGTATCAGTTATTGTGGTACCTCTGCTTTAAATAGCCTTAGGTTACTTGACTTCAGAAAAAAATGGTTATTAATTTTTATTTGGCTCAATTTGCCAAGTTAGCTATGATTTCAGTAATTAAAACAAATTTGACAGTTATCCTGGCAAAGTAAAACATGATTTATTTAATGTCACTTGAATTAATTAAAGAATGAGCTATCCTGAGGCAGAAAAACGTGATATATATCAATTATATATTACAACAAAAGACAAGCTAAACGAGAGTATCAAAGAATATTTGAAGGAGAAAGGAGAATTCCTAGTTTAAATACTATTCCTCGAATATACCATAAAGTTTGTACTGAAACTACATTTAAGCGTAAGAAAAGAACATTAGCTGGGAACGAAAATCGTGAAAATGAAGAGTTAGAAATTATTTTGCAGTTTGAAGGTAATTTTTTCCTTTAATTGGTATCTGCATGTTAATTCCCTTGCCCTGTAATTTTAGAATGTCCGGAGAAATCCATTATACCTGTTTCTGGAACACTAGGTAAATCCTATTCTAAGATACAGAGAACTCTACAAAAATATTAATACCACCCTTACAAAATTTTGCCGGCGCAAAAATTGTCTGAAGAAAAGAAAGCAGCTCGTTTACATTTTTGTTTGAAAATGATTGAACGTTTGGAGAAAAATGCACAATTATTTAATAAAATTATTTGGACGGACGTGTCTTCATTTTCAACCTCCGGCATTTTTAACAGAAAAAAATTGCATTTTTGGTCGACTGAAAATACCAGAGCTTTTCGGGAAATAAAACATTCAGGCCGTCAATCTGTTCACGTATGGGCTGGTATTTTGAATAATAGAGTCATTGGTCCAATAATTTTTGACGGTAATATGAGAGGAAACCGATATTTGGAATTGATGCATGAAATAGTTCCTGATTTAAGGAATCATAGTCAAGTGATTTGGCAGCAAGATGGGGCTCCTGCTCACAATGTTGTTGCTGTTACGGAGGATTTGAACGAACATTTTGATTTTTGGATTGGAAGATTTTGGTCCTGCAGATGGCCAGCGAACAGCCAGATTTAACTGTTTTAGATAATTTTCTTTGGGGGTTTTTAAAAGGAAATTTAAATCATAAAAAACAACCGTCGTTGAATAGGATTAGGGAAATACTAATTACACAAATAGAAATATTAAATGGCAGAAATCAAGGAATCATTTTAGCATAGAGAGACAAAAACGAATTTATAGAAGATCCATTCAAGAAAATGGAGGTCATGTTGAACATTTACTTCAATAATTTCTTTAAATTACATTTGTTCTTATTTAGATTTTTTAGAATGAAGCCAACTACGTGAAATACCAGTAAATGTTAGTTTAGTTTTCAGTTGAACATTTTTTATCACTACTTTTGAGAATAACATAGTTTCAGTAAAAACTTGGTGGTATTTATTTTTGTTATACCTATATACTATTTCATATAGGTATTTATTCTTCTCTCCAAAAGAAGTTAATTTTGTAGATCAATCAATTATTCAATTACCACTAAATAAATAATATTGTAAGTCGATTTTAATTGTTTCTAGCTCGGAAACAGTTAAACTTAGATAAAGGGTATATTATATAGAATCTGCTCAGAATTTGAAGTAGAATCCAAATCTGGAATAATATACAGGGTGTTTCATTAAAAACTATAAGTTTGATCTAGTACGCGTTTTTGGAACACGCTGTATAATATTTTTATAAATCATAAAAAAATTCAAAAGATTTACTACAATTTCGTAGAAAAATCAGCTCTCGATCTTTAAAAATAACAAAGTTAAAGGGGCGGTCCATTTATAATGAATAACCCTGTACACTATACATGGATATAATTTAATATTCTGATCAACTTTTTTTTTTATAACAATCTTCGATATTTTCAAAAATTAATCAATCTTGAGCACATTTCATATTTTTTGACAGACCTTGCATACGACTGCAAATACTTTTGATATCTCATTATTTTATTTTGTGTTTTGGACGATGCCGAACTTTTAATAAAGAACACCTTTTTTCTTAAAATTAATATTAAAAAAGTTCTCCAAATGGACAAACTCCATAATTATGTTCAACATAATATATCAAATCAATAAATACTAGAACCTGTCACTAAGATATTCTACCACAGAGAAGTATATAGACGCTAGAGAGCAACAGTTTTTAATGCCCTTTTTAAATAGTTGCAACGGTTTTCACACTTATATACGAGGTTACATTACACTTAGGGATAAAAAAACGATATTATTTAATATGCACGGTATTATTAATTCCTTGTATGATTTAATAATTGACAGTTCTTATAAAGACGTATGATGTGCGTTGGTAAAAACGCGTTTGATATTTTTTTAATCTAAATGAAAATGAAACGTAACCATCTTTTTGGTAATCACTGCATTACATCAATTCTTTTATGAAACACGATATAAAATAGCGTATTCTTTGCACACAATGTGTTGGATCACTCGTTATGTGGTTTAAATGTTCTGGTGTTAAAATATGTTCATTTTGCGAATTTGTAGCACTGACACCTCCCAAAAAACGATATTGTATATTAGATAACTCGGGTGATAATGAAATCGTTACGCACAATCCCACTTCATTACCGCTAAATATAGGAATTTCAAATTTTAGTTGTCCATATGGTTTAAAGATATGCAAATTTTACATGAAAAATATGCTGTTAAACCAGAATTAAATTTTCGAACAGTTTTAAATTCCCTTTTCACACATAACAAGTTACCATTTCTTTTTAAAATGGCGGCGTAGGATACGATTTCCTGAACTTTAAAATGGTGACGTATGACATAAGTTTTTATTCTATGACGTTGTAAAATAGTAGCATTAGGGTATTTTCATACAACCTTAAAATATTTATTTAGAGCAGCGTTTCTCAATCTTATAGTGTTCGCGACCCAATTTTCAATCATCACCGGGACCTCGCGAGAAGTTCCGATTTGTCTTGAACGTTCTAGAACGTCTGCGCGGCGTGTATAAATGCTGCATCTCGTTTAGTTCCAGCCAGTCACTGAGCCCCCGACTAGTCATCAGAAAGCTGCAAACAGCAGCTAACGAATTTTCCAATTACTGCGTGAATTGGAAACTTCGCCTCAATCCCGACAAAACCCATAACCATCCAGTTTGGCTGCAGAAGGCAACCACCCTTCGACGTGGTCAACCTGGATGGACGCGATGTTCCCTGATCAGACTCAGTGAAATATCTTGGTATCACCCTAGACAAACCCTCCGCTGGCAACGCCATATCCAATGCAACCTCAATTAAGCCAGAATGACATATGCTCTTCTATACACCGTCCTCAACCGCCACAGCACCCTAAGCCACAAAAATAAAATTCACCTCATCAAAGCCATCATCAGACCCGCCCTCACATACGGTTCAGTGGCGTGTGGTCACTCAGCCCCCACCCACATCAACCGTCTCCAAGCCCTTGAAAATCATTACATTCGCACCGCCATGGACATTCCATGGTTTATGCGTAACGTAGACTTACACCGCGACATCAAACACACACCCCTTTCTCAGTTTCTCCACGAGAGGAACACGAAGATTCTAACTTCGGCCCCCGAACACCCAAACCCCCTCATCAGACAAGTTTCCAATTATGACATCGATGCCCCGTATCGTCATAAACGACCCCGTCACCCACTTCTTTAGGTGCGCCAAGCAGCACCACCCACCCACCAAAGCGCCCCCCCCCCCCCCCCCCCGATACACCACACAAAACCAATAATATACCTCTCTGCGGAACTGGACCGCAGGGGGGCGTGGAAGGAAGTCTGGATGGAGTCATTGAGACTCTGAGCAAATAAGCTCAGGGCCACAAGGACTTCCGCCAGATGGGCTCACCTCTCCGCATGTGTGTGTTCCAGCCAGTCTCAGTAGAGTCGATCCTTGTGTGCAGTGAATGTGTATGTTGTAATTTGAGTGTTATCTGCAATTAACAATATTCGAGTAGCTAGTAGACAGACGTTATGAATAAATATTTAAGTAGGCGTAAACGGAGTGAAGCATCAGTAAGTGCATAGACGAGAGTGGTTCCAAAGATAAAATGAAAAAAAATCCTCAAGAATATTTAAATTTTGAGTTTACCAGCAAGTAAATGAAGAGGAAAGGCCCCTGTGTGTCATTTCTTCAAAATTGTTGGTAGCAGACAGCATGAAACCTAATAAACTTAAACATTTGGAAACGCTTCATAGTGAGTACGTTGGCAAACCTCGAGAATTCTTCCAATCAAAATTAAAGTCATATGAAAAGCAAAAACCATTTAAAAAAATACCATGTCTGTGAATGAAAAAGCTTCACTTGCCTCTTACAAAGTTTATTATTCTGCCATCTGCAATTGAGATTATACGAACTATGTTTGGTGATAATTTTGCCAAACAATTGCAACCTCTATCAATTGATACAATTGATAGATGTACAGCATCAGCTTTTTGGGAAGTTGGGTGAATATTTTTTTAAAATTCAGCTCGATAAGGCAGCAGATAGAGAAAAGATGCTCAAGAAATATTTGATTTTGTGCTGGCAGTAGGAGAATTAATATTCTGAATATCATTAGAACTCGAAGCAATAGCACCTGCACTATTTGTTATCTTAAATGATTTTCTAAACAAGGCAAACATAGAGTGGAGCAAATGCGTCTGAATATGCGCTGATGGTGCTCTTGCAATGTGTGGAAGATTCCAAAGTGTACAAGCACTTGTGAAACAAAAATCTCCTTAGTGTACCTGGACACATTGCATGATTCACGGAGAAGCTCTGGCTTCCAAAGAAATGAGCCCTGATCTGAATGTTGTGCTAACGACGGTGGTAACCATAGTAAATTATATAAAAGTGAGACCCCTAAAATCAAGAATCTTTTCTGCACTTTGCAAGGACATCGGTGCAGTACATTCAGCGTTTCGATTTTATTGCGAGGCAAGATTGTTATTACGTGCGACATTTCTGCAACGTGTTGACGAACTAATATATGAAATCGCCATTTTTCCTAACTTTCGAGATGATTTATTTGTGATGAAATAAGTTAATGCTTTAACGGGAAATATGGAGTAGAATTGAAAAGCAAAAAGCCTAGAAGTATTTGCAAATGTGTACGAATGTGTTAAAACTTACAAGGCTAAAAAACAACATGCAAAAGTTGTATTTGTAACCATTGAAAATGAAGAAATGCTTATTATACTTCACGGCAAGTGGCGAAATGAAAAGAAAATTTAGTAATAAATCACTCTATGAATTTTGGGCAAGGTTGGATAATGATTTCTTTGCACTGAAAAGAAGAGCGCTTCGTATACTATGACCATTTTCAACATCCTACCATCGCGAAACCGGATTATCTATTATTCGTCCAATGCTGAACACCCTGCCTTCCGAACAATATTTTCCTATAATTTCTTTTTAATACACTGTAAGATGCTACAAAATTTGGATCATTTATTAAATCATTAAACGTTACAATATTGTATGAAAACGATCGTTTAAATATTTCTTTCCTATGTTTAGGTATAGTAAGAATATTCTTGTGTCTTAAATTATGTCCGTTCAAAAGTTTTGAAGCCTGATATAAAGGTATTCAGGCGATTTTAATTTCAGTATTTTAACGTTGAAAATGTTTATATCATCGCACGGGCACGTAGTATGGGTACGGAATTCGAAATTCTTGTGTTGCATTTATCCCTGACGTCACACCGAGTTAAATGATCGGGATCAGACCAAATCGAGAGTAATCGTATGGTTTCGCTGGAGCAGTCAGCGGGTGCAGCTCGCGTTCGCGATCGAGCGTAGCATCGTAGCAATCGGCCGTCGCCACAGGGTGGTTCGGCCTACGCGGCTGGAGCGCGCTTCAGATCATATTCGTATTTAGTAGTGAAAGCGCTTATGTATTACTTATAATGAACGCCGATAACATTAGTTGCATGCTGTTGTTGCAGGAAGAAGACGAAAAGGAGATGTTAGCCCAAATTCCTCCATTTCGACAAACGTCATATTAACACTTGAATTTATACTATAGGTACCATATTTAAATCAAAGCTGCAGCATACCAAGTAAACAAATCAATTTGATTAAGACGTCAAAGTATCAAAGCATTTTAAAATTGTATCATTAGTTGGTATATCCGAAAAAAATATCAAAATTAGAAAAAAGTCAGTGGCGTGCATTTTAACATTTTACATTATCGCACGGACACGTTAGTATGGGTACGGAATTCAACAAAATTCTTGTGTTGCATTTGTCCCTGACGTCACACCGAATTAAAATGATCGGGATCAGACCAAGTCGAGAGTAAACGTATGGTTTCGCTGGAGCGGTCAGCGGGTGCGGCTGGTGTTCGCGATCGAGCGTAGCAATCGGCCGTCGCCACAAGGTGGTTTGGCTGGCGCGGCTGGAGCAGCGCGTTTCAGATCATATTCGTATTTCGTAGTGGAAGCGCTTATCTATGATTTATAATGAACGCCGATAACATTAGTTGCATGCTGTTGTTGGAGGAAGAAGACGAAGAGGGGATGTTAGCACAAATTCCTCCATTTCGACAAACGTCATCTTAACACTTGAATTTATACTATACCATATTTAAATCAAAGCTGCAGCATACCAAGTAAACAAATCAATTTGATTAAGACGTCAAAGAAACAAAACATTTTAAAATTGTATCATTAGTTGGTATATCAAAATATCAAAATTAGAAAAAAGTCAGTGTCATGCATTTTTTTGTCAATAATATCCGTTGAAGTGTTTCACGGGATGCCACTGGACTTTATAAATTTAATCTAGTTAGGGCTAATTAAGCCTTTTATCATTATGAATGACGGTACCAAATTGCAATAAAATCGGGAAAAGGATATTTACAGAAATAAAAAAAAACGATTTTTTTAAAAAAAAACTTTAACACTCTGTACATCAAAACGGGGCAACTCCGGACACATATTTAGGTTAGTTCCGGTTAGCACTTCTGAAACACCCTGTATACAATCAAATACGACGGTCAAAAATACAAATATTTATATCAAAATATTGATAACAAATAATAACACCAAACGATACAATGCAATAATGCGAAAACCACGGGTAAACTAAATTCAACCCTGTCGCCCAGGGCCTTTTAGTTTTATTGCCGCTTGACCAATCGAAATAAAGTTACGGTTGTCATTAAGTACTGATCAATATTTCCTTCGTATGCATAATCTTGGATTTGAATATGGTATAGGGTAGACTGGGGCAAGTGTAAAAATGGGGTAAGTGGAAAATCAGAGCGCCAAACAGGCAATATTGAAAGTTTACTTGTCTGTGTGGTTCGAGGCAACTAACTATACGTTAGCGCTGTTGAATTATCTACTTCCGGCGAGTTACCAGGTGTTTTTTTCTTTCTGAGTAGTCATTTGTAACATAACCTCCGAATCGGTCCGTTGAATAGTGTGTGATATCTCCATAAAAAATTGGTCAAAGGTAAAAACTTATAATATACTTTTAGTTTTATTGCATTTTCTTATGTTTAGTCAATTGTTGTAGCTTTAAAATCCTATATACCGACCAAATCTAAAAGCGGTTTTTACTCACGAACAGGTTTGCACTTCCCCCATAAAAAACATAATGTGGGGCATGTGTGAAAGTTGTAATGGGGAAAGTGTAAAGGTTAGTTTACACTTGCTCCATTTTCCTGGGAATGCTAAAGTTCATTGGCACTGACACTTAAAGCTTTTATTCTTTACAGAGAGTTGACGTCATGGTATGAAATTATAAAAAAAGTTCGATAGGGCTGCCTATGGGGAGGAGCAATTAAATGCTGCAGTGAATGCCGTCAATCAAGGTCAATTAACCATGTCGATGGCTAGTACCGAATTCAGAATCCCATACATTATAATCTACTGTAGAATAACTGGCCGCCGTGGCGAAAAAAGCAAGACACAGGGCCGACCTCCAATACTTTCTTGGCAAGATAAGTGTCAACTGGCCGGAAATATAAAAACAATGGAGAAGTGGGGATATTGATTAACTTCGAGAGAGCTTCAAGAAAATTTCGGGACTTTGTAACTTTAAATAGTATTCCCAATCCTTTTAAGAACAATATGCCAGGCACAGACTGGCTAATAAAGTTTAAACAACGTCACTCTTTGAGTATGAAAAAACCACAAAGCTTAGAGTACTGCAGAAAGAAATCTACGGACCCATTCATAATAGACCAATATTTTGTTTTATTATGGAAAAGGCTATATTAGAGTTGGGTCTTCAGGATCGTCCTGAATGTATTTACAATTTAGATGATACTTCACTGTGTACAGATCCTTCTCGTCTTAAAATTGTTGGCGCGAAAGGCAACCCCTCTTCAAGCATTATTGCTGGATCGGGCAGAGAAAATATAACCGTCCTGGCAGGAGCAAGTGCTAGTGGTAGAAAATTGCCACCATTGATAATATTTAAATGCAATAACATTGATAATATTTAAAGGCAATAATATTGCTGGATTTCAGAAAGAAATGAAGAGTTCTTCAAAGACACCGTAAATGCAGCCAGCGCCAATGAATGGATGACCTCCGAAATATTTAGAAATTACTTTCTAAAGACTTTTATTGCTTTGGTTCGTGATCAGGCACCAATTATTGTTATATAATATGATGGGCATGTCTCGCATGCGGATTGCTTATTAATTCAAGCCGCAAGAGAAGAAAATATTCATATACTTAAACTGCAGCCCATACAAGTCATTTACTTCAACCTCTCGATTTGAGTATGTTTAGATCCTTTAAGGCAATATGGGAGAGGGAAGTAATAACATGGCAAAGACGTCATCAGGGACAATGACTACCAAAAAGGGACTTCGCCACATTGCTAGTAAAAACCTGGGCTGAAGTAGATTCCGGAATCATAAAAACAGGATTCAGAAAGGGTGGTATTGTTCCATTTAATAGACATGTTATTCCTAAAGAAAAGTATGACATCAATGCCCTAAAAAGATGGCAGGAACACTTAATAAATCAAAGATCTGTAACAGATTTACAACCGAGGCCAGAACGCATTGATATTGAAAGGAATGAACATGATGCTGTAGCACCGAATGTAACAAAAAAAACCGCTACTTTCGAACAGTCAATGTTAAAAACAGTAAAGCCTTCTACATCTGGCGCTTCATTTAAAAGGAAACTAGCATCTAATGCAGAATTACTTACAGCTCCTTCAGCATCTAGTGCCACCAATCTCAAAGTAATTGTCAGCTCTGATCAAAATGAAGAAATATACTACATAATCATCAGGAGCCTATAACTGAACCTGTAGTACCAGCTACATCCGAAAATCGGCAAGAAAAGAAGGCAAGTTTTGATGATCTACTTCTTGATTCGCTCCGACAGAGTCCTTCTTCTAATCCAAGGAAACGAAAGCGCTTAATTCAAGGTGGCCAAACCATTGCAGGTACTATCGCAAGTAGTCAGTCAAAAATCTCTACAAGTTCATCTACTATATCTAAACCAGCTATGAAAATTGACCGAAAGAGTAAACAAAGTCGGCCAAGTCCGTATCAATTTGAATCCAGCTCCAGTGAATCAGATTATGAAAGTGTACCTTTTATGGAATCGGATCAAAGTTTCACTTTTGAATCGGATTGCGAAGATCAGATTCCTGAAATAAACGAAGACAATATTTCCATTGAAGACTGGGTCCTGGTTAAATACACATTACCAAAAGCAAAGAAACATTTTATTGACCAGGTAAATACTGTTGATAACGGCTTTGAAATCAAGTTTACTAGAAAACTAAAATACAATTTTTTATGGCCACTCACCGATGATGTCGATGTAGTATAGCTAGACGATATAGTGACTTGTTTACTTGAACCGGTAGTAACACGCCGAGGAGGTTTTCATTTTAATATGAAATTTGCGGGATACAATATTTAACAAGTTCCATAAAATTATTCGAATTTTTAAACTTTAATTTTCTTTTCTGTTTTAGTTTCTCCTTGGGAATAACTCCTACTGTTTTAGAGATTAAAGCCAAACATTGGGTTTTGAACGGATAAATACGTTTATAAAAATATTATTCTTGTTATTAGGAATTTTTTGAGGGTTATTTTGGATTACTTATTATTTTTCAGAGGTACCTTTTAATTTTTCGTTTTTATGATTTGCTTGTCTAACTATTTCCCAACAATAAAAAGTTCATAACTTCCCAGATTTTTATTTTTTTTTAAGTCTGTAAAAAGAAAAATTTGCATGGGAGATATAAACTTCATTTACACTTTCCCATTACCACTTCTGCGAACATGCATGGAAATTGTATTCGATTTTACACTTTCCCTTTTTGGGGTACCTAAGTATAAAATTTCGGTACAAAAAAAAATCATTCAAATCTCAAGATCTCAAAAATAATTCTTGAGTGCCCTATGCAGTATGAAAAGTAAACATATTAAACTATTACTTTCTTACAAAGACACTTTTATAAATATTGTATATTTAAAGTAGGAAGGAAATAAACTTGAACTATTAAAAAGGGCTTCGCAGTTGCCTCAGTCTACCCTAATTATAAGCTTTGTAATGTAATGCTGAAAAATAAACAGAATGGTTTTGTACACTTTACCGTTCTTCCCTACACTTGCTGCCGCCTTTTTTCATGCATTTTCTTTTATTACGACATTTTTGTAATTATCGTTCTCATAGTTGTATAAAGGGGGGTACGTTTGCACCTCCTCTATCAAACACTCGTCAGCAATTGCGGAAAACGGTGGCATTCTGCTGAGCGATCGCGGATCGATTGGTCTCTCTAGCAGTCTGAACGCAGCCACTGCAATTGAGGGCGAACGCTGTGTCGCTGAGCTGCGGCAGTGAAACCGTGTATAGTTGGGGTCAAGCAAATATTTGACGCGTGACACTTCCATATTGTCATTGGTGTCAAATACGGCAGGCCACTCATAATATAAAAGTTACTAATGGCTAATTTATATTATAATAATTACCACCCACTCGAAGTATTTGTATCTTTATCCTTTTATATGACTAAAAAGAGATATACATAAACCGAGTTACCTTCCCGTCGATTTGGTCAAATCATATGGGCTGCAGATCCGCATTTTATTTATTAATTTAATCGTTATACACTAATAATCGTTATACACTACTAAGATTGCTTTTGTTAAGACCTGTGATATTAATGGTCAATCCTGAATCCCACCATTACAATGCACAGAATTTATCAAAACAAATTTATTTATATTATAATTCATATTCTTACACCAATTTCCCAGCAATCATTTTCTGCAAAGGTTTATAAATAACAATATTCGTCAGTCCGGCCCTGACTAAAGTATCAGCTGTAATAAAGTTGGTGAAATCGAAATAACCTAGTATTGGACAAATATGACAAGATGGAAGTGTCACGCGTCAAATATTTGCTTGGCTCCGCTCCAACTATACATACAAATCGCATTAAACCAGTACCGAGCTACCAATCGCGAACGCCAGCCGCGGCCGCTGACTGCTCCAGCCAAACCATACCTTAGAGGCGCGTTAGAGTTTATAACCTTTATTTTACTATTTTTTTATATTATGAATCAATAAACCTTATATCAGCTACCTAAATATAACATTCAAATCTATGAGTTTTCGCAGATCACAAATCTCACAATAGTCACAAGCGTTGCATTCTGCTTCGGCATTTTCAATGTCCTCCCCGGTTGCATCTTTGTAAAGGACTGAGCATTATTTGTCTATAGAACATATCTAGCCAATTGGCATCCTGGAGCTGATGCGATATTTTTTAATATCTGCGGATGCCAAATATTAAGCGCAAGCAACTGTTTTGTACCTTTTATACCCTTGATCTTTCTACATTGTCCAGAGTTCATACACATAATCACCATAATAAATGTTGGACAGTACCAGTGATCCACCATACAGTGCCTTCTTTTGATTTAAACAGTGCCATTGACTATTATTTAATTTCAAGGATGTATTTGCATTTTGTAGAAGGTACGTTATATGCTCATTAAAGCGCAATTTATTATCCAGCACTAACCCAAGATTTTTACATTTATATTTAATTGAAGTGGGTTCCTCATCTATTTCTAGCTGAGGAATATCATTGGATAGATATTCGTCATCAAATAGAAGACCCACCGCTTTACTAGCTACTAGTGTCAGTGGGGCTTAATGAATAGTATAGCTGCGTGTCATCTGCATACAAGTAATAACTGCAGCTTCGAGAAGCTAATGAAAGTTTCATGTGTATGTTGTGTTTAGTAATTTATTTGACACTCAGTCATAGAGTTTAATCTGCTGATACCTGTCTGATAGAAAGGAAGCCAAAAATTTTTTAGAAATGTAACTTCAATCAAGAATTGATTGAAATTAAAATATTATGATTTAATAGATCAAAGGCCTTAGAATAATGTAGTAAGATGAGAATGGTGGTGGAATTTCTGTTATCCAATGCTTTGAAAGTGTCGTCAGTTACTGCAGTGGTACACGAAAATCCCGATCTAAATCCGTACCTACACCCAAAAATGTTTAGGAATAAATTAAGCACCTCCTAAAATATAATGGGCAAAATGATAATCCTACTATAATACAATTAATATACATACCACAAAAGAGAGATCCCAAATAAGAATAGGCCAGTACTGAATTTTTAGGACAGAACCAAAATACTTCCCTTTTATGCCTATTTCATAACCCAAGGCAAATGTTTCTAAACTGCGTGCCCAATAATAGGAATAAATAAGGAACCATGAATTTCCGAACAATTTATTAATTGTTTTATTAATTTGCTGTAGTTCCAAAAAAAAATTCCGACATTTTCTTATGTGTTTTGTGGAAGCTTTAATTCTTTTCTGCGGCTTGTTTCACTCTGTTCTAACATCACTAAATTTTAATCCAATCACTTTTACCAAATCAGTAAAGACAAACGCAAACACAGATCTATATACAAGAAAACAAATTGGGTCTTTGCCTAGCCACACGATTACTTGTGTTATAAGAAATAAATGCATAATGCTTGTTTTAATAATAAAATGTATAAATGGGGCTCCTAATAAGTTTTCTTTAGTAAAATAATCATTATTAAAACTTACTACTATGTTTTCCAAAACACCAAATTGTTTAAATAAATCTTGCCACAGGTTTTTCTTCAGCACAGAATTTAAAATGATATAAAATACTGCATAATATCCTGAGAAACATAAAACAATTTCGAGAATAATAAACATGTGTTTGTCTCCACCTTTGGCATTTAAAAGGAAAGTTATTCTTTCCATTAGCCCTCTGATATAAATTACGGATATTAATAGTATTACCAAAATGGCATGCACTGAATATATTTTCGTGTATTTTAGTTTCTGTTTTTTAAAATCGTAAATTGGAGTTACAGCAAAAATACCAGCATATATATTTATGGGCCTAAAAAACAAAATATTTTTCTCGAATATCTGAACATTTTTAGTTTGCTTCTAAACCCATAGATACATAATAATAATAATATGTTCAATATGAGCCTTCACAAGTGGAGGCACAACGTGTATTAAATTTTATTGTTTGTTGTGCAAACAATTTCCTAATTTATTTATCTTTTTACATAATGCACTAATGAAGATAATGCCACTATCCATAATGTAATAGCAAGTCATTTTAATAATAACACTAGTCAACAAATACAAAAAAAAAATGCTAGTGATTACAATGGCTGTACTGGGAGTTTAAAGCATCCTGATTGCGAATTCGACAACAAAAACCACGTACAGATTTTGAGTTATAAAATTTATCAGATATTTTAATTTTATACATGCATTTGTATATAATATTTGTACCTAAGTTCAAACCAAGAGAAAAAGCAAGATATTTTAAGGATAACAGGATTTATTTACAAAAATATACATAAATAAAACAATAAAAACCGGATTATATGCAACCAAAAACCTTCAGAATATGCGCATATACATATATGCACATATTTTTTAAAATTTATGCAGGATATATGCAAAAAAGACATAAATATGCAATGAATATGCGGTAATAAAACAACTAAATTTTGATATTCTAAATTAAATTTTCATTTAATTAGGGATTGAGTATTGAATAAAGATAAATTCAAGTTATAATATACTTTATTAAGTCAGTTAACACCTAATGCAGTTTTTTATTTCAAACTTATACTGATATTAATTTGAAGAATTATAAAACGCACCAGTTATTATGTGTGCTTCAAGGTTTAGAACTAAAAAATTGTGGCGTCTATCACTAAGGACATGTTTGTAAAAAGAGAACAATTTTTCTACATCTAATTATAACAAAAGGATTCTTCAAACATGCTGATGCCATTATTTCTATTAAATCTTTTGGCACTTTGGGAGACAAACGTCGTTTGACTTTCTCGATCAAAGCGAAGTCTCTATCGCATGATAAAAACGTGTGACCGGATACGGGAAACTTGTGGGTTATTTGATTAAATTTATCTTTAGCGATTAGAGTTAGCAGCATTGCTAACATAATTTGGTTTTTATTTTGTCCGCAGCAGTTATCGGACCATAAAATAAGTTCCCTTTTTTGTGTCTGCAACTCTTTGGTTATAAAAGTATAAAGACAACTTGCTATTTCGTTTGAACCACGTCCACCAACAGTTTCATTCCAAAAACACATAAATCCTTTATTGGAATCTTCTAAGTGAATTCCCATATTAATGCAGGCCAACTGCCTGCTGTAGTACATACTGTACTGTCATCCGACATATTTTGTTGTGCCGATTGAGCTTTGCGTTGATGTAATTCCAACGAATTTTGGGCATCGGCTTTCCCTTGGCCTTCTTTCCCTTGAATTTCGATTTTTTTTGAATCGCAAACGGAACATGTATCTACTCGCGGTGGGGCAAAAGACCAATTGAAATCCGATAAAAATACATCGTTAAACCACTGACGAGAAACTGGCGGCTTACTTCCACCTTCTGTATACTTCTCTAAAAACCCTCTGTATAGTTTCGAAACATTCAAATCTGGGGACAAAAACTTTCTATCTGGGTTGTCGTTTCTGCTATAATGACTCTCTCTTGCGGGAATAGTAGATATATAGTCCTTAATTTTGTCCTTCCAGTCAGGGTTTTTCTTTGTACGTGTTCCTCCTCTTTCATCTTTAATATCCATATTCCCGGTTAATATTTTTTCTGCAAGCAGTTGCACTCTTCGCTGTGTAATATTGAAGGTTTCACAAAATGTCTTCTTGCAAACATGAATCTCGGATGCTCCGGGTAGTGGCAACATGTACCGAAAGGAATGTTGACGTCTGCTTTCTCCTGGAGTCTCATATGTACCGTGCCTGCGACGATTGATCAATGATGGACGTATAAGCCCTCTGAGAAACCCTTGCTGTCTATCGTATTGGCCAATTTTCCAAAAGTCGGCAAAAAGTTTTTTTCGACACGCAACTGTAACTGAATGGCAAGCAAATTGACACTTACAAGTCGCCTGGAAAGAGAAAATAAAACCGGATGGAGTTTACTTTGCAATATTAATCGAATAATGAGAAAAACTTTTACATAATAAAAAAATATTTACCTGCCCTGGTTCGGTTTTTTCACCTATTTCCTTACTTTTCAATGTTGTGTAACCAACGCCCGAATTTCTTTTGGTTTGTAAAACATGTTTTTGCCAAGAACTAACATTCTTTTTAGGCCTTTTGCTTTTAGAAGCCCTAGGATTAACTTGTTCGTCCATTATGAAAGCAAAACTAGAGAAACCTAACCTAACCTAACGTCCAGCAAACGACTAGAACCCAATTGTTTAAATGCTGGGTAGTGCAGTTAGATTATCGGCACTTAAAACGTTTCGCTTGGCTAGTATCAAAAAATCCCAGTAGCGGCGGTCGCCTCGACTTGGAAATGTAGGTGCAGCTCAAGCAAGGCACTTACAACGGGTTTCTGTATAAAAACGCATTTTAACAAATGTGGCACTTACAACGTTTTGGTTTAGCACCCTTCATATGTGAAGAGCCCAGTCCCGATCTCGATCGCCAACAAGACATCCAAAATACTTATGATAAGCTACTTTGCTCATTTTGTTAATTGTCTTTTTCTGCGATTTTTGGGTAAACTGACCACATATATAGCAAAAACTGTCCGCAGTGTTAACACAGCCACGTTTCTGTACTTTAGACATTTTTGTACTGTCGCGTATGTCGGTTCACAGATGTGACACTACGTTTACATGCGTTAACTAACTTTATTCAACAGAGACTGTGTATTGTTAGTTCTCTTGAGGTAGCTCTGATGAGCTTTTACTCCTTTTATAGCTGATGTTTGCTTTTTTTCCACTATTCTGGATTTTCTTTGTGTGTTTTTCTCTTCGTTTTTGTTTGTTGTTTCATTAATTGTGTTTATTTTGGTGCTGTATGTTTTGTTGTCGTTGTTTTCCTCCTTTGATGTTCTTCCTCTCCGTTTTTGTTTTTTTTTTCTTTCTTTATTTGATGTTCTGTTTCTGTGTTTATTTGATGCATAGTTGCAATTTGATGTTTTTATTGAATTCAGGGTGGGAGCCAATCTTTTGGGTATTTGTGTTTGTCGTGTCTAGTCGAGCGTTTGTGGGAGTTTTGTATCGTTGGATTTGTTGATATGTTAGTCCTTTCAAAGTATTTTGTTATTAGTTTAGTTATGGGGTCCGAAAAGGTGTCAATTTTTAAGTCTCTGTGCAAAATTGCCGTCGGTACGTTATTTTGTAGTCTTTGTGTCTTTAGAAATCTTGTCTTGTTTACGGTGCACCAAGTTGGTACACCGTATGTCTGTACAGGTCTTACTACTGTTTTGTATATTAGTGTCTTTGTTTTTAATTTCAGTCTACTTTCTGCGCAGAGTAATGCACATTTATCTGTATGCCTTTTTAATTCTGATCTCGAGATTGTCGTTCCAGGTCAATTTTTGTCGAAAGTGAGACCAAGATAGCCTGCTTTAGGGCTCCAATCAATGGATTTGTTGTTTACCTTGACCCTTGTTTCGGGCGGTCTTAGTCTCGCCTTCAAGAACAATATTGTCTGTGTCTTCCCCTCGTTTAACCTCATCTTCCAGGTTCCCAGCCAATTCTGCAGAAGCAGTATATGGCGCTGCAGGCGTAAAACCACTCTCCAGGGCACTCTTGAGGTGGCAGTAATCGCAGTGTCATCAGTAGCCAGCAAATACAGTTGAGTGTATCTGTTATGCGGGATGTCCGCGGTATAAATATTGTAGAGGATCGCAGCAAGTGGTGACCCTTGCGGGATCCTCGCTCGTGCGACCCTCGTTTCTAATATTATATGGTCAGTTCACACCGTGAATTTCCTGTCCTCAAGGTAAAATATAACAACTCTGATTAGAGCATCTTGCATGCCTAATCTAATCAATTTTAGAATAAGTCCGTCATGCCAGACCTTATTAAACGCTTTCGAGACATCAAAAAAGACTGCCCCCGTGGACTCGTGGTGATTGAACCCTCTGAATATGTTGGTTGCAAGCCTTGTTGTTTGGCGCACCGTGCAATAAGCAGCTCTAAAACCGAACTGCTCTGGTGGTAGTACATCATTATTAAATACAAAATCGGTCACCCGATTGAGTATTAGTTTTTCCATGACCTTGCCAAGACAAGATAATAGACTTATTGGTCTATAACTGTCAGCCAACGTCGGATCTTTACCCGTCAGATCAGCGCCACTTTGGCCCTTTTCTAAATGTCTGGGTAACAGCCCTTTTCTATAATGGTTTGGGTTATGTCCACGTACTGTGTTTTCTGTCCAATTTTTGACTGCTTTGTTTTTTATGCCGTCAAAACCGGGCGCCTTTTTTGGGTTGATGACCCTCGAATTTTGGTCCTCAAAGTTTACTCTTGACATTTCTTTAAATATTTGCACAGTTCTGGTGGCCCGCGCGTCTATGTCAGCGTTTGTAGAAGGATATTCGCTGAACCGTTCGTAGAAACTTTCTGCAAACAGTTCAGCTTTGTCCTGTGGGTCAGTTATTGTTTTGTTTGTTTTTTGTTCTTTGTGGAATGAGGTAAGCTTTCGCCCTCCTTTTGTCAGATTTTTCGTGAGTTTGAAGATGGAGTTATCCTCTTTTCGAAATCCCTCCATCTTCCTCGTTCATGTTTCGTCTTGTTTTTCGTCTAATCTTTGTCTAAGGTCAGTTGTTGGTCTATTGGCTTCTGTTTTTATTCTAGGATCACCAGTCCTGTATGCCAGACGCAGCATTCTATTTTTACTTTTAATCTGTTGAGCGAGTTCGCCCTCAATTATTCCCCGTCTCGAAAATCTGGACGTCACATTCATCGATGACTGTGCTATGACAGAATTTATATTGTAGGTAATTGTTTCAGCCTTTTTTGTTACGTCTTCTTTAGACTCCAACTGGCCTGTTCTAGGATGATTAGATATGATCCTTTTGAACATTGGCCAGTTGGTTCTTGTTTTTGATAGAAATACATGATTTCTGTCCGCGATATCCTCGTATTCTATCATGACTGGTCTGTGATCAGAGGTCAGCTCTGTCAACACTGTTGGTTGTGAGAGCTGACCTGTGTTCTTGATTACAAAGAGGTCCAGTATTTCCGGCAGCGAGCCTGTTTGCTGGTGTGTAGGCTCCACTGGCGGCAAGATGTGATAATTATAGTCCAGTGACTTGTTGTACAGGGTGAGACCTCTCATGTTTTGGCTTCTGCAGCCCCAAATGCGTTGTTTTGCATTAAGATCTCCCCCTATAATAATAGAAACATCGCAGTCAAAAATTTTTGCCAGACAGTCTCCGTCAAAGTTGACAGAGGAACTGCTGTAGACAGAACCCAATTTTATCCAGCCATTTTTGCTTTTAATTTTTATGAATGTGCCCTTTATGTTAACACAGTTTGATGGGCCTTGCACAACTTGCGCACCGATATGCTTTTTGACAAGAACCATGGTTCCGCCCCTCTGCCTGTTATCTCCATCAGTCCCATAGACGGTATAATTAGGGCAGGTGAACCTCTCACCTTTGATCAAAGTTTCCTGTACAAGAAGCACATTTATACTATACCTCTCTAAAAAGTATAGTAATTCAGGTTTTTTACCCTTCATGCCGTTTATGTTAATCGTGTAACCATCCTGAACTAACCCGAAAAAAGCAATTTCAGCTTGCACCGCCATTAGCGTGAGTTGAACATAAGTGTCATCATCATGCTTTTAACCTGCTCCTGCATTTTCGACTGAAACTCTAAGAGTAGGGATTGCATTGATTTTTGCAGTATGGCCTGCCATGCCTCTGGTCCGTTTTGTTGGTTTAAAATCGATGGTATTTTGTTGTTGTTTTGTTTATTTGAGATTAAATTTATATTGTTTTGAGGGCCTCATTTGAAGCTCCCCTGGGGGGGTTCGACAGTTTTCGCATCCGTACCGGGCCCCCGGCGTACTAACTGTAATTTTTTGTTACATTGTGTGTAATTAGCAGGGTGATATTGTCCACACTTAGCACATTTAAGTGCCTAAGGTGTCGGATTCTAGCGCAGCATGTTCTTTTAAACATCTTACGCATTTTTGTAATGCTTTGCACTTGTGCTGTGAGTGCCCGAATATCTGACACCTGTGACACTGAGTAATCTGAGGGTTTTGCCTTTGGGCCTCGACACGTATGCGAACCCCGTCTAATGCTTTTAGTTGGTATATTCCTTTGTCCTTTTGAGACAGTATTACTAGAACCAGTGGCATGGCAGTTCCATCCGCTCTGTTTCAGCGTATTACCTTCGATGGGGTGAAGCTGAACTTACCTTAATCCTCCATGATTTTTACCTCCTCCCGTACTTCCAGAACCCTTCGTAAAATTACGTAGTCTCTTCTCATCAGGGGAGGGGAAAGAGTGATATAAAATTTTCTCTGAGTCCAAAAATTTGTTATTTTTCTATAATGTACAGGGGTTGGAGGGTGGAGCTTCACGCCTTCAAGGAGTGTAACGGCATTGCCGAAATCAATATTATTTACTGTGAGGTAGCGTGACACTCTAGTGTAGTGGTGTTTTTCGCGCAAAACAATTGGGGGTGCCCTTACTCTGCGCACTGTTTCTGTTGTTTCGTCGGTAGTGTTGTTGATAGTTTGTGTCCTTGTTTGTGTGTCTGTTTTTGTTAATAGTGTGTTTTTTGTTTGTGTTTGCATCTCATCACTTGTATAAAGTCGTCCATTTTATTTAGGTTTGTCGGTAGTTCGGGGAAGTCATCTTTTGTTTGTTTGTTTTGCCTTTTGGCGTCAGAATTTGTTAGTTTTTGTTCAGCATGTCTTTTAAGCTGTTCATTAATTTTATTGTATGTGTCGTCTTTTGTTTTCTCGTTGTCTGATGTGTCAGGAAGTGGTTCGTCATGTATGTCAGCCATTGTGATGTCTTCAGTCTCTTCAATTATTTGTTTTGTATTTTCTGTTAGGTTATTGTTTGATAAGTGATGCCTGTCTTTGGTTTATTTTGTCAATTTTTTTGGCTAAGCTTGTCGTGTTCGTTGTTGTAATGGACGTTGTATGGTATTTGATTGACTCTCATACCTTTCGATGATCCCCAATAGCCTGTTGTTGCTTTCTACCATTCTGTTCATTTCCATGTCCTTTTCTCCCGTCATTCGTTTTATTGTTTCGCCCAAATTCCTCTCCCATTTTTCGTGCGGTTCTCGAAGCGCTCTCGCCCATCTTTCCTCCTTCAAGCGGGCTTATTACTCCATCTCTGCTCCAAGGCTGTCCGGCATCGGTGGATCCTCACACTTACTATCACTGCCATCCCTGTGATCAGCAGATGACAAGGATAAATCGCGTTTTTGCCGTCCCCCTGGGGGGATCGGCTGCTTTCCGGTATCGGAGATGTGCTCATCTCCTCCCGGTATTCTTTCGATATTTTTCCCTCCCTCGCACTCTTCGCTTCCAGATTTCGATCTGAAATTCGCACGTTTAGTCTCTCCTTGGCATCCAAAGTGAGACTCTTTATTCAACACGAAGATAACACTAATATAAGGCTCTTACTATTGGCTTGTTCGCGCACTTCGCTTCTCTATCTAATAATGACCACTACTCGTGCTAAACCAATACTGATGATCCGAGGGCCGACCAGCTGCTTTTATAGCCGTTCCTTACCTCTGGTATTTTCTAGAAATATCGGGTATCGTAAGTTCGAGAAGCGAGGGCATAATTCTCGTATACGGAAGCCATCTATAAATAGATTCCGCTACGGGGCAGTGAAATTTTGTATTGGGTTTAAATGGGTGCTTTCGTTATTTTACGCCCTAGAGGGTTGAGACAAAAATCTTACGTGTTAGGAAGTTTTTATTTTTTTAGAAACCAAAAATTAACAAAAAACTGTCTTTTACATTACAGTTGCAAATAAGCTGTAAACTGGTGTAATAGTAATAACTAATAACAATAATAAATCGAAAAAAAAATAACCATCTCCAAGGGAGTTTATTAGTTTTGGCATTAATTCCGAAATCCTTAAACTTCTGTAAGTTGCTTACATTGGGTTCCTCGATAATGTTTCGGGTCTTAGAACTTCTTAGTCTTCTATGCTATTATACTCATTACGACTGGGTTTAACTGCCACTATAGTGATAGTAGTAGAGTAGAGTATTATAATGTTGCTTATGTTTTCGAGAAATCGCATGAGAGCCTATACCAATAGGCATACATAAACGATACTTTCTTACTTTATTGGAAAGAGCTATACAGTACTAATGTTAAAAAAGTAACTAATCTTGCAAAGTAATCGTCACTAAGTGATCACTAAAAGTAACGAGTCCTAATTTTGTAAAGAACTCGTTACCCTTTCCTTTTCGTTACATCGTTACTTTTGTTACATCGCGCATCGTTACATTCGTTACCTACTTCTATCGAGCATGGAGCCCATCCGATTAAGTATTACTTTTTGGATGCGGTGATTTTTTTCGACTAATTCTTATACATTTTGTGACTACCTTATTTATTAATTTATAATAATTAACGATTATATTATTTGAGTATTTTGGTAGGTGTCTACTGTTTTCTTCATAAAAGGATGAGGTCTTGCTTCCCACAATCGCAAACACAGAAACGAAGTGCTATGTGGCTATATTTAGGTATATTATCTGATGCAAGGCAATATGCAACACATGTTAAAGTATTCATTCGCAGAGAAATGGAAATATATCAAATTTAAGAAAACATTTAAATATAAAAAACATCCAACATTCATATTGGCTCTTAAGGAATCCAAAGCAAAAGTTTAATTATAATTAATTTCGTACATTTCTTAAATCGAAAATCTTTTCTGCACTTTGTAAAGACATGTGTACAGTGGGACATTTCTGCAACGTCTGTATGTATTACGAGATGAAGTCGCCATTTCTCTAGGAGAGTAAAACCGACCAGCAACCGAGAAGTTTCGGGATGATTTATTTGTTATAACATTGAGCTGCTTGGTCGACATATTCAGGAAATTAAATACCTTGAATCTTTAACTGCAAGGCTCAAACACACATAATTTTGTTGAATACAAGTTATAAAGTTAATGCTTTAACTGGAATTCTGGAGCAGAAATGTAAAGCAAAAAAACCCAGAAGTATTTCCAAATGTGGATGAATCTGTTAAATCTTACAAGGCTAAGTTGTTTTTGTAACCATTGAAAATCATTGACAGAATTTTAAAAAATATTTTATCACTTCAACTTGACAGCAAGTTACGAGTGGGTTAGGGACCCATTTTAATATACTCCCTAATGTCTCTCAACTGCCGAAGAACAAATGTTTATAGACTTTGCGGCAAGTGGCGAAATCAAAAGAAAATTTAGTAATCAATCACTCTTTGAATTTTGGGCAGGGTTGGATGATGATTTTTCTGCAGTGAAAATAAGAGCATTTCATATACTATAATCAGTTTCAACATCCTACTATCGCAAAACTGGATTATCTATTATTCGTCCAATGCTGAACGGTCTGCCTTCCGAACAATATTTTCCTATAATTTCTTTTAAATGCTGTAAATGCTACAAAATTTGGATCATCCATTAAATCATTAAACGTTACAATATTGTACGAAAACGATCGTTTAAATATTAATTTTTTTTTTATGTTTAGGTATACTAAGAATATTCTTGTGTCTCAAATTATGTCTGTTCAAAAGTTTCGAGGCCTGTTATAAAGGTTTTCAGGTATTTTTAATTTCAGTATTTTTCGTCGATAGAACATATTGTAGCCAATTCATACCCCTGGAGCTTGTGTGATATTATTTAATATCTGCGGATGCCAAATAATAAGCGAAAATAACTGTTTTGTACCTTTTGCACCTTTGGCAAAGATACACATAATCACCATAATAAAAGTTAGATAGTACCAGTGATCCACAACACACTGCTTTGACTTTTTGATTTAAACAGTGACAGACCATAATTTAATTTTAGGGACGTATTTGCTTTTTGTAAAAAATACGTTATATGCTCCTTAAGTCGCAAATTATTATCCAGTATTAAGCCAAGATTTTTACATATATCTTTAACTGGGATGGGTTCCTCATCTATTTTCAGCTGAGGAATATCGTTGGATAAATATTCGTCACCAAATAGAACAGCCACCGACTTACTAGCGTTAATTTTTAAGGCACGGTCATTTGACACTTTTAAAATGCTATTTAAAGCTACATTATTGTTGCCGTATTATTACTGCCAGTTGGGCTTAATGAATAATATAGCTGCGTGTCATAGGCGTACACGATGGCAGATGAAGCTTTCGAGCGATACCTCTTGGCAATCAGATGCATCACCTGGTCCGTCCGACAAGAATCAGTCAGAAACGGAAAAGAAAACTCCTGCAAGGACCATACGAGCCGGTTATTATTGCAGGAGTCGCCGCCAGGTGCGCAGCATTAAGAGCCAGTTCGGTTAACGGACCGAGTACCAACAATTGTACAATTTAAAGGTTGCTTCCTTTTGTCGGATTTATCCCCAGACGCGTTTTGGATTCTATAACCTCACTAACGAGCCATTATACAAAACGCGTCTGGGGATGAATCCGATGAAAGGAAGCAACCTTTAAAATTCTATAGGCATACAGATTATAACTGCAGCTTTTAAGAAATTAATGAAAGTTATATGTGTATATTGTGTTAAGTAATTTATTAGACATGCAGTTATTGAGGTTTATCTGCTGATACCTGTCTGATAGAAAGAAAGCGAGCATTTTTTTAGAAATGTCACTTTAATCAAGAATTGAAATGAAAATTTTATGATTTAATAAATCAAATGCCTTAGCGTAACGTAGTAAGATGAAAATGGTGGAATCTCGGTTATCCAGTGCTTTGAGAACTGCTGTCATAGCAGTGGTACACGAAAACCTATCTAAATCCGTACCTATACCCAGAAATGTTTAGGAATAAATTAAGCACCTCTTAGAGTATAATGAGCAAAATGACTATACTACTATAATAAAATTATTATACATACCACAAAAGATAGATCCCAAATAAGAATAATCCAGTATTGAATTTTTAGGGCCGAACCAAAATACTTCCCTTTTGTGCCTATTTCATAACCCAAGGCAAATGTTTCTAAACTGCGTGCCCAATAATAGGAAAAAATTAGAAACCATGAGTTTCCGAATAATTTATTAATTGTATTATTAATTTGCTGTAATTCCAAAAAAAAATTGCGACATTTTCTTATGTGCTTTATGGAAGTTTTAATTCTTTGTTTCTGCGCTTTATTTAACTCTGTTCCAACATCATTAAATTTTAATCCAATAACTTTTATCAAATCAGTAAACACAAACGCAATTGTCGTGTTATAATACAAATTAATGGATCTATACACAAGAAAATAAATTGGATCTTCGCCTACCCACACGATTACTTCTGTTATAAGAAATACATGCATAATGCTTGTTTTAATGATAAAATGTATAAATGGGGTTCCCAATAAAGTTTCTTGAGTAAAATAGTCATTATTAAAACTTTTTACTATGTTTTCTAAAACATCAAGTTGTTTAAATAAATCTTGTCACACCTTTCTCTTCAGCACAGAATTCAAAATGATATAAAATACTGCAAAGTATCCTGAGAAAAATAAAACTATTTCGAGAATAATAAACATGTTTTTCTCTCCACCTTTCGCATTCAAAATGAAAGTTAGTCTATCCATTAGCCCTCTAATGTAAATTACGGATATTAATAGTAACAACAAGAAGGCATGCACTGAGTATATTTTAGGATATTTTAGCTTTTTTTTTTTAAAATCGTAAATTGGAGTAACAGCAAAAATGCCAGCATATACATTTATAGGCATAAAAAACAAAATATTTTTTCTTGAATATCTGACCATTTTTAGTTTTCTTCTAAACCTATAGACACATAATAATATGTTCTATGTGCCTTCACACGTGTTATAAATATTATTGTTTGTTGTGCAAACAATTTCCTAATTTATTTATGTTTTTCTATAATACACTCATAAAAACAATGCCATTATCCCTAATGTAATAGCAAGTCGTTCTAATAATATTAATAATAAAAATAACAAATCGAAAAAAAATAATCAATTAAAAATAACCACCTACATAAGGAGTTTATTATTGTTGGCATACATTCTGAAATTCTCCTAAGTCGTTTACATTGGGTTTCTCGATAATGTTTCAGGTTAGACGAGGGCGAGGCACCATGATACTGGTCAAGAAGCACATCTCAGCTCAAGTTGTGCCGGGTTCTGACAATTGCGCCCACATTGAAGGGACATTCATTTCAATTAAATTCAAGAACAATCAGCGCGTTCACCTGGGATCGGTCTACTGTAGTCCGTCGGTTAGTTGTACGGGGAATTGTCTGAGGAAAATTTTTGACAATAACAACAAAACAATTATAGGGGGTGATCTTAACGCCAAGAACACAGTTTGGGGTTGCAGAGACTCAAATCCACGAGGTCGCACTCTATATGATTTCTCCGAGGTGCTGAATTTTTATATATTGCCACCGGAAGAGCCCACTCACATGTTCGGGAGAGCTCTTCCGAATATTCTAGACATTTTTGTGATAAAAAAACTCTGTTCAGATTTTACACCCACTTGTCATTTGTGATCTTAGCTCGGATCATATACCGGTTGTCGTGGAAGTGGGTGATCCTCTCGAGAAGGGCCGAGGTTTTGTAACTCGGGTTAATACAAACTGGCTGAAGTACAACACCGCCATAAGGAACATCGAGCCGCTAGGTCCGCTTCGCAACCCAGATGACATCGAAAATGCTGCGAATAAGATCACAAATGACATCAATACGGCCTTTACCCAATCCTCTATCACGAAGATGTCTGAATATTCGAAATTCGGGGATTTAACTGACGATATCAAGCAGCAGATCCGAGCTAAAAACCGACTTAAAAACAGAGCGTATCGAACTGGGGATCCTAACATCAAAGCCGAGGCAAATCGTGCAGCCGAGGCTATTAGGCTTTTACTAATTGATCGACAATCGGACTTGTGGGACGACAGAGCCCAGAGTTTGTCAATCGAAGACAACTCTTTGTTCAAGATGACTCGAACTTTAATTAGAGGTTCGAAGAAACCGACGTTGTTCCTCAAAAACCAACAAACAGGCCTGATGGAGACGGATGCAAAGGATAAAGCTGAATTGCTCGCAGAAAAACTCTGCGAGCAATTCGGCGAAAATCCCACCACGGATCCGGCCAGAGATGAGAGGATCTCCAGAACAACTAACATTTACAGAACGATAGATTATCCTATGCCAAATTTCCCGGCGGTTACTCTTGAGAAAGTCAGATCACTAGTGAGTGTTTTAAATGCTAGAAAGCCCCAGGTTTCGACGGCATTAAGAATACGGCGTTGCGAAACCTGCCAGACGCAGCTTTGAGGAACATTGTAGACATATCCCAGGCTATTATCAAAGAAGGTCATTTCCCGTGCGTCTGGAAACACGCGAAAGTTATCCTCATTCATAAGAAAGGGGAGGATCCTACGGCACCGGTTAGCTACCGACCTATAAGCCTGTTATCTGGCCTGGGTAAGGTAGGCGAAAAAATAATCCTGTCTCGTATAAACGATTTCGTTTTTAATAACAATATTTTGCCTAACGAACAGTTCGGCTTTCGTGCCGAACATTGCACAGTTAGGCAAATGACGAGACTCACTTCGAACATAGTGAAAGGATTTAACAGAAGGGCGCACACGGGGGCGGTTTTCTTTGACGTTTCTAAAGCTTTTGATAAGGTCTGGCACAACGGTCTACTATTAAAGTTGATAAGGCTCGGTGCTCCAAACTACTTATCTAGTCAAGATCGTAGACTCATTCTTAGAGAACCGAAGTTTTGCAGGCTCGTCGGAGGAAGCGATATCTTCGATAAAACGCATCAGAACCGGAATGCCGCAAGGCTCACCTCTGTCTCCGATGTTGTACAACATTTACACTCACGGCATTCCGCGAGATAGACAAAATCAGCTCTATCTGCTCGCCGACGATACTACAATAACTTCGACTTCTAAACAGCCATGGATCGTCGTCACACGTATGCAACGCCATATAAACCAGCTAGAAAAATGGCTTTCGGATTGGAAGATTCGTTTGAATCCCGCCAAAACAAAGGCTATTTATTTTTCGAAATGTCTTGTCAGAAGACCTGAAACAAGGCTTCGTGTCAATAGAGTCCAGATTGACTGGTGCCAGGAGGTGAAGTACCTTGGACTTATCTTTGACCAAAGACTAAACAGGAGGTTAAACTCGATAAATAGAATAAAGTTAGCGTTGCGTCAAATGAGCTCAATCTACCCCCTGCTTCAAAGGCGGAGTAGACTTAGTAATAGAACGAAAGTTAACCTCTACAAGATCCTGGTCAGGCCGGTACTTACCTATGGAGCGCCATCAAGGTGCAACATAACTAAGTCCGAGCTGAATAAGTTCCAGGTAATTTAAAATAGAGCATTAAAGACGATAGCAAATGCCCCTAGGTATACGATGAACAGGGTGCTCCATCACGACTTTAAAATACAGACGATTAACGAGTTTTTTTTGAAAATTATAACTGATTACTACAAACGAACGGACGTATCGATAAACGAACTGATAACAAACTCACATAGAAGAACTAGACCAAACGCAACATACAAACTACCTAAAGACTGGCTCCCTGTGCGTGAGCCCAACATACAGTAGAGAAGCACTGGAGACAGTAGAGAAGCACTATCCGACAGCATCTAGGAGATGGAAAACAGGCGCCAACGCAAGCAGCTTAAAATATTAGAGAAAACACGCAAGCACTAGACACGACAATTCAAAACTCTGGCCGATTGAACATTAAAAAATTAAACAAAAATGCTGAATAAGCAACCAATGACCAGAAAAATGTCAAAGGTATTTACCTGACGTAAAGATTCCAAAAAAGACCTTGTGTGTTTCAGGTCTCAGAACTTCTTTGTCTGCTATACTATTATACTTCTTACGTTTGGGTTTAACTGATATTGTAGTAGTGGTAGTAGAGAGTATTATGTTGTTGTTTATGTCTTCGCGGGATCGCATGAGAGCCTATACCAATGAGCCTATATAAACGATATTTTCTTGCTTTATTGAAAAGGGCTATACATTAGTTATTTAAAAAAAATAACTAATCATTACAGAGTAATCGTCACTAAGTGATCACTAAAAGTAACCGGTCCTAGTTTTGTGAAGGGCTCGTTACTTTCGCTTTTTCGTTACATTGTTACTAGCGGATTCGTTACCTCATTCTATCGAGCATAGAGCCCATCAAGAAATGACACAACGTTGCGCAATTTTAAAGGATTTTAGATCGTCGAGAGACGGACGACCGACCCCTGATCTCGATTGGACTAGACTTTTTGGATGTGGCGATTCTTTTCGATTAATTTTTTTACAGGAATATTTTATTTTCAATTAGCACACTGTCAAGCTGTACAGGGAAAACAGTTTGAACATTTAATGTAAAAAATATATTTTTTCTAAATTGTACTCGCTATTTCGAAAACTACTGATATTAGGAACAAAGTATGTTATACCAAAAGTGTAACAAATTTAAAGTAAAAACTATAAGTGAAAAAATATACAGAGTGTTACATTTAAAAATATAGAATTCGTTCGAATTCCAGACAAACTAAAAAGCTGACAACAACGCCAATATCGTCATTCGGTGCGTAATTTTAATGTTATTAAGCAGTTTCCAGACTTTATACACACCCTGTATATTTTGTTACTACCTTATTTATTAATTTTTAGCAATTAACTATTATATTATTTGAGTATTTTCGTAAGTGTCTACTGTTTTCTTCATAAAAGGGTGGAGTCCTGCTCCCCATAATCGTAAACATAGAAGCGAAGTGATACTTGGCTATATTTGAGTATATTATCTGATGGAAGGCAAAATGCAACATACGTAAAAGTATTCGTTTGCAGAAAAGTGGAAATGTAATATCAAATTTTAGAAAACATTTAAATATAAAAAACATTCAAGATTATTCTTGGCCCTTAAAGAATATAAAGCAAAAGTTTAATTATAATTAATTTTGTATATTTCTATAAATCAGCCGATTGTTCATGTTTAAAAGTTCTATTAGTGAATATGTTGTTTACACTTTGTATTGATTATTACTGATCGACAAGAAAAATGCTTTCTCGATAGAATACATGTTTGATGTTATATTTTTGTTCCTTATATTGATATTGCGTCTCTTTCGTTTATACCAGTAGAACCATCAATCTCAGTCCCAGTGACCATTCCCTCAGTTTGGGTCCAAGTCGAATGATATGATAAAGTGATGGACCTGCTAAACCAATAAAATTAAAAGTAACGATTAACACACTCACGAATCCAAAGTAACGAGTCCTAATACAAAAAGTAGCGAATCGTTTCAAGTCCCTAGAAGTAACGAAAGTTGACAATACTACCATACAGGGTTAGGTAAATGAGATAAATGTCCCGGAACGGCATAGTTACAGGAAAACGAAAAGTCATACCCGACTCGAGTTTTGGGAAATCTTATTAGTCGAAAACTTTACTATTTGTCTGTGTATACCATATGTCAGTAACGTCATTGACTGTCAAGCGGTGATGTTTATTTTTTAATTATAACTGTTTCGGAAATACGGGCAAATGAATCCAGAAACTTCATAATATATTTTACTAAAAGATCGAGCAACATATTTCTTTTATTATGATAACCTAAGTAAAAGTTTTAGATTCCATGACTCCTTGACACTCTGACATATTTCTAGTTCATATTAGTTTAAGTGAGTGGTGCGAGTTTTTTATTTATCGAGTAAACTACTACTATAACTGATAAAACTATGGTTAAGCTAAATGAACAAGCACGCATTACTCTGCCTATGATGATAGGATATGGGGATAGACGGAGATCTTTTCAAGAAGCAATCGATCTTTTTAATCAATGTTTTCCTCATTGAGGTCCCATTTCTAAATCAACTGCTAATAGGACGTTTTATAACTTTAAGCATACGGGTACGTTAAAAAAAATGTACAGAAGGGGTCGTTCGAAAACTGCTAAAATAAACAAGACGTCCTTGGAGGTTTTGCTTGCCCTTCAAGAAGAACAACAAACCTCTTTTCCAAATCTTGCCCTTGTATATGATAACAGCAAAAAACCCATTAGAATAATTCTTACAGAAAATAAAGTGTTTCCCTATAAATCCAGGTTGCTTTAAGAGCTATCAAAGGATAATTCTGATAGTCGTATGCAATTTTATCCAGAAATAATGGAACACATAGATATACAAGCTAACTTTGTAAGTCGTATTTTACTTTCTTACGAAGACATTCTGTCTTAATGGCTTCTTCAATAGATATAACTGTCAGTATTCGTCAGACCATTATCTCCATTGGATGATGAGTCACCGTACGCAACATCCACAAAAATGAAATGTATGGGCAGGTATAATCGGAAACCATCTTTCTTAATGAAAATATTATAGCTAATTAGATCTGCTTCGAAGTGGAATTATACCAAATTTAATTACTTTGTATCATGATTAAGATAACGATCAAATACTAGGGAATGACATTTGGTTTCAGAAAGATGGTGCGCCAGCGCATTTTGGTATAAATATCAGAAACTATTTGGATCAAACCTTTTCTGAAAGGTGGATAGGTAGCAAAGGGCCATTGGATGGCCTCCTAGATCTCCATATCTAACACCTGGGGTTATTTAAAATTGTCGTATATCGGACGAAACCTAACTCTTTGAAGGATTTTGAAAACAGAATTTTAGATTTGCTTTGCAAGCTTTTGCAAAACGTTCTTTCCCAATTTTCAGAGATGCTTGGTGGCTGAAGAACGACATTTTGAACATTTGATTAAAATTTTTTATTTTATGGTATTGTTTAATTAAAAATTGTTACTAAGTTGTAATAAAATGTTCTACATTAAATTGCCCGTAGTTCTGAAACAGTTAAATTTAGACAATATGATATGTTATAAAAAAGAATTTTAAATTTATTGAGAATTTAGAATATCTGATTATATACACGATGCACTAGTTATCTATAACGTTTTACTGACATAATATGGTGATATAGTCAAATATTAAAATTTTAGGGAAAAGGGGAAAGAAAGTCAAAAAGTCTTTCGCCACTAATTTAATAGTGAGCTATCAAAGGCTCAATTTTAAAATTAAAACGTCTCTTCATGTTTCGAAGGTAGTAACCTTCATCTTCAGGAGACAAAAGTAGTGCTGCAGTTATTATTAGCAGTAGAGAGAAAACTGTTGGTGGAAAGTGACGCTGATGAAGCTTGAGATGTTTTCTCTCTACTGCTAATAATAACTGCAGCACTACTTTTGTCTCCTGAAGATGAAGGTTACTACCTTTGAAACATGTAGAGACGTTTTAAGTTTAAAATTGAGCCTTTGATAGCTCACTATTAAATTAGTGGAGAAAGAATTATTGACTTTCTTTCCCCTTTTCCCTATATTTCAACTCCACTTCGAGAATGGACTATTTCTTTAAATTAAAATTTTAGTCCTATAAGTTACCCAAAACCCGAATCTTGTATAATTTTTCTTTTTCCTGTAATTAAGCCGTTCCAGAATATTTGCCCAATCCTGTGTGTATGCCTAACTTTAACTTGGAAGTATATGCATTTTTGCAAGCATATTTAGGATTTATGTACATATCGGTCAAATACACATCTTAGAACATAATTTACTTACTGTTTCTTACAGCAAAGACTGATAATCTTTAAATTGACATAATTTCGAATCTTGAGGTGTTTTTGTGACTTTTTGTCTAATAAATAATTTTTAAGGCAGACAGTTTATTAGGTGATTTCCTTTATTGCTACACCGATTTTAAATATGTATTGAAGCTTGTTGAAGTTTTACTTAAATTAGCATAATGTCTCATGTTGTAGAAAAATAGGCCTTTTTTTTAATTCAACTTACTTTAAACCATGGTTCTGAAACAAAACGTTTAATATAGAAATGGAACTTAAAGTGTCAATTTCTAATAGTAAACCTTCTTTCAAGAAACTTTCCTCTGGGACAAGGGAGTCACTAATAGGTTAATAATTACTAAATACATACATTGTGCAGTACCGATAAAATTTTTAAATTAAATAAATTTTTTAATAACAGTTTTTTTCTCATTTTTTCTCGATAAGATGCCTGCGTCCCCCATTTAGTTTTTGCACGCCCCCCTAAGGGGGCGCGCCCCACAGTTTGAAAAACGGTGACTTAGAATCTCATGAGGTGTTTTTAATTTTAGTTTGATATGAGCAGTTTCTTAGGCTAATATTTCTCTATGAATTTTTATGTAAAGCACCAAAAATTAAAATACCTTAAAATACTACCATAAGTTTGATAATATGTAAAAATGTATGATACGTTAGTCTAGTGTAAATAATTTAAAGAGAATATTTCATAAAATGGTAATAGGTACACAAATTTTATTAAACTTGATATAAATATCTAATCATTAAATCATAGATCATTGGAACTCTCATTGTGAAATATGTTTTTATTATTATGTTATTTAAATTCAAAGAAATAGTCCGCCATTTTTAAAGAGACCTGATTTAAATATAATAAATAAAGACACACTAAGTCTCGGTCTCAGTCAAAATATAATTTTAGTTAGGTGGTGGTGGTTACATGTTTCGCCCAAACAATGGGCATCATCAGACCTAAAACCATAATCGTACGAAAACATCCAATCTACACATATAAAGTTTAAAAGCCCAACCTACCTTAGGAATAATAACTTAAAAATCAATGGAAACACAATCACAAATGACACATAACAGATTAAAAATTTTTAAAAAACGTTACTGGACCATTACAAAATATGAAACGATACGAAAAAATAAATAAACAATCTAAAAAATTATTCGGCAACTATGGCGGGTTCGGGAACAAACCAGACGCTTGCGGAGTAATAATTTACCTCTCAGGCGCGGAACCCTAAAAATATAAGTGGCAGGTCGTAGTGCAACAGTACAACACGCCACTGTGTTCTATCACCTTAAACTGAAGTAAGAAGAAGACACTCACCTGAACGTTACTTTATGATCGATTATAATTAATAATGTCAATATCCACACCAAAATAGTAGGAATACAGAAAAAGGTTATAGGGACCCAAGTTAATTATTCAAGTTATTAAAGATAAAATATGGCTCAAAATTAAACACTTCGTTACGCAGTTAAGTAATTGAACTCCTTTTTGCTTTAGTTATTTCTAGTTTTTCTAATAAATCCAACCTTCTACCCTTTTGGCACTCGTGAAGAATGTTTACATTCGTAGGTGTTGAGAATTGATGTCCAGATTCCAATAAATGGTTTGCGAAAGCTGAGTTGGTATTAGTTATATCTGTGTTCTGATATTTGTGGACAAGACTAAGATGTTCCTGAACTCTGGTGGCTATTTTTCTTCCTGACTGCCCTACATAAATGGTAGAACAGTCCCCACAATTTAAGGAATACACCCCGGATCTCGACAGAGGATTTACTTTATCTTTGGTTTTAACTATGTGTTGTTTCAAAGTATTTGTAGTTTTAAAACTTAGGGAAATATTAAAGGTTTAAAAAATTACATTAGAATATTTTGATTCATCTAAATACAAACTTTACCCTATGAACCCTAAAACACCTTTGCTTTACGGATTACCTAAGGCCCATAAAGAAGGTATGCCCGTGAGACCTGTCGTCTCTTTCGTAAATTCTCCATGTTACAATATCTCTTCATGGCTTAATGAGATTTTGAGACGAGTAACAGGATTCGATAGTACCTTTTCAATTAAAAACTCTATTGATTTTTCCAATTATTTAAAGAACATAGCACTTCCACCTAACGCTAGACTTATATCGCTTGATGTAAAGAATTTGTTCCCCAGTATTCCCCCAACAGAATGTGTAGACTTGATAGAGAGACTATTGATAGATAAAGGTTTATCCCATCTATTAATTTCAGATCTAATATTATTACTCAAAACTGTCTTAGAACAAAATTTTTTCCAATTTAATAATAAATTTTTTAAACAAAAGACTGGTTTGGCTATGGGATCTTGCCTCTTGCCATTCTTGAGCGAAGTTTTCATGAATAATCTTGAGAGGTCAATCATGAATAGTCATTTCTCAAGATTTTTGTTGGCATACAAAAGATATGTGGATGACACTTGTGTAGTTTGGTTGGGCAGTGATCTTGATCTTAGAGATTTCCTTAATTTTATTAATAATTTACATCCAAAAATAACATTCACACTCGAAATTGAAGAAGATAAATTACCCTTCTTAGACCTTCTATTAATTAGGGATGGAAATAACATAATGCTTGAAGTCTACAGAAAGCCCTCATCCACTGACAGTGTCATCCAGTTTAGCTCTAATTCATCATATTCTCATAAATTTGCCTCCTTCAACTCCTTTTTCTATAGGTTATTTAAATTACCGTTGTCTCGAGCAGCTTTTAATAAATAATTAGGTATAATAAAACAAATAGCTATTAATAACGGGTTTCCCTTATGGTTGATTAATAAACTTTATTACAAATTCCTCAACAAATATAAACTATCATAATATAATATTTTATACTTCAATCCACAAAATACGATGAACAATTACAGACCTTTAACATTTTTTATATCAGAACACAGATATAACTAATACCAACTCAGCTTTCGCAAACCATTTATTGGAATCTGGACATCAATTCTCAACACCTACGAATGTAAACATTCTTCACGAGTGCCAAAAGGGTAGAAGGTTGGATTTATTAGAAACACTAGAAATAACTAAAGCAAAGAGGAGTCCAATACTTAACTGCGTAAACGAAATGTTTAATTTTGAGCCATATTTTATCTTTAATAACTTGAATAATTAACTTGGGTCCCTATAACCTTTTTCTGTTATCCTACTATTTTGGTGTGGATATTGACATTATTAATTAATATCGATCATAAAGTAACGTTCAGGTGAGTGTCTTCTTCTTACTTCAGTTTAAGGTGATAGAACACAGTGGCGTGTTGCACTGTTGCACTACGACCTGCCACTTATATTTTTAGGGTTCCGCGCCTGAGAGGTAAATTATTACTCTGCAAGCGTCTGGTTTGTTCCCGAACCCGCCATAGTTGTCGAATAATTTTTTAGATTGTTTATTTATTTTTTCGTATCGTTTTATATTTTGTAATGGTCCAGTAACGTTTTTTAAAAATTTTTAATCTGTTATGTGTCATTTGTGATTGTGTTTCCATTGATTTTTAAGTTATTATTCCTAAGGTAGGTAAGGCTTTTAAACTTTATATGTGTAGATTGGATGTTTTCGTACGATTATGGTTTTAGGTATGATGATGCCCATTGCTTGGGCGAAACATGTAACCACCACCACCTAACTAAAATTATATTTTGACTGAGACCGAGACTTAGTGTGTCTTTATTTATTATGTTATTTAATTCTCTCTCACAATTTATATATATTGGACTACCTTAGCTAATAATCACTAGTTTACAGCCAATTTGCAACTGTAATGTAAAGGGCAGTTTTTGTTAATTTTTGGTCTCTAAATGCGAAAATGATGGTAAAAACTTCGTAACACGTACGATTTTTGAGTTGTGGGTTTTTCAGCAAATATTCTTAAGTATTTTAGTCAAATTATTTTAAAAAGTAATTTGTAATATACCGGAGCGCGACGTTGCCAAATTTACGTTTTCCCTAAGTTAGGGAAATTGGGCACAATCTGGCAACACTGCGTGGGATGTCTAGGGATGACACCTTAACCAAAAAGTCTTAACCCTCTAGGGCTTAAAATAACGGAAGTATCCATTTAACCCCTATTCCAAATTTGACTCTGCCCCTTAACCGAATCTACTTATAAATGGCCCTTGCATACAAGAATATTTATGCCGTCGCTTCTGGAACTTCCGATAATTGTGGAAAATGCCAGAGGTCCGGAACGGCTATAAAAGCAGCTGGCCGGCCGTCGAATCATCAGTATGGGTTTAGCACGAGTAGTGGTCGTGATTAGATAGAGCAGTGAAGTGCGCGAACAAGCCAATATTAAGTGCCTTATATTAGTGTTATCTTTGTGTTGGATAAAGTTAGTTGACGCATGTAAACGTAGTCTCACATCTGTGAACCAACGTACGCGACAGAACGAAAATGTAAAGTACAGAAACGTAGCTGTTTTAACCTCGCGGATAGTTTTTGCTATATATGTGGTCAGTTTACCCTTAAATCGCAGAAAAGGACAATTTACAAAATGACTAAAGTAGCTTATCATAAGTATTTTGGATGTGTTGTTGACGATCAAAATCGGGAGTGACCTCCTCACATATGTTGCCACACCTGTGCAGAAAATCTAAGTAACTGGTTAAATGGCAAACGCTCTTCTATGCCTTTTTCATTTCGAATGACTTGGCAAGAACCAGCAAATCATTTTAACACTTTTACTTTTGCATGACAATATTGTTGTTGAGGTGGAGAAGGTTTACCAGTTCCAGCACTCCCGGCAACTTGGGAGGAAGATGTAGAAATGTGTGATGATAAGGCAGAACACGATAACGTATCAGACAAGGACGTTCCTTATTTTCCCGAAAGTGAAGGAAAGGCATCCCATTTAACCGACCAAGCTGAATTAAATGATCTAGTTCGAGAGCTCCACTTGTCCAAAGAACACGCCAAAGTAATAGGTTTTAGATTACAACAATGGATTTTACTAGCCACTGGAATGAAAGTTACAATATTTAGGAACCGTAATCAGGAGCCATCCTCGCTTTTTACTATGCATGATAAAATTTGTGTTTGTGTTAATCCAAATAGTGTTATGGAAAACTTAGGATTTGCACACAATCCGGATGAATGGCGCTTGTTTATAGATTCTTCTAGAATAAGTTTAGCAGTTCTGCTCCATAATGATAACAAAAGACCCTCTACTCCTCTTGCACATGCAGTTGACATAAACGAAACATACGAAAGTATGTTACTTATTCTAAATGCAGTAAGCTTTGATACGTATAAGTGGCAAATGTGTGATGACCCAAAAGTCATAGGACTATTACTTGGCCTTCAGGGTGGATTTATGAAGTATTGCTGTTTCCTTTGTCTTTGGGATAGTAGAGCAACACAGAGCCATTGCCAAGTAAAATAATGGTTTACCAGGGATCAATGTATTCGAAGGATAAGCCAACGTAAAGAATATACCTCTTGATGACCCCAAAAAAACTTCTGTTACCTCCCTTACACATTAAACTGGGATTGACGAAAAATTTCGTTAAAGCGTTAGATAAAGAAGGAGGTGCGTTTAATTACCTTAGACAAATTTTTCCTAAACTAAGTGATGCTAAGCTTAAGGAAAGCATATTTGTTGCACCACAAATTAGAAAGATACTAAGGGATCAACAGCTTGATCAAAAATTAAGTGATGTGGAATTAGCTGCGTGCAGTTCTTTTAAAAGAATTGTTTCGGAATTTTTAGGAAATTGTATTGTATTTGTTGACAAGTGTAATTTCTCCCAAACCAAACCGTGCAGTTCCACGAAAACCAAGTATAAAAGTAACTTTGACATTACCACATTGAGTAAGCAGAAATAAATTCGCGAATCTAGTTTATGCGTATTCCGGCTAAGTTTATACACATTTAATATTAATACGAAAGGAAATCAAATTGATATGCCCCTAAATTATGGCGAATGTAAGAAAAACTCAAGACTTGCTTCAAGATTTTACGCCGAACGCTATCGCGATTGGGACATTCCATCAAGGTGCTATTTTCCTTGGCTTGAAAAATCCTCACTTTAAAAGCAAACACATGAAATATGTATAAACCAAAAATTGCAACACTATAATTTGCGCTCTCATCAGTCCTAATTAAGAAATTTAAGTCTATGAATATATTTCACACAGCAGCAGGTACATCAGGTACCCACCCATGCAATAATTAATTATTCCAGAACAACTTCGCCCAATGCTAAACGCTCTGCCTTCCGAACAATATTTTTCTATAATTTCTTTAATACACTGCAAGATGCTACAAAATTCGGATCATCCATTAAATCATTAAACGTTGCAATATTGTATAACATAAATATTTCTTTCTTATGTTTAGGTATAGCAAGAATATTCTTGTGTCTCAAGTTATGGATATCCGTACAGAATTCTCGAAACCTACTATAAAGGTATACGGGTGATTCAAAAGTACTTCGACAAACTTCGGGAGGTAATTGCCGGCAATATTTCAAGATGAAAAGTTCTTATAAACAGTGGTCCCTGGCGACTTCGTTACGGAGATACAGGGTGTTGAAATGTTAGAAGGAATGGTAATAATTTTTAAATAACTCCTTAACGAGTAATTTTTTTTTTATGAAATTTGGTGAATTAAATAAGCATCTCAGGACACTTATTTTCAAAGTAAAACACATTCGTAAATTTAACCAGTGGCGTCGGTACAAAATGTGGCTATCATATTTTTTGTGGAAACTATGCCTAACCTAACCACACCACTGACTTATTTGATTTTAACTTTTTTTTTATGAATCCCCCATTCAATTACAACAAAAAAGTTCACGTGTGTTATTTTGCTACGAGGGCCAGTTTAATGTCAAATGATTATTTTATTTGACTATACACAAATATTAAAAAATATGTTTTAAATAATTGATCAAACACTCAAATATTAATTTAAGTATATTAACTAAGATCTATACATACTTACAATAAACAAATATGTAGGTATATGCCAAAGGAAGGCATCTGAGGATGCCTATTTAAGTATAACATGTTCTCAGTTACATGCATATTTATTTATTAGTATGAATAGTATGTTATTTTCTAATATTTTCTATTTTGACAAGGCGGCTTTGGAAATACTTTTTTGATATTTTGTATTTTGATAAGGCGGCTTTGGAAATGCATTTGTCGTGAATTAAAACATATTTGACAGTTAGTTGCTTATGTGGTTTATTTCTCAGTTTTGTCATTTTCATTGAATATTAATAGTATTGTTTAAAAGGTATGGATTACTTAAGAAATAATGCGCATTTAGCTGACATGCATTTTGTATATGGCCTTGCCGATGGAAATGCACGAGCAGCTAGACGAATCTATCAAGAGCGATATCCTAACAGAGTACTGCCTGCTGCTGAAACATTTTCAAATCTTCACCGACGTTTAGCTGAAACAGGGAGTTTTGCGAGGTCACGTGACATTCCTGGAATACCGCGAACAGCCCGAACTCCAGAATTAGAAGAAGCTGTTTTAAATGCTGTAGTGGAAAATCCAGATACAAGCACTCGAATAATTGCTGATGCTCTCAATTTCACCCAAGCCACAGTTTGGAGAATTCTGCACGATGAGCAGTTGTATCCGTACCATATTCAAAGGGTACAAGCTCTTTTACCCAGGGACTTTCCTCAGCGCATTAATTTGTGTCAGTGGTTTTTGGAAAAATTTGCTGAAAATCCCCAATTTTTAAATTATGTACTTTTTACGGACGAGGCAAATTTTTCTCAGAGTGCGATTACAAACTTTCACAATAACCATATCTGGTCTTTGGAAAATCCCCACGCCGTTAGTGAACGAAATTTTCAATACCAATTTTCATTAAACGTGTGGGGGGGAATAGTTGGCGATTACTTCATAGGACCTTTTTTTCTTCCACTTCGGCTTAATGGCGAGACGTACCGACATTTTTTGGAAAATTAACTTCCTCCCTTACTGGATGATGTGCCCTTAGAAACTCGAAGACGTATATGGTTTATGCATGACGGAGCTCCCGCCCATTTCAGCATAGTGGCCAGGACCCATCTTAATCAAATTTATCCAAATCGATGGATAGGTAGGGGAGTTGAGGAAGGAAATCAACCGTGGCCACCAAGGTCCCCAGATTTAAATCCTCTTGATTTTTATTTGTGGGGACATTTGAAGTCAATCGTTTACAAGACGCCAGTCGAAAATGCAGAAGTGCTAAGAAACCGAATAATCGATGGTTTTGAGGCAATAAGAAACAGACCAGATATCTTAGCACGCGTACGAGATTCCATGCAAAGGAGATTAGATGCCTGCATCTTGGCTGAAGGTGGACATTTTGAACAATTTATTTAAAAATCATTTAATTTTTGCAACGCACTTATTTAATTATAATTAAATTAAATGTTATACCTTACCCCTTACATAATAAATCTTTGAATTTAAAACATATTTTTTAATATTTGTGTATAGTCAAATAAAATAATCATTTGACATTAAACTGGCCCTCGTAGCAAAATAACACACGTGAACTTTTTTGTTGTAATTGAATGGGGGATTCATAAAAAAAAAGTTAAAATCAAATAAGTCAGTGGTGTGGTTAGGTTAGGCATAGTTTTCACAAAAAATATGATAGCCACATTTTGTACCGACACCACTGGTTAAATTTACGAATGTGTTTTACTTTGAAAATAAGTGTCCTGAGATGCTTATTTAATTCACCAAATTTCATAAAAAAAAAATTACTCGTTAAGGAGTTATTTAAAAATTATTAGCATTCCTTCTAACATTTCAACACCCTGTATCTCCGTAACGAAGTCGCCAGGGACCACTGTTTATAAGAACTTTTCATCTTGAAATATTGCCGGCAATTACCTCCCGAAGTTTGTCGAAGTACTTTTGAATCACCCTGTATATAAAAATAAACATACCTGGTATAGTGTGCGTCGATGTAGTCAATTGATATCCTGGAGTTTATGTGATATTTTGCTTTGTAAGATCTGCGGGTGCCAAATATTAAGCGCAAAGAACTAACTGTTTAATACCTTTTGCATTCTTGATCTATCTACATTATCAAGGCAAGCAGGAACGCGCCAAGTATTTTCAGCACCGTCGTGCGAAATAATGATAGGCGCCTTTAACCAAGATTATAATATTGAGCTAAAATTACCACCCTTCTCTTATAATTGATCGTTGAAATTTTTAAAGAAAACTCTATACTTTTTAGTACTAGTGTCTATATTTATTGGTGACAAACAGAAAGTATACAAAAAATATTAATATAATACGAAACATCAGTAACAAAACAAAAACAGTATCAAAGTTACAAAACATTAATTCAAAATATTAAGAAAAAAATAAGGAAATAAAATAGCGATAGTTTTGAAACAGATAACACATTATCATGATACATCATGGAGAGGTCTTATAAAAATTGGACTTTTCTAGCTTTACTTTTAGCAAATTAATTAACAATATTTTCCATTTCAAGTTGCTTTAAAAAGTCAGGCTCTATTGGAATGATAGCAAGATTTTCTAACCGCTCTTGGCCCATTCTAGATCGTAAATAATATCTAATCAACTTTAATTTAGACAATGACCTCTCGGCTGTACCTACAGAAACTTGAATGGTTAATAATAGGCTCAATGCAATCGTAATATTTGGAAATGAGTGGGTTAGGTTATTTTTTATTGCAATGTAATTAAGTGTTTCTACCACAGACGTCGCGTTTTTTTCGCCATTTTGCAGAAATTGTAATTCGTGTAAAAGTTCTGTTCCGTCTATATCTTTCTCGTTTCGATCTTTATCAGTTAAGGCTTCTTCCAGTTTTTTACAAAAATTAAATTGATCTTTGTCAGAATATTTGCCGAAATCCTCAATATCCCACAAAAAATTTAAAACATCAGAATGACACGATAATAGTTTAAATCTTTCATGTATGGATGAAAGAGTAATGTCTAGCATTCCGAAAAGCAATTTACTTCACCTTCGTAAGAAAATTGTTTTTTAATCTTTCGTGGCCTTAAGATTTCTGCGGATATAAATTTTGCATCTAAGCAAGAAGCTAGTTCTAGAAAGCTAGAAAAATATTTTGCTTCTTTAACCTCGTTAAAAATATTATTTCTTATATTGTCACCTATTAATGTAATGGTTTCGTTTTGAATTTTATCTGAAAGGTAAAGTGGAATATTTTTTTGAGATCTATTAATATGTGCAGACATGACTGGATCAAATTTTGCTATCATTTCTATACATTTTAAAAAAATTCCATTATTTATTTCAAATAATTTGTTACTGGGACCACGAAAAGCCAAATTTTGTTCAGACAAAAATTGAACAGCATAAATTATTCTTTCAATGACACTGCGCCAATGTTAATTTTCATTTTTTAATAAATTTTGCATTTCCGAATCAATGGCTCGATTAGTTTTTAATCTTTCTAGTAAATCTGACCAGACACGTGAATTTTGAAAATGCGATTTACTTTTTCGTGTTTTTTCAAATGTTCGCTTAAATGATGCCAATTATTGAAACCGTCTTGGTTACTTAATTTAGTGTTTTTAAAAGCCAATGAATTGCTGGAGTTGGGGTCATTGAATATTTTACAGCAGAAGCAGAAAACTGTATTTTTTTTAATAGAATATAGCAACCAGTGACGCTGAACATATTCACCATTTAACAAAATTCGAGTAAAATATATATCGGAAAGCTTACGTCCACTTTTGTCTTTAGGATATATAGTTTTATTTTGATAATGCATTGGACCTTTTTCGACAAGTTCTTGCACCTGGATTGGAGACAATACACTCGGCAAAAGACCTGGATCGTTTGAAAGGGCCGCTTCTTCGGATATTCGTCTTGCTTACTCGAACATGATGGTACCGCTACTGACTGAAACGTATCAGGATCTAATTATTTTGGATCTTCATCCTCATTAGCTTGCTTTTCTAATAGCAAGTTTGATTTTGTTGAATGTAGAAAATCACTGTTATCAAAAGTAGTGTCTTGTGGATCTTTCGAAAAAAGTCACTAATTTTGAAATTGGTTTTCTTCATATCTTCCTCCCGTTTTCACTTGTTAAGCAAGTTTTAATAACCACACAATTTCTTTTTTTCTTCTCTAGCCATCTAAATTAAATAAATAAAAAATATAATACACTAAGCCTTATTTGTTTCATAAACAAGAGTTATTAGAAAGAAAAACCATTATTTGCATCCCTGTAATTTACTTAATCACTTACTTACCTTATTTGTAATTATTTTCAGAATTGCGGTGGACACGTAATAGCAAATAAGGCACTCTATACGTCTTATGCGCTTATCAAGACAATAATGAAAAATTAACCTGCTACATCGATTACGAACACGCAAAATTTTGCAAGTTTAAACCAGCGCGTCGAACGCACGCGGATTTTCGCGCCCCCACAGGAAGAGGAGTAGTAAAATTTTACCACTGGTACTGGCCGCCGACCGGCGGTCGGTGTTGGTGGATAATGCATTTTCACCACCGGTATTCATACATAATTTTTTAGATATATGTTAATTTGTGTTGAAGGCTTGGCGCCTTTAAGGCCTTGGTGCCGTCGTGCGCCGTACGACCTTACCCATATGAACGGCGCGTCCCTGAAGGCAAGGTCAATACACACAGTCACCACAATAAAAGGTAGACAGTACTAGTGATCCACATTACAGTACTATTGACCATAATTTAATTTCAAAGATGTAATATGCTTTTTGCAGAAGGTACGTTATATGCTCCTTAAAGCGCATTTATTTTCCAGCACTAAGAGAAGATTTTTACATTTATCTTTAATTGGGATGGGTTCCTCATCTACTTCCAGCTTAAGAATATCATTGGATAAATATTCGTTACCAAATAGAACAGCCACCGATTGACTAGCGTTAATTTTTAAGGCATGGTCTTTTGACTTTTTTAAAATGCTATTTAAATCTACATTATTGTTGTTTGCCGCAATATTACTGCCAGTGGGGCTAAATGAATAGTACAGCTGCGTGTCATAGGCATAAAAGTGATAACTGCAGTTTTTGAGAAATTAATGATAGTTACATGTGTATATTATGTTTAGTAATTTATTTGACACGCACTTATTGAGTTTTATCTGCTGATACCTGTCTGATGTGAAAACTTTCTTAGAAATGTCATTTAATCAAGACTTGAAATTAAAATTTTATGATTTAATAGATCAAAGGCTTTAGTGTTACGTAGTAAAATACTTTGAGAATGTCGTCAGTTACTGCTCTCATAGCAGTGGTACACGAAAATCCCGATCTAAATCCGTACCTACACCCAGAAATGTTTAAATCAAGCACCTCTCAAAGTCTAATGGACATAATGATTATGCTGCTATAATTCAATTATTATACATACCACAAAAGAGACATTCCAAATAGAAGTAATCCAGTATTGAGTTTTTAGGGCTGAACCAAAATATTTCCCTTTTGTACCTACTTCATAACCCAAGGCAAGTAATTCTAAACTGCGTACCCAATAATAGGAATAAATAAGGAACCATGAATTTCCGAACAATTTATTAATTGTATGATTAATTTGCTGTAATTCCAAAAAAAATTTGCGACATTTTCTTATGTGCCTCGTGGAAGTTTTCATTCCTTGTTTCTGCGGTTTGCTAAACTCTATTCTAACATCATTAAATTTCAATCCAATAACTTTTATCAAATCAGTGAAGACAAACGCAATTGTTGTGTTGTAAGTCAAATTAATAGACCTATACACAAGAAAATAAATTGAGTCTTCGCCTAGCCACACGATTGAATCTGTTATATTAAATAAATGTACAATGCTCGTTTTAATAACAAAATGTATAAATGGGGTTTCTAATAAATTTTCTTTAGTAAAACAGTCATTATTAAAACTTACTACTATATTTTCTAAAACACCAAATTGTTTAAATAAGTCTTGCCACAGGTTTTTCTTCAGCACAGAATTTAAAATGATACAAAATATTGCGAAATATCCTGAGAAACATAAAACAATTTCGAGAATAATAAACATGTATTTGTCTTCACCTTTCGTATTTAAAATAAAAGTTATTCTTTCCATTAGCCCTCTAATGTTAATTGCTGATATTAATAGTAACATCAAAAAGGCATGCACTGAAAATATTTGCGTGTATTGTAGTTTTAGTTTTTTAAAATCGTAAATTGGAGTTACAGCAAGAATGCCAGCATATATATTTATAGGCATAAAAAACAAAATATTTTTTCTCGAATATCTGAACATTTTTAGTTTGCTTCTAAACCCATAAACAAATAATATGTTCAATATGTGCCGCCACAAGTAAAAGGACAACGTGCCTTAAATTTAATTGTTTGTATTGTAAACAATTTCCTAATTTATTTATGTTGTTTAGCATAATACACGCATGAAAGTAATGTCACCAACCCTAATGTAGAAGCAAGTCATTCAAATGACAATAATAAATCGAAAAAAAAAATAATCAATTAAAAATAACCTACTACTCTAATAATAATAATCTACTAGGGAGTTTATTATTTTTGGCATAAATTCCGAAATTTTTAAACTTCTATAAGTGTTTCAAAATGGGTTTTTTGATAATGTTTCGGGTCTCAAAACTTCTTTGTCTGCTATACTATTATTCCCGTTATGTCTGGGTTTAACACCATAATAATAGTAGTAGAGTAGAGTATTATAATGTTGTTTATGTTTTCGCGAAATCGCATGAGAACCTATCCAACGAGCCTATATAAACGATATTTTCTTGCTTTATTGGAAATAGCTATACAGTAGTGATGTTAAAAAAGTAACTAATCATTACAAGGTAATCGTTACATATAGGGTATATATAATATAGGGTTCTATATAGGGTTAGTCGGGAGGGAAAGGCCTAACTCTAAGGGTGTAATCTATGCATCAAAATAATAAGAAAAAACTTAAATGTGGTTATCCAATATTCATTTGTTTTCAAGTTATAAGGCAAAAACAAAATATTGCATGAAACAATTTTTTCAGAAAATTTACGTTTTTTATTAACATTTTTTTTTCTCATTTTCTCTTAATATGACGCTCGCGCCCCCTATTTCGTTTTAGCACGCTCCCCCTAGAGCGGTGCGCCCCACAGGTTAAGAAACGCTGATTTAGAGTGTTATGCGATAAAGGTTCATCATGGGAGCAGTTTTCAGACTATAATATTTCTCAGTGATTTTTAATGGAAAATGCCAAATGTACCTTCAAATACTACCATGAGTTAAATATTTAAAAATCTATGATACGCTATTGTGAAGCATGCTAAGACTAAGTTTTATGATATGGTAATAGGTACACATACTTTATTAAACTTGATAAGTATCTAGATAATATGTAAATGCATTAAATCAAAGATTATTGGAATGAACACTTGTTTTTATTATTGTGCTACTAAACTCTCCCTCATAATACATATCAATATACTGGAACTACTTTAGCTAATAACTTCTCTTAAACTAAACCGTGCAGTTCCGTGGAAACGAAACATTTAAGTAATTTTGACATTACCACATTAAGTACGTAGAAATAAATTCGCGTATCTAGCTTATGGGTATTCCGGCTCAGTTCATACACATTCAATAATAATGGTTTATATAAGAGAAAATTAAATTGATATGCCTCTAATATATGACGAATATAAGAAAAACTCAAGACTTCCTGCAAGATTTTACGCCGAACGCTATCGCGTTTGGGACATTCCATCAAGGTGCTATTTCCTTTGGCTTGAAAAGTACTTACTTTAAAAGCAAACACGTGAAATATGTATAAACCAAAAATTACAACACTATAATTTGCATTCTCATTAGTCCCAATTAAGAAATTTAAATCTATGAATATATTTCAAACAGCAGTAGGTACATCAGGGACCCACCCATACAATAATTAACTATTCCAGATTAATTTCGCCCAATGCTAAACGCTCTGTCTTCCAAACAATATTTTTCTATAATTTCCTTTAAATACACTTTAAAATGCTACAAAATTTGAATCATCCATAAAATCATTAAACGTTGCAATATTGTATAAAGACGATCGTTAAAATATTTCTTTCTTATGCTCAGGAATACTAAGAATATTCTTGTGTCTCATATTATGGATAAGTTTCGAAGCCTGTTACAAAGGTATTCAGACCTTTGTAACTTCAGTATTTTATAAAAGTAAACATCTCTGGTACAGTTTTCGTCGATGGAACATAATATGTAGCCAATTGATATCCTGGAGCTTATGTGACAAACATTCCTTGATTCCTCCACTTAGCTTTAATTGGGATGGGTTCCTCATCTATTTCCAGCTGAGGAATATCATTGAATAAATATTCGTCACCAAATAGAATAGCCACCGATTTACTAGCGTTAACTTTTAAGGCATGGTCTTTGACACTATTAAAATGCTATTTAAATCTACATTATTGTTGTTTGTCGCATTATTACTGCCAGTGGGGCTAAATGAATAGTATAGCTGCGAGTCATAGGCATACAAGTGATAACTGCAGTTTTTAAGAACCTAATAAAAGTTATATGTGCACATTGTGTTTAGTAGTTTATTTGACACGCAGTTATTGAGTTTCATCTGCTCTTTAACTGGCTGATGCGAAAAGTTTTTTAGAAATTTCACTTTAATAAAGAATTGGAATTAAAATTTTATGATTTATTTGATCAAAGGCCTTAGTGTAACGTAGTAAGATGAGAAGGGTGGAATCTCTGTTATCCAATGCTTTAAGAATGTCGTCAGTTACTGCTGTCATAGCAGTGGTACTCAAAAACCCCGATCTAAATCCGTACCTACACCCAGAAATGTTTAGAAATAAATGAAGGACCTCTTAAAGTAATGGGCAAGATGATTATACTGCTATAATACAATTTATATACATACCACAAAAGAGATATCCCAAATAAGAATAATCCAGTATTGAATTTTTAGGGCCGAACCAAAATACGTCCCTTTAGTGCCTATTTCATATCCTAAGGCAAATGTTTCTAAACTGCGTGCCCAATAATAGGAATAAATAAGAAACAATGAGTTTCCGAACAACTTATTAATTGTATGATTAATTTGCTGTAATTCCAAAAAAAATTTGCGACATTTTCTTATGTGCTTTGTGGATGTTTTCATTCTTTGTTTCTGCGGTTTGTTTAACTCTGTTCTAACATCACTAAATTTTAATCCAATAACTTTTATCAAATCAGTAAAGACAAACGCAATTGTCGTATTGTAACACAAGTTAATGGATCTATACACAAGAAAATAAATTGGGTCTTCGCCTAGCCACACGATTAAATCTGTTATATTAAATAAATGCATAATGCTTGTTTTAATAATAAAATGTATAAATGGGGTTCCTAATAAATTTTTTTTAGCAAAACAGTCATTATTAAAACTTACTACTATGTTTTCTAAAACACCAAGTTGTTTAAATAAATCTTGCCATAGGTTTTTCTTCAGAACTGAATTTAAAATGATATAAAATACTGCAAAATATCCTGAGAAACATAAAACAATTTCGAGAATAATAAACACGTATTTGTCTCCACAATTCGCATTTAAACTAAAAGTTATTCTTTCCATTAGCCCTCTAATATAAATTACTGATATTAATAGTAACACCAAACAGGCATGCACTGAATATATTTTCGTGTATTTTAGTTTTTGTTTTTTAAAATCGTAAATTGGAGTTACAGCAAAAATGCCAGCATATATATTTATAGGCATAAAAAATAAAATATTTTTTCTTGAATATCTGAACATTTTTAGTTTGTGTCTAAACCCATAGACACATAATAATATGTTCAATATGTGCCTTCACAAGTGAAAGGACAACGTGTCTTAAATTTTATTTTGGGTTGTGCAAACAATTTCTTAATTTATTGATGTTTATTAGCATAATACACTCACGAAAATTATGCCATTAACCCTCATGTAAAAGCAAGTAATTCTAATAATAATAATAATAAATCGAAAAAATTAGCAATTAAAAATAACCGTCTACAAGAGAGTTTATTATTTTAGGAAAAAATTCCGAAATTTTTAAACTTCTATAAGTAAAGTTGAAAAAGTAGTCCATACTTACAGTGGAGGCAATGTAATGTAAATGAAATAATGCAGTCTTCCTCCACAGTTTAATATTAAAGTAAATTTTAAGTTCCCAACATGTTTCGAATGCTTAAGCATTCATCATCAGGGGATACTAACATCCAGTTTAAAAGCGATGTATGTTGTCTTAAACTAATGAGTACAACTTACAATGTGATACAGTAATATGTGATAGTTGAAGACTTGGTATGAACTAGCTAGTTGTGTTGAAATTAATGTAAAGATAAAAATTTGAGTGAAATGTAAGATATTAATATATTATATATATATTAAATTTGTTAAACTTAGGTGTTTAACCAAATTTAGAAATTAAAATTGGAGAATTAATTAATTTAAATTTCCTATTTTAATTCTCCAATTTTAATTTCTAAATTTGGTTAAACACCTAATTTTAACAAATTTAATATCATACAATATAAAATAAAACTTTTTCCTTCATATGCTTTAAATTAATTTACTGTCTCATTAAAATGCTTCTTTTTCTAAAATTTTTATCTTTACATTAATTTCAACACAACTAGCTAGTTCATACCAAGTCTTCAACTTTCACATATTACTGTATCACATTATAAGTTGTACTCATTAGTTTGAGACAACGTACATCGCTTTTAAACTGGATGTTAGTATCCCCTGATGATGAATGCTTAAGCATTCGAAACATGTTGGGACTTAAAATTTACTTTAATATTAAACTGTGGAGGAAGACTGCATTGTTTCATTTACATTCTATAAGTAACTTAAATTGGGGTTTTCGATTATGTTTCGTGTCTCAGAACTTCTTTGTCTGCTATACTATTATACCCATTACGTTTAACTGACACTATAGTAGTAGTAGCAGAGTGGAGTATTATAATGCTTTTGCGAAATCGCATGAGAGCCTATACCAATAGGCCTATATAAACGATATTTTCTTACTTTATCGCAATACAGTAGTGATTTTAAAAAAGTAACTAATCATTACAAAGTAATCGTTACTAAGTGATTACCAAAATTAACGAGTACTAATTTTGTAAAAAACTCGTTACTCTCGCCTTTTCGTTACATCGTTACTTTCGTTACATTCGTTACTTTTGTTACTAGTGGATTTGGCTGGTGATACTAATTTATTTATTTATTTATTTTATTTATTTCCTTTAAGATTTACAACAGTAAATATAGGATATTGCCATTGATAATAAAAAATATACAATATATATAAAACAATACACAAGTATTAAAACAACAATGGAGCAATCCAATAAACATAAACAAATTAAAAATTTAAGGTCCTTAAAATTAAAAATGGGAGTTCAGGTACTCCGATACAGATTAATATGCCTTATTGGTCAAAATCCCTTTAACTGTTTTATTGAATATTTTAAAAGAATGTATCTGTTTAATTTGCAAGAGTAACTTGTTATATAATTTGATCGGTGAACCAATGGGCTGTTTGCCACCGTCGCGTCGACAGTCTATGACGAGGAATATCAATATTTAACTTTTTCCTAAAGCAATATTGCTCATTCAACTCACGAGTCTGAACAAATGCATCAATGTTTGACTTAACATAAGTTAGGGAGTTATAAATAAACAAATAATGTGAATGAAAATGAAATGTTAGGATTCCAAGCTGAGGAAACAATTCACGACATGAAAAAGATCGATCGACATCATCGTTCTAATAATTCTTTTTTGTTGAATAGAAATTTCATTTACTCTGGAACTGCAACCTCAAGCTAGAACTCCGTAATTCAAACAGGATTGAACATATGAAAAGTAATACAATTTTGGAAGGTAAAGATCAATTTTATTACGCAGCTGCCAGACAAGAAAACAATACGTAGCTAGTTTTCTCAGTACAAAGTCTACATGATGATTCCACGATAGTTTTGAATCTATGAAAATTTCGAGAAATTTAATAACATATGCCTGTTTAATGGTTTTATTATTTAATTCAACCAATAAGTTTTTATTTAGATCACGAAGACAAAAAAAAATTAATTCAGTCTTATCTTCATTCAGAATCAACCCATTTTCCTCGCATTAGTTCTGCCTGGAGGATACCGCATTTCCTGAACCCCTGCTAAGAGCCTTAGCATCTGAACCAGCACACGTGACAGCGGTGTCATCCGCAAAGAGAGAAATATAATGGTCTGTAAAGTTATTTGAGTCAATATCATTTATAAAAACTATAAACAACAATGGACCCAGTATACTGCCCTGAGGTACGCCGTTAGTGACAACGTTGTCAGCAGAAAAGTAGGATTCTTGACGGTGTTTTAACACAACTCTCTGAGATCTACCCGACAAAAAGCTACTCAACTAGTCAAGTGCAATACCGGGAACACCATAGCTATAAAGTTTATTTAATAAAATGTTTATATTAATAACATCAAATGCCCTTTTAAGGTCAAAAAACAAACATGCCGTCTGGTTGCTTGAATCCAGGTTTTCTAAGATTTTATTATACAGAGGAACAATTGCATGCTGCATTGACAGGCCCTTTCGAAATCCGAACTGTTGTGGTGAAAAGAACTTTTCGCGCTCGAGATATACAATTAGTCGTCGATAAAATGCTCTCTCGAACACTTTTGAGAAAACAGATAAGAGTGCTATTCCGCGGTAATTGCAAATATCATGCACGTCACCCTTTTTAAAAATTGGTTGAACTATGGTATTTTTTAGTATACATGGAAAAGAACCTTCTTCAAAGGAAATGTTAATCAAAAAAGTTAGGGGACCTACGATGCAATCTGTAATGTTCTTTAGCAAAGAACAGGGAATCCCGTCAAACCCCGCCGAGTTTTTATTAGTTACAGAAAAAATTATTTCATTTATTTCATGTTCATAATGTGGTTCCAAAAACAGAGAGTTGCACACTTTTGTTAGTGACAAAATGTTTAGGCAGGTCATTGACCCTTTCAATATTTATTTCATTTTTTATTATTTTCCAAGCTGCACGAGATCGATTGTCAGAGTTTATAAATAAATTGTTGTGACAGTTTTCTTTAGCTAAAGATATTCTTTTATTATGTTGTTTTTTTAAAATATTGTATCGTAAATGCATAGGCGGATAATCAGAGTATTTATTCATTCTATAGAGTTCCCTAAGATGTTTACCCTCCTGAATTATTTCATTCGTCAACCACGGTTTCTTGTTTACTGAGTTTTTTTTAACCCTTTCAAACGGAAAGCAATATTTAATTTATTTTCAATTATGATGTTGAAAAATATCTTAAATTTATTATTTAAGTTACCTGTATTCCATAAGAATGACCAGTCAGTTTTTGTCATTTCCAATTTAAAACTCTTTATGTTAATTTCTTTATTAAAAAAATGACTATACATTGGGTTTTTGTGAATTTGTGACTGAAATACAGTAAAACAAATTTCCTGCATAAAATGATCCGAGATATCACAATGAATGACTCGAGGCTTGAATGAGTTTAAGGTTATGTTTGTAAATATATTGTCGAGGGTGGCTCTACAGTTATTGTGAATGCGTGTATGATCAAGTATTGTCTTGCATATTCCATAGGAAACAAACAAGTTTTCAATCTGGAATGAATCTTCACAACCAACATCATTAAATCTTACATTGAAATCACTACAGAAAAAAGCAATGGAATCTGATTTTAAGGATAGAGAAAGCAGATCACTTAAAGCATTCATAAATAAATCAAGATCTCCCTGTGGGGCTCGATATAAGGTGACAATTACCATGTTAATGCTGTCTAATGATATTTCACAAGCAGAAAATTCAAAATGTTGATGATTACTAAGATTTGAAAATTTAGTAATTGTTTTAAATTTTAAATTATCACGTATAAAAATTGCGACTCCGCCGCCTTTTAAGCTTGTCCTACTATAGGTGGCAGCTAGTCTATAATACTATATTTTTATTAAATTAATCTCATCATCACTACACCATGACTTAGTAACGCAGATGACGTCCGGATAATACATAGAATGTAGTAGCAGCTCAAGCTGATCGGTCTTATTTCTTAAGCTTCGGACATTTAAATGATATATTCGAAAGTTTCTGTGTCCTGCTCTGGTTTCATTGTCTGGACAAGCTACGGCCCCTATACATTTTTCATCTGTGAGGTTTGAGAGTTGAAATTTGACTCTTTCTTGTCACTTCTTGGAAATATGTATCTATTTATGCAAGCCCCAAGAGGCCATATTGATGGTTCATATACGCATTTTACATCATGAAATGATACTATAAAGGAGTTTCCCCTTTCAGATTTTCTAAGTTCCTTACATTCGAATCGAATGGTAGGTTGAGAAAGACATAGAGGGTGTACTCAGATGATCACAAATAACAGAATGCTAAAGCAAGCATATAGGATTGGTCGGATAAAATTGAAGGATTAAAAATCGAGGATAACACAATTTACAAATTCACTCGCTCCTTAATTAAAGGAGGAAAGAAACCTATGTCCTTCATTAAATACAGGCCAAATACTTACAAATCCAGAGGAAAAGACCGAATTGTTTGCAGACAGTCTCTGAGAACAATTCAGTGAATTTCCCAGTAACGATTTGGAAAGAGATGCACGAATCGTCAGGACCATTCAAGTGTACAGAACCGTGGATCATCGCGAAGGTAACATTCCGCAAGTGACATCTGAGAAAGTTCGATCTGCTTTACATTATAGTAGAGCAAAAAAAGCATCCGGTTTTGACGGTATTAGGAACGCAACTTTGAAGATATTGCCAGAAAATACAGTTTTGGATATAGTAAACATAGCCCAGGCTATACTCAAAGAAGGTTGCTTCCCTGATACTTGAAAAAAAGCCAAAGTGGTACTAATTCCAAAAACAGGTATGGGACGTTAGCAGTCAGCTCCAGACCGATAAGTTTATTATTTGAAAAACTAATACTAAATCGGATAACCGATTTTGTATTGGATATCAATATTTTACCACCGGAGCAGTTTGGATTACGAGCTGCTCATTGCACGGTGCGCCAAACAACGCGACTAGAGACTAACATACTGAGAGGATTTAACGACCGCAAATCAACGGGAGCAGTCTTCTTTGACGTTTCTAAAGCATTCGATAAAGTATGGCATAATGGTCTCATATTAAAGTTGACAAGGTTGGGTATGCCCAATTATTTGGTAAAAGTTTTGATTTCATACCTCGAGAACAGGACATTCGCGGTATCATCAGAAAATACAATTTCAAGCGTCAGAAACATTAAGGCCGGAGTACCACAGGGATCGCCACTGGCCTCTTTACTATACAATATTTATACTAGTGATATTTCACCAGATGGTTGGATTATTGGAAATTTTGCCAAGCAATTTACTTTTCAAAAGCTATTACCAAACTACCCCAAACAAGAGTAAGAGTGGGCATTGCACAAATTAATTGGAGGAACAGTATTAAATATTTTGGCCTCACGTTTGACAGAAAATTATTGTGGAACGGCAACGTGACAGAGAGACTTGCAAATGCACTATGCTAATTAAGTGCAGTCTATCCTTTATTAAACAAAGGAAGCGAAATAAGCATCAAGACGAAAATGTTGATCTACAAGACAATAATAAGACTTATACTTACGTACGGTTTACCTACGTGGTGCACCGTAAACAAGACGAGACAGAAAAAATTAGAAATATTACAAAATGGAGTTTTACGCATAGTAACGGACGCTCAAAGACATGTACCGACAGACGTACTGCACAGGGACTTACGAATGAACAAATTAATTACTTTTTCTGATAAAATTATTAAAAAAAATACCACACGCGAGCAAGTACATCCACGACTCGGCTCATTTTAGACACACACATACATTCATTACCAAACTCGAAACACAAATTCCCTAAAGATTGGCTCCCCCCCTGATAAATAATACAGATATGTATTAAAGAGAATAAAAAAGCACGTAAGACCAAAACAGAAGAATATGAGAAAAAAATCAAATACAATATTCAAAATCAAAACCTTTCAAAATTGTTATCGACCAGATATCTACAAAAAAAAAACAAGAGCAAAAGACTTACGTCTAGCTCAAGAAAATTGATTATAAGAAAAAGTGGATTCGTTGCCTACTTCTATTGAGTATTAAACCCATGAAGAAATGACGCAACGTTGAGCAATTTTAAGGATTTTACATAGTCGAGAGACGGACGAACGATGCCGGCGGTAGGCGGTATTTCCCCTGATTTCGATTGAGTAGTACGTTTTGGATGCGGCGATTCTTTTCGGCTAATTCTTATATACTTTGTAACTACCTTATTAATTAATTTATAACGATTATATTATTTAATTATTTTGTGTCTACGATTTTCTTCATAAAAGGATGGACTCCTGCTCCCCATAATCGCAAACACAGACACGCAGTGCTATTTGGCTATATAAAAGTATATTTTCTGATGAAAGGTAAAATGCAGCATATGTAAAAGTATTCATTCGCAAAAAATGTAAATACAGTAGTTTCGATTTAGTGAAGTAATTAGTGAACGGCTTTATCACTTCATCGAGGTAGTTCACTATTTAGAGTGCAGATAAAAATATACAACAGGGATATTTACAACGTGTTTATTACCTAATAACTGAATAATTTAAGCTATAGTAGATACATATTTATTTTAATAATAAAATCAAATGAAATATGTATCCTAATAAAAAAGATAGTATTCATATAGGTATGTATGTACAAAATGTGTGTAATAGACAATAAAAAAAACGTAAAATAAAATTAATTCGTACGATGAAGGATATCTGTTAATTTACTATGCTTTGTTGGGATAGTGTAAACTTTTAGAATCAATTTAGCTCTCAGGTCTTAAAGAGCAACTGCACTGGAATATTCTAGCTTATTCTAATTTTCTTCAGCCCATTGAATGAGAGTTTTTAAAGATCATCATCATTTCGATCCCATACCTATTAATTGTCATTTGAAGAACATATGTATTTATCTACATAGATTTTTTATTTTTTAATTTACACTGGTGTTCATGACCTTTAAGGTGTTCATAATTTCAGGCTCTGCATATTGCGGATCTTCGTCGTTTAATCGTTATTTTAAAATACTAAAAGGAATATTTTCTTCTTTCTCGTCAGAATCGTTTGTCTCGCGTGCGCCATTATTGTTTTACGTTTTATATTTGTATGTGTGCAATTCCGTTCTAGCGAGGTTTTATTTGTTTACTATTTAAAGGTTAATGTTAATCTGCATCTGCAAAAAAAATAGGGTACAATGTAACAATGCGTCGATATTTTACTTACCTTTCGTAAAGAATTTATAAAGAAAGGCGCAATGTAAGCTAAGCTGTTTCTCGATAAATATTGACTTTTGCAGAGAAACGTTTGAAATCGATTTTATTTTAATTTTGTTATTTGAAAAACAATTCCCCTTACGTACTTCAAAAAAAAAAATCGTATTTTCCCAATTTCTGCAAAGAAATTGCCATATTTCATGCATTTGGTAAAAAATAAGGTGATGCAGTTCAAAAATCCAATTTTACAGTTGTTCGTGTATTATAGTTTTATGTTTTACTTTTTCAAGATTAAAACATTTAAAATATAATTAAGTTATGAATCCTCGTTTTTTTTGCAACAAATATCAAAACACCATAAATATAATATCTCAATTTTTATCCGCGCAAAAGAGAAAAATATCATCAAGTTTACTTACCTGGGAAATAATGTTTTTCAGTTGTTGAAATTGAGAATCAAAATTAATATTGTGCAAATTATCCCGGTGCGTGTATTTATAGGCTCAAGGCATAAACGAGTATTTTCCTGCAACCTGACAGAAGCCGCCCGCACCGACGCGATGCCTGCGATGCGACGTGAGTTCATGGAATGATGGGTTAAAACGTGTTAAAATAAAAACGAACAATGTATTTCCCAACTTGTTGCGACTTGGACTAGCGTTGTTAAAACCAGTGTTGTTTTGTTTATTTCCAGTTATACTTGTAAAATGCATTGTTAACTCTAAGTAGTTACCTAGTATAATGATAATATTTTTGTATTGATTATTTTACTAATAAATTAGTTTTAAATTTATTTTATTTAACTGAGCGACTATCGCCGCCCTTTTGACTTCCCGCCCGTGTGCCCCGCACCCCTGGTACCCCCGAGTTGGAACGGCCCTGATCATACTTACCACAAAAAAGATGTCCAAGATAAGCAGACACCAGTAATAAATGTTCAGTGGCGTACCGAAAAACGTCCCAGTTACAACTATTTTATAACATAATGAAATTATATCCAAACTCCGCACCCAATAATAGGAATAAATAAAGAACCACGGATTTCCAAATAGGCTGTTTATCATGTTATTTATTTCCTGTAGTTGAAAAGAAAAATGTCGGCAATCTCTTATGTGCCTTATTGAGGTTTCCATTTGAAGTTTTTGTGGATGGTTTAATTCGATTTTAACACTCCCAATTTTTATTCTAAGAACATTTACAAATTCGTTGAAGACTATAGCAATTGTGCTACTATAGAAAAAATGAATATTCCTGTACCAAATGAAATAAACTGGCTCCTTGTTTTTCCACAAAAATAATGCTATTGTGGCAAATACCTGCATAATGGTTGTTTTAATAAAAAAAATCATGAATGGGCATTGAACTAACTTTTCTTCCAAGAAAATATCTCTATTAAACTTTGCTACATTTTCTAATGTGTGAATTTTTCTAAATAGATCTTTCCACAGATCTTTCTTTAAGATGGAATTTAATATGACATTTGATAATGCAAAATATCCAGAGAAACATAAAATAAGTTCCAAAATTATAAAAACATTTTTCTTTTTATCCGATACATCAGAAAAAAATGTTAGTCTGTCCCCTACTCCGCGAATATCAATAAAGGATATTAGTAGCAAAACTGCAATGGCATACACTGAATACATTCTCGTGTATTTAAGCTTTTGTTCTTTAAAGTCGTAAACTGGCATTACAGCAAAAATACTGGAATATACATTTATAGGCCCAAAAAATAAAATATTATTTCTTGAATATCTAAACATTTTGAAGTTGCCTCCTAGCCCATATACACACAATGTTAATTACTATATTAGTTTACCAGGAAAAAATACAAATTGGCTTGTATTAAATGGTTTGTTTGTATTGTAAACACTTTTCTAATTTAATAGAAGTTTTTTTTAACATGCTTAATACACGTCTGAAAGGAAAATAACATTATGGTTAGTGTAAAAATTGGTTGCCATAAATCGATAAGAAATAATTAATGATAACTTACACTGCTAAGAAAATATACTTAATACTTAAAGATCATACATTAAAAGTAAGAACCACACTAGAACTAAATAAGAAAATCAAAGAAGTAACCGAGCAAGCTGCTAACTCTGAGCTTGGTATTGAAGAAATTGAAATTGAATAAACTAAATCCAGATAAAATAACAAAGCCAGGGGTGGATTACTGACGAAATTTTGGATTTAATGGAGGAGAAGCACAGTTAGATGAATGGTTAAACACTTTTGGAATATTCACACAATGTTTGCAGTACAAGCTTGAGTACCTACGAGCAACTTTACAGTAGACACATGCCGAGGACAGATTTCATAGAGTTTGAAAATGATGATAAACGTAAACTTTGTGATGGTGCCGTTTCTTCAATAAGAATTGTCGATGACACAAACAATTTTCGAGGGCGATTGGGTGTTTCCAGTTCTTCAGATTTGAGAAAAACGCCAAAAAAAAATGTTGACAGAAATTCAAAAAATGAGCAAGCAACCACCTCCAACCCCCACGTAAAAAAAACCATCGCAGGCCCCCAATTTAGACAGCATACGAAAGAAGCTAATTTTATAGCTTCGATCACTGAGGTTTAATTAAATGGTTGGCCAAATTTTGTTTCAGTGTGGGTGTACCACATTATCATTTATAAACCTACTATTTATTTTATTTTACAATATACACTGTGGCTCAAATTAAAGGAGTACACTTTTTAATTGTCAATATTTTTTTTCATTTTGCACTGATTTAATTTATTTTTGCAGTGATGATAAAGTGAAACCGTCTCAGTAAAATGTGTAATTTTTATCAAAATATTTTGAACAAGGCCGGATTGACAGATTTTTTTTTAATAAACGTGCGCTTATGTTCATTGCAAACGGAAACTGATTTATTTAAATTTTAGATGATACGTTTTTTTGGTAGTTTAACTATCGAAAATTCTCCAGTATAGGTCTCATAGTGAAAGATTTTAAAATAAGAAATACGATTTATTTTGTTCAATCTTAATTAACAAATTTAATAATCTTAACAATTAATGATATCAAGACTAACTATCACTTAAAATCGAAGTAGTCTAAATACTTACAGAATACCATTATGAATATGACCACCATGATTACAGAATTGTAACCTTTTCTTCAGCTCTTCAATGGGGTTAAACTTTTGACCATTGTAAACATTTGCCTCTAAAATTCCCCATATGGAATAGTCAACAGGGTTTAAGTCTGGACTATTGGGTGGCCATATCTCCGGTTCGATGTAATCGGGGCATTGCTCAAACAAAAACATTCTTGTACTCCAAGAGGTATGAGAAAGAGCACCGTCTTGTTAGAACACGTATCGTCGCAGATTGCTTCAACTTCAGGAAGCAAGTGATGTAAAATTTGTTGTTGATAAGCGTCCAAGTTGAGGTTTACTCCGGCATCTACAACAATGAGACTAGACTTCCCCAATTTGGAAACTGCAACAGAGACCATTATGTCAGGTGAAAGTGACTTCACTCTATTAAAAAATTTTCCAAAGGGATTTCTCTCTTTACTCGCACATTTTCGTATACCCGATTATTTGTGTATTCTTTGGCGGCCTCAAGTAAAACATCCTCTCATCTGAAAACCATATCTTTGCGATATTTTCCCGAAAACGGAATCTTCGTAGTAATAGATTATATCTTTCTAATCGTTTCTCCTTCACATTGGCATTAAGTTTTTGACAGTAAACTTTTTACAGACTTTAAGTTGGCAATCATTTCTTATAATTCTTTGAATTGTAGAACGGTGAATTCTTGTTCTTTTCGCTATTTTTCTGGTACCTACAGATTCTTCAGGTCGTACATTTTCTGTAATATTTCTTACCATGGTAATAATTCCTTGAGTTCTTCAAGTTTTCTTCCTTCCCCTTCCAACTTATATTTTTTTCAGGAAACTCCTTTACAATTTTTCTTGCACCGTTGTTATGTTTTTATCAAAAATATTTGTTAAGAATTCGATCAACTTCACTTAAGACTGCCATTGTATACGGATTAGCTGTCACGAAGCGTACAAAGCATCAAAAACAAGATTGTTTATTATTTTAATACCAGTCATGGATACTCTCATTTTTAATAACGGTCATGGATGCTGCGATCATGATTCAAACGACTTCAAATCTCCAAAAGATAACCGCAATGTTTTAGTACATCAATGAACAAAATAAATTGTATTTCTTGAATTTTAAAATCTTTCACAATGAGACCTATACTGGAGAATTTTTGATAGTTAAACTACCAAAAAAAAAGGTATTCTCTGAAATTTAAATAAATCAGTTTCCGTTTGCAACGAACATAAGCGCGCGTTTGTTGAAAAAAACCTGTCAGTCCGGCCCTGTTCAAAATAATTTGATAAAGATTACACATTTTACTGAGACGATTTCAGTTCATCATCATTTCAAAAATAAATTAAATCAGTGCAAAATGAAAAAAAAATATTCACAATAAAAAAGTGTACCTAATTTAATTTAAGCCACAGTGTAGAGTACATATGTTCGCCAGATCTTCCGAGTGCGAAGGCACTGTTGCTTTCCCACTAATAGGCGCAGCCAAGCGTGGGGTTGGCGTTAAACCCTAGAGTCTTTGGATACCGGCCTGATATTGATCAGTTATGATAGTTGGCAGTAAGGATTACTCCGGTTTGACAGTAATTGTATTCAATTTGTAATTAATATATCGAAAGAAAACCATAAATTACTGTCGATCTATCTAAACTTACCCAAATTATTATTTTGGTCGAACTACTGATACTCATACTAACCAATAAGAGCAATATACGATTTACTTAGCGGCAAATGAAAATATAGCAAAATATGTTAGGCATTTCACTCAAATATAACATTCCACATGACATACCGAGAATAAGAACTGATGCTGCAGATAAGGTTGAAAAAATACCAATTTTAAAACTGGGTAGGACCCAGTGCCAGAATGACGATTCAGACAGAAAATTCTTTATTGGAGACTGACACAATATGCATAATATAGGAGAAGAATGCCAACCAGATGGACGAATGATATAAAGCCGCACGTCGAAACATAGGGCTATGCAATACTATGCATGTATCCTGTAATCATGAAACTAGGCATCAGTATCAGTCTGTGTACACACAGAAGCATGTGGCGGAATATCAATCGATTTTCAAAAATCATGAATCTTAAAATAATGTGCGGTCCATGCAGATGTTTGTATGTAACAGAGGCGACTTTTTCGAATAACGTAATGATATTATTGGTAGAAGGTATGAACTTAAACCACACCACGTATTATAAGGAGAACACTAAACTACATTGATCTTGAATCGAGTGAAGCTCACGCGGCATTTACATGCTTGCGCAAGTACTTGATTCAAGTCTCTTGTAAATTGACATCTTCAAAAACGCTCGGGTACGTCGATTTTATTTTATTTTCTTGCATCTTTTTTTGCTTTAAGAAAGTTGTTATATGCATATGCGTCTGTTAACTTTATTTTCCTAAATTGAACATACTGTATGGCATTGCATTTCTACCTAAAATTCTAAGCACATTTCATGTTGAATGTCCTATCTATATAGGGTCCTGCAACAGTGCGTCGGGCTTTCATAGCTCCTAAACGCATTAAGTTAGAAATTTCATTCATATGTGGGCTTATATTGTATCATAAAGTGTATTTCAGGAAAATATTTTTGCATATACAGGGTTGCCTAAAAAAGTGTGGTAACATAATGTTAAAATTTTTTTAAATGGGACACCCTATATTTTCTTGTATATTTTGGTTTCCTTTATAAATATCTATAATTTTATGCAATTTGCTTTGGTAGTTTAAGGGCAATAAATTAAAAACTAAGATAAAAAAATTTAGTAGCTCTGAAGAGAAACAAAAAAAAAAATCTGAAAACATTTTTGGTATTTACGTCATTGTACAGAAATAATGACAAGAAGTCCAGAGATACGATGATTTGAAGAGATTTCATTAATTTTATACAGGGTGTTCTAAATAAGGTTTCGAAAATTAGTCATCTAAAGCTCATTTTTCTCAAATTTTTTAAATGGAACACCCTGTATATTTTTAACTAATGTAACGTAGAATTCATTAACAAATATTTTTTGCAATACAAACATGCAGATTATTTCCAGCGGTTTACGAAATAATCGCAAATTTCTTAAATTATGTTGTGTAAAAATGTAAAAAGAAAGTTTATTTTATCAATTAAACATATTATATGCCTAAACTAATATTATAAACTACAATAAATGTTCAAAATGTCTTTCATTTTGATCAATGCATAAATTAATAGTCTCTTGAAAAGATCCATTTACTTCCCTTAACATTTCAGGTGGTATACTAACAAACACGTCCCTAATTATTTGCTGCATATTAATGGCAGTTGTTGGATCCGGCGATCTAGTAGCCCAGTGTGTAGGTCCGTTTCTACCGATCCATTGGTTGCTAAAGGTATCATCAGGTAATTTCTTACATCCCGTGAAAAATGCGCCCATTAAGATGGCCATTAAAAAAATATGGACCTATCACAGTATCATCAATAATTCCGCCCCACACATTCAAAGACCACTGGTGCTGCTAATAGATTTGTCTCATATATCGCTGATTTTCTGTGGAATAATAGTGAAAGTTATGCCAATTTACACAACCGGTGTTATGAAATGTAGCCTCATCAGAGAATAAAACATGATTGAAAAACATAGGATCTTCTTGAAATTTCATTCTTGTCCAGGCACAGAATTCGAGTCGATTTTGAAAATTTCTATCGCCAGGAGCTTGATGGAATTGAATGTGGTAGGCATGAAAACGATGCTTTTTTTAAATTCGTTGTACAGATATTTCGCTAATATCTACTGCTTTTCCTATTTTATTTTCGCTTAAGTAACTGTTAATAATATTTCTAATTCTTTTTCCTCGTTGGTGACAGGTTTTGTTCTTTTTTCTTTTGTATACACGACATGTCCAGTTTAATCGAATCTAAAGAGTACTTTTGAATCTCTCACTGATGATTTTGCTAAGTCAGTTGAGCATAGGCTGCAGTGTGTTATGTCATCCAAAGTGCAGTCTGTTATCCCAGGGCAATCATGTAGCTCTCAGGGTGCTTCACAAAAACCCAACTATGCGAGTGTTGTCCGTAGCAGGGCCCACGGCGGTGATAGTTAAACCTAAATCTCACCAGAAGTGCTCCAAAACCAAGGCTGATATGGTGGGGAAAGTTTGCCCTGCTAACTCAAATATTCAGTTGGCGAAATTAAAACCTGTCAAGGATGGAGGTATACTGCTTGGTTGCAGGAGTGTTGATGACAATCGTCGATTGAGAGAAATGGTGCAGAGGGAGATGTCGGATGGATATGAGGTTGTTGAGGTTCGCGGGATCAGTCCGAGGATTCGTATCGTGGGAATATCAAAGAAGTATGGTGATTCTAAATTGCTAGAACTTATTAAAAACTGTAATCGCGGTATATTTGCGGAATCTTCTTCTGTTTCATTGCTTAAAGTTTGGCACACTAAAAATAATCCAAATATTTTTCAGGCCATTTTACAAGTGGATAAATGTACTTTTGAGAGCGCTTTGTCTTTTGGTAATCTTTTTATTGACCTGGACTGTTGCAGGGTATATGATGCCATCGATGTTTCTAGGTATTTTAACTGCAACGAATTTCATCATTTGTCTGCTAACTGTAAAAACTCTGTCTCCTGTCCCCGCTGTGGTCTGGATCACAGAGTACAACAATGCTCCACACGCTCTCTAAAATGCAGTAACTGCGTAAAACTTAACAGGAAACTTAATGGAACTATTAATACGGAACATGCCGCCTGGGATTTAAAGACATGTACTGCTTACAAGCTTGCTTGCGATAGGCTCGGATCGGTCGTTCTTACCGAACAATAGTAATCACTTCCCATCATCCCTGCGGTACCGTCTTCATCCCGCAATACATCCGTAAGCTCTGTTAATCCGTCGAGCAGCAATGGCATATGTGTTTATTATCAAAATACTCGCAGTATTAAGAGTCGTACAGCCGATATTTACAATTGTTTAAATTATTTTGAATATGATATTGTTTCGTTGACCGAAACATGGCTTGATTTCACGGTAAACGATATTGAAGTCTGCCCTAACAATTTTAATCTGTTTCGTCGTGATAGAGATTTTGCAGCTGCTGGTTGTGGTCGCGGCGGTGGTGTGTTGCTGGCGGTAAGTGAACGATTTTTTTGTGAGCCTCTTCATTTGGATCAGGTTGCCGCGAATATATCGAGATTAATTGATTTAGTGGGAGTTAAGGTATCTTGTGATAGAAAAAGCTTATATATTTTATTGTTGTATTTACCACCGAATCTAAGAATTGAAGAATATCATAAAATGTTTGAATTTTTATCTTCATTAGATTTTTTAAATAACGCTGACACACTCATTTTAGGAGATTTTAATATTACTAATTACGCAAATTTTTTCATACGTAATGAAAGATCAGATAATTTTGTAAATGCTATAAATAACTTCTTTAATCTGACAGGACTAAATCAGTTTAACTATGTTTTAAATACTGATGGCAGGCTGTTAGATCTTGTCGTTTTTAACAGGCATTGTAGTGTCAGTGAGTCGGATATCATTCTCACTAGGATCGACGACCCTCACCCTCCTTTATCGATTTCATTTCCCTACAGTATTAGTATTAACTCTAATGCTCTCATTCCTAAGAAACAGGCAGGTCAGTATAATTTTCGTGGAGCTGATTACCCGGTTATGTACAAGTTACTGCTGGATATTGATTGGTCTTTTCGGAACCACTTGGCCGATCTTGACCATTGTTGTAAACTATTTTACGATAAAATTTATAATGTATTTGAGATTTGTGTCCCGAAGTTCGGCGTATTGAATCGTCGTACCTATCCCCCATGGTTTACGATTAAGATTAAACGCGATATCCGACTTAAGACCATTGAATGGCGGAAATATAAGCGAACTGGCGACGGTTTAGCTTATGAAAATTTTTCTCGATTAAGGCGTCAAATTAAGACTGAAATTGACGAATCGTATAGGGTGTATATGATTGGAATCGAGCATAGCGTAAATCAGGATCCTAATAAATTCTGGGCGTTTGTTGACTCTAAAAGGGGCTCTGTGGGAGTTGCTCGTGGAATGCATTTTGACAACACTACGCTACAGAATTCTGAAGATATTGTCAATGCGTTTGCTGATTTCTTTGGTCGCTCATTTCTGGTGTCTTCTGGCTCCTCCACAGATGACGATGTGTCGAATATATCCACATCTACTATTAATATTACCAGTTTTAATGAGACTGAAGTTTTCAACGCAATTAAGCTGATTAAACCCAAATTAACCGCTGGTCCGGATAAAATTCCCGCGTTTGTCATCAGAGACTGTGCGGGAGTCTTCGCACGTCCTCTATCAATCATTTTTAACAAGTGCCTTAATCTATGTAAAATGCCAAACATCTGGAAATGCTCCAAGGTTTGTCCAGTCTTCAAAAAAGATGATAAAACTGATATCTCCAACTATAGACCAATTTCAATAATTTCAAATTTTTCCAAAGTTTTTGAGTTACTGTTACATGGCATTATCTTTTCAAATGTTAAAAATTCTATATGTCCTGCTCAGCATGGATTCCTTAAGGGTCGATCGACAACTACTAATCTAATGTGTATTACTCAGTTCGTGGTAGAGGCAATTGACCAGCGCCGCCAAACAGATGTTATATATACTGACTTCTCTAAAGCTTTCGATCGACTTGATCACACCATTCTATTGCAGAAACTTCAAACTTTTGGATTCCCGGACCCATTATTGTTATTCTTTAAATCATACCTGGAGGATCGACAACAGTTTGTGGCTTATGGTGGTGTTAGATCCACAGATTATATTGCTACTTCTGGAGTACCCCAAGGCTCTATTCTGGGACCACTATTTTTTACGCTGTTTATTAATGATATTGTCGATAAACTCTCAGTTCATTGTCTGCTTTATGCTGACGATTTAAAGTTATTTTCTGTAGTCTCTAACGAGGCTGACTGCCAGGTCCTACAGCGTAATCTGGATATTTTAAACGACTGGTGTATTGAAAACAGATTTGAATGCCTCAAAATGTAATGTTATGACGTTCACGAAAAAAAATGTCCCTCTTTTGTTTGGCTATAACATAAATGGTAAAACTTTAAAGCGACCCAAAGTGTTTAAGGATTTGGGGGTCGTCTTTGACAGTGAGTTCTCTTTTATTCCTCACATTGAACATACCGTCTCCGCTGCATATAAATTACTTGGTTTTGTTTTACGCACAACAAAAAATTTTCAAAATACGGTTCCACTTAAAACTTTATTTTTTTCTTTCGTTTTATCTAAGCTGGAGTACGCATCACTTGTTTGGTCTCCTTATTATAATATCCACATAAATTCTATAGAGTCGGTGCAGAGGCGATTTGCTAAGGCTCTATGGTTCAGAGCGGATGGTGTCTATCCGATTCAGGGTTTTCCCCATGAACAGCTGCTGCAAAGATTATTGCTTATAAATTTGGATAGAAGACGTGATTACCTATCTCAGTCAAGCTTGTCAGCGGTCATATTGTCTGTGAGGAGTTGTTGTCTAAACTAAATTTTAGGGTTCCTACTTTAAATTCTCGCAACACAGATACTTTCTACCTACCACCGTTCCGTACCAACGTTTATAAGTTTGCACCTATTAACTCGATGTGCGGCCGCTATAACTCCAATGCTAATGCCTTCCACATTTTTGCCTGCAGGTTGAGCGCAATCAAGAGTTACTTTTATCGACGACTGACTTTTTGATGTGTAATTTTCCTTTTTTTTATGATTTTGTTCTGTATAAATCTTTTGTGTAATATTGTGTAATAAATTATATTTGTTTAGTTATGTAAGTAAATTAGGTAGTTTGTAAGTTTTGTTCGTACCTACCTGTTTTGTAATTGGGCAACTGTTAAACAGTGTATGTATAAATAAAAATAAATTAACAAATCTTAATATTAATATTTTAAAACTTTTTCGTCAGGCTGCCTTCTCTCTGGATAACGTGACGCGTAAACTCTACTTGCTAACAAGCAATTTTTTTCGCCCTCGCCAAATGCAAAAATCATATCAACTAATTCCTCTGTAGTAAAATTCATTTTATTATCATATCTCATACTTAAGCGCTAAGTACTATTAAGCTGGATTTATAAACTCTAGCCGCCGCGCCGGCGTCGGCGCCAGCGTTCGTCGTAGACAACCATTTGCCCAGTGGGCATTTATAAACTTGGCGTTCGCGTTCGCAGTGTTGACAAACAAAAACATAATCTGACACTTCTGACATTTTAGTTCAGGTGGTATTTTCTCTAGCCAGTTATTGCAACAAAAAGAAAGAGTTAAATAAATTGATTTAGCAAGGAAGAAGAAGTTACTAGGTGTCTTAGCGGTAGTAAAATTAAAATGACGATTGGCCATTGACAGATTGGCAGATGCCAAACATGACTTGATAGAAATGCTAAAATCCCATTGGTTATGACGCGGCGCTACGGATTTTTCACGAACGCCGGCGCTTGAAGAGTAACGATGGTTTATGTCGAACGCCAGCCGGCGGAGTTTATAAATCACTCAATTACGATTCACTTGTTTAACTTCCAGCGCCCACGCCAGCGCGAGCGCCGACGCCGGCTTCGAGTTTATAAATGCAGCTTTAGCCTTAAATGACAACTTTTTTGAATTAATTAAACTTGTCAAATTCTAATAAAAATGGAATCCCTATCGTATTTCAAAACCTACCAAGATTCTTATGCGTAACCTTTACTAATACATTATTTTGCTGTTATTTGAACAGAAATGTTAGGGGAAGTAAATAGATCTTTTTAAGGGCATATCAATTTATGCACAGATCAAAATGGAAGACATTTTGAACATTTATTGTAGTTTATAATATTAGTTTAGGCATATAATACGTTTAATTGATAAAATAAACGTTCTTTTTACATTTTTACCCAACAGAATTTACGAAAGTTGCAATTATTTCGTAAACGGCTGGAAATAACCTACATGTTTGTATTGCAAAAAATATTTGTTTATGAATTCTACGTTGCATTAGTTGAAAATATACAGGGTGTTCCATTTGAAAAATTTGAGAAAAATGAGCTTTTAAAGACTAATTTTTGAAACATTATTTAGAACACCCTGTATAAAATTAATAAAATCTCTTCGATTCATCGTATCTCTGGACTCCTTGTCATTATTTCTGTACAATGCCGTGATTACCAAAAGTGTTTTCAGATTTTTTTTTGGTTTAGCTTCAGAGCTGCTAAATTTTTTTATCTTAGTTTTTAATTTATCGCTCTTAAACTATAAAAGCAAATTGCATAAAATTATATGTTTGACTGGAGACATCGCTAAATACATTTGGGCGAAATTTGTGAACTTTTTAATAGCACATATCTAGAGCGGGGACAAGCAATTACAATATCCACAGTCAGCAAAAATTGTCAAAAAATTCCGTGAACACGGTGCTGTAAAAGACTCTCCAGCAGAGGTAGGCAATAACTAGATGATAATGAGAAATTAGATATTTTACTCAGTTATTAGGAAAATCCACATTTAACTACAAGTCAAGAAGTAGCATTAGTTTTAACCCTGGTCATTTAACCAGTCAATCATCGGCAAAAAGGCAAAGTATCATCCATACAAAATAAGATTAATTCATAAATTAAATGAAGACGACTATGATCGCCGACTCCAGTTTTGCGAAAGTATGCAACCTGGATCCATTTGTTTTTAAGAAGTATTTTATTTTCCGATGAAGCGACCTTTTTCTTCATGGTACTGTCAACAAACAAAACTCTAGGTACTGGCCTACTGAGAATACTCATTGGGTTCAAGTTGCTCATACGCAACATCACGAGAAAATCAATGTTTGGACTGGAATATTTCAAGACAAGATTATTGGTCCGTATTTTTTCGACGTATACTTGAGCGGCGAAATTTATCTTGACTTTTTCAACTGGAGTTGATTCCTGCGTTAGCTCAACTGTATCCAGGTAATGAGCCAATCACTATATCGGGAACAAAAATTAGAGACCAATGCTTTGTTTTTCAGTTGTTGAGACTGACACGTTTAGAATTAATATAGTGCAAATTATCCCGGTGCGTGTATTTATAGGCCCAGGGCATAAACGAGTAGTTTCCTGCAACCTGACAGAAATCACCCGCATAGACGCGATGCCGGCAATACGACGCGATTTGATAAGATGATGGGTCACAAGTTAAAATGTTTGAAACCAAAAACGAACAATGTTTTTTCCCTAACTGGTTGCGACGTGGAGTAGCGTCTTTAAAACCAATGTTATTTTGTGTACTTCCAGTTAAACTTGTGAAATGCATTTTTAACTCTAAGTAGTAAAGTAACCTAGTATAATGATAATATTTTTAAATTGATTATTTTACTAATAACCCAGATATGCCTGATTTTTTTAAACTTATTTTTTATATTTTTTTCCTGAAAAACATATTAACAGGGAAATATCATGTAAAAAAATTGAAAAAATATATATCTCATAGTTTACGAAAAAAATGATGTCGTCTTAAAAGGATAGTAGGCAGATAAACGACAAAATATTTTTAAAGCTAATTTATTCATTTTATTTAACTTTTATTCTCTTACATGGTAAGGTTTAAAACAAGCGACATGGGGAGCAACGTTACATTTTCACATTTCGTAGAAACTTCTTAGTGACAAAGCCTGCACCTAGTTTGCTTCTCTTGTTGGATTATTATATGGTCAATACGATCATATCTAGAAGCTGCAAGTTCTAGGGAAGAGGGTCTTGACCGTTTAGAAAATTTTCTTTGGTTTCCTTCCAAAATATATATTGCAGCTCTTCTTCGAAATGTTAAATGATCTAAAGTGCCATTTTAAATTCTATGCAATTGCCATGCGTTGTGTTCCGCCATGTCCAACATATGAAATATCAGTGGCATATACCACTTTTTACCGCGGAATGCAACTCGGTATAAACCGATGTTTTGATCAATTACGATTATAGGCAAAAATATTATTAGATTGCTCAACTCTAATTCTTTTTTTTCTATTAAGGGAATAACGACCTACTGAATGAGTAAGATAAACGGGTATTGAGTTACTGGCCAGTAACACAACGCTGTTATCATGCCATTTCACTACAAGAATTCCATCTTCATTAGACTTGAAATCAAAGTCCCGTTTACGTTTACGTGTTTTAATATCACTTGTGCTGATATGTGGACACTTCGAATTTCTGTTATCTCCGATAAGACGCATATTTCTTCGTTTTATTTCAAAACATAGTGGAATATTTGTAAAAAAATTATTGCAGAATATATTATTATGGTACGGCTGTTCTTGTATTAAAGAAATGACATCTGCGTATTGCAGTACTACGGAAGGTCCTAGTCCAAACTCTTTATATTTTGTATTAATCTCGCTTTTTGCTAGTTGTCCCTGTACATAATTTAAACCCATATCTAATTGGTTTTCCCCTTATAATCTGCTTGTAGCCATGGTGCCCATAATAGGGCACCATGGTTTTATTAACATTGTAATTTTCACATACAGGAGCAAATGCACCAAATGCTTTGTTCATTTTACGAAATAGAGGTCTTAATTTTGTAAATTTATCAGAAGAATCTAGGTTGGCATTATCATAGGAATGTAGATAAAAATATATTCAAAGCGATCTCTAGATAATGCATTAGACACAAGTTTATTATGAGTGTCAGGAGAATTTTCCCTTAACATTTGCCGACGGGGCATGGGTATATAGCCACTTAGTAAAAATATGACAAAAAAATTTTTCATTTCATGTCTTACAATGTTACCAGCTTTATTTTTGCTGAAAGCATATAAGTTTGAATAAGTAACAAACATATCAATTATATCAACATTCCAAAAAAATTAAAATAATTCAGCTGGCGAATTACAATTCTGAACATTGTGCGAAGTGGGAAATGAAATATCTGAGGCAACTAAATCTTGAGACAACCATTGATAAGTTTTCTTAATAGGTATTTGGTTTGCTGTTTCCTTTATTCGAGCTCTTATCACTGATAGTGGCAGTTCGGCTTCACTACCTGAGTCACCACAATCCATTTCTCTAAGTTTTTGGTCCTGATCTTTGATATTTGGCGTCGTATCGAAAAGCTCAGCCTCTGCTCGAAGTTGTGATCCTGGAAGATTATTCATATTTATGACATCTTCATCCCCTTAGTCCTCATCTGTAACCGGTTTAGTATAATTAAGCGGAGGCATAATTGTCAAGGAAACTTCCGTATGATCATCATCATTATCATCTTCTTCCAAAGACTGAAGAAGTTCGTGCAAAGTCAGACCTCTAAAAAAAAAGTTGCTTATATGCCTACTGTCCTTTAAAAAGAACACTATTATATGTAAGGTTAGCAAGTAACTTGTAGCATTCATTTTTGCTATAGATGTATATTTAGAGGACGCTACATGGTTTTGTGTAAGATATTTTTCTACATTACCTTTCTATGTTTTCTGTGGATTTTAAGTTTAGTGCTTTGGTGCAGAGGTTCATGTTTTACAGGCCACGGTCCTATCATGAATATTTTTTTTGTACATTCTTCATTCCTTTTCTTTTTAATTAACTTGAAAGAAGTAGATATCTGAGTATTTAAATATTTTTATTGTCAAAATTTGGGGTTATGTTCATTTATGATAACCGGTCAGTAGTTTATTTGGCTTATAGTATGTTCGTTGAGTTATTCCATTTGAACCTTGGTTAGTTCACTCTAGAACCTTGGTTAGTTCACTCTAGAACATTGATGATATTGCACTTTTCACCATTCGATAAATTGGTATGCCATAATTTGTTTTTAAATTGCATAGTATGCAGGGTAAACTGCTATTAGTTTTCCACATGTCAAGTTGGTTTGCTTTTGTCATTTTATCGAACTGAGACCACTTTCATCAATTGTCTGAACGTACCAATTTTTTTGACATGACAGTTAAGGGACACCTGTCATTTGATCTTTACCTTTTTCGAGGAGATTTTGACTTTACGTCACTTCATTTAAGATCACTCTTGAAGGTGGAGTCGGCGGTTTTTAAAAGGGGCCCACTATTATGTGATTTGAACAGGTCCGCCGCCCTAACTTTAGTTGGCACCCCAGGGGTAGTAGAGCGTCCTCATCTCTTTGATGGTAAGATTTCTTTAATTCTTTTTTTTGTGTCTCCAGACAACCAATGAGGTAGGATATATTTTCGATTTAATTTAACCAGGTATCTGATTCGCTGTTTCGATTTTAGGGTTTTTTTTTAGATTTTAGTTGCAATTTCCTTTTGCTTCTATCGAAGCGTTTATTGTTGAATATATAACAGACGTTATATATTCACATTTGTTTTGACCACGTGTTGGGATTGAATCTTGGTTCAAAGACCACATGGCCTGTAACCTGTATATATGTGCTGTCTAGTACTGTTCGGGTCCACCAGACTGGAGGCAGGGTGCCTATTAATTTGAAGCAGAAACCACATGGGATTAGGAACATCTGGGAAATAAGGCCAGTGTATTGTAATAATTTTAAATTTATTTATAACCTTAACACCATAAATTTCACTCTAATTTTTTTAAATTTGTAATACCACCTTGGTAACATTTAGAAAGAATCTAGGTATTATGACCATACAAGTATGAAGGTTCTAGAACATTCTCTTTTCCCCTTTTAAACAACTATAGGTGATAACCAGTTACCAGGCGAGTAAAAACCCTTCAGGTCTTCCCATGTGAATATAATTTTTTAACTTTAATATTTAATTTAGTAATTGATTTCAATATTTTATCTCATTGTGGAATCCAGTTTAGTGATCCTAATAAATTAAGCCCAATTGTTGTTTTACATATCTGTGTTTTATTGTTACTCACTACTGCAATACGAACTATTACCATCTTTAGAAGCAAGCGGTTTTCCTATTTTAAAACGCTTTGTAAGTATTAAGTTTTTTAACCATTTAAAATAGGTGGCGTCCAAGACATCAGAAAAGTGTACAACTGCTTAAGGCAAGGACTCCGAGTCTCCGACACAAGAGCTGTCGTTCGCACCATGGTACGTAAAGTTGCCTTGTAAAGGTAATTTTACGGCACAAACTTATTAGATTGTACATATATCATGAGTATAATTTACCAAAAAATAAGGTTTGTAAAAAAGCATTTTTCCAAAAAATAGTCAATTATTTTAACGTTCTTGATATAAATACTTACCCAACTAATTTTAGATTAATTGGCGGGTCCATCGATAATAAAATGTTTTATCACTACGTGCAAACCTGTCAGTTGTATAAATAATATTGTAAGAAATACTCAACACTGACTGGTAAGCATACTGCCATCTATGAAAAAATAGGCGAACATACTTTAAATTGATGCTTGATATCTTGTTGCGCAGTGTCCTTATAGAAGGACAGTAGGCATATCTGGGCTAAATTAGATTTTTAATTTTTTTTTTAACAGGGCGGCAATCGCCGCCCCCTTAACTTGCCGCCCAAGTGCCTTGCTTCCCTGGCACCCCAGGGTTGGAACGGCCCTGATCGTACTTACCACAAAAAATATGTCGACAGTAATAAGACACCAGTAATAAATGTTCAGTGGCGTACCGAAGAACGTCCCAGTTGCAACTATTTTATAACCATTTGAAATTATATCTAAACTTCGGACCCAATAATAGGAGTAGATAAAGAACCACGGATTTCCGAATAGGCTGTTTATCATATTACTTATTTCCTGTAGTTGAAGAAAAAAATATCGACATTTTCTTATGTGCCTTATTGAGGTTTCCATTTTAAATTTTTGTGGATGGTTTAATTCGATTTTAACACTCCCAATTTTTATTCTAAGAACTTTTACAAATTCGTTGAAGACTATAGCTATTGTGCTACTATAGAAAAAATGAATATTTCTGTACAAAATGAAATAAACGGGCGCTCTGTTTTTCCACAAAAATAATGCTAGTGTGGCAAATACATGCATGATGATTGATTTAATAAAAAAAATCATGAATGGGCATTGAATTAAATTTTCTTCTTCCAGGAAAATATCTTTACTAAACATTGCTATATTGTGTAATGCATACATTTTTTTAAATAGGTCTTGCCATAGCTCTTTCTTTAACATAGAATTTAATATGACATTTATTAATGCAAAATATCCAGAGAAACATAAAATAAGTTCCAGAATTATAAAAATATTTTCTTTTTATCCGATACATCAGAAAAAAATGTTAGTCTGTCCCCTACTCCTCGAATATCAATAAAGGATATTAGTAGCAAAACTGATTCGTTGGGCGAGGGTTTCACTATAAAAGAACTAAACCAGGCAATTAACACCATGAAAAATGGAAAGTCCCCAGGGGTGGAGGGTATGTTTACGGAACAGGTCAAACATTTTGGAAAGAAAACTAAAACCTGGCTATTGGCCCTCCTCAACAACTGTCTGAATTCATACTCAATACCGAAAATGTGGCGAAGAGCAAAGGTAATTGCTATACTTAAACCTGGAAAAAACCCCGATCTACCAAATAGCTACCGCCCAATATCACTGCTATGTCACCTCTTCATACTTTATGAACGGCTAATCCTCCAGAGAATCCAGAATTACATAGACCCTCTGTTGATACCCCAACAGGCGGGTTTTAGACCGGGAAAATCATGCACTGGCCAGGTACTAAATCTCACAGAATACATAGAGGAGGGTTTCCAAAATAACAAAATAACGGGAGCAGTGTTCATCGATCTCACAGCCGCCTATGACACAATAAATCATAAAACCTTGCTTACCAAAGTCTACAACACCACAAAAGACTACAAACTAACGAAAACCATTCAATCAATACTCCTAAACAGAAGGTTCTATGTGGAACTTCAAAATAAGAAAAGCCGCTGGAGAATCCAAAGAAACGGCCTTCCACAGGGTAGTGTCCTAGCCCCCACCCTATTCAACATATACACCAATGACCAGCCAATAACAGAAAATGCCAAACACAACGTATACGCTGACGACCTGGTTATCACAGTTCAGGGCCGAACGTTTAGAGAGATAGAGATAAAGCTCGAGGACTCAATAGAAATCATGGCCAAATACTATCGAGAAAACTCGCTGAAACCGAACCCGAGTAAAACCCAAGTAAGTGCATTCCACCTGAATACCCACAAGGCGCACAAAAAACTAAACGTGTCCTGGGAGGGCAAAGAGCTGGAATACGCCGAAACACCAAAATACCTGGGCGTTACCCTAGACAGAACACTAACCTACAAACAACATTGCTACAAAACCAGACAAAAAGTAGCTGCTAGAAAAAACCTCATACAAAAATTAGCCGGAAGCAAATGGGGTGCAAAACCTCAAGTCCTAAGAACATCCGCGCAAGCCCTCTGCTTTTCAACCGCAGAATACGCCTGTCCAGTCTGGTGTAGATCAAGCCATGCAAAACAGGTCGATACCGCCTTAAACCAGACCTGTAGGATTACTACCGGTTGTATGAAACCAACACCAATCAACCTTTTGTACAAGGCAGCGGGTTTTGCAGAGCCGAGCGATAGAAGAAAGGGCACAGAGCACGTCGAAAAATTTAAACAAACCTTCGACGATCGTCATGCCCTCTATGGACAGGAGCAGCAACGAAAAAGGCTTAAATCAAGGAAAAACTTCCTCCAATGTGCCACCCTGGAACCACCTGACAACTTCCCTATTAATGAAAAACCCTGTGCGGGGTCAAATTTGGATTGGAAGACTTGGAGAACGCTAAATAGGATACGAACCGGCGTGGCACCCGTAAAAACAAACAAGCTAAGGTGGAAAACTGGGGAAGATCAACAATGCCTCTGTGAATGTGGGGAGATACAAAACATGAACCACCTGCTGGAATGCACACTATGTCCTGCAACGTGCTCCATCGATGAAATGTGGATTGCAAATGAAAATGCCATAGACGTAGCCCGGTACTGGGCCGAAAAACTCTAGATGGGATGATTTCGGACTCGAAAAAGTAAAAAGTAAGTAAGTAGCAAAACTGAAATTGCATACACTGAATATATTTTCGTGTATTTAAGTTTTTGTTCTTTAAAATCGTAAATTGGTATAACAGCAAAAATACTGGAATATACATTTATTGGCCTGAAAAATAAAATATTATTTCTTGAATATCTGAACATTTTGAACTTGCTTCCTGACCAACATACACACAATGTTAATTACTATTTGAGTTTAGCAGTAAAAATACAAATAGGCTTGTATTAAATGTTATTGTTTGTAATGTAAACAAATTTCAAATTTACTTGAAGTTTTTCTAATATACTTAATACACTTATTAAAGAAAACTTACATTATACTTAATGTAAAAATTAGTTGCCATAAATCGATAAGAAATAATTAGTCATAACTTACACTGCTAAGAACATATACCTAGTACTTAAAGATCATACATTAAAACCAAGAATCGTACTAAAACTAAATGAGAAAATCAAGTAAGTAACCAACTCTGTTGTCAGTGATGTGATGTATCATGGAAATAAACTAAAACCAGATAAAATAACAAAAAACAGGGGTGGATAACTGATGAAATTTTGGATCTAGATCAATGAAGGAGAGGCGAAGTTACAAAAATAGTCTAATCGGAATACAGCAAAACTCTCAAGGATATAAATAGAAAGGTACAAGAGGCTAAAGGAATGGTTTCAAAAGGAATATAAAGAAATTGAGAAACTGCAGCAGAAACAGGATAGAAAGTCGCAGAGTATCGGCATAATCTTGGATGCCCACAACAATATTAGTTCTGAAAAGGGTCGTAGATTGCATGGATGTAGCAAGGATGTTCGTGCTTTATACTATATTTTCTATTTTCCTTTTTTTAAATAAAAATCCATAGTCATAAATTGCAAAATATATATTTGGTCCTCTATTCATTAAAATCGGGCCGTTTCGTTGCTATCTCGAAATCTATTCAAATCAAATCAATCAAATCAAATCAAAAAGTCTTTATTAAGGCGGAGCTCAGCCAAGGGCTGCTTATGCCCAACCTGAAAAGTTATTACAACAAAACATCGATTATTAATACAAATCAAGCAATAATTAAACAAAATAATATAGTGTGATAATGTATAAAACTAAAGAAAACATAAGAATTTAACCAATATTTTAATATATAAGATAGGGAAATCGACGACACTACATACCTTCATAACACTACTTATTAGATTGTACATATATCATTAGTATAATTTACCAAAAAATAAGGTTTGTAAAAAAGCATTTTTCCAAAAAATAGTCAATTATTTTAACGTTCTTGATATAAATACTTCCCCAACTAATTTTAGATTAATTGGCGGGTCCATAGATAATAAAATGTTTTATCACTACGTGCAAACCTGTCAGTTGTATAAATAATATTGTAAGAAATACTCAACACTGACTGGTAAGCATACTGCTATCTATGAAAAAATAGGCGAACATACTTTAAATTGATGCTTGATATCTTGTTGCGCAGTGTCCTTATAGAAGGGCAGTAGGCATATCTGGGCTAAATTAGATTTTTAATTTTTTTTTTAACAGGGCGGCAATCGCCGCCCCCTTAACTTGTCGCCCAAGTGCCTTGCTTCCCTGGCACCCCAGGGTTGGAACGGCCCTGATCGTACTTACCACAAAAAATATGTCGACAGTAATAAGACACCAGTAATAAATGTTCAGTGGCGTACCGAAGAACGTCCCAGTTGCAACTATTTTATAACCATTTGAAATTATATCTAAATTTCGGACCCAATAATAGGAGTAGATAAAGAACCACGGATTTCCGAATAGGCTGTTTATCATATTATTTATTTCCTGTAGTTGAAGAAAAAAATATCGACATTTTCTTATGTGCCTTATTGAAGTTTCCATTTTAAATTTTTGTGGATGGTTTAATTCGATTTTAACACTCCCAATTTTTATTCTAAGAACTTTTACAAATTCGTTGAAGACTATAGCTATTGTGCTACTATAGAAAAAATGAATATTTCTGTACAAAATGAAATAAACGGGCGCTCTGTTTTTCCACAAAAATAATGCTAGTGTGGCAAATACATGCATGATGATTGATTTAATAAAAAAAATCATGAATGGGCATTGAATTAAATTTTCTTCTTCCAGGAAAATATCTTTACTAAACATTGCTATATTGTGTAATGCATACATTTTTTTAAATAGGTCTTGCCATAGCTCTTTCTTTAACATAGAATTTAATATGACATTTATTAATGCAAAATATCCAGAGAAACATAAAATGAGTTCCAGAATTATAAAAATATTTTTCTTTTTATCCGATGCATCAGAAAAAAATGTTAGTCTGTCCCCTACTCCTCGAATATCAATAAAGGATATTAGTAGCAAAACTGAAATTGCATACACTGAATATATTTTCGTGTATTTAAGTTTTTGTTCTTTAAAATCGTAAATTGGCATAACAGGAAAAATACTGGAATATACATTTATTGGCCTGAAAAATAAAATATTATTTCTTGAATATCTGAACATTTTGAACTTGCTTCCTGACCAACATACACACAATGTTAATTACTATTTGAGTTTAGCAGTAAAAATACAAATAGGCTTGTATTAAATGTTATTGTTTGTAATGTAAACAAATTTCAAATTTACTTGAAGTTTTTCTAATATACTTAATACACTTATTAAAGAAAACTTACATTATACTTAATGTAAAAATTAGTTGCCATAAATCGATAAGAAATAATTAGTCATAACTTACACGGCTAAGAACATATACCTAGTACTTAAAGATCATACATTAAAACCAAGAATCGTACTAAAACTAAATGAGAAAATCAAGTAAGTAACCAACTCTGAGCTTGCTAGTGAAGAAACGTGGAGTAAAATCAAAAACATTGTTATGTCAGTGATGTGATGTATCATGGAAATAAACTAAAACCAGATAAAATAACAAAAAACAGGGGTGGATAACTGATGAAATTTTGGATCTAGATCAATGAAGGAAATAGTCTAATCGGAATACAGCAAAACTCTCAAGGATATAAATAGAAAGGTACAAGAGGCTAAAGAGATGGTTTCAAAAGGAATATAAAGAAATTGAGAAACTGCAGCAGAAACAGGATAGAAAGTCGCAGAGTATCGGCATAATCTTGGATGCCCACAACAATATTAGTTCTGAAAAGGGTCGTAGATTGCATGGATGTAGCAAGGATGTTCGTGCTTTATACTATATTTTCTATTTTCCTTTTTTTAAATAAAAATCCATAGTCATAAATTGCAAAATATATATTTGGTCCTCTATTCATTAAAATCGGGCCGTTTCGTTGCTATCTCGAAATCTATTCAAATCAAATCAATCAAATCAAATCAAAAAGTCTTTATTAAGGCGGAGCTCAGCCAAGGGCTGCTTATGCCCAACCTGAAAAGTTATTACAACAAAACATCGATTATTAATACAAATCAAGCAATAATTAAACAAAATAATATAGTGTGATAATGTATAAAACTAAAGAAAACATAAGAATTTAACCAATATTTTAATATATAAGATAGGGAAATCGACGACACTACATACCTTTATAACACTGCCTAATCTGCCTACTAAAAGATTTCACATTTTTAATTAATTTTACGGTTAGGTTTCTATTCGGGGCCGCAAATTTCTTGGGCTTAACTTAACTCAACTTTAAGGACTACTTATTTTTCAAAGCTAACCGGTATAACTCAAATCTGCAACTTTTTTGGATGCCGCCATTTTACCACCTGTTTACAATAGCGATAGACGTTTTAAAATAATCTTGGGAAAAGCTGCACGGTGCTGTTCATATTTATATGTATGTCCATGACGATGGATCGAGGGACTTCGCGCTGTAATTGTGGTTTTTAACAAATTAGAAAAAAATACGTACGTGTCCATATAAATCGACATCAGGTCTCAGGAGTTGAAATACGAGGCCTTAAAACTCGAGATCTTCACACATTCTCAACTGCGTTAAAAATATATCTTTTTTATTATCTGAGAGAAGATAATTTACAAGATCCAAAGCATCCATATAGGGTTACTATATAATTACACATCAGTCGAGTTTTATTAGGTAGAAATGGTGAAGTAGGTTCAAAAACAAACGTATTTCTAGAAATACGCCGTTTTAGTAGTTTTTATTCCTAAAATTGCGAATTAACTCATACCCGAATTATGCAATGTATTTTACTACTGGATCAACCTCAACTTTTGAGTTAAACCTAACCTATATAATTAGGTCTTGACATGCCGATCTTACATTACTTAGGTACAATGACTTCGATGACACCTCGTATATAAAATAGTAGAATTGAATTAAATTCGGACTGCTAAGAAAAAATATATTTTTGTTTAAGTTTTAAATCTCTAATGCAGATAATACTCCTAATGAACCGTTTATAACTTTTGGCACAAACTCCGAAATTTTTAACCCGTATGCTTAGCCCCAATGGGATATTTTAAAAATGCTAATGGGGGCTTTTTTTGTCCTATATATTAAAATTTTTAAGACTGGTTTTAACGTATAATTGGCGTTTTGCTGATGTTTTATATTTTTTCGCGAAATCACGATTTTTCCATGCGACTTGACCAATGAAAATAACATTATGTTAGTGGCGGAGACATTAAAAATCTATTTAGGCCAATAATTGACATTGATTTATAAGAACCTCTAGGTGTACCGGAGTTTGCCTTTACAGATTATGAGTTTCTGTTGAAGAGCACTGGAAGCTGTACGCTCTCAAAGGGGAGTTTCTAGTTACAAAACTAACCTAACTATTGAAGTACTTGGAGAGTTTATAGAAATCTGTAAATTTGAGCTCTATCTTTGGCGTATCAAATGCAAGGAATACTATGATTGTGGAAAAAGGGATTGCTGTTAATAAGGATGCAATCATAAACAAAACAAAATATTAATAAGCAACGTTCGAGAAGGAAAAAAGGAATATAAAAATTCTATTAAGGGGCATCGACTAACCTTGTTGATCACCCTATACTGTGGTACTTATAATACAATAAGTAACTATAGAAGGCATATAAAATAGCAAAAATATTAAGCGTAATATTTTCCGAGTTTGTAAGTAAAAATTGACTAATTAATTTCATAGCCTTTACCGGCTACCACAACCTAACTTCTGTCATACTAAAACGTTTTAATTTCTGAAACAATTTTGTTTACAGAAAAGTTCCCAAAAATTAAAAAAAAAAACTTAGATAAATGGTTAAACCCTTTTGGAATATCCACAGAATATTTGTAGTGCAAACTTGAGTACCTACAAGCGACTTTACAGTAGACACTTTCCAAGGACAGATTTCATTTATTCTGAGAATGATGATGAAGGTAAACTTTGTGATGGTGCCGTTTCTAGTTCTTTAGATTCGAGAAAAATACCGAAAAAGACTCTTGATAGAAATGCAGAAAATGAGCGAGCAACCACCTCTAACCCCCATGCAAAAAAAGAATCATCGCAGGACGCACAAAATTGCTTCTAAATTTTACAGCATTTGAAAGATACCTACCAATTTTATAGCTTCGATCACTGAGGTTTAATTAAATGGTTGATGACGATTAGGACAGAAAATTCTTTATTGGAGACTAGGACAAAACGCATAATATAGTAGGAGACTGCCAACCAGATGGACGAATGATATAAAGCCTCACGTCGAAAAATAGGTCGATGCGTGTATCGACTTCTATAATCATGAAACTAGGCATCAGCATCGGTCTGTGTACACGCGGTCCATGTATGTTTTTATGTAACTAGGGTGGCTTTTTCGAGAAACGTAATAATATCATTGGTAGAAGGTATAAATTTAAACAAACCACATATAAAGGATTTATGAGGAGAAAACTGAACTGCTTTGGTCTTGAATCGAGTTAAGCTCATGCGGCATTTACATGCTCGCGTAAGTACTTGATTCGAGTGCTTGTAAGTTGACATCTCCAAAAACGCTCGGGTAAGTCGATTTTGTTTTATTTTCTTGCACCTTTTAAGACTTCTGAGTGCTTCAGGAAACTGGGCGGCTGTTAACTTTATTTTTCAAAATGGAACATCCTGTATGTTTTTGCATTTTTGGGTTCTACCTAAAATTTTAAGCACTTTTCATGTTGGATGTCCATCTATATACAGGGTTGGGCAAATGTTCCGGAACGGCTTAATTACAAGCGAACGAAAAGTGATATCGAATCGGGGTTTTGGGCAATCTATAGGACAAAAATTTTACTATTTGACTGGTATACCATATGTCAGTAATGTCACCAACTGTCAAGTGTCGACGATATTTTTTTATTTTTTTAAATGGAACACCCTGTATATTATCAGATATTCTAGATCTTCAATAAATTACAAATATTTTTCATATAGCATACCATATGATTAAATTCAACTGTTTCGGAAATACGGGCAAATGAATCTAGAAAGCCCATATTACATTTTGTTTAAAAATCAAGCAACATATTTCTTTTATTATGACATTCCAAATAAAAGTCTTAGTTTCCATGACTCCCAAGTGTCACTCTGACACATTTCCTATTTAATTTTTATTTATTTGTATTAAGTGAGTTGTGCGAGTTTTTTATTTATCGACTAAACCTCTGATATAACTGATAAAACTATGGTTCAGCTAACTGAACAAGAACGGATTACTCTGCTTATGATGATAGGATATGGGGATAGACGGAGATCTTTTCAAGAAGCAACCGACCTTTTCAATCAAAGTTTTCCTGTTCGAGATCCCATTTCTAAATCAACTGCTAATAGAATATTCCATAACTTTGAGCATACGGGTACGGTAAAAAACTTGCCAAAAACAGGTTGTCCGAAAACTGCTACAAATGACGAGAAATCCCTGGATGTTTTGCTTGCCCTGCAAGAAGAACCACAGACGTCAGTTCCAAAGCTTGCTCTTGCACATGAAAACAGCGAAAAATCAATTAGAAGAATCCTCAAAAAAAATAAAATGTTTCCTTATAAAGTCAGCTTGCTTCAAGAACTATCAGAGGACGATCCTGATAGGCGTATGCAATTTTGTCAAGAAATAATGGACTACATAGACCTACAACCTAACTTTGTAAGTCGTATTTTATTTTCTGACGAGGCTACATTCTGTCTTAATGGTTTCGTCAATAGGCACAACTGTCGATACTGGTCAGACCATAATCCCCATTGGATGATTGAGCACCGTACGCAACACCCCCAAAAATTAAATGTGTGGGCAGGTATAATTGGAAACCATATTATTGGGCCTTTCTTCCTTGATGGAAACTTGACATCTATTTACTACTTAGATCTGCTTCGAAATAGAATTATACCAAATTTGATTAATTTATATCATGATCAGGTTAACGATCAAATACTAGCGAATGACATTTGGTTTCAGCAAGATGGGGCGCCAGCTCATTTTGGTATACATGTCAGAAATTATTTAGATCAAACTTTTCCTGGAAGGTGGATAAATAGGAGAGGGTCCATTGAATGGCCTCCTAGATCTCCAGATTTAACACCTCTAGATTTCTACCTCTGGGGTCATTTAAAGACTGTCGTATATCGTACACAACCTAAGACTTTGGAGGATCTTCAAAACAGAATTTTAGATGCTGTGCATGTTATTTCTCGTGAACATTTGCAAAACGTGCGTTCTGAATTTTCCGACAGGATTGGACACTGTCAGGTGGCTGAAGGACGACATTTTGAACATTTAATTAAATAACCATTATTTTATATTATTGTGTTTTAAAGTTATTACCTTGGTTTTGTTTAAATAAAATGTACTACATTCATTTGCCCGTATTTCCGAAACAGTTGAATTTAATCATATGGTATGCTATATGAAAAATATTTGTAATTTATTGAAGATCTAGAATATCTGATAATATACAGGGTGTTCCATTTAAAAAAATAAAAAAATATCGTCGACACTTGACAGTTGGTGACATTACTGACATATGGTATACCAGTCAAATAGTAAAATTTTTGTCCTATAGATTGCCCAAAACCCCGATTCGATATCACTTTTCGTTCGCTTGTAATTAAGCCGTTCCGGAACATTTGCCCAACCCTGTATAAATTAAACCGTTTCTAAAATATTGCCAGCTCAAAATTGACATCTAGTATAAATCTAGTTAGTATCTAGATTGTCACTTTGACTCGTTATCACTATTGACAACTGTCTCAATTTTCAACATACTGTAGAAGAGTTACTTTAATCTTATTAAAAATGATTTCGGAGCGAGAAAGAATCAAAATTCTTATTATGTTTGGTTGGGAAAATCGCCAAAGACATTTGGGCGTAGTTTGTAAACTTTTTAATAACATAAATGCAGAGCGGGGACAAGCAATTGCAATGTCCACAGTCAGCAGAATTGTCAAGAAATTCTGTGAACATGGTTCTGTAAAAGATCTTTCTCCACGACCATTACTGAATGCAATAATTCCAAAATCATTTTTGACAATAGAATGTAAAAATTCTCGCTCTTGAGTTGGAATATTTATTCTGAAACACTTGCTTCTTATGCGTTTTGCGTGTATTTTCATTCCATAACAATATACGGAATGAATATTCTGTAATTGATCTAAACGACATAGGTTGCCATGAATTTCGAAACTGTCAGTGTCAGATAAAAATGGCCGCGTTGTAATAATTATTTTCAGACATTTTTAGTGCAAGTCAAAAAATGAGTGAAAAATCGGATGAATCAGATATGGAACTGGATAATACTCCACCTGAAATTACGAATATTCCGAATAAATAACTTAATTGCTTTGTACAGATTTTATTTGTTTTTATTCGTACTTTTTGGTCGTGGAGAAAATATAGTCTGCTACTCGGCTAGAATGAAAATTCGATACTCGTGGTTCCTCACGCTTGCTACGCTCGCGTTCGGAATCTTCCACTCGGATCGAATTTTCATTCCAACCTCGTTACAGAATCTACTATTCTAGGACAGAGAGGCGAGAACTAGATGATAATGAAAAATGAGATATTTTACTCAGTTATAAGGAAAATTTACATTTACCTGCAAGCCAAGTAGCATCAGATTTAACTCTTAGTCAATCATCGGTAAACGGCAAAGTCTCATCCATACAAAATAAGATTAATACATAAATTACATGAAGACGGCTTTGACAGCCGACTATAATTTTGCGAAAATATGCAAGAGCGATGCAACCTGGGTCCACTTTTTTTTCCGATTAAGCTACCTTTTTCTTTATGGTACTGTCAGCCAACAAAACTGTAGATACTGGTCTACAGGGAATACTTATTGGGCTCAAGTGGCTGATATGCAACATCAGGAGAAAATCAATGTTTGGGCTGGAGTATTTCAAGACAGAATGATTGGTCCGCATTTTTTCGATATAAACTTGAACGACGGAACCTATTTTGACTTTTTCAACTGGAGTTCATTCCTGCCTTAGCTCAACTGTATCCAGGTAATGAGCCCGATATACGCACTCTAACTATGTGGTTTTAACGAGATGGAGCACCACCTCACTATGCGCTAACTGTTCTGCGGTATCTCATTGAGATATTTCTTAACAGGTGGATAGAACGTCGTGGCCCGTCAAATAGCCGGTCAGGTCTCCGGATTTGACTCCCCTAGATTATTCTCTGTGGGGATATTTAAAAACTGAAGTTAATTTTAACAGATTTCGATAAACGTTCAACAAGAGTTCATCGACCGGTTAGGGTATTGCAAGGAAGTTAACGGACAACAGTTTTAGCATTTGTTACCTTAAAATGTGTCAATTGGATTACTCTTATTAAGAATTCAGTAAACTAGTTAGGTTTGTTCTATTTTTCGGTCGTAATAATTTGGTGATAATTTTAACTATACCATCTGTAAGTACCATTGAATAGATATTGAAATGTTAGGATAGGAAAGTAAAACTTATTTTCTTTTATCTTCCAAGGGAAATAAGATTAAGAAGAACTCCGATTTTCAATATTATTGTTCCTATAGTTCGAAAATATCCTACATGAAATGTGCTTAGAATTTTCGGTAGAATCTAAAATGGAAATAAAAACACAGGATGTTCCATTTAAAAAAATTAAGTTAAGAGCCTTCCAGTTTTCTTGACGCACCCTGTATAACTTTCAGAAGTCTAAAAGTTGCAAGAAAATAAAACAGAATTGACTTATTTGAGCGTTTTTTTACTTAGGTGCCTCGCTTATCTGAAAAAGGTACTTTTTCAGACTTTATGACCTCACTGTATAACAGATAGATAAATAGTTTGAAACCAAAAAGCGAAAACTTATGAAACAACAAAATAACAATAAGAGTTTTCGGATATTGTTATTAAATAAAACAAAAACTTAATAACAAGAAGTTAAACTTTTCAGTGCAATGATTATAATTATATGTGAAATACAATATCTAATGAACATCCACCGCGACTCCTCTGGCAGGACACGACTCTTGTGCAGAAATTTTTCAAGAATTATGCGGCTAATCTCTTTTTTCAATTCTTGAAGTGTGTGGCGATTGTTTACCTATACTTTAATTTTAACATAACCCCACAAAAAGTAATCCAGCGGCGTCCGGTCGCAAGGCAACCAATTTACTCACGTCGTGAAAGAATTTTCCCTTCAAACAGTGTTGAAACCACATATTGTGTAAGTCAATATTCATTATTTTATGCCATAAAAAGTTCTGTATCATCGTTTGGCAACGCTCTCCATTTACCGTAAGTGCTTGTCCGTCATCCCTCAGACCAAAAACCGCACCAAACTGTGACACGTTAAGAATGCGTTAGGCTCTCATGGATTTTCCCAGGATTTTCACTGGCTCAGATGTGTCAATTTTGGTTGTTTGCGTACCTATTTAAATAAAAATAAGCTTGCCGATGAAGATGATTTTGCCCCAAAAATTACTGCGGCACGGCGTTGCTTGTGATATCTGGTTTTAGTTCCCATGTTAGCTGAATCTTGTAAGGATGGAGAGCCAAGCCCTTTTGCAAAATTTGCCATGTTGTGGATTTAGTACAGCCCATTTGTTGTGAACGTCATTCAAGAAACATTTGGGAATTATCAGTCACACTCTCATGAACTGCCTCAACATTAGCAACCGAACGAACTCGACGTGTACGCCAAATTAATCACGAATTCTGCAACATGTGTTAATAGCAGGAGAACAATTTCAAAACTAAGTTTTAAGAATGTAGGCACTTTGTTCTAGCACGTACCTATCCATATTTAAAATTGCACTGGTCTGCACAATGCAGCAAACAAAGAATACCACCATAGAAACTTGAGATAAGGAAAGTAGCAGCAAAAAATATCAGGAAACTTTTATTGGAAAACCCTTTATAATACAGCACGTACGTTCGCCCGTATTGCTGCAACTGCACTGACACTTTCGGGAGAGAATTCCGGGATAAGTGCGCTTCAAGGTCAGCGGCTGCGACGATGCGGTAATCAGAGAAATCCTTCTGGCTATTATATTTATTCTTGTGACGAGACTTTAGATGCCGCGGCGCAGCTTGCTGCAACTGATACCAATCATTCGACTCCACTCCACATACTATGCAGCATAAGTCTTAAAACGATGGAGTCGACGCATGCACATGTATGTTGCAATGTGTATGGGCGCCTTAAACCATATCCGAACAAACGGGATTCAAGCCCCCACAGAATAAAAATCAGTAGAGGACTTTATGGGTCCAGTCCAACCCGCTTATCAGACAAGCCTCCGTCTATGACGTAGGTGCCCCGCACCGACACAAACGTCACCGACAGCAACTCCATTAGGTGCAGCCACACACACCAACCCTCCCCCAGCGCCCCCCAGATATTTCTCCCAAAACCTTCTGAAAAGCCACATACACAACTCCATGTGGACAGCGGAATTTGCTGTTAATGGTAAGACCCTGCGGAATGGACCGCAGAGGGGCGAGGCAGGCAAGCCAAGGGGAAGTAAGCGGAGATCAGAGCTAATGATAGCTCTGGCCCCCGAAAACTCCTTCAAGGTGGGCTCACCCTACTACGAAGAACGGGTTCAGCAATGGATGATGATAACCCGGTATGTCATACTTACCATGAGAAGCATGTCCAAAGTAAGAAAAAAACAGTAATACTTTTTTACTGATGCAGCGAATAAGGTCCCAGTTACAACTAGTTTATAAAATAAAGAAATTATATCCAAGCTTCGGGCCCAATAATAGGAGTAAATAAAGAACCATGAGTTCCCAAATAGGCTGTTAATTATATTATTAATTTCCTGTAGTTGAAAGAAAAATTCGCGGCATTTTCTTATCTGTCTTAGGGACGTTTCCATTCTAAATTTTCTGCCGTTATTTAATTCATTTTTAACAGACATAATTTTTAATCTAATAACTTTCACCAATTCGCTGAAGACAAGAGCAATTGTGGCAGTATAGAAAAGATGAGTATTCCTGTACCAAGTATAACAAATTGGTTCTTCGTCTTTCCACACAAATAACGATATTGTGGAAAATATATGCATAATGCTTGTTTTAATGGATATTATTATGAATGGACTTTGTCTTAAGTTTTCTTCAAAGAACTTATTATCTGTATTGCAATTTACTGTATTATCTAAAATACCAATTTTATTAAGCAGGTCTTGCCATTGCTTTTTCTTGAATACAGAATTTAATATGATATTTAGTATCCCAAGGTATCCAGAGGAACATAAAATAATTTCCAAAATAATAAAAACATTTTTCTTTTTATCCGCTACACTGGAAAAATAATGTATTCTGTCACCTACCCCTCGAATATCAATTACAGATATCATTAGTAAAACTGCAAAGGCATATACTGAATGTAAATTTGCATAATTCATTTTCTGTTTCTTAAAGTCATAAAGAGGAGTTATAGCAAAAATGCTGAAATACATATTTACAGGCCTGAAGAGCAAAATATTAATTCTTGAGTATTTGAACATTTTCAGTCACTCTTATAAGCACATCTACTAATAAAAATACTGAACGTTCACATTTTGTTTATTACTCAAACAATTTCCTAATGAATTATTGTTAGTCGAAGCTCGTGTTTGCTCTAAACTGCTAGCCAGATGAGACAGATACTACATTATCGAAATTAATAACACGGTATTAATACGTCACTTTTTTCTTATAGGTAGCTAATTAATTTTACTTTTAATTGTTTATATAACGTAATTCCAAAATATACAGCAAACCCAAATAAATTTAAAAGTACGTTTCCAAAGTGGTTCTCCCATACACTAAGAATAGAATTAGACAAAAAAATACGCTTCACAAAATATGTATGTACGAAAGAAAGACAATCCAGATATTAAAATGCGATATGTCGAGTTACGAAATTTTGTTAGAAACCACACTCGTCGTGAATGTCTGGCTTATCAGCGGAATATTGAAACAAATTTTAATAATAACCCTAGTAATTTATTTTCCTATGTACGAGCTTAAAAAACAAGCCAGTGGTGTGCCCAATACAGAATATCATAGTAATCAAAAATACGAAGGCGAATTAGAACTCTGTCTATGAGCCATCTACCCTAAACCTAAATGCTAGTTTAAATCTAAATCTAAATTTATGTACCAATGCGGTAGGTACTTTTAATTTCCCAAAAATTTCCGAAACGCAACTTCAAAATGCTATAAAAAATCTAAACGCAAGAAGGGCAGTAGGAATGGGCAACATTCTTTCATACATATACAGAGTGGCAAAGAAGTCGCGCATAATGCCTGTAACTTTTGAATTACCTCGTATACGAAAAAGTGTCCTTTATGAAAGTTGTTCAGTAAATAATTCCCCACATTTCTACCTGCCTAAATTTCTTTTGTCGTTTCTGGGTTGGTTGCCATAGAGACTAATTTACTTTTCTTAAATGGAACACCCTGCATATGATTGCATATTTGGATTCTACTGGGAAAACCCTGAATTTTCTGTAATTTTCACCTATCTGGAAGCGTTTCCAAGATAATGACAGCTCAAAAGTGAAAAACTTCCTTATTATAATTATTCCTCCCTAATACCCACCAGTTGAGTCAAGGTGTTTTCACGACAGCGACCTAAGAGGTGTCGATTTTGAGTTCCTGTTTAATTTTCTGTTGCCTGATTTCTAATTTGTTTACACCATGGTTCATCTGAATGAGAAACAGCGAGTTGAAATTTTAATAATGAGCGGTTACGGAAATATGAAGAGATCACAAGATCAGGTTTGTCAACTTTTCAATGAATTATATCCAAATAGGCCTCCAATAAATCAGTCAGCGGTGTGTCGAGTGGTAAAGAAATTTCGAGAAACAGGCGGTGTTAGGGAAGCCGCTAGATCAGGTCCACCTGAAACAGCAACCGGAGGAAACAAAGCTTTGGATATTATGCTCTCAATATATGAAAATCCAACACAATCATCCAGGCCAATGGCAATGGATTTTAATGTGTCTCCTCAGTCAGTGGAAGCTTTGTTTAAGCAGGAGAAGTTGCATCCCTACGAGATAAAGTTGGTGCACGAGTTAAACGAGGACGATTTTGATAGAAAAGCTGAATTCTGTGAGCTGATGATGAAAACATTCCATAACGATAATAACTTCGCAGCAAATATCATTTTCTCGGATGAAGCTGCTTTCTATTTAAATGACATTGTTAAAAGACACAATTATCGTTATTGATCTGCTGAGAATACTCACTGGTTCTAGGAAGCTCATATTTAGAGGCCCGAAAAAGTTGATGATTGGACGGAATTGATAGACATATTGTGGGACCTTTTTTCATAGATGGTAATCTGAATGGCAAAAAATATCTGAACCTCCTCAGGAATCACATAATTCCTTCTTGCAAAATGGTTTTACCGGGTGCTAATAATGGCATAAACGAACAGGTATAGTTCCAGCAAGATGGAGCACCTTTCTTATAACGCTGCTTGCTTGCTGACTGCACGTTTAATGAGAGTTGAATAAACATTGTTTATAATTTCCTTAGTTTCCACAGAGAAGTGTTTTCTGCTTTTCGACGGGGTTATCTCCTAAGATACATTGGGCTCGCATATATTTTTCATGACTCACACTTGATTAAACAAACGCTGTATTACACACGAAGTAAGAATAATTACTGCGCATTATGCGGCAAATGTTAGACAATGCGTAGTCAAACAATTTTCAGGACGTTGGATAGGCAGAAGAGGTGCTATTGATTGGCCAGCGCGATTCCCAGGCTCGAATTCTTTTTGTGGGGACACTTAACAAATAATGTATACGTTAACCGTCCAAATGACTTTAAAAGTCAGAATTAGTGCTGAAATTAGGGCCGTTTCAAAGGACTTCCTTTTAAATGTTGTAGATGGGTTAAGGGATCGACTGGCGCACTGCTTAGCGGAAAATGGTGGTCATTTTAAACACCTGATCCCCGAAGAGGTTTCACTTGGTTATTAATCCGATGTGAAGTTGTTTATTTTTCTGGGCCATTTATTTTGTTATTATAAAGTTTGTTGCAATTTTAAATAATTAAAATTTGAAAAACAAAAAAATCATAGTTTTTCCAGTAGAATCCAAATATGCAATCATATGCAGGGTGTTCCATTTAAAAAAAGTAAGTTAGCCTCTATGGCTACCAAACCAGAAATAACACAGACAAAATTCATGCAGGTAGAAACGTGGGGAATAATTTACTGAACAACTTTCATAACGGTTACTTTTTCGTATACGAGGTAATTTAAAAGTTACAGGTATTATACGCGACTTTCTTGCCACTCTGTATAAAGGCTGCAGCCACTTACAGATCAAAAATTTCAACAGTAACACCTATATTTAAAAATGGAAAAAAAATCAACTGTCAATAATTGTCGACCTACCAGTATATTGCCGTCAATTGCAAAAATTTTTGAAATAATATTATTACAAAAAATTTCTGATTCATTTGAAAAATGATATTAGTGCTCAACAATATGGTTTTGTTCAGGATAAGTCAACAGTATCGAATCTTTTGACCTTTTCCAACGTTATATAAAATGTTATCAACAGCAAGTTACAGCAAGACACTAGCGTTAAAGAATAAATACATTTTTTACACAGCAACACCCACACGGTCGATACACATGCCGTTGGCCAGTGGGGGGGGGGGGACTACTGGCGACGCCTCCGACAAAGACTCACCCACAAAACGGAAAATCTATGCCCTTATTGTAATGGCCTTCTTCCGACGGCACTCCGTGCTGGTTGATTGGAGCTATCGCCCACTACATTGAAGTTGTCTGCTATGGCGGACATAATGTTTTGACTGAAGAAAGTAAATGGGGTTTTTTGGAAGTTTTTTCCCCAAATGCCAAGCCGTATCCCAGTTGATTATCGTAAACGCGAGAAATATCGTTGAGCCAGGGCAATATATACTTGCATAATTGTTGTCCTCTATCTTTATTAATTGTAAATATGCGCCACTACCTGAGCCAAACCGTAATTTAAGCGCATATGTAGATAAAACTAGATTATGAAAATAAATGAATTTAAAAAAAAAGAAAAGAAAAGACACACTATAGCAGCTATAAAGAGATTGTACCAAGGCGTTTGATAAGGTTGACCTTCAGATTTTACTGAACAAGCTACGTCGCTATAAGTTTTGAGATCGTGCTATTACATTAATTATGTCATACTTAATAGATAGAATGCAGAGAGTGAAATTCGGAAAATCTTTATCAAAAGAAATGGGAGTCACGCAAGGTAGTAATTTGGGTCCTCTTTTATATATTCTTTTTATAAATGACCTACCTTATGTTTAACGGTATTTCGAATGTTTACTCTTTGCCGACGGTTTTAAAATTTTTAAAGCAATTCCCTTAAAAAAAGACTGCGATGATCTGCAGAGAGATATTGCGTCGGTGCAAAAATGGTTTAAAGAAAATAAATTATTTCCTAATATAGGCAAATGTGTGGTAATGGCATTCACGCAAAAGTTAAATTATATTCACCACGTGTACTGCTTGGATGGAAATTTAGTTTCTCGCATAAACGAACGTAAAGAACTGGAAATATAATTGCACAGCACTTTTTATTTCATTAGCCATCTAAATTATATAACATCAAAAACGCTTAGCACTAAGGGTTTCATAATGCGTAACTCTGGGGATTTTCTATACACAACTATAATCAAGCTATACAATAGCCTGGTTCGTCCTCTATTAGAATACGCCTCAATCATTTGGAATCCTGTTGCAAACTGTGGCATTGACCAACGCATATCTTATAAACTCATGCTAGAATCTTATGAAGTACAAACTTTCTTATATATTATATAGACGACAGATTTAATGTGTTTTATTTGTTTATCATATCCTTAATAGTTTTAAGTTTAGGGACTGCTCTTTTGAAAATAATATATATATTATTGTACCAAATGTCAGTTTAAGAAGACGAAATAGGCTATTTGTGTTGAATGGACACTCACCACTTACCAATATACTAGATCTATGCAACAGACTATACAAGGCTGCCCAGAAGTCCGAAATAAAATTAATATAGCCTTAACCTGTAACTTTTGGGGAAAATGCTCGGACACGTCAATTTAGTCTTATATATGCTCCCGTTTTGACGTTATTCGTTTGTTTTTTTATAGACATTTGTCAAAGATATGACGACATCGATCTTTTTTTTAAATAGAAATATACAGCTTGTGGTACATCATTTGAAAGCTAACATCTGGTACAGTATGCTTATAAATTTTTGCGCGATTCTGTCAAGCTATTTCAAAATGGCCACTGTTAAAATTAAAAAAAAATCCCTATCTAAATAAGCGGAAATGATAAATCATTGATGTTTTTTTTACGTTTCAGGATAAGAAATCTCGATTGTTTCACGTTCTGACATTTTGTGACATTGTAAACTTGTAAAATTAATTTAGGTATTTCCGAAGTATTACTTTAAAATTTTCTAAACAAAAATGGTTTTGTCGGAAAGGCAGCGTATCGAAGCCTTGATATTGTTAGGATGTGGAGATAAAATAAGAAGTTAATATGAAGTGTGCACTTTATTTCATGCTAAATATCCGGAAAATCAAATTTCACAGGGCACTGTTACTAAAATATTCCACAAATTTGATGAACATGGCACAGTAAAGGACTTGCCTAGGAATGGACGGCCATGTGTTTTAGGCGACGATGAAAAATTGGATATTGCATTATCTCTAGAGGATAATCCGCATGTTTCAACAGTTTCATTGACCTAAAATCATGATACATCTAGAGGTACTATTAGAAGATTTTTGAGAGCAGAGAAGTACCACCCTTATAAAGTATCTATGTCTTGCCCAAGAGCTTTTAGAAGATGATTATGATAGGCGATTGCAATTTTGCGAAGAAATGATGAGACAGTGTGACGAGAATAATAGGTTTTCACAGAACATATTATTATCGGATGAAGCTACTTTCTATTTAACCGGGGTGGTTAACAGACATAATTATCGTTTCTGGAGTCAAGAAAATCCACGATGGATAATGAAACAATTTGGTTTTAGCAAGATGGTGCTCTCCGCATTTTGGTGTCAATGTGAGAAGATATTTAGATCAGATTTTTCCAGGTCGCTGGAATGTACGACGTGGTACAATTGAATGGCCACCGAGGTCCCCAGATTTAACTCCTCTAGATTATTTTCTTTGGGGATATTTAAAAGAAAAAGTTTATCAAATTGGCCAAATAATAATATTGAAGATTTGAAAAACAAAATTAGATTGGAGACACATAACATACCGGCTGCAGCCATTCGAAATTTCGTCGACGGATTTTACCGTCGCCGTCGTCTTGGAGCATGCCAAGTAGAGGGTGGAGGACATTTCCAGTAATTGCCACGTTAAACCACCTTTTTGTTGTGTTTTGTTTTGCTTCGTTACATTTTAATTTTTTTTTTGACAAAATAAATAACAAATATACCATAACTATTGTTAAGTCACAATGTCACAAAATATCAGAACGTGAAACAATGAAGATTTCTTACCTTCAAAGGTAAAAAAAACATCAATGATTTATCATTTCCGCTTATTTAAATAGGGGCTTTTTTTAAACTTTAAACAGTCGCTATTTTGAAATAGCTTGACAGAATCGCGCCAATGAGCATACTGTACGAGATGTTAGCTTTGAAATGGTGTATCACAAGCTTGTATGTTTCCATTTTAAAAAAAGATCAATGTCGTCATATCTTTGACAAATGTCCATAAAAAACAATCGAATAACGTCAAAATGTGAGCATATATAAAACTAAATTGACGTGTCCGAGCATTTTCCCCAAAAGTTACAGGTTAAGGCTATAATAATTTTATTCCGGACTTCTGGGCAGCCCTGTATATCAAAAACCCCAACTTCGACATTTTTCATATAACTGCCAAAGAAACTAAAAAGCTGTGCATAGATCTCTTATAGTGCTCAGTGTTAATACTAATACTTATTTAGTTTAGTTAGGTTTTATTCTTTTTAGGATATAAGTTTACACCAACTTTATGTGTTATAAACAAGTGCTTTAGATACATTTCTTCTTGATTATAGCAAGACTTTTGATACAATTGGGCACGATATACTACTTACTAAACTGAAATTTTTTGGTCTGAGTGATGTAGCATTACAATTTTTTGAAATATATACTCTCAGCGTGTAATAATTAATAACAGCCCTGCACAACTGCATTTTATTAGCAGGGGTGTAGCTCAAGGTAGCATCTTGGGACCTCTTTTATTCTCAATTAAAAATTCTGATTTCTCCAAATTTCTCAATCAATGTGAGTAATTCCAAATTGCAGATGATAAACAATTGTACTTGTTTTTTTACCTCCTGACTTCTACTTCAGTATTAAAAATTAACGAAAATCTTATCTGACATCTGTACGTCCCACAAATTAATTCTAAACGAGAAAAATAACTCAGTTTGTAGTATTTGGTAAGTGCAAATCCTCTATCATTGAAAATCCCGTGTTTGAAATCCTGCTTAACGGCACTGCTATAAATCCTATACATGCATGTAAAAATCTAAGGCTGTTTATTAACTCTGAGTTTAGATACTCTAATGATATTTCTTCATTAATTCGGAGAGCATACGCTAAATTCAAAGTCCCATAAATGCGTAGATTTATTTGTTACTGCCACTAGATTACGTCTAACCGACTCCTTAATTTTATTCCATCTAGGTTAGTGTAACGTTGTCTTCTGGCCTGCTTTGCTTCAAATAGACAAAAATAGTTTACAGAAACTTCAAAACACGTATCTTTGATTTAGCTTTAATGCCCGCAAATTTTTTTTTAGCTTTCATTCAGCTGTATAGCCGTTACTACTTTTAATTCTTTGCCAGACAGTATCAGGACGGTAAAATTTACAACTTGTTTCTATACGATATTTGTCGATATTTTTCCTTTTTTTATCCAATCTATGTACAGGGTGGCCCGTTTATCTTGGGATACAACATTATCTCAGAAAGTATAGGAGATGAAGCGAAAAGTTAAACACAAAAGTTATAAGATATATGGTACTGCATATTTTTTCAATATTTTCATTTATACAGGGTGTCTAATAAAAACGTAGCGTTAACATTGTCTTTTTTTTTAAATGAGACACCCTATATATTATTGCAGATTTCGATTCTACGTGAAATTCTAGATATGTTTCATGTATAATGTCATACCTAAGTCTAAACCTTTTTGATATATATCTAATTTTATGTCAAAAATTACCTTTATAGGCCACAAAAAAAAATTAGCAAATTTTTACATACTGAAGTATTTATTATTTAATTGGGTCTGATTTTCTTATAAGAAAGGGACCTACTTTAGTAGACTGGTGTTGTATTTTGATAATAAATTAATACAGGGTGGTCAAAAACTAACATTAAAATTAAAATTTAAAAAGTCTCTAAAAGTCATTTTTTTTAAATGGAAACCCCATATTTTTATAATTTTATTCTATTAAGCACACAAAATAAGGGTAACTTCGTATAAGGTTCTATATTCAAAAAAAATCGTAGTTTTCGAAATATTGGCACTTTAACATTTTTCTATTGTAAAAATGCTGTAGTCGGCTCATAAGTTTTATTATAAGTTGGCCATGACGGAGAGGCGTGGCGACATTTTTCTACTGTAAAAATTTTCAAAACGATTGGTTGAGATTTATTCGCCAGATACTTCTAACGTTCCATCCATGGTGAAACAACCTGTATAACAACATGAAATCTGCTATGCACCATTTTGGATTTATGCACAGTTATCATAGGTGAATAGTTCATTAAAGAACACATTAAACTAGGTAATACCGAGGGTAATAATTTAATTAAAGACAAAGTATCATAATTATTGCAACAGGTGTGCGATATGCCCTCCGATATGCCCTCCTGGAATAAAGAGTTTCTAAATACACAACGGCATTTCTCACATAGTCAGTTCCATTTAGGTAGTGAATACCTTCTCGAATCCGACGTTCAAGTTCCTGCGCAGTTGACGGCTTGTCTTTGTATACTCGCTCTTTAAGTGTACCCCATAGAAAAAAATCTAGGGGAGTTAGGTCGGGGCTCCTTGGAGGCCAGGCATAATTACCATTTTCCCCAATCCACTCTCTATAGTGTCCATTCAGATAGTTGGTAATTTCCTGACTTCTATGATAGGGAGCACCATCCTGCTTCCAAATAAAATTTGCCCGTTCTCTTGCAGGTACTTGATTTTCCACAAGGAGTTGGATATTATTTAAAAGCTCTAAATAACGTTGAGAATTTAAATTCCGATAAAAAAATACTGGACCTATGATTCTGGACCTCCAAATGGCGCACCAAACTTTGACAGAAGTTCTTCCCGATCTAGTAGCTTCCATAACTTTTTTATTATTCTCGCTGCTCCAGTAATGAGTATTTTTTCTATTAAAAATTTGTGTTGCGGTTGTAAATATGGACTCGTCGGTCCAAATAACTTTATCAAATATATTTTCTAGAAAATGTCTGTTCATAAGGATACTGCAAAAATCTAACCTTGTGTTATAATCACGTTGTTCTAATTGTTGTACTGGACAATATTTATATGGCTTAAAATTGTTAATTTGAAGGCACATTTGAAGCGTTGTTCTTCTGACGTCTAGTTCTAAAGATGCGTTCCGTGTTGAAGTTTCGGGAGTCTCTTCAATATGCAACAAAATGTTGAGTTGCTCTTCGTCAGTCAAAACATGACGACGTCTTTTTTTCTCTTTCTTAAAGGTTCCATTTATTCTAAATTGCTGGTAAATTCTATCGAAGATCTTTTTTTCTGGGTGTACCATATATCTTATAACTTTTGTATTTAACTTTTCGCTTCATCTCCTATACTTTCTGAGATAATGTAGTGTCCCAAGATAAACGGGCCACCCTGTACATACATATATATCTTTCATACACATATTTTTTAAACACTTTATAGTAGATATTTAAAAATTGTGTTTAATGTGCAAGTTCTAATATTCTATTTATATTATATTTATATATTAGAAAGCCCTTTAGATATCCTTCCTACCGATTCCATATTTGCTACGTCTTAGAGTTTACCGTATTTTAGATTTTTGGATATTAATTGTAAAAGTCTGCACATTTGCTATTTTTTATTTATTTCATTTTATTTTTGTTCAAAATCGAGTTGTCATGATTTTTTTTTGTTTATATTGTTGCTATGAAAGCCGAACACAATTATTTATTATTTGTTTAGTTGCGAAAATAAGGTACTAACATTCAGAAAATGTCGAATTTTACCACTTTGGAAATGGTAAATATGATTTTTATATTGGGAGAATGTGCAAGAAATTGCCTTCTAGTGAGTCGAGTGTATGCTGAAAGATATCCAGATATTGAGAAAAAGCTGAGACCAGAGGCCTACGAGAAGCTGTTGCATAGATTTTTACAAACAGGGAACGTTGCGTGCAAAAATAAGTTAGTAATCAATGAACCCGTTGATGAAGAAAATGAATTAAGGGTCCTATTGGCAGTAGAGAAAAATCATAACGTAAGTCAAACTGGCATTCTTTACAGGAAACCAGTGTTAAGGAAAGAAGCGTGCGACGGATTTTCAAAAAGTATAAATATCATCCTGTTATCAAAAGTTCTCTTTAGTGACGAGTATAAATTTAAAAATAACGGAATCGTAAATATACATAATATGCATTATTATGATACTGAAAATCCACGTTAGGTTCACAATAGAGAGGAAATTTAACTTTTTATGGTGAATTGTGGCAAGTGTAGAGAAATAAAAGATTTTTTTTTCGCATTTTTTTAATATCAGGTCTCTTACAAAAAATTTTGCTGAATTGAAAACATTTCTTTTACAAAAAGAGTATGATATTGTGGGACTCTTGGAGACATGGTTATCGCATGATATTCTTGATAATTTATTAACTATTAAAGGTTATGTTTTTGTTCGCGAAGACAGGCCTGCTAGGGGTGGGGGGATTGGTATATACCTGCGTTCTGGTTTGAGGTTTGTGTGCCTGAAGGCAGGTGTGGCAGAAGATCTTGAAGAGTTGTGGCTTAAGATTTTATTTAATAAAAAATAATATATATTTGATGTCTTATATAGACCCCCTTCGGGGAGTTTTCCAAGTTTTCTTGAGTACTTTGAGGACTCTGTATCAGAATTTTTACCAATTTGTTCAGAGGTCATATGTGGTGGAAACACAAATATTAATATGCTGGATTTTGAGGGCCAGAGGACTGTTGAGTTTAACAGGTCTTTGGATAGTTTCAATTTACAACAGATTACTAATGTGCCTACAAGGTTGACAAAGAGTACATCGACTGTTGGATGTTATTATTCTTTCTAGAAATGAAAACTGTATTTTTGGTACGGAAAATGTTAACAATATTTCAAATAATTTGCTGGTATTTTGTCAATTTGGTGCGTATAAAGCGAGAAAATCTTGCGATTCTTTTAGGGGTCGTAGTTTAAGACGTGTACATAAAGACCACTTGTTGGAATTATTCAGGGCAACCCCTTTTGAAAACATACTGTGTATAAACAACATTAACACCAAGGTTACTTGCTTCACTTCTTTAATTTTAAATTTATTTGATGTCATTGCGCCAATAAAGGAAATTAAAAGGAACAAAATTAACCCCCCCCTGGCTATTAAAAAAATGATATCCCTTAAAAACAAAGCGTTTAACAAGTTTAAAAAGACAAAACTTCCAGATCATTGGAACTACTATAAACAAATTAAAAATGAAACAACTAATGCCATAAATAGGGAAAAAAGGGTTATATGGAATTTTGCTTACACAGATATAAAAATGACGGCAAAACTCTATGGAAAAAATTTTTAGATCTAGACATATACAATAAAAAAGGATAATATGTGTTACCTAATAATATAAAGAAACCTAATGAAATAAACAATTACTTTTTGCAGTTTTCGAATTATACCAGGCCTGATCAAAATATTATAAATCAATACTTGTCTACTTTAAAAACAAACTTTGCTGACTTATTTTCATTCTCCTTGGTGGATCAAAACATGGTTCATAAATACCCATTAGAAATAAAATCTAAGGCAGTGGGCCATGATGGTTTAAATATCGACATTCTATTACTATGCTGCCCATACATTTTACCTTTCCTTGTAAATATATTTAATAGTTGTCTTCTGGAAAACTGCTTTCCAGAATCTTGGAAAATATCAAGAGTTATTCCACTTCCCAAGGAGAGTAAGGCTGATGGCTATTGTGATTTGAGACCAATTTCAATTTTGTCGCCACTTTCAAAAGTCTTGGAAAAAATCATGGCTGCACAAATAAAGGCGCATATAAACAGTTATAATATTCTGCCCGAACGACAGTCTAGTTTTAGGCGGGGGCACAGCTGTGCAACGTGCCTGCTTGATGTTGTTGACGACATAATAAAAGATATAGATTGCGGTAAGTGCTCCACATTACTACTTTTAGACTATTCCAAGGCTTTTGATAAAATAAATCGTGATATTCTTTTTGCCATTCTGCACCATATTGGCTTTTCAGACCATTCCCTGCAGTTAATTAAGAATTATCTGACAGATCGAGCTCAATTTGTAGCTGGGGTTTCTGATATGGGGAGGATATACTGTGGGGTTCCTCAGGGTTCTGTCCTGGGGCCCTTGCTTTTTTGCATTTATACATTCAATGTAGTAGGCAGCTTAAAATATTGTTCACCATATTTATACGCGGACGATAGTCAGCTTCGCTATTCTTTTTTTCCAACAGAGCTGAATAATGCTAATACACTGATCAACGACGATTTAAAGAGTTTAGTAAATTTTTCCAATCAACATCAGTTATCTATAAATCCGTCAAAATCACAAGTGTTGATTTGGCAAAAATAAAAAAGAAATTGCAAGTACTATTAAAATATCTATAAACAACGTAGATTTATCCTGTACTAATGTTGAGCGTAATTTGGGTCAAGAAATGGATAATGAATTACGTTTTTTCCCTCATGTCAGTAAATGCATAGGTAGAGCATATGCTAGCTTGAAAATTGTGTATCCCCATAGACATGCTTTGCCTAAGGGACTGAAGTTGAAGCTGACGGAGGCACTGGTATTGTGTCATCTCAATTTTTATGATATGGTGTATGGACCTTGTCTCACCAAATATGATATTAACCGTATTCAAAGGGTTTAAAAATCTTGTTTACGCTATGTATATGGCATAAAAAAATTTGAACCAGTTTCTTATAAACTTGTTACAGCAAGGTGGCTTGATATGGAGGCTCGAAGGAGGTTTCATGCTGTATGTCTTTATCATTCCATAATTATAACTAAGCGCCCCCCATATCTTTATAATAAAATATCATTTCGCTCGGATGTCCACACCTTAAACCTTAGGTTCCGGGGGTTGCTATCCCCACCGCCTCACAGGACTGCTTTTTATCAAAGGTGCTTTACATTTGATATCTATAAAAAATATAATCTTATACCACATACTCTGAAATCTTTAAAACAACAAACTTTCAAAATATTTTATAAAAATGTTGCTCGAGAATGTCTAGTGCTGTGTCCTCCCACCACTTTCCATTATTGTTTTTATTGGTTTGGATTATTTATTTTCTTTCTCTAAACATTGCCTATTATCTCTTCATAATTTTTGTTAACATTGTTTTTGTGCTGCACATGCGGATTTCAAAATAAATATTTTTTACATTGGGTATAATATTCTATGTACATAACTAGTTGTTGACATTTTAAATTTAAAATTTTGCTCCTTGGAGCCAAACATAGTATCAGTGTCACTGCCTTTTGGTCCCCTTTTGTAGTATTCTCATGTTTCTATTTGGGTGCTGTATATTTTATCTCATGAAAAATGTAACGATGTATTTGTGTATACTACAAATTAACGTTTATTATTATTATTATTATTATTATTATTACATATAGATAACCAAAATCGCTAGTCGGTTAATATCTGGGAAGGCCTTACATTATTGGTCCATATTTCTTTGAAGAGCACTTGACGCGACAAGTTTATTTAAATTTTTCTAATCACGATCTACCCATTTTGCTTCAAAATATAGATGCCGAAACTCTCCAAAACTTCTGGTTTCAACAGACGGCGCTTCCCCTCATTATTATGAGCCGGTTAGACATTTTTTGAATCATTGGCGAGGTAGTTAGTGGTTTAAACGTGGTGGACCTATCGCTTGGCCTTCTAGGTCCCCTGATTTCACACCTCTAGATTTCTACCTCTGGGGATACATTAAGAACCAGTGAATGCCATACCTTCTACAAACCGAGACGATATGAAAGATCGTATATACGAGAGGCATTTAGAAATATTATAATACGAACTCTACAAGATGTACAGCAAAATTTTGTTTGAAGGCTACATTTATGCATTCAAGAATAGGGAAAAACCTTCGAACATATTATTAAAGCCAGACATTAAATTTTGATTTCTTGCTTAATAAGGATTGGCTTAGTTTTGTGGTGTCAACTCATCTGTTTTCTTAAATTTGTATTGTGACTCATTGCTTTATATTAATTTTAGGTTTTTTCTACATGTCTTAACCCATTTAACACTAAAACTATTTATTTTTAAAAATCATTAATTTTTTTGTGGAAGTTAGTCTATTAGACCAAGTTAATGATAAAAAAAATATTTAAAAAAAACTCAAAATATTGCGAATGGTCAAAACGTGCCGTCCTTTTAAAAGGCCGGTAGGGCTATATTATATACACTACTAAAAAATAAGTGCAGATTAAATATTTTATTTTGCCTTTATTACAGTAATACATTAATTTGTGTGATAGTTTATAAAACAATCCTTCGGATGTAATCCAGCATCACATTTCTGGCATATAAAATTAGATTTTTTGTGGCACAATGCACATCTTCACTGATTATCGTTGTACAAGATAAGGTGGTCTAATCTGTCGTATCGAGAAAACTTATGTAAGTTTTTAGAAGGCTTTAAAGGGACTCTTTTTGTAATTCTCTTATGAGTTTCAAGTAGCTCTATTGCTATAGAGCATCTAAATTCTAGCAGATCAAGCTTTCCATTATTGTGCTTGTGAAGTCGCCAAAAGTTTTGCACAGCCATGTCTATGCAGTGAGCAAACAGAGGAAAGTACCACTTTTTCCTCAAATAGAAACCCTGTAATCACCCAAGTTTTGATCACTTCTGTCCACACCTCCCATATTCTCGTTGTACATTTAATGAGTTGTGGTTGGTCTACGTATGTCTTTTTTTTCTGCTTGTAAAACACGTGTAGCTTTACTCACTGGTAGGATTGTAAGGACATTTGAAGCTACATTTACCACGTTATTATCATTCCACTTACAAATAACTATTTCACTGTCAGCGAAAACATACTCAAAACTACCTGGTTCTATTTTTTTCATAATCGCAGTGTTGGGTAGAGGAGCTTGTAGAATGTGGTTCTCCCTCAGCGTTCCAGTGGCTCGTATTCTTTTCATTTTTAATTTTTTAAGGAGAGAAAGTGAAGTGCTGGGCAAACGTGTTAGAAAAATATAGTAATTGATTTATTACGTCTTCATCAAAAGATAACTTACAAGTCGTTGCAGGTAAGAGATTGTTCATTACTTTAACTACAGGTTTCCAATCAGAAATAGGGCTTGCCTCTAAATCTTGGTTTGTATAATTATATTTTTCAATTTGTTTTGGTCTGATCTCGACGAATGCTGCCAAAGGTTTATCGTCATCACTGTCCCAATAATCATCGACCAATTGTCGGACCTCTACTTCAGCTCCTAGATGAGCTCCGGGCAAATTATTTAGCTCAACTAAATTTTCATCTCCTGAGTCTTCGTCAGTATCACAATCTTCGTTGGCATTTTCTGGTGGAAAGATTGCTAACTGTTCTGGTAACCACAAAATGTCACCTGTTTCTCCGTCAACAATGCAAGGAATACAATAAACCTATTAAAGTATGGTTCCTAACCGTTTGAATTATTAAACATGCGCACCGTCATCTAAATTTTTTAAATCTTATAGCGTGTCAGGTTATTAGGTTTCTGCCGTCCTTTTAAAAGGGCGGTAGGTTAAAAATGGGTTAATAAATCTGTTAATTAATAACATTCAGTTACTTTATCGCAGAAAGAAATACTATTAATTGCTAGGTTATTAAAGTTGTAGCATTAAGGAATTGTAGTCATGCACAATTAATGCAAACCTTTAAAAGTTTACCGCTAGATTTTCCAGAAAAGTAGAAACAATGTTGGCTTTTATAGTTAATATCCAAATATCTAAAATACGGTAAATACTAAGAGGTATTAAATATGGTATCAGTAGAAAAGATATCAAAAGGGCTTTCTAAAAATCAAAAAATATACAAAAAGTGAGAATTTTAATATTTTGCATAATGTGATCACCAATATACTGAATATATCAATACACTGAACGCAAATATTTTTTTTGTTGTAGAAATGGGCAACATTCTAAAATGTTATTTTTAAGTGTACTATTTTATTCCGTTGCGTTTAGTAATTTGGAAATGGTTACTAAAATTAGGCAATTTTTTAGATAAAATCGTAACTACTAAAAATAGATCTGCATAACCCTATATTAAAATGATCAGCATCTCTTTCGGGCCAATAATATATAGAGTGTTTTATTTAAAAAGTTGTAAGTTTTGTTCGCCTCAGCCACCCTGTATAATGTAAAATATTTTTAAAAAAAGCCACTTTTAATTCAAGATCTCATGCTGTTTCAGTATTTTTGATAAGTTCTTCGATGAGGATGTAATTCTTCGTCCCCGCTTCGTTCGCGGACCTTGAATACTTGTATTTATTTCTGAGTGTAAAATAAAATGCATTATTATTGTTATTATTATTTTCAATTATTGATATATTTTTTATATTAATAGCAATGACGCCTACGGGGTTTAATGGGTTCTTTCAAATTTCATCGACAAGTGATTGTATCAATCGTGAGATCTAAATAAAATAAAAATTGTTTCATACAGGGCGCTTATTAAACCCATAACAATTTTGAAAAATTTCATTGCTTCCAAAAACTTTCAAACATTACTTTAGGGATTAGTTGAACGCACACAATGAACACCATAGTAGCTATTGACAAACCTATATTTTGAATAATTATAGTGTTAGAGCAAGAACTGAAAAACCGTTTCAACTGTATTGTCCCATGTTTTAAAATCCAGCTCAAAATTTATCAAATCATTCAATTCGTATTCGTTTTTATGTAGCAGCGTATTTAAGACATGCCTCTACATAAGATGATCCAACCGCGATATTGGTATCGTACTGATGATCCTCGCAACAAGGTGGAGGCCAATCTGGCGGCCCAGGTAGTCAGGGAATTATTGATTGAACGGCAGTCAAACATGTGGAATGATAGGGTCCAAAGCCTTAGTATGGAGGATAATTCCATCCATAGAATAACGACGACCTTAATAAGGGGTACGCGAGTACCCATATCTCACTTGAAAAATCAGGAAACAGGTGTTATCCCAATCGATGGCAAAGATAAATAAAGCTGAACAGACAAACTTTGTGATCAGTTTAGCGAAAACCCGACAAATGTCGCGTTTCGAGATGTGAGGATCTGAGGGACAGATACAGGTGCAGACGAGATGTCCCTTGACAGCTATAGTCCCACAAGTCACCTTAAACGACATAAAGACCAGTTAGCGTTTTGAATCCTAGAAGGCACCTAACCAACTTTTTTATTTATAACATTTTTTTCGTATCTTGCTTCATTTTTCAGAAAAAATATAAAAATCACTTTATTGCATGTCCCTGGGACAACATAATAAAAAATTGTTTTTTACAGTTTTTTGAAATATTTTGAGTAACAAGAAGAGGCAAACCACTATAAAGTTGATACTTGGTACAGTTTTTAATGAATACAAATGAATCTTTTAAGCTGAAAATTGTTTGTCTAATTTTGCCAGTGACTTGCACAGTGGTAACGCCGGAAATTAAAAAAAAAAACAGAAAAACAAAAATAACACTGCAATAATAAATAATGTTATTTGTTTAATCGAAACAGTTAATCTTTCTCTAATTCAAAAGATGAATTTTTTTTAAGTTCAATTGCTTAATCATAAATAAAAATCACTTTGTTCCATGTGCATGGACAACAATAAAAACAGTTCTCAATTATTTATAAAACATAATTTTTTTTTTTTTTTTATTGATACAGAGTGATTCTTACGTTTCTTTCTTAGAAACGAATCAAGATCTAGATTTAAATCAAAACGGACTGGAGATTATCATGAAGACATGAACGCTGATGTCTTTGAAGACTACTTCCAGTAAATGCTAGATTTTATTCCTCTTAGGTCTGTTATAGTCATGAATAATGCTGCTACCACTCAAGAAAAACCGAAAAAATACCAACGTCTTCTTGGAAAAGAAATGACATTTATTGGCTTACTGTAAATCTGGACCTGAGAATTAAAAGGGCCAATCTCCTTTTTTTCATTTGGCGATGTTAATGCGCAAAAGTTTGATTTTTGCATTTTTGCATATTTTTTCAATTTGTAAATATTTATTATTAAAAGTTTTATAAAAACATAACAACAAGGATTATAGGATTCTTAAATATATGTTTTGACTATGATTTAATTGAAATTTTATGACTTTGATGGAGATTGGCCCTTTTATTTAACTGACATTGGGAGATTGTGCCAATTTTCTATTTAAACCACACAGAATTTAAAATGTTTAGAGGGTAGAACTATTAGGAAATATTAATGTTTTTTTCAGTTTTCAAAGTTAGTTTATTATAGACTACAAAAACAGCAAATACAAAAAAATCATTATTTATCCTTAGTATAAATTAAGGAGGTAGGAACAAAAAAGAAACCTAACTAAAGTATTATTATTACTATGTAAATCATTTTCCTCTTTAGGAGCAGGAAGATTATCAGGATCCAGTCCAGATGAACGTTTAAGATTTTGAAAAAAACGCTTTATTATAATCGCTAACGTAAGGCAAAAGGTCGACCAGGTTATCATATTTTAAATTTGCAATTAAAAGAGGCTGGTCATGAAGAGCCTTTAACTGAAACTGATTCTCAGTGTGACGATTTCGTAGGGACTATTTAATTTTAATCCAAAGTATTGTGTTTCCTTCTTTTTTTCTGTGCACTAAACTGGATTTAAGGACTTTTCCGAAATTAATAAACTGGGTGGGACATCTCCACTACTTTCATTGGTTTCTTTCTATAAACCGACGTTTTAATAAAATTCACCAAATCATGTGGAACTTTGATGTCCATCGTTGTCTCTTTTTTTGCCTTTTCATTGGCAGCATGTATGTTATCTGCCTCCATGTGAATGTGTCCTGGTTCCGAAATTTGTGGTTTATTTCTGCTATTTTACTGCTTACGGGAAGTTTTTTAAGATATGACAAAACATAATTGCCATGTAGATATTTCGGTTTTGTCCAGAACAAGAATAACTATAAAAATTTAGAGTTTCAATATTCTGAGAGTTCAAAGATAAGATACATTTTCGAATGCATGAAGCGATTTCTTGTCCTCCACGACCTCCTACTGTTTTATTTCATAAAATGCAAGTTGCTTCATTTCCGCCTGTATCTGTTTTGTACGTGGTTAGATTATCCACCAATAGCTGCCTTTTGTAAAATGACACGCCGTTTCTAAGGTAAAGAGTTGGCAGGCACTTTTCCAAATGAAACGAGACTGTTACAATACCAAAATCTAAATAGACAAAAATTCTTTGCCTGCATAAACCTATTTGTTTTTATTTATTTAACAATAATTTACCTTGGTCTTTATTGTTAGTTAAATTTAATAATGCCATTAGTTTTCGTGTTCTTTCCGAAAACATTTTAAAATAATCACACACAAACAACAAGCCAACACAAATCAAGTAAAATATTTTTAGGTTATGTTTATTATACAGTGTAAGGGGCCAATCTCCGTGGGTGCGTAGAGTAAAACAGTTGATTAAGGGCCAATCTACAAAATTTCTGCAGATTGGCCGTTTTAAAATTAAGTTCGTTTGGAAATAGGTCCTTGGCCCCAAACAATAAACAGCGAGATTGGCCTTTCTTGTGTACATAGATTTTAACCTGAACACTTGACTAGTGTTAATATCGCCAAAACGAAAAAAATGGAGATTGGCCCTTTTAATTCTCAGGTCCAGAAATAAGAAGCCATTTCATAAAGATATGCTGAAAAGGAGCTACTTGAAGTTGTACAATTGAATAAACCTCTTTGTACGAAATTTGTTTTCGACGAAATCGTTTCAAAACAAAATATAACGATACTTCGTCTTCCGCCATATCATTGTAAATTAAACCCCACAGAATTGGTGTGGGCGCAAGTAAAAGGGTTTATAGCAAGGCATAACACCACTTTTAAAATGAGAGATGTTGGAAACCTCTTGCAAGAGGGAATTGTGGAACATGAAGTAAGTGCGTCGAACATGTGATTGAAATAGAAGAAAGAATATAGGAAGCTGATAACATGCTAGAAAACACTGTAGAGCCCCTTATTATTTCTCTGGAACCCAACAAGGATAGTTCATCGGACTACTTGGAACTTGATGACTAAAATTTAAAAATTAAGTTGTTGTATTGAACATAGTAGGTAGAGTTTTTCCATAAATATTAATATTTATTTCAATTTATCCATTTTTTTATTATTCTTACTTTTATACAGTTTTTATCTACTTAATACTAGAATAATTAATATCTCAACTATCTGCCTATCTCTATAATTATAATCAAGTATAATTATTATTATACCTCCTATTCTAATGAACTACCTGTAGTACTGTCGCTGTCACATTACTTTCATTCACCAAACTCGTCTTTCAATTGTGTGCAAATTTGGGTGACCCTAATTTAGGACCGATTTGGGGTGTATAGGTCTTAAATATCTAAAATTCGAACCTAGCATTGCAATTTGCCTGAAATTTTTAATGCAATCTTTAAGTTGCCCACCCTGCTTAATGGGTCCTGTCATTGCAAATTTACATTTTATTATTCTCTGTAATTAAGCAACAGAGTATAACTAGATATTTAACTTTCAAAATTCCTATTTAACCAATCAAATTTTGTGCACAAACTTTAAATTGGACACCAATTAAAAATCATTCGGTACATGCACTAGAAGAAAAAGTGTACTAACACTGTAAATTCAAGAGTAATAGAAAAAAACTTACAATATTATAACACTTACCATGTATAGTATAGTGGCACACATCTGCTCAATATAATAATTACTCAAAGTTTTACCCAAATATTTCTTCGACATTATCATATTATAGATTATACAACATAGTAATATTGTTCTAACAATGTAATAGCCATAGGCAAAAAATAAGGACCATCCAAATGTCTTCTCTACGGCTTTAATAATAGTCTGCATCTCAAGAAATATTTTTCGACATCTTCGAATGTGTTTTATAAGTAAACATAGGTTATTGTTACAAATATAATTTTTTAACTCATTATTCATATTCCAAAATCTTTGCTTTACAAGACTTAAAATGCCTTCAAATAATAAAAGGAAAGTTGAAACGTAAAAAAATAAACAGTTTCTATACAAAATAAAAAAAATGGGATCAACTTCTTTCCATATAAATGTGGATCGTATATAAGTTATGTGAATTGCAATAATTTTAATTAAATATAAGAAAAATTGACATTTGGTAAACTTCCGTTCACTAGCGTTGTTAATATTCAGAGAAACTTTGGTTTCTAATAGCATGAATCTTTTAAAAATACATAGCCATCGACTTCTTTTTAAAACAGAGTTCATAATTACATTTACTACTGTAAGATAGCCTACAATTGCTAAAAATACCTCCAATATAATAAAAATGCGCTGGTCAACATTAACCGATTCCAGAAGAAAATATATTCTATCAATGACACCAACAATAACCGTGGCAGTAATGCCCATGAACAGAAAAAATACTAAAATACAATAAACAGAAAAATACTTAATAATTCCATTTTTAAAACTGTATGGTGGCATTACTCCAATAATGCTGTAGTAAAAACTAATTGACTGAAATACTAAAATATTGTTCTCTGCGTAATTTATCATTTTTAGTTATTTGCATTAAATTTGCTTGAAGAATAAAACAATACTGCACATAAAATAATGTTTAAGTCAAATATAATCATTAATTAATTACCTACTCACTTTTATCATTAAGAAAACATCTCTTGATGACTGATGGTTTTGACCGTAAACGGTACATTAAGGAATTGAAAATAAATACCTTAACACACTGTTTTAATTAATAAACTACTGCTTTCACTAAATTAAATATGTACTTCAATAGATAGAGGAAATGGGGTAATTTTGAAGGGGGATGGGACTATTCGCCGTCGCCGTTTCGCCGTCGCCGTTTCGCCGTCGCCATTTCGCCGTCGCGACAATTCGCCGGCAGCCGATTCGCCGTGGGCCGTTTCGCCGTCAAATAGAATATAAGTCTATAATTATTACAATTTTTTTATATCTAGCATATACCGAATTGGACCCAAAAAGGTGGATTAGATGCCGTGTTAGCGCTGTTTAACCAATATAAGTCTATAATTATTACAATTTTTTTATATCTAGCATATACCGAATTGGACCCAAAAAGGTGGATTAGATTAGAAACGGCGACGGCTGAACGTCCTAGACCCGAATTCTTCCGCCCTTAAAGTTAAAAAAGTATAGACTAGCTGATGACAGAATTTTGTCTTTAGTAAATAATTTTAGAAACAATAATATGACAGAATATCTCAGAGGTTTAGCGCATAATTATGAAATGTAATAATTTTGTTGTATATAATAATTATAGTATAATATTTGAGAACTTTATTATTGACTTGCCTATGTAGGTATATTTTTATCAAACAATTTTGTTAAAATTTAGCAATATATATTATAACCTTTTTTACGTATTTTATTAATTTCTATTTGACGGCGAAACGGCCCACGGTGAATCGGCTGCCGGCGAATTGTCGCGACGGCGAAACGGCGACGGCGAAACGGCGACGGCTAAATGTCCTAGACCCATTTTGAAGAGTAGTGTGGTTTGAAAAAAAAAATACAAAACAACTAAAAAAACAAGTATAAGGCCAAGGTGTGCTATCCCATACTACTAAATCATTAAACTGCTTAAAACAACTGCAGGGGGCCCCTTTCGTCAAAAATAAAAACGCCGTCATAAAACTCTAAGAACCAACTAACCTGCAGGCAGTTTGAAATACCCCTAATTTAGAATATTCCGGCAGCACAAAATATCGTTGCACTTTAAATAACTACCTTGCTGTTTGGAACTTGCTGGTTATTAATTTAGTAATAATATGTATATGTAAGTATAAATATACAAAATTAAAGCAAATAAAGGTTCTTACAAACGGGAAACTAAAAGGAACTATTTCCAATAATTGTATAGACAGGGTGTTTCTTAACAACGTGCTAATATTTAAGCAGGTTGGGTCCATTTTGAGAAAAAACTTCATATGAACATGTTCTAAAAGTCTTAACTGTTGAACTACAGGGTGCTAAAGTTTTAAGAAAAAAATGTTTTTTTTATGATACCTTTGTTATGACCCTATATATTTTTGTGAAAGGTGGTACGCATTTTCTATGCATCAAAAGGCATTTTCTGCTGTACAACATGATTTTCTATTCTTGGTAGTGGCGTTCGTGCGGGATTTGCAATGAATCATTTAAAAGAGAAAAGTGATACGCCACTGCTTTTTCTTATAAAGTAAAAATTATTTTTGAAATCTTCAATCGTTTCTGAGCAAATCTGGTTTCTTCATTTTGTTTCGTTTGACGAGGGGTTTGGCATAAAAAAATAAAATTTATTCATTTGTATCTCGCTGGACCACTTACGAGAAAAAACAAGTTATGTAACTTTAAGGGCTACGACTTTCGGTAGGTTTGCTTGAACGGTCGCGGCGAGGACCGAAGCTACTCGTCGGGGAGTGGGCGGTGACATAACCTTCCAGGGCCGACGTTCCCGCGTGCCTATTTTGCCAGCTTATGTGTTTCGATAATTCGATTCGCATTCAGTGCTTATTAATCATTTATTTGTTGCGGGCGCACTTACGATTTTCAATATGGAACATTATAAATATGTAAGAAAACGGATTATACGTTTGTCCTTTAACGGGAAAATAGGTTTTGCTAAGAGAACAAAAAATGTAAAATTCAATTACTATGTTTACGAAGATACTAAATAATAATGTTATGAGTAAGAATTCTATTCTTATAGCACGAATAAGGAGAAACCTGTTGTTATAGTAACACCCAGATGCTATTTAGTCACAAAAAAAACAATAAATTGGATTAGTTTTAAAAATATAACCCGAAAATAGCATTCATTTCGAGAGAGAATAGGAATCTATTATTTTTTGCAAGTGTTTTGCTCTGATTGAGTAATCAAAATAAAAAATAAAAATTACTCAATCAGAATGGGGTGGACTGTATTTTAAAAATAGGGGGGCTGGTTCAGGTTATTTTGACGCGAAAAGGATTTCCCAGACATTCATCAATATACCCGTCTTCTTGCTTTTATGTAATATGTAGTAATATGAAAAAATGTAATTGAAAAAAGAGAAATAGAATCTCGACTTACCAAGGGGTAAATTGTGGGACTTCCAAATGGTGGAACCAGAGATTCTTTCACATTGGCAATGGGCCCGAATTTCGATGCACTGCTTTGTCGCGTACATCAGTACATCAGTACGTATTCTCGAAAAATCCTCTAGTAGTATCGCATTGCCCTTTATTCGCACATAGCATTTGCGCCGTAGGTACTATCGTCGTTAGGATAGCGGGATAAAAAGGACAATGTAGGAAAAAATGGGATTTTAGTTTGTCGAGTATTGACTGATTTTATAATAAAATAAGTATAATAAAATTATTTGAATTATAAACAAAAATTGAAACGAGTTTTAAATGCAAATACTTAAACGAATGAATTTTAGTAAATTTTAGTAACAATGTAATAATAATTAAAAATATAGAAAATGGAGGCGGGACGTAACAGCAAGGCTTTTTTCTAATACTTTTCTCAATTTCTTGAGAAAGTTTATAATAAAAACAAAAAGAATTCAATAGAAACAAATGATTTATTAGAGCTTTTTTTACATGTTAACCATTTTTACTTTTAAAAAATCTCAGAGATTCAAAGCCTATTAATTTTCTAAATAGGCAAAGGTTGCTCTTTTGTTTTTGTCTAGTAGTGTGTAGTAGGTAGGTACATATTTTAAGCCTCAAGGCATGCCGCATAGAGCCGGCATTTTTTACTGAAGTTTTTATACAGAAGAAAGAAATGTGAACAATAATGTTATATTTGTGGCGCTTACTTTACCTAATACTGCGAATTTCCCTGTTACTTGTTTTCACTGGCACATATAATATAGACATAATATTATAGTAATAATAATTTAATTATATAGAGTTATAAATGTATGACTAAAAAAAATCATTGCCAGTTGTGACACTAGTCCAACAAAATACTATGAACGTACCTAAACATTATTGTTGTGGTGTTTTGTGTAATATATAATTGCACAGACAGCATATCACTTTATTTATTAGGTAGGTATGTAAATTTTAAAAAATTAGAACCATAGTTTTAAACGATTGTCTTTTTTTAACGGACGGTTTGTGAATTTGTTGAATTTGTCTCAGACTGATATAATATTAGTAGTCTCTATACAATAACAGCTGCTAAACTTTTGACATAGTTTGGGCATATTGCATTTAAAATATTAAATTTGCTTGTATAATAACAAAAAAGTATCTATATTATGGGGACGAAAGGAAAATCTGGTGGAGAAAGACTTTTTGCTTTCATCTCCATACTTTGAACTCCACTTGAGCATGGGCTATTTCTTCAAAATAAAAGTATATACATATACAGTGTGTCGCGCTACACCCTAATATCTCAGTTATTAATAATAAGATTTTCTTGAAATTTTGGTGGTAATTGTATGTTGGAAAAATGAAATATTTGGCATAGTGAACATTTTTATTTACCATTGGTGGGGTAAAAAATGCGTTTTTTTTTGGAAAAGGATATTAGGGCTTATTTAAGATAACTGTTTCTATCAGATTAGAATCAGCATCCCAAAAACCTCTTCATTCATATTTTCAAAATCTCAATTACCCTAATTACGATATAGGTTTTTTCAAAATTGAAGATACGCGCGCTCTGTTACCGTTGGCATGCTGACCTGTTTTGTTTTTAAACAAATGAAGAATGAGTGCTTTAAAACAAAAAGTTTTTGTTTGACATTAAATACTTCGTACGAATTGTCAATAAGTGAAGCGGTGTTACGTAACTGTTAATAGGATGGCACAAAACCAAAGAGTAGTTCTCACAATTGGAGAAAAAGTAGAAATTATCCGCTTATTTTGTAATAATGAAAGATCTACGCGTCAGGTTCCTGGAATATTCAATGAAAGGCATCAGGATCGAGCACCAATTACTTACGATACCGTTGCCAAAATCAACAGATTGTTCGCAAGGACTGGAGCGGTTTTCAAGACAAGACCAAGGAGGTACAATTTGAATCAAAGACATTATTCAGACGACGAACGTATCTTAGCAGAATTTCGAAACAACCCAAATGGTAGTATAAGGATAGTAAACTAAAACTTCGATGTGAATATTTCTGTAAAGTAACACATTATAAGAGATATATGCATATTATAAAGATTAATAACTGCTGAGAATCGAAATTGTGTGAGAATCGTAGAATATTAAGCAGTAGCTTTGAGTACAAAATGGCTATTATAAAGTGACAATGGCGCGAGATGTGAACATACTTTTATCGTTTTTACTGAAAATCATCTCTTTTATAAAATTTGTATATTCTTCTCACAGAAAACAAAACCAAAAACTACAACATGTAGGCATTGACAAACCCTATGATACTGCTAATTTTGGAAGCATCATTAAACTTATTCTTAAACACGTTTTAATCTGCAGACACGACTAACCACCGAAAATTACATTAAGGTTTCAGCATAGAATAATTAATAAAGGCTCCAAAATCCCCGAGTCCGTCCGCATATAGTTGGCCCCGCCTTCCAGCGTGAAACGTGCGATTGCGGTAAGTTTCGCCTTGAAATCCGCAAGAGGTCGGTAGCCGACGGCCGTATTTTGAAAACGGAGGGGAAATGATTTAGACAAACTTATTTTTTTTTTTCTTTAATTCGTTTAGTTTGGTTGTAAAGAAAATGGTAATAGGCATGCCGATGCGGAACGTTTTTTAAATTTTTTTAATGGTTTATGAAAAAAAAATTGAGTACGTCGACCCTAGGTCGTCTAAAAAAAAAGTGACAACGCATCGGCGTATATTAATATTTGCCTATATATTATCCCAAATTTTAAATCCATTGGACTATAAATAAACTCACAATTCATTTTCTGCTATGTACCGTCCACAACCGTAGCCCTTAAACAATACTTTATTTACGAGAATCATTTTTAGACGGTAAAATTATGAATATATAGTAATCTAAATACATTTTGGGATGCTAACACAAAATTACCATGATCGCACAAAAAAATAAATTAAATGAGATGTTGAAAATGTCCACCTCCTGCAAATATGCCTGTGGTCCTCCGCGACTATTGTAATTTTAGTTTAAATGTTCGCACGCCACAGCACTGAAGTGCGCTGGCGCCTCATCGTGCATAAACCACAGTCGATTTCTTACTAAAATGGAAACATCTTCCATTAAAGCTGGCAATTCCTCTTTGGGAAACTGCCGCTAATTTATTTCCATTCAACCTCTCATGAAGAAAATAGGGTTCAATTAAATAATCACGGCATATTCAGGCCCACACGTTAACGGAAAACTGCTCCTGGTGACGGGATTCCAAGATTGCGTGTGGGTTTTTTTTTGAGCCCAAAAATGATTATTGTGAAAGTATTAGATGGCGTTTCTAGAAAAATTGGCTTCATCGGTGAATAAAATTTCTGTGTCAAATAATGCATTTTCAATTACTTTTTAAAGAAACCATTGGCAAAATTTTATCTCTAATGGAAAGTCGCGTGGGAGTGGAGCCTGAGCACGATAGATATAGTAGGGATATAATAAAAAGTCAATGATAATTTTCCAAACAAGAATATGTGAGATATTCAAATTGTTTCCAATTTTTGGTGTACTTAATTCAGGATCTTCCTCGACTGAATTAAAAACCGCTACCCCAATTTCCGGTGTTCTTACAGTACGTTGTACTCCTTTTAGATGAATGTCTGGTTTAAAACTTCCCTTTTCGCACAACCTTCTATGAATGTTTGAAAATGTTTATGCATCTGGAATATTTCTATATGGAAAGTGGTTTTCGTACAACCGTCTGCCTTCCAGTGAGTTACCAGCAGCAAGCCCATACATGTAATGCATATCTACAAACTCAGAATTCGTAAAATGAACCATGTTTATTTAATAATATTATTAATTTTAATGACTTAAATACGTAACAACTAAACTAGGTAGACAAGTGTCAAAACTGTTTATGTTTACAGAACAAAATCTGCTTCTTACCTACTAATACGTTTTTAATCCTTGATAATACCCAATTTTATAACAACGTGCAAATGCAAAAAATTTTTATGCGAAAACCATGTCGAACGAAACAAAATGAAGAGACCACATTTGCTTAGGAAGAAATGAGGACTTCAAAAATAATTTTTACTTTAAGAGAAAGCAGTGGCGTATCACTTTTCTCTTTAAAATGATTCGGTGCAAATCCCGCACAAACGCCACTGGCAAGACTAAAAAATCATGTTGTACAGAAGAAAATGCCTTTGGGTGCATACAAGACGCGTACCACGTTTCAGAGAAAAGCACAACTCTGGGAGGAATACAAATCCTGTAAGAGAAGCCTTCGAAAAATTATATCCAAATCAAAAAAAGATAAGTGGAAGAAACTTATAGAGAATCTAGACAATGAAATTTTCGGGCAAGCTTACAAAATTGTTGTACACCAGATGAAGGTACCCTACCCGAGAGTATGACTAACTGCAGAGCAAAAGACGCATATCTTCAGAGAACTATTCATCTCGGATGACCCAGGAATCGGATCCAGTTACAGACCGGAGGAAACAACAACCAGAGCAAACTGCACACCCATACACCGAGATGAACTCCTAGAGGCATGCGGAAAACTTAAGAGCGGAAAAGTGCCGGGACCGGACGGCATCACCCCGAGACAGTTAAGTTAGCCATAGAAGAATTTCCAGCCTACTTTCTACAGGTGCTAAATAACTTAATAAAGAGAAACGAATTCCCAAAGAGATGGAAAGCGGCGAAGCTAGTGCTCATCGAAAAGCCAAAGAAACAAGAACTGGACGAAACAAAGTACAGACCAATATGCCTCCTCGACGCAATCGGGAAACTGTATGAAATCGTGATAAAAACCAGGCTCCATAATGAAATAGAAGAGCGCGGCGGCCTCAATGACCGGCAATATGGATTTCGAAAGGGCTGCACGACAGTAAACGCGATAGAGGATATACTAGGCTGCATAGCAGCAGGACGGACACAAGGTAGAACATGGGGAGGTATGGTCCTCTTGGACATAAAAAATGCATTCAATATGGCATCATGGGTACACATAATAAAGAAACTGGGAGACCGGAAAATTAGACAGTATCTCTTGAACATAATAAGGTCGTATCTGAGTCAACGCACGGTATACCTGGAAAAAGATCAAAGGGAGAGCGTGGGGTTAGGGGTTCCCCAGGGATCGGTCTTGGACCCAATCCTCTGGAACATTCTCTACGACGATGTAATGAATATTGAACTACCGCGGGATGCAAAAATAATGTGCTACGCAGACGACCTGGCAGTGGTAGCAACTACAAAAGAGAGAAGAGAGCTGGAACAAAACATCAACATCGCACTGAAGAAAGTATGCTTTTGGATGAAAAGAAGCAAACTGAAAGTTGCCCCGGAAAAAACAACAGCGGTGGTCTTTACAAACTCTCCAAAATACAAGGCCGTCAGATGCGATATCGAAGATCGGAAAATCGTCCCAAGCAGGACCGCGAAGTATCTAGGCGTCATACTACACGGAGTACCATCCAACTGCCCGCCGCTTATAAGATACGCAACAGAGAAAGCCATGAAAGCTATGAAAAAACTGAGCATCCTGCTGACCAACATCGGCGGCCCAAGAGACGACAAAAGGAGGGCCATGGCCAAGGCCATGCAAGCCATAATATTATATGCGGCTCCTATATGGGCCAGGCAGAAAGCCAGCCAAGGATAGCGAGAGAAATGCTGATAAAAGCGCAGAGAATAATGGCTCTAAGGATCTGCTCCGCCTACAAAACGGTCAGCGGATGCGCGGCAATGGTAGTGGCTGGACTGCTGCCGCTACATATACTAGCAGAGGAAAAAAAACCTGTTTAAGCGCCCACGGCCAATAGACAACGACACCAAAAACACAGAAAGACATGCGTCAATAGTAAGGTGGCGAGGAGAATGGGGCAACAACACAGAAGGAGGCCAAATCACCAAAACACTGATCCCACTGATAAGATCATGGGCGGAACGCAGACACGGAAGGGTTGGGTACCACATCACACAGTTCCTGACAGGAGATGGTAGCTTTGGAACATACCTGACCAAAATCAAAAAAAGAGACAGGGAGACGTGTCCGTATTGTGGCGACCCTAGGGATGATTGGGCTCAAACGCTCTTTAATTGTGAGAGGTGGCATCAGTGGAGGCTGACAGCCGAAATTACGGTAAATGCAAGACTGAATGAGAATAACCTAGTGCCATTAATGCTGGACGACAGAGAAAACTGGGCAGCCATAGAAACCCTAATGGTTAAAATCATCACCCGCAAGGAGGCCGACGAAAAGACAGAAATCAGGGATAAACATTGAACAGAAATCGGTACTAATGGTACGTTTCAACGAACGATTCTAGTACCGAAACTTGTAGCGAAAAGGTTGGTTTTTTAGTCGGTATTTAGATAAGAGCTATGAGTCCGACAGTACTACTGATACGTCACACAACATCAAGGATGTAGTCTGCATAAATGCATTTTTCCGACCAAAAAAAAAACAAAAAGTACCACGTTTCACAAACATATATAGGGTCATACCAAAGTTATCATAAAAAAAAAATTTTTCTTAAAATTTTAGCACCCTGTAGTTCAATAGTTAAGACTTTTAGGGCATATGTTCATATGAAGTTTTTTTCTCAAAATGGACCCAAGAATAACCTTCTTAAATATTAATATGCTAACAAACACCCTACGAACGTAGAGAATAAAATGGCCGCCATTGTGATCACAATTTCGCATGACAACACTGAATTATCTAAGTTCTCTGGTCTGTTTGTAACAGGAACTGTCAATCTAAAAGCGTACTCATACCTAGCCTTACTTATTTATTATTTTATTCCCGCTTTGTCATCGCGGGTTTGACTGACTTCTCAAGTAACGAGATAACTGAACATTACAAAAAGAGTCGGGTTAATGAATGTCGGTTTTTTAAAAAAACACCACCTATTTCAGACGATAAGTACAAACACATTCGTACACCTACAATATCCTTAATCCGTAATCCAAGAAAGTTCATAAAAACTTATATAATATCCTTCCTAGTCCACTCTTGAAGAAGGTTTAGATTTTCTAATGCAAGTTTTTAATCACAATTGTAATTAGTGCATTATAAGTCTAAACATAATAGTTTCCAAGATATCGACTTTTGAAAAATGACATTTTTGAACTTTGACAGCTTTTAGCTTTTTAATGGGACGTCTTAGAGAAAAACGGTTTGCATGCCCCTGTCTTACTTTTCTATTGTCTCCACAAAAATGTAAACTTTTGTTAAACCGAATATAACTCGAAAGCCGGAAATATGGTACTTCCGGTTAAACTTCAAATTTATATTTTTAGGTAGATAATAAAAAAGTAAAATAGGGACATGTAAGCCCTTTTGCTCCTAGACGTACCGTCAGAGGGCTAAACGCTATCAAAGTTCAAAAATGTAATTTTTTAAAACTTGATATCTCGGCAACTATTATGTTTAGACTTATTAAAAAATAATTGCTCTTTTATGCAGAACTCAAAAATAGAAAGTTCAGTTCGCTATACTTTTTTGAGCCACCCTGTACAATGTAAAATATTTTTAAAATATGACATTTGTAATTCCATATTATACAACGTACTGTATGTTTGCTTTAAAATTCATATTTTTCAAAATAATCAGAAATTAATGATTGCTTGATTATTTTTATTTTTTTTTATAAAATCCAGATTTACGATTTAATAGTAATTGAGAAATATTTGTAGACTTGTCAAAATTATTAACATTATTAAAAAAGTCTCTCAAACTTGCGCAGGCTTCAGATGGGCTTGATATTTTCGACACTGGAGCAAGTTCAGGTTCTTCTTCCTCTGTCTCAGGGTAGGGATTAGGTTAAATCGTTTCTTGGATCTCTTCAATACACTGAATGATAGCAACGAACATTAACAAGACAAGAAGGGTCACACTCTGTCGGAACTTTGATGTCCTGCTTACACAAGCGCGCCGACGATGTCGATAAATTCCTGAGGCAGTGTCCCTGTTCATGCTTATACGAGGTTGATGCAAACGGCTAGCGATTAAAACGAATAAACGAGGGTGACTTAAAAACATCTAGTAATAATTTTATTGTTATTGTGTCCTATTCTGCTTTGTGTGAATTAAAAGAAAAATGGGGAAATCGTCAGGTTATTTAATTGGTAGATCTTAACATAATTATAAAAAGTACTGCTAGTAAAAATTAAGGAAAAAAGGAAAGTTTCTTCCAAAAGTAACAATGTAGTAAGCTACAAACGAGATTAGTAGGTATAAAAATTAACAATCAAATATTTGCAAATGCTAACTGAAATAGGTACTTATTCTAATTACCTTATTAAATAAAATATATACAGGTTGTTTCAAATTCGAGGCCATCAAAGAGTACCTACTTACTTAACAGTAAAATACGGGTAGGAGTAGTTATACTCTGGGAAAACGAATTATCGCGATTTGTATGGAAAATTGTGAAAATCGATAAACGAACAATTCTAAGCCAAAGGCGAGTTAAAACCTCTGAATTGCTGTTCGATGCCTTTTACAAATCTAGTAGCCCGTTAATAACTAAATTAAATAATGTATTTAAATGTTCTGAAATAAAATTTACCGGCCGCTTTTTAAAGATGTTTTAAGATATTTAATTTTATGTTAGGTTTTATTGATTGTTTCAAAGAATATCTTTTTTTTATATCCCGGTTAGCAAATTTAATTGTAAAATAAATACGCACCCTAATATATAGGTTTAAAAAATATTTATGAGGAAACTCTTTACAAGGAAGTGTAAATAGTACATTTTCATATAATATCTTAAGGGTTGCTCCAACGTTCTCGTTGCAACTAATTTTATAAAAATTTTCAACAAAAATTATTTCTAGCTGTTTGACATATTCTACAATATTACTAGGAGGTACATTTAGACCTCCATAGTTTTTAGAAGTCGAATATGCTTTATGCTCTAGAAATACAGCAGCTTCTTTTGGTAATGTCTTTTCATCATTATACTTTGTGCAAGCACTACAAGAGTGTTGCAGCAAGCATTTCCTTAATAGATACCCTGTAATGTAAACTATAGCATTTCCGTCCGTACTAGAAAGATTTCTATAGTCGCATGTAAAAACTTTTAAAGAACTATTATTTGTCAATATAGGTACATCGATATTTTTATATTCCTCTAGAATATCAGGAGTTACATTAAGCAAAACTGTATTAATATCTTTGATACAATTGGAACCTTCAACCTCATTAAAATATTTTAGAGAAAATAATTTCTTGAATGCCCTACAAAATTGAATTGGGGTTGGATTTCAAGGATCCCAAGGCCTGCTTCCAACGTTGACATCTAAAAATATTAGTAACAACTTTATCGCGAATACCTCTAGATCGTCATATGAACAGAAAAGTCACATAAAATTCAAAAGATAACACAACTTTTTATTATTATTTATTATAATATAATAATAATATTTACATTTTAAATCAAAATGGGCATTCCAAATACTTTACTTACCTACTTTCGTCTTTGGGGCAATGAAATAGTGATATTTGTGACCCTTCTTGAGTACAACATCCATCCACGCAACAGATTCGTGGCATTTTATTGCGGAACCAAACACAAAACACTACGTAAATGTTTATTTTATTTTTAAAGGAATTCACTTACGCCGACACATAAAGACAACTGGTACATATCTCTACGACGGACAACCTGTTAATGCATATCGCGCGTCGGGGGCTTACGGTGCTCTAGATACAGTAGCATCCGATATTCGAGCGAGATAGGCATAACGAGGGGAGGAGCTTGGAGTGATCCTTCTTGTCTCTTGTTAATGTTCGTTGATGATAGTCAATTCTGCACTTTCTGTTGGCAAATCGTTATCAATAAAGGCAACTTGTCTCAAGGTCACAAATGTGTTCTTAATGTTAGGAAACTGTTGTGCGAGCGGAATATTATCTTCTTCTTCGAAATCGTCAATATTGTCTGTATTACACATAAGTCTAGCTTTCATAAAGTATTTTTTTATTGTCACTGGGGACAAATTGCGTCAGGCCACCGAAATCCATATTAAGGCGTTGATTGTGGTAATATCATTTTCGATTTCTTGACGAGGACAACCACTGTATATATATGTTAAAAGCCTCTTAATAAGGCAGCTTCTGTAGAGCATTTTGAAATTCTGAATAATGCCTTGGTCCAAAGGTTGGCAATTGGGTGGAAGAAAAATAAGTTCGACATTATCTAGTGTAATCTTGAAATAAGACGTTGCATTATCGAGAAACAATACCACTCTTCTATTCTGCTTCTTCATCTTGGTATCAAATCTGTGAAGCGATGCTATCATGATGTCTGCTGTCATCCACACTTTCTTGTTCGAGACTCATTGGAGAGGTAACTTATCGATATGTACGCTCTTAAAACATCGAGTATTTTTGTTTTTGCTTATTATAGTGGTTCTTCCTTCTCACCTTCCATATTTACAGAGAACAGACATGCAAATCGTTGTTTTGCTGTTTTTTTTTTCAGTACACTTGTCATCTTTCAATGCACATGTTTATGTTGGGCAACTTGTCTCAAGGTCACAAATGTGTTCTTAATGTTAAGAAACAGTTGTGCGAGCGGAATATTATCTTCTTTTTCGAAATCGTCAATATTGTCTATATTACACATAAATCTGGCTTTCATAAAGTATTTTTTTATTGTCACTGGGGACAAATTGCGTCAGGCCACCGAAATCCATGCACGATAGTAGTCTCATCTGCATTAAATACGTCCCTTGAAGCATAATCCTTTAAAATGGGTAATAGCCTTCTTTCCATTCGATCCATTCGATATAGATATCGGCTGATTCGCCACATATTTTCTTAAAGGTAATATAGTGCCGATGATGGAATTTTTTAAATCATCCAGTTTATGCCTTGAATTTATCCAGTCCTAGACATTAAGTAGATTCGAGGGCTTTTGCTTGAATTATGGGCCCAGATACCGTTAAGGGCTTGTTTCGCGCCTAACAAAACCAATTAAAAACAACTTGTTCACTGCCAGTCCTTCGGTTTTGGGAGATTCTCTATGTTGCTCACCGTTGCCAACTTCTTGAAAGAAATCTATAACTTCTGTTTATTTTGAAGCAACATAGTCACTTGGGTCTTACCCACACACACACAATTTTTTTTCACTATCCTCGATTATTTCAATTTATGCCCTAAAAGAAAGACATTTCCTTTGTCCCGCCAAATATTTACGTTAGTCCCAAAACACACAAGAACTGCTCAGAACAAAACTACCGATTTATCAGCCTTTAAAGCATATTGAATGGATTCGCCTGCAATAAAGTAATAAGTGTATGTACCTATATTTCTTAAGAATTGTCGGGTCGGGTTTTACTGCCCCTAATAGAGGGTGTTATTAGCATAAATGCTTACTAAAAATTCTGATGATGAGTGCCTGCGGTCGTTTAACAGATGGGCCGGTAAAAATCCAAAAAAACAAATCCAAAAAGTAATTACATACGAAAGTATTTTTTTTAGTAAAATAATATTAACAGTTCTTCCAAACAATAAAAGTTTCATTGAAAGCATGGATATTATGACATTACTGAAATAAGATTTTTTAAGAATACATTCTTCAAAGACCAAAAACCAAATAAAATACCGTATTTTTAAATGCTTAAAAATCCATTGTTCGGATTCACAATATTGACAAAGAGTACATACTTTTTCTTTTAATCGAAAGTGTATTTTTTTTATTCGGATCTTCCTCTAATAATAATTTTTTAGGCGTTTCTTTCAGAACTGCAGTTTTTCCTCCTTGCCCGCTGATATTTTTTTGTTTGTTAAAATATGCTTCTGGAAAAGGTCCTATTTGTTCGGGATATACTTATTTCTTTTTTGAGGTCACAGAATAGACTTATGCTTTCGAGGTGGAGTTATATGTGTTATAACGTCTGATGACGAAGACTCTGCAGGTAAAGGTGAAGCAAAATGTGACGTAGCTCTTGATGTAAAAGAGGGCGGTGAGCTAATATCCACAATGATATTTAATGTAGACGGTTGGTTCACAGCTGAATTGACTGAACTTATTTGGTAAATGGTGATCCCTAGGATTATTTTCTTTTAAAGGCCCATTCGTCACGATGCTGTTTGCAAAATGATCTTTGGTAAAAATTGCCTTTTTAAATGGCCAATTGCACATGCAAACCCAGCTGACTTTAGGGGTTATAGCTGGTGGCAATACATTTTTACAAAGCCAGGAATATTGTAAATAGTCAGTCTTCTTCCTGGGTTGTTTCCCATCCATTGATCACATTCGTTATTATAAAATCTTTTAAAGTGCCCTAATACTGTGCGGTCAAGAGGCCGCAACATACAGTGTGTCCACGGATTGACTATCGAAGAGGAAAAACTTTTTTATTTGTGGGTTCATGAAAAAAAGTTATTTTTCATGAAAACTCCTGCTTGTTCTCAAACGACCAAAAAGCATATTATTTTTTCAAATTTATACCGGGTGTTCACAATTTAGAAAAATATAAAAAAAGCTAAGAACAAAGTACCCTTATGTGTAAAGATAGGATAAAAAATAATTAGTAAAAGTTGTTGTGGTTGGAAACCTACGTCTCATTACCAAGTTTTGAATTATTAGCTAAATGTACAGAGACCGGTTAAAAGTTCCAACTCATAAAATATGATTTGATTTAAATTAACGCATTTTGCAAATTAGTTAGTCTTTAGAAGGTATTATTCTGTAAAATCCTAATCTTTATACGAGGATTTGTCGAAAACGGCTAAGTAACTATCCATATTATTGAAAAACCAAAACGTTTTAAAATAAAACCGTGCACTATTCTTAATTAAACGAATTTATTAGAGAACGAATGAAGAGTAAAAAATTTTCTTAAACAAATGTAAGTGAAAAAAGGCAGGTTAGCAGCAAAAAAAAACTATTCAAAGGTTTCTCCACCAACCTCCTCGCATCGTTGGACTTTCTTAATAAATGCTTTATATGCGTTTCGTATCTCTTGCAATGGGATAGCTTGAATCGCTTCTCTAGTTCTAATTTTTAAATTATCAAGATCAGGTTCCAATTGAGATGCATACACTATCTGGGTAAGGTAGCCCCACAAGTAAAAATCCATTATTGTAAGGTCGGGACTTCTTGGCGGCCAAGGAATTGGTCTATATCTCCCAATCCAGCGCTCCGGAAACTGTCGATTTAACCATTCCCGCACAATAACAGTGGAATGCGCAGGATGACCATCTTGTTGAAAATATGTAGTTCGCCTGTCAATAAGTGGCATATTATTTAAATAAAAAAAAAATAGTATTTAGCATTTCTAAATAACTATGCTGATTCATATTTGCTTCAAAGAAGTACGGTCAACAAGTATAATCTCCAAAGATTCTAGACCAACGTGAATCGTTTCCTGCGCAAACGCACCGCTCGCAGAGCGCCATAATGAATTAATCCAGCAGTGCTGTACCCTATCATAAAAAATAATGTCAATATTCTAAAAGTTGCCCCAGAAATATGGGAGGGCGGAGTCAAAATATACCTAACTTTTTTTTTTATTTATTTTTGTACTTTTTTGTCACAAATTGGAAAACTTTAACGCAAAAAAAAAAGATACTCTTAGTAAGATATGATTAAAAGCATCGTTTTCTAGTTTAAAAACTACCTGGCAGGCAAATAAGACAACTTTACCCACATTTTAATGGTTTTTAGAATCTCGTTTATTAAAAATGTCACTTTTTGACATTCGTGTATTTTTGCACTTGCTTAATACAATAATTCTGGTATGCAAGATAATTTCTTGATCGATTTATCTAGAGAAAATGACGCCCCAAATAATGTCCAACTTTCTGTCGCCACTTTTAGATTATCGACATTCTAAGCATAATAGTTCTCGACGTGTAATGCTTACTAGAATAACTAAACTTTAAGTTCTCTACTGGTTTGGAGAACAGAAAGAAAAAAACATCTTTAGGGTCCCCCACTTGAGACTCTGTAGCGCGGCTATGGGGGATATAAGACAAGATGTTACATGACCTTCGGACCCTATTTTGGCCCGACCTAGCCGATCCCTAATTATTGACTATACCTTTTAAAACACCCTGTATAGGTAAAACTAAAGAAAAAGTCGACCCCCTGTCTAAGTCCGGTGTTTACTGTTTGCGTTGTGGTGGTTGCTAGGCTATGTAGGACAATCAGGACCGAAAATATCAACCAAAGTCTGTGAACATTTGTAGACAAATACCAATACGCTGATATAACTAACACGAAATTTGCAAACCATTTGTCGGAGTCAAGATATCAGTTCTCAGTGCCAGAAAAAAAAGTTAGATTTACTAGAAAAGCTTAATTATCCGGTCAAAGTAGACATTTCAATTTACGATAATTCACATAGAGCGGTAAGTTGGTACAGATTTTGGGAATATTATTACAAATAAGATACTAAAAGTCCCCACCGACCCCACATCTGCAAAAAAAGTTATTCAAGGGCAAAGGTAAAAAAAAATGGTTTCTCCAATTTTTCCGGTAAACGGTAAGATTTATCATAAAAATAGATCAAACAAGAGTTGTAGATTGTAGGCTATGAAATTGTCTACAAAAATTGTTCTTATCCTTTTTTTTTAAGAATCACCATTCCTGGGATATTGCGATTCAAAAGTTGAAGAAGTCGTATTCTATAATATGCACACATTTCCGCACCACCTGTGAGGTAGTGTACTCGGCGCATTTTTTTAACGTGGTGTCCCCGGTAGGCATAGTCCACGATCTATTCTGACTAAGTTTTATTAAAAAATATTGCATTAACTAAATAGTGGTCCTATTGAAGATGATTTAAATCGCACGAATTATTGTTAGTTTCGGGAAGATGTTATTCTGACTGATAATCTTTAAATGCCGCTTCAACAGTTATATCTTCTTCGCTTCCTTCTTCTTCTAGCTGGATATGTGGAAAAGATGCATCAGTAGTCTCCGCATCGATATTATCAAAATCTTCATTGGTTGAAGTTTATTCAACATTGGAGCAAGCCCGGCCTTGGCAATTAGTACATACTGGTAAACAAAATAACTTCACTATTTTACAGTTACATTTTGCACTACAACCCTTTTTGCAATTGCAAAAGATGGTGTTAAGAAGTGTTACAGTTTGCATTTCATAAGTTTGATTATCTATGTTAGGTTATCGGTTTTAAGTTGTTAAAATACATATGTAGACTCTCACCTTAAACATTAATTGCTAACTAAGTTACCTGTAATAGCCATAATTTTCATTATGTTTAGTTTCAAACCTTCGTTGATGTTTATATTCCAGGAATGTTTTGTATCTTGCAAGACATAGCCAAGTGGATTGATTTCTTCTGTTTCTTATTTGATACTACTTGCAGACAGGTTTGATTTCAAATCTTTGTTCTAATTGATTGGTAATTGATAAAAACAAGTTATCTATAGAAATAATAATAAGGGTGAAACATGTAACCCTTAAGTTTATAAGTATAAATATACAAGGAATTTTATGAGACGCTGACTTTGTGCTTTATTGATTTTTGTTGGAAAGCGTTATTTAGTAAAATAGTTCAGGTACATATTATATTATATTTAAGATTAATATACTTACCATGTATAGCATAATGGTAAGCATTTGCTCCAAATAATGTACTTTCAGATCTTGACCCAAATATTTTTTGGATATTATGATATTATACACAAGAATATAATATAACACCGTTCTAACGAAGTAATAGCCATATCCAAAAAATAATGACGCACCATATGTCTTATCGATAGCGCTAGTAATTATCTGCATTTCAAGAAACATTTTACGGCATCTTCGTACACGATTTATAAATAATTTTAGGTTCTTATCATAAATATAATTTTTTAACTCGTTATTGATATTCCAGAATTTTTCTCTTGCCAGACTTATTAGGCCTTCAAAGGATAACAGTAAAGTTGACGCATAAAATAAGTAACAATTTCTGTACCAAAGAAAGCAAATAGGATCTGCGCTTTTCCATATAAATACAGCTCTTATGTAAGTTACGTGGATAACGATAGTTTCAATCAAAAACGTCAAAAATCGGATTTTCGCATACTTTTTCTCCATCGCATTGTTGCTGTTCGGGTTGACTTTAGTTTCTAATAAAATAAATCTTTTAAAAATAGATTTCCATTGATTATTTCTTAAAACAGAATTCATCATTATATTAACGATTAAAACGTAGCCAATCACACCCAAAAGAAGTTCCAATATGATAAAAACGCGCTTGCCAACATTTACGGATTGCAGGAGAAAATCTACTCTTTCAGTAATACCAATGATAGCTAAAGCGGTTATTCCTATTAATAAAAATGTTATTAAAATGCAATAAGCACGAAAATACTTTAGCGTTTCATTTTTAAAACTATATGGTGGCATTGCTCCAAAGGCACTATAATAAAAATTCATAAACTGAAAAACAAAAATGTTATTTTCTACGTGTTTTAGCATTTTTAAAGATCTATTAAAATGGTTGGAATATAAAAGAATACTGACTAATATGCGACGACAACCAATATTCTAAATTACTCGCTTTATCATTAAAACAAAAAAGTTAATTAGTTGAATGGGTGTTTTGCTATGACAGGTCGATTACCAAACAGTTAGTACTTATCCCTTTATCAACTCATATACAGTGCGACCAAAATGAAGTCAAATCTATTGTTGGATTTGTATCAACATGCAAAACTATTAAGGGCCCGTTTAAATTAATAAGGGAGTAAAGTCTGTTCAGAGATATAAGAAAGCGACTAACTGATCCCTATTAGGAGAGACCCGGGCCAGCTGTAAAATTGAAATATTGCAGAACAGGTCCGTATTTTGCTTAGAATTTAATCATGGTTTATAAAAGAAATAAGTAAGACATTAAATAATATTTTATTTATGTTTAAATGTGAAATTACAAGTTATTTTATTAATAAAAATTATATTTATGATTACAAAAATATACAAATTATTCGGTACTTTGTAACGAAGTTACAAGTTTTTCAGTCATTTTTGCATATTTAAATAGAGCTCCGAATCAATTAAACGAGTTTTGTTTTAACTCCGCTTTTCTACAACAGAAAATTTTGATTTTTGGGACAACCGGTATAATTATAATTTTAAAACAATATGCAACCACCAATTTAATTAAATTAATCCATTAAAGCAATTAAGCAACCGCCTTATTCAATTAAAATAATTCCGTTAAAACTTAGTCAAATGCCGCCCAGTATATTCAGCTCGATGATAGAATCGCGCTCCAGCGGCCGGAGAAATACGGCGCAGCCTGGAGGGAGTACCGGGGCCCAGCGAGTCCAGCTGAAAAGCAGTACCGATGCAAAATTGACTTCTGCTCCGAATACCGAAGCCATCACCTGTAAATATTGTGCACTGAAGAAATTGTTTTGTTAGAAAGGTAACAAGTTTTTATTCATTTTTTTATTTTGAGTGTTTGCTTTACCCGAATTCTTTACTGATAAGAGACCGTTCTACACCGTATTTTTGCATTAAAAGTTATTTCAGTTTTAATAAAATTAAAATTTAAATCCGTATCCTAAAATATTAAGTTGATAAGTGCTTAAAATAATATAAGATCTGGGAGGTATATAATTTCGTAATATTTATAAATTCAGGGCATTATTTTTGATATTTCTTTTTACTAACCGACGCCGACGTTTAATCAGGATCCGAACGTTGATTCACATGTGAGCAATTATTCGCTGGCGGAAGTCCGGTAGATAATCGCCTGGTACGTGGCATTTTTGAGGTGGCTAATCGCCCATTGATGTCAAGTGAATCAGCGTTTTGCCTTGTTAAATAACGCCGTTACCTGTGTCACCTTAACTCTCAATTTCATTTTAAAATTTTTCGTAAAGTCCAATATATCCTGATTTTCACCGCTGAACCACGTGTGAGCTATTACTTGCTGGCGGCCCAAGTCGGTGGGTAATCGCCTGTTACGTGGCACTTTTGCGGTGGCAAATCGCCCATTGGTGCCAAGTGGTTCAGTAGTGTACTTTTGTGAAAAGCCGATTTATTTTAAGTCCGTTCCACGAGATCCTTAAAATTGAGTCTATAACTTAACGTCGCACCGGAGTTGAACGTCTCTTATTGTAATTACTGCATCATCATTTATTGTGCACTACTTATCATTACCATCCCGCAATCTTACCTGGCTAACGAAACAGTTTTATTTTTTTTTAATCATTCCCGCTTACGCTTAACGCTTACCGCCGTTACCGCTTAACATTAATCTTTTCATCCTGCTTTAGTAACTACCACCGTTTACCGCTCACTGCTCTCCGTTCACCGTTCACCGTTCACCGTTCACCGTTCACCGTTCACCGTTCGCCGTTCACCTTTTTCACCCGATTTAACACCGCCCGCTTGATTAACTTACCGGTACACGTATACCTATGCAATTTAGACTAGGATTCACCTATTTTCCGTCATCTTAAAAACATTTGTTGGCTTCTAGAAATTGATTTTTTTTGTTGGTACATTGTATATTTATATTGAAATAAAACTAGTTTACTAAAATAGTTGTTTCTGTTCTATCACCCATCCCTGGCTATAGGATACCGTCAGAACTCGCCGTTTGAACAATAACGAACTCTGGTAACATTTCTCCTCTGTTTAAAGGCTACCCGATAGGCATAGTGGATCCCTTTACCACTTGAAACAATAAAGGGTGGCGCCCGAAATTTAAAAAGAAAACAAAAGTCAATAACTAAGCGCCAAATAACAACACACGTTACAACTTATAATAATTATTCACTTAATATATCAATATCACTACCGCTATCATCATCTGTTCCAATTATTATTTGTGCTATATTGTTTATATGGATATAGGATTTTTCCACTTTTTCAACATGTGTAACAGAATTTGCCCAGCTTTGTGAAGGGATGTTAAAAGCTTCAGTTTCTATAAGCTCAAGTACACTGGAGTTAATAGTAGGGCAAATATTGTTACGACGAATGGCAGATTTCAGTTGGTGCGAAACACGTTCGATGGGATTAAATATACAATGGTATGGTGGAAGCCCTAAAACTGTATGCCCTAGATTTTTTGCATAATTATCACAGAAGTATTCCTATTGTAGTTTTAAACTTTGTAAAACCTCAACTGAACGCCTTTCGGTGTAATCTTCCTGAAAATATATGTCATTATCATACATGTAGTTTTGGATTGTTGCTTTTGTGTCGTTTGAGGAGGGAGTCTTAGTCAACTGCCTACTATGGTAGCTTGCATTGCCCATTAAAATGGCGCTATTCGGAGGTATATTTGGAATTAGCTTGAGAATCTTTAATGTTTTTTGCAGCAGATAAAGTCCATTTGGAATCCATCCGTCTTTAGATCCAGCATGCAAAATCGTAATTCGTTTACTTCTTTTTGCTAGCGTGCTTGTTATACACTTGCCGCTTGAGTCAACCCAACCCATTTCCGGGGTATCATACGTGTCGAACCAGGTTTTATCCAAGTAAATAATCGGCCTTTGCTGACCTCTGTAAATCCTAATTTTTTGTAGATATTCGGATCGCCATTCCCGAATTCTACTGGTTTCCAATAAAACTTGTCTTTTATTGATTTTTTTAAATCTAAAACCCATGTGTTGGATACACTTCTATAACGTTGTTCTGCCACATTTAACGCCGGTTTCATCTTTCTCATGTCTCTTAATTAAATTATCTAATGTAGGTACGCTTTGTTTCTCGTATAACTTGAAAATTTAAGGCCGTATTATATCTTGATCACTTCTATATACCTTCGAAAAAATGCCAGTATCGGTTCTTTTTTTTCTCGCTAAAATGGGATTATTCACAATTTTCCATACAGTTGATGTTGTATTTTTTATTAATGTGGCCGTTTCTTCTTACGCTGCTTACCGAACGTTCAATGAGAGTTGAATTAACATTGTTTACAACTTGCTTAGTTTCCACAAAAAAGTGTTTTCTGCTTTTCGACGGGTGTGTGTGGGTTATCTCCTGAGATACATTGGGCTCGCACATATTTTCCATGACTCACACACGATTAAACAAACGCTGTATTACACACAAAGTAAGGATAATTACTAAGCTTCACAAAACAGATAAGAGGTTAGAAATGCGAACTACGTAGAAAACCAGAGAAACAAAGATTCAAGTTGGCCACCAGTCCACCTCGAGCTCTACGGTAGGAAATTTATTGCGAATGGCGGGTAGTTTAAATAACTCTTTTTCAAATTACTGGTTTACTGTTTAAACAATATTTAAGATTTTTAAAGACGTTTTATTGCTTTTTGAGCTAATTCACTCTAAAATACCATGTATTCACTAAATTTCAGAATTTAATTAATGTACCTATGCATTTTATATCAAATTATACCAAAAAGTCAATAAATGTCATTAAAAACCAAATATTGTTGTTATTTATGAATGCCGATGTAAATAACAAACAAAGCTTATGAAGAAAAATTCAAAATTTATTTGAACTTTACCATAAAGCATAATGTGAACAAATTCTGACAAAAATTGGTATCGGAACAATAGAAATACTTTATAGGTACAAATAAAAAATGTTCTGTAAAAAATAAACCAAAAATGTAACTAATAACAGCGACGTGACTAAAATGGTTCCAAGTGTTTAATGAACCAGGGTTTGCTCGAGGCAAATAGGTGAATTTTTGACATTTGGGCGTTATCCCAAAAAAAATGTTCGCTTCATATCAAACCCAGGTCTTCTAGTTACTCTACTGACTATTAATACAAAATAGCAATTAGCTGTTTATGTTTTGCACACTTTCTTAGTTCAAGTAAGTTCAGTAAGTTACTTCAGTTTTGACCCATTTACATAAGAATGTTGCTTCCTCCCTTGCTTTTCTCTTGAACTTAGCTCAGTCAAGTGGTAAAGATGTAAACAGTTATAGCCCCTAGTAAAAGGAAAATAATAAAAACGAATGAAAAATTGCTGTGACATGAGTTAACCAGTGTCAAAATTACTGGCACTAAATATATTTTCCTTCTTCCAGTAAATAACTCTTTATTACAGAAAATAAATTTAAAAAAATTGACATAAAAAAAAAACATAACGGTCCAGGTACCTACTTGAAAGTGCCCATCCAGGTGAAAAATGTCTTGGTCAGGTGTAAAATCTCGTAGCCAGATACATGATGCCTTAGCCAGGTGTAGGTTAAATGTTGCAGCCAGAGTTAAATTATCACAGAATTTGGGCTTGATAAGGTGTCCATGCAACAGAAAAAAATGTTAAGGATTAGTACCAAAATGACTAACAGGCTGAACAAAACATAATTTTTTAATTAAGTACTGAGAAACTGAAACCAGTGAAAAAAAAATTCGATAAAATATAAAGTGGAATGTGTACATGCGTCAAAAGTAGAATGGATACATTTAGAGGACCAAACAGAATGTTTTAGACTGCCAGTAAAAAAAAATTGAACTACCATAGTTCTACAGAGAATGTGGAAGTGATCCTAAAACATCAGGTGGTAAAAGCTCAGGGACAGTTTGAGAACAGCATTCCAATTAAGCCTTTTTCAAACTGAGTTCTTAAATTGACAATCATTGAAATGATTTTCACAAATCCTGAAGTTTCTGCACTCGATGTTAGGATTAACATTACATTTATTCTTCCACACTCTTAGTCTTTCAACATCAGTAAGAGGAAATGTATAGAAAAATGGTTATTGACACAATTAGGGTCAGATGAAGATCTAAATGCACTCTTGCAACCGGGATATTTACAGTTAAACTTAATTTTAGTAATTGAATGGGCGACACAGGCCATCATAGATACTGATAGAGGCAAATAAAGAGCATACACTTAAATATAACACTTAAAGTATTAAATGGCAAAGAACAAAATGAAAAACTTACACGAGGCTGAACATTAAAACTCCTTCGGCATGACTTATCATAGAGTTCTATTTGCATTCGCTTGGGCTGTGGATATGTACATCTTCTATAAACTATGGTTGGTAGAGCTTTTTGAAGAGTATGCTAAAAATATTAGAAAAGATCCAATTTGAATTTGAAAATTCAGCAAACCTAACCTTCAAGGCGTAAATTTTACATTTAGGTTACATACCTGTGATATAAGGTCGCGTAACAATCCTAAATTTCTTTAAAACTCGTAAAACGGTCTGTAAAGGATTAAAACGGTAATTATGATATAAAAATTAAAAAAAAGATCAAGTTCTTACACAAAATTGACAGAACTTCTCTTCTTCTTCTTTTATCCGCAAAACGGATAATAAAGCCCTCCAGTTAGTTGGCGTAATATAATATATTGCGTTTTTAACAAGGTCTGTCTCTTTTTATAGGTTAATATTATGAGAGAGAGAGAGAGATAGTCGACAGATTAATATGCAAGTCCGATTTTGCAAGGAGGACATGGTAAAGACCGTTCAAAGATCCCTCTGGTGGACTGGTGGCCCACTAGGTTTTGTAACGGTTTTCTTGTAGCGAAGTTCCCCATATTAGTTTCACCCATGTGCTAAGCTTAAACCTAAGTAGAGTGGCTATATTATTATACAGTCTTTAGACCATAAACTGTTTTATGGGATTAACCCTCTCATTTTGAATCAGGTAAAAGTCGGTTTAAAATCACCAAACTATTACTTTAATAATGAAATCACGTTTTCCGGATTTGCAGTTTACTTTAAGACATTTTTAACTACGGACCATAATTTACCTGCATTTATTCATTCATTCATTGTTTGTTTATGGTCACCCTTGGATAATCCTATTCAAAGGCAAAGTGTAACTTTCTTATATTTCTGGACAGGCGGTGTATTTGAATGTTTGGAAAATGTAACAATTGCTGAACGGGTTTACACAGTACGATACCCTCAAAGGCGCCGATACGACAGTAGAATGTTTAATCGTTCAGCTAGCCATTTTCGTACTACTGGAAGTATTCGTCGCCCTGTATATCGCAGACGCCGCCAAGGTCGAACCGAGGAAAACATTGTAAATGTTTTGGCATATGTGGAATTTAATCCACAAATTAGTATTAGATTAATTGTTAGAGACTTGGGCGTTACTCTCTCTACTGTGCATAGGATTTTATTAGAAGAAAGGTAAGTAATTATATCTATATGTTATAACTCTTAAATAGTTTAGAATAATACCAATATTTCTCTTAATAGTTTTCAAGTCAATGTAATAAGTATTTTGTTTTTCTTTAGGCTACATCCCTACCATATTGTGCTCCACCAGGCTTTGGCCCCGCAAGATTTTGATAGAAGATTGGACCATTGCTATTGGTTGCTCAATATGATATTGGAAGATAGAAATCTCCTCTCCAGAATTTTGTGGACTAATGAAGCTACTTTCGATAGTAATGGAGGAGTAAACCGCCATAATATGCATTATTGGTCGCGGCATAATCCCCATTGGATGCGGGAGGTGCAGCATCAAGGAAGATGGAGTGTCAATGTCTGGTGCGGCATTTTGGGTGGCAGAATAATTGGACCGTGTGTATTTAATGAGTCGCTTACTGGGCAAAGATATTTACATTTTTTAAATTACGAACTTCAAATTCTTCTTTAAGATATGCCCTTGGATATTCGCAGAACTATGGTTTTCCAACACGATGGATGTCCTGCACATTTTGCGGCAAACGTTTGTCAATTTCTTGACGACACATTTTCTGCAAGGTGGATAGGAAGAGGGAGTATATATCCGTGGCTGTAAGGTAATATTTTAGGATATATTGTGATACTGTTAATGAAAGTCTTAATTTCTATTTTAGATCACCTGAGTTAACATGCCTAGATTTTTATCTATGAGGGAGATTAAAGGATCTTGTTTTCGTTATCAGACCCACCACAAGGGAAAACATGATAGAGAGGATAATGGACAGCAGCCGTCGTATCCCTATCGAAGAGGTGGAAAGTGCAGTATTATCAACCAGGGAGAGATTGGAGTCGTGTATACAGAACGATGGGCGACAATTTGAACATTTAGGGCGCCACTGACAATTATTGTCGTATAGATATATTTGCTTGAAATATACATACCTTTATATTTTGTTTTTCCAAGGCCTATTTGACTCTTAAACCTTTGCAATGGCAACTTGAAAGTAAAATCATATTGTTCCGTAATTATGATTATTGTTTTTGATATCTCCGGATTGAAAATAGATATTAACTTGCGGTTTTCGCTGACTTCTTAGTAACACTTTCTGAGACACGACCGACAGCCATTCTTAGTAGGACACCCGGTACAAGAGTCGGCCCAGTATGCTGCCCCCAGGCACACCCCGTGCCATGAGGTAATTGCTGGAAATTTCTTCACCAAGCCTTGCTTGTTGAAACCTGTCGGATAAATGTGAACTCAAAAGCTCTTGAGCGCTCTCAGTAATACCTCAAAAATGCAACATAAAAATCAGGATCTCATGGTTCAATAGATCAATTGCCTTACTGTAGTCCAACATAGTAAGAACCGAACCATCTCCCGTATCCATTGATTGAAGAACATCCTCAGTAATCGAAGCCAGCGCCGTTGCTTACGGATCTAAAGAATGATCGTTTAATTTCCTGTTCTTTCCAGATTGGTATTATTGCTATGTGGTGTTGTCTCTCATCATTTGTCCGACTATACCCCTCAACATTTTTCACACTGTAATCTGTAGCCGGTTTTCATTCAGCTCCCCCAAACTGCATGTTTCACAGGTATAATATTTGGTTAGTCGATTTACTTGATAAATTGGTGTGATAATTGAATGCGATACTTTATTACTAGTGATTCATTATATATTTATATTATGATAGATTCGTATACTTACCATGAATACCATGCAGCCACAAGTCTGCTCAAAATAATTAATTCCTACAGCTTTACCCAAATAGTTTTTGGACATTATGGTGTTGTATGAAACAGTTAATAATAATAACGTTCTAACAAAGTAATAGCCATAGGCAAAGAATATCGGGCCTCCATATGTCTTGTTGATATCATCAGTAATTGTTTGCATTTGAAGATATAATTTACGACACCTTCGGACACGACTTATAAATAATGACAATCCTAGGTTCTTGTTATAACTATTCCTTTTTAACTCATTATTTATATTTCAGAATTTTTCTCTTGCTAGAATTATAAGGCCGCCAATTAATAACAGGAACGTTGAAACGTAAAAAAATAAACAGTTTCTATACCAAATAGCGCAAAGAGGGTGTATGTCCTTCCATATAAATGCGGATCTTATATAAAATACGTGAATAACGATAGTTCCTAACAAAAATGCAAAATAGCGATATTTAGCAAACTTTCTTTCTATTGTATTATTGCCATCCGAGTTCGCTTCAGTTTCTAATAAAATAAATATTTTAAATATAGATTGCCAGTGATTAGTTTTCAGAACAGAATTCATCAGAATACTAATTATTAAAAGGTAGCCAGTCATACCCAAAAGAACTTCTAGTATAATATATACGCGTGTGTCGATATTTACAAATTGCAAGAGAAACTGTAGTCTTCCAATTACCCCATCTAGCACTAAAGCGGTTATACCTATCAATTCAAATATTATTAAAACAGAATAAATATAAAAATATTGAAGGGTTTTAGTTTTAAAATTATATGGCGGCATTGTTCCAAAAGCACTATAATAAATATTAATTAATTTGAAAAACAGAAATGTTACTATTTGTGTGTTTTAGCATTTTTAAAGATGTATTAAACGGTTGAAACATAAAACAATACTGTACAATGTACATATTACCTTGTGACGACGAGAAATTCTAGAAATTATTTGCTTTGTCATTAAAAAGAATAATTTGTTTATTGATGGTTTTGCCATAAAAGCTTAATTAATTAGCATACCGTTAGGACTTATCGCTTAGTTTTATCAATTGATTTAGGTGTGGAGTAGTGTCGGTTCATCCGATCAAAGTAATCCATTCTATTATAAATTTGGTGTTATTGTATTAAATTAATAAGAACTCGATTCAATTAGTAAAGTAGGATCCTTTTTTATTCCGAAAACGATGCTGATATTATCATACTACTGAAAATAAGTTTATATTATATTAAGGAAAATATATTTTATCCGGGAAACTATCCTAAAGAAAAATTATTTGCAACGTGTCAACGCTTTTATGAATTTGATCAAAATTCGTTTTAAAAAATGTAGGTATTTACTATACCTAAGGCGTTTGACAGTGTCTGGCACAGAGGTATCCTCTACAAACTTTACCAACTACAATGCCCAACCTATTTAAAATAGATTGTCAAGTTTTTTTTGGAAGGGCGTGAGAACATTGTAAGAGTGAATGGCACATGTTCCACATCTTTTTCGTATGAGCAGGGCACACCACAAGGCTCTCCATTATCACCTCTGCTATACAATGTTTTTTGCTATGATATTTTCCCTTTGATAAACTAACTTCTACAAGAAACCCCATACATTATACAGTTTGCCGATGATACTTGCTTAGTATCTCATCATAAAAATCCAGCAAAAGCATTGCAAGGTTTACAAGTTGCGTTAAACATAGTGATCGATTGGTTTTGTAGATGGAAGCTAGAAGTAAATCCAGCAAAGACTCAATTTATAATTTTTCATCATAAAATCACAAATGCATCACCAGCTATTGAACTCTTAAATTACCAAATTCATCCACAGCAACATGTTAAATATTTGGGTATCAATTTTGACAATAAATAAAATTTTAAACAACATCTAACAATTGTAAAGAAGAAGATGATAAGCAGAAGTAAGCATTTTAGATGTTTGACATACAAAAATAGCGGAATTAGTATAAATACTGCTTGTCATATACATAAAATGTTATGTCGTCCAATGGTAGAGTATGGTCAAATAATATTTGCCTCCTGTAGAAAACCAGTATTGAGCGTCATAGAAATAGGTGAAAGGACATGTCTTCGTACAATAACAAAGATGAGACACCCTGCTAATCCACTTTACAACCCCTCCAATGATTACCTGTATGAGAAAACAAAAATTGTACCAAATCTCCAGAGGTTTGATGGACTCACTCGAACATTTACCAGCAGAGCAGCAAACATAACCAAAATAGAACCCTTCATTTTAAGCTTCCCCCAAAACTACACCAGAAAAAGACAATCTTTCAAATTTTAACAAATTCTTAGATATACTTAATTAGCTTTTTTTTAACATGATAAATGTATTAATTTATAGGCTGAAAGACTTCGGTCGATAGCCTTTTGGATATTTTGTCCAATATAAATTGTTAAATAAAATAATAATAATAAATACTATACCTACCTGGCTAGTAGATAATGTGCTCAATTAACAGAAATAATTTGGCAAACCGACATAAAGTTATGGGAAAAAATTTGATTGGTGGAATATTGAAAAGGCTTTTTGTGCCGATTATCTTTGCATAATGAGTACCTAATCTGAAAATTAATTTTGACATTTGACACGTGACTACTGGCTTGGCGGGAAAATTGAAAAAAAAATTATAATAAAGTTATTTGAAAAAAGTGTTTCAAATTTAGTTTTATGTTCGCCTGCAAAAATTCGAAAAAACTTTTTTTACATTTTTTGAAAAAATATTGTCAAAAATTACATACTTTCATATTCCCATGAATTGAAAGACATTGTGTTAAAAATATGAAAACGTAGGTATTAAACTGTTAGTTAAATATTATGTACTCTGTTGCTTAATGCGGGAGAGTAATAAAATCTAAATTTGTCATGACATGCCCTATTAAGCAGGGTGGATAACTTAAAGATTGCATTGTTGCAAATAGATAAAAATTCCGTATTTTAGATATTTAAGACCTACACACCCCGAATCGGTCCTAAATTAGGATCACCCTAATTACCATACAATGGAAAGACGAGTTTGGTGAATGAAAGTAAGGAGACAACGGCGTTACTTTGAAATGTTTAGTTACCTTCCGGCAATTGTTGGAAAACTTTGTTCTTGATAATGGCTAATGTTTCTGAATTTGTTGCTGGGAAACGGATTACTAAAACAGCGCTTTCTAAAAATGAGAAAATTATTATTCTCAATGTATTTAACGCTATTCGCCACCAACTTACATTGGTAGCAAAAATGGATTTGTCGATGGCGGCTTACTAGCATTTGAATCAAAACCGACTGGAGACTATCATGAAGACGTGAACGCTGATGTCTTTGAAAAATACTTTCAGCAAATGCTAGATCTTATTACTCCTGAGTCTGTTATTGTCATGGATAATGCCAGCTACCACTCAAGAAAATCTGAAGAAATACCAACGTCTTCTTGAAAAAGATTACATCATTCCTTGGCTTACTGTAAATAAGAAGCCATTTGATATGCTAAAGAAGAAGCGTCTGGAGATTATAAAGTTGAATAAACCTCTTTGTACGAAATCCGTTGTCGGCGAAATCACTTCGAAACGAAATATAACGGTATTTCGCCTTCCGCTATATCACTGTGAATTAAGCCTCATAGAATTGGTGTGGGCGCAAGTAAAAGGGTTTGTAGCAAGACATACCACCACTTTTAAAACGAGAGACGTTGGAAACCCCTTGCAAGGGGGAATTAAGACAGTGGATTGTAAAAAATTGTGCGTTGAACATGTAACTAAAATAGAAGAAATAATGTGGGAAGCTGATAACATGCTAGAAAATACTGTAGAGCCGCTTATTATTTCACTGAACCCCAACGACGATAGTTCATCGGAGTACTCGGAACATGGTGACTAGAATTTAAAAATTAAGCTGTATTGTACATAGTAGATTTTTTAATAAATATTAATATTTATTCCAATTTATCTATTTTTGTTTTCTACTTATTATTAGAATAATTAATATCTCAAATATCTACCCATCTCTATAATTATAATCAACTATAATTAATATTATACAGTGAAATAAGACAAAACCTTCAGAAATAGGCTTTAATAAGCAAAACAGAGGATGACATATAACGTTAACTAATGACAATAATTAGACATGTAATAAGGTTATTATAGGTACCAGTGATTAGGTATGATAGGTAAATATATAACATTCTCCCCAGGTTTATTTTTGAACATAATCTTCAAGGTATTTTGGTAGTTTTCTAATACGAGGCTGAGGAAAACGACAATCTTCTAGTGGAACTTGATCATTGTTTTCTTGGTTGTTTAAATTAGTACTCTCTAAACTTGATTCTGATGTGGCTTCCTCATCTAAATTAAGGTTCGGTTGAATTTCGTTATGATTTTTCTCACATTGTTCTAATTCAGTAGAAAGAGCTTCATCATTTTGATGCTGTTCTAGTAAAAGAGCCTTTTCTCCACATGGAGCTAGATGCTTTAAAGAGACGTTGGCCTCTCGACCATCTGAGTGACGAATTAAAGCATATTCTGGATTAGCTTGAATTAGATCTACTTCTTCAACTGCAGGATCATATTTTGACATTCTGACATGTTTTTTAATGAAAATCTTTCCTGGAGTTGTTAGCCAAGACGGTATAGCTGTACCATTAGTAGATTTTCTTGCATGATTAAACATTCGCTCGTGAGGAGTACAATTAGTAGCTGTACACAAAAGCGATCGAATTGAATGTAGTGCTTCTTCTAACAATTTTTCCCAATCGTGAGTTTTTAAGTTTCTTGTTCGCAAAGCTAGAGAAACAGTTTTCCAAATAATCCCGTTGTATCGTTCAGTTTGCCCATTACCTTGTGGATTATAAGGGGTGGATCTGCTTGTAGCTATTCCTCTTGAATGAAGAAATGATTTTAGTTCGTTCGACATAAATGATGGCCCTTGATCAGAATGTACATAAGCAGGCATTCCAAATATAGAAAATAATTTGCTAAGACATTCTATAACTGTCGCTGACGTCATGTCAGGACATGGATAAGCAAATGGAAAACGAGAGTATTCATCAATAATGGTGAGAATATATTTATTTTTAGTAGAAGAAGGAAGGGGGCCTTTAAAATCTAGACTTATTCTTTCAAAAACCGAAGTAGCTTTGATGAGAGTTCCAGTATTTTTAATAAACCTTGGTTTAAGCTCTGCACAAATTGGACAAGAGGCCGTCATGGCTCGGACATTTTCTACAGAATAGGGCATATTTCGAGATCTGATCCAGTGTACCATTCTTGTAACTCCGGGATGACATAACGCTTGATGCAAATCAAATAATGTTTTCTCTCTGTTTGAGCCACAAACTCGAGATAAGGTGTCAGCTACTACGTTATCACTTCCAGCCCGGTATATTATATCGTAACTATAACAAGAGAGTTCAAGTCGCCATCTTAGGATCTTTTCATTCTTAATTTTGCTACAGTGCCGCATATTAAACATAAATGAAACTGATTTCTGATCTGTGATGAGGTTAAAATGTCGACCGATTAAATAGTGACGCCATTTTTTAAGAGCCTCGACTATGGCATATGCTTCTTTTTCTACTGAAGAATGGCCACGTTCACTTTTCGACAACGTTCTTGAGAAGAAAGCCACTGGTCGACCCGCCTGACTTAGAGATGCTGCAACGGAATGTTCAGAGGCATCGGTTTCAACAACAAAAGGTATTCCATCTTCGACTGAGGTAATAGCAGATTTCGCAATATCTGTTTTTAGTGTCTGAAAATCGTTAGCTTCTGTACTAGACATCGGAAAATCCTTGCAGGAGACTAATCTATGTATTTTTTCTGAAAAGCGTGGTATCCATTTTGAATAATGAGCAAACATTCCAACGGCCCTTTTCAGCGATGACGAGTCTGTTGGCAATGGAAGCTTTAGCAGAGGTTCAAGTCTGGATGGATCAGGTTTAAGGGTTTTATTTTGAATCAAATATCCCAGGAGTTTAATCGATTTTAAACGATATAAACTTTTCTTTTCATTTATAGTAAAGTTGTATTTTTTTATTACGTATAAAAATTGCTTTAGGTTTTCATCATGTTCTGATAGAGTTGATCCACAGACTGTTATGTCATCTAAGTATGCATATACCCCCTTTAGATCTTCAGATTTTATTATATTATCTATAACACGTTGAAAACTGGCCACTCCATTCGTAACTCCAAAAGGGATCCTGCGAAACTGATACAAATTTCCATCTGCCTCAAATGCCGTATACATCTTCTCGTCTTCACGTATGGGGACCTGGTGATAAGCACTTTGGAGATCTACAGTACTAAAAATGTTATATTTCGCAACAGCACGAGCTATGTTTTCGATATTCGGAAGTGGGTAGGCATCCAGATAGGTGAATCTATTTATCGTTTGGGAGTAGTCTATCACCATTCTTTTCTTATGAGTTTCGCTTTTTGTTATTAGAACTTGAGCTCGCCAAGGAGAATTACTCTCTTCAATAATGCCATTAGCCAGAAGGTTTCCGATTTCATTTGAAATAAAATTAGCATCTTCAGTGGAAAAATGCCGAGACTTCGTCGTTATTGGCCTACAGTCGGTTGACATATTTGAAAATAAACTAGGTGGCTCTATATTTAAACAAGCTAAGCTACAAATCGTTGAAAGCGGACATATTGACAAAGATGATTTCCTTCCTCCAAAAGTTACTTCAAGAGATGAATGCTGCTTCAGTATATTATGACCGATTATAACATCAGCACACAAGTCTGGTAGAACTATTATTCGCTGATTTATATATTGATGACCCAATATTTCCAAATCTACTGTGCAATGTCCAGATATTGGTGATTGTAAACTTGTTGAAGCCATTAATATAAACCCAGTACTATGAAATACAGGAATAGCAGCATTAGAGAGAAAACGTTTGTTAATATACGTTTCTGAGCTGCCTGTATCAACTAAAGCATCAGCAACAATGTCGTTTACTTTAACTTTAATAAGGCACTTGATTAGACTTTCTGGAGCAGCTGCTAGTACTTTAGATTCAGGTAATATTGAGGCTGAAGAAGCTTTAACCTTTCTTTTACTTTGACATACCTTAGAAAAATGTCCACGTTTTCCGCATTCGTTACAGGTAGAGTCTCTAGCAGGACACGAGCTTCGTAGATGTCGTTTATTATTTCCGCAAAAATAACATTTATATTCTCTGGTTGATGCCGAAGAAGAGATGTTTTCGTGATGTTCGTCATGCTTTTCTGAAAACACTGAATTTGCATAACTTAACGATGATGTATAAGCTTCTGAATGCTTCTGTGCAGATTCTAATGCCTGGGCTTGATTTTTAGCGTCTTGAAGTTTTAATGTCTCATTTTCAAGTAAACGCTGTCGAATTTTAACAGATGTTAATCCACTAATAAAAGCATCTCTAATATAATCATCTCGATTTTCATCAGCTGTTACTGCTTTAAAATTGCAGTCCTTGCTAAGTCGCGTTAGGGCTTGTAAATATTGATTAACTGTCTCATCTGGCTGTTGCTTTCTTGAGGTAAGACAATGTCTGGAAAATATCTCATTTTTAGGTTTAATAAAGATGGAATCTAAAATTTTTATAGCATCTGGATAACTTCTACATTCAGCCATGTATTGGTAGTTTGTATGACTTATATAGTTTACTAGTAGTTTTAATTTATCATCATTTTCTAACTTCTCAATGGATGATACAAAGTTACTAAAAGTTGTTTTCCAGTGAGTCCATTCTTGAGCTGCATTGGAGGAATTAGGGTCAGTATCGAATCTTTCGGGTCTTAGGAGTTTGTCCATCTTGCTTATTAAATTGAAATAAGACCTTCAGAAATAGGCTTTAATAAGCAAAACTGAGGATGACATATAACGTTAACTAATGACAATAATTAGACATGTAATAAGGTTATTATAGGTACCAGTGATTAGGTATGATAGGTAAATATATAACATACAGTTTATTCTAATAAACTACCTGAAGTTACGCCACTGTCACCTTACCTTCAGTTACTAAACTCGTCTTTCCATAGTATGCAATTTAGGGTGACTCTAGTTTAGGACAGATTCGGGGTGTATAGGTTTTATATATCTAAAATACGGGATTTTAAAATCATTGTGGAATACGCAAATCATCGTGTACCTGAGGACATTTGCAATCAGTTTTAGTGCCGGATTTTGAACTACCTGAAACTTATTCAAGTCCGTCTTACTTATGTTGCACCATGATGGTGCTCCATAAATAAGAACCTGCCTGACCAAGACCTTGTAGAGGTTGACTTTAGTCCTATTTCCAAGTCTGCTGCGCCTGTGAAGCAGGTGGTAGATAGAGCTTAATTGTTGCAAAGCTAGTTTGACTCTGTTGATTGAACTAAGCTTTAAATTCAGCCTTTGATAAAATATAGGTCTCAGGCATTTCGCTTCTTGGCACCAATTTAGTTAAACCCTACCGACTCTAAGCCTTGTTTCAAGCCGTCTAATGCGACTTTTGGTGAAACAGATGACTTTCGTCTTAGAAGGATTCAACCGAATCTTTCAGTCTGAAAGCTATTTTTCCAGTTGGATTATATGGCACTGCACAAGGGTGATGACTAGCCACGGTTGCTTAAAAGTTATTGCAGTGTCATCAGCGAAAAGTTAGAGCTGCGCTTGTCTATCGCGCGGAATGTCATGTGTGTAAATGTAATACAACATCGGGAAGAGAGGGGAGCTTTGCAGCACTCCCTCCCTGATGCGTTTAATCGAAGAAAGTGCGTTCTCCGACGAGACCGTAAAACTTCTGTTTTCCAGAAAAGAGCTTACTACCTTGATACCTTGATGAGGTAGTTAAAAGCTCTAAGTCTTATTAATTTAAGTAAAAGATCATTAGGCCAGACATTGTCAAAAGCTTTGCTAACGTCGAAGAAGACCACCCCCATGTGCGCCCTTCTATTGAAGCCCTTCATAATGTTAGACGTGCGTCTCTTTTTCTGTCTAACTGTGCAATGTTCGCTGATGAAGCCGAACTGCCCGCTAGGCAAAACGTCGCGTTTTAATACAGAACTGTTGGTTCGAGCTAATGTCAATTTTTCTATGATTTTTCCCAAGCTTGGCAATAGACTAATGGGTCTGTACCTTGAGGGCACAGTAGGGTCTTTGCCCTTTTTGTGAATTAAAATCACTTCTGCTCTTTTCCGGGTGCACCGGAAATGATCTTCTTTAATAATAGCCTGAGATAAGCTTACCCTATTCCCCAGAACGCTGTCGGGTAGGTTTCGCAACACGATTCTCGGATTTCCAGTACGATATGCTCTGTTTTTGAGCCTGTTTTTGACTTTAATGCGTTGTTTAATCTCCCCAGTTAGAGTCCCATGTTTTGAATATAAGGACATTTTTGTGATCGATCGTTGCGAAGTGGCTGCAGAGGGTCAACATTTTTTAGTGTGTCTTTATGTCTAGGCCAGTTTGTGATGGTCCTAGATATAAAGCGTCGACCTGTTTGAAGTTGATTGCCAACTTCTGTTACAACCGGCACATGATCAGAGCTGAGATCACAGATGACGATCGACTGAGATAAGTGAATAGGTTCTCGCTCACGCAAATGTCCATTTCCGGGAGACCACACTTCCGGCGGCAGAATGAGGTAGTTTAACGCTTCCGGAATACTCATATAAGGTGCGACCTCTAAGATTGTGGCTCTGCAACCCCAAATTGTATGCTTAGCATTGAGGTCGCCGCTTATAATAATTGTACTATTACTATTGCCGAGACAGTTACCTGAGAAACTTACCGACGGACTACAGTAAACTGATCCTAGGTGAATGAGTTAATAATTTTTAAAATGGATTAAAATTAATATTTCCTCAATGTGAAGACAGTTATCAGGTCCTGGCACAACTTGAACCGAGATGTGCTTCCTAACCATAATTATAGCGCCCCTCCGCCCCTGTTCTTCAATGTAGATGATAGTTCGTGAATATCATGTAGTTCGGAAAACAAAACCTCTCTCCCTTAAGCCATGTCTTATGAACAAGAAGTACATCTATCTCATTTCTTTCAACAAAATCAACAAGTTCAATTCTCCGATGCTTTACGCTATTTATATTGATAGTAGCTGACTTGAAAAATGCCGTCTTCGTTTGTAGTAGATACCATTAAACCGACGTTTTTTCCAAAAGTGGTCATGATTGTTTTTAACTGGGTCTCCATGATCTTAGTGAATGGCACCAGGAAACTCTGCATCGTTGCTTGCAGAGCAGTCTCCATTGTTTTGAGCGCATCTCCGGTAATAGGAATTCTATATAAAATAAGAAATTTATTTCCCTTAAAATATTTAAAAAAATATACGTTTTTGTCTTATTTATTCAAAAATCCAAATAATATCAATCTGGGGCTCTGCATGTAGAACTAATTTAAAACCATTACAAAAACTAAAAAATTAAGTAATTAAATGTATACACAACTAACCTTTTTCAGAACCAACATTAAATTTATATAGACCAAGAAGACATCTCGACATCAAATATTTGTATAAATTAAAAATAAGTATATTAATACAGACAATAAACTTAAAGATAACAAATTCAAATATAAAATTAATAAAATCAATTAGCGTTCACCAACATTATACAAGACAAAGCAATGGATTTCAAATTACCCAAATCAGATCGAATTTTGGTAAAGGATCAATTTTAGATGAAGGAATTAACTTTTATAATCAATTTCCAACGTTTCTTAAAGATGTTCAAGTAATAAAAAGATTTAAAAATAAACTAAGAAAAATAATTCTAGAAGAATGATTTTGTGAAATAGATACTTGGTTGTGAAATTATTTTTTCAATATTATTTGATCTATTGTGTTAGTTAATAGTAATCTACGTTTGTATTGAACTAACCTGTAATAAACTGCAATAGTTAGCTGGGAATAAACAATTTAATAATAATTAAAAAAAAATAACTTGTATATTAATTGAGACCAGAAAATAGAAAAAAAATTAGAAAATTTAGCAGCGCCGTAAGAAATTTACAACAAAATTTGTAATTATATACCCTGTATATTACTTAAAACGTTTTTTTAGGGATGACCCAAATATTACAAAAAACATAATTACCTCTATTTGGCCAGTTCTGCAAACGAAGAAAAATATCTAACATTTTTCAAAAGAAAAAACCCTAAACTATAACTCACTTTTTTCACAACAACAATCAGTTGTGTCCAAAAAGTCGAAGGCCCTTTATTTACTAATAACGAGGAAGGGTCGCTAGATGTCGCTTAGAACAGTATGATATTTATCACTGTCTGTTTCACCCCAGTTATTATAGTTTTTTCCTCAAAGGCAATTTTGTGTCAAATCGGTGAACAAAACTTAGTGTTTCGTTTTCCTCATAGTATTTCGGTAAGGCATGATCTCCAAATATTATTTTATATTTAAACCGGCATATGGGGTTAACACATTGTATTGATACGAAAAATCTAAAAGCGTGGGTTTCTATAACCTTCATTGCAAACAGTCATTTTTAATTATTCAATTAAATTCAAATCAAGGCGAAGCTTTTCGAATAAGGTCTAAATCAATTTAATGACCGTGAATGTTAATACGTAGAATACGCATAAAGTTTGCAACATGAACCGAAAAGGCGAGTGAAGAATTTTTCTCGAATTAGTAATATTATAGACATAAAACAAGAAAAGAATATTAATCCGACAAGAAACAAAAACCAAAAAAGAAACGCGGTTTCACTGAAGTTTTAATTTAAACCAACCAGTCCTTAAATGTCAGTACCGCCTGGATGTATAGGGGTTATCAAAACTTTGGTGTAAAATTAAACACATTTTTTAAATATTATATTTTCTTTAATTGAGGCGATTGGAAGCAATGGTAAGTGGTATTAAAAATAAAGAAGTTAATAGCACACAGTTTCTTTGAGCACCTTTATCAGATGTATTCATTTAAGTCAGACAATGGTCCATTGCTAACTTCTATTAATATTGGCTATACGGGTTCTTGTTTGGCTTTTTATGTTAGGTTTACATCTATTGGGTATTCGAAAACTTATTGGATCTTGTCATTTAGGTAGAAAATTGATATCCGCTTCTTGCCTTAATTGATATATGATTTCGAAGTTCGTGATTTTAGTGCTTCTTTACTATTAGTTGTGGTCATTACGGAGCCAGTCTTTGGTAGTTTATAAGTTCCGTCTTGTCTAGCCCTCGTGCATGAGTTCATTATGAGCTGGTTTGTCGTTACGCCCGTACTAATTTTTAAAAAGAATTCGTTAATTGTCAGTACGTAAAAGTCCTGATGTAGCCCGCGGTTCATTGTGTATCTGGGGACACCTGCGACTAGCGTCAGCGCCCTATTTTGAATCACGTGAAACTTATTCAACTCCGCCCTGCTTATGTTACACCACGAGGGCGCTCCATAAGTCAGAACCGGCCTAAGATTGTAGAGGTTTACTTTCGTTCTGTTACTAAGTCCACTTTGCCTGTGAGGCAAGAAGTAGATAGAGATTAATAGGCTTGTTACCAATACTTTTTTTTTCTAATATTTTTTATGATATTCAACAAAATCTAATAATCTAGATAGGCTGTTAAAATTTCAGCTCTCTAAGTGTATCCAATCCTTAGATATTCAGTGTTAAAGATTGGGTTTCAGTAAAAAGCGCTTCACCGAGTCGTGACGTCATTCTGCATAAACACCACAACGCGAGGGTCGGCTAACGCGAACGAATTTGAGTTTGCTAATTGCCACAAATTAGTCACTAATCCATTATAGTCTATCTGAAGGTTATTTCCAATGTACCTACATGATTTTTATTATTATTATTTAGAGAATTTGTAGTTGAGATTAAAAGTCCAGCAACTTAAAAATCATATCTAAATTACATAGATTCGGATGGATATGTTAAAAAATGCTTATATCAAATTCAAATGAGGCCTGCATTTCCAAAACGTTGTAAGTGCCTTTTTGCTTGATATTGACTTTTCATCGATTGTGTGTTGTAAGTTGGTTGTAAGTGCCGAGCTTTACGCTCCCACAAACACTCATCCATGCAAGTTGATAGAGACACGTGTTTAAGTGGACGCGCTAGTCATAACTTTGTAAGTAACTTGTGCAAGTGCAGCCAAAGCAATAGTCAGTTGTTTATTAATCATGGCGGAGGCCGAACCGCGTGTAGAAAAACGGGGTAAAAAACGTGTGCGATCACCTGAAAATTGGGCGAAGAATATAAAAAGTACCAAGAAGAATAGTGGCCACGAATATACGTCTTACAGTAGCCGACTAATTCCTGCTAAGAGTCAGCCTAGTGAGGTATGTTGGATAAGTTTTGAATTAGACAAAATTTTTGCATTGTAATGTTTAATTTTAGATTAACTGCAAGTGTAAACTTTCTTGTTCCTCGCTAAGGATAAAATGCAGAATAGCGTTGTTCAAACAATTTAATGAAATAGCTTCATATGAAAAGCAGCAGGCTTACCTGCAAAGATTTATTCACCCTCAACTCATAAAACGACGCAGACATGGATTGTATGAACATCCAGGCGCAAGTAGAAGACAATATACCTTTCATTAATTTCTTATGCTACCAGGAGTTTGCTTAAACTATTTTGCAATACCTTCGGGATAACTCCAAGAAGGGTTCAGCTTATAGGTGAGAAAATTCTGGAAGGTAAAATGGACTTCATTGAAAAAAGAGGAGGATCAAGGACTTAACAAAATTTGCAACAGTGGAGAAATAAAATTATTGAATATATTTCCTCTTTTCCGTCAGAAATGGGCCATTATAATCGAAACAAGACAGAATCGAAGTATTTATCTCCAGATTTAAATGTCAGTAAAATGTATAGGGCTTTCCTAGAACAATATTGTAAGGATTTGCCGAACAAACCAGTCTCCAGACAATGGTATAATCAGATTTTTTTAACAAACTTTAACCTAAGCTTTAGAGTGCCCCATGTAGATACCTGTTCCACATGTGATTCTTTAAGTACAAAAGTATCAAATACAGTTGACAAGACAGAAAGAAAAGATATAATAATAAAAGTATAAATATATAAGCGATGCAAGAAGATACAAAGAATGCCAAAAACTCCAATTTTTATGTTATATCGTATGATATGCAACAGCAAATGTGTATTCCACAACTTACACATTACGAAATGTATTATTCCAGACAAGTAGCTTGCTGCAACTTGGGTATAGGTACATAATTCCGAAATAATAAATGGATTTATGTGCTTTTGGCCTGAAAATGTCGGAGGACGTGGATCTTTGGAAGTGGCACATTGTCTTTACACCTATTTGACAAAGCAAATCAACATGCAGAAAACAAAATTAATAATGTGGTCTGATAACTGCGGGGCACAAAATAAGAACCAGATAGTTCTAGCTATGTATTTGGCATTGTTGGCAAAAGGAGTTTTTACCGAAATCATACATAAATTTTCTGTAAAAGGTCATACATTATTAGCATGCGACCGAGACGACCTTGGCGTTATCGAGAAGCATAAAAAAAAATGTAAATGTGTAGTTCCTATGGATGTTGTACGTACCATTGCTACTGCTAAACAAAAGAATAACTTCGTTGTAGCGGTATTTGATGGTTTTCACGACTGGAAATCTATAGCCAAGGAAAATTTAAATACAACCAAATTAAAAATATCTGAAGCTGCTCAAATTAAGTTGACTAAGGATCAGTTTGGTATAGTTGAAATCTCATGGAGCCTTATAATCTTCTATAAAAACTAATATTCTTCGAAAAGGCAAGACTGTAAATGATTTTGCAACGATTGAAGTCATTAAACAACCAACTAAAAATGGCATTCCAAAAGAAAAACTTGCCCATATTAAAGCCATGCTTCCTTACTTGGCAACGGAAGCAAAACAATTTTATTTCAAACTTTTAGACAGGAGCGATCCACAGTGACAAAGCTTTTCCAGTTTTCACATTTTTTAGTTTTAAGACTATTAAAGTTGTAGTTTCCCAATAAAAAAACAAAATTTCGTTTCTTTCTTGAAATATGCCATATTAGATTTATTCGATAAAACCATGCAGGTTGCCATGGTTTATTACTTGCAACGTTTTGACTTGCAAAGTAGGTTAGAACTTACAACGTTTTGGAATTAAACAAATGTTGACTTTTTTTTCTGATAACCGATATGCGTTTGCTTGATTTACTCCGTGATAAAATTTATAAAATGTGATGAACTTTTATTTAAAAAAAAAACAAGTGTTACATTGGTAAAGTTAACCAGTTAAATCAGTTTTTTGTTCCTCCTGTAAAATTCAAAAAATGGCACTTATAACATTTTGGAAAGGCAGGCCTCAAATATGAATATATCTCAGTAAAAGTTTTTTCGTCATGTCGCATCCGGGTTTTAAAAAAATCGGAAAAACTTACAATAAAATATTGCATTTTTGACGGAAACTTGTTAAATCTGTAATAAAACAACTACAGTGACAAACAATGAATTTTAGGTGAACATTTTTTTTGAATATAATATTGTAAATTATTATTTTTGTTTATTTCACTACATATTAATTACTTCACAAACTATTTGCACTATTAAATTTAAATATTTAACCAAACTTAAATTAAATGCAGCATGTGGTTGAGGAATAGCAAATTCCCTTATTGTACAAATCACATGTTCTACATGTATTCTTAAGCTTGCAATCCTTTTTGATAAATATTGGTTGCAAGTTGGTTTTCGAGATGCTTAAAGCCTTCGTCGGCAATTACCTGGGCTCCTGGATTTCATTTAAAAATGTCGATTCCTCAACTATCATTTTGTCAGTACTTCTAGCACCAAAGCCAGAAGAAATATGATAAATTAAACCATAGGGTGTACATGCTATTAGGTATTTCATGGTGTTGTAGCCTCTATATTCTAAACATGAAAGGGACTGTATAGTATCGGTTCACTTGGTTCTTATATTGAGATTTCAAAACAGGGAATAGGAAGTTTTTCTTGAACCTCAAGAAACGATTTAAAGTAAACAAATGGATAAAGGTAACCTGCTAGTAAAGTTACTGATTTTGAATAATATTATATACTTTGACAACTTTTACACTAAAATTTTCAGCTAATGTTCTGTAGGACAATTTTAATTTGATCTTTTTTAGGATTGAAAAAATATCCAGTACTTCAATATTTTTGGATTTTTTTTTATTAAGAAAAAATGTTCTCTTTTGTATTTCTTCTGGATTATCTATATGTTTTCTACTAGCGGAATCTGAATCTGACAAGCTTAGTTCTGATAAAATTAATGTTATTGTAGAGCCGTTACTATTACAAACTGAGTCGGTGGTACTATTTCCTTCGAAACCTTCTCCCTAAAGGTATATTTTCTGTTTTTAGCCATTTTTGACAATCGCAAATCTTCACTAGTACACTGGATTCCGTTGCTACGAACTTCAGTCTTAAGCTGCAACACTTGAATACACATATCGCATTATATCAAATAACAAACCCATATGTTTAGACTTTGGTTCTATTTTCATCCCATTTTCCTGCAAGACGTCCGCATTCTCAATATAAATTTCCGAAGTTCCATGAAGTTACAAATTATTAATCAAGGATTTTTGTTCTGTTTTTTGAAAAAACCGTGACGATGGTTTCGACCTGTGAGCCGTAACTCGATATTTTTGACAATCAAAAAAACCTTGGTACTACTTTTGGCTTAAGTCTGATGTTTCCTTTCTCCATTGTCTTAATGTACATATAATTTTCTATGACTTTTATCTAAAATAGGTAATAAATATCATATATTTTGTGGTCTGCTTTCACATTGGCATTTAAACTTATGTTAAAATGATCCTCACAGCATTAGTTAGAACATGGAATTTCTCAAAAGCAAAAACATCCCGAAGCATAGGTTTCTTCTAAACTTTTCTGGTTGCAGGATTAAAAACTACGCTTATAAACAAATTTTTTGGGGCATTTCTGGAAGTGGTACTCAAGAACCACACAATTTTTATTAGAAACTTTTATCTCCCTTAAACCAGCAAGGAGATACAAATGTATAATTTAACTATCAAACGCCGTTTCCATACAGAAACCCCATAACGCGCACCAAACGCTTAGTAAATCTCGACCGTCATTCGATCAGCATCTGCAAAGTGACGTCACTCGAAGCCCCGCCTAGTTTTCGCGCGGTCCAACTTTGGTCATTTATTTAAGGGCTTAAATGTCCGAATAAAACCTAAAAATTTGGAAATTACCTTAAAACAGAGTCTACTTTCGATTCCTAAAATAAAAAAAAAATGTTGAACGGGCCTATTGACGCAGTGCTAGCTAGTTGTTGATTGAATTAAGCCTCCAGTTCAGTCTTTGATCAAAGATAAGTCTCAGGTATTTCAATTCCTCACACCAGGGCATCAGTTCACTTGGACTTCATTGACTCTGAGCCTGGTAGTCTAACGTGACACTTTCAATTATTAATCGTGTTTGCTTTTTCGGCATAACATGTTTGGTTTATTTGGATTTCGAGAGCTGCTATATTTATCTTGATTTATTCATTTCTCTGCTGGCTTTCTGTTACTTCTTTACTTGTAATTGGTTTGCTTTAAATTAATTGGGGTTTTGATGTCAGTTCATGGTGGTTGAAAGTCCAGTGGAAATTCGTATCTAATATTTAGTGGTGTCTGAAGGTGAGTTTGTGTGATGAGATTATTTTATAACACATTTATTCTTCTGTAATAGTTCACTAAAAGTTTGTTCATGTAATCTAATGCACTTGCAATGATTCTAATTGCTCTGCTTTGGAGTCCCTGAAGTATTTTGTAGCGCTTCTTGTTAAATGTGTACAATGTCTGTATGTTGGTTCTACTGTGTCGACTTAAAAACGAGTATATGGCGCCTAGCTGTGGACTCGCCATTTTTAAGCGTTGATTTTATTATTCCAGGGCACCTTTCTGTTAAACGAAAGTCTCAGATATTTGATGTCATATTTCGAGTTTATTCTGGTGTTATTTATTAGCACTCTGGAAGTTGGAAATTCAAATCTCGATTTTGAGAAGAAGATTGCCTGTAATTTAGCATCATTTAAACGGATTATTTATTTGTCGAGCCAAACTTTGAGCATTAATTTATGTTGTGGCGAAGACAAGGATGTAAATTGTTACTTTTGAGACGCCATCTAGAGGTTACTGCTTACTACTAAGCAAACCCTTATTTTGCTTAGTATACAATGACTCACATACTTCACATTGACTTACGAACACAAAGCATACTTTATGCTTGCGAATGCCGACACTGACAAGAATTTTCGGTTAAATTTATCGCCAGCTACTGTAGATGAACGGATGTATCAGAAAACAATTTAAAATCTGAAACTCATGTATACGCTCCATTAAACAAATCATATTATATAAAATTGAAAAAATAGTCCATACTTTCAGTGGAGTCAATGTAATGTAAATGAAACAATGCAGTCTTCCTCCACAGTTTAATGAGTAATGTAAATTACATGCTCCGGGCATGTTTCAAGTGCTTAAGCACTCATCATCAGGGGATACTAACATCGACTTTAGCAGACATGTAAGTTATCTCATATTAATCGATTTAATCGAAATAATCGATTATTTTTAACAATCGACAATCGATTGTGAAAACTTATAATCGCCCAGCCCTAAATATGACCACCAGGATTTTCTATCACCGATTGCAGTCGCCTTCACCATAGTTCAATAGCTGCATTAATTACGTCCTGGTTAAAATTATTCCAACAGAACTGTAACCTTTCCTTTAGCTTTTCGATGGTGTTAAACCTTTGACCATTGTGAACATTTGCCTCTAAAATTCCCCATATGGAATAGACAACAGGGTTTAAGTTTGAACTATTGGGTGGCCACATTTCCGGTTCCATGTAATCGGAGCATTGATCAAACAAAAACATTCTTGTACTCCGAGAGGTATGCACCGTCTAGTTGGAACACGTAATCGTCGCAGATTGCTTCAATTTCAGGAAGCAAGTGATGTAAAATTTGTTGTTGATATGCGTCCGAGTTGAGTTTTACTCCGTCATCTACAACAATAAGACCTGACTTCCCCAATTTGGAAACTGTCACAGAGACCATTACGCCAGGTGAAAAGTGACTTCTCTCGATTAAAAGATTTTCCAAAGAAGTTTCTCTCTTTACTCGCACATTTGCGTATACCCGATTATTTTGTGTATTCTTTGGCGGCCTCAAGTAAAACATCTTCTCATCTGAAAACTGTATCTTTGCGATATTTTTCCGAGAACGGAAAATTCGTAGTAATAGATTACATCTTTCTAATCGTTTCTCCTTTACATTGGCATTAAGTTTTTGACAGTAAACTTATTTAAATACTTTAAGTTGGCAATCATTTTGTATAATTCTTTGAACTGTAGAATGGTGAATTCTTGTTCTTTTCGCTACTTTTCTGGTACCTCCAGATTCTTAAGGTCATACATTTTCTATAATATTTCTTACCATGTTAATATTTCCTCGAGTTCTTGAAGTTTTCTTCCTTCCCCTTCCGACTTTTATTTTTATGGATTCATTATTTTCTCAAAGATGTCTTAAAAACTTCCCAATTGTTCCAACATACCAATTTTTTTCAGGAAACTCCTTTACGATTTTCTTGCACCGTAATTATGTTTTTGTCCAAAATATTTGATAAGATACCGACCCTCTTCACTTATGACTGCCATTGTGTACGGATTAGCTATCACGAAGCGTACAAGACATTAAAAATAACATTGTCTATTATTTTTCACATGTAGTCATAAATACTCTGATTTTTAATAACAGTCAGGGATACTCTGATTTTTAATAACGGTCATGGATGCTGCGATCATGGTTTAAACGACTTCAAATTTCCAAAATGATAACCGCAATGTTTTAGTACATCAATGAACAAAATAAATTGTATTTCTTCAACCTATACTGGAGAATTTTCGATAGTTGAACTACCAAAAAAAACGTAGCATCTGAAATTTAAATAAATCAGTTTTCGTTTGCAACGAACATAAACGCACGTTTGTTGAAAAAACCTGTCAATCCGGCCCTGTTTAAAATATTTTGATAAAAATTACACATTTTACTGAGACGATTTCAGTTCATCATTACTACAAAAATAAATTAAATCAGCGCAAATTGAAAAAGAATATTCACCATTAAAAAGTATATTCCTTTAATTTGAGCCACAGTGTATATTAGTAAATAGTAAAAACTTGTCGTTTTGTTAAAGCGAAAAGCAGAAGGCTATCAACCTAAAAAGTCTATGATTTTTACGGGAGACCAAATTGAGCAGTTCCTGAGGAAATCATCAGAGGATAAGTGCCTAATAATAAAAGTATAGAGTCACCATATTGGGAATATTTAGTTCTTGTCGCCGAGAAGAGCTGTGCCGTATGACAATGGACAACATCAAGGCATTGGATATAATATGAGCGATGAACATTCAGTCTACAAAAACTAAGGTTCCGCTAACTTTCACTATATTTGCGTCATTTAATTTGAATTTATACAGACACTACAAAGCTCCTCGATCAGCAGATATCGGGCATTTTTATGAAATATAATGTGAATAACAAATGTGCTAAAAATCCAGTTGGTGTCAATAATTTCGGTAAAATGCTTTCTGCTGTAGTAAAATTCTTGAAGCTCCCAGATTCGAGGCTTTACACTGGTTAATGTTTTTGTCGGTTTTCGACCTTTTTACTTGCAGACTCTAGTGTGAGCCTGAGAACTATCAAAACACACGGTGGATGGAAGTCCTTAACAATGGCAGGAGGATACATTGAAAACTCACTGGAAAATAAGAAGAGAATTACCAAAAGCCTGCCTACGACGTTCCATTCCCTCCACAAGCATACAAAATGACAACAAAACCGTGGAACTGCATTCACTGAAAAATGCTAAGGTTATCCCGTTATTTCTTATGGTTGACCCATCTTACCGTATAACTTTAATACCTACAGTATAGCTATCTGAACTCATTTTGATTTCTAGGAGTAAGACTAAAACCATATATTTTTTATTTGTTACAGATGTAATGGCAACAAATGCAGTAATTCTGGTGATTCTATTGGTTGCAAGGTTAAAATTGTTGGTTGGACTTCCGGAGCTTATCCCAATTGGTAAGTAACGAAAGAGTCAAGTAATTATGCGTAACAAGGTATGTTTCAGTAAATTAGTATTTATCACATACCTAGTCTAAAAGCTAGTGGTCAATTCGAGAAAGCTGCTATAATAAAGCTAACAATTTGATTTGTATAGTGATGTCTTCCAGTTTCTTAATGTTTAGAAGGGTCAAAGAAATAATTATGTGATGGTCTTTTAACAAAGCTGTAATTATTTTAGGTGTTAGTTTACGTAAGTACAAGCGACTTTGTTGGTTGCAAATACTTGCCTCGTGACGAAAATGTTTACCTATTCTAGGTAGGGTAGTTTTTACTTTTAGCTTTAATAAATAATAATAATAAAATAAAATAATAGTAGATGTTGATTAAATAATTGCACGGAATTTTAATAAAATGTACGCCACTGACTGTTTTCTAATTTTGATATTTTTTTCGGATTTACCAACTAATAACACAACTTCTTCTGAACGTTAACCAAACAAAGTACTGCCATGTGAAAAAAACATTTAGACAGCTCCGTGCAAGATTGAGTGAGAATGGGAGTTTTAATCGTAGTACGGAACTTCCTGGCGGATAGAGATGATCCTTAAACTAGTGCCAGGAAGGTAGCAGTGCAACTTCAAACAAGTGCATCAACTCTGAGTTTGGAGGGTCTTGTATCTTTATCAACTCTACCCATACCATATTCAACGTGTGCATGTTCAAGCACTGCTTCCCCGTGATTTTCAGTTAGCACTTAACAACAATTTTGTACCGAACATTTTATTTACTGATGAGGCCTCTTCTCAAGAGAAGCCTTTATGAATTTTCATAACGAACATTTTTGTCATATTTTTCATAATAATTTTATTTTTAATTTGAATGTGGTTTTAATTTTTTCTCTCGAAAACGAAGCAAGATACGAAAACAATTCAGAAAACAAAAAAATGTATTATTAGTTGGTAAATCCGAACAACATTAAAATTAGAAAAAAGTCAGTGACGTACATTTTTTTGTCAATAATATTCGTTAAGGTGCTCGCCGGAACACCACTGGACTTAATAAACTTAATCTAGTTAAGGCTAATTAAGCTCCTTATGACTATGAATAACGTTACCAAATTTTAATAAAATCGGAAACAGAGTTAAAAAAATTATGAAAACACGATTTTTTTTAAAAAACTTTAACACCCTCTATCTATATCAAGAACATGGCAACTCCGGACACATTTTCACATAAACTTTTTCTCGTAGAATATCATAGAGAATTAGCCCCTCAAGCTATGTACTGTACTTCTGAAACACCCTGTATATAGGATGTTAAGCTCTATAATACTGACTGAGACCATTTTATTTAATTTGAATGTTAAACATTTATGCCATACCTTATGGAACGCTTGTGCAACATCTAAGAATACTGTAGAACATACTTACTGTTCTTAAGGGTACACTGATAAAATTAATTATTTGAATCAAAAAAATTTACCATTGAATCAAATAAATATTTGTTTCCTATTAGCCAAACAAATATGTATTTGAAAAATACCAAGGAATTATTTGCCTAAATTAGTATTATCTGATTTGATACAAATTACTTTTTATTTGGAGTTAATCACTTAATACAAAATTCAAGCAAATATTTATTTCCTTAACAGTAATCTAACTTAAATAAGCCGCTTCAATGACTTAAGGTAAATAGGTTAAAAGTTAAGTTAACAAAATGTTTATTTGATTGATATTTATATATATTTTATCAAGTACATATTTATTTTACTTTTGTTTTACATGTATTTGCCGTAACAACAACGTTATTTAATTAAACAATTTAAGTGATTTCAAGTACATAATTGTTTAACTTGTCTTTTATATTTATTTAGATCAAATATAAATTTATTTGGTTTAAATACCTTTCAAGTACGTGTTTGTACAGACGTCACATAAAAATAAGAAATATTGAAATGCGGCTATTGAATATGGTTTAATCAGTACCTATACCATAATAATCACAAACCTTATCAAATTGTTTATAGTGTTCAAATAATAGGGCAAACCAACAGAAAAAACACATTTTTGCCGAAAATAAAGGTTATGACAAATTACGCGCACGCGCACAACGATTTTTACATGAAAATAACAAAAAATTTAAAAGATAACCATCCCTTATTTTATTTTTTATTTTTTGTAATGTTATGTGTTTCTAAACGTCTTATGGCAGATCTGTAGATTCAACTCTTATTTTATTTGTATGTTATGTTATCTTGCTGTATAAACCGACCATTAGTTGTTGTTCCCCTTAAAATATACGTCAATAAAACATTATAGAGAAATTAATAACTTTGATAAAAAATTAAATAAAGGCAAATTTGCAAATATTAGGTACAATAATTATTAATATTATATTAATTATATTATATTTTTTACGTTAGGAGGTTTGATAGGTATTGAATTATGGTGAAAATTGAGAAAAACTGTCTTATTTGTAACCTAGGTAGCCATGATTTATAAACACCTGGCTACTAAAAAGATTTTTTGTTCCAAATTTCAAATTAGGTATTACAAGTATCTTTTCTTTGCCTCTTATCTTACTTTTTTAACTCGTTTCATGCGTGCCTAACTAAAATATTCAAATATAGTTTCCTACCTTGAAAAGTATCTAACATATGGGATATACCCCTCGATATACCCCAATCTTCTAAATAATTATTCATATTACGTTTATTCCCCATATCTTCGTTTTAATTTTTGATGGAACCACTAACTTCTGTGCCACTAACAAAGAAGATTTCACTCTCACTCATAAATTTCTACAAGACAAAATCGAACACAACTGACCCAAAACGCGATGATCAGGCCACTTTTGTATAACCAATCAAATTACTCAAAGCCCAAAGTAGGCGACAGGAGTTCATTTAAATACTTAATTATTTGTTTGGATGACCAAATTATTTGAAAAGTTCGGCAATGAATGATTTAAATTAAAGTTAAAGGTATTTAGTTCTTAACTTGAAATGTACTTCGATTAAATAATTAGTTATTTGTAAATATTTGGTTTTTTATATTAAGGATTTAATGTAAATACATAATTATTTAGTTTAAATGACCTAGACATTTAAATAGTTCTCTATTGGGTGATTTAACTAGCGATTAACGGGATTTAGTTCCTAAATAAAAATTAGTTCGATTAAATAATTAGTTATTTAGATTTTGTTATTTTAGTGTTTTTTTGGTAAGATATTTGTTTGAAGGGTTTTATTATTTGACACAAATCAACCAACAGTCAAATAATTTTGCAAATAAAACGAAATACTCTCATTTATTTCAGTTAAATAAAATTTAGTTAATTAAAATCACATTTATTTATTACCAATAATTATTCACCAAATAAATCGGATTATTTGATTAAGGGAGCACAGTTTTATCAGTGTACGCATAGGGATAACGCTTTGGAACAGGATCTTTTTTTTTAAACAGGTTTTAATATGGAACAGGTATGAATCGATAGGTTTTCCTGTTCCGATAAAACAGTTAACCAACTGCGATGGTGGTTCGCAGTCACCTCGTTTACTTGTTGCCGTTCCCTCTGTACTCTTCTGTTGCAGCAGGCCAGTCGGATAACTTCTTATCTGTTTTGCTAGTCGGATATTTTACCTCGTCTGCTGCGGCACTCGGTGCATAAACGAGAACCGTGGTTTGGCCCGCGCGGTGTTGTCGATGTTCATTATTTCTTAGAAAATCCAAAAAAATTTTTTAAACATATTTATTACTATTCATAACAAAAATATTAAGTAAATATAAAATAAAAGCTCTTTGGATAAAGTCCATAGTATCAGTATACATTAGTACACAATAAAAATATTAATAAAAGGAACATACAAATAAAAAAAATCATCCTTGTAACAATAAGACTAAGTACATTAGGTTGTACCGTAATGATAAAAATCGGTATCCGTATATAAGAGGTTATCGCGGAGCTGCTAGTGATATTTGCAATGTTGCCAAATTTACACTTTTTTAGCAATTTAAAATATTTTTTTTTTAAATGAAACACTCAATATATTACAATATTTTTGGATTCTACATAAAATTACAATTATTTTTTAATGAGTGCATTATAAGTCTAAACTTAATAGTTTTTGAGATATCGAGTTTTGAAAAATGATATTTTTGAACTTTGACAGCGTCTAGCTTTCTAACGATACGCCATATAGCAAAACGGCTTACATGTCCCTATCTTACTTTTTTATTATCTTTCCAAAAATGCTAACTACCGGTTAAGCCGGAAGTACTATATTTCTGGCTTTTGAGCTACATCCGGTTTAACCAAAAGTTGACACTTTTAGAAAGATAGTAGAAAAGTAAGATAGGGACATGCAATCCGTTTTGCTCTAAAACGTACCGTTAGAAAGCTAGAAGCTGTCAAAGTTCAAAAATATCATTTCTCAAAACTCGATATCTCAAAAACTATTAAGTTTAGACCTATAATGTACTTATTAAAAAATAATTCAAATTTTATGTAGAATCCAAAAATATTGTAATGTATAGGGTGTTCTATTTAAGAAAAAATATTTTAAATTGCTAAAAAACTGTAAGTTTGGCAACATTGCAAATGTCACTAGCAGATAACCTCTTATATATGATAACCTCTTATATACGGATACCGAATTTTAGCTAAATCGGACTAACGGCATTAAAGATATTTAAAGAGTTCCATACTTCTGTTACACGATGTATTGATAAACTAAGTGGAGTGAACGACGAAAAGTAGCAAGTATAGGAACTTAAATTTCTCAAAATTAATAAGAAATTACTAAATATAGTATACCTAATTACCCAAAAAACAAATCAAATCAAAAAACATTTATTTGTCAAATATAATGACGGTTTATAAATAATTACATGGTTTTGAACTTTTATGACAAAATTGGACTGTACCGCGATTATGTTAAAACCGGTAGTTCTGCGCTCATATAATATAAGCGCAGAATGGTACAACCCATTTAAATAGTACGCTTTAGATTTCATAACACACTAACCTATACACATAATAAGAATAATGGGCTGATGGGAGCAGGAGAGTGGAAGGCATTCGTTGGCCGAAAAACCCAGAAGGTTGGTGTTTTTTAAGACTGTTATCGAAGATTTGTAAGATATTTGAAATTTGCACGTATTACACTGTGCATTTGTCTATCGATGACTGTAAAAAAAATCCACACTGGGTTACTTTTATCTCGCATTGTTAAACTTTTTATTAAACTCATTATAAATTTTTTTTCAGAAAAAGAACTGTTCTACTTACTTAGTTACTTAAATCGGCGACATTAATATAGACAGTAGACACAACACTATTTACTACGTACGACGTATAAAACATAAATAGTAAATACAACAACATGAAAACAAATAGAAAAGTGCAGAGTCCCTAAAAGCGAATATTTTAATTCTACTATAAACGCTTCTCTGCTATTAACGCAAAAACCGGCAACATTGTCTGGAACACCGCGTGATCGCAACAGCGTCAACCGCCACTCGCCAGCGAGAAACAAGTAGGTACAATTAATTATCTGCGTTTTAGAACAGCTCGGAACTGAAACAGGTACTTTTTAAAACTAAAACAGGTTATACCTGTTATTAAAAAATTCATTTTTCAACCCCCCTTGATACTTGATTAACCGTTGGATCTTTCTATCTAATCCGAATTGAAAGTCCGGACTTATTATTACAGGTTATTATTTTCTATCACTGGCCGTGGTATCTTAAGTATGTAGTAGCTTTTAAAATAATTTTGAAATAAATGGTTAAAGAAAAATAGGGCATTGATGAACATTATCACTGCTGCAAATTTTGTTGTTTGAACCTAAAAATCCAAATGCTGCATTAATAAGGTATGTGATCAGGACCATACCCTATATTGTTAACTGTTCCAAAATTTCACTAGAGAATAGGTCGAATCCTTGTGTCCATGGGCAATTTTTCTTGATATTCACTTGTACTAGGTTGGGCGTAAAAATATCGGAGAGATGCTCAGCCAATCAGAACGCTGTTTGTTTAATAACCCTGGCTCTTAGACCTACACCCTTCTTAGTACGGTGTATAGAAGATATTGGTATCTTCTTCCGTCGGGCGCAGTTGCCATACGTACATGTCCGGGCGCAGTGTATCTAACAGACTCAGATGTATATATTTACCAATAATTATTAATTTTAGCATCAGTAATAAAACATTAGCAAATTGTAATTATTTTTAAATAGATTAAACCAATGGATAGTTTTAGTAATATTAAGTAGCAGTCAGTGGCGTAACAACCGCGCCCCCACAGACCTCTTGTAAACAACAAAACGATTGTGATATTTTAGAAATATTTATTTGTTATAATTCAGAACTAAAACTTGTAAATTATAAGAACTAAATAATATAAAAAAAAAACTGATACAATAAGGATAATCTATTACTAATTTATTAATAAAAGAGATTTGAGACTTTAAACAAACATTATTCAATTCGTTACACAATCGGGCGCAGTGTATCTCTCAGATCAATATGGCTGCTGTTAACTCGCAAGACGTTCGAACTAGTGATGCGGTACTCGAGTCCAAGAATCGGGTACGTTCTCGATTCTTAATAGTACTCGCTGTACTCGAGTACGGCATTCGAGTATTCGAGTAAGAGTACACAAATGCAAAGACAAAAGACGGGATCTCCAAAAGATGATTTTACGAACAGAGTGCGTGCGAACTACGACTACTACGCGTTCCGAGTACGAGATCGACGAGTGACGAGTTTAGTCAGTTTACCGGCCCGGCCCAAACTGTTTTTGCTATTTGAGCTTGCGGGACCTGCGTTTGCAAGGACACGCCACTAGGGTTATGTTTTGTTAACAGCTGAGCGAACAGGGATGGATTGAGGATTCGTTTTATTAGTATTAGTAATTAGCCAATACCTAAATAAATAATAAAACTATAAAACCTTTATTTGCAATTTGTATCATCACCGATTCTCCCCACCACACGCAACTTGTCGCATGATGCGGGAGGCCGACGGTAATTGGTTAGCGTCATATTACAGCAAAGTATCGGTGAGAATCGATTCCATCGAACGAGCAGCATGCCCATAGAATAGGAGCACGCCACATGACATTTTAGATTTTAGTATTTTAGCTGCCGCTGCCGGCTGCCCGTACTCGGACTCGGTGCTATGTTGCCAAAATATAATTGATCCTACTGAAAAAAAAAATTATGGGAATCGGTCACTTTTGTACTCGGTACTCGGATAAGTACTCGATTCTTAAAAGTTCTCGAGTACTTCGGAATCGATTCCGAAAATAAAGATTTTTGCCCAACGCTAGTTCGAACACTAACTGGCGCGGGCGTATCGAAAGATCATCCAAAACCATGAAGCTACTAATAAGTGGGGAAAATTCCGTGTTAAGACTGGTTCACAATATACAAAATAACATCCTCTGATTCCTCTGTATCTATTAGAACGGTTGCGCCCGATGAAAGGTTAACTTTTTTGGTTGATATCCGGAGGGAATAGTTAATCTCTTTGTATGTAGATAAATTTTGTGACTAATAGCTTATTGTTTTTTCCTTGAGCTTACTGATGAATTTTCTTAATATTAGTTCACAATTTCTTGGACTCTACCACACAGGCACAGTTCTTCTGTGCTTTGTGCTATCGGTTCTTTATAGTCGCGGTATTGCCCTATTTACCCATAGTATATTATAGAAATATTATGTATGAATATCTTATGTCTCATATGTTTATTGGATAAATAAATTATTTTTGAGTTTGATCTTTCTTCTGCGCTGTAACGAGCTGAAGAAATATTATTAAAAGAAAAAAATTAATTGTATAATTTATGTTAAATTCAGACTTAGTCTTTTTATTAAATTAAAATCGCCGCTCGTATCATTTATCGCAACTCCAACATAAATGCACACTTGCACTGCCGTGTTAGTCAGTATTTCTTCTAACGTTAATAAATATAAGCTTTTGAAGTACGTTTTCAATTTGTGGCTTATACATGCAGGCAAGACAATACCTTACAGAACCTCAGCTCTTTATGTAAATAGTTGCTTTTTCAATTATGCAAGTTGAGCACTAAAGCTCCCATAAATTGAAGAGTCAACAACTCTATTCAGATTCAAATTTTTCTCGCACTTACTTTTGTTTTCTAAAAGTAATTAAGTCTCAACCTTCTAAAAGCATGTAATTAAAAAATACCTTAAATAGGGGCAGGATTTTCTAAGAAAGGCACTACGTTACATGATACAAAGTAGATGAGAGTTCTCATAATATCTGAGTGGTAAACATTTGTTCGTACCCAAAATCCATGGTAGTTAAATAAAGTGCACTTTTAGTTTCGTGTTTTTTTAGTTACAAATGACTTTATAGTATTTAATGGAGTTAGCCGATACTTGTTAGAGATCCATATTAAATTTATAGAATGAAAGATTTGTTTCTAGATTTCCACTAACTTTTATTTAAAATTTGTTGACAATTGTTTCGCCAACACTGTGGCTTCTTCAGATGTTTATAACCGAATGAATATAACACAAAAGTATACTACACAACCCTAAGCACCTAATTAGAAATTATATACAATAGAATTAATAAATAAGATTTAATTACGGGGTTTTTGCCGTTTAGCATGTAATAAGATTATATTAGTGAAAAAGGTTTAATAACGGGGAATTCCCTAGATCTAACTGTTCATTTAGTATTAAATTTGCATTTTTATATTTATTTATTTCGATCGATTCCAATAAATCTAAAGTCTTCCCTTTGTTGTCACAGTGTAAAATTTTAAAATTGTCATTAAAATTATGGTTTTCATTCAATAAATGTTTGGCATAATTAGAATTTTCTTTTTTCTTTAAAAAACTAACTTTATTACCTTTTAATCTATTCTGGAATGACCTACCCATTTGGCTAATATAAAATTTTGAACAAGAACCGCAAGTTAATTGATTAACTCCTGATTTATTTCGTTTTTAGTTCTTGATTTATTATTTTTATTGTATATATCAGGTGTACAATTAGTATTAAAAGCTATTTTCGAACCACTTTTTTTCAAATTCCATTATAAACATACGAAAAAGCTACAGTGTTAGCAAAACAATTGTCAACAAATTTGAAATAAAAGTTAGTGGAAATCTAGATACTGTTATAAAAACAAAAAAAAACCCACACAATTTATTAAGTGATATAAACAAAATACAATTACGCCCTAAACAATAATCGGGTGCCAGTATTCACCTTAGGATAACCTAAAATAAACTGCGACAAGGCAACCTATCCACCCTTACTCTGGCAACCCTACGCCCTGGAGGATGTTCTTCAGACACCCCTTAGCTAGCTCAACTTAGGGTAGGTTCGCTATCTAGATTGAGAGGTTTAGCACTCTTATATAAGTAAGTTAAAGTCAAATCCTGAAGGCGCCACCTCAGCTTTATTTTACTTAAATGCCTTTAAAAGTTCTAGTGTTTGGCCTCAGAAAAAAACAAACTAGGAAAAAAAACACTTATGTCACCATCGGTATACACTAGCTTCTTATAAGCTCTCATTCACTCAAGCCCTCAAAGTCACTCTATTTAAAATAAAAGCCAAATTTTCGCAGAGGCCAATACAAATATTTATTATTAAGGTGGTGTTAAGCCCTTGGTTACTTGGTTTTATAAATGCAAGCTCCTCTTACTTTGGTGGATAATAGATACTTAAAGTTAAAAGATAAATAAGTAAATATTAAAATGATAGTACTAGGTTTGACAATAAAATTTCTGAGGTTTAAATTTATAAAGTTACCGATAAAAGAAAGCAAAAAGTCAAACCCTGTTTGACAGGGTCTTGCACAAGACGGCAACTGTCAGACCTACACTGTAAAAATGACTGTTCAGTTTGATCTGGCAGCCACATAGACCTACATCCAGGACATTGCCTCTGACTAGGAATTTCCGCAAGGTATGTGCAAGAACCTCTCACAACTAACTAAATCTACCATCAGAGCATTCTGAAAGTACAATATAGAATCTTACGAGTACCTGTGGTTACTCGATAGGTATACTAGCCACTTGGCATAGATAAATTAAAATGTCGAAGTTACAAGTGTTAAATTCAGAAGAAACAAATGGCCTTTAGCCGGGAAACAAAAATATTTACATTTATGGTCATACATTGTAACTATATTTACAAGAAAAGTAGCTGTAACAGACTACCTAACGTTCTGAACTACTAGAGACTCTTGTGACGTCTTAACGCTATGTCGACATACGCTACACGTTTACATTGCACAAGCTCTGTACATAACATGGGCGCAAAACTTTACCAAAACACTGTATATCCAACAATACGCAAATGCAAAATATTGATATTTTAAGTTGTTACTATGTTACAACATACTCAAGAAAAATATTACTTAGCTAAAACCTTACGTGCTACCCATGGTTCAAGAAGACTCAATCTTCACACACACACACACACCCACACACACACACACACCCTGAAACAGCTAACGTGGATACTGCTACACAGCTAGTCTCCAAGAATTCCAATATTACATGGCAACTGGCACGTCCCGCGTCCAGGCACTTCCAACAAAAGAAAACTAGTACTCTAGTTTGTACTCGGACTTTTAGCCCATACCAAAAGAAACCCTAAAATCGAATTTTAGATATACAAACATGAAAGAGAAATCTTTCATGACACCCATCGAGGGTAATTCAAATACTGAAGTTCAAACCTACCTCAAATAACTAACGAGGGTTCCACTTTACCAGATGGCGTCTATGACCGCTGTTGAAGTTCATTAAAGCATTTTAGATCGGCATTCCGCCCAAAGGAATAGGCAACTACAAAGCCATACCCTTTTAAAGCATTTGTGGATGCTTTATCGGCACTACATTAGCCTGCACGGCCCAAAAAAACTAAATTTGGGGAGCTACTTCCACAAACGTGCTTTAACTTCCAGTGTCCATGGTCGAAAGGGACGATTCTTATTTTTCTCCAACGTACATAGTTACCAAAACAAAACAATGACAAAAATTAGTCAACCCTATCTACGAAAACCACAGAGCAATAAAAGTTAGACGGAAACTAACCTCTTTTCATAACATAGAAAACTAACGGCGACCGAAGTCGACCCATGCGACCAAGCAAAAATCAACCAGACGTGGATGTGAAAATGCACAGAAACTGTCAGTCTGACACTGACCTATTATCGATTTTCTTAACACAGCTGATTTACAACAGTCGAGACATTTAACCTAAATACATCTCAGATACCAGAAGTTAATTTATATTGATAACTTGAAAAATTTATCAATTTCCAATCAAACAAGGAACAGAGAAATCAATCCACTTGGCTATGTCTTGCAAGATACAAAACATTCCTGGAATATAAACATCAACAAAGGTTTGAAACTAAACATAATGAAAATTTTGGCTATTACAGGTAACTTAATTAGTAATTAATGTTTAAGGTGAGAGTCTACGTATGTATTTTAACAATTTAAAACCGAAAACTTAACATAGATAATCAAACTTATGAAATGCAATTTTTGAACTGCAACAATACAGGTGTTTCATTCTATAAATTTACAGTATTTTTCCAAGACACAAGAAATTATTCAAACCAATATTGATAATATCGTAAGATAAAAAAAAAAAGCCCTCAATCAGGCACGTCTTGAAATATTATCCTAAAAAGGTAACTTCGCGCTTTGACTGCTACTATATAGACGAATACCGTGCTAGCAAAAATTATTATCATCAAGGTGTGCTTTGCATCTAAAATCGTATGGCTTAATACCTGTTGGGTTTCAGTAAATGTCAGCATTATCAATCAGTCAGTTATTTCGTCATCTTTACCAGCCGTTACAAGTAATTTGATTTATCACTAATTTATCCAATTTCTTGAATAAATCACGCAATGGGCTTTATATAACAGTACAAAAAATTCATAGTTAAAGTGCATTTTCGAGACGGGGTCAAAGTAAATGGTGAGTGGCAATACAATCAGCGATTGTGAATGGACGATTTTCGCGAAAATTTTCCTAACGTCGCTTTTACTGCTGTGGATTTTTATCATTGCCTAAGAGGAACCGTGGCTCTGCTTAGGAAAGCAGATTCAATACAACATGAAAAAGGAGCTGCAAAACCATCTGTGAGAATAAAAGAACTTGTTGCAAACGCTCGTGAAATAATGCAAAATACGCCAACAAAATGTGTAAGATGCCTGTCTTAAGAAGTGGAAAGATCCTATGGAATACGCAGAACTATTCATAAAAAACAATTAAAATTTGTTTTTCTATAAACTGTAAGTATTCCGAGAAATACGAGCTTCAGACTTTGAAAGACGCAGGAATTACTGTCAGTAGTTTACCCAAAATGGCATAATAAAACGAAAACTCACCGTTTCCAATTCACAAAACAAATTATTAATTGCTAACAATTAACCTTTAATCACAGTTCAACAAACACTTGAATGCAACAATTCCGAAACCACTACTTATCTTTATCACCGACTACCGTCTACTATGTGCTTACCTGCATAGAACTCTTTTATCCTAAAAATGAAGAATGATAACATGTTTTGAAGCTGAAGGTGGACACGTCTCTCATTTAGTTAAAATATATAATTTTTAGGTTCTTTGTTGCATATTTTTAGTTTCTTTCTTTTTAATTCTAATACCTAATATCATGACAATGACAAAAATGTCATTGTCTTAAAAATAAAAACTTTAGAAGCCGATAGTATTATTTTTCATTCACCTTTACCTATTACCTTTGTTTCCTTTTAATACATAAATATTTATATATATTTATCGAGGGTGATACCGAGGTATTTCACTGCGTCGGACCAGGGGACATCGCGTCCATCCAGGTTAACCGCGTCGAAGGGGGGCTGCCTTTTGCGGGCAAACTGGATAGTTTGGGATTTATCGGGATTCAGGCGAAGTTTCCAATTAACGCAGTAATTGGAAAATTCGTTTGCTGCTGTTTGCAGCTTTCTGGTGACCAGGTAGGGAGACAGTGACCTTACGATGAAGGCGATATCGTCGGCATAGAGGGCTAGGGTGCTCTCGGGGGGTTTAGGAATATCGTGGGTGAAGATATTGAAGAGATGCGGGGATAGGACTGCTCCTTGTAGGACTCCCGCTTCGAGGGTGCGGAGGACATACCTACCATTGGAAAGTCGAAACACCCTCTAGCCATAATATTGTTCTCCCTAGGCAATACAATATAGGTAGGGCCATCTTCCAGAAGTTTCTAGCAATCTGAAGTAAAAAATACCGTATGGTACTATTAACACAATAAATAGCAAAATAATATTACTTGGCAAGTGGTTATATGACATAAATATGTATACAGAGTGGCAGAAAAGTCGGGCATAGTACTTGTAACTTTTCAATTACCTCGTATACGAAAAAGTGATCTCTATGAAAGTTATTCTTTATATTTTTCGGCACATTTCTGCCTGCATGAATTTTTTTTGTCATTTCTGGTTTAGTTGTCATAGAGACCAACTTACTTTTTTAAACGGAACCCTGCATATGATTGCATATACTGGGAAAACTCTGAATTTTTGTATTTCAAATTTTTATTACTTTAAAATTGTAGCAAACTTATAAGTAACAAAATAAATTGCCTAGACAATTGAACAACTTAATATCGGAATTATAAACAAGTGAAACCTTTTCAGTGGATCAGATGTTTAAAATAACCACCATTTTCTGACTAGCAGAGCGCCAGTCGATCCCCGAACCCGTCTACAATGTTTAAAAGGAAGTCCTTTGGAGTGGCCCGAATTTCAGCACTAATTCTGACTTTTAAAGATTCTAAGTCATTTGGACGGTTAATGTAGACTTTGTTCTTTAATTGCCCCACAAAAAAGAATCGAGCGGGGTTAAGTCCGCGGATCGCGCTGGCCAGTCAATAGCACCTCTTCTGCCTATCCAACAACCTGGAAATTGTTCACTTACGTATTGTCTAACATTTGCCGCATAATGCGCAGGTGCTCCATCTTGCTGGAAGCACACCTGTTCGTTTATGTCATTATTTACACTCTGTAAAACCATTCTATAAGAAGGAATTTTTTGATTCCTGAGGAGGTCTAGATATTGCTCGCCATTCAAATTACCATCCACGAAAAAAGGTCACACAATATATCCTCCAACTCTGACCACCCAAACATTTACTTTTTCCGGCCTCTGAGTATGACCTTCCTGGAACCAGTAAGTATTCTCAGTAGATCATCAGCTCAAAAAATTCAGCTCTTCTATCAAAATCGTCCTGGTTTAACTCGGGCACCAACTTTATCGTGTAAGGATGCAACTCCTTCTGCTTGAACAAATGTTTTACTGACTGATGAGACACATTAAAATCCATTGCCATTGGCCTGGATGATTGTGTTGGATTTTCATGTATTGAGAGCATGATATCCAAAGCTTTGTCTCCCCCGGTTGCTCTTTTAGGTCGACCTGATCTAGCGGCTTCCCTAACACTGCCTGTTTGAAATTTCTTTACCACTCGACACACCGTTGTCTGATTTATTGGAGGCCTATTTGGATATAATTCATTGAGAAGTTGACAAACCCGATATTGCGATCTCTTTATATTTCTATACCCGCTCATTGGTAAAATTTCAACTCGTTGTTTCTCATTCAGTTGAACCGTAGTGTAAACAAATTAGAAATTAGATAACAGAAAATTAAACAGGAACTCAAAATTGACAGCTCTTATGTCGCTGTCATGAAAACACTTTGACTCAACTGGTGGGTATTAGGTAGGAATAATTATAATTAGGAGGTTTTTCATTTTTAAGCTGTCATTATCTCGGAAACGCTTGCAGCCAGGTGAAAATTTGAAATACAAGAAATTCAGAGTTCTCCCAGTAGAATCCAATTATGCAATCATATGCGGAGTGTTCCATTTAAAAAAAAATAAGTTAGTCTCTAAGGCAATTAAACAAGAAATGACAGGAAAGATTCACGCAGGTAGAAATGTGGGAAATAATTTACTAAATAACTTTCACAAAGGTCACTTTTTCGTATACGTGGTAATTTAAAAGTTACAGGCATTATTATATTACACTTGCTGAAACCTTATACAATAGGGATTACCCAAATTATGCTAAAACAGCTATTCTCTGGGCTGCATGCCCCAACGAGCGCTGAATTATATAGCAAAATTTGACGTATTTTGACTAACACTGTTAGTACTAAAATACAAACTCAGATTGCAGAAACTACGAGAAAAAAAAGAATAGAGTTCTCACATATAAGCATATTTATGTCACATTACCACTTGCCAAGTAGTATTCTTTTGCTATTTATTCCCTTTTAAAGGTAATGATTTGAAATATAGGTACGTTATTGGTTCCGAGCAGTGGCGTAGCCAGTATTTTGGGACGGAGGGGCGAACTATCGGAGGGCCGCAAACCGCGGAGCCAAAGCGCCGCAGGCAAAAAATTTTTGAGACCACGCCCAAATTTCGTAGGAATTCACCTTTATGCTCCCTAGGGAACAGAAGTCTGGCCCCAAATGAAGTTAAAATCCGCTATATATAAAAAAAATAAATTTATTTTGATGAGACGCTCTCAAAACCGGTCTTATTAAGTTTATTACTATCACTGTTCTTTACTAAAAATAAAATAAGACCGATCTTGTTTTTCAAGAATTAATTTTTAAGTAGTAAAAGGCCGCCAGGCCAAGGGGGGCGGGGGGGGCGATCGCCCCCTTTCACCCCCCTGTGGCTACGCCACTGGTTCCGAGGTACACTTCAAGACTTTTAAAAATGTTACCGTTCGTTCTTACTTAAAATATAATGGTGATGAATATAACAAAACCTTCTTTTTTTAATTCTGGTTTGAAAAGGTAACACTTAAGAATCATTTACATGAACGCACCCGGTACATTAAATTTGCTTAAGGCCTAACCACTTTCCTAGTCAGCATTTCTAGTAAAGTTAACAAACTCGAGTTTCTGAAGTATGTTTTCAATTTGTAGCTTGTGAAGTAGATATAATTCTTGAAGATAATACCCACCTAAAAGCTGCTAAGCAGCTTCTATAACTACTGGCAGTTATTATGAATATATTAGTCAGTTAACATAACTACACAGTCCGTTCTCTTTAAAAATATACTTTTAATGAAACGAAAAGTATACAGATTATATTCTACTTTAAACATCTTTTAAATAATTATGTAGCCAGTTTGAATCAAATACTGTTTGCTTTTCTATATTTAGGTTAGCTCAGGTTAGTGAGGTTATGACTTTTAAAAAGTACTTAAATTATGCACCTTCTGGTGCAAGAGGGGCTGATGGATTAGATCGGAAAAACATATCTCTCTTAGTGCCACATTTAAGTCATCATATAACCTTTATTATTAATTCATGCATGGCTACTGGCAAGATTCCCAGTAAATGGAAATTTCTAATGTTCTTCCTATTGCTAAAAAAAAAACAATTCGTGTAAACTTTCCAACTTTAGACCAATTAGCTTGTTATCCATGTTATCAAAAATTCTAGAAAAAATTATATCTGAGCAACTAAATCATTTTTCTTCTGAACGAAAAATTATTCCTTCAACTCAGTCTGGATTTAGAACGCAACATAGTACAACAACAGCTCTTATAAAATTAAGTGACGATATCATTCGCGCCACTGATGACAGTAAATGCACTTGCTTGATACTTCTTGACTATAGTAAGGCCTTCGACACCCTTGATCATAATATACTGGGCACCAAGTTAAAATATTAAGGACTTGGTGACACTGCTGTTGACTTGATTAAAAGTTACCTCCATGACAGATGCCAAAATAGTAGTTTTCCTATTCAGTGCGCAAAGTTATGTTTTCCCGCACGCGAAAGCAGTTAGACGAACGACGCGAAGCGGAGTTCGGATAAGCTTTAAGTGCGGGAAAACTACTTTGCGCACGTGTTAGGAACAATATTTTTTCTACGAGTGAAATAACTATATATTTTTTTAATTTTAAATTTTTATTGACATCAAAAACAACTATATCCCCCTTTGTTCGCACCATTTGGAAAACAACTCGTACTGTTTCTCGTATTTTTCTCGCGATTTGGCAGGCAGCAATTGCAAACTAGCCATGTTGGCGGCTTCTAGGACATCTTCTGGAAGTTCTTCTTCAGTGATATCCATTTTTAAAACAGTTTTTTTTATTTTAAATAGGTGAAAATGCTAGTGAAAATTTTGAAGAAGACCTCTAAACTGACATGAAAGCGTTGTATGACAATGTATTTTGGTTGCTAAGGGAACAAACCGCATTTGACACAAAAATATTTGATTTTTTTTAACTTGAACAAAATTAGAGGAAAATATAATAATGCAGATTTCAAAAAAATTTTGAGCCGCACGGCACAATACTTCGGTATAGTTTATAAGGCAACACATAAACCACCTGTCAACTTTGTCTTGTTACAATATTTTTGTATAAATATCTAAAAAAATTATAAAATATAAGAAAAAAACGCGTCTATAATATGGTAATTTTGCTTTAAAATAAGTGTGCGGGAAAAAAAATTTCCCGCACAGTGTGCGGGAAAGTGCTACTTTGCGTATGCAAAAGTGTGCGCAAAGTAGCTTCTTTGCTGTCACTCGTAGAAAAAGTATTTTTCAACAATAGCTTTTCTGATTTCCTTAATTTGAAACGTGGCGGGCCCCAGGGTAGCATTTTGGGCCCATTAAGCTGGATTTATAAACTCGAAAAGTTGGCGAGGTTGAAGTTATGTTCAAGTTGGTGAGGTTCGATATTCGACAGTCCAGAATATGGCATTTATAAAGTCAGTAGCGAAGTTCGAAAAGTTGTTGTTTGATTGGGTGAAATTTTTGACATTTGACATTTCGCTGTAACCAAAATTAAAACAGCGTCGTCATTGGTCGAAACGAAACTCCGAACATAAAGATTGGTTATCTCGAACTACACGGGAACTTTTCGAAACTTACGAACTTTACACGAACTGAGTTTATAAATTGATCTGAGTGTTCCCTTTAGTTCAAATTGAATTTTTATTTCCAACGTCAACTGAACCTCAACCTCGCCAACTTTTTGAGTTTATAAATCCAGCTTTACTGTTCTCAATTTATACTGCGGATTTTAAAAGTCATCTACAACACTCACAGTCCCACCAGTATGCTGATGACTTTCAACTATATTACAGCTTTAGCCCTGATAGTGTGAGGGTTGCTGAAGCGTGTATCACTGAGGACCTGGACAAGATTTATAAGATATCAGATGCACATAACCTGTTGCTAAATCAATCCAAAACTCAGCTTATTCTATTTGGTAATAAGAATATGGAAGTCTCTAGCCTTATTAATATTAAATTAAATGATGTTAAATTAACACCCACTGAATCTTGCAAAAACCTAGGTGTTCATTTTGATTCGAAATTAAGGTTTATTAATCATGTTCCTTTTTTTTTACAGAAAGGCTATGGTAGACTAAGATCTATCTATATGTTTAAACAATTCCTCTCAACTCCAATTAAATTAAGGTTGTGTGACTCGATCATTTTATCGTCTTTGTCCTACTGTGATGTATTGTTTTGGCCAGCTCTACTTTACGAGAACAAAAATAGTTTACAAAAATTACAGAATGCCTGTCTAAGATTTTGTTATGAAGTAAGAAAGTATGATCACATTGCACACTACTTCCTAGAGTCAGGTTGGCTAAGACTGGATCACAGGTTTATCATGCACCTATATACGGTAATTTTTAAAGTATTGAAGTTCGGACAGCCGGATTATCTTCTTAAAAAACTTATCAAGGGTTCTGATGTGCACGGACGTGCTACATGATACAACGACCTCCTTAATATTCCTAGGCATAAAACTGCTTTATTTCAGCGCTCCTTCAGTTATAATGCTGCTAAATGCTATAACATTGTTCCGACAAATATCAAAGACAACATCTTAAAACTTACCTCAGGGGTTATTAAATCAAATAAACTGTTACGCTTTATTATAACATGTTAAAACTAGTTTTGTATTTTGTAATATATTTAATTCTTGCTTGGTGAATTTTATGATCTGATCGTTGATACATGGTTGATCGCTACATACCATTAAATAATATATTTTATTTAGTATTTTATAGTTAAGTCTAATGTTCTACTACTATTTCGCATTATTATGTCTTCTTTATTTTCCACTTTTCTTATGCTTTTTTGCTCTTTATCCAGGTGGTTAGATGAGTAGCTGTGCTAGATCTCGCCAACTTTTTCACTTTTATTTTGTATACACATTTTTGAAATCAATAAATAAAGGCTATTTATTATTATTATTATTATAAATGATAAAATAGACGTAACATATTAAATATAGTGCAGTTAAAAATTGTTACATGTTAAAGTTTGATTTTGAGCAGCAAAAATTACATTTCGTCTTGGGTCCTTTAGTACACAACTTTTTAACCGAATCAGGGATGTGTCTCGCATATCAGCCATATCGTATCGGGTATCGGTTGCAAGATGCTAGCTCCCATAGAATTAACTGATCAACATGATGACTGTATATATCCACTGGGATATAATATGTACACTATTGGACAAAAGTAGAGCAACCAAGTGCTTTTATTTCTTTGCATTTAAAAAATTAATTATATGATTGTGATCCCCAGCTAATTTTAATGAAATATTATCCCCGCAATATTAGTAATATTTCACAATACTTTGGTACATTTTAAACAAAATGATAGTATATATACAGGGTTGGGCAAATGTTCCGGAACGGCTTAATTACAAGCGAACGAAAAGTGATATCGAATCGGGGTTTTGGGCAATCTATAGGACAACAATTTTACTATTTGACTGGTATACCATATGTCAGTAATGTCACCAACTGTCAAGTGTCGACGATATTTTTTTATTTTTTTAAATGGAACACCCTGTATATTATCAGATATTCTAGATCTTCAATAAATTACAAATATTTTTCATATAGCATACCATATGATTAAATTCAACTGTTTCGGAAATACGGGCAAATGAATGTAGTACATTTTATTTAAACAAAACCAAGGTAATAACTTTAAAACACAATAATATAAAATAATGGTTATTTAATTAAATGTTCAAAATGTCGTCCTTCAGCCACCTGACAGTGTCCAATCCTGTCGGAAAATTCAGAACGCACGTTTTGCAAATGTTCACGAGAAATAACATGCACAGCATCTAAAATTCTGTTTTGAAGATCCTCCAAAGTCTTAGGTTGTGTACGATATACGACAGTCTTTAAATGACCCCAGCGGTAGAAATCTAGAGGTGTTAAATCTGGAGATCTAGGAGGCCATTCAATGGACCCTCTCCTACCTATCCACCTTCCAGGAAAAGTTTGATCTAAATAATTTCTGACATGTATACCAAAATGAGCTGGCGCCCCATCTTGCTGAAACCAAATATCATTCGCTAGTATTTGATCGTTAACCTGATCATGATATAAATTAATCAAATTTGGTATAATTCTATTTCGAAGCAGATCTAAGTAGTAAATAGATGTCAAGTTTCCATCAAGGAAGAAAGGCCCAATAATATGGTTTCCAATTATACCTGCCCACACATTTAATTTTTGGGGGTGTTGCGTACGGTGCTCAATCATCCAATGGGGATTATGGTCTGACCAGTATCGACAGTTATGCCTATTGACGAAACCATTAAGACAGAATGTAGCCTCGTCAGAAAATAAAATACGACTTACAAAGTTAGGTTGTAGGTCTATGTAGTCCATTATTTCTTGACAAAATTGCATACGCCTATCAGGATCGTCCTCTGATAGTGTTCCGACAACCTTAATTATTAGGTTTCGACAACCTTAATAATTATCCGTCAAAAGCGATGACATCGCTGGAAGAAGAAAATATCAAGATATCTACTATCACTAAAACGTCACTCAAAATAATAATAAATTTTTCTACAATAAATTCAACTTCACGTTACAAAATGTTAAAGAAAATGTTACTTGTTATGTTCAATAATAAAATCATACAAAACATAAATCTTCAGTCTTTGTACTAAGTACAGAACAAACATATGGTCCTTCGAGCCGGATTTACTCAAGAAAAAGCTAAGTAAAAAACTACATTTATCCCGGTTTCTATGAAGGCAATTTGAAAATTCCCGTAGAGACGACGCGGCGAGCATTGGAAATTGGAATCAAGGTCAGTGCGTTCCAATCATTCCCTAAACTCTAAACCATTTATTATTCTAAAGAATATTTTACCTAATTTAAACTAGCTTCATATGTGTAGTTTAAATAGAATTAATCTTATAATCTAGATACACCATTTTGATTAATAAAGTTTATTTTTATGTGAAAAAACTGTAAAAATAAATTAAAACAATGTCTGTGAATCAGGAAATTGTAAACCTAAACATTTTAAAAAATGAGAAAAAAAACCTTAAAGCTAAATTAACGCGCTTTAAAACAGTAATAGAAAATAGCTCTGAAGGAATGGATTTACAAATTAAAGATCTTGAATTGCGTATTAAAGTTATAGAACCTTGCTTAGATACATTTTACGAAGTTCAAAATAATATTCAAAATCTTAACACTGACATAGCTGATGACGTGTTTGATGTTGAAACTCAAGAATTCGAAAATACATATTTTAAATATATTTCTAAGGCAAAAACTGCTCTAGAGGACAAGGCTCCAATAGCTCTAGATGGGAACTCAGTTCTGAATGATAATAATTTTGAAAATAAAAGCGTGGTATCAAGCGTTAATTCTAACAGAAGTCAAAATATATACTCAGAACCTAATGTAAAACTTCCTCCCATACCTTTACCTACTTTTGATGGTGCGTATGACCAATGGTTATTTTTTAAAGATACTTTCAATTCTATTATACATGATAATGATTCTATACCAGAGGTTCAAAAATTTCATTACCTTCGATTATCTTTAAAAGGTCCTGCTGCGGAATTATTAAAATCGTTAGAAAGCTCTGCTGCTAATTATTCTATAGCCTGGGATTTACTGGTTAAAAGGTACGAAAACACGCAAATTCTAATCAGAAATCATATTAAGGCACTTTTTGAACTTGATTATGTAAAAGTCGAGTGTCATATAAGTTTGCGTAATCTATTAGATGGCCTTAATCGTCATCTAAGGGCACTTCATGTACTAAAACAACCAGTAGATTCCTGGGATGCACTGATTATTCACATGATTTCCTTAAAATTAGATAATTCTACTCGTAGAGAGTGGGAAAGTGAATATTCCAAGCATGATTCCATTACGCTTGAAATATTTACAAATTTTTTGCATGAAAAATGCAGAGTTTTAGAAACGTTACAAATGAGTAATAATCAAAAAGGGAATAGAAGGCATACTTTCTCGGCAACGCAGCGTACACCTACGTGTTCGTTGTGTAGCAAAGACCATACTGTTTATAATTGCAAGACTTTTCTGAATTTTAATGTTAATAAAAGAATAACAGAAGCTAAAAAACGAAAATGGTGCTTAAACTGTTTAAGAAAAAATCATTCTACTGAGCAGTGCCGTTCGCAACCGTGCAGAAAATGTTCAAAAAGGCATAATACTTTATTACACATTAATTTTACCCCTGATAGTCAATCTGAGACTAATAATAGCCAAAATAGTAAATCTGTCAATGACAATAATTCACTAATTTCTGATACTACTATGCAGCATGCAGGCCAGAATAATCAAAACACTTTAAATGCCAATGCTTACCATTCTTTAAATAGTGTACCAATGGTATTATTGTCAACCGCCATGGTCAATGTTCTTGATAAGGATAATAATATTCATACGTGTCGAGTAATGTTGGATAGTGGCAGTGAATCTAGTTTTATTACAGAAAGAATGTGTGATAAGTTAGGTTTAAATATTATAAGCACTAATATTTCGGTTACAGGTATAGGGCAAACTACCTCAAAGGTTCTTAAGCAAACTGATATCACGATACAAGCACGTCAAAGCTCTTATGAAATGAACTTAAAATGTTTAATTTTGCCAAAAATAACTAATAAAATACCATGTATGGCCATAGATATTTCTCATCTTAAAATTCCCACTAATATTATATTAGCTGATCCCAGTTTTAATGAGCCTAGTCCTATTGACATTTTGATTGGTTGTGATAAGTTCTGGGAGCTAATTAACACTGGTCAAATTAAACTAGGTTATAACTTACCAATTATTCAAAAAACCCAACTAGGATGGATAATTTCTGGAATCATACCTGAGAATCAACCTAATTCTAAAATTACATGCAATCTAAGCGTGACGCAATCACTTGAAAATAGTTTAACTAAATTTTGGGAATTAGAAGAAAAAAGTAATCAAAAACATTTATCAAAAGATAATCAATTTTGTGAGAACCTTTTTCAAGCTACTACTCGACAGGATATGGAGGGCCACTTTGTGGTGTCACTTCCTTTAAAACAACCTGCTTCAGTATTGGGCGAATCACGAGAAATAGCTAAAAAACGGTTTTTAAATCTAGAGAAAAAACTTGACAAAAATGACGAGCTTAAAACTGAGTATATCAGGTTTCTTGAGGAATATGAGGCGCTTGGGCATATGTCTCAAATAAATGCAGATATGCTAAAAAATACCAATTCTTTTTATCTTCCACATCACTGTGTTATAAACAATTCTAGTACAACTACAAAGTTACGGGTTGTATTTGACGGATCAAGTAAATCTTCCAGTGGCTACTCATTAAATGATATTCTTCTTGTAGGGCCCACAGTTCAGGAAGATCTATTTTCCATAGTTTTGCGTGCAAGGCAACATAATATTCTTCTCACAGGCGATGTGGCTAAGATGTATCGGCAAGTTTTTGTGGACCAATCCCAGCGCAATCTTCAACTGATATTATGGCGCTCTGATTCATCTTGTGAAATAAAAACTTATCAGCTGAATACTCTAACTTATGGCACTGGTTCAGCTGCTTACTTAGCTACAAGGTGTTTAAAGGAACTTTCTATACAATGTAACCAATCTAATCACTTAATAAGTCGAATAATTGCTAAAGATTTTTACGTTGACGATCTTTGTACTGGAGGCAGTACTGTCAATGAGGTCAAAAATATTAAAATTCAAATTAGTAAAATTCTTTTGTCAGGAGGATTTCATCTCCGTAAATTACATTCAAATGAGCCTGCAGTCTTATCAAATGAGCGAGAGTCAGAAAGCGCATCAGTTCATTTTGGTGAGCCTTGTGAAAATAAAACTTTGGGTCTATATTGGGACTCAAAAAATGATTATTTTAAATATTCAGTTCAAATGGCCATGCAAGGGCCAGTAACTAAAAGAAATATTTTGTCATGTATAGCTCAAATCTTTGATCCTTTGGGACTTATTGCGCCAGTAGTAATCACAGCAAAAATTGTTATTCAAAGACTATGGCAACTAAAGTTATCTTGGGACGAGTCTGTACCTTTAGATATATTGACCAAATGGAGAGCATTATACAACCAATTGGTTGATTTGAATGATTTAAAGATACCTAGGACTATTCTTATACAAAATCCCATTTCTATTGAACTTCACGGTTTTTCAGATGCTAGTGAAGTGGCATACGGGGCTTGTATTTTTATACGTTCAATTGATAGTGCAGGAGACTGCCATGTTAGCTTACTTTGTGCAAAATCGCGGGTAGCTCCACTGAAGGTGCAAACCATTCCACGACTTGAGCTGTGTGGTGCACTACTTCTTGCAGAACTTGCTAATAAGGTAAAAAACTCTTTAAATATCTCATTTGAAAAAACATATTACTGGTGTGATTCTACAATCGCATTAGCATGGATTAAATCCCAATCTCAACATTTTAAAATATTCGTTGGAAATAGAATTTCTCAAATTCAATCTCTTACTAAATCTGATGAATGGAATTATATAAAGACTAATGAAAATCCTGCAGATCACCTTTCTCGAGGCGTCAGTCCAGGCGGTCTTATTTCTGATGAGCTTTGGTGGCACGGTCCTCCTTGGCTTTCGTTGTCTGATAAGTTGTGGCCGGTAACTGCTGTCAATGTTGACAATGCACAGCTACCAGAAGCGCGCACGCAGACAACTACCCTTGTAACTAACATAAACGAGTGTGATATTTTTAATAAATTCTCTTCTCTGAGTAAATTGCAAAGGGTTCTGGCATATTGCCTTAGATTTGTAAATAACTGTAAAGTAACTAAATGCTTAAGACAGAATGGTTTCCTTACTACTAATGAATTAAATAAAAGTTTATTACAACTTATAAAAATTGCACAAGATCAGGAATTTACAGATGATATACGTAGTTTAGTTAGGACCAACAAAGTTTCAAATAAATGTACATTAATAAAGCTAAATCCATTTATAGATGATCAGGGAGTTTTGAGAGTAGGAGGTAGGCTACAACATTCTGAATTTGTAGAAAATAAAAAATATCCTGCTATCTTGCCGGCAAAACATAAATTAACCTTGTTAATTGCACAATATGAGCATATTAGATTATTTCATGCTGGTTCTCAAAATCTTCTAGCCTCTCTAAGAGATAAATATTGGCCCATTGCTGGTAGAAACTTAGTAAAAAAGGTGGTTAGATCTTGCACAAAATGTTTTCGTTTTGATGCTTCTGGCATTCAATATATTATGGGTAACTTACCAAAACACCGCCTAACACCAAGTAGACCTTTTTTATTTACTGGTATAGATTTTATGGGTCCGGTATTATTAAAAGATAGACTGACAAGAAATTTTAAAACAGCAAAGGCGTGGGTCTGTCTTTTTATATGTTTTTCAACAAGAGCTATACATCTAGAGTTTGTTGGAGATTTGTCAACCAAATCATTTTTTTGCTGCATTACGGCGATTCTTTTCTAGGCGCGGAATAAGTTCTGACATATATTCAGATCACGGAACTAATTTAGTTGGAGCAAAAAATGAAATTGAAAGACTTTTGCTTAAAAATAAAGATGAAATTCATTCACGACTCAGCTGTGACGGTGTTAAGTGGCACCTCATTCCACCTAGAGCTCCACATTTCGGAGGCCTCTGGGAAGCTGGAGTTAAATCTACAAAGTTTCATCTCAAAAGAGTAATCGGTACGAATTCACTTACTTTTGAAGAATATTATACAGTCCTCTCACAAATCGAAGCTATCTTAAATTCGAGACCTATCTCTCCTCTTAGTCATGATCCTTCAGATCCTCAACCTTTAACCCCCGCACATTTCTTGATTGGACAACGCCTGACCACTATCCCGGATGAAGACTACGTTCACATTCCTGAAAACCGACTCTCAAAGTTCAAGAGGCTACAAAGGATGGTGCAACATTTTTGGGCACGTTGGTCAAAGGAGTATATTTCCGAATTGCAACAGCGAACTAAATGGAAGCAAAGATTTCCCAGTCTATTAAAACCTGGTTGCGTTGTGTTGGTAAAGGAAGATGGGCTACCACCACTCAAATGGCAATTGGCTGTAGTTCACGAAGTTCATCCTGGTACTGATGGTGTAATTAGAGCTGCTACTATTAAAACTGCAACGTCTATCTTCAAGCGACCCGTTGCAAAACTGTGCATCCTACCTAATGATGACTAGAGACATTTGAAACCCTATGGATTTCAAGGCGGGCAGTATGTTCCGACAACCTTAATTATTAGGTTTCGACAACCTTAATAATTATCCGTCAAAAGCGATGACATCGCTGGAAGAAGAAAATATCAAGATATCAAGTGTGATATTTTTAATAAATTCTCTTCTCTGAGTAAATTGCAAAGGGTTCTGGCATATTGCCTTAGATTTGTAAATAACTGTAAAGTAACTAAATGCTTAAGACAGAATGGTTTCCTTACTACTAATGAATTAAATAAAAGTTTATTACAACTTATAAAAATTGCACAAGATCAGGAATTTACAGATGATATACGTAGTTTAGTTAGGACCAACAAAGTTTCAAATAAATGTACATTAATAAAGCTAAATCCATTTATAGATGATCAGGGAGTTTTGAGAGTAGGAGGTAGGCTACAACATTCTGAATTTGTAGAAAATAAAAAATATCCTGCTATCTTGCCGGCAAAACATAAATTAACCTTGTTAATTGCACAATATGAGCATATTAGATTATTTCATGCTGGTTCTCAAAATCTTCTAGCCTCTCTAAGAGATAAATATTGGCCCATTGCTGGTAGAAACTTAGTAAAAAAGGTGGTTAGATCTTGCACAAAATGTTTTCGTTTTGATGCTTCTGGCATTCAATATATTATGGGTAACTTACCAAAACACCGCCTAACACCAAGTAGACCTTTTTTATTTACTGGTATAGATTTTATGGGTCCGGTATTATTAAAAGATAGACTGACAAGAAATTTTAAAACAGCAAAGGCGTGGGTCTGTCTTTTTATATGTTTTTCAACAAGAGCTATACATCTAGAGTTTGTTGGAGATTTGTCAACCAAATCATTTTTTTGCTGCATTACGGCGATTCTTTTCTAGGCGCGGAATAAGTTCTGACATATATTCAGATCACGGAACTAATTTAGTTGGAGCAAAAAATGAAATTGAAAGACTTTTGCTTAAAAATAAAGATGAAATTCATTCACGACTCAGCTGTGACGGTGTTAAGTGGCACCTCATTCCACCTAGAGCTCCACATTTCGGAGGCCTCTGGGAAGCTGGAGTTAAATCTACAAAGTTTCATCTCAAAAGAGTAATCGGTACGAATTCACTTACTTTTGAAGAATATTATACAGTCCTCTCACAAATCGAAGCTATCTTAAATTCGAGACCTATCTCTCCTCTTAGTCATGATCCTTCAGATCCTCAACCTTTAACCCCCGCACATTTCTTGATTGGACAACGCCTGACCACTATCCCGGATGAAGACTACGTTCACATTCCTGAAAACCGACTCTCAAAGTTCAAGAGGCTACAAAGGATGGTGCAACATTTTTGGGCACGTTGGTCAAAGGAGTATATTTCCGAATTGCAACAGCGAACTAAATGGAAGCAAAGATTTCCCAGTCTATTAAAACCTGGTTGCGTTGTGTTGGTAAAGGAAGATGGGCTACCACCACTCAAATGGCAATTGGCTGTAGTTCACGAAGTTCATCCTGGTACTGATGGTGTAATTAGAGCTGCTACTATTAAAACTGCAACGTCTATCTTCAAGCGACCCGTTGCAAAACTGTGCATCCTACCTAATGATGACTAGAGACATTTGAAACCCTATGGATTTCAAGGCGGGCAGTATGTTCCGACAACCTTAATTATTAGGTTTCGACAACCTTAATAATTATCCGTCAAAAGCGATGACATCGCTGGAAGAAGAAAATATCAAGATATCTACTATCACTAAAACGTCACTCAAAATAATAATAAATTTTTCTACAATAAATTCAACTTCACGTTACAAAATGTTAAAGAAAATGTTACTTGTTATGTTCAATAATAAAATCATACAAAACATAAATCTTCAGTCTTTGTACTAAGTACAGAACAAACAGATAGTTCTTGAAGCAAGCTGACTTTATAAGGAAACATTTTATTTTTTTTGAGGATTCTTCTAATTGATTTTTCGCTGTTTTCATGTGCAAGAGCAAGCTTTGGAACTGACGTCTGTGGTTCTTCTTGCAGGGCAAGCAAAACATCCAGGGATTTCTCGTCATTTGTAGCAGTTTTCGGACGACCTGTTTTTGGCAAGTTTTTTACCGTACCCGTATGCTCAAAGTTATGGAATATTCTATTAGCAGTTGATTTAGAAATGGGATCTCGAACAGGAAAACTTTGATTGAAAAGGTCGGTTGCTTCTTGAAAAGATCTCCGTCTATCCCCATATCCTATCATCATAAGCAGAGTAATCCGTTCTTGTTCAGTTAGCTGAACCATAGTTTTATCAGTTATATCAGAGGTTTAGTCGATAAATAAAAAACTCGCACAACTCACTTAATACAAATAAATAAAAATTAAATAGGAAATGTGTCAGAGTGACACTTGGGAGTCATGGAAACTAAGACTTTTATTTGGAATGTCAAAAGAAATATGTTGCTTGATTTTTAAACAAAATGTAATATGGGCTTTCTAGATTCATTTGCCCGTATTTCCGAAACAGTTGAATTTAATCATATGGTATGCTATATGAAAAATATTTGTAATTTATTGAAGATCTAGAATATCTGATAATATACAGGGTGTTCCATTTAAAAAAATTAAAAAATATCGTCGACACTTGACAGTTGGTGACATTACTGACATATGGTATACCAGTCAAATAGTAAAATTTTTGTCCTATAGATTGCCCAAAACCCCGATTCGATATCACTTTTCGTTCGCTTGTAATTAAGCCGTTCCGGAACATTTGCCCAACCCTGTATATATATATGAAATATTTATAATTATAAAAATCGACGAAATGAAGTGCGACAAAGGTAAAGCAACAAATTGTGTCAACAGTATTTTATTTTACATTATTACGATAAAAAAAAAACATTAAACACATTTAATAATTACAATAGCTAAAAGTATTATGTTAATAGTTAATAGAATATCCATTATTTTTTATTACTTGCCGACAACGTCGCGGCATTGAGACAATCAGTTTTTGAACAGTGTTTTCGGAAAGGTTGAACCTGACTGTGGGTGTAACGTATTTAGGATTAAACCTTGTATTGATTGGCCCTCTTACACGCTTTATTCCATCAGAATTGAAAATTTTATAACGCGTTTCATCGCTAATTAAAACTTTTTTCCACTCGTCTACTGTCCAATTTAAATGTCGACGTGCAAATTCAAGCCTACCCACTCTATTTCTTGCAGAAATAAAGAGCTTTTTAGCCGGGCGTCTACTAAATAACTTTGCGTCTACCAACCTTCTTTGAACTGTCCGTGGACTAACCATAATTTCGGGAATTTAAGCAATAATTCTAGGTGCAGACATCCAAGGATCGTTTTGAGAAATTCTTTTAATTCGTCTGTCTGTCCAAATTGTTGTTTTTCTCGACCTTCCCGATTTCGGTAGATTCTCTAAATGTCCCCTTTGAATGCAACTTGAAATTATTTTGGATACGCTGTATCTTGGTAAAACAAACCGTCTTGAAATTGTGGCTTGTATTGTACCTTTCAAGTGTGCATTCACTACTCTCTGCTTCAATTCTTTCGAAATTGGAATACCTCTTGGCATGATTAATACAGCACAGAAATATTAATTAAACATAAAATAAACTCTGCAAAAATTAGTTAACCTTTACTTTCACTAAAACCTTTCTTTTTTAGGAAAATATCAAAATGTTGCTTTACTTTTGACGCATTACAATACTGTATTTGAAAGTTTCCGTCAATATCAGTTCATTTGTTTTGATTGTTGAAAACAGCAGCCTTAGTAGTGTCGACACTACTAGCCTTCTTCGATATTTAAGGCATAATGTATTTAAATACGATATCATGCATTTAATATTATAAAATCGAGATTTCTTTCATTTTTCGAAAATGTTGCTTTACTTTTGTCCGATAGTGTATATAAAACTTCAGAAGCATAATTTTCTGATAAGCGACACGAGCACAAACCTGCATCAATGCAGATCCAGGCGCTGAGGCATGTCAATTTAAACAGATCGACCTAGCAAAGTGACATGATATAAGGTAGGAAAGGTAAGACGTTGGTCAACTCGTTGAAATGTCTTCTGGTTTGGCATAGTACGATTGCATTGCAAGACGCAAGACCATACATTAGATGCATATCTGCATACTCAATAAAGGTAAATTCCATAGTTCGAATTACTTCACAAATAAATTCGCCACAAAATCCGAAAACCAGTAAATTAATATTAAAGTGATGGATCAATGTGTCAGCGATTGGAAAGATGACAAGTTCTAGAATGTAGGATATTTCATTTATTTCATACCGTAGGCGTAGTAACGTCTGCAACAACAATACGTCTTTTTTGTGCCGATAAATAAGAAATAACGCACATTTCTTGCGAACACCGGTCTTCTACAACTATTCGTTTATTGTTCTTTTTCTCGAAAACGGTTCATTTTGTCGACGATAAACAAGAGTACCTTTTTTTAAGTCTAAGGTGCAAGCTACCCAGATTTTTTTTTCCAAGTCTTTATTATACAGAGTGTTAAAAATTTAAGCATTAAGTTAAAAAACTTAGTCTGTCCCTGGTTAAACAAAAAAAAGCTAAATATCATTTCAATGACACTGTTTCAAGAGGTCGTTACTAGTGTCTATCACATTAAATTTCTATTATTATGGTATTGGTATTTCTCTTAAGTCAGCTCCCTTGAGCTTTTACTTCTTTTAAATTTGTTGGTGCTTATTCTTCTACTATACTGGAATTTCTTTGTTGCGATGATCTTCTTGCATTGTTCTGTTTTCTTCATTGATTTGCTTGCTTATTTTCGCTAGTTTGTTCCGTGTTGTTTTTTTTTTTTTTTTTTTTGGTGTTGTATCAGTTTTTTATTTTGGTACTTTTCATGACTTTTTTTTTTTTTGTTTCTCTATTGTTTTTGTTAATCCTTGTTTTTGTTTTTGTGTTTTTAGGGTGGGAGCCAATCTTTCGGATATTTAAAGTTGTTGTGTAATGTCGATCGTATGTGTGAGTTTTGTATCATTGGATTTGTCGATAAATCTGTCCTTTCAAAGTATTTAGTTATTAATTTTGTATTGTGTTCCGCAATTGTTTCCATTTTTAGGTCTCTGTGTAATACAGCTGTCGGTACGTGTCTTTGTGCGTTAGTCATAATCCTCATTATTTTGTTTTGTAGTATCTGTAGTTTTTGGTATCTTGTTTTGTTTACGGTGCACCATGTTGGTACACCGTATGTCAGTACAGGTCTAATTATGGTCTTGTAAACTGTTGTCTTTGTCTTTAAATTAAGTTTGCTTTTGGCGCAGAGTAGGGGATACACTGCACCCATTTGTCTGTGTGCTTTTTTAAGTCTAGTCTCGACATTGTCGTTCCAGGACAACTTTTTGTCAAAGACGAGACCAAGATAGCTCGCTTTCGGGCTCCACTCTATGGCTTTTTTATTTACTTTGACCCTTGTTTCTGGCAGTCTTAGTCTCGCCTTTGAGAAAAATATGGCCTGTGTCTTCCCCTCATTAAGTCGCATCTTCCATATATCCAGCCAATTCTGCAGAAGCAGGATATGGCGCTGCAAGCGTAAAACTACTCTCCAGGGCACTCCTGAGGTGGCAGTAATCGCGGTGTCATCAGCGAACAGGTATAGTTGTGTAAATTGATTGTGCGGGATATCCGCTGTGTATATGTTGTATAGGATTGCAGCGAGTGGTGACCCTTGCGGGACCCCAGCTCGTGCAACCCTGGTTTGTGATAGTGTATTGTCTGTTGACACCGCGAATTTTATGTCCTCAAGGTACGATATAACAACTCTGATTAGAGCGTCTTGCATACCTAATCTAATTAATTTTAAGACAAGTCCGTCGTGCCAGACCTTATCAAACGCCTTAGAGACGTCGAAAAAGACTGCCCCTGTTGACTGGTGGTGGTTAAACCCTCTGAGTATATTGGTCGCCAGTCTTGTCGTTTGGCGCACCGTGCAATGAGCAGCTCTAAAACCGAACTGCTCTGGTGGTAAAACGTCATTGTTAAATACAAAATCGGTTACCCGATTTAGTATTAGTTTTTCAATGACTTTGCCAAGACAAGATAATAGACTTATTGGTCTATAACTGTCCGCCAACGTCAGATCTTTGCCCGTCTTAGGGATTAGCACCACTTTGGCCCGTTTCCAAGTATCTGGGAAGCAGCCCTTTTCTATAATGGCTTGGGTTATATCTACAATGTCCATTACTGCGTTTTCTGGCAGGTTTTTGATTGCTTTGTTTTTTATGCCGTCGAAACCGGGCGCCTTTTTTGGATTGATGACCCTCAGTATAGAGCGAACTTCCTCAACAGTGACCCTGGGTAAATTTTGGTCCCCCATATTTACTCTTGGCATTTCTTTGAAAATTTGCACAGTTCTGGTGACCTGTGCGTTTCTTGATACGTTCTTTGATGGAAATTCACTGAACTGTTCGTAGAATGTTTCCGCGAACAGTTCGGCTTTGTCTTGTGGGTCAGTTATTGTTTCGTTAGTATTTTTGTTTTTGAGGTACGAGGTGGGCTTTCGCCCACCTTTCGTAAGATTTTTTGTGAACTTGAAGATGGAGTAGTCTTCTGTTTGAAGACCCTCCATCTTCCTTGTCCAAGTTTCGTTTTGTTTTTCGTCAAGTCTGTGTCTGAGTTCAGTTGTGAGTCTGTTAGCTTCTGTTTTTATTCTCGGATCACCAGTCCTGTATGCCAAACGCAGCATCCTGTTTTTATTTTTAATCTGTTGAGCAAGTTCGCCCTCAATTATTCCTCGTTTCGAAAATCTGGACGTCACTGTCATCGATGACTGTGCCATAGCAGAATTTATGTTGTAGGTAATTGTTTCAACCTCTTTCATTACGTCTTCTTTGGAATCCAACTGACCAGTTCGAGGATGATCAGACATTATCCTATTGAACATTGGCCAATTGGTTCTTGTTCTTGACACAAATCCATGATTTCTGTCCGCGATATTCCCGTATTCCACTATGACTGGTCTGTGATCAGAGGTCAGCTCTGACAGCACTATTGGCTGAGATAGCTGACCTGTGTTCTTGATAACAAAGACGTCCAGTATTTCCGGAAGTGAGCCTACTTGATGATGGGTATGCTCCTCCGGCGGCAAGATTTGATAGTTATAGTCCAGTGACTTGTTATATAGGGTGAGACCTCTCGTGTTTTGACCTCTACAACCCCAAATGCGTTGTTTTGCATTTAGGTCTCCCCCTATAATAATAGAATCATCGCAATCGAAAATTTTTGCCAGACAGTCTCCGTCAAAATTGACAGAGGGGCTGCAGTAGACTGAACCCAATTTTATCCAGCCATTTCTGGTTTTTATTTTTATGAATGTGCCCTCTATATGAGCACAGTTTGATGGGCCTGGCACGGCTTGCGCAATGATGTGCTTTTTGACAAGAACCATGGTTCCGCCCTTCCGCCTATTCTCTCTATCGTGTCGATAGATGGTGTAATTGGGACAGGTGAACCTCTCGCCTTTAAACCAAGTTTCCTGTACAAGAAGCACATCAATGCTGTACCTCTCCAAAAAGTCAATTATTTCAGTTTTTTTACCCTTCATGCCGTTTATGTTTATCGTAGCCAAGCTGAAAAAAGCAATTTCCACTTGTACCGCCATTAACGTGAATTAGACATAAGTGTCGTCATCATGTTTTTAACCTGCTCCTGCATTTTTGTCTGGAACTCAGACAGAAGCGACTGCATGGATTTTTGAAGGATGGCCTGCCATGCCTCTGGTCCGTTTTGTTGTGTGTTTACTGTATTTTTATTATTTTGTTTGTTGGAATTTGTTGGCATTAGCTTTTTGTTGTTTTGAGAACCCCATATAAAGTTCCCAGGGGGGGCTTCGATTACTTTCGCCTCCGTGCCGGGGCCACGGTGCGCAAGTTGCGGTCTTTTGCTGCACTGTTTGAAGTTGGCTGGGTGGTTTTCCCCGCAATTTGCGCACTTCAGTGCGTCAGGTGTCGGACATTCGGTCGCTGCGTGCTGTTTTGCACATCTGACACATTTTTGGTTCGCTGCACATTTGTGCTGTGAGTGACCGAATATCTGGCACCTGTGGCATTGTGTGACTTGTGGCTTTTGCCGCTGGGCCTCGACACGGATGCGAATGCCATCGATGGCCTTGAGCTGATAGATGCCCTTATCGCATTGTGGTAAAATTACAAGGACCAGGGGCATGGCGGTACCATCCGCCCTATTCCATCTAATGACTTTCGTAGGGGTGAATCCCAACTCCCTTAGATCTTCCATGACCTTCTCCTCCGTCCACGACTCCAGAACTCCACGTAGAATTACGTGGAGCTCCTTCTCGTCGGCGAAGGGAAAGGAGTGATGCTGAATTTTTTCATCGACAAGAAATTTAATTATCTTTCGATAATGGACAGGTGTTGGGGGGTGGAGTTTCACCCCTACGGGGATGGTAACGGCATTGCCGAAATCAATATTGTTAGCATTGAGATATCTAGAGACCTTGCTGTATTTGTCTTTTTCTCTCAATATAATGGGGGGTACCCTCACTCTACGCTCTTGTTCGTTTGTGTTTGTATTCTCGTTTGTCTGGTTCTTTGTTTGTGTATTTGTCTGTTGTACGTTTGTGTTTTTCGTTTGTGTGTTGTTGTTTGTTGGTTTCTTTGTTGTCTTATGTCTCATCACTTGGATGAAGTCGTCCATTTTGTCTTGATTCGTCGGTAGTTCGGGGAAGTCATTCTTTGTTTGTTTATTTTGCCTTTTGGCTTCAGAATTGGTGAGTGTCTGTGTCGCGTGTCTCTTTCTCTGTTCGTTTATTTGCTTGTATGTCTCGTTTGTTTTTTCGTCTTCCGACGTGTCAGGAAGTGGTGCGTCGTGTATGTCTACCATCGTGATGTCTTCAGTCTCGTCAATTGTTTGTTTTGTGTTTGTTTGTCTTTGGTTTATTTCGTCAACTTTTTGGTTAAGTTTGTCATGTTCGTTGTTGCTTTGTTGGGGTGTTGTGCTAATAGATTGGCTCTCATACCATTCAATAATCCTCAATAGCCTGTTGTTGCTCTCTACCACTTTGCTCATCTCCATATCCTTTTCTGCCGTCATACGTTTGATGGTTTCGTCCAATTTCCTCTCCCATTTCTCATGCTGTTCTTTCAGCGCTTTTGCCCATCTTTCCTCCTGCAGCTGGGCTTTTTGTTCCATCTCTGCTCGAAGGCTGTTCGGCATCGGTGGTTCATCGCATTCACTTTCACTACTAGCGTCCCTGCCATCAGCGGATGACAGGGATAATTCGCGCTTTTGCCGTCCCCCTGGAGGGATCGGCTGTTTTTCCGGAGTCAGTAAATTTCTATTAAATTATATTAAGTACTTTGAGAGTTATTTAGGAAAAACCGATTTCCAGCGGCTTCCTTCAGGGGCAAATATCTCCGGACCCCTCCAGGGCAAGACGGCCTTAAAATCATGACAATATTATTAAGGAATGTGGTTAAAAATGTTAAAAAATGTTTAAATATTGCCAAGGAGATTCAAGATTTGAATCGGTATAGAGTTAGATCTAGACAACCGATTTGATTTGGAAATGTTTTGATTATGATTGGTTGCTAATATAGCGTCACTTAGAATTTATGTTTTAACATGCCTGATAATCATAAGGGAATATTGAACAACCAAAAAAATGAAATTAGAAAACTAACTAGGTTACCAATCCCGAATGTTTGCAATGCATTATTTATTTCATAGTTTTAAATGAATATATTTATAATAGATTATTTATTGTTTGTACGAAATGAGAATATTTATTCTGGCTACATCTGAACAACATCCAAGCTTTTAAACTGAATTAATAGCTTTCGTTTCAATTTTTACCCACATTAAAAAATATAAAAGTTCATTGGAGCGGAAACTCTTTAGGCGCGCTTGGAATAACTACCTCTAAGCGTGGGCCCCGGCCATCGACCTAACACAAGATGGACGTAGCCAGTCATTCATAAAAAGGTCTATCGTCTGTCTCCAACAACAAACAGGAAAGGGGGGGTGAGGGGTATTTACTGCGGCTTCTACTTAGAAGCTGGATTCAAACTGTGATGAGACAAAAAGCGCAACGCTGCAAAGCATGGTCATATTGGTAAAATTATTCAGTGGCGTAACAGTTTCGTGTTAATTTGTAATCAGTTTGACAAAATATGATTGAAAATTTTAGGTGAAGTATTCATAAATTAAAAATACTTTTACGGTTTCTAACATGAAATTGCCTTGCGGCTGAACTAGCCTGCCAAAATTCTGACAGTAGATGTTTAGGGTTCAAAGAAAACTGATGATAAAATATTTATCCAATTGTAAAATTTGAATGATTCCTTTATTTTTATTTTTTTTTTATCAATAAAACCGCGTTTTTTTTAAAGAAAACAATGGACCTAGCTCTAGATATAACCAATTTTTTTTTGGTTTGATAAAATAAGAAATGATAGGCGGGTATGGGGTTTTTAAATAAATCATGTAAATCAAATTAGAGTAATTTGCTTTATTTACAAAACAAGTGTTACACAGAGGGTGTCCGGAAATTCCTTTCGTATATTTCAAGGGGATATTCTACATATGAAAATAAGTTCCTATGAATAAAAGTCCTTAAATGTCTTATAAGGAAGTTATAACTGTCTAAAGGTGACCTACAAAGACTACTTTCAATTTTATTTCTTTGCAACAGCTTAAAGGACCCGTGTGCCTTTTAGCATACGAACTAGTATTAATAAACGCTAATTTTTAATATTGAGAGTTAACATTAAATTTGATCAGTCCTTAAAGGACCTACATTTATATAAACTTTTTTTTATGTAGAATATCCCCTTGAAATATACGACTTTAAATTGAAATTGAATTTCCGGACAACCTGTATATAATAATAGAATGGAATAGAATTTATTCATAATAAAAAACATATATAGTTTTGGAATATTATATAAAGGTATTTAGTAAATAATTTAGGTTAATTTTTAATTTTTAATTTAAAAACTAATTTATTACTAAACTATATTAAAAAAAAAAAAAACATACTTGCTGAAGAAATCTTATACCAAGATTGTGAGTTTATATCATTTAACAAATACATAACAATAATAATTTAAGCCTACCACCATAAACAGAAGCATTTCTTTTGCCTCGGGTAGTATCTAAACGAGTATCTAAATTAGTACCAATATTCACATAACCAGTAAATTTTGTTCCTGACCACCCTCTTTGAGAAACTTGAGTAAGCCAGTTAAAGTCATAATCCTTGCTCTTAACCTTCATATAGTGGTATTAAGTCCCTTAATTTTTTTTCTGTTTTATTATTGTGTTTTCATCACCTTAAAATTCCTTTTAGGTATACTGTCACAATCTTCCAATGACATATCTCCAAGGTAGTTTCCTTTCCTACAACAATTATTTTCCCTTTGTCAACTCCTCCACGCATGGACACACTGTACATTATATTATGTTTACATAATATAATAAATAGGGTAACCTGTGATGATGATTATTAGTCAATATTGTTACCAAAACTGTAAAAAAATATTTACCTCTTTCCTGATCTTCTTACAAGACTAAGCTTTCCTTTAAAACCTGATTTTAGCCCCACATGTTCTTCGTTACATATACTATTTGAAGCTTTTCCTATTTTTTTTTAATATCTGAACTTCTGTTCCCGAACCAGTTAAGGTTGTTGAAGATCCTACTGAACTAGGACTTTTGATGTTCAACCTTTAAAGTAGATGGGGAATCTAGGCTTCGATGTGAACTTTGTGGCATCCACACTTGCTGATGGTTCGAGGTGGGCTAAAATCATTATTAGTTTAAATAGTTATATAAGTAATGTTTTAGTTTTACTTGTCAAAATAAAAAATAATAGTAAAAACTTATGTTACATATCTGAATATATATCCACAGTATATTTATATTTTTTTACTTTGTTAGTTTAAAAGTTTAAAGTAAAAACATATTTTGTGTGCCTAGCCTAGTTACCTGTCATCTGCAACGGAAGGCAAAAATGGTTTCTTTGGAACTGCTTCTTTCTTAAGTATGCGGGAGCCACCTGCCCTATAAGTAAAATCCTGCTCCTCAAAATGCTTAGAACATATTATGTCAGCACTCTTCGGAAGGACTTTATCTTGAAGATTTAAAATTTCAAGCCACAGTGCTCGTCTACTAGGGTCAACGGGAAACCTAAAAGTTACGATATGATTAAATCATAATAGGTACTAGTACCCCAGAGAACCAACCTAAGTGAGATATAATGGGTAAAACAAACGAAAACCGCAGTTCCCACGCCTATGTTAGTAAACCTAACCCCAAACTTCAAATTACCTGTGGAAACTTAGATTTCGACGTGAATAGTCTATTTTTCTGCACACTTGGCACTGTCTGGGCATTTTCTCTTTAAGTAGTATCACAAACTGTCACAAAAACTTAGAAAAATACAAAAAACTGGAAAAAAGCTAATAGCTGTCAACTTCACTTCAAGAGCGAAACCAAATTCGCGGTCATATGACTCATATGGTCATAAAATATCATTCATGCTTGTTGAAGGTTTTGCGTAAATACGTAAAGCGTTGTTGCCGGATTTGTGGAAGAATTTTTTTTTAAATCGATATACTTCTTCTAACAGGGCTAATAATGAACAATGGAACGTTGCAAATTACCAAAGCCTACCCAATACACTACTTAAACGAATAATTATTGCCATTTGTTTATTTTATTTTGCATAGTACATATGACTGTGGCCTGTTGTTGGAGACACGCCAAATGTAAACAAACTCCGTCCATCTTGTGTTAAGTCGTTGGCCCCGGCAGTCTAAGTTCCTCTTTTCGATATAATTGAAATTAAACACGATATTTGACAGTCTTTTGAATTTGATCTGGTTTTATCTGGGACCACTCATGTCCTGTTAGGTGCAAATTTAATCGTGTGAATATTTATAATTTTGAATAATTATACAGTGAATTCTCTCAATAGCGACCACCGGGGAATCAAATGTTGGTCGGTTAACAGGGGTGATCGGTTCATAGAGAAAAATTGAAACAAGTGGTCTGCAAATCTATCAGAACTAAAACTAAATCAGATGAAGCCAATTTTCCAACATGTATATAATGGACGTGCATTCTAACAAATTTTAATAGCAATCGAGAACTATTTGTAGACTTGTCAAAATTGTTAACATTATTAAAAAAGTTTTCCGTCTCAAACTTGCCCAGGCTTCAGATAGGCTTGATATTTTCGACATTGTAGCAAGTTCGGGTTCCCCTTCCTCTGTCTCAGAGTTGGGAGTAGCTTCATCCGTTTCTTGGAACTCTTCAATACTCTCGATGTTAGTCAATTCCGCACTTTCTTATGGCAAATCGTTATCAATAGATGCAAATTGTTTCAAGTTCACAAACGTGTCCTGAATGTTAGAAAACAGTTTTGCGAGCGGAATATTATATTCTTCTTCGAAGTCGTCAATATTATCTATATTACACATAAATCCAGCTTTCATAAAACATTTTTTTAATGTCACTGGGGAAAAAATGCGCCAGGCCACCGAAACCCATACCATGACGACGGTTATGCTAATATTATTTTCGATTTCTTGAAGAAGTCAACCACTGTCTATACAGATTAAAAGCCTCTTATTAAGGTAGCTACTTTAGAGCATTTTAGAATTTTGAATAATGCCTTGGTTCAAAGGTTGGCAATGTGAGAATGTGAGGTAGTATTGGGTGGAAGAAAAATAAGTTTGACATTACCCAGTGTAGTTTTGGAATGAGACGTTGCATTATCCAGAAACAATACCACTCTTCTATTCTGCTTCTTCATCTTGGTATCAAATCTGTGAAGCCATGTTGTCATGACGTCTGCTGTCATCCGCGCTTTTTTTTTTATCCATTTTGACCCATTGGAGAGGTAGCTTATAAATATGTACGCCCTTAAAGCATCGAGGATTTTTACTTTTGCCTAATATAAGTGGTTCTTCCTTCTCATCTCCCATATGTGCAAAGAAAAGAATTGTAAATCGTTGTTTTGCTGGTTTTTTTTCAGTACACTTCTTATCTTTCAATGCATAATGTTTTGTTGGCAATGCACAATAGTAGAGAGCTGCCTCATCTGCATTAAATACGTCCCTTGGGGAATAATCCTTAAAAGTGCTCAATAGCTTTTCTTTCCAAGCAGTTACATCTTCGAAATCGATATTGGCTGATTCGCAATATATTTTCTTGAAGGCAATATCGTGCCGACGACGAAATTTTTCTAACCATCCATTTGATGCCTTGAATTTATCTAGTCTTAGCCATTAAGCAGATTCGAGGGCTTTTGCTTGAATTATGAGCCCGCATATTGGTAGGAGCTTGTTTTGCGCCTTACAAGACCAGTTAAAAACAACTTGATCCACTGCCAGTCCTTCGGTTTTGGAAAATTTTCTTATTTGTTCATCGTTGCCACCTTCTTGAAACAAATTTCTAACTTCTGCTTTATTTTGAAGCAACGCAGTCATTTGGATCTTAACCACTTTAAATTTTTAACCAATTTCCTGGTACTTAAACCAGTTTTTTCACTTCCCTTCGATTATTTCAATTTTTTCGCTTAAAGCAAGGCATTTCCTTTTTCACGTCATCCTCAAATATTCACGTTAGTCCCAAAACACACAAAAACTGTTCAAAACAAAACTAATGTTAACTGCCGATTTGTCAGCCTTTAAACCGAATTAAATGGATCCACCTGCAATAAAGTATTTAGTGTATATACCTATACTTCTTAAGAATTGTCGGGTCGGGTTTTACTGTCCTTAATGGTGGGTGTTTTTAGCGTTAATGTTTACTAAAAATCCCGATGATGGGTACCAGCGGTCGCTTAACAGATGGGTCGGTAAAAAGGAGTATAGAATAATAGGATTTCCATTCTTAAACATGGGGAATTCATAACCGGTCACTTTATAGAGGCGGTCGCAAACAGGTGCTTTACTGTAATAATAAAGGCATTTAATCCAGATGGCTGCAAGGGCATTTTAAACATATTTTGAGATACTTTTTAATTATCCGGCATTGCATCATAACAAAATACAGTTAACTATCTAACTAATCAGCTTATGCACGTTTTAGATTTTGCAAAAAGGTATATCAGTTTGACTCTACCTCGCATTAGCTGAAAAAATTTAAGTCCCTTTAAATCCACTTTTGGGCGTAGAGCTTTTATGGGCGCAATTTGTCATTCGAGCGTGCCACATGTATTTAATGCCTTCCTAAAAGCTTTTGCACCATCTTTTCACAACCGTAGGCCATTATGCAACGAAAATCTACCTACTTTAGAAGTTATTGCCGAGAGTATATTTTAATGAACTTAGTTGCTCTAGCTTTTTAGGGATTTAATTGCGCGAGTAAATCGTATCGTAAACCTTAAACCTTTACTATCTTTTATGGTGATTTTATAAAGAAATGACGTGAAGTAGGGAATAAATTCAATATTTTTAAAATGCCTAGTTTTTTGAAAAATCGACCGAAACCGTCAATTCTGTCTTTTTGCTGTGCATTTTTTAGAATAACTTTTACTGTAGGTAAAAGTTAGCTAAAAACAAAGTGGGCGATATCAACTCCTAATTTTTTAAATGGATACCTTATCTTTTAATTATTTTTTTAAATATTTTCTTAATATCGTAATCTATAGTTATACTCTATTTCTTAATGGTTGACGGCACAGCCAAGGATCATTAGTCGTAAAACCGCAATAAACCATAGACGTGACAATAACAGGTACCTAGTCTTAAATAAAACAGGGTTCCTTATTTCAAAGTAGAATATTCCCAACTTACTTAGTTTAATTTCGAAGAAATTGTCCATCTTTCCCAAAGAGACCTGAATAGGTTAGAATCAGGAATCAAATAATTTGAGACCGAGACTTTGTATTGTCAATTGCTGATTCTTACTTAGTTTAGTTTTGAACGTGTTATCAAAAGCTACCCACATGCTTTATTTATTTACATCATTATAAAAATAGCGAATAATTTTTCTCCAGTACTTTGTAAGGGTATGCTTGACGTAAAAGCAAAGACGATTGTTTTAAATGTACAGGGACATTTTTTTAAGTCTCACCCGATTGGCGATTTTCCTGCTGACTATCATAAAAACAAATTACATATTTCTCAATTATTTTCGATAAGGAAGCCGAATCTAATGTCAAAAAATACATAGATTTACAAATTTGACAGATGAGGCGTTATTTTGAATTTTCTTTAATGGCAACCCCCATAAATAACCACACGATTGAATTGCATTTGGCGATCCGATTCTATAACTGACACTTATTTTCAACCGTTTCGGAAATACAGGGGTTCCTAATTTGCCTCCATCGATTTTGTCTTTTAAGTGTCTCACCCCTTTAATAAATAGACCTTCTAAGCTGAACACCTTAATCTTTTTCACAGTGACATAATTTCCCGTAAGCAAGCGATCTACGCTATAGTCAAATCCGACAGATGTCAAAAAGTGACAGATACGACGCCATTTAAAATTTTTTTAAATGGCAACCCTCATAAATAACCACACGATTGAGATTCATTTGGCCATCCGATTCTAAAAGTATATAGTTGTTGATACTACTTATTTTCAGCCGTTTCGGAAATACGGGGGTTCCTAATTTGCCTTCATCGATTTTGTCTTTTAAGTGTCTCACCCCTTTATTAAATAGACCTTCTAAGCTAAACACCCTAATTTTTTTCAGAGTGACATAATTTCCCGTTAGCAAGCGATCAACGCTATAGTCAAATCCGACGGATGTCAAAAAGTGACAGATACGACGCCATTTTTAAATTTTTTTAAATGGCAACTCTCATAAATAACTAGACGATTCAATGGCATTTGGCAATCTGATTCTAAAAGTATATAGTTGCTGACACTTATTTTCAGCCCGGAAATACGGGGTTTCCTAATTTGCCTCCATCGATTTTGTCTTTTAAGTTTCTCACCCCTTTAATAAATAGACCTTCTAAGCTGAACACCTTAATTTTTTTCACAGGGACATAATTTCCCGTAAGCAAGCGATCTACGCTATAGTCAAATCCGACAGATGTCAAAAAGTGACAGATACGACGCCATTTTAAATTTTTTTAAATGGCAACCCTCATAAATAACAACACGATTGAGATTCATTTGGCCATCCGATTCTAAAACTGACACTTATTTTCGGCCGTTTCGGAAATACTGGGGTTTCTAATTTGCCTCCATCGATTTTGTCTTTTAAGTGTCTCACCCCTTTAATAAATAGACCTTCTAAGCTGAACACCTTAATTTTTTTCACAGTGACATAATTTCCCGTAAGCAAGCGATCTACGCTATAAACAAATCCGACAGATGTAAAAAAGTGACAGATACGACGCCATTTTAAATTTTTTTAAATGGCAACCCTCATAAATAACCACACGATTGAGATTCATTTGGCCATCCGATTCTAAAAGTATATAGTTGTTGATACTTATGTTCAGCCGTTTCGGAAATAGGGGCGTTCCTAATTTGCCTCCATCGATTTTGTCTTTTAAGTGTCTCACCCCTTTAATAAATAGACCTTCTAAGCTGAACACCTTAATTTTTTTCGGAGTGACATAATTTCCTGTTAGTAAGCGATCTACGCTATAGTCAAATCCGACGGATGTCAAAAAGTGACAGATACGACGACATTTTGAATTTTTTTAAATGGCAACCCTCATAAATAACCACACGATTGAAATGCATTTGGCGATCCGATTCTAAAAGCATATAGTTGTTAGTACTTATTTTCAGCCATTACGGAAATACGATGGTTCCTAATTTGCCTCCATCGATTTTGTCTTTTAAGTGACTCACCCCTTTAATAAATATACCTTCTAAGCTGAACATCCTAATTTTTTTCACAATGACATATTTTCCCGTGAGCAAGCGATCTACGCTATAGTCAAATCCGACAAATGTCAAAAAGTGACAGAGATGACGCCATGTTGAATTTTTTTAAATGGCACCCCCATAAATAACTAGACGATTGAATTGCATTTGGCGATCCGATTCTAAAACTATATAGTTGTTGATATTTATTTTCAGCCGTTTCGGAAATACGGGGGTTCCTAATTTGCCTCCACCGATTTTGTCTTTTAAGTGTCTCACCCGTATAATAAATAGACCTTCTAAGCTGAACACCTTCATTTTTTTCACAGTGACAGAATTTCCCGTGAGCAAGCGAACTACGCTATAGTCAAATCCGACAGATGTTAAAAAAGTGACAGATACGACGTCATTTTGAATTTTTTTAAATGGCAACTCTCATAAATAACTAGACGATTGAATTGCATTTGGCGATCCGATTCTAAAACTATATAGGTGTTGATATTTATTTTCAGCCGTTTCGGAAATACGGGGGTTCCTAATTTGCCTCCACCGATTTTGTCTTTTAAGTGTCTCACCCGTTTAATAAATAGACCTTCTAACTGAACACCTTCATTTTTTTCACAGTGACAGAATTTCCCGTGAGCAAGCGAACTACGCTATAGTCAAATCCGACAGATGTTAAAAAAGTGACAGATACGACGTCATTTTGAATTTTTTTAAATGGCAACTCTCATAAATAACTAGACGATTGAATTGCATTTGGCGATCCGATTCTAAAACTATATAGGTGTTGATATTTATTTTCAGCCGTTTCGGAAATACGGGGGTTCCTAATTTGCCTCCACCGATTTTGTCTTTTAAGTGTCTCACCCCTTTAATAAATAGACCTTCTAAGCTGAACACCTTAATTTTTTTCGGAGTGACATAATTTCCTGTTAGTAAGCGATCTACGCTATAGTCAAATCCGACGGATGTCAAAAAGTGACAGATACGACGACATTTTGAATTTTTTTAAATGGCAACCCTCATAAATAACCACACGATTGAAATGCATTTGGCGATCCGATTCTAAAAGCATATAGTTGTTAGTACTTATTTTCAGCCATTACGGAAATACGATGGTTCCTAATTTGCCTCCATCGATTTTGTCTTTTAAGTGACTCACCCCTTTAATAAATATACCTTCTAAGCTGAACATCCTAATTTTTTTCACAATGACATATTTTCCCGTGAGCAAGCGATCTACGCTATAGTCAAATCCGACAAATGTCAAAAAGTGACAGAGATGACGCCATGTTGAATTTTTTTAAATGGCACCCCCATAAATAACTAGACGATTGAATTGCATTTGGCGATCCGATTCTAAAACTATATAGTTGTTGATATTTATTTTCAGCCGTTTCGGAAATACGGGGGTTCCTAATTTGCCTCCACCGATTTTGTCTTTTAAGTGTCTCACCCGTATAATAAATAGACCTTCTAAGCTGAACACCTTCATTTTTTTCACAGTGACAGAATTTCCCGTGAGCAAGCGAACTACGCTATAGTCAAATCCGACAGATGTTAAAAAAGTGACAGATACGACGTCATTTTGAATTTTTTTAAATGGCAACTCTCATAAATAACTAGACGATTGAATTGCATTTGGCGATCCGATTCTAAAACTATATAGGTGTTGATATTTATTTTCAGCCGTTTCGGAAATACGGGGGTTCCTAATTTGCCTCCACCGATTTTGTCTTTTAAGTGTCTCACCCGTTTAATAAATAGACCTTCTAACTGAACACCTTCATTTTTTTCACAGTGACATAATTTCCCGTGAGCAAGCGAACTACGCTATAGTCAAATCCGACAGATGTTAAAAAAGTGACAGATACGACGTCATTTTGAATTTTTTTAAATGGCAACTCTCATAAATAACTAGACGATTCAATTGCATTTGGCGATTCGATTCTAAAGCTATATAGTTGTTGATATTTATATATTTCCAAAACGGCTAAAAATAGGGGTGAGACACTTAAAAGGCAAAATTGATGGAGGCAAATTAGGAATTCCCGTATTTTCGAAACGGCTGAAAATAAATATCAACAACTGTATAGTTTTATAATCGGATCGCCAAATGCAATTCAATCGTCTAGTTATTTATGAGGGCTGCCATTTAAAAAAATTCAACATGGAGTCGTCTCTGTCACTTTTTGACATCTGTCGAATTTGACTATAGCGCAGATCGCTTGCTCACGGGAAATTATGTCACTGTAAAAAAAATTAAGGTGTTCAGCTTAGAAGGTATATTTATTAAAGGGGTGAGACACTTAAAAGACAAAATCGATGAAGGCAAATTAGGAACCCCCGTATTTCCGTAACGGCTGAAAATAAGTATCAACCGCTATATACTTTTAGAAACGGATCGCCAAATGCATTTCAATCGTGTGGTTATTTATGAGGGTTGCCATTTAAAAAAATTCAAAATGGCGCCTCATCTGTCAAATTTGTAAATCTATGTATTTTTTGACATTAAATTCGGTTTCCTTATCAAAAATCATTGAGAAATATGTAATTTGTTTTTTATGATAGTCAGCAGGGAAATCGCCAATCGGGTGAGACACTTAAAAAAATGTCCCTGTACAGGGAATAAAAACAAATTATACTGTCTTCAATGAATTTCTGCAAGGAGGTCAAATTTAATGTCAAGAAATATATAGGTTCACAAAGTTGACAGATACGATGTCATTTTGAATTTTTTAAATAGCAACCCTCGTCAATAATCCGACGAGTAAATTGCATTTCGTGATCCGAATAAAAAAACATACAGTTATTGATATTTATTTTACGCCGTTTCGGAAATACGGGGTTCCTATATTACCTTCATCGATGTTGTCTTTTAAATGTTTCACCCCTTTAATATATAGACCCTTTAAGCTAAAACCCCAATTTTTTTCACAGTAACATACTTTACCGTGGCCGAGCTGTATACGCTATAGTCAATTACGGCAGATGTCAAAAGGTAACAGATACGAAGCCATTATGAATTTCTTTAATTGGCAACCCTCAGCATTAACCATACAATTGAATTGCGTTTGGTGATCCGATTTCAGAAACATAATATAGTTGTCGACAGTTGTTCTCAGCAATTTCGGAAATACGGGGGTCCCTAAATTGCCTTAATCGATTTTGTCTTTTAGATGTTTCACCACTTTTCAGCTAAAAGTCCCAAGTAAATCAACAACCTACAAGCTTCTTAGGGAAAGAAAATCTGAAACGGCATCCCCTTTTAAACATTCACCAGAATGGACACCGGTACTATTAATTGAGAACTGAAATACCCGCAGGTAAAATCGCAGGTTAATAATAATGCCTCGAATAATGCATATTCATAGTGAAAATGGATTTGTAAAAGGTGGCTTGCTTGAAATTGAGTCAAAATCAACCAAAAATTTTCATGGGGAATAGACTGCTGACGTCTTCGAAGAGTATTTTAAGCAAGTGATAGAATTATTTCCCGAAAATTCTGTCCTGGACTTAGATGACGCCACGCAAGGCTTTTAGTGTAACTACCCATAAGTTCTAGGAAAAAAAGGGATATTAAAAATGGGCTGCCTGGAAAAAATATACCCTTCGAGGACAGCATGTTAAAAAGAGCTTTTAAAATAGTGGGAGAAAATAAGTCAAATTCTAAAAAAAGCATACTTAACGAAATGGCTAAAAAGCGTGTTATTGTTTTATTACGATGCCGCCCGACTATTATGAATTCGATCCAATGAAGCTGATATGGGCCTAATTGAAAGGTTATGAATATTCAATAACAATTATCACGAAAGAAGAGTGACTAGAAGCTATAATACATATAATCAACGCAAAAAAAAAATGTGGAACCTAGACAACATTATGGAAGAAACGGTAGAACCATTTATTATTTTGGCTGACTCCACAGACGAATCCTTCGAATTGAATGGGGGGAAGACACCTTTTTAGGCCTTTAATATAAAAATTCACGTAAATGTGATCGGTACAGTTTTTATAGTGAGAAAATAAAGTTAATACAGTTAAATTTGTAGCGTTCTTTGTACACCATGAAAGTTGCATACGTAGTAAGAAAAGCCAAACGAGCACCTCTATCGTACAGGTCTGTCGACCGTAGAATGTTAAAACTACCTGTTTTGTAACTGAAAAGATATAATTATTTAGTCAAAAATAATATGTGCAAATGTGCACACTGTAACACAAAATTTGTATTTTGCATTAATAATAAGGAGTGTTTGCTATCAGGCAATAGAAAACACAGTAAATTTAGATTGAACAGAAACTTATCCAGTACGAGATGCCCCAAAAAACGGTAGACCACCAATAAGCGAAAATAAGCAAATGTACAAGAATAACCAAAACTCCACCGAACATTCCCCCTGTAGAATCGAGAATGCCCAAGATTGTCTTCCGGCACCGCCATATTAAACGCAACTTTAGGAGTCTTGATACCAATAAAGCTTCTGGTCCTGACGATATTCCAGTCATCGTAATTAGAACATGCGCTGACGAATTGACACCAGTATTTTGTAGGCTTTTTATCTTATCTTGCAGAAAAGGAATATTTCCCTCTGGCTGGAAAACTGCGCGAGTCCAACCCATACCCATAATAGGCAAACAACTATCGTCCAGTCGCATTGCTTTCGGTTATATCAAAAATCATAGAGAAGGCTACCAACGAAAAATGATTAAATTACCTGGAATGCTTTAACATTATTAGTGACCGCTAGTATGGATTCCGTAGGTCTAGATTAACAGGAGACTTTCTCGCTTATGCTGACGTTTGAAACAACGCAACAAAACATGATGGGGTCCCAGGCGGTAGCACTGGACATTTTCAAGGCCTTTTACCGAGTATGGCATAAGGGGCTACTAACTAAAGTGAGAGCATATGGAATGGCGGTTCAATTTTGTTCATTACTGACAAGTTTTGTTAAAGATCACTGTCTGCGAGTGCCGATAGACGGATTTCCTTCAAATACATTTAACATCAACGTCGAAGTCCCTCAAAGTTCTATATTGTCACCCACCCTCTTTCTACTATACATTAACGATCTTTTGGAAAAGACTAAATATCATATATATGGCTTTGCTGATGACAGCAAACTTGTTTCATCATTTATTTCTCGGACATCGGCTGCCAATACACATCTCTATAGAAAGCAAGAGGTCTCATATCTCAACAAAGACCTTTAATAAATTCTGTTGTGGGTTGACAGTTACCAAGTAGAGTTTAACGATAAAAAATCCCAGGCGGCAGTTTATTCTAAAAAAGTAAATGTTGAAGAACTGGATATAGACATGGTGAGACACTTGATTCCCTTGGCTTCATCAATTCATTTATTGGGCGTCAATTTGGATAGTCATATGTCTTGGCATAGTCACGTTGCGGTCATTGCTAAGGCAGTCTTACACAAGCTGGGAATACTGTTCGCATATTTGGGGTTCTGCTAATAAACATACCCTAAGATTGCTAGATTCCATTTAAAGAAGAACCACTTGCTTGATCGGTGACCATGATCCGACAAACAACCTGGAAAGCGCTGAACATCGAAGGCAGGTTGGCAACTTGACTTTATTTTACAAATATTTTCATGGCAAGTGCTCAACTAAGGCTGCCCGCTTGATTTCACCTAGAACGATGCATGGTAGAAAAATACGACGAGCCACTGCAGCCGACTCGTATGTGGTTCAGCTTAGTGTCCCTCGAACGACACTGAATAAAAATTCTTTTATTTGGAGAACGTCATCACTCTTTAAATTTTGTCAAGAACATTATTTCTCTAATCAATCCACTTTCTATTTAAATGGAAGGGTAAATACTCAGAACTACCGCTATTGGTCGAATGTAAATCCACATTGGATGAGTGACCGGGGCACTTGGAATAAACAGGAGTTGAACATACTGTGGGTAATATTGTTATAGGTCCAATATGTTTTGAAGAAAATTTAATTGGACATAGATATTTGCGATTTTTACAAGAATATCTGACTCCAGCTGTTGCCGCACTATTTAATGAAGAAGAAAGTCCGGACTGACTAAATTCAGACATTTCTTGTCAGCAGGACGGGAGTCCACCACATTAGGTTGCAAAAGTCCGTGTCTACTTAAAACTTAAACAATGCTTTTTAAAATAGGTGGATAGGAAGAAGAGGAGATATCGATTATCGAATGACCACCAAAATCACCAGACTTAACCCCCCTTGACTTTTTTTTTAATGGGATATATTACAAATGAAGTATTTAAGATACGACTTGAGGATTTGAAGGACTTAGGTCTCAGTTATCATTTAGGTCTCACTTACCATTTCTTTAATGTGGATATTTGGCGTATTTTGTGGCATTAGCTCTTGCCTGGGCTTTTGGCAATTTTCTTTTTCGTCATTTTCTTGATGAAGGCCTTCTAAAACCCTGAACATAGTGTGCGAGTAAAGTTTTGTTAAAGTGCCACATATTTCTGCAACATCCAATGTGGTTAGTTCAGGATTTCTTTCCTGAATTCCATGCTACATGTTTTGAACTATTGTTCGTTTTTTACTATTTATTATTTTTTTCTTATAGGCGGACAACTAGTTATAGCTTCATTAAGATAGATAGTTAACTCAATTGAAAGCAGTTAACAACACTAAATATAATTTATTAACTATATAATTACACAAAACAATATCTATGTGAACAACCCATATACTAAGAAGACTGAAAAAAAACTCACAATATTTATAGATAAATTAATATTGAAAACACAAATTAATCAAGCAGTGCGAAAACCCTGCACGTCTATTTTCAAATCTTTGAAGTTGTGAATTGGGTCTCTGTGTGTTGCCATATTTATTCAAAGTATTATACAGAGTGTCCGGGAACCTGTGGGAAATCTCTGCAAATCCGATAGAACATGAAGAAATAAGATGACAAGTATCTATAAAATGTTTTCTTACAGACCCTCCCTAAGGAGATATGTGCCCCTGAAGGACGCCGCTGAAAATCGGGTTTTCTTGAATAAACTTTAAAGTACTTAATACAATTTAATAAAAATTTGATGTGATAGATACTAGTAAGGACCTCTTACATACTTAGCTTTTTTAGTTTACCAGGGGCGGACTAAGCTCTACAACGTAATGCTTACATTTTTAACACCAGGTATAACTTTTTTTTTAAATTATGTTTTATAGCTGTGGTTTACATGAAATTGCCAGCATCTCTCTTTGTTTTTAAGTACTTCTACCCATTATTACTAAACTTAAAAGATATTTTTAAATTAATTACGAATTTTTACAAACATTCACAAACATCCATGCCTTAGCTGGGATTCGAACCCGGGACCTCTAGATTGCCGAGCAAGATCGCTGCTCACCCGACTACCGAGGCCGTCTCCCGGTATGATAAAGACTTAAAAAAATAAATTTGGGTAACTTGCACCTTAGACGAAAAGAAAATAGTCTTGTTTATTATCTATATAATAAACCGTTTTCCAGGGAAAGAATAATGAACGAAATCATAGTTTATTTTTAATAAAAAGGACCATGATTTCTATTTTGTTTCTTGATAATACAGTGTGATTCGAAAGTCATTGAATCAACAGAAAAGTTTGATTTTAAGTTGTATTGTTAAATCAGAAAAAATAAAAAAATTTAAAAAGTCGCAGTGACAACAGGAGGCACCTTAACGAGATTATTAAAAAACTTTAGAATAGGGTTCAACATGGGCTCAGTGAAGTCTGATACACTCGCGGGCATGACAAATGACATGACTGCTGTACCCGCCACAATAACCCGGCCTTGGTCCTTATCACAACAAAACGTGATTCTCTGTAGGAGTTCCTCTCTAGTGCTGACCGGAGTGGAATACACCAAGTTTGTCAGGTGTCACCAAAGGTAAAAATCAAACGGCGTTAGGTCGGGAGATCGAGGAGGCCAGGTAATAGGTCCTATTTTACCTATCCAACGGTTTGGACAGACGTTATTCAGGTGCTCCTGCACACCAATGCTGAAATGACAACGCTGAAATGAGGTAGTGCCCCATTTATTTAATTTATTATAAACTCTACAGGTTAATAGTAACCCAATAACGACACAAGAAATATACCTAAAACTGCTTTCTCTAATTTACTTAAGTACTATAAAAATTTATCATGTGTTGCTTAAACTGTTTAAGAGTAATATTTAATATGTCACATTCAGTCTGAATTTCATTAAGTCTTCTACACATGACATTAATGGAAGAATTACAAAAATTGTTAGTTCGTGCACCTTCAGTATAAAATGTCAAAGGATTTCTTGTATAATAATAGGGTATATAAAAATTTACTTCTGACAAAAAGATAGAATCTTCTATTTCACTATGCAACAACTTATACATGTATACTACAGATGTAATTATTCTACGGATTTCCAAATTTGGTAATTTATATTTTTTGACTAAATCTGCCTTAGAGATGTTAAAATCATATACTCCAGTTTCTTTGAAATTTGAGTATCTCAAAAATTTATTTTGTACTCTTTTAATACTGTACTTATGATTTTCATATTGTGGGCTCCATACAGCCGATGCATATTCTAAAGTACTTCTGACGTATGCAACATAAAGTCGTCTTATACATCCAATATCTCTAAATGGCCTACAATTGCCGACAACAAATCCATACATCTGTAAAGCCTTGTTGGTAATGTTGGAAATATGCAATCTAAAAGACAACTTTGAATCAAATGTGACTCCCAGATCTCTCATATTTTCAACCCGAGCCAAAGTTCTCCCATTTATTTGATACTCGAAGTTAATTGGTGTTTTTTTTCTATGAAAACTGAGAACATAACATTTATTTATGTTGAATTAAAGGCCATTTTGATTACACCAACACTCAAGTCTACCCAAGTTTTCTTGCAAAGTTAGGCAATCATTTATGTTTCCAATTTTTGAGTACACCTTAAGGTCATCGGCAAATAATAAAACACTACAATCCGAAATATCTTTACCAATGTTATTTATAAATAATAGAAAGAGTAATAGCCCTAGGTTGGAACCCTGTGGTACACCTGAGCCAGCCACAAAACTGTATGAGTAATGCCCCTTTATCACAACTTTTGGTTTTCTATTTTCGAGGTATGACACAAAAAATGTTATCAGATTAGAATGATAACCAAATTCATCATACGAGTACATATTTAGGCGGGGTTGAAGTGGTAAGTGCTCTATTAGATCCTAAAAAACGTTTTAGAGGAATTCCAAATAAAGTTGTCCAGTCAAGCGTTCCGGCAAGACGAATGGTCCAATCAAAAAATTGCCAACTATTCCTACCTAGATATTAATTGATTGGAACTGACCTTGATGATGCGAAACAATAGTGATAGGGGGATTTTTATCACCCCATAAATGTGTGTTGTGTAAATTGGTGACACCATTTCTGGTGAACCTTGCTTTATCCGTGAAAAGAATAATAATAATAAAGTTTTCATTATTTCGTTGCTGATAAAATAACCAGTTTACGAACAGCATTCTACCAGGAAATCTTCAGGACTGCCCTTTTTGCAAATGATATGGATATAACAGCTGTTCTTGAAGATTCAGGACTGCACTTTTTTCAAATGATATGGATATAACAGCTGTTCTTGAAGAACTTCATGCACTATTATATTCGATGTATTTAAGTGTGCTGATAATTTTCGAGTGCTCGTTGATGAAGTGTCATCTACAGCATTTAAGACATTTTCCTCTAATTGCGGCGTACGTACGATTCTTCTCAGGCCAGCATCAGTGTTGTTTTTCCAAGCTTTCCTGAAATTATGAAGAAAGTCATGGTTTGGCATAGTACGATTAGAAAATCTTTCGTGATATAACCTTCTGGCTTCTAAAGTATTGCAAGACGCAAGATTATACATAAGATGCATATCTGCATAGCTCTGTATTCCATAGTTCCAATTAATGCACAATTAAATTTACCACGAAATCCAAATATCAGTAAGTTAATATCGAAGTAAAGGATCAATGTGTCAGCAATGTGAAAGATGATAAGTTCTAAAATGCAGGATATTTTATCTATTTCGTACGTTTGCAACAACAGTATATTTTTTATGCCGATAAATAAATAAAACGCAGATTTTTTGCGGCCATAGGTCTTCTAGAATTATTTGTTTATTGTTATTTTTCTCGAAAACGGTTCATTTTATCGACAATAAACAGGAGTACCTTTTTTTCTAGTCTAAGGTGGAGGCTACCCAGATATATTTTTTTAGTTTTTATCATACATGGTGTTAAAACTGTAAGCATTACTTTGTAAAGCTTAGTCCACCCCTGGTAAACTAAAAAAGCTAAGTATGTTGTAAGGACACTATTCTAAGAGCTCCTTACTAGTGTTCATCACAATAAATGTTTATTAAATTATATTAAGTACTTTGAAAGTTATTCAAGAGAAACCGATTTCCAGCTGCGTCTTTCAGGGGCACATACCGCCGTAGGAAGGACCTGTAAGAAAAAATTTTGTAGAAACTTGTCATCTTATTTTTTCATGTTCTATCTTAATCATAGAGATATCCCACGTTTTCCCGGACACCTTATACATATTATATAATGTATATTATGAATTATATGCATGAAACATCTATTCGTACAATATCTTTATTCTGCCGCTTCTCAGATTTACTGATTCGTATTAAATTAGACTGACAGAAATCGTGGACTTTGGGTATACAAATTAAATTATACACTCCTGTATCCTTTATCATGAAGCCAATTTATTAAGGAAAGGAAATTGAAAAAGGAGTTGCTTGGCTCTTTAGGATATCTTGACTATTAATAAAACGTTTGCGATTCTTTAATAGACATTGGGTGCTTCAATAAAGAAACTTTAAATTAGATATTTTGAATTGAATAATTATAATTATTTTTTTATATTTACAACAAAGTAAAATTACAGCGCGTTTCACAATAAGCTTATGCCATACATAATATATCATCAAAACAGATGCAAATATCGGTCATTTTGGTGTACCTAATTACCCAATACGTCTAGCTTTATCCGAACAAATTGCGAGAAATCTCATTAACTGACCAACATATATTCGTAATGTCCATATAATAGAGAATACAGCTGTGGGATAAATTTGGAAAATGTATAATTTATTCTGTTTTAATGGCTAAACCTCCTCTGGGTGCAAAAAGAAATTTTTGATATGAAATATGCGCACGAAATAGTATATTAAAGTACACGTTTTTTAAAGCATTATATTATAGCACGGGTTCAAGTTAAAAAACGAGCCGCTGCGGCGAGTTTTTTAAGGGGCAAGTGCTATAATGGCTTTATAAAACATGTGCTTTATACTAGTTTTTCTATTTTGTCGTTTTTTTTTAATAAATAAACACATATTTAAAAAGAAAACAAACCCTTCAAAATTTATAAATTATTATGTCCAAAATTTATGTTGGTAACATTATTACAATTTTTTTATCAAGCTTGCCATGAAAATAAATAAGTTTTAAATGGTGTCAGCCATTTTGCCACAAAATTTGTGTTTTAAAATTTTATTTATATTAACAAAATATTATGGAGCAAGATCATTTAAGTTTAACTCCCCCTGAGTTTAGGGATATTGCACATAAATGTATAAATCAACTTTTGCCAGAAAAATCCCGAAAATTATATGAAAAGGACTATGAGACCTTCACAAGTTGGTGCAATACAAAGGGCGTGTGTAAGATTTCAGAAAATGTTTTACTAGCCTATTTTGAGGAAGAAAGTAAAACCAAAATGTCATCCACCCTGTGGTCCTTATACTCAAAATTAAGAGCTTGCATTAATATTGACAAGAACATAGATATAAAGGATTATGCTAGACTGCAAGCATTGTTAAAAAGAAAATCTGTGGGCTACAAACCCAAAAAGTCTCTTGTTTTAGACTTAGACGATATTAATAAGTTTATAAATGGGGCTGATAATAGCAGTTATTTAGGATTAAAAGTAAGTAGTATTTACATATCTATATGCATTTTGTTTTGTACAATTTCACAGGTTTTATAAAAAAAATTTTTTTACAATAAAGTTGGAGAACGAACATTTTTAAATTACACCAATTTCTATTCTATCGTATGAACAGTAGGTAGACAGCTATCGAGATACAATAGTAGTAACTATGTAAATTCTAGGTTGCTTTAATTATGGGGTACAATGGAGCATGCCGGAGAGAAGAACTGACCAATATGGATGTAAAAGACATTCACTTTAAGGTTGCTTCCATTACAGTACACATTCCCAAAACTAAAACACATGTAACCAGAACGTTTCTTATAATTGATCAATCATGGATTAATTTGATTAGACAATATTTTGATTTACGTCCTAAGAATGTTACAACATCAAGATTTTTTCTTACGTATAGGAATGGGCATTGCATAAACTCACCTGTAGGTCTAAATACAATGGGAAAAGCTCCTAGCCTTATTGCAAAATACCTGTGCAAACCAAATCCAGAATGTTTTACTGGCCACTGCTTTAGACGGTCTAGTGTCACCGAGCTGGCCAACAAGGGAAGCGATTTGGTTACCATTAAAAGGCACGGGGGATGGAAGTCTTCAGCCGTGGCTGAAGGCTATATTAAAGATTCTCTAAAAGCGAAAATGGATGTAGCGCAGAGCCTCTCTTCTAGTTTAACACCTTCATTAATAGATAATATTGATAATACTGCTACACCCTTACCTGGATCATCAAGATCGACAATAATTGAAGGAGTAGAAACTGCTTTTCAACCAAGTCTAATTAAAAATGGATTGGATTCTGGGGTCAGTTATCACAAAGTTTCGCATACTATGAATACTCAAACTATGCCTGAATTTAAGGTTAACGCGTCCGACACGAGTACAGTGACATTAAATGTTTATAATAACTGCACTATAAACAATGCCTAATTAGCATTATAATATAGTTGGAATTTGTATTTTTAAGATTTAATTGATATTTTTTGCAAAATAGTTCTCCTGTTAATAAAGTTAATATTTAATATGTTTTTTAATATTTTATGAACCAAAACAACACGTCAATCACGTCATACAGATTTGTAGATCTAGGCAACCAAACATACATACGTGGTTTTGTGTAGTATTTCGCACATTTGGACTAAAAAATATTAGTTATCTAGAATGCTATGCCGAACGGTGAAAAAAAAACATGTCAGTAGGGCCAACCTTTAAATAATAAAATTCGGAGTTCGAAATGGATATATTTCGAACTCGCTAGCGCGTTCGAAATATCTATTTTTCGAGACAAAATTAGAAAAAGTATTTTTTTATGGTTAAATATAAAATAAAAATGGATGGACTTTATTTCAACATAATAAAAATATTTTTTCCCAGTTCGGCTATAGCAAGTGTCAACGAAACCAATTTACATAGGTACCACCACACAGTTAAGAAGATAAATAATTCATTCAAATATGTGTAACTGTTTGAACGGGATCTCAATTTTTATCTATAAACGAAATGTTCGTAATTTCCGGTTTCACTTGAAGATACGCTAAGTTTTGTGACAACTCGTATATTTTGTTGGACAATCGAATTCTTTTTAAATGTACAACGAATCCCATTATTTTCTTCTGGTTTTGAAAAATTGTTTTGTTTATTTAAACAAAAATGCTGTATTGGCTTTGCTGCTGCAGTAAGGTAACTTTATCAAATATCATCTTGTAGGCGCAGGAATGTTACATTGCAGTCCCAGGAAAGAAACTTCGTTAGGACAATTATTTTTGTGCCTGTAGTAGGAAATAAGCCTTGCTACTGCTGTAAAGTACTTTACTGCATCAGCAAAATGTACAATGTGCCTCTAAAGTCCTAAACGACTGGACATATATCTTTAATTTGACAAAATTTAGTATTTTCAGCATATCAGCTTGAGAAGAGGGCCTAATTTTATAAAGTGTTGTGTCCCCTATAATGTAAAACCTTTCCGCTATGCCAGTGGTATTTAAATTTAGCAAGATAGAGAAATATGTAAAATAGTTTAGGATTTTAATTACACACTGTTGTATATTATAATAACAGAGTAAGTATATACAGCGTGTAACAGAAGTATGGAACGCTTTAAATATCTTTAATACCGTTTGTCCGATTTAGCTAAATTTCGGTATACGTATATAAGGGGTTATCGCGGAGCTGCTAGTGACATTTGCAATGTTGCCAAATTCACAGTTTTTTAGCGATTTAAAATAATTTTTTTTTTAAATGGAACACCCTATATATTATTCAAAAAAATGATTCCGCAACAAATTCTAAATCTAGCCATTTTTTTGATATTGGGGTTTAAATATCATAAGAACTTCTTATCCAAGAAAACTGATAGAGATATAAGTAAGTCTTGGAAATTTGTGACACAATTAAATTCTGACAGCGACATTGACAAGCTTTTTAGAAGGTATTTGTGCTTCAGAATTTATCAGCTTTAATAATTCTTAAAATGGATCTACTAACGGGAACACTGCGAATAGAAATGTTAATGATATTGGGTTACGGGGATCGAAGGCGAACACAGCAGGAGGTTGCTCAGATTTTTAATGACAAGTATCCCAACCGAAATCCAATAGCACAGTCCACAGTAAGCAAAATATTAAAGAAATATAACGAAACTGGCCATGTAAAAGACATTTCAAAATCTGGGCGTCCAAAACTGCGACAAGCGGCGATAAAGCTTTAGATATTTTGCTTAGCATAGAGGAAAATCCACACCTCTCTACTCGAATTATTGGCCTCGATTACAACACATCGCACATGTCGGTAGATCGCGTATTAAAGTGTGAGAAGTTCCACCCATACAAAATTCACCTGGTTCAAGAACTCTCTGAGGATGACTTTGACAGGCGTTTAGAATTCAGTGAGCAAATTATGGATTTGTGTAATGCTAATTCAAATTTTATTATTAAAATAATGTTTTCCGATGAGTCGACGTTCTGTCTTAATGAAAATTTAAATTGGCATAATATTCGTTATTGGTCCAAAGAAAATCCTCATTGGATTCGAGAACAGCACACCCAATTTCCGCAAAAAATTAATGTTTGGGCAGGCATTATAGGACAAAGGATAATTGGTCCATTGTTTGGAGATTATACTCATTAGGATGCACGGCCTCAGGGACGTCGTTCCAGAGTATTGACGTTCTCCAGATAAAAAAGTTTTTAAATAGTGTCGTTCGTGGATTCTAAGCTCAACCACATACGGGTGGGCTGCAGTGGTTCGTCGTGTATTTCTTCCATGCACCGCTCTGGGTGGAATCAAGCGAGCAATCCCCGTTGCCATCAAAATATTTGTCAAGTCGCCAACCTGCCTTCGATGGTCAAAGCTATCCAAGTTGTTTGTCAGATCATGGTCACCGGTCAAGCGACCCTTCTTTGAACGGAGATTCCGTTCAGCAATTTCAGAGTATGCTTAGGAGCAGAGCCCAAAATATGCGAGCAGTACTCCAGCGATGGTCGATTTGGGCTTTATAGAGCATCAAAAGTTGTTGCGGCGTATAGAGGTTCTTAGCTCGGAAAAGTATTTCAAGGTTATGCGAGGCTGCCTTAGCAATGGCCGCAACATGACTATATCAAGACATATGACTATTAGGGTGGGTCGATCTATATAAGGAAAAAAATAAAGTGTGAGATCTCAATTACCCTGGGTGCTAGAAAGTTGTCACTACTATTGTTGATCATTCATGCAAAGTTTCGGCTCTGACAAGCGCCATCTTCAGGTGCCTAGTTCGCTTCGAATTTTCCACAAAGCGTACTACTGAAATATGCAGCTCTTCGCTTATTTCACTCAATAAAAATTGAATGAAATAACCCAGAACTCACCACGTGGAGGTGGCTGCATGCCGAGTTCTTCCCCGCCTCCCTTCCGACCTTCGTCTTATTAATGAAAATTATCAATTTATTGATCTAAAGCCTTTAAAAATTGCTGCTTTGTCTCAGTTTTCGGAATTTTTTTCTGGAGGCAATCCGAGTTCGAATCAAGCCATCTCTTGATTCTGTTCCGCTTACTAAAACAGAGGCTTCAGTGACTGTCATACATCTTTTAACAGATTGTGGGTGACAAGGGTATTTCAAAATTTCGATGTCGTCAGGAACTGTTAGAATCATCTCTTGCAATGCAGTATCTGAAATTGTTCTTGTGAGTGATGGTTCATTTACGCTAACTGACTGCCAGTTTATCAATTCAGTGTAGTCTTGAGCGTCAAAATTCAGTTTTGGCACTTTGAACTCTCTGATTTTGCTATTCTGAAGACTCATTACTCTACATTTCAGAATTCTTCTTAGCGCAAGTTCTCTAATAGGCTTTCGAATATCTCTAAGCATTGTCAATAGAATATTTTCTGGATGAGCGAAAAATGCATTCCTCTGTATGATCGGATCAATCACATCTTTAACTGTACTTGGCATATATCTCGATCTTGTTATCAGAGAGAACAAATGTCTGGAGCCTTCAGTACATGATGATCTGATTTTAATATCGAACCAAACAGGAGCATAAACTTTTAATATAAATTCGGTTATTGTTTTCAATTCGTTCGAAGGTTTTTCTGAAGCTACATAAAGTCTTAAAATCATATTTGCCGATAAATCTCTTGTTCACTCACCACTTGTAAAGAAGCATTTTGCCAAATCTTTTTCAAAACAGATATAATTTTTTTAGAAACATCACTTACACTAGGGTCTTTGCCATTGTTCTGGTCTTTTATTAATTGCCTGTGCCACAAATATGCTCTCATAACATCGCTATAAGTCGGAAGTATGTTGCACTTAAGTTCTGTTGGTGCTCCAAACACCTCGCATTCAATGTCTTTACGTGTATTCGGCATTTTCACACAAATAAACAATTACGCGTTCACTAAGAGTAAATATAAGTTAATAAGACGTTGACTCTTCGAATGCGTCGAAACAACTAATCTTGTCGGTACAGGAAAGGCAGACTTGCGGCGGCGTACGTGATATTGATATAGCTGCGCGACACTATTTGCGAATTTGCACGGTTGAGCTCAGATGAATATGTTTCGATGAATTTATGAGTTTATTAGTGGCAATTTTTTTATCAACACAGCTATATAGAGGAGAAAGTCAGGTTAGTTCAGGTTAGTTAAGGACTTCATCTCAGAAAATAATTTTACAGAACTTAAAAAAGACCCAACACCTTCATTTCAAAAGCAAATAATCGTAGAAACTAAAAATATCAACAGCGTCCTACCAAACAATCAAACTTTTAAACTTAAAATTATGAACCCAACAGCACCCATACTTTACGGACAACCCAAAATACACAAAACTGACATACCCATAAGACCAGTAGTATCTTACATTAATGCCCCTACATACAAATTATGCCAATTTCTCAACGACTACCTTCCAAAAATCATAAAGTGTTCCTCAAGATACGCTATAAATAATACATTTGAATTCATAAAACAAACAAATAACCTAAATATACCCCACAATTCAATTCTAGTCTCATTTGATGTCAAGAGTCTATTTACATCTATCCCAACAACTGAATTAAAAAACATCATACACAATAACCTAATCAATAGCCAAAACCCAGTTAATATACACGAAATAATTGAGCTTCTTAACCTTTGTATAAACCAAAGCTATTTCAGGTTTAACATAAATTCTATATACAAAACGAGGGATTACCTATGGGATCCCCCCTTTCACCCTTATTAGCAGAAATATATATGGCAAACTTCGAAAACAAGCTATTCAACATAAATAATACATTAATTAAAAATATACATTTCTGGTGCAGATATGTCGACGACGTGTTCTGTGTTTGGACAGGCACGGAACGACAATTACAACAATTTCTTAATCTACTTAATAACCAAAATAATAAAATTCAATTTACCATAGAGAAAGAAATAAATAACTCAATTAATTTTCTAGACCTCACCATAAAAAATGTAAATAATCAATTGAGCTATGGAATCTATCGAAAACCTACCACAACAGACATGACTATACCAGCGGACTCGAAACAACCCCAACAAACCAAACTAGCAGCCTTCCATAGTATGCTATATAGACTAGTTAATATTCCCCTATCAGACTCTGAGTATAAAAAAGAACTAGACATAATAAAAACCATAGCCACAAATAACGGCTATGAAATAAAAATCATTAATAAAATACTAAAGAAAAAATTAAGACAAAAAACACAAAAACTTCTCTATCATGGACCCCCTAATAAAATTAAATCTAAATACTGTTCGATTCGTTTTACCGGTAATACAAGCCAGAAAATTTGTAAAAAACTAAAAAATTTCAACATCACTCCCATACAGGTAAATAAAAACAATTTAGGTAGTCACATATGTAATTCTAAAATAGAAACAAAGGACAAACTCTTACGAAGCGGGGTCTACCAAATAAATTGCGACAACTGCGATGCTATCTATATTGGTCAAGCTGGCAGAAATTTTAAAACTAGACTTAAGGAACATACAACTTCCATCTTAAAAAAAACAAAATAAAACAGGTATAGCAGACCACTGCATAATAGAAAATCATTCAATTTCAAATAAAATAAAACCTATACATATCCAGAACAAGAGCAGAAAATTGAACCTTTTAGAGTCACTTACAATTAAAAAAGCAATAAAAAATAAAAGTAATGTTGTTAATAATCAAACAGAAATACCTTCAAGTGCTAACCCAATTATCAACAGCATATTAAATTAAAATAAATTAAAACATTTTGACAACCACCTGTATAAGAATAAGAAAAACCCACAATCTACCTATCCATTGTAATCCGTAATTTTAATTATTTTAATGATTTTATTACCTATTGATACCATATATTAGAGTTTATATAAATACCTTAGCAATAATTTTTATCTTTGTGCTTCTTTGAAAATGACCTGAAAGGGTCGAAACACGCGTGTCAGGTAACTGAATAAATAGTGAAACATAACAAGCAATTTTAATTTTACCCATAATGGACTAATAATTTAGTTGTGGGGGAAAATAATTATGGTTTTTGTATCAACATGTTAACAGTGACTCAGATACCTGAGATGTTCAACAATTTGGAAAATAGTGATGATAGTGAAAACATATTTGATATTCCTCTCGCGGCAAGCAATAAAATGTAAAATAATTCAGCAGAAAATATTGACTCCAGTGACAAAGATTAGCTGCCTGAAAGGGGCAATATTACAGATAGTCCTAAGTCAGAGATAGAGTTAGTTGAAAATAGGATAGACCCTAACATAATGCATATAGAAGATGAAGGTCCTATTATACCATCTATTGAGATAGATCAAGATGTAATGCCCTTAGAAGTAGACTTTGGCAACATGTTAGAAGGGCGAAAGAGATGCTTAGAGCGGCAGGTAAATCAATGGGGCAAAAATAAAACAAAACGGCTCAGAATGGAAGGAAAACCTTACATGGGTTATAGTAGAAAAGATGGCAAAGTTAGCTATAATATTCTTAGAGAAGGTCGAAAATTGGGTCAAGCATGTAAATCGAATCAATGTACGAGAGCAAAAAACATGCACTGTTCAGAAATTACCGAAGAAGCACGGCTTAAAATATTTTAGAGTTTCTGGACTGATATCAACTGGGATCAACGTAAGATTTTTGTTATAAACCATGTAAAAAAGTGTGATACAAAAAGAACCTATACAAAAAAACAAGATAGCAGAAGAAAGAATACCTTGCAGTATTTTTTAATTGTAGCAAACGACAAAATACAAATTTGCAAAAAAATGTTTTTGCAAACATTGTGTCTAGGTGAATATACGGTTCAGGATTGGATAAAGAAAGGGGCATGTGGTATGATGAGTTCTACTGAATGTAACAACTAAAAGAAGAAACCGTTATTCAGACAAGACAAAGATGCTGAAAAAATGTATCTTACAAAGTTTTTTAATAAACCACCTAAGTAACCATCCCACTACACTCGTTTAAATTCTTCAAAATTGTATTTAAAAGCAACAGTCGAAAGTTTAAGTCGACTTTTTAACTTGTATAAAGAAACATGTATCAGCGATAACAAATTGCCCCTATCAAGAACAGTTTTTTATAATGTGTTCTATTCTAAGGATATATCATTATATCCACTAAAAAAGGATAAATAATGCAATTTGTGTACCAAGCATGTAGTAGGACAGCTATCAGATGAGGAACTGAATGATCATAGGCTTAAAAAGGAAAGGGCACGTGACGAAAAAAACAACGATAGGGAGACTGCAAAAATTAACACCAAGGAACGTGTTTTAACAATTGATTTACAAGCAGTAAAAGTTCGTCTATTTGTTCAAGCCAGCGCAATTTTTTTTTCAACTTAAACTTTGCTGTCATAATTTCACTGTTTATGACACAGTATCCCATCAGGCAACTTGCTTTTGGTTTACTGAAACTGAAGCTGATATGGCCGCATCAACATTCGTTTCTTGCCTGTTGAAATATCTTGAAACAAATTGTCAAAGTGAATCTGGTCCAATTATAATTTATAGCGACGGATGGACATACCAGAATCGCAACAATATAATGTCAAATGCGTTACCTAATTATGCCGTCATTAATAATGTAGAGATTGTTCAAAAATATTTAGAAGTTGGGCACACTCAGATGGAGTGTGACTTTGTGCACAGCTGCATAGAAAGAAAAATAAAAAATAAAGACATACACTGACCAAGTCCTATGACAGAAGGCAAATTCACCAAAATAAATTCAATAGACTTTTTCCACATTTTCAGAAAATGGTCTTGCATGTAAATTCACCAGAAATTCTACACAAATATAACCAAACTTATCAGGAAGAATTTTGCAACTGCGACACGTTTCACTTATTATTTTCGTCGTTGAATAATCTTTCTTAAGTACACAGAACCACTCGATTCGAAACTCACAAGAAGACTGAATAAGAGCATACGTTTAATGTTATAGAGGTTATCTTTCTGTTTTATAATGCATTCCTTCAAAATGACCCTCATAGAATTTACTAATTGCCAATATTAATGGGTCTAATGAGCCCATTGAGAAGTAGTACGTATTAGAGCTTAATAAATATTATTCCTGTTATGAGAAAGGTATCAGCATTGTGAAAATAATGGGCTGAACTGTGTTACAAAAATTGTGTTGGCCAGTGTAAGCAAAGGGTGTTTTGGAAATCGTACTTCGTTTTGATTTAGTTTTAAAAGAGGAAAGAAAATTAACTGTTAATTGTTTTTTTAATAATTACATTTGATTAAAACATGTTTCGGATTGAGGCCAAACGCACTATCATTTTAAACCGCCTTTATATTGACTTTGGTATTAAATAATGCAAAGTGGATTACACCATCTAAAACAATTTTTGAAAATGCGGTTGAAGTTAAGTTTTAAAAAGTAAATATAAAAACAATACAAGAAAATAACAAAAATTTTAATGTCAATGTTTAAAAAGCTGTTTTTAGCACAATTTAACATTTTTTATCAGTACTTTTCCCTTCCCATATCAATGACATACAATATTTCATAAAAGTCAATTTGTTTCTTGTAAAATAGCTTCTACGCCAATGTTCTGAAATTAAATTTTATCTTGTTGCACATCGTTAAGAAGGTAATTTTGAGACTTATTTTGACTGTGCGCTGGAAAATGCATGTTGACATTTAAGAAACAAGCCCTGAGGTAACTTCCGGTGAAACTGGAGAGGTGAGGTTTACTTGATTTTAATGTAAGAATTAAGCTGACGTTCAAACTTATTAAAATAAAATGCATGTTAACTTAAAGCTTTAGTACCATGAACAATGACTGATTTCGTCGATAGCCGGTATAAAGTTACTCGGGTATTAAATTTGCTTATACCTTGACTTTTTCTTACGAAACTGTGGGCCTTAATAGTACTGCGTCAAAACCGTTGATGACTTTAGGAAGAAAACTACAAACGCCAACAATTTTGCTTAGCTTTCTTAATTAGATTATGCATTATTTTTAATTTCTTGTAATCAGGAGGGGGTAATCTTTTAGTCATCTAGGTTCTAGTTGCTTATGATCTAGCACTGCTTGTAGGTGATCAGCCATTCACTTGTTCGATAAATTCAGAGGACTTAACTTGTTCTCTGCTGCTTACTTGTCCGACTTTGCTCTTGTTTTAATGAAGGGCTCGGTCTTTGGACCATCTTTGTTTACCTTGTATACTTCTTGGTTTTGTAAGGAACTTTTTAGCATTAATGTTTACTAAAAATTTTGATGATGAGTGCTCGCGGTCCTGTAACAGATGGGTCGGTACGGAGAAGTATAAAATAATGGGATATCAATTTTTAAATATGGGGAATTCATAACCGGTCGTTTAACGCAGGTGTTTACTTTATAGAGCAAGTCGCAAAGAGAAGTTTTACTGTACCCTAAAAGTTTACCATTATAGACAAAACGATAGGTATTATTGTAGATTATAAACTTAAGTTCTTGAAACATGTTACTACTATTATAACTAAATGAGCATTTTGCAATATAAAACTATGAAAGTAAAATATAAACCGCTCAATTACGTGGAACTCTTTCTTACAGCGTTACCAAACAATGTAATCAACTTTCCAAATCTATGAAATCCTTAAATCTGGTCAACTTCAAATAAAGAATAAAACAAATGCTACTGGATGGAGCAAGTATAAATAGTAATAAATTATTATTCAAATTAAAGTGGTGCCATATGCTGACGATTTAGTTACACTGGTGTCAGGCAAATTTCTAAACACCATCAGGGATCTAACAGGAACAGCGCTACAAAATTTTTAACGCTAGGACTCGAGATGTGGCCTGTAAATTAACCAAGAAGAAACAGAGCTAGTTCTATTCACACGCAGGGTGATCGAGAACTTCAGGCTCCCAGTCCTGGACAACAGTACCTTGGTGCTGAAAGAAAGAGCAAAGTATCTGGGACTGATACTTGATTCCAAACTAAACTGGGGCATGAACTTACAAGAACGAGTCAATAAGGCGTCAGTTGCGTTCTATGCCTGAAAAAAGTCATCGGTAAAAACTGGGGATTGAAACTCCATATAGTACACTGGATTTATACGGCCATTGTAAGACATATACTTACCTACGGGGCCCTGATCTGGTGGACTGCTTTGGAAAAAGCAGTACACATAAAGAAACTAATAAAGATACAAGGAGTAACTGGTGCCCTTTACTCCACACCGACGGTGGCTTTAGAAGTGATGTTACATCTGCTGCCAGTCGACATTTATGGAAAAAGTATGGCTGCAAAAAGTGCTTTACGACTAAAAGAGTCGAGATGCTGGAATGACACCAACTACGGGCACAGCAGTATACTAAGGACATATCCAGTCTAAAATTTGCAAGAGCCGACTGATTACATCGTCCAACTAACAGACTTCTTACAGGGATTTTCAGACGGATCACTCAATTTTCACAGACGGTTCAAAAATGGACGTCGGAGTGGGAGCTGGTATCTTCTCTGAGAGCATGAAAATACAGAGGTCATATAGACTTCCGGACTACTGCAGCATTCTTCAAGCAAAAGTGATTTCAGTAGATAAAGCAGTAAAATTCCTGCAGGAACGTCAAGTCCTGAGAGCAGCTGCGTCAATAGCTGTCTGTATAGAGAGTCAAGCAGCGATAAAGGCAATTCGTTCCAACAATATTAAATCAAAACTAGTAAGGCGGTGTCGCAACAATCTTCGCATACTTGGTGCCCGGCATTTAGTCACTTTGTGTTGGGTTCCTGGTCATGACAGCATAGATGGCAATGACTCTGCTGATGCGATCGCCAAGGAGGGCGCGGGCATTACCGCCGATCTAGTAGAGAATACCGTGGCTATACCACTGGGATCGGTCAAAGAGGGGATAGATCGTACAACCAGACAACTTGCAATAAGCAGATGGGCAGAGCTAACTGCCTGTAGGATCTCCAAGCAATTGTAGCCCCTACTTGATAACAGGAAAACCGCAGCGTTATTACGACACAGTCGGAAGGACCTGAGAAATATCACTGCCGTGGTTTCTGGACACTGTCTTTTCAGTAGACATGCCGAACGTATGCAAATACCAGCTAACGCAGAAGTTGCAGAGACGAAGAAGAGGAAAGTATTTAACATTTCTTGTGTGAATGCCCTGGCCTTGCAAAAAAAAAAGGTTTAATGCCTTGGGCGAACCATCTTCAATAATCTGGAGGAAGTAAGCAGCCTACAACTGGGTCGACTTACTAGGTTTATTAACAGTAGTGTGCAAAGATTCTTCTACGCCGTACTTCGCACTAGCCATCAGGGAGCTGATGCTGATAGGTTCCGCAGAACATATGTCATAACACAACGGTCCTTATAGGACCACGTGAGACTGTCTGGATAGGCTAAACGTCTGCCACTCTAACCTAACCTAAGTATAAATAGTAATAAATAGATATAGGTAGAAAGTTAGATGTTCTTTGATTAAAACATGTTGTGCTTATTCTAGGTAGGTATTTGCTTTGTTTCTTGTACTTCTTATGAATATTGTCTTGTTGTACTTAGAAAGGCAATTCCCTAGCAAAGTTTTATTTTTATTTATGTTTTGTTCAAGATGTTAATATTAATTAATTTTATGGCAAATGATCTACTGGGTCAAGTGTAAAAACATCACTCACTGTTTCGACAGATGAGTGCGAACTTTGCCCATGATGGAATAATTTGTGAACATCATTTAGACTTATTGTATGATTCTTTTCCCACAATAAAAACGCTTTTACTCTTATTATTATTATTATTACTATTACAAATAAGTGTTTTTTTTTTTATTTATAAATCTTCCTCTCTTTATTAGAAATAAAGATATTTAGTTTATTACGATGTCAAAATATTTGTGAATGTCAGTTCCATGGCACAGATTTCTGCCTCCGTGGCGAAGGCCAAATGTGGCCCAAAAAGTTAAAAAAAGATAGAAATTTGGAAAAGCTTCACGTTTTGAGAAGTGAAGACAAAAAACGTTTTTCTTCAATTAAAATTATATTTTTCTACTTTTTCTCAGATCAGAAAGTTTTAGAATAGTATTATCAATCGCATCGGTCACTTCCTACTCAGGACTCTACTTAGTGTACTCAATGACGATCGTAAATAATTTATAATTAAATTCAATTTGGAAAAGCTTGTAGAGTGAGCAAAATTATTAGAATTCTCCATTGTTGAAAGACGGATATCATTGCACCCAAGGATCCCCGGTCTCAACTAACCTAGTAGGAAGCAGCTTTTACAAAAGCAAACTTACTTGACCTGAGGTCGACTCGAGTCTGGCAGCATTTGTTGAGTTCAGTTAGCTCGCTTATATTAAAGCTGCAAGCAAGATAATCATACTGATCATATACACACCCACTGATCGGGAATATTCATTTGTTCGGATAATCCCAGGTTCAGGTCGTTTTACCTTCAACAAAATGATTGAAAGAATAATATTCGTTGTTGATTAGGATTACGAAATTATCTAATAGTCAGATTAAAACAAGAAGTAAAGTTATCCAGTCAAGATTATGTTTATACTTTTATATGAAAGCTGATGATGATGATCTCTCTCTAGAAGTTCAAAATAAGATAGCCAACGACGATGCAGTATGCTACGAACAGGTACTGGATTTTAAGATCATATTCATTGGTAAAAGTCATAAAATAATATAATATTGTAAAACCCATCTGCAGGTTTGCAAGGCCTTACACTAGGTTCAAGAACTAAAAAAGCAATGTAAATAAAACCAACTTTAAAGAAGAATCTAAAAGGTTATTGAGCAACGGACTTCTATCCAGTTTTAGTTTTCTTCATGAATAAAATTTGCTGCAGAGTAATTTTCAAAAATTTCTTAAATTTCAGCGGCAGCGTATTTTTCCACATAAATATCGGTATATTTACCAAAGCACTTTCTCAATACTAAGGATTTGCTAAACGAATCTCTTATATATGAAATGCACCCCAACATTACACAGCGTATTTATTAAACATATCGCAAAAATTGAAGGGGTTATTCCCTGGAGTAGTCTAAGAATATTTTGTCCTTTGATGATTTTTGAACAGCCGCTTTGGTTCGAAGATACAGGGCAATAACAATATTTTATTACCAAACATTACATGTAAAGTCCCTTAATCTACAAGAACTGTTGAAAATTACTACCTTCAGCTAGGATGCAAGAATCCAATCTTATCCTCATTGGCCGCCGAACTCTTTCAAAAATATCAGGTCGTTTCTTATTGAGTTACACCTAGCAATTATCCGATTTCTTAAATCTTCCACATTCCCCACTGAAGTAGTATAAACTATTAACTTTGGATTGCCCCAAGAATCCAGGAGTTTAAGTCCGGGAACCGAGCAGGCCATAAGTGAGGTCCACCTCGACCAATCCAGCGATCTCCGTATGTTGCTGTTAAAGATTCACTAGTAACCACACTAAATTACGCTGATGCATCATCGTGCATGAACCACATTGCATTTCTTGTTGCCAATGGTACATCCTCCAGAAATTAAGGTAGCGTTTGTTCCAAAAAGTTGCTACACACCTCGCCGGTAAATCTTCCTGGTAGAAATATCGGCCCAATTAGCCAGCCAGCCACAATTCCAACCAAACGTTCAACGAGAAATGATGGTAAAAATGATCTTCAAGCACATCATGTGGATTTTCTTCAGCCCATACATGGTTATTATGAAAATTCCTTATTGCATTTCTTGAGAAATTGGTAAAAAGAATCAGCGTCAGCAGTTGAGGGATTTAGACCAATGTGTTCAAAAGCCATTAACAGGATGCAACCCGTGGAGGAAAATCAGCAGAAAGAAGTGTCTGAATATGGTGCATGTGGTATGGGTACAACAAATAGTCACTAAGGATTTTCCAAACAGTCCCATTACTTACATTTAAAGTATTTACAAGTTTTTCGAGTAGAAGTAGCTGGATCTTCCTCTATTATGTCCTGCAAATTCTCCTCCACTTCTACCATTCTTACTGTTATGGGCTTTCCTGGTCCACACTTCGTTTTAATGAGCCTGTTTCATGAATACGTTCATTAATATTTTGGAAGGTTTTTCTATCAGGAACATTACGGGCAGGAAATGGTTCAATGTACAACCGCCAAGCTTGTAATGAATCGCCATCAGCAAGTTCGTAAATGAAAAGCATCTCGGCGTTCGTATAGCGATTCATAATAGAGGACTTCACTAACAAAAATGTAACTATTAAAGACAGCAAATACACGTCAAATAACAAAACGACAAAGTCTCAACAAATTCGACACATACTAAAGCTGGATTTATAAACTCGAAAAGTTGGCGAGGTTAAGGTTCAGTTGGTGTTAAAATAGGAGTTCAACTAACTTCAACCTCACCAACTTTTCGAGTTTTTAAATCCAGCTTAAATGATCAATTACGGGACGTATACGTCATATTTTTATTTCAACCTCAACAAAAATGTCAAAATTGGTTTTGTCGAAAATTTTTCTCGCCCTGTAACTTCGAAACAAAGCGGTTTTTCAAAAATCGCTGAACAACAAAATGTTTGTAGAATAGTCCAGGAAATGACTTCCTTATCAAATCAAAAAAAAAATCAAAATAAATTTTATTAAATACGTCAATTATTGTTACATTGGATTTAATAATGTCAAAGAGAAAAAAATAAAATAAAAATAGTAAAAAGTAAATTACAAACAAATACAACGCTTAAACAAGTATAACAAAAGGTTGGTCATAATATATAAAGATATTTAATTCATAATATGTTTTGTGATGTCATCCGGTCAGCAGGCCCGGATTATCCATAAGGCACATTAGGCACTTGCCTAGGGCCTACGAAACGCGAAGGGCCTACGATCATAAAATATAATAAAAATGGACACAAAAAAAGGATCAATACTGTATTCTACAATAAGAAAAAAGTTCACAGACACAGAGACAAACTACAATGTGATACAAAAAACCTTATAACATATTACATATACATTATATTATATATATTATTTATCCTAGGCAATTATTTTCGATGGCAAAAAGTTAGTTTTGTTCAATAAAAAGCTAAAATTTCTAAATTATTTTGTAAGTTTTTTTTTAATTAACAACTTTTGGCCAAATATTAAATATGATGTTTTTAATTTTATATGTAAAAACAGCGACGTCAGCGACTTCATCAGGGCATGGACATCCATTGGGCTCTTCAAACGCATAGAAATGTTTAGGAAACCACTTAATTTGTAAATTTTGTTATTTCTTGGTAAAATTGGGGCGTGGCACCCAAACAATTTTCGCCTGCGGCGCATTTTTTTTTGCAACCCGTTAGTGAACCTCCCCGAATTCAAATCTAAAATTCACCACTGGGCCTAGGGCCAACGAAACCTTTAATCCGGCGCTGCCTGTCAGATATTCTTGTATCGAGTAGAAAGCCTTTTCCTTTAAGAATTTTAGTAGTTTTTTTTAAACAGAACAAAACTTAGTTCTCTAAACTCCTGTGGCAGTCCATTATATACCCTACAACAGAGATATCTTGGTCCCTCCTTGTAAAACGAATGTTGGAATTTATTGATGTGCATGTTGTTTCTTGACCGTGTTGAGTAACCATGGGAATCAGCCTCGACAAAGTTTCCAGGATTTTTCTTTACAAACAGCGCTGCTTCTAATATTGCTATAGATGGAAGTGTTAGAATGTTATTGCTTTTAAAAATTGGTCGACGGCTGTCTCTAGGATAAAAATCCGCTTCTATTTTGTTGCTTGGCACCAGTACAATAAAATGTATTTTAAGTGTGGATAAGCTAAAGCATAGTAGATATTTAAAAGGTGTCCATTTTTGAACAATAATTTTAAGTTGCGAATTGCAAAATAAGTAGAGTTTAGTTTATTGGCTACATGAGATATATATGAGACGTCCATGACAGATTGTCATCCATATAGCAGCCTAAGAATTTACAAGTTGTGGATTTTTTAATTTTGTTGTTATTAATTGAGATGTCTATGTTAGGAATTTGTTTTTTTTATGAAAGATTAAGTATGTTGATTTAGCAGCATTGAGAACGAGTTTGTTTTTATTGCACCATCCATAAAAGCTATTCAGTATCAATCGAGCAGCCTTCTGTAATTCTTCATGACTTGGAGCACTAATTATGATGTGATGCTGGTGTCGTCAGCGAAGAGGATTGTTCTTGATTTTTCAAGTTGAATGTGTGCCTTTACATCGTTAGTAAACATTAGAAACAGTAACGGTGATAATGCCGATCCCTGGGGTACCCCAAGAGTCATGCTCTGCTTTCCTGAGTAAACGTTGTTGTATTTAACCACCATTTGTCTTTCTTTAAGAAATGATTCCATCCAATCATTGACAAGACCTCTTATTCCCATACACGTCAATTTAGCTAGAAGATGACCATGGGCTACATAGTCAAAGGCCCGTGATAGGTCAAAGAACAGACCTAATACCAACTCTCCCTTATCCAGCTGCTCATATACAAAGTCAAGTAGTGAAAATGTGACCGTATTAGTGTCATGGTTTGATCGAAACCCATGTTGATTTGAACTTAGTTGTTTCGTTTTTTCCAGAAACTGTGTGATTCCGGAATGGATAACATTTTTAAATACTTTACTGAATGTTGATTGAAGTGCCACTGGTCGGTAATTATCTATTTGTTCCTGATTACCTTTTTTAAAAATAGGGATAACACATGATGTTTTGAATGCATCCGGAAAAGTTCCTGTATTAATTGAGATATTAAAAATGTGACAGAGTGGATCTTTAATATGTTGAAGGCAGCTTTTTAGAATTGTAATTGGTACTTCGTCCAGTCCGCAGGATTTTTTATTGGGCATTTTGTGTACCGTCGTGCAGATTTCTTCTTAAGAAATGTCGGTCAAAAAGATGGATTGTGAAATGCCTCTTTGTGAGGTGCATGTGTTTTTGTGATTTGGGTAGTAGGCTTCTAAAGTATTTTGTGCTATTGTGGCGAAGTAGTGGCAGAATGCTTCGCTAATCTGTAGGTCGTCGTTCAATTCCAGATCTTCTATTGTGATTGTCCTTGTCTGCTAATTTTTTTTCTTGCCGATTTGAATGTTGATAATTTTCCATACTTCTCTGGCTGTATTGTTGGTTCTCACAATTTGGTTTTTAAAAAGTTGTGTTTTTTTTTTGTTAATTAGATTTGTAAATTATTTCTTTTGTTCTTCGTAACGATGTGCTACTGTTTCAGAATTCGAATTTTTAGTTAACCAAAACATGTCTTTTAGTTTATGACTGTACCTACTTGATTATTTCTTCATCAACCCAATTTTTTTTTGCTGCATTCCCAGTTTGCATATTCTTAAAGGACAAGCTATATCAAGGCAATAATAGAAAATCTTCCAAAAGTGGGTCCATGCATGATTTACATCGTTTGTTGTATAGAGCTCTGAGAAGTCCGAATCTGCTATCATATCGACAAAGTGTGAAATGTTCTTAGATCCAAAAGTCCCTTTTTTTATATTCTTAACAGGAGTTTTTTTTCCGATCGTGTAGCTTCCTCTAGTTGGAAAGTTGCAGCTTGTACTTTGTGGTCAGAGAGGTTGATGTCCAGATTTCTTGCGTTGGAATTTTTTATGTTTGTGAGGCATTAGTCTATACGTGAGGAGCTATTTTTAAAGCATCTGGTGGGTTCGTTTGGGAGAATATTTTCTGGTTTAAAATTATCCATTAGATCCTTGAGTAGTCTTTTATCTCGGCTATTTTGACTCCAGTCTACATTGAAATTTCCACAAAGTATGTTATTAAACTTATGAAGGAAGTCGTTAAAGTTGGCTGCCGGGGAGCGGTAGAGTACTAATACAGCGATTTTCCTGAGGTGGTTTTTTATGCTAACTGCACAGCATTCACATATAAAATCTGTTGATTTCTTAGTCACACGTTCTGCTTTTGGCCGAATATTGCCACTCCTCCACACCAGTTGTGCGACAGTGTACACTAAGAGGTAAAAACTCTGACAAGGCTGTAGTCATAATTTGTTGTTCGCTCATCCAATGTTCTGACACTAGAATCAGATCCGGCTTTTCTGTTTTTATGAGAACTTCCACTGTTGTAGTTTTCTTAGCCAAGCTTTGAATATTTGAGTGTAAGACCTTGAGTTTGCATTGACTGTTTTTCCCGCGGTTTTTCTTGATCATCTGTGTTGGTGCGTTGAGCGGCGGTTCTGAAAATTTTTCTGGAATGCAGCAATTTTGTTATTTTTTTAATTCAATAAACACTCATATTATGCATCAAAATTTAACCAAGATGTGTTTGCGGCATTAAAATGAAGCTAAAATTAGGGGCTGACTGCGTATTATATAACCTTATCGCAGAAATGTATTGGACTGCGCGTACCTATGATAAAGAATCGCGTGAGTAACAACATAGGTGACTGCGATTTTAAAGTCGGGCTGTAAAAAAATCGCGGGATCGTAGTGCGTGCCCAGCCTTAGGCTGACCGCTTATGATTTCGAATCGCACAATAATTTTGTAGCATATTATGTGATACATACAGTCGTTTGCTGATGCGTCATTACATTCAAGTAGTAATAATTGGAGAGTTGACCATCATAGGGCCCTCCAATGTTAATTTCGGAGGGGCATCAAAACTCATAAGAAATAACATGGGACCTAAAACCTGCATTTTTAGTGCCATTTTAGGGGCGTGGTCACTTGGTCGGCGCGAGCCCCCAGAACCGCGGCGGAGGAAGCCTCCACAACAGGCGTTGAACGCGCATGACGTTAGAAGGCGATACCGCGAGACCCTATGCATAATTCGCGAGGCTAGCTCAGGCAGGTCAGCAGGTCACCTGCAATAAAGTATTTAGTGTACCTATATACCTATACTTCTTAAGAATTGTCGGGTCGGGTTTTACTGTCCTTAATGGTGGGTGTTTTTAGCGTTAATGTTTACTAAAAATTCCGATGATGGGTACCAGCGGTCGCTTAACAGATGGGTCGGTAAAGAGGAGTATAGAACAATAGGATTTCCATTCTTAAACATGGGGAATTCATAACCGGTCACTTTATTGAGGCGGTCGCAAACAGGTGTTTTACTGTAATAATAAAGGCATTTAATCCAGATGGCTGCAAGGGCATTTTAAACATATTTTGAGATATTTTTTAATTATCCGGCATTGCATCATAACAAAATACAGTTAACTATCTAACTAATCAGCTTATGCACGTTTTAGATTTTGCAAAAAGGTATATCAGTTTAACTCTACCTCGCATTAGCTGAAAAAATTTAAGTCCCTTTAAATCCACTTTTGGGCGTAGAGCTTTTATGGGCGCAATTTGTCATTCGAGCGTGCCACATGTATTTAATGCCTTCCTAAAAGCTTTTGCACCATCTTTTCACAACCGTAGGCCATTATGCAACGAAAATCTACCTACTTTAGAAGTTATTGCCGTGAGTATATTTTAATGAACTTAGTTGCTCTAGCTTTTTAGGGATTTAATTGCGCGAGTAAATCGTATCGTAAACCTTAAACCTTTACTATCTTTTATGTTGATTTTATAAAGAAATGACGTGAAGTAAGGAATAAATTCAATATTTTTAAAATGCCTAGTTTTTTGAAAAATCGACCGAAACCGTCAATTCTGTCTTTTTGCTGTGCATTTTTTAGAATAACTTTTACTGTAGGTAAAAGTTAGCTAAAAAAAAAGTGGGCGATATCAACTCCTAATTTTTTAAATGGATACCTTATCTTTTAATTATTTTTTAAAATATTTTCTTAATATCGTAATCTATAGTTATACTCTATTTCTTAATGGTTGACGGCACAGCAAAGGATCATTAGTCGTAAAACCGCAATAAACCATAGACGTGACAATAACAGGTACCTGTTCTTAAATAATACAAGGTTCCTTATTTCAAAGTAGAATATTTACAACTTACTTAGTTTAATTTCGAAGAAATTGTCCATCTTTCCCAAAGAGACCTGAATAGGTTAGAATCAGGAATCAAATAATTTGAGACCGAGACTTTGTATTGTCAATTGCTGATTCTTACTTAGTTTAGTTTTGAACGTGTTATCAAAAGCTACCCACAAGCTTTATTTATATACATCATAATAAAAATAGCGAATAATTTTTCTCCAGTACTTTGTAAGGGTATGCTTGACGTAAAAGCAAAGACGATAGTTTTAAATGTACAGGGATATTTTTTTAAGTCTCACCCGATTGGCGATTTTCCTGCTGACTATCATAAAAAACAAATTACATATTTCTCAATTATTTTCGATAAGGAAGCCGAATTTAATGTCAAAAAATACATAGATTTACAAATTTGACAGATGAGGCGCCATTTTGAATTTTCTTAAATGGCAACCCACATAAATAACCACACGATTGAATTGCATTTGGCGATCGGATTCTAAAACTGACACTTATTTTCAACCGTTTCGGAAATACGGGGGTTCCTAATTTGCCTCCATCGATTTTGTCTTTTAAGTGTCTCACCCCTTTAATAAATAGGCCTTCTAAGCTGAACACCTTAATCTTTTTCACAGTGACATAATTTCCCGTAAGCAAGCGATCTACGCTATAGTCAAATCCGACAGATGTCAAAAAGTGACAGATACGACGCCATTTAAAATTTTTTTAAATGGCAACCCTCATAAATAACCACACGATTGAGATTCATTTGGCCATCCGATTCTAAAAGTATATAGTTGTTGATACTACTTATTTTCAGCCATTTCGGAAATACGGGGGTTCTTAATTTGCCTCCATTGATTTTGTCTTTTAAGTGTCTCACCCCTTTATTAAATAGACCTTCCAAGCTGAACACCCTAATTTTTTTCAGAGTGACATAATCTCCCGTTAGCAAGCGATCTACGCTATAGTCAAATCCGACGGATGTCAAAAAGTGATAGATACGACGCCATTTTCAATTTTTTTAAATGGCAACTCTAATAAATAACTAGACGATTCAATGGCATTTGGCAATCTGATTCTAAAAGTATATAGTTGTTGACACTTATTTTCAGCCCGGAAATACGGGGTTTCCTAATTTGCCTCCATCGATTTTGTCTTTTAAGTTTCTCACCCCTTTAATAAATAGACCTTCTAAGCTGAACACCTTAATTTTTTTCACAGGGACATAATTTCCCGTAAGCAAGCGATCTACGCTATAGTCAAATCCGACAGATGTCAAAAAGTGACAGATACGACGCCATTTTAAATTTTTTTAAATGGCATCCCTCATAAATAACCACACGATTTAGATTCATTTGGCCATCCGATTCTAAAACTGACACTTATTTTCAGCCGTTTCGGAAATACGGGGGTTCCTAATTTGCCTCCATCGATTTTGTCTTTTAAGGGTCTCACCCCTTTAATAAATAGACCTTCTAAGCTGAACACCTTAATTTTTTTCACAGTGACATAATTTCCCGTAAGCAAGCGATCTACGCTATAAACAAATCCGACAGATGTAAAAAAGTGACAGATACGACGCCATTTTCAATTTTTTTAAATGGCAACTCTCATAAATAACTAGACGATTCAATGGCATTTGGCAATCTGATTCTGAAAGTATATAGTTGTTGGCACTTATTTTTAGCCCGGAAATACGGGGTTTCCTAATTTGCCTCCATCGATTTTGTCTTTTAAGTTTCTCACCCCTTTAATAAATAGACCTTCTAAGCTGAACACCTTAATTTTTTTCAGAGTGACATAATTTCCCGTTAGTAAGCGATCTACGCTATAGTCAAATCCGACGGATGTCAAAAAGTGACAGATACGACGACATTTTGAATTTTTTTAAATGGCAACCCTCATAAATAACCACACGATTGAAATGCATTTGGCGATCCGATTCTAAAAGCATATAGTTGTTGGTACTTATTTTCAGCCGTTACGGAAATACGATGGTTCCTAATTTGCCTCCATCGATTTTGTCTTTTAAGTGACTCACCCCTTTAATAAATAGACCTTCTAAGCTGAACATCCTAATTTTTTTCACAGTGACATAATTTCCCGTGAGCAAGCGATCTACGCTATAGTCAAATCCGACAAATGTCAAAAAGTGGCAGAGACGACGCCATGTTGAATTTTTTTAAATGGCACCCCCATAAATAACTAGACGATTGAATTGCATTTGGCGATCCGATTCTAAAACTATATAGGTGTTGATATTTATTTTCAGCCGTTTCGGAAATACGGGGGTTCCTAATTTGCCTCCACCGATTTTGTCTTTTAAGTGTCTCACCCGTTTAATAAATAGACCTTCTAAGCTGAACACCTTCATTTTTTTCACAGTGACATAATTTCCCGTGAGCAAGCGAACTACGCTATAGTCAAATCCGACAGATGTTAAAAAAGTGACAGATACGACGTCATTTTGAATTTTTTTAAATGGCAACTCTCATAAATAACTAGACGATTCAATTGCATTTGGCGATCCGATTCTAAAACTATATAGGTAGTTGTTGATATTTATATATTTCCAAAACGGCTAAAAATATGTCGGATTTGACTATAGCGTAGATCGCTTGCTCACGGGAAATTATGTCACTGTGAAAAAAATTAGGATGTTCAGCTTAGAAGGTCTATTTATTAAAGGGGTGAGTCACTTAAAAGACAAAATCGTTGGAGGCAAATTAGAAACTCCCGTATTTCCGAAACGGCTGAAAATAAATATAATTTTCTAATTTACTTAAGTACTATAAAAATTTATTATGTGTTGCTTAAACTGTTTAAGAGTAATATTTAATATGTCACATTCAGTCTGAATTTCATTAAGTCTTCTACACATGACATTAATGGGAGAATTACAAAAATTGTTAGTTCGTGCACCTTCAGTATAAAATGTCAAAGGATTTCTTGTATAATAATAGGGTATATAAAAATTTACTTCTGACAAAAAGATAGAATCTTCTATTTCACTATGCAACAACTTATACATGTATACACAGATGTAATTATTCTACGGATTTTCAAATTTGGTAATTTATATTTTTTGATTAAATCTGCCTTAGAGATGTTAAAATCATATACTCCGGTTTCTTTGAAATTTGAGTATCTCAAAAATTTATTTTGTACTCTTTTAACACTATACTTATGATTTTCATATTGTGGGCTCCATACAGCCGATGCATATTCTAAAGTAATTCTGACGTATGCAACATAAAGTCGTCTTATACATCCAATATCTCTAAATGGCCTAAATTGCGGACAACAAATCCATACATCTGTAAAGCCTTGTTGGTAATGTTGGAAATATGCAATCTAAAAGACAACTTTGAATCAAATGTGACTCCCAGATCTCTCATATTTTCTACCCGAGCCAAAGTTCTCCGATTTATTTGATACTCGAAGTTAATTGGTATTTTTTTTCTATGAAAACTGAGAACATAACATTTATTTATGTTGAATTAAATGCCATTTTGATTAGACCAACACTCAAGTCTACCTAAGTTTTCTTGCAAAGTTAGGCAATCATTTATGTTTCCAATTTTTGAGTACACCTTAAGGTCATCGGCAAATAATAAAACACTACAACCTGAAATATCTTTACCAATGTTATTTATAAATAATAGAAAGAGTAATAGCCCTAGGTTGGAACCCTGTGGTACACCTGAGCCAGCCACAAAACTGTATGAGTAATGCCCCTTTATCACAACTTTTGGTTTTCTATTTTCGAGGTATGATACAAAAAATGTTATCGGATTAGAATGATAACCAAATTCATCATACGAGTACATATTTAGGCGGGGTTGAAGTGGTAAGTGCTCTATTAGATCCTATAAAACGTTTTAAAGGAATTCCAAATAAAGTTGTCCAGTCAAGCGTTCCGGCAAGACGAATGGTCCAATCAAAAAATTGCCAACTATTCCTACCTAGATATTAATTGATTGGAACTGACCTTGATGATGCGAAACAATAGTGGTAGGGGGATTTTTATCACCCCATAAATGTGTGTTGTGTAAATTGGTGACACCATTTCTGGTGAACCTTGCTTTATCCGCGAAAAGAATAATAATAATAAAGTTTTCATTATTTCGTTGCTGATAAAATAACCAGTTTGCGAACTGCATTCTACCAGGAAATCTTCAGGACTGCACAAATGATATGGATATAACAGCTGTTCTTAAAGAACTTCATGCACTATTATATTCGATGTATTTAAGTGTGCTGATAATTTTCGAGTGCTCGTTGATGAAGTGTCATCTACAGCATTTAAGACATTTTCCTCTAATTGCGGCGTACGTACGGTTCTTCTCAGGCCAGCATCAGTGTTGTTTTTCCAAGCTTTCGTAAAATTATGAAGAAAGTCATGGTTTGGCATAGTACGATTAGAAAATCTTTCGTGATATAACCTTCTGGCTTCTAAAGTATTGCAAGACGCAAGATTATACATTAGATGCATATCTGCATACCAGTGTATTCCATAGTTCCAATTAATACACAATTAAATTTACCACGAAATCCAAAAATCAGTAAGTTAATATCGAAGTAAAGGATCAATGTGTCAGCAATGTGAAAGATGATAAGTTCTAAAATGCAGGATATTTTATCTATTTCGTACGTTTGCAACAACAGTATATTTTTTATGCCGATAAATAAATAAAACGCAGATTTCTTGCGGCCATAGGTCTTCTAGAATTATTTGTTTAATGTTCTTTTTCTCGAAAACGGTTCATTTTATCGACAATAAACAAGAGTACCTTTTTTTCTAGTCTAAGGTGGAGGCTACCCAGATATATTTTTTTAGTTTTTATCATACATGGTGTTAAAACTGTAAGCATTACGTTGTAAAGCTTAGTCCACCCCTTGTAAACTAAAAAAGCTAAGTATGTTTTAAGGACACTATTCTAAGAGCTCCTTACTAGTGTTCATCACAATAAATGTTTATTAAATTATATTAAGTACTTTGAAAGTTATTCAAGAGAAACCAATTTCCAGCTGCGTCTTTCAGGGGCACATACCGCCGTAGGAAGGACCTGTAAGAAAAAATTTTAAACATCTTATTTTTTCATGTTCTATCTTAATCCGAGAGATATCCCACATTTTCCCGGACACCTTATACATATTATATTATGTATATTATGAATTATATGCATGAAACATCTATTCGTACAATATCTTTATTCTGCCGCTTCTCAGATTTACTGATTCGTATTAAATTAGACTGACAGAAATCGTGGACTTTGGGTATACAAATTAAATTATACACTCCTGTATCCTTTATCATGAAGCCAATTTATTAAGGAAAGGAAATTGAAAAAGGAGTTGCTTGGCTCTTTAGGATATCTTGACTATTAATAAAACGTTTGCGATTCTTTAATAGACATTGGGTGCTTCAATAAAGAAACTTTAAATTAGATATTTTTAATTGAATAATTATAATTATTTTTTTATATTTACAACAAAGTAAAATTACAGCGCGTTTCACAATAAGCTTATGCCATACATAATATATCATCAAAACAGATGCAAATCTCGGTCATTTTGGTGTACCTAATTACCCAATACGTCTAGCTTTATCCGAACAAATTGCGAGAAATCTCATTAACTGACCAACATATATTCGTAATGTCCATATAATAGAGAATACAGCTGTGGGATAAATTTGGAAAATGTATAATTTATTCTGTTTTAATGGCTAAACCTCCTCTGGGTGCAAAAAGAAATTTTTGATATGAAATATGCGCACGAAATAGTATATTAAAGTACACGTTTTTTAAAGCATTATATTATAGCACGGGTTCATGTTAAAAAACGAGCCGCTGCGGCGAGTTTTTTAAGGAGCAAGTGCTATAATGGCTTTATAAAACATGTGCTTTATACTAGTTTTTCTATTTTGTCGTTTTTTTTTAATAAATAAACACATATTTAAAAAGAAAACAAACCCTTCAAAATTTATAAATTATTATGTCCAAAATTTATGTTGGTAACACTATTACAATTTTTTTATCAAGCTTGCCATGAAAATAAATAAGTTTTAAATTGTGTCAGCCATTTTGCCACAAAATTTGTGTTTTAAAATTTTATTTATATTAACAAAATATTATGGAGCAAGATAATTTAAGTTTAACTCCCCCTGAGTTTAGGGATATTGCACATAAATGTATAAATCAACTTTTGCCAGAAAAATCCCGAAAATTATATGAAAAGGACTATGAGACCTTCACAAGTTGGTGCAATACAAAGGGCGTGTGTAAGATTTCAGAAAATGTTTTACTAGCCTATTTTGAGGAAGAAAGTAAAACCAAAATGTCATCCACCCTGTGGTCCTTATACTCAAAATTAAGAGCTTGCATTAATATTGACAAGAACATAGATATAAAGGATTATGCTAGACTGCAAGCATTGTTAAAAAGAAAATCTGTGGGCTACAAACCCAAAAAGTCTCTTGTTTTAGACTTAGACGATATTAATAAGTTTATAAATGGGGCTGATAATAGCAGTTATTTAGGATTAAAAGTAAGTAGTATTTACATATCTATATGCATTTTGTTTTGTACAATTTCACAGGTTTTATAAAAAAAATTTTTTTACAATAAAGTTGGAGAACGAACATTTTTAAATTACACCAATTTCTATTCTATCGTATGAACAGTAGGTAGACAGCTATCGAGATACAATAGTAGTAACTATGTAAATTCTAGGTTGCTTTAATTATGGGGTACAATGGAGCATGCCGGAGAGAAGAACTGACCAATATGGATGTAAAAGACATTCACTTTAAGGTTGCTTCCATTACAGTACACATTCCCAAAACTAAAACACATGTAACCAGAACGTTTCTTATAATTGATCAATCATGGATTAATTTGATTAGACAATATTTTGATTTACGTCCTAAGAATGTTACAACATCAAGATTTTTTCTTACGTATAGGAATGGGCATTGCATAAACTCACCTGTAGGTCTAAATACAATGGGAAAAGCTCCTAGCCTTATTGCAAAATACCTGTGCAAACCAAATCCAGAATGTTTTACTGGCCACTGCTTTAGACGGTCTAGTGTCACCGAGCTGGCCAACAAGGGAAGCGATTTGGTTACCATTAAAAGGCACGGGGGATGGAAGTCTTCAGCCGTGGCTGAAGGCTATATTGAAGATTCTCTAAAAGCGAAAATGGATGTAGCGCAGAGCCTCTCTTCTAGTTTAACACCTTCATTAATAGATAATATTGATAATACTGCTACACCCTTACCTGGATCATCAAGATCGACAATAATTGAAGGAGTAGAAACTGCTTTTCAACCAAGTCTAATTAAAAATGGATTGGATTCTGGGGTCAGTTATCACAAAGTTTCGCATACTATGAATACTCAAACTATGCCTGAATTTAAGGTTAACGCGTCCGACACGAGTACAGTGACATTAAATGTTTATAATAACTGCACTATAAACAATGCCTAATTAGCATTATAATATAGTTGGAATTTGTATTTTTAAGATTTAATTGATATTTTTTGCAAAATAGTTCTCCTGTTAATAAAGTTAATATTTAATATGTTTTTTAATATTTTATGAACCAAAACAACACGTCAATCACGTCATACAGATTTGTAGATCTAGGCAACCAAACATACATACGTGGTTTTGTGTAGTATTTCGCACATTTGGACTAAAAAATATTAGTTATCTAGAATGCTATGCCGAACGGTGAAAAAAAAACATGTCAGTAGGGCCAACCTTTAAATAATAAAATTCGGAGTTCGAAATGGATATATTTCGAACTCGCTAGCGCGTTCGAAATATCTATTTTTCGAGACAAAATTAGAAAAAGTATTTTTTTATGGTTAAATATAAAATAAAAATGGATGGACTTTATTTCAACATAATAAAAATATTTTTTCCCAGTTCGGCTATAGCAAGTGTCAACGAAACCAATTTACATAGGTACCACCACACAGTTAAGAAGATAAATAATTCATTCAAATATGTGTAACTGTTTGAACGGGATCTCAATTTTTATCTATAAACGAAATGTTCGTAATTTCCGGTTTCACTTGAAGATACGCTAAGTTTTGTGACAACTCGTATATTTTGTTGGACAATCGAATTCTTTTTAAATGTACAACGAATCCCATTATTTTCTTCTGGTTTTGAAAAATTGTTTTGTTTATTTAAACAAAAATGCTGTATTGGCTTTGCTGCTGCAGTAAGGTAACTTTATCAAATATCATCTTGTAGGCGCAGGAATGTTACATTGCAGTCCCAGGAAAGAAACTTCGTTAGGACAATTATTTTTGTGCCTGTAGTAGGAAATAAGCCTTGCTACTGCTGTAAAGTACTTTACTGCATCAGCAAAATGTACAATGTGCCTCTAAAGTCCTAAACGACTGGACATATATCTTTAATTTGACAAAATTTAGTATTTTCAGCATATCAGCTTGAGAAGAGGGCCTAATTTTATAAAGTGTTGTGTCCCCTATAATGTAAAACCTTTCCGCTATGCCAGTGGTATTTAAATTTAGCAAGATAGAGAAATATGTAAAATAGTTTAGGATTTTAATTACACACTGTTGTATATTATAATAACAGAGTAAGTATATACAGCGTGTAACAGAAGTATGGAACGCTTTAAATATCTTTAATACCGTTTGTCCGATTTAGCTAAATTTCGGTATACGTATATAAGGGGTTATCGCGGAGCTGCTAGTGACATTTGCAATGTTGCCAAATTCACAGTTTTTTAGCGATTTAAAATAATTTTTTTTTTAAATGGAACACCCTATATATTATTCAAAAAAATGATTCCGCAACAAATTCTAAATCTAGCCATTTTTTTGATATTGGGGTTTAAATATCATAAGAACTTCTTATCCAAGAAAACTGATAGAGATATAAGTAAGTCTTGGAAATTTGTGACACAATTAAATTCTGACAGCGACATTGACAAGCTTTTTAGAAGGTATTTGTGCTTCAGAATTTATCAGCTTTAATAATTCTTAAAATGGATCTACTAACGGGAACACTGCGAATAGAAATGTTAATGATATTGGGTTACGGGGATCGAAGGCGAACACAGCAGGAGGTTGCTCAGATTTTTAATGACAAGTATCCCAACCGAAATCCAATAGCACAGTCCACAGTAAGCAAAATATTAAAGAAATATAACGAAACTGGCCATGTAAAAGACATTTCAAAATCTGGGCGTCCAAAACTGCGACAAGCGGCGATAAAGCTTTAGATATTTTGCTTAGCATAGAGGAAAATCCACACCTCTCTACTCGAATTATTGGCCTCGATTACAACACATCGCACATGTCGGTAGATCGCGTATTAAAGTGTGAGAAGTTCCACCCATACAAAATTCACCTGGTTCAAGAACTCTCTGAGGATGACTTTGACAGGCGTTTAGAATTCAGTGAGCAAATTATGGATTTGTGTAATGCTAATTCAAATTTTATTATTAAAATAATGTTTTCCGATGAGTCGACGTTCTGTCTTAATGAAAATTTAAATTGGCATAATATTCGTTATTGGTCCAAAGAAAATCCTCATTGGATTCGAGAACAGCACACCCAATTTCCGCAAAAAATTAATGTTTGGGCAGGCATTATAGGACAAAGGATAATTGGTCCATTGTTTGGAGATTATACTCATTAGGATGCACGGCCTCAGGGACGTCGTTCCAGAGTATTGACGTTCTCCAGATAAAAAAGTTTTTAAATAGTGTCGTTCGTGGATTCTAAGCTCAACCACATACGGGTGGGCTGCAGTGGTTCGTCGTGTATTTCTTCCATGCACCGCTCTGGGTGGAATCAAGCGAGCAATCCCCGTTGCCATCAAAATATTTGTCAAGTCGCCAACCTGCCTTCGATGGTCAAAGCTATCCAAGTTGTTTGTCAGATCATGGTCACCGGTCAAGCGACCCTTCTTTGAACGGAGATTCCGTTCAGCAATTTCAGAGTATGCTTAGGAGCAGAGCCCAAAATATGCGAGCAGTACTCCAGCGATGGTCGATTTGGGCTTTATAGAGCATCAAAAGTTGTTGCGGCGTATAGAGGTTCTTAGCTCGGAAAAGTATTTCAAGGTTATGCGAGGCTGCCTTAGCAATGGCCGCAACATGACTATATCAAGACATATGACTATTAGGGTGGGTCGATCTATATAAGGAAAAAAATAAAGTGTGAGATCTCAATTACCCTGGGTGCTAGAAAGTTGTCACTACTATTGTTGATCATTCATGCAAAGTTTCGGCTCTGACAAGCGCCATCTTCAGGTGCCTAGTTCGCTTCGAATTTTCCACAAAGCGTACTACTGAAATATGCAGCTCTTCGCTTATTTCACTCAATAAAAATTGAATGAAATAACCCAGAACTCACCACGTGGAGGTGGCTGCATGCCGAGTTCTTCCCCGCCTCCCTTCCGACCTTCGTCTTATTAATGAAAATTATCAATTTATTGATCTAAAGCCTTTAAAAATTGCTGTTTTGTCTCAGTTTTCGGAATTTTTTTTTGGAGGCAATCCGAGTTCGAATCAAGCCATCTCTTGATTCTGTTCCGCTTACTAAAACAGAGGCTTCAGTGACTGTCATACATCTTTTAACAGATTGTGGGTGACAAGGGTATTTCAAAATTTCGATGTCGTCAGGAACTGTTAGAATCATCTCTTGCAATGCAGTATCTGAAATTGTTCTTGTGAGTGATGGTTCATTTACGCTAACTGACTGCCAGTTTATCAATTCAGTGTAGTCTTGAGCGTCAAAATTCAGTTTTGGCACTTTGAACTCTCTGATTTTGCTATTCTGAAGACTCATTACTCTACATTTCAGAATTCTTCTTAGCGCAAGTTCTCTAATAGGCTTTCGAATATCTCTAAGCATTGTCAATAGAATATTTTCTGGATGAGCGAAAAATGCATTCCTCTGTATGATCGGATCAATCACATCTTTAACTGTACTTGGCATATATCTCGATCTTGTTATCAGAGAGAACAAATGTCTGGAGCCTTCAGTACATGATGATCTGATTTTAATATCGAACCAAACAGGAGCATAAACTTTTAATATAAATTCGGTTATTGTTTTCAATTCGTTCGAAGGTTTTTCTGAAGCTACATAAAGTCTTAAAATCATATTTGCCGATAAATCTCTTGTTCACTCACCACTTGTAAAGAAGCATTTTGCCAAATCTTTTTCAAAACAGATATAATTTTTTTAGAAACATCACTTACACTAGGGTCTTTGCCATTGTTCTGGTCTTTTATTAATTGCCTGTGCCACAAATATGCTCTCATAACATCGCTATAAGTCGGAAGTATGTTGCACTTAAGTTCTGTTGGTGCTCCCAACACCTCGCATTCAATGTCTTTACGTGTATTCGGCATTTTCACACAAATAAACAATTACGCATTCACTAAGAGTAAATATAAGTTAATAAGACGTTGACTCTTCGAATGCGTCGAAACAACTAATCTTGTCGGTACAGGAAAGGCAGACTTGCGGCGGCGTACGTGATATTGATATAGCTGCGCGACACTATTTGCGAATTTGCACGGTTGAGCTCAGATGAATATGTTTCGATGAATTTATGAGTTTATTAGTGGCAATTTTTTTATCAACACAGCTATATAGAGGAGAAAGTCAGGTTAGTTCAGGTTAGTTAAGGACTTCATCTCAGAAAATAATTTTACAGAACTTAAAAAAGACCCAACACCTTCATTTCAAAAGCAAATAATCGTAGAAACTAAAAATATCAACAGCGTCCTACCAAACAATCAAACTTTTAAACTTAAAATTATGAACCCAACAGCACCCATACTTTACGGACAACCCAAAATACACAAAACTGACATACCCATAAGACCAGTAGTATCTTACATTAATGCCCCTACATACAAATTATGCCAATTTCTCAACGACTACCTTCCAAAAATCATAAAGTGTTCCTCAAGATACGCTATAAATAATACATTTGAATTCATAAAACAAACAAATAACCTAAATATACCCCACAATTCAATTCTAGTCTCATTTGATGTCAAGAGTCTATTTACATCTATCCCAACAACTGAATTAAAAAACATCATACACAATAACCTAATCAATAGCCAAAACCCAGTTAATATACACGAAATAATTGAGCTTCTTAACCTTTGTATAAACCAAAGCTATTTCAGGTTTAACATAAATTCTATATACAAAACGGGGGATTACCTATGGGATCCCCCCTTTCACCCTTATTAGCAGAAATATATATGGCAAACTTCGAAAACAAGCTATTCAACATAAATAATACATTAATTAAAAATATACATTTCTGGTGCAGATATGTCGACGACGTGTTCTGTGTTTGGACAGGCACGGAACGACAATTACAACAATTTCTTAATCTACTTAATAACCAAAATAATAAAATTCAATTTACCATAGAGAAAGAAATAAATAACTCAATTAATTTTCTAGACCTCACCATAAAAAATGTAAATAATCAATTGAGCTATGGAATCTATCGAAAACCTACCACAACAGACATGACTATACCAGCGGACTCGAAACAACCCCAACAAACCAAACTAGCAGCCTTCCATAGTATGCTATATAGACTAGTTAATATTCCCCTATCAGACTCTGAGTATAAAAAAGAACTAGACATAATAAAAACCATAGCCACAAATAACGGCTATGAAATAAAAATCATTAATAAAATACTAAAGAAAAAATTAAGACAAAAAACACAAAAACTTCTCTATCATGGACCCCCTAATAAAATTAAATCTAAATACTGTTCGATTCGTTTTACCGGTAATACAAGCCAGAAAATTTGTAAAAAACTAAAAAATTTCAACATCACTCCCATACAGGTAAATAAAAACAATTTAGGTAGTCACATATGTAATTCTAAAATAGAAACAAAGGACAAACTCTTACGAAGCGGGGTCTACCAAATAAATTGCGACAACTGCGATGCTATCTATATTGGTCAAGCTGGCAGAAATTTTAAAACTAGACTTAAGGAACATACAACTTCCATCTTAAAAAAAACAAAATAAAACAGGTATAGCAGACCACTGCATAATAGAAAATCATTCAATTTCAAATAAAATAAAACCTATACATATCCAGAACAAGAGCAGAAAATTGAACCTTTTAGAGTCACTTACAATTAAAAAAGCAATAAAAAATAAAAGTAATGTTGTTAATAATCAAACAGAAATACCTTCAAGTGCTAACCCAATTATCAACAGCATATTAAATTAAAATAAATTAAAACATTTTGACAACCACCTGTATAAGAATAAGAAAAACCCACAATCTACCTATCCATTGTAATCCGTAATTTTAATTATTTTAATGATTTTATTACCTATTGATACCATATATTAGAGTTTATATAAATACCTTAGCAATAATTTTTATCTTTGTGCTTCTTTGAAAATGACCTGAAAGGGTCGAAACACGCGTGTCAGGTAACTGAATAAATAGTGAAACATAACAAGCAATTTTAATTTTACCCATAATGGACTAATAATTTAGTTGTGGGGGAAAATAATTATGGTTTTTGTATCAACATGTTAACAGTGACTCAGATACCTGAGATGTTCAACAATTTGGAAAATAGTGATGATAGTGAAAACATATTTGATATTCCTCTCGCGGCAAGCAATAAAATGTAAAATAATTCAGCAGAAAATATTGACTCCAGTGACAAAGATTAGCTGCCTGAAAGGGGCAATATTACAGATAGTCCTAAGTCAGAGATAGAGTTAGTTGAAAATAGGATAGACCCTAACATAATGCATATAGAAGATGAAGGTCCTATTATACCATCTATTGAGATAGATCAAGATGTAATGCCCTTAGAAGTAGACTTTGGCAACATGTTAGAAGGGCGAAAGAGATGCTTAGAGCGGCAGGTAAATCAATGGGGCAAAAATAAAACAAAACGGCTCAGAATGGAAGGAAAACCTTACATGGGTTATAGTAGAAAAGATGGCAAAGTTAGTTATAATATTCTTAGAGAAGGTCGAAAATTGGGTCAAGCATGTAAATTGAATCAATGTACGAGAGCAAAAAACATGCACTGTTCAGAAATTACCGAAGAAGCACGGCTTAAAATATTTTAGAGTTTCTGGACTGATATCAACTGGGATCAACGTAAGATTTTTGTTATAAACCATGTAAAAAAGTGTGATACAAAAAGAACCTATACAAAAAAACAAGATAGCAGAAGAAAGAATACCTTGCAGTATTTTTTAATTGTAGCAAACGACAAAATACAAATTTGCAAAAAAATGTTTTTGCAAACATTGTGTCTAGGTGAATATACGGTTCAGGATTGGATAAAGAAAGGGGCATGTGGTATGATGAGTTCTACTGAATGTAACAACTAAAAGAAGAAACCGTTATTCAGACAAGACAAAGATGCTGAAAAAATGTATCTTACAAAGTTTTTTAATAAACCACCTAAGTAACCATCCCACTACACTCGTTTAAATTCTTCAAAATTGTATTTAAAAGCAACAGTCGAAAGTTTAAGTCGACTTTTTAACTTGTATAAAGAAACATGTATCAGCGATAACAAATTGCCCCTATCAAGAACAGTTTTTTATAATATGTTCTATTCTAAGGATATATCATTATATCCACTAAAAAAGGATAAATAATGCAATTTGTGTACCAAGCATGTAGTAGGACAGCTATCAGATGAGGAACTGAATGATCATAGGCTTAAAAAGGAAAGGGCACGTGACGAAAAAAACAACGATAGGGAGACTGCAAAAATTAACACCAAGGAACGTGTTTTAACAATTGATTTACAAGCAGTAAAAGTTCGTCTATTTGTTCAAGCCAGCGCAATTTTTTTTTCAACTTAAACTTTGCTGTCATAATTTCACTGTTTATGACACAGTATCCCATCAGGCAACTTGCTTTTGGTTTACTGAAACTGAAGCTGATATGGCCGCATCAACATTCGTTTCTTGCCTGTTGAAATACCTTGAAACAAATTGTCAAAGTGAATCTGGTCCAATTATAATTTATAGCGACGGATGGACATACCAGAATCGCAACAATATAATGTCAAATGCGTTACCTAATTATGCCGTCATTAATAATGTAGAGATTGTTCAAAAATATTTAGAAGTTGGGCACACTCAGATGGAGTGTGACTTTGTGCACAGCTGCATAGAAAGAAAAATAAAAAATAAAGACATACACTGACCAAGTCCTATGACAGAAGGCAAATTCACCAAAATAAATTCAATAGACTTTTTCCACATTTTCAGAAAATGGTCTTGCATGTAAATTCACCAGAAATTCTACACAAATATAACCAAACTTATCAGGAAGAATTTTGCAACTGCGACACGTTTCACTTATTATTTTCGTCGTTGAATAATCTTTCTTAAGTACACAGAACCACTCGATTCGAAACTCACAAGAAGACTGAATAAGAGCATACGTTTAATGTTATAGAGGTTATCTTTCTGTTTTATAATGCATTCCTTCAAAATGACCCTCATAGAATTTACTAATTGCCAATATTAATGGGTCTAATGAGCCCATTGAGAAGTAGTACGTATTAGAGCTTAATAAATATTATTCCTGTTATGAGAAAGGTATCAGCATTGTGAAAATAATGGGCTGAACTGTGTTACAAAAATTGTGTTGGCCAGTGTAAGCAAAGGGTGTTTTGGAAATCGTACTTCGTTTTGATTTAGTTTTAAAAGAGGAAAGAAAATTAACTGTTAATTGTTTTTTTAATAATTACATTTGATTAAAACATGTTTCGGATTGAGGCCAAACGCACTATCATTTTAAACCGCCTTTATATTGACTTTGGTATTAAATAATGCAAAGTGGATTACACCATCTAAAACAATTTTTGAAAATGCGGTTGAAGTTAAGTTTTAAAAAGTAAATATAAAAACAATACAAGAAAATAACAAAAATTTTAATGTCAATGTTTAAAAAGCTGTTTTTAGCACAATTTAACATTTTTTATCAGTACTTTTCCCTTCCCATATCAATGACATACAATATTTCATAAAAGTCAATTTGTTTCTTGTAAAATAGCTTCTACGCCAATGTTCTGAAATTAAATTTTATCTTGTTGCACATCGTTAAGAAGGTAATTTTGAGACTTATTTTGACTGTGCGCTGGAAAATGCATGTTGACATTTAAGAAACAAGCCCTGAGGTAACTTCCGGTGAAACTGGAGAGGTGAGGTTTACTTGATTTTAATGTAAGAATTAAGCTGACGTTCAAACTTATTAAAATAAAATGCATGTTAACTTAAAGCTTTAGTACCATGAACAATGACTGATTTCGTCGATAGCCGGTATAAAGTTACTCGGGTATTAAATTTGCTTATACCTTGACTTTTTCTTACGAAACTGTGGGCCTTAATAGTACTGCGTCAAAACCGTTGATGACTTTAGGAAGAAAACTACAAACGCCAACAATTTTGCTTAGCTTTCTTAATTAGATTATGCATTATTTTTAATTTCTTGTAATCAGGAGGGGGTAATCTTTTAGTCATCTAGGTTCTAGTTGCTTATGATCTAGCACTGCTTGTAGGTGATCAGCCATTCACTTGTTCGATAAATTCAGAGGACTTAACTTGTTCTCTGCTGCTTACTTGTCCGACTTTGCTCTTGTTTTAATGAAGGGCTCGGTCTTTGGACCATCTTTGTTTACCTTGTATACTTCTTGGTTTTGTAAGGAACTTTTTAGCATTAATGTTTACTAAAAATTTTGATGATGAGTGCTCGCGGTCCTGTAACAGATGGGTCGGTACGGAGAAGTATAAAATAATGGGATATCAATTTTTAAATATGGGGAATTCATAACCGGTCGTTTAACGCAGGTGTTTACTTTATAGAGCAAGTCGCAAAGAGAAGTTTTACTGTACCCTAAAAGTTTACCATTATAGACAAAACGATAGGTATTATTGTAGATTATAAACTTAAGTTCTTGAAACATGTTACTACTATTATAACTAAATGAGCATTTTGCAATATAAAACTATGAAAGTAAAATATAAACCGCTCAATTACGTGGAACTCTTTCTTACAGCGTTACCAAACAATGTAATCAACTTTCCAAATCTATGAAATCCTTAAATCTGGTCAACTTCAAATAAAGAATAAAACAAATGCTACTGGATGGAGCAAGTATAAATAGTAATAAATTATTATTCAAATTAAAGTGGTGCCATATGCTGACGATTTAGTTACACTGGTGTCAGGCAAATTTCTAAACACCATCAGGGATCTAACAGGAACAGCGCTACAAAATTTTTAACGCTAGGACTCGAGATGTGGCCTGTAAATTAACCAAGAAGAAACAGAGCTAGTTCTATTCACACGCAGGGTGATCGAGAACTTCAGGCTCCCAGTCCTGGACAACAGTACCTTGGTGCTGAAAGAAAGAGCAAAGTATCTGGGACTGATACTTGATTCCAAACTAAACTGGGGCATGAACTTACAAGAACGAGTCAATAAGGCGTCAGTTGCGTTCTATGCCTGAAAAAAGTCATCGGTAAAAACTGGGGATTGAAACTCCATATAGTACACTGGATTTATACGGCCATTGTAAGACATATACTTACCTACGGGGCCCTGATCTGGTGGACTGCTTTGGAAAAAGCAGTACACATAAAGAAACTAATAAAGATACAACGGGCAGGTTGTTTAGGAGTAACTGGTGCCCTTTACTCCACACCAACGGTGGCTTTAGAAGTGATGTTACATCTGCTGCCAGTGGACATTTATGGAAAAAGTATGGCTGCAAAAAGTGCTTTACGACTAAAAGAGTCGAGATGCTGGAATGACACCAACTACGGGCACAGCAGTATACTAAGGACATATCCAGTCTAAAATTTGCAAGAGCCGACTGATTACATCGTCCAACTAACAGACTTCTTACAGGGATTTTCAGACGGATCACTCAATTTTCACAGACGGTTCAAAAATGGACGTCGGAGTGGGAGCTGGTATCTTCTCTGAGAGCATGAAAATACAGAGGTCATATAGACTTCCGGACTACTGCAGCATTCTTCAAGCAAAAGTGATTTCAGTAGATAAAGCAGTAAAATTCCTGCAGGAACGTCAAGTCCTGAGAGCAGCTGCGTCAATAGCTGTCTGTATAGAGAGTCAAGCAGCGATAAAGGCAATTCGTTCCAACAATATTAAATCAAAACTAGTAAGGCGGTGTCGCAACAATCTTCGCATACTTGGTGCCCGGCATTTAGTCACTTTGTGTTGGGTTCCTGGTCATGACAGCATAGATGGCAATGACTCTGCTGATGCGATCGCCAAGGAGGGCGCGGGCATTACCGCCGATCTAGTAGAGAATACCGTGGCTATACCACTGGGATCGGTCAAAGAGGGGATAGATCGTACAACCAGACAACTTGCAATAAGCAGATGGGCATAGCTAACTGCCTGTAGGATCTCCAAGCAATTGTAGCCCCTACTTGATAACAGAAAAACCGCAGCGTTATTACGACACAGTCGGAAGGACCTGAGAAATATCACTGCCGTGGTTTCTGGACACTGTCTTTTCAGTAGACATGCCGAACGTATGCAAATACCAGCTAACGCAGAAGTTGCAGAGACGAAGAAGAGGAAAGTATTTAACATTTCTTGTGTGAATGCCCTGGCCTTGCAAAAAAAAAGGTTTAATGCCTTGGGCGAACCATCTTCAATAATCTGGAGGAAGTAAGCAGCCTACAACTGGGTCGACTTACTAGGTTTATTAACAGTAGTGTGCAAAGATTCTTCTACGCCGTACTTCGCACTAGCCATCAGGGAGCTGATGCTGATAGGTTCCGCAGAACATATGTCATAACACAACGGTCCTTATAGGACCACGTGAGACTGTCTGGATAGGCTAAACGTCTGCCACTCTAACCTAACCTAAGTATAAATAGTAATAAATAGATATAGGTAGAAAGTTAGATGTTCTTTGATTAAAACATGTTGTGCTTATTCTAGGTAGGTATTTGCTTTGTTTCTTGTACTTCTTATGAATATTGTCTTGTTGTACTTAGAAAGGCAATTCCCTAGCAAAGTTTTATTTTTATTTATGTTTTGTTCAAGATGTTAATATTAATTAATTTTATGGCAAATGATCTACTGGGTCAAGTGTAAAAACATCACTCACTGTTTCGACAGATGAGTGCGAACTTTGCCCATGATGGAATAATTTGTGAACATCATTTAGACTTATTGTATGATTCTTTTCCCACAATAAAAACGCTTTTACTCTTATTATTATTATTATTACTATTACAAATAAGTGTTTTTTTTTTATTTATAAATCTTCCTCTCTTTATTAGAAATAAAGATATTTAGTTTATTACGATGTCAAAATATTTGTGAATGTCAGTTCCATGGCACAGATTTCTGCCTCCGTGGCGAAGGCCAAATGTGGCCCAAAAAGTTAAAAAAAGATAGAAATTTGGAAAAGCTTCACGTTTTGAGAAGTGAAGACAAAAAACGTTTTTCTTCAATTAAAATTATATTTTTCTACTTTTTCTCAGATCAGAAAGTTTTAGAATAGTATTATCAATCGCATCGGTCACTTCCTACTCAGGACTCTACTTAGTGTACTCAATGACGATCGTAAATAATTTATAATTAAATTCAATTTGGAAAAGCTTGTAGAGTGAGCAAAATTATTAGAATTCTCCATTGTTGAAAGACGGATATCATTGCACCCAAGGATCCCCGGTCTCAACTAACCTAGTAGGAAGCAACTTTTACAAAAGCAAACTTACTTGACCTGAGGTCGACTCGAGTCTGGCAGCATTTGTTGAGTTCAGTTAGCTCGCTTATATTAAAGTTGCAAGCAAGATAATCATACTGATCATATACACACCCACTGATCGGGAATATTCATTTGTTCGGATAATCCCAGGTTCAGGTCGTTTTACCTTCAACAAAATGATTGAAAGAATAATATTCGTTGTTGATTAGGATTACGAAATTATCTAATAGTCAGATTAAAACAAGAAGTAAAGTTATCCAGTCAAGATTATGTTTATACTTTTATATGAAAGCTGATGATGATGATCTCTCTCTAGAAGTTCAAAATAGGATAGCCAACGACGATGCAGTATGCTACGAACAGGTACTGGATTTTAAGATCATATTCATTGGTAAAAGTCATAAAATAATATAATATTGTAAAACCCATCTGCAGGTTTGCAAGGCCTTACACTAGGATCAAGGACGTAAAAAAGCAATGTAAATAAAACCAACTTTAAAGAAGAATCTAAAAGGTTAATGAGCAACGGACTTCTATCCAGTTTTAGTTTTCTTCATGAATAAAATTTGCTGCAGAGTAATTTTCAAAAATTTCTTAAATTTCAGCGGCAGCGTATTTTTCCACATAAATATCGGTATATTTACCAAAGCACTTTCTCAATACTAAGAGTTTGCTAAACGAATCTCTTATATATGAAATGCACCCCAACATTACACAGCGTATTTATTAAACATGTCGCAAAAATTGAAGGGGTTATTCCCTGGAGTAGTCTAAGAATATTTTGTCCTTTGATGATTTTTGAACAGCCGCTTTGGTTCGAAGATACAGGGCAATAACAATATTTTATTACCAAACATTACATGTAAAGTCCCTTAATCTACAAGAACTGTTGAAAATTACTACCTTCAGCTAGGATGCAAGAATCCAATCTTATCCTCATTGGCTGCCGAACTCTTTCAAAAATATCAGGTCGTTTCTTATTGAGTTACACCTAGCAATTATCCGATTTCTTAAATCTTCCACATTCCCCACTGAAGTAGTATAAACTATTAACTTTGGATTGCCCCAAGAATCCAGGGGTTTAAGTCCGGGAATCGAGCAGGCCATAAGTGAGGTCCACCTCGACCAATCCAGCGATCTCCGTATGTTGCTGTTAAAGATTCACTAGTAACCACACTAAATTACGCTGATGCATCATCGTGCATGAACCACATTGCATTTCTTGTTGCCAATGGTACATCCTCCAGAAATTAAGGTAGCGTTTGTTCCAAAAAGTTGCTACACACCTCGCCGGTAGAAATATCGGCCCAATTAGCCAGCCAGCCACAATTCCAACCAAACGTTCAACGAGAAATGATGGTAAAAATGATCTTCAAGCACATCATGTGGATTTTCTTCAGCCCATACATGGTTATTATGAAAATTCCTTATTGCATTTCTTGAGAAATTGGTAAAAAGAATCAGCGTCAGCAGTTGAGGGATTTAGACCAATGTGTTCAAAAGCCATTAACAGGATGCAACCCGTGGAGGAAAATCAGCAGAAAGAAGTGTCTGAATATGGTGCATGTGGTATGGGTACAACAAATAGTCACTAAGGATTTTCCAAACAGTCCCATTACTTACATTTAAAGTATTTACAAGTTTTTCGAGTAGAAGTAGCTGGATCTTCCTCTATTATGTCCTGCAAATTCTCCTCCGCTTCTACCATTCTTACTGTTATGGGCTTTCCTGGTCCACACTTCATTTTAATGAGCCTGTTTCATGAATACGTTCATTAATATTTTGGAAGGTTTTTCTATCAGGAACATTACGGGCAGGAAATCGTTCAATGTACAACCGCCTAGCTTGTAATGAATCGCCATCAGCAAGTTCGTAAATGAAAAGCATCTCGGCGTTCGTATAGCGATTCATAATAGAGGACTTCACTAACAAAAATGTAACTATTAAAGACAGCAAATACACGTCAAATAACAAAACGACAAAGTCTCAACAAATTCGACACATACTAAAGCTGGATTTATAAACTCGAAAAGTTGGCGAGGTTAAGGTTCAGTTGGTGTTAAAATAGGAGTTCAACTAACTTCAACCTCACCAACTTTTCGAGTTTATAAATCCAGCTTAAATGATCAATTACGGGACGTATACGTCATATTTTTATTTCAACTTCAACAAAAATGTCAAAATTGGTTTTGTCGAAAATTTTTCTCGCCCTGTAACTTCGAAACAAAGCGGTTTTTCAAAAATCGCTGAACAACAAAATGTTTGTAGAATAGTCCAGGAAATGACTTCCTTATCAAATCAAAAAAAAAAATCAAAATAAATTTTATTAAATACGTCAATTATTGTTACATTGGATTTAATAATGTCAAAGAGAAAAAAATAAAATAAAAATAGTAAAAAGTAAATTACAAACAAATACAACGCTTAAACAAGTATAACAAAAGGTTGGTCATAATATATAAAGATATTTAATTCATAATATGTTTTGTGATGTCATCCGGTCAGCAGGCCCGGATTATCCATAAGGCACATTAGGCACTTGCCTAGGGCCTACGAAACGCGAAGGGCCTACGATCATAAAATATAATAAAAATAGACACAAAAAAAGGATCAATACTGTATTCTACAATAAGAAAAAAGTTCACAGACACAGAGACAAACTACAATGTGATACAAAAAACCTTATAACATATTACATATACATTATATTATATATATTTTTTATCCTAGGCAATTATTTTCGATGGCAAAAAGTTAGTTTTGTTCAATAAAAAGCTAAAATTTCTAAATTATTTTGTGAGTTTTTTTTTAATTAACAACTTTTGGCCAAATATTAAATATGATGTTTTTAATTTTATATGTAAAAACAGCGACGTCAGCGACTTCATCAGGGCATGGACATCCATTGGGCTCTTCAAACGCATAGAAATGTTTAGGAAACCACTTAATTTGTAAATTTTGTTATTTCTTGGTAAAATTAGGGCGTGGCACCCAAACAATTTTCGCCTGCGGCGCATTTTTTTTTGCAACCCGTTAGTGAACCTCCCCGAATTCAAATCTAAAATTCACCACTGGGCCTAGGGCCAACGAAACCTTTAATCCGGCGCTGCCTGTCAGATATTCTTGTATCGAGTAGAAAGCCTTTTCCTTTAAGAATTTTAGTAGTTTTTTTTAAACAGAACAAAACTTAGTTCTCTAAACTCCTGTGGCAGTCCATTATATACCCTACAACAGAGATATCTTGGTCCCTCCTTGTAAAACGAATGTTGGAATTTATTGATGTGCATGTTGTTTCTTGACCGTGTTGAGTAACCATGGGAATCAGCCTCGACAAAGTTTCCAGGATTTTTCTTTACAAACAGCGCTGCTTCTAATATTGCTATAGATGGAAGTGTTAGAATGTTATTGCTTTTAAAAATTGGTCGACGGCTGTCTCTAGGATAAAAATCCGCTTCTATTTTGTTGCTTGGCACCAGTACAATAAAATGTATTTTAAGTGTGGATAAGCTAAAGCATAGTAGATATTTAAAAGGTGTCCATTTTTTAACAATAATTTTAAGTTGCGAATTGCAAAATAAGTAGAGTTTAGTTTATTGGCTACATGAGATATATATGAGACGTCCATGACAGATTGTCATCCATATAGCAGCCTAAGAATTTACAAGTTGTGGATTTTTCAATTTTGTTGTTATTAATTGAGATGTCTATGTTAGGAATTTGTTTTTTTTATGAAAGATTAAGTATGTTGATTTAGCAGCATTGAGAACGAGTTTGTTTTTATAGCACCATCAATAAAAGCTATTCAGTATCAATCGAGCAGCCTTCTGTAATTCTTCATGACTTGGAGCACTAATTATGATGTGATGCTGGTGTCGTCAGCGAAGAGGATTGTTCTTGATTTTTCAAGTTGAATGTGTGCCTTTACATCGTTAGTAAACATTAGAAACAGTAATGGTGATAATGCCGATCCCTGGGGTACCCCAAGAGTCATGCTCTGCTTTCCTGAGTAAACGTTGTTGTATTTAACCACCATTTGTCTTTCTTTAAGAAATTATTCCATCCAATCATTGACAAGACCTCTTATTCCCATACACGTAAATTTAGCTAGAAGATGGCTATAGGCTACATAGTCAAAGGCCCGTGATAGGTCAAAGAACAGACCTAATACCAACTCTCCCTAATCCAGCTGCTCATATACAAAGTCAAGTAGTGAAAATGTGACCGTATTAGTGTCATGGTTTGATCGAAACCCATGTTGATTTGAACTTAATTGTTTCGTTTTTTTCAGAAACTGTGTGATTCCGGAATGGATAAAATTTTTAAATACTTTACTGAATGTTGATTGAAGTGCCACTGGCCGGTAATTATCTATTTGTTCCTGATTACCTTTTTTAAAAATAGGGATAACACATGATGTTTTGAATGCATCCGGAAAAGTTCTTGTATTAATTGTGATATTAAAAATGTGACAGAGTTGATCTTTAATATGTTGAAGGCAGCTTTTTAGAATTGTAATTGGTACTTCGTCCAGTCCGCAGGATTTTTTATTGGGCATTTTGTGTACCGTCGTGCAGATTTCTTCTGGAGAAATATCGGTCAAAAAGATGGATTGTGAAATGCCTCTTTGTGAGGTGCATGTGTCTTTGTGATTTGGGTAGTAGGCTTCTAAAGTATTTTGTGCTATTGTGGCAGAATGCTTCGCTAATCTGTAGGTCGTCGTTCAATTCCAGATCTTCTATTGTGATTGTCCTTGTCTGCTAATTTTTTGTCCTGCCGATTTGACTGTTGATAATTTTCCATACTTCTCTGGCTGTATTGTTGGTTCTCTCAATTTGGTTTTTAAAAAGTTGTGTTTTTTTTTGTTAATTAGATTTGTAAATTATTTCTTTTGTTCTTCGTAACGATGTGCTACTGTTTCAGAATTCGAATTTTTAGTCAACCAAAACATGTCTTTTAGTTTATGACTGTACCTACTTGATTATTTCTTCATCAACCCAATTTTTTTTTTGCTGCATTCTCAGTTTGCATATTCTTAAAGGACAAGCTATATCAAGGCAATAATAGAAAATCTTCCAAAAGTGGGTCCATGCATGATTTACATCGTTTGTTGTATAGAGCTCTGAGAAGTCCGAATCTGCTATCATATCGACAAAGTGTGAAATGTTCTTAGATCCAAAAGTCCCTTTTTTTATATTCTTAACAGGAGTTTTTTTTTCGATCGTGTAGCTTCCTCTAGTTGGAAAGTTGCAGCTTGTACTTTGTGGTCAGAGAGGTTGATGTCCAGATTTCTTGCGTTGGAATTTTTTATGTTTGTGAGGCAGTAGTCTATACGTGAGGAGCTATTTTTAAAGCATCTGGTGGGTTCGTATGGAAGAATATTTTTTAGTTTAAAATTATCCATTACATCCTTGAGTAACCTTTTATCTCGGCTATTTTGACTCCAGTCTACATTGAAATCTCCACAAAGTATGTTATTAAACTTATGAAGGAAGTCGTTAAAGTTGGCTGCCGGGGAGCGGTAGAGTACTAATACAGCGATTTTCCTGAGGTTGTTTTTTATGCTAACTGCACAGCATTCACATATAAAATCTGTTGATTTCTTAGTCACACGTTTTGCTTTTGGCCGAATATTGCCACTCCTCCACACCAGTTGTGCGACAGTATACACTAAGAGGTAAAAACTCTGACAAGGCTGTAGTCATAATTTGTTGTTCACTCATCCAATGTTCTGACACTAGGATCAGATCCGGCTTTTCTGTTTTTATGAGAACATCCACTGTTGTAGTTTTCTTAGTCAAGCTTTGAATATTTGAGTGTAAGACCTTGAGTTTGCATTGACTGTTTTTCTCGCGGTTTTTCTTGATCATCTGTGTTGGTGCGTTGAGCGGCGGTTCTGAAAATTTTTCTGGAATGCAACAATTTTGTTATTTTTTTAATTCAATAAACACTCTGTATATTATGCGTCAAAATTTAACCAAGATGTGTTTGCGGCATTAAAATGAAGCTAAAATTAGGGGCTGACTGCGTATTATATAACCTTATCGCAGAAATGTATTGGACTGCGCGTACATATGATAAAGAATCGCGTGAGTAACAACATAGGTGACTGCGATTTTAAAGTCGGGCTGTAAAAAAATCGCGGGATCGTAGTGCGCGCCCAGCCTTAGGCTGACCGCTTATGATTTCGAATCGCACAATAATTTTGTAGCATATTATGTGATACATACAGTCGTTTGCTGATGCGTCATTACATTCAACTGACTAAAACCATATGAATCTAATCAAAATTACGAGACTCAAAAAGTCAAAACAAATACTCAAAAAGTCAAACAAAGTCTAAATTCGTGGCTAGCGTTTGGACTTAATTAATAACAGATATCCATAATAAAATTACTTACCACCAACACGAAAGTACCTATGATAAAAATGACTGAAAAAAAAACAGTTTATAGGATTAAATTGAATTTCAAGCCACAGAAACGTTTACAAACGAATTAAACTTGACAGATTGAAACGATGACTTTGACATCAGTGGACAACTCTATAAATATCTCTTCTCTCTGTCTAGCACGGTACTTTAAATTCGAGATGTATTGCGTAACCCCGGAGACGCTCTATTATGTTTTAATTCACTTTAATAAATAAAGGTGGGGAGTTGTAAATCACGTTGTCCCTTAATCGTTGACTCATGACGGACCCTCGAGAATCCACCGTACCGACCATCGAAATGTATTGAACTGGGTGCATTTTACTGCATATACAGGGTGTCCCACCGGGAACCGCTTCGATCTATATACGGAAAACTATACATAGAAGAATTTCTGAAAATTTGTGGGGGCAACCCGGCTAAAATATGTTCAGCAGGGTGGCACTTCCGGTTATACCGGGAGTAGTTGTCAACTTGCTAATTTTAAATGGAATACCCTATACATTATGATATTCTTGAATTCTGCGTAAGGTTCTAGGCAGATTTTGTATATCACATCCTATACCCAAGTCTAATCGTTTAATACATACTTAAGGTTAAAAAATGACGTTTGCAGGCCATAAAATAATTATCAATTTTCCCAATTAAAGAAGTTTTTTTTATTTAATGTGGGTTCGATTCCTTTTTAGAAAGGACCAGCTTTAATAGATTTTTTATAATATTTTGATAACTATTAACGATTAATAAAATGAAATTAAGAAAACTGCAAGAACCGTACATTTTTAAATTGCAATCCCTGAATTTAATAATTATTTCTTATTTAGCATTAAAAATAAGGGTAAGTTTGTATAAGGTTGTCCGTTCGAAAAATATGTCTTTTTTGAGATATTGCCAATTTAATATTTTTATATGCCAGTTTTGCTGCGGATAAGTTTAATTATTTCCCGTTGGCTGTGAGTTTAATTTCTCTTAGTTGGCTATGAAGGCGTTGAAGACAGTCAAATGTTAAAGAAATTCCTGCTCTAATCACTGTGTAAATTGTAGCTCGAGCAAGTTTAGTGAGCTCACAAATTCTTTTTAATATTTCGTTTTGGGAGACCCCAGGACTTTCACTTTTTAAGCAGGTGTAAATATTTAAAATAAGTCTCTGGGTTTGAACATGTAAGTCTTTATTATAAAATTCCGATGACTCCGCCATGGAATCGGCTTCCCCATTGTTAGTTTTATTATCAGAAACATCAAAAGGTCGTCACAACGCCATCTTGATTAAATATTGAAATAACAACAACAAAACAATTTAGAAAAACACGATACTTAATAACAACAGTAGCAGCAGCAACGGCAACAACAATAAACTAACTTCGAAAACACTATACTCGGGCACACTCTTAAGATACTAACCTAAAATTTCCAATAATGAATAAAAGAATAAACTAAATTTATTTTCCCCCTATTTTGATAATTAAGAAACATACTACACCACTGTCAGTAGCTACAGGTAAGAAAACGCAGTGGAACAGACATTTTTTAGGCATTATTTTATTTTTTTGTCCACCAAAATTATTTCATCAACTAGAAGCGGCCGGCGGGGAAAAGCGTGGGCGAGAAAAAAATCATACGCGGTCGGTTTTAAATAAAATTAGGTCATTTTTATTTAAAGTTTATTGGTAAACTTAGCAGACATGGTACATTACTGTTTTTTTTAGCTGCTCGGATTGACTTCGTATAGACTATAAACAAATTATAGAAAATTTCAAGAACTTTGTGGGGGGTGTTTAAACAATACGATTAAAAAATAAAATTAAGAAAACTGCAAAAAAATCTACATCTTTAAATGGAAACCCTATTTATTATTTTTTTAGTACATAGACATATAACTTCAACTTCCAGACATTTTTTGCATCTAAGCAACATCTTTAATTGTACCCCATATAAAAAATCGAGCACTATAAGATCTGGGGAGCGGGGTGGACGAAGGAAAAGACCATTGTTGGCGATCCATCAATCATAAAAAGTTATCGATGAGGTAGCTACCATGTGGAGGTGCACCATCATGCTGGTGAAACACGTTTCTATGAACAGCGAGCGACAAATTGTTTAAATAGTCTGATTCAAAATTTTGCAACATGCTTAAATAGCCTTCACCTATAAGTTAATAAGCATATTTTATATGTAGAATGATTCAGAAGCGTCTAACTTACCATTCAAATTTTCTTGATAAAAATGTATTACCACGACGCCATCATTTCATACTGCACAATAAACATTTAACTGCCAGGATTCTTGACAATTCTGCTCTCTAAACACATATAAATCTGAATTATTCCAATAATGGGAATTATGTCGATTAAAGGCACCATTTTTTGTAAATTTAGCTTTCTCTCCAAATGATATTGTCCAAAAAAAAATTGTTTCCTTGTGCCCAAATTATGATAAATTCATAGAATGCCACTTGTCTTGGAAAATCAGTTTCTTTTAGATGTTGAACTATCGAAAATGCGTATTTATGAAATTTATGTTTGCATAATATTCTTTGAACTGTAGATTTGGATAATCCTGACTCTAACGCAGCCTATCGTACAGAGATGGTTGGATATGCGGCGCAATTTCAATATTCTCATTAGCATTAACTAAAGGTTTATTTCTTTACACTATTGCCTATTTGCGGATATCGACTGGCAAATGTGTCCAATGTTCTTGACAACTTTATCACATTCTCCGTAAATAATAAATAAGTTTAAATAATCTTCGTTTGTATAATTTAAGCGCCCCGACATAATTATTAATAATTTTCAAATGGTAAGTAACAGCTCCAAACATTTCATTAACATTTGACTGTTTTCAAGGCCGTCATAGCCAACTAAAAGTAATTAAACTCATATCTAACTGGGAATAAATAAACTTAATGTCCACAGCAAAATTGCCATATAAAAAGATTAAATTGGCAATATTTCGAAAACTACAAATTTTTCGAACGGACAACCTTATACACACTTACCCTTATTTTTAATGCTAAATAAGAAATAATTATAAAACTTTTTTTTTATTTCAAAATGTAGCTTCTTAGCAGTTTTCTTAATTTCATTTTTATTCTTATTGTTTGAACACACTGTATTACTAGTTATCAAAATATTATAAAAAAATCTATTAAAGCAGGTCCTTTTTAACAAAGAATCGGACACAAATTAAATATTACACACTTCCTTATAGGAAATATTGATAATTATTTTATGGTGAGCAACCATCATTTTTTGACATAAAACTGTAAATATGTCATAAACGCTAAGACCTGGGTATAGGACGTGATATACAAGATCTGCCTAGACTCTTCCACAGAATTTAAAAATGTTATACCGTACAGGTTGTTCTATTTGAAATAAAAAAGTTAACACCTACTTTCGGTATAACAGGAAGTGTCACCCTATTGAAAATATTTTTGCCGGGTTGCTGCCAGTAAAATTAGCATGCTATCAAATTTTTAAAGCTTTCTATGTATAGTTTTCCATGTATACATGAAAGCGGTTCCCGGTGGGACACCCTGTAGGTACGGCAAAAGATATTATGAGTAAGAACAAAGGTTTCAGAAAATCGTGCGACTAAAAATCGTAGTACACGCTCAGCCTTTGTTTCCTTATTGATGTCCCATAACGCCAAAAATATATCGAAAAATGTCACCTCATGTATTACATAAAATACGTATTACCCTCATCAACATAGAATGAAAGTTGCTAAATTTAAAAATAAATTTAATAAATTAAACAAACAAAATCCAAACATCCAACTTTTACCGTTCATTAAGAATTACATCGTTTGCTTTCTGTCCCTTTTTTATTTGCTCATTAAAACAATGACAAAGATAAATCTGGTGCCTTCCATGAATCCATGACAAGAAAAATCGTCGCTCGCAAGTGTGTTGCAACTTTACGGTTTATTTTCGACGAATCGATATTTGACTCGTAACATTTTTGGGGGTTTAGTATATATTTATACATATTGTTTCCATGTACTGGGTAATCAATAATACAACGTATAAAAATGAAACTATTAAATGTGATTTAAAATATATCTTTAAAAAAGTTGACAAATAAATATATTAGCCGAATTTTGATCAAAGTACATTATGTGAGAAAATCAAAGAAATATAATTTTAGAAATCAATAACAACTTAACAAGTTTTAGTTATATTTTTATATAATTATAAAATCAGTAGAAATGTTATATATTTATCGTAAACAAACTAAATGAGTTATTTCAGCTCGGCTTTGTGGCGAAGATTTTACCAAAGTGCTGCAGCGACAAAAGCGACCAATCATATTCGTTCAACTAGCCTGAAAATTTATTATGACGGCTTAACCTAGGTTTTCCCAAACTTCCATGATTTTATTTTCATATATTTACTACCTGCTTCAGGTCTGGGATTGGGAAGAAAAATCCAAAAGTATAATATTATAATCCCGGAAATGCGTGTTTCAGAATATTCTTCACTGCACGACTATCCCACAAACAAAGAAAACAACAATATTTTGTAAATCCTCACAAGTCCCAATAAAATTGCTAAAACTTTTAAATCCCCACATATCTGCCATTTGTACCGGTTGTAGTTTATTTTATCTAAAAGGATGCGCATATTTTCAAAGGTCTCTTTCATTGTCACTGAATAGGCGGCTGGTATACATGGTTTTAAATTTCCATTATGTAATAACACATTTGAAACTGAATTTCGATGAGCCTATGAATAAGCGCTACTCACAAGGAGAATGCTCGATATTGAGTTCCTGAATTAAACCGTCGATATCAGTATAAGCACATTCACAAATTCTCCATATTGTAAAACGTAGAAAACGCAGTATCTATTTTTTTAAAAGTTGTAATTTCTGTTTCTCCGGCTAGGAGGTTCCACTCCTTAAGATGAGAACCAAGAAGTTCTGACTGCTTGCTTTGGCAACTCCAAATCACGTACTAAATCATTTAACTAACTTTGAACAATCGAATGTTGCTTACTTGAATTGGGGACCTGGAGTAAAAGTGGAGTCGGTATACTATTCTTCGGAGCTGGCTGATGATGCGTTATTATCTCCATTATCTCCATTATCTCCCAAAAAAATATCTCGTGAATCTAAAGGCGCAGTCGGCACTGATAAGTCTGCGTCGTAAGAAACCGGGCTTATGGCAGAAGGCAAATTCTAATATTCGATTTTGCTCTTTCCTTTTTTGGAATATCATTCAGTCTTTGTCATGCATAACAATTGTCAAAGTTATTGGTGTGTTCTCGTCATACCATTGGAACTGCAAAAGACATACTTTTTCTCTTTCCTTTTATCCACTGCATCAATGATACGCTATAGCTGACACAGCACACATGCGGAGCCCAATGCTTGTCTTGACCTTCAAAGAAAACAACCCCAAAATTCATGAAACAGGTATTTTTTTTATTTTCAGACAATGGTATGGCTTGTGACTTTACCAGAAAGCAATCAATTTCAGCTTATCTTCCTGTTTTCAAATGTACCCCCTTTAAACGACCACTCATAATATTTACTATCTGCCAATATACAGGGTGTTTCCTAACTACGTTACGAAACTTTAGAGGGTGATACGTAAGGTCGTTTTAAAAAAAAAGTTTCTATGAACGTATGTCCGGAGTTGCTTCGTTTCTGAGATACAGGGCCTTGAATGAAGCCAACTAAAAAATATTTGCGCGGAACGCGACTTAAGCGTGCCTTGAGCGCGAGCGTCCCTATAATGTGAATCGGCCTTAAATAGTAATATTCAAGCTATTCATTGAACTTGTGAAAATATTATATCTGGCGAGTTAACAAATATCACTGCTCAGCAAACAGGCTGACGGATTAGAACTTTTAAATGTTTTACAAACATTCGAAATTATTTTTTTTTGTGCTTCCAGAAATATGTTGTTTTATTAATATTTGTCGTAAATCCGAGGAATTTATACGCCATAGGTAATCCTCGGTTACTTATGATTATTTTTAGAAGTGGGTGTTCGCAATTTCCCAAATTGCTTGACCGTAGTCTGGAAAGCCCGAAATTGCTAAAGTTTGCTCACATTTAACATAAGTTATACCTATTATCTCTTAACCTTAACGAAACTTCAGTGGTATGAACATCGAATTTGTATCACCCTATTTAGTTTTGTGCTTTCAAAGTTATTTAAATTTTACACTTATCCCAAAATGCAACGATTAAGTGGAACTTGATAGCAGCTTAAATTCCATGCACGTTATGTTTCGTAAATCGATATCCATTCGGAAAGCTTGCAACAGATACGATTAAACCTCGTAAATCAAGTTGCTGTGTACTATATAGGAATACTAACGATTTAATTGACTCTATAATTTCTTTTAAAATAAACTTAGCTGTTGCAAAACTTTAATTTCTTTTTCTTACGGCTTAACCCGTAAAATAAGTTTAAAGATAAACCAGGAAATATTCTAAAATGCATGTCTTAATTCTGTGGCTTGGTGCAAGAAGAGCCAATATCATGTTTTTTACATTTGCAGTTCTATGTCACATATTGTAGTCTATAATATTGCCCTAACATACGGCAAAAGGGCCAATGTAAAATTGAAGTTTTAACAGGAATAGTAGGGCCAATGTCAATTTATATTTTATCGTTATTTTGGTTAAAACGGCCTATGTACACTTTGGCCTTTAACACTTTATTTTTGCACGATGTGAAAAGCGGCCAATGCCAGACATCGGCTCTTTTGCACAATGTGAATAACGTCCAATATCAGACATTTATATTTTAATTTGTCGTGCACTTCTTTTGGTCTAGTCATTCGCATCTTACAACTTGACGTGTTAAGACGCATTTTAACCTAACCAAATTTTAGGTATATTTTTAAACATTTAGGTAGTAGGTACCTACATATTGTGAACCTAATGGAATCTAGAGGAAAAAGGCTTGTAAAGTTGTGTATGGCTAAATATGAAGATAAGTGTTTTTGGTATTATATATTCGTTTTCAGGAATGCAGAAACTGTTTTCTTTACGACCATATGTATCTAAACTACTATTACTATTTCACACGTTGATCACAGTAGCTAAAGTTTGTTTTTAACAGTTTATCAATTTACTATTTGTTTGTAATAATTATGGACTATAATATAGTAAATGTATGATTCTTGAAAAGGGCTGCTTTCCGGATACTTGGAAGAACGCCAAGGTGGTATTAATACCTAAGACCGGCAAGGATCTTACATTGGCTGTCAATTATCGGCCGATAAGCCTCTTATCGTGCCTAGGCAAGATTATTGAAAAATTAATATTGAATCGGGTAACCGATTTTGTACTTAACAATAGTGTTTTACCACTAGAGCAGTTCGGTTTCAGAGCTGCTCATTGCACAGTGCGCCAAACAACAAGGTTGGCAACCAATGTGCTGAGAGGTTTTAATAGACGCATGTCTACGGGAGCAGTCTTTTTTGATGTCTCAAAGGCATTCGATAAAGTCTGGCACAACGGCTTGATACTAAAATTAATAAGATTAGGTATGCCAAACGTTTTAGTCAATGTAATTATCTCTTACCTTGAAGATAGAACATTCGTGGTGTCATCAGAGAACACAATATCTGAAAAGACTCGGATCAGGGCTGGTGTCCCACAGGGTTCGCCATTGGCTGCTATTTTGTACAATATATACACAAGCGACATCCCTAAACTACCACACACACAACTTTATCTCTTCGCTGATGATACTGCGATAACTACATCTTCAAGGGCGCCCTGGTTAGTAGTTTCACGCCTGCAACGTCATATCATGCTCCTTCAGAGCTGGTTGGACAACTGGAAGCTTTGTTTGAATGCAGACAAAACCCAGGCCATCTTTTTTTCGAAAGCAAGAATCAATTTACCTGAAACCAGGGTAAGGGTTAACAATAAATTAATAGAATGGTCAAACAAGATAAAATATCTTGGATTGACTTTTGATAAAAAGATGGCATGGGGAGACAATGCAGATGAGCGAGTGGCAAAAGCCCAAAAACAGTTTCACGCTATATATCCCTTAATAAATAAAAATAGTAAATTAAATTTAAAAGTAAAAACAACGTTGTACAAAACACTAGTACGCCCGGTACTTACTTACGGTATGCCGACGTGGTGTACCGTAAATAAGACCAAAATGTTAAAAGTACAAAGAGTACAAAATAAAATTCTAAAAGTAATGGTGGGGGCACCAATGTACATGATGAACAATGCATTGCATCTAGACCTAAAAATTGACACACTCAAACAATTTACAGACAAAATAATAACAAAATACTATAGCAGAACAGACAATTCACCAAATAGACTAATTGCAGAATCTCACATACACTCGCACGAAAACGATAAACATAAATACCCAAGAGATTGGCTCCCTCCTTAACAGATTTAAACACAACTCAATTTCTGAATTTATTCAATCAAAATCTTTTAAAAATTCATAAAAATACAAAAATCAAAAATCTTGAAGACAGCAATAAAATAAACACAAACAAATAAAAGAGTTCAAACAAAAAACTTCCAACCAAGTAATCGAAAAGAAATCCCTACAACTAAAAAGAAGTAAAGGAAAAGGATTCCAACTTAAGAAACTACTATTAATAATTACAATTATTATAAAGGAGAAAATCAAAATAATACTATAACCTGTATGTTATTTATTTTACGGTCGTAAAAAAGTAAAGTGTGTAACACGTGCGTGAAGACTTTTATAAACGAGTTTGATGTTTGTGGCCCGAGACGAAAGAAAATATCGCAATATCACAAAGTTGACTTCACGCACTTGTTACACAATATGCTGCACTAGAGATGTAAAACTATCGATGGTGACTATCGATACTAACGATGTTTCTTGAAAAACAATTGGTATCGAATACTACGAGTACCTACTATCGATAAAGTTACATCGCTTATTAAATATCGTTTTTACGGTGTTTTTACACTGAGCGCAAAAAAAAGTCATTTATTGGAGAATTTTTTGAGAAAATTGAGTTTCTTCTGCTTTGCTGAAATATCGATCTATACTATCGATATTTTTTTTTTAAACTATCGATATATCGAAACTAGCCTATATCGATAGTTTTACATCTCTAATATGCACGTTTCCTTCACCAGATTCATCCCCAGGCGCGTTTTGCCATATCATTAAGGAGCATTTTTTGACGTAAAAGATTTTTTTAAATATTTACCAGTGACGTCCGTACGGGGTTTGAACCGAACAAAATATCAAAAAAAGTGTCAATGAACCGAAGAAAAAAAATTTTTTTGGTTTTTATTTTTTTATGCGAAAACGGTGCGTCGTACGAAAGTAAGTCTCTGAACCAAATTTACTCAAAAATAAATGATGATTTCAAAAATAATTTTGGTTTTGGAAAAGTTTGTGGCGTACCACTGGCACTGGCAAAAATTTAAAAGAATTTTTTACGCCAAAAAATGCTCCTTAATGATTAAAAGGTGTGTACAAAATTTTATAAAAATATCTAAGAGTGATAAGAAATTATGATAAAAAAGTTATATTTTTCGTAAAATTTTAACTCCCTGTAGCTCAAAAATTACGAGGTTTAGGACATATGTTGGTATTAACTTTTCTTCTTAGAATCGCCCAAGGATTCACACCCTTAAACTATCGGCACTCAGTTAAAAAACACCCTGTATAAAGGGCCAAAGTCAAAACTCAACTCAATTTTAAAAGGGCCAAAGTCATTTTTTTTTTGTAAATTTTGGATTTTGAAACTTTTTTCTTAAATAACATAATATAATAATAAATAGTAACTTGCTTGGAGAAGAACTTTTAAGATGCTCTACAACAAGTAGTTTTTGAGATCAATTTGATTTAAAAAACTTAAAAGCTCTGTATCTTAAAACTATCAATTTTGACTTTGGCCCTTCTTGCACCAAGCCACAGAATTATTAGTTAAAATTAATACAATATATTTTGAAATTCCAAAAATAAATTAATGGAAGCTCCTTCCAAAGGAGTTATGCATTTTAAACCTGTTTAATTTGACAGCTGAAAGCTTAAAATATTCCCAGAAGATTCTCTACTGAGGTCTAAGATTGGTCCAGATTAAATTAATAGGGTGGATGAAGTTTCTAAAATAAACTACTGGCCAGATGAAATGGATACTACAAGTTTTTAGATGCATTTCGAAGTAAAATATTTTGTTTATATTAATAGAGGTTTTGAGGAGGTTTTTTCGAAATGTTATCAACAAAAGTTAGTGTTGATCGTGATACCTAAATGAAATGGAAACTGTTGCATACAAGGTGTTTGGGTAATTTCAAGATAAGTTGCTAATAAGTAATAAATTAAAATACAACATACTATCTTGTTTAATGTTTTACTGACGAGTACAATAAAGTATTTTTTAATATTAAATTTAGTGAGAAAACTGAAATCAACATAAAGAAGTAAAAATGATAACATATGTGACTTTCAGTAACTTAAGTGACAAAAAAATGTAACCTTATCTAAAGCCTGGAAAAACATACTAATATTTGATTTTAAATATATTTATAAATTTAAAAACACAAGAAGAAATCTATATTGTGCTTAAAACTAGGTATTGCATTTTATTAAATGTTAAACTTAAAAACTTTTATTATAGAAAAAACTTTTAAATAAAATTATGTTTTAATAAATGCTCTCTCCAAAATCGTAACACCCCTTCGAAGTTTTGAGATCTGATAAAACGCAGCAAATATGCTCAAGCTTAACAATGTTCAATATAAAAAGCAAATTAATTTCTCCTTTTTCTTAAGCAGTCAACTAGGTATGAGCTATCTTCGTTAACTCCAGCAGCTAAGTCAACAAAGCATTTTGCCATTTCGTGTTTTGTCCCCTGATCGTAAATGAATTTGCATAATATGACAAAGTTTGCCATAGTAATAGATTGTAAAGAAGTATCAAATATGTTACCTTCGGAGTGGTAACATATTTGACACTTTACACTTCAAATTTTCAAACTGCCGCCAATTTTAATCTAATAGTTGCATTTAGATAAATCATGAAAGCGTTTACATTTAAGATTATGTTGCCATAATCAGTATATAGATTGTTATAAATTGATATAGAATTATTGGAGTAACATATTTGACTTATAATAAACATACGCACATGCCTTGAAGAGTACTTTTTCCAAAAAATTTCTTATTATCCCAATTATTATACTTAATTAGGTAAAGCCTGTCCAGAGATATAAGAAAGTTACATTTTGCCTTGAATGGGATTATCCAAGGGTGGCCATAAACAAACAATAAATGAATGAATAAATGCAGGTAAATTATGTTCCGTACTTAAAAATGTCTTAAAATAAACTGCAAATCCTGAAGACGTAGTTTCATTATTAAAGTAATAGTTTGGTGATTTTAAACCGATTTTTACCTGATTCAAAATGAGAGGGTTAATTCCATAAAACAAATTATGTTCTAAATACTGTATATATAGCCACTCCAGTTAGTTTTAAACTTAGTAATTATTCTTACTTCGTGTGTAATACAGCGTTTGTTTAATCGTGTGTGAGTTATGGAAAATATGTGCGAGCCCAATGTGTCTCAGGAGATAACCCCGTTGAAAAGCAGAAAACACTTTTCTGTGGAAACTAAGAAAGTTATAAACAATGTTTATTCAATTCTCATTGAACGTGCGGTCAGCAAGCAAGCAGCGTTAGAAGGAACGGCCACATTAACAAAAATTCCAACATCAACTGTATGGAAAATTGTGAATAATCCCATTTTAGCAAGGAAAAAAAGAACCAATACTGACATTTTCTCGAAGGTAGGTGGAAGTGATCAAGATATAAGTAACACGGCGTAAAATTTACAAGCAATATGAGGAACAAAGCGTGCCTACATTAGATAATTTAATTGAGAGGCTTGAAAAGATGAAACCGGCGTTCCATGTGACGGAACAACGTTATGGAAGTGGATCCAACACATGGGTTTTAGATTTAAAAAAATTAACAAAAGACAAGTTTTAATGGAATCCAGTAGAATTCGGGAATGGCGACCCGAATATCTACAAAAAATTGGGATTTACAGAGATCAACAAAAGCCGATTATTTATTTGGATGAAACCTGGTTCGACACATATTATTCCCCGGAAAAGGGTTGGGTTGACTCAATCGGCAAGTGTAAAACAAGTGCGCCATCAAAAAGATGTAAACGAATTACGATTTTGCATGCTGGATCTAAAGACGGATGGATTCTAAATGGACTTTCTCTGTCTGCAAAAAGCATTAAAGATTCTTCTCTGGATTACCATGAGGACACCACTGCTGATATATTTGAAGATTGATTTAAAAACTAGCTAATTCCAAATATACTTCTAAATAGCGTAGTTGTAATGGGTAATGCAAGCTACCATAGTAGGCAGTTGACCAAAGACTCCCTCCTCAAATGACACAAAAGCAACAATCCAAAACTACGTGTATGATAATGACATTTATTTTCAGGGAGATTACACCAAAAGGCAATTAATTGAGGTTTTACAAAGTTTAGAACTCCGAAAGGAATACTTCTGTGATAATTATGCAAAAAAATCTAGGGCATACAGTTTTAATAAGAGGGAAAGAAAGTCGTTTTTTTTGTTTTTATTAAGTGTATAATCTTGAAAATATTTAAATTTGCAGAGCGCTTTCGGCCTTAGGCCATCTTCAGTGCTTCCTAAAAGCGAGGAAAATCCAATTTGTAAAATTTATTTAAGATGTCGTTGTTAGAAAGTTTATGTAAATGTGTGTGAACTCAGTCGAGTTATTTACCTATTTTATTCGTTGAAAATTTGTTCTGAGAAATAATAAGAAATGAATTTTTTGGTTTTTACTCACTTTGTCAGGAAACAGGAAACTTCATTGACACAATTAAATAAGTGGGCCATCATCAGCACAATGTAAAAAACTTATTAAGTAAAAAACAATTTACATGTAAATTTGTAAAAAGACGAACTACTGGGACGAACCACTTTTAAATTTAGTTAATTAACCATCGTTTTTTATTTTCTTTTTCATATATAATACCACAAGAGAGAAAATTTTACCTAAAAAAATGTTTCTTGAGTGGTATTCGTCAAGACTATTTCACGAATAATATTACACATACTTTGGTAAAAATAAATAAATTTACGTGAGATTACAACCTTTCAAAAGTAACAGTGACAATCTACTGTCAGTCATTAATTACCAATCTTAACAGTGAATGTAACTAAGGTAACAAAATTTTGCCGATTAAAAACTATGTTGCTAGCTATTTTCTGAAATTCTGATTGGTCAGTGGGGTCGGCAAAATTATGAAGGTAGTGGTTTTTCCGATTAAAAACAGGTATATATCTAAAATTGCTACATTTTGATTGGTTCAAATTATGATGAGTGGAATAGTCATAATTAAATTTTTACTACACGTGGAACGTGTGACATTGTTGACGTTTCATTTCAATGACAAGACAAATTTAGTCTTACAATTTAAATAACCATGAAATTTCGACTCAAGAACACGTTCTACGTGTAGTAAAAATTTAATTATGAAAAAGAAAATAAAAAACGATGGTTAATTAACTAAATTTAAAAGTGGTTCGTCTTTTTACAAATTTAAATGTTAATTGTTTTTTACTTAATAAGTTTTTTACATTGTGCTGATGATGGCCCACTTATTTAATTGTGTCAATGAAATTTCCTGTTTCCTGACAAAGTGAGTAAAAACCAAAAAATACATTTCTTATTATTTCTTAGAACAAATTTTCAACAAATAAAATAGGTAAATAACTCGACTGAGTTCACGCAAATTTACATAAACTTTCTAACAACGACATCTTAAATAAATTTTACAAATTGGGTTTTCCTCGCTTTTAGGAAGCACTGAAGATGGCCTAAGGCCGACAGCGCAATTTTAAATATTTTTAAGATTATACACTTAATACAAACAAAAAAAACGACTTTCCTTCCTTCTTATTTCAAAAAAGTGTACACAGCCCTACCTGATCAATATAGTTTTAAGGCTTCCAACATATCATTGTATATTTAATCCCATCGGACATGTTTGGCACCAACTGAAATCTGCCATTCGTCGTAACAATATTTGCCCTACTATTAACTCCAGTGTACTTGAGCTTATAGAAACTAAAGTTTTTAACATCCCTTCACAAAGTTGGGCAAATTCTGTTACACATGTTGAGAAAGTAAAAAAATCCTATATACATATAAACAATATAGCACAAATAATAATTAGAACATATTATGATGATAGCGATAGTGATATTAATATATTAAGTGAATAATTATTATAAGTACCGAATAATTTGTATATTTTTGTAATCATAAATATAATTTTTAATAATAAAATAACTTGTAATTTCACATTTTAACATAAATAAAATATTATTTAATGTCTTACTTATTTTTATTACAAACCGTGATTAAATTGTGAGCAAAATATGGACCTGTTCGGCGATATTTCAATTTCACAGCTAGCCGGGGTCTTTCCCAATAGGGATCAGTTAGTCACTTTCTTATATCTCTGAACAGACTTTACTAATGCTCAACCTAAACAATGAACTTTCGTTTGCCAGACGACTAGTAAAAACAATGTTGCCGCGTCCAAAATAATTTAATATTTTTATTAGATAACATATTTGATGTTCTTCCTAGGTACGCTGATAATTTATAAAATTATCATATTTCCAATAATGTACCTAACGAAGAGTTACCCAATAATAAAAAAGCAGTAAATAAATAATGGTTTGCTGGCATAAAAACAAACATACAATGTATATTAAAATTATAATGCGTTTATCAAATTCAACAACCACGATGGTAGCATATACACTGCGTCCATAAAGTCTTGCACAAATTCATTTAAAATTCAGGGGCTTACTTTTTTTAAAAACGCTCGGACACGTCAATTAGTACTTGTGTTTGCGCATTTTTTAACGTAAAATGTTTTTATACAGGGTGTCGCACGTATGAGGTATGAGGTCATCAAGGATTTTTTTTAATTGAACACCCTGTATATTATATCAATTTTGAATTCTATGATGAACACTTAACACCTCTGGAAATCACGGTTTCCGAAATATTGACGTTTGAAAATTTATTTTAAACACATTTATTGATGACCTCATACCTCATACGTGCGACACCCTGTATAAAAACATTTTACGTTAAAAAATGCACAAACAAAAGTACTAATTGACGTGTCCGAGCGTTTTTAAAAAGTAAATACCTGAATTTTAAATGAATTTGTGCAAGACTTTATGGACGCACTGTATGAGATTTGCTATAAAGACTTTCATTTTATTCTACAAATTAACAAAATTAACGAAAGTTCTTGGTTAAAGTGTTAGATAAGGTTAAATAGGATCGACATAAAAAAGATGGTGGCATTTTTTTTTATTTAATAGCAAAATGATTTGAAACGCATTTGCTTCAACTTATCCTGAAATTACTCGTTTATTAAACCTATTATAGTTTTGCAAAACTTCATTGATTCCAAAAACTTGCAAACAGTTTCTTAGAGATTGGTTCATCGTACACAAATAAGCACTAGACAAATTACAAACACCAGTTTGAGTAATTTGAGTAGTTTATCGTATCTTGCTCATAGTTTGCCTAACTGGGCAGTGGTTGGGCTGGAACCCGAACTGTTCGTTAGGTAAAACATTGTGCGCAAAATCAAGAGACAGAATTGTTTTTCTCTGTTTTCTTGCCTAAGCTTGAGAGCGAGCTGATAGGTCTGTAATTCACTATTTGGGGAATGCATTTTCACCATCGTCAAATGTAATAATTACGGGACTATACGAGGTTCATCAGTTTCAGCATTCCCAATACCATTGTGTAGGACGTAAAAAAAATGTATTAAAATGATGCTGACATCAGTTTCTATCCTTTATATGTAAGTATCTAGCGTGTATTATCTGTAGAGCCATAAACAAAATTTTACTTGTTTACCACACCGCATAAAACATACAATCTAACACAGTTCCTAACTTCGTATCATACTTCCAACTGTTACCTAGATTAGGAAACATATGGAAAGCTAATTTCATTAACTTTGCCGAAATAAACCAGCCTTTTAGTGTAAATTGAATTAAGTTGGATCAGTGTAATCGAGAATCTCTTGTAAATTTAACCATTATCGATTCTCTAAGAGCTTGAGCTTCATTTAAATATTTGATATATTTTTTCCCTAATGTGATTTTAATCCCTAGATAGACAAAGCATATTAAAAAGGCGGATAAGTGCAAGCTGGACATACCCAGTATATTTTTATGATACATCCAGTATATTATTTGGAAGTAAGTTTAGTCACTACAGTGATAAAATTATTGTGTTCCTATAAACAAATGAACTGGTTTATTTCTTTGATCATGATATACTGGTGATACGTGTCTCGTAGCCACGCTGTGAAATCGATCGTTTTGGAAATACCAGGACAAGTATTACTCGGATTCAATCATCTGATGGTCGAAAAGATAACTCCCCTTGGATCACATTCCCGCTGGTCAGAGACCGGATGGAACACCACGTATTTGGTGAGGTCACGAAGTACTTTTTTTGTCTTGAATGGATAAGCCCAAGTGGCTTACGATACAATTAAAAGTAGTTTGGATTTGGGGCTAGATATCGTAAGGAAACAATTCCTATTTGCCGACGTCTTCTGATAGAAACTGGAATTAGTTGTATGCTTCTCGTTTACACTAAACGTATTGCCGCCGAAATACCCTTCTGCTATAGTGCCTTTGTTCAGGATATCTGACAGTGTATTTGTGTTCGGCAATAGGTGCACTTTAAAATCATTCAAATTATACGACAAGCATATCGTAAGCCTCTGCATTGGCATAAACCATTTTCGAAGGATATGCAACACAAATTTTGATAATAGGTAATAACACATTAAAAAAAAATCAAATCAAATCATTAAAAAGAATATAAAAAAAAATACTAAGTACAGGAATCTCTGAAACTATAACAGATACAAAGTCGGTTAAATGGGGACGAAGTTCCGAAATATAGTACTCAACAATGCGCCGCTGAGAAAATTTCCGTATACCTTCAGAGATATTTGAAAAGAACGAAAATTAGCAAATTTCTTTTAATTTTTTCATGATTACATTTGTTGAAATCATTTCAAACAAATGCCACATTTCCATTACCACTTTTTCTCCTCTGCAAACTGTCATAATTAGTAATTAATTTTTAATTCCAACGTTTCGTTTTCGGGCGACAATCATCAACTTCAGTTTTACGAATACGGGCCTGGAATTTAAATTGCATATTTTTAATTATTGTACCACTAGAACCTAATCAGTACCATTCGGGCGTTTCATTGTTGAAAAGTACATCAGAAAGGTTTTTGGAACTTTTCAAAGCAGTTTCAAGACAAAAACAAATTACATAAATATGTTTTTTTTAAATCGACCGGAAAGCAACCACTTTCTACTCAATTTTTTAACCGGAAAATGTCATTTTATCGGTCTAGACCAGAAAGTCATAAAAGAGGGACCGGTAAAGTACTTTACCGGTCCCTCTTTTTACTTTACCGGGCCCTTTTTTTACATTCCGATCAATATTTGAGAAAACGAACCAAACCCATAATAAGTAGGCTTTGACTTGATTGTTTCTTTCATGGCGTTTCATGGCAACGAACTGTCAAATTTGATACTGCTTATTAAAAATTGTGTTTAAAAGTTAAAAGTTAGATTATATTATGGAAATGAATGTGGATAAAGGTGAAATTCCTCTTGAAATAACTGAAGCGGCTGCTAGAGCTACTCACGATTTGTTGCCGCATAAGTCCAGGGACAAGTATGAAAAAACGTTTGCCGTTTTCAAATGTTGGTGTAAAGAAAAAAATTGTACTTTTAACATAACAGTTCAAAAATAGATATTATTAATTATTAGAATAATTCTAATTTTAATTATTTATTAAGTACCTATTATCAAATAATATTTATTATAACTATTATAAATAAAAAAAATTCCTGACTATAGAGTTTTCAATCTGTTTAAAACTATATTAATGTAGTAAGCCATTATCTAAATTTTCTTGTACGCCACTGGTCTTGCGTCGATTTAAAAAAAAATATTGTACGTTACACAACCGGAAAGTACGTTTACAGGACTCGCAGGCTTCCAGGACTCGCCTGGCGACTCGCCTGGCGACTCGGAAATTGCCTGCTTCGTCCTGTAAAATAGTACTTTCCGGTCTTGTAACGTAATATACTATTCTCCACGACCATTACTGAATGCAATAATTCCAAAATCATTTTTGATAATAGAATGTAAAAATTCTCGCTCTTGAGTTGGAATATTTATTCTGAAACACTTGCTTCTTATGCGTTTTGCGTGTATTTTCATTCCATAACAAGATACGGAATGAATATTCTGTAATTGATCTAAACGACATAGGTTGCCATGAATTTCGAAACTGTCAGTGTCAGATAAAAATGGCCGCGTTGTAATAATTATTTTCAGACAAATTTTAGTGCAAGTCAAAAAATGAGTGAAAAATCGGATGAATCAGATATGGAACTGGATAATACTCCACCTGAAATTACGAATATTGCGAATAAATAACTTAATTGCTTTGTACAGATTTTATTTGTTTTTATTCGTACTTTTTGGTCGTGGAGAAAATATAGTCTGCTAATCGGTAAGAATGAAAATTCGATCCGATCCGATACTTTACGCTGTCAGGTTATAAATTCGACTTTGACAGCGCTTGATTATTCAAGGTAGGTTAGTTTAATTACAAAATATTGATTTTATAACATAATAAATTATAGTTATCATTCGCGTCCTGATATCAACTTTTTTTTTAGTGTGGTTTAGTGGGTTTAGGACAGAAAAACAATTCCTTTTATTATGAAATTGCCGACGTTTCGACCTATATTGGGTCTTTTTCAAGGCTATTCAAAAAAAATTAGAATTATTGTCATTATAAATATAATTCATCTCCATAACAACACAGGGACATAATATTTTATTAAATAAAATATACATCAAACGGTATCAATACCACAACGAGAACTGATTTCTTGTATTTCTTGCATTTTTGGCAAATCACAACAGCAAGCGTTAGCGTTTTAATAAAACTGACAGGACCTTCCAAATTTTCAATTTTTCTGTAAACAAATCAGCCAACAATGATGATAATAAATTATTTTTTCTTCAATAGCGTTAGAGAAAGTATAGTCCATAACTCGTATGGAATGGCATTTCCGCCCTCCATTTATCCATTCCATACTTGTTTTCTTCCTTCTTCTTCTATAAAAAAAAATAATTAAGAATACTTTGGTCTTGACGAAATTCTATTCTTAATGATTAAGACATGCGCCAATGAATTGACATCGGCATAGGTATACATAGGCTTTATCACTTATCTTTCAAAAAAAGAATATTTCCTTCTTGCTGGAGGACTATACCCTAAAAAGGGAAAAATACCTTATCAAACAATTATCGTCCAGTCTCATTGCTCTCGGCTTTATCAAAAGTTATTGAGGAGGCTGGAAGGCTTTAATATTAGCAGTGACCGCCGGTATGGATTTTGTAAGTCTAGAGCAACAGGAGACCGTCTCGCTTATGTTACCCACGTTTGAAACAACACAACAGAGTCAAAGGTGGAAATACTAGACATTTCTAAGACCTTCATGTATGGTATTAGGGGCTCTTAAGTAAAGTGAGATCATACTAAATGCCGGTTGAGTTTGGTTCATGACTGTCAAGCCTCCTTAAAAGCCGCTCTCTACGAGTAGCGATGGCCGGATTTCTTTCAGACAGATTCAACATCAATGCCGAAGTTTCTCTAAGCTCTATATTGTCGACCACTCTCTTTTTACTTTGAAAATAACTAAAAATCCAGTGTAAAGCTTTGTTGACGACAGCACACCTGCTTCGTCCTCTAGTTTGGATGCTCAAAAATCGACTGCCAATGCACATCCCTATAGACAGTAAAAGGTCTCATATCTCAACAAAGACCTGGAAGAAGTTCTGTCTTGGGGTGACAGTAGCCATGTAGAATTTAACGCTAAAAGAACCCATGCAGCAGCTTTTTCTAAAAGAGTTAATGTTGAAGAGCCGGACACTCGATTCTCTTTGTTTCATCAATATATTTATTATATCGAAGGCAGGTTGGCGACCTTGAGCCTTTTTTACAAATATTTTCCTGGCAACTACTCAACTGAGCTTATCCGTTTGATTCCACTGTGCACGGTAGAATATACGACGAGCCACTGCAGTCACCCGTATGTGCTTTAACTTAGTGTCTGGATCAACCTCCCCAATTAGCTGTATATATTTTAACAACAAATTGATCGCATCAGCAGAATCACAGTAAACGTTCTTGTTGAGAACACGCCGAATGTTAAAGCAAAGTACGCCACTGATGGCATTCTTGGACGTCTAATTGATGTATATAGTGTATATATAACGCTTATGTAGCTATCGCACGATGCAATAACAAACCCTGTGCTGTCTGCGTTTTTATTAGTTCATCTCTTTTCCTCACGTATGCGTAAATATCCAAGATTCATCATAAAATCCGCCTGGTAACAGCGCGGCATTGTTGTCATATGTACTTAGGCGCTTCACCCAAAATAATAACCTACCAAGCTGCGTGAGAAAGGGAGAAGGACGCGAGAGAGGATATGGCAACGCAGCCTCCAGACGGTCGCCAAGCAGAGTTGGCTACACGCATAAAATATAGTTTTAACAACACTACTGTCCCCCGAGAGTTCGGCGGTACATGTCACACAACTGTTTTAAAATGTAAAGCACGTCACCTGGGTGAAAATTGTTCACATTTCTTGTACTATGTAGTCAAAGTTAACCAAAACAAAGTTTAATAAGTTAATACAATGTGAAAGTATTGAGTACTATGGAAACGTATGTGTAAATACAACTTGAAGTGTAACTAGTAATTTGATGTAGTGTATTCTCAGATAGTGGGAAGTTATAAAGTGAATATTGTAAACAAAATGTTAGTACTACCTTACGAATAAAATGCTGTTGGAATTAAATACAGTGTTTTAATAAATCAACAGATCTACACACGAGCCAGCTACTCCAGCCTACGGATTCACAGTAATAATAACATAAGTATTAAAGGCTGAACCATAGTTGACTTTAAAACAGTTCTGTAATATAACGAATTTTTAAGATACGTGTTAAAATGTTAAATCGTCAGAACTTTCAGAAGTAGAATAATTTCCAGGTTTGATTACTACTGGCGCTATAGGTGGTGAAACACAATATCCATTTTTTATTTTTATAAAATAAGCTACGCAACTTTTCCATACATTGCTATTATTATTGCCGAATATTATGAAGGACAACTGCGCTTAAAGTTGGAGGTTAATTATTGGGTGATATTCTTTGCTGACAGAGCAACACATTAGGTACAAAGCCATCTCTACTTCCGGCAAGATAGCGCGTTTTCCTCTCGAATACGGTGTACCAAAAGTACAACTTGGACTGTCTACCCAACCATACTTAACAGCTTCATAAGTATCAAACCAGGTTTCATTTAAATAAATTATACTTTTATCGAATTCATAGTACTCCTTTATTTTGCGCAAATAGTCCTCTCGTAGTTCAATGATACGCGGGTATTCCATTATAACCATTAGATTATCTAATTTTTTATGTTTAAAGCCGCATTTTAACAAAACATTACGCAATGTTGTTATAACCCCGCAATTTATCACGAACCAGTTCTAAAGTTGGCACTATATTATCCTCGTAAAAGTTCTCAGAATAATATCCCTTGTATTGTCAGCCGCTTTGAATTTTTGATTTATTGGTGGGAGCTTTATGGAATGACCGGTTACAGTCCCGAAATTAATAACGTTATAAATTCTAACAAAACCCAAGTTGTGTTAATTCATTACAAGTACATTATCACTAAATACTATCAATTAAATACTAATATAAAAGAACACATTTAATAATAAAAACTTTAAAAATTTTTTAAAAAAGATCTGACAATCCCGATTGTGATGCCGGTCCCTTTGAAGCCCGGTCGAAGCTTTTTTATCGAGTTTTTTATTCATCAAACTGACTTTGGAAAAAGTATACTTGATGTAAAATCTTATTAGTCTTTCGTGTGATGTCTTGCTAGTATTAGATACGTTTTATTTATGCCTCGTATTTTGTGGCAACTTTACTGAAATTGGAGTTCCCCTGAGTGGGATTTGAAGGTTAGAGAGAATCTTCTACCTATATTATTGCAGACTTGTTCATCTATATAAAATTATTGCAGTTAGGATACTGAAATTTGAGTATTTTCAATATGAATGATGATCTTAGTTTGTTTATTTTCTTTACCTTTCATTTTGTAAATTAATATCCACGAGGGAGAGAAAACAAGTGATTTTGAATTCCTACCAATTTAAATTATTTTATTAGGCACTGAATTTACAAATTAAGTAAATTTAAACTTCTGAGATCATTTGCAAATTTGTTGATCTGTTAAATCCAAATCGCATGTAATCAGTCCATATCGACAGAGTGGCAAATTGGTAAATTCAATATTCATTTTCAATTTAGGTTCAAGTGCCCTATACTAATTGGGTTGTAATTAAAAGGAAATTGTATCTACATATTATGAAGCTCTTTTAAGGTTAATTAAACCTTTTTTTTTAATAATGCTTGAAATGTTTTAGTGCTATTAAAAATGGTATATTAGACTATACATATTTTCTGTTATCTCTAAATTCATAGCAACTTAAATAGGTAGGCCCAATGGTATCGTAAAGGGTTTTCTAGTGTGTTGTCACTATTTACACTTACGTGCCTCACTATTTTTTAGTACCTAATACACTTTGGTGGTTGAAAGAAACTGGTCTTCTTCAGTCTTCTTACTAGGATATGGTTTTCCAGAAGTCTGATGGTTTGGTTTGAAAGAGACGATATAATATGCTTCGTGGCAATCTTTTAATTGTTCCAGTGGGATTCCAGTCGGGGAGCTCATTACAAAGTTTTTGAGGCCTACTGGATTGGGCTTACCACGAACAAATTGTCTCATTAACACCTGTCCAGCAAATGGTATCGTCTGTTCCTCAATCGAAACTTCATTTGTTCTATCATTCATGAGACATCCTCTCCGTACTCTATCCTTGAGGGGCCTTATCTTCCAGAATCTATCCTGCGACTTTGCTTCTGCGGAAACCCCGTTGACATCTACAATTTTTAATCGAGAGTGTAACTTATTAAAAACCGATTACTGGTGATGTTATCTGACACTATGGGCACCCTAGTGTTTTGACCCCAAAACATGCGCAAACGTGGCAATGAATAAATTCCAATTAACATCGTACAGATAAATCTTTTTATTATTTCGGAAGCAGTAGTGTCCAATGAATGTCTCGTCATGCTCACTTCTCTCATATTTGTAAACATAGCTACACTTTCGAAAAAGTCATCACTTATATATTTCTCAAAATACTATAAAGGATCCTTAACCTGATCGCTGCAGTTTACAGGATCTAGACTGAAGGGAAGAACAAATTCTTTTGTTTTTTCGTATCCATTTTTTAGAACTAGATGGAACTAAGCAAGCTAGAGGCACGTCATCCTCGAAATCAAAACTATCGTCGAAATGTAAGATCTTCTTGCTGTAAATTTTGGTCGGCAATAAACTCCTGTTCGGCGTCATCGTCCCCGTCAAGAAGATTATCACGAATATCAGATCGAACTAAATTTAATGTGTCAGAGAGGTCACGAAGCTCTTTTTTCGTCAAAGAACCTGAAACAAACATTTCTGTCAATAAAATTTCACTTTCCATAGATTACGAATTACAAAAAAAAATGTATTGTCACAGACCCAAAGCATCGTTAGTGATACTACCACTATTTTTGGACATTGTTAGCTTTTTTCGTGAAAACTTTTACAATTACACAGTATACTAACATTAAATAACATTATAACAACAATTTAAAACCATATAAGTTTATAAATATTGTGTACTTACGTTTGTTCATGCTAAAAGTCATCACCACGTGTTTTACCGTTATGCACTCATATGTAAACAAAATTTAAAACTGATTTATTAGTGAAATATTCAATATGAAAATATTATCAATAAACTAGCTAACTACCTAGAGTTAAAAATGAATTTTCCAAGTTCAACTGGAAATAAACAAAACAACATTGGTTTCAAAAACGCTACTCCACCTCGCAACCAGTTGGGAGATACATTGTGCGTTTTTGCTTTATCACGTTTTATCCCATCATCCCATCAAATCGTGTCGCATCACCGGCATCGCGTCGGTACAAGCGGTTTTTGTCAGGTTGCAGGAAAATACTCGTTTATGCACTGAGCCTATAAATACACGCACCGCGATAATTTGCATTATATTAATTGGAAACGTGTCAATCTCAACAACTGAAAAACGAAGCTTCTGGGCTATAATCTTTGTGCTCGATTTTGTGATAAAAATATTTCACAGGTAAGTAAACTCTTTTGCGCGGTCAAAAATTGAAGAAATACATTTTGTTGTTTTGATATTTGTTTTGCAAAAAAAAGTGAGGATTCATTACTTAATTCTATTTTAAATGTTTTAAGTTTGTAAATGCAAAACACATACTACAGGAATTGCGTCACCATAATTTTTTAACAGATGCATGAAATATACCAATTTTTTTGCAGGAATCGGGAAAATAAGATTTTTTAAATAAAAGTAAGCGTAGGTGGAATTGTTTTCCAAATCGATTTGTAACGTTTCTTTGCAAAAATCACATGGTACCTTTATTATAAGTTATTTATGAAAAGTATGCCAAATGTCGACGCATTGTTATATCATATCCTAATTTTTTTGCAGATGTCTGATAATAGAATAAAGCTTTCTGGGCCCGATACAGAAAAAGAAAACTTGAAAAAGAAGAATAAGCAAAGAAGGCTCGTGGTACACTAGAAACATTTTTAATTCCAGCAAGATCGCATGAGGAGCCTTCAAGTTCCCGAGATACAAATGTGACGAAGACCGAAATCACAAACACAAAGGTAGAAGTTTTAATTCCAGAACCAAGTCCTGAAACCAGTGAAACCGTGACTAAAGACGCCTCAGAAGATCGGGGTTGGCTGGAAGAAGTAAGTTCTGAAGAAATTCTGCATGTTTCTTATGAAGATGATGTTATAAGGATCCTAGCTGTTGGCCTTCCGTACTCTAGAACAAAATTAACTTATTAAACTTTAGTAGAGTTAGGCCCTACCCAGCTTACAAAAGCGGATGTAGACCTTCCTTTAAATAAAGATACCAGAGGTTTCTTATTTATTTATCATAAAAAAAATCAAGTAGCGGGAAAATAATTCCAAGAGTTTGGCAAGTATCTTCTAAAAATTGTGTATTTCGTTTTTCAATTTTTTTGCAAATTATTTAAATATTTTTTCAGTGCCTTTCTTTTGGTATATAACGATTGGAGGCATTTAACTCAGATTACACTGGGGAACAGCAAAAATGTTTTCGAGACTAAAATAGCAAAATATGACTTATTTTATTATACTAACTAACAATCTGTCTTTCAAAAGGCTTTGTTGGCTCCGGTTTTAAAGAGCCATGCTAATTATGATAATTACCTACCTGCCCTTAATGTATGGGAAAATTCGACTATTAAATGAGAAGTGCCTGGATTTATTATACCAAGTATACTTTATAAGGGGTTTAAATTCATATGACATAAATCCTTAATTGTTAGTTACCACCAGTTGATTGAGAGCTGTTCGTATTCGAGAAATTAGAGAGTTTTGAGCAACATGTCGCGAGTTTGTTAAATGGGCAGGATCATTTTTGTTATATATGAGGTGAAGTGACTTTTAAGAAACAAAAACGTACACTTAGCCCTTTAACACAAAAGGCTTACCACTTGTATTTTGACTGTAGAATTGGAGACCAGGATAAAAATTGGGCTCCCCATATCTGCTGCTACAAATGTGCGTCCAACATTCGCGGCTGGCCAAGTGGGAAAAAGCGTAAGATGCCCTTTGCTGTTCCTATGATCTGGGGAGAACCGAAGGATCACGTTACTGACTGTTACTTTTGTTTGACACCTCCCATCAAAAAAGGCTTTTCGGAGAAAAAAAGGTCTGCGATACAGTATCCAAATTTACAATCAGCCATACGCCCGGTGGCTTATAGTGACGAGTGGCCTGTACCTAATCCACCTCAGGAATATAGCCTTGATTCTGATGATGATCCAATGGATTCAAACGGTAGTGTACTGGAAAATGTCGCCGGCCCATCAATCTCTCAAAACTCCGATTTTGTCTGTGAACTTCCCAGTAAAATGCCTCACAAAATAAGTCAAAGTGAATTAAGTGACCTTAAGAGATTTGGAATTGTCTACAAAAAAATCCGAACTATTGGCCTCTCGCTTCCGACAATGGAACTTACTTCAAGACAAAGTAAAAGTTTCTGTGTACCGAAGCCGTCAGAAAAACCTAACACAATTTTTTTACATGGAAAACAATTTGGAAGCCTGTAGGGACATTGGCAGCTTTAAATCTTGACTATGATCCAAAAGACTGGAGACTTTTTATTGAGTCCTCAAAAGTAAGTCTTAAAGCTGTGTTACTCCGTAATGGAAACAAGTTGCCTTCAGTGTGAAGGCCATGGACAAGGAAGGCCGTGCTTTTAGTTATTTAAAAGAAAAGTTCCCTAGAGTCAGTGACACTAAAATTAAAGAGGGAATATTTGTGGGTTGCCAGATTAGGAAACTTTTCGGATATGCGCAATTCGATTCCATAATTGAAGGCAGGGAAAAGGACGCTTAGAATGCCTTTAAAATGGTTGCAGCAAATTTTTTGGAAAGAATAAAAGCAGAAAACTATTAAGACCTGGTTATCCAACTTCTTTTGTCTTACCACAACCTAGAGTGTAATATGTCGTTAAAAAATTCATTTCCTGGGTTCTCATCTGGATTGCTTTCCGGAAAATTGTGGTGCTGTAAGTGACGAGCACGAAGAGAGGTTCCACCAGGATATTTCAAACATGAAAAGAAGGTATCAGGAAAAATGGAACTGTGAGATGTTAGCCGAATACTGTTGGATTATTACGAGAGACGCCCACGAGGCTGCTTTCAAAAGACAGGCTAAGAAGCGTAAAATGAGTGTCTAAACTTTAGACTCACTGATAAAAATGTGCTAATTAATTGCTATTGTTGAACCAACTATATATTGTTTGTGTGTTCATTGTAAATGCCTATAAATTAAAATGTTCATTGTATATGCCCATAAATAAAAATCTTGCAACAAATAACTCAGATTTTTTTTGCGAGCTAACTAAAATCTTTAATAGGTATTTTTTAGTTACTTGGGTGTAGTTCAATAAAAAAAAATAGGTTTTGTTCAGGAAACCAAAAAAAAAACTTGAAATTTGTTCCCCAGTGTTATAGAACGTCACGAAAAATCAAAAAGTCACATTTGTAATACAAAATCTTGGATTGATTTAAATAAATCAATTTCCTCTAAAACAACTACTGATTCTCTAAATAAGAAATTAATAAATATAGAAAAAAATAGATGGGTTACCGTGTTAAAAATTATAATTTATACCGGAACTTCAAACTGTAAACTTTTTAAAATCAATTGAAAAAATTGCAAAGTTTAATGATACGATATCAGACCACCTTACTGGAATTAGCAAAAACCCGTCAAATATGCCTCATTATTTGGGTGGTCATATTCAAAATGAATTTATGTCTCTTTTGGGACAAAAAATAAGGCTTGAAATAATATCGCTCTTAAAGGTTAGTAAATATTATTCTATTATTTTAGATTCCACTCCTAATCTAAGTTACCAAGACTAACTTACTGTAGTAGTAAGATTTGTCTTATTAAATAATAAATCAACGCAAGAAGAAATTAGGGAGCATTTTTTGGGATTTTTTTCAATATCAGATTTGGCAGGACATGGTTTAACTAATATTTTATTAGATTGTTTGGAGACTCATAATATTTGTTTGGGGAATTTGAGGGGACAGGGTTATGATAGTGGTGCGAATATGAAGGGTCGCTATAATGGTTTAGAGAAAAACAAGTTCTTGACTTAAACCCTAGAGCTTTTTATGTGCTGCCCATGGCTTAAATTTAGTTTTTAGTGACGCTGCAAAATCGTCGTTAGAAATTTCAACCTTTTTTCAATTGTACCGGAGCTATACGTTTTTTTTTCGCGTCAACTAAACATTGGAAGGTTTTAAAAAATGAAATCCCAAATTTAACACTTAGACTCCTTTCAGATACTAGATGGGAAAGCAGTATAGATGCGCTAAAAGTTCTTAGATATATTCTAACAAAAATATATGATATATGAGATATGATGATTATAATCTCTCTATTCTGATAATACTAGAAACTCTGAAACTAGAAACATAGTATAATGTGTTAACAAAAATAATATCGTAAGTAAAGCTTTGCAGGAATCGGATGTTACACTACCAAATATTATTTGAATGTTAGAGCAAGTCAAAATATATTTATATAATATTAGGTCAGATAAAGGTTATAGTGATATTTTAGATGAGTCAAAAAATATTGCAGAAGATATCGATTGCGACCCTTCATTTCCTCCGGGTAATATTGTGAGACCCCGAACAGAAAAACGTTTATTTCACTACGAATGTAAAGATGAGGCTCCAAAAAATTCAGAAGGCCAAATCAAAATTAATTTTTAGTTTGTAATATTGGACACTGCATTATCAAAAATAGAAGAAAGTTTCGAACGAATAAAACAACATCACACAGTTTTGAATTTTCTCGCCGACCTAATGATCCATCTAAAAATGAAAAATATATTACAGCTGAAGATTTATGCGTTGAAAATGACAACTTCTTCTTCTTCTTCTTCTTCTTCTTCCATCCACTTCTGGACATGGGCCTCTTTGTATCTTTTCCAAATCTGTCGATCTCTAGCAGTTCGGGACCAGTTTTTTCCCACCACTTCCACAATGTCGTCTATCCAGCGTCTCTGTGGTCTACCTCTGCTTCGCTTGCTCTCCCTGGGTCTCCAGTGTGTCACCTTGATAGTCCATTTCTCGTCTTGCTGTCTCGCGACATGACCTACCCAACGTATATTGTGTGTCTGTTTTTCCAGATTGAGTCTGATTTGTATGTTGGAGTATATAGATCAACTAATTCATTAGCTATGGATCTTTTGTGCATATGGACGAGCTATTGGAGGATAAAATAAAGAAAAAAACAGAAAATGTATATGGAATTGGTGACTTCAACATAGATGTAGTAAAGACCTCTCCTGGAAAACGCCAATTAATAGATCTAGTGGCAATGTATGGTCTAAAGCAGAAAGTAGAAGAGTTTACTAGGGTGATAAAAGATGCAAAAAGCGTGAGTGTATTATTTAAACATGCTAATTATGTACATTTTAGAGGGTAATGATAGCATAACCGATATGTATGGGATCTACAAGAGCAGCTACACTGATTCCTCCAACACCACCTACTACCTAGTAACTACCCAGATGGAATCCACGTACGCCAGACGAGCATTCCCCTGTTTCGATGAGCCTAGTTACAAAGCTACATTCAACGTTTCTTTGACTTATCCTGTAGAACTTAGTGTGCTTGGAAATACTAATGCAAGTAGTAACGCCACGAGGTCAGTTCGGGAGAAAAATATTTTCTTGAATGTTCTTTGAAAACTTCTTTCTTTTAGTTTGGATAATACTACAATCAGAACTCTTTTCCATCCTACACGCCACCTTAGCTCTGCCACACGTGATATGACGTCAGCCACCCGCGTTCTCCTTCTGATTGTTTCGCTTTTTATTCTATCTCGCAAGGACACCCCCAGCATATCGCGCTCCATCGCTCTCTGTGTTCGTCTTAATCTGTTTGCACTTTGTTTTGTGATGGTCATTGTTTCGAGGCCATAAGTAGCCACGGGCAGAATACATGTATCATAAGTAAGTCCGATACTTCTTGATATTTCTGCTCTTCGTTTTTTTCCCCCAATCTAATGGTGTGACCGAAGTAAATAAATTAACAATGTTGCACCCTATACTTCCCTATAAATGAAGGCGCTAATGTGATTCAATGTCTATTTGCAAATAATTTCATCTATCTATTCTCAAATTTAGTGATTGCCATACGATTTTTTTAACTACCTGTAACTGTGACTAGCGGGAAAAGAAGCTTTTCAAAGCTTAATATAATAAAAAATTATTTAAGATCAACAATGGGATAAGAAAGACTTTCAGACTTATCTATTATTAGTATCGAAAAGACATTTCGGAAGATATAGATGTATCAGATATTATAACAGAATTTGCATTGAAAAAGGCAAGATAAGTAAATATTATTCTTATTAATATATCAATAAATCAATAATTATTATGTTAGGTTGTTTAATTAATCCATACGATATAAGGGGGGGGGGGGTGTTGTTGCGCACGGGCGGCAGCTACCCTGGGAACTGAGAATTGAGCAACAGTCGAGCTTTGGAGCTGATGATTGAGTAAGAAAAATACGTCTACCTACAGAGAATTGCACCTTCTGTTTGTCGATCTTACCAAGGCCTACGATAACGTTCCATTAAACAAGCTATGGCAAATACTAGAAGTACCTCCCATCAATAATACAGCAATTATCCCAATAATAAAAGAACTGCATAACCAGTCATACACTAGAATAAACCTGGGAACATATATCTCAGATAGCTTCCCCGTACAAAAGGATCCAGACGAGGGTGTTGGTTATCCGCCACATTGTTTCAGATTTATTTGAACGAGGCACTAAAGAGGTGGAGAAGAGCATGTGGATGAATGGGAATACCACTGACAGACCCATACAGCACTCTTCGCGCTACACTTTGCCAACGACCAAGTAGTGATTGCATAGGATAAAGAAAACCTTGAATTCATGACGAGAAGATTGTTCGAAGCTTATAGAAACTTGGGTCTGACAGTCAATCATAAAAAGAATAAATATCTGTGCAACTAATCTGAACTAACCTGCACACACCAATAGTTGAATGCAATATACCGAAATTAGTTTTAGGATCTGGTTGTATTTATAACTAAGCCAATATTTTATAATGAGTGTATAAAAAATAAAATTATTTTTATAAAGCTGTTTTCAATTAAAAATAATTGCTAGAAGTACAATGCCGTTGGATTTTTTCGTCTTGCACTTAAGAACAGCCTCACGATACATTTTTAAAGTTGGTTAAAATTGACTACGCCCCATTTGTCCTGCAACGAAGGTTCGCTTGAATGAATACTCGCTGTTGCTGCTTGCATGTAAAGCAGTTAATCACAGAAAAACGTTTTAGACTTTTTTTATTTCAATGTCTCTCGAGACTCTAGACAATATCCATAAGATAAATAAGACAGGCATATATAGTTTTCGAATGCAAATAGGGGATATATTCAACTTTCGGCGACTTTAACAACAATAAAAAGTTAGTTCTGGAACATTGACAGTTTGAAACTGGAGCAAGCCTTGGGCTTTAGTGACGTTAGCGGCAAGAGGAAATATGAGGTCGTGGCATATTTAAACCAACTTAGTATAGTATTGAATATTAAGGTTTTAAAGCAACGCATAGCACATTAGCTTATGTGCAAAGAGGTTTTCTAACGTGGTACTCACTATACTTTTTCTACTACTGCGCAAGAAAATATTTGTTTTATATATTTTTAATTATTAATGTATTTATTACAAAACAGTAACACCTATAAACTGAAAATTAATATTACGTTCGTATAGTCTGTTAAATTAAGAGCTAGAATCGTTTTATTTTGGCCGAAGTGTTTTGTTACGCATAAAGTGTTCCATGAACTATATTCTAAATCATCCTCTTGACGTACTGCAGCTGGTCGTTACTGTAAAATAGATCATACTGACTCCTCTACTTGATCAGAAGTAGTGTACATTTTATTTCGCAAGGAGTCGTCGAGATATCCTTCTGCCACCACAGCACTTGATCTCCAGCCACCATTCGGGGTACTCAGATTTAAATATTTGCCAAATTCTTTGGCCATGCTGCCAATTTTGTTAATACCTACCACCTATCTCGGACATATCCTGTTTGGTAATTACAAAAAAACCTGTTACCAGGTGAGTACAGAAGATCCTTGTTTTTTTTTTGTTATTTTCAACAGACTCTACAGGCGTACACACAAGTCTGTGGCTATCATGTATCAATAAGGGAAAATACAATCTATTAAAGTTTGGCTGAGTCATGGGCGTGATAAACTGATAAGTTTTAATTGTAATAAAAATAGAAAATTATAGTCCAGCATGAAAAAAACATGGCTTCATGACTGATTCAGTGATAATGAGTTTTTAGTCATATTAATAAAATTCAAAGACGTATGACGTGTTTATAAGAACTGAATAGCTTTCGGTTAAATCACTACTCCACTACCACATACAAGCCTGGGTGGATCGTTATTGCGATACGCGGTAGGCGCGAGTCAACCAATGGAATTAACATTAGGTACCTGTTCCCTTTGATCGGACTGTTGCTATATTTCCATGTCATTTCAGTATCAGCGTTAATAGGACAAAAACAAATTAGGACAATGTTGAAATTACAATAAAATACTCTCAGTTCCTTAACTACATTAGTCTTTATTTTCAATTACTATATTTAATTCCAGGGTTTCTTTGGAAACAAATAATAAAATATAATTAAATGAAGGTATGTGGCAACACCGTGGCCGCCTCGTGAACTGCTGAACGTTACTTGCTTGCATTCTTTCGGCAGCTACAGATAAATGTGTCGAGCATTAAATGATCTGAGAAATTTTTTGTTTGTGTTTTTAATTTTGAATAATATATCGAAATGACTCGTGTCGTCCCACTGTTAACTTTCATAATAATTGTTTTATAAGGCAAGCTCAAGATATTTCAAAAAATGAAAAAAAAAAATTTAACACTAATTCCAATAATCTGCCTTGGGTTGTTACACTTGACGCTACTAAAGCACAATAGATACACCTTTTTTTTTCACCGCAATAAGAATAATTACTTTTTTGGCAAGCAGTTTTCAGCATTTCTCTTCAGAAATGTATGGAATTTCCTATAATTTGACAGATCAACTTGTTCTTTTGCATGTCATGTGGACATCAATATTTAAAATATTGACCACAACGTTGAAGCTTTATTACTTATGTGATAGTTTTCGAAAACAACAAGTACAGTATTTTCAGAAATGTGTTGAATGCTTTTTGCTCTACTCCATTGCACAAAATCTTCAAACGCAGCTTCATACCTTCCTTTAGATTTTGTCGGCAACAGTTGTGATGTTATACTGCTAGCCTTTTGCAAAATGTTTTGAAAAAGGTCCTTGAAAACTAAAAGAAAAAGGCACTTCATACTAGCATTGTAACAAACCACAATTGGATTGCTGTGGTTCGCAGTCTAACCTAGCATACTTCATAAGTTGCAAATTTCTCAAGCAGATAATATGCATCTGAGTGCTCTCAGTTGATCTCGAAAAATGGATAGAGCACCGATGCAGCGCCTGCGCAATGGTGGTGACCTGTCACTGTCATTAATAATATATGCTCAATATAAGCTTGCTTTAAAAGCGATCAGTGCTCGAAATCGTAGAAAATCTCTCGTTAATCTATGACGTAACATATCTTATTTCGAGCAATCTCAAAGGAGGTAAACTCGGATTTGACAAGACTTGACAACCTTGAGGTATGTAGAAAATAATCTTGCGCACATTTGTGTTCAAAAGACTATGATCAATATATGCTAGTATTGTGTAAAATACTGGGTTTCATGGTAGTTAAAATTCTTTATGAAGCCGTTTTAAGTGCTAGACAAAAAGTTTAACAGCATCAATGAAGTTGGATATAATATGTTTTCAATATAGTAAAAATATTAGGGCATACTATAGGTTCATTATCTATATTTAGGTCCTAGCTAGTCCATTTTGTGATAATAATTGACATAAATCCTAGTTTTAAAACCCTACAGTTCAACTGAGGTCAAATGTGGAGAAATAGGCATGTAATAATTTAGGTTCTGTTCTAACTAATAAGTGATAAAATTTATGCTTTGCTATTGAACTCTGTATATCGTCTGTTAATTCAACTTACAATTTCCTATTGTACAGGGTGATCGCGTATAATGTTACCCCCCTTTAACTTTTTTGTTTCGCAATTAAGAAAAAACTGTTAAATTCAAAAGTGGAAACGGTACATCTTGACTTGCATGACCTTATTTCTTATAAAGGGTGTCTCTAAAAGGTCTGTTTATAATCTGAGCACATATTCCTGAGGCCAAAATAAGGCGATTTAAAGCAACTTATCTTAGTCCGAAATTGCTTTGTTTCCGAGAAACAGGGTGGTAAAGTTAAAAAATAAAAATAGAATTTTTTAAAATTAATGAACATTTTCTAACGTATTACTTTAAAACTTGGTACCCTGGGGTTATTTGGGATGCGAAACCCGAATACGGATACCCTTTCACGGTGGCCATTAGAGGGCGCTTCACAATGCACTTCTTATTGTTTAGAATGGCCATAACTTTTTTATCCGTGTAGTTTTTTTCTTTTTTTGTTAAGTAGCTAATTTTTTGAACATTTTGAAACAAAAAAGGTACTCTTGTGAAAATCCGCTAAAGTAAGCCGTTTTTGTGATATCTCGGTTTTTAGTGTTCGATGCCGCACCGGAATATTTAAATTAGTCTGAATAAAAAATGTTTGCTGTTATCTTTGAGGATGAAATGTGGTCAGTGAATTAGCAGTGGAAAATTTTTTTTAGATACTTTTTTAGAGTGTCACATCCAAAAATCCTCCGAAAACCCCCGGGTACCAAGTTTTAAAGTAAAACGTTACAAAATGTTCATTAATTTAAAAAAATTCTATTTTTATTTTTTAACTTTACCACCTTGTTTTGCGGAAACAGAGCAATTTCGGACTAAGATAAGTTGCTTTAAATCGCCTTATATATGTGTAAGATTTTGTACCTTTTAGAGACACCATGTATATAGTAATTTTCAAACATCAATAAGTCGAAAACGGATCAATTTAGATATATAGTGTTATATATAAATTATGTTTAGAATTATCCGTAGAATCTAATAATGCAACAATATACAGGGTATTCCATTTAAAAAGTATAACTTTGATCTGTAACGCTTTTATCCAACTATCTACGAAAATATATTTGCAAAAAGTTTACATTAAATCCTACGACTTTTGTATTTAATAGTTTTTTCTTAATTGCGAAACAAAGAAGGTAAAGCGGGGTAACATTATACTCGATCAGCAAGTTGGTCGTGTGCTGATTTACTATAGTATTATTAAATGATGCATAATTTATTGTTTCATTATACAAGGGTGTCTTTGTACCATATTGTAGGCAAAAACTACTGTTCTAGGTTGCTACTATTCATTAATTGTATAAATATTATACCGGGTGATGCATGGCTTAGTTGAACATAGGAAATCCCATGTAAACGTTGAGGTGGCTAAATATTGGGTCCCCTGTACATTTTGGAGAAAAATTGTATGATAATTTTTTAAAAAGGCCGATATAATAAACCCATGTGCCAAGTTTAAATAAATTTTAATAAGTCAATCCTAACTTATTCACTTAAATGTGATGACAAAATTTCGAAATATTCTTAGTTTCGGTAATACAGCAAATACCAGCAAATTATCATTTGATATTTACAAAACGAAAAGTAACGTCAGTGACAACATTTTCATTGAAGGTGCTTAATTATGAGTAAATATGAGCTATTCCACTAAAGAAAAAGTAACTATAATTAAGTGGTATTATAGTCTGATTCTCTGATAACCATATCCCTTCCATTTCATTAAGTAAACTTATCCTTAGTAAATTCGAGCACAAAGGCACTTTAATAAATAACTGTAAATGCTCAACTTAGAATGTCAATAGAGCTGAAGAAAGGGATAATAGAGATCTTGAAATTTCACTACACGTGAAGGAAAATAAAATGATTAGCACGAGGATTCTTGGGCAAACCGTAGGAAAACATCAATCCACAATATTGCGCACTTTAAAAAACATAAATATTTTCCTTACAAGCATAAAAAGCATCAAGAACTATGGCAAGGGGATGAAGAAAGGAGAATTATTTAAGGTAATTGGAGAGTAAATAATAATAGGGATGTTTTGAGAAATATTTGTTTAACCGATGAATGTACATTTACCCTTAACAACGAACCAAATGTCCAAAATGCCTGGTATTGGAATCAAGAAAATGAACATCGTCCTGTCCCGGTTAGTTATTAATTAGGATATTGTTTAGCTGCTAATGGAGGGTTGTTTGAACATTTAATTAATTAATGTTTTTATGAAGATCTGTAGTCTTAGGCATGTTATGTTAAACTAAAGCTTTAGTAAGAAAAACATAATTGTGTCTTTTATTTTGGATGTATGATTGCCGGATTGGTGAAACAGAAATGTGCTTTACATGTAAAATTATCTTTATTCGTTATGTCCAGCTTTAGGTCAATTTTTGGCAATAGCGTCATAGAAGTTATTTTCTGGTGTTTGCTGTATTACCTAAACTATGAAAATTTCGTAATTTTGCCATTACATTTAACTGAATAAGTTAGGATTAGCTTATTAAAATTTATTCAAGATTGGTACATGGGTTTATTATATCTGCCTCTTCAAAAAGTTACAATTCAATTTTTCTCTAAACTGTACAGGGGAGCCAAGATTTAGCCACCTCAAAATTTATATGGGATTTCCTAGGTTCAACTAAGTTTATTGTCCAGTCCAGTTCCAGTTTGATTTGTATTCATTGAGAATACCAAACATTTTATTATATTAGTAGTATTTTATTGGTCGTGTGGCCGTCCCCTTCCCATTTTCACATCTTCCTACACGATTGGGCTACCCGCCACACAACCCAATAGGCTTGCCGTCGCACATTTACATATTTACATCTTCCTACACGATTGGGCTACCCGCTATACAAACGAATGGGCTTGCTGACATCACATTCATAAATTTACATATTCCTACACGATTGGGCTACCCGCCGTGCACCTGCCTCCACACCACTTCCATAATATTTTGCTAAATCTTGATGGGAAGAAGTCCATCATAGTTTACTATATATAGCAAAATAATATTGAGTCATGACCTTCTCGTGAAAGATAGTATGTAATGATTGAACATGACGGCTTAATCCCTATTTATGATACTAGAAGCTGCCATTATTTAAAGATAACTAACTAGAAGTGAAAAGTAGTTTGGGTTTTAATTCTAAATCTCCTTCCCTATATTAAGTTCTTGAAAGGTAAGGGAGCAGTTTCTAAGGTGTTGTAATTATTGTGGTCATCAAATATGTTTCATTTGTATACAGTTTTCTTTTTATTATGAATAGATAAAAGAACAATAAGTTTATTTATTGTTCTATTTTTTTCTTTAATCCTATTTACATTACAATTATTAGTGTATTAAGCCGACATGTTGATAGGCTCCTCTGTAAGTTCTTCATCAATCATTAGAATAGCATCCAGTACTGTAGGGTCCATAACATACACTTTCAAGCTTATTAGTTCCGTAAAAAAAACCACATCTGTTGAATTCAGACACCAGATCCTTCAAGTGAAGTTACACCATTGTGGTCTACTATTCATAGCAAAATACTGTTGCTCCCTAACCTCCTCACAAAATGACTTCTGTAATTTCTTAACATGTTGGTTTAACTTACTACTTGTGATACTAGATGATTCCATTATTCTAAATAACTAAATATGGTTGCCTTGTTCGCCTGGTTTTAATTCAAAATCCCCTTCCATGCTCTAAGCGTCTACTTCTCTGTTTCTTTCCTACTGTTTTTTTACTGTTTTTGGTTGGGTACTGTATTTTTACTGTTTTTCTTTTTTTTTACTGTTTTGTGGTGGTGTGTGGTGGCTGCACACCCAACTATGTAAATGGAAAAATTAATCTCATTAAATTATAAAGTTAGATAACATTTAGTAAAATAGCCTCAAGCAGGTTAACCTCGAAACCTCGTTACATATTTCAGCGTCTTGGCCCACGAAAATAAATTTGTTAGGACAAGAAAAGTATGTGGTCAACTGTTGCATACAATTTCAGTGGCGCAGGGAACCCAAAGTTTGTGTGGCGGGTAGCCCAATCGTGTAGGAATATGTAGATATATGAATGTGATGTAAGCAAACCCATTGGTTTGTGTGGCGGGTACCCCAATCGTGTAGGAATATGTAAATATATAAATGTACGGCAGCAAGCCCATTGGGTTGTGTGGCGGGTAGCCCAATCGTGTAGGAAGATGTAAATATGGGAAGAGGGCGGCCACACGCCCAATAAAATACTACTTATATTCAAAATGATCTAATAAAAATACAATATTTTTGAAAAATAACGATTTACGTTGGTCTAGAATCTTTGGAGATAATAGGCGTTGGGGAGCATGACGTCAGGCAAGTCGTTCCCGAGTAACGATGGAGAAATTTTTGAACAGTGTCGCTGAACTATATACGGATGGGCTATGGCAGTGTAGTATTTACGATTTATAATTTCTGAAAAATTTTCACCCCACTATTCTTCCAGTAGAACTTTTACATGTTTTAATTTTTCTGTTTTTTTGCACCTATACCACTTTTCTAATTAAATATTTTAAGGAACTCTTCTGGCGAAACAATGCCATCTTCTCTTTTAAAACTTTTTCTATCTGTTCAAATACCCTGTTGCGGGGAATAAATAAACGTCTGGCAAGACGGAATATAACTTCCACGATTTTGCATATAAAACATTTGGTGCACATGGCCATCATTATTGAATTATTGTAATTATTGTTTAAATTATGATCCAAGCTGAATATTTACTGTATACTATACCCTACATCCTACATCGCTGGAATAAATTTATGTTGCATCAATAAACCGAAATTGCATTCGTACTGGTCACTTGACTTTAAGGATTGCCGTGATTGGTAGATTTGGATTTGTCGGCGTTTGATTTTTGGATAGATATGTCGGATTTTAAAACGAACTCCATATTTCGAACGCAAGCGGAGATTGGATTTGTAGGGTTTTGGCATTGTAATACTGTATCAAATTTTAAAGGACTACAAGACAATTCGATTAACGTATAAAACTCATTTTTAACAAATATGAATTTGTCTGGTTTTGAAACTAGAATATTCATAATAATATGTTTCTTCCAACTCAGTTTTGGATCTAGATAAGATCATTCCTAGGTATTTGGCTGAATTTTAATGTGGCACAGAACAATCATGTTGACTGGTAGTGGATTGGATCGTTTATTGGTAAAATATGAATATATTTTTGTTAATTAGGTTTCATTTCCGGGTCTAGGACTATTCAGCGCAGGCGTTTCAGCTCCGCCGTTTTAGAGCCGCCGTTTCATCGCTAGGACATTTCAGCGCCGGCCCATTTCAGCGCTAAATTATTTCTCAAGATTTTATTATTAAATATTTATAATAAAAATGATCTAAATAGAATTTATTAAATAAAATTAAAAATAGATAAAATATTGGTAATACAAACTAAAAAAAAAACAATAACTAAAATTTGTTTAATAAATAAAATTTATTAAATAAAACTACAAAAAGATACAATATTGGTACTACAAACTAATAACATTTTTAATATAATATATACAATTAATTAATCAGTCATTTGGTAATTGTGGGCTATTCCTCTTAAATGTGCTATTGGAGTTCTGTTGCCGTATTCGGTAACAATGCGGAGTATGCGTTCATCTGAGAAATAATTTATTGCTGAAATGGGCCGGCGCTGAAATGTCCTAGCGATGAAACGGCGGCGCTGAAACGGCGGCGCAGAAACGGCAGTGCTGAAAAGGCTGCGCTGAATAGTCCCATTCCCTCATTTCCCACTTTGGGGTTGTCCGTAGATCTCGCTAATAGATAGCTAGTGGTGTCACTGTGTGGAGACTTTCGGATCAAACTCTGTTCTGATACTAGAGCAGTGTCATCAGCAAAGGTTTTTGGAAGATTATAATATAAATATATTATACGATCCAGGAGGCTTCCGTGGAGCGCACCTACTTTAACTTCCTTTAGGCTAAAGCATTTATCTTCTTGTTAGTCCATCCGAAATATAGGATATTTAACGGTATTTGGGCAGCATATTGCTTAGTTTGTGGATCAGCTATTTATGCTAAAGTTAATGAAAGCTTGTGCTGAACTTAAAATTCTATAAATGTTGTAGTTTTTTTGAGCAATTAAAATACAAATAAAACTCGTGTACTTTTGTTAATAAAGAGAAACAAATGTACAAAATAATTTGAAAATTTGAAATAATAACTCGTATCTTTTAATGTAGGGCATATTTAGTTTTTTAATCCTAGTTAGGGCATTTGCATCTAAGAGAATAGCTATTAGAGCATCACTTGTGTAAACCCTATTATCAATTCATTATTGGATGTTTAAATAAAGCTAGTTTCTGAAACATATTTAGAGACATTTAGGTATATAACAATGAATAAAGAGTAATCATTTATCATTTACTTCACACTCAGTTTCTAGCGAACGTTTCATCTTGCAATAAAGCAAATTAAAACTTTGTAAAATAGTATTCAGGATGGCTCACTCTTAGCTTAGGATTCCGTAACTACTTAACTTTTTAATGTATTTCAAAAACAGAGGCAAAAGAAAGTATTAGCTCAATAATTTGAATTTATTTGGAATTATACATTATGTAGTTTTTGTTTATCAAACATACTTTTTATTTTTAATTGAACACCGTGTATACCGGGTGTCCCACTAAGAATGGCTGTCGGCCGTATCTCAGAAAGTGTTAGTCGTATGGCTTGCGGAAAAAAATATAATAGGTAAAGTGGTCATGAGAAATTGCTGGAAATTATTTTCAAGTTTCTCATACTAGCGCTAGAGGGCGCAACAGTAACGGTAAATATGAATCACGAAGTTTCCTCAAAAGTGGCCTAGTTAAGGTATCCCGAAAATAACATTTTTAAATCTTTCGAAGATTTATTAATAAAATTCGCCTATAGAACGTGCCCGTCACTTTTCAAATAAAGTGGTGGGGGAAGGTTGAACATTATTTGTAATAAATGCTGATAACTCCGGTCTGGCTTAACATAAGTTAGTATACTTAGTTTGGTTAAAGAGGGCTTTTCTTACTCTATATATCACCTTATGAACTACGGAAATGTGTTTTACACTAGGCGCTAGGGGGATTTTAATCCACAAATTAGTATTAGATTAATTGTTAGAGACTTGGGCGTTACTCGCTCTACTGTGAATAGGATTTTATTAGAAAAAAGGTAAGTAATTATATCTATATGTAATATAACTCTTAAATAGTTTAAAATAATGCCACTATTTCTCTTAATAGTTTTCAACTCAAAGTAATAAGTGTTTTGCTTTTGTTTAGGCTACATCCCTATCATATTGTGCTCCACAAGGCTTTGACCCCGCAAGATTATGATAGAAGATTGGATCATTGCTATTGGTTGCTCAGTATGATATTGAAAGATAGAAATCTCCTCTCCATAATTTTGTGGACCGACGAAGCTACTTACCATAGTAATGGAGGAGTAAACCGCCATAATATGCATTATTCGCTTACTGGGCAAATATATTTATATTTTTTAAATTACGAACTCCCAATTCTTCTCGAAGATGTGCCCTTGGATATTCGCAGAACTATGGTTTTCCAACACGATGGATGTACTGCACATTTTGCGGCAAACGTTCTTCAATTTCTTGACGACACATTTCCTGCAAGGTGGATAGGAAGAGAGAGTATATTTCCATGACCTCCCAGGTAATATTATAGAGTATATTGTGATACTGTTAATGAAAGTGGTAATTTCTATTTTAAATCACCTGAAACATGCCTAGATTTTTATCTATGGGGGAGATTGAGATCTTGTTTTCGTTACCAGACCCACCACAAGGGAAAACATGATAGAAAGGATAATGGACAGCAGCCGCCGTATCCCTATGGCAGAGGTGGAAACTGCAGTATTATCAACCATTGAGAGATTGGAGTCGTGTATACAGAACGATGGGCGATAATTTGAACATTTAGGACGCCACTGAGAATTATTGTCGTACCTAACGATATATTTGCTTGAAACATACGTACCTTCATATTTTGTTTTTCCAAGGCCTATTTGACTCTTAAAAAAACCTTTACAATGGCAACTTGAAAATAAAATCATAATGTTCCGTAAATATGATTATTGTTGTTCATATCTTCAGATTTAAAATAGATATTACCTTGCGGTTTTCGCTGACTTCTTAGACTTTTAATCATCCTTGTAATCAGGTACAATTGAATACACTATTATATTTACAATTATGGAAAAAACGCGCAATGTTTGTGAAGTTGTAAGACAGCGCCCCCTAGCGCCTAGTGTAAAACAGATATTGCTGTAGTTCATAACAAACTTTAAAAAAAATACCAAAATGAAGAGAACCAGGAAGCAAGAGTAGTGCAAAGGTGGGCGAGCACCATTGTCGATCATTTAAGAGAACTAAGAACGGGCTCAGGCGAAAATCCAAAAAGGGGTAAAAGGGTCAATGTGATAGCAGAAAAAAGTATTTCTAAGAAAGACCTTGTAGAAGAGAGTGAAAGTTCTTAAAGCGAGCAAGAGGAAGAAGTCACTGATGTCAGTTCTTCAGAATTGGAAAATAACGACGAAGGTTCAAAAGACTTGACATGAGGGGATAGATAAAGATTTTCAGCTTGGAGAATTTATTATCGTGAAATTTGTCACGAACAAAAGAGATATATTTTTTGCTGCTAAAATTGAAGAGATTTGATGTTTAAGAAAGAAGTCGTCAAAAAAAGAATCAGTTTTTGCCTATTCCGAAATTGAAGATATCGCCGTGGTCAAGCAAGACGTTATAAAAAAAATACAAGCAATCCCCCTAAGAAGAGGAACATTTACTTTCAAGAACATTAAAAACTATAACTTAGAATAAGTACCTAAATATACCAAAATACCTATAAAGTTGTTATTGTTAATTTTTATTCAGTTTTTTATTAAAATATTCCAAAAAGAAAGTGTTTTGTAGTAATTTTAACATTTTTTATTTAAAACAGCCTGCGAGATATTTTTTAAAAATTTTTTTGTGATTCGTCTCATCCAAGATAGTGTTAAAAACCAAAATAAGGGCATTTAAAGAACTGATCCCTTTCACTCCATTCCCCAGGGTGAAACGTATCACTTTTTAAAAAAAAAATTAAAAAAATTGGTTGCTCAATTTCGAAAAAGAAATCAGTAATTTGTTCCTCAGACATGTATCTGTAACATATATTTTTTACAGAATTTTTTCTTTTCAAAAAAGTATGAAAATGTTGAAAAAACCTAAAATTTTGATCCGTTTCACCCCGTTTGACGGTACCCGCTATGTTAAGGTATTATTTTAATGACGGAAATAAAAAGATTTTTAAATTTTGCGGCAACTTGCTTCTAAGACTTTTTTTCCATCTTTGGAAATATAAGTGGGAATTTAGATTTTTTTAAAATTTTTTATTAAAATTAAAAGGCATGGTACATTCTTTTAATAATAGCGAATAGAGCATAAAAATAGCTACATTTTGGTGAAACCGTGATTCGATATCTTTATTTTTTTTTAATTATTTACAAATTACTATTTTAATTTAAAAAATTAATGTTTACCGCTAAACGAAAGGAATATAAATATTTTATTATTATAATCTTTTATCAATACCTATAATATCAAAAATAATCATTAAATTAAATTTATAAAATATTTATCCTTGCATTTATTTTGTGTCAATTCTCGCCTAAAATTCAAAAAAAAACAAGTTTATCCAAGGGCAAAAAGAAGAATGTAATAGATATTTACTTTATAAGTCCGGTAAATCAACTTTTACAGTATGAGTGAAATGTTTCGAGACGAGGCGACGAAGGAGCCGAGTCTGGAATTTTGAAACGAATACTGTAAAGGATTTGCCGGACAAATGACGTACAATATTTCATTTCATACTGTTCTGTTGAAAATTATAATTATGTTTTGAAATTATAATGAAGTTTTATTCTGCGTCGTATATTTGAAAAGTGCTTATATTTACTGGTGGAAACATTGTGTGTTTGACATTGATTAAACTAAAAGTTACAAATTTCAGTCCGGTAAAGAAATTTTACAGGACTAGTCCGGTAAAAAAATTGTACCGGACTTATTGCTGTAAACCCTTATTTTCTGGACTAAATTCAAATATGTAAAGGTGTGTTTTACAATACAGTATGAAATAAAGATTATTTAACAACTAGACTGTAATAGTGTAAAGTTACTTTAATTCTTAATATTCTAGAAAACGAATCATTATATTTTAAATCGTGCGCCTTAAACAAAAATAAAATAATTTGCTATTCGTAAATTAATTTTTTAGTGGCCATATTTATTTGAACTTTTTAAAAAACCAATAGTTGTCGCGTCTATTAGAAGATGTTCCATTAATAACGAAAAGGGCATGAGGTTTCAATATGATGTGTATCCTGTACACTTTTCCCTGATAGTTCGTGACTTCTTGAACCAAAGATACCTGATGGATCAGACGAGGAAGATCGCTTGCATGGCGCCTAGTTCCCCAGATTTTTATTTAACTATTGCTAATTACTACTCAAGTCCTCCATATTCATGAGACTTTGAGTACCAGTAACCAAGTAGAGTTTGACGCTAAAAAGACCCAGGCGGCAGTTTTTTCTAAAAAAGTTAATGTTGAAGAACCGGATATAGTTATGGCGGTACACTCGATTCCCTTGGCTTCATCAATTCATTTATTGGGCGTTAATATGTCTTGGCATAGCCACGTTGCGGCCATTGCTAAGGCAGCCTCGCAGAAGCTTGGAGTACTTTTCCGGACAAAGAACCTCTACACACCCCAACAACTTTTGATGCTCTATAAAGCCCAAATTCGACCATCGCTGAAGTACTGTTCGCATATTTGGGGCTCTGCTCCTAAACATACCCTGAGATTGCTAGATTCCATTCAAAGAAGAGCCATTCGCTTGATCGGTGACCATAGTCTGACAAATAACCTGGAAAGCCTTGAACATCGAAGGCAGGTTGGCGACTTGACTATTTTACAAATATTTTCATGGCAAGTGTTGTACTGAGGCTGCCCGCTTGATTCCACCCAGAGCGGTGCATGGTAGAAATACACGACGAGCCACTGCAGCCCACCAGTACGTGGTTCAGCTTAGTGTCCCTCGAACGACACTGTTTCAAAATTCTTTCATCTGGAGAATGTCATCACTCTGGAACGACCTCCCTGAGATCGTATTCCCCAACGACTATAACCTTCAAAGATTCAAGACCAACGTGAATCATTTCCTGCGCACACGCACCGCTCCCAGAGCGCCATAAAGGATTTATCCTGCAGTGCTGTGCCTTATCATAAAAAAAAGACTGACAGGACAGAAGACCGATACAAAAGTAAAAGTAGGTTTAGTTGAGTAAGTCTTGTGAGTTCTGTGCCTGTGGAGTTGTGAGGAAGGAAACGCGGGAAGTGAAAGATATCAAAAATGTATTAGGTTGATTACTATTTAGTAATTTAGAACACAAAATGAATTTAGAATTATTACGTAAGTTGGCTTTACCCTAATAAAACTATTTTCTACAAATATGCTAGGTATAAATCCATTCCATTTACGTATGTTATTTTTTCTAGAATATTTTGGCCAGAACTACTCTGAGGTAAATATCTGACGTTCCTTTCTCTTTAAAAAAAAAAATGACGGTTTTTAACTATATTTATTATAGGAATTTGATGGAACTCTTGTTTCACTTTCGATACCTTGTTAGCTATGGGTTGTAACGATGGACGCATAGTTATTTGGGATTTCTTAACCAGAGAGCTAAAAGACATTGACAAGACAAACTGGTGCTACTACTGCTGAAAACGTGAAGCAACGTATCCACGATGCAATTGCCAATATTCCAAGAGCTGAAATTGATGTAGCAGTATTAAGCATTTAACGCAGTAGTAATTGTCAATAACTCAAAAACATATAAATATATCGAATCACGGTTTTCGCCACAATATAGCTATTTTTATGCTCTTTAACTGAGTTATAAAAGAATCCATCATGACATTTAATTTTATTAAGAAAATTTGAAAAAACCAAACCCTATTTAAACAGCGCCACCCTCAAGGCGCGATATGTACTAGTGACCATGACCAAAGTCGTTTTTTTAATAAGTTTAAAAGTGTCTATTCAACGAGCCTAAGCTGACTAAATTTAGATAAGGTATATTAAAGATACAGCAATTTAAAAAGTGTTCTTTTCACAAGCCTCCCCCACCCATATTTTCAAAGATACAAAAAAAGTCGTAGAAATAAGTTTCTGCATCGATCCCCAAGCTTGAAAATATTTTATCGATTAATTTCAAAATGGCGGCCACTTTTGCTAATGTGAGTTAATTTGATTTTTAAGCAACAATAAAAAACTACCAAAATTACAAACACTACTTAAGATGCTTCAAATGATCACCATTCACTTTTTGGCAAATGTATAACCTATCGTGAAATTCTTCGTGAACATTATGAAAAATTTCTTGACTATTGGTGCGCACACTTGAATTATTCTCTAGCGCAAACCGTCTAATGACTGCGGCTGGGTTATGAATACTTTGGACTTAATAAATCCCTACAAAAAAAAGTCCATAAGAGTTAAGTCCGGTGAGCGAGCAGGCCATTCGACAGCACCACGACGACTAATCCAGCGCCCGGGATAGTGCTGATCAAGGTAGTTCCTAACATCTCTACTATAATGCGGCGGAGCTCCATCTTGTTAAAATATTATAGGCATATCACCAAATTCATCAGGATTTTCCTCAACACACTCCAGAATCAAATGTTCTACGGTATTTTAATCACATCCAGATACACCGATCCAGTTAAATTTGCCTGGATAAAAGTGGCCCAATAATATGGTTTTCCAAAATACCTGGCCAAAAGTTTCTCAGGGAACTCGGTATTATATTCCCTGTAAATATGAGGATTTACATCGCTCCAATACCGAACATTTTGACGGTTAACTTTTTTATTTGGAAAGAAAGTACACTTATCACTAAAACAAATACATCTAAGGTAATTTGGTTAACGGTTCAATCTTGCACCCATTAACTCACAAAACTCTAGTCTACGATCCGGATTATCTTCTGTTAACTCGTGTAACATTTTTAACTTGTAGTGATGAAATTTAGAACGCTTCAATACATTCTGAACACTTTTAATACTTACTTCTCATTCAGCTGCAACAATCATTTCAGCCACTATCTGAATCTGTTGTTCTTCTACTAATGTGGGCCGTCCACTTCTTTTGGCATTTCCAACACTTCCACTTATTTGAAACTTTTGAATTAATTCCCGCAAATATTTCCTTGAAATTCGGCGATCAGGAAAACGTTTATTAAAAATACGCTCAGCAGCATGATAGCTACGTAGCGCCTTCCTAAAAATCAAAACTGCCTCTATTTTATCTTCCATTGGACGAAACATTTTAAATTAATCAAATAATTGACTTTAACGACCACAGTAATATAAGCTACACAATTTACTGACAAATAGTTATTTGACAGGTCAAAACAAAACAGTTTTTTGTGAAGAAGCAAAGCCCACTTTGCATTCCAAATTAAAAAGAATGTGATCTTTGTAATAAAATGGCAGCTACGAAACCCACCTACTTTGCTCCTGTCTTCGAAGGTGTGGAACACAGAAAAAAAGTCACCATTCTTTTTATCCCCCACAACCACCGCAAACTGGCAGAAACCACCTTTTGCCCCGCTTTCTAGTGGATATGAGTGTTTGGAGGGGTATGATTGAGATTGTTAAGAGTGTTTAGAGACATGGAAAGGGTTATGAGAGATTAGTTTCCTTGGCCCTTGGCCCAAGGGTTGTTATAGTCCTGACCCTACCATTGCCCTTTCCCTGTCTCTAAACTCTATACTATTTTTTTGGTTTTCTCCACCACCCTCGAAAACAAGGAAGGGGGAAGTAAGTTTCATAGCAGCAGCTAAAATTTATCAAAATGCGGCAAGATCTCAGCTCATTCACAGTTTTATTGCTTAAAAATCAAATTAAACCCCCATTGGCAAAAGTGGCCGCCGTTTTGAAATGAATCGATAAAATCTCTTTAAACTTGGAGATTGTTCATATATTGAAATACCTTTCCAACGAGGTATCACTCGATCCCATTTAAAAATTTTATTGAAAATGGCGCCCTGCCGCCATCTTTGAAAACTGAGTCCAGAATTTATACTAAAAAAGTAGTATTTTAGTTATTATTAAACGTACCAAAATTTCATTACTCTCACATTTGTTAATCAAAAGTTAACAGGGGAGGGGGGGCTTTAGACGAGCACTGTATAAAAAATAATAGATATAAAAATCGGAGCGCTAACTAGTCAAAACTAGGAGAGGTACTTAAATGTAAAAACTAAATCACAAACATGTTTTGAGATTTCCACTAATATTGTCATAAAAACATGACAGCCGTTTTGGTAATGCTGAATATATTCTTAGCTGTTGGTATATTCCTAGACCTTTCAAAGGACCATGACTGTTTAGATGGAATAGGGATATATTGATAAGAAAATTAAACCTGTATGGCATTGGAGGTAGCGAATGCTCTTCGGTGGTTACAATTTTATTTAAATGATAGAGTTCAGTATGTAAATGTTGTAAGGGATGGGGTTATAGCTAGACCAGAGCCCTTAATATCACAATACGGAATTGAACAAGGAGGTATACTGAGGCTATTTAATTTTGATATCTCTGTAAATGCTTTGATTTGGTAAATTCTTCTAAAATTTTTTTAAAATATGCCAATGATACATCTTTATTAACAGGAAAAAATAGTTCTCCTGATTGTCATATTATAAATTGTTGCATGGAAGTAAATTATTTTCCTGATCTGTGGAAGATATCAATTGGTAAGCCGCTGCCAAGAATTTCTAATCCTGCAAGCTTTAATGACCTTAGAATTATTAGTATTTTACCTGTCCTCTCTAAGATTTATGAAAAATTATTATTTCATCAAATGTATAATAATAATAAGAGTAAAATAGTTCGTAGATAAAATGGCTCATCGTTAAATGAAAAAAAAAACTGATAGTTTATTATTGAGAATTAAGCTATCAATTATTAGAATTAAGAAACCGGAAAATTTTGAAAGTGATAAAGTGACACTGCCCCTTTCCGAACGAACAAGGATTTTAGGGGATTACATTAACAAATATTTGGACTGGTCATGCCATATTAGCACTATTTCTGGGAGACTTACTTCCATATATTATGGTATAAGACTAACACGTGAATGAGAATTCACTTAGAATATTGAATAATTCTTTGGGGTGCACAAAGCCAAATTCAGAATATATTTGTATTACAACAAAGAGTCTGACTTATGACTTACCAATGACTTATCAAAAGAATGAAGTACATGGAAACTTGTTACACGTCGTTAAAACAAAATGGTATCTTAACGGTATTTAGAATAGACATTTACGAATGTATGTTACTTTTCTTAAAAATGTTATCATAATACAAGAACCCAAAATGTAAATTACACTAAGCATCTTTCAGCGTTAAGTGCACATTATATAATATTTAAAATTATATAATTGACTTCCTGATACTTTAAAAACCATACAGACTACAACTACAACAGAAGAGGTTCAAGGGAAAAATTGAAAATTTGTTAATTGACTTGGAACCATATAGTGTGGATAGGTTTTTAGATTATGTAAGGTTAAATGTTGTGTTGCTTTTGCAATTTAATTTTATGATTCAATAATGAATTTGAACTTAACATAAGTGCTTTAATAATGTAACGTGTTAAGTACAAGATTGTATATACAAATATAACTATTATTATTATTATAATGATTATTTGAGTAAAAATAATTAGTTTAGAAATTGAATACAGAATACAGGTATTAAGAATTTCTATTACGTTAGGAACAGGTTTACGTACAATTTCACTAAATTGCCTCCCTCGACATCTAAAGATACTTTTTCAACATCCACAAACTGTGTTCACACTCAAAATATTTCCAGCAAATTAATAGGTATGTTAGCATCTGTTGTTAATTTATCTAACTGCAAAGATTTTATTGTTAATAATTACAATAAATGAGTTCTCATATAGTCGAATTTGGTATGTTTTTTAATATAAAAATATCTACCTTGAGTTTAATTTCATTTAAGATATTATTAACATACTAGTGCGGTAATAAAGGTTATTATGACATTTCAAATAGTGTCAGATCATAGTCATTATATGACAGTTGACTGGCAAATGCTTTAGAGATTAGGTCTATGCTAAATTGAATTAAATTATTTCATCGATACACATAATGCATAATTTATCCCAGACTGACATCAATAATATTTAATGTTTGATTTCATTTCAGGTGGCTTATTTCATCCAAGCGACGATAAGCAGGAAATTGCATTTCGCTATGCCGTTGAGAAAATTAACAGCGATCGGACGATACTGCCTCGTGCCAAACTGCAGGCTCAAATTGAGAAAATTCCCCCGCAGGATAGCTTCCATGCATCAAAAAAAGGTGTGTATTAGCTTTATCGTCTGTTTTAAAAAGATAGTCTAAAAGTGGTTAAAACCTTGACGTAAGTAATGGTCTGGTTGTTGAACAAAGAAACCAACTATATAACAGCTATTATGGCCTTCCTTCTGCACAATTAGCTTTTGTTTTCAGGATATTGCAAGGAAGCTATTTTGCAAACCTGCCAACATTCAAAAATTTGTATTTTGATTTTAAACCAAATGGCAATAACTTTTATTGGAGTTAATATACCCCACAAATGAAAAAACCACATGAGACACATTATTTATGAGAAAATTAATTCAAATCAGCACATAGAAAAAAGCTCGATTGTTAGAGCAAGAATTGAATAATTATGTGCAAAATTAAAAAAGGGCTGTAAAAGCAAAAATTGATTACACTTTTCCAATTATTACGATACTAGCAGTCATGAGTCAAATTTTTTGATTATGCCCTGTCAGAACTTAAATTATTGTCCTTATTGGGCTCAGAAGGAGCACTAAAAAGAACCAAAATATATAAATCTAATTTTCTTTAAACCATTCCGAATATGTGAAAATATTTTCCCGAAATACACCCATATACAGTGTGTCCGCTTAAGTTCTGCACATATGGAAAACTTCTTTAATATTAATTTTACGAAAAAAAGTAACTCTTTGTAAAAAGTTCTGCTTACTGAAAAAATAATATTAGCCTATTCAAATTTGAGATAGTATGTACAGGATGATCAAAAAGAAAAAAAATCAAAATTGACCTACGAGAAAGTCCCCTTAATTTTAATTTTAGAGCAAAATGAAATAAGAAAATGTTGATTGGCATTAAAAAATTATATCTGTTTCTAATCTTAGTAGACTATTATTTTAAAACAAACTTAAAAATTTAAATCTTAATTCATAATGGCATGTCCATTATCTTGCCACCATTTCCCACCTGAATTTGAATTTTAACTGTCAGCTATGTTATTTGTCTGAAACATCAGCTTGAATATTTAATTAGATAAATATGCCGTTGAAATTGAGTATGCAAGATAAAATTAAAATGATTTTAATTGTTGGTGAAAATTACAAAACGTATCGGGAAACTGCCGAAATTTTTAACTACAGATATCCTGATAATATGATTTCTTTTACAACAGTAGGGAACATAGTGACTAAATTTAAGACCTTTCGAAGTGTGGAAAATAACTACAATAAGAAACGTAGACCAAGGGTCGCAAATAATGAAACTATGAACCAAGTAATGTTGTCTGTAGTAGAAAATTTAAACCCAGCCATAAATAAGTGCCTTTTGAAAGGGTACAGCTCCTGATTACGTACTAATTTCAATAGCTTAGGTTAGCTATTTTCAACAAAATAACAAATATAAAATAATAGGTAAGTATCTATATTTTAATCATGTAATTAAATAGCTATTAATATTTATACAAAAATACTAATCTACAATATTATAATATCATCTATGCCTAAACTAATTATTAAGGGCCTTACATTACTATTAATTATGTTATTATATTGGTATATTAGGTAGGTTAATGGCAAATTGCAGGTGTTCAATATAAAGCAGAGTCTTTTCATCTTAGTTCTTTAGTGGTTTGGTGTTTGTCAAGCTATGCGTAAAGGTATTTTCGTGTGTGTTATCGAGCATCCAAAATCTGTGTCAGATCTGTGTGAAACTTCAGATAATATTGCTTCCAGAAGTTATGGTGTAACGAAGAAAAAACATTTATCACTTGATGCCAAAAACATCATAAAGAACGTTTACTGTACTCTTTTAGAAAAAGGGTATGACCGGAGTGCCAGTTTTAGTGGAACGAGTATTTTGACTAAGCTTGCATTAACGACACTAAAAGATATAATGAACAAACCCATCCATCCAATAATTAATAGTAACGTAAGGCCCTTAATAATTAGTTTAGGCATAGATGAAGACGATAGTGATAGTAAAACAGAGCTAAATATAGAGTAGGATAAGTTAAATATTGTATTAATATAATATTGTAGATTAGTATTTTTGTATAAATATATAGCTATTTAATTACAAGATTAAAATAAAGATACTTACCTATTATTTTATATTTGTTGTTTTGTTGAAAATAGCTAACCTAAACTATTGGAATTAGTAGGTAATCAGGACCTGTACCCTTTCAAAAGATCCAGTGTCAACACAATAGATATTTGGCAGGCAAGTCATTTATGGTTGGGATTACGACTGAGGGTTGTCATTTAAATTTTATTGCGGTTGAGAAATCAACGAATAATTGTGGAATGGAGCATACCTTGAAGCCAGGTGATTTTGAGCAACGCTTAGAATTTTGTTGTTTAATACAAGGAGAGTTAGAAGATAACCCTTTCATGACAAGAGATATAATTTTTACCGACGAAGCAACCTTTACCTCGAACGGGACTGTAAGTTCACAAAATTGTCGTTGGTGGAGTGACGTTAGTCCAAATTTCACTATACAGACACGTGATCAGTACTCATTTAAAACAAATGTGTGGTGCGGAATTTACAAAAATAGAATATTAGGACCTTTTTTTTCGAAAAAATTTAAATGGTGAACGTTAATTGAATTTTTTATAATTATTTGTTTAATTTTATTCATGGACTTCACATACCCGAAAGACTACGTATATGGTACCAACAAGATAGTGCACCATGCCACAGTACGAGGAATGGAAGACAATACTTTAATACCCTTTTTAATGAAAAAGTTATCGATAGATATTCTGACCTTTTTTGGCCTGCTAGGTCTCCGGACTTAAGCCCCCATTGTGGGGCTCCTTTAAACAGAATATATACCTACAAAGGCCATTTTAGAATGTTGACCATTTAGAGAGGGTAATTAGAGAGACAATTACAAATATAACTCCTGCCATGATTGGAAATGTTTTAAGAGAATTTTCTGCAAGAACGGCTAAATGTATTGAAATGGAGGGAGGATATGTCGAGGCAAATGTATAGTAAGGGAAAGTTAATGAATATTTTTATTTAAATTCATATTTTAATGTTTATTATTATAATTGTATTTTTCCAAAATACATTATCATGTTTCTATCAATTATTTAAATGCGTCATAAAATTAATACAAAACAGGGATAAAGAATCAAAGGTTACGTTTCGAATAAAAATGATTGATAAATGTTTATTAGCTTGAATTGCATAATAAATACAATTATTTACTATAAATCATTTCAAAAAATGATATTTTTTTGTCAATTATACTCTACTAACAGTAGAAACAGATATAATTTTGAATGCCAATCAACATTTCCTTATTCCATTTTGCTCTAAAATTAAAATTAAGGGTACTTTTCTCGTAGGTCAATTTTGATTTTTTTACTTTTTAATCATCCTGTACATTCTATCTAAAGTTTGAATAGTCTAATATTATTTTTTCAGTAAGCAGAACTTTTTATAAAGAGTTACTTTTTTTCGTAAAATTAATATTAAAAAAGTTTCCCATACTTAAGCGGACACACTGTATGTAGTGTGGGTCTGCGTTCGAACGAAATGCCTAACTTAATTGGTATAAAAGTTATGGATGCCTGACGATCTATTGCAGGACTTGGAATATGCTTATAATTTCGTATTTCTGAATTTATTTCTTTGAATTTTAGTATGATTACATATGATCCTAAGGAGCACTTTTCTATTGCTTACAATTTGGTATACGATTTTATAGGTGTTTAGAATAATAATTTAAAGAATAAAATACGTTTAGCGATTAATTTATTTTAAAACTAATATTAGAAATCGGTTTAGCATCCCTCCAAACGACCAAAGACGAATTTTCAATTAATTACCTTAACTAGTGGCCTGCAAATGATCAATTTTATTTTAATTTTATCAATTCTGTACGTCAGAAAACGCGGAATCGCTAGCTACTTAGTCCTGCTTAAAAAAAAACCATGAATTGCCCAAAAAGCTCTTAAAATTGTGGAAGCGTGCGTAAGAACACCTGCCTCACCGAGCCATCTTGGAAGACTACTTAATTGCACAAAAGGACTTTAAATCGCGGAGCCCGCGTAAAAGCCCTTGCTTCACGGAGCCATTGTGGACGACTACTCTTTCATGACCGTTGCGCCTTGCTGTCTCGTCTCTCTACCGCCGTGAGATACGATCTGACCACATCGATACACGCTTCTCAACACCTACCTATCTTGGTAACAAAAGGGGGGGGGGGGGATAAAGCGTGTTAAGGCCCGGAGAAAACCATCCCATATTAAACGGTGATAATGAAAATATAATTTTAACACCCTTTATCTAGGAAAAGTAACGTTTTTGACCACATCTTGATATGAACTTATATCTTAATAATTGAGGAATTATCTTGTGAAATATCAGACACTTATTAAAAAGCAACCTGTATATTCTAGCATTTCTTTGTGCAAGCAATGGGTCTAATAGAATTCACTTCATTGTGTCAAACATACTAAATAGAGTCCCTAATTACCTTCCAGTTTCAATTCCCTTGTGAAATCTGTTTCACACTGGACCTTATTAAATACTAATATTATTGTTAGCGATAGTCTGTTCTGGATGGTTAGGTAAATCCCACAGGGTAATTAAGGCAATTTCCGTGGTCCATTATAACGTTGGGTGATCCGAGAGAAAGGTTCTTTATTAACATAAGATGATAGATTTAAAATTTGAAACACTTTCGTATATTTTTATCTTTCAAAAGATTTTATTAGGAGGGCACCCAAAATTGGATCAGACATAATTTTTATTCATTAAGGTTATGATATAATTGCTTCTTCAAAGTACTGTAATGTTAAAAATATTTTTTTTATTTTTAAGTTTCAAAGCGTACCCAGGTGACCATTTTATATACATTTATATTATGTTCTTTGGTTTTATTACAGAGAAAGCTCATTTATGGCTCGTTTATATAGCAGAGGCATCTCAGAGATGCGAAGATGTCCTATTCTAGGAGAGCGCAATGTTCCTTTCCGTGTGAAAAAACATATCTATAATCGAGACATCGCCCCAAGTTTTGCAATAAGAAGAAAAGCGTTGTGCGACATAACTGATCCATTATGGTGACTAAACATGTCAAAAAGTCTTGAATATTGTCACGCCCTGCGGGTGAGACTGGGGACGTTGACCTAAGATCGGAATAAAACACTAAATTTTATATAACAATAACAAATTAATTTATTTACTGTTAGTCTGTTTCAAATAAATCATTACAATTATTTTACACTTCAATTACGTTATGGTTAAATATTACCCTTGGTTACATTTCCTTATAAGTGAGATAAACTATAGTTTCATACTTACAATAAAAGATTAACTTTGAAAATAACCATCGTGGGGCTGCTTTCGAGCGGCGTTAGTCAGTTACCTTGTCGGCCAACAACTGTCCCCCCGCCATTGATCAAATTTGACTTTATACCTTTTTAACGGTTCGTCAAGTCAGCACTCTTTTTACTAGGTATCTTTTAATCTAATTTTAGGTAAACGATGTACTACGGTCAATGCATAGGTCGAGCACCTCTGTTTCCTGCTGACTTGCTGAATCGGCTTGATTGGCGTGTTTATACATTTAGTAATAAATGATGGGAAGTTGATTTCTTTACTGAGTGTTTCTTTACTAAAGTGGATTTATGAAATATTGATTTAGGTTTTGAATTATTTTGAGAAAATATTATTTTTGATTATTCCCTTTGTGACAATATTGCAAATATTTCAAAAACTACTGAATGTATTTTTTTGAAAATCTTCACGAGTTAAGAGTTAAGAACCTGTTCATCATCAATCATTCCAAGGTGTGCCGTTTTTAAATATTTCGACTTGCCATTTGTCAAGACAATATAATCAGTAGTTTTTGAAATACCTATTATTCCAGACTTTTTCGACACTGTAGGTATAACTTAAGCAGCACTTTTGTTTTAATACCCTTTGATCTAGGTTAAAAAAAAATACAGCAAATGTGCATGTTACTTATTTAGTTCGACATTTCAATTGACCAAATTTTAAGGAAAAAACTTTTATATACCAGGTGGTGCATGGCCTATTGAATATAGGAAATTCTGTATGAATTATGAGGTGGCTACATATTGGCCCGCCTGCACAATTAAGAGAAAAATTGTATCATATTTTTTTGAAGAGGCCGATATAGTAAATCCATGTACCATGTTTGAATAAATTTTCATAAGTCAATCCTAAGTTAATCAATTAAATGAGATGGCAAAATTACGAAATTTTCATAGTTTAGGTAAAACAGCAAACACCAGGCAATAATTTCTATGACGCTATTTTCAAAAATTGGCATAAAGCTGGACATAACGAATAAAGATTATTTCACATTAAAAACACATTTACGTTTCACCAATCCAGCATTCACACATTCAAAATAAAAGACGCCATAATGGTTTTCTTACTAAGCCTTTAATTTAACATAACATTCCAAAGACTACAGATTATCACAAAAACATTAATTAATTAAATGTTCAAACAACCCTCCATTAACAGCTAAACAATATTCTAACCGATCATCAAATTCGTTTCTGAGTTGATATTAAAAAATTCTGTCACATTCTAACGAAACGCAATTTTTTAGCTGGTCTAGATTTTGAAATTTTACATCTTTATAAATAAAATTTTTTAAGTGACCACACAGAAAGACTCTCAAGTCACATAAAAATTTTTACACGCAGGACATGTTTTCACGCGTAATATTTTCATAGACTTTCAATTATATAACGGTATTTCAGAATATAACCAGTTAAATTCGATTTTTATTTTAAATTGTGTGTTTCTTCGTCCATATACAATAGTTTAAATAGTATCTCCAGACGGCGGCTTTAATTGCAATTGACTTTGATTTTCAACACGTTTTCTTCTCATATGTCTCTTATTTTATACGAACATCTTTATGAACAATCTCAAGAAAGTTTCTCCCTGAGGACGGAAATGAAATAAATATTTTCCGAAAACATGGAATAACTTTAAATGGTATTCTTTCATTTGCTGCACTCCCAATATTCGCTAGTCTATACATATTTATATGTGAAATTATATTAATCCCTAAAAATAACTTGTTTCTGTAAAACCAAGGTCAGTTAAAATATCCTAGTTCGCAATTTACAATTTTCCACACAAGGAAATATTTTTCATAAAATTCTGAGAAGCAAATTCAGAATTCGGCTAAATCAATAGCGAAATTTATCCAGGAAATCTTTAATCTCCAGACATCTGAAATATAACTGTAAAAATTAAACCATTTTTTCAATAACGTCAGTTGTTCTTTATAAGACAGGAGAAGAAGATAAGCCAGTAATAAAAATGAATTAAATTTTGTTTGAAATTTATGTGCCCCCATTTATTTTAAAAGTGTCAAAAGGGCTTTGAGAAATTGCCCTTTTTCGTTTTTGCAGCTTTTCAGCATTTAATAAAAAATTTATTTTTCGTTTCTCAACGATCTTTTATAATAAGTCAATCCTTGTTATATCCTAAATGGTCTAATCGGGGATATTTCAAGAATGCGAGTTATTTGGATGACGCCTAAGGGCTTTTCATAAGGATTAGCTCGCAAAAAAAGGGCATGTGAAGAGTGTTTTATATTTTGTGACAAAAAACAGGGTTGTTTTTAAATGGGACGTAAAAATGTTTACCTTTTCTTTTTCGGGTTTATTAATATTATGCCAAGCATATTATTTAACAGACTTGAAAGGGAGGATAGACCTAATCCTATAGGCGGGTTTATTTTTTGTTGCTTTACAAAAGAAAAGTAAAATTTAAAATTGAAGAGATAGTCCATACTGTCAGTGGAGTCAAAGTAATGTAAATGAAGCAATGCAGCCTTCGTCCACAGTTTTAATAATGGTAAAAACAAATGAATAGTTTGCTACATGTTTCTAACGCTTAAGCGTTCATTCTCGGGGGATACTAAAAAGGATAGTACCGGGTGTCCCACTAAGAATGGTTGTCGGCCGTATCTCAGAAAGTGTTGGTCGTATGGTTTGCGGGAAAAAAATATATTGGGTAGACTGGTCATGAGAAATTGCTGGAAATTATTTTCAAGTTTGTCAGACTGGCGCTAGAGGGCGCAACAGTAACGGTAAATATAAATCCCGAAGTTTCCTTAAAAGTCGCCTAGGTAAGGTATCCCGAAAATAACATTTTTGTATATTTGGAAGATTTATTAATAAAATTCACCTATAGAACGTGTTCGTCACTTTCCAAATAAAGTGGCGGGGGAAGGTTGAACATTTTTTGTAATATATACTGATAACTCCGGTCTGGCTTGACATAAATTAGTAGACTTAGTTTTGTTAGAAAGGGCTTGTTTCACTCTATATATCGTCTTATGAACTACGGCAATATGTGTTTTACACTAGGCGCTAGGGGGCGCTGTCTTACAACTTCACAAACATTGCGCGTTTTATCCATTATTGTAAATATAATAGTATATTCAATTTTACCTGATTACCAGGATGATTAAAAGTCTAAGAAGTCAGCGAAAACCGCAAGTTAATATCAATTTTCAGTCCGGAGATATCAACACTAATAATAATAATTACGGAACATTATGATTTTATTTTCAAGTTGCCATTGTAAAGGTTTTTTTAAGAGTCAAATAGGCCTTGGAACTGTGCACGCGTGTCACCTTTTATCATTACGTCAAAACTTTTGACGTGCCAACAGTGTTGTGTCGTATTTGATTTTCAAAATGCCTCTGTTACTTGAAGAAGCGGTTGACATCATTGCGGTGTATTTTGAATGTTTGAGAGTACTGGAAGTATTCGTCGCCCTGTATATCGCAGACGCCGCCAAGGTCAAACCGAGGAAAACAATGTAAATGTTTCGCATATGTGGAATTTAATGCACAAATTAGTATTAGATTAATTGTTAGAGACTTGGGCGTTACTCGCTCTACTGTGCATATGATTTAATTAGAAGAAAGGTAAGTAATTATATCTATATGTTATAACTCTTAAATAGTTTAGAATAATGCCAATATTTCTCTTAATAGTTTTCAAGTCAATGTAATAAGTATTTTGTTTTTCTTTAGGCTACATCCCTACCATATTGTGCTCCACCAGGCTTTGACCCCGCAAGATTATGATAGAAGATTGGATCATTGCTATTGGTTGCTCAATATGATATTGAAAGATAGAAATCTCCTCTCCAGAATCTTGTGGACTGATGAAGCTACTTTCCGTAGTAATGAAGGAGTAAACCGCCATAATATGCATTATTGGTCGCAGGATAATCCCCATTGGATGCGGGAGGTGCAGCATCAAGGAAGATGGAGTGCCAATGTCTGGTGCTGCATTTTGGGTGCCAGAATAATTGGATCGTTTGTATTTAATTAGTCGCTTACTGGGCAAAGATATTTACATTTTTCAAATTACGATCTCCCAATTCTTCTCGAAGATGTGCCCTTGGATATTCGCAGAACTATGGTTTTTCAACACGATGGATGTCCTGCACATTTTGCGGCAAAAATTAGTCAATTTCTTGGCGACACATTTCCTGCAAGGTGGGTCGGAAGAGGGAATATATTTTCGTGGCCTGCCAGGTAATATTATAGGATATATTGTGAAACTGTTAATGAAAGTGGTAGTTTCTATTTTAGATCACCTGCCTTAACATGCCTAGATTTTTATCTACGGGGGAGATTTGATTTGTGCTGCTATAAATGATCTTGTTTTCGTTACCAGACCCACCACAAGGGAAAACGTGATAGAAAGGATAATGGAGAGCAGCCGCCGTATTCCTATGGCAGAGGTGGAAACTGCAGTATTATTAACCAGGGAGAAATTGTAGTCGTGTACACAGAACCATGGGCGACAATTTGAACATTTAGGACGCCACTGAGAATTATTGTCGTAACGATATATTTGCTTGAAACATACGTACCTTCATATTGTGTTTTTCCAAGGCCTATTTGACTCTTAAAAAAACCTTTACAATGGCAACTTGAAAATAAAATCATAATGTTCCGTAATTATGATTATTGTTGTTGATATCTCCGGATTGAAAATAGGTATTAACTTGCGGTTTTCGCTGACTTCTTATACTTTTAATCATCCTTGTAATCAGGTAAAATTGAATATACTATTATATTTACAATTATGGAACAAACGTGCAATGTTTGTGAAGTTGTAAGACAGCGCCCCCTAGCGCCTGGTGTAAAACACATATTGTCGTAGTTCATAAGGTGATATATAGAGTGAGAAAGGCCCTTTTTAACAAAACTAAGTTTATTAAATTATGTTAAGCCAGACCGGAGTTATCAGCATTTATTACAAATAATGTTCAACCTTCCCCCAGCACTTTATTTGAAAAGTGACGAACACGTTCTATAGGTGAATTTTATTAATAAATCTTCGAAATATACAAAAATGTTATTTTTGGGATACCTTAACAAGGCGACTTTTGAGGAAACTTCGTGATTCATATTTACCGTTACTGTTGCGCCCTCTAGCGGCAGTCTGAGAAACTTGAAAATAATTTCCAGCAATTTCTCATGACAATTTTACCTAATATATTTTTGTTCCGCAAGCCATACGACTAACACTTTTTGAGATACGGCCGACAGCCATTCTTAGTGGGACACCCGGTACAAAGTTAGGAACGACCAATAAATATAAAGTAAAAGTTTAAGTGGGACTTATCTAACATCGAGTTGAGCGAAACTGTTAATGTAAGTTGCCTCAAATTAATGAGTACAACTTAACAGAATAAGAAATGTGAAATTGAAGACCTAGTGTACTTACTAGTCATATTAACATTATTTGAATGAAGATTCGAATATAAGTCAAGTATTAATTATAAATGTAAAATCTTAATTTGTAGAGAAAATTTATAGATAAAAGATAATAAAACGAAGAGGAGAAAGGCTTTTTATTTAAAAAAGCTTTTTAAATTTTTATATGACGATTAAGGAATATTAGCATTTAAAAAGAATATAGAAGAAAATAGTTGAAAAATAATAAAAACATTGTAAAACTTTGAACAGTTCCTGGATGCAACGGAAATATCTAGAGGAGCTAGAAAATATTGAGAAGAGATAGGAAAAGGTAAGTATTGTGTACAGGAGACTAAGTAATAATTATAATTTACCCAGGTTCAAAGCATTGAAAAAATTAGTGCTGCTATGAGTGATTTGGTCGTTAACACAATCTATATTTGGATTTTTAATAATTTTATTTATTGCCATTATTTCAAGAAGGTCTAATTTACTGATTTTGTTGCAAGAATGGAACAATTTAGTGTTTGTATCTTAGTTAAAATTATGTTTATTTGTAGATACACGTCTAGAAAAATTGAATTTGGTTTTAGAAGGGGACAAGTTAAGGTTAGAAGCTCTTACTATCTCTTTACAATGTTCATTGATATGAATTTTGAATTTTTTCCCTGTTTGTCCAACATAAGAGATAGAACAACCCATGGTCAAACAACTCACCTCATATACACCAGACCTATCTGAAGAGGGGATATGGTTCTTAGAATTAAAAATAAGTGAGCCTAATGAGTGTTTAGTATTAAAACTTATATTTAAACCAAAGAACTGAAAAATGTTGTTTAATTTACATGAGATGGGGCCCCAGAAAGAGAGGGAATAAAACTTCATGTTTGTTGATTCTTTTTATATAAGCTGTTTGTTAATGTGTTTATTTAGATGTTTGTAATAAATTTTATTAATTCATCTTTTGGGGTAGCCATTATTAGTACCAATCTGGTTTATTATGGTTAATTCTGATTTGAATTTACTTTGGTTGAGGAGTATGGAGAAGAGACGTGAGAATAATGAGTGAAAAGTTGCAAACTTTTGAGTGTGTAGATTGTTAGAAGATAATGGAATTATAGAGTCAGTGTTGGTGGGTTTACGACATATTATGCTAAATTCTGTATTATTGTTAGATCTGGGAAGTGTCAAATCCAGGAAAGAAAGGAAATTGTTTATTTCCAGTTCGGTAGTGAATGTAATAAATGGGTGTAGGGAATTAAGAAAAACAGTGAAATCCTGTTGGGTACCGTTAAAGATAGCAAGAATGTCGTCCACAATATATTTTAATGACTATAATGTGAGAAAAAAAGGGTTCATTTTAATTTTAGATTCAAGATTTTACATTAAGAGATCAGCCAAGAGGGAAGAAAGGGCAGATCCCATAGCCAAACATGAGTTTTGTTTAAAAAATGTATTGTTAAAGAGAAAAAAGTTTTGTTCAAGTATTAAATTGACCAAAAGGCAAATATTATCTATACGGATATCAGGTAGATTGGTAAGGAGTAAATAAATAAAAATAAACACAAATTAATAACTAATGTGAAATTTGTTTGTATTGTTTCTATAAAGTACAAGCTTACTTTAAAAAGCCACATAGATAATTAGACATAGATAAAATTTACAAAATATAATATCATAATCACACATCTAAAATTTAGAAACTGATGTACTTCGATTAACAAAATCATAGTATTCAGTAAGTAAGTGAGTAAGTAGACAGCTTATGATTTAGGAAATTTCTCGATCACAAATTTAATTTTTTTTCTTTTTTTCGTAATGCCTTAACCCTTCCGGATTTTGACAATTAGCGCGGCAATTCTTAATTTATTAACGGAAGGGATTTGTTGAGCTGAGAGCGAATCTGTCTCCAAAGTTTTTAAACCAGGAGTAGCGTCGTTCGAGTACTGAATGAAATAGTCTGTATTTGTTTGTGACTCAACATCTATATATCCAAGATATTTTAGTTTGCGGTTTGTGTGTAATTTAATATGGAGTAATTCTAACATGCATTTAATTTATGAACAAGCATAATTCCATTCTCTGAAAATTAGAAGCATTTATGCTGAGAGATTTCCAAATAGAAATTTACCGGATCGAGAAACATTTGCAAGGATTGATCATAGCTTAAGAAGAACAGAAAAATTGGAGAATTAAAGAAAATGTGAAGCATTTCTCTTAATAAAAATTTGAAAGTCAGTATAAAAATTGCTCGTAAAATAAGTATTGTTCTAATTACCTTTATTTCATCAAATGTTCAAAATGATCACCTTAAACTTCAATACGCTTTCTTGTTTGAAGAATTTTAAGTCGATATACTTGGAATAACATTGCAGGATCGTTTTGTACTTGTTCGTTGGATTATCCCTAGAATAAGCTCTTCTCTGGTATTTACTGGAGTTGAGAGAGCAAGTTCTTTTAGATAACTACCAAAAAGGAATCCATGGGATTTAGGTCTGGAGATCGAGGTGGCGACAGAATAGGTCCACCGCGATCTATAGAACAATTATTAAAATTGTCAGACAAATCACGACGCAGTACGTTGCTAAAATGTGACAGCGAAGCATCGTGCATAAAACGTGCTCTGACTTTCAAGGTTACATTTTCCAATAAATCATTTAAATTATGTTGTAAGAATTGCAAATCAAAGCGCCATTATTTTGTCTTTAAACAGTCAAATTAAACACATTCTAATTCTTAGTTCTCATTGATCCGTGCCCACACATTAATCATAAACCATTGTTGATGCTTGCTCCGTCTAATTGCATGGCAATTTTCTTCATAGATTCATCCTGTAGATTATGAAACTTATTACGCTCCCGTAAAGCCAGCCTCGTCGGTAAACAAAACAGTTCCGGTCAAATTAGGATTTTCTCTAAAATGTTGTAAAAAAGAGTTTGCATAATTTAATCTTGTAGAATAATCATCTAATGGTATTTCCAAGAATACCAGCCCAAACATTAATATTTGTGACGGTTGTGTATGATCTTCTCTAAAAATATTTTTTGTCACTTCAAAAGCGACAATTTTGTTTATTTACATTATCATTTAGAGAAGATGTACATTCATAGATGAAACAAATATTACGCAGAATATTAGTCCATAGTCACACCCATCCAAATATACCTCGCTTCAAAAAATCCATCAAATATTTTCAAATGACACGACCTCAAAATTAATGGAGAAGTTCGTAAAGGGTGTTTCAATAGTTGACTGGTTTATTTGCTTTCATTTTCCAGTAAGTTACGTATTACGCGCAGTTCTGTTATAAATTTAGTTAAGATACACAAAATTGTACAGGTGGCGAAGCGTATCCTTACTAATTTATTAGGTATAGTTTGTCGCCTTTAAATATACCGACAATTTAACGCTTCCATTGACTTTGATTAAACAAGGAATTGTATTGAGAGGATAAGGTTCGATGAACTGAAATAATAATTGATTGGGAGTACGAATTATCTCGTTGATATTTGCATAAGGAAAGTTAAGCCAAATGACTGCTCTAAATTATAGCAAGGGGTTTGTATAGGGTTAATGTAAGTTAGATTACTCAGGATTATACCAACATAAGGTTGATTCAGGTCAGTTTATTCAGTTGAAAATTGATTCTTAAAATGTATCCAGAGGCAGCTCTTTTAATGATCGGTTTTGAGTAGAGGGACACTTTTACCGGTGGTTCTTTCTTCTGAAAAAATATTGGAGAATCACCATTGTCAGCGTTCTCAGAGCAGTTTCATGAAGAAACTCTGTTACACAATTTTTGTTTTTAATGTATATATCTTGCTGAAATTATATCTTGCACTACTACACAGCGAATATAGTGGGATTTATATTATATTATAATAACAATTTCTAATACTGATGCTTTCATGAATTTTTCTTCTTATCTGTAGCCACAGAACCTCTTAACTAATAATCTTTCATTCTATAACAAAAAATCTTTTTAGAGAAAGTATAAAACTTGAAATTCAAATGTATATTAAATGATATTAATTAAGTTGTTTTCCTCTTTCTCCTATATTTAAAATAAAATTATATGTATATTATAATACAAATACGTAATGTGATAGATCGTCTTATTGTACAATTTTTGCGAAATGAAGTGGATGAAATTCGCATCCTAGAACGCAATGAAGGAAGTTTGTATTTTCAGTAAGATGGAGCTCTTCCAACTACGCATTACCGGTTTGAGATTGGCTTAGCTAACGGTTTCCTGGCAAATGGATTAACGGACGAGGTGCAATAGAGTGGCCAGCAAGATCTCCCTACTTGACTCCTCTTGATTTTTCCTTTGAGATCACTTGAGAACTAAAGTTTATAGAAAGTATTAAAGACCTTAAAAATAGAAAAGCACTGCACATACAGGAGCATTACCAGAGAAACTTTTTCCGATGTCCAAGCCGAGAAGAATTGACTTTATTATTGTCTTGCCAATAACGGCGCATATCTTAAACACTTAATAAAATAGTTTGTTTAAACTAAATAAACTAGTTGCATTTCCATAACATTTTTCCACCTAACTCGCAAACGGATAACCCGATTTTACTTCTCTTTGCAGCGATGTATTACCCGATAGGTACTGCCAATTAATGTTTCAAATGAGGTTGGTCGGAGGTATGAGTAGAATTTAATAGTAAAATTGTTTGAGTAGTGTAATTAAACTTCCCCCTCGATATTAAAATCGACTTGTTTTTTGTCAAATCTTATTTCCCTGAGAGAGAAAGTGGTGACAATCGGTTTTAACGTTACAATAACGACAGCTGACTTAGTGCATAATCATGGAATAGATGAACGCAAGATACAGAGGAGAGAAATAATTACCAATGCGCGCAAGCGAAAAGCTGAAGCAGATTTAACAGAAAAACCTGCTAAGATTATACGACGGGCTATTGCTATAAACTCTTCAAATGCTGTGACAATCTCACACATTAAGGCTGTTCGAAAAAATATTCACAACTGTCGTCGATAATTGCTACCAAGTTCATTACTAAAATCGATTGAAGAAGTTCATAGTGCAGTGACTGCTTATTCTCTTATAACGAACATAGGTGAAGATTTTATGTTTATAATTAATCTTGAACATAATATAATTATTTTTTCATGCGAAACAAACATTCGTGCATTATGTGAAATGGAAAAATTGTATATGGACGAAACATTTTCATACTGTACCAAATATTTTTGCCAATTATTTACTATAAATAGGCTAGAAAATGGACATTATATACCGTTAGTATATTGTTTCTTAAGTGATCAAACAGCGGCCACATACCAAAATCTATTTTTTCTGGTAAAATCAAGAATATTTGAATTTTTCAGATTGTCGTTACATCATGTAGAAGTCTTTGTAGATTTCGAACAAGCAATTGATCTCTCATTGCTAAGTATTTTTCCACAAGTTAAAATTAGTGGCTGCTGTTTTCACTTACATTAAAGTTGGTTTAAAAAAATGCAATGTGTGTGTGGTTCACGAATTTAAAATATAAAAATTCAGATATTGGAAAATGGCTGAGACATACATTTGGCTTAACATATTTAGTTTTAGGAGAAGTAGAGGACTGTTTCGTATTTGATTTAATGAGTTATAAGTCAAATAATGACATTCTTGATAAATACGCTGATTACCTTTTAGAGGTGTACATTATTCAAAGTACCCAATTTCCACCGACAATAGGGCTAAACGAAAATTCATCAATTATTATGACTACAAATGCTTGCGAATTTTTCCATTCTAGGTTTAATTCTTCTTTTTATGCGCCTAATCCGTATATACAGGGTGTTATGGAAATGACTTATTATATTTTAAGGGGCCACTCCTGAGGTGGTCTAGAGTTACACTTGATAGTTTTTTTTTCTAAAATCGGAAGTATTTTGAATTTTGTAAAATACCTTAAAACCGGACTATGTGCGCCTTCCATGATAGTTCAATGCCCCTGAACACATGTGTTTTTGACAAGACAAACTGCTGGAATGGTAATTGTTTAGTTTAGTGCAATTAATGTTGAATTTTGTGCTAAAATTTCGTATATAGACTAATTGAGGGTAGCTGATCACAATTTTCCTTTTGCGTTTTTACGGCAAATGCACTGGTTTTGAGAAAAAAAATGTTAAAGTTTTTCACTTACAGGTTAGGGTATTCTTTTTGAGGTTTGTTTATTTCGATATCTTTGGGTGTCGCGTTTCACTTTCCTTTCAATTTCCTAGATTTTATGGTTTTCCCTTCAAAATATGTGATAAAACTTTCACCAAACTATCTGTTCATAAAATCAGAACAACATTTTAGCAAAAAAACAATGGAAAAGGCACAAATTTAATTAAATTCGTTGTTGCCAGATTGTTCTTCTTTTTCTTGTAATTATTAATGGCTTCCATCCAGGAGAATGATATGCTAGCTCGAGCCAATAGGATTCATTCAATTAATAAAAATGAATTGAAAACTATAGGCAATTTATAATACACTAACAATCTGACAACATGGGTGCAGTTTGCTCCTTGTACCGTGCAGTTTGCTTCTGCTCTTTTGGCCAGCTGTCAGTGAGCTGTCTCCCGTCTTTTTCCAGATAACGTAGAGTTTTCTGTTCGCTTACAAGTTATCCCGTTTTTCAGAGTTTCCTTGTGGCATATTTCGTTTATTTCAACTCAGAAGTGTATACTATGACTCCGACAAGTAATATTTTATTGGAAATAACAACATTTTAGGATTACATGCAAAATAACATACCGGTGAGTTAGAAAAACTTTAACATTTTTTTTCTCAAAACCAGTGCATTTGCCGCCTAAACGCAAAAGGAAAATTGTGATCAGCTACCCTTAATTAGCCTATATACGAAATTTTAGCGAAAAATTCAACATTTGCACTAAAGTAAACAATTACCCAAATCAGCTGTTTGGGTCATTGGCGCGTAGGTGTTTTGGACCTAAATTTTTGAAGGCATTTTTCTCGAATTTCTAGCTTCGAGCGCTATTTATAGCAATTTTTCCCCAATTCGTCTCGACCTATATATTTACGGGTTAAAAAATAATAAGTCATTTCCATAACACCCTGTATATATATCCTTATGGAAAACTTAAAAGAATTCCAAACAGACGCTTGTATCAAAATGAAAAGTATTCACACAATGGCAAAAATTAAAGACAAAAATGTAAAAAATAAGTTGGCATTTAAAAAAAAATGGTATAAAACTTCGAATTGGACATATTCTCTAGGTAAGATTTTGTAAAAACGGTAAAAACGGTAAAAACGGTAGCATATCATTCCTGTAGTAGCAATAAGTAATTTTCAGATTTTGTGTAAAGTATGTTGTAATATGTAAATATTATAAGGTATTTATGTTTGTGATGAAATTTAATTCTGAAATAAAAACCGAAACATACACACCATACATTGCATTTTCATTTCATAAATGATCCAAAACACAAAAGATCATAAAAAAATTAAAATGGCTAAAAAATTAAAATGTTATAATATTAGACTGTTGGGGCCGAAAATGCCTATAATTAAAACATGTCCCTTCCATCCCGGAGCCGAAAGTTCCTTTCAAAATCTGGTTGCTACCTGGCCGGTGCCGAAATTGTCTAAGCCCTACAGAATATAATTACGTAGATAACTAACCTACTATCGATAAATGCAAAAACAAAAATATTTCCTTCATAGTCACAAGATAAGATTACCACCTGAAAGCTTCAAGTACCTTCAACCATCGATTGTACGGATGTTACCCATTATATAATTATCTCCAACAATGTTCATCGGATGAACTTGAAACTATATCTATATTGTTTCGAAAATCTCGCAAAACTAGTCTCTTAATTAAGTGATTGCTTCGAAATATAAACATAAAATAATTTGATATGATTTTTATGTTTAGTTTTGTAGAAAATACTATTATTATTTAACTTGAAGAAGTAGTCCATTCTTAGGGTGGAGAGGAATCGAACCTATTTAAACAAATTAAGTCAAATAAGTTTAAAGCTGGACCTGACGTACACGCGAACTGCGCAGACGTAAAGCTTTCGCAAAACGCCTCATACTGGGGGCATTTCTGTAATAGGATTTAAGCAGTATATTGGTCCGAATCACTGAAAGCTTTTCCATATTTATATTTCACGGTCGCTAAACTCTCTCTTGTATATACAAGGTGTTTCATTAATAATGCAAAAAATTAAGTATGAGTTTTCCTGCATAAAAATATGAAAAAAAGTTTCTATAAAATTATGCCCTGAGATACTGCTTTATTTCGGAGATGCAGGGTTAGTTTAGGTTAGTTCAGGGTTAAAGTTTTATTTTTATTTTTGCTTTTTTTAAATAATTTTTTTAATTATGTCGATATATGAACTAAAATTAGTATCTAGGGGTTTTTTGAATTGCAAAATTCGAGTTTGATGTTAGAATGACTCCTACTTGTAGGGGCGCCACCTACATGTCTTTTTACTTTTTTGAGGAGTCATAACTTTTTTACGGGCTTGTATTATTACATTTTGAAGCATATTTTCTATAAATTTTACGCGAAAAAAGCATATTTGGTAGAAGTCGCTACGCGCAACCTTTCTCAAGAGAAAGAGTAATAAAAGTGACATTTATTTGCATATAGCTAGGCCCATATCAGAGTTTTATTAAATTTCATTTCATCTCCTAATCAAAGTCGAAATCAAAAAAATAATCAAAAGGTACTTCGCATTAGCCATTAAATTGCCTACATCATACTGTTGTCAAAAGAGAAAACGGCAGTGGCGTACATATTTCTTGTTCCGCTTAAACATTGTAACAGCCTGTATCCCCAAAACAAAGCATTTCCGGATATAGGTTTATAGGAACATTTTTCATATTTCTAAGCAAGAAAACCCATCCTAAATTTTTTCGTAATATTATTAAAACACCCTATATAATATGTGGTCAAACAACTAGGTAGAATTATCTTTTATATTTTTTCGGTCGAACTACCAAGTCGTTAAACTTGAGTCGACCCTGAAGATTCTATTTTAAAAATACCATAAAGAGTCTAATCGTACTGTAAAATCAAGATAGGTGCATGGTTCTTTGGTTTAGTTAATATAGGTCGAATAAGCGTCACCATGTATATATTGAGCTAAACATAGTTACAACTAAGATTTCTTCTATAATCCAAGTGAATCGCTTATTTGAGAAACCCAATATATCCAAAAATCATGTTTTGAGGAAATTCATTCGTTCAACATTCTTCGATATGTCGCGCTTCATTACTACGAAATCTCGATCGCAGGTTATATAAGAATACCCTCAAATGGAAAAATATTTATTAACTCGTTGCTGCACGCATATAATATAAGGTTTTTCCAGGCTCAAGTGGCACGAGAAATGAACGTTTTAGATATACAAATTTTTTTGTCTATAAATAATTCTTATAGGTAAAATATGCTTTTTAGTATATTTTATGTTATTATTGAACTGTCAAATTGACAGATATATGTGTGGTACACATTTGGTACCATTGTGCAGACAGGGTTTTTTTTTAATTTTGGATAAAAAAGAAACTGAAATCAAGAAAGTACTTATTTATTTCAAAGTAAAAAAAAAATAATAAGAAAATAACAAAAGTTTGGTAATAAATACTTGGACAGAGAGATTGTGACAACATAATTCCTATAAATAAAATAGGAACCATATAGCGTGATTTATGACTGATTGTGAAACTCTTGGAAACAGTTTTTGTTTTTACCAAGACAGAGTGGAACTGCACAAACGCTACAGCTCCATTCCGATTATACTTGTTGATCGCGAGTACTACATCTGGCACTCTTCTTCTTGTGGATCTGATAGGTTGATGGGATGACGAAGTACGTCTTATTTCTTCCGACACCTTTCGTGATTTTTTGGCTGGACGTTCAGCTCCAGTTTGGGTTCTGGCTTTCAATTCTACAAATTTTTTGGCAATGACCATCGATTACTCGCCTACTAAAGTTTCTTAATGAAAGGGTAGGCAATCCTTTGCACTTATAAAGCGTGAAGGCATTAACAATACAGCAATCTAAGAAGTGAAAAAATATTCTCATCCACCATTTTTTACTTTTTCTGTCTGTACGTTGATTTCATTTGATCAAAGCGATCGACAAAATTCATATTTTTATTATAATCGATCGGTGCTGAAGGGCACGGAACGTTTAGAAGTGTACCGTCCTTTTGCTTTCTTTTTACTGCAGCTGTTTCCTTCGGATCATGGAAATTCGAAAGTAAGTGGACGGATCGTTTATCTTTCCATTTTGGTAGGCTTATTCCATCATTACTTACTTGGAAGTCGTAATCACCCTGTTTCATGTTTCGATCATCTTTCATTTTTGGTAGGTATTTTCTATTGGCTTGGACAGTACCGCAAGAATTATCTCATTTTCTTTTAATTTATGTTGAAAAATATAAGAGTTAAAATAATTGTCAAAGTAAAGATTATGATTTTTTTTTGCAAATTTTCTGTGAGGCGCAACACTACTTTTTTACCCAAGGCGTGTTCAATATAATCATTACTTTTGCCAGTATATAAATCAAAGTCATAAAGATTTGCTTCTGAATCTGCCAAAGTCCAAATTTTATATCCACGCTTGATGGGTTTTCTTGGCATAATATATTGTTTTAGTGAGCTACGACCTTTAAATTTAACCATAGATTCATCAATGGCGATGTTGTGTTGCAAATTGTAGTGTTTTTGAAAATTCTCTTTGACTGCTGTTATAAAAGGTCCAATTTTAAAAATTCTGTCATAATTGGGATCATCCCTCCGTGGTACTTGAGAATTATCATTTAAATATATGTGACTAAGCAACCAGGTAAATCTATTTACTGGCATTAACTTTGATATGTATGGATCATTTAAATCTTCATCAGTACTCCAGTAATCCCGGTAACTCGGTAATCGTTTTATTCCCATTAGAAGATTGATACCGTGAAATACTTTGATTTCATCAATATTAGTATGTGTATACCTTTTGTTTGTTTTTGTAACTCTTGCTCCGCGTATAAATTAGATTTAAATGTAATTTCTTCAAGCATGTCTGCTCTTACAAAAAGACTAAAGAAAAAATAGGATGACATATTATCTTCGTTCATATTGGCCAGATTTTCGGAAAGTCCACTGGGTTCAGTAAAAGGACATGGGCGCTTTACAGAAAAATTGGTTGCTGACCAAGTAATATTTTTGACATTTGGTACCTGCGTTGTAATTAGTCTAGCAACAAATTCATTTGTACTCATTCCAACCAACTTGAAATCCAATGGTTCTTGGTTTCTGGAGCTCATCATAAAATCTAAAATAAAAATTTATTACACCCGAGTTGCACAGCGGTCTGCTTTCTGGATTTGTTTATTTTATAGGTTAGAACAAAATAAACAAAGAAACTTTATCATTTGCCGTTTTAAACTATCTTAGTATATGTAATAAAATACTTTGGAAATAACAAATAAAAAATGATACTTTCTGTTAACAGTTTACTGTAAGATCAAACTTAGACAACGCACACGTGGCAAATATCTACAATATACTAAAGATTTCTGCTCAAATAATACTGAAATATCGGTTTCGTTCAAACTTGTCGGTTAGATAGACTTCTTAGAATACGTTGCGACGCATGGTACATTTATTGTGTCGTTGTGCAGCAGAGAACTTACATATTTGTATGTGGTACACAGTATGTACCACAATGCAACTAGCCCGAAATTTTTTGTGGTAAAATTTTTGGACCATCGTGCAGCAAAGAGTTAACTGATTTAAAACGACCAGTTTCAACCAAAGCATCACACATTCTTAAAACACAATAATTCTTGTTTTGCCCTGGGAATACGTCTAAAAATATGTGCAAATATCAAATATTCCTTGATATATTGGTTTCAAGATGTCGGATGCATCGTCACGTAATCGAGCTGGAAAAATGGCTTTCGGCTTGGAAGATTGACGAGAGTCATATTTTTTTTCAAAAAGCACCGTGCGCAGGCTTCGGGTTAATGGAGTCCAAGTGAACTGGTGTCAGGAGGTGAAATACCTGGGGCTTATATTTGACTGAAGGCTTAAGTGAATGCTCAATTTAATTAATAGAGTAAAGTTTGCATTGCGTCAATTAGGCTCTATCTACCCCCTGCTGCACAAGCGTAGTAGACCTTCAAATTGGACGAAGGTCAACCTCTAAGCATTGGTTAAAAAAAGATGAAGCTCTATTTTTAGATAACTACACTTTGCTATCCAGTTATTGTAGATTAAATAGTGTGCACGGGGGCACAATGATTCTTGTTCATAATAAGATACTGGAGGCCCATAAATTTGTTAATGTTGATGAGTTTAGTTGTCTGATTGTTGAGAGAGAATTTGAATTCTCCATAGTATATTGTTGTAGTGATAAGTTTTATATTTTGTGTATTTATAGACCTCCCACTGGTGACGTAAACACGTTTCTTTATAGATTAGAATTTTTTTTATCCCAGCTACCTATAAGTGCCACATTAATTGTAACTGGTGATTTTAATGTTAACTTTCTTAACACTGCATCCATTGTTTGTCAGTCATTGTTGGCTCTTTTATATTCCTATAACCTAAATATGCATGTAATATTGCCTACACGCATCACTTCAAATTCATCCACACTGTTGGATTATGTGTGCAGCAACTTTGACAGCAGCAATGTTGATTGTAGTACTGTAAGTGCGGGTTTGTCTGATCACGAAGCTGTAGTTTGTAAGTTTTCCTCGATTTTAGGTAGAACTAGATCTTTAAAGCAGCGCAAAAGGTTGTTTACTGCGAAAAATTTTAAAAGGTTCTCAAGCACTTATAATTCATTTGACTGGCAACGGGTATTGACTACTGACACCCCCTTGGAAGTGTTTCACTCTCTTTTGTTAGCTAATTTTAATAAATCATTTCCCTTAAAAATAGTAAAGAGCAAACAGAAGGACCAATGGTTTTCTAGGGGGTTAAAAATTTCATCGAGAAATATGCGCTCCTTACATTATATTAGAAAGTTTGCATTGGATAATACTCAATTTCTCAAGTACTTTGGCACTTACCGCCGAATATTTAGGAAGACTCTTCATGCTGCCAGGCAACTATACTTTAAGAATCAATTGGTTAAGTCTAAAGACAAGCAAAAGAAAGCCTGGAAAAGTGATATGAGAGGGAAGGGAAGTACTGCACCTGTTCACTCCGAGTTGGACTGTAATATAATTAATGAGTTCTATTGCTCAATAGCCAATAATTTAAGTAGCGAAATTAACTCAAAGTGTCATTTTACGCAGTTTCTAAATGACATCAATGTACCACAGTCATTTTTCTTTGCGCCCACAAACAAGCATGAAATTAAAAATGTTTTTGCTGATATAAATAATAAGAATGCCTCGGGGTGGGACGAAATCTCGCTGAAAGTATTTCTTAACCTTCCTGATAATGCTTTGGAGGTTTTAGCGGATTGTATAAATCATTCCTTTAAGACGGGAACCTTTTTATCCGGTTTAAAGATCGCTACTGTTATACCTTTGTACAAGGGAGGGGATCCTGAAACTCCCTCAAATTTTAGGCCTATATCCTTGTTGCCTACTCTGGCCAAAATAATAGAAAAATTGGCCAAAACACGATTGCAGGGTTTTCTTAATGCACATAATTTACTTTGCGCAGAGCAATTTGGCTTTCGTGAATCTAAAAGTACTAATGATGCTATTTTTTCTTATTCTTTCTTAGAGGGTTGTATCTGGGTATAAATGGTGGCGAGGTGGCTGCAGCGGTTTTCTGTGATCTGTCAAAAGCATTTGACTGTGTCAACCACGGAATACTGCTGCAGAAACTGGAGAGGTATGGAATAAGGGGAAACGCCTTGAAATGGTTTGATTCGTATCTGACTGGTCGTACACAAAGGGTAAATTTTAATAAGAAGTCTTCTCAACTGCTAGAGATTCGATCTGGAGTACCGCAGGGGTCTGTTCTTGGACCATTACTTTTTTTGCTATATATTAATGACCTAACTCATATTAAGATTAGGGGTAGATTCACACTGTTCGCGGACGATTCAACCATACTTTGGATAAATAAAAGTGCCAATGAGCTTGAAGCTGATATAAACAGGGACCTGGCTAAAGTTAAGGAGTGGACAGATGCAAATTTTCTATCACTAAACATTTCCAAAACAAATATAATTACATTTAAATGTTCTGTTGGGGATATTAATATGGGGACACAGAGTTTAAACAGGGAATCGGAAAATAAGTTTTTGGGTGTATATATAGACGACAAATTAAAGTTTGAGGCACACGTCCCATATCTGAGCAAAAAACTGGCTTCCAATTGTTACGCAATTAGGGTTATATCTAAGGATTTAGACTTGGAGATAAGAAAAAGTGCATATTTTTTACTAATAGAATCTCATCTGCGGTATGGAATATGTTTCTGGGGAAGTTGTCCGAAGTACCTGTTTAATATTCTATTTGTTTTACAAAAAAGGGCAATAAAATCTATTTTTAAATTAAAAATTAAAGATTCTAGTAAACCATACTTTTTATTGCATAAAATATTGACATTACCATGTTTGTTTTTGTTAGAGACCTGTTGTCTGATATTTAGAAAATTCAGGGATGAAATTAACTCAGTGTCAGTATACAATACGCGTCAGAAATATAGTACTAACTTGCCTATTCCTACATCTAGTCAAGTCAGGGGTTCAATTGTTTGTAGTGGTAAGAAGTTGTTTAATCATCTTCCTGTGCATGTCCGGGGAATAAATGGCGAAAGAAAGTTTAGAACAGAGGTCAAAGCACTACTGGCCACTAAAGCTTACTATTCAATTGATGAATTTTTGAATGATGTCTTCTGATTTAATGATGTGATAAGTTTTTTGTGTTGTTTGCTATCTTTCCTTTAATTGTTTTTTAATTTTTCTGTCGGGCCTGTTCTGAATGACGTCGTGATTTGTTTGACCGGCACTGCATTGGGTGGGTATTATCATAAAAAGTATTATTGTTATTGAGTTGTTGTCTGTGACTGCAATTTTTTGTTACTGATATAACCGTCTTTACTTTTCCTGACACTTGCATTTTTAGTGAGAACTCTTTGGGCTTTTAATTCTTTCGTCCTCATATTTTTTTTTATATCTTTTTGTTTGTGTAATGCTGAGATTTTTAATTGTTGACGTTGTTGGTTATCATAGTATTTATAGTGTAATTGTACCTTTCTTTTGTATCATTTATTTACTGTTCCTTCTAGGCTTTGTCAACGAAAGTTTACTTTTTAGACAATAAAGCATATTTTGATTTGATTTGATTTGATCTACAAGGTATTGGTCAAGCCGGTTCTCACTTATGGTACATCTTCGTGGTGTAATATAAGCAGAACGGAGCTTAATAAGTTCCAGGTAACTCAAAACAGGGCGTTAAAAACTTCCACGGACGTACCTAGATATACACCCAACAGAGTACTTCACCGTAACTTTGAAATGCAGACATTAAACGAGTTTTTTTTTTTTAATTATTAAAAACTATTACCGACGCACAGACGTATTGACAAACCCACTATTCACAGACTCACATACGAGATCTAGACAAGACACGACATACAAACTACCAAAAGACTGGCTCCCTGTTGGTCCAAATCTAAATCCATAGTAGAGAGGCACTATATGATATATAATAGAAAAAGGCGCCAAAACTTTGCAGACAAACACTTTTAAAAGAAAACGCACGAACCAAAATTAATTAAGGCAAGAGCCGATATCAAAATTTCTATACACGACAATACCTAAACAGTACACAATAAATAACAGATGTCAAAGGATAAAATCCTGAGCTAAAAATACATTCAAGAACCCGAAAAAATAATAGTGCATAATAAATAGAAAACACTAGAGCAACCTTTTGTGATATACATATCACATCATATTATACAAAGATCATGAATGTCAAATACAGTCGACTGATGTAAATACATATTGTTGTTGTAGTACGATCATTCTGAGATTCTTCTTTTATCTCGTCCATGTTTGTAAAAAGTTCTTTGTACTTCTTAGGTGCACTATTTTTTCTGCAGCCGCAACTGTTTTGACAGTGTCATTTAATAATGGTGATTTTATTTTCACCTCAAACTCCTTACATTGACAACACGTGTCAACTTGTGGCCTTCCGAACGGTAGACCACATTTTTCCTTATGCATATTATTATTCTGTGGAAAAAAAATAATATTTTATTTCAGTGTTATACGTCACTGGTTTAAGACTTTTTTTACGTTTTGTTGGAGTTAATTCCAAATATCCAACCTCAGCAGTCGCCATGCTTACAAACTAGTTATCTGACAGAACAATGTCTGACATAATAAATTTATTTATTTGAGAAACCCAACAAATGGCATACTTGTTGGGTTTCTACAACAAACGATGGAAAACCCCTCCGACATGTGACTTTTGCATAATTGTTAAAAATACATATTTTGTACATACTGTGTCTCTCAAATAATCGATTCAAGTACTTAATATCCAACTGATTTTATTTCTACATACATAATATAAAGTCGTAATAATATATATCTTCATGGATGTTAGAAAGATTGGACATGTAGATTGCAAAAATTGAATTATTTAATATGTAAGTTCAAATACATAAATTTTAAGATACAAACTACAGAAAGTTTATATCCGGCATCTTGACTTCACAAAAATATAAATAGGATTATTTATTTGCCAAACGTTGCCCAGCCAGCATACTTATCGGGACCTAGATTTTGTATCGTAATTTTTAAGAAAACAAACAGATATATTGACATGTAAAGAAAACATATCTATCTACTTTTTGATGCAAAGTTTACTAGATTTCCCTCTGAGGATACAATAATGTTTTGAAAAGTTTATAGGAGTATAGGTACGCAAATTCTTAATTTTTTAAAATTAGATCTTTGCAACCTTTTGAGGTACTAACATAAGTATCTGCATACGAACTAATTAGAACAATATTATAATAAAATTGCATTATTTAGATTTTAGGTATTTATTTGTCCACAAAAAGTAGACCCAAATAATTAACATCAGTTGTACGAGAGATTCTTGTTTAATACTCATCCTTACTCCTTCAACCTAAGAGTGGGACTTATGTTTATAATAGATAAAACCATATACGGGGTGTTAATGAATGTCACGTAGATATTTAAGGGAGTGGTAGTGCTTGTCAAGATAGGAAAAAATACTTATAAACATGTGGTCAAAATGGCTTCGTTTTTGATACACAAATATACACTGATCAAAAGGAAAAAGGAGCCACTAACTTAATTTAATATAAATTGTTTATTGCATTAAGTAGAAACTTAAAATATGTATATGTATGTCCACCCAGTAGAGACATATAGTTTTTATAATTTTATTTTTTTTTATTTTACTATTTTTACGGTTCGTTGGCGTATCTGACGCCATCTTGAACCGGTCATCGACCGTACGGTTTTTAATCGTGCGGTCTACTGACTGGGGAGTGTGAAACGGCACCTTCATCCTACGAGATATCCTCATCCGGCCTGTCCGGCGTGAATAGGATGGTTTTGATGTCGATTCATTTTACACTTTTCCCTAAGACAAGAGCAGTAGTACTAACCGCGCTCGACACCGCTTAACTTCGATGATCTGACGGGAACCGGTGCTTTATGTGTCGCTAGGCCCTTGCATGGGTTTTTATAAATGAAAGAAAAAAGTAGTTCTTACCTTTGTTCTTCTTGTATTTGATAAAAAAGCAACACATGCTATTATAATCATAAAAAGAATGTGTTCAAAACTGCGAACATTTTTATACTGCTTTTTCGTTTTGATCAGTGTACATAGCTTTAATTTTTTTTGTTTTTTTTTTCGTTTTTCTCCCACATTTTCCGAGATAAGTATTTTAAACTTGGTACACTTATTTATTTTTTAAATCTCTACAATAAAATGTGTAAATTGTCAGAGGTAGTATACAGAGTGTTACATTTTTTGCGGTACCAGCACTTTAACTCTCCTGAATTTTTTGGCATACCATTTATAAGAACTGATATCATATTTTGACTCCCTGTTCTTTTCCCATTCTTTTTGATCCCTTACATTTTTATCATATTTGTCATATTCTTCTAGTTATTGACGGAAATAGCCGTCGATGCAAACCAAGTATTATCCACGTAACAAAATTAAAAAAAAAAAAAAAAAAATTGCCTGGGAGAGCTCATATTTTATTTTCCGTTTGTTAAAGCTGGATTTATAGTGTTACGGTGGCTGGTACGGGTCGACGTTTGACGGTCTGTTGATGGTGGCCGGTGAAAAGTAGGATTTATATCTTGACAGTCGCATCACTTTTGGGCAAAGAGTAGATAACCCAACTAATAAGAGGCGAAAGCTTTGCCGGCTTCTTTGATGTTGATCTACCCAATTTCTGTGACCTTGATACCACCAGCTACACAGTAAAAAATAAGGTAAAATTATAGGATTGAAATTTATATCCGAACACGGCCTACAAGGGAAAAAATGCTTAAATGCTTTTTATAATATTATGTTAAATTGTTTACAATAATACTGAATTTCGTTAGTTCAGCGCGTATAAAAGTTATTGCTTACTGAAATAGTTGAATAAATATAATTTCTGGTACTTTGTTCATAATATGTACATGCTGGGCATACGAATTGTCATCATTTAGTTATGTGTGTAATTTCCACATCAAGTGGAATAACAAGCAGTAAAGATATGGATGGTAAAAACAAACAAAATATTAATATTATGTTTGTTTGGCTTATTTAAATTTTTCCATATTATATTAAGGCTGGTGTAAAATAAAGGGATTGGTAAAGAATTCTGTTTCATGAATGGATATTATGTATCAACGTGGGTAGTGGACATGTTTTTATTAAATAAAAGTGTCCTTGACGAATTCTTTAATTAAAACTAAAAAATCATATTAAAACCATTTTTTATTTTCTTCTCTTTATCTTAATGAGGTAATTTACATTTTAAAAATGTGTACTAAACGAATCTTACCACAGTTCACGAAGCAAATTACAAATATGCACTTAAAAACTAAAAACACACCAGATCAAAAAAAAAAAAATACATCGGTAGAATTTCAATCCTGTCACTGCTAAATAATGTTAGGGTGCCTATATTGTTAAAAGCAAATACTTGGACTGTATTGTAGTAGTCTGTAAAGTTTTTGGGTTTCACATAAATTGACACATTTTATTTTATTGTTCTTTATTTAGTCAGTTTAGTCAGTTACAGTTTATCATAAGGTCGTGTCGGTGGCGGAGCACTTAAGCTACCAAATAGCTACCAAAAAATGAAACTTTCGTACTTCAAAAATTAGGATTATTTTTATTATTATTATTATTTAGATATTTAAATTACTGGTCAGGATAAATTCGATATTAATTTCTTGTTTTAAATCCCTAATAATTGTCGGTTGTCGGAATTTTCTACTCTCACACAGCTTCCTTCGGCGGGGAGGGGACGCAAGCCTAAATGTGCTTAAGGGCGGGAAGTTGTCTAAACCGGCACTTGGCCTTTTGGATGTTCTGCAGTAGACATACCTAAAATATTCACAACTTTATTTTTAAAAAGCCAATTTTACTAATATTCTCCTTTCACAACCTAACAGAAAAATAAATTATTCACACTATAACAAAGTAGGTGTATAATTTTATTTTAAATGAAACTGCACAAGGTGTCCAGATTTTCATTTTTTGTATGTTAGCACCCTTATTAGTAAAGATAAAGAGATGCGGCTTTTACGATACAAAAGATGTCGTAATTAGATTTTTTTTAACCCTCATAGTTTTTCAGATACAGGGTGTTTCTTTCCAAGCAATCCCATATGGACTCACATGGTCGCTTTTATGGTGGACTTACTTTATGAACCAAAGTAAATACTGGTACTTCGTCCTTACTATAAATATAACTTCAAGTTGTAAATACTCTGGGTTACCTGCAGAGGTACTTGCTACTGGGTCTACAAAAGGTTCTGCCGTGGACATACCTAAAACTTTTACTATTATTTGAGTTACCTTATTTATAATTCATACAACTAGATCAACTCTTTCTTTACATACCTGCCTGTATCCGTTGGAAATTTAAAAAGAAATTTCTTCGCCGATTCTGGTAGTACACCCAAGGGGTAAGCATACGATGTAGCACCTTTAAGCTTTATTTCCGACAATTAAACGAACTACCGACAAGTCACAATAATAGGATTTAGAACCAATAAAAAACACGCACTAACAACACCGATGGAAAAAAATAAAACAAGAAAACCATAAAAGTACCGCTTTGTTTACGCCAAAACACGACTGACAGTGATTGACAGCAAAATATGACACAGCAAATTTAATTGATATACCACTAACTTCGCGCATGTGCATATAAATTTGGTTTCGCAGGAATGGCTGGCTTTCTTTCGCCTCTTGTTGGTTAGGTTACTCTTTGCTTTGGGCATGGGAGGTTATTTTAAAGTTAATATTTTTAGATGTGCTTTTATACTTCAACTGCAAATTTGTTAAAGATTTTACAAATTAAATTAACATGGGCTATGGATGAGAAGTCGCTAACTGTTCAAATAATAAATACTAGTCCAAAAAAGTATCCTAATATGACGTACGTCCAGCAACAGTGAACAGAACAAGTTAAAAGATCTCGCCCGTCAAGCAACCATCAAACAGCTTCGGAACAGAAATCTATTAATCGGAATATACTATATATACTCCGTCAAACGTCGACCAGTACCGGCCACCGACAAACTATAAATCTAGCTTAACTTTTTTGACGTTGAGTGTCAAATAATTCTGTTAAGCTGGATTTATAAACTCGAAAAGTTGGCGAGGTTGAGGTTCAGTTGGTGTTGGAAATAGGAGTTCGCAGACTCCTATCCAGACAAAGGAAGATTTGAGGAACATATTTTTATTATAGCTTAATGTCAAATAATTCGCAATACTCCTGGGATATTCGACTGAACTTGCCAGTCTATAAGACGAACGTTGGTTTCTGCATATTGGCAAGAGAAGGTCATTTTCAGCAGCTCTTATATTTCTTTTAGTTTGTCATGTACCTTGGGAATTAAGGCGGCGTATAATTTCCTATCTTTAGGGCAATATTGATCTGACAACATTGAAAAATCTGTTCTTTTAAAATGAGATTTAAAAAAAAAACTAAATTTACAATATTCTTCTAAACTAAAAAAAAAATGTCTTGGAAACGATGAGAGATATGATAAAAATGTAGGGAAACAAAAAGAATGAGAAACGAAGGGGGTGTCAAAATATTATATCCGTATTTTTTCACGGTATCTCAAAAAGAAGTTCAGAAGAGTGAAGTGTTGGTAGCGCAAAAAATATACACTTATGTACAAATATTGTAGAGACTCCAAAAACTTTATAAGTGTACGAAATTCATCTCGGAAAATAAAAAAAACGAAAAAGAAAATAAACTTTTGTCACTCTTTGTATTAAAAATGAAGCCTTCTTGACCGCATATTTATGAGTATTTTATTTCTATTTCGAATAGCACTATTACTCCCTTAAATATTGTAACGTTTTCCACCAAACAATTCTCGGGTGCCAGTATTTACCTTAGAGTAACCTAAACCACACTGCAACAAGGCAACCTATCCACCCTTACTCTGACAACCCTACGCCCTGGAGGATGCACTTCAGAAAACAGTCCTTAAAAGTTACCTATGTTGTGCTGCCTGAAAACTCAACCATTAGCTAGCTCAACTCAGGGTGGGTTCGCTATTTTGCTTCTAGATTGAGAGGTTTAGCCCTCTGATATAAGTAAGTTAAACTCAAATCCTGGAGGCGCCACCTTAGTTTTATTTTACTCAAAAGCCTTTAAATGTTCTAGTATTCGGCCTCAGAGAAAAACATACTATGTCAAAATCGGTTTAGAAGAGCTTCTTATAAGGCTCTTATACACTGAAGTCCCTCAAAGTCACTCTATTTAAAATAAAAGCCAAATTTTAGCACAGGCCAATACAAATATTTATTTCTTATGTCGTGTTAGGCCCTTGGCTATTTGGATTTATAACTGCAAGCTCCTCTTTGACGGACAATAGATACTTAAAGTTAAAGGTAGATAAGTGAAATGTAATAAAAAAGTGGTAGTGTTAGGTTTGTCATAAACGGTTTAAATTACCAAGTTATCATCAAAAGAATTAGTAAAAGTCAAGCCCCCTCAAGACGGCAACTGTCAGACCTACACTGTAAAAAACGACTGTTTAGTCTGATCTGGCAGCCACATAGACCTACATCCAGGACATTGCCTCAGACTTGGAATCTCCGCAAGGCCTGTGCAAGAACCTCTCACAACTAACCAAATTTACCATAAGAGCATTCTTAAAGTACAATACAAAATCTTACGAGTACCTGTGGTTACTCGATAAGCATACTGGCCACTCGGGCGTAGATAAGTTAAAATATTAAAGTTACAAGCGTTAAAATTTGAAGAAACAAATGGCCTTTAGCCGGAAAACAAAAATATTTAATTTATAATAATAAAACTATGTTTACAACGAAATTAGCTGTAACAGACCACCTAACGTTTTAAACTAATAGAGACTCTGGTGACGTCTTAACGCTATGTCGACATACGCTACACGCTTACAATGCACATGTTATGTACGTAACATGGGCGCAAAACTTTATCAAAATGCTGTATATAAAATATACGCAAATACAAAATATTAAGATTTAAGTTGTTACTATGTTACAACGTACTCAAGAAAAATGATACTTAGCTGAAACTTTATGCGCTACCCAAAGTTCATGAAGACTCGATATTTAATACAACACACACACACATGGTCCCTGAAACAGCTAACGTGGATACTGCTACACAGCTAGTCTCCAAAAATTCAAATGGTACATGGCAACTGGCACGTCTCGCGTCCAGGCACCTCCGATAAGAAAACTAGTACTCCAGTTTGGGCTTTTAGCCCTTACCAAAAAAACCTTAAAATCGAATTTTAGATGTACAACATGAAAGAGGAAACTTTCAAAAACCCATCGAGGGTAATTAGATACTAAAGTTTAAACCTACCTCAAATAACTAACGAGGGTTTCAGTCTACCAAATGACGTCTAGGACCGATTGTTAAAGTTGATGGAAAAGCATTTTAATCGGCATTCCGCCCAAAGAATAGGCAAGATATAAAGCCATACATTTTTTTAATATATTTGTGCATGTTTTATCTGCACTAGTTTGCCTTCCCTGTCCAAGAAAACTAAAATTCGGGAGCTTCACCCACAAACGTGCTTTCCCTTCAAGTGTCTATTGTCGAAAGGGCTGATAACAATAATCCTTTTTCAACATAATATTATGTAGGTACCAAAAGAATCGTCGACAAATTAGTCATACCTATCCATGAGATCTATAACCCCTTTTAATAACAAAATTTTGACAACCCGCGTCAACCAGCGAAACCGTAAAAATACGCTACAATTAACCAGACGTGGTCGTGAAAATCCACAGAACTGTCAGTCTGACACTGAATCACAGCAGTCAAGACACTTGACCTACATCTTATATACAAGGTAAAAAAGTTATTTCTATTGATGACTTGGAAGTTCACTAATTACTAATTTATATAAAACAAGGATTTGAAATAAGACCTATGTGCAGGTAGTTTGAAACAAAGAACAGAAGAAATCAATCCACTTGGCTATCTCTTACAAGATACAAAACATTTCTGGAATATAAACATCAACAAAGGTTTCAAACTGAACATAGTGAAAATATTGGCTATTACAGGTAACTTATGTTTAAGGTGAGAGTCTACATATGTACTTTAACAATTTAAAACCGAAAACTTAACATAGATAACCAAACTATGAAAATGCAATTTTCTACGTAACATTAATCACCCTATATTTTACGGTACAGTAAAACTAAACACTATAATATAGCAAATATATTGTGTCGCTATAAAAAAAGAAGTCGCTACTTTGTAGTAGTAAAAAAATTGGGTAGTATCTGGGAATTAAGTTAAGTTAAATCCATTAACAAAATCTTATTTTTTTACGACGTAAAATATTATGCTAATTTAAATAAAACTTTAACTAGTTTCAATAAACAGTTAAAATCGGTAGAGCTTACAAAAGAAATCACCTATTATAATTTCTGTTTTAGAAATTATTTATTTAACAAAAAGCTATAAAAACTATATTCGAAAAGATATGTATTTATAGATTTACAGTCCTTGTTGTAAGAAACTATGTAAAATAAGTTTCCTTGATAAGCGACGAAATAGTCTTAATAAAGATTATCTCTAAGTATATTGGACTATTTTCTTATTAATACGTATAACATCATAGCTGAAGTTGGCATCACAACGTATCATATGACGAGGTATATCACACCTTTGGTTAAACTTATCGGCCTCCGCTCACTTCTTTCAAGGAACGTACGTGGGCGAATTTGTGGATCTTCTCTCTGCCGGTTTATGGCAATTTTCGTATTCTAAAAACACAAGGATGTGCATTCATCGATGTGTATGTATAAAAATCCCAAAGTTGTTTGTTAAAGTGCAGTATACTTTCGAGTTAAAAGTTTTGTTAAATTTATCTATAAGTGCTTATTTAAGTGTAGTAAATACATGTTTATTTTTTATTGATTAATGGTGTTTAACTGAGTTCAAGCATATTTAAGCGTACCAGCCATATACTGTGACAATACAGTAACAAATGATGTTCCGTTCAGGTAGCGTAAGGCATTCTCGACACTGCGCTAGAAATTTTAAAAAACTAACGAGTATAGCTAAAAGGTACCAACATAAGTCAACTTAAAGGACTAAGAATGTTGTACCAATTTCATGTATAATTTAATTTGAATTCATATTACCTTGACTTTCTGACATCCTATAAACTAAGCTAAATTTTACATGCATAAACCATTTTTTTACCACCCTGTATTTTTTACACATAAATTAGTAAGCCTAACTTAAATAAATATTCATGCCGGGTGACCAGGAAATTACTAGCCAGCTTGTGACGTGCTTGTAAAATAAAATATTATTATGAAATTTTGGCAGGGGTTGCACTGTGCGTACATTGTCAGTATTTAAACGTCTGATTGTCACTTCCGGTTGAAGCGGAAGTGCACACAACTTTGTTATTTTAAATGGAACACTCGGCATATTTTTGAAAATATGCATTCTACGAACAATTCTAAGCACATAAGATGTATCATATCCTTTACCTATCTACGACAGTTTCTGAAAAAATGGTGTTGGAAATTGTCAAATTAGCCACATATTTTATTGATTTTACACAAAAGCAAAAGAATAAATGAGAAAATTCTTTTTAGGTATTCCGTATGAGTAAGTCAAAATTATTACACTTCCGGTTTAGCCGGAAGTACTGCAAAATTTGACATTCAAACACAAATTTCTCCAACTATATTAATGGCACTGCCCTTTTTAAATTTAATATTCAAAATTATTTTACCTTTCTAAATATTTTTTATTTATATTTCCCAATGTCAAAACTTATTAGTTTTTAAGATATAACAATTAAAAATTAGCTTTCATTAGGCAAGTATTGTAGAATATATAATAGCAGAGTACATTCTCGAAAACTGTGTTTTATTAACTTTGTAATTAACAAAATATTATGTGAAAAATACAAACGACAGTAAAGCCTCTGTTTGCGACTGCTTCTATAAACTGACCACCTGCGTTAAATGTCCGGTTTTAAATTCCCCATATTTAAAAATGGAAATCCCATTATTTTATACTCCTCTTTAACGACCGATCTGTTAAACGACTGCGGGCACTCATCATCGGAATTTTCAGTAAACGTTAATGCTTAAAACACCCTCCATTAGGGGCAGTAAAATCCGACCCGACAATTCTTAAGGAATATACAGACTGTCCACGGATAGGGTTAACAATAGCACAAATGGATGAATTTCGGGAAAAAGTCATTCTTGATAAAAAGTTTTGCTTGTAAGAAAAATGCAATTCACGAAGAGAAAATTTTGATTTTTTTTTACAGGGTTCGAAAAACTTCAAAAACATGATTTTTCTCCAAGAGTAAACTACTTTTATTTTTCATTTTAGACCAAAATGCCAATTGAATCGGTCATTTCAGAAACAACATGAGTCAGAAATTACAGTTTTGAGATAATCACAAAAAACTGTTTTTACAGTGATGGATAAAAAAATTTCTTAATGTAACCTTTTAATATTATTTCATGGCCTTATACTTAATGTTTCACATATTTTTTTTTTATTATATTTTTTCCTTAAGTCATAGTTTGTTTTTGAGCAAAAAATTATTTTTTTTTAAGTTTTATTGTCGTTACAAAATGTCAAGTAGCAATGTAAAAGTATTAATCATCATAAGTTGCATCAGTGGTAGGCCACTGCAAAATTTCTTCAAAAAATAGTCTTCTTTCTTCTGTTATATAGACCATTAGCTTGCGAATATCCTCAACTTTTTTTTTATTGATTGGTACTCTGCCGTTCGGATAAGTCGGCGTTGTTGGTAGAAATGGAGACTGATCTTTTATTTTAAGTTTAAAGTTGTTAGTGACAAAACTGTTAATATTTTCCGACACTATTACATTTCCTGGTTGTTTTGAAGAATAAAAAAAATGCGAGTAGTTTGAAATCTGAAAAGCAATTTTTTTACTCTTTTGGACTTTTCTGCCCGCCGAATCGACAGACAAACAGTTTTTTTTATAATGTGTAGGCCACCACTTTTTGAATTCAAAAATATCTGACGTTTCCACCATTTTAACAAAAAACTTTTTGTCTCGAGTAGAGTTCACTATCATTTCTGTGTATTCTTTTGGGTTGTATACACGGTCACATTTTTTAATGACTCTTTTTATTGCCGCAAAGTTCCTGTCGTTCGGCAGAAAGGAATGGCCACGTTGTGGAAAGTATTGATGTATGGTTTCAAATCTTCCAACTTCCACCAAAGCAACCAAAAATCTCACAATGGTATGATTCCGGTTTTGACCCGGACAGCTGTCAGAGAAAACGTGCTAATGTTTGACATCAGTAGATACTTCGGAGTTAATATAATCCATAAGGAGGGACGCAACTTCATTTGGGCCTTTTCGGGCTTGACCCTCGTGGTAGGTGTAAAGCATCCCTTGATTTTTTTGCATATTATGAACTCCAAAGACTTTGTAGGTCAGTTGACGTAAATAAAAGCTCTCCTGCACAGGAACAACCGGGAGTTGAAGATTTTGCATGAAGTCAAACGTTATGCCACATACACTGGTATCTGTTTTGCAAATCTCTGTAATTTCTGCTATTTTTCTGTAAAATTTTTTTGCCCGTCTCTTATGTACAGCTAATTCCCCAGCGGCCACTCGTTTTGCTGTTTCGTTTAAAGACGGACTCTTTATTTTTACTTCTAATTGTTCGCATTCACAGCATGTGTCTACCTGTGGACGTCCAAAAGACAGAGAAAAGTGTTCCTGAAAAACTTTCAAATAAAACTTGTACTTCACCGATTTATTGTCAGGAAATTGGGCACAAAATAGGTCATACATGTTTCGAACATTAAGTTTTTTGTCTAAGTAAAACTTCTCTTTTCCTGTATAATGTGCAATCTTAGTGGGAAAACTGCCAATGTGGGTTTTAATCTCTTGTATTATATTTTCAGACTTAGCATTACCTGATACATTTTTTCCACGTTTATCTAGTGGGGCTTTCCCTTGCACAAGCAGGCAAGAAACTCTTCGAATGCGTCCATAACTCACAGCATGAATACTAATGAACGCTTTTTTATATACAATAATCTTACCGGATGAGCCAGTCACGGAATAACTAATATTATATCCTCTATTTTTTGGATTATCCTTACGTGGTCGTCTTTGCTTTATTTCACTCTTTCCCATAAGCCCTTGTAAGTATGAATCTTGTGCGTCCTTGGTAAGCATGCTTCTGAATTTAGCAAGTATTTCAGCCCTAATGGCCACATTAACATTTTGAAAGCAGTTCAAGCGACACCTACAAAAAAATAATTAACTTAATATTTTACTTTTTAAACCTAACTTAACCTCAAAACTTACCGACAGTTTTCTCCTTGCTCTCGTGCAGGTACAACATTACCTTTATAGTTTACATATTCTTCTCCACATAGTCTCGCTTTTTTAATAATTTCTGACTTATATGTGTTTTTTTTACCCTTTCTTTTCCCAGTTTTTTGGGAATCAACATTACTACTTGTAGCAATCATTTCGGCCATCTTAAATATTTTATTATCATTTTATAGTTCCACGCAGAAACCACAGTAGTCAATGACTCATGTGGTTTCAGAAAGGACCCGGTATTTGTATGAGGCGCAGTTTACTAAAGCAAAGCCAGACTTATGTTGTTTCTGCTTGGAATGATGCGTAGACAAATAAAAAAGGGGTTTGTAAGGAAATGTCAATTTCAACAAAAATCGACTCATGTTGTTTCTGAAATGACCGATTCAATTAGAAAACTTATTTAGAATAACGTTTGTAATTTAAATCAGAGATTTAAAATAAATCTTCCATTTTTTTATTTTTTTCAATTTGTAGAGGTAGGTAAATGAAAATTTTGCTGCTCAATAAAAATATTAATACAAAATTTTATTAAACTGTATTTTTATAATGGGTGGTGTGTATCTTATTTTAAAATTTTAAATGCATTCCTACCATCTTTTGTAAAAACAAGGAATTTTTTTACCTTTTTATTACTTTGCTTTACGCATGGGGCAAATTTGAAGTTGTCAAATAGAATTTGATGTGTTTTGAAAATGTTGACCTTAGAACAAAGGGGTTATTTAGTTCAATGTTACGGTGCGGGCGAATATTCTTACAACTTTGTGATAGAGAAATTTAATCAAAGATATCCTAACGTTTACGTCTTAAAAATGGGACTTCATAAACTATTAAGAAAATTTCAGCGAACTGGTTAAGCTTCCAATTAAAAAAAAAAAAAACTATGATCAAAATGACGCAGCTTTCCTAATCGTATTGCAGTCTGTTGCTGACAATCCTACCCTTTCAATAAGAAACCGAGCTCAAGAACTTGATGTAGTACAAAAAATCTCACAGTCAGAATATTTTAAAGGCAAATAAAATATTCCCATTTAAGCCAACTTTTAATTAAACGTTGGAAGAGGGAGACGAAGCCAAACATTTTGATTTTTGTCTTTGAATCGGAGACAAAATTGTAAGTGGAAACAGTAATATTCATAAATTTGTCATGTTCTCCGATAAATCGACATTTTCAACAAACGGGAAAGTGTCTTCTGTGCGTATTAGATACTGGAGCAAAAATAATCCCCGTTTTAGAATTCCTGCTAGAAGACAATATTACAAAAAAGTGTATGTCCGGTGTGCGATTTCACATTATGGCATTATTGGCCCATACTTCTTTGAAAACACGTGTAACGGTAGGAGTTACCTTGAAATGTTGGAAACATTCTTTTCTGATAACCTAGAAGAATTGCCTCTCCAATTTAGGAATGTGTTGAATATGGAGGGGGGTGTTTGAATAGCAAATTATAAAATTATTATTTGTTGTTGTTTTAAGACTTTGTTGTGATATTTCCGGGGTCATTTCATTTGTGAAATTCAAAATACATATCTCTGGTAACACCACAAATCAGTTTTTGAAATTTTTTGATGCCCCACTGTAAGATATAAAGTCATTGATAATGTATGTATTTCGACCGCTAATGCTATCCAAAAAAAATTTTCATTTACCTCTAAAAATTGAAAAAACTAAAAAAATCAATGATTTATTTTAAATCTCGGATTTAAATTACAAGCGTTATTGTAAATAAGTTTTCTAATTGGCATTTTGGTCAAAAATGAAAAATAAAGGTAGTTTACTCTCGGAGAAAAATCATGTTTTTGAAGTTTTTTCGAACCCTATATGAAAAATCAAAATTTCGTCTTCTTGAATTGCATTTTTTTTACAAGCAAAACTTTTTATCAAGAATGACTTCTTCCCGAAAAATGAAATTTTTCATCCATTTGTGCTATTGTAAACCCTATCCGTGGACAGTCTGTAGATACATTACTTTATTGCAGGCGGATCCCTTAAATTTGCTTTAAAGGCTGATAAATCGGTTGTTAACATTAGTTTTGTTTTGAACAGTTCTTGTGTGTTTTGGGACTAACGTGAATATTTGAAGATGGCGGTGAAAAGGAAATGCCTTTCTCTAAGCGAAATAATTGAAATAATCGACGAAAGTGAGAAACTGGTTTAAGTAGCAGGTAGTTGACTGAAAAATTTAAAGTGGGAAAGACCCAAGTTTCGAAATAAAGCAAAGTTAGAAATTTGTTTCAAGAAGGTGGCAACGGTGAACAAGATAGAAAATTTCACAAAACCGAAGGACTGGTAGTCGACCAAGTCATTTTTAACTGATTTTGTAAGGCGCGAAACAAGCACCTACTAATATCCAGGCCTATAATTCAAGTCAAAGCCCTCGAATCTCCTTAATGTCTAGGACTAGATAACTTCAAGGCATCAAATGGATGGTTAGAAAAATTTCGTCGTCGGTACGACATTACCTGCAAGAAAATATGTGGCAAATCAGCCGATATCAATATCGAAGACGTAACTGCTTGGAAAGAAAGGCTATTGACCATATTAAAGGATTATACCCCAAGGGACGTATTTAAGGCAGGTGAGACTACTATCGTGCATTGCCAACAGAAACATATGTATTGAAAGAAGACAATTGTACTGAAAAAAAAACAGCAAAACAACGATTTACAATTCTGTTCTGTGCAAATATGGAACGTGAGAAGGAAGAACCACAAGGCAAAAGCAAAAATCCTCGATGTTTTTAGGGCGCACATATCGATAAGTTATCTCTCCAATGGGTCTCGAACAAAATAGCATGGATGACAGCAGACATCATGACAACATGACTTCACAAATTTAATACCAAGATAATGAAGCAGAATAGAAGAGTGGTATTGTTTATGGATGATGCAAAGTCTCATCCGAAAATTACACTGGATAATGTCAAACTTATTTTTCTTCCACCCAATACTACCTCATATTGCCAACCTTAGGACCAAACCATTATTCAGAATAAAAAGTTATACAGAAGCTTCCTTATTAAGAGGCTTGTAACATGTATAGACAGTATTGACTACTTCAAGGAAGAAGATAATATTTTGATCGCACGACCGTCCTCTAACATTAAGGACTCATTTGTGAACTTGAAACAATTTGCCTGTATTGATGACGATTTGCCAACAGAAAATGCAAAATTGACTATCATCAAGAGTATTGAAGAGATCCAAGAAACGGATGAAACTACTCCCAACTCTGAGACAGAGGAAAACGAACCTGAACTTGCTCCAGTGTCGAAAATATTAAGCCTATCTGATGCCTGCGCAAGTTTGAGAGACTTTCTTAATAATGTTAACAATTTTGACACGTCTACAAATATTTCTCAATTGCTTTTAAAATGTAAATTTGAATTTAAAAAAAAATGTATGAAGCAATCATTAATTTTCGACTATTTTAAGAAATAAGAATTTCAAAGCAAACATACAGTACGTTGTATAATATATACAGGGTGTTATGGAAATGACTTATTATTTTTTAACCCGTAAATATATAGGTCGAGACGAATTGGGGAAAAATTGCTATAAATGGCGCTCGAAGCTAGAAATTCGAGAAAAATGCCTTCAAAAATTTAGGTCCAAAACGCCAATGACCCAAACAGCTGATTTGGGTAATTGTTTACTTTAGTGCAAATGTTGAATTTTTCGCTAAAATTTCGTATATAGGCTAATTAAGGGTAGCTGATCACAATTTTCCTTTTGCGTTTAGGCGGCAAATGCACTGGTTTTGAGAAAAAAAAATGTTAAAGTTTTTCTAACTCACCGGTATGTTATTTTGCATGTAATCCTAAAATGTTGCTATTTCCAATAAAATATTACTTGTCGGAGTCATAGTATACACTTCCGAGTTGAAATAAACGAAATATGCCACAAGGAAACTCTGAAAAACGGGATAACTTGTAAGCGAACAGAAAACTCTACGTTATCTGGAAAAAGACGGGAGACAGCTCACTGACAGCTGGCCAAAAAAGCAGAAGCAAACTGCACGGTACAAGGAGCCTGTTTGCAGGTTCACTGCACCCATGTTGTCAGATTGTTAGTGTATTATAAATTGCCTATACCTTTCAATTCATTTTTATTAATTGAATGAATCCTATTGGCTCGAGCTAGCATATCATTCTCCTGGATGGAAGCCATTAATAATTACAAGAAAAAGAAGAACAATCTGGCAACGTGAGTGCAATGAATCTGAAAAGAGACGCTTCTACTTTGTCGGCGTATTAACAACGAATTTAATTAAATTTGTGCCTTTTCCATTGTTTTTTTGCTAAAATGTTGTTCTTATTTTATGAACAGATAGTTTCGTGAAAGTTTTATCACATATTTTGAAGGGAAAACCATAAAATCTAGGAAATTGAAAGGAAAGTGAAACGCGACACCCAAAGATATCGCAATAAACAAAAATACCCTAACCTGTAAGTGAAAAACTTTAACATTTTTTTTTCTCAAAACCAGTGCATTTGCCGTAAAAACGCAAAAGGAAAATTGTGATCAGCTACCCTCAATTAGTCTATATACGAAATTTTAGCACAAAATTCAACATTAATTGCACTAAACTAAACAATTACCATTCCAGCAGTTTGTCTTGTCAAAAACACATGTGTTCAGGGGCATTGAACTATCATGGAAGGCGCACATAGTCCGGTTTTAAGGTATTTTACAAAATTCAAAATACTTCCGATTTTAGAAAAAAAAACTATCAAGTGTAACTCTAGACCACCTCAGGAGTGGCCCCTTAAAATATAATAAGTCATTTCCATAACACCCTGTATATTAGTATGCACGTGCAGTATATGCATATTGGTAAATTGGCTTAATTTAATTTAATTTTAGTTCTGAACAAACACTAAAATGCAGACCAGTTGTTTTTATTTTTCTCTATTAACCGACCACCCCTGTTAACCTAACAAAATTTAATTCCCCGAGGGTGGTCGCTATTAAGAGATTTTACTGTAATTACAAATAAATTAACCATACATTCAATTCTCAAAACGTTAGTGGTTTGCTTCTTGACAAAAATGAATTCTTTCTTGGAATTCTTGAAGAACATTGTTCATTTTTTGTATTGGAGTAATATTGTTTACTGCTCGAATTATTCTGTCTCTTAGGTTTTGGAGGTTTTAAGGGTTAGTTCAATACACCTTCTCTTGATGTGATTCCAGTAAAAAAAATCAGGGGGTGTTAGTTCAGGTGACCTTTCTGGCCACCTTACTGGGCCATCAGTACCTATCCAATGATTTCCAAAAGTCGCATTCAAATAAGCTGTCACTATTCTAGTATTGTGCGCCGGAACGTCGTCTTGTTGATAAAATGTTTGTGCGTATTGTCTAACAGATAAACTTTTCAGTGTGGTTCTGAAGAAAAGCCAGGCTGCGGTTACATGTTCTTAAAAAAAGATATTATACGTATTCCTACAACTTCCAGCCATACGTTGATGTCAAGACTTTCCTGAAACGCCCCTTCCCTAACTAGATGATTGTTTTCAGTTGCCTAATACCTGGTACTATTACTGTTGAACATCCCCAAGTTGGTAAAATGGGATTCGTCAGAAAATGAAATTTGTAATTCTAAAAGTGGCTGTTGCTGCTCCTCTTCAAGATACCTACCAGTTACAAAATTTCAATCTTTGAATGTAATCGCCCTCGTAAAGGTGGTGAGGAATTTGGTATTTGAAGTGTTTATAGCCATGTTTTTCCAATATTTTCCTAGCACTCTCTCTACTGATGCCTATATCATTATTAATTTGCCTCGTCGATGCTGTCGGGTCAGCTTTAACACAAACCAGTGTATTTGTTTCTGTCTCCTCACTAATAATAAAACCATTTTCTTTTTGATATCGTTCTCGTGTTTCAGATGATTTTTTAAATATGGAAAATACTTATCGCTTGGGTGCTCGCGTTCGGGATATCTCTGAGCATACAGAGCTTTCGTCTCTCTTCGGTTTTTTCTAGCCTCTTCGTAGATTAGTAGCATGTCAATTTGATGCTAACACGTAAAAAAAAGGCATATTTTTAACTTCTCTTAGAATTAGGTCACTTATAATGAGAAAGTAAGGACTAAATTAAGCTTAGATGAAACTATGAATAAATTAACATCAATTGTTGTTTGTTGGATAATGTAACTAAACTTTTAATTGCCTATATCTTAAAAACTAATAAGTTTAGAAATAGGGAAGCATAGAAAAGTAAGATAATTTTGAAAACTAGACTTAAAAGGAAGTGTCATTAATATTATTGGAGAAAACCTTGTTTGGATGTCAGACGTTTGAAAATTAAAAATGTATGCACAGTACGACAACTTACCAACATTTAATAATAATATTTTATTTTATTATCGAATTGACAAGCTGGGTAGTAATTTCGTTGTTACCCGGTATATGCATTATATGAAATACTTATACTAATCAATTACTGTTCTATTTATATTTTTTTTAGACATGTTGCGTAACATGCAATCAAAAACAAACTTTCCCTAACCAAATATTAATAACGCCCCGAGATAATTTACCCAACTCAATCAGTTATTATTCCATCTCAACGAACCTCAATCAATTTCGATATAACTCCTTCCTTAATCAATGAAAACGTTAAATCTTCGGTGTATTTGGAGGCGACGAACTAGAGTTAATAAATGGGCTATGTTTCGGGTCGCTACACATATTACAAATGTGCGTGCAAAAGCATACACCTGTGCGTAACATACAATCAAAATTAGATGAATGGTGTTTTGATTTAAATTTAAACCTATCGAAGTAAAAGCTATTTGTTCGTTATTCTTAAGGAGATGACGGCATGAAACTCTTTGTCAGTAAACATCCATATAATTGGTAGACAATTTTACACCGCGTACCAATTAATACTAGTATGGTCAAATGAAAATTAAATCGCTTTAGGTCGTTCGGCAAAGTAGATAATCTTTGTACTTCAATCGAATCGAATTAGTTGGTTGAACGATCAAGTCGATTCGAGGTCTACACTTTCAATTTGCTTTCGACTTCCTGTCGACTTAACGGTCGTTCGACTAAAATCGCCCCGTGAACACGCGGGTTGACCCAGGTTTCTACCTAGTGACTCGACCTACATTTCGAGTCGAATTAAGTCGAAAGCTCTTCTACGTACCTGTGACATTTTAATCAAGCGACTGATGCAAATATAATAATAATATAGTAGTTTTTTTCTCTTGAAACTCGGAGGACCTGTATCTGGAAAACGAATGGACATATATTGATTTCGTGAAAATCCGTCGCTAGGTAGGATCACTTTATACTTTTGAAAGATAACGTCAATACGACCCCTTCGACGGTGACGCTTTAAAAATATAAATCAATGGTAGGGACTACAAAAGTAAGTACATTTAAATTTTCTCATTTAGCCTAATTCAATTACTTTACTCACTTTTAAGAAATACAGTGGTAGTAGTAGTAGTAGTAGTAGTGGGCGAGACAAGGCACACGGATCTGGCAAGTAGACCAACGATGATCCCTTTTGCCTACCCCTGAGTCTTCCCCCTTCCACTCAGGCCCCCGCCAAACCTGCCCGACCTCATGAAGGTCAGTCATTCCTGGCAAGGGTCCTCCGGTTAAATTACTACTGTCACAAAGACTAGCCATCTAAGTTTTTCCATGCCTTCACAGCTGCACAGGCAGTGCAGTGGTGTCCCTTCGTTCACCAGGCATCCTGGACAAATCAAGTATTCCTCCACATCAATCGTATGTAGGTGCTTCCTGAACTTACAGTGTCCTGTCAGAAGTCCTACCAGAGGATTCAGAGTACGCCTACTCATGTTTAGAATCCTCTCCAACTTAGCCTTACCAGGCCAAGTTATAAAATCGTGTCTGCCGCCATTCCAACCTGGAGAGGTTAACAGCTCATTCCCTCAGGGCTGCTCCAGCCTGTTATTTTGATACGCCTATTGCTGGTTCGGGTTCTAGGTAGGGATCTCCGGCTCCAACTTTGGCGAGCTCGTGGGCCGTCTCGTTACCATGCATTCCGTAATGTCCGGGGAAAGAGACCAAGTAAACCTGTCTTCATTCTCCGAAATCTGTCGCGAACCTTTCCAGTGGGTAGCTTCTCCGTATGTTGATGTTCTCCATGTATACTCCTGCCCCTGATGATTCAGTTCCGGCCATGCACCACCCATTGGTGTAGCACACTAGAGCATCTTCAGGGACCTCCACCTGCTCTCTCTCCCACTGCTTCCTGTTAGAGATCGTGGAAGTGTACTTTCTATTCAGCCTCAGCACTCCTTCAACTAGCATTGCTTCAGAGGAAGTTCGCTTTCCATCCTCGGAGCTATCCTTGTGTGGCCTAAATAACCCACGCCTTTACAGCACCTAGCGGCCCGTATTCTTAAGCAGCTCAGTAATACATCCAATGCGACCGTGGGTGTGGCTCTCATTGCTCAGGGTATGCCCAGCCCTACAAGTATCTGCACTTTTGCCAGCCTGGCGCGCACGGCGACGTTTTCTGCCGCAGGCCACCAGACCACAGAACCATAGGCGACCCTCGGTCTGATGACCGTCATGTAGAGCCAGCGCATGATGCGGGGGTTTAAACCCCAACTGGCACCCACCGCGCGTCGGACTGTCAGAAGGTCGCTATCGACTTGATTAGCATATTATCGGCATGCGCTCTCCACATCAGCTTCAGGTCAAAATTTACTCCTAAGTAAGAAATAGAAAGTTTCATTTTAATTTTTTAATTAATTTTGGACGTGGGTCAGTAGTAAAACTGTAAATTTTTTTAAAACGTTTGTTGTAAATAACATTTAAAAGCATTCTTCTTGTAATAGTAGTGTAGTGTAGTGTAAGAACAAAATATATCCTATTATTATATAAATATATTTATTAGTTTCTGTCGTATTAACCCCCCGTAACTCCTTTCGTTACATGCCGCTGTAATTTTGTTTACTAGATCGGCCATAATTATCTTTAACTAGCGTTGCGTAGAGAATAGTGATTCCAAGGAAAAAAATCTAAGGGTGTTATATTTGGTGACCCAGCTGGCCATCTAATTGGTCCGTTAGTTCCAAACCATCGATTGGGATACTGTCTTTCCAAATGGTCCTTAACAATTTTAGCGTTATGTGCAGGAGCCCCATTATGCTGCAGCCACGTATTCGTAATGTACTCAAAGGGTACCTCTTGTAATAGTTCTGCAAGTGTAACTTGAAGAAAACGTGAATAAAGTTCTCCAGTTAAAGTGCCTTCGTAAAATTGTAGTATAATGAGATAGATATCCATCTAAGAAACTCCTTGATTTCCTCTTTCTCTACTCCAGCGATGATGACTTTGGGACCTATAGCGATAATTATGTCGGTTCAAGATTCTATTATACGACTCTCGTAGCTCCATAAAATGTTGCACAAGATGTTTATATGGCAATACATTTGTACAGTGTATGCATGGATGAAAGTTGTTGTTATATAGAACTCTGTATGAGGAGTTTATGGAAGCACTAATATTTTCTTTGATTTTGGCTAGTGAGATTTTAGGATTATCATCAACTTGCTCTAAAACTTGGGCTGTATTTTCATTATTTGTAGGAATGTTTCTTCTATCTCTTTTCGGTTTTATAAAGCAGCTGTACTCCCTTTAGTGCCTACACCGAGCTGCAGAAGTTTTGTCATCAGGAATTCTTCTATCAGGATAAAGATGCTCATACACTTTCTAAGCGCCCTTAGCATTTCTAGCTTACTTTTCTTGGTTACTGCATTGACTCATATTCATAGAATAATATCAATTTGTATAAATGAGAACGACACAAATACAATGTCATAATCTGAACGGAAATTATTTACATTTTGTTTTTCTATAATACTACCTATAGGTAGTAGGGTTTTACTAAATTTTTATGCACTTCCTTGTTCCTATTATTTACACTTGTTACTACATTTGTGTCCTTATAATTATCACTGTTGACTATCTAATTTATTATTTAAACAACTATTTTCTAATAATTCCTTATCATTACATACATTATGTTAGTATACAGGGTGTTAAAAATTCGATGTTCACCATTGGGATCTCATAAACGGTAAGAGATACGAGGAAGTTTAAATTAGGGCAAAGTTGCGCAATTCATAGCCGACCAATATGCCAAGAAGAAATTAGGAAAATTCCGAGTACTTCCGAAGATATACGTAAAAAAAATCGCCGTTTTGGTTTTTAATTTTTCCTGGCTTTATTTAAAGAGATAATGGAAAATAAATTGCACACTTTTATTGCCACTATTCATCTTCTATAAAGCAGTGTTCTTAGATTTCATGTCCGACGTTTTGTCTTTCGGATGCCATCATCAGGTTTGTTTTTTTAAATACGAACCTGCATTTTTTATTGCATTTATCTAAACTTTATATATTTTTATAAATTACTTTAATTGAATATTAACGTTTCTACCCTATAAAAACATTTTTAGGAATATTTTAGTTAAAAAACTTTTGGATTATTGCAGATCAAAGCCGTATCTGATAATGTATAACAGAGACAGAACGATTTTTCTCTTTCTAAAAACCCTGATCGAGAAGGCTATTGCAGATAATTTTGAAAAAGCTTTCGAGTTTGTTACAATTAGAGGATTCATTGTTTAAAGTATCATAGTTTGCCATGGAATATAGAAACAATAAAAAGTTTGACATAAGTAATCTAAATTTCAATTACGCGGTGATAAATTCGGTCTTATCTAAAAATGAAATTTTCTTCTAAAGAAAAAAGGGAAATGTTAAGAATTTATTACAGTAGCAATAGAAACTCTATGACAGCTTTACAAAGATATTTTGAGGAGTATCCGGAAAGGGAGCAGCCAGCACAAAACATTTTTCAAAGACTTGATAGAAATTTAAGCGATTATGGCCAGCTTGGAAAGCCTCGACAAAAATATGGTAACCGTATTACAGAAGACGAAATTCAGAACGTTTTAGGCCAGGTATGTGACATGAAACTTCACAAAAATTGTTTTTTTACAAAATAAGTTAACATTGTATACATACAATATCCTGAAATCTTATGATGTTTCACGTTATTGTAGGTGGACAATGATGCAACTATATCCAGTAGGCAAATTGAAGCGGAATCCAATTTGCCATCCTTAAACCATGTTAAGGCATGGAAAGTTCTAAAAAATTCCGGTTTGAGACCCTACAAAATTCATATATCACATGCATTGCGAGAAGGAGACGCTGAGAGAAGGCTAACTTTTTGTAATTGGCTACTAGATCAAGATAACCAAAATCGCAATTTTTTAAGCAATATTCTTTGGAGTGATGAGGCTACATTTACAAATTGTGGTGTTTTTAATTGAAACAATGAACATATTTGGGCAAGAGAAAATCTCAGAGATAATAGAGAAGTAAGCAAGCAAGTACGCTTTTCTCTCAATGTTTGGGCAGGGATATTAGGAGATAGAATTTTTGGTCCTGTTTTTTTACCACAACGGCTAACAGGGGAGGATTATCTAGTATTTTTAAATAATATATTCCAAGATTTTTTATCTGAAATCCCGCTTGCACGGCTGCAACAAATTTGGTTTCAGCAAGATGGAGCACCCGCTCATGGCACGAGAGATGTTACAACCTTCTTACATGCTGAATTTCCAGGCAGATGGATTGGAAATCGTGGTTTTATTGAGTGGCCGGCAAGGTCCCCAGACCTTACACCACTAGATTTCTTTTTTTGGGGAGCCATAAAAAACAAAGTGTATAAGCAGCCCATTAACGTAATAGAAGAGCTTAGAGTTCGTTGCATAAATGCGTTTGTATCAATTCGAAGAAGGTCGGTACACAGAGCTACTCAAAAAGTTCGCGTCAAAATTGAAAAATGTATAAATCAAAATGGAAATCTTTTTGAGCATCTGAGATAAACATTTGTCATTAGTTTCTACCTCTTCTGGGTTAAAATAATTTTAATTTATAAAAAATGTAAATAATAGATAATTTTGAATATTTTAGTACCTAAACGTACTGTAATTATCGTTTTGTGATATTTGTTATTGTTTTAGTTATAGATTTTCTTGTGTTTCCGAAAATACTGTTAAAAAAATGATCTTCAATACCTAATCAACAAGTTTTTTAAATAAAATATTCCTGAAAATGTTTTTATAGGGTAGAAACGCTGATATTCAATCAAAGTAATTTTGTATTAAGATTACATCGCATATAAAGTTTAGATAAATGCAATAAAAAATACAGGTCCGTATTTAAAAAAACAAACCTGACGATGGCATCCGAAAGACAAAACGTCGGACATGAAATCTAAGAACACTGCTTTATAGAAGATGAAAAGTGGCAATAAAAGTGTGAAATTTTTTTTCCATTATCTCTTTAAATAAAGCCAGGAAAAATTAAAAACCAAAACGGCGATTTTCGGTTTTTTACGTATATCTTCGGAAGTACTCGGAATTTTCCTAATTTCTTTATGGCATATTGGTCGGCTATGAATTGCGCGACTCTGCCCCAATTTAACCTTTGCTGTATCTCTTACCGTTTATGAGATCCCAATGGTGAACATCGACTTTTTAACACCCTGTATATTATATTTTAACATTTTACAATAATTCCTCTTAAAATTTTCCGCTTAACTTTAGATGCTTGTAAATTGTTTAACGCGTCATTGGTTTGTAATTTAAAACTTTATCCGAATAAATGTGAATTTTTAAAAAGGAGATTTAATGTCTAAGACATGTTATGGTATATCACCCGATCCATAAAAAATTGAGGCAATGACTCAATATCCTATTCCAAAAAATTCGGACGAGGTAAAACGTTTTGTAGCTTTTACCAATTATAATAGGAAGTTTATAAAAAGGCAAATACCGCGATGACGCAGCCATTAAATAATTTAACTCGCAAAGGAAAAATTTTCGTATGGGATAAAGAATGTAAAAATGCCTTTCAATTTCTAAAACAATCATTAGCTAAACCATTTATACTACAGTTTCCAGATTTTACAGCGGATAACGAATTTTTGCTTCGGACGGATGCAAGCGTTATGGGATTAAGTGTAGTTTTCTCTATCTCGAACGACCGTCTCATCGTATTTGCTTCCAGAAGTTTAAATAAAGCAGAGAAAAATTACTGCACCAACGAAAAAGAACTTTTGGCCATTGCTTGTGCAGTAAAGCATTTTAGACCATATTTGTTTGGTAAAAAATTTGAATTCTTAGCAGACCATAGATCCTTAGTCTATTTATTTAATATCATTAACCCATCAAATCAACTAACCAAGTTTCGGTTAGTATTAGAAGAAAAGGATTTTTCAATACATTGCGCGAAAGGTACGGATAACGTAACTGCATTATCTCGTACAATTTTAGACTAAGACGACTTAAAAGAAATGTATACGGAAATGAATGTCAGAGTTATTACACGTGCTCAAGCTAAAAATAGAACCGATGTTAGGAAAAATAATACAAGTACCGCTACAGACGATACGGATTGATCACCCTGTTGTTTTAGAACTACTCAAGTGCCCACCAGACATCGTAGAATTAAGACCAATATTTAAGACGGAATTAAGAAAAATCGAAGATAATTACTTGGATAATATTAGGCAAATTATCAATACTATAAAATTTTTATATATGATGGGAACTCACAAGTAATTTACTATAACGAGAATTATCGGGCAGCGTATGACTTAGCTACATCGTTAATTTATCTGGAAAAATTATGCGCAAGGAATTATAGTTCGGAAGTGTATATTCTAGAAAATGCAAGGATACTGAATTCTTAAATGAATTAGGCACTAGATAACACAATTATCAATAAAATTCAATGTAGTTAAGAGATGTTCAACTTTTAGAAAATAAGAAATTAAGACAATTCATTTCAAATGAATTTCATACTTTACCGACCGGAGGACATGTATATATAGTGTGGTCATTTAGGTGTGCAACATATGGGAATTTTTTTTTATTACCGACTTCTCAGAAAACTTTATTCTTGATCAAAGTTGGTGCTTGTTCGATAATCATATTAGGTGCACTTGAAATGGGGTTGCAAGTCAAACGGCGTATAGGGTAGGTCAAAAAATATAAAATTTGTATAAGAACAAAGTGCCCCTATTTCAGAAAATTCAGCAAAATGTTATTAAGAGAAGTTGTTTAGAATTAAAAGTTATGCATAGATTTGAAAACGTGACCTATTAAAAAAAAAATATATATTTTTTTAAAACATTACTAATTTGCCAAAAATTTTTTTTTTATATTTACTCATAAATTAATCAAAATCAAATCAATTTCACATGTCTTTGTTCAAGCATATTTGTAAACTTAACTTGAATTTTTAATTTATTAAGGAATCACAAACTTCATGGTTGTTGCAACGACATTAAACACAACTTTAAAATATCCTAAAAATTCTTTATAACAAGATAAAACATTAGTAATGATAATATGCAAATTAAGAAACTTTCATTTAAAGTGCAAAATTTTTATTTTATATGGTTTTTAAAAAACTGTACAAATTAATCGACAAACATGAAATCCTACTAAAATAATCGCAGATACCTATGGAAAAAAACAAATAAGGGTTAAAAGTAAACATTATGACAGTTTGGTGGCATTATTCATTCTTAAATAATTATTGTTGTTATTTGATTTCAAACGCCTCCTCCAATACAGTTAACGTTAGCCGAGAAGGCAGAATTAGTGTTAAGATGTGGAGAAAACTATAAAACGGTGCGTGAAGCAGGAGATATATTCAATGAACGACATCCTGATAAACAAGTTCACTATTCAACTGTAAGCAGAATTTTAAATAATTTTAAACAGACAGGGTCTTTAGACTATAAATATAAAAATGAACGTACCAAAACTGTATGTGCTGAAGAAAATCAATTAGAAGTACTTCAAACAGTTGTTAAAAACCCTAGAAGATCTATCCAAGAAATTTATGCTTATACGGGTATAAAAGAAAGCTCTGGTAAGAACATTCTTAAAAAACAAAAATACCATAACCCAATGTTTATTTGCACGTTTCAAAGGCGAGACTATGACTTGCGGTGTGATTTCTGCATGTGGATTCAAGGACAAATAGAAGGTCAACGTGATTTCCATAGACACATACTTTTTGGGGATTAATCCACGTTCACAACAAATGGCGTTGTTTCTTCTCAAAATTGTAGGTGGTGGTCTGACGAAAATCCAAATTTTGTCATTGACAATTAAAACCAGTATCACTAAAAACCAAACGTTTGGTGCGGTATTATTAACGACAAATTAATTGGGCGGTTTTTTTTTTGCCAAAACCTAACTGATGATACCTATTTACATTTTTTGGTAAACGAACTGACGGAATTTTTGGATAATATGAGTATACAAGAACGACATAAATTGTGGTTTGTACATGATGGATGTCCCGCTCATTCTCCTAGAATTGTTTTTGAATCGTTAAATGGGGAATTTGGAGATAAATGGTTAGGACGAAATACCGACCCACGGTGGCCTCCTCGTTCGCCAGATCTCACCCATTAGATTTTTTTTTATGGGGATATTTAAAGCAGAAAGTTTGCAAGAATCGACCGTTTATTAATGTTGAGGAGCTTGAAAATTAGATACGATTTCATTGGAAAGAATATAATATATAAATAAAAAGAAATATTCCAGCAAGTGTATTGCGATCCGCTGTTAGTGAATTTTATGATCGGACAATTAAATGCATTGAACGAGAAAATGGACATACAGAGACGCGTCGATAATTTTTTTACACATACATAATTTTTTTTTTCTTCTGCATTTCAAATATTTCCGGTTTTATTTTTTTTTTGATTTGTTTAGTGTTAAGTTAAGTTATAATAAAAAAAAAGTCGATAAAAATTGGCAAAACTATTGGCACCATATTCAAGTACCTACGTTTAAAGACATTGTATTTCCTGAGTTTGCCCTAAACGCATACATAATGCATACATTGTTTTGTTAATAATGACACCAACTGTCATAATGTTTTAGTAGGATTTCATGTTTGTCGATTCTTGTACAGTTGTTTAATAAACATTTAAAATAAAAATTTTGCACTTTAAATAAGAGTTTTTTAATTTGCACATTATCAATATGTCGATGTTTCATATTGTTAAAAATAATGTTTAGGATGTTTTAAAGTTGTGTTTAATGTCGTTGCAACAACCATGAAGTTTGTGATTCCTTAATAAATTAAAAATTCAAATTAATTTTACAAATATGCTTGAATTTGAACAAAGATATATGAAATTGATTTGATTTTCATTAATTTATGAAAGTCTTTAGGGTGAATATAAAAAACAAATATTTTTGGGAAATTATTATAGTTTTCAAAAAAAAAATATTTTTATATTTTAGGAGATCACATTTTCGAATGTATGCATAACTTTTAATTCTAAATAAGTTTTCTTAATAACATTTTGCTGAATTTTCTGAAATAGGGGTACTTTATTCTTGTACAAGTTTTATATTTTTTGACCTACCCTGTACGCCGTTTGACTTGCAGCCATTCCAAGCGCACTTAATATGATTGTCGAACATTCGCCAACTTTTATCGAGAATAACATTTTCTGAGAAATCGATAATAAAAAAAATTCCAATATGTTGCACACTGAAATAACCACACTGTATGTATACATCGAATGTACAATAACATTAAAAAACATTATTTTTGGTCAAGCCCGAAGTGAAATGTAACAAACTTTATAAAAAGATGTGACGATTGTCAACGGTATAAATATTCAAAAATTAAAAAACAACCAATGTTAATTACTTACAGCATCCTCAGCTTTTCAAAAAATTTCTTTACCTTTAGTAGATCCCTTCCTATAGATATACAAAATAATAAATATGCCTTAATATTGCAATGCGATCTTACAAAATTCGTAGAACGATATCCCTTACCCTTACAGGGTGAAGAAGCCAAAACAGGTGCGAAGGCATTTTGTAGATAATTGTGCTTTATTATGGTATTCCAAGTGAGGTATTTAGCGATCAAGGAACAGAATTTTTGGCAGAAACGTCTAAGGAATTGTGTACGATGTCTGGTATAAGACAGCTAAATTCGACGACATATTATCACGAAATGCTAGGTGCGCTTGAAAACTCGCATAAAACTTTAGGTTCATATTTTCGAATGCGATTAGCTAAAGAGTCAAACAATCAGAGCGATTGGAATCCGTACTGGTGTTTTACAGTAAACATTAGTAAACAGTAAACACCGTACACCGTAACACGTTATACACCGTACGAACTAGTTTTCGGGTAAACGAGTAAAATGCCATAAACATTGGTAATACTATGGATCCTGTATCCTGTAATAATAAATTAGACTCTTTATTCAAAGATCCTTATACAGTGATAGAGGATAGGGATACAAATGTGGTGATAAGTGTAAATAACAAGAACAAAGAAGTGACCCTACCATAGAAAATCAACATTTCCTTCAATAAAGAACATTTTATTTTACCCCAATAAAAGCAAGTTGTCTTTTTATTACGAACCAACAAAACACCACAAATTTTACAAGACATCGGTAGGTTCCTATAATTAAAATTAATATAAATTAGGTTTTGCCGTTTCTTAAAACCCTATATTACTAAGAATCGAGTAAAGTAATCGAATTAGGGTAAATGACAAAGAAGTCTTAGAAATTAAAGTAAAGTAAAGTAACCCATGCTAGGGTCGGCAGGCTGGCTGCCTCATTATAACGAGCGACTTTAGGATAGACAACCAAACATACATATGTATTATATATATAGTAATATACTTGAAAACTCCACACACCCTCAAAATCGGCAAAAATAGATTTGCCGGGAAATTTAAGGTTTGTTCGAACCCGACCAATAACCGAATCAGTTATTCCTCCGAACTGTCGCACAACTAATTTACCACTGCAATAGTCGATTGTCACGTTCAAAGTTTAATTGACAGGCTGAAAATGATCCTTCCAACATCGAATAGCGGGTTGTAGCAAACCTTTAAAGAAAGTAAGGTTAGTTATTGTTATTATTTGTTAGTTGTTATACTCCTTAATTATCACTTATTTGTTATTATTCTTGAAAGAAATGGACTCAATTAGTGTATGATAAGTCAGAGTGAGTGTGCTCTGTTAAAAAACAAAACTTTCGGTTTGGCTTATGGGTTTGTGTAGGATAGCCTCAGGTAAGTGTTTTAAAATTTAAATAAGTTAATAAATTATCTTGTCTGGATGCACGCCTCACGCGACGGCATGAAAAACCAAGTTAAAACTGAGGTAAAAGGGGATCCTAATGATGTGTTTAAGGTGAACGTGTTTTTTTGCAATGTTGTTATTTCTCCAATTTATGTGACACGTTACCTTAACATGTTCAATTCAATTAATAATTATTTACTGCCGCACAGAATTTGCCATTGGGTATTTTATGTGCTCAAAAGCATAATTATTGGTATCCTGTTTAATGCCGATGGTATGATTTCTCTTATATTTATTTTTTAACATTCACTAAGTGGTTCTTGTTTAAATTGATCTCTTTTTTCTTTTTATTATTTTAGTAATTACCTAAGTAGGTGTGATTAATTGGGAATTTTTGTACTCTTTTCTATTTCTAAATTAATCTTGTGTATCTAATCACATCGCTCAAGCCACTTTTGTATTTCGTCCTGTTTTCTCCTTTACAAAGTGGAATGGCACATGCTGGTGTATTGTACAGAATATGAATATATGTTTAAAGTTTAAGGTTGCTCAATAGATCAAGCTGATATTCACAAGATAATTCACTCTATCACTTCTAATGCCTCTGGAGTTGATGGGGTGTCCTTAAAAATGTTAAAATATTGCAGTCCCTACATAGATCAGTATGTTACACATAATATGTGTAGTATTTATTATTAACTGTTGTCTTGAGACTAATTACTTTCCAGATCTCTGTTGGTAAGCCATTACCCAAAACTAATAGCCCTACAACTTTTAATGATCTACGCATCATAAGTATGTTGCCACTATTATCTAAAATTTTTGAAAAGTCCTTGTACGGTTAATTATTTCACTTCTGCGTCGCCAATAAAATAATTCCAGAGAGCCAATGTGGCTTTCGAAAAGACTTTAGTACATCGGTTGCTCTTGTTAAGGTCATAGATGATATAATGTCAGCAATTGATAAAAAATTAAGTACTGCGTTGGTTCTTCTTGACTTTTCGAAAGCTTTCGACACCCTTAATCATGAAGTCTTGTTGGCAAAGTTAAAGTATTACGGCTTGGATGAATCGTCTTTAAATCTTATTAGATCATACTTCACCAATAGGTTTCAAAAATTTTTTTACAATAATAATTACTGGATCAAATTCAAATTTTGTCTGGGGTACCTTAAGGCTCTATCCTTGGAACCCTTTTTTTTTATAATCTATACCTCAGATATCTTGAATTCCCTAAAGCACTGTAAGATTCAGGCTTATGCAGACGACACGCAAATTTTCATTCACTTCGACTGCCAGGACTATTTAATTGCATCAAATTTGCTTAACGAAGATTTAAATATTTTAAACCAACTCTCTCTAGATCACAATTTGAAGTTGAATCCATTGAAATCATCTTTGGATGCTCTCTGGGAATGGTAATAATGTTGACATTTTGAAAGAGAACATCAATATAGTTCTTGATGGCGTCAAGCTCCCAGTGGTTAAAACAGCCAAAAATCTGGGTATAATTTTGGATACTGATTTGAGGTTTAGGGACTATGTTACAAAATTAATTCAGAGGTCATACATGTCCTTAAGAGTATTATACAACAATCGTCATATTCTCTAAATTGCGCAAAATGCTTTGAGAAAGTCTCGTCTTGTCCAATTTTAATTACTGGGATTTTATTTATGGGCCATGCCCTTGATGTAGCAGATATATATAGAATACAAAAAGTACAGAATACATGTGCACGCCTTATTTATGGACTAAATTTGATCATATTTCCCACACTTTTAAAAATCTGAACTGGCTATTAATGACTAACCGTAGGACTTTGCATTTGGGAAGTTTTTTGGTAAAACTGCTGAAAAATGACTCTCCCTCCATCCCTAAAAAATAAGTTTGTATTTCGTGATACTGTACACTCCCGTGACACAAGGTTCTCGTATAAACTGACAATGCCTCACCTTAGGGTGGAGCGAATTTAATCCAAAATTTTCTTTTTTTGAAATCGAACTAGCCTTAGTGCGGAAAAGTTGTATTTTATGTTCTGATTTAATATTATGTTTTATTTTTTGAATTTGAAATAGGTCCTGAGGGTCCACCGCACCCTTAAATCTTGACTTTTAATTTTTTTTTTAAAACAAGTCAGCACTAGTGTAAAAAGTTGCATTTTGGGGTCTTAATTATTGTCATTTTTTATTTTTTAAATTTAAAAAATATCATTAGGGTCCGCCCTATCTTTTTACTTTATTAATTTTTTGAAGTTGAATTTGATTAAAAAAAATTATCATCTTTTTCTTTATTAATTGTTTGAAGTTAAATTTGATTCAAAAAAATTATTGGTATTTTTAGCAGTTCTTCGCTTATCTTGATTAATAGATCAAAATAACCCAGAGCTCACCACGTGGAGGTGACTGCTAATCGAGCCCCACCCTACACCAACCCAACCTCCCAACCAATGCTGGTGTAGTCTTAGCATTTATATTCTTTTTTTGTTTCAAATTTTGGCATTAAACGCTGCGAATGAATTTTGGACCGAATAAAACCGTCTCTTCTAATGTGACCGCAGACTGATGATGAAGCCTCCGTCACAAGCTTAATATGTCTTTCCACAGTTTGTGTATGACATGGAAACTTTGGAACTTCTGGTGATTCTCCAGTATCTATGAACATTTTTAGCTCTTCATCCGAGTATCTTGCCAATGCAGGTGGATCCGTTACATCTAGGTTTTGCCAGTCTAATATTTCGATGTAGTCTTTAGCTTCAAAATTAAGCGGGGGTATTTTAAAGACTCTTAAAGCTGTCCCGTCGCTTTTCTCTTTAGAACATCTAGCTTTTAGAATACGGCGTAAGGCAAGCTCCCTAACATGTTGTCGGTGATCAGCAACCATACAAAGCAGTACATTTTCTGGGTGTGCGAAATATGCGTTTCTTTGAATAGCGGCGTCCACGATTTTTCTGTCAGGCTCATCTAAATACCGTGATAGTTTAATTAGATAAAACAGATTATTTGCACCATCTGTACATAAATTATTATTTTTTATACGGAACCAAATTGGTGCATACACTTTTACCACATATGTGACAAGTTTCCTTAATTTTTCGCAAGGATTAGAGGTGGCAACATATAGTCGTAATATTCTATTGGCAAAGGTAACCCAACGCGCATGAGCCAACTTTCCTGGATTTTTTTTCGCTACATCCTCAGACACAGTTCCACTTATCACAGCTTGACTGATCTCTAGTAAGTATTTCTGATCAGAGCTGAGATCTTTTAAGTCCAACAACGGTATTTCAGATCCAATTTTTTCAAATTCTACTACAGGCAGAGTCTCACATGTCTGCAATAGAGTTCCAATTGGCCCAGAAAAACTTTTTGGTCCAGTCGTTTTACCATCTATACTATAAAATAGGTGACGAAGGGGAAGCTCATTTCCGTGTAGTTGACATACAAACCAGTGTAAATTTCTTTTTAAATGTAACTCAATTAGTCTTATAATTCCCCCTTTTATGCCAGTATTGGTAACAGTTCCATCACATCCTAAAGCGATGAGATGTGATAAGTCGGCAGAACTTTGCAAGTAATTAATTATACTTCTTGCGCAACTGATTGAGCTTCCGGATTCTGGACTCACGTGGCCTATATATTTTGAATTGGGTTCTTCAATTAACACAATGTGTTCTTCCACGACATTTACTCTGTAATATTTTTTACCACGTCGTTCCATTTTTAATGTTCGGTCCTTTCTGCCGTCAAAATAAACTGATAGAGGGTATTGGGTTTCACGCTTTTCAGCAATCTGAAGTAAATTCCTCTGTCGTTTTCTCGCTCTTCGAATTTTTGATCGGTCTATTACATTGCTTGTTGCACTCTCCGTCATGATACCAAAATCTTTTAGAACAGCAGAGGCAATTCTGGCTGCTGCACGATCGGAAACAGAAGTCCTATCACATTCTAAAGCCACTGTGGGTATAGATTTTCGCATTTGAGATGACCTAACCCCTGAAGATGTAGACGGTTCATCTTGTATTTTACAAATAAACTGTGGATCTATATTTTTCTCGGGGGTTACTTCTTCATCTTCGATATCAATGGATTTCTGAGTATCACTTGTTGTTATTTTTAATTTTGTTACCTTATTTTTAAAAGCTAATTGCCGAGCATGCTTCTTAACCATTTGATTTGTTGTTGTAATATCGATGTTACCAATACCCATTTTCCGAACTGTCCTCTGGTCGACAATAAATTGCCGTTCCAATTTAGGGATTTTCTTATCTTTACTGCACTTACAACTTGAAAACTCCTTGCACTTACAGTAAGATACATCAAAAAGTGTTGCTTTTGCGTGTTCTAAAAAAGATTCACTTTTTATTTTAAAAAGATCTTTTTTGTCTGAAAATTTTTTTATCTTCATATACTTTTTATGATAGTCTTTCAACATTTTTACCATTCTTTGCTTACTAAGGGTTGGAATTGAAGCTGTATCCCACAGGTCTTGTATTTTTTGTATAAGAATCTGGGAAATATCAAAGAACGTTGCTTCTTTGGAATTAACTTCAGGTATAAGACTATCACGGATATGTAAGTAAACCTTCATAATATCGTAATATGTCGGTAACACTCTTTTGTCCAAATCACTTCCTTGTCCAAATATGGGACACGCAGATTTTTTTCTAGTTTTTACACTACTTGCACTTGCCATTTTATACTAATATAATAACAAAATTCACTAAACCAATAACGAACTTTAAAAATTAATATCTCTTGATAAAATTATTAATTCCGTCGCTCTACTTTCTCGTATACTATTTCGCACACACTAAAGGCATAAAAGTGCTGGCCTGGGGAATAAGGCCTGAAGTAATAAACAATGATTATAAATTAATTAAATGCCCCAGACAAAACATCTGAAAATATGCCGACAAGAGGTAGGGCACGTGGTCCTGCATTTTTGGTATGTTAATTAGCTATGCATAGAAATTCCATAAAATGGCACTTTTCAGGTACGCGGCGGACCCTGAATAAAACATAAATGTTTGGGTTAAATTTTTTTTTGATTTTAGATGTCCTCCAACAACTTAATCATGGATAATGCCAAACAAAAATAAATATTTTTGCTACGCAAAAATATTTTAGTATAATAGGTAAAATTTGGGCTACATGATTTTTTTAGGAGTCAAGTGGACCCTCAAGACTGTCTTTGATCAAAAAAAGTAAAATGTTTATTTGATCCCTAATATACCAGGCAACTTTTGATAACTAAGGCCAATCAAATTTCAAAAAAAAAAAATTTCGCTCCACCCTACTCACCATGTTTCAAAGAACATTTACCTACAACGCTGTGAAACTATATAACTCCTTACCTAATGAATTTATTTTACTGGATACTAATGGGTTTAAGCTGCAATATAAAAAACATTTACCTAATCTTCAAAACTTCCTTAATCAACCTTTGTTCTGTTCCGTATTTTTCGGTAAAATCTTTTGTCTTATTGGTGCGTTATTTTTTCTTTTTTTTTTTGTAATAACAATCATGAATAGCTTATGTAAAGTATCATTATTTCCACCTGTCCTTATACTTTTTGATTTTTTCTTTATTTTTACAGGTAGTGTAAGGTTCAGTAGAGTAGCCGCACGGCTAGACTGCGCCCTGCTTTTACTTGTAATGCTTACTGTTATTTTTGTATAATTTTGTATTATTTCTTGTCTATTAGTTTTTCCTCTTTTTTTTGTAATTTTTAATTTTATAATAAAAATACCTTATTTTATCTTATTTTCAAATCTAAAAGGAAAAAATTAAGATCCGTCGTGCGGCTGTACGATAATTTAAAAGAGCTTGATTTATTTGGTAAACAACAACATTTTTTTATGATTAGTAGGTATTTGTTAAAAAATCTGTTGTCAATGCTATCAATCAATCAATTTTTTTAACGTAGCGAACCACTTAGAAATGCACAATTTGTGTCAAATGAGCGAGGCTTTTCGTGTCTAAAGTTTTAACGCGCTTTAGAATTTAAAACTCATTAAAATATTACACACCTATATATTTATTTTATTAGTAGTTATGTTATCTAAAGAAATAAAAATAATATACCGACTCTGGCGCGGATCTAGGGAGAATTATGGGGGTGTGAATCCCCCATCCTAAAAAATAGGATAGTATATAATATTTTCATGAATAAAGAATGTTTGATTTACATTGTCTCAAACCTATCTTTTTGCATAGAAATAAAAAAAATGAAAGTGAATCTAGACAATCTATCATACACTTGTTGAATTTAAATATTAGAATAGTAGACAAAACCGAAATTTGGGCGTGGTCTTCACAAATTTTCGCCTGCGGCGCTACCTTTCCACCCTCAGCATTCCTTTTCCCTCCCTAGCATTTTTCCATGAATCCACACCTGTACCGAATTGCCGACCCTGGATGGCTACTCACGAGCCACCACTGAAAATATATCCATTCGTTAGCAAGATATCGGCTCTGGGACTTTTAAGTGAACACCACTGTATACGACTTATTTCGACATTAATTTACTTACTTGGAGTTATGTTAATTTTGTTTGTTATTAGTAACAACTAATTAACTACTACTGAAATGTCTCCTAAGTAGCTAGATACTGATATGTGTTATTTCTTGATTTAAGAAAATGAAAGTAGGTCGTGAAATTCGAATGCCAACATAGTTTTATAGAGCATTATTCTAGGGCGGGAAGTTTCTAACGGAAAAAGTGGGTTAATAGCTACATAGAACATGCACTTTATACTACTTTTTCTATTTTGCATAATTTTAAATAATAGCCGGATATTTAAAAAGAAAATATCCTTTTTTGAAAAGTATAAAACAGTTCAAAGTCTGGTAGTGTTAAATTTTCTAAAAATTACCCCGCTCGCCAAAAAAGTTGTCACTTAAATGTGAACATAATAACTTAGTTCGCATATCACTGAGTATAACACAGGGCCCTGCAATAGTGCGTGAGGCGTCCATAGCTTCTATACAAATTCGTTCGAATTCAGACCTACACTGTATATATGAGTGTATGTCGGGAAAATATTTTCGCATAATACAGAATGGTCCAAAAAGTTATGACGACAAATACCTTTTTTTTTAAATAGTACACCTTGTATTTTTCTTGCATATTTTGGTTCTTGTTACTGTTCTTTCTTATTTCCCAATATTTTAGTTAATTTGCTTAAGTGGTTTACGAGCAATAAATTAAAAACAATAAAAAATCGCTTTGCACGCTTTAAAAAAATTATTGGAGAAGCTGCCTTAGACCTGTTTTGTCCTAGCTACATAGTATAAACTTAAATACAAGAGGGCTAACGATACTCTAACATTAAATAGTTTTATCTTATTTTATACAAAGTGCCCAATATTCGGTTCCAAAAATGACAGCTTTCAGACTAGTTTTTCTTATATTACAAGTGTATCAGGATTTTGGACCGTTTATAAGATATTTACCAAAAACCATAAATATGCCCATTTCATTTATATAGTATTACAAAAAAGATCTAGGCAGCCATGGAAACACAACCATGTTTATTTAAGAAATATATTTTAACATTACCCTTACGAAAGACATAAGTATACTTCATCGGATAATATTTTATTTAAAAAAATGAACTTTTCGAAAGAAGAGCTTATTGAAATGACCTTTGTATTGGGGAACAGTGATAAAAACTATTTTCTAGCAAGTAGAATGTATGCGATTTAGTTATCCGAAAGGCGCTATTCGGAACCGTTTTTTAGCAGACTGCTTGAGCGTTTTCTTGAAACAGAGAGAGTAGATTACAAAAAAGAAAAAAGGATAAAAACGGGTACGAGTGAGGAAAATCAATTAGCAGTTTTGTTGACAGTTACAAAAAATCCAAATATTAGGGCATGTGTGGGAGAAGAAGCTGGAATAAGTGAAAGGTCAGTTCAGAGAATTTTAAAAATACATCATTTTCATGCATACAACATTCAACTGCACCAAGCTCCGACTGAAAATCACTTTCAGTGTAGAGTTGAGTTTTGTGAGGGGGCTCGATTTCGCCTTTAAGAAAATTAATTATTTTTTATTATCGTCTTATTGTCTGATAAGGCCACATTCTGCAACAATGAATGCGTCAACAAGCATAATTTTCACTACTGCGCTACCGAAAATTCAAGAATCATACGACAAATGGACTACCAACATCTATGGTCAATAAATGTTTAGCGAGGAGTTGTTGGAGAATATGTGGTAGGCCCTTACTTTTTTAACTGCCATCTTACCGGTCAAATGCATTTTAAATCTTTAGCAAACGATTTAACTGTATTGCTTTTAAATTTACCACCAAATGTGCAGGCACAAAATATGTGGTTATAACAGGATTTCAATTTTTCGCGATAGGTCAGGTCCAGATGACATCTGCCCAGATATTCTAAAACTTATAGAAGAAGAAAACATACACATTTTGGCACAATTATTTAATGGTATATATAACTCAGGTTATATCCCTCGTGATTGGTTAAAATCAACCTTCATACCCATACCTAAAAAGCCCGGGGCACGGAAGTGCGCAGAATATCGATTGATCAGCCTAATGAGTCGGGTGTTAAAGGTGTTCTTAAAAATCATTCATATGCGCATACGCAGAAAATGCGAACAAGATGTAAGCGAATTACAAATGTATTTCCGTGAAGGACTGGGTACCAGGGAGGCCTTATTCGCACTCTCTGTACTATTGCAAAAATGCAGAGACCAACAGAAGGAAGTATATCTGTGCTTCATAGACTATACTAAAGCTTTTGACTGTGTCAATCACACGACACTATTAGAACTGCTGAAGGGAAAAGGTGTCGATGCCCAAGATCTAAAAATCGTACAAAATCTTTATGAACAGCAAGTGGCTTCTGTAAAACTGGAAAACACCGAAACAAGTATCGTACCTATAGGGTGTGGAGTCAGACAAGGGTGTGTACTTAGTCCCATGCTCTTTAATATGTATTCAGAAGTTATTTTCCAAAACGCTTTGGACGAGACAGAAGACGGTCTAAAAGTCAATGGGAAACTCGTAAACAACTTAAGATATGCCGATGACACAGTGATAATCGCAGACAGTCCTAAAGGGCTGCAACGCCTAATCGACAGCATATCGACTTCCGGTGATGCAATGGGACTGAGGATTAATATCTCAAATACAAAGATCATGCAAATAAGTCGCAATCCGAATAACAAAGAGTTACAAAATTCAAATACCTAGGAAGTTGGATCAGCGAGGATCTGAATCCTGAGATTGAAATCAGATCCCGCATAGAGCAAGCTAGAGCCAATTTTTTTAAGATGAGGAACCTGGTTACCGACAGAACACTCAATTTAAGCATAAGATTTAACTTTGCTAGATGTTATGTGTATTCCACGTTACTGTATGGAGTCGAGGCCTGGACGCTAAAAGTCAGCAGTATTAACAAGCTGGAATCATTTGAGATGTGGGTATATGGTAGAATGCTTCGCATACCATGGACCGACCATATCACCAATCAAGAGGTCTTACATAGAATGAACAAGGACCGAACAATTCTCGAGACCATAAAAAAGCGAAAGACAGCGTACCTTGGCCATGTCATGAGGCAGGACAAGTACAGATTCCTGCAACTAGTTATCGAGGGCAAGATTGAGGGAAAGCGTGGTCCAGGGCGTAGACAGTGCTCTTGGTTCAAAAACATAAGGGATTGGACAAGCTTAGATTCAAACACCCTACTGAGAAGAGCCCAAGACAGAAACGAATTTGCCAGAATTGTTGCCGATCTTCATTGAATGGAGAAGGCACTTAAAGAAGAAGAAGGTCAGAGCTCTGTTAGATAACACAGAAAATCGCTGGATTGGAAGGAGTGGACCAGTTAAATGGCCTGCTAGGTCGCTCGATTTAACCAAACTTGACTTTTTTTCTATAGGGGTATGTAAAAGACCTTGTTTATACGGAACATCCAACAACTGATCAGAACATGTGACAAAATTTGCAACAATTACACCAGTAATGCTCCGAGATTAGGAAACGTCCTTTCAAGCAAGAATAGACAGATATCTTAAACAAAACAGAAGGAAAAATCTTTTAAGATTAATGCATTACTGTAAAAGTATATTTCTTAAATAAACATGATTGTGTGTCCATGGTTGCCTAGATCTTTTTTGTAATATTTTGCGAATGAAATAGGCATATTTATAGTTTTTGGTAAATATCTTGAAAACGGCCAAAGAATTTTTATACACTTGTAATACAAGAAAATATTTGTATTTAAATTCTGCATTAGACGATAAACTTATATACAGGGTGCTTCATTTGAAAATCTGAAAAAAAACTAGTTTGTTGTTGTCATTTTTGAAACCAAATTTTGGACACCCAGTATAAAATAAGATTAAAATATTTGATGTCAGAGTATGGTTAGACCTCTTGCAGTTGACACTATGTAGCTCGGACAAAACAGATCTGAGATCGTTTTTTTAATAATTTTTTCAAGGCGTGCAAAACGATTTTTTATTGTTATTAATTTATTTCTCGTAAACGACCAAAGCAAATAAAATAAAATTTTGGGAAATAAGACAGAGTAAGCACTAAAAAGAACCAAAATATGCAAAAAAAATACAGGGTATATTATTAAAAAAAAAAATTTTTGCCGTCATACTTTTTTGGAGCACTCTGTATATGCGAAAATATTTTCCCAAAACACCCTCATATATACAGTGTAGGTCTGCGTTTAAACGGATTTCCTTACTTTATTGGTATGGAAGCTAGGGATGCCTGAAGTACTATTGCAGGACCCTGTATAGTTTGAGAATAATTATACCCTCAAATTATGTTTCTTAGTGTTAACTTTATCACGCTAAAAACAATTTCTCTTTTTCAGCATCATAGTGATTTATTGCCAATAATAAAAATAAATATTTTCAATGCGCCTCCAAATAAAACAGAAAGTCATTTTTCAATACGGCAGTATTCGATATATTTCAATAACATCCTCTTGTTTCCCCTTGTTTCAGTTTGTCACCTTTTACGAACAGGAGTGGCGGCAATTTTCGGGCCACAGTCACCTCACACAGCAAGTCACGTGCAATCAATTTGCGATACAATGGAAATACCACACTTGGAGACGCGGTGGGACTACCGACTTCGCCGGGAGAGCTGCCTTGTCAATTTGTACCCACATCCGACGACACTATCTAGGGTAAATGACTAAGCTACATAAAAAACGATAGCGTAGAATTTTATATATTGGCAATTTATCCTAAAAAGCCCTCTGGTGGCAATTTCGAAAATTCTGTGAGAATATTCAACGAAGGTATTTTGTTTATAGAGCCATCAGACTTTTTTTCATATAAAGATATTTATTTTAAGCCTTTTGTTTGTAGCAGGTGAAGTACAATAATAAAACGATTCCAAAATATACCAAATTGCCGACGTTTCGACCCTTTATTTGGTCTTTTTCAAGGCTGAATTAGAGCACAATGTTAGGAGAGAGCTTAACTAACGTTTATGATCAACATTTATTGTAGGCAATAAAATAATAATTAAGTTTAGTAGGGTAGAATGAAAAAAAAACAATCAAACATTTAACAATAATAGTGTAAAATGTAGGGAACTTGCATTAAAATTAAAATGGGAAAATAGCACTGAAAAACATAAGATAACAACATAACAAAACATACATTTCAAAAAATTGCTATTTGTGTATTAAGAGCGCAAAGTGATACATTGCCGCCCTTAGCGAGAAATTTGACGCGCGACGTATAGTAGAGTGGTGGTACTCTAACAAAGTGGTACAATAAAACAGTTATATATAAACTTACTCTAGTATTCAATGCAAATCCCCAACTAAAATAAATGCTATTCAGGGTGTTTCAGAAGTACGGCTCGTAACTTAAGGGGTTGATTCCCTATGATATTCTAAGAGAAAAAGTTTGTATGAACATGTGTCCGGAGTTGCCCCGTTTTTGATATACAGGGTGTTAAAGTTTTAAAAAAAATCGTGTTTTTATCATTTTTTTAAATCTTCTTTTCCCGATTTTATTGAAACCGTTATTCATAATGATAAGAGGCTTAATAAGCCCTAACTTGATTAAATTTATTGTCCAGTGACGTCTTGGGGTAGTACCTTAACGAATATTATTGACAAAAGAATGTAAGCTATTGACTTTTTTCTAATTTTGATATTTCTTTTCGGATTTACCAACTAATAGTACAACTTTTTTGTGCCTTGAATTGCCTTTGTACCTTGCTGTACTTTCGAGAGAAAAAATAAAAGCCACTTTATTGCATGTACAAAAAGAATACCTACGTATTTCAAAGTTAATTAAAACATGTAAAACAAAAATAAAATCATTTTTTTCCAATAGTGATACAAAAGAAAAATCAATCAATTAAATTAAATCAAATGTTTAATGGCTACTGTCTGATAAAACGCACGATGGCAATCGTTTCAGTTTCACCATTCTTACACGTTCTGAAATATCTGCATTATTTCGTATCGCCTCGCAACTTTCAATAATTGAAATTCTTAAGTCGTTATCATCTAGTACCGGCATCTTGTATACAAGAGAGTTGAGGGACTCCATAAATAATTATCTAGAGTCTAGAGGATTCTAGTCGGGACTGCGAGCTGGCCTACCTTGGAGACCTGCGCGTCCAATCCAGCAATTAGGACAAGTGTTGTCGAGGTATTGACGAGCAACTAGGCTAATATAAGCTAGGGCGCCGTCGTGCTTGAAGCATATATTAGTTCTTATTTGTAGAGGTATGTCCTTTAACACAACGTCAAGTTCTTTAGATACAAACTGTGGATAGAAGGAGAGAGGAGAAGAATGATCCCTGCCCATACATTCACCGAAAATTGTTGCTGAAAACGACCTTCCTTAATTTTATGAGGATTATCGTCTGCCCAAAAATGTTCATTGTAAAAATTCATACTGGCTTCTCTTGAGAAAGAGGCCTCATCGGTAAATAAAATGTTTGGTAAAAAATTGTTGTTATGTGCTACTATATGCAGCAACCACCTGCTAAAATCAAACCTTTGCTAAAAATCACGGGAGAGCAGAGATTGTACACGTTAAATATGGTATGGGTATAGTTAATAAATATAAAAAAAAAACCTCCAAACAGTTGACACACTTGTCTAAAGTTGCACTGCTAGCTTCCTGGCACTAGTTGAAGGATCATCTTCTATCTCTTAATGCATGTCTGCGAGGAAGTTCCGTACTACGTTTAAATCTCTTAGTCTCACTCAGTCTCGAATGGAGCTGCCTAAATGTTTTGGCACATGACACTACAGTTTGGATAACGTTTCTGATAAACTCGCCTAGCTTCTTCAGCATTTCCGTTTGCTAGGCCACTATTGGGCCTATTTGAAGGCCCATTCCAGCGTTAGTAAAATTATTCATTTTTGACTTGTTATTGACAAAACAGGTAAATTAGACTTTAAAACTTACCTTTACCTCATATTTTAATTAACTTTGAAATGCATAGATGTTTTTTTGTACATGCAGCAAAGCGATTTTTATCTTTTTCTCTCGAAAACGAACTAAGGTACGAAAATAATTCAAGAAACAAAAAAATTATATTATTAGTTGGTAAATCCGAAAGAAATATCAAAATTAGAGAAAAGTCAGTGACGTACATTTTTTCTGTCAATAATATTCGTTAAGGTGCTTCCTAGGATGTCACTGGACTTGTTTGTTTGAAGGTTTGGGACAATGATGTATCGTGAATGATAGATGTGTTTTGGACTTCCATTGTCATTATTTATTTATATCACAACGTTTCAACTGGTTAGTATCTCCAGTCGTCTTCAGGTGAATAATGAACAAGCTACGAAACTACGAGGGTATTTATACTACCTCCTGGTTAGCAGTGCATGACGAAGATTGGTGCAGTCATGCGTTACTGTGTGGTTCTAAACTAAGCTTACATCTACTTAACAAGGGTTTCCAAATATTTCTTATGTCTAAAGAGGGCTTACTGAAGCAGTCTGGATTTTGGGTTGTGACGGCTGCTTCTTTGAATTTTCTATTTCGCCAGTGTTCTTCTTTGAGTATTATTTTTGCCTCTGACCATTGCAAGTGGTGGCCGTGTGTCCAAGCATGTTCTGCCGCACCGGATCTGTTTGTTTCTCCCTTCTTTGTGTGGTTTCGGTGTTCCTTGATTCTTGTTTCAAGGGGGCGTAGGGTTTCACCAACATAGGATTGTCCGCACTCGCAAGGTATTCTATATACGCAGTTCTTCTTGTCCCTTTAGCTGGTTGGCTTTGTCTTCGTCAGGTGGCTTCTTACGGAGTCTTTGGAGCTGAATACTTTCGAATTTTGTATTGCTGTCCTAATCTTCGAATTTTGTCGGAGATTCCTTTGATATATGGTAGCGGTGGGTCTAGTTTCGACGTCATCTTTCTGTCTATTTATGTGATTCTTACGCTTCTTGATAGTGTGGTCTATTAGTCTCGTGGGGTAGCCGCTTGCGTTGAGGTTCTTTTTGATGGTGTTGGGTTTTTCGGAAAGAGGTTCCTCGGAGTTACAGAGAGTAAATGCTCTGTCAACAAGTGTCTTGACTATCCCATGTTTTGTGGTATTTGAGTGGTTTGAAGCGTAATTAAGGTACTGACCAGTGTGAGTTTTCTTTCTTAATACCGATGTTTGGATGGTGTCCCTGTTCTTCTGTTCTACGACGTCTAGAAACGGTAGTTTATTGTTTTCCTCCTTCTCCATGGTAAACTTGATTGTTGGTGCCAAGTTATTCATGTGATGTAGAAAAACTTGAAGTTCGTCATCGCTTCTATTCCAAATAATGAATGTGTCGTCAACGTAACGAAGCCATAGTTTCGGTTTCATTTTTGTCTTTTCAATTGCCTGACTTTCAAACCATTCCACGTATATGTTGGCGATTACTGGAGAGAGGGATGATCACATCGGTAGTCCGTCTAGTTGACTGTAGAATCTATCCTTTTCTTGGAAATAAGAATTATTTACACAGCATTCTAATAGGTCCATTATAGCGTTGATGGGTAGCGATGTTCGTTCCTCTAGGGTTTGGTCTTCTTCAAGTTTCCTTCTGATGATCTGAAGTGTATCCTTCACTGGGACATTTGTATAAAGGCTCTCGACATCAAAGCTGACTAATTGATCCTCTGATTTTATTTCCTTTCCACTTATTATTTCAACGAAGTGTTGCGATTTTTTTACAAACGATGATTGGAAGCATAAATCTGGATAGTTCATATGTTGGAGGGTTTCTGGAGTTTATAATAGGTCGTAGAGGCATATTGGGTTTGTGTATTTTTGGTAATTCGTATAGATGTGGGGGTTTACTGTGATGAGATGTTAAACGTGTACGTGTTCTGTCTGGAATATATTGTTCATGCTTCTTGAGTGTCCGGTATATTCTCCCTTCAATCGTGGTGGTAGGATCTTTTGGGATGCTCTGGTAAGTTTTCTTAAGGAAAAGGAATATATTCCAGACAGAACACGTACACCTTTAACACCTCATCAAAGTTAACCCCCACATCTATACGGTTTACCAAAAATACACTAGCCCAATATGCCTCTACGACATATTACAAGCTCCAGAAACTCTCCAACACACAAACTGTCCAGATTTATTCTTCCAATACGACAGCCGCTTCAAGGACATAACACATCGTTTGTAAAAAGTTCGCGTTCACGTCCTTGGACCTAATAAATTTAAGCTAGTTAGGACTAATTAAGTAATTAAACCCCTTATCATTATGAATAACGGTTTTAAATTTCATAAAAATTGGGTAAAGGATATTTAAAAAAATTATAAAAACCGTTTTTTTTTTAAGACTTTAACACCCTGTTTATTAAAAACAGAGCAACTCCGGACACATGTACATATGAATTTTTCCTTTCTATTCTCTATCTTTTGTTGCCCCAGTAGATTAAGTGGGACGAAGGTACAGGGACAACTGTATGTATAGGTAGTGCAGAAGTGATTAAATTCACAAATCGGGATGCTCTCTCGGTCAAATTGACCGGGTGTCCGTGGTTAAGGGTTAGCGTGATTTACACTACTCAACTGTTAATTTATTGCTTACAAAGTTTTAGTCATAAATATTAGTTTAAATCTTAATATGTATTTACAAAAATTAAAATGGCTTTCTTGTAGAATTGGGCTCTGTTTCAGTCTTGAAAAAGGTATCCGATACAAAACACGCCTTAAAGTAACAAATTAGGACGCTAATTATTTCATAAATAATATAAAAAAAGTTATTAATGATTGACTTGGCGAGTCAACTCCAGCCCTGAAGTCATCAAACATTTTTTTGAGATTGCGAAGAAATAAGTTGAGTTAAAATAAAGTATTACCAGATTTTCATCTAGTAGTGGTATCAAAAACATTTCATTATTTTGCATGAATTTTAATTGGCTTTAAGGTGGTCATACCCGTGATAAATTTAATATAATTTCTTACTCCCTATATAGAAAGTTACACCTCCTTCCCCCAATTACAGGACGAAATAGCACGTTTCTTCCCTCGGGGTTCTCCTTTTTTTTCGTCCCTGCAACTTGATCGCTCAAACAGACACAAAATAACTTTGGGGTTGTTAGTTTTTATTTTGTTATTGTCACTCACAAGGTGTAATTTGTTAAAGTTCAAAGAAATATAACAAGATGTCTCTTCGGTAGCTCTATTCCAAGACCCATTTCGGACGGAAGAAAAAAGGCAATATTATTGCTATACAGGTTGTTCCCTAATCTAAAATATTTAAAGTAGTTATTCCTTAGAAAAAATTTCATGTTAATAAGGGTCCAAAAATGTCTATAATACAGGGTGTTGAAATTCTAATTTGGTTTTTGTTAATTATGTTAAAAACGGAATGTTTTCTTATGACAGTGGTAACCTTTTGTCATAGACAACAGTTTGTTACTATTTGCTGACGGTAGCTCTTTATGTGGAAGCACCAGGTCGTGGTCCGTATATTTACACCTTCCCTTCGTCGTTGGTTTGCCTTGGCCGCCACCTGGTTTGATCGAAGTCCAAACCAGGAAAATATACCGAATATCAATGCTATTGGAAATCTATGCAATAAATAAAACACAAATATTTCTCACACAAATAATAAAGTTTTTATTATAAAAAAAAAGGTTTATGCCAGCTTTATGATCATCAAATTGTTAAATTTAGCTTGAATTATAAAAAAAAGGAATGAGAAAAAAACAACCTTTCCGGACGCAGGTATTTGAAATAAAATTTTTGTACCTATAACCTCGGGAAAGATCTAGAACCTTGTAAATCTTTTGATGGGGTATGATTATAAAAGGGTACCTTTGTCAAGATGGCTTTACATTTGAAAAAAGTTATGAATTAAATAGCAGTTAATTTAAATGTTATTACGCCGAATTAATTAAATTGAAATGGCTAAATGTATTAAATTGAGGTTCGCTTTATACAAGCCTGTTAATCCCTCGCTTCTGCTGGGGCAGCTATAAGGGGCATGGCCCATGTGGTTCCTGAAAGCTACCCATGGTCGGTCAGGTGGAATTTAGTCCATATATAGCTTATCAGTTTATTCAATTCAACTCAGCGTGGGCCAACTGGAACCTGGTTGCTCAAGGGCTATCGTGTGGCTGTTAAAATCCTATTTGGTTCTCTAACCTATTTAAATGCCAAACGGCAGGAAAACGGCAAATCAGCCGAACCAACAAAAACCCCCAGAAATAATAAAAAATAATTACCTACTGAATCCCAACAAGAACAACAACCCAAAAAAAGAAAGAATATCTTACCTCTAAAAGGGGGGTGAGACCTCGTGGTCTTTTGAAAAGAATGGCCTAATGGCGACAGGCTTGACCTTCTTCTCTGAAGGAGGTTAAGCAAGTAAAAGTCAAAGGCCCCGAGAACTTTAAAGAAACCCCCTCTCCTCCAACAACCAGCTGACACAAAGTTTTGCCAACTTAACCTAACACAAAAAAAAAAGAAAACAGAGACACACTATAAAAGACCAGAACGATACGAGAGTCTGGGCTTTTACCAGAAACTAAATTAAATAACGAAGTAAAAAAATAATTCCAAACAACTTTGTTTATATATAAAATTGCCAAAAGTAAAAATGGGCGTTCTGCGACTTGACGAAGACAAAAACGGAAATACATGGTCAAGCTATGTGCGGCGCCTGGCGCCATCAAACCAAAGAAAAGCAGAAGTAGTGCGTTCGTCTCATACTTTGACTAACGTCCTGTAAACAAAGATGTCACAACCTAATAAACAATTTTTGGAAAAAATATTTATAATGATGCACTCTGTGAAAATGCGACCGTAAGAATCAAAGGTAAGTCTACATTCCCCACAAAGTCAATAGTGGAAATTTTAAAATTGCTACATTCTACATTCTACATCAATTTTTGGCCGACTAGACTGTCTATCAGAGGAATTGATTTAGTATAAACAAAAGTTTAATTGCTTCACCAGGGGCGTGCGTGCAGGGAATGCTATCCATAAGTTATTTTAAAAAATATGTACGCCACTGATATTTATAATCTTGTGACTACTTTTTATGCTCATCATTTAATACCTGACATAAGATTGGAATTTTTTAAGTTGCCTCTTAATTTAGGAGAAAAACGCTATTTTATTGGTTGATCATACGTTATCTTACTATTTTTAATACATAAACACATAAAATAGTGTTTTTCTCCTAAACTAAGCAGAAACTTGAAAAATGCCGATAGACATTTTATGTTAATTATACCTAAATAAGAACTACGAAAGAGAATCATTAAATTAACAATATCAGTGGCGTCTACAGGGTGTCCAAAATACCGTGGGTCACTATTACTATATCCGAAACGGCAAGTTACGAGGTCTTTTATATTAAGTAAATGTTCTCTTTTTTGTGATTATTTATATTGTGCTTACAGTGCTGCCAAATAGTTTTTAGTTTCAGAGATATTAAGGGGAATTTGAAAATTCCTCAATTTTCTTGTCCCAATACCTCGAAAACCGCTGATTTGATCAAAAACTGTTTAATATAAAAATATTATGGTTTTTCATTCTCTACCAAACGCACTTACGTTATTGCTACCAACTTAATACGGACCTGAAATTTCTTTTCCATATCTGGGAATATGATCCAATTTGTAATTCAACAGTATATAAGTATTTTCTTTAATAGTACCAAGTGAGCCCAGCATATTGAAATTTTACGGAAGAAGTGAGGACCGCGACAAAGTGAGCCCCAATATACGGTGCTCACTTTGTCTGGCTCTGTAAATGTCGCCGAAATTATTTCCACAACACCTTATTGCACTTTTATAAAAAAAAAGATTGGACCCCATTTTGTTGCTTAAGCGTTAAAATGCGTATATTGTAGTTTAACGTTTTGCCGCAGTCGGCGCTTTTCCTGGAGTATAATTTTTTACCGCATGTATTTCAAGGCGCTGCACTACACCGTTCAACTCGCCAACCAAGGACCAGAGATTTGGCAACATGTGAGGTCCTAGCTTTGCGTGTTGTATATTTTATTGTTTCAAATATTTTATGCAAATTTAAGTAAAATTGTCTTGCAAGCAGGTAAATAAGACATACCAAAATCTATTTATAGCACTCACCCAAGGCCATGAATATAGTACAGTGTGTCGCAGATGAACTTGACAAGAGGAAAAAAGATATTCAATATTGACTTTACGACGAGAAGTTATAATAGTTATAGTTATAAAAAATTCTGCTTATCCAGAAAAGAAGTTTGCCATATTAAAATTATAGATCAGATGTACAGGATGGCAAAATAAGCGAGGTGAGTCGGAAACCGTTCACCATACAGTTTTTGGACAATATTGCTGGTAAATATGGCCAAGAGAAAATGCTGGAAGTTATTCATGTTCGTACGATGTCCGCTAGCTAAGGGGTGTCACAGGCAGCAGATAGCAGATGGAAAATTAGGTTTTTCTATATATGTTTTCCCCACCACTTTACTTTAGAAGATAGAGTAAAAAATTTAAAACACTAGAGATTCGACACATCGTAAGGATTGCGCTGATTAATTTATATTGTTTAAAACTCATTTTAGGATACCTATTTTAGACTTTCATATTACATATATTAAATAATAAAAAGTAGATCACATTATTTGAAGAAAGTCTGTAATCTAGAATAAATTAAGATTTTTTATAAAGATAAAAAAATATAATTTTTTCAAAAACAGAAAGAAAAAATGAAATGTAAGTGCTTAAGTGATTTTTCTAATGTTAAAATGGCTCCTACACCGCAATTTTTGAAAGAAAATGTCAACTTGTTATATGTCGTTGAAAAGGTAGTTTATGTCTATAGACGTACTACATACAGACATGCACATGGACAAAATAGATGACTATTTCACAAAATTAATAATAAAGTATTTTCAAAGAACGGACGTTTCACTTAACCCGTTAATAACAAATTCACACGTTCACTCCACTGAAGATCAAAGACATAAATAACCAAAAGACTGGCTCCCACCTTAACTGTACAGAAATAGATAAAGAGCAGTAACAGTAGCCTGCACAATAAAAATCAAAAATGAACTAACAAATACCAAATAAAGAAAAAAAAATATGTATAAGCAAAATCCAAAAACCTTCCAATATGTAACCGCAAAGGAAAAATACAATTAAATAATAGGAGTAAAAGTCTTAATTTGACTAACACAATTAACTAACCATAAAACGGAAAAGGTAGTTTTGAGAAGAATTCGACTGGGTAATATAAAATATAGGTTGTCATTTAAAGAAAAAAGGAACAATATGGCCTAATTCCGGAAAAACCAAAAGTAAACTTCATTTCGTTTAAACATCATACACACAGCGTATACAGGGTGTCTACTTTTCGACACTTTTGACGGGTATCTCCGTTATTAGTACAGATAGAATGATTCGGTTTTCGCAAACCTGTGCCACTTTTTTGTGAAACAAATGATGCCCAAAACGGATGTATCATGGCCAACTTGATTTATGAGATACAGAGCGAAATTGAAAAGGGTGCATTTTCAGACACACCTTGTATTTCAGTTATCTTATACCCTATCGAAAATATAAAAAGGGGATGTCATACAGTTTTTTACGCAGAATTCAGTGGCGTAGTTAGAATTTTTCCAGGTATGCCTAATTTTGAGAAATATACCAAAGTTGTGCTTTTTTTAAATGCAACACCCTGTATATTTATTCTTAGTTGCATTCTGCTTACTGAGAGCTTTCCAAAAATATATAATAATTGGCACTCTGTTTTACCAGGATGGTTCAAATTTATAGTTTTTAAATAACAAGCTTTAAATTGACATTAGGCCTTGGATTTGGTTTCACTAGAGCAATGAAATTGTGGTATTAAATACATACTTTTTATTCATAAAAATTGTTGAAAATGGTTGCCCTTCTCCCTAATACAAAGCTGACACATTTCTGTAATTCGTCTCAAGGCGTTTAAAATTATTATTGGATGTTCTTGTAGAAATTGAAATGCTAAATGGGTAGCCTGTCAAAGTTCCTTTACAGTTCTGTGCCTGGTCTTGTATATCATGATCTTGCATATTGTTCTTTTCACATCTGCAAAAACCTCCACAGAAAAAAGTCTAACACCGATAGATCGGGCGATCGTGGTGGCCATCTTACAGCTCCATTTGTGCCTATCCATCTTTGTGGAAAATTATTTTGTAGAAAAGCCCTTACTACGTGAGAGTTATGACTCGGCGCACCGTCTTGTTGGAAATGTATAGCATATAACTGGGCAAGGGGAACGATTCCTAATAACTCGGGTATAACGTCTTCCAAGATTATCAGATATCTATTTGCCGTAAGACCTCCCTCATAAATAATAATAATAATAATAATAATAATAATCTTTATTTAAAACAGCATAAATTACAATTTACAATACATATAAAGTAAAGAAGTTACTGTTCTAAACGGGCGAAGTTCATCCCTTACCGCTAGGGGTAGAGGTTGGTTTTACACTTAACCGTAAATAACCTAAACAGCACTTACTTATTTAAATGCTCAAAACGAATTAAGAAGAAAGAGGGAAAAAAAAATGCAAAATGCAATCCAATATGAAAAATGGTAAGTAGTTTGATACAAAAAAACAAATTAAATCTATAATAGGTACCTACACCTAAAAAACTTATTTAAACGGGGATATATAAATAATAAAAAAATAGTAAAGGGAAATACCAAAAGTACATAGTAATAATAATCCATACCAATCAAAACCAAAAGGAAAACTATTCTGCAAGTAATACACTTTTCAAAGTCTTTTTAAATATAAATGGGGATAAGCCTTTTTTACTATTCGGGATATCATTATAAATTGCCGGAACGTTATAGGTAAATGATCTTTCGAAATATGTTGTTTTATGCAGAGGAGGTGTAAGGAGACCCCTAAATCGCAAATTCAATGTATGCACATCAGATCTAAATGACAGCTTTTTATGCAGATATGATGGTATTTTTGATATAATAATTTTGTGATAAAAAGTTGCACAATGAACATATCTAGTTTTTTTCATTGAAAGCCATCCGGCGTCTTTTAATTTATGGGTTATGTGTTCATATTTCCCAATGCCATACATGAATCTTAAGCAGTAGTTTTGAATTTTTTGTATTCTTTGGGAATCCAGAGCCGTAAGACATGGACCATAAACTGTGCTACAAAAGTTGAAGTTTGATAAAATCAGAGATTCACATAATTTTTTTTTAAGTTTCATATTGAGTAATTTTCTGGAACTATATAATAATTTAAGCTTACAAATAGATTTTTTAATACATTCCGAAATGTGCCTTGTAAATCTCAAGGATGAGTCCATCCAAACTCCTAAATTCCTCGCTACAGTCACAAAGGACACAGGTATATTATTTATAGAAATCCCAACCCGGTCAGCATATCGAACCCTGTCGATAGGTCTTCCAAATAGTATAGCGTTACACTTATTAGGATTTAAAGATAAACAGTGTTCCATGGAAATATTGTACATTATTTCTAGGTCTCTATTTAGAACCTGGCAACCATAGTCAATATTTGTCGGCGAGAAAGAAAAAAGCAGCTGAGTGTCATCAGCATACATTTGAGCAAAAGAACCGGTTAAAAACTTTGAAAAAAAGGCGGTGTATATGGTAAATAAAACTGGTCCCAAAATAGAACCTTGCGGGACACCACATTGAAGCATTAAAGGTTTAGAAATTTTTTCATTAAGTACAACATGTTGTATTCTATTTTTTAAATAATTATTAAAAAAAGCAACTGCACTGTCGTCAAGCCCAATATGTTTTAAAATAAGTTTTAATGTAAAATGATCTAAAGTGTCAAAAGCTTTTGAATAATCGAGAAGCACCAAGACTGTAAGTTTTCCTTGGTCGGTGGCACGAAATATATTATCAGTAACATTAATGAGGGCAGATGCACAACTATGCCCCCTTCTAAAACCTGACTGCGTTTCTGGAAGAATATTATTTAAATTAAGATGGTTGACAAGCTGTATTTTCACAATGCGTTCCAAAATCTTTGAAAGTACTGGCAAGATACTAATTGGTCTTAAATCTTTTAAAGCGTCAATAGAACCGGTTTTAGGAAGGGGAACAATGTGCGCCACCTTCCATTGAGAAGGGAAAACGGAATTAGAAATACAGAAATTTATAATGTGGGTTATATATTGAAGTAAAAAAGGACAACACAGTAAAATAAATTTAATATTGAGACCATCCGCTCCCACCGCCCCAGTCCTGATCGAAAGTAATAGTTTACCCACATCAACTTCACTAGCCAGTTCAAACTTTAACATCGATTCAAGGTTTTCCTTCAAGCCCCGATAGTACTCTAAAACTTTATCGCTTGGTGTTAGATTAGGTATGGAATTAAGAAAAAAGTCGTTAATTAAATTGATATCAGCTAAATGAACTGGGATATCAGGTTTTTTAGTTTTGTTGTAAATATTTAGTTCTTTTAACGTTCTCCAAGCTTCCTTGCTGTTATAAGAATTTGTATTGTGTCTTAAAAAAACCTTCTTTTCCTTTTCTATACATTTACTTGTAAAATTCTTAACTCTTTTATAGTCGCTTAAATGGACTGGATTTTTGGTCTTTTTGTATTTATTGCGACACTTATTACGATAGCCAATTAAAACTTTTATAGTGTCCGTTATCCAGGGCTTACTTTTCTTCCTAAACACAGAAATTTTCAAGGGAGCATGTATATCCAGAAGAGTTTGAAGATTACTGTTAAAAAAGTTTACTTTTTCATCTATGTCTTGGTAATGATAAATATTTCTCCAAGGTATGGCTTGTAAATGATTATATAAAAGATCAGTGTTTATAACATTATAGTTTCTGTAAGGTCTCTGTACAGGCGAGTCATTAATACCAATATCCAAGTCTAACTCCACACTTACTAAAAGATGATCGGAAATGTTGGGCATTGCGACAGAAGAACAGTTTTCAAAACAAATATTTTCATTTACCAAAATTAAATCTAATAAAGAGGAGTTCGTTGGTGCCACTCTAGTAAAAAAATCAACAATCTGCTGTAAACCCATGCTATCTAGTATGTTAAGAAGTCTTGTTTGTGGACTTGACACATTTAGAAGGTCAATATTAAAATCCCCCAAACATACAATATTTTCAAAATCAGACCGTATATTAATTAGTGAGTTTTCAAATTCATCAAGAAAATTGTTGCTATTATAACTGGGGGGTTTATACAGACAGCCAACTGCCAAACTGAAATTGTGTTTTTTTATACCTAACCAAATTTGCTCAATATCATTATTGTTCTGTAAAACTGTGTAACGAATACAGTCTTTGATGTAAATTGCGACTCCTCCACCTCTCTGACCATTCCCTCTATCCCTTCGGACAAGCCTAAAGCCATTAATTTGTAAATTATCCCCACTTATACCACTATTAAGCCAAGTTTCACTAAGTGTAATAACATGATATTTTTCATCTTTAACAAAATTCACAAACTCCCTAAAGTGAGCCGTTAGAGAACGGATATTCAAGTGGCATATTTTTAATTTCATTCTTTATACCTTTGCTAATTTCAACAATATAAACAAAACAAACAAACAATAATATACATATAACTAATTTCCTATATTTCACTACAATGTTGTTTCCGCTTATCTAAAATAAAAATCGAATAATATTGAGTGGAATTTAAATTTAAATACTGTTTATGTTTATACCCAAATGACAGAGACAGAGCAAATATCGCAATTTTTTCTTAAATATAATTCGAAATGAGGGTACAGACAGTTTGCACGATGGGAACTACTTTTTAGCACTCGATCTAAGATTTAAATTTAAAGACGGCACTTTTGGTTTTTTATTAACTTCCTTTGCAGAGAATGAGTTATTTAGGTCCAGCTCAGTGTCACGTTTACGTTTATCGGTATCGGTCTCTCTAGAGCTACTTTTCGTACGTATAAAGTCTATCGCCACCACTGTTGACGCACGGTCCTCGTCTACATTTTCATTAAAAACATCACTATATATTTGCATTTCTTTCATCCTTTCAAGGGAAGGAGTTGAAGGTTCACTGTGAAATTGAGGAGGCACAAAAACTTCATTATATTCATCGCCTTGCGGACACATATTCTGAATCTGCTCGACAGTGAAAACATCGCCATTGATAATTAGTTTATTTCCCCTTGTAATTCGTGCTGAAAGATTTTTGGCACGCGCTAGTTTTAAATGTTCTTCTAAAATCTTTCTGTCTCTACGATCCTCATAGCAGAGGTCTTGGGCTATGAAAATTTTTTGACCCTTAAGTTTCTTGCAGTTGTTCAGAACCAAATCCTTTTTGATACAGGTTACAAATTCAATCTTTATTGGAGCCGGCTTTAGAGTCTGCTTAACTTTTAATGCATAAACATTATTAACGTCCCGCTCTTCAACGTCTACTCCAAGATGATCTTTAAAGAATTTTAATATATGGTTTATTAGAATTTCATCACGAGGGTTAAAATCCAGACCAAAGATTAATAAATTATTTTTGCGGATATACCTTTCAAATTGAAGCTGTTTTTCTTCAATTTTTGAACATCTATCCTCCAACTGCTGTACTTTATGGCCCTGATCTTGCAGTGAATCAAGAATCTTCTGATTCCCTTCCTCTATACATTTTTTAGTAGACTCAGAAATGCTTTTGCGAGTTTCTTCTGCAGTACTACGAATACATTCAAGGAGCTGTTGATACAAAACACTTTCTTGACTGACCATAATCGCCATATATTTTGACACACGTGCAGTTGTTTTGCGCCCAATAAGTATCTTCGTCGACAGATGAGATTAAAAACGGGATATTCTCTGTAATTCCTATTCATCTGAGTTAACCAATCTTAATTGGATTGGGAAGATATTACATAGGTTGATTCTGTAGTTACCTTTGTTTCTGCCTTCTTCCCAGCACAATACACCACTTATTTATAGCAAAAGTTACTAAACTGCAAGAGCAAATAAAGGTACGTCTTACTACGGCTACGTCGCGCGATAATGTCGGTATAGTTATACGTTAATACGGTAAGTTATTTGATTACCTAATATGAAGCAAGAAACACCAAATCCAAAGCGCTCTTGCTGCTCACTTTCGAAAATAACATGTTGATTTTCTTCAGACCAATGTCTTGTATTATGCCGGTTAAAAATTCCGGCACTAGAAATGTGGCTCTCATCGGTCCAGATTACCAATCTTCCAAAATTGGCATTGGTCCGGATTTGTTCTGTATACCAATGACAGAAGATGAATCGCCGATCTGCATCTCCAGGATGTAAATTTTGCACAATTTTAAGTTTGTATGGATGGTATTTATATTTTCTTAACATTTTTTGTGACCGACTTTTATTTATACCAATTTCCTGTTCTATATTTCTGCAGGAAGTTGAAGGAGTAATGGTTGCATAAGCCAAAACATTTACTTCATCTTTTTATCTATTTTCCTTACTGTATGTTTTAGGCCGAGGCTGTGTAAAGGTTCCATGTTCAATTAAATTTTTCTTTAAAATGGAAAATTTGTCTGGAAATGACTGCCTTCTTTCAGGATATCTATAAAATGATGATGATAATAATAAGAAGCTGCTTAAACAAACACTCCGCATAACTATAAAGGTGGTCGTTGTAGAAATTTTCGATCGCAAATAATAATAATATACCTACCTATTGAAATATAAATCGGCAGCTGCATGGGGGTTTTCATGGCTTTGTATAAAGCATACCAGCATATCGTATTTTTCATAATTCTCATACTTTTGGACCATCGTTAAAATTTAACAATAACACTTAATAAATAAATTATCGGTAACTTTCTAAACTCTCATGACATAAATACAATTCTGCATGACAAGAGCTAAACGCCATTATGAAACTTTTGTTTTATAACCTGGATAAGTCAAGGCCATAGTAGATATTTTTGTTTATCTAGAAAACTACTTTTTACTATTGCAAGTATTAAAAAACTTTAAAAATTTTAAATCAAACTATAAGGTAATATTCATGGTGTATTTTGTCGTCAATAATTTATTTTTATTAAAACCAAATCCAAGGCCTATAGTCAATTATTTAAAGCTTGTTATTTAAAAAATATAAATTTCAACCGTCCTGGTAAAACAAAGTGCCAACTATTATATATTTTTGGAAAGCTCTCAGTAAGCAGAATGCAACTAAGAATAAATATACAGGGTGTTCCATTTAAAAAAAAACAAAACTTTGGTATATTTCTCAAAAATGGGGATACCTGAAAAAATACTAACTACGCCACTGAATTCTGCATAAAAATCTGTATAAGACCCCCTTTTTATATTTTCGATAGGGTATAAGATAACTGAAATACAAGGGGTGTCTGAAAATGCACCGTTTTCAATTTCGCCCTGTACCTCATAAACCAAGATGGCCATGATACATCCGTTAAGGGCATCGTTTGTTTCACAAAATGTGGCACAGGTTTGCGAAAACCGCATCATTCTATCTGTACTAATAACGGAGGTACCCGTCAAAAGTGTCGAAAAGTAGACACCCTGTACATATTAATTTCACCCTCAAATATGGTACTAACGCAAATTTGAATAAAATATTTTTTAAAACGCAGTGGTGCTATGTAAAATGATTTCATTGGCACCTGGTATTTACCTTTTCTATATGAAAAATTTGATGTTTTCTCTAATGGTACTAAGTGAGCTCCGCCTATTGCAAATTTCCGGAAGAAGTGAGGACCGCGACGAAGTGAGCCCCAATATACGGTCCTCACTTGGCTTAGCCCTGTTTACTTCGACAACAGTTCATTGCACTTTTATTTAAAAAAATTAAAATCCTCAGGTTTTAAAGAGCATAAAGTAAAATTTCTGCATTATCCCATAGGTGATGTTATAGTAACTATGTGTTCCTCATTTAATATCTCTATTAGTTAGTAACTAAATCTTAATACAGTCAAAGTTTAAACAAGCTTTATTCTACAGGGTGTACTAAAAAGTATGGTCAATAATTGCGGAGTAGACTGGTTACGAACTGAATAAGAACATCATATAAAATGTCCACTTACTACGAACCTATAGCCCCCTAAAGGGGGTGCTCTGAAGATGTTTTTTTCTACATATTTTCGAAACCTTTCTAGATCCAAATTTAAAATTTAGATATTTTAGTAAACTTTGTACGCAACTAACCTATAATATAAACCGCCAAATATGCAAGTGTGATTAAATAAATTGGGTAAACCTGTTCTTTCAATAAAATTTACGTGTCCGAGAGAGAAAGTAGTATGGTCATGCAACACTGTACGGTTAGTCCTTACTTGGCGCGTTATATAATTTTTTTATGCCTTTCAGTCCTCATATTGTGCATAAGATAGTAAAGCATAAACGGTGCTCATTTTGATAGACAAATGGTTGGTCCTCGGTTTGTCGTAAAATACGCGAAATATTTTTTTTCTGTCCTATTAGGTTTTATTGAGTATACTCTCGCGCGTAGTTTTCGCATTAACCCACTGACGTTACGGGTCCGACCGTGACTTCCTAAGTGCACTCCTTCATGGGGTCCTCACTTAGTATGGTATATTGCTTGTCCTCACTTTGATACATGGTCGTATACTATATATTTGTACGTATATTTGTTTCGAGACGTAAAATGCATCATCAACATTTTTTTCTTATAAATGCCCTTAATACGATTCTGCCTTTTAGTATTTATAGTCAGAACATATCAGATCTCAATTGCCGTATAACAGTTAATATTTATATGACTTAAAACGGATTAAAAGTAATTAAAAAAGCTCAAAAACTATAACAAATAACGTCCGAAACGATCCAAGTTTCAACAAGTTTATTAAACTTGAATTCTAAGAAACTGCTCCAGAAACTTAAAAATACAGTTATAAAAACAACTAATCCAAGTGTTGGAAATGGCGACCATTATTTTGTAAGCACTTTCGCGCATTGTAAATAACCTTTCTTTGAATTCTTCGTATTTTGTAGCTGTAATTTTGATACATGCCTGTTCAATTGTTCCAGTTAAATTACTTACATCACGAGACGTGTTATGGTACACCTGGTCCTTGATCAAACCCCATTATAGAAAAATCCATGGGGGTTAAATCTGGAAAGCGCGCTGGCCAATTTATGGGTTTGTTGTTGCCAATCCAGTGGTTGGATTTAAAGGTCGCTATTAAGAAATTTTGCTGTAATTTTATTTTTCCGACCGTCTACAATGTCGATGTTGCTGTTCTATTTCAGCGTTTTCGGTCTAAATTTTTAACACATTTTTATTTCATTCTAGATTGTTTGTGGCAACGTATGGGGAATCTCGTAAGCATCTAATAGCAGAATTGTTTACTTTATATCTTTTGTATCAGGTAGCTGAAAATGTGAACGTTATGTACCTTCAGAAGATTAAACTAACCACACACGACAAATAATTTATGAAATTAAATACTTCCCTGACGTTGCAGGCTGTATTGTATATATATGAATGTTCGTGAATTATTTGAAATGCTTTAGAAGCGTCAGAAAATTAAAATTTTTTGCATCTCGCAATAAAATTACAACTTACATTCAGAAAATGCAATAAAAAGAAAACGCTAAATTACCCCATTACTTTTAATCGCTTTTAAGTCATATACATATCAATTATTACACGATAATATATTCTGACCATAAACGCTATTGAGCAGAATTTTATTAAGGGCATTTATGAGAAAAAATGTTGATGATGTGTTTTACGTCTCGAAACATCAGAAAATATACCTGTGTTATGTACCTTTAAATTGAAAATTGGATCCCTTGCCGAGATATGGAAAAAGAATTTCAAGTCCGTGCTAAAAATTGCTGCTATTGCTACCGATAACTTAAACGTCAAGCGTCATTATAGGAAAACGTTAAGTGCGTTTGGTAGAGAATGAAAAACAATAACTTTGTGTGATAAACAATTTTTGATGAAATCTGTAGTTTTCCAAGTATTGGGAAAAAAATGTGAGGAATTTTCATATTCCCTTTAATACAGGGTCCTGCAATAATTCGTCAGGCATCCATAGCTGCTATACCAATTAAGTGACGACAAAAAAATAATTTAAACAGTACACCGTATATTTTCTTGCATATTTTGGTTATTTTTAGTGTTCTTTCTTATTTTTCAAAATCTTATTTGATTTGCAAAAACATAAAAAATCGTTTTGACCGCCTTGAGAAAATTGTTAACGGCCTTAGATCTGTTTTATCTGAGCGACATAGTGTGAGCTTGAATACAAGAATTTTAACAATTCTCTGACATCAAGTAGTTTTGTTTTATTTTATACAGGGTGTCCAAAATTTGGTTACAAAAATGACAACTTTCAAACTAGTCTTTCTGAAAAATGAAGCATCCTGTATATTATTTTACTATCTGATGCAGAATTTAAATTTTATCTAATAATAATTTAATTAAATTAAAAATTATAATAATATAATGTTTTATTGTATTACAAGTAGGTATAGAAATTCTGGACAGTTTTAAAATATTTACCAAAAACCATAAATATGCCCATTTCATTAGTAAAGTATAACAGAAAAGATCTAGGCAGCCATGGAAACACAACCATGTTATTGAATATTGGAGAGGAAAAAAAATCCAAAATTCTTCACAAATATTTAATATTTTGCTCTACGCGTTTCAGTTTGAAAAACGATTTTCAAGAGCTGTCTAAAAAGTTCAATTATATAATAATCTCAATTTAAAATCAAAATTATTAGGTATTACTTACATAATATAATCACAAACTTTACATTAAGGACACAAACAAGTTCACAAGGGCAAACACAGGTTAACTAACTATACCGGGTGTTGCATCGTCGAGCGGGACATAGGAAATCCCATGTAATTTTAAATGGGGTCAATTATTGGCTTCCCTAATTATTTTAGAGAAAAATTCTATTTAGGTTTATTAAAGAGCACTAAAACCCACATTCAAAAGAATAACTTTAGATATTTTTGATGAGCCCGTTTACGGGTTATCGCCGATTTCTTTTTAACTATTTCTCCTTTTTATGGCCCCGTATTTGCGGGCACCAGTCAAGGTAAAAGATGACTGTCAAATAAAGTTGTCATTTTGAAATGTGTGCTTTATTGTTATAAAAACTCGTACATCGAAAATATTAAAGGTGTATTTATGAGTACAAATTAATCTGAATAAAACTAAAATAAAGTATCCAATTACAAGGTTAATTATGACATTTTACATGTTTCAATATTTTAATAATTAATAGGTAGGTACTATTAAATTGTTAGAACTTTAGGATTTAAGAAGATGTTCAAATATTCCTCCATTGACTGCTAGACAATAACCGAGGCGATCATAAAATTCTCTTCTTACATTCGCTAGTTGGTAAACTGAAATTCTATTGCATTCGGCAGAAATAGCATTTTTTAACTCGTCTAGATTTGGGTATTTTTTATCTTTGTATATCCTGTTTTTTAAATGGCCCCAGAGAAAGAAATCATTTGGCGATAAATCGGGAGACCTGGCTGGCCAATTTACTGTATGATTTAAGCCAATAACATTTCCATTAAAAGCACGGTTTAAATATTCCCGGACAGCCAGGGTACTATGTGCCGGGCAGCCATCCATTTGGTACCAAACTTCCTGATTTTCCCTGGCGGCATCATGTAAAGTAGGTAAAATATGATCTTCAAGTAGTTCCAAAAAATATTCGGCATTTAAATTTCGTGTAAGAAATAATGGCCCGATAATATTTTCTCCGAAAATCCCAGCCCATACATTAACTTTTTGTGGATATTGCGTCCTTGTTTCCACAAACCTGTGTTGGTTTTCTTTGCTCCAATATCGATAATTTTGAACATTGGGTTCATTGTTTAAGGTAAATGTGCATTCGTCAGTGAAACAAATGTTTTTTAAAAATTCCCTACCCATGTTTGCTCTTTCCATCATACCAAAACAAAACTCCTGTCGTAGTATTTCGTCCCTATCTCTTAGCTCTTGGTGCTTTTCATATTTGTATGAATAATATTTATGTCGTTTCAAAGCTCGTAACGCTGTGGTGTGATCTAATCCCATGTCATCCTCAAGTTTCCTTGTGCTGATCTTCCACGCACAATAAAACTTGCAAGTCCCTATCATTTCTTGCATCTCTTCTTTGTTCCTGCCTTTCTTCACATCTGCAGTTATTTATTACAGTGCCTTTTGTCTCAAATTTCTTGATATTCCTTTAGACTGTAGATTTTGCAGGTATCGGTCTATTCGGATACAGAGCAGCAAACATGTCTGACACATTTTGATAACTATTTCCTTGATAATACCATTTAATCATCAATATTTTTTCTTCAGAAGTGTAATTCATTGCTAATATTTTTGATGTACGAGTTTTTATAACAATAAAGCACACATTTCAAAATTACAACTTTATTTGACAGTCATCTTTTACCTTGACTGGTGCCCGCAAATACGGGGCCATAAAAAGGAGAAATAGTTAAAAAGAAATCGGCGATAACCCGTAAACGGGCTCATCAAAAATATCTAAAGTTATTCTTTTGAATGTGGGTTTTAGTGCTCTTTAATAAACCTAAATAGAATTTTTCTCTAAAATAATTAGGGAAGCCAATAATTGACCCCATTTAAAATTACATGGGATTTCCTATGTCCCGCTCGACGATGCAACACCCGGTATAAAATTGATCAACGGGAAAAACCCAAAAAAACATTTAAAAAATAAAACAAAATATACCGAAACAAGGTTGACCTCTAGGTTGCACAAAAGAAGGTACGATTATTTAAACAAACATTTACTACTTAAACTCATTCACAATTTTCGCTGCTTCTCTGTAGTGGGCGTTGACAGGATCGTTCAAATACTCAATCTGATTATTAATCTCTAATTTGGCTATTTCTATTTTTTCTAAAAAATTCAGCTTATTCGCATTATGTAGCATTTTGAAGTTGTCTTTAATATTAAAATTATGTAGTTTCTCTCTTAAATGTAGGCCAAAAGCTGATCTCTTGTCATTAGGCGATTTCTGAGAGTTTAAATGTTCTTTTACTCTAATATTAAAATTATGTCCTGTCTGACCAGCATATTTAGCTGTGCATGAGTTCCAGGCATATATGTATTAGTACTATATGGCTATTACCCTGAATATCTTGAAGCAACAACAGAGATAAAAGATCCAGGGTCATTTCTGTTGTGCGCATGCGCCGTAAAGGTATTGCCTAATGTACATTTATTTCTTTAGAACAGGGCAGAAGAGTGATCCTTACAAAATTAGAGCAATGATAAAATTACCAAAAATCTTGCTAAAAAATTGTAAAATAAGCATTAAGTCTGTACTTCCAAGTGCTTTCAATATATTTGTTTCCAATTCTAAACTAAAACGCGTTAAATAACAATTTCATTTAACTGGAAGGTGACAACGTGACAACGTCTCATTTTTACTCGACATAACCTCGAAATCTTTACAAATGTTAATTTGTTTGACAGTTCGCTTTATCGAGTTGATTTGTTTTGTGTACTATTTATCTTTACTTTTCTGCAAATATATTAAAACTATGTTTACTACTGTTTATCTTTACTTTTCTGCAAATTTTGATTGTGTGTGTGAAGTGTGATATTTTTTTGACGATGCCGAGGGAAAACAGAATATTTTACATTATTTTAAACAGGCGTAAAAGCTTAAACAAAGATTTATCGTTCTACAGGTATGTACCTAGACCGAATGTTTCTTACTTTTAACTTACCTACGTTAATTTTGTGAGGGAACAATAACTAGGTAGTCCATTTCCTAAAGATTATTTTCCTTTGCTGCTGTTGATATACTTAAGTACCTACCTATTTTTACCGAAAATCGCATGTACTTTAAAGAATCCTACAAAAACCTATTATTTTACTTGTTAAACTCTAAGAATAATTGTAAAATATCTAATAAAAGTTTTATTAATATGTTTACCTGCGTTTTTTTTCTTTTCTCAATCGAAATAATATACAAAATCTTAAACAAATCAAGAACTTTAATGTTTGTTTACAAATTTCGGTCTAGTTGTCAAAGTCAAATGTGATAACCTCATTTTTTTTCCGTTAAAACAAACGGCTATTTTCTTTTTCTCGCACATGCGCACTGCGCGAAATGACCCTGACGGAACAAGGAACCCGGCTTCACTACGTTTACATTGGTTAAATTGGCAAGACGCCATATAGTACCAATACATATATGGTTCCAGGACAACAAATATACCCCACTTTTGTCAAGTACGTTAACTGAATCCTTTACTCTCGAGAATAAGCTACGTAAATTGTTTACTGATTTGTAAGCTATTTTAGAATTTTTGTTTAAGGACTTCAATACATTACCCACCCTCAGAGAAACAGCGCCTAAAAAAGTTAGTCTCATATACCTAGGAGGTTAAAAAGATGTTAGGGTCTTATCTAAGGGGTCAGTCATCACCTTCCTAAGCATGCCATTAAATTTTTTTCCTATTAAATTATTGATTAATGATATCTTGAATCCATTGTTATAAGCAATTTGAAAGATGATGTTCTTTTCCTTTCAAACACCAAAGGTAAGAGTGGGATGGTGAACAAACGATGGATCAAAGAGTTAAAAGCTGCCATTTTATGAGCTAAACAATGATTTGAGTCAGCTGGTATAACATTGTCTGTATGTGTGTTTTTCCGAAAAACAGCATACTCAAAAAACGTATTTACCCTCTTTATTGTTAAATCTAAAAAATTCAGACAACATTCAGATTCTATTTCTTTTGTAAATTTGATGTGGTTGTTTACAGAATTTAAAAAATTGAAAAAAATTTCCAATTCGTTCCTTTTTCCTGTCCAGACAATAAAAGTATCATCAACATATCTGCGCCATAATAAAATTTTATCTAGAAGGTAAAAATTTGAATCAAACAACTTATTTTCAAAATCATCCATAAATATTTCAGCTAAAAAGGGGGAAAGACCTGAACCCATGGGTAGACCATCCGTCATTTTAAAAAACTTCACTAAATCTAAAAAAATATAAACCTAGACATTTATTTAGAAGGGACATTATAACCCTCCGTACATTATCAGACAGAGATGAGTTCTTTCCAAGCAAACATTTCACGATATTTACCACCAGTTGTCGGGGGATACTTGAAAACAGATTGACCACATCAAAAGAAACCAAAAGGCAATCATTGGGTAAGTTAATACTTTCTAAATCTTGAATTAATTCATTGGTGTTCATAATACTTTATTTATTTTCTATGATTCAATTACAACCGTGTTTATTTAAGAAATGGATTTTGGCATTACCTTCACGAAAGAGATAAGTATACTTTATCGGATAATATTTTATTTTAAAAAATGAATTCTTAGAAGGAAGAGCTCATTGACATGATTTTTGTATTGGGGAACAACGGTAAACATTGTTTTTTTTAGCACGTAGAACGACCCAGTTTCCCAAAAGACACCATCCAGAACCAATAAGCTTTGGCAGACTGCTTAAGCGTTTTCTTGAAACAGGGAGCGTAGATTACATAAAAGAAGAAAGGATAAAAACGGTTACAAATCAGGAAAAATCAATTAAGAGTTTTGTTGACAGTTACAGAATATCCAAACATAGTCAGGCACGTGTGAGAGAAGGTCAGTTCAGAGAGTTTTAAAAATACATCATTTATATGCATACCACATTAAACTGCACCAGGCTCTTTCTGTGTAGAGTTGAGTGTTGTGAGTGGGCTCGATTCCGCCTTCAAGGAAATTCATTATATTTATGAACGTCTTATTTTCTGGTGAGGCCACATTCCACAACAATGGATGCGTCAACAAGCATACCTTTCACTATTACGCTACCGAAAATCGAAGAATCATACTACGAATGGACTACCAACATCGTTGGTCAATAAATGTTTGATGAGGAATTGTTGGAATACTTTTTAACGGTCATCTTACCGGTCAAATGTATTTCGAATTTTTAACAAACAGTTTACCTGTATTACTTTTAAATTTACCACCAAATATGCTTGCACAAAATATGTAGTTACAACAGGATGGAGCTTCAGCCCATTTTTCGCGATAGGTCAGCGCTTTGTTAGAAAACACTTACAAAAATCGCTGGATTGGAATGGGTGGACCAGTTAGATGGCTTGCAAGGTCGCCCGATTTAACCAAACTCGACTTTTTTCTATGGGGTATGTAAAAGACCTTGTTTATACGGAACGTCCAACAACTGAGCAGAACCTGCGACAAAGAATAATCAACGCATTTGCAACAATTACAGCCGCAATGCTCCGAGATGTTTTAAACATTTTTTAAGATAAATGTGTTTCTATAAAAATCTGTTTCTTAATTAAACATGGTTGTGTTTCCATGGCTGCCTAGATCTTTTTTATAACACTTTACTAATGAAATGGGCATATTTATGGTTTTTGGTAAATATCTTGAAAACGGTCCAGACTTTTAATACACTTGTGATACAAACAGATATTTGAATTTAATTCTGCATTAGATAGCAAAATAACATCCAGGGTAGTCGCATTTCAACCGTCGAAGTGTGCAGTCGCTGACAGTGACACTAATTTTCTCTCTCGATATTTATCAAAGTTTGAAATATCGAAATTTTTATTAGAACTGTCAAGGAAAAGTCAATTTAATTAATTAGTTTTTCGATTTTTATGGAACTACGTAGCGGGGGGGATTCCTCCCGCCCCATCAACGTTAAGTTACCAACATCGGACGATGAAGTAATGGCCCCAGCCGAGGTCCAGGTATCCACAGACGAAAGGATTGAAGAATGTGAAAGACGTTTGGAGGCAAAATGGAAAAAAATGTTGAACGATAATAATATAGAATGGCTTAATAAAATACAAGGGATGAAGGAGGATGGTATTAAAAAATCCATTGAGATGAAAGAATTAAAAAGCACCATAAGGGAGTTGAAGGCCGAGATCGGTAGGTACAAGTCAAAAGACTCTGACATTACTATTACTCAAGATTCAAATTTAAATTTAAATGCTAAAATAGATTCAATTTTTGACAAGACAAGTACGTTAACAGACAACAAAGACGCGCGTATTGTTCGTAAATTTAATAGTAAGCAAATTAATGTAGATGCCATTGAAATCTCAAATCCTGGTTCAGATATGGAAATTGACTCTGTATCTGAGTCAGATGATAATAGTAAACAGTGGTCTAGTCAAAAGACTAGGAGGACACGGAAAAGGACACAAAAAAACCCTGAAAATGACAATATTACAAGCAATAAAAAGGTGGCCGGTACTTCTGCTTGGCCAAATCTACCTAAAACTAGTAATAAGGTACTCAGCAACCACTTATCGCAAAAAGCGTCACAATCAAATAATAGTCAAATAGCTTCAGGTAGCCAAACAGAGGTACCGGCCCAAACCCAAACTGTCACTGTCACTGCTGATGCATCGGAGACCGGCCCGCGGAAATTGCGAGTCCCTCCGATCATTATATCAGGGACAAGCACAGGTACAACGAAATTTCTGCTCACCTGCGATCAGTAAAGGTGGACTATGGTCGCGCTGTTACTGTGCCAGAGGGAGTCAAGATACATCCGCCTACACCGGTGGATTATCACAAAATTATCAAGTTTTTAATCGCGAATAATCTGTACCACCACTCGTTCCGGTTCCAGGACGAAAAGGAGCTCCATGTAGTGCTCAGAGGCGTCCTGGAAACTTGGACCGAGAAAAAGATTAAGGGCGACCTAAAAGAACTAGGTTACAATCCTACCAGAGTAATCCGCTGGCACAGCCGCAGCGGGGCCCCGTTGCCTTTGGTGTTGGTTTTCTTGCCACGGTCCGAAAAATCAATTTATGAACTCCGAAATTTGGATGCAATGTCTATTAAAGTTGAAGCGCAGCGTGCTCGCGCTACTATATCACAGTGCCATCGCTGCCAGTTGTATGGGCATTCTCAATTTCGTTGCACCGCACCAGTAAAATGCCTGAAATGTGCTGCTGACCACTTTTCTTACCAGTGTACCAAACCACGCGAGGAAAAAGCTAAGTGCTCAAATTGCGAGGGCGACCACCCCGCAAATTATATGGGTTGTCCACGGCACCCGAACAATTTGAGCAATAAGATCGTGAAAAATACCAATAACATCACGCCAAAGAAAAACTTTCGCTGGGGACAGCAGGACAATAATAAACTGGCCAGCGATAGCAATGTGAATAAAACGAATCCATCACAAGTGCAAAAATCAACGCCAAGCGCAATGGAAGCAGCACTGCAAACTACAATGCAGAGCTTCCTGGCGCAGTTCTCTAAAATAATGGAGACTCAATTAAAAACAATAGTGAGTGCTTTTCAGAAAACCGCAGGGTAAATGGCGGCGCAACCGGAGACGGCATACATTAAACTCGCTACTTTTAACGTCAACTCTATCAAGCAACGGAGACTTGAACTTATCGATTTCGTCGAGAGAAATGAGATAGATGTGTTTCTGATCCAGGAGACATGGTTAAAGGGAGAAAGGTTTTCATTTCCAAATTATACCATATTTAGGAACGATCGCCTAGGTAGACGCGGGGGCGGAACCATGATTCTGGTTAAGAAACACATTTCAGCTCAAGTTGTGCCAGGTCCTAATAATTGTGCCCACATTGAAGGGACTTTCATTTCCATACGTTTTAAAAATAATCAACGCGTACACCTGGGATCTGTTTACTGTAGTCCGTCGGTAAATTTCAGAGGCAACTGCTTACAAAAAATTTTTGGTAACAATAACAGAACGATTATAGGCGGCGACCTCAACGCGAAAAACAGGATTTGGGGATGTAGAGCTACAAACCAAAGTGGTCGCACCCTATATGAATTCTCTGAAGCTTTAAACTACCACATTCTACCGCCGGAAGAGCCCACGCACTGCTTTGCGCGGGGTCTTCCGGATATCTTGGACATTTTTGTGATCAAGAATGCTGTTCAAATGTCACAGCCATCGGTCATCTGTGATCTGAGCTCGGATCATGTACCGGTCATCATAGAAGTGGGTAATCCACTAGAAAAAGGTAGAGGTTTTGTTACCCGCACCTCAACGAATTGGCCCAGGTACAACAACATTATGAAAAATGTAGAGGCGTTGCAACCTTTGCGTAGCTCATTGGACATTGACAATGCGGTAAGCAAGATCACAGATGACATGAACGTAGCATTGGCCCAAGCATCTGTCACAGGAGTGTCCGGGTATTCAAAATACGGGGCTTTAACAGATGAAATTAAAAATCATATCAGAATCAAAAATCGGTTAAAAAACAGGGCGTATCGTACTGGAGATCCTCGCATCAAGGCGGAGGCCAATCGGGAAGCCGGGATAATCAGGGAATTGTTGATAGAACGGCAGTCGAATCTGTGGGACGACAAGGTTCAAAGTCTATCTATAGAGGACAACTCCATCTATAGAATGACCAGGACCTTGATAAAAGGCGCGCGAGCACCTATGTCCCACCTAAAAAATCAGGAAACAGGTGTTGTTTTGATCGATGCCAAAGATAAAGCTGAATTGCTTGCAGAGAAACTTTGCGATCAATTCAGCGAAAACCCGACCAATGACGCGTTACGAGATGAGAGGGTCTCAAGGACGATACAAATTTATAAAACAATTAATCACCCGTTTCAGGACTTTCCTCAAGTCACCTTAAACGAGGTAAAGTCCCTAATTAGCGTGTTGAATATTAGAAAAGCTCCGGGTTTTGACGGACTAAAGAATGCGGCGTTGCGAAATCTACCAGACAAAGCTTTGGGGAACATAGTAAGCATATCCCAGGCGATAATAAAAGAAGGTCATTTCCCGTGTGTCTGGAAATATGCAAAAGTCATAGTTATATTCAAGAAAGGTAAGGATCCTATGGCGCCGGCCAGCTATAGGCCGATCAGCCTGCTGTCGAGCCTAGGGAAAATCGTAGAAAAATTAATCTTGAGTCGACTGAATGACTTTGTGTTTAGACGAAACGTTCTGCCTCCCGAACAGTTTGGGTTCCGGCCCGAACATTGTACAGTCAGGCAGACTACGCGACTGACTTCGAATATAGTCAAAGGTTTTAATAAAAGGGCACACACGGGAGCGGTTTTCTTTGACGTGAGCAAAGCATTTGACAAGGTCTGGCACAATGGTCTCTTGTTAAAATTGATAAGGCTCGGAACTCCGAACTACTTAATCAAGGTAGTAGCTTCTTTTTTGGAGAATAGAAGTTTTGCGGTCTCGTCAGAGAATGCACTCTCTTTAAATGAACGCATCAGGGCGGGAGTGCCGCAAGGCTCACCTCTCTCTCCGATGTTGTATAACATTTATACTCATGATATTCCGCGAGATAGATTTACGCAGCTCTATCTTTTCGCTGACGATACAGCAATTACTTCGACTGCCAAATCACCGCGCATTGTCGTCAGCCGGATGCAGCGTCACGTAATCGAGCTGGAAAAATGGCTTTCGGCTTGGAAGATTCGCCTGAATCCTGCCAAGACGAAGGTCATCTTTTTTTCAAAAAGCACCGTTCGCAGGCCTGAAACAAGGCTTCGGGTCAATGGAGTCCAAGTGAATTGGTGCCAGGAGGTGAAATACCTGGGACTTATATTTGACCAAAGACTGAACTGGAGGCTCAATTCAATTAATAGGGTAAAGCTTGCATTGCGTCAATTAGGCTCTATCTACCCCCCGCTTCACAGGCGAAGTAGACTTGGTAATAGGACAAAGGTCAACCTCTACAAGGTATTGGTCAGGCCGGTTCTCACTTATGGGGCACCTTCGTGGTGCAACATAAGCAAAACGGAGCTTAATAAGTTCCAAGTAATTCAAAACAGGGCGTTAAAAATTATTGCTGATGTCCCTAGATATATAATGAACCGCGTACTTCATCAGGACTTTCATATGCAAACGATAAATGATTTTTTTTTTAAATTATAACAGACTATTACAGACGCACGGACGTATCGACAAGCCCACTAATTACAGACTCACACACGAGATCTAGACAAAACGCTACATACAAACTACCGAAAGACTGGCTCCCTGTCGGTCCAAACCCATAGTTGTGAAGCACTAATAGTAGAGAGGCACTATCAATAACAAAATTAATGGAAAAGGCGTCAAAATTATGCAGAACAAAATTCTTAAATCCAATACACCCGAACCACAATAATCAAGGCAAGAACCGATTTCAAAATTCTAGAAATGACAAGACCTAAACAGTTTTCGACAAACCAATAGAAGTCAAAGGAGCGTTCCTGACTTAAAAACCCAGAGAAGATCCCAAGTTAACATCCAGGGTGCTTCATTTGAAAATCTTAAGAAAAACTACTTTAAGAGTTGTCATTTTTGGAAGCAAATTTTGGACACCCTGAATAAAATAAGATAAAACTATTTGATGTCAGAGTATCGTTAGACCTCTTGTATTCAAGTTCACACTATGTAGCTCAGACAAAACAGATCTAAGGCCATTTTTTTAATAATTTTTTCGAAGCATGCAAAACGGTTTTTTTGTTGTTTGTAATTTTTTGCTCGTAAACGACTAAACCAAATCAGAAATTTTGGAAAATAAGAACGAACACTAAAAAGAACCGAAATATGTAAAAAAAATACAGGATGTGTCATAAAAAAATTCTCGTCATTCTTTTTTGGACCATTCTATACAGGGTGAGGATTTTAAAGTGTTACAACGCAATATCTGAAAAACGGCTATAAATATTTTAGTCAAATTTTGGGACGTGGATAGGGAGGTTGGGGGACAAATTTTAAAATATTTTTGATATTTACCCCCCCTCCAGATTTGATGTGGCTAGTGACAAATTTGAAATGTCAAATGGAAAGGTATTTTTTTTTTTTGATAATTCGATTCCTCGTCAATAACTACGTAAGTGAGCAGAAAATTGTTACATTTGCTCTACTAGTTGCTTAGTTACGAATTTTTCAATAAATAAAATAGGAATACTTAAAACTACACATTTTAAATCATGACACCTATGATTATTGTTTATCCAAACCTTTAATTATGTTGTATCCTAGGAAACCACTTTTGACTTTGACAAGTAGTGATAATCTGATAAAGTTCATTATTCAGTGCAATTATGGAACAATCTTATGACATTGAAATAGACATGTTGTTAATTCTGGGAGAATGTAGAAAAAACTACCGGGAAGCGGCGCAATTGTGGACTGTTAGGTTTCCCGCCATTCAAAAATCTCATATGGCATTTAAGCGATTAGAAGATCGAGGCCGCAGCACGGGAATCCTAAAAAATAAGAACAGAGTTAGAAGACAAACAACAACTAATGACGATATGGCCGTTGGAGTGTTGGGTGTAATAGCTGTAAATCCTCATGTTGGTTCAAGGGAACTTGCTCGTGATTCAGGAATGTGCCAAAAATCGGTACTGGCTATTTTACACAAGCACAATTTTCACCCTTACCACATAACTATTCATCAGGAATTGTATGGCCAAGACTTTCAAAATAGGATTACATTTTGTACGTGGTTACAAACTTTAATTCACGAAAACAATGCATTTTTAAGAAAGATAGTATTTTCTGACGAAGCTACATTTACCAATTGTGGTCAGGTAATTATTTAAATCAATATGGATTAATGTAACTTTTAATAATCAAAAATATGTAATCCACTACTTGATGGGTGTACATAAATAAATACATATCTAAACACCCGTTAACGGGTGTTTAGAGAATATTCACATACATTTAGATTAATTTTTAATTTTATACTGATTCAATCAATTTTGCTTTTCTTAATTTAAGGTCAACCGGCACAATTTACACTATTGGGCACCTCAAAATCCTCACTGGATGAGATTTCTGCCAAACCAACATCCTTGGTCGGTTAATACCTGGTGTGGCATAGTCGGAGATAGAGTCATTGGACCACATTTTTTTGACCGTCACCTAAATGGAGAAATGTATAATAATTTTTTACAAACCGATTTGCCACAACTTCTGAATAATAATGGAAATCAACAAGAACTATGGTTTCAGCAAGATGGTGCTCCGCCACATTTTGCCCGACAAGCTCGAGATACACTAAATGAAATGTTTGGAAACAGATGGATTGGTCGTGGTGGTCCTGTAAATTGGCCTGCAAGGTCACCAGATTTAACCCCATTAGATTTTTTCTTGTGGGGATTTATAAAAGAGAAAGTTATGGCTACACCACCGACCACACCAGAAAACATGAAAGATCGTATTCAACAAGCATGTAATTTAGTAACGCCTCAAATGTTAACTCGCGTGCGCAACTCATGTCAAAAAAGAATTGCAAAATGTTTAGAAATGGATGGGGGTCATTTCGAACACCTTTTGAAGCATGATCGTCGTTAGATTTTTTAAGGAATTATCATTTTTAAGTATTCCTATTTTATTTATTGAAAAATTCGTAACTAAGCAACTAGTAGAGCAAATGTAACAATTTTCTGCTCACTTACGTAGTTATTGACGAGGAATCGAATTATCAAAAAAAAAAAAATACCTTTCCATTTGACATTTCAAATTTGTCACTAGCCACATCAAATCTGGAGGGGGGGTAAATATCAAAAATATTTTAAAATTTGTCCCCCAACCTCCCTATCCACGTCCCAAAATTTGACTAAAATATTTATAGCCGTTTTTCAGATATTGCGTTGTAACACTTTAAAATCCTCACCCTGTATATGCGATAATATTTTCCCGAAATACAGTCATATTATATAGGGGTGTAGATCTGCGTTCGAACAAAATTCCTAACTTAATTGGTATAGAAGCTATGGATGCCTGAAGCACTATTGCAGGACCCTGTATATCTAAAACGAAAAACTATTTAGCAACACTGTAAGCCCATTATAAATGAATAAAATGCAACTTTATTACAACTAATTTAAACGACCTCATAACTCTTACCGTTTCGAATATTGTAACGCTCCTGCTGTGGTTCGTAATGCCGAACAGTCTTGTCGGCCTGTACTTTCTTGAGACGGATAATTCTCGAGCGCCACTCTGTTGCTTTAGGGTGTAACAGAGAACCACCAGACCTATAGGTAGCTTTTACACAGTTGGAGAAACGGTACTCCAGGGGTCTATGCGCCCACTATAGCCGTTTTGCCTATTTAATAAATAATAACACAGAATACGGGTTTGTTCTAAACAATTTATTAACTAATAGAATTTATTATTTTCGGGCTGACATTTACTATACAGAAGCTAGGACTATGCTATTTAAAATATACGGTTTTTAGAGGGGGTGCGGCGGTTCCACATTTTATGTGAACAAGCTACTACGGGAGGGTGTAAAGCAGACAGGTACGATAGAGCAAACTATGCGTGCAAGAAAGCAGGGTGTTTAGCGGGATTAAAGCAACGGGTTAAAAAGGAAAAAGGCTCCAGCGGTCATAAGGGGCTGTCACAGACATACGGACTGCTACCATCGTGGCAAGGAAACGGAATAACTTCGCTCGCCAGAGAACACCACATTCCTCACACATTCGGTCATTCTTAGTTTCGGCGAATCGGTAACCGGGGCAGTAATGGGCGTAAAAACACACCAAGAGGCTCCGGTGATCGACACAGGGTAGTTACCCTCGACAGGCTACACTACGCGTGAAAACGCTATAGTGCAGTCAGTCGGCGGCTAGTCCCCACAACATTCATCCTACGGTTCATTCACTTTCGCTCTATTACGGGAGGCGATTACAATGAGCGTTAACACAATTCAAAGTAGCCGGTCTCCCGAAACGGGTTTTGTTAAATATCGAAAGTGTATACAGCGTGAAAACACATATATACCCTTCCGATAGTCGGCAGCCCTTCGGTCACTCGGTTTCGGTCTTCCCTGTTGGCTTTTAGATTATTTAGATTATTTAGGCAAGGGCTCAGTGAAACGTCTCTGTTAAGCCGGGTCTCGGTGAGAAGTGTCTTCCACGACGTTCTCAACGTCCAGAGCAAGGTTCGCGTTCTCCCACCAGTACTACGGTACTCTGGGGGATTGCGCCTTTTGATTGGCTGTGCATGGTCGCACTGCGGAATGGTTTGGCTGAGCTATACTGGGTGCTCTGAGGGAGCCGGTAATTAGCTAGTTTGCTAGTCTAATTATTTAATCGATGTCTTTAATATAAATTATGCGGAATAACTATGAAATATGTTTGATTAAAATGTGACTTCGTCACAATATAACAATAGTGACCTACCGTATTTTGAGCACCCTGTATATTTTTTGGAAAGAATTGTGAATAGCATTCCCTGGTGAAGCGATTAAATTTTTGTTTACACTTAAGAATTCCCTTTGATAAGCAGTGTTGTCGTTCAAAGTTTGAATAAAAGAACATGTTCCGTTTTTAATATAATTAACAAAAACAAAATTTAAAAGAAATAACTTCATCAGCCTGTGTTTTAGGAACTAGACAGTTTTAAACCTATGTTAATATAAAGTTTTTTTTCATAAAATTATTCCCTGGTTAATAGTTATAGCTAGCTCCAGATTACTTAGAAAACACTCTGTGTAATATTGCAATAACACTAATAGAACAAATGTAAAAAACTAGCGGCGAAACGCTACGCAAAGCGACATTTCGTAGCTTTTAGAGATAGATAATGATGTGCCTAAAAGCCACTAGATGTAACATTGCATTCCATCTTACCATTAATCCTTTATTAGGTCCCTTTTTCAAATTTATTAAAAACCGAAATAACCGAAGGTTGCATCAAAATAATAACATGCATTCTACTGGAGTAAACTATAATTTCCTCCCTTGCAATGCAAATATATTTAACACATTTTCAGTACGAACCAAATTTTAAATTAAATTGTGTGTATGTTACGTAAAAAATATAATTCTCATTCAGATTTTTCATAAAGCAGTTATGTGGTGGAGTTTCATATTCTGTTGCGAGCACAACCAAGTTTTAAATTTTTGTATTATTTTTATGAGATTCAATTTTCCAAATAAGACTGCAGACCATTTACTTCTGGAATATTGCCAAAGCACTTTATATCTAAAACATAATATGCAGCTGGTGTGTAATAAATTTTAAAAGTTGCTGGCGTTTTGTATAATGTATTTACCTTGGTTTTATAATACGTCTTGGGATATATCATATTGTATTTATTATTTTCTGACAATTTTTATATTCGTGTTTATTTTCCTTTGCATTTTTATTAGCTATGTCAAAGTTTTTAAGAGAGTTGCCAGAATAAATAAAATATTTTTGAAATAAGAGTAAATATTGTATACTTTGTTTCTTAATGCGAGAGAGCAATAAAATGTAAATTTGCAATGACAGGACCCATTAAGCAGGGTGGACAACTTAAAGGTTGCTATGTAAATTTCAGATAGATTGCAATGATTATTTTTAAAAATTCTGTATTTCAGATATTTAAGACGTGTACACCCCGAATCGGTCCTAAATTAGCGTCGCCCTAATTAGCATACAATAGAAAGACCAGTTTAGCGATTAAAATAAAAACTACCTGTAGTAACAGCGGCGTTACTACAGGTAGTTTAAATATTAATATTTATAAGCAATATCTACTAGGTACAATACAACAACTTAATTTTTAAATTTTAGTCATCATGTTCCAAGTAGTCCAATGAACTATCGTCGTGGGGTCCAGAGAAATAATAAGGAGCTCTACAGTGTTTTCTAGCATGTTATCAGCTTCCTACCTTCTTTCTTCTATTTCAATCACATGTTCGACGCACTTACTCCATTTTCCACAATCCACTGTCTTTATTCCCTCATGCAAGAGGTTTCCAACATCTCTCATTTTAAAAGTGGTGTTATGCCTTGCTACAAGCCCTTTTAGTTGAGCCCACACCGATTCTATGGGGTTTAATTCACAGAGACATTGGAAAGGCGAAGTACCGTTATATTTCGTTTTAAAGCGATTTTGTCGACAACAAATTTCATACAAAGAAGTTTATTCAACTATACAAAGAAGATTATTCAAATTTACAATCTCCAGTAGCTCTTTTTCAGCATATCTTAATAAAGTGGCTTCCTATTTACAGTAAGCCAATGAATAATTTCATTTTTTCTCCAAGAAGACGTTGATATTTTTTCGGATTTTCTTGAGTGCTGGCATTACCCATGACTATAACAGACCCAGGAGGAATTAGATCTAGCATTTGTTGAAAGTATTCTTCAAGGACATCAGCGTTTATGTCTTCATGCTAGTCTCGGGTCCGTTTTGAGTTCAATGCTAGTAAGCGGCCATCGTCATATCCATTTTTGCTACCACTGTGAGTAATTCACAGGCCTGCGTTTAAATACATTGTAAAATGTGAATTGAATTTTTCAACTGAAATTGAGTATTTCAGTGGTGCTGATTTCAAATATGTTTTCAGTTTTTTTCTATCACGTAAGGTTTTTAAACAAAATGGTAAAACAATACAAAAAGTAAAAATATTTATATATATTTAGCAAAAACAAGAAAACAAATAAACCAAAAAAACAAATAATGAAACCGCGGAAGTAGAAAAAAATAATATACATTAATCCTTTATTTACTTGGAAAATCTTTCTCTTTTTCCAGAGAAGCTACGTTTTTGGAGCCAGGTGTTAAATTTTTTCTTGGTGGCCAGTTTTTTTTGGTCCAGTGGTCATCTCTTGCTCTGCTGTCCCACTCACATAGAAAACATGGGTATTTTGTATATCCGGATTGTTAACCTAAAAGCAATGCTAAAATTTTAAGGTCACTGCATGAGATCCAGTTGTGTTGCTTATAATTTATTCTCAACAGCACTTCTTCAAGATTTTCGTAATTTTCTTTTAGCTGAGTAGAATGACCAACAGGAACAGATGCATATAAATTGCCATTGTGAAGTAAAACAGCTTTAAGGCTTCTCTTCGAAGAGTCTATAAAAGTCTCCACTCGGTAGGATTATATTCAGGAGCACTAAGGTGAATAACCAACTCTGATACATTTTGACAATATACTGACTAGGTCGTTTAGTTCTATTTGAGAAAATAGCTGCGGTTCACGACTTCCTGAGGCAGATGGCTCAAAAATGTCAATCTCTGAATCTGTTGAAGGTTTAGATTCGACGGGCTGTAAGACTTTCGGTGAAATAGGTACAGGTATATCAGCATCATGTGGAACTGGTTTTATTGCTGACGGAAGATTAAAATAGTTGATATACTTTAGAGATTTTGTGTTATGACCTTTAGTATCACAAAGACAAAAATAGCAGTCGTCGACGTGATTTCTGGGTTCTCTCCAGACCATTGGTACACCAAACGGTAGGGCTTTTCTTGTTCCCTTAAACCAATGCCTCAAGGCTTCTTTGCAAGCCTTGCAGATAACGTGTGGTGCCCAAACTTCATCTTGATCTCCAAGTTTTACTTTAAAATATGCAAAATATGCATTTTTTATGAAATCAGTAATGTTTCTTTTAAACTTTTCACTATGAACTGTCCACAAATATAACAAAAGTCATCAGGTCTATTTTTACAACACCTAGTGGACATTTTGCACAATAAAGTAAAAAGTACACAACGAAACGCCGATAGATTTCGGTGGACAACGCCCGAGAAAATGCCTGTATCAATACCACATCGATACTAAATAATATTGCTCTCTGAGCCTAAATGAACCGAGTCTCGGGGAATCCCCAACGATATTCTAGTAAGGACTGGTAAATCCCTCAACGAATGTTCAAATAAACACGGGGTTTTAACGCGTCTCAACGTTTCGAACGAAAAGAAGCAATTTTATTTAATTTTTTTTGTAGTGTTCAGAGATACTTACTTGATACTGGTTTACAAAAAAGTGTACGTGATAGAATAAAAAAAGGGTTATTTAAGCTAAACGTAAGTCCTAATTAGGCGAAAAAAAATGAAAATGGCTTAATCACAAATTTTTCGCAGGCCTGTTTTATTAATCTTTCACCTATTTTCGGGGGTGCTTTTATTCCAGTGGACCATCCTTCCATGAAAGCTTGTCTCGCGCTTTTTATATGTATATCCTGACATATTTTGCGAACGGCATAACCTTCATTTAAGCAAGTTTCGTCCATATAATAAATATTTCTGTTTTCTCTTTGAAAGTGTCTAACTGCCCTCAAATATCGTCGTTAAAATTGATTTTCTGTTTTGAATTCTTTCATAACAAAAATTAATTTCCTTTAAAGTTTTCCATAGTTTCTCCTTACCCATGGGTGTAATGAAATCATCCGTTTTCATTTCAGACATTATTTTGGTCAAGGTAGGTATTTCTTTTTTTAAGTAAAACGAGTGTATGATTCTTCTGATGGCAGTCTTTTTATCCTCATTTATTGCAGTTTCTTTTTTTCCTGTACTTCTCTTTGGTGACCTGATGGGGCCGCGTTTATCCTCGTGCACAAGGCGGTATATTGTTGACTGTCCGACTCTAGTCATATTCGAACACATTTCAACTATTTTTGCAACTTCGAATGTTATATGAAATAATAATTGAACTACGCCTATGGAATACGGCGAAGACCACTGGGTTTTATAATTCAATAATGATTTATTATTCTCTTCCTTTAACAAATAGACTATAGCAGTTCTCTTTGGTTTTGTATCTAGTACAATAATATTAAAGTTTGGACAGTTAGACACTATTCAATGTTTAATATGATTTTATTTTCTTCAAGTGTATAATATAGGTAGTATAAATTATAGAACGTAAAATCGTATGTAGAAGAAGCCTATTTTGTTAGTAGTAACAATCTTTTGTCATTTAGTTTCTAGTACAAATAAGAACAGGTGTAACCAAAGCAACGTATTAAAGGAAAATGCCGTAAACCCATGATTTGTCGGAACGCTTAGCTTAAAATTTCTTGTCACGTAAAATGGCTTTCTATTTTCTATTTCGAACAAAAATATCAAAGGAGTATTACCAGCACCGCATTTAATGGTTAAATCTAAGTTAAATATTAAACACAATGTATAACCAAAAATTCCTCTAAAGCCTATTTGAAGCGACAAGATGGGAGTTGTAAAAAAGAAGGGTCAAAAGTATTCTCTTAGCAGAAATTGTCAGAATGCTGTATTGGCCCATTAGAGATGCGAAAGTGTACAGGGTGTCCCACTTTCAATAATTTTAGGGGGTATTGGAGTTATTACACAACCCAACAAAAAAAATTCTGTCTGTATCCTGGCTCTAAATAGCCAAATCTCATTAATTTTGGGTCGAGAAAAACGAATATGGTCATGAAATTTTTTTATTGGTTCTAGTTTTCAATATACAGGGTTGGGCAAAAAGCATCCATGCTTTATTTCCTACATCCATGATTTTAACACCGATGCTTTTTCGATACCATCAATGTTTATTTTAAACATGGAAACATAAACGAGATAAAATCTGAACTCACCCTCCGAACGGTGTAGTATCAAGTCTCAATGCAATTCTAAACTATGGCGAGTTCAGTCAGCGTCAGTATTCTTATTCTTATTGGCAATTGTACGGGGTTTACCCTGCTAGTTTCTTTGGGATTCTCAGGTCGCGTTATTCAGAAATGAAGCGTGGATGTTTTCTGCCCAATCCTTTATATTGAAAACAAGAACTAATCTGAATTTTTGATGGTGATTTTCGTATTTAGCAAGACCAAACACTTCGGAAATAGCTATTTTTGAGCCCGAAACATTTTTGGTATTGAGCGATGTTATCAATGATAGATAGTTGAGGTTTGCGCGTCAGTGTGCTACTTTTTAACGAAACGAAAGATTTTGGTATCAAATATGTCATGGCTGTCTTCGTTTTTAATCTACAGGGTGATTTAGAAAAACACCGCTTTATTAACATCCCTCGTATTTCTTGTATGCGTTAACTTATCAAAAAGAGAAAAAAAAGTTCAGTGGCAAAGTTAGTTTTTTTTTTCTAAAAATGCCAGTTTATCAGATATTAACCAAACCTATGTCTTTTTCTAAATGAGATACCCTATATATTATTATTAAGCATCATTTGGGCGTTTCAAGAATATGTAAATTTTTATATTTATTTTGAAAAATAAGCTCAAATTTCAATATTTTTATTTTATTTCTTTATTTTTAACATTAGGCCATGGCCAAATTTAAACGTTTTACAATAATAGAAGTGTTTTATTGAAAATCTTGTATCGATTCCGGATCAATTAATCGTAACATTTATTCAATAAAATACGCCCAATAATAATTACTCTAAAGATTCAATATAAGTTAATTTTAATGCTTTTTTATATTTTTAATTACTGATATTATAAAACTCGAATATTTAGATTTTTATTGCGAAGAAACAAAAACCGCATTAATAGATTCATAAATCTTAAATATCAATAATAAAAAAATACTGTAAGTAAAAACAACGACCTATGATTTTTAAAGATGGCGTTTAAAATGTCGACCGTTTTCTTGAATGAAATATTGGCACATTTTTGTTATTCTGCCAATCGCATTGAAAATAATCATACATCTATTATGAAGAGTTTGGAAGGCCAACGAAGTTACGCTACAGATTCATGTCATGTCTTTGAGGGGCATAAAAGCACAACGGCTAAAATCCACTTACGTTAATTTCGAGAAAAAGCCAAAAAAATGTTGCGGTCTCAGATTAGTCTTTATTTTCAAATTATTCCAATAATGTTTGGAAAGTTAAATAAATTATTACTTAAAATGTTCAGCTTTACCACTATATCCTAAAAGCCCTTATGAAACTTTGAAAATGGATTTTATCGATTTTGCTTCCAAGAACTGGAGTTTATACGTTTTGCATATCATTAATATAGATTTTGTTCCTTCTGCTTTCTTATATGATTAAAACATTTTTTTGAAAGAACAATATTTATTTTATTTTTAAGGCCAGTAAGAATATAAAACAAATTTTACACACATAATTCTGGAGCTTTTTCTGTCGGACCACACATATCTTCCACCATTTATGGAAGAAGTTCAGCAATATGCATACGACCACCTTCACACCAAGCGAAAAAGTCCATGTAAAATTTTAAGGAAGGATTTGTTTGCCACTCGGTTCCAAAATGCAAGTGAAGAAGGCTTTTGACACTTTTTTAAAAGGAATGACCTCGTACTGGAAAAATAGTATGGATTTCTTTTGCATTAATAGGAGCTTGCAGCAGCCACCGTTGAAGCATAACTATAATGGCTTCGTTTTCATGATGTCCGCCACATCCGTTGGAGAATAGTCTTATACACTGAATCTTAGTTAAATTTGAGTTCCGTAGACAATGGAAAACACATGAAGCTACCTTTTTCGAACGTTTTGGATAGCTTTCTTCAGTCTATACATAGCTGAAGCAATTGTCTCGAGACATTTTACATTAAGAACTACCAACAATATTAGACAAACTAAACAGGTTGAGGTGACACCGGTAGTAAGCTTCTGCTTGATCTGAAGTTTTCGGATTGGTTCAATTTTTCTGGCAATGAAATGAGATCGTATGGTTCTCCTTCCCTAAGTAATGGGAAAAAGCTCTAGTTTTTTTTTTCTGCATTGTTTGGTTAGCTTGTAGTTACAACAATGTTCAAGCATCGGGGTTCCTTGTTATATTTTCTCTGGTTTAAGGCATGTTGAGCGTACATCGACACAAGGTAAACCAAACCCCAAATTAAACTTGTGATTAAAAACGTAGCGAAAATAACAATTTTTCACTCTCAAATTCTTATCAACCTGAAAACTGTACATACTTGCTAGTTTTTCTATGTTAAAATCATAGCTAAGGTTCGACGAGAATTATTGCGACAATAATGAGATTCTAAAGATTTTAAAGAACTGATGTACCTGATAATAGCTTCTACCTTTTCACTGAATTTAGCAGAAAGTATGGCCGCCCCCTCTTCTTTCCTGTACTACATTACCAACTGTTGCATAAGTTCGTAGAATATTCTAAACTCTAGAATTACCGATCTCTAAGATTCGACGAAAAACCAGTTCACAAGCTTGAACATCCTTCCCATCCTGAAAGTTTCTAATAGAAAACCGACCTGGAAAATATTTTCCTTGGCGGCTTCCTGGTGTTCTTTCTTGACGACTACTGCGTAGAAGCAGCACCGTATGCTTAACGAAGCTATCTTGATCGCATTTTGCTTAAAAAGCGACTCGAAATTTCTTAATAACTTCGTAGGTTAATTCTTTACATTTTTAATTTTTTCTTATTGTGATTGCAGTCTGGCATTAAGAAGGGTCCACGGGGTACAAAATATCTGAAAACAAACAAGAAAGTTTAATTAACTAGCCCTAACTTCTCTTAAGTCGTACACATAATTTTGTCATTCAAAAATGATTATTCGTAGTTTGAACTAACAACTAGCAAAATTTTAAACATACTAATAAAATTTTCAAGCAAATATTTTTACTTAAAATTCAAATTGTGGTGATGTGTTGTCTTGAAAATAAGTTCCAAACAGATTTTGCTGTTCACTATATATCACAAAAACCTATAAAACGATAGCCAAACAAACAAAATTTAAGATTGTACTATTACGTGCTGTAATCCAACTCACAATATTGTCAACTAAACCACTGTATAGCTAGAATTTTTAACCACGCGCTGAGGTTCTGTTCCACTGTACACCGAATCTAGGTCAAGTGTATGCAAACCTCAGCACGTTTTAGAGTATAAATACGCGGATCTCAAGATGATCAGGCACCGGTGTTCATAGCCTGGTCACCTCCTAACACACTTATCCCAGGTACTCGCAAATGACCCTTGAGGTGCTGCGTGCCGCCTGATTCCCTACAAACCTCCCTCTTATCCCAGGTACTCGCAATTGACCTTAGGGTGCTGGGTGCCGCCTGACTTCTACGTAACGCCCCACAGTATGCTGGTCGACTGCCTATAAGGAATTATAATTATGGAAGTTAAATAAAGAAGCTCTATGTAAAGTACTCCAATCGTTTTCCTGTGTCTACTACCCCAATACCCAGACACGTAACATGGTGGAGACCCAATGGTTAACGTGACAATATCTCACAGTAGCTCTTTTAGTGGCGTTATGTTGGACCCTTTTTCTTCCTCGCCTTCAACGAAAATAAGGTGAGTGTTCCATTTTCGATTAAAATCAGAATAGTACAACTCTTTATTCAAACTAAATAACAGGTTCGTCTTCACTACCACCAAGTTGACGTGTGGACAAAGCAAGCTTGTAACTTTATCTGTTTTACTTGCAAGATATGATTTGAGGGACTAAAATGCAATGGACTTTATTCGTTTTGGTAGTTAAAGATTTGTTGCGCTAATAGAGCGCAGTTTTAACAAATAATTTTACTGACTAACTCTCTTTTCGCCAAAAGTGGACTTTATTCGTTTGCTGCTAAGCCCCTCTTATACTTGATTTTGCATAAAACCCCACAAAAAAAAATTCAAAATGACGCGTTAGATGGCCGAAAATAGCTGACGTGTAGAATAAAGGCCGATTCTCATTAGAGCAGCATCGAGCGGCGCGGGGCGGCGCAGCGCAGCACAGCAAAATGCTTCTCTCAATTGTTTTCATGTAACTAAGTGGTCCCGTCCACACCTAGGCAGAGCGGTGCAGAGCCGAGCGTCGCGGTACAGCATGGCAAATTTTTAACGCATCGGGAAGCATTGACTCGCGGCATTGCTGCTTTGAAAAGCGCGCTTCTGCCTCTTGACGGACAAGTGGGAATCGAGAAGCGTAACAAGGCGGCGGCGCGCTCATACAATTGATTAAATTTTCCTGAAGACATTCTATAATATTTATAAAATTTACGCTCATCCAGCTGAAGTCGCTTAAAGAGTGTATGAAATTCACCTTCTTCTAGCCTTGCACGAAATATGTCATGAACCCAATATTGCCGCTATTTTTTCTTCTCTTTTCTTCATGTTCATGACATATTGCAGCTACAAGCACAAAATCATCTGATGATGATGACGATGATGATGTAGAATCCTTCTCGGGCGTATACGAATACATTGTCACTAAACTCACAAACAAATAGATTTTCGCTGCTTCGCTACCAAATGCTGCTTAGGTGAGAATACCCCGTACAAAATGCTGCTACGCCCAGCTTCGCGCTGCGCCGCACCGCGCTGCTGGATGCTGCTCTAATGAGAATCGACCTTAAAGGTGCGCGCCCACTTAGGCGAAGCGTCGCGTCGCGAAGCGTGGCGAAGAGAAGCGTCGCTTAGGTATTGTCCGCACACCTAGGCGAAGGGAAGCGTGGCGAAGAGTCGCATTGCATCCCAATAGTAAACAAGCACACCGTATAGTTCGGCGAATCGGCGCGTCGCGTAAAACTTCGCCTGGTTGCTCTCAAGACTTCTCCCGCGTCAACTGACGCTTCGCCACGCTTCCCGCCGCGCAAGTGGGCGAGTATCATTAACGCGTCAGTTATCTTGTCAGTAAAAGAGAATATAAAGAAAGCAAATGAAGGATAAAGGGAAATAACAAGGAATTTCACATTGTCTTTGTTTTGAGAAAATTGAACTTTTAACTATTGGGACTAAATAACATCAAATCAAGACCTGATAAATACAAAATATATTTTTATTCAACAATGTAAACGTGCATTCTATTATGTACATTAGCAAATTGCAGCCAATTATTTGAAACATAGATAAAAACTTAAAAAACAAATTCGAAATACAAAAAAAACTAAAAAGAAACAAGGAATGTACAACGTCGGATTCACGGGCACTGGTAGCAGCCACTCGCAGGAAGGCTAAAAAATATTACTGGTATTATATTAACTATTGGCTAGAAGAAGACACCAAATATTTAATCTTTAATTCGTATCTACTCATAAATCGTACTGGTAAGGTATTGCAACATAGTAGTCCTGCGCATCCTGTTTGCAAAATCTCATTAGCGTCATTAGATTTCTGTATTTTGCGAATGGAATTGGTAACAGACCAGAAATAACGTTGAATAAACGTAACATTGACTTTTAGTGAATAACTTGAATTATTTTTATTTAGTGTACAGACGCAATGTTTCGGATAGCAAGGTATCCCCAACTTTTCTCAAGTAGTACGAACTTGGTAACGGCTTGCCATCTGAAACTTTGCGCCTCTAAACAAATCAAATAATATAATGAAAGTCCGTGTTCGTGATTTCGAAATTTATTTATTTATTTTGTTTTTATTATACTATTTCTAGTACCATTATATGCAGTTGGGAGAAGTTCAAACTCCCCTTCTTGTAAGACATTTCTGACAGCTGAAGTTCTTTTGGAATTTATCGGAATAATAGGGATTTGTGTCCAGATACCATAAAAAGTTGTTATGAAACTGATAAGCCTTGGATGCTCTCGAACAGATTCTATTTGTTTAATTTTCTGTATAGGAAAGGGCATTTCTTGATATATTTATCATTACTTAAAAAAACGTCCTTTTTTCTTAACCATATCTTGTTTCACCTCAACTATCTCGAATGGTGACGGCCTTGTCCTTGATGTCCTCAAAAGTTTGAACCAGTCTTTGGGGATTTCCATGTGTGTTTTAAACTCCACAAGTCCCATATTCTTGTCACATTCCATATAGGAATGGCCTCTTTCAGGGAATGTTATTCTTACTGATTTCAATAATTTCGTTTTATGAACGACATAACGAATAAACCGAAACATGGAATAGTTTTTGTTCTGGCCCCCTGCTAAATCGCAAAATATATGCAAATGTTTTGCGTTGTTATCCATAAAATTTGTAATTAAATGGAATAGGAACGACAACACTTCATTTGGACCTTTTTTGCAAATTTGTAAAAAATGGATTGATCTGTAGACAACACGTGAATATTAAAACTATACATGAAGAACTGTCTCAGATAGTACACATCATTCGTTGTCACGTATGGCAATGAAACATTTTTTTGATAGTCCAATGCAATTGCTTTGTAATCACTTGAGTTTTTTGACTTTTTGCGAGCAGCCTTTACGTTTATGCAAATCATTTTGAATTATCGATTTACAAATCTCTACAACATCCCTTTCAAAATTTAAAGATTTTATTTTGGCATGAAATTCGTCACATGCAGAACAAGTATCCGATCGTGGATATCTAAAGAATAAATTAAACTTTGTGTTAAAAATTTGCCTATACGTCACGTAAGAAACTTTAATGGTGGGATGTCTTTCCTTAAACAAGAAGGTTGGTAATGATGTTAACATATGTTTTATTTTGCTGTCGTGTATGTTTGGCTGCATTAATTCTATGAAATGGAAATGAGTTAAAAAAATATCAAATAATCTTAGAAATTTACTATATTATAAAACATAGAACTATAAAATTTACCGCAATTTCTCTTAACTTTGGAGAAAAACTAAACTCATCTTGCTCCATATTTTAAAATTATGTAGGTATGTTAGGAAAATTAAGCAACTTCGTGACAAAATGGCTAACACGGAAATAAAATTATTTGTTGATTTCAAGGCTACTATGATAAATAATTTGATTGTATTACCAACATAAAATTTAGGCCTAAAAATTTTGAAAATTTGTATGTTTTCTTTTCTTTTTAAATATGGATATATTTATTGAAAAAAATGCCAAAATAGGAAAAATAGTATAAAGCATACGCTTTATAAAGTTATTAGCGCATTTGTTCGATATAAAACTCGCCGCAAGCGGCTCGTTTCCTAACATGGACGCGTGGGCTAAAATGAGCTGTATAAAAGTTGTACTTTAATACACTATTAAAATCATGATATAGCTCACCTTGGTATGCAACCTCAAAAAGAATGAATTTTCCTGGTTCATTATTAGTACATAAAAGTGAACTTAACTTATTAACCACAGAAGTATTCCAATGTCCATTTTATGCAGATCTGTGTTTCAACAAGCGTTTGTGTTCCTTTTCAGCAATTAATTCCTTCGTAGACCTAGATTTAAATGGGCATTTTCAAAAGTAATGCTGGTCTAAGAATTGAGTTCATCCGCGAACAAGTTCTCTAGTAACATCAGTTACAAAAAAAGGCGATGGCCCAAGCACTTTCGAATTCTTTAATCTAAAGTTTTGGTAACTCAACCCACTCATTTTGGTTAATATTGACCATGTTACTATCACACTCGAGGTATGAATGTCCTCGAATTGGAAAGCGATTTTTACCTTGTCCAATCGTTTGGCGTAGTGAACCAAATAATGGAGAATACGAAACATTGTCCAGTTTTTATTCTGGCCGCCATATGAGTCGCAAGATATGTCAAGTTCCTTTACGGCAGGATCCAGTTGCTGCATTACAAAATAAAACAGAAAATAGGAAACTTCATCAGCTCCCTTACAAGCAACAATCTCGTCATAGGCATGAAAGTGCGACTCAGCGACGAAGCAGTGGAAAGAACGTGGATATTAAACATACAAAATATCAACTAGCGTTTGTAATACACGTCACTCGTCGTAATAGTTCACAGAAGAAGATTTTTTTGGAAATCCATTGCGATCGATTCTGGATTAATCGATTTGCCATTATCCAAGCGTAGTTGGCATTTTCATTTTGGTGAAGTTTGTTCTCCATTGATAGGTTTTCTACCTTCCTCTGGGCTTTAAGGTTCTCATGACCGCCATCGGGATAGATCTTCAGTTCTTGTTTAATCCCACGAACTTCTGCAGTAAACTAATCGCAACTACTACACGTATCTTGTCTAGGATATCCAAAACTAATGTTGAAATGTTCAGTAAAAATTTTGCGGTATTTTTCGTATGTTCTTGTTTTTTCGTTTATTATCTGGGTACTTCGCTGTGTACATATTGTACATCTTTGTGACATTTAACTCAGGAGGAAGGTAGGTTCGCTTCGAGTCTTTAGGACTATAATGACTTATTCGACCTTTAAAAGGCCCAATATGGGCACGAACACCGTCAAAGGGGTCTTTACTTATACGATATTCTTGGTTGGTATGTTGACCACGACCGTCCTTTAGTTGCATATCTTTTTTAATAGTTTGTTGAATAAGGAACCTCTACGACATGGACGACACCTTCTTTGCTCACTCGCACGAAGTATGATATGTTCAATCGTGAAGCCGTGCACTTTGTTCAGCTTGTTTAGGCCTACGTTGAAAAACGGTACTCACGTGCATAAGTCCACTTAAATAACTGTTCTGTTCATTTACAGCAATTTTATTAAAGTTTTTTATTATGACATTTTTGTCTCTTTTAATAAACATTTGGCCTTAGACTTCTTCGCTATCGGAGAATGAAACAGTCTTTTGCTCTTCCTCAGAAATTTTTTCCTCAGATTCGGTGTCATAGTCACTGTGTTCACTTTCAGCGTTCTAAATATCACTAGCACTTTCCGGGAATTCTCGTGTATCTTCCACATCGCTATCGTTAATTAGAATATCTTCCAATTCCTTGTCCGTTAGAAACTTTGACGACATGCTTTTTCATAAAACCCAACGGTAACTTGTATCTTGGGGTCGTAGCTGACCCCTCGCCTGTGTTTTTAAACAACAAAAGCGTTGCTGTTGATATAAATATATATATATATATATCTATTTTTTAGAACATGCTCGTGGCGTCGCCTGTGATCCCAGGATACTAGCTAGAGGTTAAATTCGCTTTTTATCGCTGCAAATTCGTTTAAATTTGGTTCAATAGTTTGCAAGAAAATGCGTTTTAAAGATGGGACGGTATGGGACATAAAAGAGTTACGAGAGGATTTAAAATGTTAACGTTTTTTATTCCAAAGAGCTGCACTACCCCTGTAGGAGATTAAAGCTAAATGTTAATATGAGCGCTTTTAAAAAGAAAGATCTAAAAAATCACCCTTTGAAATATTTTTTCGCATTTTATACAGTAATGCACTAGATTAATGACCTCAAAATCATACAGTAATTGGTCACTTTACAGCATAGCAACCATTACTGCATAAAACGTCAATGTCATTCAAAACACAATTTTACAAGAAAGGAATTCGTTTATTTTAAATCTTATTACAATAAATATTAAAAGAACAATTATTTAAGTTAGAAAAGGATGCAACTGCTGACCTCGCCGTATTAAGTAGTTGTTGCTGAACATTATTTTCATTCACCACAATTCCTATGGGGACTTCTTGGGGTAGTCCCAGTTGGACATTTTTGAATACCCTTTGAGAATTTTTCAATTTATTTTCAATTTATTTTCAATTTATTTTCAATTTATTTTCAATGCTTTCTTCCACGTATCCTTCAGCTACACATGTGGACCGCCATCCCCCATGCCGTTTGAGATCCTGAATATCAGCGCCATTGTCAGCAAGAAAAGTTGCAGATGTTCTTCTCAAACAATGACCGGTGTTGCTTGAAGCATCAGGAAGTTTTAGATATTTCGCAATTTCTTGTGGGATTTTTGCGAAAGTGTTGATGCCAACTGGCTGTACTGTACATTTGCCATGACAATAAAACAGGAAAAATCGATTGTGCCTTACTGTTTTAGGTCCTAACAGTAAGTACTTGTGGTAAATTTTATACCCATTGCCATCTGATCCTACGGTAAATACACGTTTATTCTTTGTTTTGGTATCATGTAACGTTACTATTAGCATTGTTCCTGAATCCTCTGTATCTTCAGATGTTAAACTGCATAGTTCTGCACGCCGACATGCGCCATTCAGCCCAAAAATTAATACCACTTTCATTAACAGAAACGTGTCGTCTGGAGCTTCCTTCAAAAACTTCGTGACGTTTTCCATGGTCAAAACTTTTGATTTTTTAGGTTCATATTTGTCGTCTTGACGTTTCAAAAAAGCGATTAACTTTTTATATTGTGAAATATCCGTATTTTCACTGATAAGTATTGTGCTTTTGATCATAGAGTACGTAGACCATAAACTGGAAGCTTTAAGGACTTTTTCCTAAAACAAATAACAAAATTAGTACCTATATACCACACTTTACCCATATAAAATGGCTTACCTTCTCGTAGAAGTATGCCAGTATCAAATTTTCGTCAATGCCTTTAAAATTCTTGTGGTTCTCTACTCGCAGAACATATTATATGCTTTCTCGTATCTTTGGATTTTACTGGAAGCAAACTTAAAGAAGCTTCGCGGGCCGCATTCAGGATATCTTCCAAGTCGTTTTCATTAGCCATTTCCATAAGTCTTGTGAAATTCACTATTCAAATATGATTTTATTTGGATGCTGTCAATAGTCGTCAATCACAAAAAAAAACATCTTGTTTATATTGCTAAGTTACCGAGAAGTCATACTACTAAGTTTTTGTAGATTTTCTTCAGTAACTATTATTTTTAGATTTTAATATGAAATGCAAAATAATTAATTACTTACAAAATGCGAAAAAATAGTATACGCACCTCGTCAGAAAAGTGATTTTACTTGACTCGTATGGAAATTAGAAAAAAGTTCGACTTTTCTAAACTTGATACGTAATGTACTATTAACACCTCTTTTACCAAACTCTACCTTTTATTTCTTCCTTTTGAAAAAGACCAACACTTACTTTTTGTGTTACAATGTTCATATGCATACATTGCTTAAATACTGACTAGGACGACTCATACTTGACAAAATCCAATAAAACCCAACCGGACATCAAACGAGAAACAAGTCGTCCATTATTGGGTTTCTAACAAGTTAACGACAAATATCCACTTTACAACCCAATAAGATAGGGCCTAACAACCGCCGTTTGAGGGAGATTTATGCGACTATTGGCTTAAGTGTGCCCAGTTGAGACAAGGCCACTGGCCATTTATAATCGACACCAAGGGATATTCCGTAATCTTGTTTCTGGCGGCAATGCAGTGCTGCCTTCTATAAATCAGCTAAAGTGGTGTGTAATTAAACCGAAAAAAATGTTTGGAAATAATGATGTTATCCAAGAAATTGTCCTATAATAATTGAAAAAAATTGTAATGCAATTTAGGTTTTGAGTCATTTGGATTAAAAACCTGCTATAACCATTGTTAATCTTAATCCTTGAATAATATCCGTAATATTTCAAACTAAGCCTAAATATTTTAGATTGAATAGCATTTGTAGGAAGAATATATCTTTACGCATACAGGGAGTCCCACCGGGAACCGCCTCGATCTATACAGGATGTTTCAAAAAACATGTGCCATCGCTTGTGTGGTAATTTATTATCCTAAAATAAGGCAAATAGTTCCCATCAACATAGGTCCGCAACCGCTTTAATTTAGTCTTGAAAATTAAAAAAAAATGTTTTTTCTTAATATTTTTTATATCATTTTAAATTTTAGTGGTACTAACTGGGCATAAAAACCATTGACATAATAACACGGATGGACCGGCCCCTTCCCATAAGCGCAATGATCGGCGCGTGCAGCCAACATTAGAAAGAGAGATCCGAGAGAGAGATGGAGCTAGTGCGGGCAAAAACCACACAAATTAAATGGGAACTATAGGAGGGAATTACGTTTTAAATCTATTATAATATTGTTAAAACTAATAAATCAAAACAATAATAACAGATCTTATTTTATGCTTTTAATAAATCATTATATTATGTAAATATTACTGGAGTAGGTACTTATAGATTTCACGATTTTTTTTTATTATAGTATATTATGTCGTTATCGAGGTTGAGCAATACGAAAATCAAGTTATATTTTAAAAAAGATCAAAAATTTTAAATTTTATAAGTACATAAATTCAAGATCTCTTAAAACAAAAATGGATGAAGTGGAAATATTAATAAACGAAGAAAATATACCTAGAAATAATAGTAATTACTGAAACATGGATTTAATTTGATATGATGATATGAACATTAATACTTATATTAAAAAACGCTAGTGGAACAAAAAAACTTTTGGATATTTATTCATCACATAACTTTAAACTATACAATACTAATATTTTTACACGAGACACAATCAGCCAGTACCAGCCTTATAGCTCATATCTTAACAAATTCAGATAATAAAACAAACATATTATCCTTTAAAATAATATACAAAAATAAAAAATACCTTAATTTAGAAAATCTTAATAAACTAAAGTTATGTACCTACCTTAATCAATTCTATAATCAGAAACAAAAAAAAATTAATTCTTATATTTAATTATATCGTTAATACATATTCTATAATCTCTGTAATGAACTGTTAAGGTAGTTGGGATTGAATAAATAAATAATAAGATAATTTATCAAAATTTAAACATTTTATAACAATATGAGGTCGGTATATTTTAATATTTTATATATTATAACATGATGGAAGAGTGCTATATTTGTACATATTATAAAATAGGGTGTTTTTAAAGTTTTAACATAGTTTTTAACAAAAATTGGTATTATTTCTTATTGTGTTTGGGTTCTAAGTAAATTATTTTATTGTATAATAAATAAAGGCTTTGGCATAATATCTAAGTAAGTACAACACAATCTAGAAGTAAATTTTTTGTCATTATTTAAAAGAGTTCATTTTTTACCTTTTTTAAGATCAGTTTTACGTTTCTTAGAAGTAGATGGACCAAGCTCGGGTATATTATGTTGATTCTCACTGTTTAAGATGTTGATAATGTTTTGGTTCTCACTATTACTCTTAGTACTTGGGTCTACAACTAAAAAAAAAAATAACCAATCATCCAAGCAAATAATGTGTTTAATAATGAAATTTAATGATGTTATTTAGTAGATACTTAATATTAATAACAATTATAAAGTATCATTTATTTTTAATGGTTAATTTAAATAGTTGTACCTTATAGGTATAAGATCGATTTAAGCATAATTCAATTTGCAGCGTTATTTGCAATGTATCTAGGTACATATAATGAAATAATTTTTCGCGAAAAAGAAAAAACAAACCTTTGAAATTTTAATTTTACACCCTTTGATCGCCTGGAAACACAATTCACGGCACAACAGGATTGAACCATGTTTTCCTCGATTTTTTTCACAGCAATTCACAAATTATTGAACTAAAAGCTTCTCTGTACTCTATAAAACACACCAGGAATAGAAAAAAGTAGTTGATTTTCACTAAAAGCGTGTACACAACGGAAAAAACTTCCAAAAACTGTACAGTAAACAATTATTTCAACGTCATGAAATAACCATACTTTCTGTTTTTGCCCGCACTAGCGCTGTCCTTCTTCTCTATCTCACTCTGGAATCAATTAGTTGGCGAAACGGCCGGTCCATCCGTGTTATTATGTCAATGATAAAAACACATTTACTTCATAAAAAAGATTTGCTCTACTTTTACCAGTGGCGTCCGCGCTAACTTGTATTTTGATATTTTTAAGACGAGAAATGATACGCCCAGATTAAATCATAAATATTATTTTATGACCTGCACAAATGCACACGTCATTTTTTCACATAAAACCTTAAATATGTCAAAAACGCTTAGACTTGGATATCGAACATGATATATAAAATCTGCCTAGAATCTTACGTAGAATTAAAAAATGTTATATTATGCAAGATATTCCATTAAAAATAAGCAAGTTGACACCTACTTTGAAATTTGCATAAAGTTTCTATGTATAGTTTTCCGTATTGTAGGTCGAAGCAGTTCCCTGTGGGACACCCTATCTAAGATGAGCCAATAGCGATATTAACTAATTTTCGGTAGTTTTCTGCACACTCTGTATATTGCATCCACATTGCAGGTGTCTCCAAAGGTTAAAGGAATGTGATAAGCTAATGCTGAGTATCAAAAGATTTATACAGTTTGAGATAATACAGGGCAAAATTAAAAACAACTGATCTTTAAAAAAAAATATATTTTTTCTTGAATCACAGGTACAAATAAACCACTCGGATTGACTTTTGCAATTTGTCTAGTGTTCATTTGTCTGTGGTAAGCAATCCCCCTAAAAAAATTGTTGCAAGCTTTTGGAAGCAATAAAATTTTGCAAAATTGTAATGAGTTTGATAAACACCCTGTATGCAACGGTTCCTATTTTATTCAGATCTAACCATCGACACAAACTCTTGTCGATGAAATCTGAAAGTACCTCTTAAAAACCGTAAGCGTCTGTCTCTATTAGTATAAGAAGTATTTCACTTCCAAATATATCAAAAAATTTATAGTATCAGTTTCATTTGGCCAGCAGTTTAGTTCTAACCAAAGTTTTCAGTCCAACTAGTTTTTAATAAGAAATATGAGCTTTAAGTAAATTCGTGTTTTAACTATAATATAAATACAAACAAAAAAAATATAAATGAAATTGAATGAATTAAATATTAAATTAATATTTTAAAATCTGTCTCTTTTAATTTACCACAACTAGTTGTTAGTGTAGTATACTACAGCTAGCACGTCTTAAAATATTAAAGAAAATATAATTTTGGGATCAGAGCGATATTTTTGTTGTTATTTTCTGACCTATAATATTATTTTAGAATGTAATTAAGTCCAAGTTCGTAATTCAGTTTTTATTCTTGAAGACATTTAAAAACAGGCTACTTGACTGAAAAATCAATGCTGTATTTAATTTTACGCCCAGTAGTCTCGGAAATTAACTAAAAGCTTTTAGTTATCTTAAATAATATGACCGCAAAAAATAAAAAATGTTTGTTTTTTATTTTATATTTTTTATTATCGTTCTCTCGGGAAACGTATTTACTTTTGAATTTCTAACGCTTTATATTATTTTTCCCTGACTTTTGAGCATTGCTGATATACAGTTTTGTTTCAGGCTTACGTCGACCTAGTGAAAGCTTGGGGATGGAAATCCTTTACAATTATTTATGAGAACAACGAGGGCCTCGTAAGGCTTCAGGAACTATTGAAAGCACATGGTCCTTATGAATTTCCTATAACAGTAAGACAGCTGGGAGAAGGCAGCGACTATAGGTACATTTATTTGTAACATATTGTTAAAAGCATAGCCATAGAGCGTGTACATAAAGTTATGAACAAATTCATTATTTAACAATCCAAAAATATTTCGGAAAAATCCTCGGATACGTATATAATAATTTTTAATTGCGCGTTTTTAGGTATATGTCTCTCGAATCAGCTCTTTATGAAGATAACAGATATGAACTAAAATATAAGAGTTTCTATTTAAAAAAAATTCATCGATGATGTAATATCTACTACAGGAGTTATCCTGTATAATAAATTTTTATGGAAAAAAATGCGCAATAAAAAATTATTATTCAGGGCAAGTTTTTGAATGTGTTACAAGGCAATCTCTCGAGATTTGTATTAAATATTTTAGTAAGATAATAGGCTTATACATAGATAGATAGATATATAGATAGATAGATATATAGATATATAGATAGATAGATAGATAAATAGAAACGTCTTTATTTTAACCTCGGCGAAGGTCAGCAGAGCTGTTTACTTAATCGAGCATACATTGTAAATTTACAAAACTTAAAGAATTTGAAAAATACCTGCATATTATGATTAGGAATTATTCCAACTACATTTAATCTATTATCTAGTAATAATTTAGAAATATAATAATAAAAGTTGCCAACTAAATTCTGGCATGTATACAGGGCTGCCCAGAAGTCCGGAATAAAATTAATATAGTCTTAACCTGTAACTTTTGGGGAAGATGCTCGGACACGTCAATTTAGTTTTATATATGTTCACATTTTGACGTTATTCGTTTGTTTTTTTATAGACATTTGTCAAAGATATGACGACATCGATCTTCTTTTTAAATAGAGACATACAGCTTGTCATACATCATTTGAAAGCTAATATCTCGTACAGTATGCTTATATATTTTGGCGCGATTCTGCCAAGCTTTTTCAAAATGGCGACTGTTAAAAGTTTAAAAAAAATCCCTATTTAAATAAGCGGAAATGATAAATCATTGATGTTTTTTTACCTTTTAAGGTAAGGAATCTTCATTGTTTCACGTTCTGAAATTTTGTGACATTGTGACTTAACAATTTATTTGTTATTTATTTTGTCAAAAAAAATAAAAATATAACGAAGCAAAACAAAACAAAACAAAAAGGTGGTTTCACGTGGCAAATGCTGGAAATGTCCTCCACCCTCTACTTGGCATGCTCGTAGACGATGGTAAAATCCGTCGACGGAATTTCGAATGGCTTCAGCCGGTATGTTATGTGTCTCCAATCTAATTTTGCTTTTTAAATCTTCAATATTACTTGGCCTATTTTGGTAAACTCTTTCTTTTAAATATCCCCAAAGAGAATAGTCTAGAGGCGTTAAGTCTGGGGACCTCGGTGGCCATTCAATTGTACCACGTCGTCCAATCCAGCGACTTGGAAATATCTGATCTAAATATCTTTTCACATTCACACCAAAATGCGGGGGAGCACCATCTTGCTGAAACCAAATTATTTTATTAGGTATATCTGGATCTACCTAGTTGGGAAAAATTACAGCTAGAGAAGGCCTCAACTCGAAGGTTAAGAAATTCGGTACCGTTCAGCTGTGAGGTTTCATTCCAAAAAGAATGGCCTTAAAATTCGGTTATTAATGATACCTACCCATACATTAACTTTCTGGTGCCGCTGAGTATGCGCTTCAAATATCCATCTTGCATTTTCTTGACTCCAGAAACGATAATCATGTCTGTTAACTACCCCGTTTAAATAGAAAGTAGCTTCATGCGAAAATAATATGTTCTGTGGAAACCTATTATTCTCGTCACACCGTCTCATCATTTCTTCGCAATATTGCAAACACCTCTCATAGTCATCTTCTAAAAGCTCTTGGACAAGACATACTTTTTAAGGGTGGTATTTTCCTGCTTTCAAAATCTTCCAATAGTACCTCCAGATGTTTTATGATTTTGAGCCAATGAAACTGTTGAAACATGCGGATTATCCTGCAGAGATAATGCAATATCCAATTTCTCATCGTCGCCTAAAACACGTAGCCGTCCATTCCTAGGCAAGTCCTTTTCTGTGCCATGTTTATCAAATTTGTAGAATATTTTACTAAAACTGCCCTGTGAAATTTGATTTTTGGGATATATAACAATAAAAAAATTGCACACTTCACTTTGGCTTCTTATTTTATCTCCACATCCTAACAATATCAAGACTACGATACGAAACCTTTCCGACAAAATCGTTTTTGTTTAGAAAATTGTAAAATAATACTTCGCAAATACCTAAATTAATTTTACAAGTTCACAATGTCACGAAATGTCAAAACGTGAAACAATGAAGATTTCTTACCTTGATAGGTAAAGAAAACATCAATGATTTATCATTTCCGCTTATTTAAATTGGGATTTTTTTTGAACTTTTAACAGTTGCCACTTTGAAAAAGCTTGACAGAGTCGCGCCAAAATTTATGAGCATACTGTACGAGATATTAGCTTTCAAATGATGTATCACAAACTGTATGTTTCTATTTAAAAAAAAAATCGATGTCGTCATATCTTTGACAAATGTCTATAAAAAAACAAACGAATAACGTCAAAATGTGAGCATATATAAAACTGAATCGACGTGTCCGAGCATTTTCCCCAAAAGTTACAGGTTAGGCCTATATTAATTTTATTCCGGACTTCTAGGCAGCCCTGTATAATAACATAACAGTATTTTAACTTATTTTTTACCTATTTGTTTATTTATATTGACCTATCAAGAAATATGTATAGGGTAAAAGGGGGAATTATTGACACTTTAAGCAGCTTTATATACGGGGTGTTCATTTGAAAACTTCCCACCACGGATTTAGTTAAAGAATTAAATGACTCATGTTTACTTGAATTAGGAGATGGGTTGGCTGGCTTAACTTAAATATCTTGATGAATAATGATACGTTCATCATTAAAATTGACAACGCTTTCATTATTACAATTACAATTTCATTTAATTTATTGTCTGAAAAAGTGTTAGTAGCTGATACAACGTATTCCTTGTTTTCACCTTTTTGTGTTTTCTGATTGAGTACTGGACTGCAGGTTATTTCAGAGCACATATTTTCTTTATTAAAGCCTCGGAAACCGAGATGAAACTGGAATTTATACAGGAGCCAATAACTAGAAATAAGTTTAATGACAACTAGGACAATAAATAAAAAATAATATATTTCATATGGTTGTAATTGGCACCACAAGAAATAAAATGTTCATTTAATATTATTTATCCTATACTCTGTATGTCAGAATCTCATTAATATTTTAACGTACGTAAAAGTGTTACATCTAGCGCTATTTATTAGAATTCCTTTTTTTTATCTCTATATTTTGAAATCCTAAAAATACACTAACTAAAACTGAGACAAATATTGTAAGTAGGTATATCGATTTTAAAGTCAAAAAGCAGATAAATTAAAAAAAAAACGTGCTTTCAATCGATAATTCCATGAAACCCGAGCCCGCTCGAGGAATAGGTGAATTATTAACAAAATTTGGGCGTGGCTCCCTAAAATTTCGACGGCGCCGGTTTCTATTTTTACTATTTAGTATAGCCATGAACCACCACCATGATAACCCACGAGCCGTCACTGAGTGCCAATAACTGCCCGAATGCCAACAACTCCCCCTTTTACCCTATTTAGATTTAAACGAAAGTAAGCTTAGATTATCAAGCTTGTTGACCCTGTCGGTATTGTAAATTTTAGGAGCTAGATAAGAAAAGCTGCGTTAAAAGAGGGCAGTTCGGTGCTTTGGTAGATTTAATAGATTATTAAAACGCGTTCTGCGATTATGCGTGGAATGTCCGAAATAAAGCTATTGAGGAAGATATGGAGAAATTCCACTTCCAAGTAACCGATGTAAGAAACAAGCATAATGCAATTTTTGTCTATTCATGATTTTAAGCCATGTAAGCTTGATAAGGGAGGACATATTTAACCATATATTTGTACTTTTGATGGGTAGGCGGCAAGTTGGCAATTCTATTTGGGATGGTGTATTTTTTTTGTAATTTTCAAATCTAACTAAAAAACCACGTATGTTACCAATGTTTGACTTGTTTCCTTGGTTACGGAACTATGATTAACCAAAATTTAATTGAATTAAAAAAAAAAATTACCCATAAATCAAGTTCACTTTTTTCGGAATTAATATCCGTTTCCATGGAAATTCCATTAGTTGAAAATTCTAATAATTTCTTATGCATGATTGGTTGTTGTTGTTGGATAAGAAGTCTTCCAAATCTACATACTCTGGTGTGGATTGGTCCGTGTTTTTTAAAGGACATTTAAATGGAGAAATGTGCACATTTTTTAAGAAACCAATTACTCCTATTATTTAAGTAACACATAAATCTTGACATGTGGTTTCAGCAGGACGGGGCTCCCCCCATTATGTAGCACAGCCCCGTAATTATTTAAATATATCATTTGAAAACAGGCGGATCCTCAGATTTGATCTCTCTTAACTTCTTCTTGTGGGGCGTTATAAAGAAGAAAATGATTGCAATTGCAACTACAACTTCAGATAATATGAAAGACCGAATCCGTTTTGCATGTTTATTAGTGAGACCTGAAATGTTGAAGCTGGTACTAACTTTATTTAGATAAACAGGGAGAAGGTATTTGAAAGTAGAAGAGAGACATTTTGAATAATTTCCCAAGCATAGTAGACGCTAATTAATCTGAAATTAGCTGGTTCAATTCCTTTTCTGTAAGAAATCATAATTCCGTAACCAGGAGTCAAATATTTTTGTATAATAACAAAGTAGTTTTTCACGTAGATTTAAATACTAGCAACAAAAATATAGTTAAATATGTATGGTCATGTCCCTATTACCTCACCAAAATTCCGTGATAATATTTATTACCTTTCTCGAGATATTACTATATAAAACTTTAAAGAACTCAAGCTGTATACGTGTCCGAGGATTTTTCAGAAATGTTTTTTGATTGCCAAATAATGAATTTGTTCCGTACTTTATGTACACACTGTTTAATAAGTTGGCACATTGAACAAACCATACTTTTAGGCCCATATAGGATCATGATTGTTTCTTAAGTGAGTCTGCGACTATTACTTACATTTCTTAATAGGTTGCTGTTCAGCGGGACATAATTTGGGGGTTCATTGCAAAAGATAGCTTTATAGTTAATTTAAAAGGAAGGGCAGTAGGGAAGTAGTTACTTTTAAATAATTTTAAGTCCGGTGTTGTATTACTTCATTATAGAAGGGGGCGACGAGGTGGCACAGGAGTGAGCCAGTCTATCGGTAGTCTATATGGTTTGTTGGGATTGGAGTGAATGTGTGATCGTGTAATGAGAGGGTTCAGAGAACCATCCATCCGTTTGTAGTAATTGATAATGAGTTTATCTGTGTGTTTAGTGATTGTCGGCATTTGTAAGTCATTGTGTAGAGTATGCACCATCGTGAAGCGTGGAGCACCCGTCATTATTCTAAGGACTTTGTTCTGAATTTTGCGGAATGCTGACTTATTGAAGATGCACCAGGAGGCGACACTATAAATCAGTACTGGCCGAATAATAGTCTTGTAAAGTAATGTCTTTGTCCGTAAGTATATGCTACTTCTACTGTTAATGGGAGAGTAGATGGCGCTGAGTTGACCATTTGCTTTTTTCAAGCGTTGGTCTGCGTTGTCGATCCAAGCCTGCCGCTTATCGAAACTCCGACCCAGATATTTAACTCGAGCTTAGACTGATGTTTTTGACTTTTAGTCTCGTTTGTGGAAATTTGCTTATGGCTCTTGAAAAGTAGATAGCTTGGGTTTTTAGCCCAGGTAGAAATTGTACAGCATCTCTTTTTCTAATATGACATATTATAATGAAATCTCAAGCAGCGCAAAAGTCGCCTTAATAAGAAAATACTGGTAGAAAGTTGACTCGTCAAATGTAATACAAGATTTGTACACAATCAATTATTTTCTATAGATGGATGGATGAAAATTATAAATTGCTTTTAATTACGATATTAGCAACCTTTTGAAACTTAACTGTTTTGCATTTATACACGCGAAAAACCAAGCGTCCTGTATAATATTGGAAAATGCTTCTTTCTGGATTAGTTAATTGTCTTGAAAAATAACTAAGGTGTTAAATGCTTTTCCATGCCTAAGGATCTATAATCATATCACTGTGCTAGAACAACACAAAGACAACTTAAAAAACCTAGTTTCGAGAAAATTGACTTTTTATGCTTTAATTGCGGATATATTTGTTATTACTTTAATGAATATGGTTATTTTACGTAATTAGTTGTTATGTGAACATAGAAGCATATCGTAAATATTAATTTTATTTTTAAGTATCAACTTTTTTTTTTAATGATTATTTTGTAAGATGTCCTTGTATTATTCTATAAAAAAAACATTTTTAGAGGTTGTCTTCTTTTTTGCTATAAGTTATCTTGGTATTGAAGTACCTAATGATATGTTTTATATAAGTTATACCTATTTTTGGTAAACATGTCCTTGTATTGTTCTATATTTTTTATGAAATTCACAAATTTAACTCTATTTTTCAGTTTTTAAGATAACCTAGTGTTGCGCGATTTTTGATGTAAATTTTATTTATGGTCTTTTTTTAATTAATTTGAAAGTTTTCTTTAAAATGTCCTATTGAAAAAGGAGTCATAGTAAAATATAATAATATTTATTTTCACAAAAGTAGTTACACAAATGTTTAAAAATAAACGAAATATGCGAGAATAAACTAAACTATTATTATTTTTCAAAACTAATGATACCAAACTAACAACAAATAAACACAACACGCTAAGGTTTATTTATCACTTGTATAACATTCAAGATTTGGAGAACACAAACTTGTACAGAACTTGTTTAAGCCAAACATAACGGTTTTTTTAAGTTTTGGAAAAAATAGTGACCTTTAAACTTATCCCTACAAGTCAAGGAATTTTGTACAGGTTTAAAATTTTTATCTTTATTTTAGCTTTAAAAGTTGAGAACCAAAATTGGTCTTCAAATTTGTATTTTAAATTTTAATTTCAGTAACATCATTTAAAAAATACTAATTTGTCGAGGGATATATATAAGTGTAAAGTACAGAAGGTAAATAATTAAATAAAAATAAACATGAATAATACAAGCTATAAGATGCATCAATGAAAACAGTTACTCACTATCTTCGTTTTCTAATTTGTATCCCTTTTTAAAAGCTCTTGAATTTTTTTATGATGTTCTGTTGGTATATGTTTCAACAAGCTTAAAAGATCCAGTTTTTTTTTTTAACGTAATTTTGAGTCTTTCAGTATACGCTGTTGTAGGTTTGTTGTCTCCGTTATTTTTTTGAGTAACCTTACTTTTTTTTAATGTTCAGTATTAAGGTGTCTTTATGATAAATCAAATCCTTTTTTCCAAATGACGAAACAAATATGCTTGAGTCTCATTTTCTCCTTAATGCTAAACATCTCCGCTTCAAAATAAACAGTCAAATTATTTATGAAAACTGTTAAAAGATAGATACCAGAAAACTTACCATGTCGATGTATTCATAGTGGCTAGTTTTTCGTTTAATATCCTTCTGCGTTGGTGAACAATCATTTAAACATCCAGTATAATTACTCACTATATTTTCAACATTTTCACTATCTGGTGAAACACCACATCTTGCTGCTTCTTAAAGAATTTTTTTCGTTCTATTGAACGTCGATTTCATAATTTCGCGAAGAATGACTTACGCAGACTGGCGGATCGACAAGTTTGAACCAATATCTGGTTCAATACGGAGACATCTTTGAGGAATTTCCATTTCTTACTCGATATTAAGTAATACCTTGGTGCAATACAAAGATAACTTAAAAGAACAGGTATTATTGAAATAAACAATCCCCTTTGTAGTGAAATACTGAGATAGGTTTAACAGTGTACAACTAGGACAAGTTAAAAAACAGAGACATCTTAAACAAAAAATCTGTAAACCTGGGAAAAAAAGAGGATATCTTAAAATGTCCTACTATTTCACCAGCAAAATGCTAAAATAATGAATCTTAACTTAAACGAAAAACAAAGACTTTCTAACATAAATCTTACTATTTGCCTAAAAACGAATTAAAATTTAAATATTGCAATAGTAAGGTATGGGTTGTATTGTTATTAGGTAAATTAATCTTAACTATCTTACTATAGCTCCAGGAAGAGCATTTTTTGTACATTATAATGGTCCGGATAACTGGATGGTGTTATGCAATACAATGTTAACCCACAAAAAATGAAAAAGTGAGTTAAATGGGGAATGGAATATTTACAACACTTACTATATATTGCAATAGTGTTTTAAGTGATATAGAATTCTTTTTCCTTCAGAAAATGCCTGGATTTATTTAGAGATTTATAAATTGATGATGGAATATTTTGTAATAATATTCTAACAGACTTAACATCAACCTGCCCATTTATGCAAACCATGCATTATTCTGTAAAATCATTCCGCTTGACTTGCTATTGCAAAATGAAAATGCATAGCTCAGTGCGACCTTTACTTGCCGTGTCAACCGCGTGGGCACATTTTGGAGCTTAAAAACTGACAATAATTGAGCATATTGAGCAGTGCTGCAAGGAAAAAATGAACAATTACAATATTTGTGATTAAAGAATAATATTATATTTATTATAAGGTAAGTAGAATAGAGCTATTTTTGCAATATTGCTTATGATAGTTTAGCGAGGTTATGTTGAACTTAAAATTATTTCTGTACTTTATTTCTAAACGTTTAAAATCAATATAATTATATTTAGTGAAAATAATGATCATGAATCGTCAATACATTAAATATAAACAATTTAAATATACAAAATAAGGGGTTACTAAGGAAGGCCACTGTGATGTGGGTTGAGATTATATTGCAAAATGTTGAAACAAAAGGTACAAAATATGTCAACGCACTCAACACCTTATTACAAATTGTGTATGATATTATTAAAAGATGAAAAAGAGATAAAAACATGTTGTGTGATTTAATTTATTTTTGCGAAATGACAAGTATAGATTTTTAATATAAAAATATTATCCATAAATATTGTCAATTTTAAGCTAGCGATTCATCAAATTAATATTTCCATTTTAATAATAATTATTAAAAATCATTATTTATAAGAAATACTTAATATAGATTAGCGAACTAGTTATTTCCCACATTATATAATTTACGTTTTTTTTTTTAATTCCAGAATGTCCTCAAGAGCAAAACGTATGCTACAAGCATGCATATTAAGTCCTGACATTGCTGAAAATCAATCCAATCCTGAGGCCAAAGTAAAATCTAGGGACCATGAGTTTATGCCCCTTCAAGGTCATACGACTTCTGATTCCCTTGACCGTACAAATTCCAACGTACTTGTTATCACTCCCGATCAAGAATTGACGAAGTCCATCAATGAGCCTTTTTTAGAAATCAGTACGTATAACAACAAAGATGCTTCTGTCGGCGACAGCATTATTAACGAATTGAGTTTCTCTGCTACTTTTACCGATATAATATTTTCTGAAAATGAGCTGCCATCAATTTCCCTGAGCGAACTTAAATCTTCTTTCATCACAGATATTTGTGTTGAAGATACAATATCAGACCAATCCCAACATGCAGAAAAAATCGATAATGATTCAGATCATCCTGTGTTACTTGACAAAAAATTCTGTAATGGAGAAAATTTCAGCTCAAGCTCAAAAAGTGCGAAAGAGTCAATTGCAGTTAAACATAATCTTGCTAAAGAGAACAATATCCAAGAAAATGAAGAAGGAATGCCAAAAAGTGGAAAAAAAAGAAAATATCCGGATCTAAACAAAAAAAAATGATCTACTATCAATTTCCCTGAGCGAACTGAAATCTTCTCTCATCGCAGGCACTTGTGCTGAAGACACAATATCAGACCATGCAGAAAACGTTGATCATGAACCGGATGATCATGAACCGGATGATCATGTCTTTCTTGAATCTAGTAAAAACTCATGTACTGAAGAAAATAATGCTAGCTCAAAAATTGCAGAGAATCCAGATGAAGACATAAGAGAAGTGATTGAAGAGAATATTCTGGACGATCCCAATTATTTTGCTGAGGAGAACTCTGATCCAGAAAACGAAGAAGGGAGACCAAAGCGTGGACGGAAAAGAAAGTATCGAGATCAGAATAGAGCGATTAGAAAACAAAGAACTAATTTGAATAAAGAGTACAATAATGCAAAAGGGAAAATAGTACCGTCAAGAGAATTTTTGTGTGGTTTTGATTGCGGCTGTCCCAAAAACTGCACCGGAAGAATACCTGAAGAAGTTAGGAAAAATGAGTTTCAGAAATTTTGGAGCACTGGTTCATTTGAAGCGAGATGTGCTCTATTACAAGGAGCTGTAAAGGAATCAGTAAAGGCAAGGAGCTATTCGCAACAATCAAGGAGACATTTCACCAGACAATATTTTATTTCAAATGAAGAAATATGCAAGAAAGCCTTTCTTACTACGCTAAGAATAAGTCAGACCAGAATTGATTCAGCTTTAAATAAGAAAAGATCCCAGGAGCTACTAAACGACGGTCGTGGAACTAAATCTGGAGGCAGAAATGTATCCACGGAAACCAAAATAAAAGAAATCAAGAGATTTATTGATAGTTTACCCAAATATTCATCGCATTACTGTAGAAGTGAGACAACTTCAAAATTCTTATCACCGAACCTAAATCAACAAAAATTGTATGATTTGTATAAAGAGCAGTTTCCTGATGGAGTAAGTATCTCCAGATTCAAGAAAACCTTTTATCAAGATTATAATTTACATTTCAAGAAACCTCACAAGGACACATGCTTGAGATGTGACACTTTTGCAGCCAAAAGGAAAGGGGCAACAGCTGATGAACTCAGGGATATCGAAAAAGATCATCAGACCCATTTGGATCATGCATCTAGCCTAAGAAAGCAAATGAAGGAGGATCTCAGTCTTGCAAAAGCAGATCCAACTATCGAAACTATCACTTTCGACCTTCAAAAGACTCAGAGCCTACCACGACTTCCTACAAGTATTATCTATTATAAGAGGCAGTTAAACTTCCATAATTTGGGTATCCATTGTGGTAGTTCTGGAAAAGGGTTTTTCAATATATGGCTAGAACACGAAGCAGGAAGAGGTACCCAGGAAGTAGGATCCTGCATTCGAAAATTTGTTATGGACGATCTAAAACCTACTGCCACTCACCTGATCTTATGGGCCGATTCGTGTGGGGGCCAGAATAGGAGCATAAAGATGGTGCTTATGCTTTTACATGTTCTTTATAACCATTCTAAACTAGAACAAATCACACTTCGGTTTCTACAACCTGGGCATACCTATCTTCCCAACGATTCAGAGTTTGGTGACGTAGAATGTGCGCTGAAAACGAATAATAGACTATACACAGATGAAGATATAATGCATGTGATGAGAGTTTGTCGTCGAAAGAACCAGTTTTTAATTAAACGGCTGGATGATTTTCTTTCAATTGCCCCAATCCAAAAACTGATAACAAATAGAAAAACAGATGAAATGCAAAACAAGATCTCATGGCTTAATACCTTCGAAATCGTTCTGCAAAAAAATGACCCTACAAAACTCCTGATGAAATACAAGCTGAGCGAGGAGTCAAAAATAGTTAACATATCCAAAGGCTGTAAGGGGCGGAAGAACCAAACTAACTTTGCCATTAATCTTCCTTTGCTCTGGCCTGAAGGTCGGGAGTTATCAGCAGCGAAAGTGAAGGACTTAAAGGAGATCATTAAACTAATACCTAATGATTCGAAGCCATTTTACCAGTTCCTAAAATATGTGAAAACGGATGAATTTGTAGATGATACAGAAGGATTCGGTAAAGCAGATTTGGATTTTGATCTCATTGCTGAATAATATTAATGATTTAGGTTATTTCTCCTTTTTTTACAATGTATTATGTTTTATACCTAATTTTTGTTATTTTCAAGTACATTCTGGGTGGGCTAATGTCTTTTAAGCGTGGTTAATTTCTTCCTTAACTTTTAAAAGTGTAATGTACCAGTTTTTTTTTTTCTTAAGTGTCAGACATTTTCTGGAACAATAATATTTTTATAAGATCTTGGTTTTATAGCAGAATTTTTTTATTTAAAGATTTCACGTATTTCATAATACAGTTGTTTTTTCTTAACTTTGACCGGCGCCGGCGTGTTCACTGTTACCGCTCATTAGTATCCACGAGTTCGTTTTCATTTGAATACTTTAATAATAAAAAGTTTCTTTTAACATTATTTGCGTATTATTTTTACATACTTAATTACTATCTTGTAGATAATTGCTCGATTTACAATATAAATTCATGATACTTAACATTTTTGCTTAATGCTAGATGTGTGTTTATCAAAAAAGTGTCAAATACCTTAAAGCTATTTTATATAAAAATCCGATAATCTCTATTTCTCAATATCAAAAAAATTAATTTTTAAGACTGGTATAATCTATAATGGCCGCTTTCTTTAAAAAATGTTGAATAAATACGTTTTCCTAAATATAAACATATACAGTCATTGGGTGAATGCTTTAAGTGGATTCTATACCCCATAATCTTAAAAACGCCATTTTCTCAAAAGCATGTAATTGTGGTTTAACATTGTATTGCATAACACCACTGAAAATTGATATTTTAAGTTGTCCTAGTATTGTTCTAGCACAGCGATATTACATTTTAAAGAAAAAATAATTACAAGGACTAATGCTGGTGATGGTCTTTCATAACATAAAAACTCTTTTTGGTCTTTTCTGGTTCATCTTTAAAATGTACAAAAAGTGGACCATACTGCGGAAATAACCTGTTCCACTAATTCAAAAATATAATCGCGAAAAGTTGATGTTATTCGAAAAATAAACACAAAATTAATCTTAACATTGCGAGGTCACAGTATTAAACCAACTACAGTCGGCACAGTGGATCTTTTCCGGTGCGTCAGTGGCGTACTTACGAAGGGGGGGATATTGGGGATATATCTCCTTCCATGGACCCTGCCAAGATTATAAATATCGAAAATCAACCGACTCTATTGCCGTAATTACAAAAAAAAATTAAAATTGTTACTTTTTCTATTTCTATTTCTTATTATAATATGCTGATAAAATGACACAAATTTACTCTGTGTTAATGGAAATCCTCAGATTATTTTTTCCGCGTCGTTGGTCGTTATGTGGGACTAGCCTAAATGCGGCTGACGGATTGCCGCAATGCTATGCCGTCTGGTCACGCTTTTTCTTCGTACACTATTTGATTTATATTTACCTGATAGTCCCAAAATTATTAGGAAATCCGAAATTAAAATGTTGCATTAACATTTAAATAAATGCCTACAGAAACGTTCACAGACTTTTAAACGATTTTTGTATAGGGAAAGGAAAGAAAGTCAAAAAGTCTTTCCCTATATTTCAACTTCACTTTGAGGATGGACTATTTCTTCAAATTTTTGTATAGTTCTTTTTACAAAAAAATGGTTTTGATTTGACGACTGCAATAAAAGTAAAGGGTCGATCCCAATCCTCCGGCAATAGATAGATAAGCAAACTATAAAGGTACAGGGTACAGTAAAGGGTCGGACTAAAGAATACAAGTAATGATACTCGTATACTCGATACTATAATAATATATTGATTTAATCAAATGAAAAAACGCAAATAATATAAATTTTTAATTATCACCTACTTATACAGGCGCGGTCATACGGGGGGGGGGGGGCATGGGGGCCATGGCCCCCCCCTTGGCGTCGATTTACATTATAAAAGCCCTGCCTCCATAAATTGAAATCGTGTCAAAACCTTAATTTTTTAAAAATATTATTAAAAATAACTAAGTAAGTAGGTATAATATACATAATATAGGTATCTATAATTTTCTTAAAATTTACTTAGCCGTTTTTTGCGTATTTTTCCTACTTGAAAACCAAGAATCATCAGCAAAAAAGGGCGTGGCACTCAAAAATTTTTCGCCTGCGGTGCTAAGACTTCCTGCCACCGCCTCTCTAAATTGGCATGGCCCCTCCTCAAAATGTTGATATGACCGCCCCTGTACTTATATTTATTTATATTGACTTTAATTTACTTAGTCTGGTAATAATCTTCTTTAGAGTGAATGTGTTATTTATTATCTAAGTTTAAGAAAAGTTTTCTCTCCGCTAAGATAATTACGAAAATTGCTTCCAAGGATGTAGCTGACTCTTGTCAAGGAGATATTCATTTGGGCATATCGAAGGCATGCCACAAAAATGTTGACGTTCTTGAACTTAGGCTTTCTTTTAACTTTTTCAATCTCGTAATTTTGGTGGGTGAATGACATCTCTATCATGAATTGAACATCGACGCTCGACACGAAGACACAAGGTCTCGATCGAGCATACCGAGTTACCGAACGAGCAAAATTGCTCACAGAATTCAAAAATTCGTGTCCTAAGGATTTCCGTTCATGTTTCATAAAAGTATGGTTCAATAAATCATTCAATACCACTTAGACTTCTGATCTTTTAGTAATAAATTTATATCACTGTCGGAAATGTCAAAATTAATGTTATAAAATTTTTATTACAGTACTAATTCTATTTTTTAATTTTACCATTCATTCGAAAACGGACAGCAATAGGAACATAATTTTTTATACATTTTGGGTAGATAAGTTATTGGCTTGGGGTGCTCTATTTAAAGAAAAATAATTAAATTATATCTATTAAGAGATTCTGTAATCGTAAAACTACTTACACCAAAAGTAGTTTTTTGAGCAAAAACTATTTGTCGGAAATTTGTTTCAATATCAATTACAGGAGAGAACATATTTCGTTTATAAATAAAAGAAATAAAGAGGATACACCTCTATTTAGAACCGTCATTTAGAAATAATTAAGAAGCTCTTTGTTTATGGCATTAGGATTAATTTTTTTATACAAATTTAAAAATAATTTGGGAAATCTAAAAAACGTTTTATATCTGGCCGAATTCTTAACATTAAGAACTGGCTTGGCTGACTGAAAACATCGAAAAAAGAATATATAATGCGATAGAAGATTCCAGTATTTTGAAGGAACCCGAGAAATAATGTTGCCGGTATCTAATCTTAATATTAATATATATTATTATAAGAGCTGATTTTTGGTTCAGACTTTAAATATTAAACGAGCAGGTGAAGCAACATTCTGATCTCTTTCCGTTGTTAATAAGTCTGTGAAAAGCAATCCCATTGTATCAAAATCCCTTATTTAGATAATCTCCGGACATGGCACTAAAGAGAAATATTATTTAGCGGGTTTTTTAGAACCCTAAGAATGCTTAAATAAAAAGTATATTTTTTCTGTGTAAAAGCAGATAATAATCATAGACATTCAAAAGCTTCACTTTCGTGAATATAATAACCACATATTTTGTTAATGGTCCATAAATTTTCCAAAATACTCAGGAACGACGCCCTAAGTTAAGTTAGAACGGAACAAGGAAAATTATTTGCCCACAATATGATAAAAGTCATTACTTCTTTTGAACCTCCATTAGGCATTCAACATAATTTATTTCTATCTGGAAGTTAGTTTAGTACCTCGAAACGATAAGAACAAAAGACATTAAATATTGCATCCTTGGAAAAATCTTTCGGATGCCTATCGAGGAAAGTAAAAATATATAGGGTACTCCATTAAGACAGTGTCAATCTTTTGTCCTGGACAACAGGTTGTCACTCTCTGCTGACGGCAGCTCTTAATGTGGAGGCACTAGGTCGTGGTCCGTTATACTTACACCTTCCCTTCGTCGTTGACTTGCCTTGTGCGCCACATGGTTTGATCGAAGTCCAAACCAGGTAAAATATACCAAATATCAGTTACTATTGAAAATCTATGCAATACATAAAACTAAAATTTCCCACACAAACAATGAAGTTTTTATTAAATAAGACGGAATACTTGTTAACAAAAGGGATTATTTTAATTTCGTATCATTTGTAAAATATTCTAATTGAATATTGACCTGTATTATTTAAATTATGTATACTCTGGTACCAAAATAATTGGCAATGACTCATTTTTACCGGGGTGTGCAAGACGTAAGGGGAACGCCAATTCCAGAGGCGTGTCATTTTAAACAATAATAATTCCAAAAATATATGAATTTTTTGTTTATTATTATAATATATTTACATTTACTATAATAAATATAATATTATAAATTAAACTGAAAAATAAATTAAGCTTTTACATTTGGTGATCTAATGAAGTAATTAGAGAAACTAAGTTACGCAGGTTTAAAATCCAAAAAGAATAATAAAGCAACGGTATATGTTATTTTCATTATGTTTTTATTATACTATATAATAATAGAAACATATAATAGTTAAGGGCAAACTCTAAACCTAAATTATAAATGTTGATAAATTTCCTAACTATTGTTAACTAATGAACACTAATTGATAATAATTTGACAAATTATATTCCACACCGACATTAAAAAGTGTTATAATGACAATACGTTACAATTTTAAATTCATTATTACCATTACAGCGATTATTCACTATCTGACGATAAAAACATTTTATTACTGTCGCTACTGCTGTCATCTGCAGGATTTATAATAATGACTACCATGACTTCAACGCGTACATCTAAGTCCAACATTTTTTTTTCTACACCCTCGACATGTAATACGCACTTATACCAATCTGCTGCTTGTACATTCGCTATTGCCGTTTTTAACAGTTCTTTAACATCTTTTAATTTAAAAGTTTTACTTTCACGCGCCGCTTCGCCTTTTATCTGTGCCCATATAAGCTTGATTGGATTTAGCTTACAATGGTAAGGCAAGATCGAGCAACTGCACTTTTAGCATTTTTTCGCCAAATTCAATACTTTTTCTTTGAGCCAGTCAACAATCTTTCCTTTTCGCCACGCAGAAGTTGGCAAAGCTTCCACCCGACGACTGTGATATGGTGCATTATCCATCACGATTAACGACCCACGTTCAATACGCGGTAAGGGAACCAGAATCACTCCTGATGTGGGTTATAATTAACCGACACCCTTTTCCTGAAGGAGCTTTTAAGCCAGTGGATAGTCCATTGATAAAGGCGTTACGTGCATCTTTAATGTTAAGATCTTGTGAAATGTAATTCACAGTATATCCTTCATTTAACCATGTCTCGTCCGTAAAGTAATTTAAATTTTCCCTGCCCAGCGATATAGTTGTATGTCTTCTAGATACCTTCTACGCCACAATACGATTTCTTTCTTTTCCACCAAAAAACTTTTTGCGATTTCCTTTTAAGAATCGAAAATTCAATTTTCGTAGTGTCCGCATTAGAACTCTTCGTAAAATTTTTTGCATATTTTCATCCCTATCAATTTCTGCAGAATTTTTTTTTTTTAAATTCGGAAGTTCATTTCGAAAAAAAAAATGCATTCACTTTCCCACGAATGGCTAACTTTGTTTGCTGATCAATGAAAATCTTTTTCCGTCCCGTTGTTTTCTTCTGATCGGACACTTTAGTATTCCTTGATAGTTCTATAAACAGTACGGCAAGATGTCTTAGTCAATGAGGCACAAAGTTCTGCTGTATCAGTGAATGATATACCACTGTGTGTACTTAGAATTCCCTCATACACATTTTTTACCATTGTCCGCTTCCCAGATTTTAAATGACGTCGTTTTGTAACTTATTGGTTACTATCACTTGAAGAACTCGCCTGCATTATAATATTTGCTGTTTTGAATAACCACCAAAATTATAAAACTGAATTGCTAATATCCTCTTGATTGAAACTTGTCTACGACACTGAACGTTGCTTAGAGGCGATAAGAAAGCGTGCGAGCGCCTTTAGACATGGGGTTTTCTTACCTGCGTTGCCAAATTGAGTAGACCAAGTATGCTTTATTCCACAATAACTTGTTGATTTCTCGACCGCAATAAAATTTAAATGACAACCCTCAGTCGTAATCTCAACCATAAATAGGCACCGGACCTTTTGAAAGGGTACAGGTCCTGATTACCTACTAATTTCAATATTTTAGGTTGCTATTTCCAACAAAGCAACAAATTTGAAATAATAGGTGTGTATCTTTATTTTAATCATGTTATTAAATAGCTATTAATATTTATACAAAAATACTAATCTACAATATTATAATAATACAATATTTAACTTAATCTACTAAATATTTAGCTCCGTTTCACTATCACTATCGTCACTATATTAGTTTAGGCATAGATGATATTATAATTTTGTAGATAAGAATTTTTGTATAAATATTAATACTTATTTAATTACATGATTAAAATAAAGATACTTACCTATTATTTTATATTTGTTGTTTTGTTGAAAATAGCTAACCTAAACAATTGAAATTAGTAGGTAATCAGGACCTGTACCCTTTCAAAAGGCACTTATTTATGGCTGGGTTTAAATTTTATTGCGGTCGGGAAATCAACGAATTATTGTGGAATGGAGCATACCGTAGGGTGTAAAGGCCCTTAATGACATGCTGATTTTGGTACATTTTATAAGAGTTTAAATGAAATATTTTAAAACCTGGCAACATGTATCGACTTATTAATGCACAATCTTCCCAAGCGGTTTTGAATGCTTTTAATTCAGTTAAAAGTGTGTGAATCGATGTTAATTATTTTCTCCGCACATCGTCAATGGTGATAAGAAGAGTTTTGCCAATTATTTTGGGATCGTAGTATAAGTATGATAAAAAAGAAAAACAGCCTTTCCGGGCGTAAGGATTTAAATTAAAAATTGGGTATAACCTCAAGGAAGATTCTAGAACCATGTACTTAAATCTTTTAATAGTGTAAGGTTAAAAAAGTGTTACCCCTTGCCAAGATAGCCTTACATTAAAAAGTTATATGTTAAAGAAAAAGCTAATATTAAATTTGAGATGGTTAAATGTGAAAACTGTGATGAATGACATAGGTTAAACAAATAATAAAAAATTACACTCAGATAGCTTTATACCACTAGTCTGCAGCTACATCAATTCATCAGGATGGCCCCACGAAGTTTTCCCCCGGGCTACTCCTGGTAGGTCAGGTGGAATTTAACGTCCTCTTAAGAACCCATATGGTAGCTCGTTAAAGTCTCTACTTAGAGCACATGAGGTAGGTGGTTTCCTAACCTTAGAACTCCGTGAACGGCAAAACTAGAACGACAAAACGGCTAAACCAATCAACCAACAAACCCCCTAAAAATAATGAAAAATAGAATTACCCACTGAATTCCAACAAGAAAAACAACCTAAAAAAAGAATAAAAGGAGCTTATCTTTGAAGGTATTTTAAGGAGCGAGCTCAAAGGCCACGAGAACTCCAAAGAAACCCCCAACAACCAGTTGATTGAAGTGTTGACAACCCAACCTAACCCCCAAGAAAAAAGAAGAAGAAAACATAAATTAAATAATGAAATAAAGAAAATAATTCCAAACAACTTTGTTTATACATAAAATTGCCAAGAGTGAAAAATGGGCATCCTGCGACTTGACGGAGACTGAAACGGAAATACATGGTCAACCTACTTGCAGCGCCTTGTGCAATTAACCAACAGAAAAGCGAACGCACTACTTCTAACCCCACATATTTTGTCTATTTGAACTAATTTTCTGTAAACAAAGATGACACAATTTAAAAAACAAATTTTGAACCAAATAACTATATAATATGCACATTGTGGAAGTATGACTGTAAGAATCAAAGTTAAGTCTAGGATTCCCCAAAAGGTCAATAGTGGCAATTTTAAAATTGCTACATCATATTAAAAGAGAATGTTCTTAAGAATTCTTAAAAAACTGTAAGCCTGGCAATCTTTAGGATGATTATTAAATTTACAATAGTTTGTTACGTACACCACCAAAGTTGTGTAATTTTTAATTTACTTGTTCGGGAGTTATTTGGCCTAGCCCAAACTTTTGCCCCCATCTCTATAATAAGGAGAGTATAAAAAATTAAATTTATTTATTACTTCTTCTATTAGAATTCATTTCCGCAAACATTTAAAGAATAGTTAAAATAGGGTATGCCCCCGTTTCTAATTGCCTGCAACTTGCATGCAAATTAAAATTGGAGAATAACAATATAAAGCAATAAAATAGTGTAACAAAACATACGACTATATATAAGCAATTGAAAATACTTCACGCGACCGAGAACGCGCCGTGACGTCATCTGTCACGAATTTTACCTCGGTTGAGGCGGGATTATAAATTTTAGCGAGTTCTATGTCCTTCATAACCTTCGTTGTTGTCAACAGTGTTGCCAGCTCGTAACCAAAATATCCGAGTGAGGGAATTACGTTTTTTTTTTTTTATAAAAACAAGATAAATATACAAAAATTTCCCATAGTTTATATATTTGTTTACTGCATAATACCTTCACCATCAACATGAGTAGATCTAACACTTTTTATTTTTATCTTGCCAAGATCAACCAATGGTACCATTCTGAAAAATCCATATTTCATCCAAGAAAACGAATTGGTACAAGAACGCTTCTTTTTCTTTAATATATTCTTTCAGAAATAGCAGTCGTTTGAAAGCTACATGGGAAAGTTCCGTAAGCCCTCGCCTCAGTCCATCTTTATACCATCCGAAGCCCAATTTCTTGAAGAGGCTTCTTAAAGACTTAAGACAACCATCAAACAGTTCTCTGTCTTTTAATTTCTAACTTAAAGTTGTCAAAGTTACATGACATTCTAACAAAAGTTACAGCTTATGAATTACCGATGTAAAATATCATAAATTTTGAAATAATACAACTTACTTGCTTCGTACATTCCATAAATAGTGTCACGGATAGAACTTATATCCAATCTTCACACATTTACAACTCTCTTTAAATTAGAACGTTTGTTTTAAGGTGATTCTAATAACTTATTTTTCTTAACTGTTGTTGAAATTTCGCTTACAGTGGAGATATTTAAATCTAGGGCAGCTGTTATACGCTAAAAGTTAGTAAAGTAGAAATAAAATATCTAGACCTTAACATACTCTTTAAATTTACTTCTCTATCCGGATGTTCAGGGTAACAATAGGCCATTGTTGTTAAGTTCTTCCTGAAAATAGCTTCTAGCTATTAGCTCTTTGCACCGAATATTTAAATGCTTCGCCATTTTTTACAAATAGTAAACAATGTAATCGACAGAGATATGTATGTGCACTTTTGCTTCTCCTAATAAAACGGGTTCTTAATGCTATTTATGAAAAGACCTGGAGTTTTTGTTGAAAAATAGACCGACAGCAACACAGAACCACGAACAATTTAAGGTTAGTTTTGCATGAAACGTCAGATAAAGCCAACGAACGAGCTGGCGCCACCGCACCGTTTACAATTGTGTTGCCAACTATCGGCCAAAAAAATTCAAATTATATTAATTTTTTCAAGCTTAAATAAACAAAATATTTGCTATTTGTGGTATCAAAGAAGAATACTTTAAGTTTATAGTAAATTTAATATCGCATAAAGTTCTAATACTTTTTGCCTAAATTTAATTTCCTCGTGTTTTCTTACGGACTTACAATTATCAGCTGATTGATGACGTGCATCGGTTTTTGTTTTGCATAAACCATATACAGATTATTTTAGAATTAACTAATAAACCTCTTTTTCTTAAAGAACTATTTAGAATAAAAATTTAATAATAACACGAAAAAGTAATGTTGATGGGAGGAATCTAATTCAATAAAAAAAAACGTAGTGTTACACCTGGAAAAAAAATCCCTTGAGTTACGGAAAAAACTAAAAATCTGGCAACGTCGCAATTGTCAATTTTGAATTAAATTTCTTAAGTTATCCACCTATATATCATATACATGTACAAGTACATTATACAAGGTATGTGGTGTGGTGGAAAGACAAAGGTGGGACTGATCACTCATGTTTTTTTTAATTTCATAGCATTGCCGGAGATTTGAAAATAAATAAAACGGGCTGCAAGATATATTGTAAAGTTTCCGTGGTTTGGGGGTAGCAGGTATAGGATGAAAGACTAGAGTTTTTTAATAGAACTTCATTTATTTATCTCCCAAAATTACACATTACCATAGGAGCATACTGTAGGGCATCCGTCGGGGGCTCTGACCAGCGTCTATTGATAGTGCCTAAAGAGTAGTCGGACAGGTTGAAATTTTAAGGAGGTAGGCGGCACGCAGCACACGTATCTATAGAAAAAACGCGCTGAGGATTGCTTGCACTTGGCCTAGATCTGGCGCACAGTGAGACGAATTCTCAGAGTGTGGTAATAAATCTTATACTGCAGTGGTTTAGTTAACAATATCTCCTCCATTTTCGAAGGCGGGAAACACAACGCTGGCCAAAAACAACCACCTCTTTTCGAATTTTGTTGTACTAAACGCTTGCGAGGGTTTTCGTGCCGGATCGGAGTGAATATGTGTAAACTAGTTTATTTTTGAGTAGAGGAAGTCCAAACAACCCGAACGGAGGTTAAAACAACCCATCCAGGAAGTGCTGCGGGGGACAAATCTCTTGCGACCAGACCTCAACATACTTTTGGTGTTTTTCATATGGACATGTGCCCGGAGTTGCCCACTTTTATGATATGAGTACAGGGTGTTAAAGTTTTTAAAAAAATCGCTTCTATATATATTTTTATCGTTTTCCCGATTTTATTGAAATTTGGTACCGTTATTCATAATGATAAAGGGCTTAATTGGCCCTAACTCGAGACCATAAGTGAATATGGTATGAATATTATTGACAAAAAAATGTATGCCACTGACTTTTTTCTAATTTGGAAATTTTTTTTTGGATTTAGCAACTAACAATACAACTTTTTTGTTCCTTAAATTGTTTTCGTATCTTGCTTCGTTTTCGAGAGAAAAAATAGAAACCACTTTATTGCATTTACAAAAAAATTACCTATGTATTTTAAAGTTAACTAAAGCAATTAAATTAAAATTAAATTTTTTTTTTAAATGATGATACAAAAAAAGATGCAACAGTTAATCAAGGCAAATGTTGAAAATGACCACCTTCTGACAAAACGTACGATTATAATCGTCTCATTGATTTTCTTACACGTTCACACATGCCTGCACTATTTCGTGTTGCATTGCAACTTTCAATAATTCCAATTTTTAAGTCTGTGGGCCACTGCAAAATTGCAAATAGTAACCGGGTAGGATTATTCCTGTTTGGTGGCACACAGGAGGACTGGGACACTGCTTTCCAGGGCCAAGACGACTAGCTCATCAGTCGGCGAGTGATGTGGGTAAAAACAAACAAAGCGCCACCTGTTTTGTGCCCTTAAAGTTAAGACAGTGTCTTTGTTACTAACATAAAAACAGGAAACATCTTATCTAGAAGAAAACACCAGATTTAAATAATTCCAGATTAACTTATATATTAAAATAGCTATATACACAAAAAAATAAATAAACAAACCCCTGGTATAGATCGATACTTAATATCGTCCGCAGGTCGATGCTTTTGATGCACCTCCCTATCAGACAGCTGACACTAAAGTGAGGTTAGATGATGGTATATTTATGTTTGATATTGATTTGATGATATGATATGATATTTATATATGATAATTAAATATGTGTTGTTTTTGTTTCGGTTATTTAATCAAGTTTACTAGCATTACTCAAAGTTTGTGTTCTAAATAGTCTAGATACCGAGCGTAAATAGGCCTGTGTATTTTCAGTTTACAATGTTGACTATAAAAGTTATAATTTTGTATTTTAGAATGTAAAAAGCTGGTAAAACCAATTTAAATAAATATAATTGATATGTGATGGGCTACATGCTTGGTGAAATGGATATTCCATAGTAGAGGAAATTAAAGTCGTACTTGTTATATTTCACAATTTAATTCAGTTTCCTGACACGTGTTTCAACCCTTGCGGATCATTATCAAAGGTATAAGACAATAATAAATTCTACATGCCATTATTGTAAAATAAAAATTGACAGATGATTTATTATACGGTGGTGGTCCGCTATTCCTGTTTTTTTTTTTTTTTTTTAATGGATGTTTTATGCTCTTTAAGCCTAGTTTTAAAGTTTATAAAATCAAAAACCATAAACTTATCCCCATACAAGTCAATAAAAATAACCTAGGTAAATACATAGCTAATTCAAAAATTGAAAATAAAGACAAATTAACACGTAACGTGGTCTACCAAATACAATGTGATGACTGTGATGCAATATGTATAGGTCAAACAGGAATAGTGGACCACTGTATAATAAATAACCACTCAATATCCAACAAAATAAAACCGATATATACTCAACACAAGGGTAGAAAACTCAACCTATTAGAAACATTAGCAATCAAAAAAGCCTTAAAAAATCGATGTAATGTTGTTAACAATCAAATTGAAATACCTTCAGGTGCCAATCTAATACTTAATAGTCTAATAGCTTAAGATAAATATGCAATAAACACTGTCAATAATTACGAACGAAAAAACCCATAATTATATACATAATATAATTTTCTTAATTTTATTACTTAGATGTAAATACCTTTATTATCACACCTGTAATTTAGTTGTACCTTTGGCCAATACCTGTAAATTAAGGACCAAAATAACCCATCATCTGTCAATTTCAATTTTTATTTTATAATGGCATGTAGAATTTATTATTGTCTTATACCTTTGATAATGATCCGCAAGGGTTGAGAAACACGTGTCAGGAAACTGAATTAAATTGTGAAATATAACAAGTACGACTTTAATTTCCTCTACTATGGAATTTAAATAAAGCTCAATAAGTATAATATATCATACTTAGAAAGTACATGAATGTGAATATCAGACAGATCAAACCTGGTTCTGCTGTTACAGTTGTGTAGGCTGAAATTATGTATCGGGGCCTGCATCAAAGCTCGAACTTATGACTTGTTGAAGCTCCTGAAGGTCTAACTGGACGTCTTTCTTCGGAGAGAGAATAACTTCTTTGAGAATACACCAATGAAATAGCAGAAACGATATCCACGATGTGTACGGAACGAAGAATCGAACAAGACTATCTGAGTCATCAATCATCAACTAACCTGAACTAAGCTGAACTAACCGGAAGGTGGTATGTGGCCTTTTAGATATAATAAAAAAAAAACTGGAACGTAGGATCCACACTAACAAGCAGAAAATCAGCACCATATGGGCTTCTTAGGCTCACAAAGCTATGTGACGACCTTAGCGCTAATTAAGGCTCTAGGTTTCATTAAAAATTAGCAAAAAAATGCGTAGAAAACTCCAATGCAACACTGCAGAAAGAACGGTTTTCACAACAAGAAAAAACAAATGAAGGCAAGCTCCCAGTAGTCAACGGTGTCGGGATTTTAGTGTATACCTGATTTATTGTCAATATTCCAATGAGAACTTGATTACATTTTCAGGGATGTTATGAGGAGCGTGGTTTCTCAGAGCTAGAAAATTGTGAATATAATCTTACAGAGAAGTATAGCTTTGAAGTTTAAATAAATTAGGATTAAAATGAATAATCATTTACTTTGTTGTCAAACAAAAGCAAGCTACAGAGAAGAAAATTGATTGATTGGTAAGTGTATTCAATTTAAAACTGTAACAAGTCGTTTTCATCAAGTACAGGCGTCTTGTATACGAGAACCTTTAGGTGACAACATAAATAATAGTCTAGAGGATTTAAGCCGGGACTGCGAGCTAGCCAACCTTGGGGACCTGCGATTCCAATCCAGCAATTAGTAAAAGTGTTGTCAAGGTATTGACAAGCATCTAGGCTATGAGCTAATGAGCTGGGGCGCCGTCGTGCTTGAAACACATATTAGTTCTTATTTGTAGAGGTAAGTCTTCTACTAGAACGTAAGTTCTTTAGATAGAAACTGCGTATAGGAGTTTCCATTCAATCGAGACGGTAAAAGTATGGTCCAATGATCCTGCCCATAAATTTACCAAAAATGTAGTTGAAAACAACCTTCTCTAATTTTATAAGGATTATCGTCCGCCCATAATTGTTCGTTATGAAAATTTATAATGGATTCTCTTGAAAAGAGGCCTCATCAGTGGGTAAAATGTTCGGTAAAAAATTGTTGTTATGTGCTACTGTATGCAGCAACCACCTACCAAAATCAAACGTTGGCTGGAAATCATAAGGAAGCAGAGCTTGCACACATTGAGTATGGTATGGGTAGATGCAAGACCCTCCAAATAGTTGATGGACTTGTTTGAAGTTGCACTGCTACCTTCTCTCGAGGTATAGAATCTTCTAACTCGGGCGTGGTTACTGTTGCGAGTCTGTTAGGACGTCTCGTACTACGTTTAAAACTCTGTCTCACTCAACCTTACATGGAGATGTCTAAGTGTTTTGGCACATGCAAGTTCTCTGTTGGGATAACGTTCCTGATAAATTCGCCGAGCTTCTTTAACATTTTCATTTGCTAGGCCATAATTGAAATGCATCTGGGCCATTTAAACATTGGCAAAGTTACTTATTTTTGACTTGTTATTGACAAAACAGGTAGATTATACATTAAAACTTACCTTTACCTCAAATTTTTGTTAACTTCGAAGTACATAGGTATTTTTTTGTACTTACATGCAATAAAGTGGTTTTTATTTTTTCTCTCGATAACGAAGCAAGATACGAAAAAAATTCAGGGAACAAAACACTTCTATTACTAGTTAGTAAATCCGATTAGAAATATCAAAATTAGAAAGAAGTCAGTATTAAGTTAGGTTATTTCCGAGTTAGTGACGTTATCCTGAAGCTACGTGCGAGTTAGCCTATCCCGTGGACAAAGGATGGATAATCTGCGGCTAAATTGTCTTTTTGGCATCACCTCTTGTTGTCTCAAATATTTTTTTATAAAATGGGTTTATGAAACGATGTTAACGATATGCTTAAAGACATATTAAGCGACGATAGGGAAGATTACATGGATTTTGTAGAACAACCTAGGCAAAATGGGGTATTCTGTAATCGGTCAAACCATATGGTATTGTGAAGCGATTATGAGTTCATTCAAAGGTTCAAAATTTCTAAACGTTTAGTAGAAATAGTATTTAAGAGAAAACATGTCTGGTTACTGCGGGCAACATATCTGTAAGTAAGTATGTACCTATGTATTAATAATAGTAACGATAATAATACGCTAACATCCTCGACCGAAAAATTAACGTACCCTTTTTGTCTTTCATTGTAAAAAAACTTAAAAAAAAAAAATATTAAGACTATTGCAATTAAAAAAAATAATATGTTCATTTGGTTTCGGTTCGCTCAAAGTGGTTTGTTTTATAAAATACAAGTGGCCCTTTGAAGTTATGTAGGTAGAGTTTTTTTTAGGTAATTTGAACCTTGGCGGTTTTCAAGATATTTGAAATAGTTCTCCATATTTGATGTAACCCCCGTATTTAATTGATTACGAGCAGTGGCTCAATTGTAATGAAACTCATTCTGTAAACAATGCTAAGGATATTTACAAAAAATAAACTTAAAAATAGCCTTAACCAGTTTTAAATTTCAAAAAAGTAATATGATGGATGTCTGACTCTTAAAATTTGTTTTCTTACCTGGCGAAGCATGGAAAACAAGAGAACCCTTAATCATCATCTCGACAAATAGCTTTCCTTATGCTGCCTCAACTAAACTTAAGGTGGCTTTCCAGTGTATCCAAGAAAATATATGGACCATTAGAGAAATGTATGGTAATCATATTCGCAACAGTAGTAAAATATGGATCTCTCTGTTTATAACCTGATTTTACATTTAGATGATTTATGTTTGAATGCATTGTGGCGGTCATGGACCAGTTGTTTTATGGATATGAGTTTAGAATAACATTCTCTACAAAATAAAAGTGTAGGAGGAAAATCACAAACACATTCCACCTTTAAAAAAGTGAGCTAGCTAATAATGAGAAGTCGATATTTCAAGTAATTTCAAATTACAAGTTAAAGCGCGTAGTAAATCCAAATGCTGTGCATTTATAATGAAATTTGGTACCTAGTGAAATTGAAAATTAAAAAGACATAGTATACTTTGTCTTCAAAAACTTAAATGCCTTCATTGAAACTTACAATATCGAGAACCACATCTGCAAAAAACAGGTATAAAGATTTTTTATAAAACGATAAATCTTGCGTGGGATTTTCATCAGGCCTTTAATAATGTCTTGTCAGTTTACAGCCCAAATCCATTATATTTTCAACATTAATAAAGCCAGCCACACAATATTCAAATTATTTTTAATTATTGTTTGTGTTTTAGCCCATTTATCTTTATTAGTGTAAAATTGGAGTTATTTATTATTTTCCTGCCGTTTACACTTGAAAAATAGAGATTCTGAACTTAATGGTTACTTCTAATAGATATTCCGGATCTAAATAAATAACTTGACTAACAATATTTTAATTTACTGGCCTGCACGCAAAACATAAATAGCATAAATGGAATCTCGGTGAAATAGAGGAAAAAATACAAAGCTGGAATACATCCAGTCATAATAAAAACAATTTTCGGCGCGTCTGTTCAATTTATGACCTGGCATAGGGCAGGTTAAATATAACCATTTTTATTCCATTTTCTATAAAAAAAATCACTGCTGTAGTTTGAAATAGGTTTATTCTTTTTTAAGTGTCATTTGTTACCCTATTTCAAGTCATTGTTTAGTAATTGCAGTTAGCTAAATATTTGGGCACTACTGACTATACTATGACTCACAATTGGTTGTTTTAACACAATGAATCAAGATACGATGCTCATTATATGATAGTTCTAGTTAAGGCCTATTATACAGGGTGTTTGGGAAGGAAAGAAACATACTTTAATGACGCGTTCTAGACGTAAATACGGGAAAAAAGTCCTATAATTATTGGGCAGGAAATGCTTTGCTCCAGAGCGTTAAAAAAAAGTTAAACAATTTTCTCTTTTATAAACGCGAAAACGATTTAAGATATTTCATCCAGCGACGTGCGTACGAGCAAATCCTGAAATTATTTTAACGAAACAAATAAATGTGACGCCAATATTATTGTTCGGGCTAGTTAGGTCTCTTGATTTTTTCTGGTAGGATAAAATAATTTTTATTTTGACGACAAATAAAAAATATATAAGACACAACTAACAATTAAAAAAAACCAAAACTTGATTCGATGCATGGAACGTCAAAAAAACAAATACGTTCTTGCCATGAAACTGCCAAGATAACCTTAACTCAAGTTAAAGCAACGCACACGCGCAATAACATCAAAATAGGTTTTTGCCTTAAAATTAGCTCTGAACACTGTTTGTTTGCGAAAAACCTAGAGGGTCTCATAGAACTAGAGGTATATCATCAGATAAAATGACGTTTACAAAGGTGGTTGCTATGAAAATTGACATATTGATCGATTCAGTATAATGTGAGGTAAAGTATCAACAACAATGTACCGATAGAAGAGGCGTCTTATCGATAATACTTGTGTTTTTCAAGAGAACCCTGAGAAATTTGGCTCAAGGTGTCTTATCTCTGATCATAAATAAAAATACTATTCTCTATAGATATTTTCACGTGAGAATCGAAGTTTCTAGTGAATAACAGACGTATGAAATATGGCGACGATCCTATTGGATAATTTACTGAACAATTCTGTATTGCTTCCAAATTTATATAGGTTTTCATTTTTTAGCAACAAAAAAATTAGTAAATCATACTAATCTTATATGGAATATATTATGAAAAATGGTGGTTTCAAGATCAAAATGCTCCAGAGTTAAACTCGTCCCCCGATCCGATCTCCGGATGGGGGCTGATCCTGGCGCCTCATCAAGTGAAGTTAGCTCAACATCCACGATTTCCAATAGACAGGTGGGTCCTTCGAACAACATTCAAAATGGAAATGTCGTGACAACTTAAGTTGTTAAAAGCCCAAAATTTGCAGCTTCCAAATTAACTTCCGAAATATAAGAGGACTGAACTCGAACATCAATGCCGTCCATCAACATCTGCAATCTACCAAACCTCATGTACTGATACTAACCAAAACAAAAGTCCATCATCGATTACGGCGAAATTTTTGTCTTTGTCTCTTGTCCGCAGTCATATTTCTTGTCAACGAGAAGAGATTCTCGAGCCTAACCACCTTTCCATCAGCTCTGACCTCATCCAATTCGTGGGTAAACCAACTCGGATTCCAGACCGAGATGGTGATTTTGCTAGTTGGATTTTTCTTTAACTTGAAACCCGGACTTGTACACTGTCACCGTGAAGCCTCCTTTAGGAGCGTCCGATTACAACCTTATTTTAGCACTGAACAAACTACCAATTAGTGCCGAACAGCCTCCTAAACCACGCAAGATCTGACATTGTATATCAGCTAAGTGGGATAACCTAAAGGACCATTTTCGAAGCTTTTCTTGGCGGAACGTTTGTTTTACCTTTGACAATCCATCCATCTGTGCTAGAGAGGTATCGGAGGTTATCCTTACCGGAATGAAAGCCTTCATCCCTTTCTCAAAAAACTGCCGTTCTAATGGCAAACCTTGGTTTACCATAAATTGCGAATGAACTGTTCTTAGTTGTTTAGATGCTCGGATATCGGCTGCCAATGCATATCTCTATAGGCAGCAAAAGGTTTCACATCTCAACAAAGACCTAGAAGAAATTTGGTCTTGAAGTGACAGTCACCAAGTAGAATTTAACGCTAAAAAAACCCAGGCGGGAGTTTTTCTAAAAAAAGGAATATTGAATGCCCGGATATAGTCATGGCTGGACACTCAATTTCATTAACTTTATCAATTTATTTATTGGGCGTCACTTTGGATAGTCATGTGTCTTGGCATAGTCACGTTGCAGCCATTGCTTAGGCAGCCTCGCAGAAGCTTGGAATACTCTTTCGAACTAAGAACCTCAATACACCTCAACAACTTCTGATGCTTTCTGAAGCCCAAATTCGACCATCACTGGAGTACTGTTCGCATATTTGTGGCTCTGCTCCTAACCATACGTTGATATTGCTAGATTCCATTCAAAGAAGAGCCATTGGCTCGATCGGTCGCCATAATCGGACAGACAACCTGGAAAGCCTTGAACGTCGATGGTAGTTTGGCGACTTAAGTCTGTATTACAAATATTTTCATGGCAAGTGCTCAACTAAGGTTGCCCGCTTAATTATACCCAGAGCGGTGCATGGCAGGAGTACACGACGAGCCACTGCAGCCCAACCGTATGTGGTTTAGCTTAGTGTCCCTAGAACAACATCGTTGAAAAATTCTTTCATCTGGAGAACGTCATCACTCTGGAACGACCTTCCTGAGGCCGTGTTCCCCAACGAGTATAATCTCCAAAAATTCAAGACCAACGTAAATCGCTTCCTGTGCACACACATCGCCCGCAGAGCGCCATAAAGGATTAATCCTGCAGTGCTGTGCCTTATAATAAAAAAAATGAGATATGTTTTGTATCGTAAAAGAAGTTACGTGCGGTCTTGGTCTTTTCTAGTTAGAGAAAGGTTTTGCTCGATAAGACGACGTTACCAGGATGCAAATAAGAGTTTTGATCGGTTCAATAAATGTGAAGCAAATTATCAGCGTTATCAGTTAGTGGTTGATTACATTCCTGGCGTTATAGACCAGACTTCTATTTGAAGAAATATTAAATTATATAAAATTCATCCGCTATTAATTATTATAGAAAGTGCAGTGATTTGCCGCAAGAATCATAGTTTGATTGACAGTATTATTTGCCATAAATTTAAGATTGTCAGTGGTTTTATTTTTCTATTTTTGTAATTGCATTATTTTGCTTTTTCTAAATTCGTCACAGAAGTGCTAATTATCAAACTATATCGATTATCTTTTTAGTTAAATACAAAGCTTCAGGTTTAATTTGAGTTCATTTGTAATTATTGATCCTAGCTGGTAATTGTTTCAAATTGTTTGTAACAATTGCTTTATTGGTATACATTGTATTATTTAACCGGTTATATTTTCAAATTAATGCATTCACCCACGATTCCATTGTTAAAAAAATACAAGGGTTGCCGGTAATGAAACTAATTTCACGTAAAATAAACAAAAAATTGTTTTTCAAACTATTTATATGCATCAGTTATTGTTATGACTGTTAAAAGCTTGCAGCATTTTAAACAATACATAAATCTTCCGCTCATATCAATTTGAAAATTGTTTTGAAATACAAATAGAGGCCTTTTATATTTTCATTGATTTTGCTATCATTTTTCAGTTAGTTTTTTATAAAGATATATATTTTTATTTATACCATAGGCGTGCGTAATGATTTAGTTTTTTTAAATTACTTTAGTCTTAAATTGCGTAAGATATATAAACAAATAACTACTGATTTATTAACAACATAATAAATATAATATAAAATATAATAGAAAGCGACAAAACTAGTATCACACCCCACGTGATTATTTGTGGCCCAGAAATCCGCTCTGTATTAGACGTCGGTTGCCAAATTTACCAAAATGAATGATTAATTAATATTTCTTAAATATTATCTTCAACGCTTTATTAATTATGCGATTATAACACCGGGGAACAAATTTCAACTTTTTCTTTGTTTCCTGAATAAAACCTATTTTTTTTTATTGAACTATACCCAAGTAACTAAAAAATACCTATTAAAGATTTAAGTTAGCTCGCAAAAAAAATCTGAATTATTTGTTACAAAATTTTAATTTATGGGCATATACAATGAACATTTTAATTTATAGGCATATACAATGAACATACAAACAATATATTGTTGGTTCAACAATAGCAATTAAATAGCACATTTTTGTCAGTAACTCTAAAGTTTAGACACTTATTTTACGATTCTTAGCCTCTCTCTTGAAAGCAGCCTGGGGGCGTCTCTCGTAATAGTCCAACAGTAGTCGGCTAACATCTCACAGTTCCATTTTCATTGATACCTTCTTTCATGTTCGAAATATCCTGGTGGAACCTCACACCGTGCTCGTCACTTACAGCACCACAATTTTCCGGGAAGTAATCCAGATGAGAATCCAGGAAATAAATTTTCAACGACATATTACACCCTAGGTTTTAATAACAAAATAGAAGTTGGGCAACCAGGTCTTTATAGTTTTCTGCTTTTATGTTTCCCCAAAAATTTGTCGCAACCATTTTAAAGGCATTTCAAGCGTCCTTTTCCTTGCCTTCAAGTATGGAATCGAATTGCGCATCTCCAAAAAGTTTCCTAATCTGGGGACCCACAAATACTCCCTATTTAATTTTGGTGTCACTGATTCTAGGGAACTTTTATTTTAAATAACTAAAAGCACGCCCTTCTTGGTCTATGGCCTTCACAAAATTTTTCATAAGTCCCAATTTTATATGAAGTGGCGGTAGTAAAATCTTTTTTAAGCGGGGGGGGGGGGAACTAATGGCGTGCTGGCTACATTTTCCTTTCCTCAAAAGACTCTCTCAGTGGACAAATTTTCTTTATGTAGTGATCCAATCGTGCTCGACTTTCCCATGCGTAGAGGAAGCAGCAGCATTTCGTATAACCTAGCTGCATTTCAAGCAAAATCGCCACAACTTTTAAATCCCCACAAATTTGCCAATTATGTCTTTCTTATTATGTGGTCTCCAGTAACAATTTTAAATTGCTGTACGTCTCTTTTATGTGGACTGCATGGCCAATTGGAAGTGAAGGCAACTCGTTTCTATTATGGAGTAACACAGCTTTAAGACTTACTTTTGAGGAATCAATGAAAAGTCTCCGGTCTTTCGGATTATAGTGGAGATTTAAAGCTGCCATTAATCCCTCAATGTCCCTACAGGCTACCAAATTGTTTTCCATGTTAAAAAATGATGTTTTTCTGACGGCTTCGGTACACACAAACTTTTACTTCATCTTGAAGTAAGTTCCATTGTCGCAGTCGAGAGGACAATAGTTCGGATTTTTTCTTAGGCAATTCCAAATCCCCTAAGGTCACTTAATTCACTTTGACTTATTTTGTGAGGCTTTTTACTGGGAAGTTGACAGACAAAATGGACCGGCGACATTTTCCAGTACACTACCGTTTGAATCCCTTGGATCATTATTAGAATCAAGGCTATATCCCTGAGGTGGATTAGGTACAGGCAACTCGTCACTATGAGGCACCAGGCGTATGGCGGATTATAAATTTGAATACTGTTTCGCAGACCTTTTTTTCTCCGAAAAGCTTTTTTTGATGGGAGGTGTCAAACAAAAGTAACAGTCAGTAAGGTGGTCTTCCGGTTCCCGCCAGATCATAGGAACAGCAAAGGGCATCTTACGCTTTTTTTCACTTAGCCAGCCGCGAATGTTGGACGCACATTTATAGCAGCAGATATGGAGAACCCAGTTTTTATCCTGGTCTCCATTTTTACAGCCAGGTCTACGTGTACGTTTTTGTTTCACAAAAGTCACTTCACCACATACATAACAAAAATGATCCGGCTTACTTAAGCAAACTCGCGGCATGTTGCTCAAAACTCTCTAATTTAAATACGAACAGCTCTCAATCAATTGGTGGTTGAAATACAACTTACTCACAATTTAGGATTTATGTTAAATATATTTAAACCCCTCATAAAGTATACCTGGTATAATAAGTTCAGGTACTTCTCATTTAATAGTCGAATTTTCCCATACCGTACGGGCAGGTAGGTAATTATCATAATTATCACGGATCTATAAAACCGGAGCCAACTGAGACTTTTGCAAGACAGATTGCTAGAATATTAAAATTAGTAAGATGCTATTTTGGTGTCTGAGACATTTTTGCTGTTCCCCAGTGTAATTTGCAATGTAAGTGGAAGGGATATGCATACGTCTAATAATATATTGGAATTACACACAAATTAATATTTTAGGGAAATTTAAACAGAGTATTACGGCAGCAATGTTTACTTTTGGAGTAACATTTCTTAAGTTCATTTCGTAACTGTGGACTCGTGCTTTGGACTATATGTAGTACCCCTGGCAGGGTATTTCTATTTAATTTTTAATTTGCTCAAATTAACACGTACTGTTCGAAATACAAAACCAGCGAATAAAAATGTATTTACTTTGGCATCCTATAACAATACGTATCAGGATTTCTTCAGAGATCAGTAAAAAATCCAGTATGGCACGGCAAAAGATCAAACAATATTGAATTTGAATATTTCTCTGTCCTTCATCTCCTTTTCATGTTGACATCCTACACTTTACAGATTGACATAGTATCGAAATATCGTCGAGACCCGGCTAGTGCATATTTTAGTTTGAAAAGTCGCCGGGAATCTCTTACTCCTGTGTGGCGGTGATTCTCGTCCGGACTATACAGGGTGTCTATTTTTTGATGTAATTGCAGGGTATCTCGGTAACTAGTAAAGATAGAGAATTGCGGTTTTTACATTAACTTTTCGTAAAACAAAAGGTGCAGGAAGCAGAATTGTAATAGCTTTCTTAAATCTTAAGCTACAGATTGTTTTCGAAAATGTTAAGTTTGCTTTATAGAGTGCCATGAAAATAGGTAAACTTACAATAATTTAAATATTTTTACTTTCATAGATATCCAGAGAGAAGGAAATCAAGTAATATTTCAAGTTTAAAAATTAATTTAATTAAGAATCGATCATTTATAAAACCAAGACCTAAATGTCTTAAATCGTGTATAATAAAAGACAATCGCGAAAGAGACCAAATGAACGTTATGGCTTTTGTAGAAGCACTAGAAGTTCGTGTAAAGTTATAGAAAGAGGTCTGGAAGGAATAAAATCTTGTTAAAAAAAGTTATTATATAAATATCAATAGAAACCCTATGAAGTTAAGATTGTGCACAATTTACCTACTAGGAATGCTGTGCGACGACTTATTTTTTGCGACTGTATTTAAATTGAATACGAGTCGACAGGCAGCTTGCTACAAAAGTAATATGGTCTGACAGACCTAATTTTATGAGCTCCACATAGGCATTACCAATCAAGATATGGGTCCCCAGTTGTAAATGTAATATTAGTATATTTTTACATAATATTTATTTTAGCAGTAATAACATAACCTTTTGTTTGCTTCACTGGTTTCATAACCTACTACACTAATTCTATAAAGTTTTTAATTTGTGCGTTTATTTTTAATAATAACTATCAACTATCATCTTGAAAAGCCTAAAAATAGCGCAATCGAAAAAGACAATAATATAGAGGGTGTCTCATTTAAAAATCATATGTTTGCTTTAAATCTCAAAAAGTAACACTCCCAGAAAAAAAGTAAGCATACCACTGAAATCTGCTTAAAAACTGTCTTAAAAATAATTTTCAATTTTCTGATAAGTTGAAGGGTAACCGAAATGCAGGGGGTGGGCGAAAAGCAAGAATTTTCGAAACCACCCTATAGCTTATAAACTTCCTATAAACTAAGATTGTTATGACAATTGTGTTTGCGGCATCTTTTGTTTCATGAGAAAGTAGCGCCGTAATGTAAAAACCGCAAGTCTTTATCTTTACTAGTTACCGAGACACCTTGCCATTACATTGAAAAATGGACACCCTGTACAGGGTATCAAGTTTTCGATGGTTTTACGGGGTATCTCCGTTATTAGTAAAGATAGAAGGATACGGTTTTCGCAGCACTGCGTGAAACAAAACATGCCAAACAAAAGAGACCGCAATCAGAATTTTTCTAGTCCTCCTTGTTTTTGATATACGGGATGTTTTTGAAAATTTTAAGTTTTGAAACACCCCCTTATTTAGGTTACCCTGTAGCCTTATCAAAGAGAAAATAAATGCTCTTTTTGTAGTTTTATACGTAGAATCCAGTGACGTAATCAAATTTTTTTTACGTTTAATAGTTTCCGAGAAAGAATACAAACTTGTTTTTTTTTTCATGAGTCACCTGTATATTTTTTAACAATATAATTTAGTACATAACAAACTTCTCAGAAATATAAAATACCGAGGGGGAAACCACCTATTCAATTTTGTACACCAAAAATTCTAAAATTCTAAAAAATTTTAAAAAATTCTAAAAAAATTCACTATTTTTCGGACATTCTAGAACACTCTTAACTAACTAATTTTTTATCTGCATTTTTATCTTCTGTATCATTTTTACGTTTATAATGTGTCAAAAATATGCAGGGTGTTTCAGAAGTACGGTATATAACTTAAGGAGGTAATTCATTATCATATTTTAAAAGAAAAAGTTTATATGAACATGTGCCCAGAGTTGCCCGTTTTTGATATACAGGGTGTTTTTTCAAAAAAATGTGCCATGTGCCAAAACATTTAGACAGCTCCAAGATCGAGTGAAACTGGGAGTTTTAAACGTAGTACGACCTGAACTGACCTGAACTAACCTGCAACAATAACCATGCCTGAGTTAGAAGAGGCTATACTTCGTTCCTTCCTCTAATTAGTGCCAGGAAGGTAGAAGTGCCACTTCAAACAAGTGCATCAACTGTTTGGAGGGGTTTGCATCTTTATCAACTATACCTATACCATATTCAACGTGTGCAAGCTCTGCTTCCCCGTGATTTTAAGCCAAGGTTTGATTTCAGTAGGTGCTGCATACAGTAGCACATAACAAGACTTTTTTACTGAACATTTCATTTACTTACGAGGCCTCTTTTTCAAGAGAAGCCATTATGGATTTTCATAATGAACATTTCTGGGCGGACGATAATCCTCATAAAATTAGAGAAGGTCGTTTTCAGCAACAATTTTCGGTGATGTATCAGCAGGGATCATTGGCGACTATCTTATTGGACCATACTTTTTAGCACCTCGATCTACAAATAAGAACTAATATGTGGCTCATGCACAACGGCACCCAGCTCATTTTAGTCTAGTTGCTCGTCAATGCATCGACAAGACTTTTCCTAATTGCTGGATTAGACGCGCTGGTCCCCAAGATTGGCCAGCTCGCAGTCCCGACTTGAATCCTCTAGACCATTCTTTATGGGATCACTTAAAGTCTCGTGTGTATACAAGACACCAAGTTGCGATGCGATACGAAATATTGCAGGCATTTTTCAACTTCTAAGAGAATCAATGGTGAGACGTTTGCAATCGTGCGTTTCATCAGAAAGTGACCATTTTCAACATTTGCTTTGATTAACCGTTGAAACTGCGTTTTTTTTATATCATTATTTAAAAAAATTATTTTATTTTTAATTTAAAAGTTTTAATTAACTTTAAAATACATAGGTAGGTTTTATTTTTTCTCTCGAATACGAAGCAAGATACGAAAAGAATTCAGGAAGCAAAGAAGTTTTATTATTAGTTGGTAAATTCGAGAGAAAATATCAAAGTTAGGAAAATGTCAGTGGCGTACATTTTTTGTCAACAATATTCGTTAAGGTGCTCCCCGGGACGCCACTGAACCTAATACATTTAATTTAGTTAGGGATAATTAAGCCCCTTATCATTATGAACAACGGTACCAAATTTCAATAAAATCGGGAAAAGGATACTTAAAAAATTATAAGAAAATAATTTTTTTTTAAACTTTAACACCCTGTATATCAAAGACAGGACAACTCCGGACACATGCTCATATGAACTTTTTCTCTTAGAATATCATAAGGAATCGCCTCCTTAAGTTACGTACCGTACTTCTGAAACACCCTGTAAATAATCCAACCTGTGTTTACCCTTTTTTTTTCCCTCATAGAGTAATCAAATAAGTGATGATTTTTTAAGAAGTCGTACTACATTATTTGGTAAACTTACTCTTAGATAAGATTGAGTAGATAAAGGATGCGATCAGTTATATCCACTTTTTGATCTGGATAATATTTAAGCCAATATTGTCATCTGAAAGGTTTTCTTTCTTGCACAAGTACTAAATCGTTGGCACGTATATTTTTTCTAATGTCTGTAGCGCTTTCTTATTGCGATAAAGATTGTATTGTTTTTTCCGGTTTTATCGGAAAAAAAAACAACATTTTATTAACATCCAGAGACCATTCAGTTCATCAACATTCCTAAACCTGAAATGGTAATCGCAGCGTGCGTTTCGCTAGCTACTGCTCAAATAAACAAATATGCCGATGTAGAAAGTAGTAGAGGGGAGAAATTTTTATAGATTATACATGCTTTTGAGCATGCGCATAAGTAAACAATTCTAAGTAAATTAAAAAAAATTCTAATTAAATTCTAAAAAATGGTAATAAATTCTAAAAAATTTTAAAAATTCTATCAGCTTGTACACCAAAATTCTAAGGTGGTTTCCCCCTCGTATAATACCTTATTTTTATTTTTAATATTAAGCAGTAAAATTTACGTTCTATCAAAAAATATACATTCCTTGTTAGTAGGCCATGACGGGTAATTGAAAAAACTATTACTGGTATGATAATTACTGCAGAAGAAATATATTTTGGAGTCCTTAATCTAATTAGTAGTTCTATTTCAGTCAAAATAATAACAATGCATAAATCGAGTTATGTTTTACTAAGTAAAACATTAGAAACAAAAGCTGAACATTTATATAACTTTCTCATAAATATTGCTCAAATTTTTCTCTATTATGCCTTAGACATGTTTCACACATAGTTCTTATTCGCCTTAATGAATTTAAAATAATTAAAGGCCGCGTTTGTAACTCCTTAAATGCTCTTTTAGTGGCATTTCTTAAATCTGCAATTGTTTGGTATTGAATAGAATACATATAATTTTCAAGGTATCCCCTTAAGAAGAAATTCAAAACCGACAAGTCGGGTGACCTTGGTGGCTATCTTACCGGTCCATTAGTTCCAGTCCAGTGGCCTGGGAAATTATTGTTGAAGTAAGCCCTGATAATTAGCGCATTGTGAGCGGGTGCTCCATCTTGTTGCACATGCAAGTTATTGAGACCCGCTAAGGACACGTCTTCTATTTCTTCCGGCACAACGTTTTCCAGAATTTCCAAATATTTATTTGCATTAAGGCTGCCTTCAAATATATTCTAAATAATTTTGCTTCCTAGTATAAATCATAAAACGTTAAAGCCAAACTTGCGTTGCTGTTCGAGGGGAAATATTACGTGCTGATTTTCCTGAGACCAAAACCTCGCATTGTGCCGATTAAATATACCAGCACTGGTAAAATGAGCCTCATCGGACCACATAACGATTCTTTCAAAATTATTTACCCTGTTGATATTAGGTAAATACCAATTAGAAAACTCTATACGGCGCTGCCTATCACCAGGATGTAAGTTTTGTACTAGGTGGAATTTATATGGCTTAAAATCGAGTTTTAGATGTACGACATGAAAGAGAAAACTTTCATAAGACCCATCAAGGGTAATTAGATACTAAAGTTTAAACATACCTCAAATAACTAACGAGGGTTCCAATCTATAATTTGGCGTCTAGGACCGCTTGACGAGGTTGATGGAGCAGAAAACTGTCAGTCTCTTCTTTTAATGACACTGCTGCGTAAAAAATTATGGATTTTCTTAAAACAGCTGATTCACAATAGCAGAGACATATAACCTACATCTTAAATACCAGGTTAAGAAGTTATTACTATTGATAACTTGAAAAGTGGACGACTAATTACTAATCAATTAAAACAAGGATTTGAAATAAGACCTGTCCACAAGTAGTATGAAATAAAGAACAGAAGAAATCAATCCACTTGGCTATGTCTTACAAGGTACAAAAGATTCCTGGAATATAAACATAATCAACAAAGGTTTCAAACTGATTTAAGTGGAACTATTGACTATTAACATGTTTTAATGTTTAAGGTGAGAGTTTACCTAGGTACTTTAAAAATTTAAAACCGAAAACTTAACATAGATAACCAAACTATGAAAATGCAATTTTCGAACAGTAACTTACAAGATAGAAATCTGAGCATTTAGAAGCAGCCACATCAAACAATTTGTTTGCATTTTCTAAATAGGTGCTACTTTATTATTACAATTATCTTTGTTTTCTGTACTACACTTTACGTAACATTTAATTCATTGTGAGTCAAGAAACTACAGGATTGGACGATTTATGCCATAGCGCTTCCACTCTGCCCAAAGTTAGAATAGACACTTCAAAATAACTTGGATTTCTCCCACTGTCTCTAATTTTTCCTATATTACATTAAAGATTATAATGTCTAACAACACCACGGCGTGTAGGCAACACAGCTTCACTTATCTCCTTATGTTATTATCACTATTTCTAGTTTTACGTTGCATATTTGCACACGTCAATAGCAGATCATAAACAAATAAACATAAACCACTTGCTTACTTAAGCGCTACTGACTCGCTACTGCTAAAAATGCTAAAATATTAGAAACATCCAAGTCGGGCGGTAACTGTTCAAGGTCGCAGCGGTTGCTATGTAGCAGCGTACAAAGAGGAGTTTTACCATAGGTTAAACATACTGTAATTTGTAAGTTTTGCCAACGAACATTAACAAGAGACAAGAAGGATCACTCCAAGCTCCTCCCCTCGTTATTCCTTTCTCGCTCGAATATCGGATGCTACCGTATCTAGAGCACCGTAAGCCCCCGACGCGCGATATGCATAAACAGGTTGTCCGTCGTAGAGATATGTACCAGTTGTCTTTATGTGTCGGCGTGAGTGAATTCCATTAAAAATAAAATAAACATTTACGTAGTGTTTTGTGTTTGGTTCTGCAATAAAATGCCACGAACGAACGAAAGTTACTTAGACATTTATGATCACGACAAAAAAAAAATGTGTCGACATTGTCCTAAACTTACTGACGAGCATATGTTTCCTAATAGCTTTCAAAAAATGAAGGTAAAATATGCTTCGCAAGTCTTTAGTCACTCTTTTTCAGCTGCCCTATATACCTACATACATTTTAAGGTTTTGCCTTTAGAAGCAACGCTTACTGCAAAATTTCTACAAACAACAAATGATTTATTTGATTTGTTAAACTCGTCCCATCTTAACTACTTTAACGCATTTATGGACACAGAAAAACAATTGCACTTTTTAGAAAAATAAAATGTTTGTTGGATGACTTACAGGTAATTAAATTAGTACAGGTAAAACAGAACGATGGAAAGGTAACATACGTGGAAAAATGTATAAATAATACTATGCATTTTATAAATGGCTGGAAAATTACTATTACCTCTAGTCTGTCTTTATGGGAAACCTTAAAATGCAAGAACTATTCATTTCTTTTAACAAGGAACCTTAATCAGGATTGTATCGAAAATTTTTTTGGTCTGGTAAGAAATTGTTGCGGAAACTCGAGAAATCCAACCCCAATTCAATTTTGTAGGGCATTGAAGAAATTATTTTCTCTAAAATATTTTAATGAGGTTGAAGGTTCCAATTGTATCAAAGATATTAATACAGTTTTGCTTAATGTAACTCCTGATATTCTAGAAGAATATAAAAATATCGATGTACCTATATTGACAAATAATAGTTCTTTAAAAGTTTTTACATGCGACTATAGAAATCTTTCTAGTACGGACGGAAATGCTATAGTTTACATTACAGGGTATCTATTAAGGAAATGCTTGCTGCAACACTCTTGTAGTGCTTGCACAAAGTATAATGATAAAAAGACATTACCAAAAGAAGCTGCTGTATTTCTAGAGCATAAAGCATATTCGACTTCTAAAAACTATGGAGGTCTAAATGTACCTCCTAGTAATATTGTAGAATATGTCAAACAGCTAGAAATAATTTTTGTTGAAAATTTTAATAAAATTAGTTGCCACGAGAACGTTGGAGCAACCCTTAAGATATTATATGAAAATGTACTATTTACACATCCTTGTAAAGAGTTTCCTCATAAATATTTTTTAAACCTATATATTAGGGTGCGTATTTATTTTACAATTAAATTTGCTAACCGGGATATAAAAAAAATATATTCTTTGAAACAATCAATAAAACCTAACATAAAATTAAATATCTTAAAACATCTTTAAAAAGCGGCCGGTAAATTTTATTTCAAAACATTTAAATACATTATTTAATTGAGTTGTTAACGGGCTACTAGATTTGTAAAAGGCATCGAACAGCAATTCAGAGGTTTTAACTCATTTGGTTAAACGCCTTTGGCTTAGAATGGTTCGTTTATCGATTTTCACAATTTTCCATACAAATCGCGATAATTTGTTTTCCCAGAGTATAACTACTCCTACCCGTATTTTACTGTTAAGTAAGTAGGTACTCTTTGATGGCCTCGAATTTGAAACAACCTGTATATATTTTATGTAATAATAAGGTAATTAGAATAAGTACCTATTTCAGTTAGCATTTGCAAATATTTGATTGTTAATTTTTATACCTACTAATCTCGTTTGTAGCTTACTACATTGTTACTTTTGGAAGAAACTTTCCTTTTTCCCTTAATTTTTACTACCAGTACTTTTCATAATTATGTTAAGATCTACCAATTAAATAACCTGACGATTTCCCCATTTTTCTTTTAATTCACACAAAGCAGAATAGGACACAATAACAATAAAATTATTACTAGATGTTTTTAAGTCACCCTCGTTTATTCGTTTTAATCGCTAGCCGTTTGCATCAACCTCGTATAAGCAAGAACAGGGACACTGCCTCAGGAATTTATCGAAATCGTCGGCGCGCTTGTGTAAGCAGGACATCAAGGTTCCGACAGAGTGTGACCCTTCTTGTCTTGTTAATGTTCGTTGGTTTTGCACCATAGTTTTGCATAATACAAAATATTGTAAAAAATTAATTAAAATAACTTTATATGTAGCTTATTTTACATAAAATATCAACATTTTAGGTAGATTGCGCAGGCTAAGGATATTGTTTATCTTTATCGATTATTTCTTAAATTGTTTCATGGTCCTATTAGTATCATTTAAGCCTTACCCATCGTTTGTAGAACGAGTCTAGGATACACTAAAATAATAATGAAAGGACGTCGATTCTACAAAAAAATTTAAGTTTTGTGACCTTTGCGCAGACTCAAGATATAATTTTAGAATTTTAGGATTTTACACAGTTATTAGTGCGGTACAACCACAGTTTTTGGTAAATACCCCACTGCCAAATTCAATAATTCGCTTTTTTCGCTTTACCCTACTAGACACCCTGTACAGTACACCCTTGTCGGAGATGGTTACAAGTTGTTGTTTAACAGGTGCCAGCGATGAAGTTAATAGGTTTAGGTGTAACAAACTTTTATATAGTGTCATTTGAATTTATTCGAAATTCACATAAAATACGCACAAAAAATTGTATTTTTAAGTCTAAATAAAAGTGACTGAAAAATCTTTTGATTCCATATTATAAACTAGTTTCGAATATATAAATATATACCTAATTTAGAAACTTTATACAGCCAACGTTACGCACAGATTAACCCTTAGGGTATACCTTTATATTTTCCTTACTTTCCTGCAAGGCCCCAGAAAATTTATAAGCTGTTTTTCAATTTCAGACCCCTGCTGAAACAAATCAAAAACTCGGCCGAATCGCACATTGTTCTGGATTGCTCCACGCCGAGGATTTATGACGTGTTAAAGCAGGCGCAACAGATTGGAATGATGAGTGACTACCACAGCTATCTTATAACCTCGTTGGTAAGTAGACTTAATTCAATATAATACAACGGTAAAGTTGACATGATATCATATTTTTGTCTTCACGAATAGAAAGTGTTTCTTGATATTTTTCTTTTAATAATACAGGGTGTTTTTGAATGTCACGTAGATATTTAAAGGAGTGATAGTGCTCGTTAAAATACGAAAAAAGTACTCATAAAAAAATATGTGGCTAAAAAGGCTTCATTTTTAATATAGAGTGTCAAAACTTTAATTTAATTTTATTTTTTTCATCTTTCTCCCATATTTTCCGAGATAATTATGTCAAATTTGTACACTTATTAGTTTTTGGAATCTCTACAATAAAATACCTAAACTGTCAGAGGCAGTATACAGAGTTTTATATTTTTTGCGCTACCAATACTTTCACTCTCCGGAACTTTTTTTTGAAACACCCTGTATTCATTTTATTTATTTATTTATTTAAACAAAAAATTGAAAGTACAAAATATAAAGTGTGTCCGCTTAAGTTCTGTACATATAGGAAACTTTTTTAATATTAATATTACGCAAAAGTCACTCATAATTAAAAGTTCTACTTACTGAAAAAATAATATAAGACTAGTTAAACTTGAGATAGTATGCACAGGATTAACAAAAAGTAAAAAAATCAAAATTGATCTACGAGAAAAGTACCCTTAATTTTAATTTTAGAGCAAAATGGACTAAGAAAATGTTGATTGGCATTAAAAATTATATCTGTTTCCACTCTTAGTAGACTATTATTGAAAATATATAAAGTAGCTTCATCAGTCCACAAAATTCTGGAGAGGAGATTTCAATCTTCCAATATCATATTGAGCAACCAATAACAATGATCCAATCTTCTATCATAACCTTCAGGGGTCAAAGCCTGGTGGTGCACAATATAGTAGGGATGTAGCCTAAAGAAAAACAAAATACTTATTACATTGAATTGAAAACTATTAAGAGACATATTGGTATTATTCTAAACTATTTAAGAGTTATAACATATAGATATAATTACTTACCTTTCTTCTAATAAAATCCTATGCACAGTAGAGCGAGTAACGCCCAAATCTCTAACAATTAATCTAATACTAATTTGTGGATTAAATTCCACATAATATGCCAAAACATTTACAATGTTTTCCTCGGTTCGACCTCGGCGGCGTCTGCGATATACAGGGCGACGAATACTTCCAGTAGTACGAAAACGACTAGCTAAACGATTAAACATTCTACTGTCGTATCGGTGCCTTTGAGGGTATTGTACTGCGTAAACCCGTTCAGCAATTGTTGCATTTCCCAAACATACAAAATACACCGCAATGATGTCAACCGCTTCTTCAAGTAAAAGAGACAGTTTGAAAATCAAATACCACACAACACTGTTGGCACGACAAAAATTTTGACGTAATAATGAAAGGTAACAGGCGAGCACAGTTTCAATTCATATTTTGTTTTTCCAAGGCCTATTTGACTCTCAAAAAAACCTTTACCATGACAACTTGAAAATAAAATCATAATGTTCCGTAATTATGATTATTGTTGTTGATATCTCCGGATTGAAAATAGACATTAACTTGCGGTTTTCGCTGACTTCTTAGACTTTTAGTCATCCTTGTAATCAGGTAAAATTGAATATACTATTATATTTACAATAAAATTATGGAAAAAACGCGCAATATTTGTGAAGTTGTAAGACAGCGCCCCCTAGCGCCTAGTATAAAACACATATTGCCGTAGTTCATAAGATGATATATACAGTGAGAAAAGCCCTTTTTAACGAAACTAAGTTTACTAAATTATGTTAAGCCAGACCGGAGTTATCAGCATTTATTACAAATAATGTTCAACCTTCCCCCACCACTTTATTTGAAAAGTGAAGGACACGTCCTATAGGTGAATTTTTTTAATATTTCTTCTAAATATACAAAAATGTTATTTTCGGGATACCTTAACTAGGCGACTTTTGAGGAAACGTCGTGATTCATATTTACCGTTACTGTTGCGCCCTCTAGCGCCAGCCTGAGAAATTTGAAAATAATTTCCAGCAATTTCTCATGACCACTTTACCTAATATATTTTTTCCGCAAGCCATACTACTAACATTTTCTGAGGTACGGCCGACAGCCATTTTTAGTGGGACAACCGGTATTTACATTAAAAAATTAGGAATAAACTACCCTCCAGGACTGTGGGTATTTGCCTATTCCAGAATAAAGGTCACCAAAATAAATGTTTAAAAGCTTCTCGTATGTTCTCGGTATTAATATTTCAGAAAATTTCTCTCTCTTTAACACTTTATAAAGAATTTATAATTTTTCTTTTTGTGCATTTTTACAATCGCAATTCGTTATTGCACAGAACAGCTATAATACCACAGAGGAAATGCCACTAAAATTAAGCAGCTTTATTTTAAACTACTTTAACAAAGCTATACTCTCCAAAAATAAAACTATTTTCTATATTATTATCCTTTAGACTTCACATTACCCAGGCCTTTCCTAATGCCACTCCACATATCTCGACGTAAAAGGTCTTTTAATGCTATAAAATTCCTTTTATTCCAGGCTATTACTTTGCACACTGACACGACCCTGGAGACAATATTCTCTAGTTTAAACGTTGAGATAACTTTGAGCGCTAAACGACACTTTATGCCTTTTAGTATAAAGAATCAAATCGCACTGAAAGCACCGATACTATTTATGTTACAAAAATTACAAAAGAAAATTGATCCATTGAGACTTCTAAAATGTAATTTATCATGGCCCTCTCTTGATCATACTCTGGCCATGGTCAATTTGAGGAATAATAGGACTAGTTTTCAATCAGAAATAGAGTCTACCAGATGAATATTGCATGTAGATTCCAGGATGCCTCGTTACGTCCTATAGCTGGTTGATTGTACTTGACAGTTTCAAACTGTCAGGGACTGATGGTTGGAACTGACCTAATGGCTTTATGTATATTTGGTAAATGACAGATAACTTCTTAAAAGTTATATTTCCTTCCACGCGGCAGCCGCATGCGGCTGTCACATTGCGGCCGGATAGCCGTGTTCTTCCTTAGAAACAGCCGCCGGCCGGCGCCGTATGGAAGAAAACGGCACATGAAGAAATACGGGGAGCAGTAGATTACGGCCGCCGCACTGCGGATGACGCATGCGGTGGCCATGTGGAAGGAAACATACCTTAGGGCGCTGGTTACACATTGGGCGGTTTGCGCCCTGGCGGCAAACTTGCCGTTGCCGCTGAAGAGAACTGATGTGTTTACACATTTAGCGGAAAAATTACCGCCGATTTTCAGCGGTCATATTGCCACAGTCCCACAGTTGTCAGTTGCACTAGTTGGGAGTGGCTGGTTGGTTTGTATTGTATTATTTAGATTGTTGTGTAGAATGTAATGAAAATTATGGTCGTTGAGTGCCAATTTCTTACCTTTTGTTGCTTTGCTAGCTCAGGTCAGGGCGTGGTAAGTTCGAGTTAAATTTTAACAGTCCCTTCCCGTATGAAATAAAAACACTTTCAGCTCAACTTAACAATTAGTCTATTTACATAAGTGTAGTTTGACAAAGATTTTTACAAAGAAAAATTTAAAAATAGTTTGAATGACTTTCTTTTCAAATTAACAATTATTTTTATGAAGGAAAATTAAAATAATAGTTTCAATGACTTTGAAGTAATTAATAATTTTAATGCTGATACATTTAATTAGACAAAACAAAATAACAAAAGTGAAATAAAGATTTTTGACAGGTTTTTTATGGTGACCTACACACAAGGCGTCAGTTACCTTTACCCTTTCTTCAATGGTGGTTTTCGGATCCCTGTAGAGATATAACCAGTTTATGTCAGAGCTTCTGGTGAAGCTTAGAAATCGATTCTCTACAGGTATAGGCGAGTAGAGCTCAACAGACTTTGGGCCACTGTCATGACGTCACGTCAGCAAACGTTGTCCGACTCCAACAATGAAGTTCCAAAGTTGGGTACCGAGAAAATACAAGGTGTTAGACTCGCCAGATAAAACCTTATAATTTGCCTTGCTCTGTTTGAAAAGGAATATTTACAGAACCAAAAAGAAAAGAAATATATTTTAATTTTAATTAATTAATTAATGAAATAATAAAACTGAATTGTCAAATTGCAGTGATACTCCTTTCCACAGAACCAGGTTTAAATAAAAATAATCAATGGTAGTTTTATAAAAATTAGTAGCTATAAGAGCATAAAATGAAATTGTGCTCTAGTAGAAACCAGGTTTAAATAACAATATTCAATGGTAATTTTATAAAAAATAGTAGCTATAAGAGCATAAAATGAGATAGTGTTCTAGTGGAAACTATTGCAACAGAACCAGGTTTAAATAAAAATAATCAATGGTAATTTTATAAAAAATAGTAGTTATAAGAGCATAAAATGAAATTGTGCTCTAGTAGAAACTACTGCACAGAACGAGGTTTAAATAAAAAAAGAATCAACGGTAATTTTATAAAAAATAGTAGCTATAAGAGCCTATAATGAAATTGTGCTCTAGTAGAAACTACTGCACAGAACCAGGTTTAAATAAAAAAAGAATCAACGTTAATTTAAAAAAAAAATTGTAGCTATAAGAGCCTATAATGAAATTGTGCTCTAGTAGAAACTACTTTACATGCAAGGCAGGCAATAGGTACTAGATTAGCAAGAGATAAATGAAAATTTAAAGAGATATACAGTGAGATTTCATCATAGAACCCCCGAGGCAAATCATCAGATATTAACACAAAGAAAAACTCATTACCCAGTGATCAATCACCAAAGATAGCGTAATGTGTAATGGCAACTTAAAACTTATGCTCGGATCTCTAAATTAGGCTCGTTGGAAAGAAACTACAAAAATGGCATAAGCCGACTCTATATTAAGAGCAATTAGTCTCTTTTCCAAAATCTATAAAAAATTAAAAACCAGGGCAGTGAAGCTTTTTTAAAGTTGTCCAAAATATGAAATAGGTAATGAACCTCTAAGATTCAAAACCAAAGATAGGGGTGAACATGTGCATTGTGCATATGCACAAAATGGCGGCCAGGTAAGTCTTTAAAGAAACAATTAATGTCCTTTAAGACAAGATAAGTAGGTAAAATGATTAATCAATCTATAGGGTAAAAATAAAAGATAATTTTAAAGTAAATGAAACAATTGAGCTCGGGGTTCTATGATGAAACTCAAAAAAAAAATAAAAAAATTAAGATAGAAGTACTTTAGTACTTGCCTGTGCAAAAGTCTCAACACTAGCAAGCGAGAAAAATTACCTTTTTGCCCTCCCGCCGTAGGAAAATCCCCTCTACATATCCCTGCAGTCTCACTTGGACCAATTAGAGATCACTATTTAGGTCACGCACTATCACAAAAAGGTCTACACCTTGCTCGAGTCGCTCGCGGGTAAAACATCCATTTTAATTATTGATTTATTAAACAAAAAGAATTAAAATTCAATCTTCGCACTAGAGTGAAATTTCATTAAATTATAACAGGTTATGTAAGGATCAACGTGACTATAAAAGCCACTAAAGGGACGATAAACTGTATAAATTTTAACAGTGCGAAAAAAAGAGACGAAAAATGCTTTTAATGTTAGAAAGAGACAGTCCTGACCCGGACTAAAAATGAGATCACCCTGGTTGACCAGTGCCATCTTAATTAATAAAAATAAAACGGGTACAGCCAGGTTGCAGATACCCTAATTTAAATTCAATCCCGTCTCAAAAGGTGGTGGTAGTATTACTGAATTTGAGATTTATATTTAAATTTAAGGATGGTACGGTAAATGTGAGATTTATCGTAACAATAAATAGTTTAGTCGTTTTTACTACACAAATTATAAAATGGACAGGCAACAACATATTCTGGCTCTGTTGTTATACCGTTAAAGAAGAAAGAGGCAAAGAAAAAATCGTCTAATTTGGATCCATCCAATAAACCTGAGAAGGAAAGAAGTTGGAGCATTTTATACCTTGTTTGAAGATTTAAGGAATGATGAAGCGAAGTTTTTCAATTATTTTCGAATGAGTATTAAGTCATTTGACGAGTTACTAGATCATCTGAAAGATAGCATAAGAGAAGAAATACCCAACTGAGAAATTGCATTGAACCTGTGGAAATGCTAGCAGTAACGTTAAGGTAAGTTATGTTTTTTATCATTTAAGAATAAATGACCAATATCAACGTGGGGTATAGTTATAAAAACAATTTTTTGGGAAAATACATTTCATTAGTGCGAAATGCAAATGCACATTACAAAAGTGGAAATTGAAGTTATTTTAAATAAGAATATCACAATAGAATTAAAACAACCAAGTAATCACGTCACGAAGAGACATTACATTTTTAAGATAGTGTCGGCGAGTTTACCTACTGGATGTTTAAGTTTTAGTGTGATAATTTATAGATCAGTGAAATCTTAATTCATTGATGATTCAGTGGAGTAAACTGAGGAAGGTCTGTCACTGGATTCATGGCGTTCTAAAAAAGTTTCATAGAGTCGAGAAGTGGAATTGTTTTCATTTCTTAGTCCTTCAGCTGCAACGGGGGGCACGTAAGGTTTTTGAACGGTAAAAGTGGTAGATACGGGACAACGTTTGTCGCCTGCTTCTGTATTAAGGACGTGGATTGGGTAGCAAAAGGGTGTTGGATCTGTTTAGTGAATGAAGCTGCCCGGTATGGAAGTAAATGTTGCGTGTTGAATGGGGGTGATGTGAAGGAACGTTAGGGAAATGCAACGATTGTGAATGATATGGTGCTAGTTTGTGCAGAGACGGTGCAGCAATATCTTGGTAATTAGGAACTGCGGTTTATTTGCTGTTAATGCCTGAAATCAGCTGCATAACCCCAATGTGAGATTCAAGCATTTCATTGTCATTGAATTTTTCAACACGTGGTATAAGACTATGGAAAAATGACATATTGCTGTTTGGTTTTTCTTGTAAATTATCAATTGCTTTCATAATCTTAATATCAACTTCATTTGTTTTTTGATGTTTTCTTGTTTTGTGAAGCGGTTTGACTTGTCAGTTGTATTGGAAGTGGCCGTCCCTTTACTGGTATTCACTTCTGGAATTGCATCTTCTTCTTTATTTTCAATGTCGTAACTCTCTGTTGCTTCCCTTTCATTGTAGATTTTTTTCAAAAATTGCAGTTCTTCACTAAATATGTATTTATTCCTTTTTGTACCCTTAAAACCACTAGCCTTACCTTCATTCAGCTTTTTCTGAGCTTTAGCAAAAGAGTCTTGCAAATATTTCCATCTTTTCAATACTGTTTGCCATAAAAATAAACAAAAATTAAGATTAGCAATTTCATTGGTCCTATTTTATGGCGGCAAATAATGTGTGGTTTTTTTCAGGTATTTAGCTGCTGGATCCACTTTTACCAAACTTCACTATTCATACAGGCTCGGAATTTCAACTATAAGCGAGATTATAAAGGATGTGTGTCGATCCATCTGGGAAGTAATGAAACCAAACTGTATACAACCCCTTACAAAAGAAGTTTTTGAATCAATAACAATTGGGTTCGAATCAGTAACAAACTTTCCACATTGCCTTGGAGCGGTAGACGGAAAGAATATACGTCTCATTTCGCCGCTTGAAAGTGGTTCCATGTACTATAATTATAAAGAATATTGCTTTATCGTATTAATGGGCATTGCAGATTCAAAATACCGTTTTGTGCTAGCTCATATCGGAAGTTGTGGAAAAGACTGTGACGCTTCTATCTTTAAGCATACTCAGTACTCAGGTATGGAGATCATTAGAGAATAAATCACTAGATCTACCAAATGAACAGTGCCTACCAGGGACAGAAGGTTCTGAGTTACCTTATTTTTTCATAGGTGATGCAGCTTTTGGGTTACACAAGCATTTACTAAAACCATATGGAGGAACACACCTAACAGTTGAAAAACGAATCTTCAACTATAGATTATGCAAATCTAGAAGGTATATTAAATGTGCATTTGGAATTCTCAATAACAAATGGCGCATATTTCATAGACCAATCAATGTGCAACCAGATTTTGCAAGCAATATCGTTAAAGCATGTGTTGTGCTTTACAATTATGTAAGAGACCGAGATGGTTATTTAGTTGAGGAGGCCATGTCAATCACAGGACTTGACGACATTGAAGGGGAAACAGTAATAAGAGGAGGTCTAACGGCAAATAATGTTAGGAACATACTTGGCCAATACTTTGTATCTAATATTGGAAGTGTTCCTTGGCAAATGTATAAGGTATAAGACTCTACGACACAAAGGTGTATACGATTGAAAATTGTCTCATACTAGTGAACTTAAAACGTGTTTTAAAGACTCACATTTAAAATTTGTATGATTTTATTAATATTAATAATTCGCCCTAAAACTTATACGATTTAATTATACATCGTTCTGAGAGTAATAAAACATCAGTAAAGTTTATAGATTATTTTTCCTCTTTACTCAACAAGTAGATAATGATGTACCGCGGAAAGACAAGGGAGGTTGAGTTTCAACAAACCAAAGTTTATTTGGACCCGGTTAGCATAACTTGACCATGCGCCAAATGCCTGTTTCTTGTAAAACGCAATTAACTTTGTCTGTTTCTATAAAATCCAGTTTTTGTTATCTAAAAACTATTTTTTTTAAATAGCTATTAAAAATACTCATAGAATCTAGTCAACATATAAAACTAAAACAAAATAACAAAACTGTAGTGTGTATTCCAAAAAAAAAACGCTTGGTTAAGTAGTGCTTCTCATGAATTCATCACATTTCTTATTGTTAATATCTGTTTTAAGAATTATAATAGATTTTTCTAAATTCGTTGTGTCGAAGAAGATTTTTTTTTTCCAATTTATGCACAATTAAGGGATTTTTTGTTGACACGGCGAAAACCGCCCAATGTGTAACCAGCGTTACGCACTGCAATATGCCGCGATGCATGCGTCGAATACATCGTTTCAAGACTCATGCTGCATATTGTGTAGACTAGAATCAAACGATTTGCGTCAGTTGCAGCAAGCGGCAAGCTCAATGTATTTCCCATTATAAATCATTTATCTATGTTTCAGTTTAAGTTCGTATTTTCTACCAATGATATTATTACGAACGTACGCAACACAAATTTCAGTTTCCCAAAAAAGAAAGCCTTGCCACAAAGAAACATCTACATGGACCGCAGATTATTTCAAGATCCTTGGGAATCGATGCGTGTTTCGCCATAATATGCTTCTGTGCGTGTAGACAGGCCGATACTGATGCCTAGTTTCGTGATTCCCAGAGTCGATGCATGCATTGCCGCAAATTTTAGTATGTTTGGGCGGCTTCAGGAAAATTATTATCAAAAATACTGATTAGCAAACGCAAGACCAAGGCCAGAACTATAATAGAAGTTTTGGTTTTAGCATTGATCTTGCTATCATAGCGACGTGTGTCGGTTTTGCAAAATCAGTCTTCAGGGTAATGGTTATTTAACCAAATTAAACGCAATTGACAGGAAATAGACGTTTCTATTGTGCTTCTTTACATACGGGAGTCAAAAAATCTAAAAAAAGTGAAATTGCTAAGCCAGCCAGTATACTTTTTCCAGAGTCAGTTTGATAAATAAAAAACTCGATAAAAAAGCTTTGACCCGGCTTTTGAGGAACCGAAATCATAATCGGGGTTGTCAAATCTTTTTTTTAAATTTCTTTAAGTTTTTATAATTAAAAATGTTCTTTTATATCAGAATCCAATTGATAGTCAGTAACTATCTTTTAAAGCTAGTTTGCAAATTTACTTTGAACCAAGAAACTTTCAATGTGAAAGAAAAAAAAGAACAAGCCATTTATGAATATTACAATAATTTTTTAGTACTTAAGAAATATTATTTATACAAAAATAATTGAAATCAAAATAATAAAAGGAATTTTCACTGTAAAACAAAAAAAAAATAAAAAATTGAAAAACCCTTATGTTCCTCATACACTTACGAAAACTTTGTAGAACTGGCAACGCCATGGAGACAGAACGGTGAGGCAGGCCGTCAATTTAAAGTGCGAAACATTCGCCGGAGTCGGTCACAAAACACTTTAAGACAGGAATACAAAATGTATGTGGTACAGATGAGAACAGCAAAAGTACGCCTGTTTAAAAAAAACTGAAAATGCGCTATGTACAAGAATTAGTGAATTAACAAAACTTTGGTTTACGAGAATATATAACGTAATTAAATTTGGGACTGTAACCGATCATTATATAAAGCGCAAACGGATAAATCAAAAATTCAAAACGGTTCACAATTCTACAACGGATTTTATTAGGCGAACCATTTACAACTTTTACAAGGATAAAATATAGTGCCAACTTTAGAACTGGTTTGTGATAGATTGCAAGGATACCCTGATTATAATTACCAATCTTAAGAAACATTGCGTGGTGTTTTGTTAACTTGTGGCTTTAAACATAAAAAAATTAGATTATCGAATGGGTATAATGGAATCTCGGCGTATCATTGAACTACGACAAAAGTATTTGTGCCAAATAAAAGAATACCATGAATCCGATAAAAGTATAATTTATTTAGACGTAACTTGGTTTGATACTCATGATGTTGTTAAGTATGGTTGGGTGGACAGTACAAAAAATTTTACTTTTAACACACCATGTTCGAGAGGAAAACGCACTATTATTCTTCATGCCGAAAGTAAAGATGGGTTTGTACCTAATGCGTTGCTCTTGTTAGCAAAAAATGTCACCCAATCTTCCGTCGATTATCATAAAGATATGACCGTAGATTTGTTTAAAAAATGGTTTACCGATCAGCTTCTACCCAACATTCCGCCAAATTCGATCATTTTTATGGACAATGCGTCGTTTCATTCGCGAATATTAAATAGAATACCTAACATCAATACTAAAAAAGAAAATATTCTAAGATTTATGAGAAATAAGAGTATGAATATTCCTGAAAGGATTCCAGTAAAAAAGGAATTAATTAAAATTATCAAAAGTCGTAACTTTAAAAATGAATACGTGATTGATAATCTTTGCACCGGGCGCGGCCATACTTTTTTGCGATTACCCCCATATTATTGTATCTTTTATCCTATCGAAATGGTTTGGGGTACAATAAAAACACGTTTACAAAAATATAATCAATTACCAACTTTAAGCGCAGTTGTCCTTGATAACATTTGGCAGGTAATTAGCGAAATGAGTAGCGATGTATGGAAAAATTGCGTAGCTCATGTTATAAAAACAGAAAATGGATATTCTGTTTTACCGCCTAGAGCGCCAGTAGTAATCCAACCTGGAAACTATTCTACTTCTGAAAGTTCTGACGATTTTAGTCATTAAATTATTTTTGAATTTCAAATTAATTATGTTCGCTTAACACTATCTTAAAAACTTGTTATATTACAGAACGTTGACTGTGATTCTGCTGATGCAACCAATTTATTGTTAAAATATATATAGTGACTTCTAACTACTAACTGTATATTCCAAGTAACATAGCACCTGTTCCTATACTTTCTTGGCAAGGAAAGCTCATTCCACCTCGCAGTCCGGGCTGGACAAAGACAATTTTTTTAAAATAAGTATTTTTTTACCGAAAGACCATTCTAAAAATATTAAATGCATGTATTCTTTGCAGGCGAAGTCACGGGTACAAACCTCTTATCGATATTAACTATATTTTTAAATTGTTTTTGGAAATATTAGCATTATTCCTTACAGAAAGACCATTTTAAGAATATTCTCTGCAAGCGAAGTCACACGTACAAACATTTTATCGATATGTACTATAATGAACAAGCTATATTATATACTATTAAATCATATTAAAAATTTACAGTAATCCTCAATTTAACTATTTGGTAGAAGCGACGCTTATGGTCCGGAGTTTAACGCTTTTTTATGTCATCAAATTAAGTATGGAACAACTATAACACGGCGAATCCTTACATTAACTTTATAATAAATTAACAATTTATTATTAGGGGCCTGAACCTCAACTAATTCACAATTTACGATAAACGTTAATGTGTAGCAAATAAAACAACTAAACTTAAACAAATATTTTATCGAATAACAGTGAATTAGGTAATTAGTCCGGTGAGAAAAATAGACTACTTGCCGTAGGATCGTCCTTCTATCTTGTCTACACGTCCAAGAAAGCAGTTTCCGGTCGTATTGCTTACACTATTTTTTCGACAATCATGTGCGATAATAAATAAACAAAGCACGTTTCACTATAATATTTACTTATAGAACAGAATTAAAATATTGTAGTTCTTGTTTACATTAATATTTGTACTGAAATTCAAACAATTGGTAATGTTAAAGGGATTCAATTTGTTTGAAATGCTTGGTATATTTAAATACTTGTTGTTAAAGTCAGAACATGAAGGTGAGGTATCCGATTCATGCTTATTGTTTTCATGTGATAATATTTAAATGGTCTTGGTAAGTTTTTTGTTTTTAGGTGAATTGTCTAGATATCTTTCAGCGACATTCGTAGACTTCCAGCCGCCGTGTCTGTTTAAATTTGTGATATTTCCACCATTATTAGCAAATAAAGTTGCCGAAGTTCGACGAAAGCAATGCTCTGTGTAATTTATAGAATTGGGTAGCTCTCAAAATTCTGCACTCCAAAAAAAACTTCCAAAACTGTGGACACTAACAGGCTAAATCGAACATTTGCCTTTTATGTAGTTTAAAAATTATGTGTTGTGTGGAGTATAGGATGGCCGTAAAGAGAAGTAATCTGATATTTTTACAAGCAGCACGTCTTCCTTGTCGTTTATATGATGAATGGGAAATTATTAGTTCTTCTCAGATTCACGCACCGGCTAACCCAACAATTGCTGCTACCTGAAAGTAAAAACAATCTAAGTTGAAACTTTTATCCTACAATCGTGATTCTTTGTTAAAATTACCTTTGGCGTTAGATGAGTTTCATTACCTGCTCCCTAATAACTTTGCTGATCTGCTCGCTACGTACAGGCTTCACAAGGTAGAAGATTTAACAACTTATGATTTTTGTGCCAAATAAGCCAAAATTACGTCCTCTGTAATAGTTTTGCATTTCTTTATATCCATCCATTTCGTGAACAAATTATAAATATTTTTGTACCTAAACTTTGATATTTCAGGTAATAAGTGCGCGGGGTCACATCTTCTCTCTTCAAAAACCAACAGTAATGACCCGTCATGGCTGGATCCCATTGTCATTGGTACTATATTTCCATTGTCCCGATATTTTGGTGGAACCTTTCACCCTGCTGCTGATCGCTAACAGCGTCCAAGTTCTCAGGAAAAAATGATAGATGGGAATGGAGAAAGTGAAATTTTAGTGACATTGGGCAACCAAGCGATTTGTAGAAATCTAAAAGTTGATTAACCAGTTATGCGTAGTTGCGTCCATATTATTGCATAAAAATCCTCTCAATACACATGCCCAAGCTCTGAGTTTGTGCGTGGTGAGCTTATCTATAAAACCAACATCGTCCAGCAGTTTTTTAATCTGTGGCCCAATAAAAATGCCTTCTTTTAATTTGGCGCCACTTAACCTAATGGTAAGACTTGTCTTAGATATTTAAATACTTCACCTGCTTTATTCATAACTCTCACCAATTTGTTCATTAGTCTGAGTTTAACATGATGAGGAGGCAAGAGGACATTTTTTGGGACTATGAAGGGAACATACTTAATATTTTGAGGTCCCGGTTGAAATTCACTCCCTTCGGTACAAATTTTCGTTAAACAATATTCATTTACTGCACGACTGTCCCACAGACAAAAAAACAGCAATAAAATTGCAGGAGAAAGTAAACACACTTTTTACCCTAATTCCACTATATTTGAAACTTTAAGAATTATTTATAAAATTCGACTAGCTTCGCTATTATTGTAGCTTTATCAAGAATAAATGATATAAAAGTGAAGGTGTATAAAATGTATGAATTTTGGTTTTCCTAACAATTATCTACATAATTAGGGTAAGTACTAAAATAGATTTAACAAAGCAGATTTATTCAAGTCTATCTATCAATAGTTTAGCAATATTTCGTAAATCCTCCCTAAAGTCACAATAAAGTTGCTATAACTTTTAAATCCCTACCTATCTGCCGTTTGTACAAGTTGTAAATTATTTTATCTAACGGATGTGCATATTTTTATAGGTTTCTTACATTGCCACTAAATGTGCAACTGGTATAGATTTAAATTTCTACTATGTAATAACACAGCTTTTAAACTATATTTTGATGAGGCTATGAACAAGTGCCACTTACAAGGAGAACGTTTGATATTGAGTTCCTGCCTTAAACCATCGACATCAGTATACGCATATAACGAATTTTCTATATTGAAAAATGCAGAAAACGTAGAATTTGTTTTCCCAAAAGGCGTAATTTTTATTTCTTTGGTTGGTACGTTTCACTCCTTAAGATGGCAACCCAAGAAGTTCTGACTGTTACTATGACAACCCCAAATCACGTACTAAATCATTTAACTCACTGAGAACAATCAAATGTGGCTCGCCGGAACTGGGACCTGAAGTAGAACTGTTCTTCGGAGCTGCCTGATGTGTTATTATCTTCATTATCTCCCAAAAAAAATATGTTGTGAATCTAAAGGTGCTGTCGGTAGACTGTAGTCTGCATTGTAGGGAACACGTCTTATTATGAGTTCTCGCTATACCATTGGAACTGCAAAAGACATACTTTCTCCTCTTCCCTTTTATCCACTACCCCAATGACACGCTACAGCTGACAGACACAGCACACATGAGGAGTCCACTGTTTGTCTCGATCTCCGATTAAAACACCAAAATATATTAAATAGGTTATTTTTTACACTTTGTGACTTCACCAGAAATTCTCCACAAATATAACAAAACTTGTCAGGAGAAATTTTGCAACTGCGACGTGTTTCGTTTGACATTTTCGTCGTTAAAAGAACTTTCCTAACTACACAGAACCACTCAATTTAAAACTCAGAAGAAGACTGAATAAAAGTATAAATTTAACATTATAAATAATCCATTTTAGGTTCTCCTTCTGTTTTAAAATGCACCCCTTTTGAATGACCTCTCATAAAATTTACTTGCCAATATAAAAGTCTAATGAGCCCAATGAAAAGTACTACGAATTAGTGCTTTATGAATATTTTTCTATTATTAGAAATTATTACAAACATCGTGTCGGCCAGTTTTATTTATTGCAATAATCGCGACCAAAAACCATGCAAACTTTTGAAAACAAAATATCAACTGTTTTAATGTCAAATTGGTCATTATTTCATTGCTATGGTAATGATCAATTGCGTTCTTCTAAAGCATACCTACCTAGATTTTTATACTATTGCTTGGTTATTAAGTATATTGACAACAACGATGTAATTCTTCCTGGCCTAGTTCGGGAAATACGTAAGCTGGAAAAGTGCAACTTTCCCTAAGAAAAAGCGTCCGGGAAGTCGGTAGTTTCCGACGGTTGCCGAAAAACCAATTGCCTGACAGCAGAAACAATCATAATCGTATAAAATAAGTAATTTTCATCCCCAGGCTGCGATTCTTTCACCCGCAGAATTCTGCGTTCCGGGTCATGCCGGCAGATAAGGAGCCATCGCGTAAAAAAAGTAGTTAGCACTTCAAAAAAACACAAAGGCAAATTCAGCCGACGCTTATAAGATTGCATAACGTACATAACGAAATTTTTATTTGGCCTGTTTATCAAGCTTGGCATTCAACAGCTTGCATCCTTTTAAAACTTCCTGAAAACAACCAATTCACCCCAACAGTCATTCTGATATAGAGCAAGATGATGGGCAAGACTGCAAGGCCAGGACTTAGGTTGTTTATTACTAATGAGAAATACCGCCCTAGGAACTTGGTTATCTTACTGGGAGGTTAATTCAAACAGTTTTTTTATAGCCATCATAAATATATATTTTTCTTTAGTAAAAAATAGTGTTGGACCTTCAACGGTTATGGTATCATGGGTATTATACGGGATAATAACGCCTTCGGTCGACTGATATACCTAGGCACTGAAGAAGCACATTGTCAACCTCAACCGCTATTAACCTTGTAACAACCTAGGGTGCCTCAATAGCTGTTAGAATTAAAAATATCTTTTTATTAATCCCAGCCATGGGCCTCTCATTTAAAGTTAACAGTGATAAATACAATATGTTTAATACTTAACGAAAAATATAATACTTAAAAAAGTTGTAAAAAACTTTCAGCTATAAATTTTTAGTCAAGAAGTCTTTACGAAATAATAACACTACCGTTAATTGCTTTACTTTTTTTAGTGAAATTTCATTAGGCAACAGAGCTGTCTAAGGATTTCTAAAAAAAAATCTTTATATGCTGCTAAAATTGCTTTGCTTTTAAAACTTAACACGATATCGTTAAAGCTTTAAAGCAATTTTATTCTTTAAAAGTAGCAAGATTGTAATAGAGAAAACTATTACGCTAAAATGCAATTTTTCGACAAGATCAAAGCTATTTACAAATAATAATGCAAAGCTTTTAACGAAAATATTCGTATTTGCTCGCTTAAAGCCCCAAAGCTTTTGTTGATCTTGAAATGCGTCACTTCAAATGCATGGATACCAATCGACGCAAAAGGACCTTTATATTTATTAGATATTTTCCATTGTGTCCGTTTCCTTTGTATTGTAAACTAGAGTCTAATAGATTCTGAGTAAGAAAACATTCTTTGTTAGCAGGTTCGCAGGTTGTTCAATGTTCATTACTCGAAAGATACACCACAAGTGCAAACAAATTTATTTACAGTTCTTGTAGTAATAAATGCATACAAAACTCAAACTATGCGTTCGAAATAAATAAAATAAAAATATTCGACACGAAATATTGTGACAATATCATTTGATTGTTTTATTTAGGCGATTAATAGAGACAGACCTCTCGGAGGTACACTTAAAAGTTGCTTTCATTCACATCACGTACAGAGAAATAAAATAAATATTTATTTTATCAATATAAAATTTGATTCAGAAGTTTTCAAAATAACTTTTATTTTAATGCAGCATTATTTTTATACAGGGTGTCCGGGAGAATGTGGGAAATCGCTCGGATTCAAATAGAACATGAGAAAATAAGATGAGTAGTTCCTATAAAATTTCTTCTTGCAGACCCTAACAAGTCATTGTACCTAAGTAATGTAACATCATTAACAACATGAAAAAATAAGATGACAAGTTTTAATAAAATTTTTACGTACAGGCCCTCCCTACGAAGATATGTGCCCCTGAAGGACGCTGCTGAAAGTCGGCTTTTCTTGAATAACATTCAGAGTACTTGATATAATTTAATAAAAATTTAATGTGATGGCCACTAGTAAGAACTTCTTAAAATGGTGTCCTTAAAATATACTTAGCTTTTTTAGTTTACCAGGGGCGGACTAGGCTTTACAACTTAATGCTTAAATTTTTAGCACGCTGTATGATGCAGATTTAAAAAAAATAAATCTGGGTGGTTTGCGCCTTAGACTAAAGAAAATATGCTCTTATATCTGGATCTGAGTATTAAAAGGGCCAAACTCCATTTTTATAGTTTTGAGTAATTAATTATTGAAGTTTCGCAATCAATTAAATTTGCTGTAAAATGTTAATATAATATTATTATTGTCAACTAATAGTAAAATTATGTAAAGAAATAAGAAAGGTATTAAAAGGATATAATGAAATTTAACAGTTTTTGATATTTTTGGATTTAGAAGGAGTTTGGCCTTTTTAAAATTTATACTAGCGGAGATAAGGTCCTGTAGCTTTTTGTAATATTACTGGTTTTTTACAAATAAAAGCATTCATCCATACAAAAATGTTTATTTAGAAGAAAATACAAAAAATATAAAAGTACAAAAATAGAAAAAGTACAAGAATGAAATTTTTTTTAACATTCCTCCTCTTCTAAGGCAGCGTAGTCATTGGCATCTAATGTCCCGGATCGTTTTAAATTTTGAAAATAAAGTTTATTGTGATCACTAACGTATGACAACAGCTGCATTAAATCGTCATATTTTTGATGTGCAATTGGCAAAGTTTCGTTGTTTAAAGGTTGTTTAGATCAACTTGTTTAAAATCCCCATCTTTAAAATTGGTTTTATAAAAAAATTGGTAATGTTCATCTCGTTTGAATCTCATTTGTTTTATCTGCATCCATGGGACCATATTCCCTTTTCATCTTTTTTCTATGCACCAATAATGTTTTAAGAATATCGCCAAAGTTAAGGAACTGTTCTTGGTGCATTTCAATTACATCCAGTTTTTTTTTTCTGTACACAGACGTTTTAGTGAAATTTGCCCAATCATGGGGAACTTCAATATCCATTGTAGTTCTTTTCTTGGCGCGCTCAATTGCCGAGTGTATTGTGTCGGCCTCCACGTGGGTGTGACCCGGCTCCATAAATGTGTGGTTGATCTCGGTTATGGTACTAGTTTCTGGTAGCTCTTGCAAAAGTTTGCAGAACATAGTGGCAACATAAATGTTTCTGTTCTGTCCAGAACATGAATCGCTGTAAAAATTAAGCGTCTTAATGTTTTTGGAAGAAATATCCAGGATATACTTTCTAAGGCAAGACGCTATTTCTTGTCCTCCACGTCCCGCTAACGATTCGTTCCATAACAAACAAATTCCTTGATCATCGGTGTTGTCTGTCTTATAAAGAGTAAGGTTATAGATCCACAATTGCCGCACATTGGCCCTTTTAAAAATTAAGTTAGGGTTCCTATGTGCACTTTGGCCGTTTTAATTATTATTGTATTTGGAGATAAGCCCAAATTAAAAACCCTAGATCGGTAACCAACTATACAAGGAAGTTGGCCTTTTTTGTATAGGTAGTTTTTCACCCGCTTATGTTAGTGGTGGTAATATCTCCAAATGGCTAAAAATGGAGCTTGGCCCTTTTAATACTCAGGTCCAGATATATTGTCGATAAAATGAACCGTTTTCGGGAAAAGAATAGCAAACGAATTCATGGTTTTTTTTTAATAAAAGGGATCATGATTTATATTTTGTTTCTCGAGAATAAAGTGTGATACGGAAGTCATTAGAACAACAGGAAACTTTCGTTATAAGTTGTTTAATCCGAAAAAATACAAAAATATAAAAAACCGCAATAATGTAATAGGAGGCACCTTAACGAAATTATTAAAAAACTTCAACATGGGCTCCGTGAAGTCTGACACACTCGCCGGCACGCCGAATGAAGGACTGCTGCATCCGCCACAATAACCCAGCCTGGGTCCTTATCACATTACAATGAAACATGATTCACATTTATTGTATTTTGGTATTTCTTTCTTATTGATCTAACCTTATAGTCCACCTGGCATCCTCATACAAGCTTACTTAATGTGTAAATGTAATTACTTCCTAAACAGAATTTAGAAACACATTTAACTATATGCATATCTATTTCTATATTTATATATATTCATCTTGGTTTTAAAGTATTTTAACTTGAATTTTAATATGGCTAAAATCTTATCTGTTTATGCTAAAATTTGTTTAATTTATTGATTTTATAGTAACTGTTTTTATATATTTCTTAATTAATGTAAATTATTTATTAAAGCTTACCTACTTGAAATGTGTATACAGGGCTGCCCAGAAGTCCGGAATAAAATTAATATAGCCTTAACCAGTAACTTTTGGGGAATATGCTCGGACACGTCAATTTAGTTTTATATATGCTCACATTTTGACGTTATTCGTTTGTTTTTTTATACACATTTGTCAAAGATATGACGCCATCGATCTTTTTTTGAATGGAAGCATACAGCTTGTGATACATTATTTGAAAGCTAATATCTCGTACACTATGCTCATAAATTTTGACGCGATTCTGTCAAGGTATTTCAAAATAGCGACTGTTAAAAGTTTTAAAAAAATCCTTATTTAAATAAGCGGAAATAATAAATCATTGATGTTTTCTTTACCTTTCAAGGTAAGAAATATTCAATGTTTCACGTTTTGACATATTGTGACATTGTGAACTTGTAAAATTAATTTAGGTATTTCCGAAGTATTATTTTACAATTTTCTAAACAAAAGTGGTTTTGTCGGAAAGGCAGCGTATCGAAGTATTGATACTGTTCAGATGTGGAGATAAAATAGGAAGTCAAAGTGTGCACTTCATTTAATGCTAAATATTCGGAAAATCAAATTTCACAGGACACTGTTAGTAAAATATTCCACAAATTTGATGAACATGGCACAATAAAGGACTTGCCTAGGAATGGACGGCCACTTGTTTTAGGCGACGATGAAAAATTGAATATTGCATTATCTCTGCAGGATAATCCGCATGTTTCAACAGTTTCATTGGCTCAAACTCATGAAACATCTAGAGGTACTATTGGAAGATTTTTGAAAGCAGAAAAATACCACCCTTATAAAGTCTTGTCCAAGAGCTTTTAGAAGATGACTATGATAGGCGTTTGCAATTTTGCGAAGAAATGGTGAGACGGTGTGACGAGAATAATAGGTTCCCGCAGAACATATTATTTTCGGATGAAGCTACTTTCTATTTAAGCGGGGTGGTTAACAGACATAATTATCATTTCTGGAGTCAAGAAAATCCAAGATGGATATTTGAAGCGCATACTCAGCGGCCCCAGAAAGTAAATGTATGGGCAGGTATCAAATTTAGGGCAATTCTTTTTGAAAGGAAACCTCACAGCTAAAACCTGGATTTCTTAACCTTCTAGTTGAGGCCTGCTCTAGCTGTAATTTTTCCCAACGAAGTAGATCCAGATATACCTAAAGAAACAATTTGGTTTCAGCAAGATGGTGCTCCCCGCATTTGGTGTCAATGTGAGAAGATATTTAGATCAGATATTTCCAGGTCGCTGGATTGGACGACGTGGTACAATTGAATGGCCACCGAGGTCCCCAGACTTAACGCCTCTAGACTATTTTCTTTTGGGATATTTAAAAGAAAAAGTTTATCAAAACAGGCCAAATAATATTGAATATTTGAAAAACAAAATCAGATTGGAGACAAATAACATACCGGCTGAAGCCATTCGAAATTCCGTCGACGGATTTTACCATCGTCTGGGAGCATGCCAAGTTGAGGGTTGACGACATTTCCAGCATTTGCCAAGTTAAACCACCTTTTCGTTGTGTTTTATTTTGCTTCGTTACAATTTAATTTTTTTTGACAAAATAAATAACAAATAAATCATAACTATTGTTAAGTCATAATTTCACAAAATGTCAGAACGTGAAACAATGAAGATTTCTTACCTTAAAAAGAAAAAAAAAAGCAGTGATTTATCATTTCCGCTTATTTATATAGGGATTTTTTTAAAACTTTTAACAGTCGCCATTTTAAAATAGCTTGACAGAATCGCTTCAAAATGTATGAAACATACTGTACGAGATATTAGCTTTCAAATGATATATCACAAGCTGTATGTTTCCATTTAAAAAAAAGATCGATGTCGTCATATCTTTGACAAACGTCCATAAATGAACAAACGAATAACGTCCAAATATGAGCATATATAAAACTAAATTGACATGTCCGAGCATTTTCCCCAAAAGTTACAGGTTAAGGCTATATTAGTTTTATTCCGGACTTCTGTGCAGCCCTGTATAAATATTAGGAAATTAATATCAAAGTAAATGATCAATGTGTCAGCGATGTGAGAGGTGACAAGTTCTAAAATGCAGGATATTTTATTTATTTTACAACGTTTGCGACAACAATACGTTTTTTTGGCGCCGATAAATAAATAAACGCACATCGACAATAAACAAGAGCACCTTTTTCTTAGTCTAAGGTGCTAGCTACCTAGATTTTTTTTTTGGTCTTTATCATACAGGGTGTAAAAAATTCAAGCATTAAGTTATAAAGCTTAGTCCGGGCCCTGGCAAACAAAAAAAGCTAAATATGTTTTAAGAACACTATTTTAAGAAGTCCTTAGTAGTGTAAATTACATTAAATTTTTATTAAATTATATTCAGTACTTTGAAAGTTATTCAAGAAAAACCGATTTCCAGCGGCGTCTTTCAGTGGCACATATCTCCATAGGGAGGGTCTGTAAGAAAAAATTGTATAGGAACGTGTCCTCTTATTTTTTCATGTTCTATCTAAATCCGGGAGATTTTCCACATTATGCCGAACACCCTGTATAATTGCACAGCAGTCGAGTTTCAATAGGTAAAAATGGTAAAATAGGTTCAAAAAGAAATATATAAGTGGCTAGAGAACAAAGTTCTCACAAGTATACATATTTATATGCCATATTATGATTACCACTTGCCAAGGAGTATTGTTTTATTATTTATTGTAAATAAATTTATAAAACTACGCAATTTTTATCCTTTATATCCCAAGATTACGAGTTAACTCATACCCAATCCACTAATTGAGGGTTAATCCTAGGGTCGGAGGTAACCTCTGATTATACAATGTATTTTACAACTGGATCAACCTCCACTTTTGAGTTAATCTCAACCTGTGTAATTGCGCTTTATCATAACGATGTTACATTACCTAGGTGCAATGACGTGCTAGGGCTTGCAAGAATAAATTTTATAGGAACTTCTCATCTTATTTGTTCATGTTCTCTCTGAATCCAAGAGATTTCCCACATTTTCGCGAACAACCTGTATATACAGTGTGTCTACTTAAGTTGGCTACATATGGGAAACTTACATCTTTCTACTTAAGATTTTTTTTTATTTTTACCAAATTTCTCAAATTACCGATACAGAAATTTATCTTTTTTATTTATTAAAAACATGATAACCTTTCCGTGTCGTTCAGAAAGTAATAAGTAAATTTAATTAATTAATCAATACACCATTAAAATTAAATAAAACATTTAATCTAGGATGCACTGACAAGAATTGTTTGACAGTAACTTCAAAAAATCAGTTGTATTTATAAAATTTAGTAGAAATTCCAGCAACGTTAAGTGCTCAAGATAAAATTGAAATTGTGTTAAGATTTTGGAGATGTAAGAACTAAGTTTAGCAACAAACGCCAAAAACGGGTCATGACATGGAATTTGATATAATACTCTCAGCAATTGAACATCCTAAAAATTCCTTGCGAACACGGGCCGATTGATACCGAATTCTATAAGCAAATATACGGTTTCAAAAATTTGTTGCAAGTTGCACCTATACAAGCCCCAATTTATTCATACGTTAAGACCAGGAAATAATGATAGATGCTTTGAATTCTGTTGTGATATCCAAGAAATGTTAGAAGATAATCCATTTATGGGAAGGCTTATTTTTTTTTGCCATTTACATCAAATGGAACAATCTCTACCCAAAATTGCCGTTGGTGGAGTGATACTAATCCAAGTTTTACCATCAAAACTCGGGACCAGTATGCATTCAAAACAAACGTGTGGTGTGGAATTTATGAAAATACAATAATTGGACCCTTTTTTTTCATGAATCTTTGAATGCAGCCCTTAATTTAAATTTTTTAGAGAATGAATAGACAATTTTCTTGACAACGTTCCCCCCTCCTTCAACGTCAAGAAATATGGTTCTAATAGGATGGTGCCCCTTGCCACATTAGGTTAGATGTAAGGTAATACCTTGAAAATCGTTTTAATGGAAGAGTTATACATCGGTTTTCGGAAATTTCTTGGCCACCTCGGTCTCCAGATTTGACCTCACTTGATTTTTTCTTGTGGGGTTACCTAAAACAAAAGGTGTATCTTCAAAGGCCATTTACAGATATTGCTCATTTGGAAGGAGTCATTGCAGGATCGGTTCAGAGTATTACCACAGCTTAATATAACAATCAGCTCGAAGACTCGACGGCGGCACTTTCATCTATTAGATTGGACTAGACAAGGACGCAATGCGCATTTTCTCTCTCGTGCTTGGGCTATAAGTCGGGGCCGGACTACAAATATTTAGTAGTTAGTAAATTATGTGTAACAGTACCGTATTGTATTTTAAAATTTCAAGAGTCAGGTAATTTTTATTTCAAATCCTACCATAAAAAAGCGGCATTAGTGTTTTTTCTGCTTTTTTACAGTTCTTTTTGTGATACTACATTATGTACTACAAAAAATTAAATTGTGTTTAGTAGAGAAAATGAAGGGTGGGGTTTACGAAAGTGACTCGTCATGAATTACCTATATACAGTGACAGAACAAGATGTTGCATTATGGGAAAAAATTTTGTATTAAGATTAAAAAAAAATAAAATACCGTAGATAGCCTCTGCATATCGTAAAACCGAAATATGCATAAAAATAAATTTCAAAAATACAACTCTATACAGGGTAGGGGCACATATTTGATTTTCATTGAAGGGTAAAGTAGCTTTATTTTCAGAGACACTTACAAAGGTTGTTAAGAAAAGTTATTTAGAATTAATTTTTATACCTAATTATAGAATCTTAGTTACCTGTGGCAGATATTAAACATTACACCCAAATTCTGAAAGAAGGTTTAAGATTTAGACCAGGTCTTAATTTAGATCTTCCAGCTGTCCAGGTGAATTTTGTTGGGGCTTTGATATTAGGCGTCATTCAAAATTCACGTTGTTTTTCAATATTTTTCAACTTACCTCTTTTGTAAGTAAATTCTTGTCCTTGGACCATCTTTTAAAATATAATTGAAATAAGACAAAACCTTCAGAAATAGGCTTTAATAAGCAAAACTGAGGATGACATATAACGTTAACTAATGACAATAATTAGACATGTAATAAGGTTATTATAGGTACCAGTGATTAGGTATGATAGGTAAATATATAACATTCTCCCCAGGTTTATTTTTGAACATAATCTTCAAGGTATTTTGGTAGTTTTCTAATACGAGGCTGAGGAAAACGACAATCTTCTAGTGGAACTTGATCATTGTTTTCTTGGTTGTTTAAATTAGTACTCTCTAAACTTGATTCTGATGTGGCTTCCTCATCTAAATTAAGGTTCGGTTGAATTTCGTTATGATTTTTCTCACATTGTTCTAATTCAGTAGAAAGAGCTTCATCATTTTGATGCTGTTCTAGTAAAAGAGCCTTATCTCCACATGGAGCTAGATGCTTTAAAGAGACGTTGGCCTCTCGACCATCTGAGTGACGAATTAAAGCATATTCTGGATTAGCTTGAATTAAATCTACTTCTTCAACTGCAGGATCATATTTTGACATTCTGACATGTTTTTTAATGAAAATCTTTCCTGGAGTTGTTAGCCAAGACGGTATAGCTGTACCATTAGTAGATTTTCTTGCATGATTAAACATTCGCTCGTGAGGAGTACAATTAGTAGCTGTACACAAAAGCGATCGAATTGAATGTAGTGCTTCTTCTAACAATTTTTCCCAATCGTGAGTTTTTAAGTTTCTTGTTCGCAAAGCTAGAGAAACAGTTTTCCAAATAATCCCGTTGTATCGTTCAGTTTGCCCATTACCTTGTGGATTATAAGGGGTGGATCTGCTTGTAGCTATTCCTCTTGAATGAAGAAATGATTTTAGTTCGTTCGACATAAATGATGGCCCTTGATCAGAATGTACATAAGCAGGCATTCCAAATATAGAAAATAATTTGCTAAGACATTCTATAACTGTCGCTGACGTCATGTCAGGACATGGATAAGCAAATGGAAAACGAGAGTATTCATCAATAATGGTGAGAATATATTTATTTTTAGTAGAAGAAGGAAGGGGGCCTTTAAAATCTAGACTTATTCTTTCAAAAACCGAAGTAGCTTTGATGAGAGTTCCAGTATTTTTAATAAACCTTGGTTTAAGCTCTGCACAAATTGGACAAGAGGCCGTCATGGCTCGGACATTTTCTACAGAATAGGGCATATTTCGAGATCTGATCCAGTGTACCATTCTTGTAACTCCGGGATGACATAACGCTTGATGCAAATCAAATAATGTTTTCTCTCTGTTTGAGCCACAAACTCGAGATAAGGTGTCAGCTACTACGTTATCACTTCCAGCCCGGTATATTATATCGTAACTATAACAAGAGAGTTCAAGTCGCCATCTTAGGATCTTTTCATTCTTAATTTTGCTACAGTGCCGCATATTAAACATAAATGAAACTGATTTCTGATCTGTGATGAGGTTAAAATGTCGACCGATTAAATAGTGACGCCATTTTTTAAGAGCCTCGACTATGGCATATGCTTCTTTTTCTACTGAAGAATGGCCACGTTCACTTTTCGACAACGTTCTTGAGAAGAAAGCCACTGGTCGACCCGCCTGACTTAGAGATGCTGCAACGGAATGTTCAGAGGCATCGGTTTCAACAACAAAAGGTATTCCATCTTCGACTGAGGTAATAGCAGATTTCGCAATATCTGTTTTTAGTGTCTGAAAATCGTTAGCTTCTGTACTAGACATCGGAAAATCCTTGCAGGAGACTAATCTATGTATTTTTTCTGAAAAGCGTGGTATCCATTTTGAATAATGAGCAAACATTCCAACGGCCCTTTTCAGCGATGACGAGTCTGTTGGCAATGGAAGCTTTAGCAGAGGTTCAAGTCTGGATGGATCATGTTTAAGGGTTTTATTTTGAATCAAATATCCCAGGAGTTTAATCGATTTTAAACGATATAAACTTTTCTTTTCATTTATAGTAAAGTTGTATTTTTTTATTACGTATAAAAATTGCTTTAGGTTTTCATCATGTTCTGATAGAGTTGATCCACAGACTGTTATGTCATCTAAGTATGCATATACCCCCTTTAGATCTTCAGGTTTTATTATATTATCTATAACACGTTGAAAACTGGCCACTCCATTCGTAACTCCAAAAGGGATCCTGCGAAACTGATACAAATTTCCATCTGCCTCAAATGCCGTATACATCTTCTCGTCTTCACGTATGGGGACCTGGTGATAAGCACTTTGGAGATCTACAGTACTAAAAATGTTATATTTCGCAACAGCACGAGCTATGTTTTCGATATTAGGAAGTGGGTAGGCATCCAGATAGGTGAATCTATTTATCGTTTGGGAGTAGTCTATCACCATTCTTTTCTTATGAGTTTCGCTTTTTGTTATTAGAACTTGAGCTCGCCAAGGAGAATTACTCTCTTCAATAATGCCATTAGCCAGAAGGTTTCCGATTTCATTTGAAATAAAATTAGCATCTTCAGTGGAAAAATGCCGAGACTTCGTCGTTATTGGCCTACAGTCGGTTGACATATTTGAAAATAAACTAGGTGGCTCTATATTTAAACAAGCTAAGCTACAAATCGTTGAAAGCGGACATATTGACAAAGATGATTTCCTTCCTCCAAAAGTTACTTCAAGAGATGAATGCTGCTTCAGTATATTATGACCGATTATAACATCAGCACACAAGTCTGGTAGGACTATTATTCGCTGATTTATATATTGATGACCCAATATTTCCAAATCTACTGTGCAATGTCCAGATATTGGTGATTGTAAACTTGTTGAAGCCATTAATATAAACCCAGTACTATGAAATACAGGAATAGCAGCATTAGAGAGAAAACGTTTGTTAATATACGTTTCTGAGCTGCCTGTATCAACTAAAGCATCAGCAACAATGTCGTTTACTTTAACTTTAATAAGGCACTTGATTAGACTTTCTGGAGCAGCTGCTAGTACTTTAGATTCAGGTAATATTGAGGCTGAAGAAGCTTTAACCTTTCTTTTACTTTGACATACCTTAGAAAAATGTCCACGTTTTCCGCCTTCGTTACAGGTAGAGTCTCTAGCAGGACACGAGCTTCGTAGATGTCGTTTATTATTTCCGCAAAAATAACATTTATATTCTCTGGTTGATGCCGAAGAAGAGATGTTTTCGTGATGTTCGTCATGCTTTTCTGAAAACACTGAATTTGCATAAATTAATGATGATGTATAAGCTTCTGAATGCTTCTGTGCAGATTCTAATGCCTGGGCTTGATTTTTAGCGTCTTGAAGTTTTAATGTCTCATTTTCAAGTAAACGCTGTCGAATTTTAACAGATGTTAATCCACTAATAAAAGCATCTCTAATATAATCATCTCGATTTTCATCAGCTGTTACTGCTTTAAAATTGCAGTCCTTACTAAGTCGCGTTAGGGCTTGTAAATATTGATTAACTGTCTCATCTGGCTGTTGCTTTCTTGAGGTAAGACAATGTCTGGAAAATATCTCATTTTTAGGTTTAATAAAGATGGAATCTAAAATTTTTATAGCATCTGGATAACTTCTACATTCAGCCATGTATTGGTAGTTTGTATGACTTATATAGTTTACTAGTAGTTTTAATTTATCATCATTTTCTAACTTCTCAATGGATGATACAAAGTTACTAAAAGTTGTTTTCCAGTGAGTCCATTCTTGAGCTGCATTGGAGGAATTAGGGTCAGTATCGAATCTTTCGGGTCTTAGGAGTTTGTCCATCTTGCTTATTAAATTGAAATAAGACAAAACCTTCAGAAATAGGCTTTAATAAGCAAAACTGAGGATGACATACAACGTTAACTAATGACAATAATTAGACATGTAATAAGGTTATTATAGGTACCAGTGATTAGGTATGATAGGTAAATATATAACAATAGTTTGGTCCTGTTTATTACAAAAATGCGTTTAAAAACATTATCTTTTAAGAAAATTTAAAGAAAAACAAAAATTAATTATTAATAGAATACTTAGCTGTCTTATTCTGACACTTGTCAGTTTAAACTTTTGATTGTCAATTTAAAACGGTTTAGCGTACGAGAATTAGGGTGTTATGGTTTCAGCCGCTTCGGCTTTACGATAATTATTTAAAATTGCCATAAATAAATTTTTTGTGTGATATTCGTATTCGAAACCGTCTTTGGTTCTAAATAATGTAAATAAGTAATAGGAAAATATTTTAATTTCGGTAAAAATTGGTGCAACATCTTGTGCTGTCACTGTAAGGTATGAATTTGGTTTTTTTGTAGTAAATTGCAAGGGGACTATTTTAATAAAAAAATACCCATAATGATAAATATTTTAATTACAAATAACTAACTACATATATTACAAAATAAACTATTATTGTACTTATAATGGTATTCATTAAAATTTATAATCTATACATCCATACTCTCTCTCTTTCTCACCTCACCATGGCACAAACAAATAATAAGGTCATACTATGACAATGTATAAAAAAAATTCAACACGGGCGAAGCCGCGGGGGAACATGCTGGTCTACCTATCTTTCTACTTTTGCACTAGGCATCAGGATTTTAGATCTTATTTAGGAAACTTGGGACTTACTACAACTGTAAAAAAATCAACTAAGTGATGAAGACTGAACAAAAATATCATTAAATTTACTGATTTTTCCATATAATTAATTTATTTTTGTTGATTTTCCTAAAGTTCTCGTTTATTCTTTTTAAAGTATAATAAATTCTTACTCTTAAGTAAAGGCTTATTACAAAATTAGTAGGAAAATATTTACAGGGTCGGTTTCGTTATTAGAGCCTCAAAACGCTCTTGAAATATAGTTTCAATCTTACAAACTAATTTAACAAAATCGTCATTGGGCATTTTTAAATTACCAAATGTATCCTTATTAGAATTTTCGTATGCTTTGAGAAAACAGTATACTGACGAATCATCCAACTCTTTGTGGTCTTTGCTATATTGTAGACAAGTTGTACAGGAATGGACCTTGAGGCCTTTATTTAAAAGGTAACCACATACATATCGGACAAAATTTTTTTGTAGAGTTTCATCTTTAATAATCCGCGGTAATAATCTTTTCATCGGTAATTTGTTGTGTAATAGGTTCCTCCGCAGGTAAAGTTTGGTCTTTACAATCTTGTAGTTCTAACAACATGTGATCTAAATCTGCCTCACAGTTTTCTGTACCTGAGTGAAATAGGTTTACACATTGTAATTTTCTGAATGTTCTGTGAAATTGTATAGCAGTTGGATTTACGCAGTTACCATTTTGCCTTCTGATTTTTCCGAAATGGTTTTCAAGGCAATCCTGGTTAAGTTTTCTAGTAAATAGATAATCAAACTTGGCAGTAGTGTGTAAATAATGAAATAAGTTAATAGTGCTATTTATGGTTATTTTAAGGCATTTAATAGATTTAATTGTCTGTGTAATATTTTTATGGTTTTTGTTTCTTACTTCAAGTTTTTCTAAGAAATTTAAACAATCTTTTAATAATTCCATTTGATGTGGTTCCCCCTTAAACGCGGCATTGTACTTTTTTTGAGATGAAGTTTGCGATGAGTTCATAATATCAAACAGTTTGTCTATTCTTTCGACAAATTCCGCAGTTTGTGTAGCTTCTGCAGGAAGATAGCCAAATCTTATATAACAAGTCATTCCTACGTATACTGAATGGCTAAATACTTGGGTCGCAAGCTTCACCTTCATTTTTTTAAAATTAGAAGGGTTTATATGAGATTCTGTTAGCTTATGTGCTGCCCTAACAGGGAATTTTTTATCGTGATCATAAAAAGCTTTAATATATTGCCACGTCAATTAGTCAATGTAGAAATCATATTTTATCAACATATTTCTTAGGGCTTTGATAATATGAGGAATATCGAATACATAAAATATATAAGAATTGTTTAGATAAAAGCCGGTATTTTCTGGTGAAATGTTTAACAAATTTGATACTTTCATATTATTAGATCCCATATCAGATGTTACTGTGCAAGCTTTGAGACCAACAAACTCTATTTTTTGTAGTGCTTCTGCCAAAATTTGTTTTAAAAATGCTGCTGGACAAGAAGTATGACAAAGGAAATAAGCAAAAGGTTGCTTCCATTTAGAATAAAGTCCCCTTAACATAAGTACACTTGCGGTCAAAGTTGGCTTGAAAACCATTTCTCCTTGGTCATTAGTTGCCAACCCAATTACATGGTCTTGTGAGCGATCGTAAAACAAATTTGCTTTAATACTCATTTCATCAAAACACAATACACAATATCTATTCTGCTCCTCAAAACCATCTACCTTTTTTTTTTAACATATTATAAAATTGAATATTATCTAGTCCTGGCCTTATCCGTACTGCACGTATTTTAGCGAGCAAAGTATGTGGACTTGGAAGACAAAACTGTTTAGTCAGATACTGTTTATAAACTTTAGGACCGGCGAAATATATGGACATACATTTATTTTTAAAGTCTTTGGTATAACGTCGACCTTTTGGTTTTTTTTGTCCTTGTGAAAGTTGGATGTTAATAAAGCTAGCAGTATCAGCCGAATTGCAAAATTTAGGTGATGCAGCTTGATATTGCTGTAACGTTATATTATCTTCCAAACCATTTACCTGGTTTTCAAGCACTTGAACCCGCTTACGCAAACACTGGTTTTCTACAGTTAATGCTTTGATGGATTCCCTGTATTTTCTTTTTCTTGGCGTATTATACGTTAAACTACCTGTTGTCTGGGTACTTGTTGGAGACATCAAAGGAGAAATGTTTTCACTGTTAACATCGTGCTCATCTGAGTCGGCTTGTTCAGCTGGAATCAAAATTGTGAGGTTACGGGAATGAAGTTCACTGGCAACATCATCTTGTGGCATAGCTGAGACCACAGTTGAGTCTCCAAGGCAACTGTTTTCATTATTATTATGATTTTCATTACCCTTTTGGACTTGTGATGTAGCTGGGACTATAATTTTGTTTTCAATAATACGTATTTTAGCGGGGATTAACAAGGGCCGGCAGTATGTGTGGTCACCTGCATCTTTTGAGCTACCTTCTAGAGACGGGAACAAAGTAGGAATTGCGTTTGCACACAAACGCTTACGCAGATGATTCGTGAACATTCTTTGTTCAAAATGATCTCCACAGAGCCTCTGGCTTAGATACAAACTGTCTACTTTTTCCAGTAAGTCTTCTCTATTGGCTTTCATGGCCCACACCCTAGACCTGAAGCAAAATATATAATCTGTTACAAACCGACAATGGCAGGTAAAAAAAAATTTAAAAATTAAAAAATTATTTTCACCAACCTAGATTGGTACTTATTGGACATTATTACGTTTCTCATTAGACTCATTTGCCACTTTTATGGCCCATATTTTATTAAGTAATTATCAGGTATAATGCCAAAATCCTGTCGTCATTACGATGGCGCCTTTCCTCAAATACTTTCTCTTTTGTCCATAAATGGAATTTTAACGGCTTATTTTTAAATATGTATTTACGTATCGTATCGACAAAGAAGCCACCACAATATTTGAAGTTAAAAACTATTTGTACCATTGACAAGTAATAAACAATGACCACATAATTTTATATAATTTATCCGCTTATTATACCCAAATATTTTGTCTTCACTTACATGAGCAATGTTACAATCAGTTAAAAATGTTTTTGCAGCACCTCGTATATTGTTTTTTTACACTACATATTATTTTTCTGTACCCATCCTCTTATTATTTAAATATAAGCATACGCTGTCCCTATGGAGAAGATGATGCAAAATAAACTTCGAAAATGGTCTTTGATGCACTAAGCTTTTAGCTGTTAAAATTCTGTATTTCTTGCACCTATAATCGTGGCAGTTTTTTTAAAGGTTTTTTTGAATCAATTTTATCATACTCCCAAATATCACGTGCACAGTTACAAGAAAATTGCCAACAACTTTTTTTTTGTATTCGCTGTATATTTCTTTCATCCAGTAATGTAGACGTACACGTACCTTTTTTTTCTTAATTTTCCATAGCAAACATCCGAATATAAACGACGCATTAAAAAAAAAGTGATTATAACTTTTTTTTTGTGAACCCTGTACACTTTTTTTACATACCACTTTTTTACACCCATCAATGTACACATTTATACCAAATATCTTTTTCTTAATTTTTCATAGCAAAAATTAGGCATCACAAAAACCATTTCACAAAGTGGTGTTAACAGGTACGGGTCCCACGGCGCAGCCGCCCCATATCAATTTTATATAAATATTCATATAATAAAGCATATTATGCTCGGTAAATAATATAAGCACAAGTACGTTAAAACATTTTTTCGTACTTACCTATTACATTGTTTAGGAAATCTAAAAAAGCTTTTCTTGCTGTTGTAACCTTTATTTATACAAGTTCTAACAGCACAAACGTGCCCCCCTTGACTCATTTTAAAATGAACTAAAGTCACTAAACACTTTTTCTACAATAATCACACAAATATTTTTACGCACGCCGATGCTAGGCTATCGAGACAAATACGGAATACTGCTACCGTCTACGCTGCCCATGATGTGATTTCGCCAGGTGGGCGGAGCTAACTTTACATGCGCGAAGATCGGCGCTAACTGTTCCCGCCAACAGAGATTTCCAGCTGATTGTTATATTAAGCTGTGGTATTACTCCGGCTATGGTTAGAAGAGTATTGAAAAAATTTTGCGATAGAACAATTACCTGTATTGACAGAGAAGGCGGATATGTTAAGGCGTTTGTGAATTGAGGAAGTTAATATTGTTCGTTAAAATTATTACAACAAAATGAATTATTATGGTATTATTCATTTAAATGTATCGCTAAAATGTTACAAGACAGGCATTAAGTAATTGAAAAGTTATCAAGTGTTCAAAAAAAAATAAGAGATTACTCTTTATTATTAATTATTGATAGAATTTCGGAAATTTTTTTAAAAATGTTTAATTTGTAGTATGTAAACTTTTAATTACAATTAATTATAAGTGTGGAAAGAGTAAAAAATAAGTTGAGGTAGATGGATCTGATTACATTGTACTTGAACGAATTTTTATTTTAATGGTGTATTAATTAAATTTTTAGAAATAAATTTTGTTTTGTTAGAATTTACTTATTATTTTCTGAACGACACGGAAAGATTATCATGTTTTTAATAAATAAAAAAGATAAACGTTCTGTATCGGTAATTTGAGAAATTTTGTAAAAATAAAAAAAAATCTTAAGTCGAAAGATGTAATTTCATATTAAAATATAGTTTTTTATTCCGAACAACTTTTTATAATTACAGTTTTCGATATCGTCAAAAATAAAGGTACTTTACTCTTGAGCAAAATTCATATTTTTTTACACCCGTCGTATACACTTGGAAAAATTTAATATCTGATGATCGCATTTTAGGTTTTGGACCATGCAGAACTTTTTATGAAGAATAACTTTTTTTCGTAAAATTAATAATAAAAAAGTTTCCCATATATAGCCAACTTAAGTAGACACACTGTATATAGGGTGGCCGTTTGGTGTGGCAAAGTAGAATAGCTCCGTCTGTATTTATAATACACAAAAAATGGTAATATAAAAGTTGAAGGACGGTAAGTAAATTATAACGTAAAATTATTTTTGACTCTATTGGCTCAACAAACAGAAACAAGAAATTTTTTTTTTGCACTTTTAAATTCCTCTCGGTATTCCGCGTATCGTGGCAAACATAGTTTTTAATTATTTTGCAATGTTGCCAGGTTATTTAAAAATATTCTTTTTTGGAAGAAAAAACTTGGCACCTTAAAATTTGAAATATAATTCAATTAACTCAAGACAATCGAAAAATTTTCGAGGGTATCAAAGATAAAGACTAAAACACCCTCAGAACATTCCATATTGTGTACAGGGTGTGCTCTACAAACGTGTCAACTTTCACATTTTAAAATTAATTTACTGTTTTTTTTCAAATGGATTACCCTGTATTAATGTTTTATCTTGTAGATTTGCTTGCCCTCTACAACTTTTGTTAAAAGGTACATTACTTACTTTTGCTCATTTTGGCGTAATATTTTTTTTAATAATAAGTCTGAGAAAAATGTTTTTTTTTTTTTTTTTAAATTTAATCGGAATTTAATTTTTATGGAAGGTAGCTTCGTCGCAAAAAAAAAAACTAAATGCGCAAAATTATGCTGCTCCCTTATTTTATTTTGCGCCCATGCACAATATTCCAGATCCCTACCATAGTCCTCATCATTAAGCTCTTGCAGCAACTGGACGTGGTAAGGATATAATTTGTTTGAGTTCATTATTTTTTGATCCGCCGTTCGTCCAATGTCCAGTTGTTGTGCAAGAGGACGCCGCCCAAAATGAGGATTCTTAGTAATACTTAACAGAACGTTGAATTCATTTTCTTCGGTGCATACCCGTTTTCTTTGGTCATTCTTTTATAAGCCACACTTCCTGTTGTTTCAACTCTCTCCATTAGCTTTTCGAATGTCTTTTTATCAGGGTGTCTTCGCTGTGGGTATGTATCGCTCTTCGTAAATTCTTGTAGCTAATAAAACACTTTTATCACTAGCACCCAAAACATAAATCATATCGATCATTTCTACATTTGAATACTTAATTCATTTTTGTCACAATATAAATTTAACTTGATAGAAAGTAAGAAATAAAATGACAATGACATCCTAATAAAATTTTACTATTACTTTTGCAATTATTTGCTTTTGTCGGTCATGGCTAACCATAAAATAAAATTTAAAAAGAAACCTTTTCTAAGACTTTTTATTAAAAAAAAGTATTACGCCAAAATAAGCAAGAATAACTAATGTACCTTCTAACAAAAGTTGTAGAGGGCAAAAAACTCTAGAAGATAAAATATTAAAATAAATTTGAAAAAAAAAGAGTAAATTAATTTTAAAATGTGAAAAGTTGACGTTTGTAGAGTACACCCTGTACAAAATATAGAATGTTCTGAGGGTGTTAAGTCTTAAATTAGTCTTTATCTTTGATACCCTCGAGAACGTTTCGAATGTCTTGAGTTAATTCAATTTTTAAGGTGTCAAGTTTTTTCTTCCAAAAAAGAATATTTTTAAGTAACTTGGCAACATTGCAAAATAATTAAAAATTATCTTTGCCACGATACGCGAAATATCGAGGGGAATTTAATAGTGCAAAATATACAGGGTGTTCTATTTCAAAAAAAAATTGTTCCTCCGTCTTGAGCCACCCTATAGGGTCAAAATTAATTTTACGTTATAACTGACCTATTGTCCTTCAACTTTAATATTAACTTTTTTGTGTATTATAAATACAAGCGGAGCTATTCTAATTTGCCACACTAAAAGGCCACTCTGTATGGTTTTATTTAAAACTAAAAATAGTTAATAGGAAATATTTAGTTAAAAATAATAAAACTTTGCGATTTAAAAATACATGCATATCAAAAAGGCTTTAAAAAAAAGTATTTTTCGCCCTGAGCGTAAAAGCTTTCGGTGATTTGCAAATGCTTCGCTTTAAATTCAATCTTTGTATATCTATTGGAGCGAAAGGTCTTTGGAGCACTAAAATGCCCTGTATTGTTCCTTTTTGCTTGTATTTCTACGCTCTAAAAATAAAACCTTTTGATTTACAGTCGGCATAAATAATTAATTATGGACTCAAAGGGAAATTGCTATTCGAACTGAAATAAACAACTCGTAACTGGTTGAACGATTTTTTATTCAAGTTTTGTGAGTAAGGTAAAATGTCTTGATTACTATCTATATCATTATTACTATAAATTGAATTATATACAGGGTGTCTCAAAAGTAATGGGATGCAGTACAACAGCAGACTTCTTAAGGCGAAATAATGCGATTTATTCAAACTTGCCTTATCCCAAAATTGATAACAACCAAGATACGGGGTGTAAAAGTTTTAATTTTGTTTTCGTTTTCTTGTGATTATTTCTTAACGAAACGACATAGCAGCACAAAATTAAGGCTTTTGGAGTTTCTTGAGGTGAGGAATTCAAAATTATCCATAGCTTTTGTGTAAGCAGTAGAGGGCGCTATCTACGTCATGCCCCACTCATTTTAGCTGGCATAACTTTGTTTAGGCTTCTTATATCGATCCGACTAATAAAAAAATAAGTTACTTTACTTCTTACTTCAAAAACGTATAACTTATTGAAGTCGCTAGGAGCAACCATTTTCGAGATAATGGCATTTCATATGTCCAATTAAATTAAGAACGTGGTCCAAAAGCAACGGAAAATCGAGCAACGGTGAATTTCTGACTTAAAATTATTGTAAATCAGCTACATTTGCTAGGTGTCAAAGTTAATGTAGATACTTAAGGTTGACTATTTTTTTCTAATAAACACGCTTTTTCATATACGGAATTACTAATTTTATTCTAATCAAAAATTTTATTTAATACTTAGTTTAAAAACATTTAAAAGTAACAAAATAGTTAGAAATAGAAATGGCAACGCCGTGATAGCAATTGTTCAAAATGGCCACCAAAACCTGAACTAACCTGGTCTCCTAACTATTTTTAATTCAAGTCAATTCTTTATTTATGGTAATATTGCATACAGCAATTCACATACGTCACAACTTAAAATATTTGAAGTTTCTAAAATTTAAAAATCTACAAATGTATACTAAATATACTACACAATACTTCATAATAAAAGCAAATTTTAAAAATTCATTGACGCCGTAGAAAGCATTTTCAGCGAGGAAACCACGAGTATTTTCGGTAAAATTTTTAATATAGGAGATCTTTTATCTCTTCTGGCAATTTGTTAAAGCACTTTCCGGCCCAGTATCCAGGCCCGCCCTGACACCTTTTTGACGCCAAAAGTCTGGCATAATGTCGCCTCTATTTCGTGTCACATATTGATGAATATTTTAGTCAGTTGTGTAGAGATGCCGGTTAGATTTTATGTATAACAGATTTTGCATGATAAAGAAGGGCGAGTATACCCAGATTCACGAAGGAATGCCTACAATCCTTCCCAAATCGCAAACTTGCCAAAATTCGAATGGCTGTCCTCTGCAAACCGAAAAGATGGCCAGCGCCAGAACAATTACCTCAGACAAGGGCGACATACGAGAAATGGAAATGGAATGTGACGAAACAAGCTATTTTCAGCACCCGTAGGGAAACTTTGCCAGCTAGAAAAACCGACCTGACAGTTTCGATCCTTTCGATCCGACCAAGCAAATATGGGTATGCCATAGGAGTCGTCGGTCCACATGCACTCCCCGGAATTTAGTGCACCAAATTTCGGGTCCATTTGGTCCATGTTTCTCATCGAAAATACCATCCAAATTATTTCATCCGTATTTGGCAATAGTTCATTATTATCTATTAAGGCCGCTTCCTGCCCAGCCACAGATCGCTCTATTGAGTCCTCCAGAGTGTCCGCATTGACACACACTATTGTGTCATCGGCGAGAAGCATGCATTTTGACCCTGTATCAGCTGTTTAAAGATCATTAATATATAATAATTGTCACAAGAGAAATAATTGTTAAAAATAGTATTCCATACTTCTATATTCAAGTAAAATAGTTCATTGCACCTTTTGAATAAAATAAAGTCATTTACCCTGTAAATTAAATCCGGTAGTCGATTTATTAAATAAACTTGAAAATAAAATCTATGGAGTATTATCTCACCTAAGCGTAATTAATAATTTGAAAAACATGCGAATGATGCCGACTCATCAATTCAGCGGAAGTCCATATTGTCACGCCCTCTGTTTGGGGTGCGACTAGGGGCGTGAACCTAGGATCGAAAAGATAAATTAAGATTTAAAAAACAGACAACTAATTTATTCTATGTGCAAAATCATGTGTCTTTCATTTTATAATAATGTAATAATTCTTGAATCGAATTCACACAGAATTCGTATCCATATAACATTACAATAGTTCATCAGATGCTTACGGTTACAAATAATTATCGGGGGCTAAATATTAATTTGTACTTACATTGAAATAACTATTTTCTTGCCCTTCATAGCACACCGTGTATCACAAAAAAAATTCTTGTTACCCCGTCAACCGAACTCGTCACTCTCGCGACGTCGAATTCCTTTCTTCCTTTTCCGAAAAACTGACTCGACTTCAAGCGTCGGTCAAGTACTTCAATTTCCGCTGACTTGATGAGTCGGCATTATTCGCATGTTTTTCAAATTATTGATTTTGCTTAGGTGAGATATAATACTCCATAGATTCTATTTTCAAGTTTGTTTATTAAATCGACTACTGGATTTAATTTACAGGGTAAATGACTATATTTTATTCAAAAGGTGCAATGACCTATTTTACTTGAATATAGAAGTATGAAATACTATTTTTTAATTATTTCTCTTGTGACAATACCATAAATAATATTGGGCACAGGACAGGACCTTGTGGCACCCCAGCAGTAATCTTACTTCGCGCCGATGTCAGCCCAGAGTAAAGGAAAGAACTCATAAACTTAAGGCTGTTTTATTAAAATTTGTATGTTTTTAATTTTCTTAAAAGAATCTCGTGTCAAGTCAAAGGCCTTGCTTAATCGGGAAATAATACTGCGCTGTTTTGAAATTTATTATATGCTTTTAAGGTAATATGTGTAACTTACTCCGCTGCTGAACAGATTATTACTTTCAAGGAAATATAAAATTTGTTTTGCATACATTTCTCAACTATTTTTGATAGTATTGGAAACAGGGATATTGGGCGGTAGTCCTTAAACCGTTCCAGATCACCCTTTTTAAATACAGGAACAACGAGTGCTGCCTTCAGTATTGATATTTTTCTTAAGACATTATATGATGGGCCCAGTCAAAGGTATCAAAATTAGGTTTTTGTCACTTTTCATAATTTTAATATTGAAACTCAGAAAATCTCGACTGTTTTTGTTTTTCAAATCGTTAATGCATTCTCTTCCCCATAAAGGGATGTCACTTCAGAAAAAAAATTGCTTCGAAATTCATATATTTTTTAAATTAGCTAGCGGGTCTTCACCCTTCTTAGGAATATCTTTAAGAAGGCAATATTCAAAAAATAGTTATTAAAGGTGTTAAATCGTTATGCTGAATTTCATTTTTGTTTTTCCCTTATATTCATTTATAGTCTGCCACATTATTCGGCTAGAATTCCCTGATGCCCTAGTGCGATTGTCGTTTGCTTGAAATTTGTATACATTTTTATATTGTTCTTTAAAGTCAGTTAGGTTATACTGTTTACTAAGTAGTCTTTTGAATGAAGTAAACAGTCGTTTTTACTTTTAAAAATTTTAAGAGAAAGAAGTGACAGACGACTTCCTTTGATATGATCATTCCTCTAATTCTAGAATAGATGATGTGTTGACTGGTAACAGTCGATATGTCACTTTTGCATGTTGCAATTGATCCTTGAGTATATCTATCTGTTTCAATCTCCAAATCCAGACTAGATAAATAAGTAGTTTGGTTTATTTGTAGCTAATTTACCTTTTTGAATAGTGAGTTTTACTTGTTCAGTATAATTTTTATAATTAATAAAAAAATATAATAGATATGTTATAAATTTATATTTAGTGGCGTTAGAGAGTATTGTAAAAGCACTAATTACGAACCAATTTAGCTTTAGCCACAAATCCAAATCATTCCTGATTTTCTAGTTAATTGCGCACGTGCCAGCACTTTAAAACACGCAAAGCCCTCTTCTTATAATGTGTGTCAGTAGGTATGACATTTCGGTTGCTTATTAGGCCAATCAATTCAATTGAACAGTAATTAGTTTATATATAGTGCTAACCTAAAAACAGACATAAAAAGCCTAAACCATTGTAAGTATTATTAATAAGTATACATAATGTTTTGAATTGATAATATTTTGTATGTTCTAGCTAGTATATACAGGGTGGCAAATCGAAAACGAAACAGAGTCATTTACTGGCAGCTCAGTTCTTTTTTGGAAAAACGGCTCCGACCCGTCGATTTTGTTTTCGAGCGGGACACAAAATTGGCAAAAGATCATGTTAACACGTGCAGCCCCCTGGGCGGGAGTGGCACCACCACTAAAACCTTAAATGGAAAGGAGGGTCGAGTGATACCTTATTTTAAAGGTCCTGCAATTCCCTTTATAATAATGTAAAATTCATGTACTTCAGTTCAGTAGTTTTGGAGATTTATTGATTTAAAGCTTAAATAAAACTCTAATACATCATCATTAGTGGAGATCAATACACTTGGCAGCAAAGTAGTGTAAAAATGAAAAATGAACTGACCCGTCAGCCAAGTAAATGTTGGAAATGACTTATATGACTCTCCATGCAGTAATAAAGATTTTGCTCAAAACGTTGCCGCACATTTTGCAATATTTGAGGAGTAATTTGAAGGCACTCATTCACAATAAAATTCTTTGTCGCAAATCTTCTAACGATGTTGACTGAGTAGCATAGATTTTGCTTTTTAAGTGACCCACAGAAAGAAATCCAAAGGTGATAAATCTGGCGATCTTGGGGGCCATTCAATGGCATTTCTTCTACCAATCCATCGACCTGAAAACGTCTGATCTAAATATTGTTGAACACGTAATGCGTAATGTGGTGAGGCACCATCCTGTTGGAACGTCAACCTATTCAAAATGTACCGCCGCTCATTCTGATTTTCAATTATGGCTGTTAATGCAGGATCTATGGCGTATTGCAGTAATTCCAAATACATTTCACCGGTCAAATTTCCAAGTAAGAAAAAAGGACCAACTAAATGATCGCCAAAAATACCAGCCCAAACATTTAACTTTTGTGGCTGCTCTGTGTGTACTTCACGATAAATTCTGGGATTAGAATCGGACCAATATCGGCAGTTATGACGATTTACTACGCCATTTAAGAAAAGGGAACATTCGTCGGAAAAGCAAGTGTTAAATAGAAAATTTCATCGTTTATAATTCGTTCACTCATAATAATATCTTCACAAAATTGTAATCGCCGATCAAAATCGTCTTCATTAAGTTCTTGTACAAGGTGAATTTTATACGGATGAAAACTATGGGTCTTTAGAATCCGTTGGATACTACGTCGACTAACACCACACACAGTATCCAATTTGCGGGTACTTAACGTAGGATCTACATAAACTTGCCCTAAAACCCCCACTTCCATTGCTTCGTTCCTTATGGGATTTTCAATGTTCCGTTTTTTATTGGCGACTGATCCAGTTTCCCGAAATTTAGCTACAAGTTCTAGAACATATTTTCGATGCACGTTACTGTTCTCATATCGCTCATTAAATATTTGTGCTGTTCGATAATTTCAACCCTTTCTGCCGTGGAATATACCATGGTTAATTTATGGATAAAGCGTTAAAAGGTATTTTAACAACAAAGTTGGTCGAATTGATCGCAAACTATGTACTAAATTCCTATTTAAAATAAGTACGAGACATTCCCTTCTTATCTTTCTTCAAGAAACAACTTTTTTTGCCACAAAAGACGCTCCAATCGCTATTTTTAACACCAAAATGATAAACAAACCATGGGCGTAGTGAAGAAAAGAATTTAATATTAAGTAAATGCTTTTACTCAAATTTCTTCTGAAAGTAGTACAAACTAATCTGATGTACCTATTAAAGTCCACTTTAAGCTTTAAATCAATAAATCTCCAAAACTACTGAACTGAAGTGCATGAATTTTACATCATTATAAAGGGAATTGAAGGACCTTTAAAATAAGGCATCACTCGACCCCCATTTTCATTTAAGATTTTACGGGTGGTACCACCCCCGCCCAGGGGGCTGCACGTGTTAACGTGATTTTTTGCCAAATATCGCCAAAATCGACGGGTCTAAGCGTTTTTCCAAAAAAGAACTGAGCTGCCAGTAAATGTCTCTGTTTCGTTTTCGATGTGCCACCCTGTATTTTGGCACATGGTTTTGGAATGTTTTCCAGACAAAAGTATTAACCTACCCTAATACTTAAAAAAAAAACACGCACTGTACAGGGTGTCTTACTAAGGTCGGCAAGGTACGATATTATGGAAGCCATAAACCTTGCGGCTTCGGGAACAAAATTTTATTGACTGGTGTTGCTCATGTTTCCAGAATGACCGCTAGGGGGCACAGTTACTAGGATATATCTAAAATGTCTGATGATGAATGATACGTTAGTGTAACCTTTTAATGACGGAACTAAAAAGTTATGTTTTTTACGGAAACTTGTGTCTAAGACATTTTTTGTATCTTCAAAAATATGGGTGAATGTGATGAGCGTGTGAAAAACAACTTTTTAAATGACTATATCTTCCATATGCTTTACCCAAATTTATTCAGCTTAAGCACGTTTAATAGACAATTTTATTTTTATTATAAAACCAGCTTTGGTCGTGGTTGCTAGTACATACCGCGTCTTCTAGATAGCGCTGTTTAAACAGGATTTCATTTTTTCATATTCCCTTAATAAAATTAAATGGCATGATACATTTTTTGATTACTCGGCTTATATAGCATAAAAATAGCTACATTAGATTAGACACGTATTTAGATATCTTTATGTGTTTTTGTTTTCTATTATTTTATGAAACTTTCATTAGCGCAGCAACTAACGTCCTCCCGTGATGTGTTGGATCGTTTCTTCCGTTTGACATCCGTATGCATTTGTCTGTCTGTACTGAGTCGTCTTTAATATGTATTTCACGTAGTTTCTAGTTGGTACGACCTGATATTGGAGTGCCAGTAGGAATCCCTCTGTTTCAGGGAACATCCGTCCAGAGATGAGCCAGTAGTTTGGCGAAAGACTGTCGACGTGATCCTGGGCTGCCTCGTTCAGGTGTCGTCCATGCAGAAGATTTTCCTTCCATATCTGCAGCCACTCTTCATTGGTCTTGTGGTGTTGTGGGACATTCTAATCCCTCAATCTTTGAGGAGTGGAGTGGTCTGCTTCGTAAATAGGATGGTGTAGGTCTGAAATTTGGGCTCTATTGCGGAAGTACTCCCTCAACTTGGTTATTTGTTGATCCATTATTTTTCCGTTGTCTGCCAGTCCTCTTCGGCTTTGATGTCGTGGTAGGGTGGTTCGCTCTACTGCACTTCTTGGGTGATGTTTCAGTGTTTTGGTAAGTTGCTGTTCAGTTTCGTTCTTAGGAGCCTTTTTGTTCTCTTAAAAAACTCTTCGCTTATATCTGTCTTCATCGATGCATGACTAATACGTTGAACCTGCTTCATCCCCGAGTATTTGTAGTCCTTTATTATTAATATTATTATTATTATTTCTACGCTACAAAGTTTTCATAGCCCTCACAGTTTCTGACATACAGGGTAGTTTTTTAAAATTTGTCATTTTTGACGCATCCCTGTATCTCGATTATTTGATAACTTATCAATAAGGTAAAAATGGGCTGTTATAGAGTTTCTTATGCAGAATTCAGTGGCATAGTTAGGGGTAGCAGTTAGTGAATACGTTGCTTCATATTTTTAGCAGTAGTAGGATGAGTTTGAAAGGCAATGTCTTTTAGCCTGTCCCATAAATAAAAATCAAGCACAGTAATATCTGGGGATCTAGGCGACTATGAAATCAAAGTTTCTCATCCGATCCAGCGGTTCGGGTAACTTTGGTTCAAAAAGTCACGAACTACCAGAAAAAAGTGTGCAAGGCAACCATTATGCTTAAACCACACGCCCCTTCTTCATACTAATGGAACCTCTTCCAATAGAGGCGGCAATTGGTTCCTTAAAAAATTCATATAAATATTGCCATTGAAATATTCATTAAAAAATTACTTGACGAACAGCAATAAATTATTTTTTTCTTGTTTAAGGCTTTCGATTTAAAATGGGACTCGTTTTCTAAAATTACTTTACGCTATTACAGTTTAGTTGTTAAATAATCTTTAAATTTTGATTGTTGCTTTTGGAAAACTTGTTTTTTCAGATTTCAAGCGAGAATAGATACAAAATCAATGCACCAAAAAACTAAGTATTTTAATAATTTGATTAAATTAGTATTGCTGATATTAAATTGATGAAAAATTATGACAACAGAATCTTAATATTAATTTTGTTTAACGGCAAACATTAAGGTAAACATTAGTTCTTTTTAAACTAAAATAGATATATGTAAATAACTCAAAAGCAAATTAAGATATCGGATCACGGTTTTGGCCAGAATGTAGCCATTTTATTGCTCTATAAGCTGGGTTATTAAAAATATATCATGCCATTTAATCTGTAAGTCAGAAACTGAGTGGTCTATGAAAATTTTGTTTGCGCTAAGGAAAGTTTCATAAAAAAATAGAAAACAAAAACAAATAAAGATATCTAATCACGTGTTTAATTTAATGTAGCTATTTTTATGCTATATAGGCTGAGTAATCAGAAAATGTATCATGCCATTTAATTTTATTAAGAAAATTTGAATGAACTAAATCTTGTTTAAACATCGCTATCTAGAAGACCCGGTATGCACTGGCGACCACGACCAAAGCCGGATTTTTAATAAGTGTTAAAGTGTCTATTGAACGAGGCAAAGCCGATTAAATTCAGGGGAAGCATATGAAAGATACAGCCTGTTAAAAAATTGTTGTTCCACAAGTTTCCCCCAGCCATATTTTTGAAGATACAAAAAAGTCTTAGGAACAAGTTTTCGTAAAAAATACCGAACTTTTTAGTTCCGTCATTAAAAGGTTACACTAACGTATCAATTATCTGATAAAACTTGACTTTTTAGATATTATATCCTAGTAACCGTGTCCCCTTGCGATCATTTTGGAAACTTTTCTCCAGCAGTTTCTTTTGGTCGATTTATGGCTTCCATAATATCGTACCTGACCTACCTTAGTAGGACAGCCTGTATAGTAGAAGGTTAAGGACCTTGTCAATCTCATTATAAAATATGTGCAAAGTTAACAGTTTAAGTATTCATGCTCATCTTTATATTCAAGTCATAAAGGCTTAACTTAATAGTGAATACTTTATGTTTAATCTGGCGGAATTTTAAAGTCAGGATTAAAGTTTTGAATAATTTGCTTAGTACGAAGTTAAACATTTGTGTTTAAACTGTTAATTTTAATTTTGTTTCACGTGTCTCGTAGCCTAGCTGTTAAGGCGGTGGTTTCAGATACATACGGACTAGTGTAGCACGGGTTCAATCCCTGGAATCAGCAAAACGATTCGACTCCGTTTGGATTTTAGGGGTTCGATATGAAGAAAATATTTGATAAATTATTGAATATCACGCCGATTTTTTCTTATTTCCATGCAAAAAGGTAGGTTTGAGAAAATGTAAATAACATAATCTATATTCACGATGATAACCTTATGTAGTATCATATTGTGGCAAACTTAAAAACCAATCCACATTACGTGTCACTTATATGAGAGGTAGCACTAAGGTGGTTTGGGTAGCGCGTCCGGCTTCGTATTTCGCTCGCTCTGGCATAGCACGTCAGTCAGCTTTGAGTAGTTTTATTTAAAACCCTCAGAATTTTAAAGAACAAAGTACAAAATGGATGACGAAACTTTATTAAAATTAATTTTATTAGAGGAAGAGGATGGAGAGCAGATGTTACTGCATCATTGTTTCCAGAAAAAGGGGCATTGTATTTACGAGTTACAAATAGGTACAAAGTTCATATAAACTAATGTCCGTGTGTATAATTAATAATAGAGTTAAATTACTTATCATCTTTCTTTATCGAGAATTCGATGTTCTTCCTAGCAGTTTTGTTGATTAAAAAGTTTTTCGTCTTTGTACAAAAAAATGTCTCGGGAGTTCAAATGTTTGTCGGTTAATTGAGAAAAACTAAAACAACCGGTCTGCACCTTACAGTGTTTATTAATAAGTATCTACATATATGTAAATAATTTTAAATATTTTTTCTTAAATTTATCAGAACTGAAATTAAATGAGATGAAGCCAATTTATCAATATGTATATACTGCACGTGCATACTAATATATATATTATACAATGTACTGTATGTCTCCTTTGAAATTCTTATTTTTTTAAATAATCAGAAATTAATGATTGCTTCATATTTTTTATTTTATTTTTATAAAATTCACATTCATATTTTAATAGCAACTGCGAGATATTTGTAGACTTCTTCTCGTCCTCTGTCTCCGAGTTTGAAATAATTTCATTTATTTCTAGGATTTTTTCAATACACCAGATGATAGTCAATTCTGCACTTTCTGTTGGCAAATCGTTATCAATAGGGGCAAATTGTTTCAAATTTACAAATGTTTCTTTAATGTTAGGAAACAGTTGTGCAAGCGGAATATTATGTTCTTCTTCGAAATCGTCAATATTATCTATATTTCACATAAATCCGGCTTTCATAAAGCATTTTTTTATTTTCACTGAGGACAAATTGCACCATTCCACCGAAACCCATATCAAGGCGCGAGTTTTGGTAATATCATTTTCGATTGCTTGAAGAGGACAACTACTGTCTTTACATGTTAAAAGATAGTGCAGGTAATAAGGTAGCTTATGTAGAGCATTTTAAAATTCTAAATAATGCCTTGGTCCAAGGGTTGGCAATGTACGGTAGTATTGAGTGGAGGAAAATTAAGTTTGACATTATCCAATGTAATTTTTGGATGAGATGTTGCATTATTCAGAAACAATGCCACTCTTCTGTTCTACTTATTCATCTTGGTATAAAATCTTTAAAGCCATGTTGTCATGATCTCTGCTGTCATCCACGCTTTTTTTTTTCGAGACCCATTGGAGAGGTAACTTATCGATATGGTGGTCCTTCCTTCTCACCTTCTATATTTGCACAAAACACAATTGTAAATCGTTATTTTGCTGTTCTTTCTCCAGTACACTTGTTATATTTAAATGTATATGTTTTTGTTGGCAATGCACGATAGTAGGGACCTGTCTCATCTTCATTAAATACGTCCCTTGAAACATAATCCTTTAAAATGGTTAATAGTCTTTCTTTCCAAGCAGTTACGTCTTCGATATTGATATCGGCTATTTCGTCATATATTTTTGTGAAGATAATATCGTGCCGATGATGGAATTTTTCAACCATTGATTGCTTGCATTATGGACACAGATGTTGGTAAGTGCTTATTTTGCTTTGTACAAAACCAGTTGAAAACAACTTGGTCCAAAGCCAGTCCTTCGCTTTTAAAAAATTTTCTTGTTTATTCACCGTCGCCACCTTCTTGAGACAAATTTCAAACTTCTACTCTACTTTGTAGCAACATAGTCACTTGGGTCTTATTTGCTTTAAATTTTTTAGCCAATTTCCTGGTACTTAGACCAGTTTTTTCACTTTTCTGAATTATTTCAATTTTTCCGCTTAAAGAGAGACATTTCCTTTTTACCGCTATCTTCAAATATTCACGTTAGTCCCAAAACACACAAAAACTGCTGAAGACAAAACTAATGTTGACAACCAATTTATCAGACTTTAAAGCAAATTAAAAGGATCCGCCTGCAATAAGGTATTCAGTGATAATTATTGACAAGTTAGGGCTGTGTACACTTTATGAACTAAGAGAGAGAAACAATCTTTTTGTGTATTAAGTGTATAATCTTCTATAAATTATTATAGAACAGAGCGCTTTCGGCCTTCATCAGTGCTTCTTTGACAGGAAACACGAACATTTGATAAAAAATCCTTTTTCTCTAAGTGGGCCATTAATACCACAATGCAAAAACTGATTACATAAGACGGTTAACACTTAAATTTGTAAACGACAAATATATGGGACGAACCACTCTTTAATATTTCAATCAATAATTAACACTTTTCTATTTTCCTTTACATTTTCGTTCCACGTGGAAACGTGGTTTCAAATTCAATTGTTTTATGTAATTCGTTCTTGCATTGTGGTGTTAATGGCCCACTTAGGGAAAATATATTTTTTATTAATGAAGTGTTCCTGTGTCCTGACAAAGAAGCACTGATGATGGCCTAAGGCCAAAAGCGCTCTGCTCTATAATAATATAATTTTTAGAAGATTACACACTAAGTGAGCACCACAATGCAAAAACTGATTACATTAAACAATTGGAGTTGAAACAACGTTTCCACGTGGAACGAAAATGAAAAGGAAAAAAGAAAAATGTTAATTATTATTGATTGAAATTTTAGGAGTGATTCGTCCTATATGTTTGCCGTTTACAAATTTACGTGTCAATTGTTTTATGTAATTAGTTATTGCATCGTGGTGTTAATGGCCCACTTAGAGAAAAATAGTTTGTATCAATGAAGTGTTCGTGTTTCCTGTCAAAGAAGTACTGATGAATGCCGAAAGCGCTCTGCTCTATAATAATTTTTAGAAGATAATACATGTAGAGTTTTTTGATTGAAAAGCACTTACGATTTGTATTTACGTGATTTATTTATAACTTTACAACGATTTTTGTTCAACGATTATACGGTATGTTAAGCGACAAGTCACCTTCCCAGAAGCCCATTACGATTGTCTCCTAAGAACACCTGATTCTCGCGTGATTGCAGATCTTCTTCCTGGTTGGTTGCCGTTTAAGTTCTTGTCGTCGTCTTCTTATTCAAGGGATGGACGTCGAATTGTAGTTCTGCCGCTTCTTGATAGATGGAGTTAGTGGACTCTATTTTTCATTTGTTTGATAATACTAGGGATGAACGGTAAGATCAAACAATACACTTCATTCGATTGTTTCTCCCTCTTAAAGAAATTAGTGTTTGTACCTATATTTCTTAAGAATTGTCGGGTTAGGATTTACTGCCCCTAATGGAGATTTCTTTATACCATTAATATTTACTAAAGATTCCGATGATGAGTGCCCGCGCTCGTTTAACAGATAGGTCGATAAAGAGGAATATAAAATAATGGCATTTCCATTTTTAAATATGGGAATTCGTAACGGGTCGTTTAACGCAGGTGGTCACTTTATAGAGGCGGTCGCAAACAGAGGTTTTATATAGCAGGATATTTTTAAATTTCTTTTATTAAAATCTAACCATTAACACGTTGAGTGCCAAAGGCCTATTGGCCAGATGGGTACGAGAATCCGATATTAACTAACATCAGGTTTGGGATGGGTAAAGCTCTGTAACCCCGATCCTTCTTTTATTTTTGTAAAAAAGCCTATTTTTGCAGAAAAAAATACTCTACGAGTTATATCGTAGTTGGTATCTGCAAACAAAATTCATTAACACGTACCAAGTACGAGATAACTCGTAGATCGTAGTTGGTTCAAAAATTATTCGGAATTTCAGGACCGTGCCGTTGGCCTCGTGGCGCGCGATGTGCAATCACGTCTCATCACGTAAGTGTTGAATTAGCAGGACGGGAGGCTATTTGTTTGCTTTTTATAAATAAGTGCGGCAACAGAATGTGCGGCACTGCGTGAAGTTTAGTTATTTTTACGTATTATTTACTTACATATGTAGAGTGCCATCATTTTTTTACTACAATGGCTAATAAAAGAAAGCTTACTGACAAGGAACTAGAAGGTTATGCCAATATGAGTGAAGAAGAGTGGAATAACCTTCTTCCTGAAGGCGGAAATTCTGATTCCGACGAATTTATTCCTTCCAAGAACTCGAGTGCTAGCGGTAAAAATGTGTTAAGCGCTTATGAAGACATCTCTATACTATCCAATTCACCAATAAATACTCCCGTACCAGTGCAGGTTGGGAACACTACCGATGATGAGTGGATAGACATAAATGAAGATCCCCCTTTATTTACATACAGCGAGGAGCCAGATTTAAAAATTGACTTGACAAACTTTGGTGTGAAAACTTTAGTGGATTTATTTTTTTCTGATAATTTTTTAAATTTGATAGTGACCCAAACAAATATATATGCCCGACTAGAGATATCTCAAAATCAAGGTCTGCAAGAAATACAACATGGCAAGACACTAATATAACAGAAATAAAAACTTTTTTAGGACTGTTATTTCACATGGGCCCTGTTTCACTTCCAACTATATCATTATACTGGAACAAAAGTATTTTTTATAATATGCCGTTTTGGCGCTCCGTTATGAGTCGAAATAGATTTCAACTCTTACTGCGTTTTTTACACTTCGCAGATAATTCGGTACCCAGCGACGACAGACTATATAAAGTGCGACCAGTTTTGACCCACTTCAATGATGTTATGAGTAACAGTTGTACGCCGCAAAAAAACATCTGTATTGATGAATCCATGATGCTATGGAAGGCTCTTTTTCCGTCAATATATACAAAACAAAAAACACAAATATGGAGTCAAATTATATAAACTATGCGAGTCCGACGGCCTGATCCAAAAAACTAAAATTTATTGTGGAAAAACGGAAATTCCAGAAGGAAATTTAGGCCATGCGACTGGGGTTGTTTTACATCTTATGGAAGACTACATAGATAAAGGGTACGTCCTACATATGGACAATTTTTATAATTCAGTAGCACTAACCGAATTGCTGACAGATAGGAAAACTTATGTTTGTAGTACACTACGCGGCAACAGGAAGGGCAACCCAAAATGCGTTATAAACCAGAAGCTGAAGAAAGGCGAACTTACTTGGAAGCGAAAAAAATCGGTCGTAGTGTGCAAATGGAAAGATAAGAGGGATGTGTTATCATTTCAAATAAACATAAAGTAGACATGACAGAAGTATGCAATCGCAATGGAAAGAAGAGCCTAAAACCCAACATTGTTCATGATTATAACACTGGAATGTCGGGCGTTGATCGCTCTGATGAAATGCTTTCTTATTATTCTGTGCTAAGAAAAACTATAAGGTGGCCGAAAAAAGTTGGACTACATATTTGTGAAATCTACATCCACAATGCCCACATTCTGTACCAAAAAGTTTTAGCTAAAAGATATAATTCCTTGCGCTTTAGAAAAGAGTTTGTAAAGGCTTTGATTGGTGATAATATGCCAAATACGCAAAAAAAGGCCAGGAATGAAGATTTTCATTACTTAGAGGCTTTGCCGTCCACTGAAAAAAAAGTACGTCCAACAAAACCATGCAGAGTTTGCACAAAAGATAAAAAGCGTCGTGAAACTTGTTATTTTTGCCCTATTTGTGAAGAAAAACCGGCCCTATGTGTCGAGAACTGTTTTAGAAACTACCATGTTTCATAAAAAATATTTTTTTTAGTTTAAAAATATTTGTTTATATAATATAATAATTTTTGCCCATGTAAATGATGTTTATCTTGAGTTCATGTTACCTTAAAAGTTAATTTGTAAGAAAATACTGATTCTTTACGTATTTATGAATTTTTCCCTTATTCTACTTTTTGTATACTTAATAAATAATCTAAAACAAAATGCCGGTATCAAATTTTCATTCCTGTCCCATAGCCCGAGCACTCTATATTTGCACGTATTTGCTACGATATCTCTCGTACTTGGTTTTACAGATCAAGACGCAGAGTACGAGTTATCTCGTAGCTGGGGTCTCGGACCCGATTACCAACTACGAGAAAACTCGTAGTTGGCACTCAACGAGTTAATCTTGCACAAATAGCGCAGCAGCGCATTTGAACTGGCCTACGCAGCAGTCGAGTCGCAAACGCTGCGGCTCAGTCGATAGCATCCGCGGCTGAAACGCCGTAGCGGAACAAGAAGTACGGAATCGTATTTAAGTAGTCATACACCTACGGATGCAGACGCGCCAGCGAAACCATACCTTTAGGTAGGTACTCTTAAAAAAAATAACAACTTTATATCGTCGGTACAACTAAAAACAGAAACGTGCGAAAGTGAAAATGTCGCATCAATCACTAGGCATTGTCGGGGAAACCGCACAAACAGTAAACCAACAACGAGTTATTGCCAAAGGCCAAAAATACCATCTATCGTGAACGGACACAACGTTAAGCCGGCTAACAAAACAACAACGAAAGAGTAATACGATACTTACAACAGTAATCATCAATACTTTAGTCATTATAAGAATAGACCATTCCCAAGACATCTGTAAAAACACCTTTAACAATTAGATCTCAAGTCGTATTGTTATTGGGTTTTATGTTTTATTAATTTGTTAATTTTCTACAATTTAGTGGATTATTAAATATAAATGGCATTTGATCTATATACAGGGTATTATTTAAGTACGTGCCAAAGCTTTAAGGGGTGATTTTTCAAGTGATTCCAAGGACGAAAAGTTTATGTAAACATAGGTCCGGTAATGCTCCGTTTTCAAGGTATAGGGTGTCAAACTTTTTAAAAAGAAATCGTTCTTTCGTAAATATTTTAATAATCCTGTAGCCGACTTTGTTCAAATTTGGCAGTGTCATTTAGAGTAGTAGCGGGCTAATTTAGCCATAACTAGATTAAAATTCTTAAGTCTAGTGGCGTCCCGGAAGGCACCTTAACTTAGATTTTTGACAAAAAAAATATGCGCTACTGATTTTTTTGCAATTTTTGTATTTTTCTCGCATTAGCCAGCTAAAACTACAACTTCTTTACTTTTAGCATTTTTCAGAAAAATACATAAAAATTACTTTATTGAAATCAATAAAAACATCTTGTGTTTTATAATTAGGGGAGAGTTGGTTAACCCCCCCCCCCCCCCCCCCCCGGGTCAAATGGACCCCGTATATTTTTCACGTGCCTGATACAAATCCTCAATTCTGCATATAAAACTACATTCAGGACGACTACCGCCATCTATGAAATAAGTTGTGAAGATGTGCGGCGGGCGAAACAGTTACTGCATCATAACCTATAAAACAGCGTGGTTTATTGTAACTTTTGCATGTTACAAAATTGTGCGAATAGGCTGTTTAAATTAAGGTAAGAATAAAATGTTTATATGGTCTTTAAAGCTGATCATTTTCTGCATATTTTTATTGTGTTGCTTTTAATAATGGGGATTTCTAAATAAAAATTAATTCGAAATTTTGTTGTTATTTGGGGTAGAGTAGAATGGTCCCTCTTAGTTGAGGTAAAACGGTCCCGGGAGCAAAAAATAAAAATAAATTTGTAGGAAAACAATTTAAAGAATTTTTTCTGTGTATCTTAAGCAAATCCTAACTTGGAAATGACAAGCAACTAAATCTTTTTGTTTTTTAGGCAACGGGACATAAAAAATGTCTAGGCAGATTCACCACAACATTGCCTCAAGAATTGGAGACTTATCTGAAGGAGTATGTTTTAGAGATGGAAGACCGACTCTTTGGTTTAACAAAGAAAAATATTTGTGCGATGGCTTACGAGCTTGCGGAGAGGAACGGCATTACCCACAGGTTTTCGAAAGAAAAGAAAGCAGCAGGAACGGCTTGGTTTAGAGATTTCTTGCGGAGAAATTCTGAAATCTCATTCAGAACTCCGCCAGAGCCAGAGGTTTTAATAGAGAAGCAGTAAGAAAGTTTTTTGCAATTTTGGAAGAAGTAATAACGAGAAATAATATTAATCCACCAAGAATGTACAATATGGATGAATCCGGTATCCAGACGGTTCCTAGTAAACTATCCAAAATTTTGGCACATAAAGGGCGCAAACGGGTTGGTTTTCTAACGAGTGCTGAAAGGGGTCAGAATGTCAGTGTTGTTCTTTGTGTAAACGCTGCTGGGCAATTTATTCCCCCAGCAATAATATTTTTTAGGAAAAGAAGAAACGAATTATTATATGAAGGTGTTCCTTATGGAAGCTCAATATTACGATTATTAATAAATTAGGTCATAATAAATTATAATATGTAAAATAAAACATAATTACAAACTTAACTATTCTGAAATAATACATTCCGGATCTGACCCAATATCCCCCCAGCATTCACCACAGATATCAATCAGCTTATAAAAGGATACAAAATACACCCTCATACTACATTATGCGTCTTTTCCTGAGGTACACGCTTGGGTACCTGGTAAAATATAGAACATTAAGACTTATGTGATTTATTATTTTACTCTCTTTGAAGGGCGCTAACTGGATATTCCCTTTAATTTATTCTTGCTTTTGATTTGTATGAAAACAAAGAATACCCTGTAGCGTTCTTTGTTGCACATTTTATTGGGGTTTCGGTCTTTTTAATTAATCTCTGCTATAACTTTTTTTTTGTTACAGAAATATTATACAAAATTACTTACTGAATGTTTGCTCTCACTCCTTGTTAACAATTCATAATTTACGGCAGCTTGAAATATGACTTGACTATGACAGGCTCTAGCCTACTTAGTTTCAGCGTAAATCTAGCTTTTGGAACAGCCTTGTCTTAGCTTACTTCGCCATGATTTCTGAATGATGAGAACTTCTTAAACATTATGATCGCATACTGAGGAAATATCTCAAATATTTTTATTAAATAAAATTAATACGATTCAAACGTCATGGCTTAGGTTAGTTGAGATAGTCACGTAGTTCGTAAATATTTTTGCGCCCAGAATGTTCATTATTAACCAGCAGAGATCGTTTTATTTAACTGATGTATGAACGCATACGATCGCTTGTCGTGTACCCGTTCCCGTGCTTTTTCATACAATTATAATAAAAATAAAACATTACGTGTTACTTTTCATTATTTTTACATCTAATTGTTTACTAAAAAAGAAATTATTATTCTTCGCAATACCTGTAGATTTTTAGTTTTATCCGAATCAAAAGATGGTTTTAGGGATTTAATTGCATACAAGTATATTTTAAAAATTTTCATTTTTAACTAAGCCGAGTCGATAACTGGGTATTTACCTTATAAGAAGTAAAGTACAAGCATCTAAAAATTAGAGAATTTTAAAATATTGTACATTAAAATACCTTAAACAATATTTAAAGAACTAGTTTTCCTGTCGGCATTCAGACTAAATGAAATCGGCTCTCAATTTCCAAAAAGTTAACGGTAACCTTATTCGTTTATTTTTCAGGATTTGCACGGCGTCGACCTAGATGAATTCAAATATGGGGGAACAAACATCACAGCGTTCCGGTTGGTGGATCCTGACGGGCCCGAAGTTCGAAAAGCTGTGCGTGACTGGAACTTTTCGCCCGAAGGAAAAAACAAAAAAGGAGATATAATGCCGGCGCTTTATCGGGTAAGGGGCATTTGATTTTTACCATAATGTGTTGCAATAATGTTGGTGTAAGAAAAAGATCGCACGAACATATTAGAAGTCGATTTACTCCGTCAAACTGGAAGATGTTATCGCAATTCTGGCGTTTAAGAAACATGTGTTTATAGGCTTATTCCAACAAGTAGTCCGGGACCGATTTTTAATCAGAAATAAAGTCAGATGAATATTGCATTTAGACCCAATGATGCCTTGTTAAGTCCTACAACTAGTTGATTGTATTTTACAGTTTGAAACTGTCAGGGACTGATGGTTGGAACATAAATAATATAATATATTAAATCCAGACATAAAATCTTATTTTGTCTATGACGTCGAAAAGTTATACTAATTTAAGTAAAACTTCAAGAAGATTCACCAAAATTAAGAAATGAATTCGCCTCGGAATAATTATATTTTAAGAATATATTCCGCCTAAAAGCCTGCAAAGATATTCTGTCGGTCTTAACAAACCGTTAAAAGTGGTACAGTTTATAAATCAAATAATTAATTTTACTTACTTGACTAAAATTTATTTATCTCTCGAGTTAATATAAAAAAGTGCAATATCCTAAATTGAATCTACTTTAAGTTATTACACATAAATCAACAGTTTTTGTGGTTAACTAAAATATACGTTTCTAAACGAACAATATGTTAACTAGAGCCGTTGGGAAGTTCCGGGGCACCGCATTGACAACAGTTCCTTTTATAATTCGCTCTATTTTCCGATTGGCTGTGTATGGACATGGCGGCGATGGTAGTCACAACAACGAACGTGAGTCGGAACCCCATATTTTTAGTTGGCCCCCCACTGTGGACCGAAAAAGGTCAATCAATGTTCTAAGTTAAGATATTCGTAATTTGTCCAGGGTGATAGAACGTAAGTTCCAAAGTTCTGTAAACGTGTTCTGAAGTGCAGTTAAACATATAGTTAATTTTTGTTGAACTAAGTTCCAATTGAATCTATAGACGAACTGGCTTCATACTGTGACCGATGAAATAAATGGAAGATAATTGCTAATTTAGCCTCAAATTTCATGGAAAGGCTTTATAGGCAATAAACTGGTGACGCATTTATTACCTGCAGACAGCTCGGACAATTTATTTAAAATCCCGTAAATACTGCTTTTGTAATAACCTTTTATTACTTATACAGGGTGGCCCATCGAAAACGTACCGCAAAGCATTACAGGCTGGGAAAGGACTTTTTGACAAGAGCCAAAACCACGTCAAGTTTGTTTATCAGGGGGACAACTTTTGACGCAAAAATCATAGCAAAACGTTCAACCTTCTAAGTGGGGGTGTCATCCCCCAAATTGTTTTAAAGGAAAATGGGGGCCATGACACCTCATTCAAAAGGACTCTTAATTCCCTATACATCGCTGCTTACATTTTGAAAATCGATCGACTCGTTTAGAAAATATAGACCTTTGAAATACTATCAATACGTTTGAGTACTTGTGGTGTCACTTCGCGACATACGTCAATGATTCGTCCTCGCAGATCTTCCAATGTGTCACGTGGAGTGCTGTAAACTTTGCTTTTTATGTGCCCCCACAAAAAAAATCTAAAGGACTTAAGTCAGGTGACCGAGGGGGCCACTCAATTGCACCCTTTCGACCCATCCAGCGTCCTGGAAGCGTGTCATTTAAATAACTGCGCACATGTAGTGAGTAATGCGGAGGAGTTCCGTCTTGTTGGAAAATCAGTTCCTGTTCATTGTGTGCAGGGTCGTTCTCTATGATATTTGCTAGAGCTGGGTCGATGGTACTTTCTAGTAAATCCAGGTACATATCGCCTGCTAAATTTCCAGGAAGAAAAAATGGCCTACAATGGAATTTCCAAAAATACCAGCCCATACATTCAACTTCTGGGGGTGTTGTGTGTGTGTCTCGTGGAAAATCCTTGGATTGGTATCGGCCCTTGCCCTAGTACTGCTATCTCCGTAGGTTCATTTAGTACCAGATTTTCAAGCTGCCTCTTTTTGGTATGAACGGAACCTGTTTTGTCTCGATTCACTAAACCATTTAAGAAGAAGGTACACTCGTCCGAAAAAACACACATTAAATAGGAAATTACCATTATTAATCGCTCGTTCAGTCATAATTTCGCAAAATTGAGAGCGACGATCAATGTCGTCTTCATTTAGGTCTTGCACTAACCGAATCTTATTTATGATATATATTATATTATTATAAGGATGGAACTTGTACTTTTTAATACTCGTTGGACACTTGTACGACTCACGCCCGTCGCAATAGCCAATTAATTGTCTTGTACTTAGCGTACTATCCATTGCAACTTGCCTCAATACTGCTATCTCCGTAGGTTTATTTAGTACTAGATTTTTAAGCTGTCTCTTTTTGTTATGAACGGAACCTGTTTCGCGAAATTTGGCCACCAATTCCCGAACAATTTTTCCAGAAACATGTTTGTCATGATGCCGTTGGTTAAACAGCTCCGCGACCCGATTTCCGCATACATTGTTTTTGAAAAAAAATCGATTTTTGCATTTTGCGTCAAACGTATTGTTGGTATTTCAAAGGTCCATATTTTCTAAACGTGTCGATCGATTTTCAAAATGTAGGCAACGATGTATAGGGGACTAAGAGCCCTTATGAATGAGGTGTCACTTGACCCCCATTCTCATTTGAAAAAATTTGGGGGATGACACCCCCACTTAGGGAGTTGAAAGTTTTGCTATGATTCTCGCGTCAAAAGTTGTCCCCCTGACAAACAAACTCAACGTGGTTTTTTTCTTTTGTCGAAAAGTCTTTTCCCAGCCTGTAATGTCTTGCAGTAAGTTTTCGATGGGCCACCCTGTATATTTCAACTAATTGAAGGGTTGGTGGAATTGGGCAGAATTCATAAATAATACACCTTTTAGTTCAGGTCACAACTTCAATCTATATTTTATATATATTTTACAATGTTCGATCCATTCTGAGATAGGCGCTGAATAATCATAATTCAATTACATTACTATTATTATATAATTGTCAGCAAGTATAATAATAGTAATGTAATTGAATTATGATTATTCAGCGCCTATCTCAGAATGGATCGAACATTGTAAAATATATATAAAATATAGATTGAAGTTGTGACCTGAACTAAAAAGTGTATTATTTATGAATTCTGCCCAATTCCACCAACCCTTCAATTAGTTGAAATATACAGGGTGGCCCATCGAAAACTTACTGCAAGACATTACAGGCTGGGAAAAGACTTTTCGACAAAAGAAAAAAACCACGTTGAGTTTGTTTGTCAGGGGGACAACTTTTGACGCGAGAATCATAGCAAAACCTTCAACTCCCTAAGTGGGGGTGTCATCCCCCAAATTTTTTCAAATGAGAATGGGGGTCAAGTGACACCTCATTCATAAGGGCTCTTAGTCCCCTATACATCGTTGCCTACATTTTGAAAATCGATCGACACGTTTAGAAAATATGGACCTTTGAAATACCAACAATACGTTTGACGCAAAATGCAAAAATCGATTTTTTTTCAAAAACAATGTATGCGGAAATCGGGTCGCGGAGCTGTTTAACCAACGGCATCATGACAAACATGTTTCTGGAAAAATTGTTCGGGAATTGGTGGCCAAATTTCGCGAAACAGGTTCCGTTCATAACAAAAAGAGACAGCTTAAAAATCTAGTACTAAATAAACCTACGGAGATAGCAGTATTGAGGCAAGTTGCAATGGATAGTACGCTAAGTACAAGACAATTAATTGGCTATTGCGACGGGCGTGAGTCGTACAAGTGTCCAACGAGTATTAAAAAGTACAAGTTTGTTCTCCATAAAATAATTAAATAAGGAGTCCGGCAACAAGGTATATTTCATGCAAATCAGCGTGAAAGTTTTTCGCGACAGTGCTCTTTTAACCTTAAAGTGGAACTGATCGTGGTGCTTAGAAAAGCTAAGAATTTTCATTGTTTACTAAGAAAGTAACATTGTAAAATGTCAATTTGCATGCTTCATGATTACATTGATCCAATCAAGCTTTTATAGATAGATTAGTTGTGACTTAATAAGACGTATTTGAAAGGAAAACCTAAGATAATTATTTGTTTTAATTTAATAATTTGGGTGCCAATAACTAAACGTTTGTCCTAATACTTATCTTTAGTTATTGGCCCCTGTATTAATTTCTATTTTCGTTTCGATTTCCGATGCCTTAATAAAGAAAATATGTCCTCTGAAATAACCTACAGTCCAGTACTTAATCAGAAAACGTTAAAGTGTGAAAACAAGGAATACTTTGTATTAGCTACTAATACTTTTTCAGAAAATGAATTAAATGAATAAAATGGCAACTCATCAAGATATTCAACTTAAGTCGGCCAACCCGTCTCTTGATTCAAGCAAACATGAGTCACTTAATTATTTAACTAAATCTTCTCCTATATCCACGCGTGATGCCGACAAACTGAATTCCGACAATAAAAACCTCGTTATAAGATAAACGTAAAATAACAAATTTTCTACCCAAATCATTAATACCAAAAAAAAAATGTTAGAAATAAACGAAAAATACGCTTTTTGTTCTCACTTCGCCTTGAGTAGAAAAAGATTATTGGAGAAAAAGAGAAGGTCAAAATTGATAAAGAGTGAACAAAATTACAAAATAAGAAAAAAAGACAACTTATATTGAAAGAGAAAAAGAAAACAACACCAAAAATCTGTTAAAAAACCTGGCAAATTTCCCCCAAGAGGAGAGTCATACCGAACAGAAAAGTACAGAACAAACTGTTAAAAAAAATTGTTTAGAGACTAAGCAAAATAACAAAAAAATGCTAATACTGAGAGCCATGTTTGAAACATATTCAACACTTCAGAGAAAAACGAAACAACTGATGCAATAACATGACCATAGAAGTAGAAAATCATTATGTTGTATGTGTACAAATAATATATATTTTTTTTTAATCTAGGGATAAAATGTCAGGGTTGTAACAGAACTTACCATGTTAAGAGTCTAAAGAAAAAATTTATATATATGTCGATTTTTTTGAAATGCGCCCTTTGTCTGGCTAAGACTAACGAGTGATTTTCTACCCACTAAAAACCCACATTGTTACTACCTGCGCATGCCTACCAACCCTTTTTTTTCCTTAATATAATTTTTTTCTTTAATATTTTGATTAATTTAAAGAAATAGTGCATTCTCGAAGTGGAGTTGAAATATAGGGAAAGGGGAAAAAAAGTCAAAAAGTCTTTCTCCACTAATTTAATAGTGAGCTATTAAAGGCTCAATTTTAAAATTAAATTGTCTCTACATGTTTCAAAGGTAGTAACCTTCATCTTCAGGAGACCAAAGTAGTGCTGCAGTTATTATTAGCAGTAGAGAGAAAACTGTTGGTGGAAAATGACGTTGATGGAGCTTTTTTTATTTAAAAATATTTTGACAAGATATTAATAATTGAATGTAATCAGCATGCTAAAATTGGAATTGAAAGTGGAATGTTATATTTAAATCAAAGTTTATGAAAAGACACTGTCAATCTGTGGTCGAATATCTTCCCTTTTTAAATTCACACATGTGTAATTTTGTTATATTTATTCATAGAATGAGTCAAAAATATGAATATTTGATTTAATTTTATTAACTTTTGTTGCATCCCAAATTGGACAAATGTTTTACGACGAGAACTTTGGGACAACTCGAAAATGGACAACATTAGTCATAGAACATTGTATAGATTTTTGATAGAGAATTGATTAAAGAAGCGATATTTGACTGAAAGTATGGGGTGTCCTATTTCAAAAATTGTACTTCTAAAGCACCATGCGTACCAGTAAAAGTAGTTTTTTTTTAACCAAGAAAAATTTCTCTTGAACTTTTTTTTTATATCGTAAACAGGGAAGAAGATATTTTGTGTATACATAAAAAGTTTGGAAATATATAACAAATATACTTTCCATAAAATTCAACGAAAAAATTTATGTTTGCCAGTCCTTTAACTAAAGCAAAGCTAATAGCCATACCAAACAAACTTAACTCAAGCCCCCTTTTTCTTCTCTATGCAACCCTTGTCTAACCACTGTCGCAGCCGCTTGGCAATGAGTATAAATATAAGTTTTTTATAAGAATATTTTACCCTGATTTTACGTTGCTCGAAATTACTGTTTATATAACAAACTGTATTGCAAATTTATTTAAATTTTTCCCCTAGTGCTAATAATCTACTTTAAATGTCAAGTTGATTTTAAACACAATTAGCTAAATGCAGACAACCTAACCAGACACTACGCTAAACATACAGGATGTTATTTAAGTACGTGGCCAAGCGTCAAGAGGTGATTGTTTGGATGATTCTAAGACGAAAAGTTTATATAAACATAAATCCGGTAAGGCTTCGTTTTTAAGATTAAGAAGGTGTCAAACGTTTTAAAAGAAATCGTTTTTCTCTTAATAATACTTTAGCCGATATTGTTGAAATCTGGTAGTGTAATTTAAGGTAGTAAGGAGCTAATTTAGCTCTAACTAGTAAAAAATTTCTAAGTTCAGTGGCGTTCCGGAAAGCACTTTAACTTAGATTTTTGACAAGGAAAAAGTGCGCTACTGTTTTTTTTTGCAATTTTTGTATTATTTCGCATTACGCAAGGAAAATTACAACTTTATTATTTTTAGCATTTTCTTCTTATCTTGCTTCGTTCTCGAGAAAAAAACATATAGATCACTTTACTGCAATCAATAAAAAAAAGTTTGTGTTTTATAAAAAATTAAAAAATGTTTCTATTGTTGTCTATGGACATGGAATAAAGTGATTTTTATTTCTGATTAAGCAACTTAATTTAAACGAAATTCATCTCTTGAATTTTTTCGCTCAGATTACCTGTTTTCGATAGAACCGATAACGTTATTTTATTACTGCAATGTTCTGAAAGTAAGAAAAAAGTGTCAAGGAAGGAAAAACAATTGTTTAAACAAATTTAATGTTGGCATAACTGACATAACTTTAAACAGTGCATACGTAATTATTTGAAGTATTTTTAAAAGTTTTAAGCTACTAAACTCGTTACTAATGTTACAAAATGGTTCAATTTACAAACTCCGAAATGGCCGACATGAATTTTGTCTATGGAATGGCTCAAGGCAATTCCAGAGTGGCTAGATGCATTTATCAAGAGAGATATCCTCATCTCATTGTACCAAACATTTGAGAGAATACATGAGAGGCTGTGAGACTCAGGCAGCTTTCAAAGGTCGGCTGCTGTTATTGGAAGACTATGACAATGGCAACCTTTTGTCATTGACAACAGGTTGTCACTATCTGCAGACGGTAGCTCTTTATGTGAAGGCACTAGGTCGTGGTTCAAATACTTACACCTTCCCTTCGTCTTTGGTTTGCCTTGGGCGCCACCTGGTTTGATTGAAGTCTAAACCAGGAAAAATATACCGTATATCAGTTCCACTGAAAAATCTATGCAATAAATGAAACCAAAGTTTTAACACACAAACAATTAAGTTTTTATTAAATTAAAAAAAGTTACCCGATAACAAAAAGGTTTGTTAAGTTTTTATGTTAAGAGAAAATTTATATGTTAAGAGAAAATTTAAATTTAGTATTGACAAGAAAAGGAATAAAGGAAAGGACAGCCTTTCCGGACGCAAGGATTTTAAATAATATGGGGTATAACCTACGAAGATTCTAGAACCTTTTAAATCTTTCAAGGAAGTATGGTTATAACAGTGTTACCTCTTGCCAGGATAGCCTTACATTAAAACAACTTTCTTTGATTAAATTTTAAAAGGGTAGATTAAATTAATTTCTATTAAAACAGCATTTAAATTGACTTCGAGTAATTGAAGTTATGAAATTATATGGACGAATGATAAATTATACTATACGCAACGAAGTTATTGTTTTATCAAAAAGTCTGGGCGACTATACCAGCCTGCTCAACAAAAGGAATTAAAGAAGCTTACCTCTAAAAGGGGGGTGAGACCTCGTGGTCTTTTAAAAAAATGGCTCAACGGCGACGGGCTCGACCTTCTTCTCTGAAGGTATTTTCAGAAAGTAAAATGAAGACCGCAAGAAGGAAGGCAAACCCTCTTCTCCAGCAAAATCAGCTGACTTAGTGTTGCTAACTTAATACCAACAAAAAGAAAGAGAACAGAGACATACTACAAAAGATCAAACGATACGAGAGTCTGGGCTTTTACCAGAACCTAAATTAAATAACGAAATAAAGAAGATAATTCTAAACAACTTTGTTTAAACATAAAATCGCCAAAAGTAGAAATGGACGGTCTGCGACTTGACCGAGACGCAAAAACAGAATTACATGGTCCACCTATGTGCGGCGCCTGATGCCATCAACCACAGAAAACAGAAGTAGTGCGTTCGCCCCATACTCTGACTAACGTTCGATAAACAACCTAATAAACAATTTTTCGAACAAAATAATTATAAAATATGCACTTTTGTGGAAATATTACTGTACGAATCAAGGTAAATCTACATTCCCCACAAAGTCAATAGTGGCAATTTTTAAAATTGCTACAAGACCTACAACCTATTTGTTCGTCTAAGATAAGAACAGTGGAGATGGAGGAAGCAGTTTTACATGAAGTTGAGCGTAGCCCCGATACAAGTACACGCAAAATTGCACAACAATTAAACATTTCTCACTTTACTGTAGGGTAGATTTTAAGAGAATATTAATTGTATTTTTACCATATACAGCGTGTTCAAGCGTTATTACCTACGAATTTTTCCCAGCGAGTTCTTTATTGTACTTGACTTTTGCAACAACAGGTAGCATCTTCCACATTTCCATCCCATATTATGTTTACGGATGAAGCGTGTTTTTCCCGAAATTCAATTATTAACTTTCATAAAAATCATATCTGGGTTAAAGAAAATCGGCATGCGGTTAGGGAAAATAATTATTAACAACGGTTTTCTGTGAATGTTTGGGTTGATATTGTGGGTGATTATCTCATGAGACCTCATTCTTATCCACCGAGATTAAATGGCCAAGAGTATCATCATTTTTTGGAATATGTGTTACCTGAACTATTAGAAAATGTCCCACTATCAGTAAAAGGAGCAATGTGCCTCATGCACGATGGGGCCCCACCTCACTTTAGCATAGTAGTACGTCAATTACTAGATGTATCTTATGGAGAAAAGTGGATCGGTCGCACAGGTGCTCAGTCATGGCCACCCAGGTCACCGGATTTATATCCCTTAGATTTTTTCCTTTGGGGGCATTTAAAGTGCCTCGTTTATAAAACTCCATTCAACACTAAAAAATAATTATTCCAACGAATACGGGTTTCATGTGATCAGATACGACATACGCCGGGAATATTTCAACGTGTTCGGCAATGGATGTTAAGACGAGATAATGCTTGCATTGAAATGGAAGGAGGACATTTTTAGCAACAATTGTAAGTTTTGTGTTACTTATGGTTAAATGATTCAAGAAGTAGTCCATTTTCTGTGGCGAGATTATGAAAGAAAACAAGGTCTGTCCATACCACCAAAATAATTTTGGTGGTATAGTCAGACCTTGTTTTCTTTTATAGTTAAATGTTTTCTAACTAAAAAAAAAAAGCGTATCATTTATTTCAGTGTGGTTTTAATATAACGTTTTTCTCGTTTGTTTGTTTTTTTCCGGCGTTACCACTGTGCACGCCACTGGCAAAATGAGAGAAACAATTTTTAGCATTAAAGATTTATTTGTGTTCATTAAAAACTGTCACCAAGTTTCATCATCATATTAGTTTGCTTCTTCGTGTTACTTAGGATATTTTTAAAATATTTCAATACCTACCCTGTAAAAAACAATTTTTTATTATGTTGTCCTAGAGACATGCAATAAAGTGATACTTATGTTTTTTCTCAAAAAAAAGGAAGATACGAAAAAAATGCTAAAAATATAAAGTTGTAGTTTTTGTTGCCTAATGCGAAAAAACTACAAAAATTGGAAAAGAACTAGTGGCGCACATTTTTTTTTTCAAACATTTTAGTTAAGGTGTCTTCCGGGACGCCACTGGGCTTAAAATTTTTTAATCTAGTCAGGGCTATATTAGCCTCCTACTACCCTATATAACACTGCCAAATTTCAGCAAAATCGATATTTACGAAAAAACTATTTTTTTTTTACAGTTTGACATCCTGAATCTTGAAAACGAAGCACCTATGTTTATATAAACTTTTCGTCTTAGAATCACTCAAAGAATCACCCCTTCATGTTTGGCCACGTCCTTAAAAACACCCTGCATTAGTCCTCTGTTTAGCGTATGTGGAAAAGCAGAAGTAAACAATTAACCAGAAAGTTACTAACAATTTTTTTCTCTATTTCATGGCTTCCTTTAGGAGAATGCTACTTTTGTAAAGGTAAGTGTTTTATCATTAATTAATTAAGTCTTACAAAAAAGTATGATGGCTGAAATGGCTTTACTATAATAATCATAAACCTTTATACTCTGGTTCTTGAATGTTTTTTTACGTCTGGTCTAAAACCTTTAACATCAATTATTGAATCTTCGTTTAATTTTTATACCTTATCATTTAAGAGAAAATTTATATTTGCATTTCTTACCTTGATGAGTGTGTATGTCTTGTTATCTGGCTGCAAGAATTAGTAATGCAGTAGCATGGCGCCTTAGGTACGTTATATCTTAACATAGGTAAGTGCATCTCTACTATTAAATTTGACCGATAATAGGCAAAGGTAAATAGTTTCTCGGGAGTTTGTAAGTCGAGTCTGGTCTTGCTTTTATATTATGTGAGTTGGTGATTTCAGGGTTTGTCGATACGTCCGTGCGTCTGTAATAGTCTGTAGTAATTTTGAGGGAAAATTCGTCCAGAGTCGGAATTCGGAAATCATGATGATGTATTCGATTCATCGTGTAACGGGGGACATCTGCGATCAGTTTCAGAGCTTTGTTTTGAATGACCTGGAACTTATTCTGCTCAATATCTTGCACCACAAGGGCGCACCATAAGCTAGATCCGGCCTGATTAGTACCTTGTAGAGGTTAACTTTGGTACGATTACTAAGTTTACTACGCCTGCAAAGACCCTTAACTTAGTAATGCAGTTAATGAAGAGCGATGATTTTAATAATAAATAATTATTCCATCAATATAAAGGGGTGTCCGGAAAATACGTGTACAACGTTTGACGACAGACTCCTGACGTCAAAATAGGTCGATCTAAGCCGACTTAGTTATATCCAAAATTGTCTCGTTTAGCACATGATATAGTTGGGGTCAAGCAAATATTTGACGCGTGACACTTCCATCTTGTCATAATATTTGTCCAATACTAGGTTATTTCGATTTCACCAACTTTATTACAGCTGATACTTAGTCAGGGCCGGACTGACAAATATTGTTATTTATAAACCTTTGCAGAGAATGATTGCTGGGGGTTATATTATTTACATTGATAGAATAGTCGGAAGTGAACAATAAAAAGCTAATGAGTGCTTGCCAACGTATCAGTATATTTATTTAAAGCTTCATTAGGGCTAAAATATTATAATTTTCTTAAAAATTTTGGCCTGGGGATTGTATATTTCATATGTATTTGCATTTGACTAGGTGTTTCCAATAAATGTCTATAAATAAATGTATTCAAACTTTTTAACCTTACAATTCGTTAATATTCATTGTCATTGTGTATGATATGTTCTTTATTTGTCATGTATTTTATATGCAGGCTCCAAAATTTTTAAGAAATTTTTTATATTTCAGCCCTGATGAAGCTTTACATAAATAAAGCGAAACGTTGGCAAGCACTCACTAGCCTTTTTTATTGTCCACTTCCGACTAATTCTATCAACGTAAATGATGTTTATTGATATAATGCCAGTAGAGTTACTTACTTTTCTTAAGATATACACACGTCTAAAAAAATAATACTAAATAAAAGTCTTATAAACTATAAACAATGTTTAACACTCACTACACAAATAAAGACAATAGAACACTATAAAAAGGCAATAAAATGATTTAAATACTCAAAAACCAAAACCAAATACAGAATGTCAACAAGACAACGACATCACTCGTTTTGGAATAAATAAAATGCGGATCTGCATTTTACCAAATCGACGAGAATTCACGTACGGTCGACAAGTGATATGACATTGAAAATGCACAAGAGGGAGAAACAAACAAAATTACGTTCGATGTTCGATTCATGTGTTTTCCTTTCTTCTTCTCTTCTTTTTTCTTGACGTAACTCGGTTTATGTATGTCTCTTTTTAGTCATATAAAAGGATAAAGATACAAATACTTCGAGTGGGTGGTAATTATTATAATATAAATTAGCCATTAGTAACTTTTATATTATGGGTTGCCTGCCGTATTTGACACCCATGACAATGTGGAAGTGTCACGCGTCAAATATTTGCTTCACCCCCAACTATACTATAACAAGATCATGCGTTTAGCCGGTACAGGGCGTCAAAAATTTGTAAAAATATTGGATTTTCCTAAATTACGTAAAAACCTGCTAATCGATTTTAGTAGTAGTATTTTAGTATGTAGACTAATACTATAAATGACGTTTTCTAGTATTATAGTCACCGACTGTAAATAAGTGGAAGTGCTATAAAAGTGATATAATACGTCAACGTTTCTCCTGATTTTTTATATCAACGGCGTTATGACAACCCAGATATTATTGTCGAGTGACTGGATGTATTTGGAAGTTTTTTTACCTCTTCAATATTTTTCGTTGAATAAGCTGTTTTGCCAGAAAGAAAAATATTTGCAATTACCTGCATACATCAATTAATTATTAACAGTAATAATAAAGCAAAGTACAACAAAGTTGGAAGTATGTATTAAATATATTGTAAGAAACTAAGTAAAACAAAAACATTACTTAAGCAAATGTGTAAAATGACCGCCATCTTGCTGAATACACTTATCAACACTTAAAAAATGATATTGGACCCTATTTGATGTCTCGGGATTATTAAAATGGTTGCCTGCATTTAAAATCCGCGTCAATAAATGGCGTGTGTTTACCGGAGTCTTGTAAACTTCGGTTTTAATAGCGCCCCATAAAAAGAAGTCAAACATATTTAACTTCGGAGAACGTGGTGGCTATTTTACTGGTGGATCATTGCCCCTTCCAATCCATCGGGATATTGATGGTGTAAGTATTGCCGAACGGCAACGGAAAAATGAGGAGGGGCACCATCATGCATATACCGCATTTCCCTCCGAAGTAAAAGGGGCAAATTTTCCAGAAGAATTGGTAATGTGTCTTGCAAAAAATTTAAATAAATATTTTTATCTAAACTGTCTGGAATAACAATAGGACCAATAAGGTAGGGATCAATAATACCTGTCCAAATATTTAATTTAAAATGATGCTGATGATGTGCAACTTTAATGGCATGTGGATTTTCATCGGAATAAATATGTTCGTTGTGCAGATTGGTTACTCCAGATCTTGTAAAACACGCCTCGTCAGTAAACAATATTTTTCTACAAAAATTTAGATCACGGATTCTTTTGTTTCTAATAAATTGACAAAAAGCCGCATAGGGGAATCAGTCGGTAAAAGTTCCTGGACTTTTTGCACGTGATATGGATGTAACAACTGTTCTTTTGAAACCTCATTGACAATCGTTTTAGGAACATGTAACTCACGTTCTAAGCGACGGGTACTGGTACTTGGTTCTTCTTCAACTTTTTCCAGAATATTCTCTACTGTTTCCACAGTACGAGTAGTTGCATACGATCCCTGCCTTCAAATTTTTTCTCAAAGCTGCCCGTTTCCCGAAGATGACGCCCGATATTGGCAAAAGTTTGGTGGTTTGGTATTCGACGGTTAGGAAATCTCTCCATGTAAACCCTAACACTCTGACGCCCATTTCCTCGACAAAACCCGTAAACCAGGAGCATATCAACCTTCTCAGAGTTCGTATAATTTTCCATGTTTAATGGTAAAAGGAACTTATAATTCAAGAATGTTGATCGTATACTTTAGGCAATTTGATAGACTGGTGACAATTTCTTAATAATTGTCAAATTATTAAATGACATAGCAACAAGGTCACTAAAAAAATTATTGTTACAGGCAATTTGATTTTAATTTTATTACTAATGTTAATAATTGATGTATGCAGGTAATTGTAAATATTTTATTTTACTTTAGGTAAAAGTAATCAGCGGTTGGTTATGCTACTATTGCTTTCGTTCGATTGACGCTATCATCGACTTAACACAAGATGGACGTAGCCAGTCATTCATAAAAAGGTCTATCGTCTGTCTCAAACAACAAACAGGAAAGGGGGGGTGAGGGGCTTCTACTTAGAAGCTGGACTCAAACTGTGATGAGACAAAAAGCGCAACGCTGCAAAGAATGGTCATATTGATAAAATTATTCAGTGGCGTAACAGTTTCGTGTTAATTTGTAGTTTAACAAAATTTGATCGAAAATTTTGGGTGAAGTATTCATAAATTCAAAATACTTTTACGGTTTCTAAGTAACATGAAATTGCCTTGCGGCTGAACTAGCCTGCCAAAATTCTGACAGTAGATGTTTAGGGTTCAAAGAAAACTGATGATAAAATATTTATCCAATTGTAAAATCTGAATGATTCCTTTATTTTTATTTTTTTTTATCAATAAAACCGCGGTTTTTTTTAAAGAAAACAATGGACCTAGCTCTAGATATAACCAATTTTTTTTTGGTTTAATAAAATAAGAAAAGGTAGGCCGGTATGGGGTTTTTAAATAAATCATGTAAATCAAATTAGAGTAATTTGCTTTATTTACAAAACAAGTGTTACACAGGGTGTCCGGAAATTCCTTTCGTATATTTCAAGGGGATATTCTACATATGAATGAACTATGAATAAAAGTCCTTAAATGTCCTATAAGGAAGTTATGACTGTCTAAAGGTGACCTCCAAAGACTACTTTCAATTTTATTTCTTTGCAACCGCTTAAAGGACCCGTGTGCCTTTTAGCATACGAACTAGTATTAATAAACGCTAATTTTTGATATTGAGAGTTAACATTAAATTTGATCAGTCCTTAAAGGACCTACATTTATATAAACTTTTTTTCATGTAGAATATCCCCTTGAAATATACAAATTTCAATTGAACTTGAATTTCCGGACAACCTGTATATAATAATAGAATGGAATAGAATTTATTCATAATAAAAAACATAGTTTTGGAATATTATATAAAGGTATTTAGTAAATAATTCAGGTTAATTCTAAATTTTTAATTTAAAAACTAATTTATTCCTAAACTATATTAAACAAAAAACAGACTTGTTGAAGAAACCTTATACCAAGATTGTGAGTTTATTTCATTTAACAAATACATAACAATAATGATTTAAGCCTACCACCATAAACAGAAGCACTTCTTTTGCCTCCGGTAGTACCTAAATTAGTACCAATATTCACATAACCAGTAAATTTTGTTCCTGACCACCCTCTTTGAGAAACTTGAGTAAGCCAGTTAAAGTCATATTCCTTGCTCTTAACCTTCATATAGTAGTATTAAGTCCCTTAATTTTTTTTCTGTTTTATTATTGTGTTTTTCATCACCTTAAAATTCCTTTTCGGTATACTGTCACAATCTTCCAATGACATATCTCCAAGGTAGTTTCCTTCCCTACAACAATTATTTTCCCTTTGTCAACTTCACGCATGGACACACTGTACATTATATTATGTTTGCATAATATAATAAATAGTGTAACCTGTGATGATTATTAGTCATTATTGTTACCAAAACTGTCAAAAAATATTTACCTCTTTCCTGATGTTCTTACAAGACTAAGCTTTCCTTTAAAACCTGATTTTAGCCCCACAAGTTCTTCGTTACATATTCTTTTTTAATATCTGAACTTCTGTTCCCGAACCAGTTAAGGTTGTTGAAGATCCTACTGAACTAGGACTTTTGATGTTCAACCTTTAAAGTAGATGGGGAATCTAGGCTTCGATGTGAACTTTGTGGCATCCACACTTGCTAATGGTTCGAGGTGGGCTAAAATCATTATTAGTTTATATAGTTATATAATGTTTTAGTTTTACTTGTCAAAATAAAAAATAATAGTAAAAACTTATGTTACATATCTGAAAATATATCCACAGTATATTTATATTTTTTTACTTTGTTAGTTTAAAAGTTTAGAGTTAAAACATATTTTGTGTGCCTAGCCTAGTTACCTGTCATCTGCAACGGAAGGCACAAATGGTTTCTTTGGAACTACTTCTTTCTTAAGTATGCGGGAGCCACCTGCCCTATAAGTAAAATCCTGCTCCTCAAAATGCTTAGAACATATTATGTCAGCACTCTTCGGAAGGACTTTATCTAGAAGATTTAAAATTTCAAGCCACAGTGCTCGTCTACTGGGGTCAACGGGAAACCTAAAAGTTACGATACGATTAAATCATAATACTAGTACCTCAGAAAACCAACCTAAGTGATATTTAATGGGTAAAATAAACGAAAACCGCAATTCCCACGCCTATGTTAGTAAACCTAACCCCAAACTTCAAATTACCTGTGGAAACTTAGATTTCGACGTGAATAGTCTATTTTTCTGCACACTTGGCACTGTCTGGGCATTTTCTCTTTAAGTAGTATCACAAACTGTCACAAAAACTTAGAAAAATACAAAAAACTGAAAAAAAGCTAATAGCTGTCAACTTCACTTCAAGAGCGAAACCAAATTCGCGGTCACATGGTCATATAATATCATTCATGCTTGTTGAAGGTTTTGCGTAAATACGTAAAGCGTTGTTGCCGGATTTGTTTAAGAAATTTTTTTTAAATCGATATACTTCTTCTAACAGTGCTAATAATGAACAATGTAACGTTGCTAATTACCAAAGCCTACCCAATATACTACTTAAACGAATAATTATTGCCATTTGTTTATTATATTTTGCATAGTACATATGACTGTGGCCTGTTGTTGGCGACACGCCAAATGTAAACAAACTTCGTCCATCCTATGTTAAGTCGTTGGACGCTATAGATAACACTAAGTGAATAGTGGAGGAAGGGGGTTCACTCAAGTCGAATACTTAAGTCAGTAATAAGTTGATTGTCTCATACTTCCGTCCGTGCGTAGTAGTTTGTGATTAATTTTGTGTGGTGTTCTTCAAGTGTGCCGATTTTCATATCTCTATGTAAATCTGCTGTCGGTACATGCGCCTGCTATAACTTTGTTTTGTTTTATTTGCGGTGCACCATGTTAGTACACCGTAACTAATAACTGGTCTAATTATCGTCGTGTATGTCGCTGTCTTGGTTTTGTAGTTAATTTTTCTTTTGTGCAGAGCAAGGGATCCACTACGCTTAATTGACCTGGCACTTTGGCTACACGTTCTTCTACGTTCTACGCATTCCATGATAATATTTTATCAAAGATATGTAATTTTTTTGCTCCGATTAATGGATTTATCATAAGCTTTGACCAGGGATTCAGGTAGTGTCGGCCTCGCCTTTGTGAAAAATATTGCTTGTGTTTTGCCTTCCTTCAACTTCAGCTTCCACGGTATCAACCATTTTTGCAGGATCAGTATGTGATGCTGCAAACGAAAAACTACAATCCAGGGTACTCCTATATATATATATATATATATATATATCATCGCTGTGTTAATCTTCTATAGGATCGCAGCTAGAGGCGACCCATGCGGGACTCCTGCCTTGATTTCCGTAACTCCTGATATTAAATTTTCCGTTGTTACTTCGACTGTTGTTGAAACGCAGGGCTTTATTTCCTCTTACGTTCAATCAATTTTGTGGTATATTTCCACAGGCGTGTGACTCACTGGTCGTTTTTGTTGCGATTGGAAATTAAACTCGTGGTAAAGCAAAATAACTCTATTTAACATACTTTCGAAATTAACACATTATAACTCCTTGCACAGAGATATGCACACTTAGTACCCGTACTTAGGGTGAAACTTCCACTTTTTACATAGAAAGTAGTACACTAACATTCCCAAAGATTTACCACTTGGTACAACCAGTAAAATGACCGCCAACAACCAACTTTGGTTATTCCTTTTTGACGGGACGTGTTGCTAGCTTTCTTGCTCAATCAACAGTCTCTTAAGTCTTGATCAGCGCCCAAATCAGCGGCTGGAGCCGCTGCACGCATACCCTATGACACGATTCATTCATCTTTTTTGGCCGACGCCAAGCTTCCGCCAATCCAGTGGGCGCATTTTACAGCGAACAAAATTGGAGCGTGACAGTGGTCTCCAGCCGCTTCCCTGGCGCCGCTCCAAAATACATCATTTCTTATACCTACTATGTTATGAATGAAATCGTAAATTTGACATGTTACGCCTACTATGTTGCAACTAAACTAAACAGTCCATCTTTGGACAACTCATTTCAACTTTTAGGACTGTTCCCCAACATTCTCCCCCACCTTGAAGCACTTGTGATTCAATTCAATTTAATCGAACATTATGTAGTACATCCCCTTTCTACACAATCTACTCTTAAAAATTAACACTCTGGTATCCAACATTATACCTAACCTAATAACGACAACCAACATTACATAAACGTTAACAGCCATGACCATCAATATGGTTGTAGACTCTACATCGTCTCATGATCTGAGTCAAATACCCATGTTCAGAAAGAGAGCTGCGCATGTGCCACGTGCAACGCAACCATGCAGCTCTAACTATAACCACTTTTCTTTTTTTTTTTTTTTTAACTTCATAACTTATACTAAAATATTTACAATATGACCGAAGGTCACACAAAATTGTTCAGCATGACACACGATTTCATGTATCACATGCCCCTCGTATTTCCAAACACTGTCAAAGTTATCTCGACTCCGCAAATGTTCATTGTCTTTTACTGGACCCACTTGACATAATCGTACACAAGCCAATGCTCAATCGTTCACTTGAAGTCCTGTTTTGTTCTGTGAACATAATCTTGACCTAAGTATAAAGTCCCAAAGAAAAATAAAGTCTTTCTTTTCCTTTGTTTTTTTTACCATCCTGGACATCGGATGCACAAATGCACTAAGCTGTAGAGCATACCTTTACTTACCTACATACATAATTTTGTCACGTAATATGAACGTAAGTGACCCGTATCCTATTGAAACCTGTACAATAGGTTTCACAACAACCTTAATATTAAAAAGAACCTAAAGTTCTGTACAGCCGTCCTACCCGTCCGTATTGCACAGATTGAATGTCCTATTTTTCATAACTGGCACATTTTTACCGAATCATATATTGTGTTAAATGACTTTGATATTCTTTGAAGAATATATTCGAAATTTACTTTGAAAGCTCGCTTCGAGCACTGTCATAAAATTCATTTTAAAAAACTGAACACACGAGGTCCAGATAGCAAGCTCCGTTTGAGCTGCACATACGCGTTGGCATTCCGCAGCGACACCCCTAACTACTTCCTTGTAATGTAAAATAATAATAAAAAAAAACTAAAAAACTAAAGAACGGTGCTTCTGAGAGACACCTCTATCTTTAAGTATTGACATTGGAGTCGAATACTGCGAATGGCGCTACTGATGAGACACCCCTAACTTTCTTGAACTGGCGCTACTGTGAGACACCCCTAACTTTGAGTATTGACATTGGAGTCGAATACTGCGAATGGCGCTACTGATGAGACACCCCTAACTTGAGTAACATGAAGCACAAGGCGTAAATTTGCACCCCACGTCACACACTCACAATTTTCCCGAATCCCCACCCGAAGAAGACCTGATAATTCCCCTGGACTGGGCTCAACAACCCCTTACCCGCCCCAACCCAGAGAAATGACACTTGGTAGTGATAGACAGCACTACTCGTGTCTTGTAGTGCCGAAGCCGCAAAGTAGATAGAACGAAATGGAAGAAGGAGAAGTAACAGAGTGACAGATGCTCCGCAGAGCGAAAGGTGGGACCAGATTCCGCCGGAACCCAGAACCGAAAGGGCAGTGCGCTACTGTCAGGGTAGTCCACGTCTTTAGTCTTTTGACACCAGGGACGCTCCTAGTGTGTTCTTGAAAAAGCTGCCAGAAGTTTCCAACTGTGCGAACTCATACGACGCTCCTTAAGAGCGAAGGGCCAACAAAAACGACAAAAAGAATGCAAAAATCATGTAACCGTTTAGGTTTCCCAGGGAGTCTTAGCCTTCGACCCCCAGTGGACTTAAGGCAGGCCACCACGCCAAAAAAGGACTGACACCTTGTGTAAAATAAATCGCTATAAATGAAACGTACGTTGAAACTTATTATTCAACAAACTAGTAATCGAGTAGATTAAGACTTAAAATATGGCCACACGCACGAGGTGCGGTAACCTATAATCAAAAGTAGTTTGGCTTAGTCGTGAGTGATGATTCAGTATTTACATGTACCTGGTCATAAATGAGAGGAGATACTTTTGCTATAGACCTAGTGAAAATGCTGTCAGCTGTTTTTAGTTTTACAACCCTCACGTTACCATCCTTTCCAGGATACACTTCCAGCACTCTCGCTAGCGGCCATTGCAACGGAGGTACGTTATCCTCGCGTAATAGCACCACGTCGTTTGGGACTATATTTCTACTAACTTTTAACCATTTAGGACACTGTTGCAGACGATTGAGATAATCTACCGACCATCGCTTCCAAAAGATCTGTTGAATTTTGGTACATTGTTGCCTAAATTTTAGCCTATTATCGTGGATATCTGTCAAATCGCGCTCAGGGTATGCGGTTAAACTTTCCCCTATCAAAAAGTGCCCTGGTGTTAGATACCCGAAATCTGAACGGTCGTTTGTCAATGGGCATAATGGTCGTTTGTCAATGGGCATAATGGTCGTGAATTTAACACCGCCTCGATTTGCGTCAAAATCGTATAAAAGTCTTCGAATGTGAATTTTGAAGTACCCATTAGTCTAAAAATATGATGCTTCGTGCTTTTTACAGCAGCTTCCCACAATCCGCCCCAATGAGGAGACTTGGGGGGGATGAATTTCCACTGAATTTCATTTTGGGCGAGATATTCTAAAAAAGGCTTACAATTTTGCGCATTACTGAAAAACTTGTAAACATCGCACAATTGATTACTCGTCCCCTGAAAGTTTGTTGCATTATCGCTGTAAATAATAGTAGGATTACCTCTACGAGCGATGAAACGTTTCAACGTCATCATGAATGCTTCAGTTGACAGACCAGTCACTAGTTCGATGTGAATAGTCTTTGTTGACATACACACGAAAATTGCAATGTATGCTTTAATGTACGGCGCTTTCCGTAATCTAGACGATCTTATTAGGAATGGGCCCCCGTAATCAATCCCCACTTTTTGAAATGCACGTGCTGCTTGCACCCTATCTGTAGGAAGATCTTCCATGATCTGCTGAGTTGGAAGAGCTCTAAATCGCGTACACGTGATACAATTCCTTATAACTTGCTTCGTTTCTCTCAAACCGTTAAGTGGCCAGAACCGTAGCCTAAAATTTGACAGCACTGACTGAGCGCCAGCGTGTCCTAACCTCAAATGTTCGTACTTAAGCATAATCTTTACTGTCGCGTTATGTGAAGGCAATAAATACGGGTGCTTATGATCAAATGATATATCCGCATTTTTAGTCTGCCTCCCACTCTAATTAACTGGCTTGAATCCAAAAAAAGTTTAAGATGCTTCAATTGCTTATCTGAAATTATTTGATTGTTCTTTAATTCTGAAAGTTGCTTTGGAAAACTCTGGCGTTGCAGATTTTTTACCACGAACTGGTATGACCTATCAAGCTCACCAACCGTGACAGTTGCATCCTGAATCTTATTATCTTTATTCTGAAGGTTATGTATAAACCGGAACATAACGGCTAGCATACGTATCAGACGTGAAAAGTTAGAAAACCGAGAAAAATAATTTATCCAAAAATCACAAGGTTGCTCCTGGCACACCGTTGGAAGTGCCACCTTCTTTTGCTCCGGCAGATTAGCAGTGTTGATCTGCTGATCATATAAACTCAAATCCAAGTTAACGTCAAGTAAGAACTTAGGCCCTTGAAACCAGAATCCTGAAGCAATTACTTCGTTTACTAATGTGCTTGTTACTGAGCCATCGTCATTTTGAAATCTTTTTTCCAACGAGGAGAACCGCTTTTCAGCCATGTTAAACGAATCACCAAGTTTCGTATACTCACCCGGAGTTTTAAACGGCATATTGACCTGAAACGAACCGTTTTCTACACGTTTTGTAGTATTAATAAAGATACTTTCTGCCAACTGATCGTCAGTTGACATTATAGGTTTTGAAGACACTTCTTCGACTGTCCAAAATTTTGTCAACAACTTATCCACGTCTTGAGTTTGCAAAAAAAATGACGCACTACTTCCGCCTGCCTGCGTAGCGTGCCCTTTCACTGGCGATGTACAATGTGAAAGTACCTTCCCTGCTATAATCCACCCAAGTGTGGTATTTACCAAAGTAGGTTTGTTAGAGCCTAAAATACACTGCCCCTGGCTCAAAATCGAATAATAAACATCAGCGCCCAACAACATGTCGATCTCGGATGGAATATTAAAAGTTGGATCAGCCAGCCGGCTTTGTAAATTATACGGAATATCCAAAGTTTCTACTTTGATAGGGATTTGCGGCAATTTGTACGTGATATTATCCAAAATGATACACGATGCCACTGGATAACAGATATCCTGCGTTTTCGAATATATGGTAACGTTCGCCAATTTAGTACATACAAAACTGTTTTGTGAAACGCTGGAAATATTTAATTTACAATTAATAATATCACACTGTAGCTGCTCTACTAATGATTTAGTAATAAACGAGCTTTGGCTTCCATTATCCAACAATACTTTTGCTGTTATCACATCCCCATTCTTGCTCACAAGATTTACCTGCGCGGTTGCCAATAATACGTTAGAATGTTCATTTACCAATGCTGAAAGAGACACTGGTTTGGTGGAACTTATTTGGGCATCCCTACTTGACTCACCCTGTAAATTTTGTACACCGATATTTTGAGGACTAGTCGTCTCCGTACTCGTATTTAAACTTGACACGTTGTGTGTTCGATTCCCAGACCCGTTGTACTGCCCGGATGGCCTTAAGAACGATTGATTATTTGAACTGTTCGCCTTGTACGAGGTTTTGTCGTTATTATTCTGGGAATATCGCCCGTTTCGCACGGTACCTAAATTTGCATTTCGCGTAGAATTTTGTTGTTGTGCGGTGCCCGAACTTGCATCAGGACTACCTCTTGGCACATTTCTATGCAGCGTTGAATGGTGCGATAAATTACAATATTTACATCTACTTTGTGATTTGCACTGAGCGACAGAGTGTGCACCCAGACAATTAAAACACAATCGCTTCGATTGTACGATCTGTTGCCTTCCATATAATGTTAAATCCAAACATTTTTGACACGCATATGTTCTATGATCTGGAATGCCACAAATACAACAATATTGATCGCTCTGCTGTTGACTAGCAAAAAACGATACTCTGTTATTACTAGTTGTGCCTCTGGGCTGTGAACTTTGTTGTTCACTACTACTAGAAAGATTTTCGAACACTAAACACCTACGTTGTAAGAATTCAAAGAAATCTGTTAACCTTGGTAAGCTATTTAAATTACGATCCAGCTCAAATGCCTTTTTTGTGGCGTAATCTAATTTATTTTCCATAATATATACTAACAAATATTCCAGAACTTGAGTCTGAGATACCGGCAATTGTTTTAACGACTCCACTGTCTTTGTATTATTCGCTATGAACTCCCTTAAATTATTTGAATTAGGCTTAGTTAGCACCGGCGCACCTAAAATAGTTTTGAAGTGGTTATTTATCACACAGGTCAAATTCTCGAATCTATTTTGCAAAATATCAAAAGCAATCTGAAAGTTACTTCCTATTAATTCAAGAGAATCTATTAGCTTCAAAGCCTCACCCTTGAGTGCAGATTTCAGGTACATTAATCGTTGTACATCCGAAAGAACTGCGTTCTCTATAATTAAAACTTTAAAAATTTCTGCAAAAGACCGCCAATCCGAAACACTGCCATCGAACGATGGGACCTTCAAATCTGGCAATCTAACACCCGAAGAAATATACTGTTGCTCCTAATTACTACTCATTACACTACCTTGTGCATTATCTGCGCTTAATATTTCATTAAACGCCGCCACCAAAGAATGGTATTTGCCCTCGACTTCATCCCTATCTAAATCGTCTGGATCTAAATATTCAATACTATCCTGTAAATCAGAGTACGTCCCGTACGCTTTTCTCAACATCTCCTCTCGCGATATAACTTGCTTCAGTGCCTCTTTGTCTTTTTTATTAGTATTATACCATGTTTGAATCCTCGTGATCGCAGCCTTTGCCACCCCACGTTTTCTTTTTAACTCGCTTAATTCACTTATATTAACTGCCTCGTCTGAAGGCTCCATTTTTTATTTTTTTTAATGACTTTTGCTCTCTAACTAGCAACACAACTTACACAGAGGTAAAGTCGAACACAACACTGCCTTAATGTTGGCTACCAAAATGTAATGCTACTAACAAATCTAGAATCAATCAACAACAATACTACTACAATTTCTACATGTAACGTTTTTACCATCCGCTGTCTTTTTGTCGACACTCACTTAACTTTCACTTCACTATTTTCACTGGTTTGGAAGTCTCTTACTGCCTCTTCCTGCTACTTTTTTACTTTAATTTTACTTTCGCACTTATTCAATTTTCCAACTTCCGGATTCGAAGGACCATGTTGAAACGCAGGGCTTTATTTCCTCTTACGTTCAATCAATTTTGTGGTATATTTCCACAGGCGTGTGACTCACTGGTCGTTTTTGTTGCGATTGGAAATTAAACTCGTGGTAAAGCAAAATAACTCTATTTAACATACTTTCGAAATTAACACATTATAACTCCTTGCACAGAGATATGCACACTTAGTACCCGTACTTAGGGTGAAACTTCCACTTTTTACATAGAAAGTAGTACACTAACATTCCCAAAGATTTACCACTTGGTACAAACAGTAAAATGACCGCCAACAACCAACTTTGGTTATTCCTTTTTGACGGGACGTGTTGCTAGCTTTCTTGCTCAATCAACAGTCTCTTAAGTCTTGATCAGCGCCCAAATCAGCGGCTGGAGCCGCTGCACGCATACCCTATGACACGATTCATTCATCTTTTTTGGCCGACGCCAAGCTTCCGCCAATCCAGTGGGCGCATTTTACAGCGAACAAAATTGGAGCATGACAGTGGTATCCAGCCGCTTCCCTGGCGCCGCTCCAAAATACATCATTTCTTATACCTACTATGTTATGAATGAAATCGTAAATTTGACATGTTACGCCTACTATGTTGCAACTAAACTAAACAGTCCATCTTTGGACAACTCATTTCAACTTTTAGGGCTGTTCCCCAACAACTGTTTTAGCCTCAAAGTACGATATAACGAGAATGCCTTCGACACGCGTTGTTTGGCGCACCGTGCAATGAGCAGCTCGAAAACCAAACTGCTCTGGTGGTAAAATGTCATTGGTAAAACAAAATTAATGATTCGATAAAGTATTATTTTCTATGATTTTGCCAAGGCACGATAATAAACTTATTAGCCTGTGGCTGACAGACAATGTCAGGTATTTACCTGTTTTGGGGATTATTGCCACCCGGGCTAGGATAACTTAAATGGTGAAGGTCGTTCCCCGTTCGTAGTTTTTCAATCAGTCGCTGATGCCGCTATTATAGGCATTTTGTTTTATACGATTGTTCATATCCAAACGTTCAGGGCCGTAGATAAGAGGGGGGTTTAGGGGGTTCAAACTCCCCCCCCCCCCCATAACAACGAATGTTTAGTTCTACCTTGTTAACCACCGTAAATTTTAATAGTAATTCTAATAAATTGCCAGAGTTTTCTTACCTAAACCCCCCCCCCCCCCCATGGGTAACGCCTAGCTACGGCCCTGCAAACGTTGGTAGCGATTGTGCTATATTTAATAAATACACCTGTTTATTTCTTGTACCAGTTGGTTAAATTGATACGTATAGTTGTTAAAATGTATTATTTGTTGCTGTGTTCAAATTAAATAAAGCATATTATCGAAAGTAAAAGCATTCATTACAATTTATTTAACTTGAATGGATAAACTTCTACGACCTAAATGATTTGACACTGATCAGAACTCTGTCAAAGCCGCTCAAGAATGGAGCTGTTGGAAAGTAACATATGACAATTTCATTGATGAAAAACATAGATGATGATGGTAAACTATCTTTTAACTAATTTTACCATAAAGTCTTACAAACTGCGATTGTATTATCGATTGTAAAACATGTTAAAGAGCTGTTAGCGCTCTAGACTTCATGTTCATCAAGCCTAAAGACGAGGTATTTCTAAAGCACTGTTTGACTACTAGAAAACAACAGCCTGGTGAGACAATAAGTACATATTAGCAAGAATTAAAACAACTTAGCAAAGACTACAATTTTAAGGCTGACGATGAATGCAATGTTTATATAAGAGATTCTTTTATCAGTGGATTCACTTTAAATCATATTCGATACTGTTTACTAAAAAATAGTATATTGCACCTCCAAGACGCCGCGAATCAAGCCCAATCGCTAGAAGCTGGTCATAAAGAACTCAGAAGCTTCTATGTTACCGTCAAGTTTTATAAATTCTGTGACGTTCCGAAGTACATAAACATGGGAAAAACTTGAAGATAAAATTTCTTCTGCTTATACTTTTGTGGAAAGAATAAAAAGCATTTATATAGCTTATGTCCTGCAAGATATTCTAACTACAATGGATGTGGTAAACGTGGAAACTTTTCAAAGGTATGTCTGTGTAAAAATGAACACAAAACTTCTTCAGCCTCAATTTTACCCGCTACGAAACTACTTGCAGCTGCTTCAGAGAGTTTAGGGGCCTAATACAAGTTAAAATAAATAGTACTTTTAATAAACTATACATTTAAGTTGTCAAGCCCTTCTTTGTTTACCTTATGAACTCATTTTCGAATAATTCAGGTTTCGAAAGAATAATTATTATCTCTTTGCTGTTTTTCGTTTAAAACTGGTTTATGTAAATATCTGTTATTAATAAAGCTTGTCGCCGTATCAGAAACGTTGTTATAACTCTCCAATAATATATTAGCTTTAATTCAAAACTTTGAATTCTCGCGCTTATAACTTCTCCGTTAGAGACAGAAGCGCGAAATTTTAAATTCAAAGTTATAAAATCTAAATTTTGGTGCGTGGCGCCGAACCCCCGCAACTGCGACATTTAGTTATTCAACCAGTCGCGTATGGCGCTATTAGGGAACCAATTTAGTATGTTACGTTGCCTATCTATTCCTCCCATAAGCGCATCTCTCTTGTCTTTGATACCACCTTGGCTACGAGGTCCATTAATTTATTTTCTGGCAACATTTTGGCTGCTTTATTCTTTATTGCGTCAAAACCGGGCGCCTTTTTTGGACTTATGATTTGCATAATGGTGCGCGAACATCCTCACCAGTCACTCGCTGTATGTTTTGCATATTTCTTGGCATATTTTTGGATATTCAAAGAGTTCTGGTGACTCGTGCGTCTCTGTCTACGTTTGTCGATAGAAACTTTCAAGAATTTTACGCAAACAGTTCAGGTTTTTTTTGTGGATCTGTCAGTATTCTGTTCGCGTCAGTGCCCCTCAGGTAGGAAGTTGACTTTCTTCCTCCTTTGGTCAATGTTTTGGTGAACTTGAAGATAGAGTTGTCCTCAATTCGGAATCCCCCTATCTACCTATTCTAAGTTTTAGATTGTTTTGTGTCTACCAGTTGTCGTATTTCCGTTGTTTGTCTGTTTGCTTGCGCTTTGATGCGCAGGTCACCAGTCCTGTAAGCTAGTCTTAGCACTTTATGTTTATTTTTAATCCGTTGAATAAGTTCGCATTCAATGACGCCCCGTTTCGAAAGTCTTGACGTTACTGTCACCGATGACTCGGCAATTGCAGCATTTTGTCTACAGCTTGGGCTATATCGTTTTGTGTATTGAGTTGAATACTCATCAGTTGTATAATCCCCTGATTACAATATGCATATAAATTCTGTAGAGTCAGTGCGGAGACGATTTGCTAGGGCTCTATAGTTCAAAATGGATGGTGTTTGTCCAATTCGTGATTATGACTAGCTGCTTTAAACATTGTAGTTTAGCTAGAAGACGTAAATACCTTTCTCAGTCCTTTTTGTGCAAGCTTGCCCACGGTATTATTATTTGTGAAGAATTATTGGCAAAACTAAATTTTAGGGTTCCTACCTTATCTTCTCGCAACACACATACTTTTTACGTATATCACCATTTCGTACTAATGTTTATAAATTTTCACCGACTGGCTTGATGTGCTGCTGTTCTTTTGACAAAAGTCACTTTTTTTTAGATTTTTTGTTTCTTTGTAGGCGTCTTTGTTCGCTTACAGTGTATGTGTTCTAATTATCTATCTCCTTTTTTCTCTTTATTTACATATCATGTAAATTTAAATCGCTTTGTGAGTTAACTAATCGGTTATCGATGATGTCTTTTTAAAAAAGTTTATTTTATTCTTAAGCGTTACTTTACAATACAAATGCGTTCAGCTGACTGAATGCTAGAAACAATGTATAAAGATTACAATATAATAATAAATGCAATGTTAGCAAAATAAATGTCTATTCAGCTCTAGGTGGCTAGATAACTCCTCCCCCCATAAGATTCAACTATCAGGTTGGACAGGGTAGTTGAATTGCTATCTTTTCTTCTTTGGGACATTTTTCTCGTTGTTTTCTTAGGACCCTTGGCATCATCTTCTTATAAGCGATGAATAGGCACAAAACGGCGATGAAAATATATAATAATATTGTCCATAGGCTTGGTGCTTTCGTCATTTCACTGAAAACCAAATGGGGTTGGTTTTGTATAACTTGATTTTTTAATTTATGTAGACCATCTAATTTTAAATCCTGTAGGTGTAGGCTTAGATTCAGTACTGGTAGTAGATCGGGTGTTTCCGCGAAATCCGGAAACAGGATTGGCTGGTTGTTGGCTTTGATTGGCTTCTGATCATTAATTATTGATGCTGAGTTAGTATCGATTTGGCAGCCAATCGGGATATGACATAGATAGGTTCCAATGATATTTTGGGTTTCTGCTTGACCAAAACATTTCAGTTTTATGGCTTCTTTGGTAGGTAGGACTAATATCCATTGATTGGTTTTATCTAAGCGATCGATTATAGTATGAGCGATCTTTACTTCAGTTTGCTTGCAGGATGAGGTGTTTTTGTCAGAGTTCAGTAGTTTTACTTCGCAAGGGCTAGTTCCTTTAATTTCGTGTAATGTTTCTTTCTCGCAGATATAGAATTCAGGGTATATTTCTTGGCATTCTTGATTGTAATATGCGTAGTGCAACTGATTTTTTAATAAGTATTTATTACTTGACAAGACAACCTTAAACAGACTCTGATAATATATTGGGACTGAATATATATGAAAATAATCGAAAGGACGTGGGTGCATTATTGGTATATGTAAAAGATATGTTATTTTATTATTAAGCACAAAAGATTCGAGGTTAGTGATTTTTTCATAAAGTAAGGTATTTTCTAATGTTACCGGTAAAGGCATTTGCTGAAGCCCTACTCGTTTTTGTAACTTAGTTAATTCGATAAAAAGATCTTCAGTTCTTATTATACTAGGATGCATTATTTTTAATTTGGAAAATGTTAGGGAGTTCTCTACGTCTTGTAATATAGAAATAATTATTTCATATACGTTAACTATTTGGTTAATAATATCCTTTATATATAGAGAGTTTTCTCTGTAAGCAGCTTTCTGTACGATAGAGGAAATTTGATTTATTTTAGATTCTAATAATTTTTCATTATAGTTTATTTGTTTTATCGTAGAATTAAAATTTTCAATAACACTTAAAGAAAGCGAGTTTTGTTCCAAAATGTTTGCTTGCAAATTATTTTGGTTCTGCGTTAATTCGTAAATAAGTTTCTCGTACCGTTCACCATCGGATGCGTCAAGATTTCCTGTGACAGCTTTAAATATGGATCCTAGGCCGTTTACTAGTCCTCGTTTAATCCTGTCGGGATGAGGAATAATTTCTTTTATTTTAATTTCGACTCTATTTTGTGTCAGTTTTAATAGTTTTATATAGTTGCTTATGTCATCATTATATTCTTTGTGTGTACTTATTATTTTAGTAATATTTTGGGATTTAAGATGCAACTTATTTATTTCTATTATTATTGGGTTCAAATCATAATAGTGTATAAGTGTGTAGGCGTAATTTTCAATTTTTGCCGTCCCTAATTTAACTGGAATAATTCCTGGGTTATCGTCCAGTTTCCGTATGTCGATTTGTTCAGGAGTTCCTAACACGTGTGTGATAGCGCTGTAATAGAATATTCTTAATTACTAAAACTATTTAGATGTGGGCGTAACTTTTAGTATGTGAGCACGTGTAATAAAATATGTACATGTATTAAAATATAGAATAATAATGTTAAGGAGTTAAAATTAAGTGTCAAAGCTGTATTTGTTTCTTAAAGGGCGTTTTAGGTTATCCATATGGACTTTAGTTTGTGACGTAGTTGCCACTGTTTTACGTGTTGCGTCAACGTCCTTTATTTGTGTAGGTGGATTAAATGTATCGCCGAGTTTTTGGCGTACGTGTTTTTTAACGTATGTTTTCTGTTCGGGTACGAATAGTGTAGGTTTATCACGGTTTTCATTAACTTTTGTTATGATTTTTTCTTTTTGATTAATAAGGGTTTCATTAATTTTAGAATACAAAAGTTTAGTTTTATCTCTATGTTCTGTGACGTAATCTGTTAATAAGAGTTGGTCTAATTTTAGATTAAATGGGTCATTGGGGCTGATGTGTCCGCTAATCACATCAATGGGTTTAAAGTTAGTTACGGAATGAATCGAGTAATTGTACGCTAGTATTGCGTATTTCATTTTTTGGGTAATAGGTGTGTTATTGAACCCTTGGTTATTTAGCAATCTTACGTGTTCGGTCAAGGTGGAATGAAGTCTCTCAATAGCACCATTGGATTGTGGGTGATTAGGTGAACAAAAGTGTATTTTAATTTTGTGGAGTTGTAATAGTTCTGTAACTACAGCGTTCTTGAACTCCGTTCCGTTATCTATAATAATTTTCGTTGGTATGCCATGATGGGAAAAGAATGATACAAGATTATCAGATATTTCAGAAGCTGCTAATGATTTTAAAGGATATGCTTGTGCATATTTAGAAAAACTATCAATAATAGTTAGAAATTTAACTTTATCTAATGTATACGTATCAAGATGTACAATATCAAAAGGTTTAGTCGCAGTTGGGGTTATATTCATTTCAGTCTTAATTGGATGACGTTCGTATTTGCTTTTCTGGCAAATTTCACAGTCATTAATGTACGTTTGAACGGCATTTTTAAGATTAGGCCAGTAGTATTTGTTTTTTATTCGTTTTTCTGTCTCTTCGATACCGCGATGATTAGTTTTACTTTCGTGGTAATTTTTAATAATTTCCGAGATTTCTGGCTTATCTACAACATCAATTAATTTTATGAGGCATCTTTTAAATTTTAATGATGGCCATTTAAAGTTTTTCCTTACTACTTCGCAGAAAGGTTCATAAACGTCAGGATTCTCAAAATAAAGTGAATATAATTTATCGGGGACTACGTGTTCCTTGATAAATTGTAAAATGTCATTTTCGAAATTGTTTTCAGAGATTTGGACGAGAAGTCGTCTCTTTTTTTCGAATAAGATAAGACGTCTCAGTTTTGCGGGTGAATGTAGTACTTTTGTAATTATTATTTGGTTGGCACCATAATTTACGGCTGATTCGATAATCGGGACTCCTACTATTGGGTCTTGTTCATTATTTGTATGCACGGTTTCGTCATCGTTCTCATCGACAACATCAGCTGTTTGTAGTTCGGGGTCAGGTTGTGCCATAGTAGACATTTGATCTAAGTTATGGTCATTTATAGTTGTGTCATTGTCAGGTTGCGTTTCAGTTTCAAGGCTTTTATTAAAATCATTTATGTAAGAAACGAGATTAGAAAAACTGTCTGTTTCCTTCGTATGCAATTCAATGCGACTTAAAGCATCAGCGTTGGTATTTAATTTCCCTTTTTTATACGTGATTTTATAGTCGAACTCTTCTAATTTAATACGCCAACGTAAAAGTTTCGAACTAGGGTCTTTTAGATTAAAAAGCCACTGAAGGGGTTTATGATCTGTTATTATGTTGAATTTACGACCGAATAGATATGGCCTAAAATATTTGGTGGCCCATACTAGACAAAGACATTCTTTCTCTATCGTTGAGTAGTTGCGCTCTGAATCATTAAGAGTGCGCGACGCGTAAGCTATCGGTAAATCTTGACCGATATTACCCTGAGATAGAATGGCTCCCAATGAAACATTGCTAGCATCACACGTTAAATTAAACGGTTTGCTAAAGTCGGGATATTGGAGTATTGGTTGGTTAATTAATAGATTTTTACAAATTTCGAAACATTCCATAAATTCATGATCGTGTACTATTTTGGCGCCTTTCTTTAAACATTTAGTTAGAGGCTTGGTAATTTTTGCGAAGTTGTTAATGAACTTCCGGTAATAACCTAACAATCCTAAAAATCCTTTTATTTGCTTAGTTGTTTTGGGTATAGGGAAATTTTTTATCGCGTATATCTTATCGGGGTTAGGTTTAACGCCGTCTGGTGTCACTACATGACCCAGGTATGCGACTTCGCGGCGGAGAAATTCGCTTTTATTTAATTGCACTTTGAAATTTGAATCTCGTAATCTTTGGAAGACCGATTTAAGGCGTTCCAGATGTTCTTGCAAAGATGTCGAAAATACGATTATATCGTCTAAGTAAACAAGGCATTTTTCGTTTTGAATTCCACGTAGTATACTGTCCATCACCCTCTGGAACGTTGCCGGCGCGTTCTTTAAACCGAAGGGCATGCGAGTGAACTCGTAGTGACCATTTTCGGTACTGAATGCTGTTTTGGGGATGTCACTTTCATTCATTTCGATTTGGTGGAACCCACTTGCGAGATCCAACGTCGTAAAGTATTGGCATTTGCCAAGTTTGTCCAATAAGTCTGTTATGTTTGGCAAGGGATATTTATCGTCTATTGTTTTAAGGTTACAACCTCTAAAATCAATTACTACCCTCCAGCGTTGTTCTCCCGAAGCATCCAATTTTTTTGGGACTACCCAAATTGGTGCGGACCAAGGCGAACTACTGGGTCGTATTATTTTTTGATCGAGCATCGTTTTTATTTGTGTTTCCACCTCCTTTTTGTGCACGAAGGGGTATCTATATGATTTTGTGTATACGGGTTGTTCGTCGGTTGTTTTTATGCAGTGTTTTATTTTACTGGTAAATGTCAAAAGTGTGCCTTCTTGGTAGAATATGTCAGAAAATTCTTTGCACAAATTAAGTATTTTTGTTTTTTCTTCCTTATTAAGATGGTCCGTTCGAATTTTAGAAGGGTCGAAATAGGGTAAATCCGGTGAATTAATAAAATTATTTAAATCAATTTTTTCAATATTTTTTTGATCGAATCGCTCGGCTGGAAATGGTTCTGAAATGTCCAACGTAATAGGTTGACAAGTATTATTTAAAATAGTGGTTATTGCATAGCCGTTTTTTGCTGTTGTTAGGCAGTTTGGAATCTCACAATTGTGCAGTTTTTGATAAGGAATTATTATTTCACCGTTTTGTATGTCGGTTTTAATTTTCACGACTTGTTCAGTACGAGGAGATATAGTTATATTATTTACTTCTGTTTTAGTTTTAAGAAATTGCAGTTTTATTTTAGTATTCGGGGTGATTAAAAATCCTTTAGCGTAATCAATGTTAGCTTGTAATTCTTTTAGGTTATCTAACCCTATTAAACCATTAAAGATGTTATGAAATTTGAATAAGTAGAATTTCAGGTTTTTATTATTGGGTAATTTAAAAATAGAAGAAGCTGGTATTTGGGCACTATATTGGTGTGCAGATTGCTGAAAAACAGTTGACACTATAAAAGGATCGTGAACTATGGCTCTTTGGTAATATTTATTGGCTAGGTCAGGATCAATGAATGATTTTGTTGAACCGCAGTCAATTAGAAACTTTAAGTTATATTCTGGGAATACAATATAAGATAGTTCACTCGTGTTGTTGTTGTTAAAGGGTATGACTTCAGGAGCTATGTCTTGGGGTTCTCTTGCATAGCGTCTTGAAAATTTTGGTCGTTACTACAAGAAGCGTAAGAAGGATTTTGTTGAGAAGGTTCGGGTTCGACGTATTGATTTACGTCAGATTCGTCGAAATATTGAGGTTCTTGTGAATCGTAGAGATTATTTCCGTCATCAACATAGCAGTTCTGTTCAATACTATCAGCGTAGTATTGGTCGTTATTAACAGTATTAGTATTATATAGTTCTTCTGCTATAAAATTTGGTTGTTGATTGGTCTGTGATTGGAAATAATTTTTTGATTGGGGTCTATAATTATTATTTGGTCTAAAGGTATTATTTGTTTGTTTCGTATTTATACTCATCGGTGTAGGTGGTGGAAATTGTTTGTTCGGATTGGGTTTAAAAACATTTGCCTGGTTAGGTCTGTTTTTAAATACTTGTGAGTTAGTTGGGAATCTTTGTGGCATTTTATTATAATTAGGTCTTATCGGAATAGGCTGAGATGGAAAAGTTGGTTGATTATTAAAGAATCTTTGTGGTGTATATGTGTTGAATGGTAGTGCAGGTCGTATATGCGTAAAATTTTGATTGTTGGTGGGCATAAAATGTTGTGTGGGTTGTTTTTGATTTGGTATTTTTGACAAATTTTGGAAATAATGAGTGTTATATTCCGCAGTAACAAATTGTAAAGCTTCAGGTAAATCTTTAGGCCGCATACAACGTATCGTGGTTCCTAATGGTTCTTTCAGACCCGATAGAAATGTTCTTAAAGCTAAATCGTTATAAAGATTTCTTTTAAGATTCTTTGCATCATCATTCGTTTCGTGAATATTTACATACGAACATAGAAGGTTTAAAATATGTAAAATACGTTCATAGAATTGATACGGTTTTTCTATGGTTTGTTGCCTAAGCATGACAAGATCTCTATTGAGGCAAGCCTCATCACGTTGATCAGCAAAGTGTCTACTTAAAATAATCTTTAGTTCATCCCAAGTTTGCACATTTTGGGTTCCTAAAATTAATTTCGCGTTCCCGGTAAGTTTTCCGACAATACAATTTAACAAGTAAATATTTTGGAAGTTATTTGGCTGGCTTGTTATATAGAATGCATCAATGATACTTTGACATACTGCTAGGTACCTATTTAGATCATTTGGATTACCGTCAAAATCTGGTACGCATTTTAAGTATTCAGGTTTAAATTGTTGAGTCATTTCTATTTCGCTGCTTTCAGACGAAATATCTAAATTATTTAGTAATGTGCCTGCAGCACTATTTTCTACTATATTTTGCAATAAGGTTTGATTTATTTGTTTGATTACTTCTTCTGAATGAGAAGCAGAGTCAGTTGAAGGTTCTAATTGCAGTTTAAGGTTGCTTAATTTATCAATTATATCTTTGACTTCAGACATGTGTTTCAATTGCACTTACATACTAATGGCGACAATCATCAACATCCTTTATAAGAGCAGGCTTTTGTTTGGCGATATGGTCCTCCCAAAATATCCTGGTCTTGCGAGATTTGGCAATGTGGGTCCAATCTCCGATTACTCCAAGGTAGCAGGTTCACGATGAACTGGGGTTTTCGATTTTCAGAAATCCACTCTGACACCTCACAGCAAACACTAACGATGGTAAGTTCTTTTATTCTCGGTTAATTAGAATGTCCAAAAAAATCTATACGTTCGATACGTATTGATTTCCCGAAAATCCGCACGACTGCGCCAGTTAACTAATCGGTTATCGATGATGTCTTTTTAAAAAAGTTTATTTTATTCTTAAGCGTTACTTTACAATACAAATGCGTTCAGCTGACTGAATGCTAGAAACAATGTATAAAGATTACAATATAATAATAAATGCAATGTTAGCAAAATAAATGTCTATTCAGCTCTAGGTGGCTAGATAACTTGTGTTAAATCATATGGATTTAGTTATGTAAGTAATATTATGGTAGTTTCTTAGTTTTCGTTTGTACCTGCTTCGTAATTGGGAAACTGTTAAATATTCTAAGTATAAAATAAATAAATATTTAACTAATACAAATATTGTGCAAAAAATAAAAATAATATTAACTTTTGAGGCCTTGCATTTCAGAAACTATCAACTTTTGGGCTAAGGTATCTTGGGCTAAATCGTCACATATTAGCCTTAGGAATTCATCTAGCAGAACTTTTAGATGCATGGGACGCGTCACACACAATATAAACAGATTGTATTAAATCCCGTTGTCATGAATCCACACTCACACTTTCCTTAGTGTTACCACATCTTAATCAAATACCCATCCATTCTCTTATCTTAATTAAAATACCGCAAACTACCCTTGAGAGTAAATTTGCAGATCTTGCGAGACCGCTATCTTGGCCCTTGCCCTAATCACAAAAGGGTTAATTATTTAGGTTTACGCATGTAGTATCTAACTGCTCATGTAGACAGGGGATTCATAGCCGTTTTAGATGGTAATAATGGTAAATAATCAAGGAGCAAATTGATGCGACATTTAATTTGAAAAAGTTGTAGAGGTATCTACTTATGCGACTTCTCTTTTTGTTCGTATGGATTGATTGGATTCATAATTGAATCACCCGTCGGCATCGGTTAGAAGAGTAGATTAGATTTAGATTTATTTATCCATTTTATTATTACTTTTAACAAGATTTTGTACATTTGAAAAAGGAAATAAATACAAGTATAGGCTTTCGATTGTAATATTAAAAAATTGTGTTTTATTCTCTCACTAGACTTAGGAAATAGGTAGATCCTTTTAATTTTATTCATTTCTGTCATGGAAATTAAGAACTTTAATACTTAAGTCCCCGATCTATAAGACATGCAACGTCGATGGTAAAAACTGATTTTTTTTTTGTTATTCTTTTGTTGGGTATTACCAAAAAAAATCATAGCTATATTTTTCTTCGGTATTACATACAAAAGAGGAATATTTAAAAAAATACGATTTTGTTTAAGATTTTACAATACTAGAGTGTATTTTTATTTTTAGATTATATGAGGAGCAACTGTGCAAAACGCATTAAATCGATAATATGTTGTTTTGAATAAAACTTAAAAAACTAGCAAAGGAAGTTAGAAGAAAAACTAAGATTTTCATGTGGCGCAGAATGATTTATGTAATAGGGTTAAAAAGGAATATTTCCTTTTTTAATCTAAATTTTCGATTTTCACGACAATATGGTATATTTTTTAGTGGATTTACTGCATTTTCTTTAACCAGAATATGGATTTATGTCATTTTGCCCGGTTAGTATGAATTTATTCCCTTTTGCTTACTTCTTATTTGGATTTATTGCGTTTTGCTTTATAAATTATAAGCCCAATAAAATTCAAAAATTCGGTAAAATAATTATTTTATTAACAAAATTAGAAAAAGAACAATTAAATATGTAAACCAACATCTTCTTCTAGGCAGTCGCAGGTCTTTTCGGCTTCGTCTTGTTGGCCTTGTTCTATTTCAACTGCAGTAGTTTCTAAAATAGTTTTGTACCATGCTAGATCATCTTCTTGCTCCCATTCTGCTTCAAACTCTTGTGTTAATAAATGCTTTAAGGATTTTCTCTTTTTCTTCTTAATAGGCCTTCGAAGTTGAGGAAGTTCCATTTTTAACTCGGAGTCCTTCTTACCTTTTTTAAGAAGGGATTTTGTGGTCTCAGCTATACTTTCATACCGAGAATTTTCGAAAAAGGTTTTGGTGATGGGTGCATCTTGATTTTTTCGAAACACAACTCTTTTTATATCCGATATCCCATCGGTATTTTTTAAAAAGGTCTTTAACTGTTTGACTTTATATAGTAGCCAGTCTTTCCCAAGACATTTAGCTTCTCCAAACTTACTATAAATCTCATCATATCCTTTCTTAAGCTTTATTGTTGTGTTCTTTCTTAAATCCTTCTCCACTCGGCCAAACACCCTATCGGCGGGTAAGAAACTATGCCCTCTTACTGGAAAGGTTATAGTAATCTCAATCAAGCTCTCGGGCGATTTTTTTTTAAGTAGTAATAGATCGCATGAATTACATGGGCATTTTTATTCTGCCCTCCACACCCGTCACAGAATAGGCGAGTTGTTTGTGTGTTCGGAAGATCTAGGGAACTGGGAGGGGCCAAAAGTGCAGATGATACCTCTACAGAACCCCTACCAGCCATATTTTCGGTCCATGTACAAAAAGTAGGTTTTTTAGCTTTCATATCAACACAACACAATACGTAATAACTAACCTGCTGGGCATAAAAGGCATCGTTTATTGGTGTCCGTGGAAGTGGCTGAACCTGCTGCATATCGAAACAGAATGCTAAGGAATCCGGAGGAGATTCTCTAGCAAACTCATAAAATGATTTAGCTCTTTTATTGTGAAGCAATGATCTTGAATGTCTGTACATTTTGAGATATACATTTTGGATAATCCTGTAATATTTAGGTAATGTAAAACACAGTGCGACACCTATTAGCGAAGGTTTATCCTAAGATAATTGAAATAAAATAATGCAAGCTCTTTCAACAGAAATATTCTTTTTTGGATTGAATGCACTTTGCTTAAACGTGCATTGGAATTAATTCGTTTTGCTTAGCTCAGTGGTTTTAATATGGCTACTTCTAATGGATTTAACGCGCTTTGATCGAACTGGGTTGTTCTTATGATAGATTAACTAAAAAGCACTACATTTTTATATTTACCTTGAAAACTATAAAAAATGGATTTAATGCGTTTTGCACAGTTGCTCCTCATATATTCATAATGTATCAAGATTTTGTGTTTCAATTAAAAGTTTTTTTTTTTAAGTTAAATTTGTAAAAAAAAGCACCATCTTCAGTCCATGTCTACCCAATTTTTTGGTTAGTCCCGAAAATAATTGTAATAAAATATTTATTTTAGAAAACTGGTTTAGAAATCATTTTATATATTATCATTTTTTAGGAAATGAAAAACTGATACATTCTCTTCTTCTGCTTTTAAAGCACCTTAATAGTTTTAATTGCCACCAGGAATACAGCAGGGGCTTGCTAAATGGCTTGCTAAATGACCAAATATTGTAAAAATAGTAATCTAAGTATCTAAATCTATCTACACTTACACAATTTATCTTACAATAATGAATTTTTCAACTAGCAATTTTTAAACTAATTCACTCATGCTAAATACTTCACTCGAGCTAAATAAAGAACCAAGTAAACAGATACATTAAACACAATCAATTCTGTGGACACAAAACAAAATTCATCACAAAGAAAATATTAAAAACACAACGTTTAAATAAAAAAAAAAAAACATCCAAAATTTTGCCGTCATAAAGAGAAGTAACAGACATGCAGGATGGCACCGATAGTTCACTTCATTTATCATTTTATTAATGATATTACAGAAAATGTCTCCAAAAAATAATCACTAATATTTAGTATAAGTTCTTAGCAATAATTCACTTATATTTTCTGTTAGATATTATTTAAAACTGAGAAAGGAAAAACACTTTTGTTCGCCAGCGAAACGATACAGAGGATTTCGGCTGCAGGAATTTTATTTAAGCTTTCAAAGCCACCTATTCCATATTCGGAAATACTGTTTAATATTCCATTACAAAAGATAATAGATTATTTGGTGTTTTAGTTATTTTTCTTATAATTTCAATGTGTTTATGATGGTTTCATATATTTTGGTATACCGGGTGATGCATGGCTTAGTTGGATATGTAAATCTTGAGGTGGCTAAATATTGACTCCCGTGTACATTTTAGAGAAAAATTGATTTATAATTTTTTAAAGAGGCCGATATAGTAAACCCATGTGCCAAGTTTGAACAAATTTTAATAAGCCAATCCTAACTTATTTAATTAAATGTGATGGCAAAATTACGAAATTTTCTTAGTTTAGGTACCTAATACAACAAACACCAGCCAACAATTTCTATGACGCTATTGTCAAAAATTGACGTAAAGCTAGACATAACGAATAAAGATTATTCTAAATTAAAAACACATTTTCGTTTCACCAATCCGGAAATCACACATCCAAAATAAAAAGACACAATTATATTTTTCTTACTAGGCCTTAAATTTAACATAAGGTAGATAAAGCTACAGATTTTCACAAAAACATTAATTAACTAAATGTTCAAAAAACCTTCCATTAATAGCTAAATAATATGCTAACCGATAATAAAATTCATTTCTAACATTACTGAGTTGACATTGAGAAATTCTGTCACATTCTAACGATATACAGTTTTTTAGCTGGTCTAAATTTTCAAATTGTCCATCTTTATAAATAAAAATGTTTAATTGACCCCACAGAAAGAAGTCGTTTGGCAAAAGATCAGGAAACCTGACTGGTCAAAGGACTAGACGCCTTGGGTCAATAATATTTCCGTTAAAAATATTTTGCAAGTATTCCTTAACCATGGGTGAATTATGGGCAGGACAACCATCCATTTGATTCCAGATCCACTGATTTTCGCCAACGAACATTAACAAGAGACAAGAAGGATCACTCCAAGCTCCTCCCCTCGTTATGCCTATCTCGCTCGAATATCGGATGCTACCGTATCTAGAGCACCGTAAGCCCCCGACGCGCGATATGCATAAACAGGTTGTCCGTCGTAGAGATATGTACCAGTTGTCTTTATGTGTCGGCGTGAGTGAATTCCATTAAAAATAAAATAAACATTTACGTAGTGTTTTGTGTTTGGTTCTGCAATAAAATGTTACGAACGAACGAAAGTTACTTAGACATTTTTTATGGTCACGACAAAAAAAAATGTGTCGACTTTGTCCTAAACTTACTGACGAGCATATGTTTCCTAATAGCTTTCAAAAAATGAAAGTAAAATATGCTTCGCAAGTCTTTAGTCACTCTCTTTCAGCTGCCCTATATACCTACATACATTTTAAGGTTTTACCTTTAGAAGCAACGCTTACTGCAAAATTCCTACAAACAACAAATGATTTATTTGATTTGTTAAACTCGTCCCATCTTAACAACTTTAACGCATTTATGGGCACAGAAAAACAATTGCACTTTTTAGAAAAATAAAATGTTTGTTGGATGACTTACAGGTAATTAAATTAGTACAGGTAAAACAGAACGATGGAAAGGTAACATACGTGGAAAAATGTATAAATAATACTATGCATTTTATAAATGGCTGGAAAATTACTATTACCTCTAGTCTGTCTTTATGGGAAACCTTAAAATGCAAGAACTATTCATTTCTTTTAACAAGGAACCTTAATCAGGATTGTATCGAAAATGTTTTTAGTCTGGTAAGAAATTGTTGCGGAAACTCGAGAAATCCAACCCCAATTCAATTTTGTAGGGCATTCAAGAAATTATTTTCTCTAAAATATTTTAATGAGGTTGAAGGTTCCAATTGTATCAAAGATATTAATACAGTTTTGCTTAATGTAACTCCTGATATTCTAGAAGAATATAAAAATATCGATGTACCTATATTGACAAATAATAGTTCTTCAAAAGTTTTTACATGCGACTATAGAAATATTTCTAGTACGGACGGAAATGCTATAGTTTACATTACAGGGTATCTATTAAGGAAATGCTTGCTGCAACACTCTTGTAGTGCTTGCACAAAGTATAATGATAAAAAGACATTACCAAAAGAAGCTGCTGTATTTCTAGAGCATAAAGCATATTCGACTTCTAAAAACTATGGAGGTCTAAATGTACCTCCTAGTAATATTGTAGAATATGTCAAACAGCTAGAAATAATTTTTGTTGAAAATTTTAATAAAATTAGTTGCCACGAGAACGTTGGAGCAACCCTTAAGATATCATATGAAAATGTACTATTTACACATTCTTGTAAAGAGTTTCCTCATAAATATTTTTTAAACCTATATATTAGGGTGCGTATTTATTTTACAATTAAATTTGCTAACCGGGATATAAAAAAAAGATATTCTTTGAAACAATCAATAAAACCTAACATAAAATTAAATATCTTAAAACATCTTTAAAAAGCGGCCGGTAAATTTTATTTCAGAACATTTAAATACATTATTTAATTGAGTTGTTAACGGGCTACTAGATTTGTAAAAGGCATCGAACAGCAATTCAGAGGTTTTAACTCATTTGGTTAAACGCCTTTGGCTTAGAATGGCTCGTTTATCGATTTTCACAATTTTCCATACAAATCGCGATAATTTGTTTTTCCAGAGTATAACTACTCCTACCCGTATTTTACTGTTAAGTAAGTAGGTACTCTTTGATGGCCTCGAATTTGAAACAACCTGTATATATTTTATGTAATAATAAGGTAATGAGAATAAGTACCTATTTAAGTTAGCATTTGCAAATATTTGATTGTTAATTTTTATACCTACTAATCTCGTTTGTAGCTTACTACATTGTTACTTTTGGAAGAAACTTTCCTTTTTCCCTTAATTTTTACTACCAGTACTTTTTATAATTATGTTAAGATCTACCAATTAAATAACCTGACGATTTCCCCATTTTTCTTTTAATTCACACAAAGCAGAATAGGACACAATAACAATAAAATTATTACTAGATGTTTTTAAGTCACCCTCGTTTATTCGTTTTAATCGCTAGCCGTTTGCATCAACCTCGTATAAGCAAGAACAGGGACACTGCCTCAGGAATTTATCGAAATCGTCGGCGCGCTTGTGTAAGCAGGACATCAAGGTTCCGACAGAGTGTGACCCTTCTTGTCTTGTTAATGTTCGTTGTTTTCGCGTACAACTTCTTCTAGTTCGGATTTAATTCGATTTCGTAGTAAGTCCAAATAGGTTACTGCTGTAAGGTTGCCTTCCATAATAAATGGTCCAATAGTGTGATATCCTATAATTCCCGCCCAAACATTTTTTCTTTGTGGATACTCCACCTGAGTATGAACAAGACGATGTTCATTTTCTTGGCTCCAATAGCGGCAATTTTGAACATTTGGTTCGTTGTTGACGGTGAATTTACATAAAACAAATGTTTCTCAAAAATCCCTATTAATATTTACTCTTTGCATTATCTCAAAACAGAATACCGTTTTCCGTTCTTCATCACCTTGCGTAGGTCTTTATGTTTTTCATACTTGTAAGGAAAATATTTATGTTTTTTTTAAAGTGCGCAACATTGTGGTTTGATGTTTTCCCCCGGCTTGCTCAAAAATTCTCGTGCTAATCATTTTATTTTCCTCCACGTGCAGTAAAATATCAAGATCTCTATTATCCCTTTCTTCAGCTCTATTGATATTCTAAGTTGAGCATTTACAGTTATTCATTACAGTGCCTTTTGACTCAATTTTACTAACTATAAGCTTTATCAATGAAATGGAAGGGATTGGCTTATCAGGAAATTGAACTGAAAATATTTCAGACACTGCTCTTAAACGGCTACCTATATAATACCACTTAATCATAGTTACTTTTTCCTTAAAGGGAAATAGCTCATATTTAGCTATAATTAAAGCGCCTTCAATTAAAATGTTGTCACTGACGCTACTTTTCACTTTGTCAGTGCCAAATAATAATTTTCTGGTGTTTGCTGTTTTACCTAAACTATGAAAGTTTCGTAATTTTGCCATCACATTTAATTGAATAAGTATGGATTGGCTTATTAAAATTTATTCGAACTTGGCACATGGGTTAACTGTATCGGCCTCTTCAAAGCATGATAATGAAATTTTTCTTTAAAATGTACAGGGGAGCCAATATTTAGCCACCTTAAAATTTGTGAATAATGTATGTTAATATTGGATTTTAGCTACTTCTAACATTATTAAGAAAAAATAAACTTACCTGTCACTTGACATTACCGTTTAAGCCATTTCTCATTACCATGTCTTTTTCTTTAAAATATTAAAAATATTATTATTTTACAATACTACATAAAGCTACAAACAAATTAGTTTAAAATTTTTAGCGCCAATAATTCAACATAAATTGCTCATTTCTCAATAACTCCCCATATTATGACATATAAATATGTATAAGCTAGTGAATATTGGGGAGTGCAGCAAATGAAAGAATACTCTTTAAAGTTATTCCAAGCTTTCGGAAATCATTTATTTCATTTCCATCCTCAGGGAGACTACAAATTTTTACAAAAGGACTACCATCAATATATCCAGTTTACAATAGAAACGGAGGATGATTCTCATTCGGTACCGTTCCTAGATACCAGATTTATACGCAATACAGACAACATAATTGCCATAGACTGGTACCTGTAGTGCAGGTAGATATTTAAACTACCATTCCTACAATAAACATAGCATTAAAGTGAACTTAATAAAACAAATAAAATCGAGACTTTCGAAAACTTCACACCCATCTTTCCTCAAAAAAAATCTGAATATTCTTCTCCAACTTTTCACCGATAACTCATACCCTCTCCCGCTGGTAAGGGAGATACTTTTCAGCACGTCTTCTATTCTGGCACAAGTACCCAATGTGAATAATATTAACGCTAACAATAGTAACAGAAACATAACTAAAATTATTTTAAATATAAAATTGCCTTACATAAGGGAGATCACCCGAAAACTAACTAGACTTTCAGAGAAATAGATAATATAAAGATTACATACAAACCAATACTTACAATAAACTCTATACATTCAAAACTTAAAGATAAAGCACAATCCAAACAACTGTCTGATGTTGTCTACAAATCCCTTGTGCAGACTGCAATAAAGTATACATAGGTCAAACTTCTAGACCTTTGTCTAGTAGAATCACGAACCACAGGAGTGATTGTAGACACCATCCAGAGAGATGTGGCCCTTGCTGAACATGCAAATAAGTTTGATCATAACAATAACTTTAATTCAGCTGAGATTCTAACCACACAAACTAACTATAATAAAAGATTGTTTTTGGAAATGACATTTATTGCTCAAGAACCAAATTGGATGAACAAAAAAACATATATTTAACATTTAAGTGTAATTTATTCATATCTTCTCCACTTAGATAATAATTTACTTACTAACAATTCCAATGATAATAACACTCTGAACCTCATATTATAATATGATACTTTATAACGATGTTTCAGGTTTACTGCATTTTAAAACTTTTATTCAAATCCTTATAATAATACTATTTTTATTGAAAACCGCATTAAAAATTTCTGACATACTGAATGTTAGAAAAATGACAGTATGTCGTAACCTACTTAAGTCGCATAAAATAGTTACACGCAGGACATGTTTTCTCGCTTAAAAATTCCATAAAATTTGAATTATATAAAATTATTTAAAATATAACCAGTTGATTTCCAATTTTTCATTTTAAATTGTGTGTTTCTTGGTCCCTATACAATGTTTTTAATAGTACTTCGAGACGTTATACCTTTATATAAAATTGACTTTGGATTTCAGCAAGTTTTCTTCTCACATATCTCTTAATTTATACGTAGAACATTTTGATTATAGAATACAACAATTTTCCTAATTTCATTTTGTTTAGATTTGTAGTCTCCCTGAGGATGGAAATGAAATAAATGATTTCCGAAAGCTTGGAATAACTTTAAAGAGTAAATATGTATATGTGTGGGAAGCCTTATGCTGTAGCCACTTGCTGAGACCTTGTACAATAAGGATTAACCAAATCATGCTAAAATAGCTATTCTCTGGGCTATATTCCCCAACGAGCGCTGAATTGTAAAGCAAAATCCTCAGTTAATCCTTATTGTATAAGATCTCAACAAGTGGCTAGAGAACAAAGCTTCTCACATATATGTATACAAATTTATATAATATTATGATTGCCACTTGTCAAGTAGTATTCATTTGCTATTGAACTAAAGTAAGCGCCACAAATATAACATTATCGTTCACATTTAAATATTTGTATAAAAACTCTTTCAGAGCCCATTTTCGTTTCTCATTGGCGGAATCAGTTATAAATTAATATCACCATGTAAACCTCGACATATTATTGACAGTATTTTTGATCGCTACTGGCGAAGCACCGATACGGCTTCACATTGTTCTTATCTCTACTACGTTCAAAAGAGATAGATACGAGGACGGCTCACGTCTGTACGAATCGTACTCGGCGGCATCGTTCCGAAACCTCACATTTTAAGCCGCAATGCATGCCGCATAGAGGCAGCCTTTTTTGCTGGAATTTTTATACAGAAAACAAAAATGTAAACAATAATGTTATATTTGTGGCGCTTACTTTACCTAAATATTTTTTCTACAATGGCACGAACGATTGTTTACCTAGTAATTGTTCCTCGTAACGTGCGTAAACGTTTACGCACATATTGGTTGCCATCATAGACCTATAAAAAAGAGGAGACAGAACATCTCATTCATTAAACACGATTTGTTTACAATCATACATAACTTCATAGCTTTAAATAAGTTGGAAAAGATGGCTTTAAAAAATGGCAACGCTGTAATCTGCCGGTCTCCTTCGCCTATTATCTTGGGCAGGGGCGTAGGTTTTTTTTTTTAGGGATTATAAGAAATAAAGTATTTTTAATTTATATTAGATTTATTCTTAAGCAAAGGGCAGGGCCGGAAAACAACAAAATAAACTTTAACACAAGCCTAGCTACTTCTATTTCTTTTCTTACAGTCTATATCGTTCTTAAGTATATGTCGGAAATACTAGGAGGTCTGTTGTTCAGCCATTATTGTTGTTAAACACGGAAAACAAACACTTAAACACTGCAATTAATTAATTGTATGTAAATTATTCAAGTTCAAACGACAAACAACACGCTTGACGACATGATATCAATTCAAAATAAAATAATCCAACTACTTGGCACAAGGTAAAATAATTGAAAAAAATGAAATAAAGAAACAAGGAACTAGCGATCCGGAGCCGGTCGTACTTCGTTCAATACTTTTTAGCGAATCCCCTTACCTTCTTTTTATTTTGACTTACAAGCTCCGTTCCACTCATCTTGACATATTACCTTGTTAATAATATCAAGTGCATTCCTTGTCCCTTATCCTACTCTAAACAATCTATAAAAGTGTTAACAAAATTACCTATTTAGCCTAAAAATGCGAAATCCAGCTTCAAATCAAATCAAATAAAGTTTGGAATTTTACAATAATTTTTTTATTTTTTTTTTTATCCACCATGGAGGAATTTTTGTAAAGAAGTCCAGATAAAGAAATGTTACTGTTGCTTGCAATAATTTAATAAATAATAAACTATAATTAACCACCTCACTGCTTAAGCTAAAAAAAAACATAACCTTACAAATATCAATCCGGGGTTAGAATAGTCACTTTTGTTACAAACTATGCACTGGCGAACCATTTTGAATTACTAATAAGACTCTTAATATGTTCTGTTATCAAAAACAAACTGAAAATCAGTCAAAAATCGCAAAAGGTCACAAACACTGTAGTATTAATTTTCCACGTAAAAGGAATAAAATTAATGAATCATATAAGATTTCGCTTTGCAGGCAGTGTTGCCAGATTTGAAGGATTTCCCTCAATATGAACGATTTTGACCGAAAATTTTAACTGTTGAAGGATTGAAGGATTTTGTTCATATTTGAAGGATTTTGAGGCAAAATTGTAAATTAGGTTATCCACTTTTTTTACATAACGTAATATAGCGATTTTTTTAGTGGATGATTTGTTGCCTAATAAAAGAAGTCGTTCATGTCACAAGTTTTTTTTTACACTATTTTGTTGTACCTACTCGTGTCCGCCACTGTTTTGAAGGATATGAAGGATTTTCTTGATTCACTCGAAGGAAAGTGGTCAAAAAATTCTGACAGCACTGTTCGCAGGTGTTAAATACGTCCATACAGCGTTGCCACAGGTTTTTCTCTTGTACTTATTGCTTAGTGTAATTAGGAAACAACAAATAATTTTAAAAGCAGAAAATACGTACCTATCTCAATTTAGAAAAAAACACGCAAATAATTTAGTATAATATTCTTACTTACGCACACAAAAAAAGATGCATTTATTATAAGTAATAATACCCTTCGTATTCAAACAGGCGGTAGATCTAGGGCAATCCGCAGAAGTTCGCCAACATTGACTTCTGATCAAAACGGTGTATGATCGGGTTAAAAGGTAAACAATTCTGTCTCTCTTTTATTATATGTCTATGATTGCTATGTCAAGCTTTGTGTAAACGTTTACATACAGTGTCGGCGCTATCCCATATTGTGTGACAACATAACCCTACAAGAAAGAGATATTGATATTAGGCAATCAAATGTTTGAACATGCCTTTTTACACTTGCTCGGCCTATGGCCTTGTCTTACTTGTATGAATTTCAAAACTTATTGTTCAAGACCTTTATGACAACTTCTTTTATTTCTGTCAAATCGGTAGCAAACGCAAGGGAAATATAACAGTAATTATGAAAATGGTAATTGTATATAATATTATAAAGCAATGAATTATCCGTTCTAAAAGTTATATGCGTTTTGGTCAAGAATTGGATCTTAATCACTATTAACAATATAGTGATAAAATAATTCTCTCCCTTGTAGATTAGTTTCAACTGCAAGCTTTACCAGTCAGTTATTACACTAGCGAAAAATATGTGATGGATGAAAAACATAATTGAATCTAGAAAAGCAATAAATTTTCATCTGGCGCTCGTATATCCTGCGTTTTTCTTTTTTTTTTTTATTAAGGTATAATATTTATTATTACGTTGCATATACAGGGTATTAGTTGATGATAAGCCGTAATTCGAAGGGCGCAATCCTAAATCAAATTCAAGTAGAAAAGTTTATATAAACATGTGTCCTAAAAAGTCTGGTTTTCCAGGTACACGGTGTAAAAGTTCAAAAAAAAAAATCGATTTTTTATTAAAATCTCAAAGATCCTTTTGCCGATTTTGGTGGAATTACGCACTAACTAGATGATAATTATGAGTTGCAGTGGCGTCCCGGGGGGCAGACTTATGAATAATATTGACAAAAAAAATGTACGCCACTGACTTGTTTAAAAATTTTATATTGTTATTGTGTTAAGCAGGTAAAAATACAATTTTGTTGTCTCTTCATATTTTGACGTATCTTACTTCGTTTCCGGGAAAAAAAATAAATGCCACTTCATTGCATATCGAAAAAATATTTTTTTTAAAAGTTGACACCTTGTATCTTGAAAACCAGACATTTGATGATTTTTGTGCTTTTTTAAGTGCAAATATATTTTTATCCTCGGAAACTTTTCGTTAGTTTCATTAACTTAAAACTAGTGGTAACATTTTTCTTATCAATAAGGAGCTGCAATAAAGTATTTTTTGTTAAATGTATTATACAGGGCTTTCATTTCAAAACGAACCACCCTAAATATCTCTTGATTTTGAGAAAAAGAAGATTTGACAAACACACGTCAATTTTAATATTTAGGGAAAGTTTAATTACACATTTCATGGAATTTTACTGTTAAGCTTAAGACATCCAGACAACTTCACTTTGAAATTTCAAACGGCACTACCTATCAAGTGATACATGGTGGTATAGGACATTAAATTGTCTATCCAAACGCACCAAGAACAGTAACATGAGGTAATCGGTTTGCGACTTCGGTGGAAAAGATGTGTGTTAAAACAATAAAGATAAATTTGTCGTAATTATCTTTCCATTTTGAAATTAATAAATTGTGCAAATTGCAAAATATCATTGTAACATTTAGTTGTATTAACGATTTCTTTATAAGCCATAGAAATGAGACAAATCTGTAGTATATAGGGGGTTTATTAAGCATACGTACGTCAAAAATTGAAGAGGTTATTTCCTGGACTATTCTAAGAATATCTTGTCCTTTGATTACACTGGGGAACAGCAAAAATTTTTCCGAGACCAAAATATCAAAATCTTACTTAGTTTATTATAGTAACTAACGATCTGTCTTGCAAAATCCTCAGTTAGCTCCGGTTTTATAGATCCATACTAATTATGATAATTACCTACCTGCCCGTAATGTATGGGGAAATTCTACTATTAAATGAGAAGTACCTTGATTTATTATAGCAGATTTACTTTATGAGGGATTTAAATACATATAACATAAATTCAAAATGGTTAGTTAGTTGTATTTCAACCACCAGTCCATTGAAAGCTCTTCGTATTTGCGCAATTAGAGAGTTTTGAGCAACATGTCGCGAGTTTGTTTAAATAAGCCGGATCATTTTTGTTATATATGTAGTGAAGTGACTTTTGTGAAACAAAAACATACACTTAGCTCTTTAATACAAAAGGCGTACCACTTGTATTTTGGCTGTAAAATTGGAGAACAGGATAAAAATTGGGAACCCCATATCTGCTGCTACAAATGTGCGTCCACCATTCGCGGCTGGCTAAGTGGAAAAAAACGTAAGATGCCCTTTGTTATTCGTATGATCTGGCGAGAACCGAAAGACCACGTTACTAAATGTTACTTTTGTTTGACAACCTCCCATCAAAAAATACCTTCCGGAAAAAAAAGGTCTGCGATACAGTATACAAATTTACAATCCGCCATACGCCCGGGTCTCATAGTGACGAGTTGCCTGTACTTAATCCACCTCAGGAATATAGCTTTGATTCTGATGATGATCCAATGGATTCAAACTGTAGTGTACTGGAAAATGTCGCCGGCCCATCAACCTCGCAAGACTCCGATTTTGTCTGTGAACTTCCGGGTAAAAAGCCTCACAAAATAAGTCAAAGTGAATTAAGTGACCTTATAAGGGATTTGGAATTGCCTTAGAGAAAATCCGAACTATTGGCCTCTCGATTGCGACAATAGAACTTACTTCAAAATAGAGTAAAATTTTCTGTGTACCGAAGCCGTCAGAAAAGCCTAACACCATTTTTTAACATGGAAAACGATTTGGTAGCCTGTAGGGACATTGTGGGATTAATGGCAGCTTTAAATCTCGACTATGATCCAAAAACTGCAGACTTTTAATTGATTCCTCAAAGTAAGGTCTTAAAGCTGTGTTACTTCATAATGGAAACAAGTTGCCTTCAGCCTCAATTAGTCATGCAGTCCACATGAAAGAAAAGTATAGCAATTTGAAATTATTGCTGGAGACCATACAATATGAAAGATATAATTGGCAAATTTGTGGAGATTTAAAAGTTGTGACGATTTTGCTTGGAACGCAGTTGGGTTATACGAAATACTGCTGCTTCCCCTGCGAATGGGACAGTCGAGCACGATCGGATCACTAAATAAGAAAATTTGGCCACCGAGAGAGTTTTTTGAGCCAAGTAACAAAAATGTAGCCAGCGCGCCATTAGTTCCCCTAGAAAGGATTTTACTACCGTCACTTCATATAAAATTGGGACTGATGAAAAATTGTTTGAAGGCCATGAACAAAGTAGGCCGTGCTTTTAGTTATTTAAAGAAAAGTTCCATAGAATCAGTGACACTGAAATTAAAGAGGGAATATTTCTGAGTCCCCAGATTAGAAAACTTTTCGGAAATGAGCAATCCGATTCCATAGTTGAAGGCAATGAAGAGGACGCTGGGAATGCGTTTAAAATGGTTGCAACAATTTTTTTGGGAAACATGAAAGCAGAAAACTATAAAGACCTGGTTGCCCAACTTCTTTTATGTTACCAAAACCTAGGGTGTAATATGTCGTTGAAAATTTATTTTCTGGATTCTTATCTGGATTACTTTCCGGAAAATTCTGGTGCTGTAAGTGACGAGCACGGTAAGAGGTTCCACCAGGATATTTCAAACATGGAAAGAAGGTATCAGGGAAAATGGAACTGTGAGATGTTAGCCGACTACTGTTGGACTTTTACGAGAGATGCCCCTGAGGCTGCTTTCAAAAGACAGGCTTAGAAGCGTAAAATGAGTGTTTAAACTTTAGACTCACTGACAAAAATGTGCTATTTAATTGCTATTGTTGAACCAACAATATATTGTTTGTATGTTCATTGTAAATGCCTATATATTGAAATGTTCATTGTATATGCCTTTAAATTAAAATTTTGTAACAAATAATTTAGATTTTTTTTGCGAGCTAACTAAAATCTTTAATAGGTATTCTTTAGTTACTTGGGTGTAGTTCAATAAAAAAAAAAGAGGTTTTGTTCAGGAAACAAAAAAGAAATTGAAATTTGTTCACCAGTGTTATTTTTGAAAAGCTGCTTTGTTCGAAGAAGAAGAGTTAGGGCGAGAAAAAATATTTTATTATCAAGAATTACATGTAGAATTTCTTAATCTACAAGAACTGTTGAAAATTACTACCTCCAGCTAGGATGCAGGAATCCAATATTCTCCTTATTGACTGCCGAACTCTTTCATAAACACCAGGGTCGTTTTTTATTGACTTACACCCAGCAATTATCGGATTTCTTAAATCTTCCACATACTCCACTGGAGTTTTAGAGAAATTAATGACTTTAGATGGCCCAATAGAAAATAATCGAGGGGGTTTAAGTTCGCGAATCGTATAGGCCATAAGTAAGGTCCACCTTGACTAATCCAGCGGTCTCCATATGTTACTGTTAAAAACTCAGGAGCAACCACATTAAAATGCGCTGGTGCACTATAGTGCATAAATCACAATGTATTTCTTGACACCAATGGGACATCCTCCAGAATTTGAGGTAGCGTCTGTTCGAAAAAGTTGCGATATATCTTGCCGGTAAGTCTTCCCAATCCGTGGAGAAAAATCAGCAGGAAGAAGTGCTATGTATGTGGTATGGGTACAGCAAATAGTCACTAAGGATATTCTATACAGTTCCATTACTTACATTCTAGTATTTGCAATTTTTCGAGTAGAAGTATAATCGTTTTTACTGCTATTGGCCTTCCTGGTCCACCACGTCGTTTCAAGGTGCATAAAGACGTTGATGAATACTTTGGAAGATTTTCCTATCAGAAACATTAGGGTCAGGTTAGTTCAGGTTAGTTCGTCCAATGTATAACCGCCTAGCTTGTAACGAATTGCCGTCATCAAGTCCGCAAATAAAACGCATGTCAGTCATCTTGGCCTTCGTATTATAGCGATTTATGTGAGAAGACTTCACTAATAAAAGCTTAACTATTAGGGATAGAAAATACACGTCAAACAACAAAGCGTCAATAAGCTTTAACAAATTGAACCCATACGAAATGATTCAAAAATCATCAAAGAACAAAATAATCTTAGAATATTCCTTCAATTTTTGGCGTATGTTTAATAAACATTGATATTTTTAAGATTTGTTACAAATTATTTATTTGACGGGTATTTAGACAATTGTCGATATTTGACTGAGAGCCGATGTTTCACTGTGTCATCTTAGGGTAGTTTAAAATTCAAAAAGTAATAAAATCGTATATACTCTAGCTGAGCGAATAGAAATAATCTTTTTTTACGATACTTTTCAACATTCCTTAAACAATTGCCAGTGGGTCATACCCATTGGGCACGTGACTCTGACAGGACTATCGTATTGGACCATGCCTTCCATTTTATTTTGTCCGGCATAATTTCCAGTCCAGTTTAAAATAAAGCAAAGAAGCATAAATATTATTAAACTAAGTTTACCTAATGTTAATTTTGAGTTGCAACAATACTTACTATGAGGACCTAAACTTTTTTCTGTTCTGCGGTTGTAATATGGTACGAAGACACCCTGTATAATAAAACAATAAATTATGCATCATTTAATAATAGTAAAGTAAACTACGAATCAGCATACGATCAACTTGCTGACTCTTACTATTTCACAAAGGTGCAACAGGAAATTGTAAGTTGAATGAACAGAGAATACACAGAGTTCAATAGCAAAGCAAAGATTTTATTACTGATTAGTTAGAACAGAACCTAAATTATTAGATTTCATAGTCACACATAGTCAGTCACATTGTCGCCTTTTACAATTAAACTTTGATATTCTGCATCCATTTTTGTCAATTTTCTCTTCGCTATAATGATTATAATTAATTGCTTTGTTTGGTATTTCTTAGTACAATTGTAAACTTATTTCCCCTAATGTCATCCACTGTAAATTACCAAGGCTGGAGATGAGAACCCCTGTTATCCAAACCTGTTCCTTTTGGCAACAACAAAGCTATGGTGAAATTTATTAAATTAGTGGAGCAGAGTTTGTAATTCATTTATTCATTCCTTTACGGGGCTGAAAATCGTTGTGCCCGTAGTATTAGTATTGTATTCAATGAGAGGTATCCCGACAGAAACGTTGGCCATAAGTATGTCATAGAATTGGTGCATAAGTTTGAAGAAGCTGGATCTATATGCACAAGCAAGGATTTTGGATGAAGTTTGCCATGTTAAGGTACTTGGTCAGTTCGCTGTAGATTCAACTTCTGCTTCTATTCCGAAAGTCGCCAAGCTGATGAATATTCCTAATGGTTCTGTGCACAATATTTAAAACAAAATAAATTCTTCCCTTACCATACACTCATTTAACATAGGAACATGTTCGTTACTTGAATCGATCTTCGACCTTAATTCCAATTTTTAAACAGAGTTGCAGCTGGGCGGATCTTGAACAGAGGAGTTGATTTCAAATTTTTAAATTCACATTTTATTGGGGTGGAAGAGGGGGGAGGGTTAGCGAAAAAGGAGTTACTTTCAAATCGTCATTTTGGCCATTACTGGATCAAAACTATGGTGGCAGAGGCGGGAGCTGGCAAGGAGTGAGTCTCTCGGTATTCTATACGGTTTGAGTGGGCTCGACTGAACGTGTGGTCGTGTGATAAGGGGATTCAGGGAAACGTCCGTCCGTTATTAGTACCCAAGTCTATATGTTCAGTGAGTGTCATTATGTAATGTAAAGCATGAATCATCGTGGAGCATTTGTCATAATTCGAAGCACTTTGTTTTGAAACGTCTTAACTTTTCGTAAATATAGTCTACTTAGTAGTCGGCACCAAGTTGACCATTCGCTTTTTCTAATCGTTAGTCTACGTTATCTGTCCAAGCCACCCGCTTATCAAGCAATAGACCAAGTATTACACATTATTACACCAGTGTAGTTTATTGTTTCTGACTTGTAATCTGGCTTGGGATAATTTGCATTTAGCTCTCGAAAAGTAGATTACTTGGGTTCGTCTTGATGCGAATTTTCCATTTATCTAGCCACGCTTTGATACGTTTTATGTGGCGTTGTAGATTAAAGACTACCAACTTTGACTGTTTGGCAGTGGAGATGTTCGCAATATCATCAGCAAACAGGTATAGTTCCGTTTGAGTGAGTTTAGGAATATCGCTAGTATAGATATTGTATAGAGCCGGCGCAACGGAGAATCCCTGCGGTACTCCGGCTCTGACGTGTCGCACAGTTCATATCGCATTCTCTGACGAAATCGCGAAATGCCTGTCCGTCAAAAAAAAATCAATAACCTTTATTAGGTAGTTCGGCATTCCTGCCTTTATTAACTCTAAAATGAGTTCGTCGTGCCAGACCCTATCAAACGCCTTGTTGACGTCAAAAAACACCGCTCCAGTGCTGAGTCCACTGTTTTGGCCACTTCGTATAGCAGATCGAGAACCGAACTGCTCTGGCGGTAAAATGTTGTTGTCTGGTACGAAATCGTTAATACGATGAGGTATAAGTTTCTCAATGACTTTGCAAAGACACGACAGTAGGCTGATGGGCCTGTAACTGACTATAGTAGAGATTATTTAAAATAACCGAAAGGGCAATAAAACCTGCAACAAAGAAAGCTACAGCTTTTAATCATCTCTCTTTCTTCTGAACAAATCATAGGCATGAAATTAGCAAGTAGGTACCAACCCTTAATTGCCTCTTTTTGTCAGGTGTGGGAAATTAAAGCGGAACAAAGAACCTTTCCCAGGTACCCAAGAATTCAGGTACGGGCGAAGAATTTTGGGGTTTATTCGACACTCGACTTAGAATATTTGGTGCAAAATGTTTAACGAAAAATGGTTGGAAGAACAGCTTTACCTGGGCTCGAAAACCCTGGCTTCTTGTTATGGACAATGCAAAGTACCATTCACGGCTCAGCGAAAATGTGCCAAATGCTTCAAACAGAAAAGCTGATATCATTTCCTGGCTACAAAGCAAAAATATCAATTTTATACAAAGCAAAATTAGGATATGCTGTGGATGAATTAATTTGTACTATGGGTCATCAAGTTTTGAGATTGCTGCCCCACCACTGTATTTTCAACGCTATTGCATTAATTTGGTCCCAAAGCAAAACATTTTTTAATTAACAAATTATTGGAAAAGACAGGAAAGATTAAAATGCCGTTTTGAATGTTTGGAAAGAGGCATTACAAACCATTACCCCCGAAAATTGGTCTGATTGTGTTTGTCATGCAAATAATATTATAAGGGATTATTTGCAAAAAGAACACATTCTGGATGTTCAGGTTAAAAGCCACTGATAATTCATGTGTCAGATTCTCGTTCAGATTCTGAAAGTGACATTCCTTTATTTTCAGATTCAGATTAAAATTTTTGTATGTAGTTGTATGTTTGTTCCTTTATTTTTTTTATAAAAATGTTATAAATATAAATATGAAATATATTTTTGCATTATTTTTTTTTCTTTTTATTATATTTATATTTAAAATATTTTTTAATGTGCTTTTTAATGTACTTAATTTAAGATTTTCTATTAATTTATTCTTTCGATTTGTATGAAAACAAAAAATAACCTGTATCGTTCCTTGTTGCACGTTTTATTGGCGTTTCGGTCTTTTTAAATCATCTCTACTATACCAATGTTTGATCTTGTTTAGGTTTTGGAATTAAAACAACCTTGACTTTCTTCCAAACCTGGGAAAAATGGCCTTTTTCGATAATAGCCTGTGCAATGTTTACAACATCTGATATCACGTTGTCGGGCAAGTTCTTTTATCTTTATACCGTCAAAGCCCAGAGCCTTCTGTAGGTTTAGTGAATTTAATAACGTTTTTTACTTCACCCATATGATTATTGCGGATATTGTGTATGGGGTGCTCAACAAAACAAATTTTACATGAACTCAACGAAACCAATTAGGATAAGAGAATCGTGTGAATTAATTTACCAAAGGACTGACGTAGACTGCACCCTAATAAAAAAATATTTATTTTTACTGGAATAAGTGTGTTAACAAACACAATTATTGTGAATATTGGGGTAACGAAAATCAGCGAGTTTTTCCCCACAACACAGTTTTATTTTGTACTAATGTTGTTAAATTTTCTTCTGAACAGTCACATTTTAAAAGTAATTTATTAATAAACATTTTTAAAACTATCCTGTCCTCTATTAATGTATAAATTACATCCCTCTTTAGAAAAAATATTATTTAAATATTGCAACTCAAATAAAAGCACAACGTCCTACGCAGAAGCGACTACATCTCCACACGCCTTGTGTTTGGGGTTCGACTAGGGGCGTAAACCTAGGATCGAAAAGAGAAATTAATATTTAAAAAACAAACAATTAATATATTCAGTATCTATGTGCAGAATCATGGGTCTTTCATTTTATAATAAGTGCAATAATTCTTGAATCAAAGTCAAATAGAATTTGTACCAATATAAAAATATTAAATTGACATTACAATAGTTTGTCAGATGCTTATGGTTACAAATACTTATCGGGGGCTTAATTTTAATTTGTACTTACATTGAAATTTTCGGAAAAACTGACTCGACTTCGAACGTCGGTAAAGTACCTCGACTTCCGCTGACTTGATGAGTCCGCATCATTCGTATGGTTTTAAAATTATTGATTTCGGTTAGGTGAAATATAATACTCCATATATTCCATTTTCAAGTTCGTTTATTAAATTGACTACCGGATTTAATTTACAGGGTAAATAACTTTATTTTATTAAAAAGGTGCAATGAACTATTTTCCTTTAATATTTTATATTTCTTTTGTGACAATAGCAAGTGTTGAAAATGCCTGCCTTGCGATGTAATACACTCAATTATCATACGCATCACGCACTGAATCGCTAATACGCTGAAATACGACAGGATTATTTTTCATAACATCACATAATGCAATTATGCGATTTCTCAGGTCATCGATATCCTATACTGGGGTAGTGTAAACTAATTCTTTCAGATATCCCTAGATACATTAATCCAAATGATTTATATCTGGGGATCGAGGTTGCCAAAGATGAGGCCAAGCTCTTACTATCCAGTGGTTTTCATAGGTAAGATTTAAATATCTTCGCACATTTAAGCTAAAATGTGGTGGGGCACCATCATGCAAGTAATACATGTCTCTGAGACAAGTACCAGAAAAATGGCAGCGGAATTAAATACTGATCCATCAACTGTATGGAGGATATTTATATCTTTACCATGAACCGAGGTTACAAGCTCTCTTACTAAGAGATTTCGAACCGAGAATGATTTCTGCACAATGGTTCCACCGAATGAATACCGATAATCCAAAAAAACCTTTAAAAATCCTTACTTGTCAGATGGAGTAGAATAAATATAATATACTAATTAGGAAAATATTGTCACGAAGGGTTCATTTAACTATCACTCGCTTCTGGACTGTTGTCGCCTGGTCGCCCTGTATATCGTTTCCTTAACGGCAGGGTCCGTGAGTGGGGGAGACCAGCGCGAGGACGGGCTAGAGGCGAGGGGATAGCATCACCCATCTCGCTGCGAAGCCGTGCGGTCGAACCGTAGACGAAGACGCTGGCCGCCGAGACGCCCCCAAGAACACCGTGACCCTTTCGCCCACGCCTTGGAAGTTCTAGGGTAATAATTAAAGGTAGGTCTGGGTTGAATTAATTGTAAAGTGTAAATATCTGTAATAATAAATAGCTGCAATAATTATGATGACCGCCTTTTAATCAAGGATCCCGGTGCCCTCGTGACAATATTATACTATACTATAAGGCCGTATTTGGCTAACACAGTTAGCGCTACAATACTGTATTGTAGCGCTGACTGTGTCAGCCAAATACGGCCTTATAGTATAAGGTTTTTATATCAGATGGCTAGGAAATATTTTCCTAATTAATATATTATATTTACCGATAATCCATTTTTTTGTTTAAAAAATCTCTTTTCGGGCGAGGCTAGTATCTTAAAAAGATGCTATTGAAAACTATTATAACCAGCATATATGGGCTGAAGATAATCCACATTCAATAACAGAATCTAGATATCAATATCAGTTATCCGTTAACGTTTAAATAGGAACTGTCGATGAACATTTTCTACCTTTACCTTACCTCAACAACTTTTGATGCTCTATAAAGCCCAAATCCGACCATCACTGGAGTACTGTTCGCATATTTGGGGCTCTGCTCCCAAACATACCCTGAGATTGCTAGATTCTATTCAAACAAGAGCCATTCGCTTGATCGGTGACCATAGTCTGACAAACAACCTGGAAAGCCTTGAACATCGAAGGCAGGCTGGCGACTTGAGTCTATTTTACAAATATTTTCATGGCAAGTGTTCAACTGAGGTTGCCCGCTTGATACCACCCAGAGCGGTGCATGGTAGAAATACACGATGATCCACTGCAGCCCACCAGTACGTGGTTCAGCTTAGTGTCCATCAAACGACACTGTTTCAAAATTCTTTAATCTGGAGAACGTCATCACTCTGGAACGATCTCCTTGAGATCGTGTTCCCCAACGAGTATAATCTCCAAAGATTCAAGACCAACGTGAATCGTTTCCTGCGCACACGCACCGCTCCTAGATCGCCATAAAGGATTTATCCTGTAGTGCTTTGCATTATCATAAAAAAAAAAAACTTTAAGATTAACCGGTGACTCTCATCTGTATTTTCTTCAAGAATAATTGCCTCTTCTACTAGAGAATTTGCACCTGCGAACTAGAAGAAAATTAGTCAGTTAGTTTTATGAAAGAAATTCAAGGGATATAAAAATTTCTAAATTAACCAGGCTATCCAAATGAATTTTTTTCCAAGTAGTTGCTTAAGTTTTTTTTTTTTAATTTAGTTAACAAGAATGTTTGGGATTGCCTATCTAAATCCCTTCCATTCATTTTAAAACGTGAAAAAATATGCAGAAAGTGTGTTTTTCTGCTACTAACATGAGAAAACTGTTTACCTCATTTGTCTAATGAGAAGTAGTTCATTATTAACCTAAGTAAATAATGATGATTCATTCCATAATAACCCAGGTAAATAATGAATCATCATTATTAAGTACCAGGTGTTAATGAACGTTCACAAATTATCGAAAATATTCATAATACTGAAGTAAATTTAAGGTAATGAATAATGAATCACCATTATTTACCTAGGTTAATAATAAAGAATTTTTATCTTTTTAAAGAAACTGACTGAAACTTTATTGATTTAACGAAGTGAACATGAAAAATAAACTCTAAAAAATGTCCTAAGATAATGAAAATGATCAAAACTAATGAAAATCATTTAAAATAATAGTTGATTGTATTGATAATTACAACTCATTTCCACAATTAATAGAATCACCATTATTTATTACAGGTAAATTTACTTCAGTATTATTAATATTTTCGATAATCTGTCAACGTTTATTAACACCTGGTACCAAGTCATCAGTCTGTAAGTTTTCAGCCAGACCATCTTGACGGGCGAAAGAAGTGGAGGGTATACTAAAATTTTTAGTGGATAAGATGGGTTTTTGTACTAGTTTGGCTATTCTCTTCTTGTCCGCTATCGATTCCTCAATATATCCTTCATACTGCTGCTGACTTTCATCACCGTGCCTTTTTAGGCTTAGTAGGTCTCCTCCATTTTCTGCTAGAAGTGTTGCCGAGCTGCGCCGTAGAGAATGACCAGTTTTTGTAATTTCAGAAATTGAGCCATAACATATGCTAATTTACTTATAGTATTGTGCCCAATATTTTCTCTATGATGTTTACCTTTGCCGTATAAAATAAATAGTTTTCTAATGTCAGTCGGCCGGTAAGTCAAGTATTTTTTACGACGTTAATCCATTGCGGTTCGACAATGACAAATCTCCTGGATGATCAATTTTTTGAGTTAGGAATACTTATCTGTAGTAATATATTAAGGGATAGGGAAATTATCGAAAATCATTCCGAAGATTTTTTGCCGTGGAAATCGCTCGAGGGCTTGCCCGAGAGCGATTTCCTAATGGCAAAAAATCTGAGAATGATTTTCTGATTATTTCCCAATCCCGAAATGTATTTTGAAGATTATTTACCAAATAAAAAACTAACGATTTCTGACGGGTGAGATTTTTACTTTTGACAAGGGTGATTTTCACCGGAGAGCGGGAGATTATCGCTGGATTTCTGACGGGTGAGATTTTTACTTTTGACAAGGGTGATTTTCACCGGAGAGCGGGAGATTATCGCTGAATAATCAGGTGAAAATCAACCCGCTTTTATAATGGATGAGGTAAATAATCACAATAATCCCATCTCGGATGTCCACATCATCAAATTGTAAAGTTCGTCTGTTCTGCAAGCACCGGCTACGCCAATTGTCACAATAGCCTAGAATTTAGAGCTTATTAAAACAGGATAAAAAATGATTATAATAAAATCCATACCTTTTTTAATAAAAATTCATTATCAGGGGCTTCATTTAAAAATGTATTAATTTTTTCTTTCGGGAATACACGTAACTTTCTAAGTTTATGGGCGACAGTTTCTTTTTCAAAAATACTACTACTTTATATTACTTCGAAATATCAATATTTTCTTTCGATGAAAGAGTTGATTTCAACATTGTGTAGCTTGCCCACAACGTTGCTCCCTTATTGTGTTCCGATTTTTCGTTAAAATAGGCCAGCATGACATTTTCAGTAATTTTAACGACTTTTTTTTCACATCATTTCTTTAATTGAGTGTATGCCTTCACATTAAGTCGCTTTGATTTTTCAGGCAACAAATCATAGCTCGCACTAGCCGCTGCCTCTCGGAGCTCAGGCGGGGTACAATTTTCCATGTCTAAATCACTGTCACATGCCTTGATAACTGAGCCCCAGGCTACTTGTTATTTCCATATGTTTGAATAATAGGGGAAATGGCTAATTTTAAAATAAAAATGAGGTCTTTTGGTGTTAGTTCGACTGTTAGTAGTAGAAAAAATTCTATACATACCTCGGTTGAGAAGGCCATTATTGACCTCGCACATTATATCCCTCGGCGCCTGCCCACTTCTCACCCTAGATATATAATATAATATTTCATAATAGTAATACATCCACAGAATTTCATTATTCTATTGCTTTTCGTTTTTAAAATAAACAATTACATTATTTTACCGCAGTCTTTGTACCGCGCTATCACCCTAATGGTTAGAAAGTGGCTTAACTAACAGTTCCCTGACAAATGGACAATGGACAAGATGCAAGAGAGTGGCCAGCAAAATCTCCCCACTTGATTTTTTCCTTAACTTGACAACTTAAGTTTATAGAACATCGCCTGAAAGTATTACATACTTCAAAAATGGAATCACCCTGAAATGCAAGCACATTACCAGGCAAACTTTCCTCAATATCCGAGAGGTTGGCTGGAGGTGTGGAGGTCAATGGCAAAATTCCTTCCAATGTGTAATTAAACTTCTCCATCGATATTAAAATCGACGTGTTTTTTATCAAATCTTATTTCCCTTAAAATCAAGAGATGGGGTTTATTCTAAAATGAAAGCCCTGTTTATCTTTTGTTATTAAAAGTCTGTTTAGTATCGCCCAAGATTCTAAATAGCCGAAATTTATAAATATTTTTACTGGTAAGGTAAATCAAAACAACAGTTCTTTAAATAAATTAAAATATTTTTGCGTTTGCAAACAATTTTTGATTAAATTTGTTTTAAAATGCACGCTACCAATAAAGCAAACATGAAGTTCAATATTACCAAAGTCGAATGTTGGTTGGTAAAACCATGCATATGTTGATTAGTTTAGTAGATCCATAAAACTCTGTACACGACAGAAAAACTGAATATTTAATAGTGCATGCATATTTATTTAACTTCTAAATGTATTTTTACGAAATAATGTTAATTCAGTTAATATACTTTATACATGACAATCGCAACAAAATGTTTTGTTTTACTTTATTAAAACTAAGGAATTTACAATCCAGTATAGTTACTTGTCGACATAATTTTTGTAACATTGTGTTTCATTGTACTAGATATTAAAATATATTCATAGAAATGGCCTACCACGTCCTTCCATACAGTCAAGTATGTTTTAGTGGTTTCGTTGTAATGCATATAAAGTGGCAAGTTCTAGTCGTCGATGTTGCAAAAATCCAGCGAATAAGTTTCGTTAGATATGTGGAAGATTTATGTTTAAGCTAGAGGCAAGATCTATATCATAGGAAATCAAAAAGGCCTATTTTTTATATTTTATATGCCGAATTGGAGATCAAGATAAAAGTTGGTCTCCTCATGCTTGCTTTTCGATTTGTCACGTAAATCTAATACAGTGGATGAACGACAAAAAGTCTATGCCGTTAACTATTCCTATGGTATACTGAAACCAGGGGGTCTTCAGAGACTAGCATACCTAGGTATAGCAGGGGCAATAAAATCGACCCCTTCTGCAGCGATGGAGCGCCTTCTTGACCTCCCTCCTCTTCATTTCACGATAGAGGGAGAGGCAAGAATGGGCCTCCACCGCCTTCAGATGATGCTGCGGACTTCCAGAGAAAAAAGGTAGATCACGAACTTATAGAAGAAAAAGCATATGTGCCAGAGATGAAGATGAGATGAGACCACATGACACCAAAATTTGTTTACAACAACCCTTTGAGATAAGCATTCAGGATCGAACCATGTGGAAAACAACGAACCAGATTTTCTGTCTGGAGCTCTGGTGTGATTCACCTTAAGACCACGAAAAGACTTGTTCTTTTCCTTGAGAAAACTCCAAACAGTATTCTAAGCCGAAACTGATGCCATAATACAATGTGCATAGGAAAACAATAGAAGAGCCTGTAGAATGGCAGATGTAGCTTTCGAGCGACACCTCTTGGCAATGAAATGCATCACCTGGCCCGTCCGACAAGATTCAGTCGGAAACGGAGAAGGTAACTCCTGCAATGACCAGACGAATCGGTCATTATTGCAGGAGTCGCCGCCAGGTGCGCAGCATTAAGAGCCAGTTCGGTTAACAAACCGAGTACCAACAATTGTAGAATTTAAAGGTTGCTTCCCTTCGTCGGATTCATCCCCAGACGCGTTTCACCGTATGACGGCTCATCAGTGAGGTTATAGAATCCGATGAAAGGAAGCAACACTAAGAGCCTACTGGACCCTAAAAAAGACGATGTAGACGAATGGCAGCTGTAGCTTTAGAGCGACACCTCTTGGCAATCAAATGCATCACCTGGCCCCTCAAGAATCAGTCGGAAACGGAGAAGGAAACTCCTGCAATGACCAGACGAATCGGTCATTATTGCAGGAGTTGCCGCCAGGTGCGCAGCATTAAGAGCTAGTTCGGCTAACGGACCGAGTACCAACAATTGTAGAATTTAAAGGTTTTATTACCTGAACCAGCCCCAGGAGTACCTAAATGCACAGTACGAGAAGCTATTAAGCGATGGACAAAAAATTAAGACAAAGTCTACTAGAAGAGCAGATAGGGACTCAATTTTAGCAAGAAATTTATGGAGCGAATTGGTCCTAAATTCTCAAAACAGTTGCTCAACCTTAGTAGAAATAAACTAAGGATAGCAACGGGAATCCTAAGAGGAGATATGGCTGCCGAGGATCACCTGAACAAAATGAAGATATACAATGGACATCTTAGATGTATGCTCTGCGGCAAGGATGGAAAAATTGTCTATCATGTAGTCTGTCAATGCGAATCCCTGGATCGCAGGCGGTGTATCATATTTAGAACAGTAAAACTGGAACTGAATGAAATAACCACTAAATCAGCAGTTGACGTGTATAATCTAATGCACATAACCAAGATAACCGAGTGGATACAATAAAACGAAAGCTTGCACAATAGGCCTACTTATAGCAGTAGTGCTTCGGTTAAGGGCGAGCCTAAGGTAAAAAAAATCCTATAGTGTGAAGACAACCTTTTGACTACGTAAGTGAGTAATACTTTTGTATTACTGAAGCAAAGGGGTATTCAAAAAAGTAAAAGGACAAAATTAAGTATTTAAATTTGCCTTCTGCGCTAAGTCAAATTTCTGGCAGACAGAAACTACAGATGCCGATTGTACCTTTAATCTTGTGCAAGGCTGTGTTTTCCGATGATTCTTTTTTATCAGGCTCTTATCAGTCACCAGTGTACTTTACTATATAACTCAAAGCTGATTTGGTACGAGACCTGGGACTATCTAAGCAAGAAGCCGAACTTCTACGTTCCAGACTTTAGCAGTGGAATTTGTGAGATAAAAACAAAAGGGTTTTACTTTACCCAAAGCGGAATATAACAGTTATTTTTAAGATTGTAATATGGAAAGATCGCTATGCCTTTGTTATGATATTGATGTAGTGATGTAGTAATGTAGAGACCTAAACCTAGACTTTAGGCTTTAATTCGCAGAACTTGACATACAGAATCCTGATACCGACACACAAACTGTAACTAGTAAAATTATGAGGTAAATTAATACAGTGGATGTAAGAAAACTGTAAGTAATATAACATTCTTGCTCAGTTCATTTTTCTGAGTAATCCATTAAATATTTTGATGGATTTTTTACTCTAGAGGATCTACGTTAGGGTTTGTCAGTTGTATCCTCCTCTTCATCATGATCGGGTACATTGGCTTCACAATTTCCAGAGTCACACAATTTTTCGAATCGCATCTCTGGTTCATCATTTTAGATTTATCATATTTATTGGTTAACAAATCAATACTTACTCTAGGAGCCAATATTTAACAAAGACTGTGCTTCCCTACCATTTTCATGTCGAATTAGAGAATGAGGCAAACTTAGTTTTATCAATGATTAGAGTTATACTCCGACTCACGGTTAATGGTCATGACTAACTAATCACTTTATACTTTATACCTACTTGTCCTTCTATCTTGACAAATAAATCATTCCGGTCCAGGGTGGTAGTAGGAAGATTGAAACAATGCTTGTATATGTACAATAATTTATTGTGTATTGCTGACTTTGATGTAAATTATTAATATGCGTAAAAGTAGTAAGTCGTAATATATAATTTTTATTATACTGGGTGTCATACGTAGAAGTTCCAGCCCCCTTTATTTTCATTAGTTTTTGAGATATCAAAATAATTTTTTTCTTGTTTAAAAACGAATGGCAAAGGCTTTTTTGACATCTGTGTAATTACCGGGTTGAAAATGCCGTATGAATAAAATGAATCATCTCAATAGTTTGAATCTGTACTATCACTATCATCCACTCAAATAATTAGAGGTTTTATGTTTTCCCAAAATTTTTTATAATAATTTTCGACTTCAAGTACGTGATTAACGCATGCTCTGGTATTAATTCACACCGAGTTTTAATACTTTATTTATATTAGCGGACAAATCTAAGTGGTATGTTACCGAATTCTTTTATAGCCTCATCTACGCAATATATTTTATCATACGATTTTGTTTTTAGTACCTCATTTTTTCAATTTGTGTTAAATATTTTTGTCTCCATTAACCGTTGGGTCTCTTTAATACAAATGCGCTTGTCAACTTTTTTAAATCCAAATCCAATTTTGTGCAGGAATCGGCGTAACGTTTCGCGACTAGCAGCAAATCGACCATTTGCTAATAACTTTTCTCGCAAAGAATCAAGTGACGGAATCTGCTTAAGCTCATACATCGCATAGACTTCCCTGCGAATCAACTCTGCATCACCATTTCCAAACACTTTCAATGTGCCTTTGTCAGATCTGTCCTTCCTCTCCAGTGAATTGTCTTGGTCGAGGAACCGACGCAAGGTAGACCTTGGAATGCCGGTTAACTCCACTGTCCTCTCAATAGCAGCTATTATTGACGTTTTTAGAAGACCTGCAGACAAATATTTTCCGTAAGATTTTGACCTGATATTTTTGTATCACTCTGTGTGGCTATATGGTCGGTCCAATGAAAGAAAGTGCTTGTTTCGACTTCCAAAATAGCATAGTAAAATTTTAAAAAAATCTGTCCGGAACCCATAAGAAGTTTATTATGTTCTTTCATATCAAAACTAAAAAAAATATAAATTTTATCTTGATATATATACTCGCAAAACAATCCTCTTGCAGCACATCTGTAAATGGCAATTTGTTTTTTGCTCGTTTTTGTTTTCAATTCCGTCGTCGGATTCACAGTTTTCAACCCACGGACTGAACATTTTAAAAATTGCTAATATTAATAACACCACTGAACACCGTTGGAAGACACAGTTCAAATTATTTAATAATAATTCGACCATTCGTAATGTGTCGACAGGTATAATTAATTATACCTTAAATACGTACATTATCAAAATAAAAATAAAATACCTCCCTGTTACTTAAAAACGCTTACAAACCAGCCCTTAATTGGTTTATGGTGGGTAAAGTCGCTCGATCGTTATAAAGCAGGTAAAGTCATGACCATTAACCGTGTGTCGGAGTATAACAGATTTGAGCCCAACTAATATTTAATTTTATGTATAGGTCATTGCTCGAGTCTGTGTCTCTAACAGAACTATTTAAGGAATGTGTATGAATGTTGTCAAATTGCTTTACGAAATGTAATAGGTTTTTATAAAAATTATGCTTAATACCCACTATGAATACAAAATGTGACACAGTCGTTAAAAAGTAAGGAAACAATATTATTCAAACTTAAAAAGTGACCGGTATTTTAATTTTATTTAATCTGTTTTACACCTAAATAATTTTAATTAACCGACACAGTTAAAATACTAATTAAATTATCTATTTACTAGCAAATCTGACAACTTGTGGATGCGCATTTTTCTGATTGGAGGAATTATTTTCCGGTGAAATATCTGATATTTCTGTAAACTCTCACCCGATTAATTGTATCATGGCTATCTTTATTTGTTTGACAGCATTAAACAGAACCAAAACGCATAATTCAATATCGAACATGTGATTGATATGGACGCGCCTCCGCAGCAGTGGTTGAGGTGAAAGGCTTGTGCTTTATCAATAGAACGAATTTTTCTTGATGCTCCTCCTTTTCTTGAAAATTTTTGGAATGTCACATATTCCCGTGAAATTATGGCTATATTAGACAGGGTTTCGATGTATACAGTAACAAGTATTGGCGTGATTAAAAAAAAATCACAACGAAGATGAAGATAGAAAAGCAAATTATATCAAAAAGTTGCTAGCGTCTACTGGCAAGGAAAGAGCTCCTCTATCAGTTATAGACAAATAAATGTAAATTTGACTTTAATGTAATAAGACGCACCATCGTAAAATTTTATCTACAGTTAAAATAGGAAATATATAAATTTATTTAATCGATATAATAAAGCTGTATACTGGTTGTATTATAGGGCGCCCGTATTATCAGGTACCTTTTAACACAGACATCAGTACATACATACATACAACAGTGATCATCTGAAGTATGTGATATTGGAGAATATAAATGGTTCTGAAGAATTAAGCGAAATTAATAGCCAGGGAGGTTATAAAGGGTTAATTTGAAAAATACCTACTTAATAAAAAATTGACACAAAATATCCGATTATTTATTTTATTTTTAGGTCATAAAGTTAAGAATATCAATGGTTGTAGACCCCTTTTTAAACTACCTGTAGTTTCCTGAAGTATCACTTCGACTTTCAAAGGACTAAAAACAAAATATCGCACATTGGCCCGTGGGTCGGTCAAACCTTCGCTTACGTTTTACCTGTATAAAGGCAGACCAGAATGGCCCTGTATGTGATAATACACCAAGGTACCACTCCCGACACTTAAACAAAACAAATGTGTATGAGTTTGTGGGCATTTTCCCGTTGCGGACATTTATAAAAGCATACAAGAAATGATACTTCTCGTGTGGGCTATCCTCCGTCGCTGATATATGTACACCACAGTATCGCATTGATGTATTAATACATGCGTGTCAGTCTATGGCCGTCTTTTAGGTGGTCAAAAACAAAAGAACCTGTTTTGGCGCGCGAACGCATTAAATAGGAACACAAATGGATGCGAAGCAAGTGCTGTGCGGGTGTATTAGAAAATCTCGTATACTTCCATGTTCCTTGACTTCGACCAACAGGGTCAAGGAGTAAGGGGGGCGGGAGACTAGATCCCAAATGTCGTACGGTGTTTCGAGGCCGAGTCCTTCAGCTTATTTCTTTTACAAATCTAAATGGTTACAAAATTCTGTCGCACACGTGAGCCTTCAAGGCCAGGGTAGTTCAGGTCGAGGAGTGAGGGGGGCGGGAGACGAGATTCAAATGCCGTACGGTGTTTCGAGGTCGAGTCCTTCAGCTTGTTTCTTTTACAAATCTCAATGGTTACAAAATACCATCGCACACGTGTGCCTTCAGGTTCAGGGTAGTTCAGGTTAGTTAGTATTCAGACATCAAATAGAGTTCAGGTTTAAACACCTGCTGTGCCCTATAAAAGCACATCTGCAAAGGTACGCGGTTAATACCGGCTGGCTAAACTAGCCTTATGTCTACTTAATGATATAATTATATAAAATAAAAATGGCTAATAATATTCTAGTGCAAATTAGAACTGTATACGATAAAATGGTTTTATAGTGTTGCATATTACGGCATTTTTAATTTTTTTGTAATGTTAACGCATTTAGACTTGAAATATAATAGTCGTTATTATACTCATATTAATATGTTTCCCTACATACAACGGATCCCTAAGTGGCCAAACGTGCCAGTGGTGAGCAAAATCTCCTTCAGGCACTCACAATATTTTATGTATTATCACATGGTAATTATTAACTATGTAGTTTGTAAGCGTGTCCATGACAGAGGGAGCCAAACTATTTGCGTCCATTTTTGGAGGGTTATTTCATTTTTTTCTTTTATTGTGATAAGATTATACATCAAAAATTCGACTTTGATAAATATTCCATTACAACATCAGAGCTTGAGATAAAGCGTGAATTTTATAAGGCGCTTTCATAATATGGTTGCAATACTTATAGATAAATATTTTTAAAGGTTGTATCTCGTATCATAATACATTTATAAAATTCTTAAACAAACAAGAATCATTTGTTCTATAGTAAAAGTTGTAAAAGCCGTTATAAGACAATTTAAAGCAAGTATTTTTCTTAACGAACAAAATTATCGTAACGATACGCTACAAAACAAAAGTATTCTTAAGGCAAGGATATTCGACAATTATAAAATAATTTGCTTCTTTTAAAGTTCTACTTTTCTAGTTGGGACACAGCTCTGGATTCAATGGATCTAAAAACAAATAGAGGTAAATACTTTTTATTAGTTGACGATAAAACGATCAACTTAGTGATATTTTCGTGCAATCCTAACTTAGATTATTATCTGTGCAAGTCAGAAATTCTTTTTATGGATGAAACTTTTCTTATTGTACAAAATTTTCCAAACAATTCTTCAGTATAGGTACACGGATTTTTTAAGGGACACTATCATACTACTTTAGTTTGCTGTTTACTAAAGATAAACTAGAAGAAACTTATAAGTTTTGCTTGATTTTTTTTTTTTTTATAAGGCACAGCACTGCAGGATAAATCCTTTATGGCGCTCTGGGAGCGGTGTGTGTGTGCAGGAAACGATTCACGTTGGTCTTACATCTTTGAAGATTATACTCGTTGGGGAGCACGATCTCAGGGAGGTCGTTCCAGAGTGATGACGTTCTCCAGATGAGAGAATTTTGAAACAGTGTCGTTCGAGGGACACCAAGCTGAATCACGTACTGGTGGGCTGCAGTGGCTCGGCGTGTATTTCTACCATGTACCGCTCTGGGTGGAATCAAGCGGGCAACCTCAGTTGAACACTTGCCATAAAAATATTTGTAAAATAGGCTCAAGTCGCCAACCTGCCTTCGATGTTTAAGGCTTTCCAGGTTGTTTGTCAGACTATGGTCACCGATTAAGCGAATGGCTCTTCTTTGAATGGAATCCAGTAATCTCAGGGTATGTTTAGGAGCAGAGCCCCAAATATGCGAACAGTACTCCAGCGATGGTCGAATTTGGGCTTTATAGAGCATCAAAAGTTGTTGGGGTGTATAGAGGTTCTTTGTTCGGAAAAGTACTCCAAGCTTCTGCGAGGCTGCCTTAGCAATGGCCGCAACGTGACCATGCCAAGACGTATGACTATCCAAATTAACCCCCAATAAATGAATTGATGGAGCCAATGGGATCAAGTGTCCCGCCATAACTATATCCGGTTCTTCAACATTAACTTTTTTAGAAAGAACTGCCGCCTGGGTCTTTTAGCGTTAAATTCTACTTAGTTACTTGTCACCCCAAGATAGAATTTCTTCCAGGTCTTTGTTGAGATGTGAGACCTCTTGCTGCCTATAGAGATCTGCATTAGCAGCCGATGTCCGAGCATCCAAAGTAAAAGATGAAACAAGTGTGATGTCATCATCGAAGCTATATATAGGATTTTTAGTTTTTTCCAAAAGATCGTTAATGTATAGTAAGAAAAGGGTGGGCGACAATATAGAACCTTGAAGGACTCCGGCGTTGATGTTAAATGTGTCTGAAAGAAATCCGTCCATCGCCACTCGCAGAGAACGGTATTTAAGAAAGCTCGACAGTCATGAACAAAATTGAACCGGCATTCCGTATGCTCTCACTTTAGTTAGGAGCCCCTCATGCCATACTCGGTCAAAAGCCTTGGAGATGTCCAGTGCTACCGCCCGGGACTCCCCATGATGTTCTATTGCGTTGTTCCAAACATAAGTAACATAAGCGAGAAGGTCTCCTATTGATCTAGACTTACGAAATCCATACTGGCGGTCACTAATAATGTTGAAGCCTTACAGGTATTTTAATAATTTTTCGTTGATAGCCTTCTCCATAACTTTTGATATAAACGAAAGCAATGCGACTGGACGATAGTTGTTTGGCAAGGTCTTCTTGCCTTTTTTGGGTATGGACTGGACTTGCGCAGTTTTCCAGCAATAAGGAAATATTCCTTTTTTTGTAGGATAAGTTAAAAAGCCCACAAAATACCGGTGTCAGTTCGTCAGCGCATGTCTTAATTACAATGACTGTAATATTGTCAGGACCAGAAGCTTTTTTAGTGTCAAGACTCCTCAAGATTCGTCTAACATGGCGGTGGCGAAAAACAATCTCAGGCATTCTCGATTCTACAGGGGGAATGTTTGGTGGAGTACTTCCCTGAAAATTTACCGTTCAATGTGAAGAGAATAGTTCCGCCAGTAGGTTTGCCTTTTCCTGTGCTTTGGTCGCAATAGTGCCATCAGAACGTGTTAAGGGTGGAATGGTTGACTTGGTAAAGTTCTGACTGACGGCCTTAGCTACCGACCAAAATGATCTTGAGCCGTTAGGACATTCAAGAAGTTTGTCTTTGATCCTTTTCGTCGATAAAAATAGTATTAGATTTTGAAATTTCGATTTATAACGCAGGAGTTCATGGGTGGAATGATATAAGAATTACTGGTTGCAGGTTTTACTTGACCCAAGCATAGATTGAGTCAAAGAAAACTATAACTACGCAAAATTATAATTTTCTTTGATTGAGTACATCTTACAAAGGCAGCCAGTCGGAAATTGGAAAAAGGTAGCATTAATATACCTACTGTGTAATGTTGAAAACTTAGGAGTTCTGTCAGCAATAAACTGTTTAATTGATTTTTTCGCATAACTGTTTAACTTATTTTTTCGATTTTTAGCAGTACGTACGTTAATTAACAAAAAATTAGATTTTTAGTATTTTTTAATTTAATTTAAAATATTCATAGCACGCCCATGGATTGTCTCTGTCAAGGAGCTTGAAGTATGACATAGCTTCCCCCTTACGAATACCGCGTAGCTACAGACTGAAGCGACGTACTATAGGTCCAACTCCATTGTCCTGAATTCCTCTTCCCATGAATTTCAGTGAGCAACGCGGTATCATCCGCAAAGTATTCATTAATAAACAAGATAGGAGCATTAATTTTATACAAGATATTTTAATTTATATTAAAAAAATTTAAACGTGAGTTCTTAGAACATTTTAAAATTCATTTTTCGCACGAAATTGCATGCGGAAAAATGTTCATTTTTGCGCTCTCGTAGAGGAAACCTTTTTGTTAATCAGTTTCCAGTTTTAGGCTCGACATTTCTTCTGGTTAAAATATATCAGTTTATTACATTTGCTTTTTCTTTAGGTTCTTTGAATTTTTTTATTGAGTTTTAGAAGACTAATATACTTAATGACTTTTTCAGTTATTTCTGTAATGCTTTAGTAACACTCCGAACTCTTAAAAATTATTATTTCTCACTCACAAAAGAATGAAAGGATATTATTTGCTTTACCCCAGTTTTAATCTAAAGTACGCATTTTTCAACTCTTTTAAATCCGGAAAGCCATTTTTTTCACAAAAACCTGTATCCAGAAATAAAAAGCAAATACATATAAATTGAAATTTACAAATTTTCTTTCTGTCTGACTGGGCTCAATGTTTTTACAGCACGTTGAACAACACTCCATTTGGTTAACCTTTTACTTTTTGGAAAGCGTTATATTATGAAGTAGGCTAACTTTTTATAAAGCACAGCTCAGCGATCAGCAATGAAAAAACATAAAAGCTAAAAAACCTATACCTATTAGATTTTTGCCAGAGCATGCAGCAGCAACTCTAGGGGATTGACTGTAACAAATACTTACTTTTTTTTATAGAATCGCCACATTTTTTACAAACTACAAATAAAACCTTTATGGCCTCGGCTATTATTTCTCGGTTTATAGTATTTAGCTTTAATATTATTATTACACATCGACGTGACACTTTTTAGCCAGGTTTGTATTTGTATACCATTTTATTTACAACTATTGTTATTATAATTATTTTAATCAATTCTGTTTGACAATTTGTAATGGTTTAAAAAAATTAATTAGAGAATGTTGCCAGTAGGTTTGTGGCGTCTCCAACCCAACTAGCAAAATAAATTTTATAAAGGGAGTATAAACTACTGTACAATAAATTTTATAGAAGCTTAAAATTTCTATAACTTGGCTAAACACTCTTATATGATATTATTTATAGAATCACATTGATCAGACTGCATTACACACAGTCACTATACAGGGTCGTTGGTATGTATGGAAACGGTCGATTATTTTTTATAGTAAAACAGCTAGCCAAAAATATTTAAAACAAAAGCTTTATGGTTTTGTAAAGCCTATACGAATTAAAAAAAGATGAGTATACAGGATGAGTCAGAAAGCCGTAGAACAATAAAGTTACCTTTTTTTTAATAGAACACCCTATATCTTAGAATATTTTTGGATTTTACATAAAATTACAATTATTTTTTATTAAGTGCATTATAAGTCTAAACCTAACAGCTTCCGAGATATCGACTTTTGAAAAATGACATTTTTGAACTTTGACAGCTTCTAGCTTTCTAACGGTACGCTATAGAGCCAAACGGCTTACATGTCCCTATCTTACTTTTTTATTATCTTCCCGAGAATATCAACTTCCGGTTAAACCGATAGTAGTATATTTCCGGCTTTTGAGCTACATCCGGTTTAACCGGAAGTTGACACCTTTAGAAAGAGACTTAAAAACTAAGATAGGGACATGTAAGCCGTTTTACTCTAAGACGTACCGTTAGAAAGCTAGAAGCTGTCAAAATTCAAAAATGTCATTTTTCAAAACTCATTTTCTCGGAAACTATTAGGTTCACACCTATAATGCAGTTTATAAAAAATAATTGTAATTTTATGCAAAATCCAAAAATATTCTTTGATATAGGGTAATCCATTGAAAAAACAGTAACTTTACTTCTCTACGGCTTTCTGACTCATCCTGTATACCTTACTTTTAAAAATTCTAATAAACTATGAAAAACCCTAAAACTTTTGTCTTCAATATTTTTTGCTGGCTGTTGTACTTTAAGAAATAATCGACCGTTTCCATACATACCAACGACCCTGTATATAGTGACTGTGTGTAATGAAGTCTGATCACATAGCATCTTAAAGAGATATTTAATTTTTTAGTGCAGAATTTTAGAATCGAATTATTTTAAAAGGGGCGCATAATAACGGAGATTATAAATATGTAAAGTTCATCCGAACATATTTCGTTTGACATAACTGCAATAATAGTTTTATTATATTGTAAACACCCAAAGAAACTCCGTTAGCAGCTCGATTGCCAAACCTACGTTTTTAAAGAATTTCTTGGTAAAATTACCCATATAAAACTGTCGATGAGCGTGCCAACCAGCGAAATCTACCTGGCCCCAGCCGGCATCACTGTTTATATTACTGAAATGAAATGAAATAAGGGGTACTGCTTCGCACAGGAACGGATTTTGTAGTTAAATGAATAACCATAGTAATACCTTATAGTAGCAATGTTTATTATGTGTACTTTTACCATTACTTGTATTTTATATGTATATTAATTTATAATAAGTACAAAACAAGTGTGAAAAGTTTGCGTGCGGAAAAGGGCAACTTTTCGCACGCATTTAGGTAATGGTAATAATAACAATAATATACCTACTTCAAATAGTATATTTACATATATACACAGAAGGATTAATTGTAATTATAAAACGTTTTAATCTATTCCTAATTCAGTCTCGCTATCACTATCATCCACATTTATAATAAGAGAATGTATTTCGTTTTGTTGTGTAGTTATATAAGAGGCTTCAATTTTTAAGACATGGTTAACGAATTTTTCCAATTTTCATCTGGAATTTCACCGAGAACTTTCTTTATTAGCTCCATTACACTGCCACTAAGAGTAGGTGGGCTGTTTTCAATTCTTATTTTCGATTTAAATTGATGCCACATGTGTTCAATAGGGTTAAAAATACAATAATATGGTGGCAGTCGCAACACAGTGTAACCCATTTTATCACACACATAGTATTTTTAAATGCTAAATGCCTTTAACACTTCTATCAGCTGTTTTTTACTATACGTTTCCTCGAAGTACAAGTCATTTTTTAACATGCACTCCTTTATTGCGGATTTTATGCTCGATAAATTCGGTACTTTTTCCAGTTGCCTTCTGTGGTAGCTTGCATTGTCCATTACAATAACACTGTGTTCTGGTAGATTTGAAAGCAAACTATCTTTAAACCAGTTTTCAAAAAGATGCCGATGAAGTTGATATCTTCATTATAGTCCAGACTTGAATCCTTCATTTTTTTTGCCGACAGTAATAAACAATTAGGTATCCATCCATTTTTCCAACCTGCATGAATTATTATTATTCATTTTCCTTTATTTGAAGGGGCTTTACTTTGGCATTTTTCAGTTAAATCAACCCATCCCTTATTGACAGTCTCATTAGTGTCAAACCACGTTTCATCCAGATACACTATTGAACGCTTTTCGGATCTAAACTTTTTTATTTCTCTACGGTACAGAAATCTTATTTTTCTTAATCTTTCGGACTTCATAATAATTATTTGTCTCTTGTTTATTTTCTATTATACTTAAATCCCATCTCCTGCAAAGCGCGGTGAAGACTTGAAAAATACCCTAAAAATTAAGTTGTTCCTAGAAAACCTTTATTAGGCAGTTAGTTAATTTGAATAAGGAATCAAGTAATGCACCTATCTATTGTTATTATAAACTGGCATTAAAAATTAATGTGGGTTAATACGTCTCTGCGAAAGCGAAAGCCGAGTTTATGAGGGGTTTTATTGCACTCATTAGGTCAAACAAAATATGTTGGAAAGTACTTTATCTACTTATTTAAAAATTGATCAGTTGAAACTTAATGGCGCTCGCTCCTGAAAAATGATTTATATTATATCACCTTTATCATTTTAGCAATCTCGGATTAGCGTTAATAACTAAAATTCTATTACGCAGGAAATTTTATTAATAAGCTATGTATATGCTTGTGGCACAAAGAAGATGCGCTTTAGTTTTGGCCACATTTGCTTCAAAGTTTTTAAAGAATATACATAATTTCTTTTTATTATTTCGATATTTTTTATATATAATATTAAGTTATTACTTTATTTAAGAATGACGTTAGAGAAGAGTTTTTCAACACTAATAAAATAACGTTAAGACTACATTTTAATGTCTCCGACTTAATTTTATATAATGGCGGCAGTCGCGGATCCAATAAATCATTATTTAAACATGGCGCCTTACAATTCAACCATTTTATATAAAAAAAAAGTTTAATAATATTCTAGTGTAAATTAGAACTGTATACGATAAAATGGATTTATAGTGTTGCATATTACGGTGTTCTAAATTTTTTTATAACGTGAGAGCAAGATGTTTTAGAAGTTGCCAGATTTCGTAAGGCCAAGACTTGAAATATAATAATCGTTATAATATTCTTATTAATATGTTTCCTTACATACAACGGATCCCTAAGTGAACAAACATGCCAGTGGTGAGCAAAATCGCCTCCAGACACTCACAATATTTCTTGTATTATCACATTGTAATTATTAACAATGTAGTTTGTAAGCCTGTCAATGACAGAGGGAGCCAAACCATTTGCGCCCATTTTGGGAAGACTATTTTATTTACTTTTTATTGTGATAAGATTGTACTTCAAAAATTCGACTTCGATAAATATTACATTACAACATCAGAACTTGAAATGAAGTGAGAAATTGCTTTGGCACCTACCTAAAACTTAATTTCATGCAAGCAAGGTACTTTTTTTCATTTTTAAAACTTAAATTCGTATTGACTTTAATTCAACGATTAATAAGTTGTCTTTATATAAATCTGAGGATATCGAAGTAATAATTATAAAATTCACTTATACCATTGTATTTTCAAATAAATCTGCCAACACTCTTTGTTACACAAAATGGTTGTTTTCCAATGCATGGATATGCGCACTATCCAATCTATCTGTTCTATAACGTTTCAATGAACTTCATAATAGGATGAACTTAATCCTAACCTAAAAAAAACATATTTATAAAAGATTAAGCATTTTTCTATATTAAACATAACTATAAAACGATTTTATAAATTACCGCATATTAATGTTAAGCAATAAGTCATCATTTCCCTTATTTCCTTGTAGGTATAACCTTAATAAAACAGGTATTTACAGTAATATATACGTATTCTACAGGGTGTTTTGTAATTGAATGTCAATAATTAAGGGGGCGATTTTTGTGTTTATTTTAAAAAGAAAACTTCATATGAACGTATGTCCTAAACGTCTTTATTTTTGATATACAGGGTGGTAAAGTTTTCAAAAATAAATAGTTTTTTAATAATATCTGTAATACCACTTTAGATATTTTAATGAAATTTGGCAGACATGTACTATGTATCAAGATGCATTATTTACCGTCCAACAACTTTTTTTATTTCCACCAGTGGCGTTCGTACGGGATTTCACCTGCCTATTTTGGCAGACATTAATGTAACGCTACTGATTTCTCGTAAAAATAAATTTATTCCTAAAATCCCCAATCATTTCTAAACAAATTTGATCTCTTGAATTTTTTTAATCCGATGAACGGTTTTCGCTTAAAAAAAATAAAAACCTTTTCTCTGCATGATCATAACAATATCGTTAATATGACAATATCACCATGCACAGAAATAGATTTTATTTCTTAGATCAAGTTTGCTTAGAAATGAATAAGGATCTCAAAAATTATTATTGTAGTAGGCTGTGTATGTAAGAGTTATTAATTCTGTTGTTAGGGCGGTTGTCATTATTTTGTTTGACAGTTTATCAATATTTAAATTCGGGTTTTCGTGTCTTATTAATTTGGTGTTTAAAATATCCGAGTATTCTTATTTTGAAAGATAATGGTCGGGTTTACTAATGAGGAGTTGGCAGATATGCATTACATGTATGGTTTGGCTGATGGCAGTTCGCCGGAAGCTAGGCGATTGTATCAAGAGCGGTTCGCTAATAGAGTCATACCAGATAGGCGAACATTTGCAAATGTACATAAAAGGTTGACGGAAACAGGTACTTTTATGGCAAATAATCAATTAAAAGGATCCCATCGGACTGCAAGAACTACAGAAATTGAAGAAGCAATTTTAAATTATATTGATAGTAATCCTGAAATAAGTACTAGAAAAGTTGGACATAATCTGAATATCTCGCACGTCCTGGTTTGGAAAATTTTGCACGATTTTTTATTGTACCCGTATCATATTCAGCGGGTCCAAGCGTTACTTCCCCGAGACTTTCCCTTGCGTGTTAATTTTTGTCAGTGGTTTTTGGAGAAAATTGCGCATAATCCCTTGTTTGACCATGAAATAATGTTTACAGATGAAGCTAACTTTTCCAGAAACGCAATCAGAAATTTTTACAATAACCATATTTGGGCCGACGAAACCCCCCACGCAGTTGTAGAATATAACCAGCAAGAACAGTTTTCGGTAAATGTCTGGGGTGGAATTGTTGGAAATTATTTAATTGGACCTTTTTTCCTGCCAGAAAGGCTAAATGGCCATAATTATCACCGGTTTCTAGAGGAGGATTTGCCCATATTGCTAGAAGAAGTACCAATTTTAATAAGAAACAGAATATAGTTCATGCATGATGGTGCGCCCGCTCACTTTAGTGTTGTAGCAAGAGAATATTTAAATCAAACATTTAATAACCGATGGGTTGGTCGTGGCGGACCTCAACCATGGCCGCCTAGGTCCCCAGATTTAAATAGTTTGGAATTTTTCCTATGGGGGCATCCTTAAAGTCTGGTTTACCGTACCCCAGTAAACACTTTAGAAGAGCTGGAAGATCGTATAAGAGCTTCCTTCGATTTAATAAGAAATACTGAAGGTATACTTCAAAGAGTGCGCGACAATATGAGGAAAAGAGCTGAAGCGTGTATCCTTCAAGGTGGAGGGCATTTTCAACAACCTATCTAGTTTCTATGTATGTTCTTTTTTTTCACAAAGGTTGTTGTTGATTTATTAACAGACGATCCTTATTCATTTCTAAGCAAACTTGATCTAAGAAATAAAATCTATTTCTGTGCATGGTGATATTGTCATATTAACGATATTGTTATGATCATGCAGAGAAAAGGTTTTTATTTTTTTTAAGCGAAAACCGTGCATCGGATTGAAAAAATTCAATAGATCAAATTTGTTTAGAAATGATTGGGGATTTTAGGAATAAATTTATTTTTACGAGAAATCAGTAGCGTTACATTAATGTCTGCCAAAATAGGCAGGTGAAATTCCGTACGAACGCCACTGGTGGAAATAAAAAAAATTGTTGTACGGTAAATAATGCATCTTGATACATAGTATATGTCTGCCAAATTTCATTAAAATATCTAAAGTGGTATTACAGATATTATTAAAAAACTATTTATTTTTGAAAATTTTACCACCCTGTATATCAAAAATAAAGACGTTTAGGACATACGTTCATATGAAGTTTTCTTTTTAAAATGAACACAAAAATCGCCCCCTTAATTATTGACATTTAATTACAAAACACCCTGTATAAGGCGCCAATTAAAAGAAACTATTTGTGCAAGTATACGGCTCTTTCACAAGATGGTTGCAATACTTATAAGATATATATTTTTAAATATTGTGTCTCGTGTTATAATACTTTTATAAAATTCTTAAACAAACAAGAATCATTTGTTCTATAGTAAAAGTTGTAAGAGCCGTTATAAGACAATTTGATGCAAGTATTTTTCTTAGCGAACAAAATAAATTATTATGCGCTACAAAACACAACTATTCTTAAGGAAAGTCTATTCGATAATTATAAAATAATTTGCTTCTTTTAAAGTTCTACTTTGCTAGTTTATTGTTTTTAAAAGATATTGATTTTTTTTATATCAATTGAGTTCTGAATGCTTATTTGATAATAAGTACTAACCAAACAAGTAAATACATAATAGTGTGGAGGGAGTAAGTATATTAACTTTTTACAATCCAGTTTTCATAGAGTATTTGTTTCTAAGGAAGGCAAGCAACTTGCAAATAGTTATTAAGGTGTTGCAAGTCTCTCTTATTAACAACGATGTGAGGTCATTTAAGCTATACACAAATAAATTAAAATTTAGTGTTCTAAGTGATAGTTTAATTGCTCTTTTCATTTGATAGCATTCCCGACGAAACCAAGATTTACTCATCTTTGTCTTGGCATTTTGGCTGCACGCACCTCGGTCAGATCTGCACATTCAGCAGCTTCATTAACAGCAAAACAATAATTATTAAAACTTAAGTTCACATCAACAGCCGGAGAAGCTTTATCCTACCAACAAGAGACAGTGTCCACACGGAACAAATTTCATTTAGACTAAAAACATGTTTAGCTAGAATATTCAATATTTGGCTTGCGCTGCACTTCCTGTGTATTTGTGAAGCTTTGGGAAGACTTAGAAGATAATCTCTGGTACAGTGGTGATTCAGCCGAAGGAAGTTAGGAATTACATCCTGACCTTTACCTTAAAGATTTTTTTTTTGAAAAAAGTGAGGAAAGTGTGGAAGCAAGACACTGACTAAATATATAGTATGGCTAGTCAGAATACATAATGAGCATCTAGAACTAATACGTTTCGGTAAATATTGACTGAGATACGGTCAATGTTAAACAAGATTGGTGTGCAGTAAAACCGGTTGATTTAAAAATCTTAAGATTGATTAAAATTCGTTTTAAGCTTATTATTAGCAACGTTGTATTTTTTATGTCATAAATTCAACAAAAGGAGGAGTCACCTGATTTAGCCGAATATCCCTGAAATATTAAAACCTTTTCGGTTCTACTGTCATAGTGAAAGGAGGAAGTTTGATAAGAAGACTGAGAAAATTATTTTAGCGGGCTATATGCTGAAAGAGTGAAGGGTTACAGACTTTTTAAACTACAAAGCAAGTCAGTCACAAGTTGGGATGTTGTGATTATTAAGAATGTTGAAATAGAGGTTTTCATAGCCTGGACTATGAGAAAATAATGATAAACGATAGCCCCATTAATGATGAAGTACCGGAAAATAAATAAATGGAAGTCAGTCAAATGCCATTTGTACGTCATTATCTCAATCTTGACATAAATAAAGTGTGTCATTAAAGCAGGGCTCATTATGTAATATTTCACAACATCTCTTTTAATACCGAAGACCTACTAAATATTAAAACAGTATCTTGTATCGAAATATAAGTAATTTTAAATCCCATTATCAAAACAAAAATTGTTACATGACGTAGGGCCGAGGAGCGATTTCATTTATAACATACAAATTATGAATGGCAGGGAATCCTTCAAAGTTTAACAGAAAGAGGTCTACAACGCTATTCCCCTGTACACAAGAAAAGGTATGTTTAGAAAGGCAATCGCTCACTGATCAACCGTTAATAACGAGTAACTCATTGATTGCAGTAATTACCTTATCTAGATGTTTGAGTATGTAGAAGCCTAGAACCATCCAGGACTAGAGCCATCTTTACCAATTCTAGCATTAAAATCATCAGATACAAAAAGAAGTATGCCCCTCTTGCGTTCGTAAGAGCACATTGGAATAGTTTTAAAAATACATTAATAGGTATCTAAATTAGGGTTACAGTAAACATAACATATAGCAGACAGCATCCTACGTTACAATGGCTTTACAAATAATCCACCACTCCGAGGAGTCCACCACTTCACAATTAAATGTTTTCCTGTATTCACTTACTCCCGTCATATTGGCACATACTAGATTTCAAGCAGTACTAGAGGGTATTTGATGTACAAGTACGTCATGTACATTTAGAACGATTGTCTTTACTTGTACGTCAAGCACACCCTTAAAAAACACTCGGGAATAATTAAACTAAAGTAAGTAAGTTGGAAATATGTCGCCATGAAATAAGGCACCTGTGTAATTTAAAACCAGGTACCTGTGTTATTGTCACGCCTATGCCTAATTTCGATTTTACGACTAATTATCCTTTGCTGTGATGTCAACCATTCAGGAATAGAGTTTAAATAATACTGCTGCTTTAATTATTGCGTATTTTATTAGTTCAAACAGTTTTTGTTACTTGAACATAACTAACGTTTTATGAATGTCCGCTTTCTGCTTTTTGCAATGTTTTGTAAAATAGCCTTAAATTTATGATGCCCAACAAAACGCGAAATGGGAACAAAATGCTATATTAGCTGACGGGGTTTGTTTATTTTATGCGAATAATATTTTATGTGTGGTTAACAAACAAAAAACATTAACTGTTATTCAGACCTATGATCAAACTCACAAGTTAACGCGAGCCGTTAATTTCAAAATTAAAGTGAGTGGGTTAAAATCCAATGCTATTTTCCATTTTGGTATGATGCAACTACAGTTAACGGTCGTGTTAATTCTCGATCTCGTCATCCTAAACAGGAGTGACGCAATCCCTAAAGTGAGTACTTTAGCATATTTGAGCCAATCAGGGACGAGTTCGGTTATCAATCGCGGAAATTTTGAAGATTGTTTGGAAATGTCAAGTTGTCAAGCGGTCAATGAACTTTTGCGAGCGGATGACGGCCACAGCTGGGTTTTATTCGCATATTTGTTGATTTTAGGCGATTTTTGCTTCAAAAATTAGTAATCGAATAGTTTTTGGTGAAAAATGCAACGTTTGTTAGATGTATTAGCTCGTTTTTTATAAAGAAATGGAAATATATTAATAACGGTAAGTTAAAACACAATTGTAAGTACATTGTTGGTATAGATTTTTACAAAGGATTTTACTTTCAGATTATTTTACTTTAAAAATCTTGAAATTACTGAACAAAGTTGATTTGATTTGATTTACAACTCCCTTATAGTGACTTTTATACCTTTTAGATCATAACAAAACATGAGAGGAGAGAATTTCGAGGAGATTTCCTTCTATTTACCTAAATCCGTACCAGCTACTGAATTACACGTAGAAGTGAATAAAATATAAGAATTATACCATTTTCTAATATTTATTGAAGCCTTCAAATAGTTTCCTATAATTTACAAGCTGAAAAATACATGATGTTAAAGTTAAATTCAGCTTTGGCAACAATTTATACCTAATAGAGGTAAGTTTTTAAACTAGGTAGCTAGATACTAGATAATTATTAAAACCTGGATCAACCAAGTATTGTTTCGTACAAATTACACAACTTGTGTTGTATTTATAGATCTTATAGTAGGTACCTAATGTTTATAAAAAATTGAACCACTAGGGTCACAATTCAAAAGCCCAGGTAGGAATACAAAAGTGAGAGTAAGGGCTTTGTCCCTTGGTATTCGTTGGGCTTTGATCCATTTTTCTAAAATATTTACAACAGTTTTAAAGTTAGAAATAGAATAGAGAGTAGATATTTTTGTTGTTTACTTACCTAAGTGCTTGTAAAAATATCTCATAAGGTAAGGATTCAGGTTAGTTATCCTATCTATCCTATGCAGAGCATTCCTTTGTTTATTTTTAATAAAAATATCAACATTCTATCTTATTAAACCTTTTTTTTACCATTTTATTAATAATTTGATTAGATCGAGATGATGTCTACTAGTATTAAAAAAACATTCAGTCCTATTTTTATACCTACCAGTATCTTAACAAAGAACATATGCACCTGTAAAATTCAGAAACTAAAATATTACTATCGAGGAATGGTAGCCTAGAGCAAAGTTAATACTAAAAATATTTAAATAAGTTCGAATGTTATTTTACTATTTTTTGTTTGTAGGCAAATGAGGCAGAAGCAGCTGGATGCAATACGAAGAACTAGTATAGAATGGGCAAGATTAGAAATTGAGATGTAGAAGGAAAGAATGCCAATGAAGTTGAGTTGTTGAGTTTAAAAATACCTGAAATGTTCTGAGGTGCAAAAATTATTAAAGCAATTAGTGTCAGAAACATGGACAATGGATAAACTTTAGACTGCAGTAAAGTCGCGACAGGAACAGGGTACAGCCCCATATTTATAATAAAAATATTAAATTATAGAAATTACTTTTAGATAACTTTAGGTATACTAAAATTCTAAAAGAATCGCTTAACATAACAGCATTGTTTAAAAACATGACCCTTTTTATATTTCCTGTATGAAGGTATCTCTGAGACTTCCTTAAAATTTTATCGCAAAAACAGTAGGTATAGTATCTTTCGGTTTAGAAAGAAGTCAGTTGAGGTTACATTTTTATGGCATGTATCACATTCTAGTTACTTTTATTTTAGGTGGAGATATATGTTGATTTAGGACCGGATTTAATATATATTTTTTTTATATTAATTAAAATGCGACGAGGTCAGTAACGAACAAGGTCAACTCTAAATTATTAAAGACATGTTAAGGGGTTTTAAAATATTAATTGGTTAAATTACCACGTTTTTCCGGAGGTACAGGGAACAGTATACTTATGATTTCCTGATCGAAAATTTTCTAGTTTTCACACTAATTTTAATATTACATAAAGAAGCTGTCTCAAAACATCACCAAAAGGATTAAACAATCAAGGTTACAGTTTTATAATAATTATCAAATAATAAATAAAATACTCCCGAATACGATTTTGTTTTGAACAAGTTTCTTTTGAGTTTTGGGTTACTTTTTTTAGTAAGCAGAAAGTGACACATATAAAATTCTAACGTTAACTAACTTCTTTTTAAACTGAAAAATATTATAGCTTTGTCGTGAAACCAAAATACAAAAAAAATTTAGCAAGTTCTTGATAAGATATTATTTTAGTCTTGACAATCGTGTTGAATATTATTAGCAGTACCTACCTACCTACCAGATTTTGTAAAAATTGTAAATGTGATTTTGCTCGCTAATAAATAAATAAGTAACAACGAAAATAGTTTATATAATGGTTTTACTAAATTAATATCTAAAATTACAGGAGTAACTTAATTGTTAAACCAAATTTACATTTTATAACGTAAAATTACAACTGGAAGCAGCAAACTAGTGTCATGTCTCATGGCTTTGTGTTTCATGTGGTGGGGTTTTCTCTATCTACTGCAACTAGATATTCCAAAAACCTAAAATTGTTAACAGCATTTTACAAATTAATTTTTTACCTAGCTACAGGGCATCCTGGAATGTCACTCCTGAAGTTTCCCATTTGACAAACCTACTTTTATGATTGCTCAAAAAAGGTTTGCTGAATGAGAATTTTGGAATGAAATTCAAAAATAAATCAAGTTTATTTTAACATATTTTTAAATTGTATAGTAATTATCCCCATGGCAGAAAGCAAAAACTAAAATGTCTACACATTACTAACGTCGAATAATATACTATGTAGTTTATAGTAGATTAAAGCGAGACCTTTTATGTAGGGTTGTAACAGGCACTTTAATATGTACTGAGATAGAAAAGTGGGAATTTTTAGCTGTATAAATGCCTATCTGCAGTTTTTTCTCCAGCCTAGTCCTAGAGTTATTCAAACTACTATCCTCTGCAGACCAAAAACTTGCCCTGACTGGCTTGCACAGCCTCATGTCAGGACTGCATAGGACATCACTGAGTGGAAGATGGCAAATATATACCATCCTCATTGTAACCTCTGACACACAATTTTTGGCCATGGCTTTTATATATAAGTTATTAAATGGTCTTCTCCCATCTTACCTTGGTGGATTTATTGCCCATAACAGTGATGTACATAATTACCCTACTCGAAATAGAAATGATTTTTATATCGAGAGGACTAATTCCAGGAGAGCTATGAATTCTTTATTTTTCAAAGGTCTTAAAGAGTACAATGATCTACCGAGATATGTCAAGGAGTGTTCATCGATTAATAGTTTTAAAAGAGAGCTTAGGACATTTTTTAGAAGTTAAGATAGGCTTTTCCGATATGATGATGTTTTGTAGCCTGAAATATAGATTTTATTTGAGTTTCTAGTGTATATCTGAAGTATATTAAAACTTGTAGGAGTGTTTTTTAACAAACATCAGTGCAATAAGAATCAGAATACCTGGAAGTGTAAGAATCTAATGCTACCGAAAGATTTCTTTGCATGACTCAAGTGGGCTTAAGGAGTAGATTTTACGAATAATTTTTTTTTGAAGAATAAATAATCTTTGAAGTTCTGAGTAGTTTGTCCTCAGTAAAGCACAAAAAGAGTTAAGTGGCTGTGGGCCAAAAAATAATATATATTTAACAATTGTTTGGGGTTCATAAAGGTTTTGAGGTTGACAAAGGCATAATAAGCAGTTCAGTTTTGCAGCAACATTGTCTACATGGGCTGTTTACTTTAATTGTGAGTCTAGGTGAAGACCCCGAAACTTGCATTGTTCTACTCTTGTAATAAAATTATTATTCAATTTTAAGTATAAATCAGGAATCTGCTGCTTTTTATAGAATGCCATGTAATGGGTTTTATTTGTGTTAACAACTAGATGATTTGTTTGGCACCAAACAGAAAATCTAAGCAGAATTGTATAAGTTATTTCAAGTAGTTGATTAAGTGTAGAAGCAGGTATGACTACTGTTGCATCATTTTTTCAAATCGTTTATAAATAATGCAAAAAGCAAGGGAGAGATTACGCCATTACGCCTCTTTAGGGAACGCCCTATCTGATATTTAGTTTCTCCGAATAGGAGCCCTAAAGTTTTACTCTTCTTTGGCGATTAGAGAAAAATGATTCCAGCCAGTCAGAAATATTACCACGTATTCCCATAGCATGCAACTTTCTGAGCAAGATGTCAGTGTCGACGCAGTCAAACGCTGGGCTAAGATATGGAGTGATATTTTGGGGTAGTTCAACGGAAATACACAGAATTATAGTCATGCAAAAAAGGTGCATCCGAAATATTTTTAGGATGAAACAGCAGGAAAGTTGTAGGTCTGTTTTTGTAGAAAAAAATATTCTGACGGTAATAGGAATGTACATTTTGGACTCTGTAATATTTGTATGTGATAATAGGGATCTTTTCCTCGATTTTAATGTGAAACATGATTATGACACTCGCCATAAAAGTAATTTAGTACCAGAAAATTATAACTATACTTACATACCTCCAAAAAAATGTAAAATACTGCATCATAAAAATTTTTAATTGTTTCTCAGACGAAATTAGAAACCTGCCAAAGAATAAACTAAAATATACCTTAACAAAATATCTAGTCAGTAAGGCCTTCTACAACCTTAATGAATTCTTTGATGATCCTGATAAAGGAATAATTCAGTGTTAAATTTTAAATGTTTGTTACAATTTTAAGCATGTGTAATTTTATCAAAATTGTCATTGTCTAAATGTAATGTAATTACAAATTTAAAATGGTTATTTACAAAAATCTCTCCAGACATTGTTCAACAGCCCCTATTGGTTTTTTTTTTATTATGTTTATAGTAAATGTAAGCATCTTATTATTGAACAAATAAATACTATTGTATTGTATTGTATTAAATCGAAAAATAGAGCTATAGTATAGTAATTAGAATCTATTGTTTTATAAATATATTCCAAGAGATCGTAAGCAGCTGTGCTAGTAGAGAAGTTTGAGCAATACTAATAAAAAATTAGGTAGGTACTCTATTTTAAGACGGGACCTACCTTCACATTATTAGATAATGATCCTTTTATTAGTGAATAAAATTGAATCGAGTTTAATCACATTGGAATCTTCGTGAGTCCTGATATGTGCTGGTAATTTTAGGTTGGTCATATCCTATAACATCACATTATATCACTGAGAAAAAGGCTAAAATAAAAAAAAAAACTAAAATTATACAATACATACTTTGCTTTCACTGCGAATAATCTCTTAGTTAGTTATCTGTCTAGTTGGAAAGCATCTCATACCATAATCTCTTTTTTTCTAAGTGAGTTTTCTGACACAAGTTGTTCTCAATTTCTGTTAAGCAGATAAATTATTGAGTACCTTTTAACTTTCATGCAGCAACCACATTCTACTGATGTTAATACATAAGTGTAAGCCGGACTACAAATACAAATACTAATAATCTTTATTCCCACTAGGAGCCCTAAAGTAATTAAAAGTACATTTAATATGAAGTACCTAGTAGGTAAATACATATAATTGTTTAGTGACTAACCTCTTTACGTATCAAATATTTTCTTTTACCATTTTCTTGGTGAAAACTTGTCACAGTTACCAATTGAAATAAACTTTGCCTTGTGTCTGTGTTCTTTACTGGTTAATACTTTGATTCCAATCCATATTCTAAAAAAAACAGCTGTAATAATGTAAATATGTAAACAAGCATTCAATTGAAATATATAAATAGGTACTTACGACATAAAATAATGTATCTCGAACGCACACTATAAAACTTTCTCTCTAAAATCTAAAATCTATACTATTTTTAGGTTAAGAATTCTGACACTTAAATCTGACAATCACATCCGATAACTTTAACCGCTCAGCTGTTTCTCCACCACAGTGAAAAATCAAGAAGTAGGCTGTTTTCGGTTGTTGTCATGGAAACACTCACGTTAAAAGTTAAAGTGAGCATTTGATCATAGGGCTGATTGCTTGGTAAATTTAATTTTGTGGAAAATAAATTTTGGAGAGGAAAAATAAAAAAGATAAGTTTTAAATACAAATGTGTCATTCAGCAGCATCTGTTAATAGTTGACTTTATCTCCACAATGATTTAAACCTAACTAGCGTAAACTAACCAGAAAATGAAGCACATCTTACCTTGAATTTATTATAAATACAAAGAAGGAAAATAATATAGCATTTTATCAGCAAATGAAAATAATATGGAAATCGAACGAATTGAAATTATATGCAAAGATCGGATTATTCGCTAGTAATGTTAAAATCAATGGGAAACAATAAAAAGCACATAAGAAATATTCAAGTGATCATTAGCAAAAAAGCTTAAGCAAAAACTCTAATAATCTTTTGGATAAATAGGATTTGAAATCAAGAACTCTGGAGGAGAACACAAGAGGACTACAAACATAAGCAAAGGAAGTAGTTTAAAAAAAATTGAAATGGGTATTACTAAACAATTCCAAACAATGGGAAACTAGAAACAAGGTAGACCAACAAATATAGAAGAAATCCATAGCAAAATACCTAACTTGGATAAAATCTAGAGTAAAGACCTAAGATAGGATATTATGTAAAACGGAATAACATGCCATATGTTTCTTAAGGAATTAAGATGATTTTACTACGATAAGCGAACGTTAGCGAAGAAGAATGTGAACTTACTGTTGAGAGCACTTTTATTAAAACGGTATAAAGACAGCTAGTGAAGAGAAAAAATAATTCTATGTCCAAGCACAGAAAATATGTATATTTTTATTTTTTGTGGTACAAGTTTTTAGAAAATTTATTTTAACCGCAGCCAGGATAATTCAAACTGAAAAACTGCGGATGTCCGAGAAGCTATATTGTCACATTTATCACAACATAACATAACATAAACTATATCAATAGTTTTCGTTTACATTCCGCAATAAAAACACTCAAATTAAATGTTGAATTGAACAAATGTATTCATATTCCTAGTATTTTTTACAGTTTTTGAGGGGGCGACTAGGGCCTAAACTACCAGATGAAATTTATGTGCGCTAAGTCACAAAAGAGTTCCCATGGCGCCCAGTTAACCTTAAGAAATGTAGCAGGGCATGCAGAGGCATGGCAGAATTAGAGAGTGAATGTGCGTTTGTATGCAAGATAACAAGAACATTAATATGAAAATACTGTTCTCAAATAGTCTGCATTTTTAAAAATGAAGCACTTTACTTTTCTTCCCGTAAAGTTTTTGTCTTTAATTGTTTTATCCTTAATATTATTTGGTAGCAGCTTAAACATTTTAGGTCCGTAATAAGAGATTAATCTTTGACAGAAACCATTCTGGAACATTGCCACACAGAGATTATTATTAGTCTTTGCTCGAGTTTTGTAGGTATGCGAGTTCTGATATGTTGATAGATGTTTTAAATTTGAATATATAATGATACAATATCTCAATAAAGACTTTACTAATGAATTATACAGGGTCCCAGAGGCAATGTCTAAGTTCTATAAAATTAAGCGTTATGTTTTTTGGAAAAACGCTCGGACCCGCCCATTTTTATATCTTAATGTCTTTTTTCTTATGGTAAATTCATGTAGACAGGCTAGCCCAAAAATAAGTCGCGCCCATTAACTTCATTCTTTCAAATGAAAATATCTTTTTTTTTATTTGATTTTTAAATTTTGCATCGAATTCTAATTATGTTTCATGTTCCATGTCCTATACCTAATTTCAACAGTGGCCGAGAAAATTACGATTGAACATATCAATAATTAAGACCTGTTTATTTAAAAAGAACAGAAAAATAAATCAAATTAAATGTTGAAAATGTACGTCGTTTACGTCTTTACAATATCCAAGGTGATCAATAAACTCTCTTTGCACGTTTTCAACCATTTCTGGAATTATTGCACGCACTTTCCTTGGGATCCTCTCTTTCAACCCCTGCAGATTGTTTGGCTTGTCAACAAATACTTTCGATCTGTGGGAACCCCACAAAAAGAAATTCAGCGGAGTTAGGTCTGGCGACCTAGCAGGTCATTCGATAGGTCCTCTCTTTTATATCCACCGATTGGGAAAGGCTTAATCCAAAAATGTACGCACAGTGGCAGTATAGTGCGGGGAAGTACCATCTTGCTGGAATATCAGTTCATCGTCAGGGAAGTCTGGGTCCAATGGATTCAGAGATAAAGTCACTAATGCTAGAATTAATTTAAGTAGCAGAAATTCGAGATATACTTGTCCACTTGTCCAGTTAGAGACGGTTCAAAGACAAATGAACCAATTACTCTTCCGCGCACTGTGAATCTCCATTATCCAATGCGGATTCAACAGAACGTAGCTTCATCAGAAGAAATAGTATTTTTTACAAAATTACTATCTAGATTGCACATATTTTGCATGCGTTCACAAAACTCATTTCGCCTATCGAAATCATCTTCAAATAACTCGTGCACTGGAATAACTTTGTATGGACGATATTTGTGCTTTTGAACTATTCGGTGAACAATGGATTTCCGCCTGTGTAAATTGACCCCAGTGTGCGAGAGAAGAGTACATGGATCTTCTTCCAAGATAAGCGAAACGTCAACTTGTTCATTTTCATCTCGAGCAGGACGACCAGATTTAGGCGAATGTCTAACATGACCGAATTCTCTAAATTTAGCCTCTATTCTACTCACCACCTTTTGACATACGGAAGGATGATCAGGATAGATTTAATTTAATAATTGAGCTGTTTTTATTTGAGTACGTGTTCTATCACCAAACCTAACCATGCACAGAATCTCAATTTTTTCTCGTCCCAGAATTGAAAAAAAAAAAAATAAACACACAATGGAATGTTGTGCTCGATGTACAAGTAAATCCTCAGAAATACGGTTTTACTTATTGATGTGTTTAATAGTAATTTTTTCGATAAATGTTGAGTTTGGGTAAAGGATATAGTACATAAAACATACTTAGAATTCGAGGCAAAACTCAAAAATGAAATAAAAATATATGTTTTTAATATTTGAAAAAATGAAGTCGATGGTCGTAACCTATTTTTGGGCTACCCTGTATACATGAATTTACAATAAAAAAAAACACATCAAGAAATAAAAATTGACGGGACCGAAGGTTTTTAAAAAAACACACCGCTGAATGCTAACTGAATTAAAATATTACTTCTTGGACTCACTCTAACTAAACTAAATTAAAAGCAACTTTAGGCTATTACAGTTAAGTTGTTAAATAATCTTTATATTTTTGTTTCTGCCTTTGAATTAATTTATTTTTTTCTGGATTTTAGAGTAGACACAAAATAAAAGCACTAACAGAATAAACATTTTAATAAATCCTTTCGTTTAACAGTAAACATTAATCTCTTATTATGGGTAGAAATAAAAACTTCTTGTTATGTTTCACAATTTTAATCTTCAGTTACCTGACACGAGTGTTTGTGCCTTTTCGGGTCATTTTCAAAGAAGTACAAAGACTAAATTATAAATGCTGTTACAATAGTATATTGCTCAATAAGGGGCGAAAGTCAACGATTTCACGAGTGTGAAGTCGTTGAGTCGCCCGGAGTTGCGCATACAATTCTTCATATAAAATGTTTTGAAAATATGAATAGAGATGCCTCGCAATTCTGTGTATTTCATTAAAGTTTATTTGTAAAAAGAGAGTTACCACGAAGAGAGCAACATGCATATACTTTCACGAATCTATTACGAATCTGTTGCGCGAGAGCAGTCGTATCGCTATCCTGTTTTGCCCGAAAATCAGACAAGGATGCGCATTCGGTTTTTACAAAAATGAAAGGGTCTATTATACGTGTCAACGAGAAACTCGTCGTGGACTGCACTAAAAGTCGGCTATTTTTCATGTCGGACTCTAGGCTTGAGTTTAAATAATACTGCTGAGAAAGTCATATTTTCAAAACATATGTTATGAAAAGGTATTTATCTAAACTCTAATGTAAATAAGTAATTAAGAATAGGGATTATAGTGGATTGATACATTGTGGGTTTTTTCTATTGTTATACAGGTATTTTACAAAAAATATTTTATATCCTATTTTATTATGCTGTTGATAATTGGGTTGGCACTTGAAGGTATTTCTGTTTGATTATTGACAACATTACTTTTATTTTTTTATTGCTTTTTTGATTGTAAGATATTCTAGAAGGTGCAATTTTTTGCTTTTGTTCTGGATAGTAATAGGTTTTATTTTATTTGAAATTTAATTGTTTTCTTTTATGCAGTGGTCGGCTATACCTGTTTTATTTTATTTTTTTTTTAAATAGAAGTTTTATGTCCTTTCAGTCTAGTTTTAAAATTTTTGCCTGTTTGTCCAATATAGATAGCATCGCAGTTGTCACAATTTATTTGGTAGATTCCGCTTCGTAAGAGTTTGTCCTTTGTTTCTATTTTAGAATTGCGTAAGTGTCTACTTAAGTTGTTTTTATTTACTTGCATAGGAGTGATGTTGCAATTTTTCAGTTTTTTACAAATTTTTTGGCCTGTATTGCCAGTAAAGTTAATTGAACAGTATTTGAAATTAGTTGGATTGGGGTGTCCATGGTAGAGAACTTTTTGTTTTTTTTCTTAGTTTTTTTTTTTTAGTATTTTGTTAATGATTTTTATTTCGTAGCCGTTGTTTGTGGCTATGGTTTTTATTATGTCTAGTTCTTATTATATTCAGTGTCTGACAGGGGAATGTTGACTAGTCTATATAGCATGCTGCTGCTAGTTTGGTTTGTTGGGGTTGCTTAGAGTCCGCTGGTATAATTGTGTTGTGTTGTGGTAGGGTTCCTATAGATTATATAGTTTAATTGATTATTGTCAATGTATTTAATTAAATGTTATATACAAAATGATGGATTACCTATGAAATTCCCCCTTTCACCTTTGCTAGCTAAAATATACACTGTGTGTATAAAGTCTGGAAATGACTTAATAACATCACAATTTATTGGCCGATTTAAACCAAATTTGGTACAGTTATGAAAGAGGATCTGACGCACCGAATGACGATATTGGCGTTCTTGTCAGGTTTTTAGTTTCTCTGGAATTCGAACGAATTTTATATTTTTAAATTTATCACCCTTTATATTTTTTCATTTATAGATTTTGCTTAAGATTTGTTACACTTTTGGTATAACACACTTTGTTCCTAATATCAGTAGTTTTCGAAATAACGACGTGTTTTGAAAATATCAACAAACTCTGCTTTATTTATTAATAAATAAAACACCAGTTCAGTTTTAATGTAAAGTCATAAAAGCTGTAATTTTTACATGCAAAAATGTCTTTAACTGAAAGTGAAAGAATTACAATTCTTATAATGAGAGGATATGGCGATAGGGGCAGGTCTTACGAAGAGGTTAAAAATCTATTAATTTAATGACGCATTTCCAAACCGAAATCCAATTTCAAAAGCAACTGTTCTAAAAACTGTCCGACGGTTCGAAGAAACTGGAAATTGTAGAGATAATAACCAGTTTTTCAAAATTATAGTATTTTGGACGAAGCAACATTTATGTTAAATGATAAAGTCAATTAATACACAACAAAATACACAACTGTAGGTTTTGGGCAGATTAAAATCCCCACTGGATGAGAGAAGGTCATACACAACGCTCTGGAAAATTGAATGTGTGGGCTGGGCTTCTGGGTAACCATAAGATCGGTCCATTTTTTATTGATGGAAATTTGACATCACAACTTTACCTTGAGCTCTTGGAAACGCAAATAGTGCCTACTATACGAGATGTGATGAGTCCAAGTTATGCTTGTACATTCTTCGTGCGCGAACTTTTGAACAACACTTTTCCGAATAGGTGGATCGGTAGAGGGAGTACAATAAAGTGGCCACCTAGTTCTCCTGATTTGTCGCCCAATGACTACTTTTTATGGCGACACTTGAAGAACGGACAAACTCAAAGAGTTTATACCACAAGACCCCAAGATTTGGCCGATTTGCAGCGTCGAATTTTGGACAAATTTGAACTAATAACGCCAGAAATGATTTACAACACAGCTGTACTGGGATAACAGTTTGAACATTTAATATAAAAAATATATTTTTTCTAAATTGTACTCGTTATTTCGAAAACTACTGATATTAGGAACAAAGTATGTTATACCAAAACTGTAACAAATTCAAAGTAAAAGCTATAAATGAAAAAATATACACAAAGTTCAAAAATACCTGGAGTATTCCTTATGACATTGCAATTGTCAATTATCTGATTCCTTAAGTCATTCATATCTAGTACAGGACTTTCATAAACGAGAGCCTTCAGATGACCCCATAAATAGAAATCTAGAGGATTAATATCAGGACTGCGAGCTGGCCAATTTTGAGGTCCTGCACGTCCAATCCAGCGATTAGGGAAGGTGATGTCGAGATGCTGACGCGCAAGAACACTAAAATGAGCTGGAGCCCCGTCGTGCATAAACCACATGGTAACTCTTACATGTAGGGGTACTTCTTCTAACAAAATAGGTAAATGATTTCGCAAAAAGTCCGTGTGGGATTCGCCTGTTAATCTTGGCGGTAAAAAAAATGGGCCAATAATTCCTACCCAAACGTGGAGCGAAAATTGTTGATGAAAATGACTTTCTCTAATAACGTGGGAATTTTTGTCGGCCCAAAAATGGTCATTGTAAAAGTTCATAATAGCATCCCGTGAAAAATTTGCCTCGTCGGTAACCAAAATATTTGGTAAAAAGTTATTATTCTGTGTCATCCTATGAATCGACCACCTGCAAAATATTAATATTGGGTGAAAATTCCAGGAAGCAGAGCTTGGACCCGCTGTATGTGATATGGGTAAAGGAGGTTTCTTTTTAGAACTTTCCAAACGGTTTTTGGGCTGACTTCAAGCTGCAGTGCAATTTTCCTGGTACTACTTGAAGGATCTTCTTCTATCGCATCAAGTATGGCTTCTTCTAGTTCAGGCGTTGTTACAGTTTCTGGTCTTCCACCACCTGTATTTTTATTAAAATTCCTAGTTTCACATAATCTCGCATGTAGCGTTCTAAATGTTTTAGCACATGGGATTACTCTGTTAGGATATCTGTCCTGGTAAATTCTCCGTGCTTCTTCCGCATTTCCATTTGCTAATCCATAAATAAAGTACATGCCAGCAATTTCAGCGTTAGTAAAATTGTTCATGATGGAATCACTGCTAATTGACAAATCTGAATTTTACTGATAGTATGACATTACTATCACTGTTAGCTGCTCTCCAAAGCAGGTAGGTAGGTACATTTGGCATTGGCAATAATTTGTTATAAATAGCAGGTGTGGTAAGCCAAAAATGTGATAATAAAAGTAAACCTATTCAAACCAGTCGTGTATTTTATCAGAAGGTGGACATTTTGCTCATTTACTGTAAAGTCGAAAGTGTTTAATTTTTATTTTTGGTTGTTACTTTATGTTGTCCATGGATAGCTTTCAGAATGAGTTAATGTAATATTAATTTTTCTTCTCGCAGACATGAAAAGAATACAAGAGATCGAAAAGTTGTATTTGTAGTTGCTTAATCTGAACAAATAAAAAAACTAAAAAAAGGCTTTGGCGTACTTTTTTCTTCTCAAAAATAATTGGCTGTGGTGCCCACTGAGACGCCACTGTGCCTAATAATTTTAATCTAGTTAGGGCTAAATAAGCGCCTTATTACTTCAAATAACTGAACCAAATTTCAACCGAATCGGTTTAAGAATATTTATGACCGTTTTTTTTTTTTAAACTTTAACGCGCTGTATCTCAGAGACGAAGCAACTGCGGACATATGTTCATAGGAACTTTTTTTCTTAAAACGACCTCACGATCACCCTCTAAAGTTTTATACTATTGTTAGGAAACACTCTGTATATTGATTGAAAATACAGATTTGGGAGGATCAATTTATGAGCTAAATACAAAACTTTTTGGAGATCATTCGCATAATATGTTGTTACAATATCTCAGGACAAAAAAATGCGTATATAAATAGGAAAAATACTAATTGCAATAAAAAATAAGTAATTTTTTTAACATATTTAATATATTCATTCCTTTATTAAACATATTTTATGAAATTTCCAGTTGTTTGCTAGTTGCAGGGCAAGAAAATCTACAATTTAATTAAATTTATTAAGTTGCTTTTACGAAATAGAGTCAAATCAAATATATCTTGAAAGATTTCTCAAACGAAAGTGTCCAATAAATAAGACATAATTCTATATATTATATTTCTATATCACAAAGGGAAAGAAAAATGATAACTTGTCTCTACCCAACAACTGTGCCCTATATGAGTAAATTATATAAAATAGCCCCAGACATAAAAGCAAAAGACATAAAAAACGGGTAAATTGCATTGGATAACTAATTTGAAAACAAATTAAAGTTGGATTAAAGCGTGACATAAAATTGGTGTTTACCAAACAAAACGTATTCAACTTCAGCTATAAATGAAACTCGTTGAAAAGGCCATAATTTAAAATGTTCCTTTTATTCAGTTATATTTTAAAAGTTTAAAAGTAAAATATCTCAATAGCGACCACCCTCAGGGAATAAAATGTTGGTCGGTTAACATGGGTGATCGGTTAATAGAGAAAAATTTAAATAACTGGTCTGCATTTTACAATGTTTGTTTATTAATAAGTTTCTACATATACAGGGTGTAATTTAATTGAGTGCCGATACTTAAGGGTGATAATCTATGAATGATTCTAAGATAAAAAGTTCATATGGACATATGTCCTAAACCTCTTCATTTTTGAGCTACAGGGTGTTAACATTTTAAGAAAAATATAACCTTTTTATATAAATCACTCTTAGATATTTTTATGAAATTTTGTACATACCTTTTAATCAATAAGGAGCATTTTTTGACCTAACAGATTTATAAAAATTTTTACCAGTGACGTCCGTACGGGGTTTGAACTGAATATTTTTAAAGAAAAAATGGATACGCCACTGCTTTTTCTAAAAACGAAACTTACTTTTGAAATTCTCATTTATTTTAAAGCAAATTTCGTTTATAGACTTACTTTTGTACGACGCACCGTTTTCGCGTAAAAAATAAAAACAAAAAAAAATAAAAAATTTTATTTCAAAAATCGCGATTAATTTAAAAGGAAAAATTCCAAACCTTAAATCGAAAGCGAAATGACAAGAGAAGATAAACAGAATAAAGAACCCACATTATTTACAGTAGTTGTTCGAAGTGTCGTCCACCCACACGTATGCAAGCATGGACTCTTCTTCCCATAGACTGACGCACATTTTCGAAGATTTCCGGGGTGTTTCTTATGGTTTGGCAGCATACTAATATACGATTTCGTAACTCTTCTTCGGTATGAATCGGCACTTGGTACACTAAGCTTTTCAGATGCCCCCAGAAAAAATAGTCTAAACTGTTAAGGTCCGGAGATCTAGGTGGCCATGGCTGCGTTCCTCCGCGACCTATCCACCGATTGCGATAGGTGTGATTTAAAAATTCACGCACTCGTAAGCTAAAATGTGGAGGCGCACCATCGTGCATTAGCCACATCTGGTTTCTTAATAATAATGGAAGGTCTTCAAGCATTGGCGGCAGATCTTCTTCAAGAAAGTGTAAATATGATTGTCCATCAAGTCTTCTTGGGAGAAAAAATGGGCCTATCAAATAATCATCAATAATGCCAGCCCAAACATTTATTGAGAACTGTTCTTGATGATTTGATTCTACAATTGCATAAGGGTTTTCATCCGCCCATAAATGGTTATTATGGAAATTTCTTATTGAGTTTCGAGAAAAATTAGCTTCGTCGGTAAAAAGAATGTGCCTGTCAAATAACGGATTTTCCATCAGGTTTTGAAGAAACCACACACAGAAATTAATGCGCATCGGGAAATCTCTAGGGAGTAATGCCTGGACTCTTTGAATGTGATATGGGTATAATAAATTTTCGATGAGAATTTTCCAAACAAGAAAATGTGAAACATTAAATGTTGCCGCGATTTTCCTCGTGCTACTTTCGGGGTTCTCCTCAATTTCGTGTAAAATTCCTTCTTCAAGTTCCGGTGTTCTTACTGTTTGATGGACTCCTTTAGCACTGTGGTCTACTCTTAAAGTTCCGGTCTCGTGGAGACGTCTATGAATCCTAGAAAATGTTCTCGGATCGGGTACTACGCGATTTGGATACCGCTCTTGGTATATCCGCCTGGCTTCGTATGCATTACCGTCTGCAAGCCCATAAATAAAATGCATGTCAGTTAATTCACTGTTTGTAAAATTTACCATTCTTTTATTATAATGTAACGTCTTACTGTAATAATAATTATTTAATAATGCAAAATCAATGCCAGGCCTTTTGTCTTTATGAAAAGAAACGTCAAAATTGATGTAGCTTTACCCAGCCTACTGATTTTTATTTGATTTGCTTTAAGAGGGCATTTAATATGGTTACCGTTTTTTTCTTTTCAAACGTTCAGTTGAATGTCACTGGTGAGTAGAAAATAAATTGTTGCCCCAAAAAAAGTGTTTCCACTCATGGTGGGTGCCAACCAAATTCAACAAAATAAATAAAAGCAGTCTCAATGAACCGAAGAAAAAAATGTTTTTTTGTTTTTATTTTTTTACGCGAAAACGGTGCGTCGTACAAAAGTAAGTCCATGAACGAAATTTGCTTTAAAATAAATGGGAATTTCAAAAGTAAGTTTCGTTTTTAGAAAAAGCAGTGGCGTATCCATTTTTTCTTTAAAAATATTCAGTTCAAACCCCGTACGGACGTCACTGGTAAAAATTTTTATAAATCTGTTAGGTCAAAAAATGCTCCTTATTGATTAAAAGGTATGTACAAAATTTCATAAAAATATCTAAGAGTGATTTATATAAAAAGGTTATATTTTTCTTAAAATGTTAACACCCTGTAGCTCAAAAATGAAGAGGTTTAGGACATATGTCCATATGAACTTTTTATCTTAGAATCATTCATAGATTATCACCCTTAAGTATCGGCACTCAATTAAATTACACCCTGTATGTAAATAATTTTAAATATTTTTGTTTAAATTTATCAGAACTAAAATTAAGTGCGATGAAGCCGATTTATCAAAATCTATATGCTACACGTGCAGACTAACATGTAGTATATTATACAATGTACTCTATGTTTGCTTTAAAATTCTTATTTCCTAAAATGATAAGAAATTAATGATTGCTTCATATTTTTTATTTTATTTTTTAAAATTCAGATTTACAATTTAATAGCAATTGAGATATTGGAAGAAAAACTTGGGTAGACGTCCAGGTAGGCTTGATAGCAAGTTTAAGTTCCTCTGCCTCTGTCTCAGAGTTGGGAGTAGTTTCATCCGTTTCTTGGATCTCTGCACGTCCCTTAGGGCATAATGCTTTGGAATGGCCATTAGCCTTTCTTTCCAAGCAGTTACATCTTCGATATTGATATTGGCTGATTAGTCGCATATTTTCTTGAAGGTAATATCGTGCCGACGACGGAATTTTTCTAACCACACAGTTGAGTTGTCTAGTCCTAGACATTGAGCAGATTCGAGGGCTTTTGCTTGAATTATTGACCCGGATATTGGTAAGTACTAGTTTTGCTCCTTACAAAACAACTTGGTCTACTGCCAGTCTTTCGGTTTTGGGAAATTTTCTTTTTTGTTCACCATTGTCACCTTCTTGAAACAAATGTCTGACTTCTGCTTTATTTTGTAGCAATATATTCACTAGCGTCTTACCCAGTTTAAATTTTTTAGCCAATTTCCCTGTATACTTTTTTCAAAGTCAGTTTGATGACATAACAAAGCTTCGACCGGGCTTTAAAGGGACCGGCATCATAATCGGGGTTGTCGGATCTTTTTTTAAACTTTTTTAAAGTTTTTATTATTGAAAGTGTTGTTTTATATCAGTATTTAATTGATAGTCAGTAACTCTCTATGAAACCTAGTTTGCAAATGTACTTTGTACCAAGAAGTTTTCAATGTTAAAGAAAGAAGGAATAAGCCATTCATGAATATAATAATAATAATTTTGTTAGTACTTCAGAAATATTATTTATACAAGAATAATTTAAATCAACCTAAAAACTAATTTCACTGTTCTTAAACAAAACAAATTAACAATTAACAAAGCATTATGTACTTCCAAGACTTATGAAAACTTTGTAGAACTGGCAACACTCTGGCAATAGAACGTCGAGGCCCACTGGCAATTTAAAGTGTGAACTATTTTGTTCCGAGTGGGAAAATTAATAGAGCAGCATATAAATACAAATTTATATGCTGTAGACAAGAACAGCAAATAGTTAAAGGTTTTGCCAATTGGGTGATCCCTTATCAGCTTTAAAATCAGAATCAGATGATCTTTGAGGTATGCGATATTGGGAATCGGACAGCAGCCTGAGTGGTTGAAACGATTTACTGTAATTTAAATATTTTATTTTCTGCTATAGCTGTGTGGATATAGGCAAGCAAGTTTTTAGTTGGTACCTATATTTTATAATATCAGTATGGCCTTTTGGCGACAATTTGAAACAGAAGGTCAAGATGAATTACCGCAGGAATATAATAAGTCGGTGCAAGAGTTGGCCATCAAGAGCGAAATAAATCCCGAATTAGGAAACAAAGTTTTACATGTTCAATCCCAACGCATAATTTTGAGTATGTATGCGTGTTAAAAAAAAAGAAAAATCGGAAAAAACTGAAAATGCGCTCTTTTACAAGAATGTACTTGTAATGAATTAACACAACTTGGGTTTTATAAAAATTTATAATGTAATTAATTTGGGGACTGTAACCGGTCATTCCATAAAGCGCAAACCAATTAATCAAAAATTCAAAACGGCTGACAATACTCCAAGGGATTTTATTCTGCGAACTATTTACAACTTTTACGAGCATAATATAGTGTCAACTTTAGAACTGGTTCGTGATAAATTGCGAGGTTACCCTAATAATAAGTACCAATCTTTAGAAACATTCCGTGGTGTTTTCTTAAAATGCGGCTTTTAACGTAGAAAATAAGATAATCTAATGGTTATAATGGAATCCTCGCGTATCATTGAACTACGAAAGGACTATTTGCGCAAAATAAAGGAGTACCATGAGTCCGATAAAAGTATAATTTATTTAGACGAAGCTGGGTTTGATACTCATGATTTGGTTAAGTACGGTTGGGTGGACAGTACAAATTGTACTTGTGGTACACCGTGTTCGAGAGGAAAACGCGTAATCATGCCGGAAGTAAAGATGGCTTTGTACGCAATGTGTTATGTCAGCAAAGAATATGACTCAATAATCAATCTCCAACTTTAAGCGCAGTTGGCCTTGATAATATTCGGCAGCTAATAACGAAATGAGTAGCAATGTATGAAAAAATTGCGTAGCTCATGTTATAAAAACAGAAAATGGATTTTCTGTTTCACCACCTATAGCGCCAGTAGAAATCCAACCTGCAAATGATTCTACTTCTGAAAGTTCTGACAATTCCAGTCATTAAATTGTTTATGAATTTTAAATTAATTATGTTCGTTTAACGCGTATCTTAAAACTTGTTATATTACAGAACGTTTACTGTGATTTTGCTGATGTGGTCAATTTCTCGTTAAACTATATATGTAGGTATAGTGAATTTTAACTACTAAGCGTATATCCAACTAACATTGTACCTGCCCCTATCCATTCTTGGCAAGCAATACTCATGCCCCTCGCGGTCCTGGCTGGACAAACAAAATTTTTTAAATTGTTTTTCATAAAATGAGCATTTTTTTACCGAGAGATAATTTTAAAAATATTAAATGTATGTGCTCTTTGCAGGCGGAGTCACGGGTACAAACCTCTTATCGATAATAAGTACAATTAACAAATTGTAATATATAGTATTTAATCATATTAAAAATTAACAACAATCCATATTTTAATTATTTGGTATGATCAGGAGTTTAATGCTTTTTCATGTTATCAAATTAAGCTTGGAACAACTATACTTAAACCAGTTTTTTACTTTCCTCGAATATATCAATTTTTCCGCTAAAGAAAGGCATTTCCTTTTTCGCGCAGTCTTCAAATATTCATGTTAGTCCCTAAACAAACAAACTGTTCAAAACAAAACTAATGTTAACAACCGATTTATTAGCATTTTATTTTTTTATTTTAAAAATCATATATTTGCTTATTTCTCTTTATAATTCCAGTTAACGACTAATTATCGTACGATTACGGCCCATATGCGCCCAAGGACCTTGCAGAGCCAAGCGGCCGATGTACAGGGTCTTTTGGTCGCGCCCTGGAATTTAAATTCTGATCTAGCCACTCGCGTTTCGGCTCGGTGTCTTAACGGGTGTTCCTTAGTATGGATCGCTAAATGGCGCATTCAATTTCCCTCGAATTTATTAAGTAAGTTGGTTTACCAATGGCAGAGCATTCTGGGAAAAATACGAAAAAACCCAGTCAAAAGATTTATCAGCCTTTAAAGCAACTTCAATGAATATCCGTCAGCAATAAATTAATTAGTGTATGTAACTATATTTCTTAAGAATTGTCTGGTTGCCCCTAATGCATGGTGTTTTTAGCATTAATGTTTACTAGAAATCCCGCGATCGTTTAACAGATGGGTCGGTAAATAAAATAATGATATTCCCATTTTTAAATATGGATAATTGCGAACAGAGGTTGTACTATATGTATAATACTTTTGCTTATTTAAAGCAAAAGTTTAATGAGTAGAATAAAGACTTATTAAGCCGACTTGTTTTATGAAAAAATAATACCGAATTATATTCATAATTAGTGTGCGTTCTTGCATAAAATATTTGAGACTTGATTCGACAAAGGCCTATCAAGGGCCTTTATTGCAATTGGTTAAAAGAAAATTTGATATTATTCTTAAGTATTAGTTTTGAGTAATTGTATATACTAGAGACTTTTAGGTTGGATGAAAAGAACCCAATACGCTAGTCGAGGACATTTATATTGCGAATTAGTTGAAAGTTACAAGTAATTACTGATACGAGATTTAAAAGTAAAACAGGAGGTTACATTTCAGTCATGTCAAGTCGATGCTGCTAATATTGTGGAATTTTTCATTGAGACTTAAATTTTCTCCATAAATAGTTCAGCTTAATTTTATTTTATTATCAATATTAGTAATCATCATTATTAAATTGTTGTATATTATAAGCCCAATCCCAATAACTTTATTGATATTTTCATTAGTGGTATTTTTCTGTAAAATGTATTTTATTTTAATACAAAACGTTATAGAGTGATTTGTGTGTTTGTCTTTTTTATATTTTGTGACGTGAATTTGCCAATACTTTTATTAATGGAATACAAATTGAATGTGCCAAAGCCCAACAGCACAGTGAGAAGTAAACACTAAATTGCTTGTTTTTCATAGGGTGGTAAATTGGGTTTCCACAGTACCGACAAATTTAGAATTAAAATATTTTCTTAATTTTATTTAATTTTAATATATTTTAAAATCGTTTTGACGCTAAAATTGAACTTAAAATAAGTATTATAAATTGTCTAAATATCTGGAAAACATTTTCATTATAATACCTATAACGCTATTATGACATATTATAACGTACCTAATCAAAAGCTAATAGGACTTTATTTTCCAGAAAACAACACCAATTTTACCATAGGTTAAATCACGAGAGCTTCGAATTTTCGAAAACTTTTGCTTCTAAAATATTCGAGAGTTCATAATTCGATGATAAATTTATATCGCAAATTAAGTCGAAAACATTAGGTTAAAATTTAAGAAAAATATACCTACCTTAAGTGATAAGATCTAAAATGCGAGTCATTCACATTAAAAAGGGCGGCGGAACTTTCGGCCCCACATTGGGTCAGGTATCCGCTGGGAATTATAGGTTAAATAATCTTGGAAGAAATTTCGGCCCCAGACATTGCAGGTATTGCTCATAATGATTTAAGTACCCACCCGGGGTAATTCCCGACTAATTAAATTGTTATAACAATGACACGAAGGGTATTTATTTATGTTTAAAGACCGATTATTATCATTACTTTTTAGTTCTTGAAGTTGTATGTTTTACGTAATCTTTTAAAGATGAGTTTAATAAGAAGTGCCCGTAACCGAGATTTACTTCTTGTAGAAAACTATAAGTTTTGTAAAAGCAAATAATTAAAAAGTGGTGAAGTATCGTGGCGGTGCATCTAGAAAAATTCTTAATGCTTAGCGAAAGTGGTGACAATCGGTTCTGACGTTACAATAACGAAAGCTGACTTTGTGCATAATCATGAAATAGATTAACGCAAGATACGGAGAAAAATAATTACCAATGCGTGCAAACGAAAAGCTAAAGAAGATTTAACAGAAAAACCTGCTAAGATTATTCGACGAGCTATTGCTACAAATTCTTCAAATGATGTGACAATCTCGGACATTGAGGCTGTTCGAAAAAGTATTTACAACTGTCGTCAGAACTTGCTACCAAGTTCATTACCGAAATCAATTGAAGAAGTTCATAGTGCAGTGAGTGATTATTCTCTTAACGTGAACACACCGCCATGTTAAACGAATCTTGAGGAGTTTTGACACTAAAAAGGCTTCTGGTCCTGACGATATTCCAGTCATTGTAATTAAGACATGCGCTGACGAACTGACACCGGTATTTTGTGGGCTTTTTAACTTATCCTACAAAAAAGAAATATTTACTTCTTGCTGGAAAATTGCGCGAGTTCAGCCCATACCCAAAAAAGGCAAGAAGACCTTGCCAAACAACTATCGTCCAGTCGCATTGCTTTCGGTTTTATATAAAGTAATAAAGAAGGCTAACAACGAAAAATTATTAAAATACCTGGAAGGCTTCAACATTATTAGTGACCGCCAGTATGGATTCCGTAAGTCTAGATCAACAGGAGACCTTCTCGCTTATGTTACTCATGTTTGGAACAACGCAATAGAACATCATGGAGAGTCCCGGGCGGTAGCACTGGACATTTTCAAGACTTTTGACCGAGTATGGCATGAGGGGCTCCTAACTAAAGTGAGAGCATACGGAATGCCGGTTCAATTTTGTTCATGGCTGTCGAGCTTTCTTAAAGACCGTTCTCTGCGAGTGGCGATGGACGGATATCTTTCAGACACATTTAACATCAACGCCGCAGTCCCTTAAGGTTCTATATTGTCGCCCACCCTTTTCTTACTCTACATTAACGATTTTTTGGAAAAAACTAAAAATCCTATATATAGCTTCGCTGATGACAGCACACTTGTTTCATCTTTTACTTTGGATGCTCGGACATCGGCTACTAATGCACATCTCTATAGGCAGCAAGAGGTCTCACATCTCAACAAAGACCTGGAAGAAATTCTGTCTTGGGGTGACAGTAACCAAGTACAATTTAACGCTAAAAAGACCCAGGCGACAGTTTTTTCTGAAAAAGTTAATGTTGAAGAACCGGATATAGTTATGGCGGGACACTCGAGTCCCTTGGCTTCATCAATTCATTCGGCGTTAATTTGGATAGTCATATGTCTTGGCATAGCCACGTTGCGGCCATTGCTAAGGCAGCCTCGCAGAAGCTTGGAGTACTTTTCCGAACAAAGAACCTCTATACACCCCAACAACTTTTGATGCTCTATTAAGCCCAAATTCGCCCATCGCTGGAGTACTGTTCGCATATTTGGGGCTCTGCTCCTAAACATACCCTGAGATTGCTAGATTCCATTCAAAGAAGAGCCATTCGCTTGATCGGTGACCATAGTCTGACAAACAACCTGGAAAGCCTTGAACATCGAAGGCAGGTTGGCGACTTGAGCCTATTTTACAAATATTTTCATGGCAAGTGTTCAACTGAGGTTGCCCGCTTGATACCTCCCAGAGCGGTGCATGGTAGAAATACACGACGAGCCACTGCAGCCTACCAGTACGTGGTTCAGCTTAGTGTCCCTCGAACGACACTGCTTCAAAATTCTTTCATCTGGAGAACGTCATCACTCTATAACGACCTCCCTGAGATCGTGTTCCCCAACGACTATAATCTTCAAAGATTCAAGGCCAACGTGAATCGTTTCCTGCGCACACGCACCGCTCCCAGAGCGCCATAAAGGATTTATCCTGCAGTGCTGTGCCTTATTATAAAAAAAAAACAGGTCAAGGTTTTATAATTATAAATAATCTTGAACATAATATAATTATTTTTTCTACGAGTGACCGCAAAGAAGCTACTTTGCGCACACTTTTGCATACGCAAAGTAGCACTTTCCCGCACACTGTGCGGGAAATTTTTTTTCCCGCACACTTATTTTAAAGCAAAATTACCATATTATAGACGCGTTTTTTTCTTATATTTTATAATTTTTTTAGATATTTATACAAAAATATTGTAACAAGACAAAGTTGACAGGTGGTTTATGTGTTGCCTTATAAACTATACCGAAGTATTGTGCCGTGCGGCTCAAAATTTTTTTGAAATCTGCATTATTATATTTTCCTCTAATTTTGTTCAAGTTAAAAAAAATCAAGTATTTTTGTGTCAAATGCGGTTTGTTCCCTTAGCAACCAAAATACATTGTCATACAACGCTTTCATGTCAGTTTAGAGGTCTTCTTCAAAATTTTCACTAGCATTTTCACCTATTTAAAATAAAAAAAACTGTTTTAAAAATGGATATCACTGAAGAAGAACTTCCAGAAGATGTCCTAGAAGCCGCCAACATGGCTAGTTTGCAGCAATTGCCTGCCAAATCGCGAGAAAAATACGAGAAACAGTACGAGTTGTTTTCCAAATGGTGCGAACAAAGGGGGATAAAAACGTTAAAGGAAGAGGTACTTTTAGCCTACTTTCTTAAGTTAAGCAAAGAATTTAAACCTAACACAATGTGGTCAAAATATTCAATGCTCAAAAATGTAATAAAAATAAAAAGAGACATCGATATTGGTGAATTTTATAAGCTCACTGCATTTCTGAAAAAGCAGAATATTGGGTTTAAACCAAAAAAAGCAAAAATATTTACGAAGGAAGAAATATTCAGTTTTATTAATTCGGCACCAGATGAAATTTACCTTTTAATTAAAGTTGCCACTATTTTTGGACTTGCCGGCGCATGCCGAAGGGAAGAGCTAGCAAATTTAACCACTGCCGATATTGAAGATAAAGAAAACCTCATAATTGTCAAAATTAGGAATTCAAAAAATCATACAGCAAGAAACTTTATAATATCGGAAGAAATTCATAACGGAGCCTACCTGCAACTGTACAGAAAATACAAAAGCTTACGCCCGATAACGTCAAACAACCGTTTTTTCTTAGTCTACAAAAAAGATAAATGTGTTTCACAATGTGTTGGAGTAAATAGTTTCGGAAAGATGCCTTCTGAAATAGCTGCCTTTTTGAAACTGCCAAATCCGGAACTCTATACAGGGCACAGTTTCAGAAGGTCATCAGCAACGTTACTGGCCAATTCTGGAGAAGGAATCACTGACATAAAACGTTTGGGGGGTTGGAAATCTACTGCGGTAGCTGAGGGATACATCGATGAGTCCACAACTTATAAAAAAGGGCTAAGCAACAAAATTTTAAGCTGCAGCCCTAAAAAATGTGAAGCAGTTCCAAGTACTTCAAAGAATGGATCCATTTATTCCTTTTGCAACACGACAGTACTGATGAACCAGGAAATGACATCTACTACAACATTTTCACCTCTAGTTGCTAGATCTGCAATAAATGTAGAAAAAGCGACCAACTGCACATTCCATATTAATGTAATTAATAATAATAAATAGGCAATTTAGGTATAAGTAGTTATAAGTTGTTTTTGATGTCAATAAAAATTTAAAATTAAAAAAATAGTTGTTTTTGATGTCAATAAAAATTTAAAATTAAAAAAATATATAGTTATTTCACTCGTAGAAAAAATATTGTTCCTAACACGTGCGCAAAGTAGTTTTCCCGCACGCGAAAGCAGTTAGACGAACGACGCGAAGCGGAGTTCGGATAACTGCTTTCGCGTGCGGGAAAACATAACTTTGCGCACTGAATAGGAAAACTACTATTTTCATGCGAAACAGACCTTCGTGCATTATGTGAAACGGAAAAATTGGATATGGACGGAACATTTTCATACTGTAACAGATATTTTTGCCAATTATTTACTATACATGGGCTAGAAAATGGAGATTATATACGGTTAGTTTATTGTTTGTTAAGAGATAAAACAGCGGCCACATACCAAAATCTATTTTTTCTGCTAAAATGAAGAATGTTTGAAATTTTTAGATTCTCGTTACATCCTGTAGAAGTCTTTATAGATTTCAAAAAAGCAATTCATCTCGCATTGCTAAGTATTTTTCCACAAGTAAAAATTAGTGCCTGCCGTTTTCACTTACAACAAAGTTGGTTTAAAAAAATGCAATTACTTGGTTTGGTTCACAAATTTAAAAATAAAAATTCAGATATTGGAAAATGGCTGAGACATACATTTGGCTTAACATATTTAGCCCCAGAAGAAGTTAAGGACTGTTTTGTATTTGATTTAATGAGCTTTAAGCCTAATAATGACATTCTTGATAACTACGCTGATTACCTTTTAGAGGTGTACAATATTCAAGGTGCCCAATTTCCACCGACAATATGAGCAAACAAAAATCTATCAATTATTAGGACTACAAATGCCTGCGAATCTTTACATTCTAGGTATAATATATAGTTTTATGGAAAAGTTAAAAGAATTTTAAATAGACGCGTATATAAAAATGAAAAGTATTGACACAACGGCAAAAGTTAAAGACAGAAATATAAAAAAGTAAGTTGACATTTTGAGAAAAAATGTTACAGAACTTCCAATTAGGGCATATCTCTAGGTTAGATTTTGTAAAACTGTGGCATATCATTCCTGTAGTAGCAATAAGTAATTTCTAGATTTTGTGTAAAGTATGTTGTAATATCTGGACCTGAGAATTAAAAGGGCCAATCTCCATTTTTTTCGTTTGGAGATATTAATGCGCAAAAGTTTGATTTTTGCATTTTTGCATATTTTTTCAGTTTTGTAAATATTTATTATTAAAAGTTTTATAAAAACATAACAACCAGGATTATAGGATTCTTAAATATATGTTTTGACTATGATTTTATTGACATTTTATGACTTTGATGGAGATTGGCCCTTTTATTTAACTGACATTGGGAGATTGTACCAATTTTCTATTTAAACCACACAGAATTTGAAATGTTTAGAGTAGAACCAGAACTATTAAGATATATTAATGTTTTTTTCAGAAAAGTTAGTTTATTATAGACTACAAAAACAGCAAATACAAAAAAAAATCATTATTTATCCTTAGTATAAATTAAGGACTTAGGAACAAAAAAGAAGTTTGGACTTAACTAAAGTATTATTATTATTATGTTAATCATTTTCTTCTTCGGGAGCAGGAAGATTATTAGGATCCAGTTCAGATGAACGTTTAAGATTTTGAAAAAACGCTTTATTATAATCGCTAACATAAGGCAAAAGTTCTATCAGGTTATCACATTTTAAATTTGCAATTGAAAGAGGATGGTCATGAAGAGCCTTTAACTGAAACTGATTCTCAGTGTGACGATTTCGTAGGGACCCTCTTCTTAAATAAATTTTCTTTTAATTTTCTTCCTTAAACTCAGTCGCATAGTGAAACTGAAGCCCCCTGATCTCTTAGAAATCTCAACTATTTAATTTTAATTCTAAGTATTGGGTTTCCTTCTCCATCTTTTTTTCTGTGCACTAAACTGGATTTAAGGAATGTTCCGAAATTAATAAACTCAGACTGGGACATCTCCACTACTTTCATTGGCTTCTTTCTATAAACCGTCGAACAAGAATCACTATAAAAATTTAAGGTTTCAATATTCTGAGAGTTCAAAGATAAGATACGTTTTCGAATGAATGAAGCGATTTCTTGTCCTCCACGACCTCCTACTGTTTCATTTCATAAAATGCAATATTTCCGCGTGTATCTGTTTTGTACATGGTTAGATTATCCACCAGCAGGCACTTTTCCAAATCAAACGAGACTGTTATAATACCAGAATCTCAATAGACAAAAATTCTTTTCCTGCATAAACCTATTTTGTTTTATTTATTTAACAGTAATTTACCTTGTTCTTTATTGTTCGTTGAATTTAATAATGCCATTGATTTTCGTGTTCTTTCAGAAAACATTTTAAAATAATCACACACAAACAACAAGCCAACACAAACCAAGTAAAATATTTTTAGGTTATGTTTGTTATACAGTGTAAGGGGCCAATCTCCGTGGGTGCGTAGAGTAAAACAATTGATTAAAGGCCAATCTCCAAAATTTGTGGAGATTGGCCGTTTTAAAATTAAGTTCATTTGAAAATAGGTCCTTGGCCCCAAACAATAAACAGCGTATCTTTAGTAATAGGAGATTGGCCTTTCTTGTGTATATAGATTTTAACCTGAACACTTGACTGGTGTTAATATCGCCAAAACGAAAAAAATGGAGATGGGCCCTTTTAATTCTCAGGTCCAGATATGTATTAGGTATTTATGTTAGTGATGAAATTTAATTTTCAAATAAAAAACCGAAATATACAAACAATACATTGCATTTTCATTTCATAAATGATTCAAAACACAGAAGATCATAGAAAAATTGAAATGGTTTAAAAATTAAAATGTTATAATATAAGACTGTTGGGGCCGAAAATGTCTATAATAAAAACATTAGCCTTCCATCCCGGAACCGAAAGTTTGTGTCAAAATCTGGTTGCTACCTGGGCGGGACCCAAATTGCCTACGCCCATTAAAAATATGTAGACACTTAATATTTTGGTCTTTCGATAAACTACTCTAAAATAAACCCTACGGTTTTATATTATTTATTTTATTTAGATTCCATAATGACAATATCGTGTAAGTGAAATGTTATTTATTAAGTTCGTAATTAGGTTATTTATCAAATGTTTTATTTTCCTGACGTAAGGTGTGGCAAGTAGTAATCAATAATTAAATATCCTTATCTAGTCATATATGTTTAACAAAGGTACTTGCCTTGCGATAACAAAAAGGCAAGACTCTTTAATCCGTTTGCTAGCATCCCCTTGCATGAATGTAATTCCCTAACTAGACGACTTTTACTCCAAATAAGTAGTTGACCTTATCACTCTCCTCATGACTCCGGCTTAGCAGTGGGCTCTTGCCTATCCCTATTCCTCAGCGAGATACTCATAGGCAATTTGGAAGATAATATTATAAATATCCTCTGTTTAAGTGAACTTTTTGTCTACAGGAGATTTGCCGACGACAACTGCGTTTTGTGGAATAGAGACGATGATCTTTTGAAGAGTTTGCCAATTTACTGCGCCCCCAGATTAATTTTAATCCCCAGATGAAAATTGAAGGGAGGTTGCCACTTCTGGACTTGCTCCTGATAATAAAACATAAGGAAATAGAATTTGAAATTTGCAGGAAGCCGACAGCGACAGATTATTTCATTCACTTTAATTATAACTCTTCCTACTCGATTAAGTTCGCAGAATTTAATTCTATTTTCTATAGACTGTTTAACCTAACCCCTAGCAAAAATAGCTTTCTTAAAGGAACTGGAAATTATTTAACAAATAGCCCATAATATTTATAAGATTGTTTGCCTTACCTGTAAGAAAGATCAATCTTGAATATTCGAGCATCGTAGTCCTTCTATGAAGTATAGGTAGGTCTCATTTCTCGGCCTGCCGACGCACAAGTTCTAAAGAATGTGTTAAATAAACAAGCAAATATCCCCCTTGGTCCCTGTCGTTCCCTGATCTCCACTTTAGCTTATTTTGTGGCGGAACAGTCGCACTACATAGGCACTTGCGTTTGTAGTGGGTGGGCCCTATCATAGAAGGACTACGATGCTCGAATAATTAAGATTGATCTTGCTTACAGGTAAGTCGAACAATTTTATAATTATTCATCGCATATCCGTCTTTCAATGAAGTATTGGTAGATGTTTAAAGAATATAAGTAGTGCGATATTTTACGGAAATGAGGTTATATTGTAACATAAAAAATTTAACATTCCGTTCGACACTTTTACTTACAAACTAGTACTAAGTATCTTCTGCTTTAACAATATGCAAATAGTTGACTTACTAGGATATAAAAGCTGCTAAAAGTAATGAAACATTTCCTTAATATACCCCAAAATGTAATCTTGTACCCTAGATATTTACACAATCTATAATACTTTTGCAAAACTTTCCTATTCTGGGTCTAAAGAAAGGTTGTAGAATGTGTAGAAAATATTTGATTTTTCTGACCATCCCGCGGTGGTATTAAGACCTAATGGAAAAGCTGCTGATGTTGACGCATGACGAACGCTATGGCTTTTTAACTTTGTAGTATCAATGCCACTGTTATGCAGGACCTCCTTAACCCATCGGCTTATAGTCTTTGTAGACGATGCATGATAAGGCCGATTGTGAGTTATAATCAGCATATTAGTGTTCTTATGGCGGTACAGGTGTGTAACCTATGTGTAAGTCTTTATTTTTTGAGCTTTTCGATCTTATCCCTGATTTTGATTATATTCTTTATTTGTATTTTGGCGATTGTTTGAGCTCGGTGTCCCGAAGTAAGTATTAATAAAGTTACTAATTTGAAAGTAAGATCTTTAAGGCTTAAACCTTCTAATGGAAATAACTGACCCAAATAAACTAACACCGGATAGGGATCCCATGTTTCAGAGTACCTAGGTTTTGCAGGATTTCTGTTATACAAGCATTAAAAAAATCTTTTTAATATAGCTTCATCTTCCTGATAAAAAGAAAATATAAATGAAAATGCAGCTCTACAACTATAAAGTGATGAGTAAGAAAGCCCCGTGTCAAATATTTTTAAGAAAATCGTAAAATAGGATTTAATTTATAATCAATAAGATGATAGCTATGTGTAAGACAGAAGTCCCACCATTTTTTGTAACAAATTGTATATTGCTTTATGGTCTTCAGTAAAACGGAATCTAATAAAATAGGGATAGTAACTTCCGAAATTAAATTATTTTCTTTAAATCCTCCCAGATAATCTCCCTGCCACCAGGGAAATGGTTGGGCGAAGAGGATGTCTCTTCCTAAAAGGAGACAAAATTAAGTCATTTTTGGGAGAAAAGATAATTGGTCTTCCTATTAGTAATTTTAAGAACAATGGATACCAAGATTGAGAACACCATCTTTGAGGTCGAAATTTAACCATAATACAATTTTAAACCATTAATTTTTCGGCATTTTTATACCCATCTATTTTGAAATGGTGAGTGGTAATAAATAAACTTAATTTTTATAAATCTAGGATAAACCTATGTTCCCCATTTGGTCTTGTAATTAGAAAATTGGAAAATAAAAACTGACCCCTTTCGGAATTTCATTCAGAAATTGCGCCTTCATTTTTTAGTTTGGCAATTTCGTTTTCCTATATTTGTGTGTTTTTTAACGTAACAATAGCTTTTGGATAATATATCTGTTTCGGCTTTACGTGAAAAGGAGTTTTCGTACCTATAACCCATTGCAAAAGTGAAATTTTTTGTCACTCAGCTTTAAAATATTTTAATCTAACCGGCAATTTATAATTTATCTCCACTTAAAGTATTTGGGGGGAGGAGGGGGGATAATTCTGGTAAAACCGACCGCGGTCTTCCTGTCTTCTCATGTAGTGAACCTCGTCCCGTTGTTTGTTCGTATGGTGCCTCTGCTTTCCTCCCCTCTTCTTTTCTTTTTTCTTGAACTTGTAAGAGGGCGCTTGAAGTTTAAATTCTTGGTTCCGGAGCGGCCCGTTATATCAAGATAGTCGTTTCTTGCAGGTTTCTTAAGTTCAGCACCTGCCTTGTTCATAGTCTGACATGATCTTACTTTTTCCAGAAAGACAGTACCAAATAAATATTCATGAATAGGTATGATCTGCGCGGCGATCTTACAAGTTTCGTTTAAATGCGGCTGCACTTCAAATCTTCTTTTGGCCGATATAGCATGGTGCACGCTATTCTAGACTAATTTTGACCATAATCGGTTAATGACAAGTGCGCATTCACTCACTGAACGCACTATAGCAATTAACTGTTCTTCCTTCAGAAATGCAAACAACATAATAATTAATAACTATTCTCTCCTAAAACTATAAATAAGTTTGGATGTTTGAAATTAAGTCTATCTTTTAGATCCGTCAATTCATTAAAAAGTAATTTATTCCACATAAAAGATCCGGTTAAACCACTTTTAAAATCGGGAGGATATTCATCCAGTATATTTAACCATCTCTTTACAGCTAAACACGACTGTATTACACCTGAAAATGTAGAAATTATCCACGACTGTCATAAGGACAAGAAACTGGATGTAGTGGAGAAGCTCGAAATAAGAATTGGGCTGTGGTTTGAGCGCTTATTTCCACTCTTGGGTTGAACTCACATATTATAGCCAATATATTGATAATATTGTGTTACAGAAGTGTCTCCAGCATGCGGCGTTTTCGGGAACTGTTGAGTCTGCGCAGTTCGCGTGTACTTAAAATTATTTAACTTAATGTGTTGAAATAGGTATTGATTTATAAAAAAAAGCAACTATAGTAAATCTTGATAAAAAAGGCATTCATTTTCTCGAAGAAGCAATACACTGCAAAAAATTATGAAAATTTCAGGACTTGCGTATTTTGGGGCGCAAATACAGAAATTGAAATTTCGAATTACAATTAAGTTTCTGGAGTAGTTGCGTAGGTAATATTGGTTGCTTTTAATACCATGACAGTTGTCCTTTGTCGCCTAGTCTTCTTCTATCCTTTTCTACACAACATACGACAAAAGTTGCAAGAAAACTACTTTTCTTTAAGATTAAAAGTAAGTCTGAGCAGAGGCTTTAAATGTTTATAGTAATGTGCATTTATCTTGCCTTGGCACTTTGTAGGAGAGAAAATAAATATGTTATCATATACTTGTAAAAAGCCTTAATGCAGCGCATTATAAAAGCTTTAAAACGGCGAAACAAACAATTATGATATTAATATATTTATTTATATTATAAAACTACAGTTGAGGTTTTAGTAGAAAAAATGGTAATGTTTAGCACACTGAAATAAAACAAAAGAGGGGTAGTAAAGGTACCTAGTATTTGGATGGATTATGTAATCTTTAAACAAAAATGAAGGTTTTTACGTTGAAATACAGAAGCAACAGTAGAGTAGCAGCCGTATTGATGAAACACATAATATTAATAGAAATAAAGGTCTGTCTTTACCACCAAATTTATTTCTATTCATAAACTCGCCACAGAAAATGGACTACTTCTTGAACATAATATTAATGCATAATTAGATAATATAATGTGGATTATTTTGTTAGGGTGACAAAAAGAGAAAATCATTTTTAAAATATTTCAGTACTAGACATTCAATAACCAATGTGCGATGTGAATGAGGATGGTATCCATACATTGGCACTGGAAAGTAAATAGCCAACCATGACTGTAGTATTACAAAGTATAAATATAATAATAAATACGGAAAAAATTAATAAAAAAAAACGTTATTCCAACTAAACTTAATTGAAAGTACACCGAAGTTAGCATAAATATATCGGTAACAAACATCTATTGGTAAAGTGTTTTTATCAATAATTGATGTTAGAGGTTCTTTGGTGCCCGAAATTATAGGAAAAAAAAAATGAAGTTGTTAACAAAATTTATGTGTATAAGTACTAAACTAATAATTATGTCATAATATCTGCTTGGAATTGCTATTACAAATATGCAAGTATTTAGGAAATATTGCAAAAAGTAAGTAAAAAATTTTGAGCAATTAAAAAAAAAGATATATATCTACTTATTATTACTGGTAATATAACAGGGTTTTCACTTCAAAACGAGCCAACTCAAACCTCTCTTTATTTTGAGGAGAATAACATTTGACAATAAACATTAATTTTAGCATCAAGGAAGAAATTTAATTACACATTTGATAGAATTTCACTATTGATTTGATTGATTGATTGTGGTTCGGTGTAAAATGAAAACCAAGTATAAATAAATTACAAATTACAAATATCTATAATAGATCTACATTTTACTGATGACGAAACAAAATCAATTTTGAATATGTTTTGCGGATTGCTGATCCGTTCGAATGTACAGTTTGCTCTTTGCTAATATTAAAAAACCTGATACGGGTATATATTTTTGCAATTAATTTTATTACATGTCTTTATATGGGTACATAGGTACATATTATTCAAGTCTCTACGATGCATTTCAGGCGAAAAGTTAAAATGATCTAGCTTTGATAATCAACAATGTTTAGGAAAGCGTTTTTTACTATAAAAAGATATCCCACGCAAGACTTTAGATCCTTTGATCCTCTGAGTAAATCAAATCTCTTACAACATAATCTGAACTGCAGTGGCGTGTCCAGACTTTAATACAATGGGAAGCTGTAACCAGGGCTGCCGAAAGCGTTGCGTTTTGCTGCGGCAAGGCGGTGTTTCTTGCGCCGCAGGCGAAAATTTTTGGGGCGCCACGCCCTTTTTTGGGTAAATCTTGACAAATTATTACGCATATGAAGTGCATCAATTTAAAATATATTTTTAAATATTTTAATAACAAAAAATTCGAAATTCTTTCCCCATCGGGGATGATATTTCGAATTTTTTACTACTTCCCGGTTATGTTTTTCAGAAGCAATTTTTAGTTGGTCGTCTAATGCGTGTTCTATTCTTATATTACCAAAAGTTTCTTCTTTAATAATTGCCTGTAAATACGACTTACTAGACCCGTGTCTTTTATAGTTATTTACGATATAAGTGTTGTAAAGATTCATATTACAACACGAGATGTTAAAGTTGTTAAGCGAGGCGTCAGCCGAGTTTAATCAAACATCGAGTGTAGTTATATGAATTTACAACAAGAATATTGTACAAAATTTTATCTACTTTCATCTATGAATAAAAATATTTGGCAAAAGGCATTTTTAAAAATAAAAATGCACCTGCTATTAAAAATCGTTACCACTATTTGACACACAATACACTCACACAAAAGTCTATTTCCACTTTCAGCTGAACTTGAACTAGCAACAGGATCCATAATTAAAATAATAATCTGTTTGAAAACAGCGTACTTTTCCCAATATATATGCACGGTTTTAAATTTCGCCTAAACACACGCCACTCTAATTTATTCGATGCAGTAAAACAGTATACGGCAATACGATGCTGTCTAATCGCTTCCAGCAATCCGGCGGCGCGGCGCGAATGGCGCGAATGGCGCGTCGGCTTGTCTCGAAATCAATCGGGCATCACCGTGAAGTAGAACTAGATAGCATATTATTATGGAGTTCTTATGAAAATGCGGTCGGATTCGCCCGATTTACAAATAAAATTTAGGACAATTTTAAAAATTAATTGTAAGTTCTAGTAGGATTGTATTGGATTATTTATTTTTTTAAGTAAATCGTTAAGGGGAAGCTGTGCTTCCCTAGCTTCCATGGTAAACACGCCACTGCTGAACTGTTAGTTCAGGTTAGTTTACCACTAAAAGCAATTTAACAGATTTGTTTCTTTTAATTTGCCACAAATCAGTAAACAAGTTGGACACAAATAACATATTATTATCCCTAGTTTAAACTGTGTCCAGTTTTAAATTGGATATATTTTTATATAGTTCCTGAACGTTATGATAGGTATACGTACGAATAGCGTAAATATTCGAAAAAAAACACTTACCTAAATAAATACATGATTGTGTTGAAAGGAAGGTAAATGCTATGCGGGGATACAATCTTAATAGTTATTTATGCAACTAGTGCAAAAAGTAGCTGTTTATTGCACAAGGACATACATTTATTCACCGAGACGTAGTCGAGGTGAATAAGTGTGCCGTGTGCAATAAACAGCCTTTTTGCACATGTTGCATACAATTTTTTTTCTATGATCGAACCTATTTTATATAAATAAAATTAAAATAATCTTCCCTTAATTACCTAATTCTCCATGTATAAATAATAATTTAAGCAACCTTTGGCTTGAAATTTTATTCAATTGTTTTTACGCGAGATGCGTCCTGTCGCCCGTCATTTTGTTTATATTGTTTAGAAAAGTATTTTATTAGAAGTGTGAAAAAATTGATTTTACCATGATAGAGGTCGAGTTAGAGGCTAATAATTCTGAAACAGAATTTTCCCATACCCCGCCAGAGGTAGCAAATATTGCGAATGAGGCAACATTAAATTTGTTACCAGAAAAATCGAAAAAACAATATGAAATTGTTTATTCGAGGTTCCAAGATTGGAAGAAAAAGAAGGGAACTATAGGGAGCACAGAAAATATACTTCTTGCTTATTTTTTTGAAAAATCTAAACTTGTAAAGTCCTCCACACTCTAGGCTGAATATTCCATGCTTAAGGCAACATTAAGTGTAAAAGAGAATATCAATATTAAGAATTATGTTAAACTTATTGCATTTTTAAGAAGACAATCTGTTGGCTACCGTGCTAAAAAATCAAAAATTTTTAGCAAGGAACAATTTTTTAAGTTTATAAGGGAAGCACCGGATGAAAGATATTTACTAATGAAGGTAAAAAAATAACTATACCTTATTCTAAAAGTGCATTTTAAAAATATATTTATTTGATTTGTAGGTGGTAGCTATTTTTGGCATTGCTGGTGCATGCCGCAGAGATGAGTTGCAAAAAATGTCTTTGGAAGATATTAACGATTAGGGGTCTATTCTGGTAATAAATAAAGATTCCAGATACAAAAACTAATAAGCCAAGAACATTTGTTGTTAATGAACATCATGAATTAACTATGTTAAATTATTACAGAAAATATCTTTCCCTTCGGCCTTCAAATACTGAAATTCAAAGATTTTTTATAAGATATTACAATGGAAAATGCCAAAACCAAGTAGTTGGGGTTAACACTTTTGCTAAAATTCCAAGCGAAATAGCTAAATACTTACAATTGCCCAATCCGAGTGAATACACTGGGCACAGCTTCCGCAGAACATCAGCCACAATGCTAGCAGACACAGGGGCTGGTATTTTAAGCTTAAAAAGGCATGGAGGTTGGAGTTCCTCTACAGCGGCTGAAAGCTATGTGGAGGACTCGATTCAAAATAAAATAAATATTGCTAGTAAAATATTATCACCTAACTTACCAGCAACAGCAACCTCGGCCACATCTATTACCGAGTCTATTACAATCCAAGAAGGAAACAACGTTCATAAACAATCAACGAGCAGAATCACAGAAACTCCATCATGTGGAAATATCGAGGGAAATATAAATTATTTATCTACAATGCCCGGTCCATCTCCAATTAATATTAGCAATTGCACTTATTGTCACATAACCATAAACACACATTCCAATAAATAACTACTTTTTAATGTTGTACAAGTGTAATTTTTGTATAGTTCGTCTTTTCATTTTGTAACTTAATAATATTAAATAAAACAAGTTTTGCCGAATTTAGGGTTTGTTTATCTATATTTTCAAGCAAAATAAAATTTACAATAATAAAAGAAATAAGTTTGGTTAGGTTTCTTGGAGCTTTATTCAGCATAATGTTCCATTGTCAGGGTTTAAAAGTTCTATTAAATGTTTTTGATTAAACGGTCTTTTGTTACATTCCTCGTTTGTTGTTGGATATTATGTTGCTAAATGTCTCTTAAAATTTTTCTTTTAGTAAATGTATAATAAATAAGCAATAAATAAGGGTAAAAGTTTTGAGGAACTTATTCTAATTGACTGAGGAATAGGCAACCAACGGCCCCAACGCCAAGTTAAGTAGGCTGTGGTTAAGTGTCGTTTTGGTGGGTTGTGGTGAATATAGGCAACCAAGAAAACACTTTATTTCACGCGTGCAATAATGTATTTTTATTGCACGCGTGCAATAAAAGCTAGCTTTTGCCATAAGACGGTGACTACAAAAGTTGTCCCTTTTTGCATGATCGTAGAAAAAATTATTTTAGGTAGCCTAGGTACTTACCTGAAGAACCGAATTTGGGTCGTTGACTTGCGAAGCAACACCGTACACTTGTTTTTCATCACAAACTTACACTAAAAACTACACTACTTACACTAAGACACTAAATAAACATTAACTATTTATAAAAGTCTAATCTAGTAATAAGTTTTTAACGAAAGTTTTAAAAGGTACAATAAATAACTAAAAATCACCCAAAATAACGCTAAGAAATCTCACAATAAACACGCCATATACTGTGTAAATAAAGAATTAAGTGACAACCGGCCCTGGACAACATAAACGTTAAATATCAAAAAATCGTAGAAAACCGACGTACTGCGCATGAGCCACAGTTCCGAAGAATCACGCATGCCGGGGACATTATTAGATCGGTCGTCAATTAGCTTTGTTTTTCTACTAATGGCAGTTCAGTGGCTGAACTGCTTAACTCGGTGCTTTATTTTACCTGTTTTAATCTGTTATGTTGTTAAAAAAAATGTATAGGAACTTGTCAAGTTTTACGTGTTGTATCTGAATACGGGAGATTGCCCACATATTCTGGGATACCCTGTACACCTTACAATAATAAATGTTTAAGGGGTTTCCTAAAGGAGGTCTTGTAAATAATTATTATTTCGCTTTACTGAAGGTATATGACATAAGTTAGTTTAAGTGTGTAATTCTCATTGCAAAAGCTGCTACAATGCTTTCGAGCTTTAATCATTATAAACTTTTGTGATTGGTAAGTGGTTATGAGTAAAATGCAGGAACCTGAGCTGTTGAATGACAGAAAATACTGTTGCCTAACTTTTCCTAGTATATTAGAGAGTTTTCCTTAACAACTGTTAAATATTATTAATAATTATGTACGATTATTTGCTTCTCGTTCAAGTTACCCTTTTAAAACAAATCACATTTTTAATATTCCAAAAAATCTACCAATATCAGATGGATTTATATTATGTTCAAATGCATTATGGAAAATCCTCCGTAATAGTAGGTGTGTCTGAATTTTGTTTGTATTCATCAGTTTACGAATTTATTATCTTTATTTTGAACAACAAGAGATTTGAATATAAAGATATAAATATTTGTATGGAAATATTAATCGTTATACATACAGTCCGCAAGGTGGTTCTTTGCCGGTATGTCATTACTTGCACCTGACGAAAATCATATGAATTAACAGAATTACGAGATTCAAAAAGTCAAAACAAAGCGTTTGTATTTAATAATAATAGCAAATATCCATAATTACTTACCGCCAACATTAGAACACGATAAGAGTGGGTCTGAAAAGAACGGTTTATAATATTTAATCGGATTTCAAGCCACAAGAACGTTTTGACATAAATTAAAGTTGACAGATCAAAACAAAGACCTACAATGGACTTCACTTGACAATGGACAACTCTTCAAACATCTTTTGTCTTTGTCTAGAACGTTACTTTGAATTAGAGACGAGTTACGCAACCCCAGAGATATTTTAATATGTTTTTATTCCTGTTTATATCATATATAAGGATGAGGAATTGTAAATAACGGTGCCCCTAGCCCTCTATGCCTTCGTCGTAAGGTCACTGACTTCACGCATAGTCACGCGAAAACTTAAAAATGCAGCAATCGAATTTTCTTGTTACTATGTAAACTGGAAACTTCGTCTAAAGCCCGATAAAACCCAAACCATCCAGTTCGATCGTAGAAGGCAGCCAGCCTTCGACGTGATCAACCTCGGTATATCCCTCGACAATACCCTGCATTGGCGCCTCAATATTTAGAACAAAGCCAACAAAACCAAGCTCTTCTATAGCCAATTATATCCACTACCCAATCGACGTAGCGCCCTCAGTCACAAAAACAAACTCCTCATCAACTCAATCATCCGCCCCACCCTCACATACGGTTCAGCAGCTTGGGGATACGCAGCCCCAACTAACCTCAGCCGTCTCCAATCCCTTAAAAATCGTTACATTCGCACATCCATGTACAGGGTTATTCATTATAAGTGGACCGCCCCCTAACTTTGTTATTTCTAAAGAGAGAGAGCTGATTTTTTTACCAAATTGTAGGAAGTCTTTTTTTTATGATTTATAAAAATTTAATACAGGTTATTCCAAAAACGCGTACCAGATCAAACTTATAGTTTTTTTATTGAAACGCCCTGTATATTATTATACATTCGGATTCCACTTCAAATTCTGAGCAGATTTTATAAAATACACCCTTTACTTAAGTTCAACTGTTTCCGAGCTAGTAACAATTAAAAATCTACTTTTTACCAAATTTTGCTAATTATTGCCGCAAAACGGTCAGAGATGCAGCGAAATAATTATGATTTTCTTATATTAACTTTTTAAGAATTATCTGAATGAGTGCCATTTATTGTGATACCTCTGCTTTAAATAGCCTTAGGTTACTTGACTTCAGAAAAGAATGGTTATTAATTTTTATTTGGCTCAATTTGCCAAGTTAGCTATGATTTCAGTAATTAAAACAAATTTGACAGTTACCTGGCAAAGTAAAACATGACTTATTTAATGTCAGTTGAATTAATTAAAGGATGGGCTTTTCTGAGGCAGAAAAACGTGATATAAGTATATGAATTATATATTAAAAACGCATACAACAAAAGACAAGCTAAACGAGAATATCAAAGAATATTTGAAGGAGAAAGGAGAATTCCTAGTTTAAATACTTTTCCTCGAATATACCATGAAGTTTGTACTAAAACTAGATTTAAGCCTAAGAAAAGAACATTAGCTGGGAACGAAAATCGTGAAAATAAAGAGTTAGAAATTCTTTTGCAGTTTAAAGGTAATTTTTTCCTTTAATTGGTATCTGCATGTTAATTCCCTTGCCTAATAATTTTAGAATGTCCGGAGAAATCCATTATACCTGTGTCAGAAACACTAGGTAAATACTATTCTAAGATACAGAGAACTCTACAAGAATATAAATACCACCCTCACAAAATTTTGCCGGCGCAAAAATTGTCTGAAGAAAATAAAGCAGCTCGTTTACGTTTTTGTTTGGAAATGATGAAACGTTTGGAGCAAAATGCACAATTATTTAATAAAATTATTTGGACGGACGAGTCTTCATTTTCAACCTCTGGCATTTTTAACAGAAAAAATATGCATTTTTGGTCGACTGAAAATACCAGAGCTTTTCGGGAAATAAAACATTCAGGCCGTCAATCTGTTCACGTATGGTCCAATATTTTTTGACGGTAATATGAATAAAAACCGATATTTGGTATTACTACATGAAATAGTTCCCGATTTAAGGAATCATAATCAAGTGATTTGGCAGAAGGATGGGGCTCGTGCTCACAATGCTGTTGCAGTTACGAAGTATTTGAACGAAAATTTTGATTTTTGTATTGGAAGATTTGGGTTCTGCAGATGGTCAGCGACCAACCCAGATTTAACTGTTTTAGATCATTTTCTTTGAGGTTTTTTAAAATGAAAATTAAATCATGAAAAACAACCGTCGGTGAATAGGATTAGGGAAATACTGACCACAGAAATAGAAATATTAAATGGCAGAAACCAAGGAATCATTTTAGCTGCAATAGAGAGACGAATTTATAGAAGATGTATTCAAGAAAATGGAGGACATGTTGAACATCTACTTCAATAATTCCTTTAAATTAAATTTGTTTTTATTTAGATTTTTTAGAATGAAGCCAACTACGTGAAATACCAGTAAATGTTAGTTTAGTTTTTAGTTGAACATTTTTTACCAATACTTTTGAGAATAACATAGTTTCAGTAAAAACTTGATGGTGTTCATTTTTGTTATACCTATATAATATTTCATATACATAGGTATTTATTCTTCTCTCTAAGAGAAGTTAATTTTGCAGATCAATCAATTATTCAATTACCACTAAATAAATAATATTGTAAGTCGATTTTTAATTGTTTCTAGCTCGGAAACATGTAAACTTAGGTAAAGGGTATATTATATAAAATCTGCTCAGAATTTGAGTAGAATCCGAATCTGTAATAATATACAGGGTGTTTCATTAAAAAACTATAAGTTTGATCTGGTACGCGTTTTTGGAACACGCTGTATAATATTTTTAAAAATCATAAAAAAACTCAAAAGATTTCCTACAATTTGGTAAAAAAATCAGCTCTCGATCTTTAAAAAGAACAGAGTTAAAGGGGCGGTCCATTTATAATGAATAACCCTGTACATTTGATGGTTTATCCGTAACGTAGATCTACACCAATATATGAAACATATCCCTCACCCAATACCTTCGTGAAAGAGGAACTAAAATCCTCACCGCCACCCTGACTCACCCCAACCCGCTCATCCAAGCCTCCGACTATGACATAGGTGCCCCGCACCGACACAAACGTCCCCAACACAAGCTCCTTTGGTGTAGCCACACACATCACCCTTCCCCGAGTGCCCCCCCCAGATATTTCTCCCAAAACTTTCTAAACACCCACATACCCGACTCCATGTGAACAGCGGAGTTTGCTGTTAATGGTGAGGCCCTGCGGAATGGACCACAGGGAGGCGAGGCAGGCCAGCCTAGGAGGAGTAAGCGAAGATCAGAGCTCGTGATATCTCTGGCCCCCGATAATTCCTTCATGGTGGGCTCACCTTACTTTTACCTAAATTACGCTGTCCCTCGATCGTTGATCCCTGACTCACCGGCAAAGATCCATCATTCATAATATCAATTTCACACACCACAAACGAATATCAGATTACTTAAGGTCTGCGGATTTAACGTTTTCGAAAATTGTGGCGAATTGTAGTAAGTTCCCAACCATACCTAGTTTTGTATACGTGCCTACATAGCTTAAGCTTTAATTTGCAATGAAAGGTACTAAGTAATCGAATTTAATATCAGAATGTGCAACACGTAGAAAAAGTACATAATTGTACAACTTTTTCTACCATTACAAATACACCGCTAATTAAAATCTATTTACTATTATTCTATTCACTTTACAGGCAGAAACTGCTTTGATGTACGACGCAGTTCATTTGTTTGCCAAGGCACTCCATGATCTGGATTCTAGTCAACAAATTGACATCAAACCCCTCAGTTGTGATGCAGTCGACTTTTGGCCCCACGGATACAGTCTCATTAACTACATGAAAGTGGTAAGTAAATATTATAAAATAATCTCGAAATGTGAAGCCATTTTTGCGACGTTACGTTGACATTTTAATTTGTGAAAATGAAATTACCTGTGATTAGTAGTTATTAATTCCAACATGTTATTGGAGCTTACGTGATCTGCTCTGTAATGCCAATACAACATAAATATAATTTATCACGACTTTTGTCGTGAAGATTATTCCGTCCACCAATCGCGAAATGTTTTGGTAATATTCGAAAAATTCGGTAGTTTCTGTCAAAATCTAGGATATTTTGATTTTGTAACTGGAAAACTTTTGTGTTAACGTCAACGTCAACCGTTACTAGCCTATAGTCGAGTTCGGTTTTTGTCTTTGATAAACGCCATAACCTCACTTTTATCCTTTTTCGTAAAAATTGTAAATGAAAATGAGTAAAAATGTGTTAATGCCATTGGTTCAAATGATTATGGAGCTAATATTATATCAGCTCGGAACGATTAAAAGAACGAGTCTCACAATACGATGAGACGGAGACCTTACTGAGGACTAACCGAACTCGACTCAAAATACACTAAAACTACGATTTTTTTTTCAAAATGTTAGACTGTAATTTTTGGGGGGTTTGTTTATCTGGCAATGAGGAATCCATATATTAAAAAATATGGGTACATATAACGAGTATACTAAACTCTTTAGGCTATGGTAATGCAAACAGCAATGAATACAAAAGAGGGCAAATCTTTCTAAAGTGGGGTACAAGCATTGGTATACTTTTTCAAAGTCAGTTTGATGAATAAAAAAGCTTCGACCGGGCTTCAGAGGGACCGGCATCATAATCGGGGTTGTCAGATCTTTCTTTAAAAATTCTTTAAGTTTTTATTATTAAAAGTGTTCTTTTATATCAGTATTTAATTGATAGTCAATAACTTCCTTGTAAGCTAGTTTGCAAATATACCTTGAACCAAGAACTTTCCAATGTCAAAGAAAGAAAGAACAAGCCATTCATGAACATTATAATAATTTTTTTAGTACTACAGAAAGAGTATTGATACAAAAATAATTTAAATCAAACTAAAACGAATTTCACTGTTGTTTTAAACAATAAAAATAAACAATTAATAAACCTTTATGTTCCTCCTACACTTACGAAAACTTTGTAGAACTGGCAACACCCTAGCGATAGACCTTCAAGGCTCACCAGCAATTTAAAGTGCGAAATGAGACTCCGAGTCAGAAAAGTAATAGAGCAGCATATAAATACAAATTTATATGCTGTAGACAAAAACAGCAAATAGTTAAAGGCTCGCCAATTCGGTGATCCCTTATAAGCTTTAAACTCAGTTGATGCTTCAGGTATGCGATATTGAAAATCGGACAGCGGCGTGGCTGGTTGAAACGATATACTGTAATTTACATATTTCATTTTCTGCTCTAACTGTGTGGTTTTAGACAAGTAAGTTTTTACTTGTTACCTATATTTTATTATATCAGTATGGCTTTGTGGGGACAATTTGAAACAGAAGGTCAAAGTGAATTATCGCAGGAATATTATGAGTCGATATCAGAGTCGGCCATCAAAAGCAAAATAATTCCGGATTTAAGAAACACAGATTTACATGTTCAATGTCAACGCATTATCCTAAATATGTACGCGTGTTTAAAAAAGAAAATCCGGAAAACACTGAAAATACGCTTTGTACAAAAATGTACTTGTAATGAATTAACACAACTTGGGTTTTATAAGAATTTATACCGTTATTAATTTGGGGACTGTAACCGGTCATTCCATAAAGCGCACACCAATAAATCAAAAATTCAAAACGGCTTACAATACTACAAGGGATTTTATTTTGCGAACTAATTACAACTTTTACGAGGATAATATAGTGTCAACTTTAGAACTGGTTCATGATAAATGGCGAGGTTACTACAACCTTGCATGATGTTTTGTTAAAATGTGGCTTTAAACATAAAAACGCTAGATAATCATCTAATGGTTATAATGGCATCCATGCGTATCATTGAACTACGATAGGACTATTTTCGCAAAGTAAAGGAATACTATGAATTCGATAAAAGTATAATTTATTTAAATGAAACTTGGTTTGATACTTATAATGTTGTTAAGTATGGCGACCGCAGCCTAGTGGTTAGTGTGTCCGACTACTAAGCCGAAGGTCCCCGGTTCGATCCCGGGACCATGCATCGATCTTTATTTATTCGGTCGTCACCTCGTGGAAGGCAATGGCAAACCACCACGTAGTAATTTGCCTAGTACAACCTCTCAAATAGTGCCGTTCGGAACCGGCGATAAACTGTAGGTCCCATATACCTGTGAAAAATCTGAAAAAGGCACACATCACAGGTATATGCGAGAGGTCGCCTACGCCCGAATGAGCATGGCACATAAAGAAGAAGTATGGTTAGGAAGACAGTACAAATTGTAATTTTAGTACATCGTGTTCGAGAGGAAAACGCGTTATCTTGCCGGAAGTAAAGATGGCTTTGTACCTAACGTGTTGCTTTTGTCAGAAAAGAATATCACTCAAAAATCAATCTCCAACTTTAAGCGCAGTTGTCCTTGATAATATTCGGCAGGTAATAACGAAATGAATAGCGATGTATAGCAAAATTGCGTAGCTCATGTTATAAAAATAAAAAATGGATATTCTGTTTCACCACCTATAGCGCCAGTAGTAATCTAACCTGGAATTGATTCTTCTTCTGAAAGTTCTGACAATCCCAGTCATTAAATTGTTTATGAATTTTAAAATGATTATGTTCGTTTAACACGTATCTTAAAAACTTGTTATATAACAGAACGTTTACTGTTATTCTGCTGATGCGATCAATTTGTTGTTGAAATATATAATAGTGAATTCTAACTACTAACTGTATATTCCAATTAATATAGTACCCGCCCCTTTCTTGGCAAGGAAAACTGATAGTACCTCCTCGCGATCCTGGCTGGACAAAGACAAGTTATCGGCAAAATAAGCATTTTTCTTACCAAAGGACCATTCTAAAAATATTAAATGCATATGTTTTTTTTCAGGCGATGTCACGGGTACAAATCTCTTATCGATATTAACTATATTTTTAAATTGTTTTTGGCAAAATTAGGATTTTTCTTTACAGAAAGATCATTTTAAGGCTATTCTCTTCAAGCGAGGTCACGGGTACAAACCTTTTATCGATATAAACTATTATGAACAATCTATAATAAATAGTATTTAATCATATTAGAAAATTTACAGCGCATTTTAATTATTTGGTAGAAGCGACGCCTATGGTCAGGAGTTTAACGCTTTTTATGTCATCAAATTAAGCTTGGAACAACTATAGCAGAATATGGTGAACCATCTCTCTGGTTAGTCGAAAAAAACTACAAAATTGAGTTTCGTGCAGCGCAAAAGAATCACTATCCCTTCTTTGTTTACGTTTTTCCAAATATAGTTGCCCTAGCGTCTCCCTTTTTTCCTCCTGCGCAATACGAGCTAATTAAATATTTGTATGGGTAGCATCGTAGCATCAATAATGATTAATAATAAATAATCATACTATAAACATTGAAGATAACCTCATTACAACCACTGCAGCTTGAAAAAGAAATATTTTCGGCATTGCTCATCTTTGCTTTACACGTGTTGGCGACACCTCTTTACCATTAGGTCATTCGCAGACGAGCAACTTTTGTAGCGTTACAGATGTATCGCCGAGATGCAGCGATAAGCGATTATAGTTATTGTGTGCAGACGAACCACATTTTGAAGTAGAAAGTGGATTTGGTAAAGTTAGCGTGTATTGCTCTTGTCCTCGTGCGATATTTATTCAGATTTGAGAAATCATCTTAATAAATTGGCATCAAAATTATAACCATAACTCTACAGTGTGATTACTATATTCTGGTGATGCCATATTATAAAGTCTAGGCGGCAATTCGACCTCAATAATCAATTTTCAGTATATTCCGCCATCATTCCAGATATAATAAAACAATACAGATAAATTAAATGTATCGCACCCTACTACAATATTCTCGCTGGTCTGCTAGGACTAATTAAGACTTGTGCGTTAGATACAGGGCCACAATCGGCGCCGTCTGTTATGATGCTGCGTCTGACCCAGAAATTAGAACAAGCTGCATCCGCGAATACTGACGCCCACTGCAGTTGATAGCGACTACAAAATAGTACAAAACTATCGAATTAGAAAAGTCGTTCGTCTACGGGTGCCCTTAGAAACAAGGCGATCGATTTGGAGCGACATGTAGCTCTTAAGTGATCGCAAACTGGGAACGGAATGCATTTAGGGTCAAAGCCGTTTCGAAGCGACGGTATCGCTTGAACGGAATACCACCCCAGAACGCCGGCGGCTGAGATGAAACTTGTTTGATTTCGACGATTATAACGCCAGCGGAACGTAGAAAACGTATGTGTGTACGCAGAAATAGCGGGCAATTGGCGATTTGGACAATTCGAAGAGTTTACTTCTGCTGTTATTCAGTTATTTAAGAAAAAAATAGTGGTATGACTTTATGTAATAATAATTTTAATGTATGATCATCTATTCTTAGAAAATTGCTTTAGTCATCTGGATGTAGTTTTAGCTCATTCAGGAAATTTGTATGGGATAATTAATGTTTAAAGTTTTCAGCAACTTCTTACCCTCGCTTTTTGAACTTTCTGTTTTCAACAATACTATTGAATGCGCTTCTTGCTAATTCTTTTCGCTAAAGCAACACTGTCAATATTGTTCCGTTAATGAATCGGGAACTACTGAGACCCTTGTGTCTGGTGAAAATGTGTAAGCATTTTGACGCTGGCGAAATCGCCAACTGCCAAAACGTCGCAAAGCTAGCTCGTGTGTGGGCCGCATAAGACACTGCTCTCCAATTTGTATGCGATGTGTGCTACGTCCAGCGTTTGTTGATGTGACGTTCAACGTTGTAACTTTAGCCGTGGGTTCACGTCGTTACCTACGACGCCGTACGTGCTATGCGGCTAGCGGCCCGCATTCTATATCATACTTTTTTATCCTGCCAGGTCAGATATTTTTTAAACTGTTTATCCAGCACTAATAATAAGAAATACGCATTTACAATTAAAAAGTGGGCTAAACCCTGCCTGATTTATTAGAAGAGCACACGGGAGGGGGTCTTCTTTGACGTAAGCAAAGCTTTTGATAAGGTCTGGTATAACTGCCTCTTACTGAAAATGATGGCTTGGAGCTCCGAGCTACCACATCAAGGTGGTAGCTTCTTTTCTGGAAAATAGAAGTTATGCAATTCCATCAGAAAACGCAGTTTCATTGACTAAACGCATCAGAGCGGGAGCGCCGCAAGGCTCACCTCCCTCTCTCCGATGTTGTACAAGATATACACTCACGACATACCCAAAGATAGACAAAATAATCTCTATTTATTTGCCGACGACACTGCAATTACTGCAAAATTAAAACAACCGTGGTTGGTATTCTCGAGGCTACAGCGTCATATTTAACTCATGGAGAAATGGCTCTCGGCTTTAAAGATTCGTCTGAATTTCTCCAAGACAAAGCCATATTTTTCTCATGTTTCTAATGGAGTCCAAGTGAACTGGTGCCAGGAAGTGAAATATCGTGGACTTATCTTTGATTAAATACGAAACTGGATACTTTAATTCAATTAACAGAGCAAAACTAGCATTGCAATAATTGGGCTCCATCTACTCCCTGGATCACAGGCGAAGTAGACTTAGCAAAAGAACGAAAGTAAACTTTTACAAGGTCCTGGTCAGGTCGGCTCTGACTTATGGTGTGCCCTCGTAGTATAACATAAGCAAGGCAGAACTAAATAAGTTTCAGGTGATTTAAAATAGTACACTAAAGCGAATCGCAGATGTCCCCAGGTACACAATAAACCGCGTGCTACATCAGGACTTTCACGTACCAACAATTAACGAATTCTTTTTAAAAATAATCACGGAATATTACAGATGTACGGATGTATCGACAAACCAACTAATAGCGGACTCACACACGAGTGCTAGACAAGACGCAACCTATAAACTACCTAAAGACTGGCTGCCTAATGGTCCCAACTAATAGTTGAGAGGCACTAAATTCACCAACATCAAAACATTCTTGAGAAAAATGCGCCGAATTATTTCGCATCGCTAGAAACTTTAAATCAACCGCGGCACAACGCACACATCAATCATGGCAAGGAGGCGATTAAAATTTCTATTTAAATAACAAGACCTGATAAGGAAATAAAATACTTGAAGTCTTCCTCCACAAAATAGATTTATTGGTTTAAAAGTTTATCCCTACATGTTTCGGATGTTTAAACATCCATCATCAGGGGATACTAGAAGAAATTAAGTAAAAGGTAAAAGAAATTCAATATTCGAGTAGACTTGACTTACCAATATCGAGTTCATATAATGAAGTTCGTTACCCCAAAACTTCATTATATGAACTCGATATTGGTAAGTCAAGTCTACTCGAATATTGAATTTCTTTTACCTTTTACTTAATTTCTTCTAGTATCCCCTGATGATAGATGTTTAAACATCCGAAACATGTAGGGATAAACCTTTAAACCAATAAATCTATTTTGTGGAGGAAGACTTCAAGTATTTTATTTCCTATCGTATCCACTACACTGTAAGAAAGGACTACTTTTTCAATTTTAAGACCTAATAAGTTTTCGAGGACCCAATAGATGTTAAAGGTTTGACTTAACATAAAAATTCAAACAAGCTCCCGTATATATTTTATTTAAAAACACAAACAACCTAATCAAACCGCAGCTGTTAAATAGTGGTCGAAAATTATGCCAACAAATGCGGATCATACCTTATAAATAATCCCAAAATTTCATTTTAATATCTATAAAACAAAAAAGTTATACGGGTGAGCCACTTTTGACATACACCCGGTATAATTAGACTGCATTTGGCTATATCAATTTTATCTTAGATGCGCACCATAAAGTTCGAATTATCGTTAAATGATGTCGGAAAAAAGTGTGGCTTAGAAATTTAACCTCACTTTAAGGTAATTCAAAAGCGCTCACCGCAACAGCCAGTTTCTATAATGAAGATATTACCACCCTAACTCTATAATGATAAATGTTTCTGAAACTATGCGATGAAAGTTCTAAGTGGAGTTTACCAAAGTTCAAGAATTTAAGGCAAAATTCAGCGAACCTTCATCCAAACTGAATTTAAGCAAATTGGAGATATTGTTTGTAGTAATTTATACGTTTTCTTCCTCCTAAGAGTTCTTGTTGTGGTTTACAATATAAATGCCGTTTAGTGTGAAAATTACATTCATGAACTATACTGAATAAGCACAGGACAAAGACTGTATTGTTCCACGTTATATCGAGGATATTTATGTTATAAACCAGCATTTTGCGTAACTAGTACAAATGTATTATTTTATATTCGACCGGACATGAAGCACTTTCTAGATAATTTGTTAGCCGGAAAATATCACTTTAGCAATCTAGATCGGAAAGCAAAAAAAAACGGCAAAGTACTTTACCGGGCCCTATACAGGGTGTCCCGAAATTAGGTGGCCAAAGGAGGACAGTGGAATCTGCATCTGAAAATAGTACTAATTTGTTTAGCAAACAAGTATCGGAAATTGCCTCGTTAGGGAGCTACAGCCCCCTAATAGCGAACCCATGAAGATGGTATTTTTCAGATTATTTCCAAACAGTTGAACATAGAAACATGAATTTTTGGTATTTTAGTACCTAACTTTTATATGCTGAATCTAGATCTAAAATTAAAACTATCAAAATTTAATCATAGGCGTAACATTTGGGGGTTTAAGGAACAAAAACAAAAGTAGCTTCGGGCTTTCTGGCGAAAAAAGGTACTCTTGATTTACTTCGCTCAGATGCCCCATTTATGAAAAAAAAGTCCTTAACGATAATATTGTTTAGCAAACACGGATCAAATTAAAATTATGAATTTTTTTAAAGTTAACAATAACACTCATTTACTTGAGTAAATGTTCAAATAAATTTCCATTTTGTTGAATACACAGTCTGTACCGTTTCCTAATATTTTGAGTAGTACGAAGAATTTCGAACCGTTTTTCTTTAATTCGATTTCCAGCTGCATGAATTCGTCTTAAAAGCTCTTCTGGGCTATCTACTTGTGTGGCATAAACAATATTGCACATATTGCCCCACAGATAATAATCTAAAGGATTTAGATCAGGCGATCGAGCTGGCCAGTTTACTGGACCACCTCTACCCATCCACCTATTGGGAAAATTGTCATTTAGCCAGTTTATTACAAGCTGGCCAAAGTGGGCTGGCGCACCATCGTACTGGAAGAACATCGCTAACCGAGAACGTATAGGAACATCCTCTAGCAATTCTGCCAGCTCATTTTGGAGGAAACTTAAATAATGATTTAATCTATCTGGCAAAATAATAGGACCTATTAAAACATCTCCTATGATCCCTGCCGATACATTGAAAGAAAACTTATGTTGATAATAATTAGTCCTTCGAACCACATTCGGATTGTCTTGAGCCCAAAAATGAGTATTATGGCTATTAAATGCCTTGCTCCTTCAAAAGGTTGCTTCATCCGACCATAAAACTTTTCTCAACGTATTTTGGTGGTTGGAAATCCATTGGCAAAATTCTACACGAGGTTGAAAATCTTCGGCTCTTAAATCATGTACTTTTTAATAATGAAACGGATGCAGTCCCTGCATTTGGGTCATTCTTCCAAGCTAAAAAAATATTCTTAAAGAATTCACGTGCTGCTATCTGTTATCTGTGAAAACAATTCTAATAAATATTAGATACTTACAATTATTAATTTGGGGATATTGATAATATTTGCCAGCGGTCTCAATGCTATTTGAGGATTTTCCTCAATTCTATTTAGCGCTCCTTCGAAATCATAATCTCCCATAGGCCGGCCTTGTCCCTGGGAACGCCTAAATGATCTATTTTGTACTCACGTATGGCGGCACGTGCATTATTATTGCAATATTCGTAAATAAAATGAATATCAGCTAATTCGTTATTCGAGAAACGCTCCATATTAAAAAAAATTAACCACAATTATACCAGAAAATTTCGAATAAACTATCATAATAAATATCAAGCTGGCAAATAAGAAACATGTCAATTCTGTTTCAAGGCCTACTACCAAGTTTTAATGAAAATGTGATCGGTCCTTGGTAAACATGGTTATCGTTAAGGACTTTTTCAGAAATGGTGCATCTGAGCGAAGTACATCAACTTTTGCCAAAAAGCCCTTAGCTTTCATAATTCCAGAAAAAAAATGGAAAACATTAATTTAGAAAAAAGTTACTTTTGTTTTTGTTCCTAAACCTCCCCCAAATGCTACGCCTATGATTAAATTTTGGCAGTTTTGATTTTAGATCTAGATTCGGCATATGAAAGATACCAAAATACCAAAAATTCATGTTTTTATGTTCAACTGTTTGGGAATAGTCTGAAAAATACCATCTTCATTGGTTCCCTATTAGGGGGCAATTTCCGATACTTGTTTATTAAACAAATTAGTATTATTTTCCGATGCAGATTCCACTGTTTTCCTTTGGCCACCTAATTTCGGGACACCCTATATAATCACCATTTAATTTTTATTTACCTTTTTTGTTTATATTTAGTCTAAATATTTCAGTTTATTAAATAGACTATAGAGTTTTTTAAGTCTCTAAAATTACCAATATAGTAAGCCATTATCAAAATTTTCTCATACGAAACTGACACAGAAAATATAGCTACGCAACAGAATTCTGGTGACGTGGTAGCAAATTGCCCCCAGAAAAGGAGCTCGGCTGTCGGCAGCGGAGCCCTTCATACGATTTCAGTGGCTTCGGCGCCACGGTTATCCATGGGAGGCCGTTATATCGAGTTCATGGTAATGTGACAGTTTAATTTTGTCAATAATAAATTATTAGAACGGGCTTAGTCATAGTACCTTATAGCACATATCTGACTTAAATTTTACCTTTTAAAGCTTGTAAAACGTTTAATGTTGCGTTTCTTATAGGAAATTAGATACCAACCTAATGTTAACTGCCTTTCTTTTTGGCGTCTTTAGCCAAGCGGGGTTACATTGTGACCATAACAATCACCTAATATCTTCCTGAAGTCCACTATCCTAGTCATATACTAGTATTTTATGATGTATTATAATTATATTTCTTGGTTCTGAATTTTTATATTCACCTGACAGTAGCTTCAAACTTTCTGGGTTAATTTCTTCTTTTTTAAAGATATAATGGCTTCTATATCGGGCAACCGAGTTCGAACGACCGTTTGTCGAATGGCCGAAGATATATGGGCTGTAGGGTTGTTTGAAAGTAAAGTATGACGAGTTGATTTGATTATAAATTGATTTCTTATGTATAACTAAATTTGGGTGCATCTGTTTGATTTCACTTGGCTTAAATACCTGCAACTGGGTAATCCGAACCCACTAGACGTATTACATTATCACCCGCTAGTATGTGAACCAACGTTTTTTTCCTTGGCTCGAACAGTAGTTAGTAGTGATGGGAAGAATCGGGTATTTTGAAGAATCGAGTACTGAGGGATCGAGTACTTCGCGGAATCGGATATTTTATTGAATACCGAGTACTGAGTACTTAGCGATTTGTTTTCATGGTTTAAGCGAGTGAGATTTTTACGAGGAGATTTTATAATTACATTTATTTTTCCCGCAAAAAATCGCTGTAAATAAAAAAGGACAGCAAAAGATTATTTTTTTTTTTTTTTTAGAAGGATTACATGTTTAAATTACGTGTTTTTAAACGGTGGAACCTCAGGTTTAACTATATTTTTTTTAAATAGAATAAAACATTCTAAAATAAATAAATAACAAAAATAAATAAAAGTTTTTCTCTTTTAACATATTATTATTTTGGAAAAATAAAATATAAACCTTATAAACTAAAATACCTTAAACAAATTGTTAATATAAACTATAAAAACTATTTTAAAAAATTATTTGGTTAAGGTTCTTTGGCAATAAGCGATTTGACCTTATTTTTATTTAATGCTTCAGAAAACATACATCAATAATAAAGAATAATAGCACGCAACATAACACTTACTTTAAATTCCTAACTAAAAGGGAAATTACTTTTAAAATAAGCATAGAATTTGCCGCGTCGAAACGTTTAAAAAGAAACAAACAAAGCCTAACCTAACAAAACACGTATTCCTTCAATCGCATCACCCGAGTAAAACGACGAGCACCGACACCGAACACCGATCCAATATTTCCAGCGATTCCAGCATCTCCGTCTCGAACTTCGAACCTGGCTCGAACCCGGCCTGATTCCGTCTCAGCCTAATATTAAGAATCGGAATCGATCCCGGCGCTTGTGGTCAGTATTCGAAGACTACCGATTCTTTTCAGAATCGAGTATTACTCGATTCCTGTACTCGAGTACTCCCATCACTAGTAGTTAGCCCAATGTGCTTCATCTCCTTGACGCCTCACCTCGCTAAGGCACCGAAGACGGAATGACTTAACCTAATTGTTTTTCCGCCTCACTTGACTTCCAGCGGCCGACAAAGTAACAAGCCTTTCTAAATCCACGACTGTTCAAGTCATCGTTAGAGGATTTTGGGTTAAGAAGCTTTATTTTCTGTTGCCCTTAAGTTTGCTTTGATTTATGGTTATATTTTTGGTTTGCCGATTCCGAGGCGACAGCAAACCACTACGTGGGATTTTGTGTTGCAGTTGTTCGCTGTGAAGGTGAGTCTTTTTACATATCATGCTGTTTTCCTGTGTCACTCCATCATCTTTGTTCTAAAGTGCCTTCTGGGGCTTTCTTTTAGTCAAGTCTGGTCGCCAGGACCTAAAGGGGTACGCATTAAGGTGCACCCGATATCGTTGTTAACCCCCTAGTCAAACTTTTAGGACCCCGAAGGCTCCGTTTAGGGTCTTCTTGTCTTCCCTTCTTCTCTTCTCTCCTGTCTTTTTACCGTCTTTGTCACTCACTTCTCTACCAGCTTTCATCCCCGTTGGAAGAAGTTCACCGTCTACACTTCGAGATCGGCTTCACCACTTTACAAGTGTACAGGTTTAAGTACTAACCCCCATATATTTTTTTATTTTTAAATAAAGCCAGCAATAATTTTAATTATTTTTCTTTTATTTATACAGCTCCCTCGTGTTTTTTTTACTTGTGTGTGTTTGGTATCAGGTCGCACGATCAGAGCTAGCCCCATGACCATCTAGGAGGTTTTCAGCTTTTTCTGTGGTAAAGCTGGTGGCGCTTGTGAAACCCCCTCCCGCGAGCTAGGGCAATTAGCACGCGTGCTCCACGGCTGATTCTGTGCGTGGTCTCTAGCCACCACCTTTGTTAATTTTTTTGTTTAATCGTCAATTTCATTCTCATTCTTTTTTTTTTATTAAATTTTAAAATTACGGTTTGGCTTATTTAGCGGTGTTCATCACAGCATCGCTGAAAAGTACCATCTCCTCCTTTTTTTTTTAATAAAATAAATAATTTTTTTTTTGATTATTTATTTTATTTTTCACAATAAAGAAACAACAGTGAAATACGCGTTTCAGTCGGTACCATGCTGCCAAATAAACCGTTGTGTTCATAAATGCAGGGAAAATAGCACATGCAAATTTGAATAAGTACTTTGTAAAAAAGAAGTAAGCTAAAATTGGAGTTATTTGCATCCACGCGTCCCTAAATAAAATTTCAATTCGTTTTGGTGTGTGTTTACTTTATACAGGGTGACAATTCTAAAACTTACAATAGTTATATGTTGTGGTCAAGCGAGGATTGGGTGGAAGACTATGAGAAACTTAAAGAGACTGTCATCCAAAATGTTTAAATGTATTATAATAGTGGCGGCCAGACGCATATTTTAAAATTATTTTTTATAAAATAAACTTGTTCTACCTCCTATGTTGGACAAATAGGAAGAAAATTCAAAGTCCGCATCAGTGAACGTTGTAAAGATATAGTAAGAGCTTCTAACCTTAACTTGTCCCCTTCTAAAATCAAGTCCGATTTTTCTAGACATGTATCTAAAAAACAAACATAATTTTAACCCAGATACAAACACTAAATTCTTACAGTTTTGTAACAAAAGTAATAAATTGGACCTTCTTTAAATAATGGAAATAAAGAGAACTTACACTTCCGCTAAACTCGAAGTTAGGTAAGTCCTACTTAAACTTTATTTTATATTCATTATTCGTTGTTAACTTTGTACTATCCTTTTAAGTATCCCCTGATGATGAGTGCTTAAGCACTTGAAACATGTAGGGAGCTTTTTTATTTACTGTATAATCATTAAACTGTGGAGGAAAACTGCATTGTTTTATTTACAAATAAACTTAAGTTTTTTTTTAAATGAAATAGCCTGTAATTTAATATTTTACATTATAGCCATTATTCTAATCATGAGGATCGCAAATGTTAGTAGTTTTGCAGAAAGTTAACTTGTCTTTCACGAAATTCCTGCAAGATCAAAAAGCAAACGAATAAAATACATGTTCATCAAAGATTGCTTTGAACGTTGTAGTTTGTGAGCAAACTGATTTTGTTTCCAAATCGTTTATTTTATGCAAGGTGTTGAAGAAAATAAAAATCACAACTTTTCACAATTTTTCGAAATGAATATTTTATTTGTTATTTTGAAAGAAGCACGATTAAATACGTCATCATTTGATATACCACTGAGCATGTCTAATATCGTCCGATTTTCTGGAATATCAATTCAAACTTGTTTATAGTCTATTTCAGAAAGGTGGAGAGTAAAAAGAGCTTATTAGGTATGCAAAGGGGCTACAGAGTGACCCAACGAATATTTAAGCCACTTTCATAATTTTACATTGATTTTATTGCAAAATTCTTTCTTTTTATCAAATGCAGGTAGTACCACCCGGGTTTGGGTCAATTTATGGGTTTTACCTATTCTTATCCATTCACAAACACCAAAAATGGTGTGAGAAAGGCGTGCCGGTAGGACATTCGTAAAAAGGAAACAATTTTATTTTAACAGAATAAAAATTAGGCATTATGTACAGGGACATTTTTTTAAGTGTCTCACCACCCGATTGGCGACTTTCCTGCTGACTATCATAAAAAACAAATTACATATTTCTGAATGATTTTCGATAAGGAAGCCGAATTTAATGTCAAAAAATACATAGATTTACAAATTTGACAGATAAGACGCCATTTTGAATTTTCTTAAATGGCAACCCCCATAAATAACCACACGATTGGATTGCATTTGGCGATCCGATTCTAAAACTATATAGTTGTTGACACTTATTTTCAGCCGTTTCGGAAATACGAGCGTTCCTAATTTGCCTCCATCGATTTTGTCTTTTAAGTGTCTCACCCCTTTAATAAATAGACCTTCTAAGCTGAACACCCTAATTGTTTTTACAGTAACATAATTTCGCGTGAGCAAGCGATCTACGCTATAGTCAAATCCGACAGATGTCAAAAAGTGACAGATACGACGCCATTTTGAATTTTCTTAAATAGCAACCCCCATAAATAACCACACATTTGAATTGCATTTGGCGGTCCGATTCTAAAACTATATAGTTGTTGACACTTATTTTAAGCCGTTTCGGAAACACGGGTGTTAATAATTTGCCTCCATCGATTTTGTCTTTTAAGTGTCTCACCCCTTTAATAAATAGACCTTCTAAGCTGAACACCCTAATTTTTTTCACAGTGACATAATTTCGCGTGAGCAAACGATCTACGCTATAGTCAAATCCGACAGATGTCAAAAAGTGACAGATACGACGCCATTTTGAATTTTCTTAAATGGCAACCACCATAAATAACCACACGATTGAATTGCATTTGGCGATCCGATTCTAAAACTATATAGTTGTTGATACTTATTTTCAGTCGTTTCGGTTTTTTTTAAGGTTTTCTTATTGACTACCACGAATTTAAGTATTGTCTAATTAATAACCAAATTAAAAGTTATTTAAAAAAAATTCTTTGTAAAATTCTTAATAATATTGTCAAATGTTACTAGACGTTTAATTTTTTATTAGTTTGAACATGACGTTACCGATATGGCGAAGAGGAAAACGGGAAGGCAGTGAAATTCTAAAGAGTTACTGGGCATCATAAATATCGAAATTTGTTAAAATTCAATATAGCATGCCTGATGCCTTAGTTATTTCCTTATATCATTTTACTTTTAGATGACAATAATTAACACGTTTTATTTACATGTTACAACGAATTTCATTGATTGTGAAATTTCAATAATTAGTTACTCAACTACGATGAGAATTGTGATTAAAAATTTGGTAGCAAATAATAAAAGTTGAGAAACGCCGCGCGCCGGTTAAAAGTAATTAGATAATGCAAGGGGGAATACTTAAATTTGTATGTAAACTTATACCCTGACTAACAACCATAGAGAAAGGTAGGATATTCTATAAGCAAATTTCCTAAACCCAAAGTTTTTGTAATTTTATTTAAGTTACTTTTATTGTTTACAATTCGCTAATTTCTAAAAGACAATTGCACAAAACAAATAACAACGAATTTTAATTTATATTTTTTAAATTAATAATCCTTACTTTTTATTTGCTTTGACTAGACATGCAATAGGATATCTTAATCATTCTAGTGGCACCCAACTGCCTTTTCTAACTTTTCCCAATAGTTATATAATATATAATAAACTAAAGTGCATAAAATATGTTAAAGAAAATACTAAAACATTTTGCCATTTTAAGTGGCGGTAGTTTGTTGGAAGGGGTAAAAATAAAACCTTTTGTTTAAAGCCACTCACTATAATAATCAATAATAATTTACTTTACTTGTTAGAGCTTGATAATAGAAATTTAATAAATTTTTTTAAAAAAACATGTACTGTTTCTTGTTGTTTAAATTAAGTTATACGTGGGATAACATTTTCATTAAGATACAACTTACCAGCAAAAAGATTGGGGTTTTCAGCTAAGAAAGTCTATTTATTAAAGGGCTGAGACACTTAAAAACAAAATCGATAAATGGTTTTAGAATCGGATCCTCAAATGCAATTAAATCGTCTAGTTATTTATGAGAGCTGCTATTTAAGAAAATTCAAAATGGCGTCGTATCTGTCGCTTTTTGACATCTGTCGGATTTGACTATGGCGTAGATCGCTTGCCCACGCGAAATTATGTCACTGTGAAAAAAATTAGGGTGTTCAGCTTAGAAGGTCTATTTATTAAAGGGGTGACACACTTAAAAGACAAAATCGATGGAGGCAAATTAGGAACGCCCGTATTTCCGAAACGGCTGAAAATAAGTGTCAGTAACTATATAGTTTTAGAATCGGATCGCCAAATGCAATCCAATCGTGTGGTTATTTATGGGGGTTGCCATTTAAGAAAATTCAAAATGGCGTCTCATCTGTCAAATTTGTAAATCTATGTATTTTTTGACATTAAATTCGGCTTCCTTATCGAAAATCATTCAGAAATATGTAATTTGTTTTTTATGATAGTCAGCAGGAAAATCGCCAATCGGGTGAGACACTTAAAAAAATGTCCCTGTACATAGTATTAGCTACACTTATTTTTCATTGAACATTTTTAAAAAAATACAATATACAGAAATTAAAAATTATAATAAATTAAATTATACTCGTTAAAAGGAAAGAATTTTATTTTAACTGAATAAAATTTAGGCATTATGTACATAGTAGTAGGTACTTTTATTTTTAATCAAACATTACAGAAAAAAAAACTAAATACATTATACAGAAATTGAATTATAAAAAATCATAATATTCTTCATCATCTGAGGAACTGTCATCTCCTTTTGACGTTATAATTAACGGGTCGACGGTCCGATCGATCAGGTGGTCAAAATCCCACATTTTCTCCACTTCTTTAATGACATGATGTACTGCTTTTCGCCAGTTCTCTGGTGTCACTTCCTTAATGGCTTAATCAAACAGTAGCTTAACGTCTTTCATTTTGAATGTCGTGTTGTGTCTTGCTACAAATCCTTTCAATTGCGCCCATATAAGTTCTATAGGATTTAGTTCGCAATAATATGGCGGTGTGCGCAGCACAGTTACACTATGTTTTTCTGCTATCTCCCGTATTGAACGACTGAAAGGTTAGCAAACCTTCTTTTAAAAATCTCTCTTCGCTTCCAATATGGGCGATTATTTGTCTCTTCCCTTTACCTAAAGGTACCTTAATACCCGTTGACAGGCCTTCCATGAAACCTTGGCGAGCACTGTTTATATTTTTGTCTTGCCACAATTTTGGTATTTTTGTCTTGTCACAATTTTGGTACTATAAAACCTTCAATAATCCACGTCTCATCAAAATAAAAGATTTTCTTCTGCTCTCTTCTGTACTGCTTTATACTTCTCAAGTATTTTCGTCGCCAGCAAAAAATTTCATCGCTTTCCAGTAAAAGTGATTTACGGTTATGCTTTTCCCAGACAAAGTCCATATTTTCTAAAGTGGTCCATAAAAGTTTTCTAGTTATAAACGGAATGCTGTCATCCTGGCCAAGCTCCATTAGAATCTCATCTAGGGTTGGTATTTCTTTTTCAAAATAAAAATAGTGAACTTTTCTTCGAACTACACTTTTGGTGTCTTCATCAAGGACTTTTACTAGTCTGCCTGGACTTTTCTTGGGAGGTTCCACTTGACCTGCTGCTTTTCTCTCCCGCAATAATTTAAAAACGGTGGACTTTCCAACTCCAGTCATTCGGGAACATCGGTCGATAATTTCTTGTATAGCAAAATTCGGATAATCGTATTTTATGCAATCATGTACATTTAAAATAATAACTTTTTCACTCACTGATAGTGGATAATTATTGGAACATCTTTTTGTTGGTGTGAATGTCGCCATTTTATTACTAATCTTATAATACTGTGAACACTATATACGGCCTAACAGCAAATACTGATGCGTTAAACTTAGCAAATATACTAATTAAGGTCTTACACACACACGATATATGAAGAGTATTCCAAATTACCACCTATTTATATGATCCAGCCAAAGAGGCCAGAGCCAAACTCGGTACCTGTTAAACGCAAAACGTAACTTTATAATCTACTACCTAACTATTCCCTACACAATATTTCGATTTTGACACTTCAGGCCAGGAAACATACCTTTCCTAATCCTCTTACGCAATTCCTTGAAATTTTAATATTACAAACAATACTATTTTATCTTAATACCCGTTAACCTAATTCTCAAAAATTTTTGGTTAGTTATCATAAATAATTTAATGCACAAAGTTTACCTGCGCCTATGGTCGACACCGAAATTGAGCCGAACTGGACGGAATTTCCCATTTTATTACTCTACACCTTTGTGAGACTATAATTACATCATTTATGATATTATGAAATAGTTGCATTTTCACGTAAAAAAATACTGTAACATTTTTTACATCATGTTCTGAAAACTGATTCCGTTATATTTAATCTATTCTGACAGTCTTTATCTATAAAATATTTTTTTAAAGGGCAGTAATTCTTGTTTTTGGGGTAGCGGTAGGGTTTCCCAATAATTCTTTACAAAATTCGAGTAGAGTTCTATTTCTCATTATTTCTTTCTTGTTATTGTCTTTTTTGGTACTGGTACCTAGTAGAAATTTTGTAAATAAAAGTTTTATTAATGTGTTTTGAATAATATGCATATTATATTAATTTTAAAAGTCAAATACTGTATCAAGCAAAAATAATTAGTAGCTTTCAAATAAAAAAGGTACATCTTAATCTCCTGTTAATTATTTTTTTATAAGAGGTCTATTTATTAAAATATACGATATCCTTCGATTCAAATTTTATTTAGAAAATTGTAAGTAGACCTTGAATACACCCTCAGAGTAAGCGCTGTAAGAGGGTATTGTTAGCCAAAACTTAATGTTTTAAATTATTGAAATATTAAAACTGATTAAATATAACGAAGTCAGTTTTTGGAAAAAATTTTGGAGCAATTTTTTTTCAGGACCATGCAATTATTGCTTAATACCATAAACGATGAAATTAAGGAAGTTTGAATTGGTATTCCAGAAAAACAGCTGATATTAAATTTGCTAAGTGGTGTATGAAATGAGAGGTTATTTAAAGATGCTTCTTTCTTCCAAAATTGTAATATAATGATAATAACTGTCATAACGTGAACAACAAAATATGTCCATTAATACTCTGTAGAGTGAACAGGAATTTTGGATAATGTAAGCACTAGTAAGCAGTGTTCAAGAATAACGTCTATTTACTTACAAATGCCATGATTTACCATTCGTAGCTTATTTGCCGTAACAAATATATGTGAATGTTTGTGTGTTGTCAATTGTGGGTTTGAAAATGACTAATATAAAAAACAAGTGTTTGGCACTTTATGAAAGTTGAAAATTATACAAGAACATCAAAAGATTGTAGGTGTAACAATGTTATCCAAGAAATATAGAGTAGATAAAGCCATTATATTATATGTTCAATCAAAAGAAATAGTTGAATTCTGAGTATCGTCAGCCATTTGAGAGAAAGTAAATTTCTAGAATAGAAAGTACCTATACTATACAAATGGTTTCCTAAACAATATTTAAAAAAACATTAAGTTTATTTCATAGAAACTTTTGGGGCCACCCTGTGCAATGTAAAATAATTTCAAGATATGCGTCTGAGCCACCCATATTATAATATTGTCACGAGGGCACCGGGATCCTTGATTAAAAGGCGGTCGTCATAATGATTGCAGCTATTTATTATTACCAATATTTACACTTTACAATTAATTCAACCCAGACCTACCTTTAATTATTATCCTAGAACTTCCAAGGCGTGGGCGAAAGGGTCACGGCGATCTTGGGGGCGTCTCGGCGGCCAGCGTCTTCGTCTACGGTTCGACCGCACGGCTTCGCAGCGAGATGGGTGATGCTATCCCCTCGCCTCTAGCCCGTCCTCGCGCTGGTCTCCCCCACTCACGGACCCTGCCGTTAAGGAAACGATATACAGCCTACACTAAATATCACCGAAACCTCGGAAGCATTCGGCTCATCGGCTGCTTTCGGAGATACGCTGGCTTTTATTCTCCGGTTACTAGATTAACTAATATTAGTAAGCAATTGAGTGGAGCCGTGGATATAGCATTTAGGTGTGGTGCCATAGGTCCCGGGATCGATTCCCGTTTCGGGCACTTTTTCTTAACGACTTTTTTAGTTTTCTTATGGCTTTTTTTTTAGTTTTTTATAACTCTTTTATTTTTTTTTTTAAAGTAGATCAACTCAAAAAGGGCTGGTAAATAATTGGCCGGTGAACTTGAAAAAGGCGAATTGGAACCAAAAAGGTGGATTAGATGCCGTGTTAGCGCCTGTTTAACCAATAAAGTCTATAATTATTAGTTAAGCAGCATTATTTAGTTGAGCTAAGCAATATAATGTTCCAATCCGTTACGTAACATATATCTTGTTTGACATTTCCGATCGACATGCGCCTATTTCTGACGCCACCAACAAATCCCCATTCAAAATTCCCGCCAGGGTATCTCGGAAAGAAGCCGAATGCGTCCGAGGTTTCGGTGATATTTAGTGTCGCCTACGATATACATGGCGACCAGGCGACAACAGTCCAGAAGCGAGTGATAGTTAAATGAACCCTTCGTGACAATATATCAGGGGCTTAGTTCACTAAGGTCCCATGTCACTAAATATAAACTTTTCAGGAGAAGGCAAAAACCACTTTTATACCACAAAATAGATGACTAAACTAATTAGGTATATTTGGTCACAAAAACGCTTTAAGTCAGTGGAAGTTGTTTATTAACAAGTTATTTTAATAGTAATATGAAACCTAAATTCTAAAGAGTGACCTTAAAAAAAAATGGAGATGGACATCCGACCTTAATACTTTGCTGTTTCCGTTAAACCGTTGGACAACAGACAGTTACTTTTCTATCTTATCTCTTGTTTTTTCTTCAGGATTCATCATCACTTTCCTCTTCCTTGCCATGAGGAAGATTTTGGTAAAATTCTCTCAAACACTCAGGTATCCATTGAAGAAGATCTTGCAAATGTTGATACTTTTTATCCGAAATTTTTCGAAAAGATTTTGAAATTATTGGTACAGTATCGGGAAGAACTAAAGGTTTTCGAAGATGTCTTATAATACTCATTTGTTTGAAGTTCTGGTCATCAAAACTAGTTTTATAATTAACCGTACCCAAACGTTCTTTTTGAAATTGAAGCAGGACTACTTTTGATAGATGAAACTCTTCTTCTTGCTTCTTTCTGTTGATGAACGGAGAGCTGTAGGACTTTCCCAAGGTTTCAAAACTAAAAAAATCCTTAAGTTCCAGTTCATGAACAATGTAAGGTTTTTTATGGCATGAAAGTTTGATTAGTTGTGCCCAATCATGTGTGTTGCAAATGTCCATTGTCTTCGTACGTCTTTTCTTATGCTCAATTACAGAGTGGGCAACATCGACTTCCATGTGCGTATGACCTTTTAGGAGAAATTTGTGTTGTATTGTGTTAATGTGAGGAAAGACATGCAGAATCCATGTATAAAAAAAGAGCAGGTTAATATTTCTATTCTGGCCAGCACAGTTGTCTGACCAGAATGTAATTTTTTCAACACTGTTTGGCAATGAAGCAATCCACTTAAATAAACAGGAAGCTATTTCATTGCTTCCTCGTTTGCCAATAGTCTCATTCCAAATCATGCACGATGTTTCTGATGTCGTCATATCACAAATAGTGAAATTAAATGTCCATAACTTCAGTTTATAAAAACTTACAGCATTTGAAAGACAGGGTGTCGGCAAGCATTTTTGAAGGTCTATTGAGCAAACTCTTTCCCGCGAGTTTTCTAATCTAGATCTAATTTTATCCTCTTCTTTTTGTTTATATCTTCTTGCTGATTCCGCTTGATGCGTATCTCGTTCTTCTATAACTTTTTTCTTAAGTTCTTCCTCCCTTGCATCTATTAGTTGCCTTTCATACTTATCGCAGTCGTCGCAAGTATCTAAACTAGGCATTTTAAAGGATAGATTGTATTCAGTCACGAAGAGGAACCGATAATATGATTCTTTTAATCTATCCTTTTCGTCGATATTATTTGCTTCACAATATTGTTTGTACAACTCGTACATAATTCGGATATTTAATCCGAACTCAAGATATTTTCTAGTTGTAGAGCAGCGAGAATAATGGCTCTCCACAGCCGGGAAGCTTTCGATGTGCTGTCTTGCAATAATTTTTGCTTCTTCTGTAACGGTTCTGGTAGGTTGATGTTTTTGCCTTTTATCGGGAGAAGCAATTGATGTATTATCATGCTTTATGCAATTCCTTAAAAACTTTTCCCCTAAAGACAAAGTGTTCAGGAACATCAGTTTACAAATATTTATGATTTGGTTATTTACTTTAAAAGTGTACCTGTAGCTATTTTGGCGACGTCCTTGCTGTCTGTTATTTCTAGGGCGATTTCTGGCAACCAGTTCAGAGGTTACTGACGTCTTAACAAATTGTTTTCTTTGATCCCAACTTAGTAAGGCCCAAAATTTGTCGTAAATTTGTTTACGCTCTTCTTCACTTATTTTACTGTAGCATTTCATTCTACATTGACACGGAACTTTAAGCGACTTTCTTTCTACCAGTTTGCCTCCACGGTTGACGTATTCTTCTCCAATCAGCCTTTTCTCCTTTTTTAGATTCTTTTCCCACCTATACGGAGCGCGCTTTCTCTTTCTTGCTTTCTTTTCAAATGGCTTTTCCGTTTCTAGCTGAGCTACTCCCGCCTCTTTAAAAACATTGCGTACTACGCTATCCTTTTTTCTTTGGAACACTGCGTGTTCTTCCTCATCTTCGCTGCTTGGATAGTAGTTTGGATCCATGTCACTATCAGATGAATAAGGCTCGCTGTCATTATTGGATTCTTTATTGGTAGACGTTGTTGGAATATTTGAATCTGAAATATGATAAGCTTCAAGTCATTTATAGAATACTATTGTTATGAAAATGGCCGTAATATACAGGGTATTCCATACTCGATGGTACGTTAGACTTTTATGGAGAACGGGCGATACGTTTTATTTGAAAATTTGGTTGTCCAGATAAATAAATACCCTGTATTTAGCTAGAGTGTTGGTTTGATTAATTACATCAAAAACAAAAATTACCATAAAAATTTTCAGAAAATTTTGCATCTAAGCTTATTGCCTTATAAAAACTACATTAAACCCCATCGCCGGACATACTGTATATCGAGGTTCACGAACGTAAGCCATTTTTAAGATAAGAGAACACATCAAAATTTTAAAATTGCAACAATTGATCTACAAATACTGAATTAAAAAAGAGAACTACCTAAAGTACATTAAAATACATACGTTTTAGGACATCAGCATTCAAGTTAGTTTCGCTGGTCTGCGGAGTCACCAAGTTTATATCAAATTCGGCAGATAATTGGGCATTCTGATGTGTATCTAAAATAAATCCAAGAGTATAAAATGATATTGTTTGTATTTCTAGGATATGACTATCTAAAATTCAATTCTAGAAACAAAAATTACTTGACGACTTAAATGAATACAAGCAACAGTTTTCTTATAAATTAATTCTAAAGACTAGCAACCATAGAATAGTATTTACCTGTATTCCTATTTGATGCATCGCATGTGTTCGATAATTTTAGGGCCTGTAGCATTTTTAAGCCCCTACCAGGCATCATTTTTAGACTATAATAAGATAAAATAAACACAAAACGATTAATGCGTTCACTAGCAAACAGCAGAACATAACCTTAAAAATCTAAACACAAAAGGCGGATGTCCGCGTTACTAACTCTCACACGGACTACAGGCTTCGGTTTATATGAGAATTAGGACATGCGCCCCTTGTTAATCGTAAGAGAAGGCCTGATGTCCATTTGCGGCTTTAGCGTTCCAAACAATCAATGGAGACCCGTCCTTCGCGAATTCGCTAAAAGTGAAACGGAAATGGATTGGACATCTGGCGTTAGGCCAATAGATAGACCTTGAGCTTAACATACTAATGCCTTATGTAAGTCGATTTCATAGAAAATGTGACTTCCGCCCTTAGTGAACTAAGCCCCTGATATACTACTTCTAAAATACTCGCATTTTTTGCCTACTCGTTAACATTATCATTCCATAGCAGCTTCCTATCGAAAGTGGGAGTATTTTATTTTCTTTGCCAATCGATTGGAAGTTTCCAACTTTTACTTTTACTTTCGTTTGAGGCAGTTTAGTTTTGGCCTTTGAAAAATATATGGTCTGCGCCTTGTCTTCATTTAGACCGAATTTTCAAGTGCCTCACCATCTCTGAAGGAGAGTGATATGGCGTCGCAGACGAAGGACTACAACCCAGGGCATCTTCTAGGTAGCAGTAATCGCAGTGTCATCAGCAAACAAGTATAATTCGGTTAGCGGGTCCCGCGGGATATCACTCGTGCAAATGTTATATAGAATTGAGGCAAGGAGTAACCCTTGTAGTACTCGGATAGTTTTAAAGCTTGATAACGCGTTTTCAGATGATACCGCGAATTTCGTGTCCTCGAGGTATAAGATCAAAACTTTAATTAAATAATTGGGTATACACAACTTTTTTTTTTATAATAAGGCACAGCACTGCAGGATAAATCCTTTATGGCACTCTGGGAGCGGTGCGTGTGTGCAAGAAACGATTCACGTTGGTCTTGACTTTATCAATTTTAGTATTAGTTCATCATGACAGGCTTTATCAAAAGCTTTGGAAACATAAAAAATACTGCTCCCGTTGCCTTGAGGTTATTAGACACCTGCCTGTCGTGTTGTATGACGCACCGTGCAATGAGCCGCTTAAAACCCGAACTTCTCCGGGGGCAAAATGTTGTTATCTGATACAAAATTGGTCATCCGATTTAGTATTAGTTTCTCACTAATCTTGCCAAGGCACGATAATAGATTTATCGGCCTGTAACTGACAGCTAATATAAGATCTTTGCCGGTTTTCGTAGTTAACCCCAACTTGGCTTTTTTCCAAGTGCCAGAAAGCAACCTCTTTTGAGTATAGACTGGGCCATGTTTATTATATCCTGTGTAATGTTTTCTGGCAAAACCTTAGGTGTCGCGATCTTTGTTAAGTATCTACTTTAATTTAATTGAAGTATTTAGACTTGGAATGTGTTCTCTATATTTCGAACTGAGAGGTTTTTTTTATAAAGATTTTATATGTATTAAGTTTTAAAAGAAATATACAAAATATATATCCTTTCTAGTCTAGATAGTTGCTCCCCTGTGTGAGCATAGAAGAGGGACGCGATGAGTCTCTAAGATTCGATGAAGTTTTCCAGACACAATTTCCTAACTTTTTTTAAATGCAGCACGGATAGATCGCGTAAACTCGAGCTGATACTGTTATAGAGCTTAACTTATACTTATGAGAAATAATGTTGAAAAAGTGCAGTTCTGTGCCCGGGAACATTTATAGGGTATATTGGTGTATTTTTCTGATATTGCCATTGTGTATCGATACACGCCGTGAGATCCGCGCACGGTTGCTAGTTTGCAGCATGCGATGTATAAATTTTAACATGTGTGTTCCTAATTGTTTGATATAGGTAGCCATTGTAAAATTTTAAAGTGCTTGGAAATTCTGTCAAACTTCCTTAAACCGAATACGATACCACAACAAATGTTCTGTACCATCTGTATACGTGGCACTATGATCTGATTCAATCTAGGGACATATATAAAGTTCGCATAGTTAAACAGTAACAGGACTATTGACTCACATAACGTTTTCCTAAGGTTAAAACAAAATATATCAAACTTAGTGTGCTTGCTATAAAGGGAATTCTAAGAGCGTTTTATGATTTTTTTATAAGATATATTACATGATCCATAAAGTTTAATTCGTTATCTTTTATGAGAGATTCTTTAGCTTTCCAGTTAGAAGTAGCAGATCATTATTCAGGAATCGATGAAAGATATTTTCCACATGGGGTGTATTATTTTGGCTATTAAACATCATTACTAACATTTTAGGTGTTAATTTGGAGATTGTGAGCTTTGGAGTACCCACAGATTCATTATAAATCTTCATTCAGTGCTGTCTTGCATTTTAATCTTTTGTAAAGGAAACGGAAAATCATGCATAAGACACCCACAAAGTAGTTGTGGTCGGTAATGTAAGATTCCTGCTTACTAAAAAAAACCTTCTCCTCGGCTCGGAAACCGCTCTTGCATTACTTCAGTAACGAAGGCCTGTCTTCACTTTCTATGGAATTCCACTGTCATCCCCTTTAGTCTCGATAATGGGTCTTACTGCTTTATAGACATCATTCTACGATTCTTCCGATTAAACAGGTCCTCCAGACATGGCTGCCATATTGAAAAGACCCTGCTTCATTGGCATAGGTTAGTATTGCATCCTCTTGTTGGTTGCATGTGCATTCGCTGGAATTTGATCTTCTTCGATCATATAGATAATTTTTGAAGCATCCATGGCCTGCCAGGGCTTACGTTAATGAGTAAGTACCTTCCCCCCTTGTCGGTTTATTCAGCTTTGAAGGTCAGGTATTATTTGGTGAATTCAACATCTATATGCTCCAATATCTTATTTTCCAGTTTACGTCTAGCGTTATAATAACGCACAGCCGCCGATGAGAGCATGAATACGCTGCGGCCTATCTGGCAATCTTTAGGACTTCATTTATACCATCTCCTGTCTGCCTGCCTTTCCGAAGAACATATTACCTTGCCGCCAGTCCTCCAGTGCGCGCCAGTCGTTCTGGAAACAGTGGTTTAAAGAGTCTTCCCTCGACGTCCTGGAGGTAAATTGGTCTATAGGATTACGGATTGTCTTAAGGCTTATTTTCTTTTTTAAGTAATAGAAGTCTCGCTTTTTTCCATTCCGCTGGAAAGTTTGCCTGACCTGCCAGCTTGTTATACAACGAGAGAGTATAGTCCGGGTAATCCTAAATATCTTGGGGGGGGGGGGGCTGGAGCCTTTTTGCTCTTAAGTTTTCTGCATGCAGTGTGCAGTTCCTCCATCCAAAATTTGTAAACCTACCCGTAATATCATGATAATTTTGTATCCACCACCCATTATATCCCTGTCGACAATCTCACAAAGGGATATTGATTTCCTCTCCATGTGATCTTCAAACCTAAGCAAATTTTAATTTGGAGTCTCAACCAGCATGTCTAGTTTAAGCTCATCGCCTGCGAGTACATTCCTTGTAAAGCTCGGCTAATTCGTCACCTCACCAGTATGCCGGTCTCCTGCTTTTACTGTTTTTTTTTCTGTGGCATCACATTATCACAAATCTGTGTTAATTCGCATGCAAAGCTTTTTGCAAATACTACTACCTCGATCTCATTTGGTCCTTATAGCATATGTTGCAGTTTTTCTCTGTCCAGTTTTTTTTTTAATTTTCATCCGCTATTTCCTGTTAATTCCCCATATTTGCTTCTTCTCCCTAATATCAAAAATAATATAATTGTAGTTGCTGGGGGATTCACCATCGATTCCTTCCCATTTTGTGATGTCGAGAATGAAGTTCTCCGTGACAATCATCAGGTCTAAAAGGAACTGTAATGTAGGTTTATCTCTCTGATAAGAAATTACTAGGTCGTTGACCGTAATCCACTTAGTCATGATTTGGCCTCTTTGTAGACCCCATTCCCCACTGTGGGGGTTTCGCATGAAAATCTTTAGCTATAACAGTCTTATTCTTTTTGACCCTGAAATTGCAGATCAGGTTAGTTTAGGTTGTCCTCAAGTTGTTTTATCTCGTCGTTTCCAGAACTGCTTTTTTATTTTAACCATATGATCTATTACTTTGGTTGCAGTGTCTAGGCTTTCATCGTATCTTTTCTGTTCCCAATAGCAATCCTATTTGCTCCCAAGTTGTGAGTAGTGACTAATGATATGTCATGGGCTGGGCGAGTTCTGTAACTATTTATCCTATACCTGGTAGTTATCTATTTGATAGTCTATGTAGATTTACGAATCATCAGCGTAGCCCTGCATCTTTGGGTATTTTACTTTTGTAAAGAAATGTGTGGTGTAAAGTGAAAATAATAATGGCGATAGTATTGAGCCTTGCGGTATCCCTGATGAAACTCGTGTGGCGGCCGGAAACAAATTACTTATATGAACCTACTAATTTTGGTTTAAGTTCTTTGTCCACTCGCGGTGGGATTATCACTCGAGAAAATATCGACAGGTAAATATTGAAATTAAAAACAAAAAAGGTGTATGCACGATAATCGCCGCCACACAGCAACAAGCGACTTTTCCCTGTGAATTTGAAATAGAGCAAATTGTAACCAGCAACAAGTTGACAACGATGTTGCGTATTCAAACTAAAATTTTTACCAGCCTAGTTTTGACGATATTTCGATACTACTGTCAATTTATAAAGTATACGTCAATATGAATTTAACGTAAGGTGAAAGGTGTTAGTGCTGCTTTTATTATATTCAGTGAATCTCAAAGCCTAAAAGGAATAAGAAGATGGTGGAAAAGAAAACATTTAAACTCAACATTCCTTGATCTTTTGTCGCCAAATCCTAGACCGTTGCTGTCAGCAACAATTTAATTAGTATCCGGGAAATATGGATTGCTGACTATTAAGACCCCTATATTACCAATAACTACCTACTCTGAAAAAATAATTGTTTGGCCTGGCATTGGTAATCTTGCCCCCGAGATGAAAAGTACTCAAGTGGAAAACGTATTTTCGCCGCCGCGCCGTTCTAAAATTTAATTAAAAATTAAATGGTAATTTCCCCCCTTTACTACCTGAGGAATGTATATTTTTTTTTGCATTCCTATTTCCAAAATTATCGTGGCAGAATGTGGGGTACCTATTCTGTATGTGTAACAAGGTAAATAAAGAAACAAACACTAATTAATTTCTTAAACTATTATTCTTAATAGATATTTCATAATTATTTGTAAGGTATAAACTTAAGCAACATTAACTTCAGTTTGCACTAGCAAATATTTGTTTCATATGGGTTGTGCAGATATTTGCCTAATAATGTTAAATATCATGTTTGACTTATTCCACATTATTTGTTTAGTACGAACAGTTATTAGTTTTGCATTTATAATTTAGTTTACTTATTTATTTTGAACGCATGCACCTAGTTATTCACCATAAGTTTGTATGTGTTAGTTTATTAATTTACGGCGGTGTCAATATCTACATTAAAGTACCCTCATTTTGATGTCATTATGGCCTTCATAATAACACGCAATTTATAAAATAGAAGACAAACAAAAAGAAAGTTAGTCACCACTTTTATCTCTTGTTGTTAATTAAAAAAAAAAAACGGAATGACATTAATTTAATGTAAATGTTTAATTGGGTGAGGTGTTCTGGCCTGTCTTCATATATTCCTGTGTTTCCGACAGTATGCGAAAGGTTAATAAAATATTGGCTGATTTAATGAACACATTATAACTTTAACATGTTTCCTTTATTCCACGATTTAGTAACCCTTTGATGTTTACATTAATTTAACCTAGTATTATTTCATAGTAACTTATTATGTGCAACTAAAGTCAATTTAACTGCCTTTAACCCTTTATAGGGCAAAAGACTTTTTTTTTACTTTTTCATTAAAAATTAAATTGGAGGTTCTTGAGCTAATGAGAAACACGTAGGTACGTGAATCAACGCGATATATTGTGTAGAAATCAAAATTTTTCAAAATTTCGGGTGGGAAGTAGTTTTCCCAAAAGGTGTTCTGGAAGAAAAAAATATTGGGAAATATATTTCCCACCTCTACGATAATAAAATAAGATCAAAATAATTTTAAATTGTTTTATTGAATAAACATACAAACATACGCTAACTCAGAAATATTCATAGGTAAGGTTAATATCTAAGTTTGCAACATAGACTGTCAAGTCCTAATACTAAAAAAAACCTTGAGGAACATAAGGTAACAATAACACAATAACAAACAATTTAGCGAAAGCAACAAAATAAAAAATCAACTCCATATTTTTTGTAATATAAAGCAATACTAAGTAAGTTAATTACTTGTGTGAAATTCAGCAAAGCATCCTTTGCACAGAGCAACGTTGCATGCGGAGCATATTATGTTGCTACGTTTTTCCTTGTCTTTTGTGCTACATTGACCACATCGTCTGTATCCTTTAACTATTTGAGGCATATGAATTCCAACATTGGATAAGCGTAACGTATTTTGTACTGTTAAGACCCTACTTTTTTTCTTTCTAGCAAACCCTCTCATAGGCTCATAACCTCTTTTACGTTTACATGAAAATGTTTGTACGAGTTCGTTGACTAAAATAGATCTAAACTGAAGGTGGCTGATGGACTTTTCATTATTTTGCTTTTGCGCTTCTTTATAAACAATAAATGCGTTTACTATTGCCATGTCGAGAAAGTAATAGAATAGTTTTATCCACCAACGACGCGATTTTCTTGCAACGCTATACACCTCTAGCATTTGGTCCATTCTGTCCACTCCACCCATATACTTATTGTAATCTGATATGGCCTCAGGACAAGGAACAGCTTCTTTTTTGCCTTCTCGATTTGTTCTGCGGACGGTGGTAACTTTAGATGCATTATGCATTGTACTTAAAACTGATACAGGTTTTTTTCCTCTATCTATCCACCTTATGAATGAGATATCACCACTCATAGCATAGTCGATTTCATGTTGTTTTAGGGTTTTGTCATTTATTTGATTTAAAGGTAGATGCTTTCTATTCGTACGAATGGTACCACAAGAAAATAGTTTTTTTGATAGGAGTTTCCACACAAGTCTCATTGATGTGAAAAAATTATCGAAGAATACGCAATAATAAAATCCCTCTAATGCTTTTGTTAATTTCAAAACTACTTTTTCTCCCAAAGAACCAATCGTCTTATCAGAAACATCTTTGCCCGTGTAAATGTCAAAAGCCACGACATATCCTGTTAACGCGCAGCACATTACCCACACTTTAAAACCACGTTTGATCGGTTTCATGGGCATGTACTGTTTCATGGTCGTACGGCCTTTAAAAGCAACCATGCTTTCATCAATTGAAACAAAACGAGAAGGACGAAAAACATTTTTAAATTTGTCACTGAAATATTCCACAAGTGGTCGCACTTTATAAAGCCGATCAAAATCAGGATTACCTCTTTTAGGCATTAGGCTATTATCAGCAAGGTGAAGATGGCGCAAAATTTTTAAGAACCGCTTTACAGGCATTATTCTCGCTATTCTTTCACAATGGAAGTTTTCGTCTGTCGACCAATAAAATCTAATACCAGGGAGATAGTGAAAGCCCATAAATATTACTATGCCCAACCAAGCTCGCAGTTCCTCAACAGTTAATGAAAGATTAGTGCCCATTTGTTGAGCGTAAATATTTGACTGAACAACCATTTCGCAAATAAAGAAATTGGTGAAAAATAAGGAAAAAAAGTCCATAGGAGATTTACATTCTCCGTCATATTTATGCCCGACTTCTTCTTCGAAATTCGTAGTAGAATACCTTTGAGGATCATTAGCTTGCTTTGACCAATCAAAGTTCTCAAATTCCGCCTCACTGTCCGAGTCGCCATCCGAGTCACTACTTCTGGGAGGAGTTCCATATCTTGCAAGCAAATCGTCGCTTTGGCTATCGAGTTGAGGTTCTAGATCCGAATCAGATGAGCTTTCATTTTCTGGTGCTTTTGAAGTAGAGGCATTGTCCCTGTTGCGCCACTGAGGAAGGTTATCTTCGGCATCCGAGTCTCCACCTAGGTCCGAATTTTCTGCTTGCTCGTCTGTAATTTCTTCTAGACTGGCAGCCGCCTCATACGCTAGGCGTTCTAATTCTTTTTCAGATAATCCTGCCATTTCGATCTAAAAGAATAAAATTTTCTATCTTTTTACCTGCACATGCCCACAAAAAATGTAATAACATGTTAGCCGAATATAGTATTAGCTCCATTTTTTAAACATAGCCAAAAAAGGTCCTGGAGTATAGATTTTTTGCATAGTAAGCTTTATTTTTTGCTTTTATATGCTGTTTTAATTTTTTTAAAAAATAACAAAAAATGGGTGTTTTGGTGTAGCATTCAGTTATGTCTATGATTAAAGCGTTTTTCTTTACATTTTTAAACATATAAAAGAAAATTTGTATAATCTAAACATTTCTCAAATTACTTACCACATTACCATAGGTAAAGGCACATTTAAAATGTTTTATTTCAAAACTTTAAAAAATAAAACACCAAATATCAGCTTTTTATACGTCTGGAGGCGCTCTGGGTAATTATTTTCCCGCCTGGGAACAAGAAACACTCTTGAACGACTCTCAAACGTGACTGACTGGCGCCAAATTAAAATTCGCATCTTAACCGTCGTCGGCACCGCGGTGGGGGTAAGTGGGAATGCCAGAGGCTTATGGTTGTTCCAATAGATATCGGTGGGAAATATGGATACCAAAGACCTATAAAGGGTTAAGATTGACCGAAAACGTTTTTTTTACCTTGATGCTGGGGCATACCGGGTGTTGCATCGTCAAGCGGGACATAGGAAATCCCATGTAATTTTAAATGGGGTCAATTATTGGCTTCCCTAATTATTTTAGAGAAAAATTCTATTTAGGTTTATTAAAGAGCACTAAAACCCACATTCAAAAGAATAACTTTAGATATTTTTGATGAGCCCGTTTACGGGTTATCGCCGATTTCTTTTTAACTATTTCTCCTTTTTATGGCCCGTATTTCCAGGCACCAGTCAAGGTAAAGATGACTGTCAAATAAAGTTGTCATTTTGAAATATGTGCTTTATTGTTATAAAAACTCGTACATCGAAAATATTAGCCATGAATTACACTTCTGAAGAAAAAATATTGATGATTAAATGGTATTATCAAGGAAATAGTTATCAAAATGTGTCAGACATGTTTGCTGCTCTGTATCCGAATAGACCGATACCTGCAAAATCTACAGTCGAAAGGACTATCAAGAAATTTGAGACAAAAGGCACTGTAATAAATAACTGCAGATGTGAAGAAAGGCAGGAACAAAGAAGAGATGCAAGAAATGATAGGGACTTGCAAGTTTTATTGTGCGTGGAAGAAAATGATGGGAAGATCAGCACAAGGAAACTTGAGGATGACATAGGATTAGATCACACCACAGCGTTACGAGCTTTGAAACGACATAAATATTATTCATACAAATATGAAAAGCACCAAGAGCTAAGAGATAGGGACGAAATACGACGACAGGAGTTTTGTTTTGGTATGATGGAAAGAGCAAACATAGATAGGGAATTTTTAAAAAACATTTGTTTCACTGACGAATGCACATTTACCTTAAACAATGAACCCAATGTTTAAAATTATCGATATTGGTGCAAAGAAAACCAACACAGGTTTGTGGAAACAAGGACGCAATATCCACAAAAAGTTAATGTATGGGCTGGGATTTTCGGAGAAAATATTATCGGGCCATTATTTCTTACACGAAATTTAAATGCAGAATATTTTTTGGAACTACTCGAAGATCATATTTTACCTACTTTACATGATGCCGCCAGGGAAAATCAGGAAGTTTGGTACCAAATGGATGGCTGCCCGGCACATAGTACCCTGGCTGTCCGGGAATATTTAAACCGTGCTTTTAATGGAAATGTTATTGGCTTAAATCATACAGTAAATTGGCCAGCCAGGTCTCCTGATTTATACAAAGATAAAAAATACCCAAATCTAGACGAGTTAAAAAATGATATTTCTGCCGAATGCAATAGAATTTCAGTTTACCAACTAGCGAATGTAAGAAGAGAATTTTATGATCGCCTCGGTTATTGTCTAGCAGTCAATGGAGGAATATTTAAACATCTTCTTAAATCCTAAAGTTCTAACAATTTAATAGTACCTACCTATTAATTAGTAAAATATTGAAACATGTAAAATGTCATAATTAACCTTGTAATTGGATACTTTATTTTAGTTTTATTCAGATTAATTTGTACTCATAAATACACCTTTAATATTTTCGATGTACGAGTTTTTATAACAATATAGCACACATTTCAAAATGACAACTTTATTTGACAGTCATCTTTTACCTTGACTGGTGCCCGCAAATGCGGGGCCATATAAAGGAGGAATAGTTAAAAAGAAATCGGCGATAACCCGTAAACGGGCTCATCAAAAATATCTAAAGTTATTCTTTTGAATGTGGGTTTTAGTGCTCTTTAATAAACCTAAATAGAATTTTTCTCTAAAATAATTAGGGAAGCCAATAATTGACCCCATTTAAAATTACATGGGATTTCCTATGTCCCGCTCGACGATGCAACACCCGGTATATTAAGGGATAGTTGCTGTCAGGTAATAGGAAACACAGTATAGTAAATATTTACAAAACATAAATTTGATTACGTGGATAATAATAGTTATGTCTTGGCTTGTATTCTATATTCTACTCGATATACTTGTTATACCCCGCAGCTTGATGGTAAAAGCAGGCACGAAAGGGAGCGGTTTGCGAAGTGTGGTATACGGTAAAGTAGTTTGAGGCCTACGGTGGCGCAGTGCTTAGAGTTATTCGGGTTCCTTAGAGATAAGTAACAACTCTACAAAAGGGTTTTCAAAAATATTCTATTTCCAATGTAAGTTAAAAGAAATTATTCAAAGTCACTGACAAAATACATTTAGAAAATATGGTTCATTACGAAATATGCATAAAATAACTTGCGAATATTTTAACTCTATTTTTTACTGTAAAATTTGTAAGTTTATGAGAAAAGCTTCACTGTAAATATTAATCTCGAACTGAGCATGTTTTTGGTAATTAACTGTTTTAAATACTGTAAATCTAATTTTAATTTAGAATGGTTAAACCGGGGTCTTAAAAGAATTTTTATAATCGTTCTCTCGGGGGCTTGGTTACTAATCTTTTGCGAGAAGCGGTGTATGTTTTGACTAATTTTTTCTTAGGTCGCGGCACTATACGTGGATATACTTTAATGAAAAGGTCTCTTACTTTTTGATACTTTGACTGTACTGTGTGGCGTAGATAGGTTTTCTTTGTGTTTCAATTATTTTGTATGGAACTGAACTGCACTGTACTGAACTTTTTACTTTAAACTGCACCGACTTCTTCTGGAATGTTGTGAATTGTAGTGAACTGACTTAACTGTTGGGAACTCTTGTGAGCTCTTGGGAACTTTACTTAAGTCTTGAGAACTGACTTTTTCTCGGCGAGTTAGCGTTTTTATAGCTTCTCTAAATTTGCGTAGGTGTAAAATGGGAATCTTGGCCATCCCATTGGAGTAAGTAAGGGAAATTTTTAAGTCAAACTCCGCCTTCAAGAGGTGGATTGAAAAGTCTCTTCTACTTGACTTAGGTGGTATGCGGTCATCGGTTACGAATTCTTTTCTAAGAATTTAATGTGAAATGTAATAAAATTTTATGTAAAAGGATTAATTTTTATGACCGTCTTCCGTTTTAAGCGTCTATTTCGAAGTTGAGTAACCTTGGTTCGAGATGATCTCATTTTTTGTGGGAAGGCATTAGAATACTTGAATTTTTTTGTGGTTTGATGTAACCAATGAAAATTTAATATATTTTGAAATAGTAGGACGCTGGGCTATCTTTAGCTGTTAGAAATATTTTGTGGGCGTGGAGAGATATGCGCGCTGATATGGTAATTGTCATTTTTTGTGGCCGCTCGTGGCAGGCGAATAACGTGATGCACATAACCTCTTGAAAAGATAAACTTGTGTTAATTTACTTTAATAATATGGATTCTTTTTTATTGATTTAGGTTTCTTATTTGAAACATTTTTATTTAGAAATACATCAGGACTTCGCAGTCCGTCACATACTTATTGGATCCAAATACCAAAAATATAGGGTTTTAAATTATTAAAATATTTTCGTGATTATACAATATAATTTAAATCTATTTTGCATTTAAAGTGATAACTCGCGTAATCTTTCATTGTTATGAATCCATTTTAACGTAAACATTACTTTCGTCTCTGGTCGAAATATCTAAACTTCGATAAACTCCACTTTAAGTTTCTTAAATACTTTGGTCGGAAAGTTTTAAACCCATTAATCATTTTAGTCATAACATCGTAAGAATCTTAGCTGTTTTGCACATTGGCGGCTTTTCAATTAAAACAACATTACACCTATAATAATTATTCAAGTTACGATATTCGAACATCTTCTGAATAAATTTAGTCTAATCACTACAGCTTTTTCATCTTATAAAGGGGGTTTCTACAAATAAGATTAAGTGAGGAATTACACTTTAGAATAGAGCTAAATATTTGACTCTATTGTCTATTGACTTATAACTGGTTTAAATTGATCCGCTATTAATTAATTGGTCGCTTGTATTGCGAAGTATTCAGATTTACTTATCAGAGTTTGCCTCTGGATACTCAAATAAATACCTGTCAATCACTTAAAGATAACTTTTTGGCGACACTTTTATTGCAGATAAAGCGCCAGTATTCGTTTTTTGTAGATCACCTTCAACTTAAATCATACCAAAGGTAACATAAAAGTGGCTTTGTCTTTGTTGGCAAGCATTAAAACTGGAAGGTGCAAACGCAACCGCATTAAAAACAATTTCTAGAATAATGTGGACAAAAATGAACATTGTTGTCGTAATATTTTGTTTAAATTTCTGTAAAATATTAATTAGTATGTAATTCACATACAGGGTGGCTGATTAGTGCGAGGAAGTCCAATATCTCCGTTGTTCTTAAAAATATCGAAATTTATTAAATCCAAAGGTTCTAGGATAAACAAAAGCGCACATTTTAAAAATATTTTTGGATATACAGGATGCTCCAAAAAAGTGGGGTTTAGCAAAGATGTATTTTTTCAAAAGGAACACCCTATATGTTATATTATTTTTGGATGCTACATAAAATTACAGTTGTTTTTCAATAAGTGCATTGTAGTTCTAAACTTAATAGTTTTAGAGTTATCGACTTTTCCAAAATGATATTTTTGAACTTTGACAGCTTCTAATTTTCTAACGGTACTTCTTAGAGCAAAACGGCTTACATGTCCCTATCTTACTTTTTAATTGTCTTCCCAAAAATATTAATTTCCGGTTAAACCGGAAGTACTATATTTCCGACTTTCAAGTTACATCCGGTTTAACCGGAAATTGATATTTTTTTGAAGACAATTAAAAAGTAAGATAGGGACATGTAAGCCGTTTTGCTCTAAGAAGTACCGTTAGAAAACTAGAAGCTGTCAAAGTTCAAAAATGTCATTTTGGAAAAGTCGATAACTCGGAAACTATTAAGTTTAGACCTATAATGCACTTATTAAAAAATTACTATAATTTTATGTAGAATCCAAAAATAATATAACATATAGGGTGTTCCATTTGAAAAAATACATTTTTGCTAAACCCCACTTTTTTGGCGCATCCTGTATATCCAAAAATATTTTTAAAATTTGCGCTCTTGTTTATCCTAGAACCTTTGCATTTAATAAATTTCGATATTTTAAAGAACAACGGAGATATTGGACTTTCTCGCACTAATCAGCCACCCTGTATATTACATAAAATAATTAAAGGTATGCATATCCCTGTATTATGTATATACAGGGTGTTTCATAAGTACAGTACGTAACTTAAGGGGTGATTCCTTATGATATTCTAAGTGAATGTTTTTATATTTTTTTTTAAATATCCTTTTCCAGATTTTATTTACATTTGGTATCATAATTTATAATGATAAGGGACTTAATAAGCCCTAACTAGATTAAATTTGTTAAATACAGTGGCGTTCCTGGGAATACATTAACGAATATTATGAACAAAAAAATGTACGCCAATGACTTCTTTTTAATTTTTATATATTTTTCGGATTTCTTGTTCCTTAAATTGTTTTCGTATCTTGCTTGGTTTTCGAGAGAAAAATAAAAACCACATTATTGCGTATACAAATAAATACCTTTGTATTTCAAAGTTACTTAAAATATGAGGTATAGGTAAGTTTTGATGTCCAATTTACTTGTTTTGTCAATTACAAGTCGAAAATGAATATCTTTAAAAACGCTGAAATGGCTCAGGTCCATTTCAATTATGGCCCGGCAAATGGAAATGCTGAAGAAGCCAAAACTGTCATGTGCCGAAACATTTAGACAACTCCATGCAAGATTGAGTGAGACTGGGAGTTTCAAATGTAGTACGGAACTTCCTGGCACACCTGCAACAGTAACCACGCAAAGTTAGAAGAGGCTATACTTCGAGAGATAGAAGATGATCCTTCAACAAGTGCCAGAAAGGTAGTAGTGCAAGTGCGTGGACTGTTTGGAGTGTTTTGTATCTTTATGAACTATACCCATACCATATTCAACGTGTGCAAGCTCTGCTTCCCCGTGATTTTCATCCAAGGATTAATTTTAGTAGGTGATTGCTGCAAACAACAATTTTTTATCAAATATTTTATTTACTGATGAGGCTTCTTTTCAAGAAAAGCCATTATGAATTTCCATAACGAACATTTTTGGGCGGGCGATAATCCTCATAAAATTAGAGAAGATCATTTTCAGCAACAATTTTCGGTGAATGTATGGGCAGGGATCATTGGTGACTATCTTATTGGACCATACTATTTACCACCTCGAATAAATGAAAACTCCTATACGCAGTTTCTATCTGAAGAACTTGACGTTCTGTTAGAAGACGTACCTCTATGAATAAGAACTAATATGTGATACATGCATGACGGCTCCCCAGCTCATTTAAGTCTAGTTGGTCGTCAATACCGCGACAATATTTTTCCTAATTGCTGGATAGAACGCGTAGGTCCCCAAAGTTGGCCAGCTCGCAGTTCCGAGCCGGAACGCCACTGGACTTAATACATTTCATCAAGTGAGGGCTAACTAAGCCCCTTATTATTAATAATGGTACCAAACTTCAATAATATATAAGCATATTTTTCTCACAAAGAAGTCGTAGGACGATTTTCTAAAAGCCTTGAATGATAGACGCCTTAAGAATTCGAATAATTGAAAGTGGCAATGCGATACGAAATAATACAGGGATTTTTGAACGTGTAAGAGAATCAATTGTGAGATGGTGGCCATTTTTAACATTTGCTTTGATTAACTCATGCATTTTTTTTTGCATCATTATTTAAAAAAAATATTTTATTTTTAATTTGAATGATTTAATTAACTTTGAAGTACATCGGTATTTTTTTGTACATGCAATAAAGTGGTTCATATTTTTTCGAAAATGAAGCAAGATACGAAAACAAATCAATGAATAAAAAAGTCAGTGGCGTACATTTTTTCGTCAATGATATTCGTTGTGGTTTCCCCCACAATGCCACTGAACCTAATGAATTTAATCTAGTTTGGACTAATTTAACCCCTTATCATTATGAATAACGGTTCCAAATTAGAATAAAGTCAGGAAAAGAATATTTAAAAAAAAATATTTAAGGAAATTTTACCAGTCATTATATTAAAAAGCGGGCAACTCCGGACACATATTCATATGAACTTTTTCTCTTAGAATATCATAATAAATCACCCCTTTAAGTTCCGTACCGTAGTACTGAATCACCCTGTATATTGTTACATATATCCCGTTCAATTTCCCCTTACTGCAAATTGTAGTGGCTCAATATAAATTATTATATTTTTAAAGCGTTAAAAATAGTATTTAGGAAATATTAAATAAACACTTATTTTGGTAATGAATGGTATGGTGGATTGCCAACCACGTCTAAAACTGCGCGGAGTTCTGTGCCATAAATTATCATCTGTGCCTTGATAATTGTTACGTCTTTTTTTATCCTGTATAATGTTGAATTAATGGAGATGGGATTCTCATAATGATATCTTCAGAGATTTTACAGGCACTGACGGAGTTTGTAATTAAGTGATTTAATCCATAATTAATAATTATATTTAAACGTACGTAGCTGTTTGTAAAATGAATACATTTATATAAAAGTCAAAAGTATACATAGTCATGCTAGGGAAGTAATTGCCAATGATGACTAACTCCTTGCAAATTTTTTTATCTCTTTAAAGTTATTTGCATGCATCAGATGCTTCTCAAAAATTGTACTAACGCAGAAGATTTAATTTGGAAATATTCTGCGTGCAGAATCATCCAGACATTGCGGATACAAGTTACCTTGAATTATCCAATTACAAAAACCCACAACACTATTCAACCATCGTTTTATATTCGTTAGAATCACCTAAATTAATATTACCATAGATGATCTAAGGAAAGGGTATGATGGGCCTTTACCAATCAAGAAGAAAAAACTCGCCAACTTATTATATTATATAAGTGACTGTATTCTATTAAAATTTGTAAATATCTGTACAAATCTTGAGAGTTAATAACTAAGACTTAAATAGAAATTTTATAACAAGACACAGTTTAATAAACAAGTTTTTTAGTTTCAGTTGCACTTTATTTTTAACAAATTTGTCGCCATATTTCCGCAAAACAACGTTGTAGCCGACGTGGTTATTATAAAAGTTGTTTTATCAAGATGTAGCAAACAAGCTTATAAATTGCTATTCTGTATACGACCAACTCAAAGACAATTAAGGCTAAAGTAATTTTATTTGTCAAAGTAATTAACAGATAATACAATTTTTTTTTATTTAAAAAAAAAATTGGAGCTTACAACATTGTTCTAGAATATTGTGAAATCGGTAACTGCACCTGGCATAGTATATTGTACAAAAAGAAAACTTTCGCATATTTAGTTTTTAAATTATTCTTAATGACTCCATTTTCAATGTGTCATTAAGAACGCATTGAAATCTATCTATGGGAAACTTTTAATTACATTAAAGCTTTAAATTTATTTATTTATTTATTATGTCTTTGTTGTAATTATAGAAAACAAAATTGCAAATGGCGAAGTTGTAGCAAAGCTTCCTCTAACCTAATCTTCTAAATTATGGTGTAAGTAGTAATCACTAACGGAACAATATATTGAATGAATCTTGTAATGAAAATTTTGGCGTTGCTCAATTGTAACGTTGGGCGCCAATTGTAATGAAAACTTTTGTTGCTTTGCTAGCTCAGGGCAGGGCGTGGTAAGTTCGATTTAAATTTTAACAGTCCCTTCCCGTATGAAATAAAAACACTTTCAACTCAACCTAACAATTAGTCTATTTACATAAGTGCAGTTTAACAAAGATTTTTACAAAGGAAAATTTAAAAATAGTTTGAATGACTTTCTTTTCAAATTAACAATTATTTTTACGAAGGAAAATTAAAATAATAGTAATAGAATATAAACAGTTTATGTCAGATCTTCGGGTGAAGCTTAGGAATCGACTCTCTACAGGTATAGGCGAGTATAGCACAACAGAATAAGAGCATAAAATGAAATTGTGCTCTAGTAGAAACTACTTCAACAGAGCCAGGTTTAATAAAAATAATCAAGGGTAATTTTATAAAAAAAAATAGTTATAAGAGCATAAAATAAGATAGTGTTCTAGTGGAAACTATTGCAACAGAATCAGGTTCAAATTAAAAATAATCAACGGTAATTTTATAAAGGAGAAATAGTAGCTATACAATTTATAGAAACACAAAATGAAATGGAGCTCTACTGCACAGGCAAGGTAGGTAATAGGTACTAGATTAGCAAGAGACAAATGAAAACTTAAAGAGATATACAGTGAAATTTCATCATAGAATCCCCGAGACAAATCTTCAGATAATAACACATCAGAAAAACTCAGTACCCAGTGATCAATCACCAAAGACATCTTAAATTAATTTTAAAAAATGAATTATTTACTGGTAAATATGTTTAGGAAACTAACCGAGTTGGAAGCAAGCCGTTAGTAGGAACAAGTTGTTTCTAGTTGAATGCCTATTCGCAATATGGTCAAAATAATATTGATTTAAAACAGACAAATTTTTTATTATGTTTTTGCCATTTTTTTTTTCGTCTTTATTTTATTTTTCTTGACGAAAGACAATCTCGTTTTGTATATTCTCATTATATATACACCCAGCCTAATTAAAATAACCGCAGGGGTTTTAATGTAACCATTGTATTCAGTGACCGGTAAACGGAAATATACACATTTTATGTCTTATGGGCAAATTTAATTAGACTAGAGTAGCTGGGGTGTGGGAATTAAGGGAACATGGCTTATTACTTCACAGCTCCCAACATAAACAACTTCTTTGGTATTTCAAACAGACCACAATGTAAACCCAAGTAGTTTAAGTTAGTTTAGTTAAATAGATATAATTTTAGTACATAATATAAAACTATAAAATTATGATTTACCTAAAAAAGTAGAAATTCATCTGGCGAAATCCTCTAAAAAAGTAAGTTTATCAGAACCCACAAAACTTAAACTCGTAGATATTTTCTCATTCATACAACAAAGAATAACTCATTTGTTATGCCCTTATGAAAAAAAGAAACGAAAGTTGCCAAGTTCGGAAAAACGGACGATTTGCATATTATAATTTATTTATTTAAATACTTGCCAGAGACAGAAATATTTACAATATAAAATATATATTCAGTTAGAATATGACGTTTACTGCAAATACAATTCACACATACTACACAAAATTAGATGCCTAACCTAAATAAAATAAGAAAAAGTGAAGAGAGGTAACAAAGCGAAGGAAAGAGAAAAAATATCCATAATGCATCAGTGATTTAAAATGCGAGACGCCATTACAAAGGTGTTAAAAAGTCAATGTTACATTTGCTATCATACGTGTTACACATTAAGTGAAATGGAAAAAATTTCAAGATACGAGGTGTAGGTAAATAAAAACAACTATTATGTCGGCTATTTAAACGAGGTAGTGGCGCAACCAGAAAATAAGTTGTGGGGGGGGGTGAAATAAAAAATAGCGCTGCAGGAAAAGAGTTCTTGGGCGCCACGCCCTTTTGCAATAATAGTGCTTGGTTTTCAAGTCAGACAAATATAGAAGACAACAGAAAATCACAAAAACAGCCAGGATCCTTTCAATTTTTGTGTAATTTTAGAGCCCCCGCGCACTAGGCAGCCAGGCTGCGGCAGCCGAAATTTTGAGCAGCCAATTTAAAAGCGGCCAGTCGTGACCGTAAAGTCGAGTGAGATGGACGTCGAGGATGCTATAATTATTTACCATTTGTCTAAGAAACGCAAAGCAAAAAGAAGATACTGGATTCATCCTCTACTTCTGGAGCGACACTCAAAGGGCTTATTTAAAATTATTTTAAGGATCTTCGAAACTACTCGGATCGTTTTTTTAACTACACAAGAATGTCAGTGCAATCATTTGATAACCTTTTGGAAAATATACGAAATTTAATCATGGGTACTGATACTCGTATGCGAGCTTGTATAACAGCAGAAGAAAAATTGGTAATTACTTTGAGGTGAGAACACAAAACAAAAATTTTATAATTATTTTAATAATATTTATTCTTACAAAATATTTTTTTTGTTAGTTCTTATATATCTTATATTATCTTATCTTATAGTCCTAGAACAGGTTAAGTATATCAGAATTCTGAGTCATATCTGACGCAGTCGTGTCAGTTGGTGATAACACCTCATCATATCCCAATATGTCCTGCCTGTCTAGAACAGGCGTGGAACTTCCACGGCGACTACATGAATATTCTTGTCCATTATTTAGCTGTATTGTGTATTCATGGCGATATTGCCCACTGCCCGAGGCTTCTGGTCCATAATTTGGCTGAGTTATGTATCCATGGCGATATTGCCCACTGCCCAAGGCTTCTGGTACATAATTTGGCCCTGTTGAATATGTACGGCTATATGGTCCAGCGCGGTAATATTCCTGGTTCACAGAATAGCCTTGGCGAAGTGGCTTAAATTCGGAGTGCTAAGTTTCCATTGGAACCATTTGTGCCTTTTTTATTACGTCAATGAACTCCATTTTTGTGGTAAGCCTACGATGTTCCGGAATTTTTCGAAAATCTTGTATCAGCGAAAGCATAAATAGTCTATCTGAATCAGATTCTTGGTTCCTTTCATGGTTCCTTTCTCGCTCTTCTCTCATTGCTAAACTGTGTTTTAATACTTCAACCAAACTTTTGTCGTTATCTCTCTTCCTCTTTTTCGTAACAGGTGAGCGAATTTCAACGCTACCGCCCTCGTCGTTACTTTCTACAACGGATGTTTCATCCATGTTAGTTTGAGTTATATTATTTACCACAGTTTCCCTAAGAAACTGTAATTGCTCAAAATATACGTAAGGGCTCTTACGCGAAGCTGCTGATCCACTTTTAGCTCCAGTTCTGCGTTTTAATTCCCTGCTAAAACTAGTTCTGTTATTCTTCCACTTTTGCTGTAGAGATTTACCTGAAAAAATAATTTCTTGTTACAGGTATCTGGCTACAGGATGTTCTATGGCAGAACTGAATCATAATTTTCGGATTGGATATACCACTGTCCGAGATATCATAATATATGAAGTATGCTTAGCGATTTGGGAGAACATGAGACAAATAGCGTTTCCAGAATTAAACGAAGAAAGATGGATTGAGATAGCAAATGGTTTTAATAAAAATGCGAATTATCCTAATTGTGTTGGTGCCATCGATGGCAAGCATATAAAAGTAATAAAACCAAAGCATTCGGGTTCACTTTACTATAATTATAAAAATTATTTTCCGATTGTTTTGCTTGCTGTATGCGATGCGGATTATAAGTTTACTTATATCGATGTTGGAGCATATGGAAAATGTAGTGACTCATCTATTTATAAGCAGTCCATTTTGCATGAAAAACTCGTGAATAAAGATTTGGGAATACCGGAGAAAAGTCCCATATCAAACAATGCAGTACTGATGCCATACGTCATTGTAGGAGACGAGGCATTTGGCTTATCTGAAAATTTAATGCGTCCTTATGGAGGAAGAAGTTTAACCAACAACAAAAGAATTTTTAACTACCGACTGTCTCGAGCTAGGCGGTTTATAGAATGCACATTTGGTATTCTGGCAAATAAGTGGAAAATTTTTCACCGCCCAATGGATGTCCGAAAAGAATTTGCAATTGCCATAATAAAAGCATGCTGTACTTTACATAATTACGTACGAGAAAGAGATGGCTATACATTTAAAGACACATTGTACGTCCCTCCAGAACTGGAAATTCCCCCAGGTCTCCCAAGCAGAGGAAGCCAATCATCAGCGTCTTATAGTGATGTATTTGCAGATTATTTTATTACTAAAGATCCGCTAGACCGGCAAAAGAGAGTTGCATTGGGATAGTAATCATCTAAGTATATCAATTTGTAAGATTTAATAAAAAATACTTACCGAGTTCTTTCTTTTCATTTTCTGCTACATTCTCCCCACTCATTATATTTGTGACTTCCTCCCATCTCCTTCTCTTTACATCTCGATCACTGTATTCTTCAGAAGATATATCCCAGATTGCTTTTCGGCTCTCGATTTCTCGTATAAATTTCTCCGTATCGAAAGTCATCGCGAATTTCTTCTTTCAAAAAACAAAACTTGTCTGACTGCTACAACAAGTGCGCGGAGACTGAAGGCAGCCACATAAATACGCTTGTCTGGCTTTGGCTGCGCGCAGCTAGCTGGCTGCCGTGCAGTCGAGCTTGTTCTCGTGGCTGCCGCAGCCAGGGATATTTGGCTGCCTAGTGCGCGACCTTCAATGAGCTATCATATGTCGAATTGGCTGCCGCAGCCAGGCTGCCTAGTGCGCGGGGGCTCTTACCTATCTTATACTCCGGTACCATTTTGTTATTAAATACAAATAACAGAAAAAAACACAAATTGAACAACAATAACTTCATAAAACACACAAAACCAAAATCGCTGTTTAAACTGACACTGACGTTCACACAAAAATAAGGGTTAGTTTTTCTGACGTTTGCCGTCGACGGCCATATTGGAAGCACTTTGTGACTCCAATATGACCGTGGCAGGCATACATAACCTGATTTGGATTGCCTCATGACATGATATGCCAAACTGATGAATAATTAAATAAGTAAATAAATAGAAATTGTTGAAATTGACATTAATTCAGACGTCTCTTCATATTTGCGAAAGCACTGACCAGAACCTCTGGAGAAATATTACCACTTTTTTGGATAATCCTTTCTTGTAACTGTTCTACATTTTCAACTGGTATTTTAAAAATATTGTTCTTCAAATAAGGAAAAATGGACTAATCCAAAACCGTCAAACAAGATGACCTGGGTGTGAATTCAATACCTGTACGAAAACTGATCAATCTGTCATCGAAAAAATTGAGTAAGTACTTATTAGTTTTGGCGTATATAATAATATGGGCTGTTACGCCATCCTATTGAAAATAATCACAATGTAATTGCTCCATAAATAGATTCAAGATATTGTCCCGCGAATGTACCGCTGTGTTGTAACTGTATCATGAAAAAAATAGGACCAACAATTCTTCTTTGGGAAACAGAAAACCAGAAAGCAATTTATTGAGTGTGTAATGTGGACTCTACCAAAAAATGGGGACTTTCACTACTCCACATGCGTGTAGTCTGAGAATTCACATAATCGGTGACGTCAAACTCGGCTTCATCACAATAAAATTTCAGGTCTAATAAATCATTTCTTTCCAATAAATTTTGAGTAAATCATTGGCAGTAACTCCTGTGTCTTTTAAAGTCGGCAGCTCGTATTTCTTGGAATACTTGGAGTTTATAAGGAAATAAATTTAAGTTTTTTTAAGAGTAGTCCCGCATGTTCCATAAAGTCTTTCCACTTCTTGAGACAGGTATCTTACACATTTTGTTAGCGTATATTGCATTGTTTCACGAACGTTGTCAACAAGTTCTTCTGTTTTTACAGATGATCTTTCAGTTCCTTGTTTACGTTGCTGATAGCGCACTAAGTAAATTCCCTAGTGGTTACATTAATTTATACTGCGTGGCCAATAGGGTTGCTCATTGGATCGTTAATTTTCAGCTACCTTTGATTAAAACAACTGTTTTACTTAAAGACTTGTGTTTTCATTCCGTAATGGAGTGTAACAAGTGTTTACGACATATATACAGGTCGATACTTAACGTTCACATTACTAACTACTTTTTTACATAATTTCCCAAACTATCACTTTTAATTACATCGTACGTCAGGTAACGCGGATTCGCTAGCTGCATAGTTTCACTTAAAAAAAAAAACAATTATTCCCAAAAGGACCTTCGTGCTGCGTGCGTACGAGCATCTTGCGTCACGAAGCCATCATGGAAACAGTCCTTCTCTCGACTGGCGCGCGATACGACCTTGCCTAATGTTCGCCTAATAGAGAACTTGCATCCCAATGTTGACGTTTTACAGGTCCCGACGCGATGCGCTTTTGACTAGCTACGTGACTGAACGCCAATCACTACGTTACGAACAAAAATAGCAGATATTGAAATCGCACGCACACAGCATTTATCAACTTTTCCTCTTGATGAATTTTAGGTCAACAAAAACACGTTGAATTAAAAATTGCGTATTTCATGAAAAAGCAGAGATCAACAAATGAATCAAAAAAGAAAATGTAAAGGAAACATGAGACCTTCATTCAGCTATAATTGCGGTAACTTGCAATGGCTAGTAAATCCCACAGGGTGTTTTGAATTTCCATAAAAAAACTACAACATTTTTATAACACCCGGTATAATACCAAATTTCCTAATCATTAACAGACCCGTAGGGATCTCCTTGCTCAAACACAGGTACTGACGATACCGCAATAACCGCTAGCTCTAAAGAGCAAAGAGAGACAATATCGGCACAATAACTACCTACAGACAAAAACTCCAGAATAAATTGGAGCAATAGTGTCAAATAATTGGACCATGTTGGCTACTCGACTGACTAACAACTATACCTAAACTATTGTGCTAATTAACTTGAAGTTTACCGAGTATGTCAATAAGTATATAAAAAAAGCATTTGCCAATTTAAAACCTATATACTACCAAAGGCACCTTCTAAATCCTGATCTTAGAAAAACGATGAGCCTGGTCTTATCTCAATTCACTTTTTGGGATACATTGTCTCTTGGAGAATGATACCAGACGTATTCAGATAATTCAGAACTGCTGTATACATATGATAGGTGGAATAAGAAAGTATGATAGAGAGGCGAGTGCTACAATAAGAGAAATAGGACGGCTTAATATAAGAGAGAAAAAAATGTTTCACAACCTAATAATTTTTAATAAAATAGTCGTTAAAAAATCACCGGATAATATTTAGATATGACTCTCATGCCTTGGACCTTCGACATAAATGTACGATCACTCCTTCGTTGCACAAAACCACTCTGTTTGGGAGATCATTCAGTTCATAGGTCTCGAAATAATCTATAACAAAGTGCCTGTTGCCAAAGTTTAAAATCTGCCCCAACTATTTTATTTGAAAGTGCAATTCGTCCTTTTATCAGACAATGTTCCGATACACAATAAACAGTCTACATGTATGTTGCTGCCCATCAGTGCCCTCCACCTTGCCAGCTATAGTTAACTTATAGTTACTTATATTATTTCAATTACGTTTTATTACACATTAATAATTGTACATTTATTGTAAGTTTATATCTTATAGATTCATTCAACTTATTGTTCCCTTAGTGATAACTACTTATGTCATATTTATGGAATAAAACTCAAAGTCTGCTCCACTAATTTAATAAAATAACTTCATATTATATACCCATATATGTTTCGAAGGCATAAACCTTCATCTTCAGTGGGTAATTATTAAGATGTAATAAAATATGAAGAGACCAATGACATTGTTACATTGTAAACTGAAAGGGGAAGGAAAATGCAATTAGATAATGCGAAAGCAACACAGGTATCATCAAAAAAAATTTTTAATATATGGAAAAAGATATTTTGTGAAATTTCGCGATTAATATAAACCGCAATTACAGTGAGATAAAAGCTAGTGACTTACCTAATGTTGCAGAAATTTTTTTTTATTTATTATAAGAAAACATATTGATGTAAAATAATTAACTAATGCATTATGACAATAAAAGGTTATTTAAAAATTATATTATTTAGATTAGTTTTATTGTTTATTTAATTTTAAACTTTATTTATAAAACCCAAAAATGGCTGGGAGAATAAAATCAAAAAAGGGTACGATCACCATGGCGAAGTCGTACCAAATGGTTGGTAAAAATTTTTATATAGCCAAAGTGAGAATGGATTATTCTATTTTATTTTTTATATTTATTCAAAAAACGGTAAAATTCGTCGCAATGCGACAATGTCAGAGTTAGCTCTATTTAGACGAATGGAGTAACAACTAAATAAAGAAGGAAGATAGACACTATGCGTTAGACAAGGTGTGAACTAATATAAAATCTAAAAAACTTAAAAAATATAGACCTCTGTTAAAGTATTATAATAAGATCATAATGGATGAGCAAGACGAAGTTTGAACGCCAGTCACAAGAGAGAGTGAAATGTTTATTTTGTAGAAAACTATGTATAAATGTAAAACATGTCAGGAAACTAGGATGTATAAATACACGGTACCATAAACGGATAAAAGATGGTGCGGTATGACAGGGTAGTTATGAAGACCGTAATGACAAAGGATAGCATTGATTTTATGGTTTAAAAAATAAGGTTATATTTTAACTGTTCAAGAATTTAAAAGCATTAAAAAAACTTAAGCAAGTAAAGTTAATCTGATCATTAATACAGTGCAAAGAGGGATTGTTGAGAGCCTTCTGGATTTCAAGGATCTCCAGGAGATTCATTGTAGTCCCCTTCTCACAAACATGGAGCACCTTAGTACTGTTAGGAAGATCAAAAGAATGGTTAGAATTGATAACATGATTGGCAAAAGTGGATCTAGAGTTTATATCAATATGGTTTTTGTTTTTTTCAATGATTTTGAGATGTTCATTGACTCTGGTTATGATCTTCCTACCACTCTGGCCTATGTAACACACATTGCAACCTGCATGAGAACAGGATATGGAATATATGCCTGACCTGTCCAAAGTGGATATCCTGTCCTTTGATTGTACTACAAAACTGCGTAAGTTCGATTGGGGTTTAAAACTTATGTTGATATTATGTGATCTAAAGATATCTTTTATTTTATAGGATATGTTATTAAAGAACGGTAGTGAAAAATATCTCAATTGTTGTTTCTGGATTGGTAAACAAAGTTTCCTGTTGAGAGATCGGGACAAATGTTTATAATAAAGTTTATTTATGAAAAATGTTGGATAATGATTATTATATGCTATTTGTTTGATCCAATTAAGTTCGGTGATGAAGTTTTCATGGGAAAGAGGGATATTGAATAATCTATGAAAAAAACTATTGAAGGCAGCTGTTTTATGGCTGTGTGGGTGATTTGAATGAAATGGAATGACCAGGTCAGTACTAGTCGGTTTGTGGTAAATACCAAATTGTAATTTGTTATTCTCTTTCTGTATAAGTAGGTCTAAGAAGGGAATGGAATCAATAGACTCAATTTCCATGGTAAATTCTATACAAGGATGCAATGTGTTGAGATAGTTGAAAAAGGCTTGTAATTCTAGGGAGGACCCTGTGAATATAACAAAAGTATCATCAACATATCTGGAGAAGTGGATGACCTTATTAAAAAGAGGATGTGTTTCAATTTGTGATTCTAAGCTTGCCAAAAATATCTCTGCTTAAAGAGGACTAAGAGGTGAACCCATGCCTAAACCTGTTGGTTGGGAGAAAAAACTATAATTGAATTGGAATTATGTCATAGTTTAGAATATTAGGTTAAGTGAGGAAGCTTTGCTTCAACTTCGCCTTTTCCAATTTTTTTTTTCTTTAATTACAATAAAGACATAATAAATATATGAATAAATAAATTACCTATGTCACCTTTTCAATATTTTCTTTTCTTTTTTGTGATTCAGTCGTTAAAGAAGAGATACTTAACGCCAAACAGTTCCAATTGAACTTCATTGTTTACCATATACCAACTGCAAATGTAGGTAACCGCAATGACTTCACCATATTGATATTATTTGCAGGCTTTCCTAAATATGCAGGTTTAGTTACTGATCAATATTGTTTGATACATTAGATAATGCGAGAATAACAATGTTAACTCAAACAAATTTCAAGGGATAATCTGTTTGACCAACAGTTGCTGAATGCTGAATTGCATATGATAATGACTCGTATAAGTTGGATAAGTAATCCAATATTAGACTTTATAGAACGTAATTCTTCGATACCTCATACACTATTAAAACTTTGAATATAAAAATCAAGAGACTGTTAATGGTGTATATTTTTAAAACATTTTTAAATATGCAGGTTGTTTCACAAAAGAAGGACAAATTAAACTTAAATATACTTAAATGGGGCACCCTTAATTTTTTACCAGAAGTAAATGCTCCTCTTTATTGTTTCTGTAATTCCAAACTTTTGTTTCAATCTGTTGCGGTGTTGCCAAGATATTAATTATTTTCTTAATTTTTTTGCTTTTGTACGGTTGCAAGACATATGCTACAGTAGCATTAAATAATTTGTTTGAAGCGTCGTTAATTTTGATTAATGCAAGTTTGAGCTTGTTTAATAAAACTGTCTCTTACATTGCCAAAAATAAACTCTAAGGTGTTATACAGGGTGTTTCAGAAGTACGGTACGTAATTTAAGGTTCTAGTTAGGGCTAATTAAGCCACTCATCATTATGAATAACGTTACTATATTTCAGTAAAATCGGATAAAAAATATTCAAAAAAACTACAAAAAACAATTTTTTTAAAAAAAATTTAACACTTTGTATATCAAAAACAAGGCAATTCCGGACACACGTTCATATAATCTTTTTCTCTTAGAATATCCTAGGGAATGACTTCCTTAAGTGACGTACCGTACTTCTGAAACACCCTGTATACAGGGTGATTCAAAAGTACTTTGACAAACTTGGCGAGGTAATAGCCGACAATATTTTAAGATGAAAACTTCTTATAAACAGTGGTCCTTGGCGATTTCGTTATGGAGATACAGGGTGTTGAAATGTTAAAAGAAATAGTAATAATTTTTAAATAACTCCTTAACGAGTTATTTTTTTTTATGAAATTTAGTGAATTAAATAGGCATCTAAGGGCACTTATTTTTAAAGCACAACACGTTCGTAAATTTAACCAGTGTAGTCGGTACAAAATGTTGCTATAATATTTTTTGTGAAAACTATACTACACCACTGACTTATTTTATTTTAACTTTCTTCTTATGAACCCCCCCCCCCCCCCCCATCATTTACAACAAAGAAGATCACGTGTATTTTTTTGATACGAGGGACGGCTTAAGGGTAAATGATTATTTTATTTGACTATACACAAATATTAAAAAATGTGTTGTTAATTCAAAGATTTATTAAGGTATACCATTTAATTTAATTAAATAAATAAGTGCGTTACAGAAATTAAATGATTTTTAAATAAATTGTTCGAAATGTCCACCTTCAGCCAAGATGCAGGCATCTAATCTCCTTTGCATGGGATCTCGTACGCCCGCTAAGATATCTGGTCCGTTTTTTATTACTTCAAAACCATCGATTATTCGGTTTCTTAGCACTTCTGGATTTTCGACTGGCGTTTTGTAAACGATTGACTTCAAATGTCCCCACAAATAAAAATCAAGGGGATTTAAATCTGGGGACCTTGGTGGCCACGGTTGATTTCCTTCCTCAACTCCCCTACCGATCCATCGATTTGGATATATTTGATTTAGATGAGCCCTGTCCACTATGCTGAAATGAGCGGGAGCTCCGTCATGCATAAACCATATACGTCTTCGAGATTCTAACGGTACATCATCCAAAAAGGGAGGAAGTTCATTTTCCAAAAAGTGTCGGTACGTATCGCCATTAAGCCGAAGTGGAAGAAAAAAAGGTCCTATCAAGTAATCGCCAACTATTCCTCCCCACACGTTTAATGAAAATTGGTACTGAGAATTTCGTTCACTAACTGCGTGGGGAAAAATTTGCCTCGTCCGTAAATAGTACATAATTTAAAAATTGGGGATTTTCATCAAATTTTTCCAAAAACCACTGACACAAATTAATGCGCTGAGGAAAGTCTCTGGGCAAAAGAGCTTGAACCCATTGAATGTGGTACGGATACAATTGCTGATCGTGCAGAATTCTCCAAACTGTGGCTTGGGTGGAATTGAGAGCATCAGCAATTATTCGGGTGCTCGTATCTGGATTTTCCACTTCAGCGTTTAAAACAGCTTCTTCTAATTCTGGGGTTCGGGCTGTTCGTGGCCTTCCAGGAATGTCACGTGGCCTTGTAAAACTCCCTATTTCAGCTAAACGGCGGTGAAGATTTGTAAATGTTGCAGCAGCAGGCAGTACTCGGTTAGGATATCGCTCCTGATAAATTCGTCTCGCTTCTCGTACATTTCCATCGGCAAGGCCATATACAAAATGCATGTCGGCTAAATGCGCATTATTTCTTAAATAATCCATAGCAGGTACCTTTTAAACAATACTAATAATATCCAACCAAAAAAAAACAAACTGAAGAAATAAACCACATTAGCAACTAACTGTCAAATATGTTTTAATTTATCGACAAATGCATTTCCAAAGCCGCCTTGTAAAAATATAAAATATTAAAAAAGCATTTCCAAAGCCGTCTTGTTAAAATACAAAATATTAAAAAATAACATACTAATAAATAAATAAACTAGTGAATATTGGGGAGTGCAGCAAATGAACCTGCACTCCCCAATATTCACTACTTTATTTCTTAACTAGTCAGCAACGACTACCCTCTCGACTAATAAATAAATATGTATGCCAATGAGAACGTATTATACTTAGAAAATAGGCATCTTTAGATGCCTTCCTTAGGCATATTCTTATTTGTTTATCATTAAGTATGTATGTATTCGTTAAAATACTTTAATAAATATTTGAGGGTATTTGTGAATTTAAAACACATTTTTCAATATTTGTGTAAAGTCAAATAAAATAATCATTTACCCTTATCAAAAAAACACACGTAATCTTTTTTGTTGTAAATGAAGGGGGGGTTCATAAAAAGAAAGTTAAAATAAAATAAGTCAGTGGTGTAGCATAGTTTTCACAAAAAATATGATAGCAACATTTTGTACCGACGCCACTGGTTAAATTTACGAACATGTTGAACTTTGAAAATAAATGTCCTTAGATGCTTATTTAACTCACTAAATTTTATAAAAAAAAATGACTCGTTAAGGAGTTATCTAAAAATTATTACTATTTCTTCTAACATTTCAACACCCTGTATCTCCTTAACGAAGTCGCCAAGGACCACTGTTTATAAGAACTTTTCATCTTAAAATATTCTCGGCTATTACCTCCCCAAGTTTGTCAAAGTACTTTTTGAATCACCCTGTATACCTCTCTAATTCGTTCTCTCATATCATCGCGAGTGGTGGCTGGTAAGCGACATTCTTTTGACTTTACATTACCCCATAAGAAATAGTCCATGCTGGTAATTTTAGTATTAGAAAGGAAAGCCTATTCTTGTTAACGTGTGCGAAATAATGATTAAATTAATAACGTTAGTTTCTGGAATTTTCGTAATTATGTGGGGATAATATTTTTATATAAATTAGGAAAGGGCTGAGTGCACCATCAAAGATTAAGAAAGAATTTCTTTAATTTTGTACTTAGTGCAAGTTTATTGAATAAATCCGTAGAGCGGTTTCGGCAGTTACGCCATCATCAGTACTACTTTGTCAAAATATAACAAACCACAAAACACAACATCTCCATTTTACTAAAGGGAACTAACCTCATCAAGGTTAGTTCCCTTTAGTAAAATGGACGTTTTTAAAAGTGTTAAAATCATCATGTAATTTACATCGGCCTTTAGGCCCCAAAAATTTTTAATGTGTTAAGTTTTATACATATACTTGTATGTTGTGTTTTGTGGTTTGTTATATTTTGACAAAGTAGTACTGATGATGGCGTAACTGCCGAAACCGCTCTACGGATTTATTCAATAAACTTGCACTAAGTACAAAATTAAAGAAATTCTTTCTTAATATTTTTATAGGCAGCTTATTCGGGGTTTAAAAGGGTATTTTATTTTAAGACATTTTAACGTATGGGTGGCGCATGCGCAGTTACTGTAACGCGATTTCTCGAGTATAACTCACTAAGTTCAAGTAGTAAATTACTTTGCGAGTCTTTTTTTTGGAATAATCTGTAATGCAAGGCAATAATAAGGATGTTGCTCAAATCTTAATCATGCGCGTGCGCCCTGACCACTTTTCTACTGTTTTGTTATTTTGACTCAATGAGTTTCCTGCTTGACTTAGATGAGGCGCTTTCAATTTTTTCTTGCCATTCTGAGCATGCACAGTTCCCTCACGTCGATACTTTAAATTAATGCCTGCAGGGTGGTTATTGGAGACCCAGTGATGTGCGTAGACCATTTTTGACGCCTGCGCGTGGTGCACACGTAGTGACAACTATTGTCAAATTTTGATATTTCGTAATTATCTTGCTGGTTGCACAGTGCTGGTTCATTTACTGAATTATTTGGGCCTTCAGCCACTCATTAAATTTAAATTTTATTTTAAATATTGTCGTTAGGCTAACGCACCTGTTTTGTTTGCTTAGGGCTTTTACTTATGGTGCATTTAGTCCACCAGTCTTTTTTACCTAGAGGCGCTACCCTTTGTACCTAAGGCCTACCACCAAATAGCCTTATCCTAGGGTGCCCCCAGGGTCGACCAAAAGTCAGAGAACCAGCAAGAGCGTTAAGTGTATATTACTTGCAAGGTTTTATTGTTTCCTTCTTTTATCTTGTTTGGTTATAGGTAGCAAAAAATTTTTTTTTTTAATTATTTTTTCTTGCGGGTCAAACCCAATCATTTTTTTTATTTCTTCAACAAACATTAAAGCTCTTGGTTTAGTTAAGATTTTGTATATTTTGATTGAGAAAAGAAAAAGAACGCAGGTAAATATATTCATGAAACTTTTATTAGATATTTAATCATTATTTTTAGAGTTCAAAAGGTAAAATATAGGTTTTTGTAGGATTCTTTGAAGTATATGCGATTTTCGGTAAAATTAGGTAGGTAAGTACCTAATTATATCAACAGCAGCAGAAGAAATTATAATTTTTAAGAAATGGACTACCTAATTATTGTTTCCGCACGATATTAACGTTAGTAAATTCAAAGAAAAAAAGACAAAGAAACATCCCGTCCGGGTACATAGCTGTGGAACGATAAATAATCGTTGATCAGGTTTTTACACCTGTTGCAAATAATCTAAAATAATCTGTTTTGCCTCGGTATCGTCTCAAAATTATCACACACATTCGAATAATGGCATAAGCATATTTATTTAATAAATGTACGCAGTGTGTTTTTAAAATTTTTAGTTTGATTTGAGACGTCCCACAACACCCCTTACCTTTTTGTTTAATTTTTTTTATTCGTTGCTAAGTTCAGTTGAGAGTGAGGTCGCAGCTTCATCTTGGAGGTTTCCGTTTTGGCCCGGCTGCAAGACGGTGGCGCCCTTCTTTTGGGCATATTAGGGTAAGGTTGTCGTACCGTTTTTTTGTTTCAATTGTTTTTTTGAAAAAATCCTTTAATAAAATAAGTGTTTTTAAGTTTGAGACAATGGAGTAGTGTTTTGGGCACTAAGTGGCCACCTTTAAATAATTATTTTTTATTAACTTTTAAGAATAATAAAAGAAGAAAAAAAAAGAAAGAAAAAAAGAGGTTGCAAGTGGTACGATTTCAGAAACTGGTTTCCTGAATCGTACTACTGGGTCCCAAAATCGTACCTTAGTGATGTTTTAGACTTATTTGTATTGGTGCCCACATAAAAAATAAAAAAATTGTTATGTTATTTACATTTTATATATTTGCAGTTTGCAAGTAAAAGACAACTTTAGGAACTTTTAGAAAATAAGTAAAACTAAACTAACCAGAACAGCACAGATCGCAGATGTAAACACCTTTAAGGCGTGACAAGTCTGCGCACATTTCATGTGCCCATTGCTTACACTTAGTGCACTTGATCATGTCTTCTACAACACTTTCCCGGCATAAAGAACAAAACCACTCTTCGGGATTAGTTTCGATTATTATTTTAGCTGCCTTCGGTTTTACTTTCGGTGTGAGTGTTTTAAAAACATCCCTGGTAGCCATTTCCTTTGTCTTTTTCTTTTCTTCCTTCTTCGCTTTTAGAGCATATTTCTCTTCTAACTCATTTTTATAAGGGCTTTCTGTTTATACTGCGACTTTCTGTGCTCCTCTGCTTACTCGCTCACCATACTTCTTAGTTGCTTTTGGTAAGGGACTAATTTTCTGAATTGAAACATTTAAAATGGTTTTGGGTTTTTTGTTTAGGCGTAATTTTTCTTCTGGAGTTAATCCGCTTGTTGAGGGTATCGCTTCTTCCTGGATCATGGTAGGTTGATTATAGGGAGCCTGAATCGTACCAGTACGATTTGGAACACCATAAAGTGGTACGATTTTGGAGACCAACTGGGAGAATAAATAATTAAAATTCTAACCTAACAACCTAATTCTGGGTACAATTTCGGCTTAACAAGATAAATCCGTTCTTCTTAAGATACGCAACTAAATAGAATAATCTGTATAAATGTTACTCACCCATGAAATACACTCTTACAAAAAATCTTAAAAAAGTAGACCAAATCAGTCACAAATTTTATATCTGCGTTTGCCGCTCAGTGACATCCAGCACGTACGCCATTAGTATTTCATTTTGGTCATATCAGGCTTTAGTTAAAACTGCCCCCATTAGATGTCGCGAAAGGTGGCGTTTTTTCAAGAAAATGCTGGTAGTACGAGTTAGGAAACGGTACGATTTATGCAACCTTACCCTATGTTATTGTGGCTAAAAGAGAGTTCCCATGACTTTTTCGCAACGTATGAACCATATTTATTAATTCTTCTTGCATGTAATTTATTCTAAGTATAAATATAAGCACAAAACAGATTAATAACAAAATCTCGAAAATAAAGTAAACGACAATTTTGTAATGGTATTCAATTTCCATATCTAAGTCTTAAACATACAGAATTAATTGAAATTTTTAGAAGATGGAAATCACATAAATTTAATGACTACTGAGAAGTATTATTGGATCGACAAAATATTAGAAATTTTGTTATAAAGCGTAAATATGTACAAAAAAATACAGGGTATTGCAATAATCCAGACGATCTAACTTAACAAAAATAACGAAATGGCAACGCCACATATAATAATAAAAATATTTTATAGTTACAAGATGACTTAAAATATATCTCGTAAACTCTTAAAAATAGTACTCATATATTTCAGATGCAAGTATCTGCAAAAAGTAGTACTTAATTAAATTTAAATCAATAAAGAAATTGTAGCATATTTATTTAGATCGTGCAATAGCAAGAAAATTAGGATATTAATCAAAATATCTTGGCAACACCGTAACAGATTCAACCAAAAATTTGGAATTCTATACAGAATAAAGAGGGGCACTTATTTCGAGCAAAACTGTAGGGTGTCCCGTTTAAAAGCATCTAACTATAAGTTGTCCCGCTTTTGTGAAACATCCTGTATATTCAAAAATATTTTTATAATATTTACCTATAATAGTCCCTTCATTTTTATATTCAAAGTTTTTCCTTATCTGTAATAGTATATGAGATATCGAAGAATTACACATTATATGGACACCCTGTATAAAAGTTACTAAAATGCTTTTAATTGGTGGAAAAAATTAGATTGGCTGTACTTACTAAATTTCCAACATATGGTCGATGCCGTAACATCTGCCATTAAACTGCATCTAAGCTAATGTGGTATAGGAGTCATTAATAAATTGGACCTGTTCCATAGGGAAAATTTAATTAGGGCTATTAATCAAGTTACGAATAGTAACTTTCCTAATAGTGATAACTATTGAAGATAAGCAATTAATGCTTACTATATATATGTTGGTTGTAATTTAGACCAAAATATATACATCTAATGCCCGTATTCTCCGTTATGTAGAAAAGCTGGCTTAACTAAAGTTGACTTAATTTCTTAAACTCACTTAACTAATTTAAGGTAAGCACCGAAACAATTATTGTCGGGTTTAATTAAGCCTCCTTAAGATTTGGCAACGTCGCATTTTTCTCTTCTTTTTTGCTCAGAGACTGAGGCCGTCAAGTGGTAGAGTACAGAGGAAGAAGTTTGTAACATTGTAACCTTATTCTTCGTTTCAGGTGCTTTGTGTAATATAATTGCTGTACCTATGCATTACTTGTATATGTATATTACCTGATACCTTATTTACGTGTTATATATTGTAACCTGTTTGTAATATATTTATTAGTTTATAAGTCACTGTCATGTCAGTATAGTTTTAGCCAAGTTCTGCTAATTAAAGCCTACAAAAGCAAAGGTCTATTATTACAGTTTGTGCTGTGTTTGAAAATAATTGTTAAAAGTTTTGGATTTTACTGTTTGTTTTTTTAATTTTATAAATGTGCAGATGCAAATCTTAAGCCCGATATTAAGCCTCCAATATTGTGGGCTTAAAGTTAAGTAAGCTTACGGTTCTTAAGGTTAACGGTGCTTAAGAAAACGGCATCTTAAAGCGGCTTTCTTTTTAAGCCAGCTTAAAACATTACGGAGAATCATTAGAGAACTAAAAACATGTTAGAATGTAATTTCTTATTTTAGTATTTCATTAGGTCCGATTGGTTTAGAAATACCTAGACTTATAACGTTCTTATTAAAGATTTAAACTAAAATTAGATTTTTACACCGAAGGTAAAGTAGGGACAGAAGATACATTTTCAAAAAAAATACATAAAGTAACTTAACTGTTAAATATTAAACGAAAATAGCAAACAAGAAAATCTCTGTATTTTGCTATCTATCCCACGTTGTATTGGGAAGACGACGCATCAGTGGTGGGATTCATTACTTTTACAGTTGTTGGAAAACTTCGTTCTTGAAAATGGCTAGCGTTTCTGAATTTGTTGCTGAGAAACGGATTAGTAGAACTGCGCTTTTTAAAAATGAGAAAATTATTATTTTCAATGTGTTCGACGCTCTTCGTTACAAAAATTCAACATTCGGGGTTTCAAAAATAGTTAAAATGTGTTAAAATATGACTGAAGTCGGACAGTCAATAATATACCGACTTGTGCACGAGAATAAACGCGGTCCCATCAGGTCACCAAAGAGAAGTACAGGAAGAAAAAAAACTGTAATAAATGAAGATGGAAACACTGCCATCAAAAGAATCATATACTCGTTTTACTTAAAAAAAAAGAAATACCTAACTTGGACAAAACAATGTCTAAAATGAAAAAGGATGATTTCATTCCAACCATGAGTAAGAAGAAACTATGGAACACTTTGAAGGAAATAAATTTTTGTTATGACAAAAATTCAAAGACAGTGGATTGTAAAAAATGGAGTAAGTGCGTCGAATATGTGATTGAAATAGAAGAAGGAATGTGGAAGGCTAATAACGTGACAGAAAACACTTATTTCTCTGGACCCCAACGACGATAGTTCATGGGACTACTCGGAACTTAATGACTAAAACTTAAAAATTAAGTTGTTGTATTATATGGTAAATTTTTTTATATAAATATTAATATTTATTCCAAGTTATATATTTTCATATTATTCTTACTTCTATATAAGTTTTTATCTACTTAATATTAGAATAATTAATATCTAAATTATCTGCCTATCTTTATAATTCTGATCAAGTATAATTATTATTATACTTATTATTCTAATGAACTACCTGCAGTAACGCCATTGTCACATTACTTTCATTCACCAAACTGGTCTTTCTATTGTATGCAAGTTATTTATGGTGACCCTAATTTAGGGCCAATTAAGCAAGAAAGTATAACTAACAAAAATTGCTGTACTATGTATTGTAATAAAGACAAATGACAAAATAATTTTATTTACTTACTGGTTTTCCTTACACCGCACACTTCATCAAATTTCCGATACTGGCCATTGTGCCCATTTACGGTAAAAGTCGCTTCGTCAGAAAAAAGAACCTAACTTAGCTCTCAATTCTCCTTTAAAAAATACAAATAAAAGTAGGAATAAAATTTTTCCATTCACTACACTAAAATCGAGTACCTGAGTCATTTTTTCTTGTGGTACTCAATGAGCCCTTTCATTTAATGTATAACAAAGGTAATGGTAAGATTCGAAATCTTAAAGTAATGGTGTGGAGTGCCTAGGGGGTTACTCACACCTTGACTAATGGTGGATCTAGTTCCCCCTACCTACACCATTTATCCCACACCGCACTTTTAAAACTTTTATACTTTTCGAGATATTCGCATTGAAACTTGTATATTAAATAATATCGGTCTTACTATCTATACTGTATAGGGTTTTATAGATTTCATCTTTTATGAACGGCAATACTTAGAATTATGCAAATTTTCCGGCCTTTGCTGCCTCTAGTTTCTATTTCTATTCCCGAAGGGACTTAGAGAAGGGTTACGCTGCAGCTTTGGCTTTTAGATTGATTTTTCATCTCCGAAGGGGTTAGACTTAAATTAACAACATGCCTACCTTTAGCTTCATGACTGTATCGAGCGAAATTTAGGAAAACTTGCTACTTTTTTACTTTAGTAATCCGACATAGAGTCCCTAAATATAAAAATAAAATTATTGTTTATCAATAGGGACCGGATATAATGCAAATGCATATTTCATGCATATTTTGCATATATGTTGAAAGTGGGCTATTGGTAGCATATTTAGGATATTTTGGCATAATTTGCATAATTTCCTATTTTAAAAGGTTCAGGTACTAAATTGATCAAAGTCAGCTAAAAAAAAATATTTTCGTTTATTTGCGGATTTTCTTAGGTACCTGCGGAAGGATCGTAATTATTTAAGATCGGTTTTAGAGTATTACCTAACCATTATTCCGATAATAAAATAACACTATTTAAGTACATAATCTGTAGTTTGTATATTTTTTTACAATAAAATTGGAGGGATGCTTTAATGCCTGGCGATATCATACCGGGTGATGCATTGCTTTAGGTGGCTGATGAAATAATGATAATTTTTTGTAGAGGCCGATAAAATAAACCCCTTTGCCAATCCTAACTTACCCAATTAAATGTGATGGCAAAATTACGAAATTTTCATAGTTAAGGTAATATACAAACCCCAGGAAACAATTTCTATGACGCTATTGTCAAAAATTGACGTAAAGCTAGACATAACGAATAAAGATTATTTCACAATAAAAACACATTTTCGTTTCAGTAATTCGGCAATCACACATCCAAAATAACCATTATGTTTTTCTTACTAAGCCTTTAATTTAACATAACATGCCTAAGACTACAGATTTTCACAAAAACATTAATTAATTAAATGTTCAAACAACCCTCCATTAACAGCTAAACAATATCCTAACCGATCATAAATTCATTTCTAACATTACTTATAGCGAATTCCATTGGTAAAAGAAGTGCGGCACCGGTATGTCAGTAAAACTGCACCAGTGCACAAAAAGTGTTGCACTATTTGAGTACCAATAGTTTTCAGATTAGACCTTGAGTGCATTTTTCCAACAAAGTTGATGATAATACTCCTCAATCCTCAATGATTTTACTTAGCACTGGACAAAATTTGAGACAAATAGAATTTTAAAGATCGAAAAAATCAAAACACTGTATTCACTGTGTTTCACCTAGTTTCGGTGCAGCACGGTCTCCAAGCGCACGTGCGGAACTGATTGCACTCGGTGCAACACTTATTGCACCGGTTTCCCAATGGTTTACAAATACTTGCACTGAAATGTCCAATGGTTTTCAAATTTTGCACTCGTTCCGCACTTTTTTTTACCAATGGAATTCGCTGTGAGTTGATATTGACAAATTCTGTCACATTCTAACAAAATACAGTTTTTTAGCTGGTCTGGATTTTCAAATTTTACATCTTTATAAATAAAATTTTTTAAGTGACCCCACAGAAAGAGGTCGTTTGGCGAAAGGCCACGAAAGCTGGCTGATCAAAGAATTAGATGCCGGGGGTCAATAATATTTCCGTTAAAAATATTTTGCAAGTATTCCCTAACCATGAGAGAATTACAGGACAACCATCCGTTTTATACCAGATCTCCTAATTTTCGCGTACAACTTCTTCTAGTGCGGGTTCAATTCGATTTTGTAGTAAGTCTAAATACACTGACCGGCACGAAAAACTGGCACCTTTAAATTTTACCGAATTGTAAAGCTCTATAACTTTTTTGTTTTTTAACCGATTTTATTAATTTATTAGGAATATTATAGGTCATTTTCTTGACTTTAAACTGTTTGTTTCAAATTAAATGTAAAATTTTTCCTAAGTCATATTATACGAGGGAAACCAATATGTTGTTTTTTAGGCCTAATTTTGAATCATCCTGTGAAGTTTTTAGACATGTCAGGAATTTTAAAAAGCTAGTAGGTGTTAAGGCGTGTCTCTTCTTAATATTTTGTTTTTTGATTTGTCTTGATAGCTTTATTTTTGTCGAAGCTATGGGTTTTTAAAAAATGCACTTACAATTCACAGATATTTGAATCCCAAGCAAGCCTCCGAGCTCCGGTAATATAAATCAACACATCCAGATTTAAATCCTATCAAGCATGTTTGGGATATGCTTGGCAGAAGAATTCGAAATGTAGTACCGGCCTCCAGAACCTTGGATGAACTGCGAAGGGCACTCTCCGAGCAATAGGCAGCTATACCTCAAGGAGATATAAATCGCTTGGTGCAAAGCATGCCACGACGAATAAACGCTGTGATCCAAGCTCGTGGGGGTAATACTCGATATTATTATTGTTTTTGGGCATATTCTTTATATATTATTTGCCAATGTGATTAATACTTTTATTTTGGGAAATTAAAAATATTAATTAAAAATGTTAGTATATTCTTTAAAAACCCACAACTTCGACAAAAATAAAGCTATCAAAACGAATCAAAAAACAAAATGTTAAAAATAGATACACCTTAATACCTACTTTCCTGGCCTGTCTGACAACTTCACAGGATGCTTCAAATTTAGGCCTAAAAAAAACATATTGGTTTCCGTCGTATAATATGACTTAGGGAAAATTTTACATTTAACTTGAAACCAATAGTTTATTGTCAAGATAATGACCTATCATATTCCTAAAAAATCAATAAAATCGTTTAAAAAACAAAAAAGTTATAGAGCTTTACAATTAGGTAAAATTTAAAGATGTCCGTTTTTCGTGCCGGTCAGTGTAGGTTACTGCTGTAAGGTTGCCTTCCATAAAAAATGGTTCAATAATGTGATGTCCTACAATTCCCGCAGAAATATTTATTTTTTGCGGATATTGCGTCCGAGTATGAATAAGACGATGTTCATTCTCTTAGCTCCAATACCGGCAATTTTAAACATTTGGTGCGTTGTTAAGGGTAAATGTACATTCATCGGTGTAACAAGTATTTCTCAAAAAATCCCTATTAGTATTTGCTCTTTCCATTACCTCAAAACAGAATACCATTCTCCGTTCTTCATCACCTTGTCGTAGCTCTTGATAATTTTCATGCATATAGGGAAAATATTTATGTTATTTATAGTGCCCAACAATGTGGTTTGATGTTTTTCTACGGCTTGCGCAAGAATCCTTGTGCTTATATTTCTATTTTCCTCCACGTGCAGTAAAATATCAAGATCTTTATTATCGATTTCTTCAGCTCTATTGACATTCTGAGTTGAGTATTTACAGTTATTTATTACAATGCCTTTGGGCTAAAGCTTACTAATGATAAATTTAATTAATGAAATGGAAGGGATAGGCTTATCAGGGAATTGAACTAAAAATATTTCAGACACTGCTCTTAAACTGTTTCCTGTATAATACCACTTAATCATAGTTACTTTCTCCTTAATGGAATAGGTAGCTGTTTAGCTATAATTAAAGCGGCTTCAATAAAAATGTTCTCACTGACGCTACTTTTCGTTTTTTCAATGCCAAATAATAATTTGCTGGTGTTTGCTGTATTATCTCAACTATGAAAACTTCGTACGTTTGCCATCACACTTAATTAAATAAGTTAGGATTGGCTAAAGAAATTCATTCAAACTCGGCATATGGGTTTATTGTATTGGCCTCTTCAAACATTTATGAACAATTTTTCTCTAAAATGTACAGGGGGGTCAATATTTAGCCACCTCAAAATTTACACGGGATCTCCTATGTCCAACTAAGCCATGCATCACCCGGTATAATAACACTGGGGAACAAATTTCAACTTTTTTTTTGTTTCCTGAAGAAAACCTATTTTTTCTTATTAAACTACACCCAAATATACCTATTAAAGATTTTAGTTAGGTAGCTCGCAAAAAAAATTTGAATTATTTGTTACAAAATTTTAATTTATAGGCATATACAATGAACATTTTAATTTATAGGCATTTACAATGAACATACAAACAATATATTGTTGGTTCAACAATAGCAATTTAATAGCACATTTTTATCAGCGAGTCTAAAGTTTAGACACTGATTTTACGCTTCTTAGCCTGTCTTTTGAAGGCAGCCTCGGGGGCATCTCTCGTAATAGTCCAATAGTAGTCGGCTAACATCTCAAAGTTCCATTTTCCCTAATACCTTCTTTCCATGTTTGAAATATCCTGGTGGAACCTCTCACCGTGCTCGTCACTTACAGCACCACAATTTTCCGGAAAGTAATCCAGATGAAAATCCAGGAAATGAATTTTCAACGACATGTTACACCCTAGGTTTCGGTAAAATAAAAGAAGTTGGGCAACCAGGTCTTTATAGGATTCTGTTTTATTTTTCCCAAAAAATTTGTTGCAACCATTTTAAAGGCATTCCAAGCGTCCTTTTCCTTGCCTTCAAGTATGGAATCGAATTGTGCATCTCCGAAAAGTTTCCTAATCTGGGGACCCACAAATATTCCCTCTTTAATTGTAGTGTCACTGATACTAGGGAACTTTCTTTAAATAACTAAAAGCACGACCTGCTTTGTCCAAGGCCTTCACAAAATTTTTCATAAGTCCAAATTTTATATGAAGTCGCGGAAGTAAAATCTTTTCTTGGGGAACTAATGGCACGCTGGCTACATTTTTCTTTCCTGGCTCGAAAGACTCTCTCGGTGGGCAAATTTTCTTTATGTAGTGATCCGATCGTGCTCGACTGTCCCATTCGCAGAGGAAGCAGCAGTATTTCGTATAACCTAGCTGTATTCCAAGCAAGATCACCACAACTTTTAAATCCCCACAAATTTGCCAATTATACCTTGTATGGTCTCCAGTAACATTTTTAAATTGCTATACGTGTCATATACAGGGTGGTGATAAAGTTTGGAATAATAGGAATATTTCTGAACAGGTGAACTTAAAAAAAAACGCTCAGACACGTCGATTTTTATTTTTATTTCTGCATTATTTAGAATATACAGGGTGTTACATAAATGAATTATCACGCCAATGTCACTTTTTGTAAATGGAATACCCTGTATACTATTTCATTTTTTGATTCTACGCAGGATTCTAAGCAGATTTCATTTATGATGTCCTATACCTATCTTCAACTGTTTACGAATTATTGACAATTGAAAATTAGACATCTTCAATGAAAATAAAAATATAAATCGAATTGTTTGAGCGTTTTTTGTTAAGTTAACCTGTTCACAGATATTTCTATTATTCCCAACTTTATTTTCATTCGTATAGGGTGTCTCAAAAAATCAGTATCAATTTCAAGTCTGTTTTTATAAACGAAATGACACTTTTTTAAATTTTAAACATATTATTTTATTTAATGAACATTATTTACAATAAAGGAATATGCCTACCTATTTTAATAAATGTTGGAAGTGGTATCCATTCACAGCTCTACAATGGCCCAATCTATCCACAAACTCTCTTTGGACGTTAGTAACAATATCTGGGGTAATTTGCCGTATCGTGGCTCTTATTCTTATTTTCAAGTCTTCTAAATTTTGTGGTTTATTTTTGTATACTCTCTTTTTAACGTAGCCCCATAGGAAGAAGTCGAGCGGAATTAAATCGGGTGACCTTGGTGGCCGCTCTATTTCGCCCCATCAATCTGTCACACGATGATGAAACGTATTGTCCAACTATCTTCGAACATTTGCGCTGAAATGGGCAGGAGCTCCATCTTGCTGAAACCAAAGTCTATCATCAAACGTATCTGAAACATAAAAAATTAGATAATCTAATGGTTATAGTGGAATCTCCGCGTATTATTTAACGATGACACTATTTGCGCGCAAAATGAAGGAGTACCATGAATCCGGTATAAGTATAATTTTTTTAGACGAAACTTGGTTTGACACTCATGATGTTGTTAAGTATGGTTGGGTAGACAGTACAAATTGTACTTTTGGTACACCGTCTTCGAGAGGAAAACGCGTTGTCATGCCGAAAGTAAAGATGATATGATATGATAAGAGATACTCAATCTCCAACTTTAAGAGCAGTTATCCTTAATAATATTGGGCAGGTAATAACGAAATTAGTAGCGATGTGTGGAAAACTTGGGTAGTTTATGTTATAAAATCAGAAAACGGATATTCTGTTTCGCCACTTATAGCGCCGGTAGTAATCCAACCTGGAGACGATTCTACTTCTGAAAGTTCTGACGATTCCAGTCATTAAATTGTTTATGAATTTTAAATTAATTAAGTTCTTTTAAAGTGGCGACCGCAGCCTAGTGGTTAGTGTGTCCGACTACTAAGCCGAAGGTCCCCGGTTCGATCCCGGGACCATGCATCGATCTTTATTTATTCGGTCGTCACCTCGTGGAAGGCAATGGCAAACCACCACGTAGTAATTTGCCTAGTACAACCTCTCAAATAGTGCCGTTCGGAACCGGCGATAAACTGTAGGTCCCATATACCTGTGAAAAATCTGAAAAAGGCACACATCACAGGTATATGCGAGAGGTCGCCTACGCTCGAATGAGCATGGCACATAAAGAAGAAGAATGTTCCTTTAACACATACCTGAAAAACTTTTTATATTACCGAACGTTTACTGTGACTCTGGTGATGCGATCAATTAGTTTTTTAAATATATATAGTGAATTACTAACTACTTTATTATAATATAATATATATTATAGCTCGGCAGTGAGCTATAATATTATATTATATTATTACTGCAGCGGACTAGAATATATATATTTTTAATTTTTCAAAATAGTAGACTGATCCAGTGAACTATATGGTGTAGGTGCGAAAATGGCGAAAGTGAAGTTTAATGACTCGTTATTGCTAGATACCATTGATAGCTCATCAGAAGATGAATCAGATGCTGAAAGCGACAATCTATTAGTAATTATGGTTAGTAACCAAAAAGAGACACCAATATTCTGGTTACCTAACCACATCTTATCAAAACACGTCAAAACATGTAAACTAGGCCGGTTTGCTTTCTTGTCGGGCAGCGCGACGCAAGAGGGGGGAAATATATATCCTAAAAATCGCTCGGAAAGCATATTCGTTCTGACATGAAATAGATCGCTTGGTATAGTCGGGATATAGATATATATTATAGCATCAATGCGCGGCGACTTGCACTTCTTAATGCAAAGCGATATTTTTATAATATGTGAGCTATAATATATATAATATTTATTATATTATAGCTCATCGTCCATAGCCGGCTCTAATCATATTAAAAATTTACAACAATCCGCATTTTAATTATTTGGTAGGAGCGACGCCTATGATCACGAGTATAATGCTTTTTTTATGTCATCAAATTAAGCTTGGAACAACTTTAATAATTTTTTAAAGCGGAGAACACATATACGCGATTACGACTACGATAGCTATCGCGATAGCGACGGCAATCAGACGCATCTCTAGTAAACAAATTCAGTCGCTCACACTTGTTGCGACCTGTTGGCGAATTAAGCGAGCGCTTTGGGCAGCGTTTGATCGCAGATTGGTCGGCGATATTACAGCGTTGGCGATCAAACGCCGCAAGTTACTTTGATCGCGGATCGCGTGAAGTAAAATATAGAGAAAATGTAAGATTTTACGGAAACATTAATTGAGAATGTTGAGGAACCTAATATTTTAATTGATTGATATATTATTATGGAATTAGGAAATACTCCTAAGTAATGAACAACTTTTATAGTTATTTATGTGTTAAGGGCATTATGAAGATGTTTAATTGTTTATGCCTCCGAGGGCAACAATCTTACAAAGCCGAGGGCCTTTGGCCCGAGGGTTTGTAAGTTGCCCGAGGGTATAGACATCAAGTAGTAATGCCCGTGGTACATACAACATTTTATGTCCTACTTCAGAAAATTCCAAGTTAAAGTAGAAGAAAATTAAAAATCACGAAAGGTTTTTTACCTATATAATTGCTAAATAAACAAAGGTAATAAGTATTCATTGTCGTGCTGTGTCAAAGTTAAAACTGAAATTTATTTAAAATAATGGATTTTCCGTTGATTCCGGATAGAATTGCAGTGAATGCTGCCAAAGCTTTGGATAATCTTATCCCAAGGAAGTCTAAAGACGCCTATGACAAGGAATATTAAAGGTTTGGGGATTGGATGAAAAATATTGATGTAAAAATTAGACGGTGCTACTCGGATATTTCCAGGAATTGGTATGTTAAAATGGCTGTTGTAAATTATAATAAAATACTTATTATGTATATCGATTACAGTCTGGAAGATTCACTCCTAATTTCCTATGGACGAAATATTTAATGTTAAAGAAGACATTAATAGTTAATAAAAATATAGACATTGCAAAATAGGCCAGTATCTAAAGTAAGCATCCAAAGGATATGAAACGAAGGAATCGAAAATTTTGACTCGAGAAGTTGTGCTGAAATTCATCCGTGAAGCTCCCAATGAAACTTTTTTGATGTACAAAGTGGCTCTGTTATTTGGTGTATTTGGTGGATGCTGCCGCCAGGAGCTAGTTAATATGTTGGTTGAACATATAGAGGATTGAGGATCCGTAGTAATAGTTAATATTCCCGATACAAAAACCGTTGCGCAGAACGTCTGCAACTTTGTTGGCGAACGCGAGGGCAAACATGACAATATTGAAAAGACATGGCGGTTGGAAAAGTTCAGCTGTGGTTGAGGGATATTTGGAAGACAGTATGTCTTCTGAAAACAATATTTCGAAATTGATAGCTGGAGTACCATTAACGAGACCATCAACATCAAAAAACGTTCAATAATCGTTAATTTCTGTTAGTGAAAATCACGAAATAATAGAAAACATTGACTTATCAAAAGCCGATAAATTCGTTTTTACCGAGTCTTTTCATAACTGTTCATTTAGTATAAATGATCAATAAGTTTTTTCGTTAATTAAAAGTTATTACTTTGATTTTTCCTATTTATTTATCTTAATGCCCGAGGGCATTAGAAACTTGCTTAATGCCCTAGGGTATTATATACCATTTAAAGTGTCTGGTAACTATGGTATTATAAAACAATAATATTCGAGTAGGACATAAAATTTATTTTAATATTGGTTGTAATTTTAAATTAGTAAAATTAGTAACACATTTTTAGCGCATGTTAAAAGTCAGCTTTACTGCTCTCCTTCGATCAATTTCGGGGTATAATTTATAAAATTCACCCTCTTCGTTACCTTTCTTGTTAATTTCATGTACCCAAGCATGTATTCTTTTTTTATATCTACCTAATATGAAAATAAATGTAGTTAATAAATTATAGACTAATAACCCTGCTTCCCTTTGCATTTCATTATTCTTCGTTCAATAATATTGCAAAAAGCAGTCACTCTTCTTCTAGCAAGCTACACTGCATTTATCGCAGTCGCGTATGTATGTTCACTTTTTGCTGTGACCGTAATCGCCATCACGATCGTGGTCGCGATCGCGTATATGTGTTCTTCGCTTAATTCGTAGCGGAAACGTTCAGGGACCATCCCATCGCGTTTCGTGTTAGTATATATTTGGCTATTATACGCGCTAGATTGTTTCTCTATCTTAGTTTCTGTGGTTTTGTGCGTTCTTCGCAATTAAAGATTGGAACAATCCTGGAAACAGCCCTGGGTAGTTAGGAGAAAAATGGAACAAAAGAGAGAAGTAGTAAGAAACGAAAAATAACTGGTAGAATGGGTGACGTAAAAAAAGCTTCTTGCATTAACGCATGAAATGGGATGAGATTGTAACTGTGTACGATTAAAATGTTTCCAAAGGATTATTAAAATAGACACAAATGTTATAATAAAATACTTTTAAGTAAATGAACAGAACAGTTATTTAAGCACGTGAGTACAGTTTTTTAACCCTTAACTGGTATCGTGGGGTCATGGCTGACCCCAAGCGCTTTAAATTGTATGAGAAATCATTAATATTGACAACACCGCGCCGAGCGTTTTAGTAGCCTCGTAAATTAAAGCCATTTAGTTGGTGTCTGACTCTCGTAACTACAGCGTCGTTTGTCTCAGAAATATACGCGGTTGGGGTCAGCCACGACCCCACGATACCAGTTACGTTATTTTTCGTAAAAACCATGTCACGAAAATTTCTGTCTGATCGTGAGCTAGAGGAGATATTAATGAATGACAGTGATGTTGATGATATACCACAATATATAGAAGGTCCGGAAGAAAGTGACGGTGATATGTCCGATGGACCAAGTGAACACATTGAGCACGACTCGGATTCTGAACAACAAATTTCGGATAAAGAATATGAAGATATCCCACAAGAAATATTTCAGGATCGAGATGCTTCCCTAATTGATGTCCCTGAAAATCAAGGTAACCCGTATACTGCTACTAACTATTTTTACGGCAAAAATCGTTACAAATGGGCAAAAAATGAACCACGGCGTGACGTGCGAACTCCAGCATACAATATAATACGTACACATCTACCTGGGCTGAAAGGGCAAGCAAGACTAGCAAACCTGTTAACTCCTTATGATGCTTGGCGATTGTTATTTACTGATGACATTTTAGAAATCATATTGGAACACACTAACGCAAAAATAACCGATCTTAGTGCAAAATATGCTATACATTTTAGTTTTTTAAACCATTTGGACATGTCAGAACTGAAGGCCTTTATTGGATTAATCATTTTAGCTGGAGTCTTTAAATCGGGAAGAGAAGATGTGGCATCTTTTTGGGCAGCCAATGGAAAGGGCAGGGATATATTTTGCGCAACATTGTCGCTAAAACGTTTTTTATTCCTTTTAACTGCTCTTAGATTTGATAATGCGGACAGTAGAGTTGAAAGAATTGCTGCTGGAGACAATGCAGCAGCAATTTCTGAAATTTTCAACAGATTTATTGAAAACTGCAGCGCCAACTATTCATGCTCTGAATATGTTACTGTTGACGAAATGCTTGTACCTTTTAGGGGAAAATGCAAATTTCGAATGTTCTTGAAAAGCAAGCCAGCTAAATATGGTATAAAAATTATGTGTCTATGCGATGCTAAAACCCATTTTCTCCTAAATGCATTTATATATACAGGCAAGAATACGCAAAGAAGAAATCCAAAGAAATTATCTGTGCCTACTTTGGATGTTTTGGAACTTGTAAGACCTATTGAAAATACTAACCGAAATGTTACCGGTGATAACTGGTTCACTTCAGTTGAACTAGTTGATGAACTAAAAGCCAGGCGTCTCACATATGTAGGCACTGTGAGAAAAAATAAAAGGGAAGTACCATTACAGTTTCAGCCAAATAAGCGACGGAAAGTGAATTCTTCAGTATTTGGGTTTACTGGTGATCAGACACTGGCATCTTATGTACCAAAGAAAAACAGGAGCGTGATAATGCTTTCCTCTATGCACCATAGCAGCACGGTAGACGAAGAATCTGGTAAACCTGAAATTATTCAATTTTACAACTCAACAAAAACCGGAGTTGATAGTTTGGATCAAAAATGTGCTAGTTATTCGGGTCATAGAAGAAGTCGCAGATGGCCTCTTACTATATTTTATGCTATTATAAATATTTCTCGAGTAAATTCTTTTGTTATGTATAAAGCGGCTAATTTGGATGATGCAAAAACTCGAAGAGTATTTAATATTGAATTAGGAGAAGCTTTGATAAATAAACAACTACATGAACGAATGACTTTGTGTAACATATCCAGGGAATTAAAAGAGACAATTGCAAAAGTTCTAAATATTCCTGTTCCAGGCCACGAGAATATTAATCCAAATCCCGCCAAACGAATGAGATGTGGTTTATGCCCCCGCTCTAGTGACAGAAAATATCCCACAAAATGTTTCAAATGTGCTAAGGCTGTCTGCAAGCAGCATTGTGTTCAGAAAATTGTCTGCAATTTATGCGAAGCACCTGAAATGTAAGTTATAAAACGTCATTGTCATTTTTTTCACAAGAAGTCTAATTGTAATATTTTATATTTCAGGGAATCTTCCGATGAGTAGACATGGTAAAAATCAGAGAATTCTTAGGAGAAAAGGATCAGTTTGGCTTGGGTCCCATTTAAATAGGAAACATGTTTTTTTTTCGTTAATTTTTTTAAACTTTATTTGCATTATAGTTATGTAATATCTTAGTTGTAATAAAAAGTTCTTTTTCTTCATGGTTATGTGTATTGATACAAGAAAAATAAAATTGTTTTAATATATTGGGTTTTAAAATTGTTGTTGCTCCATTATACTCAATTTATATATGGGGTCAAAATTGACCCCACAATACCATTTACGTAACTGGAAAACACGATACCAGTTAAGGGTTAACGTAGGCCTAGAGAAGCTAAAGAAAATACATGGCTTCATGATTGCACATATTCATATTTTTTGTGAGTGAACAAAAAAGAAGGTATCGTAGAGGTTCCTGTGTGCTATAATGCGTTTTGTTCACTGCATGGAATTTAAAGAAAAATTGAATTGAAGTTATTCAACTGATTATTAAAAAAGGTATGCAACCGAAAGATGGTCTTGGTCAACATACCATCAGCCAACCAACCAACAAAACATCTTATAAATAAATACACTTTTGACGCTGTTTGTGCCCATATTGGGTCTCTTATAGGTAAATGTCACAAAGATGTACCGGGTATCCAAATAAGAAAGGACGCCGGCAATATCTCAGGAACTATTAGTCCCAGAGCTTTCAGGTAAAAACTTTTTTTACAAAATAGGCCATAAAAAATTGCTGGAAATAATTTTTAAGTTTGGTAGTCGTTCGCTAGGGGGGCAACGAACACTCGAAAACATTTCTGTGCTTATCTCCAAAAAGACATACTAAAGGTATCCTAAAAGCACAATATTTGAAATCTTGATGAGATTGTGAAAAAATATAGTTTGGGACTTTTTGCCACTACTCTTCTAATAAGGGGTGGGGGAAGGTTCAAATTTTAATATGCTATTAACAAATGTCATACAACTTTTTTGTTTTTTTACCGATTTCAATGATTTTGGCATCATTTAAAGGATCCTTTCCTGTTTAATAAAATTCATGGTAAAAATAACAAAATTAAATGATTTTGTCGCCGCTAGGAAATTTCAAATATAATGAGATATGTTTTACACTTAGATGGAAAGAGGATAAAAAGATAAGGAATCTAGTGAAAACCGCAAGTCGATATCTTAATCCTATCCCAAGATATACAAGATATTCAAGAATATTTTGGGAAAAACTATTGCCTTGCGTTTTGGGTAAGTAGGCCTGGAAATGCAAAAATTAAACAAAACACCTGTAATTAACACTTAGGCTTATTTATCCAACGCCATTCTTTGTCGTTGTTGTGGTATGGCAATTAAGCTTAAAACAATGAGAATTCCCAATGAAATAATAATTAATATGCTAGCCGTTTACTTTGAATGCTACCAGAACTCAACAATAGCATCAAGAATATACGCGATGAGGTATCCTGGACAGAGACGATATAATAACAGAACCTTTACAAGATTGGCCAAACGGCTACGAGAAAATGACAGTACCAAATTTAACATAAAACAAAATTAAACACACAAGATTTGGGACTAAAATAAAATATGTAAAAAAAAATAAATCAGCTAATGTCTTTCAAGGTGTTCGAAATGTCCACCATCACATTTAATTCAATCTCGCACTTTTCGTTCCGTTACATTAACAGCGGCTTCCACTTCGGCAATAGATATGCTTCTAATGGCATTTCTGATCCTTATATCTTATATATGATATCTTCCCTTGTAGTGGGCTTTGTATGATATACGATGTCCTTTAATAACTTTTGCCTATTTTAACTTTTGCTTTTAGATTTAATTTACTATAATAATTTACATTAATACCTTGCACATACAGGGATTTAGTTCCCTAGGTGCAAAACTTAAAATCTTAAGAAACTAGATAAACTTATATTTAGAATTAAGTAAACATTGTAAACTGTTTTCAGCAATACGTAATATATTGATTGATTGATTTAGTCTGCCCCATAATTAATAATCCAGTTAAGTCGGGGGATCATGGTGGTCAAGGAAGTAAGCTGCCCCGACCAATCCACCTATCCGGAAAGATTATATCCAAATAGTTTCGCACGTTTAGGGAGGAGAATGTTTTTTAGCAACACAGGTAAGTTGTTTTGTAAAAAATGTAAATAAGTATTTCTATTGAGGGGCTCGTCAAATATAAATGATCCAATAATTATTCACCATATTATCCCGCACCAGACGTTAACAGACCACCGACCTTGGTATTGAACCTCTCGAATCCAGTGAGGATTTGTTGGTGCCCAATAATGCATGCTGTGTAGGTTAACATGGCCAACACTGGTAAACGTTGCCTCGTCCGTTCACAAAATGTTTGAGGGAAATTCGGGATCTTCTTCCATCATGTTAATAAACCAGTGACAGTAGTTCAGACGGTTATCAAAGTCTGTGTCCTTTAATCCTTGATGGAGAACAATGTGATATGGATGCATCCTAAAATAATAATAAAAGTTTTATTACAAAAAAAAAACTTGATCGAAACTCATGTGTAAAGTACCTTTTTTCATTTATAGGATTGCCTCATGCGATAATAATTATAAATAAGGGTTACTTTACACACTTGTTGCATAAATACCTAATAATATTTAGTGTTTATATTTATTTTCCACAACAAAATATTCAATTTTTGCACAAACCTGTGGTCTCTTAAGATGTTATCACGGTTGATCTAGTAATGTCCAAATCCAGTGAAATTTGACGAATTCCCATATGAGGATATATCTCAACATATGCCAAAACATTCACTATGTTTTCTTCAGTGCGTCTATGTCCTCGCCTAAGGTTGATAGGTAAATTAACATTGCCATTTTCTCTTAGCCGTCTGGCCAATCTTGTAAAGGTTCTATTATTATATCGTCTCTGTCCAGGATACCTTATTGCGTATATTCTTGATGCTATTGTTGAGTTCTGGTAGCATTCAAAATAAACGGATAGCATATTAAATATTATTTCATTGCGAATTCTCATTGTTTTAAGCTTAATTGCAATACCACAACAACGACAAAGAATGGCGTCTGATAAATAAGCCTTACTTACAACTATAGGTGTTTTGTTTAATTTTTGCATTTCCAGGCCTACTTACCCGACACGCAATGCAAAAAGTTTTTTCCCAAAATTTCTTGAATATCTTGTATATCTTGGGATAGGATTAAGATATCGACTTGCGGTTTTCACTAAATTCCTAATTTTTTTTTATCCTCTTTCCATCTTAATGTAAAAAATACTTCATTACATTCGAAATTTTCTAGGAAAATGGGAAAATTGTCGACTTCTTGAAATAGTGCCCCCTGGCGGCGACAAAATCATTTAATTTTGTTATTTTTTACTATGAATTTTATTAAACAGGAAAAGCTCTTTTAAATGATGCCAGAATCATTGAAATCGGTTAGAAAACAAAAAAGTTGTATGACATTATTTGTTAATAGCATGTTTGAATCTTCCCCACCCCTTATTTGAGAAGTAGTGGCACAAAGTCCCAAACTAAATTTTTTTATAATCTCATCAAGATTGTAAATATTGTGTTTTTAGGATACATTTAGTATGTCTTTTTGGAGATAAGCAAATAATTATGTTTCCTTAAAAATTATTTCCAGCAATATTTTATGGCCTATTTTGTACAAAAAATTTTTAGCTGAAAGCTCTGGGACTAATAGTTCCTGAGATATTGCCGGCTTCCTTTCTTATTTGGACACCCGGTACAATACTGGGTGGCCCACTCTCAACTCAGGATTTCATAGCATCTAAACTACTCAACTTTTTAATATTTAAAAACAGGGTCATAGGGAGACATTAGGCCTACAGTTTAAAATTATTTTGAAACATACCGTATGTCCCAAAAAAATGATCCATAGCAAAGTTATATTTTTTTAAATGGAACACCCTATATCTTACAATATTTTTGGATTCTACATAAAATAACAATTATTTTATAGTAATTGCATTATAAGTCTAGACTTAATAGTTTCTGAGATATCGAGTTTTGAAAAATTACATTTCTGAACTTTGACAGCTTCTAGCTTTCTAACGGTACGTCTTAGAGCAAAACGGCTTGCATATCCCTATCTTACTTTTCTACTATCTTTCTAAAAGTATCAACTTCCGGTTAAATCGGATGTAGCTCAAAAGCCGGAAATATAGCACTTTCGGTTTAACCAGAAGTTGGCATTTTTGGAAAGATAATAAAAAAGTAAAATAGGGATATGTAAGCCGTTTTGCTATACTTATGGCGTATCGTTAGAAAGCTAGACGCTGTCAAAGTTCAAAAATGTCATTTTTCAAAACTCGATATCCTAGAAACTATTAAGTTTAGACTTATAATGCACTTACTAAAAAATAATTGTAATTCTATGTAAAATTCAAAAGTAATGTAAGATATAGGGTGTTCCGTTTAAAAAAAGTATATTATTTGATATGCCCTGACTATTTGGGAGGCCCTGTTTAATTTAAAATCATTTTAAATTGTAGGCCTAATGCTTCCCTATGACCCTGTTATTAAAAAATATTTAAAAGTTGAGTGGTTTAGATGCTATGAAAGCCTGCGATGAGAGTGAGCCACCCTGTATGTACACAGAGAAGTACCCGGATAATAAGCTATCGTACAAAAATACCTCAAAATTTTTACTGAACAGTTCAACATTAGTTTTGAATATCATAGACAAGATACGTGTAGTGTACCTGCGATCAGTTTGCTGCAGCAGTTCGTGGGATTGAATAAGGACTGGCAAACTATCCCGGTGGTGGTCATGAGAAACTTAAAGCCCATAGGAAGTTAGAAAACCTATCAGTGGATAACAAACTTCATCTGCTAAAGGCCAATACCTTCTACGCTTGAAAACGTCAGTCACGCTTGGATAGTCGCAAATCAACTAATCGTGTATCATTATTACGACAAATGTCGTATATTACAAACGTTAGCTGACATTTTGTATGTTTAATATCCACGTTCTTGCTACTGCTGAGTCGTACTTTTATGCCTATGACGAGATTGTTGCTTGTAAGGGAGCTGACAAAGTTTCCTATTTTCTGTTTTATTGTGTAATGCAGCAACTAGATCCTACCGTAAAAAAAAAAATTACACCTTTTGCGACTCGTATGGCGGCCAGAATAAAAACTGGACAATGTTTCGTTTTGTCCATTTGGTTTACTACGCTAAATAATTAAACAATTTGTGGACGTTTATACGTGGAGTGTGATAGTAACATTGCCAATATCAACCAAAATAAATGGGTTGAGTTACCAAGAGATAAGATTAAACAATTCGAAAATGCTCAGGCTAAGGCATCGCCTTTTTAACCGAAGTAAAATCGCCCGAAAACAATTAACCGAGTGGAAAATTGCCCGAAACGACAGCTGCCCGAAAAGATATTTTACCGAATTGCAATTGACGGAATTGAAATTTTTCCGAACTTTCCTTCACACTTGCTCCAGGTTTAGGACTGACAGCGTTTAAAAAGCGCTTGAAAGTGCTTTAAACTCTTAAACCCTTTTATAGGCTGGCGTGTGTAGAAGGTGGTAAATATTCCTTTGTCAAGTTTAAAATATACATATGTATTATAAATAGTATATGTCTTAACATGCTAAGTTGTGAGCTATACCACATAGAGATTTGAGAGCCTTTTCAGGATCGTAATTTGCAACAAGTCGTTTAATGCGTTCAGCGTAATCCCGAAATTTTTTACGAGATGGACTTTTCATACCACCTACAATAATTGCTCTGCAGTTCAGATAGACTTTGTTCTCTTTGTATGCCTTAGATGAATTATAATTGTATGGTCAGCTGCGATATGTTGTTTGAAACTTCGATGCAATCCTTCAATAGAGTTATTTGTTTTGGGTATAGCTCCTAAAACACATAGCAAACTCACATTTCATGCGAATATCGAGGCGAGCGGCGATTTTGACATCTTACTGGACGGCCAATCCAGGTATCCTCAAAACAGTCAATAACTGTTTAGACTTCTGGTGGCAACAGATTTTCGTCGCAAAGAGCCTCAAATGTTGGCTGGAGGCACAAATGCTAACGCAAGTAGTAATCGAAGGTTCATGGCAAAATCTGGATTTTTCGAAAAATATATTGCGAAAAATGGAAAAAGCATCCACGATTTATTGACTAAGAGAATTTCTGTGATAAGGCGGCTATCATCCCAGGTTCAAAATCTGTTATAACCGACAGCGGAGAAACATTACGTAGAAGTTCCTTTAATTACTGCAGCAGCTTGGCATATGTTTCTTCGGATTTGTCTGATAGCAACGCATAAACTAATGGAATGGCAATATTATATATTTTGGGTACTAGAAATTAGCATCCGGTCCTAGTTAGGGCCTGAATCGTAGATTAGAAATATCTCTATACCCTTGGTTGTCTTGTACCGTTCAGGGAAAGCAATAGCTCTTCGGTGAAACTGGAGCTGCTTGCTGCCTTATTCTTGTATCACGGATTCACCTTTTAATGCTGCTTATTTTAGGTAGAATGGCTGCCGTTGCTTGTCTGAGTTTACCAGATACACTAGATATAAGATAATGAGGGGCATCTTGTGTCGTCTTAGAATTTTCACGTATTGTGTTCATGAACTGATTCTTCTAGACTTCTCTTGCATCAGCGTTATGGTTATGTGTACCACTTTCCTGAATAATGTTATTTCGCAACGTTACTGCACGGGTGTTGCACTTAACTTTATTGTAATAATCACAATTCCAATAAATTGTTTCATCGTACCTCTCCTTTTGATATAAAGTGTGTTAAGGTTTTTTAAACAAAATCGGTCTTTATAATATTTTTAAATATGTTTTTTTCGACTTTATTGAAATGTGGTACCATTATTCATAATGATAAGAGACTCCGTTTGCCCTAACTAAATTAAAATAATTTTTTAAATTTTGATACCTACTTTTTTTCGGATTCACGAATTAATAGTACAACATTCCTGTTAATTGAATTGTTTGCGTATCTCGGTTCATTTCTGAGAGAAAAAATATAAACCCCTTTATTTTATGTACAAAAAAATGCCACATTTAATCAAGGCAATGTTGAAAATGGCCACCCTCTGATAAAACGCACGATTGCAAGCGTCTCACCATTGATTCTCTTGTACGTTTAAAGCTGCCTGCATTATTTTGTATCGCATTGCAACTTTCAGTAATTCCAATTCTTAAGTCATTTTTATCTAGTACAGTCTTGTATACAGGGAACTTTAGGTGACCCCATAAATAATAGTCCAGAGGATTCAAGTCGGGACTGCGAGCAGGTTAACTTTGGGGACCTGCGCGGGCAATCGAGCAATTCGGAAAAGTGTTGTCAAGGTATTGACGAGCAACTAGGCTGAAATGAGCTGGGGCACCGTCGTGCATGAACCACATATTAGTTCTTATTTGTAGAGGCACATCTTCTAACAGAACGTCAAGTTCTTCAGATTGAAACTGCGTATAGGAGTTTCCATTCATTCGAGGTGGTAAATGGTATGGTCCAATAAGATATTCACCATGGCTTCTCTTGAAAAAGAGGACTCATCAGTAAATAAAATGTTCGGTAAAAATTGTTGTTATAACTAATCTGAACTAACCTAATTAAATCAAACCTTGGCCTAAAATCACGGGGAAGCAGAGCTTGCACACGTTGAATATGATATGTATGTATATCGTTGGTATAGTAGTAATAAGTATAGTACCAGATGGTTGATGTTGGCTCACCCGACATTGCCCGGTGAAATACCGTCGCATCGGCTTAGGTCGCGTAAAGTTGCTCTTTGAGCTAACGTTTCATCGCTGGGCCGATGTCTCCAGTTTTAATGCTGCGGAGTTAAGCTCGCCGCCCGATCCGATCTCCGAGTGGGCGCTAGTCCTGGTGCCTCACGAAGCGAAATTATCTCAATATCCACCATTTCCAATAGCCAGGCGGGTCTTTTGAACAACATTTAAATTGGAAATAGTGTGATAACTGAAGTTATTAAAAGACTCAAAATTAGCAGCTTCCAAATTGACTTCTGCAATATAAGAGGACTGAACTCGAACATCAATGCAGTTCATCAATATCCACAATCTACCAAGCGTCATGTAGTCGCACTAACCGAAACATAGGTCAGATCATCGACTGGTACCGTCAGCTATTTATATCCCGGGTACGACTTCCATCACCGATTTAGGCGCAATTTTAGCCTTTGCCTCTTCGTCCGCAGAGATATTTAGCGTCAACAAGAGGAGACAATCGAGCCTAAAGACTTTGATGTAATGTGGTTTAAAATATCAACGCAGAAAAGTACTAAATTCATCTGCCGCCTTTACTGGCCGCCAAGCGATACTAATATTATCGACTTTTTGCAAACCCATCATCCCAATTCCTAAGTTGTCATCATTGACGATTTTAACGCTCATAATGTGAACTGCCTCAAATACTCAAATACAAACGACAAGCGAGGTAGTTAAGCCGAATTCTTTGCCATCAGCTCTGGCCTTACCCAACTCGTGGGTTAACCATGTTGGATTCCAGACCGAGATGGTAATTTCACTACTTTGTTGGATCTTTCCTTAACTTCAAACCCCGAGTTGTACACTGTCACCGTAAAGCCTCTGCTGGGAACGTCTGTCCACAACCTTATTTTGGCACTGAACAAACTACCAGTTAGTGCTGAACAGCCTTATAAACCACGCAAGATCTGGAAATCTATATCAGCTTAGTGGGATTACCTAAAGAATCATTTTCGAACCTTTCCTTGGCGGAACCCCTACCGCCGAAAATCGTACCATTTTTGTGAACGCTCAAAACCAATGCAAGCAAACGATAAACCAAAGCAAAGAAGCACACAACCAGACGATCAAAAAAAAACTTCTTGAATGTCCAAACGGCTCAAGATCATTTTGGTCGGTAGCTAAGGCCATCGGTCAGAACTTTACCTAGTCAACATTCCACCTCTAATACGTTCTGATGGCACTATTACGACCAAAGCGCAGGGAACAGCAAACTTACTGGCGAAACTATTCTCTTCACATTCAACAGTTATTTTACAGGGAAAGACTCCACCAAACATTCCACCTGTAGAATCGAAAATGCCCGAGATTGTTTTCCGGCACCGCCATGTTAAACGAATTTTAAGGAGTCTTGACACCAAAAAAGCTTTTGGTCCTGACGATATTCCAGTCATCGTAACTAAGACATGTCTTGTAGGCTTTTTAAGTTCTTACAAACTTTCTTGCTAGAAAGTTGCGCAAGTCCAGCCCATACCTAGAAAAGGCAAGAAGATCTTGCCAAACAACTATCGTCCATTCGTCGCATTGCTTTAGGTTTAATCAAAGGTTATAGAGAAGACTATCAACGAAAAATTATTAAAGTTCCTAGAAGGCTTCAACATTATTAGTGACCGCCAGTATGGATTCTGTAAGTCTAGATCAAGAAGAGGCCATCTCGCTTATGTTACTTACGCTGGAACAACGCAATATGACCTCATGGGGAGTTCCGGGCGGTAGCACTAGACATTTCCAAGGTTCCAAGGCCTTTGATCGAGTATGGCATGAGGGGCTCCTAAATAAACAAAATTGGGAGCATAAGGAATACCGCTTCAATTTTGTTCATGGCTGTTAAGCTTTCTTAAATACTGTTCCCTGCGAGTGGCGATTGATTATTCAGACACATTTAACATCAACGCCGGAGTCCCTTAAGGTTCTATTTTGTCGCCCACCCTCTCTACTACACATTAACGATCTTTTGAAGAAAATTAAAAATCCTATATTCGTGCTGATGACAGGACACTTATTTCGTCTTTTACATTGGATGCTCGGATATCATCTGCCAATGCACATCTGTATAGGCAGCAAGAGGTCACACATGTCAACAAAGACCTGTTAGAGGTTCTATCTTGGGGTGACAGAACCAAGTAGAATTTAACGCTAAAAAAACCAAGGCGGCAGTTTTTTCTAAAAAAGTTAATGTTGAAGAACCAGATATAGTCATGGCGGGACACTCGATTTCCTTTGCTTCATCAATTCATTTATTGGGCGTCAATTTGGATATTCATATGATTTGTCAAAGTCACGTTGTGGCTAGTCTCGCAGAGGCTTGGAGTACTTTTCCGAACTAAGAACCTCTATGCACCCCAAAAACTTTTGATGCTCTATAGAGCCCAAATTCGACCATCGCTGGAGTGCTGTTCGCATACAAATATTTTCATTGCAAGTGCTCAACTGAGGTTCCCTGCTTGCTTCCACCCCGAGCGGTGCATGGTAGAAATACACGACGAGCCACTGCAGCCCACCCGTAGATGGTTCAGCTTAGCGTCCCTCGAACGACGCTGTTTAATAATTATTTCATCGGTAGAACGTCATCACTCTGGAACGACCTCCCTGGCGTCGTGTTCCCCAACGAGTATAGTCTCCAAAGATTCAAGTCCAGCGTGAATCGTTTCCTGCGCATACGCACCGCTAGAAGAGCGTCATAAAGGATTCATCCTGTAGTGCTGTGCCCTATCATAAAAAGAAAAAGTTCATAAAGATGCAAAACCCTCCACAGAGATGCACTTGTTTGAAGTTGCACTGGCACTAGTGAAAGGATCATCTTCGATCTCTTGAAGTATAGTCTCTTCTAACTCAGGCATGGTTACTTTCGCAGGTCTGCCTAGAAGTTACTTTTAAAACTCCCAGTCTTACCAATATTTGCATGGAATTGTCTAAATGGCACATGATAGTACTCTGTTTGGATAACGTTCCTGATAAATTCGCCGAGCTTCTTCAGCATTTCTATTTGCTAGGCAATAATTGAAATGCATCTGGGTGATTTCAGCGCTAGTTGAGTTATTAATTTTTGATTTATTATTGACAAAACAGGTAAATTAGACATGAAAACTTACCTTTACCTCATATTTTAAACAACTTTGAAATACATAGGTATTTTTTTGTACATGCAATAAAGTTTTTTATTTTTTCTCTCGAAAATGAAGCGAGATACGAAAATAACTCGATAAACAAAAAAGTAGTATTATTAGTTGGTAAATCGGAAAAAATATCAAAATTAGAAAAAAGTTAGTAGCGTACATTTATTTGTCAATAATATTCGTTAGCGCGCTCCCCGGGACGCTACTGTACCAAATATATTTAATCTATGTAGGGCCGATTAAGGCTCTTATCATTATTAATGATGGTAATTATAAAAATTATAAAAAGACGATTTAAAAAAAAAAAACTTTAATACCCTATATATCAAGAACGCGGCAACTCCGGATACATATTCATATAAACTCTTTCTCTTAGAATATCACAAGGAATCACCTTTCTAGGTTACGTACCGTACTTCTCAAACACCCTGTATAGGCAAGGATTTAGATGATTTTAAACCATATTGCAATAATACTTAAATACCTATTCCTGGAAGATAGGTCTCTATTAACTAGATTAACATATTAATGCCATTGGAACGAGATAAGCTACTTAAAAATAGGTAAGTATTAAGTTCGGAACCGAGGTGGGATATCTTGTATGCCGCGAGCAAAGATATTTAATTTATTCCTCGGGCAATTTTCCGATTCGGCAAGTTGTTCTTACTTCCGCGGTTGATGAAATAAAGAACGACATTGGGGATAAACACATATTATGTAGTGTCGTCGACGAGACAATTGATGCGTGTGGTCGTTACATTGCTAATATATTGATTGGCAAACTTACTGAAGACGAACCTGGACAAGTCCATCTTATAGCCGTAAAGGAACTGGAAAAGATAAACAACCTTACAGTTACTCGGTTCATTCAAGAAACATAACTTTAACGAAATTTTTTTTGCTTAATTCAGTTTCTATAGATAAAATTCGTATCCTGTTGTTCGATGCTTGGTCGTATGTTGAAGGTGGGACAGAATTTAAAAATATTTTATGAAAATTTTAATTCATGTAACTTGTGAGGCCCATGAATTAAATAGGGTTGCAGAAACTATTAGAGATTCCTTCCCATTGGTCAATAACTTAACAGCCAATATAAAAAAATATGACAAAAATATTTATAAAACCTCTACTGAGACTGTACTATCAACCAAGCCTGTTGTGATCAGGTGGGGGCACCTGGATTCGTGCGGCAGTGTTTCATGCAGAGCATTTTCAAGAAGTAAAACAAATTGTTTTCAAATTGAAGATGATTCACTATGTTTCAAAAAATGTAAACAAATATTTCAAACTTCTAAATTGGAACAACAATTAATTTATATAAAATATAACTGTGGTTTTGTAGCTAAAAGTGTTTTAAAACTATAAAAAACGTTTTGTGGTCTATTAGACTCGATGGTTAATGCAGAAAAATGCATTAATAATTGTAAGCAAGTACGAAAGTACGAGGTGAATAGGGAAAGCAGTGATGGCGAAGTTAGAAGAAATAGTAGTAAATAACAAGAGTTTTAATTTCTTGTAAATGTAAAAATACTGTTAGAAGAAAATATACCTAAACAATCTGTATTTTAAACTGAGACTAGTTCCAAAGTTAAAATCTTGTCCTATAACATCAGTAGATGTAGAAAGATCTTTTTCATTATATTAACACATCGTTGGCAATAGCAGATAACATTTTTTTGTAAAAACCTTGGACTACATATTATAACTAGCGCATGCTGCAGTTCTGTAGACTAATACTAATGCGATCTAGACATTTGTATTTGTACCAAAATGCAGATTTAATAAAATTTATACAAGTATACCCATTTATGAGCGGCTTTTATTCAATATCCAATTCTATATATCTTGCATATATTTTAAGAAATGTATTTATATACAGTGAGAAGTAAGTAAGTAAGTAAGAAGAGTAAAGGTTGGAACAAACTCATTTAAACTTCATATGTTATTTTTTCGAAAAAATTCTCGGACCCGTCAATTTTATATTTTTGTTGTACATTTTTCGAAGCTTATTTCATGTATACAGGTTGTCCCAAAAACAAGTTATGACTGTTTACTTTATTTTTTTAATGGATACAGCTATTTTATAATATTTTTTTGATTCTGCATAAAATTCCAAACATATGTCATATTACACTTAAATTCAGCCGTTTGCGATAAAAACTGCGTTTTAACTTAAAACAACAACACATTATTTATTAGCGAAAATAAATGAAAATTCAAAAGAAACTAAAAGTCGTATTATCAAATGTTGGAAATGAGCTCCACCAACAGGCTGGCAGTACCCGAGACGATCTTCAAATTCTTGCAGAACGTTATTAACGACGTAAGGTTCTATCAATCTTATTTCGCCTTTAATTCTGTTCTATAAATCTTCAATATTGTTTGGTCGTTTAACATATACTTTAGACTTAAAATAACCCCACAAAAAAAATCTAATAGGGTTAAATCTTGAGATCTGGCCAGCCATTCAATTGGGCCTCGTCGGCCAATCAATCGTTCGGGAAAAACTGTATTAAGTTTCTGACGCACACGGCAGGTGTAATGGGTCGGAGCTCCGTCTTGCTGATACCACAAAAAATTGTTCGGTGCACCAGGATCTTCTGGATTAGGGTATAATGTGGCCATGCACGGTATTAGATCATTTTCTACAAATAGAACGTTGCCTCATCCGAAAATACAATTCGTGTCGAAAATTACAATTATCTCACAAAATTACACTCTTCTGTCTGGATCATCATCTTTATTAAATACATGAACCAACTGGACTTTTTAAGGATGAAATTTATTTTTATTATTGAAGAGCTCGCAAAGTTCCATTTGTGTGCGCATTCTATCTCTATAAGCAATCATTATTAGAATATGTTGCTTAATGAGAGAGAGCAATAAATGAATATTGAACTATAAAACCCAGTGGTGTTCGCCGTATTCCATAGGTGTAGTCCAAATATTATTATTGTACCTATGATTATTCTAAGGGGTTCCAAGATCGGGTAGGTAGAGGCACTAGTAGTTTACCTACCTGTGCCTCACTGTTTCAAAAATATGAAATGTTTAGTTACTTTCCAGCAGTTGTTAGAAAAGTTGTTCTTGAAAATGGCGACTGTTTCTGAATTTGTTGCTGAGAAACGGATTAGTAAAACTGCGCTTCCTAAAAATAGTTATAGTTACAAAAAATAGTTAAAATGTTCGAATATGACTAGAGTCGGGCAGTTAACAATATCGGACTTGTGCATGAGGATAAAAGCGGCCCCATCAGGCCACCAAGGAGAAGTACAGGAAGAAAAGGAACTGAACAACCCACCAATTATTGCCGAACAGCCTCCTAAACCACGCATGATCTGGCATTGCACATCAGCTAAGTGGGATGATCTAAAGGACCATTTTCGAACCTTACCTTGGCGGAACGTTTGTTTTACCTCTGACAATCCATCCAGCTGTGCTAGGGAAGTATCGGATGTCATCGTTACTGGTTTGAAAGCCTTTGTACAGTCAACTCGTCTAAAATCCTCCGCTTCAAAAGACTCTTTGCAGTCGTATTCATAAGCATTTTCCTTCCGAAATTGGAACCAACAGAGTTTTTGGGACAATACAGGCTTATTGTTTATGTCTGCTTTCCTCATGGTTAGGTGGATATCCGCAAGTGCTTTCCATATAGAGAAATCATTAATCAGAATATCATGCACTTTATAGGGTTTGTCTCCCTTTTTCTTCCACTTTTCGCAATAACTGTAATAAATGAGGATGAAAAGACTGCAATCAGAAGAATCATACACTCGTTTTACTTAAAAACAGAAATACCTACCTTGGACAAAATAATGCCTGTAATGAAAAAGGATTATTTCATTCCACTTATGGATAAGAACAAACTATGGAAAACTTTGAAGGAAACGATTTTGTTATGACAAATTTCAAAAACAGTGAATTGTGAAAAATGGAGTAAGTGCATCGCACATGTGATTAAAATAGAAGAAAGAATGTGGGTAGCTGATAAGATGATAGAAGACACTGTAGAGCCCCTTATTATTTCTCTGGACCCCAACGACGATAGTTCATCGGACTACTCGGAATATTCTCCAAACTCGTCTTTCTATTGTATGTAAATCAGGGGGCCCCTAATTTAGGACCGATTCGGGGTGTATAGGTCTTAAATATCTGAAATACGGAATATTTAAAAACTGTTATTGCAATTTACCTGAAATTTAGAAAGCAACCTTTAAGTCGTCCACCCTGCTTAATGGGTCCTGTCATTGCAAATTTACATTTTATTACTCTTTCGCATTAAGCAACAGAGTAAAGGGTATGTTATAGTATACGAGTATTAGGTAGATACAGTAGTTTTCCGCAAACGGCTGAATTTAAGTATCTGACATATTTCATGAAATATGTTTAGAATCTTATGCAAAATCCAAAAAAATATTATAAAATAGGGGTATCCACTAAAAAAAAAAACCGTCACAACTTATTTTTGGGACAACCTGTTTACATGAAATAAGCTTTAAAAATGTATCAATCGTCTCTTAGGTTCGAGATACACACATTAAGTAATTTATTTTCTTGTTCAAATTATTGTCGCCATACATACCAACTAATAAATTTATTTTTATGGTCCCAAAGGGCAACTTTGTGGAAGACATCCAAATATGAGAAGCTGCCATACGGAACGATCTGAGGGTTAACCTGTAAAACTGTCTGTTTCATTTCATATTGACATCTAAGATCGTTTATCTTTTTTGCCACGATCAATCTTTTTAAACACTTACTTTGTCCTTAACAAAAAGTATAGGCATTTATGTAATAAATCATTTTATACATGACAGATCATAAGCAATAGTGTTATAAAGTTTAAAAATTATGGAAAGAAATGTTTGAAATACATCGTTTTTATTTTTTGTTTTTGCTTTACTACATTACGCGGAAAAATGCCTGAAGTTTTAAAAGTTTAGTTAAGACACTATAATTATGCTTTAAATGAAATTGGAAGTTTTCATTACCATATTCGTTTTGAGTATATTATGTTTCGAAGTTTAATATTTGATTACTTTTAAGTTAAAATACAATAAAGTCAGGCTAAATCAAGTTAGCTTTTTTTATTATTTACGTTTGTACATATTATTATCATACAAAATACTGTGATTGCACTGGATTCGACATAATTGGTGCGAATTTATTGAATTTTTTTAAGGACAACCACAAATATTTTGGTCTTTGGTCGTTAGGTTATTTTAATCTGGAAATGATTACACTGTTCAACAGAAAAATTATCCGGAAGAAATTAATGAGCACCTGCTTTGCAAAAGTTATTGAAGTTGAAGTACATTAGCCCAAAATTTCATGGAAAGGCTTACGCCTCTTAATAGGCAATAAATTGATGACGCATTTATTACCTGCAGACAGCTGGGACATAGGACAATTTATTTATTATCCCTTAAATATTGCTGTAGTTATTACTGTGCCGACGTTTAGTGACCACCTATCCTTACACCACACTATTAAGAACTTTTACAAACATAAACTTCACCCACTAACGGTTTCAGGTCATACTGTTGCCCAATGAAGACTAAGGTAATAACGCATGTCTAAATAAATGTCAAAATCAGCGGTCATATTGCAGTGTAGATCATGTAGAAATATAGGGACGTTGAACGATTGTTTATATGTCAAAAAAGAGCACTAAGAACAATATTAGGTCTCAATACCAGAGAAAGTTGTAGAGGTAAATTTAAAGAGAACCATCTTCTTACTGTGCCTGCAGTTTACATACAGGAATGTGCTTTATTCTTTTTTAAAAACAGATCCTTGTTTAGATACAGTGAATGACGAAATAAATATCCAAGAAGAACGATGAACTATACTTTCCCTGGACATAAGCTGACTTATTATATAAGTCCGTATACTGTTATTAATCCAGAAAATTGTTCTATTCCATTGTCCTTATTCCTCTTCTTTGTAGTACAAAAACTCTACAGCTCAAAGCTACTTCCGCATGCGCGAGGCCGTCTCTATCAAAAATGCTTTCTTACATTTTTATTACAGTTTTTTAAATATTTTAAAGTAGCAATTAAAGACAAAACTGGATGGTTTATAAACATCTTTAATTTAATAAAATTAAATTAAATATACTTAACAATACAATTGAATATGTAACAGAAGTATGGAACGCTTTAAATATCTTTAATACCGTTTGTCCGATATAGCTAAAATTCGGTATCCGTATATAAAAGATTATCGCGGAGCTGCCAGTGACATTTGCAATGTTGCAAAATGTACAGTTTTTTAGCAATTTGAAATAATTTTTTTTTAAATGGACCACCCTATATATTACAATATTTTTGGATTCTACATAAAATCACAATTATTTATTAGTAACTGCATTATAAGTCTAAACTTAATAGTTTCTGAGATATCGAGTATTGAAAAATTACATTTTTGAACTTTGACAGCTTATAGCTTTCTAACGGTACGTCTTAGAGCAAAACGGCTTGCATGTCCCTATCTTACTTTTTTATTATCTTCCCAGAAAACATCAACTTCCGGTTAAATCCGAAGTACTGTATTTCCGGCCTTTGAGTTACATCCGGTTTAATCGGAAGTTGACACTACTAGGAAGATAATAAGAAACTAAGATAGGGACCTGGGACTTGTACGCCGTTTTACTCCAAGACGTACCGTTAGAAAGCTAGAAATCTTTATAAAAGTGTCAACTTCTGGTTAAACCGGATGTAGCTCAAAGGCCGGAAATATAGTACTTCCGGTTTAACCGGAAGTTGGCATTTTTGGAAAGATAATAAAAAAGTAAGATACGGACATGTAAGCCGTTTTGCTATATGGCGTATCGTTCGAAAGCTAGACGCTGTCAAAGTTCAAAAATATCATTTCTCAAAACTCGATATCTCAAAAACTATTAAGTTTAGACTTATAACGCACCAATTAAAAAATAATTGATATTTTATGTAGAATCCAAAAATATTATAGTATATGGGGTGTTCCATTTAAAAAAAGAATTATTTTAAATTGCTAAAATACTGTAAATTTGGCAACATTGCAAATGTCACTAGCGGCTCCGGGATAACCTCTTATATACGGACACTCAAATCGTTGTCAGGGAAGGCGGTTAAGCCTGCACCTATAAGAAAATGTCCTGAAGTCAATGGCTTAAGTAACAGAGTTACCACATGGTTATGAGCGGGAAGTAGAATCGGGTGCTTCTGTTCGAAGGGAATTTCAGCATTCTTCAGCATTCCACCAACGCGCAAGAACTCGTCCGATTCACAAACAAAAGGTTTAAAAGGAAGTAAATTCTTATTTAATAACATTTTTCCATTTTTTACTTCCTATATGTCTTTCGAAAAACACTTGCGTTCAATACTTCTGTTACACGCTGTATAAATCTAAACTACATCAAATATGGTAACATCATTATAATAATGAACAGAACAATATAAAGAGACATTCAGTTTATATAATTAAATTATCTCTTTAAAACATAAACCATATGGGTACAATCAAAATCTGGCTTTCATATACCTAAGTAAAAATAAATGTATACATACTTTTCTCAAACAGAATTAACAAAATAGCAGTTTGGACTCGGAGGACTGGAAAGTGATGGTCTGACTGGTTCGGTGTAACTATAAAACCATGAAACAAAGGTATTACAGAAATAGTGTAGGATACCCGTAGAAAAGATAAACATTAGTTTGGTGTTAAAAATATGGCACGAGAAGCATTAATTCAGAAGGAAAAGATATATTTACCCCAACTTCACATTAAGCTAGGCCTCACCAAAAATGTGGTAAATGCACTGAATAAAGAACGAGATGCATTCTTATATCAAAAGGAGAAGTTTCCACGTATAAGTGAGGCAAGGAGGGAATTTATGATGGACTGTAAATTAGGCAATTGTTTCAAGATGAGAACTTTAGGGCAACTTTAAATGACACTCGAAGACGAGCATGGGATGCGCTTCAAAACGTTTGCAATAATTATTTTGGGAACAATAAATCAGAGAACTATATACTACGACACGTGAAAGAACTACACTCTGCCTACCACATTCTGGGATGCACGTATTGCTAACACTCCATCTTCTTCACTCTCAGTGGGATTGCTTTCCCGAAAACCTAGGGGCAATATCACATAAGCATGAAGAAAGATTTCACTAAGCCATTGCATCAATTGAAAAACGGTATCCCAGAATATGGAGCCCAAACATATTGGCCGACTATTGTTGGAATTTAATACTATAATAATAATATGTTTTATTTTTGCTAGACCAATTAAACACAACTTATTTTGTCTTTTTATTCTTCCACTGTTGACCACCTTTACAATATTACACTATTCACATTGTTAAACACGAATAGGCAAGATTTCAATGATTCTTACTGTAGAGAATGAATCAGAACTTGAATTAATTACAGCCTCATTGTCTGATTATCACGAGGGTTATTTGAAATACATGTGCTGTATAGAACGGAATATGCTATGTATTTACAGGAACTGCAAAATACTGAGGTGCAACTTCGTTCACGTCTTAACCAAACACAAATAATGTAGTCTATTTAACTGCGAAATTCACGGTACCTTTACTGTACACTTAAAAGAATAGTAACGTCTGTGTTATAGGGCACACGTCCCGACAATATCAATTACTTTAACATTAGAAAATCACTTCGCCTAACACACATGTCAGATCAAAACACATGCTATTATTGTTTTAGCCATCTGGAGCATCTGCTTGCTTTGAAGTCTAACAACAGACTATTTTATTAATGGTGCGCTCTAGTCTGGGAGGTCAACAAATCACATATGATCACGTGGACCCTATTGACCAACCAATAAAAAGCGACCGTTGTCGGTCAAAACATCACAGAAACTATATATTTATACAAGTGGCAAAAAAGTCGCGCATAATGCCTGTAACTTTTGAATTACCTCGTATACGAAAAAGTGACCTTTGTGAAAGTTGTTCGGTAAATTATTCACCACATTTCTACATGCATGAATTTTTCTGTCATTTCTGGTTTGGTTGCCAAAGAGACTAACTTACTTCTTTTAAATGGAACACCCTGCATATGATTGCATATTTGGATTCTACTGGGAAAGCTTTGAATTTTTTGTATTTCAAATTTTTATTTATTTGAAATTGTAACAAACTTTATAATAAACAAAATAAGTAGCCTAGAAAATTGAACAACTTAACATAGGAATAATAAACAAGTGAAACCTTTTCAGTGGATCAGGTGTTCAAAATTACCACCATTTTCTGCTAAGCAGATCGCTAGTCGATTCCTGAACTCGTCTACAACGTTTAAAGAAAGTCCTCTGGAATGGCCCGAACTTCAGCACTAATCCTGGCTTTTAAAGATTCTAAGTCATTTGGACGGTTAACGTTGACTTTGTTCTTTAAGTGTCCCCACAAGAAGAAGTCAAGCGGGGTTAAGTCCGGGGATCCCGCTGGCCAGCCAACAGCACCTCTTCTGCCTATCCAACGTCCTGGAAATTGTTCGCTTATGTATTGTTTAACATTTGGCGGATAATGCACAGGTGCTCCATGTTGCTGGAACCATACCTGTTCGTTTATGCCGTTATTTACACCCGGCACAACCATTCTGCAAGAAGGAATTAGGTGATTCCTGAGGAGGTTCAGATATTTTTCGCCATCCAAATTACCATCTATGAAAAAAGGACAACAGGTCCACAATATGTCTACTAATTATGCCCGCCCAAATATTAAGTTTTTCGGGCCTCTGAGTATGACCTCCCTGGAACCAGTGAATATTCTCAGCAGACCAATAACGATAATTGTGTCTATTATCAATGTCATTTAAATGGAAAGTAGCTTCATCCGGGAGAATCATATTTATTGCGAAATTATTATCGTTATTGCATCTCCCCATCATCAGCTCACAAAATTCAGCTCTCCTATCAAAATCGACCTCGTTTAACTCGTGCACTTACTTCATCGTGTAGCGATGCAACCTCTCATGCTTAAACAAATTTTTAACTGACTGATGAGACACATTAAAATCAATTGCCATTGGCCTGGATGATTGTGTTGGATTTTCATGTATTGAGAGCATAAGCAAAGCTTTGTCTCCCTCGGTTGCTGTTTTAGGTCGCTGATCTAGCGGCTTCCCTAACACTGCCTGTTTCTCAAAATTTCTTTACCACTCGACATACCGTTGACTGATTTATTGGAGGCTTATTTGGCTATAATTCATTAAAAAGTTGGCAAACCTGATCTTGAGATCTCTTCATATTTCCGTAACCGCTCATTATTAGAATATAGTACGTTTTTATGTTTACAGAAGACTTCATGTTTTCCGAGAATTAGGATCCTGCGGAATAAGGCACTAGTTTAGTACTTTGATTATTAGAAAATCCAAACGATAAGTTCGTAATTGCTCAAAGTCAATAAATTAAATATAAATGGCGTTTTTATTGAATTTTTCTTAAAGCCTAAATGATCTCCGCCACCCATGTCATTGGAGGCTGATATCAAAATTCTGAGGTCAGAATTAGATTCAAGAGACTAAAACTGGGGGTCCAGGGGGATTTGAAAAGTTGGACAGTATTGGTAAGGTGCAGAATTCTTTAATTATTTTAAAAGGGCTGCTACTTCTGACCTGAAAATGAATAAACTTTTTTATTGTAATTTATTTACCAATAAACCAACGTCTTATATTTACCACACAAAAATACATAAAATTAAATTATTAAGAAAAATTTCTGGTCGAGCTGAGATATTATTAATTGATTGCATAGAAGGAAAATAAAAGTTGTTGATTTTCTTTGCAATTAATTTATTAAATATATAGGTTTATTGAAAGTATACTCTTGTTGCAGGTTGAAATGCGGGGCTTGACGGGAGTGATTAAATTTGATCATCAAGGCTTTCGAAGTGACTTTATGTTGGATATTATAGAACTGACTCGGGACGGATTAAAGAAAATTGGCACATGGAATTCTAGCGAAGGAGTGAATTTTACCCGAACTTATGGCGAGGCTTACACACACATTGTAGAGATTATTCAAAACAAAACGTTTGTTGTCAGCATGATATTGGTAAGTTGGAATGTGTCTCTTTAGACGTTGATATACGTCGATCTAAGCAATATAGGGAATCCCATTCAAATTTTAATGTAATTTTATTTGTAAGGAATTTAAATTCCTGCTGCAAAAGATAAGGCTGGCAGAACTGCAAGAATCAAGTTAGGTGACGTTATTATTTTACAGGGTGTTTCCTAACCTCTCTGAAAAAATGAAGGAGGTGAATCCTCACCTTATTTCAAAACGATAATATGGTATAAAAGTTTTTCGCATGTCGCTTCTTTTTCGAAACACAGAGTGTTAAAAAAAAATTAGTAAAGCAATAATAATCATTTTAGTAATTAATTTAAAAACTTTTAATAATGAACTCACATGAACAAAAGTCAAACAAATTGCTAAAAATGTCCTCCATGAGCCAGTAAACAACCATGTATACGACGTGCTAAATTGTCTCTTACGTGTTGAAAAATTTCAGGACTGGCGCGAATCTTATTAAAACCATCAATAATACGCAGTCGAAGGTCTTCTTCAGTTTTAATAGTAGTAGTATGAACGAGTTGTTTAAGGTGACCCCAGAAATAAAAATCCAATGGATTGAAATCCGGCGAACGGGGTGGCCATAGGTGAGGTCCTCCTCTGCCTATCCAACGAGCAAGATATTGTTGATCTGAATAGTTTCTCACACGTACTGCAAAGTGAGGGGGAGCGCCGTCATGCATGAACCACATTAAAGTTCTCGTTCCCAATGGCACTGCTTCCATCAATTTTGGCAATTCATCTCTAAGAAAGTTGTAATAGGCATCACAAGTAAGACGATTTGGAAAAAAATACCGTCCAAATAAGCTATCTCCAATGATCCCTGCCCAAATATTAAAAGAAAATGTATACTGGTGATGTCCGTCGATGATAGCATGAGGATTATCTTCCGCTCAAATATGGTTGTTGTGAAAATTTATGATGCCTTGTCTGGAAAAATTCGCTTCATCTGTAAATAGTATTCTTGCCGAAAAATGAGGGACCCTTGAAGAATTTTCTTGAAACCAGTTACAAAAATTTAACTCGAGCTGGAAAGCCTCTAGACAACAAAGCTTGCACCCTTTATACGAGATAATGATAAGGTAATCTTGCAAGGTGCAATCTTGTAAATGTCTCCGAACACGGTACTCGTCTATTAGGAAAACCTTCTGCATATAAACGTCTCGCCTTTAGCGCATTTTCATTTGCCAAACCGTACATAAAATGAATTTGAGCCATTTCTTGATTGGTAAACTCAGCCATTATGAAAAGTATGTAATGTAGTACAAATAAATTCGAAAACAATTTAAAAGGATATTATTTAAAAGATGTTAAACAGGAGACAAATGTTACGGATAAAACAAATGTGGTCGCCATGGAACAAAGCAAAGCCTACTCGTATTATTTGACGCAACATGATGATAAAAATAACTAAAAAATTAAGGTATTCTTTTACCCAAATCCCCGCCAATGAACTAATTGTAAAATTTAAAATTGACCCGAAGTAAAGTGCTCTAATCCCTTATGCTTAACAAATATTATTAGAATATCGTTTGGCATTAATTAATAAAATTAAAAAAAAAATACAAAATTTTTTTTTAACATCCTGTATTTTGAAAACGAAGCGACATGCGAAAAACTTTTATCATTTTCGTCTTAAAATAAGATGAGGATTCACCTCCTTCATTTTTTCAGAGAGGTTAGGAAACACCCTGTATGATGTGAGAGTGTAGAAAATTATTTTTAAGTAAAGTCACGCTCAATCAATTTAATATTTATAAAGTAGGTAACATGTTTCACTTTTGAGACATCATCAGACTTAAAAATGTGTCAGCTAACACCAATAAGTGAGGTAATTCCACTAGTTAAGCTGCCGGTTATACCGACCTAGAATAAAAAACAATAAAAACATTTGAGAATACAAACAACGAATAAACACTACAACCACATCATCACAGGTAAACAGTTAGAACGTACCAAAATTAAAAACTTTATATAAGAAAGTAAACACAACAAACAACCAAAATTACAAGACTCGTTAAAGAAGTACTAGGCATAGCGACTTGAAGGGGGAAGATGCAGTCAGCTAGAGAATAAACTCTGCTCATAATAATAAACGCCATCAATATAAGGTACGAGCTTACCAGAGTACCAGCATCAAAGATGTCAGTGTTGTTTATGACATTCCTTTCTTTGCAGAAGAAGGAATAAATAGTATATTGTGTATTTAGTAGGAAAAATGACATATTCTCGGACGTGGATGCAATTTTCGAAGTCAAGCGAAGTATATACTATTTTTGTCTGCAATCGGAAATTAAAATAAAGCGCAAGATTGTATGTATGTAAGATATGATTTAACAAAATCCTGTACAGGAATATTCTAGTACTGTTATATAGATCACAATTATTATTTGGTGATATATTTAACCAAATCAAGGTTAAAATTGTGTCAAATTCATATTATGACATGATATGCCAAAGTGACGAATATTAAAATATGTAAACAAATACAAATAAATTTAGTTTTGTTGTCTACAAAATTAAAAATGTAAGAATATAGAGAAGGGGAAGTAAAAATTATAGAATATGCTGAAATTGGCCATCGCCATGCTCCAAGCATAAATTCACACGTCTCTTCATATTTTCGAAATCGTTGACCAGCATCTCTCGATAATCTTCTTAGATAATCCTTTCTTCTAACAACTGTTCTAAATTTTCAACTAGTGTATTAAAAGTCTAAAATATTGTTCTTCAAATAAGGAAAAATGAAGTAAGCTAAAACCGTCAAACAAATTGATTCAATGTCTGTTCGAAAACTGATCAATCTGTCGCCGAAATAATTGCGTAAGTAGTTAATAGTTTCGGTGGATGTATGGGCGGTTGCACCGTTCCGTTGCGAGTAACTAAAACATAGTTCTTCGCCAAGTAATTGCTCCACAAATGGATTCAAAATAGTGTCCCTATACCGCTCCGCTGTAACTGTGTTATGGAAATTTGTTTTGGGAAACAGTCAACCAGACACCAATTTACGGTGATCCCGTGAAATGGAATAAGGCTTTATCAGAAAAAAATGGCAGGTCTAATAAATCATTTCTTTCCAATAAAATAAGGGTAAATCACTGACAGTAATGCCTGTGTCTTTCAAAATCTACAGCTCGTATTTGTTGGAATACTTGCAATTTATGAAGGAACAAATTTAGCTCTTTTCGAAAAATAGTCCTGCATGTTCCATAAGATCTCTTCACTTCTTGAGACAGGCGTCTTACAGATTTTGTTGGCGTGTTTTGCATTATTTCATCAACGTTTGCAACAAGTTTTTCTGTTCTTACAGATGGTCTTTCAGCTCCTTTTCTACATTGAATATAACCTGTTTCCCTTAACAGAGCCACGGTTCTTCTCAAGCAATGGTAAAAATCCTCAGCAGTAAGTTGTATTGCCACTCACCATTTACTCTAACCCCGTTTCGAAAATAAGTTTCAACTGTGAATTTTTTGTGCTGTTTCGTAAAACCCATTGCGTGAGTTATTCAGGAAATTGGATCAACTAGCGATGAATCAGTTTACTGGTAATGACTGTTGAAGATGATGGAATAACCGATTAATTGATAATGCTGGTATTTACTGACTCCCAACAGTTATTACGCTTTACCGCTAAGCAGTATGGCCTAAGATGCAAAGGTGCTTAGGTGCACACTTTAATGATAATAATTTCTCCTCACACGGTATTATCATGTCTGATTGCTTAGCAACGGTTATCATTAGAAATATCATACATATATCATTAAGAATACCATTTTTCTAGGTTAGTGTGTGTAAAGTTTTGTTATCCAAGTATTTGTATACTTGCATTGTAACAAGTTACTATGTATTCTAGTACCTAGTATTGTAGGTAACACTTTTAAGAAATTGTTTGTTATTTAAGGAAAAATAGTTATTTTCCTAACAAGTGCGCAAAGTGATACTTTTCCGCACGCAAGTATAGTTGGACGAACGACGCGTAGCGGAGTTCGGATAAATTCTTGCGTGCGGAAAAGCACTTTGCGCACGTGTTGGAAACAACATTTTTCCTACGAGCTTCATATCAGATAACAACAAAAATAAAAATATGATAATTTATTCAATAATTTTTAATCTAACTTTAAAAAAAAGAACTAGGTATAGTACAACTAAAAATTACATAACAAAAAAAATAATATTAGAAAATTCAAAAATTACATAACAATAAAAAATAATAATAGGAAACTAAATTATTTGTTTATAACGTTTATAACAAAAGAGCCATTGCTGACAATATGCAAATTGATAGCCGACGCAGTAAGTTCGTTCAGTGGGTGGTTTATGGTATGGCTTGATGAGCACTGACTTGGCGTGGAATGACAGTTGTTCAAATAGGTCGATGAAGGTGTTAACTCAGAAGGATTTATGTAGCTTGATGAAGAAGGGCAGTTGTTCGTGGCCAATATTTTATTCGACATGTCCTTTTTTTGATTTGTCGAATCTTCAATGTAGCTCTCGGCGACAGTCGTCGATTTCCAGCCTCCGAGTCGCTTGACTTTAGTGATTCCTGCTCCAGAATCGGCCAACATGGTAGCCGATGAACGACGGAAACTATGTCCTGTATAATGCTTTGGATTTTTCAATTGTAGATATGCAGCTATTTCCGAAGGCATCTTACCGAATGAATTTATTCCAATACATTGAGTACCGCATGTTCTTTGTCGATACTGCACAAAAAAGCGCTTGTGCGGAGTGGATGGCTTTCGCAAATTTGCATATTTATGATAGAGTTGTAAATAATTTTCTTTATTTGTTTCATTAGATACTACAAAGATTCTTGAAGTATTGTTATTACTGTCAGGAATTTTCACGACTATCAAATTTCCTTTATCCTGTATGTGACCAACCATTATCTTGCAAAGCTCATCGCGCCTGCAAGCACCATCCAACCCAAAATGGTGGCGACTTTTATTAGAAGGTAAATTTGATCAGGTGCTTCTTCCACAAATCTGGAAACTCCAATTTTCTCAAAAATTTTGGCCTTTTTCGGACGATATCCCACATTTTGCTTTTTTAGAAACAATGTTAGCTTGAAATATTGACTTAAATCCAAGTTTATTTTGATTTTAAGGACACTTTTTTTAACATAGAGTACTTACTCCATAAAGTATTTGGCTGAACTGATTTTCGTAAATCTGCAAAACACGCTAAGAAGACCTCCTCCTTAAAACTATTTGTCCCTTTGTTGCGGCACCAGTTTTCAAATTGTTTATATTGCTTCTCGTATTTTTCTTGGGATTTAGCGGGCAATAAATTTAAATTTGCAGAGTCTGCGGCCTCTAGAATGGAATCTGGTAGCTCCTCGTCAGAGCTGCTCATTTTAACAGCGTTTATACTTTTTGAGGATTTGATGGAAAGAAAAGTGTCGGTGTTTGTAGATTCTTGTTGACATAGAAACGGAGGAAAAATCTGACATCATGTTCCAAAATCAACATGTGCATTTATTGTTGCTTGGCAATATTATAATCATTTATCACTATACGAGGTACTTAAAAAATAGAATTTTTTTTCGTTTTAGGCTGAAATACGAATATCGTGAATTACGATTAAAAGGTAAAAGAGAATACACTTGCAACGGCTTCGCACATTGCATAAAATTGTCTACAGCTACTAAAATAAATATAAATATTCCCTGCCAAGGAGATTTTGAATAGTGCTACTTTTCCGCACCCGGTGCGGATAAAAATCTTATCCGCACTAGTGCGGAAAAGTGTAACTACTTTGCGCACGCTCGTAGGAAATATATATTTCCTGTTAACAGAATATATTTTCTAAGATTTGATATATGCATAACATATCATTCCAAAGAAAGTATATCCTTGTTTTCTGATTATTAAAGTGTATTTTTACAGTCATAAAAGAAAAAAGTCAACAAAGTGCTACAACCGACATATTTGCAATCCTTCCTTTAATTAGCAAATGTCATTTGAAGCTAACAAACCCCACGCTGGACGTTTTTCATTAGAATTGATTGACTTAAACGACAGATATTCTTTTCACACATCCATCATTTTGACATTTTATCTGACACAAGCGTATTTTGAGTTTTTTTTTTGTTTATTTATAGAAAGCTATTATCTAGTGAAATAATTTTAAAAATGGCGAAAAAAATCCAAACATCATTCAAGATACTAAATGCCACGTAAAAAATAAAACTAAATAAAATAATCAGTTTTGAGTTTCCTGGAAAGTTCTATGGCGCTTACGTCGTTTTGGGTTTAGCAGCGTCGAATTATGGGGACATTTTTAAGAAATGTAAACCTTTAGTTATTTTTTTTTGTTTTTCTCGTATTGGTATGGGCTGATCAGCCATTCAGCCAGTCACTTAAAGATTAAGTAAATAGTTGTGTAAATATGTAAATATTATATAAGAACGCTTATTTAAAAGGCACACATAAATGAACAGGGTCACACACTTCACGCCCGGGGGTCTGGTTTGGCGACATTAAAAAATTCTTCCAACCGGAAGAAATATCTTTGATACGCTATTTAAATTATTTTTCATGTAAAATAGGTTAAAAGCTTTTAAAAGGTATAAAATTTTTCCTTGAAATTGGTTTCTCTGTCTGTGATATAAACAAAAATAAGGAGAATGATATAAATCAATAAAACATTTTCGACAAACAACCAAAATACCTTATGTGTTAAGAATTGTACATTGTAATGCATGATAAAATATTGAAATTAAATATAACTAATTATGTTACCCCAGACAATCATAAAATTCATTTCGGACATTTCTTAACTAATACACGGAATACCTTTTACAATCTGCAGTAAAAGCATTTTTTAAATCTTCGAGCGTCTCGTATTTTATATCTTTATAGAGCGTCGTTGTTAAGTGTCCCCATAAGAAGTCATTCTGCGAAAGATCAGGAGACGTACCCGAACTAATTGTGCCATTAGTTCAATAATGTTGTCCCTAAGACGTAGTTTCATTATGAAGTAGTTTAAGAAAATGTTGTGCGGTGATTTAAAAAGAGTGGCCCAATTATATGGTGTACTAAAATACCAGCCCACACATTTATTTTTTGGGATACTCCATCCTTGCTTGACTTTTGTTCGTTATTCAAGATAAAAGTACTTTAATCGATAAAATAAATATTTCCAATAATTGCCTGCCATTATTGGCCTTCTCCATCATATTAAAACAAAAATCTGCTTTTCGAATTATTCCCCGATCTTTAAGTTCTTAAAGTCTATTGATATAATATTTCTGTTTATGTAAGACTCACAGAACGGTCGTATGATGTTTTCTCACTTTGTCTTGAGTTGTTATGTTATAGTTACCTTATTTTCTTCTACATGTGGAAAAATATTCAAATCTCTACCGTCTAATACAATTTTTCAAACACCTTTGTATTGAATGCATAAAGGTGATTAAAATTTTGCATTTAAAAAGTGTTTCGAAATCTATTTGTTTTCTAACCCGTAGGCCTTCTAAATTTTCGCAAGGAGCTTTAAAAACCGAGTTTTTGATGCGAGAGAAAGTTGAAAAGTTCTTTTCAATATGACCGCCTACATGCTCACTTGCTGAAAATGCAGAGGCTTCTCTATAAAGAAATGTAGATTTCCAGAACTGGACGTTCTCATTTGTTGAGAATTTAAATAACTTGAGCGGTAAAACCAAGCCTCGTCAGTAGAAAAGCTTGTTCAAAGACGTTTTCATTATTCTACAATTTTTTTTTCATAATAACTTAAAACACTTTTTCTTTTATGATAAAGCATACCACTGCAGGATAAATCGTTTATGGCGCTCTGGCAGCGGTGCGTGTGCGCAGGAAACGATTCACGTTGGTCTTGATTCTTTGGAGATTATACTCGTTGGGGAACACGATCTCAGGGAAGTCGTTTCAGAGTGACGACGCTCTCCAGATGAAAGAATTTTGAAATAGTGTCGTGCGTGGTATACTAAGCTGAACCACGTACGCGTGAGCTGCAGTGACTCCTCGTGTATTTCTACAATGCACCGCTTTTGCCATACACATATTTGTAAAATAGAGTCAGGTCGCCAACCTGCCTTCGTTGTTCAAGGCTTTCCAGATTGTTTGTCAAATCATGGTCACCGATCAAGCGAATGTCTCTTCTTTAAATATAATCCAGCAGTATGTTTAGGAGCAGAGCCCCAAATATGCGAACAGTACTTCAGCGATGGTCGAATTTGGGCTTTATAAAGAATCACAAGTTGTTGAGGTGTATAGAGGTCCAATTGGACGCCCAATAAACTAATCGATGAAGCCAAGGAAATCGAGTGTCTCGCCATGACTATATCCGGTTCTTCAACACAAAAACTGCCGCCTGGGTTTTTTCTGTTGAGATGTAAGACCTCTTGCTGCCTATAGAGATGTGTATTGGCAGTAGAAGTTCGAGCATCCAAAGTAAAAAATGAAACAAGTGTGCTTTCATCACCGAATATTGGATTATAAATTTCTTCCAAAACATCTTTAAAGTACCTATAGTAGAAAGAGGGTGGTTGGCGACAGTATAAAACCCTGAGGGACTCTGGCATTGATGTCAATTGTGTCGGAAAGAAACTCGTACATGGTCACTCGTAGAGAACGGTCTTTAAGAAAGCTTGAGAGCCATGAACAAAATTGAACCCGCGTTTCGTATCCTCTCACTTTATTTAGAAGCCACTCATGCCATACTCGGTCGAAGGCCTTGGAAATGTCCAGTGCTACCGCCCTGTACTCCCAATAATGTTCTAATGCGTTAGTTCAAACGTGAGTAACATAAACGAAAAGGTCTCCCTTTGATATAGACTTACGAAATCCATACTGGCGGTCACTAATAATATTGAAGCCTTCTAGGTAATTTAATAATTTTTCATTGATAGCCTTCTCCATAACTTTTGATATAACCGAAACCAATGCGACTGGACGATATCCAGTAAGAAAGAAATATTCCTTCTTTGTAAGACAAGTTAAAGAGCCTACAAAATACCAGTGTCAATTCATTAAATCATTCATTAGATTACCCATAAACAGCTCTGAAAATTACATTCTCTGCGGATTGTCGTTTGGTAACCATATTTGGACTGAGCTGAGATGATAAGTGTGCACATTTCTATTCACACATTCACATTTCATGTTTCTCTAAAAAAAGTCGCAAACCGGTCGAAATCCATGACATTTGTGGAAATTCTGTATCAAAATACTGAATGGCGCCCCATGTTGAACAAACACCCTGCCATCAACCATTCTACCCTTTATTAAGTAACTTTTGATCATTAAAGCTTTTTGTTCGGCCGTGATTATCATATTATAACAATCAGTTTAGGAAATAATGTAAACTACTTCTTACACATTTCTCTCCAGGATATAATAATATTTTTAACAGATAGATTACTAAAGCAATTTCTTGATAACAATAGTGTTAATTTTTTCAATTTAGTCATAAAAAAAGAAAACAATAAATACATTTATTATGTCTATGTATTAAATCATCACACACAGATACAACAATAGAACAAGATTCATGCCATAAATTAGCAATATTTTGTGTTATAATACAGGTGAATAAACAATGGTAAATAGCAATAAACAATGACTATACGGCCAATATAAGAAACCAAATTTTACGAGAAAAGTATATGAAAAATAACTTAAATGGTTTACCCAAACATTAAAGATATTTCATAAAATTATAAATTAATCTCATACATTGAAGAAGCCAGTGATAACATTGGCACTTTTCTAAATATCTTAGATTTCAATGTAGCATACAAAACAAACAATTTGTAAGATAAATCAATAAAAAACAACAATATAAAATCGGGAGAAAACAAACAATCTGGAGTTTCCAATCTAACTTATCCTAACACATATAATGAACAAACAGGTAGAAATCTCGGGAAAAGAATAAAATAACATCAGTACAGCTTTCTCAAAGGAAAGACCGATACGAATTATTCCAACTATTTAACAGAACTTAATTATCAATAAAGGTTTAAAACTAAATTTGTTCGATTTTTTTGAAAACTTAAAAATTCCAAACATTTGCTTAATGAACAAATAGACCTTAATAATTCGCCATTATTGGAAAAGTTTGAAATCATTACACCATAAAATAACCCATAATAAGTATCTGTTATGCTAATAGGTCATTGTATTATTCGTAAATTAAGACAATATTTGGTGTGCTGTGCACTCGAGAAGCATCGGGCGTGTGCTGATTGTTCGTCGTTAGCGTAGGATTGTAAATGCGACTTTAGAGAACACGCGTTAGCGTTGTAATTATTTTCATGATAACAAATTTAGAGAGGTCTCAAGCGAATTGTTGCGTTTAGTTTGTTCCATTTGTATATAATCCTGTATTTTCTTTTAGCCTCCCCCTCCTTCATACGTCGTAGTGCTAGCCCCGTGCGACTGTCTATACAAACTGCATTTTATTCAATGCAAAATTCTTTATTAACTCCCTTGTCAATTTTTGCTTTTGAACAAAACCCAAATAAAAATACTTTATCTACAAGATTATAATAGCTATTAATATAAGAATTAATAATAACTTCTTTAACAAAAAGAACGCATCTGCATTTACATAAATGGCGTGATTAAATTAATAATACAAAATAACTCCAAAATAAACTTAGAAGGGTATTTTTAAAAAAGTAATTTATGCAGTACAATTAGCATATAAAAGACAAGCTATATTCTAAAAAGATAATAAATGAAAAATATATTTTTATTATTTAGTAACATGATGATATTATTGGACCAAATTTTTGAAAAGTTCGTTTGATTGATTGGGCTTATTTAGTTCATTAGTGGTATTTAGTGATATACAATAAAATTGAGGTTATATTGTTTAATTGGATATCTAGAGTACAATATACAAAATTTAATTAAATTTCGGTTAAACTTTACTACAATTAATTTTAATTGTTTTGCCTTTATGTTGCTTTATATGGTGACGCAGTTTTTACGCGCTAACAAACAAATAATATGCAAACTGTTTGCCTATAGAATTGAATTTTGGCTACATTGTTTGCTATCAATTGGTCTAAAAAGAGTAGACAAATAAAATTAATTTTAACTGTTCATTAAAGAAAAATAGGTATTTTATTTTTAGTTTAATCGAAGGTTTTTGTGCGGTGACCGGCAGAAAGTTCGCAGCATATAAGAAATTTTTTTTCCTATGAGTTTAGTAAATTTATTAACACCCATTAAATTCCGTAAAAGTCGTATGGTATACGAGGGAGAGTCAAAAATTTAAAATTCGGCTGAGACCAAAGTACCTCCATTTTTCAATTTAGGAAAAGTTCTTATAGAGAAATATTGTTCCAGTTTTAAAGATATACTCAAATACCAAATTTTGCTTATTTTCGACAGAAAATAGGATTTAATCGTTTTTTCTGAATTGTAACACAATAAAATATTCCATTTAGATATTTTAATACTCTAAAATCAGTTGCTAAACAAAGAAGCTTTTAAGAAACAGCTGTATCCACATATTGCATCATTTAAGAGGATAAGAATATTGCCAAAAATAAACAAAGAATCTATGAAACCAAAGGTTTTCAACCACCCGTATTGTCTTTGTCAATGTTCAAGTGGATAGATTTCTGAGAACCTAAACAAGAATTGTATCTTATCTTTATATTACACTAAACATCAAAAAGTCATGAAAGTCTATTTTATTTACGAGTCACCACCTAGAAAAATATCCTCTTCAAATAATCAAAGTATAAAATAATCCTTAACTACCCTCGACCAACCCGGGGCAAACTAGGGGAAGTCTCGATTTACATAAAATATCTGGAATGGTCATGGGAAACAAAGAATAATTTGTTCAAACGTTTGAATCATATATTTTAATATAAAAATAGATAAAACTCTAATTTCTAAGACTGCAATTTGTGACCTAAGCTTTTCAAACATTGTACAAAATATTTTAGATCTTTTTTTTTTCTACATAACAACTATAGCCCGAAAACGAAGAAACACGTATTAACTACGTTGTAGGTTTTTTTTTAAACACTTCTAACTTCCTTTTTAGATATTTACAGCCAGTTCCATAAATAACTCCAAAAGGTTCCTTTACGAGAAGTGAGCTTAATCTTAAAGTCGCTTTAAAATCGTCCTTAAAGTGCGGTCGGTTCCATAAGCAAATTAAATCCTTCTTTAGGTAAAGGATGAATTTTTGATAAATTGTTATGTTGGCAACCCTGAAATATTAACGTGAAGACAGAATTATATATGAATATGAATTATTTTTGAGCGTCAAAGTAACATATTCTGTCATTTCTGGCATTTTGTCACTTTTGTATGCTTGTTATATGGTTTTGTGCATAGAGTATAGTGTTTGTTATATTCGGTTAGTATTTTAAAAAAGAAAAGTTTGTGTTTGGTTTTAAAAAATGGGTGATTCAAGCGAGAGAAAAGTGAAAAGGAAGAAAAGTTCCCAATTTTCTAAAGAAGATGAACTGAGATTGCTAAACGCTATTTATTCGGAGCGCCAGATAATAGAAAACAAAGAAACCAATAAAATTAGCACTCAGGAAAAGGTAGTATACAATACCTATTTCTTACGATGTGTAGAATTATGCTATATGCTAGAAATGTTGCAGGAAAAGGCTTGGGGCAGGGTAATGATCGTATTTAATGCTGCTTCAACCGAATACCGGAACACTGACCAGCTAAAGTCAAAATTCGACAACCTAAAAACCAAAACAAGGAAAATTGTAGCCCACGAAAGAGTACATATACGAGGCACTGGTGGTGGTGCTCCGATCCCAATAAATAATGACCCCGTGACTGAGTTGGTACTTAAAATAATTAATATTAAAACAGTTGTGGGGTTGGAAAATAGTTTCGATTGCGACATGATCAACCAGGTGGTAATATTTCAATATGTAGTACTTGTGTATAAAAGTTTTAAATTATTTTGTCATTTACAGGACAACGAAATTTATGATAGAGAAGCAATGAAAACTGTAAACCCAAATTTTGATGATGTAGAAGTATGTACACATACACATTTATAAATACTACTAAGAAATTATTAACTTACAACTTTTAACTTTACTTCAGGTAATATGGGAAAATATTGAAGTTGAAGAAGAAGCCAACAATGGTAGAATAATAGTTTTGGCAACAGAGGAAATCGAAACTTCTGAGCCGATTTTGCAGGTAAATTGCAGAAACTGAGTTTAAAATATCTCAAGTACATACATATATCTTATTTTAGGAGGAAACAATTATCCCAACGATTACTAAAAAGGGCAACGGTAATACTTTTAAAGATGAGGAGCAGACACCTAAAAAAAAAATATGTATTTTAATTAATTTTAATTGTTAGAAATAAAAAACTGTTTTTATTTACAACAGACTCCTACAAATAAGTGGAGTAATTATACTGCCAAGAATTTGCAAGAGCCCCTCAACGGAAAACTGCGACCCACCACAGTAAGTCCACTTGCCGTTGCCAAGGAGGACTATTACAAAAAAAAACCTAATTGATAGAAAAGGAAATTCAATATAAACAAGACCAGAATAGAAGAGAAGAAGAAGACCACAAACGAAGACAAATATTGTTGGAGTTGGAAATCGAAATTAAAAAGCAGCAACTGAATAATAGTAAAGAAAACTTGTGAATTTTGTGTATATTGTATTAAAATTAAAAATAGAAGTTATTATTATTATTTGTTTTATTATTTAATATTAGGTATAAATTACATTATAATAAAATTATAAAAACAATGTGGCTGAAAACAATTCTATAAATTACCAAAATGATTTGTAATAATTAATTGCTGAACATGATTGCCTGCCATTTCCATTTCAGCAACGTCAACTTCATCGTCTGCTTCCTGTTCTTCATCATCTTCTAATGCGCCAATTTCCTCCAAGTTTTCATACCACTCAGGGGGGAAGATGTCATTCATTTGGATGGCAATGTTGTGTAATACAGCAGTTGCTACAATCACGGTCATAATGGTTTCCAACTTTAGTCTCATTCCTAAATGTAACACAGGAAACCTTCATTTCCACACACCATATTGTCTCTCGACAACATTTCGTGTTCTGATAATGGACTCGTTATAGAGATTTTCTTCTTCAGTCTGCACATGATTTAATTTCGTCATAAGATAGGGTTCTAGGTGGTAGCCACTATCCCCAACCAAAAGGTAATTTCCATAATTTCCTTCAACAAATTCCTGCTTTAATCTGCTATTATTAAAAATGGTTTGATGATGGCACGAGCCCGGCCATCGGGCCACTATGTTCTTAATTTTCAATAGAGCATCACACACAGTCTGTACATTTAATGCAAAATATCTTTTTCTGCAGCGATATATTTCTGCGTCTCTACCTCCTATCGAATCTATAGGAATTAGTGAACAGTCTATAGCACCAATTACACGTGGAAAACTGGCCAACATATAAAAATCCTGCGCAGCTCTTTGCATTTCTTAATTGGTTTCACACATTTTTACATACTGGGGACGTAGTGAAGCTATTGCCAATGAAACTCTTCTCACAATTTGACATGTTGAGGATTTTGAAATACCCATAAAATCAGCAGCTGTTATCAAAAAGTTACCCATGGCGTAAAATCTTAATGTTACCAGCAACTGCTCTGCTGGTTGGATGCAACCACCCCTGTGGAATATTTAACATATTAATAAAACAACTCATCGAATAGATTAATAGGTACCTACCTATTTGTAGGGAGAGATATTAAAGGTGCTATTTGTTGAAGTAATCCTAACACTGTTGGTTTTGTCAAGCGAAAGCGGTCAAAAAATTCTATATCGTCATATTTTTGAAAATACTGTTGTCGTGTCCTATATATTTTCGCTCTCCTCAAAACCATTACATTTTCTTCCTCGCTTTCTGATGCAGAACTTGAACTCGTTTCATATAAACGATTCGGATTCATCGTAATCGTACCCAAATACAATCACAAAGTACCACTATTTGTATTCAACAAATGCCAAACGTCAAATTTTGATTTGGTTTGCAATATTAAAGTCGACTTTTTAAAATAAAATTAAAAAATTCGGGACTTTACAAAAAAGGCCACTTTTGCGTAAAGCTACATTTAAAAATCGATTATGAAACAGAATTGCTACTTTAAAGGACACTTTTTAAATTAAAGGAAGCTTTAATTTCATTATGGAATTGGCTGTTAGTATTATGTATTAATAAACCTAATTTTTGAGTAATTTTTTTTAAAGAGAATACAGAAGAAATAAAAATATATTCTTCCCGTGGATTAGGTGAGCCATCTTACGGCTAAACAGCTAATCACATGAGGGCGGGATTTTAGTCGTTAAGACAGAGGGGCTCATAAAGCTCTAATTAGCGACACAATGTTATTTTGGAGATGCGAAAACCACCCTTATTAAAGCTTGAGAAATACAATTGGCTTTTAAGAAATAATATGTATATTATAATATTTCGAGGTTAGGAGTTAAATTCACAGAGTCACCAAGTTTAGTTCCGAAGTTTTTCTTAAGCTATCCAGTTGGCTTAGTTAGTGCTCTCTAGTGAAGTGACTCTCCTTAAAATCAAACTAAATTTCTCTATTTTTTGTCTTTTTCTGTTAAAGTTTTGGTAAGAAGTCAATAATATTTTTCTATTGTCAAAGGGCCAAACACCCTGGGCAAAATTCGATTAATTTATTTTAATTACGAACTTCGATTAAAAATTAATTTCATTAATTTTTCCTAGTTTCGGGGTTTATCCATAAAAACGTAAACTCATGTCAGTGAATCAGGTTAACACTGAGTAACTCATAGTTGGGAAAAAGTCTCTAGAAATTCTCTTTCTCTTTTAGATATAAGATTTATTATAAGTGTCTTAAGTTTTATCTTTGTAAAGTTCTCTTATCTAATTTTCTTTTGTAAATAAATTTTAAGTGTTTTGAGAAGAGAAGTTATTCTATTGAAAATAAATCTTGTTTCTCCCAACTATACTAAACAAAGGGTCACTTGGCAAAAGAGTTTACGATTCGCGGGAACATCGCGTACGCGAATCGTGAATGGTTGTGTCAGCTGCCTTTCAACATCAGAGGTTGCCACAACAAAAACTAGCTGTTGCTGAGTAAGGTCCAGTTTGGTAAGTGTATAAGATATACATACTAAAATTACTAATTCATTGCTGAGATATCTTCAAGAACCTACAAGACATCGTTAAAACATCCAGATTCTACAAGAGTGTTTTTGCCAGATATAAATGCGATCTTTTTATAGTTTAGATATTAATTGGGCGATGCGGAATTTAAGACTTCGGTCACACCGCTACCAAAATTTTGTTGATTTGAATCTCTAGAATAATTCCGTTCCGCCACAGAATTACCCTGTCTAAAAGGTACATCGCAACCATGTAGTATGCAAATTGTATATAAATTAAAACAACACTTCTGTCTTCCTCCACAAATAATATATATTTTTGAAAAATTTTAACGATTCTCCCTACATGTTTCGACTATATATACAGTCATCTTCAGGGGAACTAAAAGGACTGTGTGAGAATACAAAGACAATAACAGGCACCATAAGAGACTTACCTATATCGAGTGTAAAATTGGATCCAATAGTTGTCTCAAATTAATGCGTACAACATTTAATATCATAGCAAGTAAAATTTGTGTAGTTGAAGACTAACTTGAGGTAACTCAGAGTTGTAGATTTGTAAGTAAGCACATTTAAGTTATTTAAAAAAAAAATTTTTATGTTGATAAAAGTGAGAAAATTTAGTTATATTTAATGAGCATGGTGTGAATATAAATTTTAATAATTAATATATTTATATTATAACATGGTTTATGTGGAGAAACCAAAAAGAAAAGAAAGAACAAATTTTTTAGTTATTTTATAAAAATATGAAATTTCATGTTTTTAGAATACTATTATAAATAAATAAAGTAGAATGGGGGCTAAGCCCCTATGGGTTTAAATTGAACCGCATTGTGTTGTTAAGAAAAATATTTTTTTTAAGTTTTTTATAAAATTTAAAAGAGAAACGAAACTTCGTGCGAACCACTACCACGTTTAACTTAAAAAGAATTTTTATTTTTAAGGAAGTTGTGGTTAAAGTATAAAATGAATGACAGATTTGACATATGGCATAACAAATATCAGACTGTAGAAATCCTAAAAATTGAAGTGTTGGTGTAATCTAGAGCAACTCGGTAGTAGGTTTACAAAGTTTACAAGATATAGTGTACCTGATGTTTGAAAGTTATTATAAATGTTAAACACACAAAGTACCTGAATATGAAAAAGAATGAGACATCTGTGATTGAATGTATGAATAAATAGTTTTCATAAATTAGTAGTTTACAACAATTTTATAAAATTATTTTTAAAAAAGGAAGTTATAAAAGTTCATGGGAGGGCAGATACTACTGCACCGAAGCATATATTTAGAGTTAAGGTTCACTGCACTTTACACTAGGTGGACATTTAAGAATTTAAACTAAAAATTATGATTAACATTATAAGGAAAACAGTATAACATAACCAAGATTGAATCTAACACAACTAGAATGAACATTGGGTAGACTGACGTAGGTATGCTATAATTAACAATTAATTGTCAAGGTTGAGTAGTATATAATAGGCTGGAAAGAGTAATGATATATTGATGAAGCAAACACGAGTGCTGTAGTAATAATGGGAGGGGTGGCGCTGTTCCGCCAAGAATACCAACAGCAAAACACCAGGATCCGCAAATCGACCTCATAGCAGCAGCCTCAAACCTGAACCCGTGAGACTAGTGACTAGCCGATGCACTGATACATGAGTCGCTGATTTAAATGTCCAAAAGCGACCCCCACTGCCCACCGCGAGAAGGTGACAGGACAACGCCAGCTCCCAGAGACAAAAACAATCGTGATGCTATCTTAAATTGTGTATTTATTTGCTGTACACTTTGTTAGAGATAACCGTCAATCGTATGTCAGATTAGTTAGTTTTGACAATATTATGGACTTTCAAAATAAAAACATAAAAATATTAAATATTGTTGCTGCACACTGCATTTTATTTTTTGAGGAAACAATAATTTAATCTAACTGGTATTTTCTTATACACTTTAATTAAAGACACCTTCCAAATCGCATATTTATACATAAACGTATAAAGTTTTGTCTTTATATAGATTTTAATTGTGATCGTCATAAGCTAAACATTAAAAAATTAAAAGTATTTTTTGTACGGATTTTATTTGCTACCATAATTAATAATATAATAATAAAGATCAATATATTTTTGTATATATATATTAAATCGAAACATTTCAAACTCGTATATTTCTTTACATCCGAAATCAAAGCCTAAATAATAATAATACAAATCATTTTCCTTCTCATAATCAATACCACTATACATAAACAAAAATAATCCGTCTGGGAAATATGATTAGACACTGCATCGCTAGAGTCAATCCTACTTTTTTAAGGAACGTAGGCAAACAATTTAACAAAATAACCGTAAATGTATAGAAAATTGAGGAGGACATGTAGAAATACAGTGTGTGTATAAAGTCTGGAAACGGCTTAATAACATCACAATTTATTGGCCGATTTAAATCAAATTTGGCACAGTTGTGTAAGAGGATCTGACGCACCGAATGACAATATTGGCGTTGTTGCCAGCTTTCTAGTTTGTCTGAAATTTGAACGAATTTTATATTTTTAAATATAACACCCTGTATATTTTTTCATTTATAGTTTTTACTATAAATTTGTTACACTTTTGGTATAACATACTTTGTTCCTAGTATCAGTAGTTTTCGAAATAACGACGTGTTTTGAAAATATCAACAAATTGTGTTTTATTTATTAATAAATAGAGCACCAGTTCAGTTTAAAGCTGTCATTTTTACATGCAAAAATGTCTGTAACTGAAAGTGAAAGAATTACAATTCTTATGATAAGAGGTTATGGCGATAGGGTCAGGTCTTACGAAGAAGTTAACAATATATATATGGTTCAAGAGTTATCAGAAGATGATTATGAGCGAAGAATTGAATTTTGTGATATTATGATGTCAAGGTTTGACTAAAAAAATGTCGAATTTTGGACGAATTTGAATTAATAACGCCAGAAATGATTAACAACACGTCATTTCGAAAACAACTGATATTAGGAACAAAGTATGTTATACCAAAAGTGTAACAAGTTTAAAGTAAACACTGTAAATGGAAAAATATACAGTGTTACATTTAAGAATATAAAATTGTTCGAATTCCATACAAACTAAAAAGCTGGCAACATCGCCAATATCGTCATTCGGTGCGTTAGATCCTCTTACACAAGTGCACCAAATTTGGTTTAAATCGACCAATAAATTGTGATGTTATTAAGCGGTTTCCAGACTTTAAACACACACTGTATATATTGTTAATGTAAACAGTCTTAATTATTAATATTTTTTGTTTTCTATTTTTGAGTTTTAAAGATTTATTATTATCCTCAAAATTTATTTGATAAAGGAAAATTATATTGATCCATATTTTGCGTGGCAAATAAAATTCATAAAAAAATATTTTAAAATTTTTAATTTTTTTCTAATGACATCATAATTAAAATCTAAATATAAAGAGAAAAACTAGTAATTTTATTTATAAATATATCATTTGGAAGGTGCTTTAAGTTAAAGTGCATAACAAAATATGACTTAGATTGAATTATCTGTTTCCTCAAAAAATAAAATGTGGTGTGCAGCAAAAATATTGATAATTTTTATGTTTTTATAAGGCCATAATATTGTTAAAACTAACTAATCCGATATACTATTTACGGTTATCTCTAGCAAAGTGTACAGAAAATACAATTTGCGTACTCTATATTGTGTGAGATGTACCTACTTTTTATACCGGTAATTCAGAAAAAACGATTAAATCCTATTTCTTGTCCAAAATAAGCGATATTTGGTGCTTAAGAAAATCTTTGAAACTAAAAAAATATTTCCTAATAAAATTTTTGTCTAAAATGAAAAATGGAGGTATTTTACGCCCAGCGGAATTTCCAAATTTGAATGTCCTTCTTATACCATAATACTTTTACCGGATTCGATGGGTGTTATTTTGGTTTGAAGATATGCAGAACTTTTCTGAAATAAAATAAATTTACTAAACTCATAGAGAAAAATTTTTCCCATATGCTGCGGACCCGGTCACTGTATAAATGCCCGCCTAAAAGTTGTACAAAAAATGTTATGCAGCCGCTTCTCTAGTGGAGTGTAGGGTGTTAATTGTTATATTGGCGTGTTATTTTATCTATTTATTAAGGTCACGAGGACTTTTTTTTCTAAGGAACCTTCTCTTAAACTTACGTAGCATCGGAGGTTGTGGCGTTTGAAATGCTAGCATTTTCTAGGTAAAACGATCCACAAACCAAAATAATATTACTGAAATTACTAAAGCAAACGTACAATTTTATTTATAGAGTTCTCCCTACATAATGCGGAAAGAAGCCAGCGAGAAGTTGACAGGAAATGCTCAATTTGAGGGATATGCTGTTGATCTCATTCATGAAATATCCCGAACATTGGGATTTAACTATACCATCAAGTTGGCTCCGGACGGGCGATACGGATCGCTGAATAGAGAAACAAAAGAGTGGGATGGAATGATGAGGTAAAGTATTAACAATTTACCGTAAAGAAAACTAGTGCGGACATTTGTTTACTTTTCTGGCCTAATCTATATCTTTAGATAGCATTGTTTCGTCGTTTAACTGTATTATATTATTTATTTATTTATTTATTTATTTATTTGTTCAATGTATCAACAACTTTTTATAAAGCCAATCGTAGATACAGTTATAACTTAGTCTAAATTCCTATAAATATATATACATCAATATACTGAGTACACAGTTTAAATCCTACTAATCAATTACTGTAATTGTCTATGCAGTTCACTTTTTATATGTCTTTTTAACTGCCGACCAGTTATATTTAAAAAATCAATAGCACCACCATAATTATTAATATGCGCACAGAGCCTTACAAGTGGAGAATTTTTATAAAGGTTAGTCCTGGGTGCATGAATATAAAATAAACCTGTAGCTCTGCTGTTAATACGACCTATTCTAAATGAAAGTTGTTGCAAAAACTCCTTATTATCAATATTATTCATGATTATCCCACAGAGAAAGAGCATACCTGCTTCAATACGCATTTGCTGCAAGCTAAGAAAATTAAACAAAGTACATAAGAGTTTCTGATCAGTTCCTCTTTGTGGGTACACTGAGAAAGCCTTGTAATGCAAGAATTTCAAGAACCTTCTCTGCATAACCTCCAACCTGTATATTTTATTGGCATATTAAGGATCCCAGATGATACATGCATATTGAAGCTTTGCAACCACCAATGATTTATACAATGCCATTATTGTATTGATATTTTTAAAATATTTACAAGTTCTTATGATGAATCCAAGAATTTTTACAGCACTAGCAGTTACATGTTCGATGTGCCCATTGAAGTTTAATTTGGGACCAAAATAAACTCCAAGGTCCCTGTGCAAATCCGTTCTTTTTAAGGGCATATTATTTATGGAATAATTAAATAGAATTTTGTGTATTTTACATGTAAAGGACATTACTGCGCATTTATTTGTGTTTATGTTCAAATTGTGCTCTCTACACCAACGAACAACCGCATCCAAATCTTCCTGCAGAGCCATTGCATCTGTTTCAATTCTAATCGCATGAAAAATCTTATAGTCGTCAGCAAAGATCAGACCTTTGGAGAAATTGAGATTTTCGCCGATATTATTATTCACCAATAAAAACAGAAGTGGGCCAAGGTTAGAGCCCTGGGACACCCCTGGTTCAAGTGTAAATTTATGAGACTTATAACCTTTGAGCTTAATTCGTAGGTATTTATAACATACAGCGTGTAACAGAAGTGTATGGAACGCTTTAAATATCTTTAATACCGTTTGTCCGGCTTAGCTAAAATTCGGTATCCGCATATAAGAGGTTATCGCGGAGCTGCTAGTGACATTTGCAATGATACCAAATTTACGGTTTTTTAGCAATTTAAAATAATTTTTTTTTAAATGGAATACTCTATACAGCGTGTGCGTGGATTTGCTTGCCAAATGGAAAACTTCTTTATTATCAATTTTTCGAAAAAAAAGTTATTCTTTATAAAAAGTTTTGCTTTAAAATTGTTAAGACTGGCATTAGAATTTCTTTTAAATGTTGTACAGGGTGTCTCAAAAAACGAAAAACTTTAATTCTAAATGTGAAAAAACTTTATACTAATATTTATTAACCGGCAAATTGGATAGAGCGAAAAGCGCATTAAATCGTCAACTAATTTGTAGTATACAGGGCAATGATAAAGTTTTTTTGAATAGTTACTTAATATTTTTGATAGACAATATGGATAAATAAGCCCCCCACGTTGTTCATCATACACCATACAGAACAACAATGAATTATTGTTTTATTAAGTAAAGTTTTTAATAAAGCCTAATAATTATAAATTAAACTTTTGCCTGTAAATAATTAAATGTTAAGGTAAAAACCTGTAAAGACACATATCACGATTTGACATAATATGTCAATTAAACTTTTCTAGTTTGTATTTTTTCCTCTAACAATGGGTTTAACTGATCAAGAAAAAGTCCAGATTGTTTTAATAGTTGAAAATAATTATCGCACAAATAGAGAAGCAGCCGAAGAATTTAACAATAATCACCCGGAAAGACCAACACCAATAACCCATCAAACAATAAGTAATGTTATGAGTAAATTCAAACGGTGCTCTCCAAACTTTTTTCGGAGAAGAGAAAACCAAGGTCAAAATAATCTTCCTCGCTTATACGATGAAAATGATGAACTTAATATTTTGCTCTGCATCAACGAATTCCCTAAAACTAGTTTAAGGCAAATGTCTCGAGGTTTGGACTTAAAAATCTACTTCATTGGAATGGTTCTAAAAAAACATAAAATTAAACCTTTTAAGCCAAAATTTACCCATACATTATTACCAGGGGACTCGGAATTGACACTAGATTTTTCTGCGTGGTTAATAGGCGTTATGGAGGACGATCGCCGTTTACCTTTTAAAATAATTTTTTCAGATGAAGCTGTTTTTACGACCAACGATATTGTAAGCTCTCAAAAGTCCCGTTATTGGTCAGTGGATAACCCTCATTGGGTTATACAATGCCGAAACCAATATTCTGAAAAAGTAAATGTGTGGTGTGGTATAGTCGGGAACCGATTGTTGGGACCAATATTTTTTGATGATAATATAAACGGTGAGGTGTTTCTAAATTTTCTAGAAAATGATTTTAGTGATATGCTGGATTACATACCTACGGCCGGTATACGAAACTTATTGTTTCAGCTATGACATACCTTTGGCCGGTATACGAAACTTATTGTTTCAGCTAGATCGGGCTCCCGGACATTTTGCATTGCAAGTTAGACATTGGCTGAACAGAAATTTTGCTAATGTGTGGATAGGAAGAGGTACAGATCAAGATTGGCGTTTTTGTCATTGGCTAGCGAGGTCCCCGGATCTCATCCCACTGGATTATTTTTGTGGGGTCTCCTCAAAGAAAGGGTATATAAAAGGCGGCCCCGAGACAGAGAATACCGCAAGAGACGAATAATTCAGGAATGTGCCGGGCTACGGGGATATCAACTATCGAATGCCGTCAGAAGTTTAAAAAAAAATTATTAGGTGTATGATGAACAACGGGGGGATTATTGAAATTTAATCTTCTATGTATATTTGTTCGTGTTTACTGTGTAATTACTAGTAATTGAAAAACTTGTTATGTGCAAATATGTTTATATGATTGTTTAATAAATTTTCAATAAGGTTGTAAGTTATCTAAATATTTTACTCACTCTGTATACTAAATTGACCTGCAAATAGTACATTGATGGCTTAATAATAAATATTGCGATGGTATTTATCCATATTGTTTATCAAAAAGGTCAAGTAACTATTCAAAAACAAACTTTATCATTGCCCTGTATACTACAAATTAGTTGACGATTTAATGCGCTTTTCGCTCTTTCCAATTTGCCGGTTAATAAATATTAGTATAAAATTTTTTCACATTTAGAATTAAAGTTTTTCGTTTTTTGAGACACCCTGTACAACATAAAAAAGAAATTCTTATGTCAATCTTAATAATTTTAAAAGCAAAACCTTTTATAAAGAATAACTTTTTTTCGAAAAATTGATAATAAAGAAGTTTTCCATTTGGCAAGCAAATCCACGCACACGCTGTATATTACAATACTTTTGGATTCTACATAAAATCACAATTATTTTTTAATAAGTGCATTATAAGTCTAAACTTAGTTTTTGAGATATCGAGTATTGAAAAATGACATTTTTGAACTTTGACAGCTTCTAGCTTTATAACGGTACGTCTTAGAGCAAAATGTCTTGCATGCCCCTATCTTATTTTCCTACTATCTTTCTAAAAGTGTCAACTTCTGGTTAAACCGGATGTAGCTCAAAAGCCGGAAATATAGTACTTTCGGTTTAACCGGAAGTTGGCATTTTTGGAAAGATAATAAAAAGTAAGATAGGGGCATGGAAGCCGTTTTACTATATGGCGTATCGTTAGAAAGCTAGATGCTGTCAAAGTTCATATTTATCATTTCTGAAAACTTGATATCTCAAAACTATTAAGTTTAGACTTATAATGCATCTATTAAAAAATAATTGTAATTTAATGTAGAATCCAAAAATATTGTAATGAAAAAATTATTTTAAAGTGCTAAAAAACTGTAAATTTGATAACATTGCAAATGTCACTAGCAGCTCCGCGATAGCCTCATATATGGATACCGTATTTTAGCTAAATCCGACAAACGGTGTTAAAGATATTTAAAGCGTTCCATACTTCTGTTACAGGCTGTATGTAAACATTTAAAAAATCGTATTAACTAATAAATAACAATGGGTGATACTATTTTACATAATACAGTTACAAAAACAAGATATAATAAAGAATCTTACAAACAAAGTATTTTTAAAAATCGAATAATACTTTGCTGCTATGGTTTAATCATAGTCGGATTCTGAAGATGAACTTTTATTAATATAGTTTATAATACGCGGCTCAACCATTTCTTCGATTATTATATCTACCTGCAACATTTTGGCTTCTTCTTCTATCACATGATCGATACACTTTTTCCACTTTTCCGCAGTGATTTTACTCATAGCTTCATTAAAAAGTCTTTTTAAATCCACCATTTTATAAGTCGTGTTATTTCTGGCGACATCTGTCTTTATTTTAGCTCATATACCCACTTGACATATTTTGAGAAAAAAACGTTATTTTTACGTGAAAATGGTAATGTTATTTCCCTTTACCAAAAACTTCGTTTTAAAAACGTGATGTTTTTTTAATACTGTTATTTTAATGTAATTTTTGTTCACGTTGTAATTTGTGTTACATTTTTACATTAATTTTATGTAAATAAAAGTAACGTTACTTATAAAACATTTAATTTGCGTTATGTTTTATAACGTCGAAATAAGTAACCTATTTTTCACTTTATCTTAACATTTTTGAATTTCGCGCCTAAAACCCAGCGATCGGCGATTGTCACGTCTGTCATAGACGTTTGACGTTGTGTCGTTGTGTTGTGAGTGTATAGTGAAAGGAGTAGTTTTTGGTGAAAATTTTGAATAGCACCGAATCTCTTTTAAGTTTTGTGAGTTTTCGTTTATTGTAAGCGTAAGTTGTTCTTAATTTGATGATTTAGTCTTTATGAAATAACTGCTGTTTATTCTCTATATATTTCACGAGTTCTTTTGTTCTTTACCACAAACGCTTGAAGGGCAAAATGGCGTCTCGTGAATTTTATTTTCATAACAAAAAAAATGCCAAAAGGATCCATTTAATGTAACAAAAATAACAGCCTTTTGAAGTTAATTCCAAATATAAAACGAGATACGCCACTCTATTTTTTCCTTTAATTGAATAGTTCTCTAGATTCTACATTTTAACCTCTACAAAAAATTATTATTGTAGTTCTTTATTACTATTGAGGACCCTTTAAAATGTTTCCTATGTAATGTAATATCTCGTGTAATTAGGTTGTTGGAACAATATTTAAAAAATGTTTCGTTTTTAATTTAGAAATAGCGCAAGTTCAGTTTGGAGGAACTACTGGGTACTCGATGGAAAAAAATAATAATGGACCACTTCAGGTATGCCGCGAACCGTTGAAGAAACAAAAAAATGAAAACTTATACTATATAGCTACTAGATTTTAAATTAAAATAAATTAAAATTCGTAAATTGTAGGTATACGGTAAACTAAGGCAACTTGAAAAAATAAAAGTTCATAACTTCAATGTTTTGTTGTTTATTTATAAGTACCCAAATAATAATGTATGAAATAATACGCTACTTTCCTGAGGAAAAATTTAGTTTTATAAGTTAAAAATATGTTACAAAAACGCAGAATTGTACCATAATATAATACTTTATAAAAACGTTAAAATTAGTAACGTTATTTTAACCAACGTCAGAACACCGTAACATTAAGCGTGTTTTACACATTGAAAACACGTTTATTCGTATTCTAACGTTTTTCAGTCTGACGTAAAATTATACATGAAAATCACGTTTTCTTGCCAAGTGGGTAAGTTCGATCGGGTTTAATTTTAAGGGGTATGGAGGGAGTCTGAGCACAGACATTCCTTGTAACTTTGCTATTTCATCGACAACATACTTTTTTAATGCATTTTTATGTAAATTGGCTAGTACCAATAGTTCTTTATTTAAGGAATCTAAATAATTCTATTTGTCTTAAACTTAGCCATTCTGTTATTTCACTTTTGCGCCGTGCACTCGTCGGTAATTTTTCCGTCAGCCTAGAGTGATTATTATCCAATACAATTATTATATCTTTTGGTATAAGATCCAACATTTGCTCGAACTATTCTTCAAAGACATCGTCATTCATATCATCGTGATAGTCTCATGTATTCTTAGATTGGAAGATTAGTAGACCACCTTTAACGAAGCCTTCAGAACTTCCAATATAGGTTATGATAAGTCGATGTCCTTTTCCAGATATCGATCTTAATCTTATGGACAATCCCCCCAAAAAAACTTGCCTTGAACTTTTCATCCTGCCAAAATTTAGTCGCATTGTGGCTTTCATTTAGCAATGTTTCGTCTAGGTAAAATATTTATTTGTTTTCTTCTCTGGCTTTTCGGATGCTTCTTAAGTAACTTCTTCTCCAACAGACGATATCGCTTCTGTCTATTAAAATCGATTGCCTATTATGTTTTTTCCACCGAAAATCCATTCCATTTTTTTAAATTATTTCTAATGCGTATTCCTACACATAAATGGGTAGGTAGTCCTGGTCTTCTCGGACTGACGACAAAATTTTGTCCAGCGTGGGAACTTCTTTTTTTAAAAATAAACTGTGTAATTTTTGCTTTATTCTCTGCACTAAAACGTCATCCAGCTCAAGTTTTGGTTGTCTTGGAGAAGTTTTTGGAGGTTTGACGCTAACACTTTTTTCTTCTTTTATAAGTTTATATGTATATTCTTGTTTTCCAACGTTAAGCATATCTGTTGTAAAGTGCACTGCATTTATAACACTTAAATCCACATTCTTACTTTGAATAGAATCGTAGTTGATCGTATTAAGAATTATTTTTTCTCATATACTGTACATGGACCGACCCTAGGGCGTTTAGGCAATTGTTGAAAATTCTCCATATTTAATTAAAAAAAAAACACTGACAATTCACGCTTTGACTAGTGTCACTGAGAAACAAACGCCCAATAGAGGCACCCATAAAGGCATAAGAACATGGGGATAATGGGCAGCAGCCGCCGTATCCCTATGGCAGAGGTGGAAACTGCAGTACTATCAACCAGGGAGAGATTGGAGTCGTGTATACAGAACGATGGGCGACAATTTGAACATTTAGGGCGCCACTGAGAATTATTGTTGTAACGATATATTCGCTTGAAACATACGTACCTTCATATTTTGTTTTTCCAAGGCCTATTTGACTCTTAAAAAACCTTTACAATGGCAACTTGAAAATAAAATCATAATGTTCCGTAATTATGATTATTGTTGTTGATATCTCCGGACTGAAAATAGATATTAACTTGCGGTTTTCGCTGACTTCTTAGACTTTTAATCATCATTGTAATCAGGTAAAATTGAATATACTATTGTGCGGACTCACGTTTTTAACAATGAGCTACACAAAAACTTTAACCTGTGTCTTCACAAGTCGACTGGTTCAAATTTGTTTTACAATTGGAAAATAAAATCCTTTTAGAATTTTACTGCAATAATCCTTTATTAATGAACAATTACTCCTCCAGTATCTACCCTAGCATGGATACAACAGACAATAACTTTTTACTTAGGTGCTTTAATTACTCACTTAGTGGTAATTCAACTTTATATACTTTCACATAACTCTTTAACACTGTCAAAATACTTTTACGTAAAAAGCTTTATCCTTTTACGGAGCGATGAGTTGCCTGTCAGGCTACTGCTTAACACACTTTTACTTTACTATTTTAACAACTTTTAATACCTTTTTACGTAAAGCTTTACTCTTTACGAAGCGACAACCTATATATCTGAAAATCAGTGTGACACTCTTTAACTACAACTAATAACTTTGTAACTTCTTTTAATAAGTTTTAACTACTTTTACGTGAAGGATTTACCGTTTCACGGAGCGCAACCTAACTCTGTCGAAATCAGCGTGACACTGGTTTGTTTACAAAACAAACAGCACATATATTACTGTATCCAAACACCTTGACCAATCAGGTCTTAATACGTCAAAAGCAAGATGGCACCGTATGTCAGGCCACTGTCGATTGACCAATCAGAACCTTTGCTGGTTACTAAGCACGTGGCTTGTGTCGTACTTAGCATTGAGTTTTAGAGAATAATATAAAATAGCAGAGAGTTTTTTACATTATAGGATTTTGTTTGAAAAATGACGCTGCAACAATTTTGGTCTTAGAATCAGCTCACAATAATCCCTGACTTCCTTTGAGAGCAAGAGCCAATGAGGTGGGTGGTATATCTAAAAGTCACGTACACAATATTCTGTCCACAAATAATTTTCACGCATTCAAACCAACCTTTATCCACAAACTTCAAGAAAGCGATGATAGAATTTTCTTTAGTAATGGGTGAACGTATACTGGCAAGCCGTCATTTTCACCATCATATCATATTCAGTGACGAATCTACGTTCACAGCAAATGGTATAATTTCTAGTCAAAATTGTCGCTTTTGGGCGACCGAACCCCCCTAATTTAAGCTTTGCACAAACAGTCAGAAATTTAAGAAAGTTAACGTATGGTGTGCGTTTACGTTCAATAATGTAATTGGTCCATTTTTCCTGGAAAGAAGGCTAAACGCAAATTATTATTTGGAAATTCTTAGTAAATATTTTTTCCTCAATTGGAGGAAGAAAATTTGGAATTTAGAAGGAAGGTGAAATTCCAGCAAGATGGCTGCTCAGCACATAGTACACTGCTTATAACAAATTGGCTTAATAAACATTTCTCTCAAATGGATGGGCCGCGATGGACCGATATACTGGCCAGCGCGGCCTCCGGACCTCACCGCGATGGATTATTTCCTGTGGGGGGGGGGGGGGGGTATCTTAAACAAAAAGTTTATGCTACTGCCATGAAAGATAATGTTGATATTTTAAAAAACAGAATCACTGACGCCATTGCTACAGTGACACCAGATATTATTCACAATGTTTATTACGAGTTTCGAAAAAGAATGGAGAAATGTGTTGACGTTGGAGGATTTCATGTTAAATAAAACGTTACTGTTTGTCATTTATCTCAATGCATTGATTTTTTCTGGGAACAATTATTAGTTTTAAAAATTCTGTTTTAGGCCTATTTTTAATATCAGATAACATCTTAGTAACCATAACTTCTATGAAAACACTTTATTTGGCTTTTCGATTTATGCTTCTATGCTCTTTCATTTTAACGCTTGAAGAAAGTTTCATTCAAAAATGTTTTATTTTGCAAATCTACATTTTCGTGTTTTTTGTGCACCCTGTACAACAAAATCAAATTTTCTCAACGTGAATCGTATTTATACAACAAGCAAAAGAAATTATTAAGGGTGACTTTTTTCGAAAAATTGAAAATATTGTTTTTTACATGTATAGTTAAGTCCATCCGTGGACACAATGTATAGTCTAAAAATAATATGTTCACACTGTAACTCAAAATTTGTATTTTGCATTTATAATGAGGGTTACTTGCTGCTAGGCAATATGAAACAAAGTATACATTGTTCTCCCGCTAGAACCTATCGTCCTTATGGTATCATATCCATCTTTTAAATCCTATTGGCTCGGCTCATGGTGGTCACTATTTTGTATTATAGGCTCGTACAGATCACCATTAACATGACACTGTTTAAAAATTCTGACACTATTCAAAAATTCTTTCATCTAGAGAACGTCATCACTCTGGAAAGACCTCCCAGAGGCAGTGTTCCCCAACGAGTATAATCATCTCCAAAGATTTAAGACCAACGTGAATCGTTTCCTACGCACACGCACCACTCGCAGAGCGCCATAAAGGATTAATCATGCAGTGCTGTACCTTATCATAAAAAAAACATCACTACCTAAGTGTAGTACACTATTCTTTTATCGAAGGGTAGTGTGGCATCAATCATTTTCTTGTTTATATAATAGGTTTGAGTTACTGGTAATTTCTACGCTATCTACTTAATGACGGCCGACGCCATATTTCATACATATTTGCCAACCTGTGATATAAAAGTCCCTTAATTCAAAAAAACATCTTGCGAACACTGGCAATTGCTGTGTTGATGAGAGATTGGTATATGAATGACTATATATTTACAAGTACGCGACGAAGATAAACATAATATAATACCGCACATAATCCGTTCCGCCGGTAAACCGTCAACAGGTGAAATATCTGCTGCACATCACTTAGAGTGGCGATTGCACCGATATTTCTCTCCGTTAGTCTACAATTTGTCTGTCTATTCCTCTTTCATTTCATCACATTCGAAATTTACAGCTGATTTAAAGATTCGTCTGAGCCGTCCCGTCACTAATTTCGACTTAACAAGTTGAAATAAAAGTTTGTTTTCCGGAATATCTTTGTGTGTTTTCTGTGTTTTGAGATAATGTTTGTCAATTATTTTGTGCTTATTAGACATTTTACCAACACATTTTTGAACCTCGTGAATCTGAAAGTGTTTCTTTTATTAAAAAGTAAGTAAACATACTGTGAGAGATAGAATGCGGGGGGGGCTTAAAGTGGTGGAAAAATGGATAAGACTGGAAGATCTAAACATCAGCTCTTAAAAGACCGTCATAGTTCCCTTCACAAAGCGAAGAAAACAAGAGGGATTAGGGCCCCTAATCATCCAAGGAGAAACGTTGCAGCTGGCTTGGAAGTAACAATATCTGGGGGTGATCCTGGACTCTAGACTTACTTGGAATAACCACATCGAAAAAATTATCCGTACATCTGAAATTAGTCTTGCAGTAACAAGGAGAATGTACCGAAAGAAATGGGGTTTGTTGCCCAAGATGGTGCACTGTATATACACCAGAGTGGTGATACCCTCCATTGCCTACGCATCCGTGATCTGGTGGCCCAAAGTTCTGCAGAAGACCACTATACTGATGCTAGGGAGGCGAATTGAAATCGACCCCTTCTGCAGCCATGGAGCACCTTCCTGACCTCCCTTCTCTTCACTTAACGATACAGGGAGAGGCGAGAATGGGCCTACATCGCATTTAGATGATGTTGCCGATCTCCAGAGTAAAGAAGGTAGGTGTTGGGGAAACGATCATCCAAATGTATTAAAAATAATATAATTAAATGCAACAAATGTTTTTAGAATCAATACGAAGCGGCGAGTCGACAGTTATTCCAGGAAAAGCCATATTCTACAGTTAGATGTTAAGAGTATATCTGTCCGAAAAGCCTTTGACGGCATTTCGGCGCCCGAGTAAGGTGACACAGCGTGGTATAGGTATTTGTTTATACCGTCCAATTGGTTAAAAGAAAACATGGCCGCCTGTGTAACCTATCAGAACGCATTTGTTAGTTGGTTGTCATGACAGCGGGGGCGTAACCTTGCTGTCAGATGATATAGTTTTCAATGTATAGACTGCACTTCTAGCTGTAAAAGAGTAAAGTTGCATGTCAACAAACACACGTGGTTTCATCCCGTCGCGTCGGATTGAAACAAATTGGCATTGCCTAAAAAAGGCACCCAGTAAATGTACTAAACAAATGTAGTTACTAGTTATTTGATTATAAATCAGTAGTGTTGTTGTGTTATAGTATGTTATTGTGAAATCATGTACTAAAGAAGTTTTGTGTGATTTGGAGAAATAAACGTCAAGTTACAATAGTAAAAAGCTCGTTTAATTCCTTTACTCAGTACATAAAAGAATCAGTGAAATTAACCTACAATCGAGGAACATAAAAGCCTCATGAACTGTTGACGCAAGTTAAATAATAACACTTGGCTCGCTCAACAGTAGGTCACGAACTTATAGAAGGCAAAGCACATGTGCCGGAGATGAAGAGGAGATCAGACCACATGACACCAAAGTTTGTTTACGACACACTCTGAGATAAATATTCAGGATCGAACTGTATGGACAAACCATGAACCAGATTTTCTGTCTGGAAATCTGGTGTGATTCACCGATGAATGCAAGACTGAAGAGGGTACAGGATACACAGATTAAAACCAAGAAAAGACTTGTTCCTTTCTCTGGGAAAACTCCCAACAGTATTCCAGGCAGAAACCTATGCCATACTTTAATGTGCATGGGAAAACAATAGAAGAGTCTACCAAAATAGACGAATCTACATATGCTCAGACAGTCAAGCGGTCCTCAAGGTTCTCATGAGCCAGAGGGTAGCATCAAGGCTAGTCTGGAAATGCCAGAATGAACTGAGAACCCTAGCGGACAGCAATACTGTTAAACTATTCTGGCATTTTTGGCAACAAAAGAGCAGACGAGCTCGCGAGGCAAGCATCAGCTGCACCATACATTGGTCCTGAACCAGCCCTAGGAGTGCCTAAATGCACAGTACGAGAAGCTATTAAGCGATGGACCAATAATGAAAACAAAGTCTACTGGAACAGCACACAGGGACTTAATTATAGCAAGATAGTTATGAGGCGTATTGGTCCTAAGATCTTAAAACAGTTGCTTAACCTTAACAGGAATCAACTAAAAATAACAACGGGAATTCAAACAGGACATATGACTGCCAAGGATCACCGGAACAAAATAAAGATACACAATGTAGATATTAACTATAGGCTTTGCGGCAAGGATAGGGAAACTGTCTATCATGTTGTCTGTCAATGCGAATCCCTGGATCGCCGGCTTTATGCCATATTCGGGAGAGTAAAACTAGAACTGAAGAAAATAACCACTAAACCAGCAGTTGACGTGTACTTATAAACTAATACACTGAACCAAGATAACCGAGTGGATACAATAAACGAAGGTTTGCACAATATGCCTACTTATGGCCTCAGTGCCTCGGTTAAGGACGGGCCTAAGGAAAAAAAAAGTAAACATTTTTTGTTTAACCATTATAAATTATACAAATAATACCGCAAGATTAATTTACTTTATAGGAATTTATGTTGTGGGGCGAAGATTATAAATTTAAACGAGTTTATCGTGCCGGAGATAAACGTATTTTAATTTAACTTTGCCTTTCTCTCTCTTTAATTTGCCATATATACGCATCCTGTAGGACGACTTTTAGTCGTATAGTTTGGTTCTTACGAACACAAAAAAGGGCATGTTGTCAACAATCTCGCCTCCTGCTCTGTTATTTTTCATTGAAAATTATTTATTATTTGTAAATATCTAACTTCAGTCCTGACCAAATGTTAGTTCTGGTAAAAGAATGTTACTAGAAATGACATATTATATCGTCGGCCATCATTATATTGGTAGCTGGCATAGAGTATATAAACGATATCTGTACCGTAGGCCATTTGAATATCCCGACTTGAGCCGGTTAAAACAGTAATATTTTATACTAATAATAAATTGCAGTAGTCGTCATTATCATTTAGGTTTGGTAGGTCTTATTCCATAGTATTCATGCTATAGCCTTTAGAATATATTTTCCAGACTTATTTCTTGTTGCCGGGGCAATAATATCTAAAATGAATAGAATGAAGGCTTAAGGGACAAAATAGAAACCAAATTTAAATCAATTATTATAGGTATCAAAACAGTTAAATTTAAAATAAAGCAGTTTTTAAAATTATTTAACCAATATAATTTATGTGCAATGTTGATTATGTAGTTTATGTTTTTGTAACAACCTACCACTAATTATGTAAAATTCATTTAATACAGCCTGTATTTTACATAACAAAATGGTGCTTGTGTAAAGCAAATAAAGAAAAACCTAAATGTAAAGCTGTTTTTAAACAAGAATAAAAATATAGATAGTGAAATAAGAACTAAGCCATTTAAATATATAGGGTTTATAGTATATATATATATAGTTTCCTAACTACGGTACGAAACTATAGAGGGTGATACGTAGGGTCGTTTTAAGATAAGAAGTTCCTATGAATATATGTCCGGAGTTGCTTCGTTTCTGAGATAAAGATAAAGATTGAAGTTTAAAAAGAAAACGGTCATAAATATTCTTAAACCGATTTGGATGAAATTTGGTTCAGTTATTTAAAGTAATAAGGCGCTTATTTAGCCCTAACTAGATTTAAATTATTAGGTCCAGTGGCGTCTCAGTGGGCACCACAGCCAATTATTATTGAGAAGAAAAAGTACGCCACTGCCTTTTTTAAAGTTTTTTTATTTGTTCAGATTAAGCAACTACACATGCAACTTTTTGTTTTTTTTCATATCTCGCTTCGTTTGCAAAAAAAGAACCAAAAATAAAAAATAAATAATTTCGACCTTACAGTTAATGAGCAAAATGACCACCTTCTGATAAGGTGCACGACTGGTTTCCATAGGTTTACTTTTATTATCACATTTTTGGCTTACCACATCTGCTATTTATAACAAATTATAGCCAAGGTCAAATGAAGTACCTACCTACCTGCTTTGGAGAGCAGCTGACAATGATAGTATTGTCATATTATCTGTAGTAATATATTAAGGGATAGGGAAATTATCGAAAATCATCCCGAAGATTTTTTGCCGTGGAAATCGCTCGAGGGCTTGCCCGAGAGCGATTTCCTAATGGCAAAAAATCTGAGAATGATTTTCTGATTATTTCCCAATACCGAAATGTATTTTGAAGATTATTTACCAAATAAAAAACTAACGATCTCTGACGGGTGAGATTTTCACTTTTGACAAGGGTGATTTTACCAAATAAAAAACTAACGATTTCTGACGGGTGAGATTTTCACTTTTGACAAGGGTGATTTTCACCGGAGAGCGGGAGATTATCGCTGAATAATCAGGTGAAAATCAACCCGCTTTTATAATGGATGAGGTAAATAATCAATAGTAATATGTTAAGTTCATGTAAAATTGCTGAAAATCATGCATGAAGGTTTGTTGCCCTAGAAACAGCTTGAATGCATTTTCATTGTTATTTACCAAAAAGTGCCCGACCGAAGGGAGGGCACTTTTTAAGGTAAATAACAATAAAAATGCATGAAAGATGTTTCTTTAGGGCAACAAATCTGAGTGCATGATTATCAAGCCATTTTACATGCACGAAATATATTTTTTAGACTATTTCCTGAATGAAAAACTCATCATTTTGATAAATTGACGCGAAATTGTCAAAGCAGAAATTTCAACTTGTTGTGACAGTGACGGTTATTCTCGTAGGTAACCAACAATGAAAAACCAGAAGAGTGCAATTTTTAGCTCAATCGCGACCGAGGGCTGATTTTCACCGAAAATCAAGTGAAAAGCGCATTGTAGTTACAGTATATGAGGGAAATAGTCAGTAAAATTCAGAGTTGTCAATTAGCAGTGACTCCATCATGAACAATTTTACTAACGCTGAAATGACTGGCATGCATTTTATTTATGGATTAGCAAATGGAAATGCGGAATAAGCACGGATAATTTACCAGGACAGATATCCTAATAGAGTAATCCCATGTGCTAAAACATTTAGAACGCTACATGCAAGATTATGTGAAACTGGGAGTTTTAATAAAAATAAGGTGGTGAAAGACCAGAAACTGTAACAACGCCTGAACTAAAAGAAGCTATTCTTGATGCGATAGAAGAAGATCCTTCAAATAGTACCAGGAAGATTGCACTGCAGCTTGAAGTCAGCCCAAAAACCGTTTGGAAAGTTCTAAAAAGTAACCTCCTGTACCCATATCACATACATCGGGTCGAAGCTCTACTGCCTCGGGATTTTCACCCAAGATTAATGTTTTCCAGGTGGTTGATTCATAGGGTGACACACAATAATAATTTTGTACCAAATATTTTAGTTACGGACGAGGCAAATTTTTCACGAGATGCTATTATGAACTTTCACAATGACCATTTTTGGGCGGAGGAGAATCCCCACGTTATAAGAGAAAGTCATTTGCAGCAACAATTTTTGCTCAACGTTTGGGTAGAAATTATTGGTGACTACCTAATCGGCCCATTTTTTTTTACCAACAGGATTAAGGGGTGAATCCGATTAGGACTTTTTGCGACATCATTTACCCATTTTTTTCGAAGAAGTACCCATACATGAAAGAGTCAACATGTGGTTTATGTAAGACGGGGCTCCAGCTCATTTTAGTGTTCTTGCTCATCAGCATCTCGACCTCACCTACCCTAATCGCTGGATTGGACGTGCAGGACCTCAAAATTGTTCAGCTCGCAGTTAATGAATCTAAACAAATAAAAAAACTAAAAAAAAAGGTAGTGCTGTACTTTTTCTTCTCAATAATAATCCTATGTTCATAGGAATTTTTTTTCTTAAAACGACCTTACGTATCACCCTCTGAAGTTTCGTACCGTAGTTAGGAAACACCTTGTATACAGTCATTATACGCCTTCTTAAAAAGCGTAACAGAAACCCAGCCCTATGGAAGCAACGCGCTTACTAATTTCTACGTCTAGTCTGGCAACAATCAAAACTAGCAGTTAGAAAGTGGTAGACCCATATTATTCTGGTTTGAAATTTCGGTCACTGAAATTATTATATCAGGCGATAAATGTTCATGAGTATTATACATTGGTAAACACTAAATTACGTTTTTACATCGTTACGCCGTTTGGTCGTGACGACATGGATATAATAAAGATGATCCTGGACAGGGCAGGTTAAAATTTAGTTAGAACGAACTTGTTAATAATTGTTGTTGAATTGTTATGGTTTTTACGAAATGGAGATCTTCATAGAGTCTCTATACGTTTTACGCTAAATTCCATATAATACAAATACAACACCATATACTTTACGCTCAATGAACCCAACAATGGTACCCTTGAAAGTTGTCTTGTTGTTATCTATTATCCAAAATTATCTTGCAGTGCTGTGTTAATCTGTAGGCCCAGTTATATACCAATGCCATTTTAGCGAAACAGTCACATAGCTTTCATGTTGTTGCAACAACGGTACCCTTGAGAGTTATCTTCTAGTTATCGTTAAAAGAAATTGAGAATAAGGACCTTCGGTATACTATTCTGCTATCCATACTGAATGTCAAAAATGTCATAATTATTAATAGTCAAAATTTAACAAAAAATTATTATTACCAATACAAAGCATAAACACACGTAAACGTGTCATAAATTCCAAAGCGACAGGATGAAAAATATTGCCCCTTATCTTTGTACATAACAAAATAGCTGCGAAAATCTATTGATAAAGCCGATCAGGCCTACACGGTATCCAAAATTCACCGGTCCTTAGAAAAGCTTTCTTGCTGAGATTTATATCGGTATTATTGGGGCCATTAAGCAGGAGGGATTAACGACTTTTATCATTTTTTTTTTATTTTTCTGCACCATTAGTTTGTCCTAAAAAAAGAGATAATGCACGAGTGATAAACTATCCTTTATTTTGGGTTTAAGCATTTGGTATTTCCTCTTTATGTTAGATAAATAATGAATTTAGAAGTTGGTACTTTAAAAAATTTAAAAGCAAATTTATAATGAAAAATATCATAATAGTAATATTTGTGTTATGAGGATTATAATTACCATCATTATGATAGTTGCGAATATTATCAGACGAGCGCTTACCGAGTCTGATAACACGGTGTGCACCAAAATGATCTTTTTGTACTTCTAGTACTAAAGTAGATACTTTAGGGTCGCCAAACGGGGCTAAATTAGGTCATTTAATCCCAAGGGACTAAAGTGCATTATAGCAACATATAATTAAAAAAAGGTTCAAGTTTTATTCAGTTACTTACCGGGTCCGCCAACGAAGCGGGGATGGAATAATACATCCATATCGAAGAACTTATTAAAAATACTAAAACAGCACGAGGTCTGGAATTAAAACTGGCATATTTTAAAAATATTTTACGTTATACAAGGTGGCTCAAAAAAATGAGGTGAACAAGACTTGTATTTTTTTAAATAGAACACCCTATATATTATTGGCCCAAAATATAGGCATTCAGCTGCTGACCATTTTAATATAGGGTTATGTGGATTTATGTTTAGTAGTAAGAAATAATAACGATTTTATCTAAAAAATTGCTTAAGTTTAGTAACCATTTTCAAATTACTAAAAGCAACTGAATGAAATAGTACACTCAAAAATAATATTTTAGAATATTGCCGATTTTCAAAATAAAAAATATTTGCGTTCAGTACATTTATATTATACCTACAGGGTGATCACATTATGCAAAATATTAAAATTATCTCTTTTTTAAATGGAATACCCTGTATATTTTTTGATTCTAAGAAAGCCCTTTTGATATCCTTTCTACTACTACCTCTTAGAGTTTACCGTGTTCTAGATATTTGAATAATAAATTTGAAGAAGTAGTCCATACTTGCAGTGGAGTGTAGGTAATAAATTAAAACAACACTTCTGTCTTCCTCCACAAATATTATATATTTTGAAAATTTCTTTAAGGAATGCCCCTACATGTTTCGACTATATATACAGTCATCCTCAGGGGAACTAAAAGGAATATGTGAAAGTACAAAAATGACAGGCACCATAAGAGACTTACCTATATCGAGTTTAAATTGGGTTCTAATAGTTGTCTCAAATTAATGAGTACAACATATAAGATAATCATAGCAAGTGAAATTTGTTTAGTTAAAGACTAACTTGAGGTAACTCAGAGTTGTGGATATGTAAATCAGCAGCACATTTTAGTTTATTTTTAATTTGTTAATAAAAGTAAGAGAATTTAATTATTTTTTTTTAATGAGCATGGTATAGAATCAATTTTAATGATTAATGCATGAGCATTTTTAATGAAAGCATTTTTAATAAAACATGGTTTATGTGGAGAAACCAAAAAAGAAAGAAAAACTTTTTTTTTTATAGTTATTTTATAAAAACTGAAATTTCATGTTTTCTTGAATTATATAGAAAAATACTAAATGTAGTAGGATAGGGGCTAAGCCCCTATGGGTTTAAATAAAAACGCATTTTGGTATGGAGAATTAGAAAATTTTTTTAAGAAAAACAAAGTTTCGTGCTAATCACTACCACGCTTGACTTAAAAAGAATCTCAAGGAAAGTGTGGTTAATGTATGAAATGAATGAAAGATTGTTTGACATATGGCATAACAAGCATCCGACTGTAGAAATCTTAAAAATTGAAGTGTCGGTAAAGTCTGGAGTAACTCGATAATAGGTTTACAAAGTCTGCAAGTCATAGTGTACCTGATTATTGAAAGTTGTAGTTGTCAAACACATAAAGTACCTGAATATGGGAAATATTGAGACATCTGTGAATGAATGCATAAATTAATAGTTTTCATAAATTAGTAGTTTTTTAACAATTTTAAAAATTGAGGCCCTTAGAATAAAAGGGGTATAAGTACAAAGATTATAGTTTTGAGATAATTGCATTTAAAGTTTATTGAACTTTAAAAAGTCGCCAAAAAAGATAGGAAATAGTTGTATCTTGGTCTATATGTAGTATTGGTAATTGTGTCTTAAATTTTATTTATTTTTTTGAAATTTGAAATATTTTTGTAAAAAATTTTAAAAAATGTACTTACACCCATTTTATTCTAAACTTTATTGTGTTCTAAGGTACAAAAATATACAACTAAAACTTATTTCAAAAGCTGTTTAATAACTTAAAACTCAAAAAACAGGAACCCTAAAAATATTTATGCATCAAAAAAAAATTATTTATTTAACCACTAGTCATCATCTGAATATAACAACTCTACATCTTCGGGAACTTCGTCGTCCTCGTCTTCTTCAGTGTTAGTTGGTATCTGTACCTCTGGCTTTACTGATTTTTTGTTTTTACCTTTTCCAATAGTCTGCTTACTTGTTGAACCTTGTTTTCCTTCATATTGAATACTATTATAAAACTCGTGGTATATTGGGGGAATAAAATCTAGTAAGGATTGCAAGTTCTTCCATTTCGCTTCTTTTATTTTTAAAGCACCTTCGTTTAGCATGGAAAATGCATTTTCAAATGTTAAATTGGGCCTGCCTGTCGTTTTGGAGGGACACATGCATGTAGAAAAAGGCATTACTATGTCCAATGTTGGTTTGTGCTGAAGTGAAAATGTTACTGCAGCTTTTGAATAAAAAAAGTACTGAATTTCCCTCCATTTTATAACATTGTTATCGGTATTTTTTTTTGGGTCACTTACGATCTGGTTTAATTGAGCGAAACTGTAAAAGTTTTCTCTTTTCATGTTATGGACCGTAAACTTTTTAGACGATTCTTTAATCACGGTCCTCCAGTGTTCTGGGATAAAAATTTGGGGAATTTTCCGTTTGACCTTTTCAATGATACCAAAATCCTGATCACATTCCATAAACGTGTGCCCTGGTTCTAAAAATTTATGATGGATTTCTTGAATTCTTGTAGATTTAACTACGAACATAAATAATTTGGCGATATTTTTATTTTTGTTTTGCCCACCGCAGGAGTCACTATAAGCGATTATCTTAGTGATATTATCGGGCAAAACTTTATTAATAAAATTAATTAAACATGAGCCAATTTCTTGGGATCCTCTGGATGCCACTGTCTCATTCCATACATACATATGCGATTTGCCGGTTACCAGATTATGTACACAGAAATTATAAGTCCACAGTTGCCTAAGGTAAAATACTTTCGATGTCGTGATAAGTGGGGTAGGCAGAGCTTGCTGAAGATCGAAGCATATCACACATGTATCAGCAGAATCTTTATTATGTAGAACATCTGACTTTTTAGTAGCTAAGGCCTTTTCTGCTTTTTTATGATGGACTTCCTGTTTTATTTGTGCCTCCCTAATCTTAATTTCATCTTGAGAATGTTTGATAATATTTGCATAGGTATCACACTTACTGCACGTGTCGGAGTTAGGGCGGTGAAATCTAAGATTAAACTGCGTATTAAATATATATCTGTAATAGGACTCTTTCACAGGGGTAGCATTTTTTCCTGTGCAATATTCCTTGTACAAACTAAACATTTTTTTTACATTTAGCTCTGGTGACAGATATCGGGTATTTAAATTAGATTTTCGGGAATAGTGGGATGTGTACTTGGGAAACATTTGGATGTGTTCCATAACTAATTTTCGACTTGCAGGTTCCATTTTTCTACCAGGCCCGGTACCTCTCTGGTCCTTGGCGCATATACCAACAGCATCTGTCTTTGCACAAACCGAGGTAAACCTTTTGTTGCTTATGTCAAGCGTTTTAAGAAAAAACATCTTACATACTCGCTTATTAACAAGATATATTTCAGTGCTAAACTGTTTGTTGGTAGTCGCGTTATTGCTTTTTCTTTGGACGCCTTTTTTTCTTATGCACGAAGAAACAAAATAATTTTGTACATTGTAGTCGGCCAAAGCATAAAACTTTTGAAATATTTCGCGTCTTTCTATTTCGGAAATATTTTGGCAACACTTGTATCTGCAAGTATGTTCATAAGGCTTAACACTACGCTCAGTATGTAACTTATTTTGACAGCTACTGTACGCTTTTCCTGAATTTCTCAGCAGCTTCTTTCTGTTGATAGCCCAGGCAGCTTCGTTGCGCTTTCTTTTTCTGGATTTTCTTCCTGTAGCAGCATTATTAGGTCCATCCACATCATCACTGGACTTATCGCCGTCAGGTATATAATCACTGTCTTCATCGGTGGCATATGGATCGGAAAGTTCTTCTGAAAATTCGAAACAAAAACTTTAATTTTTTTACAAGGTTAACCAATGGGTATATTTTTATTTCTCTGAATTTTATTAAATAATTTTCTCTTAAAGTGGGAATTTGTCATCCTGATAAAAATAAACTAATAAAGATGTTGGCAAAAGCCGCGATTTTAAAGTGTTATCACTTTTTAAACTAACCTAAAATTTAGCTTACCTTCTGGAATTTCGTTATTCATGATTTTTCCGAGGATTTTTCCTTGTAATTTTTTAGAATACCAGCAGTGAGTCTTTATGCACTTCGATACTAAATTAGGTAAACACAATATAATAACGACAAACCACAACAACAAACACTTATAAAATACAAACGCCGAGCTCCAAAAATTATACTTATAATATAAAGTTTGGAATAAAATGGGTACAAGTGCACTTGCATCCGTTTTATTGTAAACATATTTCTGCTTTCAGATACATAGTATTTCTACTCGCTAATGGAGGGCGCACAAAGCCTGAAAATCACTTGTTCCTATTTTATTCCAAGCGAATATGAACTTTAGGTAGCCATTAATGCACTTATCTCAGATTTGCTTAAAAGTGTACTTATACCCCTTTTACTCTAAGGGCCTCAATTATTTCTAAAAAGTAAGTTATAAAAGTTCATGGGAGGGCAGATACTACTGCACCGAAGCATGTATTTAGAGTCAAAGTTCACTGCACTTTACACTAGGTGGACATTTAAGAATTTAAATCGAAGATTATAATAACATTATAAGGAAAAACATTATAATATGACAAGGATTGAATCTAACAAACTAGAATGAACATTGGGCAGACTGACGTAGGTATGGTATAATTAACAATTAGTTGTCAAAGTTGAGTAATATATAATGGGATGGAAAGAGTGATGGTATATAAATGAAGCGAATACGAATGCTGTGGCACTAATGAGAGGGGTGGCGCCACCCTGCCAAGAATGTCAACGGCAAAACACCAGGATCCCCAAATCGACCCTATAGCAGCAGCCTCAAAACTGAACCCGTGAGACTAATGACTAGCCGATGCACTGATCCATGAGTCGCTGATTTAAAGGTCCAAAAACGACCCCCAATGCCCACCGCGAGCAGGTAGGCAAACCTATTATCGAGTTACTCCAGACTTTACCGACACTTCAATTTTTAAGATTTATACAGTCGGATACTTGTTATGCCATATGTCAAACAATCTTTCATTCATTTTATACATTAACCACACCAGTCTTACTCCACAGTTTAATAATTAACGCAAATAAAAAGCTCCCTACATGTTTTAAGTGCTTAAGCACTCATCATCAGGGGATACTTAAAAGGATAGTACGAAGTCAAAAACGACCAATGAATATAAAACAAAGTTTAGGAAGGACTTACCTTATATCGAGTTTAGTAGAAATGTAAGTTGTCTCAAATTAATGAGTACAACTCGCAGCATAATACATGTTAAGGTTGAAGAGTTGGTGTACAAACTGGTTAATTATATTGAAATTGAGATATAAATGAAGTTTTGATCTGGATCAGTGAAGAAACATTGTGGATAAGATAATAAATCGATTTACAATGTCTGAAGGAGAAAAGTTTTCTTTTTTATTTTAGTTATGAAGGTTTTAAAGATTTTAAATAATAAACTTAATGTAAAATTTAGCTGTTAGAAATAAAATATAATTTTTTTAAATGTTAGTAATTAACAGATTTATTAATACATGTAGATAAAACTTAAAATGTATATAAAACAATAAATTACAGTACAAATTTAAGAAAACAAATGGGTTGACACAACAAAACTAAGCAAATCCTTATTAGGCAAAAAATCATAATTTATTGTCTAGCTATAACAAGTTCTAAGTTTCTTTCCTATTTTTAAATACATAAATGTAGCATTTGAACAAGATTTTGCTTGTAGAGTTCGTATTATAATATTTCTAAATGCCTCCCGTATACGATCTTTCATATCATCTCGGTTTGTAGGAGGTATGACATACACTCGTTCTTTAACGTATCCCCAGAGGTGGGAATCAATGGGTGTTAAATCAGGGGACCTAGGAGGCCAAGCGATTGGTCCAACGTCCATTCCACTGATTACCTCACCAATGATTTAAAAATTGTCTAACCGGCTCATAACAATGAGGGGGAGCGCCATCTTGTTGAAACCAGAAGTTTTAGAGAGTGTCGGCATCTATACTTTGAACCAAAATGTGTAGATTTTGATTAAGAAAATGTAAATAAACTTCTCCCGTCAAGCGCTCTTTAAAAATATGTGGCCCAATAATGTTAGGTCCCCAGACATTAACCGACCAACGATTTTGGTTATCTACATTTCAAACCCAATGTGGATTTTTAGTAGCATAATAATGCATATTATGTCTAATTACGATTCCGTTATTTTTAAATGTAGACTCGTCACTACAGAGAAGTTTTAGTAACATATCTGGTACTTCTGTAATTTTATTAAGCATCCACTTAGAGAATGTAATTCTTCTTAAGAAATCATCTTCATAAAGTTTTTGGTGTAATTATGTGATAAGTATGATATTTATACTTTTTCAAAATCCGTCGCATGCTTGTTTCCTTATTACCAGTTTCCTGAAAAATGCCAGTTTAACTTACGTTATGATTTTCCTGTACTGCCAATAAGACCCTTAATTAATTTTCTTCATTAATAACGGGTTTATTGATTATTATCCTTTTTTTTTGTACGCAACGTTTCTAAAAATCTATGCAACAGCTTCTCGAAGGCCGCTGGTCTCGGCTTTCTCTCAATATCCGGATATCCTTCAGCATACACTCGACTCGCTAGAAGGCAATTTCTTTAAAATAAATAATTGTGTTCAGCTGTCATAGTGGCACTCTAGACAAAAAAAAACAATCATGGCAATTGGTTTATGAACAGAAATAAAATGAAATACCTAAATGTAAACTCTATGAAGTATCAAATATGGTATCAGTAGAAAGGATATCAAAATGGCTTTCTAAAAATCACAAAATATACGGACTGTTCCATTTAAAAAAAGAGAGAATTTTAATATTTTGCATAATGTGATCACCCTGCATCCTGACGATGATTGCTTAAGCACTTGAAACATGTAGGGGGCGTTTTATTTACGTTAATCATTAAACTGTGGAAGAAGACTCCATTGTTTTATTTATATAATAACATTTAGTTCATTTATCGCAGAAGAAATGCTATTTAATGCTAGGCTAATAAAATTGTTGCATTAAGAAATTGAACCAGAACGCGAAAGTCACTCGAACTCCTGATTACTTTTAAGGAAAGGGAAACGAGGTACATCGATAACGTAATGAGAGGGGAAAAATATGAACTGCTCAAACTGATTATTGAGGGTAAGATTTAGGACAAAAGATCAATCGGAAGACGACAAAATTCTTGGTTAAAGGATCTGCGAAGATGGTTCGGCTGTACTTCCACCGAAATTTTCGGAGCAGCAGCTTCTAGACTAATGATTGCCAACCTTCGACAGGAGATGGCGGACTGAGAAGAAGAAGAAATTGAAGTCATGCATAATAAATGCAAACCTGTAAAAGGTTACCGCAAGATATTTCAGAAAAGTAGCAAAAAGTTGGCTTTTTAAGTTAACATTAAAATATCTAAAATACGATAAGCTCTAAGAGGTATCAGTAGAAAGAATATCAAAAGGGCTTTCTTAGAATAAAAATATATACAGAGTGTCCATTTAGAAAAAGAGAGGATTTTAATATTTTGCATAATGTGATCACCCTGTAGGTATAATATAAATGTGCTGAACGCAAATATTTTTTATTTTGAAAATCGGCAACATTCTAAAATATTATTTTCAAGTGTACTATTTCATTCAGTGGCTTTTAGTAATTTGGAAATGGTTACTAAACTTAGGCAATTCTTTAGATAAAATCGTAATTATTTACTAAACTACTAAAAATAAATCCACATAACCTTATAATAAAATGATCAACAGCTCTATGCTTATCTTTTGGGCCAATAATATACAGGATTTTCCATTTTAAAAAATGCAAGTTTTGTTCGCCTTACTTTTTGAGTCACCCTGTATATTGTAAAATATTTTTAAAATATGCCACTTTTAATTCCAGACCTCGTGCTGTTTAATCATTTTTGATAAGTTCTTCGATTAGGATGTATTATTCCGCCCCCGCTTCGTTGGCGGACCAGGTATATTTAAATAAATGTTTACTTTCGTACAATTTACAATATTAAATGCTGTATGACGCAGCTTGATGTAAAATGTATAAAATATTCAACTGATACTTGCATTAATTTATTGACATTATGAGGTGTTTTTATGTTTATACCTAGATATTACCTAATTTTAGTAATACTGTTCCTGAAAGTACAAAAAATAGTATATAAACAATGGGTCTAAAGTGCCTTAATCCCTCGGACAGGGCCCTCGAGCAACAAACTCTATTCGCAGAATTAAATGAGTCTCTTTAGTCCCTTGGTTTATAATCTACTATTTATGATCCGAATTACATACAAACCTCTATTGTCTGACGTGAATTACTTTAAAAGATATAAAATAAATCTCTATTATATTCTAGAACCCCGGTAGTAATTTAAACGAATATTTAAGTAAGCTCCGTTTATATAACGCATTCAAGTTACTAGGGATCTTTTATAAAGTGGTTGAAAAAGAAAGTGAAAATCTCCAGGACTATTTCTTCAAGTCCAAGTTAATAATTAAACCAAAGCAAAACTTTCCACACCGATGAAGAATATTATCACGTTATGTAATTGTATCAGTTTTGTGTTATTAATCGTTAAATTTTGTTACTTTCTGCAAGACATATTTCGACCTTCAACCTTAACAGTGCATTCAATTTTAAACCTAATTCTTTAATCCTGCAAAGTCGTTCGTTACGTTTTAATTTAATATTTTATTCCGATGAATTCAGTGAATAAACAGTTAAGTACTGCACAGCTTAGGAGCTATGTGTGCTTCAAAGGAACAGTTAATGAATAAAGATATTCTCCAAACATGAAGCAAATAAATCGGACGTAGTATAAAGAGAATCTAACCCAAGGTAAATAAAGGAAATCAAGAACAAGTCGAACATAATTTGCCGCTCTGAATTCAAAAAGTCATTAAAGCAGCCGCGTCCAAGTAATGGATTATAAATTAAACTTTTAAGGCATTTAGTTTTAGAATTTATTCATAATAATCAATAAAAACTATTCTTTACATCCCCTTAATTTCTGCCCTGGGATAGAACTGTAAGAAACACATAAATATACAGGGTGGTCTACTCTTAACCCAGGATTCCCTAGCATCTCGACTTTTTCATATTTTTCAAAAACATAGTTATTTAGGTTTTAAATTTATTTGGAATTATACACGATCCCAAAATATAAAATTTATTAAAGACACTTTTTGAGTAATTGGAAAACTCTATATAATATGGCATTTTTAGATTTCATATAACATAGTAGTTTGTAGGACTTAAAATACAATGGCATGCACCAAATTATATTTGGGTTATGGAATCTGCTTATTTAGTATTGGCTAAAGCATATTTTAAAAAATTTAAAGTACTTATTGGAGCCTGTATAGATGACTCTGTAATTCTAACAGTTTAAAAAACTTAAAAATGCCTAAAAGTCTCTCATTTTAAATTCAACCCATGTGATAATATAGAAGCAAAATTTTTTTTTAAAAGTATGTTTGATAAGCTCTATTGTAGAGCACCCTCTATAATTCCAAATAATTTTAAATAGTAGTAGGGAGTTTAGGAAATAATATAAACTGCTTTTTACATACTTTTGTCTAGTATATATAATAGTATATTATTAACCAAGGTTTAGACAGCCATCATTATTGCCCGAGCGGCAAGTTTAAATCACGAGGAGCGAAGCGACGAGGGATTTAAAACGCGAGGGCTATAAGCTGTCTAAACCTGGGTTAATATAATATTTTTTCCACTACTACAAACTTTTATAAGACATTTATCTTTATAGTATTAATAATTATAAAAAATTATAGGTAGGTAAAAGTATATTTTTTAATAAAGTTACCTGCGCTTTGGAATTGGCAAAATATTTTGTTGTTTTGTCAGGTGGCTTTGTCAATGTCAATTTTTGTTCACTTATGTCATCAGATTTCACGAGTTTTCCGTTTTTTTAAAAAATAAGCGAAGAAAATTTTAGTGATATTATTATTATGTGTACAGGGTTATCCAACCAAGACTAGACAAGGCGATTTTTTGACTTTTCCTGTACTTTTATAAAAAAACTGAAATAGCCATCTTAAGTCATTTTCTCCCGCGAATTCGAATATCTTCAGCAAAAAACAATTGAACATCAAACAAAAGTACTAGGGGTCACTTTGATATTTTTTTAAATGGGATGCCGTATTTTTAATGAGCTTATCCGATTTCTCATATAAATTTTGATCTAAAATGTAAAAAAAAAAAAAAAAATCTTACGGTAGACGAACATTTTCCGAATTTAAAACTGAAGAAAAAAGGCGTTTTTGAATTAAAAATCCAACATTTTAGATCAAAATTTATATGAGAAATCGGATAAGCTCATTAAAAATACGGCCTCCCATTTAAAAAAATATCAAAGTGACCCCTAGTACTTTTGTTTGATGTTCAATTGTTTTTTGCTGAAGATATTCGAATTCGCGGGAGAAAATGACTTAAGATGGCTATTTCAGTTTTTTTATAAACGTACAGGAAAAGTCAAAAAATCGCCTTGTCCAGTCTTGGTTGGATAACCCTGTACACCTCCAGAATTAAGGATGGAAGCAGAAAAAATGTTGATTGTATCGATATTTTACAATATCAAGCATCTCTAATAATCTAATATGTATTGATAATTATCTGGTTGCCTAACCACAAGAAATCACCTTTCAGGTTATTCATGTTTATGAATTCATGGTGTAGAATCAAAAAATCAAGTTACCTGCGTTCAAGTAGATTCTTGAAGATCGGTCAATAATGGATCTCAATGCCTTATTATTGACCATGGTCAATAATAACTTATAATGCAGAGAAAAACCATTTCTAACGTTAATAATCGGTCAATAATGGCGATGTTATAGGTTAGTAGTGGAAAAATATTTTTATATTAACGTAACATGTTTCACTACATTGTAGCTTATTCAAACGAATGCAAATTCGTAAAAGTTTTCCTAGGTACATACTATATTAAGGTCTTAATCTAAAAATACAATGAACAATAACATACCAAATAGATATTATGGGTTATTTTGCTAGCTTGTTTTACAGTAACAGATAGATAACTCAAACAATTTTTCAACGACATAAACAGTTTACATAATAATATTAACCTTCATAAATCCGAGCGGGGTGCAGGTGCACCCTAGAACACAATTTTTGTGGATAAGGTCCGAAATAATTTTTATCACTAATTCTCTCTTAGCTATTTGTGAAATACGTATTCTAGATATAGCATAAAAAACACGTTATTATTTGCTCTTTCTAAGTTGTAAGTTAGAGTAAGTTTTATTGCTTGGGGTACAGTAATTGGTTACTTCGGCGACCAACTGATGTGCAAGCGTACCAAATATAAATATAATAACGGGTATTCCCGTATTTCTCGCCAGCGGGTTCCGGGATTCCCTATAATTATTTCACAGCGACAATTTCTGTGCATGTAAATGACATAATCGATGCTGTTGTATTGTGTTAGATTAGCTCCCTGTGCGTGGGCCTTGGTATACGTCGTACGTGTGTATAAATAAAAATGAGCAAACCATCTACATTTCGACATGAAAAAAAGCTTACCGATGAAGTTGGTAACTTTCGAAAGAGATGATTGTGATAGTGATTTTGATGATTTGGTATTAGAAGACAGTGCTATTGATTGATATAGAAACAACGGACATAGTGACTGAAACTGACAAAAATGATGATGTGTTGTGTGTTAGTGATAATGGAGATGACGCTGCAGATTTCATGAATATGTTAAGCCAATCTGTAAATTTAGAAAGCCGCGACCCAAAGTATGTTTATGAAGATGGTAGTGAGTAGGTAAAAATTCCATTTATCACAAGAGGAAAGAAAGCAAGACATAATATACAAAAAATTCCAGCAGGCTTGACTACTTATAGTTCTAAGTTTTCAAGCATAAAAGAAACTTTTGATTTGATTTTGTCACAAGATATTAAAATTCTACTTTTATTAAAGGCAAATAGAGAAGCTAATACTTATTATTCAAAAAAAGGAAGGAAATTTAGTCCTATTGTGCTAGAAGAAAAAGAAGCATTTATTGGTTTGTTTATTATGTTTGGAGCAATATAAGCTGATAAAGAACCAATATGTGTGCTATGGAGCCAAAATATAGCTTTTTATCGACCAGTAGAATCAGCTGTAATGTCACGCAATAGATTTCAGTAGATTGTGTGCTTTCTAAGATTTGACAACTTTTAAACAAGAGGAAGGAAACGTATTGATCAGTTAAATCCAATCAGAGAAGTTTTCTATAATTTTGTCTCAAATTTGGAAAGTCGTATAATCCATCCGAACACCTGTGCGTTGATAAACAGTCCCTTTCCGAGGCAGAGCTTTATCTAGGGTTTACATGAAGAGTAAGCCGAATAAGTATGGATTAAAAATTTGGGCCTTGTCTGATTGCGAGACCGCATATACAGAAAATATGCAAGTGTATTTAGATGAACTTTGATATAAAAAAGAGAAGTAGTTATTTATTATGGAATTTATATTTTTAGAGAAATAAGGAAACACACTAGAGAGAGGTCAAGGACAGAGAGTAGTTATGGATTTAGTAAATCATTTATCTGAAGGCTACGGAATTACAACAGATAACATTTGTACCAGTACTGAATTAGCTGATAAACTTTTAGAAAAAAATCTTACCTTGTCTGGTACTTTGCGAAAAAATAAACCATATATTTCCAACGAGCAACTTCCTGCGCGACACAAAAAAGCTTTTACAAGTATGTTGGGTTGTGTGCAAAATAAAACTTTAGTTTTCTTTCCAAGAAGACGTACTTTTTCGGATTTTCTTGAGTGGTAGCTGGCATTATCCATGACTATAACAGACCCAGGAGGAATAAGATCTAGCATTTGCTGAAAGTATTCTTTAAAGACATCAGCGTTCATGTCTTCATGATAGTCTCCAGTACGTTTTGATTTAAGTGCTAATAAGCTGCCATCGATAAATCAATTTTTGCTACCAATGTGAGTAATTATTAATCTTATACCTTTTTCCGAGGGTGCTTTTATTCCACTGGACCATTCCTCCATAAAAGCTTGCCTCGCGCTTTTTATACAGGGCTGCCCAGAAGTCTGGAATAAAATTAATATAGCCTTAACCTGTAACTTTTGGGGAAAATGCTCGCACACGTCAATTTAGTTTTATATATGCTCATATTTTGACGTTATTCCTTTGTTATTTTATAGATGCTTGTCAAAGATATGACGAAATCGATCTTTTTTTAAATGAAAACATACAGCTTGCGATACATCATTTGAAAGCTAATATCTCGTATAGTATGCTCGTAAATTTTGCGCGATTCTGTCAAGCTATTTCAAAATTGCGACTGTTAAAAGTTAAAAACAAAATCCCTATTTAAATAAGCGGGAATGATAAATCATTGATGTTTTCTTTTACCTTTTAAGGTAAGAAATCTTCATTGTTTCACGTTCTGACATTTTGTAACATTGTGAACTTGTAAAATTAATTTAGTTATTTCCGAAGCATTATTTTACAATTTTCTAAACAAAAATGGTTTTGTCGAAAAGGCAGCGTATCGAAGTCTTGATATTGTTAGGATGTGGAGATAAAATAGGAAGTCAAAGTGAAGTGTGCACTTTATTTATTGCTAAATATCCGAAAACTCAAATTTCGCAGGGCACTGTTAGTAAAATATTTCACAAATTTGATGAACATGGCACAGTAAAGGACTTGCCTAGGAACGGACGGCCACGCGTTTTAGGCGACGATAAAAAATTGGATATTGCATTACCTCTGCAGGATAATCCGCATGTTTCAACAGTTTCATTGGCTCAAAATCATGATACATCTAGAGGTACTATTGGAAGATTTTTGAAAGCAGAAAAATACCACCCTTATAAAGTATGTCTTGTCCAAGAGCTTTTAGAAGATGACTATAATAGGCGTTTGCAATTTTGCGAAGTAATGATGAGACGGTGTGACGAGAATAATAGGTTTCTACAGAACATATTATTTTCGGATGAAGCTACTTTCTATTTAAACGGGGTGGTTAACAGACATAATTATCGTTTCTGGAGTCAAGAAAATCCACGATGGATATTTGAAACGCATACTCAGCGGCCCCAGGAAGTAAATGTATGGGCAGGTATTATTAATAACCGAATTTTAGGGCCATTCTTTTTGGAAGGAAACCTCACAGCTGAACGGTACCTGAATTTCTTACCCTTCGAGTTGAGGCCTGCTCTAGCTGTAATTTTTCCCAACAAAGTAGATCCAGATATACCTAATGAAACAATTTGGTTTCATCAAGTTGGTGCTCCCCCGCATTTTGGTGTCAATGTGAGAAGATATTTAGATCAGATATTTCTAGGTCGCTGGACTGGACGACGTGGCATAATTGAATGGCCACCGAGGTCCCCAGACTTAACGCCTCTAGACTATTTTCTTTGGGGATATTTAAAAGAAAAAGTTTACCAAAATAGGCCAAATAATATTGAAGATTTGAAAAACAAAATTAGATTGGAGACACATAACATACTGGCTGAAGCCATTCGAAATTCCGCCGACGGATTTTACCATCGTCTGAGAGCATCCCAAGTAGAGGGTGGAGGACATTTCCAGCATTTGCCACGTTAAACCACCTTCTTGTTGTGTTTTGTTCTGCTTCGTTACGTTTTTATATTTTTTGACAAAAATAAATAACAAATAAACCATAACTATTGTTATGTCACAATGTCAGAAAATGTCAGAACGTGAAACAATGAAGATTTCTTACCTTGAAAGGTAAAAAAAAACATCAATGATTTATCATTTCCGTTTATTTAAATAGGGATTTTTTTTTTAACTTGTAACAGTCGCCATTTTGAAATAGCTTGACAAAACCGCGTCAAAATTGATGAGCATACTGCACGAGATATTGGCTTTCAAATGATGTATAACAAGCTGTATGTTTCCATTTAAAAAAAGATCGATGTCGGCATACCTTTGACAAATGTTTATGAAAAAACAAACGAATAACGTCAAAATGTGAGCATATATAAAACAAAATTGACGTGTCCGAGCATTTTCCCCAAAAGTTACAGGTTAAGGCTATATTAATTTTATTCCGGAGTTCTGGTCAGCCCTGTATGTTTATCCTGCTATATTTTACCAACGGTATATTCTTCATTTAACAAAGTTTCGTCCATATAATAGATATTGCAGTTTCCCTTCGAAATTGTCTAACTGCCCTCAAATATCGTCGTCGCCAGCAGATGGTTTCGCCCTTCTTTAACAAAGGTGATTTTCTGTTTTGAATTTTTTCATAACAAAAATTCATTTCCTTCAAAGTTTTTCATTGATTCTTCTTACCCATGGGTGGAATAAAATCATCCTTTCTCATTTCAGACATTATTTTCTTAGGTATTTCTTTTTTTAAGTATAACGAGGGTATTCTGATGGCAGCCTTTTCGTCCTCATTTATTGCAGTTTCTTTTTTTCCTGTACTTCTCTTTGGTGACCTGATGGGGCCGCGTTATCCTCGTGAACAAGTCCGTAAATCGTTGACTGTCTGACTCTAGTCATATTCGAACACTTTTCAACTATTTTTACAACTCGGAATTTTGAATTTTGGTGACGAAGAGCGTTGAACACGTTGAGAATAATAATTTTCTCATTTCTAGAAATCGCAGTTTTACTAATCCGTTTCTCAAAAATAAATTCAGGAACACTAGCCATTTTCAAGACCGAAGTTTCCGAATCACTGCCGGTGAAAGTGACTAAACATTTCAGATTTTTGAATCAGTGAGGCACAGGCATGTTAACTACCAATGCCTCTACCTACCCGATCCCGGGACTCCTAACAATAAACATAATTAAATAATAATAATTGGACTACACCTATGGAATACGCGAAGACCACTGGGTTTTACAGTTCAATAATGATTTAGTACTCTTTCGCATTAGGCAATAGTATTGTTTAGTTTACAGATGAAGCCGGTTTCGCCCTAGACGGAATAATTGCCTTAATTTGCATAATATCTGGCATGAAGGAAATCCCAATAAAACAGTTAAGACAAAGCACCAACAGAGGCTCATGGTTAACATGTGGGCGGGGATTATTAAGAATCATCTCAATGAACTGTTCTGTATTGAGGGCAGAGTGCCATATATTTGCAATTCATGCAACAAAATTTAAATGGCTTATTAGAAAATGTGCCCTTAGAAACTAGAAATCAGATGTAGTGCGCTCCGACCCATTTTAGCAATTTAGTTCGTCAGCACTTATAAAAAACCATTGGTAAACGATGGATGGGTCGAGGTGGGCCTACTATATGGCCGTCGACGTCACCCGACATTACTCAATTAGATAATATTCTATGTGGAAGTTTAAATAGGTTTAAATATTCGTCGCCAGTTCACACCAGGGAAGTTCTGATAGATAGAGTACAACACATCAATTCGACGAAATTCGAGACAACCCTGGAATGTTATTTCAAGTAAAATGAGAAAACATCCGTCGGCTAAGGAGATGTATAAAGTACAGGGCGTCTATATCGAAAATCTGCTGAAGTAAACAATAAGAAGCAAATCTTTCATATTTTTAATATTCCTGCGTTTAAGTGACTTCCGAAATGTCAACCCTTTCAATGGTTCCTTTATGCGGCACACTGTGATTTGGAACTGTATCAGAATAAATTCTTTTTGCGTCCACACAATTGCCGAGTGCTTGTCCATAAGTTAAATGCATGTGGCCATTAATGAGATGTAATTATGACAACTTTTATTATTTTAATGCGAATATACACGAAAGGCTGTTAAAAGTCTCTCAGGTCTATTGGACCAAATAATATTCCATCATATATCATTAAAGGCGTGGCTGACAATGGCTTCACCCGCTTTATCTAACTTTGCTTTACGAACAGGCAGATTTCCAGACGAATGGAAAAATTCAAATTATGCCAGATTTTTAAGAAAGGAGATAAAACAGATATAAAAAATTATAGTCCCGTCGCAATTCTCTTTGCTGTTGCTAAAATTTTCGAGTTTCATATTAATAAATATATTTACAATTCAGTTACACAAAAAATATATATTTTTCAACAAGGGTTTATGGAAAAGACGTCAACAATTAGTAATTTAAGTAACATAACTCAATATATTTAAAAAAGTTTAAATAACAAATTCCAAGTGGACGCCATCTATACCGATTTTGCTAAAGGTTGTGACAAAGGTTTCCATCAGATATTGCTTTATAAGTTTAGTAATGACTTTGGTTTTCACTCTACACTCATTTAGTTCTTCTCATTTTATTTACATAGCAGAACACAAAGAGTAATAGTTTACTCGTATAATCGTATACAGCTATCTCAGGAATTCCGCAGCATTCTAATATTGGACCACTGCTGTTTCTCCTGTAAATAATCTGCAAAAGAAAATTAAGAATTATAAAATTTTTTTGTTTTCCGATGATTTCAAACTGTACCCTGGTTTAAAAGATGTTGCTTACTGTACAAAATTTCAAGACGATATAAGTGAGATTTTTTCTGCAATAGTCCGAAATAAATAATCTTACATTTAATATTTCTATGTGTTAGTTACAGTAGAAAAAATAATTATTTAATTTATGATTATAATCATTGATGATATAATTCTGGCACATGTTAAAGAAATCCAAGATTTAGAGATAACCTTGACTCTCGACTATTATTTAAAACACATATTTTGAATATATAAAAAAAAGCATCTAGAAAGTTCTGGGACATTTTTTTAAGTGTCTCGCCCGATTAGCGATTTGCCTACTAACTATAATAAAAAATTAATTACACTTTCTTCAATGATTCACAAATATGATAGATACGACGTAATTTTTAGTTTTTTTAAATGGCAACCCTTTTTAATATCCACACGAGTGAATTGCATTTCGCGATCCGATTTCAAAAATATATAGTAAAGTTGCTGATATTTATTTTCAACCGTTTCGAAAATACAGGAGTTCCTAAATTACCTTCATCGATTGTCTTTTTTAAGTATCTCACCCCTTTAATAAATAGACCTTTTGAGCTGAAACCCCCAATTTCTTTGACAGCAACATAATTTCCCGTAGTTGAGCTATTTACTCTATCATCAAATACAACAGATGTCATAAAGTGACAGATGCGATGCCATTTTTAATTTTTTTTTGAATAGCAACCCTTTTCAATGTCCACATGAGTGAATTGCATTTTGCGATCCGATTTCAAAAACGTATAGTTATTGATATTTATTTTCTACCATTCTGAAAATACGGGAGTTCCTAAATTACCTTTATCGATTATGTCTTTTAAGTGTCTCACCCCCTTCAATAAATAGACCTTTGAAGTTGAAACCCCAATTTTTTTTACAGTAACTGAATTTCCCGTAGCCGAGCTATTTACGTTATAGTTATAATCAAATACGACAGATCAGCAGGAAAATCGCCAATCGGGTGAGACACTTAAAAAAATGTCCATGTACGGATTTATATTCTATCGGAATTGTAGAAATTTTACAAATTAAGATTATATCAGACATTTGTTTACAGCCTACTTATGTTGTACTCTAGAGTATGCTAGCATAATATGGAGCCCATGGTATAAAATTCATAAATATGCTATTGAGAGGGTACAAAATATGTGTTTAAGGTATCTTTATAATATAGAACCAGGTATTCCGGTATCCATGGTTTAGTTGAACATAGGAAATCCCATGAAAATTTTGAAGTGGCTAAATAATATTGGCTCTCCTGTACATTTAAGAGAAAAACTGTAGTGTAATATATTACTTAAATTAATTAATACAAGTTTGAAATATGGAAAAATACCTGATGATTTAAAATGTTCATGTATAACACCAGTACCAAAAGTAAAAAATACAAAAAAAAGTACTGAAATGAGGCCGATAAATTTATTATGGGATATTGAAAAACTTTTAGAGAAGACAGTTTATGAACAAATATTAAATTTTTTTGAAGAAAACAACATTTTAGTAAATATTCAAACAGGTTTTATAAAAATATATTCAACAGAAACAGCAGCACAATATATTATTGAAAATTGGAAGAGAAGTGTTGACAAAAATGAAATCATTCTGGCAGTATTTTTGGATTTCAAACGTGCTTTTAAGACTATTGATAGAAATAAATTATTAAATAAATTATACCAGTATGGTTTAAGGGGTAAGTACTGTATATAAATGGTTTAAAAATTGTTTAAATTTTCGACAACAAATAACTAAAATAAATAAAACATTTTCAAAAAGGGAATTTAATAATATCGGTGTACCACAAGGAAGTAGGTATTTTAGGTCCTTTATTATTTATTTTATATATAAATGATATGCCAAATATTTTGTCAAATACTAATATTCAAATGTTTGCTGATGATACTTTAATATACGTAAAACGTAAAAATAGTTTAAGTTGCATAGATAGTCTAAATTCTGAATTAAAAATGGTATCAAATTGGCTAAAAGTAAATAAATTAAAATTAAATATTTCTAAAATTAAATGTATGGCAATAGGAAATAATATAAATTATGAAAATATAAATATTTTTATAGATGACCAAAAATTAGAAATAGTTCTTCTTATCATTAGTAAGTCCAAATGCACTGTAATAAATAACTGTAACCGCTCAACTCAGAATGTCAATAGAGCTGAAGAGAGAAAGGGATATCAAATCAAATCAAATCAAAAAGTGCTTTATTGTAGAAGAATTATTAATAATTAATTATTAATAATTAATTATTGATAATAGAGATATTAATATCCTATTGCAAGTGAAAGTAAATAAAATGATTAGCATGAGAATTCTTGGGCAAGCTGTAGAAAAACATCAAACTACAGTGTTGCGCACTATAAAAAAACATAAATATTTTCTTTGCAAGTATGAAAACATCAAGAGTTATGGCAAGGTGATAAAGAACGAAGAATGGTATTCTGTTTTGAGGTAATAGAAAGAGCAAATAATAATAGGGATTTCTTGAGAAATATTTGTTGTTTGAACATTTAATTAATTAATGTTATATTATTAATTATAGCCAAGACAGACCTAGTATCTAGGTACAGACTACTTGGTTTGGAAAAACGTAGAAATATTGCTTTTGCATAAGTTATTACATAATCAGATTGATGATGTAACCGTCTTCCAACAAATTAACTTTAAATTTCCCTGATATAGAATAAGAAATGCAACAATGTATTTAAATAACACTCATACGAATCACCGAAGTAATGCACCAATTAATGTAATATGTAGCTTAGCTAATATCCGTCAATTAAGATTTGACATTTTTAGCATTATTCAGAATCAAATTAGAGATATTTTAGGTGCGGTATTGTAGTTAGAAATAAGGTCTGTACATACATGTTTTTTGAAAATTTCCTGTAAGGAAATAAATTTAAAAACCATTGAGTAAAAAGTTTAAGAGGGAGTGACTATGCACTTTTGATCTTCACTGTAGATTAGCATACTATATCCTGTAGATTAGCATACTATATCTCCTCATATTTTCTTTTATGTCATTTCAGAGAGCTCCTTGACCAAAAAGCGGACCTGGCCATCGCCGACCTGACTATAACTTACGACCGGGAACAGGTTGTCGACTTCACGATGCCTTTTATGAATCTCGGCATTACCATTCTCTACAGAAAACCCATTAAGCAGCCCCCTAATCTTTTCTCCTTTCTTTCGCCTCTGTCGCTTGACGTGTGGATTTACATGGCTACGGCCTACTTAGGTGTTTCCGTGCTGCTTTTCATTCTCGCAAGGTAAGTAATTGGATTACAACTTCTCTTTTTATTTTATATTTTGTTTATTGTTTTTAACTAGTAAATATTTCGGTCTATTTATACAAACAATATTTCAGGTAATGTTGAAACATTTATGTTTTATTAATAGTAGGGATTAGATGGATCAATGCCTTGTATGCTCTTTCGTATTTGTAGAAAGAGAAATAAAGAAAATTAGGCTTAATCTTATATCTCGGGATCATTACCTAAAAGTTAGCGGCATTTAGAGTATGCGTCAATAAACTTATATTGCAAACAGCAAAAGCAAAATGGGGTGGGCAAGATCATGCCTACACTTATAGTGTCCGCCGAAGTAAAGGACGCAAAATGTCTCAAAGAATTATTGGTCATTTGTTTTGTAACAAATATATAAAGGGTGTTTCCTCAGTAAGTACAAAAAAATTTAAGGGCATATTCTTAAGCCAATTTAATTTTTAAATTTATTTAAATATGTGGTCTAAAATGCTTTGCTTCCAATATACAGGATGTCCAGTTTTCAACGGTTTTACGGGGTATATCCGTTATTAGTAAAGATAGAAAGATACGGTTTTCGCAGCACTGTGCTACCTTTTTATGAAACAAAAGATGCCGCAATTAGAGTTTTTCTAGTTTTCTTGTTTTTGATTTACGGGATGATTTTCAAAATTTTACATTTTGGAGCACACCCTATATTTAGGTTACCCTGTAGCTCATCAAAGAGAAAAGTAATGTTCTCTCTGTAGTTTTTTACGTAAAATCCAGTGACGTACTTAGATTTTTTTCTACGTTTAATAGTTTCCTAGAAAAAAACCATTATTCGCCTTATTGAATTTAAAATAATAAAAGACCGCGTTTGTAACTCCATAAATGCTCTTTCAATGGCATTTCTTAAATCTTCAAGGTGCCCGCACAAGAAGAAATACAAAACCGACAAGTCGGATGACCCTGCTGGCCATCTTACAGGTCCATTTATTCCAATCCAGTGGCTTGGGAAATTATTGTTTAGGTAGACCCTAATAATTAGCGCATTGTGAACGGGTCCTCCATCTTGTTGCAGATGCAAGTTATTGAGACCCAATAAGGGCACGTCCTTTATTATTTCCGCCACAACGTTTTCCAGAATTTCGAAATATTTATTTGCATTAAGGCGCCTTCAAATATGTTATAAATTATTTTGCCTTCTAGAATAAAACATGAAACGTTAAAGCTAAACCTGCCTTGCCGTTCAAGCGGAAATATTACATTCTGTTTTTCTAGGATTGTCCGAACTCTTGATTTAACTACTTCGACCGAACCTTCAACCGTTCTGCAAGAATTTATTTCAATTAAAACATTTATTTCATCAGTCTTGCGGTTTTCCTTGTTGTAGATTTTTGGCCGAGGTTTAGAGAATGAACCGTGTTCAATTAAATTTGATTTGATCCTTAGAAAAACTCTTTTATCCGGCTGACGTCTTTCGTGATATCTACAAGTGATTTAAGAAATTTAATAAATCTTCATGGAGATACTACAAAAAGGCATACAGAGTGACAATTTGAAAACAAACAGCATTTAATATTGCCTCTACCAATGATAGTATGAAAATTTGGCGAAACACGTCAATTGATATATCAAGGGGGAAATTTTTTAAGGCATTTGCTGTCCTGTTACTTTCAACCCCCCGACCCCCAAAATTATAAATGGCAGCCCCTATTTCTTTTGCTATTTTTGTGTTCCTTATAAAATTGTACATAAACTGTATTATTATTTTTTTCAAAATTGTGATTATTAACCTCACAAATTAATGAAATGTATTTAAATAAACATTTAAATAATGCAACTCCTTGAAAAAATATGATAATGATAATGAACTACTGGAAAGCTCAGCTTTCCTACTTTATGAATTGTTCAAAATGGGTTCCATTCTTCTCCAAGCACAAGTACAGCCGGTATTCAAACTGGTTTCGGACGTTTTTAAGAGTTTTAGGTGAAATAGCTCTACACTCCTGTACAATTCTTTGTTGTAATTGTTCAATGGAATCTGGTTCGGTTTCAAATACAACGGATTTTAAGTGACCCCATAAGAAAAAATCAAGCGGTGTCAGATCTGGTGACCTAGGTGGCCATTCTATGGGTCTCCTCCTACCAATCCACTGCTCTGGGTAATGATTATCCAACCACTCTCTTACTGGGCGTACATAATGCGGAGGCGCTCCGTCCTGTTGGAAGTGGAGCAAATGTTCATCAAGAGTCTAGAGCAACATTTCCATTGGCGTCCCTTTGATTTTCCACCTCACGAATTATAAGAGGTTCTATAGCTGTGTCTAACATTTCTGCATACATTTCACCATTTAGATTTCCATTGATAAAGAGGGGACCGATGATACTATTACCTAATACACCCGCCCAAACATTTATTTTTTGAGGGTATTGCGTATGCCCCTCTCTAATAATATGAGGATTGAGGTCACTCCGACAGTTTTGTTTGTTGACCTTGCCATTTAAGTGAAAAGTGCATTCGTCACTGAAACAGATATTCTTTATTAACCTGGGCTGAGTAATAATCTTATCCGTCATAATTTCGCAAAACTCAATATGTCTGTCCGGGACATCGTCCCCTAATTCTTGAGTAATTAGGAGTTTGTATGGATGAAATTTGTGAAGCTTCAATACTTTTCTGACTGACTCACACGACAGTCCAGTTTGATCTGCAACTTTACGATGGGACGTAGTGGGAGCCATAGCAACTTCACCAAGAACCTTAATCTGAGCGGCCTCATTGAGCAGTCTTGGCTCATTCCTTTTCTTATTGCAAACAGATCCTGTTTCTTCAAATTTAGCTGCTAACTCACGGATGTACTTGTGTCCAACATTTCTTTCACGATGTCTTTCGTTGAATACGGCCGCCGTTCTTACAAAGCAACGATTTTCAGCTCCGTAAATGATAATTATTTCTACGCGTTCAGCAATAGTGTAAACCATTTTAAGAAACGACACTAATAATTAAAAAATATTGAAATGTTTATGAAATTAACTTTCACAGCTTATTTCACTGATTCTAGAAGAACATGAAATAAATAATGAACACCAGGAGTCGGAAAATAAAATACCTACTAAGTACTTATCATTTGTACGAAATATCACGAATAAGCAAATCGAGAATCTTGTTTTGTCGAAAACAGCAGAAAAATTAAATTATTTTATGTTTTCTAGTGGCGATATCGAAGACGAAATATAAATAAATAAAAGAATTTGGAATGAAACTATTGGTAGGTATAAACAGTTTTAAACCAAGTGCTATGAGTCGGTGAATGCAATCCATTTTAAAATTCGATATTAAATACATTTCATAAATTTGGGAGGTTAATAACCACAATTTTGAGAAAAAATACAGTTTATGTAAAATTATATAAGGAACACAAAAATGGCAAAAGAAATAGGGCTTGCCATTTAAAATTTTAGGGATAGGTGCCCTGGGGGTCAGGGGGTTGAAAGTAACACGACAACAAATACCTTAAAAAATTTCCCCCTTGATATATCAATTGACGTGTTTCGCCAAATTTTCATACTATCATTGGTAGAGGAAATAATTAATGCTGTTCGTTTTCAAATTGTCACCCTGTATATTTGCCTATTGAAATACACTTTTAATGCTTCATCTGCATTTTCATTACAATTAAACGAGCATGTGGTATTCTTCATTATTTTCGAAGTGTATATTTTCTGCCATAATCAGGACAAACTGATTTTTTTCTGTTAATTGTACATTTTAAAACAGCTTAGAGAACCTGAATACTCCGACAGAAACTAAAAAAATGACATAAATGACTGTGTTCTTTTCCTTTTTTAAATACCCGTCATGGCCTACTAACCAAAAATGTACAGTTTTTAATAAAAGGTAAACTTCGTGCTTAATATTAAAAATAAGAATAGGGTATTATATATTTCTGAAAAGCTTGTTATAAACTAAATTATACTTTTAGCAAGTTTTTTTTTTTTCGGAAACTATTGAACGTAGAAAAAATGTGAGTACGTCACTGGATTCTCGTAACAAAGTACAAAAAGAACATTTGTTTTTTCTTTGATAAACTACAAGGTAACCTAAATATGGGGGTGGCCCAAAATGTAAATTTTCAAAAACATCCCGTATATTAGAAACAAGGAAGACTAGAAAAATTCTGATTGGGGCATCCCAGACCGTAACTCCTTCTTCCCCCGTTTGTACTTCTCCTACTTGCGTTGGGGCGGTCGAAATTCCCGAACGACCGGGTGAGAGGTGGGTCTCCACAACGACAAACCCTGTGGTATTATCGGAGCCGGGCGAATCTAGGCAACTGCCAAAAATCCTGACATGTTACAAGTGCTGGAACGTAGCCTACTAACGACGAGACAAGTTCTCATTATTCGGGCTCTTCAAGCGTAACATTAAATCCACGACAAGAAAAGTCTCCCTTAGGTGGGAGAACCCCAGACCTTAGAAATCCAAGGGACCAGCTTATTTCTAAGCCTACCTGTAGTCCTGCCCCTTAACAGTTGCGACGTTTCGATGGACTTCGCAGTACCTTAGTCGACCAGGCTAAGAGGAATAACGATCTAAACAGGTACGTAGCAGTTGAGCCTAATCGTTTGCGACGAAATTATCGCAACGATATACACTAAAAAAAACTAATTATAAAAATAAATTACTTCTTTTAAAGGTATACTTTCCTACTTGGGGTAAAACGAGGCTGCTTTTACTTGTACATCGAATCAAATCTATCCTGTAAAATAAGTACGCCTATCTGTATCTGAAAATACCAGACCTAAGCGGAGAAAACACATCCGAAAACATACAACAATATTTGAAATATAAAGCGGTAGCTAAAGATCTAGGCATCGAATAAGTCATTCAGGGAATAACGCGTATTTATCCAGGAAATAACACTATTCCTACGTGAAGCGAGACTGTTTGTACTTATACTTTTAATGAAGAATAAATACGGCTGTCTGTATTTGAAACTACCAAGTCTAATGGACCATTTATTAAAGTAAATCTCATTTTGTAGCGATACTTTTTTTATTGCTCTTAAAACGTTAAAAAATAAAGTGAGTTAGGGAATGGGTGCGAATAATTTACTTGGGGAAACGAAATACTCAAATCTTTTGACCTCTTCTCAGAAAAACATCACTTTGGCCCAATTATAATCCGCAATATATTCTAAAACTGTACTCTTTTGTACAAGAGCATAATATTTCAATATAATAAATAAAGATTAACTCCTTACAATGTAAAAGGACAACTTAAATGTTGATACTGTAAATGTTGTTGATTTACGCAAAGATTTAGTGCTCCCCAGCTCCTTTCAGAAAGTTCGCGTTTCGCAACTTTTCCCCCTGTTTGTAATAAAATATTAATGAGAACTTGGTCGATAGCTGACAACCGGTAAGAGCGATGAAGGTTTGAAATTCGTTTCATATTTAAGCGCATAAGTTCAGGTAATATGGTCTATTTAGGCTTTTAAGTTAAACAAGTCCCAATCGATACTTAATTATAATCTGTTTAATTTTAAAGCCTTAAGGGAGCAGCAATTGCGAGTAAAAAAAGTTTGCGGAGGCAGCCATTACCAACCCAAACTTTTAAATACGAAAATGAATGTCTTGCGAAAGGGCTTTTATTATTGGTAATTTTAGATTTTAAATTCCGCCAGCAATTTTGTATACCGGGTGGTGCACAGCCAGACTTGCCATAGGAAATCCCATGTAAATTTTGGCTCCCCTATTATTGTTACATCAAAATTGTATTATTCAGCGAATTCAAAGTTATTTAGAAAAAATTGTACTATAAGGCCACTTAAAATTCGAACCTTTGACTTAAGATTGCAACCGTAAGAAATTGAACAAAAAAGGAGCTAGTTTTTTATTATTAGAGAACATAGAGAGGCAAAAGGCAACTCAGCTTCTCTTTTGGATAAAATGCCTCTCGAGGTGAACCCTGAAGTCGTCAACAGATGAGCAAGATCTAATCTCTGGTGGAAAGCTCTTGACCATTCTAAAATAACGTCGCTGGGGGGGCAAATGTGACAAATTTGGGTTATTCTTCATGTCTAAATCATATGTTCTGGAATGGTCTATTGTATGTTTTAACTGCGTTAACGTAAATTATGCTGGAAGGCGGCTGTTTGCTAGCGAGTCTGAGATAGCTCGTTATATCGCGTAACCCTGCTATGGATGTGTCGACCTCTAGGAAGATAATCGTAAAATTATAGAGGCACTTAAAGTTTGTTAACCTTATCAAAGTGCGCTTAGTTGTATCTGGTCATAAGAGAATCGAATGCATGAGTTTTTCAGCTTTTGCAAGCTACTCTTAGAGGCAACAGTCAGTCCGGACAATAGAGAGTGCTTGCATAATCATGATATGAGAAAATTAGACTATCACACAGTCTGTCTAATATTTTTAGCCAACACATCTCTATATATACAGGGTGTCTGGTAAGTACCTTCTAATTTGTGGAAAGCATAAAGAGGAGGTCAAAATAACCCTAACTTTTTACAAAAGAAATCCTAAAGCGCCTCAAAGGGGTACCCAGCGATTTACTTTTTTGGCTCGAACTTTTGAACCGACTTGTATAATTTAATAAAATTTTAATATTTTATAGGGGCCATAAAGTACCACTAAACCATACTACAGTAGATATTTCAGATTGTTAGGGAAGTCAGGAATGGACTTGCACCACAATCGTTGGTCCAAAATTCTGGTGTCATGTGACAAAGTTGAAGACATTCGATAAAACTGGCAGTTTTCGAGGTAAATCCGTTTTTATGCAAAACATTCAAAAGTTACTAAGGCTAAACAAAAACAGGTAAAAATAAAATACGCAGGGTATGCTAATGTGCATTTAATTTTTGGGAAGCGCTTTCCAACTCTTTGAAGGCAAGAAGACTTTATGCTTAAAGATTTACGGCTCAGACATTGTCAAGTTCAAAAACCTTTCAAAGTTGTTAGAATGGTGTTTCATTTTTGCTAGTAGTTCTTTTCTAGTACTTATTGGTGTTGAATAAACTAGTTCTTTTAGATGCCCCCAGAAGGGATTAAGGTCTGTAGACCTTGATGGCTATAAGGCAGACCAACCCTGACCTATTCATCGAGAGTCAAGAACGCTTGTTAAGTGTTGACATACTGTACGGTTATAATGAGGTAGAGTACCATTATGCATGTACCACATTTGCATTCTTTGATTAAGAGGCACGCCCTTCAATTAGTTATTCAAAATTTGCTGCAAAGATTGTAAATAAATCTCACCATATAAAGTTATTTCCGATAATGCCAGCCCACACATTTACAATAAGCCATTGTTGGTGTTTGTTTTGAATTATGGCGTGTGGATTTTCATCCGCACAAAAATATAAATTGTGTGAGTTTATTGCCATATATGCCATCTCTCGTAAAACTGGTTTCATCGGTAAATAAGACAAGGTTAGAATATTTGAATTTACGTTATATTCCTGTGTAAACCAGTTGGCGTATTATTGAAGTCTTGCTGGATAATCATCCGGAAACATAGCGTGAACTTTTTGAACATGGTACGGGTGAAGTAACTGTTCTTTTAGAGTTTCATGTAGATTCCATTTTGTAACATTGTTTCTTTCGATCTTTCTTATTAGTAGCTTCTGTGAGTCGGACAGATGTGTTAATATTTTGAGCAGTAATAAAACTATATCCCCCCCCCGTTTTCAAGGATGTTGAACACGATGGCGGTGGTTTAAACTATTTTCGAGGTAAGCGCACCCCCCAAACGGACAAAAAAAACAACCTCCGAAAGGGGTGAAACGCGGATAGGCCGTCTCACACGTCCCCCCCCCCCCGTTTTCGAGGATGCTGAACACGATGGTGAAATCTGGATCCTTCCTTGATGCCCGCCAACCTCCTAAACCGACAGAAACAACCCCCGAAAGGGGTGAAGCTCGGATATGACGTCTCATACCGGCTAAATCGGCGTTAATACCCGATGGTAAAATATAGATCATCACTCGACCGCTGCCAACCCCGCAAACGATCAAAAGCTATCCCTTTGACACGCGGTTTCATGAAGTGCACCGTATGAAATAAAATGAATTATTTTTTTTACAGATTATTTAATACATACCAGATGATGATTCGAGGTTTTGATGATGGACTGTTCAATTGAAATTTCGTGTCGAGTTTTTAGGAGGGAAAGGCATGTATAATAATGTATATGGAATCATTGGTACAATTTCGTTTATTTTATTATATGAAATAATGAATCTTTTTATTAACGGATGCAATTATTTATGCACGATTAATCTAAAGATGAAACATTTTTATTGACGCAAATAATGACATATTCACTATAAATAAATATAAAGCATTCAGATTGACGCATACAATGACATATCCACCATATAAATATGAAACATTTTGGTAGACGCATACAATGACATATTAACTACATATATGTAAACATAAACATATATATTAATATATATGTAGGTATTAATAATAACAATCTGATTTATACCTGTTTGTGTTTAGCATTAGTAGCTTTGAGTGTTTCGCATGAAAACCTATTTATCTCGAAAACCGCCAGTTTTATCGAAATAAATTAAGATTGCCTTTCTTGAAGAGTAATGACCAGAGTATTTAAAAATCAGTGTTCAGCTCTGTCAAATGACATCGGTCAAAATTATGGACCAACGAGTGTGGTGGCAAGTCCGTTCCTGAAGATGTAAAACATCTGCTTTAATATGGTTTAATGGTTCTTTGTAGCCCCTCCAAAATATTAAAATTTTATTAAATTGTACAAGTCGGTTCAAAAGTTAGAGCCAAAGAAGTAACTCGCTGGGGACCTATTTGGGGCTCTGTATCTTCTCGACGGGGCACTTTAGAAGATTTTTTTTCTATGACAAATTAGGGCATGTTCCCAAGACATTAGGAGGTACTTACCCGACGCCCTGTATATAGCGTTTAAGTCTGTAAAAAGATTTTTTCAAAAGCTGTAAAACATGTTTCTCAAATCGCAAGTTATCATCCAACAAGATACCCAGATTTTTACATACAGACGAGGGTAATGTGTGTTAGCCACGACAGCTTAACCCTATCCAAATACCATCATTTGAGTCTTATTACCGTTTAGAGTGAGATGGTGAGCTGTCGGTAATTTGGAAGTATCGCAAGGTCATTATTGATGTACAGCGATGGTTGATTGAAATCGCTAGAGAAATAAAAATAAATTTGCATGTCATCGGCGTATTGATGATACCTACAACTATACTATACGCGGCATCACGTGGTGTATTGACACAAACCGAGAGGCACTACTACACGTTGACTCCTTCCTTCAATGTAGCTCTCCAGAAACCTCAGTGACGAGATCAATCGCCTAAATCTTTACGACGACGGTCGTCACTAGAATGAACACCTTTTGAGTGCGGAGAGACTATGTGCCCTCTTCCTATAAGAATCAAGGAGCAAGTCAAAGGCTAAAGTCTTGCAAAGAAAACAGACGTCTAAAGAAATGAATTTATTGAAGCGGCCGGTACCGGCCAAAACCCTGATGTTTTCAGTAAACCCAACATTGGCATTCCAAATATGGGGAAACCGCTTCTTGCACAAAACAAATTGTTAAAGATTCCACCACTAAACAGATAAGAAGTTAGAAATGCGAACTACGTAGAAAACCAGAGAAACAAAGATTCAAGTTGGCCACCAGTCCACCCCGAGCGCTACGGTAGGAAATTTATTGCGGGTGGCGGGTAGTTTAAATAATTCGTTTTCAAATTACTGGTTTACTGTTCAAACAATATTTGAGATTTTTAAAGACGTTTTATCGCTTTTTGAGTTAATTCACTCTAAAATACCATGTATTCACTAAATTTCAGAATTTAATGAATGTATGTATTTTATAAATTATACCAAAAAATCAATAAAAGTCATTAAAAACCAAATATTGTTGTTATTTATGAATGCCGATGTAAATAACAAACAAAGCTTATGAAGAAAAATTCAAAATTTATTTAAACTTTACCATAAAACATAATGTGAACAAATTCTGACAAAAATTGGTATCGAATCAATAGAAATACTTTATAGGTACAAATAAAAAATGTTCTGTAAAAAATAAACCAAAAATGTAACTAATAACAGCGACGTGACTAAAATGGTTCCAAGTGTTTAATGAACCAGGGTTTGCTCGAGGCAAATAGGTTAATTCTTGACATTTGGGCGTTGTCCCAAAAAAAATGTTTGCTTCATATCAAGCCCACGTCTTCTAGTTACTCTACTGACTATTAATACAAAATAGCAATCTCGTAGCCAGATCCATGATGTCTTAGCCAGGTGTAGGTCAAATGTTGCAGCCAGAGTTAATTTGTCACTGTATTTGGGCTTGATAAGGTGTCCATGCAACAGAAAAAAATGTTAATGATTATTACCAAAATGACTAACAGACTGAACAAAACATAATTTTTTAATTAAGTACTGAAAAACTGAAAGCAGTGAAAAAAAATTCGATAATATAAAGTGGAATGTGTACATGTGTCAAAAGTAGAAGTAGAGGACCAAACAGAATGTTTTAGACTGCCAGTAAAAAAAAATTGAACTACCATAGTTCTACAGAGAATGTGGAAGTGATCCTAAAACATCAGGTGGTAAAAGCTCAGGGACAGTTTGAAAACAGCATTCCAATTAAGCCTTTTTCAAACTGAGTTCTAAAATTGACAAACATTGAAATGATTTTCACAAATCCTGAAGTTTTTGCACTCGATGTCAGGATTAATATTACATTTATTCTTCCACACTCTTAGTGTTTCATCATCAGTAAGGGGAAATGTATAGAAAAATGGTTATTGACACAATTAGGGTCAGATGAAGATCTAAATGCGCTCTTGCAACCGGGATATTTACAGTAAAACTTCATATTGGTTATTGAATGGGCGACACAGGCCATCATAGATACTGATAGAGGCAAATAAGGAACATACACCTTAAATATAATACTTAAAGTATTAAATGGCAAAGAACAAAATGAAACACTTACACGAGGCTGAACATTAAAACTCCTTCGGCATGACTTATCATACAGTTCTATTTGCATTCGCTTGGGCTGTGGATATGTACCTCTCCTATAAACTATGGTTGATAGACCTTTTTGAAGAGTATGCTAAAAATATTAGAAAATTAATTTGAAAATTCAGCAAACCTAACCTTCAAGGCGTAAATTTTACATTTAGGTTACATACCTGTGATATAAGGTCGCGTAACAATCCTAAAATTCTTCAAAACTCGTAAAACGGCATGTAAAGGATTAAAACGGTAATTATGATATAAAAATTAAAAAAAAATCAAGTTCTTAACAACAATTCGTTCAGGGTTCACATTTTACAAAATTGACAGAACTTCTCTTCTTGTTCTTCTTTTATCCAAAAAACGGATAATAAAGCCCTTCAGTTAGTTGGAGTAATATATATTCTGTTTTTAACAAGGTCTGTCTCTTTTTATCAGTAATATTATGAGAGAGAGAGATAGTCGACACATTAATATGCAAGTCTGATTTGACAAGGAGCACATGATAGTGACCGTTCGAAGAGCCCTCTGATTGACTGGTGGCCCACTAGGTTTTGTAACGGTTTTCTTATTGCGTTCCCCATATTAGTTTCACCCATGTGGATTCCACACTCCAGCTAATACTGAAGCGGAACCGCTAGTTTCACTACACATGGCCAATATACACTGTGGCTCAAATTAAAGGAGTACACTTTTTAATTGTGAATATTTTTTGCATTTTGCGCTGATTTAATTTATTTTTGGAGTGATGATGAACTGAAATCGGCTCAGTAAAATGTGTAATTTTTATCAAAATATTTTGAACAGGGCCGGATTGACAGGTTTTCTTCAACAAACGTGCGTTAATGTTCGTTGCAAACGGAAACTAATTTATTTAAATTTCAGATGATACGTTGATTTTTGGTAGTTTAACTGTCGAAAATTCTCCAGTATAGGTCTCATTGTGAAAGATTTTAAAATTCAAGAAATACAATTTATTTTGTTCAATCTTAATTTACAAATTTAATAATATTAACAATTAATGATATCAAGACTAACTATCACTTAAAATCGAAAGTAGTCTAAATATTTACAGGATAGCATTATGAATATGACCACCATGATTTTCTATCACCAATTGCAGTCGCCTTCGCCATAGGTCAATAAGCTGCATTGATTATGTCCTGGTCAAAATTATTCCAACAGAACTGTAACCTTTCCATTAGCTCTTCGATGGTGTTAAACCTCTGACCATTGTGAACATTTGCCTCTAAAATTCTCCATATGGAATAGTCAACAGGGTTTATGATCTGGACTATTGGGTGGCCACATCTCCGGTTCGATGTAATCGGAGCATTGCTCAAACAAAAACATTCTTGTACTTCGAGAGGTATGGGAAGGAGCACCGTCTTGTTACAACACGTAATCGTCGCATATTGCTTCAATTTCTGGAAGCAAGTGACGTAAAATTTGTTGATGATACGCGTCCGAGTTGAGTTTTACTCCGGCATCTACAACAATGAGACTTGACTTCCAAAATTTGGAAACTGCCACAGAGTCCATTACGCCAGGTGAAAAGTGATTTCTATCGATTAAAAGATTTTCCAAAGGGATTTCCCTCTTTACTCGCACTTTTGCGTATACCCGATTATTTTGTGTATTCTTTGGCGGCCTTCAAGCAAAACATTGTAACGTTATTGATAATCATTCAAATGATTTTGAGTTGCCTCGGCTAAAAAGACATTTGTTTGTTAGGTGTGGGTTTGTCTTATTATCTGACAAATTTTTTTAGGGCGCCATCCTACCAGAAATGATACAAAATTTTACAAACACCTAGTAGTTTATTAAAGTATACTTGTATAATGATGGTTGTTATTACTGGTTTCCGAAGAAACAGTTTTGACATGAAAAGGTGAAAATTAAAATGAAAATATATCAATGGTCTGCTGGTCTTTACAAAGTTATCCTTCTGACTGACAAATACTTAGCTCTGCTTGTCATCCATGAGGTGTGTCCAAGATTCAGTCCTCTTCACCTGGAAGTTGTCTCGATGAGGTGTTCGGTGTTCCATGCATATACTTTAGCAACGGAGAAGGTGTTCCATGCATAGACTTCAGCAATGGAGAAGGTGTTCCATGCATAGACTTCAGCAATGGAGACGATGAGGAAGATCTCAGGACTTGATTAGACTTGAATTCTTGTGACAGCGATTGATGGGAGTAATGACATCAGATGAGCTTGTCAGTTTGTCAGCCTCAGGTTTGCTCGTTTACATGTAATGTTAGAAAAGTGGCATTAGACCAGCGAATATTATTGCAATAAAGGTTTGAAAATGAATACTTATGGTAAACAGTACTAGTTGTAACTTAAATTTCTATACTATAGTCACAGGATGTTTTTACTCCCTGTTACTCAAGTGAATATGCATAAAGTTTTAAATTAAGAAATGAAATAACCATGTTTAATTACATAAGGTCAAAAACAAATTTTCTTTCGTTTTTAAGTAGTACGAAAAACAAATGATTTGATTGACTTAAAATGTATTTAAGTTTTAAGTTAATCCAAGAAAAGCATAATATATTGTGCCAACAAGATAAAAATTAAGTAATTTTAACTAGTAATAACTACAAAATGTACAAATATCCAATACAGATATTCAAAACTAGAAGAAAATACTGCATTCAAATTCAGGTACGATAGGTAAAAAAACGAGCAAAAGGCAATCGTTTGCGAGATAAATGTGGTTTGAACGAGCTACAGGCATTCGTTACCACATGATATTGGTGTACCAGACTAATGTCTTAATTATGGCACCCAAGGTAAGATACAAACAAGATAAGTTCAAGATACGGTACAAGAGAAATTGTATATAGAGTGTGACTTAAGGTATTATCCATCCAGTACAAGCATGTCACGCCAATTGAGTGAGAAGTTTAAGAAAAAGTAATGTTAAATCAGAATTGATTTCTGACAGATATCTTTGAGAGAAACGAGGTGAGCTTTCCACAAATTTAATTTAGGTTTCTGCTTAGAAACAAAAGAAAAACTCCTCGATATCAGCTTCCTTGGATATTCTGTCAGTTACCAGTTCTGTAGAGCCTGGATCTGTCGGTTTCTTTGTGAATGGTCCAGCCAGGTTTACCCTATATCTGGTTCTCACCAATGTTCATCAAGAACTTAAATAAACCACTAACTGGCCAACGATATTTGCTAAAACATAAAAGAACGACAGAGGCCCGAGAAACGAAGTTAAATTAAGAATTTAGATATTAATTGATGAAGAAAAACAAATAAAACCATGACCTGTTGGTTGTCTTAAAATATATTTAAACTGAATGCAAGATTATTAAAATATTGATTAAAAATCCACATTTGTCCAAGAAATACTATGATTACGGCCTGCTGTTTATTAAGATGATGCTTTTAGATCATTAAAAACAGTATAATTTACAAGGATGAATGAAATAAATGAAGATTATGAATTTATGACCCCATTATGGCCGGCACGTCTTTATTTTTGTTAAAACATACTTAAAACATAAAAATGTGGAATTTGGTTCGTGTAAAAATAGATTAAAAGGTCATGGGTTTCTAGAAAGTAATATTTATGGTTAAATTAGTTCAATTACATACTTATTATCAGATAAAATATAAATTTAGTGAAACAGAAGCTTAGCGTGACATACCTGTATCAGGATAAAACCAAAACTGACGTCAAAAAATATTAACCTCGCTGAGTCGCCTTTCTATGCACGGAGGCAATATAAACTAAATTAAATATAAGAAATCGATAATCTATATTAAAGAATATCCTAGAAATCTATATTATAGAACGGCAAATTTACAGTTCGTCTAAAGAATCGATATTCTGCAGTATGCAGAGTTATCCATAGATGGCAGCGCCAATACCTAAAGATACTTTAAAATCCAATGTAACGAAATAACTTTTATTACGTTACATACCCCATTAACCCGGTAAGAAAAGTTTGGTAACTCGTTGACAAACTTTTCAAAAAACTAAAATAAGCATGTTAGCACAGAAAATCATAAAGGAAAGTATTCCAGGAACTGCCCTGCAATCCGCAAACCTAGGACACCCCCAATAGCAGAAGAAAGCCACCCCGAATCGCTTGCATGGAATAAGGATCCTAAATAGAAATGTATAAAACCAAAAACTAAGATGGAAAACGGACTTAAGTCAGCATTGCATTACACCGAATGTGACTTGGCAAATCTCATGTACCAACCTCATACAAGCAAATTCAGAGCCCCACCCCATACTACCAAGGGAACCCATGCAAACGGGCCACACAATAGTACCTGGAAAGTGGAAAACTAAAAATAATTATTAAAAAAAAATAGAAAAAGATAAATAATTGTAACCCAAATGTTCCACCAGTCAAACGGAAGTATATTGTAGTATACACCAAACTAAAAGATACACCAGTGTTTGAAACATCTAAATGCACCACAGCCTTTTAATGAAAACTGAATAGGGTGTTCCGAGAAGCGCCACTGCCTCTATCCTGGCGTATCACACTAACCTACCATAGAAGTCATAAGCAGTAGTTTCGCCCTCCCCTGTGCTGCAGCGATGTACATACTGAATCAGGGGTCAGACAGCCACCTCCCACAATATAACTCTGCCGGCAAATTTGCCCTCAGCAGAACAAACAGTCTACAGAAGACGGTAACGCGCCATCTAGAGGCACCCGTCGTCCCCTCAGCCTTTATATAACAAAGAGAAGGCTGAAAGTAAATAAGACACAATCGGTAAAAACAAGTTCGGGTTGAACCTGAGTTAGGACAAAATCGGTAAATCCAGACGTCTAAAAGATGAAGTAATAATATATACCTTTATAAAATTACGACAAGAAGGAACAGCTTTATTTTAATAGGTCACAATAAAATTGTGCGCATCCAAAGCCTATTATTATCCTACAGTTGCAGTCCTTGCTGAACCAAGCTAGGAGCCGCAGAGATGACCACAACGGAGCTACGGCCAGAGAGATGGTGACGAACACCAGGACGATCCTCCAGAACAAGACGTTCTAAAGCGTGGCATAGAGTAGAGATGGAGCTACGGCCAGAGGGATGGCGATCAACACCAGGACAATCCTCCAGAAACAGAAGAAGTTTTAAGTGTATATAGATAAGTAAAATTGTAACTGTAAATATTTTTGTTGTTGTTGTTCATTCGACAACAGCTAATTGGATCTCTTCAGGGGGGTGGTGTTTTGGTATTGGATTTTACTATAAATAGCCGACAATTTTGTATTAGATTCAGTCATTCACGGGGGTTCAAGTAAGAAAGATCAAATTAGCTGCAGTCATCATATTACGTCATAACTCGAGATGATGAGTTATTTTAATAGTAATTAAAAGTTGTTTACGAATTTAACGGAAAGTTTCCTAAAGCATAATCTGGGACTTTCTGGTTGTGTTAAAGCATCGCAGATCGGATGAATAAAAGTTTTGAATATATTACGCAGTTGTTTCTTTCGTGTTTTTAAGTTAGATTAAATACTTAGGCATAAATAGTGTTAATAAATAAAATATTATACAGGGTAGAATAAAACCTTGGATATTTTAATTACGTTTTAACTAAGCTGTTGTGAGTCAGACACATGGTCTTAAATTTCGCAGCAGCCTTAGACCGAATGCAAGACGTGCTGCTACCGTCTTCGCCGAGCGGCTTCCTGGAGGCTTGGTTCATCGATGCCATGGATTCACCGACGTCCAAAGGGCACATAGACCTCCAGGGAGTTAGCTATGACTTCTCCGTCAACGATGCGGAGGTGGCAAAGGGCCCAGACCGAGATGCCAGGCCCCCTCTTGGCGTCCAGGACCTGTTAGGGTTCCCTAAACCTCCGTCCGACTGCCGGCCGAGTGGCATAGAAGTGGCAAGCGACCCAAACCCCGTGGGTGGCTCAAAAAGGGCATTAACAACGAAGCCTGAAGAAGAGGATCTCTGGTCGTGGTGTGAAGATGTACAGCCGTGGGGAATGCTGGGTGAAAACGAAGAGAAAGAAGTTTATGTTGAACTAGCTGATCGTCAGCGAATTTTAAACTGGAGTGCGCCTGCGTCGGAGCTACCTGGGAGTGGTGACGTAAGCGAACGCTTCATTACCACTAACCCATAGTATCGTTAACTACAAAAGGTGTAGGGTGCAAGATAACGATACCACCAAAATATATAAATATTACCTCGAAATAATAGATGCAGACATCTTCTAACGAAGACTGATAAGAGTCAAAATCGGTATTCAAGATCTGCGAAAGATCTTGCAGATAAAAAGTTATTGTAGGTACTTGGAGATACAAAATATCTGAACAGAAAGACATACAGTTTTACTCTATTTGTCTGAGGTCTAATTCATAAGTTAATTCGTTTAGTTTTTAGATTATTGACATCCATCTTGTTAAGTTTACGATAAACAGTCAATCAATTTAAACCTTCAAGATGACTCAATATCTTTAGTATTTATATACACAATTAGTATTATATCGGTATGTCAAAAATAAGGAAATAGTAGACAATTATATATTATAATATACAACAAAAGATAGTTTTCAACAGTGAAAGAAAATTCTGTATAGACCAGGAAAAAAATTAAAGAAACTTGAGTATCAGTGTCACAAAAATTTCTAGTAGGATTTTGCCAGAAATAAGATACCTTAATTATGTAAACTACATAAAAACACGTTTGGGGCCATTGTAACGTTATTGATAATCATTCAAATGATGTTGAGTTGCCTCGGCTAAAAAGACCTTTTTTTTGCTTGTTAGGTGTGGGTTTGTCTTATTATCTGACAAATTCTTTTAGGGCGCCATCCCACCAGAAATGATACAAAATTTTACAAACACTTAGTAGTTTATTAAACTATACTTGTATAATGATGGTTGTTATTACTGGTTTCCGAAGAAACAGTTTTGACATGAAAAAATGAAAATTAAAATGAAAATTTATCAATGGTCTGCTGGTCTTTACAAAGTTATCCTTCTGACTGACAAATACTTAGCTCTGCTTGTCATCCATGAGGTGTGTCCAAGATTCAGTCCTCTTCACCTGGGAGTTGTCTCGATGAGGTGTTCGGTGTTCCATGCATATACTTCAGCAACGGAGAAGGTGTTCCATGCATAGACTTCAGCAATGGAGAAGGTGTTCCATGCATAGACTTCAGCAATGGAGACGATGAGGAAGATGTCAGGACTTGATTAGACTTGAATTCTTGTGACAGCGATTGATAGGAGTAATGACATCAAATGAGCTTGTCAGTTTGTCAGCCTCAGGTTTGCTCGTTTACATGTAATGTTAGAAAAGTGGCATTAGACCAGCGAATATTATTGCAATAAAGGTTCGAAAATGAATACTTATGGTAAACAGTACTAGTTGTAACTTAAATTTCTATACTATAGTCACAGGATGTTTTTACTCCCTGTTACTCAAGTGAATATGCATAAAGTTTTAAATTAAGAAATGAAATAACCATGTTTAATTACATAAGGTCAAAAACAAATTTTCTTTCGTGTTTAAGTAGTACGAAAAACAAATGGTTTTATTGACTTAAAATGTATTTAAGTTTTAAGTTAATCCAAGAAGAACATATTGTGCCATTAAGATAAAAATTAAGTAATTTTAACTAGTAATAACTACAAAATGTACAAATATACAATACAGATATTCAAAACTAGAAGAAAATACTGCATTCAAAGCATCCACAACTTTGTGCAGATTCGATATGCATAACGAGCAAAAAGGCAATCGTTTGCAAGAGAGATAACTGCATTCAAAAGTATTTGTAACTTTTGTGCAGGTACGATAGGTAAAAAAACGAGCAAAAGACAATCGTTTGCGAGATAAATGTGGTTTGAACGAGCTACAGGCATTCGTTACCACATGATATTGGTGTACCAGACTAATGTCTTAATTATGGCACCCAAGGTAAGATACGAACAAGATAAGTTCAAGATACGGTACAAGAGAAATTGTATATACAGTGTGACTTAAGGTATTATCCATCCAGTACAAGCATGTCACGCCAATTGAGTGAGAAGTTTAAGAAAAAGTAATGTTAAATCAGAATTGATTTCTGACAGATATCTTTGAGGGAAACGAGGTGAGCTTTCCACAAATTCAATTTAGGTTTCTGCTTAGAAACAAAAGAAAAACTCACCTGCTTTCCTCGATATCAGCTTCCTTGGATATTCTGTTAGTTACCAGTTCTGTAGAGCCTGGATCTGTCGGTTTCCTTGTAAATGGTCCAGCCAGGTTTACCCTATATCTGGTTCTCACCAATGTTCATCAAGAACTTAAATAAACCACCAACTGGCCAACGATATTTGCTAAAAAATAAAAGAACGACAGAGGCCCGAGAAACAAAGTTAAATTAAGAATTTAGATATTAATTGATGAAGAAAAACAAATAAAACCATGACCTGTTGATTGTATTAAAAGATATTTAAACTGAATGCAAGATTATTAAAATATTGAAAATCCACATTTATCCAAGAAATACTATGATTACGGCCTGCTGTTTATTAAGATGATGCTTTTAGATCATTAAAAACAGTATAATTTACAAGGATGAATGAAATAAATGAAGATTATGAATTTATGACGCCATTATGGCCGGCACGTCTTTATTTTTGTTAAAACATACTTAAAACATAAAAATGTGGAATTTAGTTTGTGTAAAAATAGATTAAAAGGTCATGGGTTTCTAGAATGTAATATTTATAGTTAAATTAGTTCAATTACATACTTATTATCAGATAAAATATAAATTTAGTGAAACAGAAGCTTAGCGTGACATACCTGTATCAGGATAAAACCAAAAGTGACGTCAAAAAATATTAACCTCGCTGAGTCGCCTTTCTATGCACGGAGGCAATATAAACTAAATTAAATGTAAGAAATCGATAATCTATATTAAAGAATAACCTAGAAATCTATATTATAGAACGGCAAATTTACAGTTCGTCTAAAGAATCGATATTCTGCAGTATGCAGAGTTATCCATAGATGGCAGCGCCAATACCTAAAGATACTTTAAAATCCAATGTAACGAAATAACTTTTATTACGTTACAACATCTCATCTGAAAACCATATCTTTGCGATATTTTCCCGAGAACGAAATCTTCGTAGTAATAGATTACATCCGTTCTAATCGTTTCTCCTTCACATTGGCATTGAGTTTTTGACAGTAAACTTTTTTAAAGACTTTAGTTGGCAATAATTTTTTTATAATACTTTGAACTGTAGAACGGTAAATTCTTGTGCTTTTTACTATTTTTCTGGTACCTAGAGACTCTTCAGTTCGTACATTTTCTATAATATTTCTTACCGTGTTAATATTTCCTTGAGTTCTTGAAGTTTTCTTCCTTTCTCTTCCCACTTTTATTTTTATGGATCCATTATTTTCTCTAAGATGTGTTAAAAACTTTCCAACTGGTGTGGTCCTGATTTGGGTCTAAAGGCCGTCGTCGGTTGGAATTGCTTCCTAACGTTTCGCTAGCACGAGTGGCGAGCTTCTTCAGAGGTCCTTCCATCTCCGGTGCTGGAAGAAGACCAGTCTACTCTCGTGCTAGCGAAACGTTAGGAAGCAATTCCAACCGACGACGGCCTTTAGACCCGAATCAGGACCACACCAGTTCATCAACTGGCCGCGAAAGCCTTAACCAACTTTCCAACTGTTCCAACATACCAAATTTTTTTCAGGAAATTCCTTTACAATTTTTCTTGCACCGTAATTATGTTTTTGTCGAAAATATTTGATAAGAATTCGATCTTATTCACTTAAGGTGCCATTCTGTACGGATTAGCGGTCACGAAGCGTACAAAACATAAATAACATTGTTTATTATTTTAATAACAGTCATGGTTATCCTGATTTTTAATAACAGTCATGGATACTCTGATTTTTAATAACGGTCATGGATGCTGCGATCATGATTCAAACGGCTTCAAATCTACAAAATGATAACCGCAATGTTTTAGTACATCAATAAACAAAATAACTTGTTTTTTTTGCATTTTAAAATCTTTCACAATGAGACAGATAGTGGAGAATTTTCGATAGTTAGGCTACCAAAAAAACGTATTATCTGAAATTTAAATAAATCAGTTTCCGTTATAACGAACATAGGTACACGTTTGTTAAAAAACCCTGTCAATCCGGCCCTGCTCAAAATATTTTAATAAGAATGACACATTTTACTGAGACGGTTTCAGTTCATCATCACTTCAAAAATAAATTAAATCAGAGCAATTTGAAAAACAATATTGACAATTAAAAAGTGTACTCCTTTAATTTGAGTCACAGTGTATATTAAAAATAATTCTTAGTTTACACTTGAAAGTGGTTAGAAACATTTGACTAACAGAAACTAAACTAATCGAGCATCATCAACTTCTTGACAGTAGAAAACTTTCGAGATGTTGTTTCTCGGTAGACTCTTATAAGTATATGGCGATTGCCGTTTCAAAATGAATTTTTTGCTATACAATGTGGCTGCTTCAAGACCCGACCACATATGCGCGGTGGCGGTAGAATTCGCGGTGACACTTAGATGTGACACGTAAACTGAAATTTGCTAATACACCTTTGTCTCAATATGACTGCGATCATAGCGGTGTGGCTAGTGTTCTAATCCGGGTTGGCGGTCAAACATTGGCTGTCGTGTTCGAACGCTATTAAAATGCGCACCGCAGAGAAAAATAGCTAGCGTCGAAGAAAGTCTCACTGAGAAAATCATTGACCATGAACAGAAATACAGGGTGTTATATGAGTTATCCCCTAACTACTCATTACAAAAACATACGGATTAAGAATAAGGTATGGGACGAAATTGCGAAAGGGCATGGCATACTTGTCGATAAGAAAATAGTGTTAGTAATTACAAGCTTTATGTAAAAGCTTCGTCACCGACTAAGACACAAGAAAGAGGCTCGTCCTTACCAGGCAAAAGTTTATTGGTTGGAATATTAAAGGTTTCATTTTCAAATTTTCTGCCCATATTTGATTCTTAAAAAATAGCACAATATTTTTTTTCCCTATAAGTACCGACATTGATAGAAATAAAGTCATCGTACGCATCCATAAATGCCATTAAAAATATCGATTTTTTTTTTAATAACAATAAATCAGGGATCCGATATTTTCGGGACATTTGATGAAGACATGTTATATTTAAATGAAAAGTTACCTACGGTATGGTTGCCCTTCTCGACCTACGGTTTCTATGATGTTGCAATTCTAGTTGTCCTTCTTCACTTGCGGCTGCCAGAAGTAATAGTTCCTCTTCAAAATCTATAGTTTGTTAGTATTTATTAAAAAATTTATGTTTTCATACAGTGATATCCCGAATTTCACCACTCATGTATGTGTTTCGTGATTATCGCCAACGCCAGCGCGCATGTTATGTGACCCAGCTTTAAAAGCTCGTTTAGATAATGTATCATTTGTAGGGTTGAATTTAAAAATTTGAACCTCAAAACAAAGCTAAATCACATCAAACAGGTTTGACCAATTAGATACACCATACAATTTAGTGGTTCAATCACTAATCTCTGCTAATAGTTCAGACACTAAGATGTTTTGGACACCCTGTATAGTATACGATAACCTTGGGATTCTCAAATGAACAGTTAGAACGTGCAACTGCGTAGTTGTTGTTAAGTATGTAAAATTATGGGAAGCTCTCGTAGAGGACAAATTTGATTTACTATTTACATTTCCTTTACAATACTTTAATTTTACCCTTGAATTTTATATACGGAAAACAAATAAAATCTTTTGATAATCCTTATTTCAGGTTTACTCCTTATGAATGGCAGAATCCCCATCCATGCAATCCGGATCCCGATCGTCTGGAAAATCAATTTACTTTATTTAACTGTATGTGGTTCGCTATTGGATCACTTATGCAACAAGGATGCGATTTCCTTCCCAAGTAAGGCATTGAGTCGCATTTGGCATATTGGAAGAAAAATTCATATTGTTAATAGTGATATGTCTTTAGAGAAACCTGAACGACATATTAATTATTTTAATAAGTAGTATAATATTTTGCTGTGATCTGCCATCATTTATCAATAATGCCTTCTTTCTCTAGATAGAGTATGCTAACCTGAATATGATGCAAACACTTCGCTGTAGGCAGACGCTTACTAAGAATCGATATAAAAAGAACTTATTATCCGATTCGAGGAGGTTATAATTATATTGTTCATAAATTTACCTGATGTTGCGCCAAAATATGATTCTTCCAATAGCAAATGCGTCTCCATTCTTAGTTTTAAGTGACACTGTATGTTGTGGTTGCAGGTTCAGCCCGTATGAATGGGACAACCCGCATCCATGCAACAGTGAACCCGATGTCTTGGAGAACCAGTTTACCCTGTTTAACTCTCTGTGGTTCACCATTGGTTCCCTTATGCAGCAAGGGTCTGACATCGCGCCAAAGTAAGTTTGGTGTTGTAAATATCTTTCTTTCTCTATGCTTGCCTTTGGTACCTTTTCGAAATTATTTGTATTTGTCGTGCTTTTCTTCTCTTTACTGTACATATAAAACATATTAACTATTATTTTTCTTATATAATTTATTTTGCGAGAAACTTTTCTTAATCAGGGTAAACTGCTTCTCTTGTAGATGATTTGGTGTTTATGTTTAAAGTGTTAAAATATTTTAAAATCTATAGCTGTGCGAGTAACTATATTTTAAAACCCTCCTTAAAACGGTTGCAATATAGGTTTCTTTTGAAATTGTACTCAAGAATTGCAATTTAGGTTTAGGTTATAGATGATTTTATGATTTACAAAGTTGAGAACTTTTACCAGAGTAATAGAGATTAATTTAGGTCAATTAGACTCCCTTATAGCATGCAACATTTTAAAATTTATACAAAAATTATTAAATATATACAGGGTGTTCGCTTATATTTTGCCCAATAGATTTCTCCATTATTATTATTGGATTTAGAGAAATTATTAAATTAGCAAAGTTGAAATGAACTAAAATAACTGAGCATCGAAAGCTACAGTTTTTTGACAAGTGACAGTTTTTTCAAATGGAATACCCCCAGTTTCCCTCTATCAGTTAAAGAATTTTATCCTCTTTTTAAATATACAGGGTGTTATGGAAATGACTTATTATATTTTAAGGGGCCACTCCTGAGGTGGTCTAGAGTTACACTTGATAGTTTTTTTTTCTAAAATCGGAAGTATTTTGAATTTTGTAAAATACCTTAAAACCGGACTATGTGCGCCTTCCATGATAGTTCAATGCCCCTGAACACATGTGTTTTTGACAAGACAAACTGCTGGAATGGTAATTGTTTAGTTTAGTGCAATTAATGTTGAATTTTGTGCTAAAATTTCGTATATAGACTAATTGAGGGTAGCTGATCACAATTTTCCTTTTGCGTTTTTACGGCAAATGCACTGGTTTTGAGAAAAAAAATGTCAAAGTTTTTCACTTACAGGTTTGTTTATTTCGATATCTTTGGGTGTCGCGTTTCACTTTCCTTTCAATTTCCTAGATTTTATGGTTTTCCCTTCAAAATATGTGATAAAACTTTCACCAAACTATCTGTTCATAAAATAAGAACAACATTTTAGCAAAAAAATAATGGAAAAGGCACAAATTTAATTAAATTCGTTGTTAATACGCCGACAAAGTAGAAGCGTCTCTTTTCAGATTCATTGCACTCACGTTGCCAGATTGTTCTTCTTTTTCTTGTAATTATTAATGGCTTCCATCCAGGAGAATGATATGCTAGCTCGAGCCAATAGGATTCATTCAATTAATAAAAATGAATTGAAAAGTATAGGCAATTTATAATACACTAACAATCTGACAACATGGGTGCAGTGAACCTGCAAACAGGCTCCTTGTACCGTGCAGTTTGCTTCTGCTTTTTTGGCCAGCTGTCAGTGAGCTGTCTCCCGTCTTTTTCCAGATAACGTAGAGTTTTCTGTTCGCTTACAAGTTATCCCGTTTTTCAGAGTTTCCTTGTGGCATATTTCGTTTATTTCAACTCAGAAGTGTATACTATGACTCCGACAAGTAATATTTTATTGGAAATAGCAACATTTTAGGATTACATGCAAAATAACATACCGGTGAGTTAGAAAAACTTTAACATTTTTTTTCTCAAAACCAGTGCATTTGCCGCCTAAACGCAAAAGGAAAATTGTGATCAGCTACCCTTAATTAGCCTATATACGAAATTTTAGCGAAAAATTCAACATTTGCACTAAAGTAAACAATTACCCAAATCAGCTGTTTGGGTCATTGGCGCGTAGGTGTTATGGACCTAAATTTTTGAAGGCATTTTTCTCGAATTTCTAGCTTCGAGCGCCATTTATAGCAATTTTTCCCCAATTCGTCTCGACCTATATATTTACGGGTTAAAAAATAATAAGTCATTTCCATAACACCCTGTATAGTGGTTGTTGGGGTTATTTTTTACCATTTTGAAACGAAATTAAAACATACCACAACATATATATTATTTTTATAATTGCTCAAAATGGCCACTGTTCATTAAAATGCAGGATTGGTAACCCTCTTTTAGTTTTTTAATTGCATTGGCAATCATATCTGGCCTACCGAAGTTGAAAGAGTCAATTTCAATTTGGATTGTTCCTGCAAATCGGCAACAGTATTTTGCCTGGATGCAGATATCTTGTCTTTGAGCTAGCCCCAAAGAAATATGTCTAATGGTGTTAAGTCGGGATTATTGGAAGACCATGCAATCTTCCCTCTACGACCAATCCAAATGTCACAATTCTTATTGAGGTATTCTCTAACTGGAAGAACACTATGACACCATTTTGCTGCCATATAAAATTCCTCGCGGCGTTTAGAGGAAAAGTTTCAAGAATATCCTCTATTTCATGTGCAAGCGTTTCACGATATCTAGCTTCATTTAAAGATCAATTAATGAAAATTGGACCGATGATTCTGTTTTGCACTGTGCCGCACCACACATTTACTAATACCCACCCAGAACGTATCACTTCGACTGTAAGATGCGGATTCTGCGATACCCAGAAGTGTGTGTTTTTGAGACTTGGAGCTGAAGCAGTATTAAAAGAAGATTCATTGGTCCATATAATGTTCTCAAACAAAATGGCATTATTATTAAGGGTGTTTGTCATGTGACGGCAAAACTCCAAACGTTCCTGCTTCTGTTATTCTGTTAATTTTTGAACTTTTCTGAATTTAAAGTCGTGGAAATTATGCTGTTTCGGAATTATAAAAGTTATTATGCAACATTTGCCAAGATATCTTGCACAGTCCCTTATCGAATTTTGTGGATTTTCTGAAAACAAATTAAGCTTCTGAATGATACGAAGCGAATATAAAAAAAAAAAAATAAAAATTACCTTGAAAATATTATAGAACAGCAAGTTCTTCATCCTCAAGTATCTGACAATGCATTTTCTCTCTTTGTAATGTTTTTCGCTCAAAAAGTTGACGAAACACATTTCGAAAAGTGTTTTTGCTTGGAATTACTAAATGTGGATGTCGCCTTCTGAATTCGCGTTGCGCTTCTCGCTTGTTGTGTCCACATTTTTTTATATATATTTTAATAATTTCGAACTTATGCTCTTCAGAGTATCCCATTTAGACCCTGATTTTGATAACGTTTACTAAGATTTGTCAAGAAGACAAAAGTTGGCAAGAGCAATTTAGTCAAGGTGAAAGGTATTGCCATGAGTAACATGAGCCATTTACAAAACTTTAATGAGGATAATGATAACTCTATAATATTTTCGTATAATTCCAAAACGGTAAAAAGTAACCCTAACAACCACTATACAGGGTGACAATTTAAAAACTTGGAATGGCCATATCTTAGGAACGAAAAAATGAAGAAAAAAACGCAAAAAACAGTTTCTATAAAACGAAGCGGGAACAAAAAAAAGCGTATTATCCCACCCTTATCTGCAACCCCTTGGACAGGGTGAGATACACCCTAAAATCTGAAATAGAAAGAGGGGTCGAGTGATACATCGTTTTGAAGCTCTTGAAAAATGCTTTCCAATGGTACCATGGAAAGCTACATTTCAGGAAATTATTCTCTGTTTATTAAGGAAAACAATAAAGCAAAACACAATATTGAAATTTTTTATTATTATTTAATTAAATGTTCAAAATGATTTCCGTTATTTTGAAGACAATAATAAAGCCTACTTTCAAATTCTTCACGTACATTTGCAAATGTTTCTCAGGATATAGCACGGCATTCCTGAACTAATCTATGCTGAAGTTGCTCTAGTGACTCAGGTTGCGTTTTAAAAACCACAGATTTTAGGTGACTCCACAAAAAGAAGTCAAGAGGTGTTAGGTCTGGGGATCTAGGTAGCCATTCAACAGGACCTCTTCTTCCAATCCACTGGTTGGGATAATTATCATCCAACCACTGCCTAACGGGAACTACATAATGCGGAGGTGCTCCATCCTGTTGGAAATGTAGTAAGCGTTCTCTAAAGATAAATTTCCGAGTATGTCCCTCTGATTTTCTAATTCTCGCACTATTAGTGGTTCGATAGACCTCTGTATCATTTCACCATACCTGTCGCCATTTAAATGTCCTTGTATAAATATTGGGTCGATAATACCATCTCCCAATATACCAGCCCAAACATTAATTTTCTGGAGGTACTGGGTATGCCCTTTTCTAAATACGTGGGGGTTCTCGTCATTCAAGTAACGACAGTTTTGCTTATTAACATGCCTATCTAAATAAAAGGTACACTCATTACTGAAGCAAATATTTTTAACTAGTCGAGGTTCTGCCGTAATTCTATCTGTCATTATTTCACAAAACTGAATTCTTCTGTCCGGGTCGTCGTCACAAAGTTCTTGCAGTATGTGCAGTTTATAGGGATAAAACTTATGAAATTTAAGTACCTTTCTTATGGATTCACGAGATAATCCAGTTGCTACAGCTGCTTCACGAGTTGATAAAGTTGAATTCATTGCAAACTGCCCCAGAATTTCAATTTGCGCTGCTTCGTCGGCTAGTCTCGGTTCATTTCTCTTTTTATTCGCGACAGAACCAGTTTCTTCAAATTTGGCTACTAGTTGGCGAACATACTCCGGGCTTACATTTTGACCTGGATGCCTTTCGTTAAAACGTTAAGCTTAAATGAAAATAATTTCTACACGTTCAGCTGTGCTGTACACCATTGTTAAAGATAAGAGGTGCTTCGTTTAAACTGAACCGAAAGTCAACTGTTCTTAAAATAATAATACTAGTACAAGTTATTTTTAAAGTAAATTCTGTGATAATAAAATGCGAATATTTATAAACAAATTTTTTTTTTCGACAAAAAAACCATAGCAAATAACCCAAACCAAAATACCTAGGCTTAAAATGTTTAGAATTCTTAAGAGACTTCTCTTAATTGCCAGGATATTGGTAGCAATCATTTTGAACATTTAATTAAATAATAATAAAAAATTTCAAAATTGTGTTTTCATTTGTTGTTTTCCTTAATAAGTAGAGAAGAATTTCCTGAAATGTAGCTTTCTATGGTACCATTGGAAAGCATTTTTCAAGAGCTTCAAAATGATGTATCACTCAACCCCCCTTTCTATTTAAGATTTTAGGGTGTATCTCACCCTGTCAAAGGGGTTGCAGATAAGGGTGGGATAATACGCTTGTTTTTGTTTCCCCTTCGTTTTATAGAAACTGTTTTTTGCGTTTTTTTCTTCAGTTTTTCGTTCCTAAGATATGGCCATTTCAAGTTTTTAAATTGTCACCCTGTATATTTAAAAAGAGAATACAATTCTTTAACAGAAACTAACGGTATATATACAATTTAACGGATACAATGAAAGAATAGGGGGTATTCTATTTGAAAAAACTGTCACATGTCAAAAAACTGTCACTTCCGATACTTAGTTGTCTTTGTTCATTTCATTTTTTGAAGTTTTGGTGAAAATGATATAACTTTGCTAATTTAACCATTTCTCTAAAACCAATAATAATGGAGATATCTATTGGACAAAATATACGCGAACACCCTGTACATAAAGTTTAAAGATTAAAAAATGCTTTCTCAAGGAGTGTGGGGATGTATGTATATCTATGTAATTCTTGAAAACTAGTTTTTGCGGCCGCCTATGGTTTGACCAGTAAATCTAGAATATGTTTGACAAGTAAATCTAGAATATACCGATTTTATGCCAAATTTCTCCTCGATATCTCCTTTCGTGTCAAGCAATCTTTCGCTCGCTATACTTTACATAATAATTGTGTCACCCTGTATACCTATAAAAGGGGATTTACAATAAGTATGCACTATTGGTCCCTTAATAATAATTGTCAAAATAACAACACTGCATCAAATAACGAAAATGTAATGTTCTATATGAAACATCTCATACACTATCGCATTTTTAAATTAATCTCAGAATTCTAAACAAATTTTTTTGATAAAACATAATAATACAGGGCTTTCATTTCAAAACGAACTACCCTAATTATCTCTTGATTTTTAGAGAAATAAGATTTAACAAAAACACGTTAATTTTAATATCGAAGGCGAAATTGAATTCGACCTCCACACTAAATGGCCCATCCAACTGTGCCAGGAAAAATCGGATAATCGGTTTGGGAGTTTGGGATGAAAGAGGTGTGTTATACAATAAAAATTAATTAGACGTAATTGTCTTTCCATTTTAAAAATACTAAATTCTCTAAAGTGCAAAAATAGCATTGTAACATTTAGTCTATTGCCTTTATATGCCACAGGAATGAGACAAATCTGTAGTATAATAGTAAACAAGCCATAAAAACATTTTGTTCTCAATGTACATTTACGAACTATTCATTTGACGAATACCTATAGTCCTACGCACCGGTCTGCAGCTACGAAAGGAGTTTAAGGAATGTGGAACAGTGTTGCCGTAATACTTAGTTTAAATTTCCATAAACTATTAATTTGTATGGAATCTAAATATATTACATAAAACAATTAGACGTAGTGTATACATCCTGTAACATATATCCCGTTTATCTTCCCCCTTACATTGCAAATTATAATTGTTAAAACGGTGAAGATAATATTTAAGAAATATAAATTAATCATTTTTTTTGGTAAATTTGGCTACCAATAGATCCCGGATTTCTGGGCCATAAATTATCAACTGTGCCTTGAAACTGGTTTTGTCTCTTTCTATCGTATATAATATTGAATTTGTGGGAAGGTGCTTGTCATCATGACATGTACAGAAATTTTACAGGTATTGGCGGAGTTTAGTATTATATTATTTAATTTATAATTAATAATTATATGTTTTTCTACTAACAAACTTTAAAAATCGTGATTATTTGGTCCATTCCTCTAATGGAAAGTAAGATTCCTCTACCTAGGAAAATAATGAAAAACTTCCTGTGTAATGAGGTAAAGTTACAAACGATTTTAGCATTCTTACTTACCGTTTCTTGGTTTTAAGCCTCGCCTAACCATTTTAAATATAGGAATTCCGGAAAATAGTATACAGAATACAGAATTGGGGTCCATTAGTTGTTTTCAACCAAAAAATTTGAGGGATACACAGTAGTTTTTAAGAACTTAATTAATAAAAGTAGCGATTTTATGGTGTTGACAAGAAAAATATTTGCTATGTTGCCAGATTTTCAATCTTATAACAGAAAAAAAGTAAAACAACAGCTAGGGTTTTAATAAAATATAAAAGTAACATGAACTGAAGTAACAAGAACAACTAAAATTATTATTTAATAATTGGTAAACATAAAAATACTATTTATTTCCATTTTCCCTACTTAAAACTTAAAAGACAAAACTGATTTTGACAACTCTGCCATTTAACGTCAAACCTGTCCTTTGTTTGAAAATTGACATCGGCAACAGAGTTGCCACTTGTCATTTATTCTCTACAAATATAAGGCTTAATGGTTAGATCCTCTTTTTTAAATTATTGTTATAAAAGTCACTTTTCAGTTTAAAAAGGTCGATAAAATATGCTGAAAAATAATTCGTAGTTAGAATACTAGCCATATATCGGCTGAATTAGCGCTAACCCGCTTCCAATCCACCTTATCTTTGCAATTCGCCTATATTTAAAGAAGAGAGTATTCTTTTAAGAATACCTATTAATTATTAGCCTTACATTGGCTGAATTAGCACTAACCAGCTTCCAATCCACCTTTTTGTCTACGATTCGCCTTTATTTTTTGAAATGAGTCTTCCAAAGACCGTACAAAAGTAAGGAAAAATAATACTAACGTGAACATCGCCTAAGTATTTAATATTTTCAAAACGCCTACCTCACTTTGTAGTTTCTGTAACGAGACTGGTCATGCCAAAAATCCATAGCCGAACTCGTGACCAATCAACGTCCAGACGCGGATTAAAAAGTAGTCATCACTGAGCCCAGATATTATAATAACATTGGCAATCAAATTCGAAAATATAAATATTATATCAACATAAAAAAATAAAAACAACCTCAAAAATGTATTATTGCAGCACACCTTTCTATGTGGCAACTGGCAACACTGTTAAAATCTGTCGTTGTGCAAAGAAACATGTCCAGACGTAGATTTCACAAACCAAATCATTTTTTACATTTAAAAATCATTTTAATGGATAAATGTGTGTTTCCCGCATCTAATTGTATTTAAAAATATTAATATTACAATATTAAACAAAAACCAATCCAAAAATGTAGGTGATTCTTGTGTATGGATAGTGTAACGAAACCATAGACATCGTAACTATTAGACCGAACAATAACAAATAAACGTGTTGTCATCAATGTATTCCAGTGTAAAGTAAATCAACATTCAAGCTGCTTCCCTGCACTTGGTTTGCCAGACTTACGCCACAGAAAACGTAGTTTTCTGGGCTTACTGTGTTAAAAGTATTAACTTCTATGATTAACTAGATTAACATGATGTGGGAAATATATTACATTGCATAAAACCTTGTAAAAAATCTGTAGTATGGCAACGCAGCAATAACGGATCCGCCCAGATTTCATCATTTTCGTGGCCATCCGCATCGACTCGACAATATTTGGCATAGCGTATGTTGTTTTCCTGGAGTTTTGTCGCATGCATATGTAAAGGCAGCGTAATCCCCACTCCCGGCCCCACCTAGCTCCTCACAGCGCCTCGCCTCCAAACAATTTTGGCATCACGATTTTATAGCATTTATGAATGGCGTGTCGGATCTATAGTTACGATGCGTATGAACGAAACCCCGAATTGTCTTCTGCAATCGGTAACAATCTCTTACAAGGTTGCCACATTTCCCTTTTTTATCGGTATAATGCCGGTCTGCATAAGTTTCCATTAACCGGCAATTTATGTCTATAAGGCCCAATTGTATAGGTTGGAGTTAACTATAGAATTAATATGAAGATTTATCCTCAAATTAAACCTAAAGTTGATATAAGGCAGGTTTTTGTTGCAATATTGTATAACATGGGTTTAATTCATAAAACTGCTAATTTCAGAGGAATGGGAATACCAAAATTGCTTTCTGTATTCACATTTCGTTTGTCAATTGCCATGTTCATGTCAATTAAGAGTAACCCAACTTTGCAGCTTTCTTTGTGTTTAATATTTTTTGATTTGAACGTTGCAAAGACATTAATGTCTTTGGTGATTTGGTACCATATTTCTCTTTGCAGGGGTTGGACAATCACTTCAATTAGCACTCCTACAGAAGGTTTTGATATTCTAAACCTTGCAATGAATTCGAGATCTATCCAATAGTCCATATTATTAATACGAGGCCTAAAAACCCGAGATCTTCGCACATTCTCAACTACGGTAATAATTCCCAAATCTTCTTCGTCATCTGAGAGAAGAAAATTTACAACATCGAAAACATTCAAACCTCCACTTTTTAGTTGATCTGAACCTATACAATCGGGCCTTAGGGTGGTTCGTTTTGAAATAAAAGTCTTGTATGTCTAAAATGAATTATTTGTAAACTATCGGCATTCTTAAAAAAAAATATGAAAATTTGGCGGCCTGTAGTCTTCTAATAGTGTAGTTTAAAGAAGGTGCATTTAAAAATGTTGGTTTTTCAAGAATTGTCAAGATTTTGTCTTCTGGTTCAACCATAGCAGATCATAAGTTATATATTGTTTACATGTGGGGAAACCAGAAATTGACATTTTTTAATTGGTAAGAGATAAATCATGACAGTCTGTTTTTGTCGATATTTGCGAAATAATTTAATTTAGACGACAACAAACATTTAGAATTTTAGGTGCCAATCAAAGAAATGTATCTATTATTGGTATTTGAACTAAACCATCTTACAAATTTAGTCAATACTTACAATAGCAGGAGCTATAGTAAAAACAAAGTCACTAATAGTGCGGACTTTTCGATGAGTTTATATAAAAATCATTAGTTTCCACTTCAAAATACAATATCAAGTGTTCCAGAATGCCAAATCTGTTAAGTGACAGTTAACTCAGTGATGTTGCGCTGTCCAGATTTATATTTTTTATCACGTTGACGTCCGTAGTAAGAATTACTAGTTCTATTCAGTCAAATTGTGGAGTTTATTTTAAAAACAAATTTTCGACCAGAATAACATTTTAAAATCCTATTAAATTTAATTCATCCTCGCTGCAATTTCTTAGTTATAATAGCCTTAATGTAGTTGGCAAAACTCTTTTCTGATGATTTCTTTCTTCGCTACCACCTACACTTTTATTCTACTTCTTTTGTTGGCAAGAAGTTTTCCAATTTATTACAATGAATTAGTGCCTATTGGAATAATAAGTTAAAATTTAAATAATATTATTACGAACGGTATTTTATGGGGTTTAAAAAATTAATAACAAATAAACTATAATAATTAGTATGGATTTGATGTCCTATAAATCGTATCGAATTTGATTGGTTATTATTTTCAATAAACACTAAAAATAATATGGTGTAAATACGCAATTTTACGAATGATAAATTCTTAATACTTGTTGCCATTGGTTAATAATTTATTTTACATACGACCTAGAGGAGCAATTCATTTTGGATTTATTGAGTTGCGTAATAAAATAAATTATCGCACTAGTGATGTATCGGGTTCATTATATCATTCTTATAACAAATAGACACGTACACGTACATACAGACAAGTAAATAATGCATTTGCAAGCAGAAATTTGTCAAATTACATTTGAATATTCTTTTTCTTATTTCTGTGGTATGGTGTGTGTATATGATTTAATGGCACTCGTTAGAGCCAAATGGCCCGCTTTTGTTATTTAACAAAGACGTCTTCTCGCCTTTCAAGTAAGCGATTAAAAATTCCTTTTTAAAAGGCCGTAACAAATAATTTTTTATCGATTTATATTTAAGAGTTTTTATTCACTTTAAAAGTTTTACTGCATTTTGCTGGAAACACCCAACTGCTTAATTATAACATTAAGGTTAAAATTATGCTAAAAATGTAAAAAAATTATTAATATAAAATGGAAATATTAAAATTTCGATACTCTGTTGCTTAATGCCAGAGAGTAATGAAATGCTAATTTGCAGGACCCATTAAGCAGGGTGGACAACTTAAAGCTTGCATTGTAAATTTCAGGTAAATTGCAAAGATAGTTTAGTAAATTAGGGTCGCCTTAATTAGCATACAATAGAAAGGTGAATTTGCGAATGAAAGTAATGTAAGCATGGCGTTACTTCAGGTAGCTTATTAGAATAAAAGTATAATAGTAATTATACTTGATTGTCATTATAGAGATAGGCAGATAATTAAGATATTAATTATTCTAATATTAAGCAAATACAAACTTATATAGTGGTAAGAATAATATGAAAGGAGATAAATTGGAATAAATATTAATATTTATAAAAAAATCTACTATGTACAGGGTTATCCAACCAAGACTGGACAAGGCGATTTTTTGACTTTTCCTGTACTTTTATAAAAAAACTGAAATAGCCATCTTAAGTCATTTTCTCCCGCGAATTCGAATATCTTCAGCAAAAAACAATTGAACATCAAACAAAAGTACTAGGGGTCACTTTGATATTTTTTTAAATGGGATGCCGTATTTTTAATGAGCTTATCCGATTTCTCATATAAATTTTGATTTAAATGTTGGATTTTTAATTCAAAAACGCCTTTTTTCTTCAGTTTTAAATTCGGAAAATGTTCGTCTACCGTAAGATTAATACCTGATAGATGGATACCCGTTTCACCTGTTCACCCTTTAACCTGCTTTAAAGCGTCCGTCAGTTAGACAAAATAATCAAGTTTCAAATTTCTATATATTTTTCACGAATTAATTACAAATAATGAAATATTCTTTAGAAGAACGGCTAAATGTAATAAAATTATATTACAAAAGTGGAGAGAATGCTCGACAAACACAAAGAACATTTTTTGAGAGTTTCCAGAGACACATTTCAGTGGATACAATTCTCAGAATTAAGACCCTATTTGAAGAAAGTAAGACATTGAAAGATAAGCCAAGAAAGATGAAAAGACGGAATATAAGGGATCGAGCTATTGTTCAATATTTTACTATAAATCCGAAGAGTTCTATTCCGCAAGCGGTACGAGAAGTAAGGTATGGTCCAGGGCTCCGGAGAGTAAGCTATGGAGCAGTTCACAGAACTTTAAAAAAATGTGGTCTTAAACCATATTGCATCCTTCCCGTTCAATACTTAACACAGCTTCAAAAAGAACTGCGATTTCGATTTGTTGCTTCAATGCTGATGAGAGAGCAAGACGAAGATTATAATTTATATAATAAAATTCTATGGAGTGACGAAGCGTCATTTACAACATCGGGGGTATACAATCGGAAAAATACAAGATACTGGGCAGCAGTTAACCCTCATAGATATGAAATGATAAAGTTTCAAGGTTGGAGCTCACTTAATGTTTGGTGTGGGATGTTAGAAAATCGAATTATTGGACCACTATTTTATCGTGGCTCTTTAACAGGCCAAAGATACCTCCATTTTCTTCATAACGATATCGAGGATTTCTTGGAAAGGTTGCCATTGCAAGCCTACAACAATATCATTTGGCAGCAGTGGTAACATACCTAAACGAGCGTTACAATCAGTGGATTGGCCGTAACGGAACAATTCATTGGCCACCAAATAGCCCCGATATCACGCCAATGGATACATTTTTATGGGGTCATTTAAAAAATGTAGTTTATCAACGACCCAACAGAAGTCTGGAGGACATTCAGCAAAAAATTATAAATGAAATTAATAGACTTAACTAGGACCAAAATATTGTAAGAGATTCTTTGGAGAGATTGAGAAGGGGGCATCGGTCATGTTTTGAAAATAATGGAGGACACATAGAACAATTATATTATTGAGATTAAAGTTATTCACTTTAGTTTATAGTTTTTTCTAATATGTCATACTTTTTTTATACGTAAGCAATAATAGATTTGCAAAAACTACTAAATTTGTAATTAATTCGTGAAAAATATATAGAAATTTGAAACTTGATTATTTTGTCTAACTGACGGACGCTTTAAAGCAGGTTAAAGGGTGAACAGGTGAAACGGGTATCCATCTATCAGGTATTAATCTTACGGTAGACGAACATTTTCCGAATTTAAAACTGAAGAAAAAAGGCGTTTTTGAATTAAAAATCCAACATTTTAGATCAAAATTTATATGAGAAATCGGATAAGCTCATTAAAAATACGGCATCCCATTTAAAAAAATATCAAAGTGACCCCTAGTACTTTTGTTTGATGTTCAATTGTTTTTTGCTGAAGATATTCGAATTCGCGGGAGAAAATGACTTAAGATGGCTATTTCAGTTTTTTTATAAAAGTACAGGAAAAGTCAAAAAATCGCCTTGTCTAGTCTTGGTTGGATAACCCTGTACAATAAATACGACAACTTCATTTTTAAATTTTAGTCATCATGTTCCGAGTAGTCCGATGAACTACCGTCGTTGTGGTCCAGAGAAATAGTAAAGGGCTCTACAGTGTTTTCTAGCATGTTATCAGCTTCCCACATTCCTTCTTCTATTTCAATCGCATGTTCGACTCACTTACTTAATTTTTCATAATCCACTGTCTTTATTCCCTCTTGCAAGGGGTTTCCAACCTCTCCCATTTTAAAAGTGGTGTTATGCTTTGCTATAAGCCCTTTTACTTGCGCCCACACCAATTTTATGTTGTTTAATTCACAGTAATATGGCGGAGGGCAAAGTACCGTTATATTTTGTTTTGAAACAATTTCGTCGACAACAAATTTCGTAGCTCCTTTTTCAGCATATATTTATGAAATGGTTTCTTATTTACAGTAAGCCAATAAAGGGTGTAATTTTTTTCCCAAGAAGACGTCGGTATTTTTTCAGATTCTGTCCGTAACTGGCATTATCCATGATTATAACAGACCCAAGAGGAATAAGATCTAGCATTTGCTGGAAGAATTCTTCAAAGGCAGCTGCCCTCGACAAATTCATTTTGCTACCAATGCGACTAATATTTTACCTTTTCCCGAGGGTGCTTTTATTTCAGTGGACCATCCTTCCATAAAAGCTTACCTCGCGCTTTTTATATGTTTATCCTGCCATACTTTATCACCGGTATATCCTTCATTTAACCAAGTTTCGTCCATCTAATAGATATTCTTGCTTTCCCTTCGACACTGTCTAACTGCCCTCAAACATCGTAGTCGCCACAAATGATTTCGTCTTTCCCTATTAAAAGTGATTTTCTATTTTAAATTTTTTTATAACAAAAATTAATTCCCTTCAAAGTTTTCGATAGTTTCTTCTTACCCGTTGGTGGAATGAAATCATCCTTTCTCATTTCAGACATTATTTTGTCCAAGGTGGGTATTTTTTTTTAAGTAAAAAGTAAACTCTTCTGATGGCAGTCTTTTCATCCTCATTTATTACAGTTTTTTTTCTTCCTATTCCTTCTCTGTAGTGACCTGATGGGGCCGCGTTTATCCTCGTGCACAAGTCGGTAAATTGTTGACTGTCCGACTCCAGTCATATTCGGACCCATTTCAACTATTTTTGCAACTGCGAATATTATATGAAATAATAATTGGCCTACACCTATGGACTACGGCGAAGACCACTGGGTTTTATAGTTCAATACTGATTTATTGCTCTCTCGCATTAAGCAACAGACTACATTAATCTTTCAAATTATGTACACAATCTTTAAGAAATTAATCTTTGTTTGATTTTTAGACAAAGGTCTAGATCATACGCATGGGTTCGCAACTGCTATGCTTTTCAGGTACAGGGTGTTAAAATTTAAATCCCGTCATGAGCGTGCATGTAGGTAAAAACAAAATTAAACTAAGTTCGTGTGTAGAGTTGTCCTTTATCCTTTCCATCAGACACAGTCCTTGGACGCGTTTCGCCGTTTGACGGCTCATTAGCAGGGCACCGCGTCTGACGTAAAGGAAAGTAGGGATGCACAATGTTTACATCGATAACATCGATACATTGGATCAAAACATCGATGGATTTTGACTCGATGTTTTATGACATCGATGGTAGGCTAGATCCTTATATAGGAATATCGATATTCTTGAAAATACATCGATTTTTTTAAAATAATAATAACTTCATGAAATTCGATTGTTAGTTTAAAACAGTTCTTCTGTTTTTTTATAATCCTTTAAATATTTGATGTTATGCTGCAAACGTCAAGCACGTCTGGGAACAGTTCTTTGTTTTTTACTTGCTTATTGTGTCGTACGACATAATATACCACATAGGGGACAAGAAGGCGCACGGTGTAGTTGAAGGTGATCATAAAGAGTGAGGGAGACGTGGTTATATTTAAAGGATTATAAAAAAAATAAAAACTGTTTCAAACTATTAATCTAATTTCATCAGGTTGTTATTATTTTAAAAATATCGATGTATTTTCAAGAACATCGATAACAATATACATGGATCCAGCCTACCATCGATATTATAAAACATCGAGTAAAAATCCATTGATGTTTTAATTCAATGTATCGATGTTTTCGATGTAAACATTGTGCATCCCTACTATCCTTTACGTCAGACGCGGTGCCCTGCTGATAATTTTTGCATCATTATTTTTCATCCAATCCCCAAACCTTTGATATTCCTTATCATATGCGTCTTTAGGCTTCTTTGGGACAAGATTATCTAAAGCTTTGGCAGCATTCACAGCAATTCTATCGGGAATCAACGGAACATCCATTATTTATTTAATACGAATTTCAGTTTTGACTTTGACACAGCACAACAATGAACACTTATTACATAGGTAAAAAAACCTTTCGTGATTTTGAATTTTCTTTTAATTTAACTTGAAATTGTCTGAAGTAGGACATAAAATATTTGATGTACCACGGGCATTACTTAATGTCTATACCCTCGGGCAACTTACAAACCCTCGGGCCAAAGGCCCTCGGATTTGTAAGATTGTTGCCCTCGGAAGCATAAACATCTTCATATTGCCGTTAATACATAAATAACTATTAAAACCATAGTAATAAGTCTATTTTTTTCAATTTTTCTTATTTGATTGATTTTGAGCTTATTTTTGAACCACAAGAGGGCTATAGCCTGCTTAGCCCCCTGTTCCCCGTGTGTACATCACTGTTGCTTAACCTCCTTTATTATAAAACTAGTTGTTGTATTTTATTATCCGTTTTCATGTTACACTTACTCACACACCGAAATACTTTTGCGCAATAATAGTCACTTATTATTTAGCCACTTGTCTGAGCTGAGCTGAAATAAACTGACTAATTTGCCGTTTTATTTGACCAAGTAGTCAAATTTCGTTCCCTCTTACCTAACTGAAATCATTCGTTTTGGCTGATTTATGTTTCAACTGTCAATTTAACATAAGCTCGCAAAATGGTCGTCCTATTTGCAATTCAGTCAAGACATTTCTTCAAATGAGCTTAGCTTAGACCAGTTGCCAGATAATAAGCGAGTAATTATGTGATATTAATGCTATTCGACATCATTATTTAGGCATACCTCCTATTTGGATACCTATGATATTTACCATTACATGTTTTCCATTTAATGTTTACCATTACATGTTTTCCATTTAAGTCGAGGTTGGCTTGCCCCGTGCCAAGAGGGCCTCAGGTAAATTGGTTCCATGAAGGTCTACGAAACATGCGTGAGCGGCTAAAATTCATTTCTTCTCTCAACAAGACCAACCCTATACTAATGCCTATACATATAGTAAGAGATTACAGAAAATCGTATCGGAAAGAAATTTCCCAGGCAAAAACAACAGCACAATGATAACTACATTAACAACGCAGCCAACCGGCAGACCGCCATGTGGCAAGTCATAAGGAGAAACCAGCCTACCAGTGTCTCAGAGTCTACAGAGTCCTTAAACGCTGAAAACTTTAATGATTTCTTCGTGAGTGTGGCTAGTAGGATTATAAATGATCTTCCACCCCCTGTTAACCACTGTTCAGAATACTTAAAAAACATCATACCCAATCCCGCTTTTAACTTCAAAGAAATCCCATTTAACGACACGAGAGAAATAATTACAAATATAAAAAATAGTAAAAGTAAAGATTGTTACGACATAGACGTAAAGATCATTAAAACCTTAAAAAATCTTATAGTCTACCCACTTACGAAGCTTATTAACCACGCTATTGTTCTGTGTACATTTCTAGCAGTACTTAAAAAAGCTAAAACTATACCTATATACAAGAGCAAGGGCTCTGTTGATGATTGCTCAAATTATCGTCCAATATCGTTGCTGCCAATTTTATCGAAGGTCTTTGAGTCTACCCTAAAGACGCAAATTACTGAACACCTTGAAAGTAATAACATTTTTTCTCATTACCAGGCTTCCGTAATAAGAGAACGACTACCATTGTTATTGATTGTCTTGTGGGACATGTTCTGAATGGCTTTGTGGAGGGGCATGACACATATGCTTCCTGCTTGGATCCAACCAGGGCGTTTGACTGCATATCCCATGATATCTTGCTTAAAAAGCTCTCACTTTACAGTTTTTAGTTGGGTAGTGTAGAACAACTCGACTCATATCTCTCAGACCGTACACAGAACGTTTCTTATAATCGGTGTAGCTCTGAGACCCTGGAGATTTGTTATGGTTCAGTCCTGGGACCAGTCCTTGTTTTGATATACATAAATAATCTAGCAAATCTCCAAAATAACGGGAAGCTCATTCTTTTGCCGACGATACAACAACTTTTGAGGGATATCACCCCTCTCGTATCAATGACTCGCACATCGATGCAACAATGTCTAGTATTAAGGACTGGTTTTTGGCAAACAGACTGTGTGTGAATAAGGACAAAACTCAAACCATTAACTTTAGCCTGCGGCGAGAGCATGGCGACCATCATTTGTTGGCTGACTGCCTGCAAGAAATAAACTTTCTGGGCGTGTGTTTGGATACTAGGTTATCGTGGGAGAGTCATGTTGCCAAACTTGGTAAAAAATTGTCAAAATCAATATACCTGATTCGAAGCTTGTCAGGATGTGTGTCTCTGGAGACACTGCTCTCGGCTTACCATGGATACTTTGTGTCAAACATGTCCTATGCGATTCTGGTATTCCAGTCATTCGACTCAAATATTTAAACTACAATGTAGAGGTATACAAATAAATTCAGGGTTGGGATACCGGGAGGACTGCCGACCGAGTTTCATTGGCCTTGGTGTAATGACGCTCCCATGCATCTATATCTTGCAGTGGCTTATGTACATCAAACAAAATTTACACGACTTTAAATCGCACACTGACGTTCTTACCTATTATACTAGACACAACTCAAACCTAGTTGTCAATAATTTCCGTTTATCAAGGGCTAAAAGCGGCACCAACTTCTATGGCATAACATTTTTTAATACGTTGATGATGATTGATGATTAATACAGGCAGCAAGCCAAGGTTATTACTATCTCTACACCGCAGCCTAAAGAGACTTATTGTGACGCTTGTTGCCGGTTCTGGCCCCATGAAGGCAGTAGCCGATCCCTGCCTGGCCAGAGCGTCTGCTTTTTCATTGCCCTCTATGCCCTTGTGCCCCGGCACCCAAACAAGTGTTACGACATTGCTGTTTGCCAGGTCTTGGAGACATTAAAGACAGTTCCAGACCAACTTTAAATTGATCTGATAGCATGCTAGAGCTTTTATTGCTGCCTGACTGTCCGTGAAAATTGAGATGTTCCTACCTCTGTAGCCCCTCCTCAGGTTCTCACGCAGGCATACCTCAATAGCATGTACTTCCGCTCGAAAGACTGTGGCATGTATCCTCAGTGGCACGCTAGTGTTATGCTTAGGAACAGCCCCATGAATTCCCGCGCCCGCACGTTCTTTCATCCTGGAGCCCTCGGTGTACCATACTAGTCCTCCCGACTGTTCTGCTTCTTCCTTTGACCTGAAGGTCCAGTGTATCTGGGTTTTGTGTGGTTTGTGGAAGTTAGTGGTTGGGATCATTAAATCACTGCTCATCTTCAATAATGAGTTCGCGATTATGTTTTTAATCCTGGTATGTCCGATTGCAGGACCGGATTGCCAGGTGTTATTACAGGTCAGTCTATACGCCCTCATTCTAGCTTCCGCCTTGATAGGTATGTCAAGGGGTGGAAGATTTAGTAGGGTTTCCATTGCCGCTGTTGGAGTGCTTCTCATAGCACTTGTAATACAATGGCATGCAAGCCTCTGGATTTTTGTCAACTCCAGTTCTGCTTTTCTTTGGTCGGTTTTGGTTCACCAAACCACTGATCCGTATGTGATCATTGGTCTAACCACTGTCGTGTACAATCAGTGTACCATGCGTGGATTGAGTCCCCAATTTTTCCCTACAGCTCTTTTGGTGGCCATGAGTGCCATTTTACTTTTATTAATGATATTCTGCATATGGGAGTTCCAGGTTAGCTTTGCATCTAGGGTTATTCCTAGATATTTCACCTACTGGGATATTTGCAGTTCCTTACCGAAGAGTTTTGGTGGATTTAGATCTTCCAATTTTCTTCGTTTTGTAAATGGGATCATCGTTGTCTTGTTTGGATTTACCTTGAGGTTTTCCCTATTGCACCAATCTTCGATGATGTTCAGAGCTTGTTGCATAACTTCTGATATAACGTGGGCGTGTTTACCCCGAATGAGTACAACTAAGTCATCAGCATACCCCTGAGTATAGAGCCCTCTGTTATTAAGTTCAGAGAGAAGGTTATCGATTACCAGGTCCCACACTGCCGACCAAGTTTTATTCGCCTTGGTGTAATGACGCTTCCATGCATCTATATCTTGCAGTGCCTTATGTACATCAAACAAAATTTACACGACTTCAAATCGCACACTGACGTTCATACCTATCATACTAGACACAACTCAAACCTAGTTGTCAATCATCTCCGTTTATCAAGGGCTAGAAGCGGCACCAACTTCTATGGCATAAAAATGTTTAATACGTTACCACGTGATATTAGGACTTTAGACGAAAAAAGGTTCAAGCTAGTTATAAAAAAATATTTAATCCAGAATGCTTTTTATTGAATTGAGGAATACTTGCAGAGTACCTTTCTGCTTAACTAAATTCTTAATCTGTGTAATGTATCTTAATGAATTTTATTGCATTGAGTTACTGAGTTATATTGTAGAATTTATTGTTAGCCCAGTTATATTGTTATCTTTGTGTCTTTGATTTATTTATCCTATCACCCGTCTGTACGTAGTTATATACTTTTTATTTTATTTTATCATATTTATGACATGTAAGAATGCTTCTTAAGAGTGTAATTTACGAATAAAATTTTTTATTCTATTCTATTCTATACCTACAGATATACTACCACCACAAATATTAAAAAGGCGCCGTTATGCTGCATTGTTTAAAATTTTTATAATATCTGAACACTAAAATTGGATTTTCTTGAAAACAGTGTTTTATGATTTCGCCTGTACCCTTCAATTTAAATTAACCTCTAAAATCGTTTAGACGGGTGCATTAAAACCGAGCTAGAAAGTTTTCTCGTAGAAAGTTCAACGTCTGATTATTTTTTGTGTATGTGTATTTTTACTTGCCGTAATTAATAGACAAAACTTTCGAACTTTAAGAAGTCAGAGTCGCGCCATTTTTCTCTAAAAAAATCCTGAGAAGGTTACTAAAGCCGCCCATACACACCGCATCTAGAATCTGGTACTGGATGGCGAGCAGAGATGCGGAATCGGTGATGCAGTTGCAGGTTTTAGCGGCTATGGGCTTGAAGTAGGGATGTCAATCTCGGAGTCCTGGGATCCCGGGATCCCGGAAGGAAAACCTGTCTCGAAAATACCGGGAGTAGACCTGTTAATCTCGGGATAAATACCGCTTTTTAGGCATAAATTAAATTGCTTTATTTCGCTATTTCAAAACTAATGTAATTAACGCGAAAGCCGAGAACGTTCCTGCAATGCAATCCGGAAACATAACGCATAGTTCAATCGATCAGCCCGCCCCGGCATTCGAGGAATCACCGCGGAATCGGGGAATCACCAAAGGTTTAATAAATCATCTGAAAGTTCGTAAAATCGATCTTTCGTGTAAACGTCTTAAGAAGGAGTAGCAAGATGGATCAAGTTCATCAAGTGCTGGGACAAGTAAAATGATCGAGGCCGTTGGTAATAATCCACCAAGCAAAAAAAATGATAGACTTTCTTGCGCATAAGAATGATAAGAGCTTCGAAGGTGTTGTAGCTCGAATGACCGCATTAGATGGTTTCCCGTTTTCTATTTTTATTAAATCATCTGATTTAAGACAGTTGTTGGAAGCACGAGGTTTTCTGGTTCCAAAATCTCGACAAACCATAAAAACACAATACATGTAAAAAGATATTTTGAAAAAATTAGGAACAACGTTGTCGAAGAAATTCATCAACTAGAAATAACCAGTGAAAAATTCAGTTTAACATTGGATGAGTAGACATCGACATCTAATAAACATTTTACGAGTATTAACGCTCACAAAGGGGAACATTTTTTGGAATCTAGGACTTAGGCAAGAGTAAAGAAAATCTTTGACGACTACAGCGTGTGTGGAATATTTGGAAAAACGACTCCTGGCATTCCAATTAAATCTGCCTAAAGATATTGTGGATGTTACAGCCGACAGAGCCAGCACTATGGTTAAAGTTGGCAAATTGATTGCACCTATGCAGCAGTTGTGCTTTGCACACGGCATTCAGCTAACTGTCATCGACGTCCTCTATGAAAAAGATGTGCGTGTGCCTCTTCCTCCTCCTTCAGCGTCTACAACATGCCAAAGAGGATCTTTGCATTCTTGACCTTAGCGACAACGACGCCGATAGCGAGTCTGAGTGCAAAGAAACTAAAAATATGGACAGGATAGAATAGAAGTCATGAATGATCGTTACCTCTATATATATAAACCGCCTCGGTGGCCGAAGTGGGTAAAGCGCCGGAAACGGCGTGAGCCTGCTTTCGCGCTGCTCGAGTCGAGCGGGTTCGAATCCCGCTACAGTACGCTCAAATAAAAAAAGTACTGGGTTTGGTTGTTGTATGTGTGAGTGCAGGTACTTCTGACTAACGATTTATCGGAATCGAAACCGCAGGGTCATGCTCCTATAGCAGCGGATCTTTAACCCGAGACTTGCCTCGGTTACGGGCTGTGTGGGCACGCTGCTGTAGGAGTGTGATTCTGTGGGGGGATCAGGATGATGGTTGGTTGGAAAGCGACTGCGCGTGGTTCGGATCCCACGATAAACAGTAGGTCCCGTCTGGCTGACATTACCCAGACGTAAAATTACCGTGGGCGGGCTAGCAACGAATAACTAGGGGATACAATAAGTCTGTAAAAGGCTGCGGTGTCAGGACGTAAGTGCCGACCTAGTTATTTAAGAGTAATCAATCAAAAAAATACCTCTATATATTGATATCAAAAATTGTTCGCATGTTTAGAAAATCGCCAACAAAAGATGATTTACTGCAAAAGCAAATTGGGAACGATCATGGGAAATAAATGCAACTTGTATTATACTGTAAAACCAGATAGAGCAGCTTACTTGACATGCTTGACCGCTAAAGTTTCTTAGAGAAAGAGAATTTCATTAAAAAGACCCTTATTGACCTAAACATGTTGCCAATTTTAGACTCAGAATGGCAAACTGTCAAGGGCGTTGTAAAAGTGCTTCAGCCAATAAAAACAGTCGAAGTCTTATGCCGACGCGACATAGATTTAGTTAAAGCGGATGCTGCATTAAAATCCATGTTAAAAGAAATATTCAAAATTAAAACACCACTCAGCACAGATCTACAAGGCTCATTAAGAAAAAAGATTAAGGAACGCAGATCTATTTATTCTGAAACTCTCAGCTATCTCACAAATCCCGACTTTATAAACTCTGAACCAGATGATTGCTCCAAAACATCAAATACTTCTCTAATTAAATCTGAATCAGTAAAACTTCGGCTAGACAATGAAGATGCATCTAGAAAAGAAACCAGCAATAAAAGAGCAGACAATAAAAAGTAATAAGACGCGACTGCCAGATATCATTACTCAAGAAATTGAGTTTTACGCAAATGGTGGTAATCGGAGACGTAATCTACAAAAAGCCTTCGAAGTTTTATTATATACTGTCGCATTCCATTTAGGAATGTCCTTTTTCTAAATATTTCTGAAGAATGGTAACGTTGTTTGAGACAGCACAATGAAGTAAGCCGTTTGACAATACGTTATTTCGGTTTTGAGCGCAGCAGCCATCACAGTAAAATATTTTAGTTTTGTTTTTATCTTCTTCTTATACTTCTGTATCTAAAAAATCAATCAGACAAGATCCAAATCAATTTGCATCCAATCCACCCTCGCCTTCATGCCATACATAACACACGACTTTATTATCCGCTAAACTATAAATAGAAAAATTGTGACAAGCTAATTTTTATTTAAAATAGATCATGCCAGCTGGTAGACCAGGAACTAATTGAACTGCTTCGACATCCATGGTGTATGCACATACTTCACCAATCAACGCTTTATCTTTGTCCAGTGATTTTTCCTGACTGCCCTATTTTTTTCAATTAAGTGTTGCTGATAGTTCTCATTAGATACGTTTCCTTGCTTGAAGCTGAAACATAAATCGTATTGGTCTTTACGTGGTTGGAAAATATCTACGTTAAGGTCTCTCACTTCAGACATAATAACTGGCTTGCTACAAATTCGCTTCTCGTCAACTTCTTTTTTATACAATTCATAGACTTCATTATATAAACACCTTTTCTAAATACACTTTACTCGTGGAGGTACGACAATAATGCGAGGGTAACTTAGGTAACCTTTCAAGAAACGATTTAATTACAGTTCTTTTTTGTTCATTAATGGTTTTTTGTTTGTTTGGGAAAGAAGAAGTTTGTGTAACAATGCCAGTGCTATGACTGTTTTTCACCCAATTCGTTACAGACCATTCTCCCAAAGACAATGTAGAAAGGAACAACCAGAATTGATTGAACAATTCTTGTCTCTGGTCATCTGCTATTTCACTGCACTGTCTATTTTTGGAAATTGTACATTTTTTTTTAACTGCATTTTTCACCTATTTTTCTAGGGCTCTCTCTGACTATCTCATATTTGGCTCAATTTTTTTCTCGTTTCTTTCCTTCATATTGCTCTCCTACTTTTCTAAGAGCTTTTGCTTTATTCCTTCTCAAATTACATGGTTCTGCCCTTCCTATTTTTGCTCTTTTTTTTAGTAGTGTCTTTTGTACTTTGCGTTATTTTTTATAAAATATTGCTAGTCTCATCACTGCTACAAGGATTGTTAGATATTTTCATATAAGTCGTTTCTGTCCATAGTTTACGCATTTTCTTAGTAGTTTTGCTCGGGTCATTCTCATCACTTGGACAATAGCTTGAGCCAGAGTCTTGAAACGGCTCCTCCTGTAAATCCAATACAGTGGGTGAAAGTAGTGTTGTTGCTGCTGCTCTTGGTACACATAACTTTTTACAAGTTGTAGTGCTAACATCTTGTAAATCGATTTTTAAGTCACATTTTCACTTATATTTCCCTTAAACTTATTTTCTTCACTTGAGTCTGGCTTCAGAGGCACTTCTTGTTCAACATTAGGCAAGGCAACTTCTTCAAATAGTACTTGTTGGTAATTTTCCAAGTTTATAGTGCTACTGGGTACGTAGTCTTTGGGTATATTTATTTCAAGTTGAATGTTACGATCTGAGTCAGACACCACTTGTATTTTATTTGTATTTTGTTTTAATGATATTTCCAAAATAAGCGCACTTCGAGACTTCTCATCACTGCTACGACCTCTTAAAGTAAAAAAACCTTATAAATAGTAACGGCTAAACCTCATAACTTATTGAACCTGCATGAATTGTCAAAGAATATGTAAATTTTAAAACCTCGTATAACTAGAATGCAATAAACTTGATTAGGAAAATATAGTTTATAAATTATCTTAACAAAATAAAATCACCTTAACCTCAAATAATGAGATACAATTAAAAACCCTATGAAATAATTAATGAAATAAATAATGTAATATAAGCGAATACACAGTAAATATTATACGTACCATGGTTCTGTCTACCCGCATTACGTCCAATCTTGATACGAGGTTTTGCATTCTATGCTAGATCTTAAATAAAAAATTATGATGCCCGTAACTCAAAAACACCCAAAATACAGTGTGGCCCAAATTGGGCCTACATGTATGGGGATCTTGGAAACTATAGAAGATAGAGAAACGGTTACATGGGGAAAGTTTTTGACAATTATATTTCTAACTGAAAACCGTTTAGTACGCGGCCCTATCTTGTTTGGTTTTTGAAATATGTTGAAAAAACCAAAAAGATGTATTTTCGAAAATATGCTGTAGATTTCTTATTATTCACTATTTTGGCAATCTGTAAAAACATTTTTAAAGCAACTTTTTAAGTAGATTTCAGTTCTGCAATTGAATTTTGAACACGACGTTTCAGTTATTTTATACCGTCATCAGGTTAATTTTTTCTTATGGGCGCCATATTGTATTTTATTCTTAAAAGGTAGCTTATGACGTCCGCTTTTCAACGATGTATTATTTGTTGGAAAATAAATGAAATTGACTTAAAAAATAAAGAAAATTAATTTTCGCAACACGTCAAATTTGACAACTGCACTATAACTCCCTAAATTGAATACCAATTAAAAGGTTTACATTTTGTAGTATTCACAAAATACTGCTTGCATTGTTTCAATCAACAATATTACAATAACCTATGAATCAAAAATAAAATCCAGTAGCCTATGACCTCACAATAACCTATGAATCAAAAATAAAATCCAGTAGCCTATGACCAACCACTACCGTTTGAAAATGAAACAAAAATATTACTTGTCAGAACGAGTAAAAGTATAATAGTTTTTATTATTATTATCTAATAATAACGATTTATTTGTGTATTCTGAATTTGAAAGAAAATGGCATTGCGTTTTTCTCACGAAGAAAAATTTGATTTGCTAGAATGTTACATTCATTGCAACAGAAATGCAAACCTTGCATTAGAAAGCTATTTTGAAAATTTTCCTGAAAGACCGCAGCCAAGTGTCAGACTTTTTCCAAAAATTGTTATGAACCTGAGAAACCATGGAAGTTTTGAAAAACCGCAGCCCAAGAGTTACGAGAAAGCAGGTAATAACGAGCGTGACGAAAATGTCAGAGCCTATTTTAATGCCGCTCCGACATCATCTACAAGAGCGTCGGCAAGAGACTTACCAACCCCGCGAAATACCATACAAAGAGTCCTTAAGGAAAATAAATATCGACCATACAAGCCAACTATAGTTCAGGGTTTACGAGAAACGGATGATCCAAGAAGACTGCAGTTTTCAAATTGGTATGTGTATCAATGCGAACAAAATCATGATTTCAGTCGTCTTGTAATTTGAACCGATGAATCACATTTTATCAACTGCGGGGTATTTAATAGACATAACCATCATTTTTGGGCAACAGAAAACCCTCACCAATTGGCTCAACGAAGACTGCAAACCCGATTTGGTTTTAATGTATGGTGTAGTATGTATGGTAAGTAATGTCACCTAGCTTGCTAAATACATAGCAGGTATTAAGTAACCCAGCTGTTACGACTCTGTCGTGGTATATCTTTGTCACCCGTTATATGAACAGTCGAATACCAGTTATATGTTGTTGTAAAAAAGAAAAAGTGTCACTGTCATAAAAAAAATGTGTTGTCATGTTGTTAATATTGTAAAATTGTTATTTTGTTAATCAGTAATAAAATTAAAATACAGTCCACTAACCATATCCAAGAAGAATAATTCATTTCATCAACATCAATAAAACTATTGGTCCATCGAGAAGGATATTGATCAACAAAAAATTGCCGAAAACCCAAGCAGAAAACCCAAAAAGTCAAATCAGTGAGTAATCCTATCCCTTTCCTTTTCCTATACGATTTGCAGGCTTGCCTGTGTGAAACGGTCGAATATTTGTTGCTTTTGTTAAGTAGTTAAAACGGTGACATATTAAAGAATTTATAGAAAAATGGTTAATCCAAAACGTAGAGGTATAGATTTGACGGATAATATCCGTAAGAGAAACGCTTTGATAAGTCAGTTGGGGCGTTTTAAGATATTTTTTGAAAATTTTGATATAAATAAAAAACAGCAGTTACCAGACCGGGTTAAAAAGTGTAGCGAGTTATGGGATAATTTTGAGGAAATTCAAAATAAAATAGAGGCGTTACTTGACGATGAATCGGAATTAGAGGTCGAAAAAGGGGAAAGAGCGACATTTGAGGATGAGTTTTTTGAAGTTATAACGCTTGGTAAATCATTAGTAGCGAACCACATAACCCAGTCTACATTAGTAACAAATAATATCAGTAACATGTCACAGAGTGTCGGTTCTGCAGTACAGTCAGTACAAGCAAGGCTTCCTTTAATTGAGGTTCCAAAATTCAATGGGTCGTACGAGCAGTGGGTAACATTTTATGACACGTTCAATTCACTTATTCACAGCAATCAATCGCTATCAAACATACAGAAATTCCATTATTTAAAAGCTTCTTTAACTAACGAGGCCGCCTTGGTAATTCATTCGTTGCCTATTAGTGATCAAAATTATATAGTTGCATGGCAGTTGTTAAAAGATCGGTTTGAAAATAAAAAGCTAATAACAGATACATATTTAAAAGAACTTTTTGATCTACCTGCGGTAACCAGCGAATCTCATTCACAGCTTAGGCAATTGTTAGATAAATCAAAAAATATTTTAAGAATTTTGGAGATTTTACAACACCCAATCAAATCGTGGGACACAATTTTGCTATTTTTATTATCCAATAAATTAGATGCTGGTACTAGGCGTGAATGGGAGTCGTTTTTACAGAATAACAATAACCAAGCAACGTTAGATAATCTCTTTGACATTCTACAAAAAAGATGTTCGTTATTAGAAACGTTAGACCAAAATAAGGTAAATACAGGACCGAGTTCGGTTCAAAAATCAGGTGTAAAATCATATCAAAAACATTCATTTCCTGTAGTCACAAAACCAGGTTTTGCATGTCCTTTTTGCGGAGAAACACATTTGCCATTTTATTGTAACAAATTTCTAAATTTATCCATACAGGCAAGAATCAACGAAGCAAAAAAATGTAATCTTTGTTTAAATTGTCTAAGATCCAATCATACAACTCAAGAATGTTATGGCACTAATTGTAAAAAATGCGATAAGAAACACAATTCACTGTTACATTTAGAGTTTGAAAATGTAACAAGAAACTCAAACACAGATCAGTCAAACATACATGCGAGGCAAACATACAATCAAAGGCAAGCACAAATCAATCAAGCACATGGTCAATCACAATTAAGACAGAATTCATCGCAAATAAATACAAACAGAAATCTACACGTTAATCCAAACAGACAACACAATTTATTTGCGCAAAATATAAATACTATGCAAAATCAAAACACAGAAATCTTAAACACAAACTTTATTGCAAATGAATCAAACACAAATGCTAGGCAATATACTACACAACATGCTAGTCAAAATACGAGTATTTCCCCAAACATGAATACAATTCAACAATTCAATAGAAATAATATACAAGGCAGTGCGCCAATGTTGCCAAATGTTATGCAAAATCCAGAAATATCTGAGAATGCAAGATATTCAAGGTTTCAACATTTACATGGTGATATTAATATATCAGATCAAATACCAGATCCAACTATAAATCAATCACCAATATTTCCTAGTCAACAAACAATGTCCTCGCAAAGTTTAAATACAGAGAATAGTTCAGAAGTATTACTTTCTACGGCTATTATTTATATTATGGATAAATTTGGAAAACCAGTGGAATGTAGAGCACTTTTGGACTCAGGGTCCCAGTCAAATTTTATGACTCAAGAATTATGCGCTCGGTTAAAACTAAATCAAACAAAAATCAGTATACCAGTAGTAGGTATAGGTCAATCAATTACAAGTATATCGAGTATGTCGGAAACAACTATTTCATCACGAATATCCGCATATGTTGCGAAAACTAAGTTCTTGGTTGTTAAAAACATAACCGGAGATTTACCATCTTGCAAAATAAACACGGGACGCTTAAGTATTCCACAAGAACTGATGTTAGCTGATCCTACATATCACATTCCGAATAAAATCGATGTATTAATTGGAGCTATTCTTTTTTGGGAATTGCTCTCGGTCGGTCAAATAAAACTTAACAAGGGCGAACCATGTCTACAAAAAACAAAGTTAGGTTGGGTTATAGTTGGTCCAGTGTCTCCTCAGTGTTTAAACCAAGCAAGTCGATGTCATTTATCAGTTAACGATGTGCATCAGCAAATGGAACGGTTCTGGAAGATCGAAGAAACCATAAACGACGACGAGCTGTTGTCTAACGAAGAAAAAGGCTGCGAAGACATATTTCAGGACACTACAACTAGAAATAACAAAGGAAGATTTTGTGTCAACCTACCCATAAAAAAGGACCTACCAAGACTGGGAGATTCATTCAATACAGCTAAACTAAGATTTGAAGGTTTAGAAAGGAAATTTGCAAAAAACTCAGACTTTAAGAAATTATATGTAGATTTCATGGAAGAATATGAAACACTCGGACATATGACAAAGATAGATTTGGAGACAGAAGATATTGAGCAAGAAAACTATTACATTCCACATCATGGCATCTTTAAGGAGTCGACCACAACACGCTTAAGAGTCGTCTTTGACGCCAGCGCAACTACAGCAAACGGCGTATCACTGAATGATAAGCTAATGGTTGGACCCAAAATTCAAAAAGATTTATTTGAGATATTGTTAGGGTTTAGAAAGAATAAATATGCCATGGTTGCCGACGTTGAAAAAATGTATCGGCAAATCAATGTAAACCCCGAACAAAGAGCTTTACAACGAATACTTTGGAGAAGCAATGTAGACGAACCTGTTGAAATATTTCAATTAAACACTATCACTTATGGAACAGCTTCGGCTCCATTTTTGGCAGTACGATGTTTAAAACAAATTGGAATGGAAGCTAAATCAATTTATCCAGAATGTAGTAAGGTTCTAATGACTGATTTCTATATGGATGACGTACTAACAGGAGAAAATTCTGTTGAAAGGGCTAAGAAATTACAAGTCGACCTTATAACTATTTTAAAGGATTACGGTTTGAATTTACGCAAATGGATATCTAATTGCCCGGACATCTTAGCTAATATACAGTCTCAAGATTCTACATACTTTATTCAAGAGGATACAACTACAAAAACACTAGGCTTAACTTGGGATTCTAAACAGGATACATTCAACTATTCAGTTAAGCCATTACAAACAAATAAACCTACCAAAAGAGTAATACTCTCAGCAATATCCCAGATATTTGATCCACTTGGATTAGTTGGACCGACAATAATCAAGGCTAAGATTCTGTTACAACAGTTATTTAAACTTAAAATAAGTTGGGATGAGTCATTACCGATGGATATTCACACTTCATGGATACAAATTAATCAGCAACTACCTACACTAAATGAAATTCAAATTCCAAGGCTAGTATTTGATCCAACTAATATGGTCAAATTGGAACTACATTGTTTTTGTGACGCTTCAGAGCAAGCATATGGTGGTTGCATATATATAAGAGCAAGTAATACAGCAGTTCAATTGCTTTGTGCCAAATCCCGAGTGGCTCCGATTGAACAAAGGTCTTTACCCAGACTGGAACTTTGTGGTGCGGTACTTGTTAGTCAATTGGCAGCAAGAGTTATTAAATCACTTCAATTAAATTTTGATGCAGTTAGATTTTGGACGGACTCCACTATTGTCCTTTCCTGGATAGCAGCGGAACCATATCAATGGAAAACTTTTGTGGGAAACCGAGTGTCAGAAGTTCAACGACTTACATCAGAATATAGATGGAGCCATATTCTTGGTGAAAACAACCCCGCGGACGTAATCAGTAGAGGCTTAAATCCGGAGCAATTGAGTGCCTGTAGACTTTGGTGGAATGGGCCAGAATGGATGACAAATCCAGATTGTCAATGGCCATCTGGTAAATCGCTAGAACATAATAATTTGAATGTACCAGAAAAAAGAAACGTTTCGGATAACCTCAAGGCACATCCTATTGTTATTCAAAATAATTTATTTACAGATTTATTTACAAGATATTCATCGCTACAAAAACTTCAAAGAGTGTTAGCATATATACTAAGATTTGTAAGTAACTGTAAGGGAAATTTACTTAATAAAAATAAAGATTGTTTGACAATAATTGAATTGAATGATTCTTTGAGTTTATTGATTAAAATGTGTCAGCTTTCTGAATTTGCAAATGAAATAAAATGTATTAAAAATTCAAAATGTCTACCTCATTCGAGTAAACTGTTGGCTTTAAATCCCGGTCTCGATTCTAAAGGTGTATTGCGCGTAGGCGGTCGTTTGGAAAACTCTAATCTAAGTTATGATCAAAAACATCCAAACCGAAAGATCATGTTTTAACTAAACTTATCATTCTTCACTATCACTATCAATACTTACACTCAGGGCCACAGGCTCTTTTAGCTATCATACGTTTACGTTACTGGCCTATTTCTGGGAGAAATACTATTCGAAAGGTTCTTATAAAATGTATTGTCTGTTTCAGAAATAAACCTAAATCTTTAAATGAAATAATGGGTGTATTACCAGCAGATCGAATTACCCCATGCAGACCGTTTAGCATTTGCGGCACCGATTTTGCTGGGCCTTTTAAAATTAAGGCTTCTAGCCTTCGGAATTCTAAGATTCTTAAAGCATACATGTGTATTTTTGTATGTTTTGTGACAAAGGCCGTTCATATAGAACTGGTGAGTGACCTTAGTACCGACTCGTTTTTAAACTGTTTTAAGAGATTTATTTCACGGCGCGGACTATGTTCCAAAATTTATTCAGATAATGGTACTAACTATGTGGGAGCTAATAATGATTTACAAAATATATATGAAATGTTTAACAATCAGAATACAAAAACTCGCCTTATGGAAAATTTAACTAACTTAAATATTTCCTGGAAATTTATTCCCCCTAGGTCCCCACACTTTGGTGCTCTGTGGGAAAGTGCTGTTAAGAGTGCTAAATATCATGTTGAGGGAGTAGTAGGAAATACCGTTTTGACATACGAAGAATTATATACCGTTTTCACCCAGGTAGAGTCCTGTTTAAACTCCCGTCCTTTACTTCCGTTAACCGAAGATCCCAGTGATATCCAAGCATTAACCCCTGCTCACTTTCTAATTGGGTCTTCACTTGCTGCACTACCTCAAAACACAATTATGGAAAATCCAAACCGTCTTAGACGATATGAGTTGTTAACTCAGTTAGCTCAACAATTTTGGAAGAAATGGTCGCAAGATTATTTGAGTTCGCTACAAGCTCGTAATAAATGGAAAACTAGTTCTTCAGATTCACCCGCATTGAAGCCTGGAACTTTAGTTTTGATTCGAGAGGAAGGTTTACCTTCCAATCAATGGGTATTAGGACGAGTGGTAGAGACTTTCACTGGAACCGACAACCGAGTGCGCGTTGCAAATGTGCGTACAAATTCCGGACTAATAAAACGGGCAATAACTAAACTATGCGTTTTACCTATACAGGACTAAAAATACTTAAATAATATTAATGTTCCGTGTTATTTGAGTATTGTATTGAAATGAGACATTTCAAGGTCGGGCGGAATGTTACGACTCTGTCGTGGTATATCTTTGTCACCCGTTATATGAACAGTCGAATACCAGTTATATGTTGTTGTAAAAAAGAAAAAGTGTCACTGTCATAAAAAAAATGTGTTGTCATGTTGTTAATATTGTAAAATTGTTATTTTGTTAATCAGTAATAAAATTAAAATACAGTCCACTAACCATATCCAAGAAGAATAATTCATTTCATCAACATCAATAAAACTACCAGCTTTACTTTTCTCCTTACATTTTAGACAACAGACTTATAGGACCATTCTTTTATAATCATACGTTGAATGGCCAAAGATACTTGGAGCTGTTAGAAGATCAAATATTACCGGCAATTAGAGCAAGAGGTCCTCAAGATCAATTGAATAATATTTGGTTTCAACAAGACGGTTGTCCCGCACATAATGTTCGGGAAGTTCAAACTCTCTTAAGACAGATATTTGATGACAAATTAATTTCAAACGGCGGACCAGTTAATTGGCCTGCTAGATCCCCTGATATAACTCCTCTCGATTTTTATTTATGGGGTTATGTAAAAAATGAAGTATATGAGTTTGAACCCCCGGAATCTGTACAAGAATTAGAAGAGAGAGTGAGGAATGTATTTACGAGCATAAATGGCAACACGCTTCGCTTGTGTTAAAAAAGTGTCAAAAATGTATTAATAAAAACGGCCAACATTTCGAATAAGTATAGTAAGTTAGATATTTTTTCTTATTTTCTTTTCAAAACAATAATTATTATTCATTGCGTTTTTAGTTTTCTTTATTTGGAATGTTAATATGAGATTTTTAACCATAAGGAAAAAATAAAATAATGTATTATAATATTATGATATTTTAAACAAATTTAACCCTGCCTAATGTGTTCTTCTCAAATTTGACGTGTTGCGAAAATTAATTTTCTTTATTTTTCAAGTCAATTTCATTTATTTTCCAACAAATAATACATCGTTAAAAAGCTGACGTCATAAGCTACCTTTTAAGTATAAAATACAATATGGCGCCCATAAGAAAAAATGAACCTGATGATGGTATAAAATAACTGAAACGTCGTGTTCAAAATTAAATTGCAGAACTGAAATCTAATTAAAAAGTTGCTTTAAAAATGTTTTTACAGATTGCCAAAATAGTGAATAATAAGAAATCTACAGCATATTTTCGAAAATACATCTTTTTGGTTTTTTCAACATATTTCAAAAACCAAAAAAGATAGGGCCGCGTACTAAACGGTTTTTAGTTAGAAATATAATTGTCAAAAACTTTCCCCATTTAACCGTTTCTCTATCTTCTATAGTTTCCAAGATCCCCATACATGTAAGCCCAATTTGGGCCACACTGTATAGATACGAGGTTTTGACTTTATGACGACGTAGATACCTTGTTTCGTGATTTCTGGAGTCAGCACATGCATCGCCACATGTTACAGTGTTTATGGGCGGCTTTACATCTACGTCCATGGTTACATTGAAAATAACTTAAAACTTGAAAAATGTAGTCTTGTAGTGTGTGTTAAGTTTTAAATAATCAGCTCTTACTGCTCACAAAATACAAAAAAAATTGAAATTATGAACTTTTTGTCTTAAAATCAACTAAAGATTAATTTCTGAAAGTTTATGTACATACTTAATTAGCACCAAGCATAATCCTATTGTCCAAGTTCATTTCAAGAGAATTCTCCAAATTGCGGATGTTTTACTTACTTACAATGCCGCTAAAGTCTACAATATAAATCTCCGCAGCCAGAAGTTAGCTCTCTCACCGCGATAATGGGATTAAAGAAATCTAAATCAGGCACAATTATTGATAGTTGGCAATCTGTGCTCCTTCTAAGACTATATTATCTACTATACTTTTTTGATTTTCTCATTTATAGTTATTTTACTTAACGAAATATATATATCCTAAAATTATTTGGAAGTATACAGGATGTTTCAGAAAAGTAGTACAATATAAATATATACTTTTTAAAATTGAACACCCCACATCTTACAATATGTTTGTATTGTACAGGGTCCTCCAACGAGGACTGAACAGGGGCTCATTTTTGAGCTTCCATGTACGATGTACTTTTTCCTGCAGAATTCAAAAATGAAATAAAAAATTTATTTGAATAAGAAAGAAAAGAGTTACGCTATGGATAAGGTGTTTTTTAAATGGAACATAGCTTTTTTTATATGATTTTTGGAACGAGTGTTTTTTTTTGTCCGTTCTGATTAAAATATTTAATATTGTGACAGCTATTTTTATTAAATTTTAATGTTTTATCCAGTATAATTTAACTTTAACCTGTTTGAAACATACACTAGGTAATAAAGGTATAATCACCTTTGAATCCTTCAAAGTCAAAAAATTTGACAAATTTACTATAATATTGCCGAAATGAAATATTCATTAGATGAGAGATTGCAGATTGTTATCTTGTTCTACAAATGCCAAGAAAATGCAAGAGAAGCAAGGAGAAGATTTATTGCAAATTTTCACAGAAATATATCCGTCAATACTATTCTAAGGACAAAGAACCTATCTGAGGAAAATAAAACATTACATGACAGAAAAAGAAATCCAACTCTATACTAATTAAAAAAAAAAAAAACATTAATAATTTAATTGTTCAATGTGACCTCCGTTGTTCTCGAAACATGTGCGATAACCTCTTTGTAGCCTTTCCAAACTTGCTGTTATACTGTGATTTTCCTGGTTAAGGCGATTTATTTCATTCACAATTTTCTGCATGATCTCTTCAATATCGTGGTTTCGCTGCTTGTATACCACGTTCTTTAAATGGCCCCAAAGAAATGTGTCTAATATTGATAAATCGGGACTATTGGGTGGCCAAGCATAGGTTCCATTTCTACCAATCCATTCTTCATGGCGTCCGTTTAAATATTGAGTAACCTTACGCACGGCATGCGGAGGGCCCCATCATGTTGCCAATTTAAATTTTGATATTCTTCCAATGGTAAATCTTCCAAAAAGTTCTTAATTTCGTTTTCTAAGAACTCGTAGTATCTCTATCCATTTAAAGTCCCGTTAAAAAATATTGGTCCCTAAATTCTATTATTTTTTATGCCACTCCAAACATGGATTGAAGTCCTTCCTTGAAATTTAATTGTCTGAAATTTTCTTGGATTTCCAACGGCCCAGTGATGATTATTATGTCTATTGAAAACCCCCGATGTTGTGAATGTGGCTTCGTCAGTCCATAAGATATTTCTGAATAAATTAGGGTCTTCGTTTTCTTTCCGAATCACAATTTGGGAAACAAATTGGAAGCGAAGATCTTTTTGTGCCGGTGTTAGATGTTGAAGTGGAAGGATATGATGAGACTTAAATTTATGATGTCTTAAAGTCCTGTGAACAGTTCCTTGGGTAACTCTTCTGCGTCTTACACCGCCGCCGTATTAAATGTCCCGAACTGCGTCCGAAATTGATTTGGTTGGATTCAGTCGAAAATAATTCACAATGGCACGGTCTCGATTTCTATTCCTTTCTGGATTTCTTTTTCTGTCATGTAATGTTTTATTTTCCTCAAATAGGTTCTTTATCCTTAGAATAGTATTGACGGATATATTTCTGTGAAAATTTGCAATAAATCTTCTCCTTGCTTCTCTTGCATTTTCTTGGCATTTGTAGAACAAGATAACAATCTGCAATCTCTCATCTAATGAATATTTCATATCGGCAATATTATAGTAAATTTGTCAAATTTTTTGACTTTGAAGGATTCAAAGGTGATTATACCTTTATTACCTAGTGAATGTTTCAAACAGGTTAAAGTTAAATTATACTGGATAAAACATTAAAATTTAATAAAAATAGCTATCACAATATTAAATATTTTAATCAGAACGGACAAAAAAAAATCACTCGTTCCAGAAATCGTATAAAAAAAGCTATGTTCCATTTAAAAAACACCTTATCCATAGCGTAACTCTTTTGTTTCTGGTTCAAATAAATTTTTGGTGTCATTTTTAAATTCTGCAGGAAAAAGTACATCGATCGGCTATTTTGGATTTTTCTTTAAATACAAGGAAGCTCAAAAATGAGCCCCTGTTCAGTCCTCGTTGAAAGACCCTGTACATAAAATTACAATATTATTTTAATAAAAGCATTATAAATCGAAACAGTTTCCGAGATATGGACTTTTGAAAAATGATATTTTTGAACTTTAACAGCTTCTATCTTTCTAACGGTACATCTTAGAGCAAAACGGCTTATATGCCCCCTATCTTACTTTTGTATTATCTTCCCAAAATGTCAACTTTTGGGTAAAATGGATATAACTTGAAAGCCAGAAATATAGTTATTCCTGCTGTATCGAAAATTGATACGTTTGAACAGATAATGAAACAGTAAGATAGTAACATGTAATATGTATATAAATATTCTGGATATCGTAGTTCATTTCATTTTACTAATAAGTGTGTCACTATTTATTTTGTTTCAATACCAAAGTTCTTAATACAGTCTGTTGCTTAATTCGAGAGCGTAATAAATCATTATTGAACTGTGAAACCCAGTGGTCTCACCAGGTGTAGTTCAATTATTATTAATTAATTATGTTTATTATCAGGGATCCCGAGATCGGGTAGGGTTCTGTTTCAAAAATTTGGAATGTTTAGTTACTTTCCGGCAGTTGTTGGAAAAGTTCGTTCTTGAAAATGGCTACTGTTTCTGAATTTGTTGCTGACAAACGGATTAGTTAAACTGCGCTTTCTAAAAATGAGAAAATTATTATTCTCAATGTGTCCAACGCTCCTCGTGACCAAACTTCAACATTTGAAGTTGCAAAAATAGTTGAAATGTGTTTGAATATGACTGGCGTCGGACAGCCAACAATATTCCGACTTGTGCACGAGGATAAACGCGGCACCATCAGGTCACCAAAGAGAAGAACAGGAAAAAAACAAACTATAATAAATGAGGATGAAAAGACTGCCATCAGAAGAATCATACAGTCGTTTTACTTAAAAAAAGAAATACCTACCTTGGACAAAATAATGTCTGAAATGAAAAAGGATGATTTAGTTCCATGGGTAAGAAGAAACTATGGAAAACTTTATAGGAAATGAATTTTTGTCATTAAAAAATTCAAAACAGAGAATCACTTTTAACAGAGAAAGACGAATTCATCTGCTGGCGACGACGATATTTGAGGGCAGTTAAACAGTGTCGAAGGGAAAACAGGATTATCTATTATATGGACGAATCCTGGTTAAATGAAGGATATTCCGGTGGTAAAATATGACAGGATATACATATAAAAAGTACGAGGCAAGCTTTCATGGAAGGATAGTCCACTGGAATAAAAGCATCCTCGGGAAAAGGTTAAAGATTAATAATTACTCACATTGTTAGCAAAAATGGATTTGTCGATGGTGGCTAACTCGCATTTAAATTAAAACGGACTGAAGACTATCATGAAGACATGAACGCTGATGTCTTTGAACTTCCATTAGATGCTAGATATTATTCTTCCTGGGTCTGTTATACTCATAGATAATGCCAGCTATCACTCAAGAAAATCCGAAAAAATACCAAGGTCTTCTTGGAAAAAAAAATGACATCATTCATTGCCTTACTGTAAATGGGAAGCCAGTTCATAAAGATATGCTGAAAAAGGAGCTACTGGAGATTGTAAAGTTGACTAAACCTCTTTGTACGAAATTTGTTGTCGACGAAATCGCTTCAAACGAAATATAACGGTACTTCGTCGAAAGAATGTGGGAAGCTGATAACATGCTAGGCAATACTGTCCCTTATTATTTCTCTGGACCCCAACGGCGATAGTTCATCGGGCTACTCGGAACATGATGACTAAAATTTGAAAATTAAGTTATATTGCACATAGTTGATTCCTTTTATAAATATTAATATTTATTCCAATTTATCTATTCTCATATTATTCTTACTTCTATATTGGGTTTTATCTACTCAATATTAGAATAATTTATATCTCAATTATCTGGCTATCTCTATAATTATAATCAAGTATAATTATTATTGTTTTACTTATTATTCTAATAAACTACCTGTAGTAACGCCGTTGTCACATTATTTTCATTCACCAAGCTCGTCTTTCTATTGTATGGAAATTAGGGTGACCCTAATTTAGGACCGAATCGAGGTGTGTGGCCTTAAATAATATCTGAAATACGGAACTTTTAAAAAGTATCATTGCAATTTACCTAAAATTTACAACGCAACCTTTAAGTTATCCACCTTGCTTAATAAGTCATGTCATTGCAAATTTACATTTTATTACTATCTCGCATTAAGTAACGCAGCATATCGCCTTAAAAATCATTAAGCATCCGTTCCAGCTCCGAAATGCACGTATAATAAGTTACTGCAGTATTTATAGTTTTGACAATAAATATTCACTAGTGGCTTACTAGAAACATATTCCCCAACAGCAAACATCCTATCCAATCCTCAGGGTTATTATATGCAACATACGCTAATGTACAAACATGATAATTTCGTAATATTGTATTTACTTGGTTAATGTCTCCTAATGTAATGTTTCGTATCCCCTGTGTTAAGTGTTAGTGTAATCAAAATTAATTTATAACAAGTCTCATAGCGTTGTTGGTGCGATTATATTAAGCCCTTTATAAGTTTCTATTAAGAGTCATAAGTGGTTAGCAAAGAAAGGTTAGTTTCTCGGCAATAATGCATACAATTTTAGAAATGGGAAAGTCCTTATATTCTGCATTGTCGACAACTTCGCAGTATCACTACTTACTTAGTCAAAAATACCCCAAAAGAGGTCACGGCAATTTTTAAGTTAACAAATTTCCTTTTATATGATGTTCTATATAGGTAGCCAACAAGATAAGCTGTTTAATCCAAAGTAACATTTAATGACGATGAAATCTCTTATGCTTTGAGGTTTTCCTCGGGCTCTTCGCTCTATTGAGGTCTTGCATTTTGCATTACTAGTTCCATTCTGTTCATGTATCTAGTATGTATATCCAGATATCCTGAATTCCATTTCCATTTCCTTTGATAATTCTTCTTGCTTCGATCTCTAGACAACGCATCATTTGCATGGTTTTGGTAGTATCTCATCTTGTCTGCTACATTGGTTAGTTTAGGTTCGACCAAGTTTTTCTGTTTTTTTATTGCACCAGCTATAAGTTTTTGTTCTTCCATTATATGATATAAGTAAGGTAAAATAGTAAGATAAAATTTTACGTGCTTTTACTTCTCGTTGAAGGTTTTCTATCACTTGTTATTCCTCTCCCAAGATCTGTCAATTAATTTATCTTTTGTAGGCTCAACCATTATATTTTAGCTTTATTGATATTAATAATCATGTCTAATTATCTTGCTTCTTAATAAACTCCTTTGCTAAGTATTTTCCAAATCCTGGCTTCTCATCAGGTTTGTTAATATATTTTTCGGACTATAGAATATCAATTACTGCCCGGCGTTGTCACATTTTTTATCAAACTTGGTTCTGGTAAACTGATTAGATAAAATATTTACTATATCAGTGGGGTTACATTACACTAATATATTATAATGAAGATATAACGAAAGTTTAAATGTTGTAAATCAAAGGTTTTCAATTACTCTTGTGTAGTTTGTTCCGAAGTTTTTTATTATAGCTATCTAGAAAGTAAGACTGACCATATTGGGATAAAAGTACGGGGTGTTCGCGTACATTTTTCCCAATAGATATCTCCATTATTATTGGTTTCAGAGAAATTGCTAAATTAGCAAAGTTATAGCATTTTTACCGAACCTTCAGAAAATGAAATGAACAAAAACAACTGAGTATCGGAAGTGACAGTTTTTTGACAAGTGACAGTTTTTCCAAATAGAATACCCCCTATTTTTCATTGTATCAGTTAAAGAACTTTATCCCCTTTTTAAATATTTAGTGGTTGTCGGTCGGGGTTATTTGGTGCCGTTTTGGAACGAAATTAAAACAACTTATATATTATTTTTATAATTGCTGTAAATAGCCACCGTTCATTAAAATGCAGGATTGGTAACCCTCTCTTAGTTTTTCAATTGCATTAGCAATCATATCTGGCCTACCGAAGTAGAGAAAGTCAATTTAAATTTGGATTTGTTCCTGCAAATCGGCAACACTATTTGGTCTGGATGCAGATATCCTGTCTTTGAGGTAGCCCCAAACAAATATGTCTAATGGCCTTTAGTCGGGACTATTGGGACGCCATGCAATCGTCCCTCTACGACCAATCCAAATATCGTAATTCTCATTGAGGTATTCTCTAACTGGAAAAACACTGTGACTTGAAGCACCATCTTGCTGCCATAAAAAATGTCTTGCGGCGTTTAGAGGAAAAGTCTCAAAAATTACCTCTGTTTCATGTGCAAGCATTTCAGGATATCCAACTTTATTTAAAGATTGTTAAGCGAACATCTCTTGTCATTCCATTAAACTCTGGCTAAAGAGCACTATATCATCGCAGATGGCTCAGATGCTTGCCGTCAATTTTGATGCCTTTCTTATTCCAGTCCAGAGCTTCAAAAACGTCTTCCAGTGCAAGTGTGAATAGCTTTGGGGATATGGTGTCCCCTTGTCTTACTCCTCTTTTTATCTGAATTTGGTTAGTTTCTATTTCTTCCGTGATTTTTACGGCGATTGTCGCATTTTCATATATGTGTTAAGAAGCTGTCTATATCGGGAGTCGATTCTTGCATTGTTCATTGCCTTAAAAATAGCCCACAATTCCACGAAGTCAAACGCTTTGTTATAGTCAACAAATGCGAGCTATAGTGGTTTGTTGTACTCGTTGCACTGTTCTATTAGCGTGCGGACGGATTGTATGTATTCTATTGTGCTGTGACCTTTACGGAAGCCAGCCTGTTCCAAGGGCTGATAGGCATCTAATCTGGTTGTAAGTCTATTTGTTACAATTTTTGTCAGAAGTTTGTATGGGTGGGGGAGTAAGCTAATAGGCCGATAGTTATGAATTCTTAACTTATCACCCTTTTTGTACAGCAAAATCACCTGGGCATTTTGCCATGTTTGGGGTACTACGCCATCTGTCAGACATTTATTAAGAAGAAGTTTCATCGATTCTATAGTAGTGCTTCCGCCAAGTTCTATCATTTCCGATGTAATTCCATCTTCCCCTGGTGCTTTACCGTTTTTCATTTGAGACAATGCTAGTTCTACTTCTTGCACGGTGATGTCAGGTAGATCCTCGGAACCCACATTGAGAATCGTTTCATCAGTTGCGATCACTTGTTCTGGATTGCTTTCTGTGTATAGTGTACTATAGAAATTTTCCACAATATCCTTTAAATCTCTTCTATCTTCTTTGATGTTTCCGTTTGCGTCCTTTAGTTGATGTATTTGAAGGCGACCATTATTGTAAAGTGTTTTAATTATTTTCATGTTTTTGTTGTTTTCGATAGTCGCTGTTATCATTTTTGTGTTGTACTGTCTTAAATCTTCTCTCGTTTTCTTTTTTATAGATTTGTTAATTTCGTTATATTCAGTAGTCCCTCTTTCCAAGTTTTTTCTCTTCGCCGTGAGTTCTCTAGTCTCCTTTTTTATTTTTGAATTATTTTTCTTGGAAGTCGTACATATCTTTTTGGTACTCGTTCTAATATCAGTACTTATTTTGTTTTCTAGGTCGTTTACATTTAAGCCATTCAATGCTTCTTTATTGGATACCTTCTTATTAAGTCCAGCTTGGAATTTTTGTAGGTTTTCCTTAATTGATTCTGATGTGGGAAATGGTTGTATTTTGATTAACTTATTTCGTTCCTTTTTCATATTTATTTCTATTTTAGCTCTTACCAACCTGTGATCGCTACCAGTATCAAAGCGATTTAGGGTCGATACGTCCTTTACAGTAATTCGACAGTACGTAATCGATCTCGTTTTTCGTATTTGAGTTCGGGCTTCTACATGTCCATCGTCTCTTTGCTGATTTTTTGAAGAAGGAGTTCATACAGTACATCCTTTCTTTTTGGAGATAATTAATAAGTCTTTCTCCTCATTCGTTGATAGAACCCAGTCCGAATTTACCTACATATTGATTTCGGTTTCCCGCTGGTACTCCTAGTTTGGCATTGAAATCGCCAATAATGAATTTGTAGTGTGCTGTTTCTGTTGCTAGCGCTTGTGAGATATCTTCATCAAAGTTTTCTATCTCATCATCGGGTGCAGAGCTTGTAGGGGCATATACTTGAATTATTTGGACAGTATATCGTTCCGATAATTTCATTACTATGTAAATGACTCTACTCGATATAAATTTCATCTTAGTAACAAGCTGCTTTATTCCCTTATGTATCATTATCGCTGTTCGGCCAATGTGTGGACTTTCCTCAGGTAATCTAGTTTCGCATAGGCCCAAGATGTTCCATTTGATATGAAATAGTTCTACTTCTAGTTCTTCCAGATGTTCGGTTGATCTCATTGTTCGAATATTATAGGTGGCAAGGTGAAGTTTAAATTTGTTCTGTATTAAGAGTGGAAGAGACGAATTTTTGCCTCCCCCAGAATCCTTAAGGCTGACCCTGTTACGGATGTGGGACTTGTCATGTGATAATCTACCCACCTGGGGTACCATTTCGTTTGTTTTAAAATTCATCATGATTTACGAAGGGTTTTTAGCCATAATCTTCCACGCTGGCTAGACGGGTTGAAAGATGTGGATATCAGCCGCTCCTGACACGGAAAACAGACGCTGTTTGCAGCCGCCCACTCTAGATCAGACGCTGCTAAATATTACCTTGAAAATATAAAAGAACAGCAAGTTCTTCATCCTCAAGGATACGACAATGCCTACTAGTAGAAAAAGTAGTAGTAATTTGAGGGGGACCGGCAACTTAGCCTTCCCCGGTCCACTCCTTCTCAACTACTCTTCCTCCAAACTAAGCGTTCCTGCTTCTCTCAACTTAGACAGTACTTAATTCCTCTTGTGTCAGTATTATCGCCCCAAGGATATTCCTTCTAGCGCGACTGCACCTGTCACACACTCCTATATAATAACTCGAGGTGTCCTCTCCTGCTATACATCTGGAGCAGAATGGAGTTCACTCGATTCCTAATAGGAATGGGTTTTAGGTAAAGTGCGCTCTGGGGGCACAGTTTAGCAACATTCTGTTCAACAGAAGGCTAGAAGTCCCCAACCTGAGTTTCTGCACCAAAGATCAGTTAAGAATCATAATTTGCTAAAAATCAGGAAATTTACAGACATTAACTCGGACAATATTAAGATTTCGATTTTTTTTAATATGACTTTCTGCCCTTATTTCTAGACGTAGAATACTTTTTTTAAGGTTCGTAATGCATTTTCTACTCATCCTGTATATATTTGTAAAACTAAAATTTACTACCTAACCAAACTTATGCCATAAAATCAAGTTTTTGTAGCTATAAACGTAATCTGCTCGTTTGGTCCTTGATAAGTATTCTTTATGGCTGGTTTAGGTTAAGGGCTTTTTTATTTCCTTTCAATGAACCAAACTTAGCTTAAACAACATTTTAAGGACATTTAGATAATAGGTTAGGAACTTTTGAAATAAAAAATAATGATATAAATCACTGTTCTTATCCGAAAAGCTTCTGGTAGTATAGTTCAAGTTTTATAAAGCATGCTTTTAATGCACGCATTAATATTAGACAACGAACCGCCTGCGGTGGCAGTGTTGCCACACTTCTGAAACTAAATTACCGTATTTCCGCATCCAAAATTACCGTGTTTGCTCAAAAATTACCGGACGCTTTTAGCGTGTCGAGAATTAATATTGATGCGTTAAAAATAGAAAGGAGTAAGTATAGGTTGTTTATTTTAAATCAGATTTATTTCCTACCTATATAATAGCGATATACTAACAAAACAATATATATCTTTATTAACAAAATCAAAAAATCTTGTTCTAAGAAAAGCTCATCATCGGTATCGTTATTTGTTACCTCTTTTTTAGGATATAAATTAGGGATATCATGTCCATATTTGGTCTGAATTTTGTACAACTATTGCCGCCTTGTATTACACATTCTTTTGCTAACAGACATCCATTTATTGTGTTTGTTATGAATTTATTCATTTTGTTTTCATGTTTGTTGTTAACTTTGCTGAAGACCCGTTCACAACTGGCATTGGAGTGCAAGAAAGACAGAATATTTAGCACAAAATATGACATATTACGGAACATTGGAGTATTAGTGGCATCTGTAAAATTATATAATTTCGTTTCCCGTGAGACAGCACTTTCAGGTTTAAAAGTGTTAATTTTCGAAAACACCTCGTTATTAAAACCGTATCGTTTATTTATTTCTTTCCATAAAACACCATAAAACTCCAGACAACGTTCGCAGAAGTAATTAAGTAAGTCAGGTCGTTGCTGAATCTCAGCCCTACTAATTTGATATTTGTAGTTAAAAATTCAGATTTATTTTCTGGGTTGATTAAATGAATATCTGTCTTCGTAACATGGTTTCTATTCATATAGCATAAAAGTAACTCCCAGTACATATGACTCATTGCCTTGTAAAGGTCTCTAATGAGACCTATTTCCGATTAAAAGTACTGGTGAAGCTTTGTAATTTTAGGTAAAACAAAGTTAGGAAATAAGAAATACAATTTAATAAATGGGTCACTTATACCTTGATGAATTTGTTCCGCAGCACGTAACCTTTTTTCCAAATATTTTTCAATAAAAAAAAGTTGTAAAGTCGACCACTGCTCTAAAATTCTTTTCACGACAGCTGCGACAGAGAGCCATCTTGTCTGGCTGGGGTGAAGAATTTTATGAACTTCTACCTCAGCAAGTTGTTTTAGTTACTTATAGTCGTTTTCCATATTCATTTTTAAATTTCTGCAAAAATAGAAATACCGATTTAGTAATTTAGAATTATAAAAAATTAACATCAGTTGATTTGTTTTAAAATATGAAATACATTATATATTATTTTACATTTTTTCTCTGAAGCAACATCGCCATTACTAGAATCACTATCACAACTAGACATCATAAAAGGTGAAATATAATTAACTTTTAACTGCCTATATCGTCCTATATTTATTGACTGAAACTTTTGTCACAGAAATAGGAAACAATCTGTTCTTGTACTTCTTGTGCTTTTGTGTTTCCTACTAGTAGTAGTTTTGGACTTAAACCTCCATATTTAAGAAGAAAATATTTTCTTAAATTTGATGTTGGTAATACTATCAAATGTGTAGTCTTCTTCTGTCAATAAAATATTATTGTCTGTGTTTATGCCCACACATTTAATGTCCGTCATACGATTCTGGAGGTACAAAGCCATGAATAATTTAGTTAAAAAAATATAAAAAAAAATACCTACAAAAGCCCTTTTGTTGCATAAAATACTTCGTGAGGTGCAGTAAACAATTTCAAAATAATTTAACGGTATGCTGGAACAATGGTGTACGCGGCAATTTTTTTTGAGGAAAATAGAACAACGTTTCATTATCATTTTATTACTTGCTTTGGCAAATAAAGTGTCTATTACCTTAATTTTCTTTGAGTTGGCCTTATACAGAAGTAGCTGAATATGGAGAGTTCTGGACCAGTGGTGCTGGTGGTGCTGTTTTACGATCTAACCCAGGTGGTGCAGGTGGTGCGTTTTACGATCTAACCCGGGTGGTTCGGTGGTGCGTTTTATGATCTAACCCAGGTGGTGCTGGTGGTGCAATTTACGATCTAACCCAGGTGGTTCAGGTGGTGCGTTTTACGATCTAACCCAAGTGGTGCTGGTGGTGCGTTTTATGATCTAACCCAGGTGGTGCAGGTGGTGCGTTTTATGACCTAACCCGGGTGGTTCGGTGGTGCTGTTTACAAAATAACCCGAAATTAAACCCGACTTTTTACGATCTAACCCAAGTGCTTTCATGAGGCGGCTTCTTATCTAACCCTAACTTGAACCTGAATATTTATGAACTGACCCGAGATAAAACCCGACTTTTTACGACCTAACCCGGATGCTTTCATGAGGCGGCTTCTTATCTAACCCTAACTTGAACCTTAATATTTATGAACTGACCCGAGATAAAACCCGACTTTTTACGACCTAACCCGGATGCTTTGGCGAGGCGGCTTCTCATCTAACCCTAATTTGAACCTGAATATTTATGAACTGACCCGAGATAAAACCCGACTTTTTATGATTTAACCTTAGTGAAACGCCGCTGCTAAAGCGGGATAATTAAATCCCAATTTTTATAAGCCATCCTTAAACCCAACTTTTTACGATGCGACCTGAGCCATCCTTAAACCAGACTTTTTATTATTTCCCCTTAGTTGAAACGCCGCTGCTAAAGCGGGATAATTAAATCCCAATTTTTATAAGCCATCCTTAAACCCAACTTTTTACGATCCGACCTGAGCCATCCTTAAACCAGACTTTTTATTATTTTCCCTTAGTTGAAACGCCGCTGTTAAAGCGGTATAGTAAAAAACATTATTTATATTTTCTAACTTAGTGAAACGCCGCTGGCGGGTAGTAAAGCGAAATAAATCCCTAATTTATATGGTCTAACAAGATAAGTATAATAAAGCGGTACATTTGTCACCACAATAATTATTTATACCTAAATGATCCTCTCAAACCCTCTGCCGACTCGATTTAAAAAGAAAGGGACATAAACCTTTATTTATTATTCCGAAGGACCCTCATTAAAATTCAGTAGCATATCTAATAATTGTTTTCAATTTTTGCACCACTTATAGAAATACAATAAAATAATTACCATCTAGAACCATTAACTAGCGATTTCTTTGTACTTGAAATGGATAAATTATAGGACTATCTTGTAATGAGAACAGAGTAATAAAAAGTAAATAAAACTTAAATACGTATAAAATACCAAGCAGGTATAGGTACTATACAACTTGTGTTCGCCATCAGGTAAAAGCCCTCATAATGCTTTTATAAAAATTTCGGATAATATCATAATATAAGTAAATAGGCTACAATTTCAGGAAAAAAGTAAAAAAAATTAATTCACAGTGTAAAATTGTAGTTAAATGGATTGTAAATACGAAATAATATAAAAAGCTACCTTTTGTTTGCGATGATGTATGCACAATAACTCTATATTATTCGGTCCTTAAACTGAAAATACCCACTAGATAGGTATCATAAGCTGTATTTGTCATCAGGTAGAACCCCCAATAAAATTATGAATATCAGGCGTAGGCAACAATAAGCAAATCACGTTGGTTTTTTAATTTATTATTAATCTGGCTAACTTAAGAAACTCACAATATAACGACCATCCAAAAAAATCATAATACATTACTGGGTGTGAAAGCAATTGCGCTGCAAAATATAGTGTATACCGACTCTGAGGTAGTTAATTAAAATCCCAATTAGCGCTAAAAAAAATCAATTAGATATTTACTTTAGATATTTTAATAAAAAAATTCAATATTCTCACCAACATTTAACTTTTGAAATTAGCATAATAACAAATCCTTTACAATGAATTAAACAAACGCATACATAATTTTAAAATCACATAATAAGAATATAAGCTAAAATCTAACAAGTTCGGACTACTCGAATGACTTCAGTTTACATCTGTAGAGAATACCCAACTCTCGAATCATAAAAAATGGTCAAACTTTGTCGGCAAATACCCTTCTATGATGCAGGGGAAGGACAGGTAACTCGAGATGTTTATAAAGAAACGTTAAAGAACATTATTTGCTTATTTCTAGACTCTTAAAAATTAGATGCAATCGAACAATAAATGTTTTCATCATGTATATTTATGAGTAACACATTACCTTCGACATACATAAATTCAAATTGATAATTACTTGCCTTAGTACTTTTTTAGAAGCTTGAATCATTGCATATAACCGTCTGAGGATACCCAAACTTCCCCTAACATATTTCTCCGCAGCCGGGGAAAAAGAGGTAGAAAAAGTAAAATAACAACTCCAAGTGTCTTTGCGAACAATCGGCAATAAAATAGAGTATTTCAGTTTTTAATTTTTCGTAAATAAAAGTTGGTTAGATTAATAGTCTCTGTGAATATAATAACATAAACAAAGTGATATGCCGTAAATTTAGGAGTACAGTATAAATTATGCCTCTATTAAAATATACCGCAATAACTAACTATCAAAGGATTTTTGATATTTTGAATATATTTGATGCTCATAGCATTATCACATTTCCAAAGGCTCTAAATTTTAGAAAAATGTTCTAATAGAATATGTCTATCAATATAAAGTAAAGGTATTGTTAGGTTTTTTTAAAAAATACGACCTACAACAGTCTCTGCTACAGCATGGCTGACTCTGTAGAAACTTCTGTGAAACCATAATAATTATATCAATAATCGAGTTGTCCTTATGATAATATTTTCTTCCAATATCCGACTCCACTATCCATAAAAGTTATGTTAGAAAATTCATAATTGAGCGCATTGTAATTTTTTAAAAAGAAATTCACTTCACACACAAAGATGTAGCCATTCAATCCATGAAAATAATGCAAGTCAGTATGCGTATGTTATGGCTAACTGTTTAAGTGTCTATTCCTTCCACGTTTATCGGAAGAAATACTTTTTTTATACTAGTATTTTAGTTGAAAATAAGATCATAAATCATCTATACAAAACAAGCGCCCCTTATGGATTTGAACGAAAATCATAGATTCGACTATTTTCATGAAAAATAAATCTAAGTACGGAATAATGCAGGAAGATTATCTATTTTCTTGGTTTAGAAAGTGATGTAGTTAAGATTTATAACTTAGGAATAAATAAATTATTATTAATCTTTTCGACCTATTTCTCTTGCATATTTAATTTCTTTGATAGTAAGAACTAATCTTTTTATTTTACAAAGTAAAAAAAAAGCTAAAGATCGGCGTTGTCAGTCAGGTATAAGAACTGATTTAACACGATGGTTTTTGTACAAACGTTCACATACAATTGTATGCTTTTTAACCGATTGTGTCGGAAAAAATGACGATTTATAGATTAGATATTTAGACGAAGAGCTAACCTTCTCAATAAAGTATTGATTATTGCCCTGCTAGCTAGACAACACTTTTTATGTTAGTCAAAAAAAATTTTTTTTTTTCGGACGCTATTACAGATTTCATCGTTAACTAACAAACATTAAGACCAAAAAATTAGCGTGCAAGATGAAATGTATAGGTTCACTTCATTTCTACATTATTTTACAACTCTCAATCGCATTAAAAACAAGATCGAATAAAAAATAACTTATGACATATGGACGAAAAATGTTTTTCGGGCTATTTAGGTTAGCGACCGCATTACGTCTGAAATACTACATTTTTCGAGCTTATAACATAATTTACTATTTTAACGTTAAAATAGGGGAAATGATGTATCGAAATGGATACTTTTTTTTGTCGGTCACGAGATTATAGTTTCTTTTAAAATGAACTCTAATATTTACAACACAAATTATCCTTTAAGCCACATTAGTTTAAAACTCGTCTGTCGCTTTCCCTCTATTGTGAGTTTGATTAAAGTATAGCGTAGTATATATTTAGATGAATTTCGCAAATGTTGAATACTTTCAAAACTGAAAAAGCCGCCCTTTGCAATAAATATCTCCGTAGAGTTAGGTACCCTGCAGATTAAGGGTATTTCAGCGGATAATCATATACAAATTCAAAGATTTTGTCTATTTTAATGGATTAACAAACAATATCTATAGGATGACTTTACTGATAAAAAAAAAATAACAAAAATCCATAAAGTCTAGGCTCACATGAAATTCCATAAAGAGCAGCTGCATAGCCTTATCACATCAAACTATATTTTTATTTCGTTCTATTGTCAAAAGTCTGTGTTTAGGAGATTATCGTTCATTTTAAAATGAACTCTAATATGTACATCACCATAAACTACCTCTTAAGCCGTCGTAAAAATACACTTTTCGATTTACCTCTATATTGATTTTCTAATATTAAATATCTACAATAGTCGAAATTCGCTCGCTAATACCTATGTATGCAAGGTTTCTTCAAAAAATGACAATTTTGTTGTTTAATGGCTTGAAAAAATGGAAAAAGGAGGTTTTTGCATCCATTTATTTCCAGATGAGTGTTAAAAATACTTATAAAACTCGGTATACCGAAGATCAAGCATTAATGAGAGGGTTGAGTCCTGTTTGCCAAATCCTGATTTTTAATTTGACGTTGGCAACGGTACAATTTTTTAACATTTATCATAAGAGGCGTATATTTTTGGAGCTTAGATCTACCAGTTTATCCACGCCCCATTTATTGTTAGTGCTTTAGTAATTTTACTTTCCAATTATTTTTTACCAAAACGCGTAGTTGAAACAGTGTCTATATCAGACGATATAATAAATTTTAAGGATTAATTTGCTTACAAATACACTTCAATTTATTTAGGCTAAAGCAGCCAGACATATACTGGAACTACGAAAACCCTATTACAATTTGGTTGCCTAGAGAAAATTTTGTAAAAAACATAGCTTTCTACACAAATGCTTGCACATTATGTACCTATCATTTTAAGATACCTGGCGACATCAATGTAAGCATTGACATAATGACGCAAGATATAGGTAGGTACTAGAATATTCAAGATTTCTATTAACGATACACTTCAGCATACATGCGAGATGTCATTAATGTCTACGGAAGGCAACAGACATACCAGCTATTTTTACATGGGATTCCATAGACTTGGACGCTTCTTGTTTAGAAATATTTGATGTCATCTTGAGGAGTTCCGTATTGAAGCATCAAACCTACCTGCCAAATAATTGACGAAATATGGGATATCATAAAATATGCCCCCCATCGAACTAAATGATCCTATAAACCAGCTTCACAGACCGTAATTTGTGATGCTAACACGATTAATACGCAATAGAACAAGATTAAGAAACAAAATTTAAAGTAGCTCTTTATCACACGAAAATAATTAAATAATTTACGGTTACAGAACAATAATTATTTTAAAAAGCTGTATAACTAAATATATTATGTTATTAGGAATATTCTGTCTAAAGTAACAGCTGATCTTAGTCGAAAATGAGATCGTATTATTGATTGTTGAATTCGTTAGGTATGAAATAAAATTAGAGATTTCGTCTATTTTTTCACGATTAAAAAAGAATACCTCTATTTAGCTAAAAATGAAACGATTACAGTGGTAGATTAATTCACTTTACCAAGCATGTAAACTACTAATTTTGCAATAAATATCTTCTATATTTCTAGGTAGGTTTACTCGAAAATGTTGGGCTATTTTCATCAAAAATCCCGATACGAAATTGAAAAATTTGCCTATTTTTGTCGGTTTACAAAGTGATAGTGGAATATTGGTTTGATCAAAGAACAATAATTATTTTAAAAATGTTGTATAATTAACTAAATGTCGGTGTTATCAGGCAGGCAAGAAGTTATTTATCTGAATCTTATTTGTACCATTAGCGTTTATATACAAATGTTAGTGGTTTTCAAAAATTGATATCTCGGAAATTATTAGGTTTAGACTTATAATACGCTTATTAAAAAATAATGACTACTTTATGCAAAATTCAAAAATATTATAAGATGTAGGGTATCCCAGTAACTTAACCAAAGATTTCCGGTCTTCGTAAAGCTTTACACGTTTCTTCAGCGTACCAAACATTCACTTTTTTTAAATATTGACATCGGGTTAGGATTCTGAACATAGGATTAACATCACTCCAATAGTGAACATGTTGCGTTGTCACAGTTCCATTCGTTGAAAAGTAAACAAAACCGTTTGAGCTACGTGGGGAATAAATAAAGTTGGCTTGTTGAAAAATTTTAATATTTATTAAGGTAAAAGACTATAAATATATCGATACAACACTTTGGCATTTCTAATACTACAAACATGAATATCTAAAATGTGATATTTACAACCATCAACTCTCTCTCCCTTCTCTAATTTTGGTACACCAATGCTGTCTTCTAAGTTTATAATATATGGCGTCCTGCAGTTTAATTCCGAAAATGTTTTAACTAAAAATTCCTCTTTAACACATCCTTTAACGTAAATAATGTCTGCGTCTATCAGATTGTTGGATATGATATTATGTAGTTCCTTGTAATCGGTATCACCATAATTATAAAGGATACCATGATGATTTCCAAATAGATATTTGACTTGTTTCTTGCAAGCCTTACTTAAGGTGTCGAATGGTTTAACTGGTTTAAAAAAGTAACTTTTCATACTATTCCCATCATAAATAGCCAATTCTTTCGCGCAAAATTCAGGTATGTTAAATCCTTGAATATCGACTACAACGAACTTCATTGTCTGAAGACTCAAATCAAACAAGTATATTTTCATATTTTTATCGCTCTTAAGTTCGATTTCAAAAGCACACCCCCACTTTTCGATAATTTCACAGTCTTAGCACATAGATCTTATATTTTTATTTACGATCAATTCATCTTTATTCGCCAATCGTCTCAAACGAGTCTGCTTTTGAAAGTAATATAGCCTTAGTATTCAGAAAATATTAATGATATCGGAGCCTAAAACATCCTTGACACTAAAAAATCATTGTGTTTCCTAACAAAACCCATCATCTTGTCTATTTAGCTTGCTTTCCTATTGTTTAGCAGGTTAAATAAAATTATTATTTCGCTCTTTTTGTCTGTACTGAATCGTTAGGGGAATACGTTTCTAGTTCTATAAGAGAGACAGTTAAAATTTATGTAAGCAATCAAAAATCCTACACTATGAGCTACTTAGTTAAAATTTCATATTTCCTTCCTGGGTCAGGCAAAATTTGTGATGTGTCGGACAAAATTTATAAAAATACAAAAAAAAAATGCTGGATGCATTTTTAGCGTGACTTTCTATTTAATACCATCTTATTTCAAGGTATAATTCGGTTGTCAAAATGAGAATAAAATAATTTTCCCATGGTTTATGTCATCTTAAAAAAGTCAAAAGGTTATATTCTGTAGAGGGTCAGATACATTCAAATTTAAATATTTTCTCCAAGAAGAATTTTAAGATAGTATTATAGTAAATAAAAATTCTATACCTCCAATATTTCATGGAAACATATCGTGTTCTAGCGACATAACCCAAAAGTACCTCTATTCAGAAACGCATCGTACTTTTCTTGTCAATAATTGTCTCATTGTCCCATCCATTACATTATTATAATCTTAAAGCACCTGTTACCAGCATTATCTGTTTTTATGGTTTTCATAAAACATAGCGATTACCGATGAAAATTAAACGAAAACTTAATAAATAACTTTTTTTTCAACTGAAATAGACTGATTTTCGATGGAAAAATGTTACTTATAACTAAAAATGAATATAAGACATATACGCAATGATATTTAGAATAAATCAATCTTTTCTAAAATTACTATGAAATATTCACAAAATCGTTTCGTTATAACCAAAGTAGCAAGGCTTGCAGATTTCGTATAGAGTTCAAACGCGATACTGAGATGATCTTTTTTTTTTTATATTTTTGTAGGATAATGCACCACTACGTTGTAAGTACTTGAGAGAGGACTTTCTTGAAAAATCCTCAAATTTCTCTGCAATTTTGTTCCTTCTAGAGTTAAATTCACACAGAAAACCCCGTATTCTTATCTTTCAGGTTGGTATATTAAAAAGGGCTTATTAGTATGGTTTAGAAAACAAGCAATATTAATTAACGGATGTTTTTTCGTCGTATGAAGAGTTGAAAATTTTTTTTTTCCACTCCAATGGTTACGATGCAGAGAGTCGGGTTTCATCATAATCTTTCAGGGTAGCTCAGGTTTTGATTGCATGTAGAGAGTCGGGTTTCATCATAATCTTTCAGGGTAGCTCAGGTTTGATTACATGTACTAAGGTTAGTGCTCCTTGCAATCGGTTTCAGGTTTGACGCGCCCCCCTCAGGTTTGTTCAGGTTTCTTAAACCTCTAACCTTAGTACATGTAATCAAACCTGAGCTACCCTGAAAGATTATGATGAAACCCGACTCTCCACATGCAATCAAAACCTGAGCTACCCTGAAAGATTATGATGAAACCCGACTCTCTGCATCGTAACCATTGGAGTGGAAAAAAAAATTTTTCAACTCTTCATACGACGAAAAAACATCCGTTAATTAATATTGCTTGTTTTCTAAACCATACTAATAAGCCCTTTTTAATATACCAACCTGAAAGATAAGAATACGGGGTTTTCTGTGTGAATTTAACTCTAGAAGGAACAAAATTGCAGAGAAATTTGAGGATTTTTCAAGAAAGTCCTCTCTCAAGTACTTACAACGTAGTGGTGCATTATCCTACAAAAATATAAAAAAAAAAAGATCATCTCAGTATCGCGTTTGAACTCTATACGAAATCTGCAAGCCTTGCTACTTTGGTTATAACGAAACGATTTTGTGAATATTTCATAGTAATTTTAGAAAAGATTGATTTATTCTAAATATCATTGCGTATATGTCTTATATTCATTTTTAGTTATAAGTAACATTTTTCCATCGAAAATCAGTCTATTTCAGTTGAAAAAAAAGTTATTTATTAAGTTTTCGTTTAATTTTCATCGGTAATCGCTATGTTTTATGAAAACCATAAAAACAGATAATGCTGGTAACAGGTGCTTTAAGATTATAATAATGTAATGGATGGGACAATGAGACAATTATTGACAAGAAAAGTACGATGCGTTTCTGAATAGAGGTACTTTTGGGTTATGTCGCTAGAACACGATATGTTTCCATGAAATATTGGAGGTATAGAATTTTTATTTACTATAATACTATCTTAAAATTCTTCTTGGAGAAAATATTTAAATTTGAATGTATCTGACCTTCTACAGAATATAACCTTTTGACTTTTTTAAGATGACATAAACCATGGGAAAATTATTTTATTCTCATTTTGACAACCGAATTATACCTTGAAATAAGATGGTATTAAATAGAAAGTCACGCTAAAAATGCATCCAGCATTTTTTTTTTGTATTTTTATAAATTTTGTCCGACACATCACAAATTTTGCCTGACCCAGGAAGGAAATATGAAATTTTAACTAAGTAGCTCATAGTGTAGGATTTTTGATTGCTTACATAAATTTTAACTGTCTCTCTTATAGAACTAGAAACGTATTCCCCTAACGATTCAGTACAGACAAAAAGAGCGAAATAATAATTTTATTTAACCTGCTAAACAATAGGAAAGCAAGCTAAATAGACAAGATGATGGGTTTTGTTAGGAAACACAATGATTTTTTAGTGTCAAGGATGTTTTAGGCTCCGATATCATTAATATTTTCTGAATACTAAGGCTATATTACTTTCAAAAGCAGACTCGTTTGAGACGATTGGCGAATAAAGATGAATTGATCGTAAATAAAAATATAAGATCTATGTGCTAAGACTGTGAAATTATCGAAAAGTGGGGGTGTGCTTTTGAAATCGAACTTAAGAGCGATAAAAATATGAAAATATACTTGTTTGATTTGAGTCTTCAGACAATGAAGTTCGTTGTAGTCGATATTCAAGGATTTAACATACCTGAATTTTGCGCGAAAGAATTGGCTATTTATGATGGGAATAGTATGAAAAGTTACTTTTTTAAACCAGTTAAACCATTCGACACCTTAAGTAAGGCTTGCAAGAAACAAGTCAAATATCTATTTGGAAATCATCATGGTATCCTTTATAATTATGGTGATACCGATTACAAGGAACTACATAATATCATATCCAACAATCTGATAGACGCAGACATTATTTACGTTAAAGGATGTGTTAAAGAGGAATTTTTAGTTAAAACATTTTCGGAATTAAACTGCAGGACGCCATATATTATAAACTTAGAAGACAGCATTGGTGTACCAAAATTAGAGAAGGGAGAGAGAGTTGATGGTTGTAAATATCACATTTTAGATATTCATGTTTGTAGTATTAGAAATGCCAAAGTGTTGTATCGATATATTTATAGTCTTTTACCTTAATAAATATTAAAATTTTTCAACAAGCCAACTTTATTTATTCCCCACGTAGCTCAAACGGTTTTGTTTACTTTTCAACGAATGGAACTGTGACAACGCAACATGTTCACTATTGGAGTGATGTTAATCCTATGTTCAGAATCCTAACCCGATGTCAATATTTAAAAAAAGTGAATGTTTGGTACGCTGAAGAAACGTGTAAAGCTTTACGAAGACCGAAAATCTTTGGTTAAGTTACTGGGATACCCTACATCTTATAATATTTTTGAATTTTGCATAAAGTAGTCATTATTTTTTAATAAGCGTATTATAAGTCTAAACCTAATAATTTCCGAGATATCAATTTTTGAAAACCACTAACATTTGTATATAAACGCTAATGGTACAAATAAGATTCAGATAAATAACTTCTTGCCTGCCTGATAACACCGACATTTAGTTAATTATACAACATTTTTAAAATAATTATTGTTCTTTGATCAAACCAATATTCCACTATCACTTTGTAAACCGACAAAAATAGGCAAATTTTTCAATTTCGTATCGGGATTTTTGATGAAAATAGCCCAACATTTTCGAGTAAACCTACCTAGAAATATAGAAGATATTTATTGCAAAATTAGTAGTTTACATGCTTGGTAAAGTGAATTAATCTACCACTGTAATCGTTTCATTTTTAGCTAAATAGAGGTATTCTTTTTTAATCGTGAAAAAATAGACGAAATCTCTAATTTTATTTCATACCTAACGAATTCAACAATCAATAATACGATCTCATTTTCGACTAAGATCAGCTGTTACTTTAGACAGAATATTCCTAATAACATAATATATTTAGTTATACAGCTTTTTAAAATAATTATTGTTCTGTAACCGTAAATTATTTAATTATTTTCGTGTGATAAAGAGCTACTTTAAATTTTGTTTCTTAATCTTGTTCTATTGCGTATTAATCGTGTTAGCATCACAAATTACGGTCTGTGAAGCTGGTTTATAGGATCATTTAGTTCGATGGGGGGCATATTTTATGATATCCCATATTTCGTCAATTATTTGGCAGGTAGGTTTGATGCTTCAATACGGAACTCCTCAAGATGACATCAAATATTTCTAAACAAGAAGCGTCCAAGTCTATGGAATCCCATGTAAAAATAGCTGGTATGTCTGTTGCCTTCCGTAGACATTAATGACATCTCGCATGTATGCTGAAGTGTATCGTTAATAGAAATCTTGAATATTCTAGTACCTACCTATATCTTGCGTCATTATGTCAATGCTTACATTGATGTCGCCAGGTATCTTAAAATGATAGGTACATAATGTGCAAGCATTTGTGTAGAAAGCTATGTTTTTTACAAAATTTTCTCTAGGCAACCAAATTGTAATAGGGTTTTCGTAGTTCCAGTATATGTCTGGCTGCTTTAGCCTAAATAAATTGAAGTGTATTTGTAAGCAAATTAATCCTTAAAATTTATTATATCGTCTGATATAGACACTGTTTCAACTACGCGTTTTGGTAAAAAATAATTGGAAAGTAAAATTACTAAAGCACTAACAATAAATGGGGCGTGGATAAACTGGTAGATCTAAGCTCCAAAAATATACGCCTCTTATGATAAATGTTAAAAAATTGTACCGTTGCCAACGTCAAATTAAAAATCAGGATTTGGCAAACAGGACTCAACCCTCTCATTAATGCTTGATCTTCGGTATACCGAGTTTTATAAGTATTTTTAACACTCATCTGGAAATAAATGGATGCAAAAACCTCCTTTTTCCATTTTTTCAAGCCATTAAACAACAAAATTGTCATTTTTTGAAGAAACCTTGCATACATAGGTATTAGCGAGCGAATTTCGACTATTGTAGATATTTAATATTAGAAAATCAATATAGAGGTAAATCGAAAAGTGTATTTTTACGACGGCTTAAGAGGTAGTTTATGGTGATGTACATATTAGAGTTCATTTTAAAATGAACGATAATCTCCTAAACACAGACTTTTGACAATAGAACGAAATAAAAATATAGTTTGATGTGATAAGGCTATGCAGCTGCTCTTTATGGAATTTCATGTGAGCCTAGACTTTATGGATTTTTGTTATTTTTTTTTTATCAGTAAAGTCATCCTATAGATATTGTTTGTTAATCCATTAAAATAGACAAAATCTTTGAATTTGTATATGATTATCCGCTGAAATACCCTTAATCTGCAGGGTACCTAACTCTACGGAGATATTTATTGCAAAGGGCGGCTTTTTCAGTTTTGAAAGTATTCAACATTTGCGAAATTCATCTAAATATATACTACGCTATACTTTAATCAAACTCACAATAGAGGGAAAGCGACAGACGAGTTTTAAACTAATGTGGCTTAAAGGATAATTTGTGTTGTAAATATTAGAGTTTATTTTAAAAGAAACTATAATCTCGTGACCGACAAAAAAAAGTATCCATTTCGATACATCATTTCCCCTATTTTAACGTTAAAATAGTAAATTATGTTATAAGCTCGAAAAATGTAGTATTTCAGACGTAATGCGGTCGCTAACCTAAATAGCCCGAAAAACATTTTTCGTCCATATGTCATAAGTTATTTTTTATTCGATCTTGTTTTTAATGCGATTGAGAGTTGTAAAATAATGTAGAAATGAAGTGAACCTATACATTTCATCTTGCACGCTAATTTTTTGGTCTTAATGTTTGTTAGTTAACGATGAAATCTGTAATAGCGTCCGAAAAAAAAAATTTTTTTTTGACTAACATAAAAAGTGTTGTCTAGCTAGCAGGGCAATAATCAATACTTTATTGAGAAGGTTAGCTCTTCGTCTAAATATCTAATCTATAAATCGTCATTTTTTCCGACACAATCGGTTAAAAAGCATACAATTGTATGTGAACGTTTGTACAAAAACCATCGTGTTAAATCAGTTCTTATACCTGACTGACAACGCCGATCTTTAGCTTTTTTTTTACTTTGTAAAATAAAAAGATTAGTTCTTACTATCAAAGAAATTAAATATGCAAGAGAAATAGGTCGAAAAGATTAATAATAATTTATTTATTCCTAAGTTATAAATCTTAACTACATCACTTTCTAAACCAAGAAAATAGATAATCTTCCTGCATTATTCCGTACTTAGATTTATTTTTCATGAAAATAGTCGAATCTATGATTTTCGTTCAAATCCATAAGGGGCGCTTGTTTTGTATAGATGATTTATGATCTTATTTTCAACTAAAATACTAGTATAAAAAAAGTATTTCTTCCGATAAACGTGGAAGGAATAGACACTTAAACAGTTAGCCATAACATACGCATACTGACTTGCATTATTTTCATGGATTGAATGGCTACATCTTTGTGTGTGAAGTGAATTTCTTTTTAAAAAATTACAATGCGCTCAATTATGAATTTTCTAACATAACTTTTATGGATAGTGGAGTCGGATATTGGAAGAAAATATTATCATAAGGACAACTCGATTATTGATATAATTATTATGGTTTCACAGAAGTTTCTACAGAGTCAGCCATGCTGTAGCAGAGACTGTTGTAGGTCGTATTTTTTAAAAAAACCTAACAATACCTTTACTTTATATTGATAGACATATTCTATTAGAACATTTTTCTAAAATTTAGAGCCTTTGGAAATGTGATAATGCTATGAGCATCAAATATATTCAAAATATCAAAAATCCTTTGATAGTTAGTTATTGCGGTATATTTTAATAGAGGCATAATTTATACTGTACTCCTAAATTTACGGCATATCACTTTGTTTATGTTATTATATTCACAGAGACTATTAATCTAACCAACTTTTATTTACGAAAAATTAAAAACTGAAATACTCTATTTTATTGCCGATTGTTCGCAAAGACACTTGGAGTTGTTATTTTACTTTTTCTACCTCTTTTTCCCCGGCTGCGGAGAAATATGTTAGGGGAAGTTTGGGTATCCTCAGACGGTTATATGCAATGATTCAAGCTTCTAAAAAAGTACTAAGGCAAGTAATTATCAATTTGAATTTATGTATGTCGAAGGTAATGTGTTACTCATAAATATACATGATGAAAACATTTATTGTTCGATTGCATCTAATTTTTAAGAGTCTAGAAATAAGCAAATAATGTTCTTTAACGTTTCTTTATAAACATCTCGAGTTACCTGTCCTTCCCCTGCATCATAGAAGGGTATTTGCCGACAAAGTTTGACCATTTTTTATGATTCGAGAGTTGGGTATTCTCTACAGATGTAAACTGAAGTCATTCGAGTAGTCCGAACTTGTTAGATTTTAGCTTATATTCTTATTATGTGATTTTAAAATTATGTATGCGTTTGTTTAATTCATTGTAAAGGATTTGTTATTATGCTAATTTCAAAAGTTAAATGTTGGTGAGAATATTGAATTTTTTTATTAAAATATCTAAAGTAAATATCTAATTGATTTTTTTTAGCGCTAATTGGGATTTTAATTAACTACCTCAGAGTCGGTATACACTATATTTTGCAGCGCAATTGCTTTCACACCCAGTAATGTATTATGATTTTTTTGGATGGTCGTTATATTGTGAGTTTCTTAAGTTAGCCAGATTAATAATAAATTAAAAAACCAACGTGATTTGCTTATTGTTGCCTACGCCTGATATTCATAATTTTATTGGGGGTTCTACCTGATGACAAATACAGCTTATGATACCTATCTAGTGGGTATTTTCAGTTTAAGGACCGAATAATATAGAGTTATTGTGCATACATCATCGCAAACAAAAGGTAGCTTTTTATATTATTTCGTATTTACAATCCATTTAACTACAATTTTACACTGTGAATTAATTTTTTTTACTTTTTTCCTGAAATTGTAGCCTATTTACTTATATTATGATATTATCCGAAATTTTTATAAAAGCATTATGAGGGCTTTTACCTGATGGCGAACACAAGTTGTATAGTACCTATACCTGCTTGGTATTTTATACGTATTTAAGTTTTATTTACTTTTTATTACTCTGTTCTCATTACAAGATAGTCCTATAATTTATCCATTTCAAGTACAAAGAAATCGCTAGTTAATGGTTCTAGATGGTAATTATTTTATTGTATTTCTATAAGTGGTGCAAAAATTGAAAACAATTATTAGATATGCTACTGAATTTTAATGAGGGTCCTTCGGAATAATAAATAAAGGTTTATGTCCCTTTCTTTTTAAATCGAGTCGGCAGAGGGTTTGAGAGGATCATTTAGGTATAAATAATTATTGTGGTGACAAATGTACCGCTTTATTATACTTATCTTGTTAGACCATATAAATTAGGGATTTATTTCGCTTTACTACCCGCCAGCGGCGTTTCACTAAGTTAGAAAATATAAATAATGTTTTTTACTATACCGCTTTAACAGCGGCGTTTCAACTAAGGGAAAATAATAAAAAGTCTGGTTTAAGGATGGCTCAGGTCGGATCGTAAAAAGTTGGGTTTAAGGATGGCTTATAAAAATTGGGATTTAATTATCCCGCTTTAGCAGCGGCGTTTCAACTAAGGGGAAATAATAAAAAGTCTGGTTTAAGGATGGCTCAGGTCGCATCGTAAAAAGTTGGGTTTAAGGATGGCTTATAAAAATTGGGATTTAATTATCCCGCTTTAGCAGCGGCGTTTCACTAAGGTTAAATCATAAAAAGTCGGGTTTTATCTCGGGTCAGTTCATAAATATTCAGGTTCAAATTAGGGTTAGATGAGAAGCCGCCTCGCCAAAGCATCCGGGTTAGGTCGTAAAAAGTCGGGTTTTATCTCGGGTCAGTTCATAAATATTAAGGTTCAAGTTAGGGTTAGATAAGAAGCCGCCTCATGAAAGCATCCGGGTTAGGTCGTAAAAAGTCGGGTTTTATCTCGGGTCAGTTCATAAATATTCAGGTTCAAGTTAGGGTTAGATAAGAAGCCGCCTCATGAAAGCACTTGGGTTAGATCGTAAAAAGTCGGGTTTAATTTCGGGTTATTTTGTAAACAGCACCACCGAACCACCCGGGTTAGGTCATAAAACGCACCACCTGCACCACCTGGGTTAGATCATAAAACGCACCACCAGCACCACTTGGGTTAGATCGTAAAACGCACCACCTGCACCACCTGGGTTAGATCGTAAATTGCACCACCAGCACCACCTGGGCTAGATCATAAAACGCACCACCGAACCACCCGGGTTAGATCGTAAAACGCACCACCTGCACCACCTGGGTTAGATCGTAAAACAGCACCACCAGCACCACTGGTCCAGAACTCTCCATATTCAGCTACTTACAGAATAGCGATTTATAATCTTGTTTGCTACATTTTAATAAAACAACTTTTTGCAATAACTACGTCGGTTATACCGTTGTTAATAATGATGTACAGGGTCGCCCGAGGGGTGGCCCATTAATAAGGGACGCCGGCTATATCTCAGGATTCGTTAATCGGACGACCCTGAGAAAAAAAATTGTGAGGAAATCGGCAAAAAGAAAAAGCTTGAAATTATTTGTAAGTTTCTAAGTCCACCGCTAGAGGGCGTAAATCCAACTTCGGAGTAGAAATACTGTTTTAATCAAAATTACTTCAAGTGAGCCTATATTGAATTTTTTTTGTGACTTACTGAAAATATGACAACTTTTTTGTATTTACGTTTTTTCCCTACCTTGTCAAATAACGAACCCTTGTTGAAAAATGGGCAGGACACCCATCATGCTGAAAAAACATGTTTCGGCGTGTTTCTAGGGGCACATTTTCCAACAGAACAGGCAAATGGTCGGTAAGAAAATTGAAATAAATTTCACCGGTAAGTGACTGATTGAATATAAATGGGCCAATTATCATGCCACCCAATCCGCCGCACCAAACGTTTACACTCCACCTGCTCTGGTGTTGAACCTCCTGCATCCAACGAGGATTGGTTCGAGACCAGTAATGCATGTTGTGCAAGTTCACTTGTTCGTCGCTTTTAAAGGTAGCATTGTCTGTCCATAGTATATTTGACATTAATCCAGGATTCTCGGCTACCATGTTTAATAATCAATAACAATAATCAAGTTCTTTATTAAAATCTTGCACTGTTAAGGCCTGGTGAAGCACTACATGGTACGGATGAAGCCTAAATTTGAAATATATATTTTTAATAAACATTTTTGATATTATAATACCTACTTACCTATAATCTTCTATAATTCCTTGGACGGTAGTGAGGGTAATGTCCAGGTCCTGGGAAATGCCTCTGGTATTTGCATGAGGATTTTATTATATGTAAGCTAGAACGTTTATGACGATTGCTTCAGTTCGAGCTCTACCACGTCTAGGTGAAACAGGACGATGAACACTTCCGGAATTTCTCAAGCGTATCGCCAATCGAACAAATACGCGTTTGGTATATCTGCGCCTGTCTGGATACCTTATAGCATACATTCTGGCAGTAATGGTTGCATTCTGTATGCATTCGAAATATACCGCGAGCAAATCAAATGCTATTTCAATTTAAAGAAATAGTCCATTCTCAAAGTGGAGTTGAAATATAGGGGAAAGGGGAAAAAAATCACAAAGTCTTTCTCCACTGATTTAATAGTGAGCTATTAAAGGCTCAATTTTAAAAATAAAACGTCTCTATATGTTTTGAAGGTAGTAACCTTCATCTTCAGGAGACAAAAAACAATGCTGTAGTTAGTATAAGCAGTAGAGAGAAAACTGTTGGTGGAAAGTGACGTTGATGGAGCTTTAGAAAATCTTTCGAACAAAATATTAAAAATTGAATGTAAAAGAAATAAGCATACTGAAATTTTAAATGAAATGCTTTATTTAATTCAAAATGTATTTGAAGAAATTGTTAACTTGTGTTCGGTTATAAAAGAGAATATGTTATGTTCCTCATATAAAAGTTATAATCTAGGATATATAAAGAGATCTTTTGGACATTCTAGGTCATGTTATATTGCTATGCTATTTCATTTGCTAATCACAAAGTCTTTCTCCACTGATTTAATAGTGAGCTATTAAAGGCTCAATTTTAAAAATAAAACGTCTCTATATGTTTTGAAGGTAGTAACCTTTATCTTCAGGAGACAAAAAACAGTGCTGTAGTTAGTATAAGCAGTAGAGAGAAAACTGTTGGTGGGAAGTGACGTTGATGGAGCTTTAGAAAATCTTTCGAACAAAATATTAAAAAGTGAATGTAAAAGAAATAAGCATACTGAAATTTTAAATGAAATGCTTTATTTAATTCAAAATGCATGTGAAGAAATTGTTAACTTGTGGTCGGTTATAAAAGAGAATATGTTATGTTCCTCATATAAAAGTTATAATCTAGGATATATAAAGAGATCTTTTGGACATTCTAGGTCATGTTATATTGCTATGCTATTTCATTTGCTAACGGCATTTTGAAATTATATTTCGATACTTAAACACGTTTTAAGCTAATATTTTTTGACGTAAAGCATTATTTATATTTTATTATCACTTCTTTTGTTGTGTCAAAGCCTACTGAGAGTCCTGGTTATTTTACTTTTCTTGTAAAGTATTAGGTTATTAGGTTTAAATATATTTTTAAATATATCTATAAGGAATAAACATATCGGACAGCGGTTTTCACCAGTAACTGTAATTTGTCATGCTCTATCTTCCTAGCTAAAAATAGAAATACCATTACATTTTAAATTTTCGAGAAAATCATAAAAATCTGCAACCTTGTCATAAAGCGCCACCTACCGACACGAAAGATAACTGAGCTCAAAATGTTATTATTCGAGTAGGAGCGCCCATAAAAGCGCTCTAAAATTAAAAAAGTTATTCAAAATCGGTTATTCTAAAAAAAAGTTATTGACTTTTTTTCAAACCAACGTTTACCCCTTCCCCAACCCTTTATTTGATAAGGTAGGCAAACAACGTAAATACAAAAAAGTTGTCATATTTTTAGTAGATTACAAAAAAAAATCAATATAGGTTCACTTGAAGTAATTTTGATTAAAACAGCATTTTCTACTCCGAGGTTGGATTTACGCCATCTAGCGGTGGACCTAGAAACTTACAAATAATTTCCAGGTTTTTCTCATAATTTTTTTTCTTCTTAGGGTCGTCCGATTAACGGATCCTGAGATATAGCCGGCCTCCCTTATTAATGGGCCACCCTGTACAAGTGAAACTAAAAAACTTGTTTATTAAACTATGTCTTACTATAATATGTTTATTTATTTCTTAAAATTACTCACTTTCAAGAGTTGCATTGAAATTTACATACTTTAGTGGATTATAGTCACCTATATGTAATAAGTCGGCAAGTTTTTCGTTCTTGATTGGTGAAGACCCAACATACGCTTCCGTGAGGTCATCAAGAGTAATAGCAATAATAGGCTTCTTAAGCGATTTTTACGAATTAAAAAGTCATGGTTAAATAGTGTTGTGGTTTTTTTCATAATTGGATAGTGTTCGGGTGATCCAAGGTGATTTTTATCCACACTGTTTGGATTATTTTGCACTTACAGTCTTTCAAAATTATATTTTCTCCGATAGTAAAATTTAAAAAAAATATCTGATGCATGTAAATAACTCTAATAAAGGGAATAAAAAAACTTAAAGAAGTTAGTCAACATTGACGCCTTGCCATCGTTTGAACCTGTATGGATTCTTGCTGTCCTGGTTGGGTTGAGACGTGTAATTGCCACGATATGTAGCCACGTGCTGCAACTCTCATCTGTATAGTTGCATTTCTGTGTTAAAGCACTAGAAGAACCCTTACCTTTTCGTCAGACCCGGAGCCTTGCTGAAGAGCCGTAAACGGCGAAACGCGTCCAACGATTGGGTCTGACGGAAAGGATAAGGGACAATTCTGTACACGAACTTATTTTAAGTTCGTGTTTTTCAATATTTAGTTTTCGGTACGCTGAATCGATACATTGGCTTCCAGCGACACCCAACGTAGTTTGCCCGCTATGGGCCGCCTTGCCAGCGTTTGAACCTATATGGATTCTCGCTGTCCTGGTTGGGTTGATACGTGTGGTTACCACGAGATGTAGCCACGTGCTGCAACTCTCATCTGTTAGTCAACATTGGTAACTACTTCCCTAGCTTGACTATGGATAACTTTGCCTTTTATGTATGTATTCGTTTTACTACAAACTACATAATATAATTATAAATTATAAATTAAGTAATATTATTCTAAACTCCGCCAATGCCTGTAAAATTTCTGAACATGTGATGATGATGAGCATATTCTCACTAATTCAATATTATACAGGGCGTTCATTAAACATACGGCAAAATTGGAGGCGTTATTCCCTAGACTGTTCTAAGAATATTTTGTGTTTGATGATTTTTGAAAAGTCACTTTCTTTCGAAGATACAGGGGGAAAAAAGTTTTCGACAATAACAACATTTTATTACCAAAATCACATGTATAGTTTCTTAATCTACAAGAACTGTTGCAAATGACTACCTCTAGCTAGGATGCAAGAATCCAATCTTCCCTTCATTGACTGCCGAACTCTTTTAAAAACACCAATGTTGTTTCTTATTGAGTTACACCCAGCAATTATCCTATTTCTTAAGTCTTTCACAATCTCCACTGGAGTAGTATAAACTAATGACTTTAGATGGCCCCATAAGAAAAAATCCAGGGGGTTTGAGTCCGGGAATCGAGCAGACCATGAGTTAGATCAATTCAATGATATCCGTATGTTACTGTTAAAAACTCACGAGCAACTCTCAACTCGTGCATAAACCACATTGCATTCCTTGTTGCCAACATCCTCCAGAAATTGAGATAGCGTTTGTTCCAAACAGTTCCGATACACCTCGCCAGTAAGACTTCCGGTATAATTTCCGGTCCAACTAGCCAGTCACCCATAATTTCAACAAAAACGTTTAACGAGAACTGATACTGAAAACGATCCATAGAGGAAAATCGGCAAAAAGAAGTGTCTGAACGCGTTGTAAGTAATATGCGTACAACAAATAGTCACTGAGGGTTTTTCAAACCGTTTTATTACTTACATATTTGCAATTATTCGAGCAGAAGCACCTGGATCTTCCTGTATCATGTCCAGCACATCCTCTTCCACTTCTACCGTTCTTACTCTCATTGGCCTTCCTGGTCCCCCTCTTCATTTCAATGTGCCTGTTTATTAAAGACGTTGATGAATACTTTGGACGGTTTTTTTATCAGGAACGTTACGGTTAGGAAATCGTTCAATGTACAACCGCCTAGCTTGTAATGAATTTCCATTAGCAAGTCCATAAATGAAATGCGTGTCAGTCATCTCGACGTTCGTATAGCGATTTATGATAGCGTAAATTTATTAACAATAGTTTAACTATTAAAGACAGAAAATACACGTCAAATAACAAAACGTTAATCAGCCTCGACAAATTCGACACATAAAAAATTATCAATTACGAGACGTATTCAAATGGAATCCACGTTTAAACTGATTTGATTAAAAGATAACAACGCATTAAAAAAAATGATACTCTGTAGGCCCGGTGTAGTACGCCATACTTTTATTTCGACTAAATTAATAATTTCAAAAATATCAAAATTGGTTTTGTCGAAAATTTTTCTCGCCCTGTTATCTTCTTCAAAGCGGCTTTCCAAAATTCATCAAAGGACAAAATATTCTTAGAATTGTCCAGTAGGATGGGCCGAAATTTTTTTTTAACGCTATATTGCGGAAAACTTACCTCTAGGGCGCTTAGTAAAATGCAAAAAAAATAATAATAAACTTTCACATCTGGTGGTAGCTCATCGACCCTAAACTTCGAAGAAATATACGATTTTAATTAATAATTTCTAATAAATGAAGGGAAATCAATTAACAAGGAGCTATAGGCCCATTTTAATTGAAAAAAGTATGGGAAATATAAATAAAGCAAAAAAGAATACATTTTACAAATTATTATTAAAGTTTAAAAAAACATACATTTTTCACAAAATTTGACAAAGTTCATGTTCAAGTTTATTTTAAATAAAATTTTACATCAGTCAGTTGGTAGGTACATACTATCATTTTATCTTCCTCGAGAAACTATATAAACTTTATTTAACTTGGTTTTTGACTAGAAAAATAAAGAGGCATTAAGAGGAACCTGCTTTAAATTTGTAGGTATGTTTTAGCCAATATTTGAAGTAAGAAAAACCTGCATCGTATGAAATTCTAAACAAAATGTACAACGAACCTAGGCATTGTTTTGTTACTAAATTTTTGTCCGAACCTAACCTAAGTATGACATGCTCAACCTTCAACATTATACTATGTATTTAATAGCTAACTAATGTACTTATAATCTTTCTATGTTTATTGCCTAATAACAATTTAAACATAATACCAATCAACAGGTACTGTATTGATTATAGCCGCAGGTAGTCTTCCTCGAGGAGCAAGAACTTTAAAGCTTTTGGGATATAAGGAAAAACAGGTCTCGTCTCCATTAAATATTCTTGTAGGATCTTGCAGAATATGATCTAGCCCTTTGCTCTTTAGATATTTCTCTATTAAGGAAAACCATTTGCGAATATCAGCTTCAGAAATATCTGAGCTAGCTGATGTTACTCCTTCGGGTGTTCGATGAGTGAATACGGGATGGCGCTTAAGAAATGCTTGGTACCACCCATCGCCAGGAAAATTACCATTGAATGGATTTTCGCGAGGGTTAGCATCAAAAAACTCCTTAACTGATGCTTGAATGTCCAGCTTTCTGACCGGAAAACCTTTTTTATAGCCGGTGACTATCCATTATTCTAAAGTATTCTCTTCTTCGCTGGTCAGAACAGTGTTAGGTCCCAAACTGATTTCATTTTGAAATCTTTTGCTGGTTCGAAACTGGAGTGTATGGCGTGGTATTTTAAAGGTTTTTGATGCGGCTCTTTGAGACAGTCCATTGTCTATGGCTTTTAGCGCCGACAAAACATCCTCCTCTCTATACTTTTTTTCATATTTGTCCCCCTCTCGTACTTTGGGCATATAGGTACAAAAAGAAACATGTTTTTATTACAAAGTAAAAACTGGGCAATCACTAAACAAAATTTTTTATGAATACATTTTTCCCTGACAGTTATTGGCCATACGGCCAATAACTATCAGGCCATATAAATCAGCAACCAGTGATTGGCATGCCCGATTTAACGACAAATAAGGTATAATATTGAGATACCCACATCAAAATGATCTAATTTAAAGATATTTGAATCGTAATTGAACAAAACTTTTATGCACAAATACATACCTTGCTAGTTATCTTTAATTACAGCACAGTCGAACTTAACGAATTCTGTTAAATTTTCACTAAAACATATGAATAAGCGATAAAGATTCTATGATCTGACGCTGTACTCGGATTTACCAGTGTTGCCACTACAATTTAATATAAAGCCTAATTGGGTTTAGTTTAGGCAAAACGTTAATAAATACTAAAACATTCTGCTATGCCAATCACTATCACATGGCCAATAACAGCATAGCTTACCCTATTCCACGTTTTCCCGGACACCCTGTATATGTATAATTTAATGGAATAATAATATTTTATGTAAGTCATACTACAGTGGATATTTTACATCGTCAGGGAAGTCAGAAACGGACTTGCCATTATACTCGTTTGGTCAAAATTTTGACAGGTGCCATTTTACAGAGCTGATAACTCATTTTTTAAATACTCTGGTTATTTCTCTCTCCTCTATATTTCTTTCGATAAAGTTAGACATTTTCGATAAAAATAAGTTTTTTGTATACCTAATACACATACCAAACTTATGAATAAGCACTCGGCAATTGTGTGGATGCTAGAAGAATTTACTCTGATACATTTCCAAATCAAAGTGTGCCGCATACAGGAACCACTGAAAGAGTTAACATTTCGAAAATCACTTAAATGCAAGAATGTTAGAAATGGAAAGGATTTGCTTCTTCTTGTTTACTTCAGCAGATTTTGGAAATGAGCGTCCTGTAATTCTGTACATTTCCTTAGCCGACGGATGATTTCTGCATGGTTGTACTTAAAACAACAGTCCAGAATTCTTTCGAATTTCATTGAAATAGTGCGATGTTCTTTCATGTCTTCCATGGTGTGAACTGGCGTCGAATATATTAGCCTCTTTAAATTTCCCCATAAAAAGAAATCCAATGGAGTCATGTCGGGCGACCTCGGTGGCCATAAAATAGGCCCTCCTCGACCTATCCATCGATTATCAAAAGTATTTGATAAATGCTGAAGTAAGGCGGTGTACCGTCGTGCATATACCACATCTGATTTGTAATTCTTAAGCGCACCTTTTCTAATAAACCTTTTAAGTTTTGTTGCAATAATTGCATCATTTAATTTGCCTTCAACAAAGAACGGCCCAATGAGATGATTCCCAATAATCCCCGCCCACATATTAACCATGTACCTCTGTTGGTGCCTTTTTGTACTGTTGCATGGGGATTATTTATATGCCAAATATGCTAATTATGGCAATATATAACTTGGTCTCGGGTGAAACCGGCTTCGTCCGTGAACGAAGCTATAGTAGTAAAATTATGAATATGCCTAAGTCGTTGCAAAAATCAATTTGCGTAGTTGACTCTTGCAGGATAATCAGCGGGATACATGACATGCACCTTTTGGTCGTAATAAGGTGTCGAAGGGTCTCATGAACAACCCACTTTTTCGTATAAACTTTGACAGTTCTCTTACACTTCTAGAGGGATTTTCAGCAATGTCATCCAGAATTTCCTCCTCTAACTGAGAGTTCCTTGCTCTTCTTGCAGGCCCTTCTTCACCACGATGCGGCGAAAAACTTTCTAAAAAGGATTATCAAAACATTAGCTACTTTTCGCATTATTGTTATTTCACATGACTTTTACCTGTTTCTCTTAAGCTACGATCAATCCTTTAAAAAGTTCTTTGGTGCGGTAAACGTCGATTTAGAAATGTATCAGAATAAATTATTCTCGCCTCCACACAATTACCGAGTGCTTGCCCATAAATTAGATACTTGGCAGCATATTTACTATAGGAATAGTCCTTTATTACTTAAGTCTTACGTACCCTATTAATCAGAAAATTTAGAAAAGTGTTGTCAATAACACATTATTAACGAAATAAAAACGACTAGTGTTTTATTGTAATATTCTGATTTATTATTTCAATAACATTTTATACTTTTATTATATATTATATAATATATTCAGGGTGTTACTTAACAAGTGTTGTGATTTTGATTTAGTTTTATATTCAGTGTTTCGTTGTTTATTGTTGTTTAAAAATTACCTTTTGAAATGTTTCTATGTTGATTAAAAAAAAAATATTTTAAAATTCTTTCACTTTTTGACAAACACAATAAATAAAGGCGGTTTCATCAAATCGAATTAATTTTTCATATTCTAAAATATATATTGTTTAAGCTGCAGCGATTTTATTACCACTTTTAATTTTAATTCACGGCGCATAAACATAAACTTAGTCGTTAGCATAATATAGAGACGGAAATATAGTTTATAATGGTGCTTAAGTTCTTAATCATTATTAACTGACGGTAGACATAATCTCTGTTATATAAAAATAAATAATGAATAATAATATCTAATGATTTAATTTTCCACCAAGTTACATAAAGCTTTCTCATCTAGGGCGATTGAGCTAGTATTCATTTTTTCAAATTTGTCATAAATTTGATAACTCACCCAAATTGAGTCTGTCAAGCTGTCAACCAAGACAAAAGATTCTGTGGTTAGGTCGTCACCTCTGTCAAACAGTTGCTTTGCATGCGAATAAATTTCTCCAATTTTTGTTCATCTTTCAAAATCGGTTGTTAACAGATATGTGTGTGTGTGTGATACGTTTATTTGGCTCTGGATTTAACCAACTGGCCAGCTAATGTGTTATGTATTATGAATCCTAAAAACAGTTATTTATGGTAATAGTGTGTTACGTTATACAGGGTGTTACTTAATAGGTGTCCGATATTTAACAGTACGATTCCTCAGTTATTTATAAGGTGAAAAGCTTATATAAGCATGGGTCGGCAACCCCTTCATTTTTGAAATACAGGGTGTTAAAAATTGCATACAGCAAGGAGGTGGACATTTCCAGCATTTATTGTGATTTTGATTTAGTTTTATATCCAGTGTTTCGTTGTTTATTGTTGTTTAAAAATAACCTTTTGAAATGTTTCTATGTTGATTAAAAAAAAATATTTTAAAATTGTTTCACTTTTTGACAAACACCTGCAAAGATTAATTTAAATCAAAGTATTTCAAAAATGGCGACTTGTAGCGACTTTCGACAAGCATACCATTTTTAGGTAAAAATGATAGAGGAATCGATATTTCTTCTATAAAATGAAATACATACATGCACGAAGGAGTTGTCAGTCCCCCAAAGAGAAAAATACCTGTAAGTGGCGTTCCCTACAATTAAGGGCCAAACTAAGATCAAATTTAAATTTCTCATATTAGAAAGTACCCAAATACCAATTTTTGTCTAAATATAGACATTATCTCAAAAATTATTTACGAGAAACAAAAATCAATATAAATATTTAACACCCTGTATCTCAAAGATGAGGAATGGTTCTGCAAAATATGGATCACTTATTAAATAAAACCCTGTATAAAATAATTATTGTCCTATGCGCCCCCGAGAGTATGCCATATACTTTCCCGACAACCTGTATATAATAAATAAAAGTGTTAGTACGTACTCGAATTCTTGAATAAGTTTAGGTCAGAATGAATGAAAACCATGCAACTGATTAAAAATTAAATCAAACATCACCGTTAATCAATTAAACTTTTTACTCTGAATACCTAAATGTCTACTCAATCGTCGCCATTCAAAATAACGAAACAACATTTTTATTTTGTGCCCAATCGACCAAATTTTATACACAAATCTGTATTCTTTATACAAAAAGTTCAATCTTTTCGAGTGATATCCTGCAAAACTGCCAACAGTTCTTCAAGTTAATTCCCGCACGACTGTTTCCACTAAATTAACTCCCACTTTCTTTAGAGTCTTAAGACATGAACCGGTTTATTACAACTTCCATTCATTCATAGTTATGGCTGAGTGTAAACAAGAAGAAACTTAAAGTTTGTATTTCACTTTACTACTGTACAATCAACTCCAGAATTGTAGCGGTTACAGTGATTATAAACTTCATATGCACGTTGCGGTTGTAAACTTCGAGAGAACAAACTGCTAGGAAATGATGCAGCAAACAAGCATAAACATTTAACAAGTTTAGGTTTATCAAAGAATTTCAGTTAAATAAAGAACTAAATTTGCACTATATTCAGGGTCTGAAATTAAATAAAATTTATTTTCAAGTTAATATATTGGCAGTTATAAAAAATTTAAAGATGCCATTTATCTGGATAAAAAATTAATTTAAAAAAGCCTCTAAAGTAATTAGGCTGTTAAAATTATAAATGAGAATTTCGCCACTTTCATGTTGAGAAATTATTTTACGGAAAAGTATGTCTCTATGAAAATATAGGTATGCTTTAATAACCAGCAGTATGGGTATGAACCACCTCAAGGTACTTATAATATATATTTTGTTCATCCAAGTCGATTGCATACAGTGAGAAAAATTGTAATTGAGATAACCTGAAACGAATTCGTTCGAAAAAATATTTAATTTACGAGCAACAAAATATTTTATTCGCCGAAGTTTTATTGAGAAAATAAATAATATTTTTATGCCTTTTATCATAACGATGTGCTAGAACAACACAAAGACAACTTAAAAAACCTAATTTCGAGAAAATTGACATTTTGTGCTTTGATTGCGGATATTTTTGTTATTACTTTAATGAATAATGTTATTTTACGTAGTTAGTTGTTATGTGAACATAATAATTTTATTTTCAAGTGTCAAATTTTATGTAATACTTATTTCGTAAGATGTCCTTGTACTAGTCTAAAAAAAAACATTTTTAGAGGTTGTCTTCTTCTTTGCTATAAGTTATCTTGGTATTGAACTACCTAATGATATGTTTTATAAAGGTTATACCTATTTTTGATAAATATGTCCTCGTATAGTTCTATGAAATTCACAAATTTAACTCTATTTTTCAGCTTTTAAGATAACCTAGTATTGCGTGGTTCTTGATGTAAATTTATTTATTGTCTTTACTTAATTAATTTGAAAGTTGTCTTTAAATTGTCCTGTTGAAAAAAGGAGTGAAAGTAAAATATAATAATATTTATTTTCACAAAAGTAGTTACACAAATGTTTAAAAATAAACGAAATATGCGAGAATAATAAACTAAACTGCTACTATTTTCAAAACTAATAATACCAAACTAACTACAAATAAACACAACACACTAAGGTTTATTTATCACTTGTATAACATTTAAAATTTGGAGAACACAAATTTGTACAGATATTGCTTTAAGCCAAACATAACGGTTTTTTTAAGTTGTCGAAAAAATAGTCACCTTTAGACTTATTCCTACAAGTCAAGGAATTTTGCACAGGTTTAAAACATTTTTCTTTATTTTAACTTTAAAAGTTGGGAACCAAAAGTGGTCTTCAAATTTGTGTTTTAAATTTTAATTTCAGTTTCATTTAAAAAATACTAATTTGCCGAGGGATAAATAAGTCTAAACTACAGAAGGTAAAAGATTAAATAAAAACAAACATAAATAATAAAAGCCAACATCAATGGAAAAAGTTACTTACTATCTTCGTTTTCTAGTTTGTGTCCATTTTTAAATGCTTTTCTTTTAAGTTTAAAAAAAAATCATGATGTTCTGTTGGTATATGTTTCAATAAGCTTAAAAGATCCTCTTTTTTTTAAGCGTAATTTTGGGTCTTTTAGTATACGCTGTTGTAGGTTTGTTGTCTTCGTTATTTTTTTGAGTAACCCTAATTTTTTTAAGAGTGTCAGTATTAAAGGTGTCTTTATAATAAATCATATTCGACTCATCTTCGGTTAGACGCAGTACCTTTATATTGCTTCAAAATATTTTTCCACCATCCGTATCTTTGATAAAATTTACAAAATTATTGCTAAAACTTTTCCAATCCAATACATCATTATATTTCATTTTATTCACCGAGTAGAGCTTTCCTGTTCTTTTGGCTAATCTAATAACCATTTCTACTTGTTGTGGAGTATACAATGGCCCACCTAACAGAGCTCTCTTTTTTGACGAGCCATGCAGAAATGCATAGAGTCTCCCTCGTTCTGGGAATGACCGGCTATAAGAAATTTATGAGTTATGGATTTCAGGTCATAGTTCCTTACAACGTAAATAAACATAATTGACATGAATTTGTTTTTATTTTGACCTCTTCAGTCGTCCGAATAAAAGGTAACGTCTTTTCCAATACAGTTGTTTATAAGCAGATTATAAACACAAGTAGGAATTTCATTGCTACCTGTACGCGCCTCCCCTTCGTGCCACAAATAAGAGATCCCAACTTCGTTCATAAGGTTGAAAACAGTGAAATTAAGACAATTTAATTTACTTTTATAATAAAAGCTAGAAATATTTCCGCTAGGTAACGGTATTACAGCTTGCAAGTCAAAAACAAATATGGCATTGTTATCTTATTTGAGGTTGCTAACTCTATATATCTCCCTTGCGGGCAAGCTGTTTTTCAGGTTGATACAAATCATATTTTTCTTGCAAGACTGACTTATCACTGGCATGCAAATGTTCATCACACAAGGCACATAGATCTTTCTTTGGGCGAAAAAATCCAATGTTAAAAGCTGTGTTAAAAATGTGAGAATACATGGAATGTTTTACTATTGCTGTGCCTTTATGCCGACAGTCTTCAGCGTAGAGCCTATACATCTCTGCAGTAGTTAGCCCTTCATCAATAAACTCTCTTTGACCATCTTTGCGGCAATAGTGTGATTCGAGTCTAGAACATGTATTTATGCGATCAACTACACCTTGTCGCAAGGATTCATCAATTTTTTTAAGATTATTGTGACACCCTCTAGCATCTCTTCAAATTATTCCGATTTTTTTTTAGAAATAGCGGTACCAATAGCTGTATTACTTATGTATAAAGTAGTTTTAAAAAAGACTTTAGAAACTTTTACCTTTTCGTCGTTAATTTTAAAATGATAAGAATAATTAAGAAATCGGTTGCTTTCCGGTTTGGCAATTGGATACTTTCTTGCTTTAGTTGGGTTTATACAAGAGGTTATAAAGTTTCTTTGAATATTTTCATCATCGCATTCTTCGTAAAAACTGGTAAAAATTTTTAATCTCTTTTTATAACTTATTTTCTGGCTACACTTTAGCCTACATGATTCTGAGCAACTTTTTCTAGATATTTGGCTGCAATGTTGTTGGATTTCTGATGTTTTTTTTTAGTTTTTTTTGGTAGCGCTTCATTATCACTACTCGAACTCGTATTAGACTTATGGGTTTCTGGTACATAATTCATATCGTCATCACTGTCGTCGAATGGACTGGGAATATCAACCTCTTCGGAAATATCATCAAACTTATTTTCTTCTAAATATTCACTTGAGATTTTGAAGGCTATCTTCTACATCCTTTTTTTCCAAATATGCTTGAGTCCCATTATCTCTTTGATGCCAAACATCTCCACTCTAAAATAAACAATCAAATTATTTATGAAAACTGTTAGAAGGTAGATACCAGAAAACTTACCATGTCGATGTATTCATAGTGGCTAGTTTTTCGTTTAATATCTTTCTGCTTTGGTGAAAAATCATTTGAACACCCAGTAGAGTATTTTCAACATTTTTATTTTCTGTAGAAGCACCACATATTGCTGCTTCTTGAAGAATTTTTTTTTCGTTCTATTGGACATTGATTTCATAATTTCGCGAAGAACGACTTACGCAGACATCCGTACTCTATTACAGTCACCAACAGACTGGCGGATCGACAAGTTTTAACCAATATCTGGTTCAATACGGAGACATCTTTGATAAACTTCCATTTTTTATTTGATATTAAGTAATAACTTGGTGCAATACAAAGATACCTTAAAAAAAAACAGGTATTATTTAAATAAACAATTCCCTTGGTAGTGAAATACTGAGACATGTTTAACAGTGTAATACTAGGATAAGTTAAAACACAGAGATGTCTTAAAACTAAATCTGTAAATCTGAAGAGGACATCTTAAAATGTCCTACTATTTCACCAGCGAAATGTTAAAATAATTAATCTTAATTCAAACGAAAAACAAAGACTTTTTAACATATCTTGGCTATTTGCCTAAAAACCAATTAAAATTTAAATATTGCAATAGTAAGACATAGGTTGTATTGTGCTTAGGTAAATTAAACTTAACTATCTTACTATAGCTCCAAAAAGAGCATTTCTCGTACATTATAATGGTACGGATAACCGAAAATCGATATTTTTAAGTTGTCCTAGTATTGTTCTAGCACAACGATAATTTAATTGCCAGAATTAAAATGTATTTCTAACAAACACGAAATTCGTTAATGATTCTGCCAATTAAATGTGTTTTCGTTTAAATATTTAAAAATAATTATGTCAATTAAATTAAAGTTATCTATTATTATCCATTATTTTTAGCTTTATGATATGTATAAAGATTTTCTTAGTAATATTTTTCCTTATTTGGTTAACCCAATAAAATACTTCTTGTCAACATAAGTTTATTGTGTCAACAAAATTTTATTTGCTAATACAGTGAAATCTCTTAATTGTGACCCTCGGGGAATCAAATGTTGGTCGCTTAATAGGGGTGGTCCGTTAATAGAGAAAAATTAAAACAACTGGTCTGCATTTTACAGTGTTAAGTATCTACATATGTAAATAATTTTAAATATTTTTGATTAAATTTATTAAAACTAAAATTAAATGAGATGAAGTCAATTTATCAATATGTCTACACTGCACCTCCATACTAACATATATATTATACAATGTACTGTATATTTGCTTTGAAATTTTTTAAAATAATCAGAAATTAATGATTGCTTCATATTTTTTTATTTTAATTTTATAAAATTTAGATTCACATTTTAATATCAATTGAAAAATATTTGTAGACTTGTCAAAATTGTTAATTATTAAAAATGTTTTCTATGTCTCTCAAATTTACGCAGGCTTGATATTTTCGACACTGGAGCAAGTTCCGGTTCCTCTTCCTCTGTCTCAGAGTTGGGAGTAGTTTCATGTATTTCTTGGATCTCTTCAATACACTCGATGATAGTGAATTCTGCACTTTCTACTGGCAAATCATTATTAATAGGTAGTAGGCAAATTGTTTCAAGTTAACAAATGAGTACTTAATGTTAGGAAATAGTTGTGCAAGCGGAATATTAGCTTCTTCGAACTCAATATCAATATTGTTTATTACACATAAATTCGGCTTTCATAAAGCACTTTTTATTGTCACAGGGGACAAATTGCGCCAGGCCACCAAAATGGTTATAGAAATATTATTTTCAAATTCTTGAAGAGGACAACCAATGCCTACACATCTTAAAAGCCTCCTAATAAGGTAGCTTCTTTAGAGCATTTTACAGTTGGCAAGGTAAGGTAATACTGGGTGGAAGAAAAATAAGTTTGACATTATCGAGTGTAAGTTTGGGATAAGTGCATTATCCAGACACAATACCACTCTTCTATTCTGCTTCTTCAACTTGGTATCAAATCTGTGAAGCGATGTTGTCATGAATTCTGCTGTCATCCACGCTTTTTTGATCGAAGATTTTTGCCTTTGCCTATTATAAGTGGTTCTCCTTCTCAGCTTGCATGTTTGCACAGAACAGAATTGTAAATCCTTATTTTGCTTTTTTTTTCAGTATACTTATCTTCTTTCACTGCATATGTTTTTGTTGACAATGCACGACAGTAGAGACCTGTCTCATCTGCATTAAATACGTCCCTCAGGGCATAATCCTTCAAAATGGCCAATAGCCTTTCTTTCTAAGCAGTTACGTCTTCGATATTGATATCGGCTGATTCGCCACAAATTTTCCTAAAGGAAATATCGTTCCGACAATAGAATTTTTCTAATCATCCAGTTGATGACTTGAAGTTATCTAGTCCTAGATATTGAGCAAATTCGAGAATTTTTGCTTCAATTATGGGCCCGGATATTGGTAAGTGCTTGTTTCGCGCCTTACAAAATCAGTTAAAAACAACTTGATCCCCTGCCATTCCTTCGGTTTTGGGAAATTTTCTTGTTTGCTCACCGTTGCCACCTCCTTGGAAGAAATGTCTAACTTCTGCTTTATTTTGAAGCAACATAGTTACTTGGTTCTTACCCACTTTAAAACTTTCAGCCAATTTCCTGGCACTTAAACCAGTTTATTCACTTTCCTTGATTATTTCCATTTTTTGGTTTAAAGAAAGACATTTCCTTTTTCCCGCCATCTTTAAATATTCACGTTAGTCCCAAAGCACACAGAAACAAAATTAATGTTAACAACCGATTTATCGGCCTTTAAACAAATTAAATGGATCAGCCTGCAATAAAGTAATTAGTGCGTGTATATTTCTTAAGAATTTCGGGTCGGGTTTTACTGTCCCTAATGGAGGGTGTTTTTACTATTAACCCCTTCGCTACCATGTAGCCATAGTGGCTACAAATGTATGTTCTCAAATATACCATGTTGCCACTATGGCTACATGTTTGTTAGTTGCATTATTGTTCATTTTACGGGCCAGTATAATTTCGTTGATAGTATTCTAGCCCTGGTATAGCAAAATTTTATAGGAGGAGTCAATTTCTGATTGGTCCTCCCAAGGTCACGCTCGCTATTGTGGTCTTGTGGAATTCATAAGCGGTCGGCAGTCGCTGTGCGATATTTTTTGTTCAGTTTAGTGGTTGCTCTTATTGGGGTTAAATCTTTTGCTCCCGAAAATGAGTAGTTCAAGCGATAGTGAGCCATTCCAGGACTCGGGCTCTGAATACGTACCAGATACGGATGAGGAAGATGATAATAACAGCCTGTCCAGCATATCGGATTATTCTGATGGAGAACCCGTAATGATGGGCGATTGGTATAATATAGTAGATAGCGAAATCGGTCTGGTAGCGAAGGGGTTAATGTTTACTAAATATTCCGATGATGAGTGCCGGCGGTCATTTAACAGATGGGTCGGTAAAGAGAAGTATAAAATAATGGGATTTCCATTTTTAAATATGGGAATTCATAACCGGTCGTTTAACGCAGGTGGTCACTTCATAGGGGCGGTCGCAAACAGAGGTTTTACTCTATAAAAACAAATATTCCTATAAAAACTGCAATAAAATCTATTATTGCCAGTTAAGTACCTACCACTTCTGGGACGAATATTTAAAACATATTTTTTATAGGGCAGTTTCTACAAGGATGGTAGCTGGAATGTGGTGGTTCTTCACGCTGATTATGATCTCATCATACACCGCCAACTTAGCAGCCTTTCTTACCGTTGAAAGGATGGATTCTCCAATTGAAAGTGCTGAGGACTTAGCCAAGCAAACCAAAATCAAGTATGGTGCTTTGCGAGGAGGATCAACTGCTGCATTCTTTAGGGTAAGGTTAAAAAAGTTAAAACATAAGCGTCATAAATAAAATGTCAAGTTGACATTTAGCAAACAATATGGACGATTTCTAGTTGTAAGAAAAATTACTGTTGTATATTTTATGTTGATTCTTTATTACAAAAATATTTGCATGGTATTATTTTGGAAGAAGTTACAAAAATACGACTTTACAATACGGTAAGTCAAATTTACTAATTTTGTTGTTCAGAATATACCGGGTGACAATGAAATCGTTTGACAGAACCTCACTTAATTATCGTTCAGTATAGAAATTTAAAATTTTAGCAGTAAATATGGTTTAGGGAGATTCAAATTTTCCATCAAAATTATTTTGGTCAAAGCGGAAGTGAGATTAGGTCGCTTCCTTTAAATGAAACCCTGTATATTTATTCAGATCTTCGAAAAGGGCTCTAAATTCTCCTTTTAATGTCAACAAGTTGTCATTTGTTTTTAAAATGGCGGCGTAGGATACGATTTCCTCAAATTCAAAATGGCGGAGTGTTAGCCGCGTGACATAAGTTTTTATCCTATGACGTTTTAAAATGGTAACACTAGGTTATTTTCTTTCAACTTTTAATAAAATTGAGTTGAAATGTGTATTTAGAATCTCATAGGATAGTTTTAACTTTTATTTGACATTACCAATAGTCAGGCTCATTTTTCTTCATGATTCTTAATGAAAAGTACCAAAGGTTAAAATACCTTGAAATACTACCATGAGTTAGTTACTATAAAAAGTATAATGCTTTATCATATTATAAAGAATTTTAAGAGAAAATTTTATAAGAATGTTATAGGTATCATTGCGCTCAAATAGAACTGGGACAACAAAATTCTCTCCGTGGATCAGGAGTCTCAATTACAAATGACCTATCTGTTGAAGACCGTAAAGAACAAAAAATTCTGTACTCACATCTTAAAACTGCTAGGCAACAAAATCTGCAGGCCAAAATCAGCGGTAACAGGCTTATTATTGATAACAATCCCTACACTGCGGAACAACTTCAGCATCTAGAGGCAGTTTCCGAAATAAATTCGACAGAACAGGTTGGTGACACAAGTGAGTCAACTATTTCTAACCTTTCTAACCTGCCACAAGACAAGAATTTCGTCTCTACGCATAAGGACAATAAAGCAACTACACAGAAGAATTCGAATAGTCCTCAATCAAAAAAGCGCAAGATTATCTATAGTCCTAAAGAATTTCAAACCGATGGTGGAAAAGGCGTTCTCACGCGTAGTACTACAAAAAAACTGTAATGCTTAATCTTAATATAGTGCAATTCTCAAACGGACTCTAGCATAAAAGTTTTTTGTAAATAATTCAATTATTTTGACTGCCATATTATTAAGATAAGGATATTGAAATAAAATTCTGCTTCTAATGTAAAATAAGCAATAATTTCTGCCTTACTAATTCCGCACAACATTTATATACATTTAAATTCCAGCTATTTGCCCTCCTAATTAGATAACCTTTTCTTTTATTTATAGGTTTAGGTTTTCTCTTTTGTTTCTATTTTAGGTTATTTTGTTTACCTGGTTTTTGTTTTCGAATTATATAGCTACAAAATGACAAACAACCTTAGTATTTGCCACTTAAATGTCAGGTCCTTGGTTCCACATCTTAATGAATTTATAGAAGAAACCAAAAACTATGACATTATTGCTGTTACGGAGTCATGGCTATCTCCTGAGATTGACAATGCCTCTATTAATATCCCTGAATACTCTTTATACAGGATTGATCGTGTAAATAGGCGGGGCGGCGGACTGTGTATGTATGTCAGTAACAGACTTGTTTCAAGTCTGCTTACTTCCCTTGTTAACGAGAATTATGAGTGTTTATGGATAAAGTTTAAAGTTAAAAAACATGTTTTCTGCATCGGTAATATCTATAGGCCTCCCAAGGGCAAATACTCGGACTTCCAGGAAAACTTGGAGAGCTCGCTGACCCAGATTATTCCTTCGGTAAACGATGTAATCTGCGTGGGGGATATGAACGTTGATTTGATGAAGGTAGACAATGCATTGTCTAGATTTTTCGAATCCTTAGCCTTTGAGCAGGTCATCGACAGCCCTACCCGCGTCACAAACAAATCTATGACTCTCCTAGACCCTATTTTTATATCGAACCGAAAACTTGTCACGAAAAGTGACATTTTTGACTCGCAAATCTCCGATCACTGCTTGGTGGCTTGCAACTTACATTTTGATATCCCATGTAAACCAATAAAACTGTTAACAATCAGGGATTTCAAGCATTTTAATTACGAAAGATTCTGTGATGATTTAAATCTGGCTCCTTTTTATCACATTTTGCGTATTAATGGTATAGAGGAAAAAGTCAAGTATTTCTCGGAACTTTTAATCTCTGTCTTCAATTGTCATGCTCCAGTGCGGAAAATAAGAGTTTCCAAACCTCCAGCACCTTGGCTAACCTATGCTGTAAAAATTATGATTCGCGAAAAAGACGCTGCTTTGCGTAAATATAGGAAAACAAAAGCAGAAAATGACTGGGAATCCTATAAATCTCTGAGAAATCTAACTCTGGCTTCTGTCCGTCGAGAAAAAAAGGCATATTATAACAATCTGTTCCAATCTAAAAATAGCAAAGAACTATGGAAAGGTTTAAATTCTATTAATGGGAACAAAGATAAAAAGGAAATTCCTAAAAATCTACAGAACCCGGAAAATATAAACAAATACTTTAGTACCGTTTTTACGAATAAAGAAGCGGATAACGAGTTATTGTCAAGCTATAAAAATCGCCTTCATCCCGGTCTACATGACGGTCAATTTTCCTTTACTTTATTAGACATAAACGATATACCGAAGTTACTTTCCTCAATTAAATCTAAAGCGTACGGCTCTGATAATATTTCAACTAATATGCTACACTATTGCAGTCCACACTTAGACCCATACATCACCCATATTATAAATTGCTGTCTTGAATATAGCTATTTTCCTACATACTGGAAAGAATCTATTGTAAGACCTATGCCAAAGGTTCCCAATCCAAAAGTATTCTCCGACTTGCGCCCCATAAGCATTTTGCCTGCAATATCCAAAATTTTAGAAAGGGCTGTTCATTTGCAAATGACTAGTTTTCTGGCTGAACATAAAATATTATCCGACTTCCAAGCAGGTTTTAGAGCAGGCCATAGCACTGCCACTGCTCTCGTGCATGTAACTGATGATATAGCTAGAGGTATTGACAAGAAAGAACTAACAGCTTTAGTGGCCTTGGACTTTTCTAAAGCTTTCGACACGATCAACCATGGTCTCCTACATGCTAAACTAATGTACTACGGTTTCTCCAATTCCGCTGCTCGCTTTATAAAATCATATCTCACTGACCGAAAACAAAGAGTACATATTGACGACCTTGTCTCATCTACTCAGGATGTAACGTCTGGGGTCCCGCAGGGATCTATCCTGGGGCCTTTGCTGTTTATAGTATATACGAACGAACTTTTTAACTCTGTCAAGAATTGCCAGATCCAAGCTTATGCGGATGACACGCAAATATATCTGAGCTTTGGACCGGATCAAGTCCAGGAAGCTGAAGATAATATAAATTCAGACCTAGATAATATAAGAAAACTAGCGGCGTTACACAATTTGAAACTAAACCCTAATAAGTCATACCTTATGGTTTTTGGTAATAATAATCTGAGACAAAATCTCTTAGGAGATTTTACCATAAAAATTGATAACAAAAAACTTGAAATTGTCAACACTATAAAGAACCTTGGAGTACATTTCGACCCCAATTTAAAATTCAGCCTACATGTTAACCACTTAGTTCAGCGCTCTTTTTCAGTTCTTAAGACACTGTATTCCCATAGACATGTCTTGTGCAATCCGCTAAAAAAACTACTTACTGACTCACTCGTACTATCGCATTTCAATTACTGTGACTCTGTATATGGACCTTTCCTTGATAAATTTCAGCAAAATCGTATTCAGAAAATTCAAAATTACTGTGCACGCTTCATTTTCGGCCTCCGTAAATACGACCATATATCAGCTAAAATAATTGAGTTGAAATGGCTCACTATGAAACAAAGAAGACGGGTGCACTTCTATTGCTTTGTCCATAAGATTACTGAAACCAAATACCCCGCAAATTTATATAACCGGCTAACCCATCGCAGCTCCCTCCATAATGCTCAAACTAGATCAAGACACTACATGCACATTCCCCGTCACAGCTCAGCATTCTTTCAAAAATCTTTCTCTTATCGTGCTCCAAAATGTTTTAATAGTGTCATAGTTAAGTTTGCAGACTTATCACAATCTAGTTTTAAGTATAAAATTAAAAATTATGTAAGAAACGAAGCAAACTTCTAAGTTTGCTAGAGGACTACCCTCATAAACAGCAGGTATAGGTATATAATTTTAATTCTTATAAATATTTTACATTAATTCTATATTGTACTCTCTAGTTATATCTAGTTATTTAGTATTTTATATACATAAGTACTTATTTTGCCCATACATATTAGGTTAAATGCCAGGAGTAGCTACTACAGCTAAATTTTCGCCTTCTCTGTATGTGTTTCTAATAAAGACGATTTATTATTATTATTATTATTATTATTATATTCTAGCTCTTGGACTACAATATATTTTTTAGCAAAATATCAAAGTCACTAATTTAAACATGAAAGTTAGAAATCTTAAAATAGCCTGGGAAATGGAAGTAAAATTGCGTGTCCCAGTTTTTTCTTGGACGCTACACAAATTGTATATTTTATCCTATAGTAATATTATAACAAAATTACCTATTCTATTCAACTTTGACCTCTTCGTTGCTGACACAATGTTACTCGATCTACATTTTCAGTTAATAAATTTCGTAGATTCGTGATATACCCTGAATTTCTGTCCTGAACCGATTTTCCAAGTCATCTAGGTTCTGAAGGGGTCTAGCATAAACCTTTGTTTAATTTAATCAAGCGGAGTTAAATCAGTGGACTTTGCCGGCTAACCAGTTGGTCCGTTTGTTCCAAGCCAATTCTCCGAATCTGCTGCTCAAATAGTTGGTTGCAATGCGTGAGTTATGTGCTGGGGCACTATCTTGTTGAAATATTATGTTGTCGTTTCCAGGGACATTATGTAAACTATGTTGCCCTATTTAAAGGCCCGTGGAAAAAAAATTGGACCAATATTATTTGTTCCCATAATACCCAACCACACATTGACACCAAAACGCTATTGAGAAGCACCATCACTTACCAGGTGCTAGTTTTCCTTTACACAGTATCGAGTGTTGTTTCGATTAAACATACCCAGATTATTAAATCTTGATTCGTCCGTAAATATTATTTTGTGGTGGAAAGTTGCATTATTATTAAGACTCGCCAAAAACCAATTACAATAATCTAATCTTCTTGGAAAGTCATTATCATAGAGATGGTGATGAACTTGGTGTTTAAATGATTTTAAACCATGTATCTCCAAAATTTGCCTTGAACTTTCTCGGTTTACAGCACACTCCACTTCTAATTCGCGAACTAAAGCGGTAAGGTCATATTCTACATAAGCCAAAACGGTTATTTCGCTTTCTTCACTTACCATAAAACGTTGGTTATTGTCATTATCGTGGATATTACCCTCATTTTTTAAGTGTTTTTCAAGCCAAGGAAAATAGCCCCTTGATGGAATCTCCCGATCGGAATACCGTTCGGCATATAATCTTGCAGCAAGCCTTGAATTTTTCTTACATTCGCCATAAATTAGGAGCATATCAATTTGATTTTCCCTCGTATAAACCATTATTATTGGATGCGTATAAATATAGCCAAAATACCGATAAACCAGATACCCCAATTTATTTCTACTTATTTAATTTGGTAACGTCAAAATTACTTTCATGTTTTGTTTCCATAGCCTGCTGAGAAACTAATTTCTTTGGTGAAATAAGATAGAATGCACGGTCACAGAATATCAACAGCACGGCTTTGTTTTAATGTTCCACTGAGACTAATTATTAGCTAAGATACCAAAATATTGATATGCATCAGGGTGTAAGAAAAATTAGTAACATAATAATAAAAAAGGGTTTTTTAGTACGGCAGATAATATAAAATAAAATATGTGCACCTAATGCATTCATTAAAAATTTTCTCTTAAAATTCTTTACACTATGATAAACCATTATACATTTTTAAATAACTAACTCACGGTAGTATTTCAAGGTATTTTGACATTTGGTACTTTTCATTAAAAATCATAGAGAAAAATGAGCCCGACTATGTCAAATAAAAATTAAAATTATCCTATGAGATTCTAAATACACATTTCACCTCAAATTTATTAAAAGTCGAAAGAAAATAACCTAATGTTACCATTTTAAAACGTCATAGGATAAAAACTTCTTTCACGAGGCAGAACACTCCGCCATTTTGAATTTGACGAAATCGTATCCTACGCCGCCATTTTAAAAACAAACGACAACTTCTGCTACGTCACTGAAAAGGGAATTTAGAGCTCTATTTGAAGATCTAAGAAAATATACAGGGTGTCATTTAAAATAAGCGACCTAGCGTCACTTCCGGTTTGACCAAAATATTTTTGATGGAAAATTGGAATCTCCCTAAACCATATTTACTGCTAAAATTTCAAATTCCTATATAGAACGACAATTAAGTGAGGTTCTGTCAAACGATTTCACTGTCACCCGGTAGAGGACATAAGTTAATAAGGCCTTTTATATAATCTGTCATTAAACATTTTGCTGAATATCGGTGTGCTTGAAAATCTCCTTATGGTCCCCTCAAATTCACCTTATCGCCTTATATTATATGCATGGGCGGCTTTAGTAATATGTATTTGATGGTTTCTCCCAACGACTTTATTCTAAATCTTTAAGATCATACCATGTGGCTTGAAACTTTCACTATTAGAAAAAGTCATACGGTCGTTATATAAACTGCTCATCAAGAAGATCTTGTCGTCGTTTTCTAGGCCTGTTTTTAACCTTTTGTAGTTTAAAGACGGTTTCTTTAAATTGAATTAATTTTTCATATTTTAAAAGATCGTTCCCTGTTTATACTGCTGCAGTTTTATCACCAGTTTTAATTTTAATTCACTCAATTTCAATCTAGGGCGATTGAGCTAGCATTCATTTTTCCGAATTTGTTATAAATTGGATAACGAAAAACTGAATTAAATTCATTCTCTTAAGCTGTCAACCAAGACAAATGATTCTGTAGTTAGGTCATCACCAATGTCAAACAGTTGTTTTACATGTGTATGAAGTTTCTCAATTTTTGTTCATCTTTCAAAGTCGGGTGTTAACAAATAACCTTATGTGTTATGTATTATGAATCCTCATAATAGTTATTTATGGCACAAGTGTGTTATGTTATTATTAAGTCATGCTCGGAAATGTATAGCCCTTGAGACCGTAAGTCGAGAGGGCTAATTCCCAAGTGACTTATATGACGAGAGCCATAATAGTATATTAAAACATAAGTTTCATAAGACAATTTTAGAGCACGCGTCTGTTGAATGAGACGACAATACTTTTTCTATTTGGGTAAATTTTAAGGAAATTAAAAAAAAAATGTAGTTAATAACTTCCAGTCAAAATTTTCATTTTTGTTGAGGTTGGCAACCTTATGTTACAGAAAAACACAATTGTGCACCCCAGCCGTCATTATTTGAAAAGTAATACATATTTTTAATAAATTGTCATTTTTTGCTGTATTGGGTCATTAAATATTATTTAATAATTTAGTAGTAAAAACGAATAAAAATGAGCCAAGACGGAAGACATACCCCACCAGTGCTACAAGAAATCGCGGAAAATAATTGCTATGGTGTGAGCAAAAAAGTGTAAAAATATTTCAGAAAATGTCTTGATAGCATTTTTTAACAAAAAAAGTAAAATTAAAAAAGGCTTCATCGATGTGGTCTCAATGTTAAGGAGATGTTTAAATATATATAGAAATATTGATATATCGAAATTAAAAAATTACAGGCATATTTAAAAGGACTTTCGGAGGGTTACACGCCAAAAAAATCGAAAATTTTAGAGACGGAGCAAATGAATCGCTTTATTGGACAAGCAGATGATAAAATATATCTAGCAATCAAAAAAAGTATTGCATTAAATAGTAGCATTATGTAGTTAACAAAATTGGAAAGATTCCTAAAATTTTTGCTTCCAAATAACTTTCTCAGCATTAGCAACAATATACGTTTATCTCAAACAAATATACAATAGGTATCGACAAAAAAAACTTACCCATAATAAATTAATATAAATTTTAGGTTATTCCTATAATGTGCTATAATGGTGCCTGCCGCAAAGAAGAAATTACAAATATGTCAGTAAATAATATTGAATTTAGAGACGATATAATCATTGTACATGTGACCAAAACTAAAAATTACATAACCAGGCAGATTATAATTACAAATAGTGACTGGGTACAAATGATAACACAGTATTTTAGTCTCAGACCAAATCACGTGACAACTCGCAGATTTTTCTTCACTTATAGAAATGGACACTGCATCAACATTCCTATTGGTCTTAACACAATTGGCAAAGTTCCTTGTGTTATTGCTTTTTACTTAAAATTACCAAATCCCAAGTTATTTACAGGTCATTGTTTTAGACGGTACTGTGTTACACACTTAGCAAATAGTGGGGGTAACTTAATCACTATTAAGAAGCATGGTGACTGGAAGTCTTCAGCAGTGGCCGAAGGTTGCATTGAAACTTCGATGAAAAGCAAGGTTGAAGTTGCAAATATTTTGTGCACACAATCTTCACACGGTGTATCTCCACCTTGCTTATCACGTACAGGTTGTCCAGTTTTCGTATGTTTTACGGGTTATCTGCGTTATTAGTAAAGATAGAAGGTTGCGGTTTTCGCGGCACTGTGTTATTTTTTTGGGAAACAAACGATGCCATCAACAGAATTTTCATAGCCCCGTTAGTTTTTTAGACACGGGGTAATTTTGAAAATTTTGCATTTTGGGGCACCCCCGTATCTCGGTTACGCTGCAACTTATCAAAAAGGTAAAAAATGAGCTTATTAGTTTTTTTCACGTAGAATCCACTGGCTTAGTCAGATTTTTTCTATGTTTAATTGTTTTCGAGAAAAAGAGCAAACTTGCATTTTTTAAATGGGACACCCTATATATTTTTAGCCATTATGATTCAGTTTATCGCAAGCTTTTCAAAAATGTATAATACTTTATAGCTGTTTTCAATGTGAAGCTCAAAATTTGCATTCTTCAACAAATTTAAATTTTTTTTAGTAGGCCATGACGGGTATTTAGGAAACAAAATATGACAGGCATGTTATCTGAAAAAATCTTTATTTGCTGTCAGAATAGGTTATCCATTTTCTGTTCTTTATTTCTATTCAGTTTCGATAAATAGCAGTTTTTTCTTAATTATGGCTGCACATGCAAAATTCGAGAGTTTGAGTACGATATGTTCGATATGTTCGTTTGTTATATTCAGTGTAACAAAAATTCGGATGAAGCATTAGAAGTTTATTTTAACAGGTATGGGCATCTTTTTATATTTTTCGTCATATTTTAAAATTTATAAAAACGTAATATTCGCAGATTCCCAGAAAGAAGCCGGATAAAAGAATATTTTTAAAAATAAAATCAAACTTAATTGAAGTCGGTTCATTTTCCAAACCCCGACCTAGTATTTACAATAATGAAAACCAGGACATTGATAAAGTAAACGTTTTGGCTTCAATTGAAACAAATCAAGGTAGTTCTTGTAGAACAGTGGAAGCTTCTGTCGGTGTTACAAAATCAAGGGTTCAAACTATTCTAAAAGAACACAAGTTTAAGCCATACAAATTTCATGTCGTACAAAACTTACATCTCGCTGACGCAGAGCGCCGCGTAGAGTTTTGTAATTGGTATTTACAAAATGTAAATAGAGAAAATCATTTTGAAACAACGATTATATGGTCTGATGAGAGTCATTTTACCAGTGCCGGTATATTTAATCGGCAAAATACTAGGTTTTGGTGCCAGGAAAATCAACATGTTAAATTTCCACGGGAACGGCAAGGCAGATTTGGGTTTAGCATTTCATGCTATATATTGGGAATAAAATTTTATATAATATATTTGAAGGCGGTCTTACTGCAAATAAATATTTAGAAATTTTGGAAAACATTGTGCCCGAAATAGAAGAGAATGTGCCCCTAGCTCATCTTAATAGCTTATATTTGCAACAGGACGGAGCTCCCGCTCACAATGCTCAAATTGTAAGAGCATATCTTAACAATAATTTTCCTGGCCGCAGGATTGGGATACATGGACCTGTAAGATGGCCACCCAGGTCACCCGATTTAACAGTTTTGGATTTTTTTGTGGGGCTACCTAAAAAATAAAATTTATACCGTCCAGTACCAAACGATGGCAGATTTAAGAGAAGCCACTGAAAGAGCCTTTAGGGAGTTAGAGGCACGGCCTTTTATTATTTTAAATGCACTGAGACGAATCAGAACAATGTGTGAAACATGTCTTAGGCATAATGGAGAACAGATTGAGCAATATTTATGAGACAGTTTCCTAAATCATCAAATAATTGTAGCTTTTAATTTTTGAACGTATAACACAACTGAGTTATTTGTTATTTATATTTATAAAAGTTATTGTTATGGTTATATATTTTTAAAATTAGTGTTTTATATTTGTGAGAAGCTTGTGACAATTGTTTAATCTTAAAATTTATACGGTGTGCTGTTTAAAAAAATGAAAATTTGTTGAAAAATGTAAATTTTGAGCTTCACATTGAAAACAGCTATAAAGTATTATATATTTTTAAATAGCTTGTGATAAACTTAATCATAGTGGCTAAAAATATATAGGGTGTCCCATTTGAAAAAATGCAAGTTTGCTCTTTTTCTCGAAAACAATTAAACATAGAAAAGATCTGACCAAGCCACTGGACTCTATATGAAAAAAAACTAATAAGTTCATTTTTTACCTTTTTGATAAGTTGCAGCGTAACCAGGATAATGTCCCAAAATGCAAAATTTTCAAAATCACCCCGTATCTAAAAAACTAATTGGGCTATGAAAATTCTGTTTGTGACATCGTTTTTTTTTCTCAATAAAGTAACACAGTGCCGCAACCTTCTATCTTTACTAATAACGCAGATAACCCGTAAAACATACGAAAACTGGACACCCTGTACATCCCAAAATACCACAGCTACAGCATATGTAGCGTCAAGTGGAACGACTAGATTAATTATAAATGAGCAAGGTCTCACACAAGATATTGTGTCTACCCAGAATATTCTAGGGATAACCATTAACGCCCCCGAACATTCAACAGGAACAGTAAATATTTACAATAATCACTCATCTCTTCCCAAGTCTGTTCCTTTAGAGAAATAAAATTGAGGAGAATACCGCAGTATTTATAATTGTAACTACATAAACTAAATAAGCAATATTTAACTTTTGTCTCACTGTTATTTTAATAGTCTAATATTATAGTGTTTTGTGCTTGAAATAAATAAATATACGTGAACCACAGTCGCATATTTTCTAGGTTATGTTGTTTGTGGATGTATGTAAAGCAGCATGAGCGTGATCCTAGTAAAATAACATTTCAATTGAAATACTTTATTTAATTTCTTGTAATTGAAATTTTTTATAAAATATGTCTCACTTCTAAAGATAGTTCCATCCATTGGTATAAAACAGATAATTTAAGTTCACCACTACCGAAATATTTCTTAAAACAAGAAGTAGGTGTGCCATGAAATTTCAAAACAGTCATGTTGTGTTGTTACCAACAGAAAGAAAATAAATAATGCGTGTTTAAAATGATTGCCTATGCAACCCAATAATTGAAACCCATAATGAAGACTTTATGATTCCCAAATAGAAAAATAATTTTATCCAACACTTGATAGATATTAATAAAAAATAGAAAATTATATTGTAAACTGATTGACATTTTTTTGAATGATAAATTTGACACGTAAAAGTAGGCTAGGGTGATTATTGTTGTTAAGGATATGATTAATAACAAAAATTTGTAGAGAGTAAATAAAATCAGTATTTATATATCTATTTTAAATTATGTAAGAAACTCCAGGCGAAATTCAAAAAGAAGCGATCCTGACGTGTTCATTTATTATTCCCCACAAGTCAAGAGATAGTAATGATTGGGTCTGAAAATAACTTACATCAAAATTGAAATCACTAATATGAATAAAGCTTCATAGGGAAATGATGACTGCTCGACTTCCCTTAATATTAATATTAATGTTAACATAGGAAATAAGTGTTGACTACTCAACTTCCCTTAATATAATACCTACACATGTTAAATCCTTATATTAAAGCTTTGTTACATTAATTTCCATTAGATTTATTTGTGTAATAAATGTAGAATGATTGCCGACATGAATGCAAATATTACCACAACTCACTAGTGAGTTATAAATATAACCCATTAGTGAGTTATAATTTTAGCCCACGTGTGTGTTATGGTTATAACCCACGTGTGAGTCATAAGCTACTTCATTAGTCTCAAATCGAAGTAAATCACATTATATGCAAGTGTTTGATAAATAACTTTATTTATTTTGGCCCTTTAACAGAAATATAATACTTGTGAGCTAAAATTATGATATGAACTAAAATTATGTTTTTGAATTGTGATAATCCCCTCGTAACGATAAAGTTTGGAAATTTTTTGATTAATGATGTTTTTGGCATAAGTCCAAGAATACAATATTTTCCCTCAATTTTAATAAAACTGCCTCGTCGGTTAATCCTCGAAAGGGGTGGGGATAATTAAGCTTATACAAAGTGTCCCAAACTATGATTTGAGTATACTAAAAATTAAATCTGAAAGACTTTTACGGAAGAACATTAATTATCTTATTATATATTATTTAGGTTAACTTTTTTTTATCTACAAGCGTGCGGTAACTACTTACCGCACTGATTTGAGTGCGCTAAGTATCACTGTACCGCACTAGTGCTGTAAGTAATTACATACTATAAAAACAAGTTTTTATATTATTGAAGTGTATTTTTTATTTTTAAAAGAAACTCTATTAAACATTATATGTATAACAAATACTTACATATTTAAATTTCTAAACTAATCCAAACTTATAAATTAAGAAATATTAATATTAATTGTAGAATTTGTAACATTTTTAAAGGATATCGATGAAGGAAGTATTTTACTATCCGATGAGACACAAGAATTGAAATTTACAGATTTACTAAAACATGAGGTTCTCTCTGCATATTCTTCTACACCATTTATTTGCTTTGCAATTTCTATTTTATTTTGCACCAAATTTTCAATATAGCCCTCCGCAACACTGGAGAACTTCCATCCACCATGTCTTTTTAAACTCATGATATTCCCGCCAGCATCTGCTAATAATGTAGCTGACGTCCTTCGACAACAATGTCTCGTATATTCTTTCGTATTTCAGAAATATTAATATATAAAAGGTTATGTTTTTAAGACATTTGAAATATATCAGAAATATTTCTGAAACGAAGTAGGCTGTGTGGGCACTAAAAAATGCCAGATGTAAAAAGCAAGTATCTAATTCCGTGGCAACTAGATTTATTGCAAAATTGTATTCTTCAACAATTAGATTAGAATATCACTAAAATATCTCAAGTAATTTCGAAAATACTAATTGAATTCCATTTTTTTCCTAAAACTTTAACATATGACTTTAAATCGCTGTAGTTTGGTAACGGAACATTTTTGGATCACAGTTTATAAATCAAACTATCAGTAATTTTTTATGTAGATTCACATCCTTAAATATTCGCAGTTCATTAAGAAACGTCCCGTATATCTTTAACAACCTCTCATAAAACTTTCTTTATGAAACAACAAGTTACGAAAATATGTTTGTGCAAAGATCAAATATCCAAAATGTCTAAAAAATAAAAAAATGTTTCAAACCCACGATGAATATCAAAGAGTGTTTTTCTAATTTTAAGGACTCGAACTTCTCAACCTACCAAAGGATGTGGGCTTTTATGGAATCCCAACGACCTTCCGTGTTTACTTCAAGCAATCAAGAAGGCGTCGAACAGGTTGTTAAGGGAAAAGGCAGCTACGCATTCTTGATGGAATCGACTACAATAGAATACATAATCGAACGGAACTGCGAACTGACACAGGTTGGCGGACTACTCGACTCAAAAGGATACGGAATTGCCATGCCACCAAGTAAGAATTTTAAATATACCCTTTTTTAAGAAGCTAGAGAGCCAATTTATACAGGGCGTTTTAAGATAACATTGGTCAAATTTTAGTACAACATTTCTAAGACAAAATTAAGCTGAAACCTTTATATACAGGGTGGTAAGTATTTAATTGTCCACTATTGGTATCATGGAAACGGTAACTTCTACGAAGTTAATTAAATTAAAGGAAATATGCCATTTTTAAAGCTTTTTCAAGATTAACTAACTGCGTTGCCTAATTGTTTTCAATTTAAGAGATATAGGGCGCTTTGTTAAAAATATCTAAAATTAATTCTTTTAATAACTCAAAAAGTTTCAAATTTAGGAAAACGATCTTGAAATAAAAACTTTGTAGATTTTCTGCTCTACAAAATAGCCTAATCACTTTTTTTATGTCACTTGGTATGACTGAGTTATCATGTCCCACTTTATTTGTTGAAATACGAACCTGGATTTTTTAATTTTATTCTTCAAACACACTTTACCTCCAATACAACCGTGTATCGCTCAACCCTATTTACTTATTGTAAATAAAACAATGCAGTCTTCCTCCACAGTTTAATGATTGACATAAATTCTAACGGTGGTACCTGGTTGTATGTCTTGGTTGTCACTTTTCCCTTATATACACTATAACAAATTAATTTTAATTTCTTAATTTTTCAATCCTTTAAAAATTAAGCTTTAACAGCTAAACGTAAAATAAAAAAGAAAACTTTTCTCCTCCAGTTTGTTCTCTTATCCAAAAATGTTTTTTCAATAATCCAAATTTCACAATTTAACCAAAACTTTATTCATACCTAAATTTCAATACAATTAACCATACACCAAGTCTTCAACCTTGACATGTATTTTCCTATAAGTTCTACTTATTAATTTGAGACAACTTACATTTATGTTAAACTCGATGTTAGGTAAGTCCTTCTTAATTTTTGATTTATATTCATTGTTCGTTCACAACTTTGTGCTGTCCTTTTAGTATGCCTTGAAGAGAAGTGCTTAAGCACTTGAAACATGTCGGGAACTTAGAATCTATGTCATTCATTAAACTGTGGAGGAAGACTGCATTGTTTTATTTACATTACATTGACTCCACTGAAAGTATGAACTATTTTTCAACTTCCTATTTACTTTAAGTTTCGGCACACATTATACATTATCAGAAAATTTTTGAGAATATTCTCAGTACCTACCTACGCCTATGGTTTTTTCAAATATTATTTTCATTTAATTTAAATAAACTTGAATCAAGCTAGAAACAAATAAAAATATGTTATTTTATTTAAAATGCTGTTTACCAAACTTTACTTAAGTACAACTGAATTAGAATTAGGCGCTCAAATAAGAAACCCAATCGCGAATAAAAAAATAGATACATATTTTACTTAGAAATATCCAAGGCTTTCCTGGATGTGTTTAAAGTGAAAAAGACAGTAAATTTCTCTAACTATCCCAATATGGAAGACTTGGTAATATCATTTTATTAAATACTCGAAATGGCCTCTTTGAGTTTATGGATACTCAGCAGAATTAACGTTGCCTTATTTTTTAAATCAAGTTGCCACGAGTTATAAAACAGCATCGAATGTGTCAAACTCCGAGCTCAGCTTTCAACTAAACATTATTATTAATTTATTTTTAATGGGGTCATTTAGCATCGTTTTTTATTACACTTTCTGAAAGATTTTGCAATTTTTGTGTGAACTGCAAAATTTTTTAAATTTTTTGACGCCTCTAAAGCCTATAAGAAGTGCGAATATCAGATGGACAATACCCAGTTTGGATTCCGAAACGGACTCGGAACGCGTGAAGCGCTCTTCTCCCTGAATGTAATGACACAAAGGTGCAGAGACATGAATGTGAATGTATTCGCATGTTTCATAGACTATCGAAAGGCGTTTGACTGTGTTAATCATCAGAAGATGATCGAAATCCTGCGAACAACCGGGGTTGACGAACAGGACCTGCGTTTCATATCAGAACTTTACTGGCATCAAACGGTGGTAGTAAAGATGGAACAATCAGCATCGGAGGATATGCAGATCAGACGGGGTGTCCGACAGGGTTGCGTCTTGTCTCCACTCCTCTTTAATCTGTATTCAGAGACTATATTTAGAGAAGCACTGGATGGGGTCCAGGGCGGAATCAAGATCAATGGAACCCCAATAAATAATATCAGGTACGCCGATGATACGGTTATATTGGCCAACGATATGCAGGAACTACAAAGCATCATGGATTCCGTAGTTCACTATAGTGAGATGTTTGGATTGCATCTCAATGTCTCCAAGACCAAACTATTGATCTTTTCTAAAACTCCAATAAATGCACACCTGCGGATCAAAGGACAAACAATCGAACAAGTGACCTCAATAAAATATTTGGGAGCTAACATCAATAGTCAGTGCGACCCGAAAAGGGAAATACTTTCAAGGATTGAACAAGCGAGAAAAATCTTCGTGAGTATGAAATCATTTTTTGCAAGATTGGACCTCAGCTTGGGACTCAGAATTCGGATGATCAGATGCTACGTGTTCTCTGTCCTACTCTACGGATGTGAAAGCTGGACACTAAATTCACAGACGGAAAAGAAAATAGAAGCCTTCGAAATGTATGTGTATAGACGGATGCTGCGAATTTCATGGGTACAAAGGATCACCAACGATGAGGTACTCCAGCGCATGCACAAACAAAAGGAACTATTGAACACCATCAAGGAAAGAAAAATGCAATACCTAGGTCATGTGATGAGAGGTGATAAATACGAAATACTACGCCTCATAATAGAGGGCAAAGTGCACGGGAAAAGATCAGTAGGAAGACGCCAGAACTCATGGCTAAAGGACTTAAGGAGATGGTTCGATCGCTCGTCTGCAGAAATCTTTCGTGCTGCAGTTTCCAGAGCTACAATTGCCATTTGGATCGCCAACCTTCGGCAGGAGAGGGCGTGATAAGAAGAAGAAAGCCTTTAATAGATATTTATGTTATAAGGATCATAATAACGATCATTATGGTACTAGCCGTGAGTATTATTGGACGAGGCGTCAACAATGATTGTTTATGATCCGAATTTCATACAATATTTTATATTACAACGATTTTTGTGTTTTTTTTTTATGAATTTTAAGTTTTCGTCAGTAAACTAATAGCTTGATTTTAATAAAACCAGGTAACTATAGAAATATTTGTTTGTATTATCATTGTCAGAATTGAATTTTTAATTTTAACGTTTATATAATATAATATGGATAATTTGCCATCAGAAATCGAAGAATTGGCCAATAAAGCAGTTGTTGGTTTGTTGCCCGAAAAGTCTGAAGGCATATACGAAAAAACTTATGCCAAGTACAAAACTTGGTGTTCCCAGAGAAAGGTTGTCAATATCGTACACGAAAAGGTACTTTTGGCATATTTCAAGGAAGAATCAATGAAGAAAAAGTCTTCGAGTTTATGGAGTTATTACTCTATGTTAAGGAGTACAATATTACATAAGAAAAACGTCAACATAAGTAAGTTCAATCAATTGATAGCTTTTTAAAACGAAAATCTGATTCTTACACACCCAAAAAATCCAGGATTTTGACTAAAGGAAATATTGCAAAGTTTTTACAAGAGGCAGACAACGAAACATACTTGCTATGATAATAGGTATAAGTGGAGCATGTCGAAGAGTTGAGTTAAAAAACTTAAGGATAGAAGATGTACACGTTGTTTTTCGAATTTTCATACCTAGTACAAAAACCAACGTTCCCCGAGAATTTTACGTAACGCCTGGCGATGTCGAAGGAATAAATATGGTGCAGCTTGTTCGGACCTATGTAGCAATGAGACCCCCCGATGCCGAAGTTTCTCGTTTTTTTCTATCATTTAGAAACAACAAATGTACAAAGCAACCAGTGGGTATCCATACTTTCGGAAATATGTGCAAAACGATCGCTGCTTTTTTAAAGTTACTCTATTCCGCCGAATACACAGGTCACTGTTTCCGGAGGTCTTCAGCTTCACTGCTGGCAGATTCAGGAGTCGATCTTCACACTATTAAACGCCATGGTGGCTGGAAAAGTGACACAGTTGCTGAAGGATATATAGAGAACTCCTGCGAAAACAAGAAAAGAATTTTAGCATCCATTCTCGGGAAGAAATCATCATCGAGTGTTTCATCGACTGTCGTTCCCTCAGAAGAAACAGAAACCATAGAAATTAAAAATCACAACAATGCAATAATTTCAACTCCTATGTCCAACATCAATTTAACGAATTGTAATAATGTTACTTTTAATTTTAATCATTAAATTTTGTTCCATTTTGTTTCAAATAATTTTTTTCATTTTTGCGTCTACATATTTTTCATTATAGTACTCAGTCCTATAATAAAATCATTATAGTACTCAGCCCTATAAAGTATGTCATTTTGACACTGAAAATGAAATCCATAATAATGTCATTATGACACGTCGGAATATAAAATAATTTACGAACATCGACTAGCAGAAACCGCTGTGTGACGTCACTATCTCCTACAGCAAGTCGGATCGCGCTCACTACCGTAGTTACTTGTTGTTTACGACTAAGAAGGCTGGTGGCCATTTACATCGCACTTTCTCTGTTGCTGGGTAACGGAGTTCAGATCGACAGGAGAGAAAGTATAGTTTAAAACTCGTATGGAATGTCATCTCCTACTTGTTAGAGAATATAGTATTAAAAGTAGTAATAATAAGCTTCTTCGTTAATCAACATATAGAAACAGTAAGCGCATGCCCTTTGTATATGTACAGCACAAGTTTAATGCGGACGAATTATGGGAGGTAATGACGTCATCGCCTGGCGAGCATTTTATTTGATTTTTATCTCGTATATTTCGAAAACTACTTAGCGGATTGACTTGAAATTTTCAGGGCTGACCATACATTAAAAATGCTTCATAAAAGTTGGCTAAAGAGTGTTATTTGAGGCTTGACGAAATGACCTCATGAACCAATGGTTCAATTTTTTTAGCGAAGAGAAGCTATGCTAATTTATATCCCGAGAGAATTCAAACTTTAAGAATTATATATTTTTTATTCACCATTGAGTGTCTCAATTGTGCTCCTAATTTTAATTCAGTTTATATTTAGGTAAAGTTTGGTAAACAGCACATTTTGAATAAAATAAGATATTTGAAGGGTGTTAGGTGAAAACAGGAAATATCCCTGCGACAAATGTTTGAGTAAATTCAATTTTAAAGTTTAGAACATCACAGATCATTTTTGTCTTAAAGTAACAAGATCATGTTTTTTGAAGAACAACTCATGTTTATTAAACAATCACAATACATCCCATCTCGAACATAAAAGAAGAAAATCTGTCAAAAATGGCAGTAACATCGAGGTAACGTCTGCCTATTTTAGTTGAAAACAGGGACTGTGCCTCTCTTTACTGAGCACAATATTCTCACTCTACCATCGCTATTCATTTTGGAGACATCTTGCTTAATACACAAAAACAAACATCATCTCCCCACCCATCAGCAGGCCTATGCCACACGACAGGTTAACAGCATTCCCTTGCCTATTCCACATTCTACCCTCGTTAAGAACTCATTCATTTACAACGGCGTCAAGATCTATAACCACGTGGCTCTACGCATCAGAAATATGCGGGACTTGGGGTCTTTTCGTAGAAATTTAAAGGAAACTCTTATAAAAAAGGCCTTCTACTCTATTGACGAATTCTTTGAATGATACTAAATCTCGCGTTGACTGACTGATTTTATAATTTTATAATCTTGCAGTTTGCATTGCTTTTTATATTTTTTATATTTTTGATGTATGTTTTTGTATGGAATTAAATGTTATTGAGAAAGAAAAGCAACCTCATTCTGTAATAATGACTTTGCACTTTTCTATACAAATTTTAATATTTACTTCTGTTTGTTTTGTTTGTATGTTGCCTATTGGTATATTTTAAAATTTTTATTTTTGTTTTCTGTTGTTATTTATTATAGTTCTAACTTGACGTCAGCTGTTCTAGGCTGTTAGTTTTAAGATTTTATAGATCGTGTGTTTGTATAAAAAACTATATAGCTTTGTCAATAAGAAATTATTACTATGTAATATTTTTTGGGCAATAAAGTACTTTTCATCATCATGTACCTGTAACAAGGAAAAAATCTTAGAAAACCTATTTTTAAATTAAAGTTAAAAAAATAGTTCATGCTTAAAGTGGAGTGGCAAGTTAAATGGAAATGAATGTTTTCGGATGTATAGTCATCCCTCATCAGGAGAAATAAAGTCATGTTGGGAAAAATCGTAGAAGGAAAGTTTTTCTTTATTGTTTTGTTCTTACCTAAGTATTCAGAGTTTTCCGATTAAATGATTTCTTGATGGTGACAGTCTTCTTAGATATAACTTTACAACATTTTGAGTTTCTGCTTTTCTTTCTACAACCAACTTCTTTCCGTTCGTTAGAGGGACCTGGACGATTGACATTTATCCTTGTACGTTTCTAACTTAAATTTTCAGTATGTGGATGATTGCCATAAAGTTTTTTTTTTTTTTATTTACTATTTTTTACGGTCGTCGGCGTATCAGAGGCCATCTTGAACCGGTCATCGACCGTACGGTTTTTAATCGTGCGGTCTACCGACTGGGGAGTGTGAAACGGCACCTTCATCCTACGAGATATCCGATCTTATCCGGCCTGTCCGGCGTGAATAGGATGGTTTTGATGTCGATTCATTTTACAGTCTTCCCTAAGACAAGAGCACGCGGTGTTTCCCAAGCGGTCACCCATCTAAGTACTAACCGCGCTCGACACTGCTTAACTTCGGTGATCTGACGGGAACCGGTGCTTCAAGTGTCGCTAGGCCCTTGCCTCGCCATAAAGTTGTTTAACTTCATTACACTCGCAAAATTTGAATAAAGACATGAAATCTTTGTATTTCTTTGAAACTATAGGAACTAGTTCAGAATAGAATTAAGAAGGCAACTCAAACTCCAGAATTCTGCTGCTTGGCCTGATTTCACTCGGTATAATTCTCTTACACTGCTCTGTCAAAAGGAGGGGGGACTCCAGGAGCGGCCAATTGTATAAATCACGATGTAATATAATTCGTAGGTACATGCCCATTGATTTTTTTAATCGACAATGGACACTTCTTTGCATATTTTGCGCAGAAAAACTTGGTCCACTTCTTAACATAACTTTGATCCACTGAAATTACAGTAAATGGCATCGGTTTCACCTTAGACGTTAAAGTATTTTGTTTCCAATTTCTGAGAGATTCCATTCTTAATTTTGTAATAATTAGTCCCATGGTCTTATCGCATTCTAAATACGAGTGCCAGCGAACCGGATATGTCACCTGAATATAGTCTAAATGTCTTATAACGTTTACCATGTTGTGAGTAAAACGCACAAAACTGTAATTCTTATTTTGTACCCCTGCAGAATCGCAAAAAATATGATAGTAGAGGAAAACGGACAGTTCTGGCTCAGGTGGTGCTGGTGGTGCTGGTGGTGCAACTAACCCGGACGGTTCGGTGGTGCGTTTTATAACCTAACCCGGGTGGTTCGGTGGTGCTGTTTACAAAATAACCCGAAATTAAACCCGACTTTTTACGACCTAACCCGGATGCTTTCATGAGGCGGCTTCTTATCTAACCCTAATTTGAACCTGAATATTTATGAACTGACCCGAGATAAAACCCGACTTTTTATGATTTAACCTTAGTGAAACGCCGCTGCTAAAGCGGGATAATTAAATCCCAATTTTTATAAGCCATCCTTAAACCCAACTTTTTACGATGCGACCTAAGCCATCCTTAAACCAGACTTTTTATGATTTAACCTTAGTGAAACGCCGCTGCTAAAGCGGGATAATTAAATCCCAATTTTTATAAGCCATCCTTAAACCCAACTTTTTACGATCCGACCTGAGACATCCTTAAACCAGACTTTTTATTATTTTCCCTTAGTTGAAACGCCGCTGTTAAAGTGGTATAGTAAAAAACATTATTTATATTTTCTAAATTAGTGAAACGCCGCTGGCGGGTAGTAAAGTGAAATAAATCCCTAATTTATATGGTCTAACAAGATAAGTATAATAAAGCGGTACATTTGTCACCCCACAATAATTATTTATACCTAAATAACCCTCTCAAACCCTCTGCCGACTGGATTTAAAAGAAAGGGACATAAACCTTTATTTATTATTCCGAAGGACCCTCATTAAAATTCAGTAGCATATCTAATAATTGATTCCAATTTTTGCACCACTTATATAAAATACAATAAAATAATTACCATCTAGAACCATTAACTAGCGATTTCTTTGTACTTGAAGTGGATAAATTATAGGACTATCTTGTAATGAGAACAGAGTAATAAAAAGTAAATAAAACTTAAATACGTATAAAATACCAAGCAGGTATAGGTAGTATACAACTTGTGTTCGCCATCAGGTAGAACCCCCAATAAAATTATGAATATCAGGCGTAGGCAACAATAAGCAAATCACGTTGGTTTTTTAATTTATTATTAATCTGGCTAACTTAAGAAACTCACAATATAACGACCATCCAAAAAAAATCATAATACATTACTGGGTGTGAAAGCAATTGCGCTGCAAAATATAGTGTATACCGACTCTGAGGTAGTTAATTAAAATCCCAATTAGCGCTAAAAAAAAATCAATTAGATATTTACTTTAGATATTTTAATAAAAAAATTCAATATTATTAGCGTCACCTACGCATAGGGTTAAAAAGTATGAGAAACTTTGTGAATATCATTTCCCGTGATTCTCTCGACCACCACATTTCAATATTCTCACCAACATTTAACTTTTGAAATTAGCATAACAAATCCTTTACAATGAATTAAACAAACACAAACATAATTTTAAAATCACATAATAAGAATATAAGCTAAAATCTAACAAGTTCAGACTAGTCAAATGACGTCAGTTTACATCTGTAGAGAATACACAACCCTCGAATCATAAAAAAATGGTCAAACTTTGTCGGCAAATACCCTTCTATAATGCAGGGGAAGGACAGGTAACTCGAGATGTTTATAAAGAACATTATTTGCTTATTTCTAGACTCTTAAAAATTAGATGCAATCGAACAATAAATGTTTTCATCATGTATATTTATCAGTAGAACATTACCTTCGACATACGTAAATTCAAATTGATAATTACTTGTCTTAGTGCTTTTTTAGAAGCTTGAATCATTGCATATAACCGTCTGAGGATACCCAAACTTCCCCTAACATATTTCTCCGTGACCGGGGAAAAAGAGGTATAAAAGCGGCTTTGGTCGCATAGAGATTTCAGTTCCAAGTTAAACTTGATACCGAAGCAACTTGTTAAAACTAAACTAACCTTACAAGATTAATAATTTCAAAGTAAATTTTGTCAACTTTTATTTTATTTCATTTACATTAAAATGGAATGTATTACATGTCATAAAAGTTATTCAACGCTGTCAGCTTTAAAAAGACATCAAAAACAGCAGCATTCAAGTAGTCAGAAACAATTTAGTTGTCATTTATGTCCGCTAACTAGCAATAGAAAGGATACTTTTAAAAAACATCTTAAAACCCATGAAAAAAGCGATGCAAAAAAAGCCGAAAAAGCTGCCACTTTAGCTAATAATGTAAATAGAAAACAGATTAATCAGACAAATGAAAAACAAGCTAAAATAAATGATGGAGCCTCGACATCATCATCTACTGTTAGATGTCAGGAATGCCAGATAGATGTCAATAGAAAAAATATGAGCGCCCACTTAAAAACATTATACCACAAAAAACATTGCAGTGTTAGCATTGGAACAAATGTGCAATTAATTAATTCAGCTTTTAAAAAAAATATTTGTAGCTATAGAATAAACAACGAGGGTGAAACACTACAAAATGTAAACGAGTTTATGACAGTAATTAAAGCAGATGCCCTAAATTTAATAAAAAAAGAGCTTACCGAGCAAGAAAATGGCCTTAAAGTTAATTTTGAGCTTTTTGCCTCATATATGCTATCGACGAAACAAAATGAAGATGGGAATGATGTGCAAAATGAAACAAAATCATTTAATAGCAAATATCGTATTGCAACAGTATCGTCGGATTTGGAAGACATGTATTCTGAATTTACAGAAATATTAAAAGTGAAAAGCGAAGAGTTCCAGGTAAGTTGTACAAATATTATTATTCGATTTCTTATATCTAAAAAAAAAATTTATTTTATTTTAGCAAAAAGATTCCGGATGGTCAATGCTCGCAATTTTATATTTAGAAGTAAATATGCTCAGATTTGAACCATTTCGAGGATCATCTTATATACCACTCCCTAAAGATATAGAAGATAAAAAAGCTGTTATTAATATAAAAAATAGCGATAATAAATGCTTCGCCTATAGTATTCTCTGCCATCTATATCCTGCTGCCGACAATGCCGAAAGAGTTAGCAACTATGAAAAACATTTGGATAAACTAAATTTTAATAATTTATCATTTCCCATGGAATTAAATAATGTTCAAAAATTTGAAAAACAAAACATGGATATAAGCGTCAACGTTTTTGGGCTTAGTAAGAAAAAAGATAAACATATCGTTGTAGGGCCATTATATCATACTAAGCAACGAAAAATTAATCATGTGAATCTCCTATACATTGAAGATCCCGCAACGGGGGCATCACATTTTTGTTACATAAAAAATTTAAGCAGACTAATTTCACAACAAAGAACTAATCATGACGGAAGAGTTTATGTATGCGATGGCTGTTTAGTTACATTTTTAACAGAAGATAAATTAAAAATGCATTTAGATCTAAATGACTGCCTAAAAGTTAGAACAGAGCTTCCAAATGCATTTAATAATATTCTCGAATTTAAGGATCATCATAAGGCATTTCCTATGCCGTTCTGCATATACGCAGATTTTGAAACTTTACTCGAGCCTATCCATATAGCAAATCCAGACCCATCCAAGAAATATACAGTGGATACGCATGTACACAAACCATTCAGTTTTGCCTATTTTGTGAAATGCGAACATGATAATTCACAATCATTTCTGAAACAATATAGAGGCTTGGATTGCGCCGAAGTTTTTGCAGAGTGGCTTATCCAAGATGTCAGAGAAATACATGAAACATATTATGCAAAGCCGAAGCCAATGACAAAACTAACAGCTCGAGAACAAGAAAACTTTTCAAATGCAAAAAACTGCTTTTTATGCCAAGACATATTCCAACCTAATACTGAAGACGTCTCACTAAAAAAAGTGAGAGACCACTGTCATTTTTCAGGTTAGTAGATACTATTAATTTAAATAATTTTAAATTATGACAAACTATTTTAGTTATAAAATTTAATAATACATAGATGCTAATGAAATATTGTTGTTTTAGGTTTGTACAGAGGTGCAGCACATAGCAAGTGCAATTTAAAATATAGAACGCCACAGTTTATACCTATATTTTTCCATAACGGCTCACATTACGACTTTCACATATGTATCGAAGAACTATTAAAAAAATCCGAGTCCATAGAAGTCATCCCACAAAATAAAGAACTTTATATCGCATTTACAGCGAAAATTGCGCTAAGTCCGAGTGATGGCAAAAATTTGAATGCTGAAAGCGAGAAGAAAAGGTATTTTTACTTACGCTTCTTGGATTCGTTCCGCTTTATGCCTTCCAGCTTAGATAGCCTAGCGAAAACTTTAAATGAAAACCAACTAATTGAAACCAGAAGACTATTTACAGATGATGAGCAGTTTAATTTAATGCGACGAAAAGGAGTTTTCCCCTACGAGTTTGTGGATTCATATGATAAACTAGAATCTACACAAGAATTACCAGCAATGGCAGATTTTTACAGCACGTTATGTGAAGAAGCCATTAGCTTGGAAGACTACATGCACGCAGAAAAAGTTTGGCAACTATTTAATTGCGAGAACTTAGGCCAATATTCAGATTTATATTTAAAAACAGACGTGCTTTTATTGGCGGACATATTTGAATCATTCAGAAAGCTATTTCGATCTCTATACAATCTAGAAGCCTGCTTCTATTTCACCCTACCAGCGTTGGCATGGTCATGTATGCTGTCTTATACAAAGGTATGATGATTAACTTTCCATTTTTTCATCACAAGGTTTAATGCTTTATTTTTTTTTTTAATTGCAGGTAAAACTAGAACTTCTTACCGATCCAGGTATGTTACACCTAATTAGAAAGGGGATCCGAGGTGGCGTCGTACAATGTGCGCACCGTCATGCGGTAGCAAATAACCGTTACCTACCACATAACTTAGACGATGATTTCAATTATATAAAATATGATGCTTCTAAACCTACCTCATACATCACGTATCTGGATGCCAACAACTTATATGGACAAGCCCTTTCTCAGTACTTGCCTTTTGGAGGCTTCAGATGGCTCAAAGATGAAGAAGTTCAAAATTTTAATGTATTAACACAATGTTCAAACGAAAAAAGCGCAATAGGATTTATTTTAGAAGTAGATTTAATTTATCCGGAAGAACTTCACGACTTACACAATGAGCTTCCTTTCTGTCCTGAAAATATAGTTGCGCCTAATGGTAAAAGTCGTTTAGCTAAGCTAATACCTAATTTAAATGATAAAAAACGTTATGTAATTCATTATAGAAATTTATATCAGGCTCTACAACATGGATTAAAATTGGAAAAAATCCATAGAATTGTTGAATTCAGGCAGTCAGATTGGCTAAAAACATATGTTGATAAAAATACGGCGATGAGGCAAGCGGCTACAAATGATTTCGCTAAAGATATGTATAAATTAGCTAATAACGCAGTTTTTGGTAAATGTATGGAAGCTGTCGAAAACCGAAAAAGCGTCAAGTTGCTAAAACAATGGGAAAATATTCGTGAAAAAAAGGGTGCTCAAACTTTTATTTCACAATCTAAAATAGATAGCGTTAAAGTTTTTAATGAAAATTTTGTTGCCATTCAACTTAAAAAAGATAAAGTTCTTTTCAATAAACCTATATATGTAGGTTTTAGCGTTCTCGATATTTCCAAAACTGTGATGTTTGATTTTCACTATGATTTTGTGAAAGAAAAATATAAAGATAATGCAAAACTCTTATATACTGATACTGACTCATTAATATATAAAATTGATACTAAAGATTTTTATTCAGACATAAAAGAAAATCTCAATAAATTTGATACTTCCAATTATGACTTAAACAATCCGTATTCAATACCATTAGTAAATAAAGCAGTGTTGGGAGTATTTAAAGACGAAGCGAAAGGTCTACCAATTCTTGAATTTGTCGGCCTTAGACCCAAATTATATGATTATGTTGTAGCCAAGCCTAAAAAAAGTAGTGGATACTATGGTGAAGTAATTAAAAAAGGAAAAGGAGTTAAAAAATCTATTATTAAAAGACTTAAGCATAGTGCTTATAAAAATTGCCTCTTTAGCAAGAATATTGTCTTAGCTAGACAAAATGTATTTCGATCAATAAAACATATCATACATACAGAAACGGTTAATAAAATAGCTTTGTCTGCAAACGATGATAAGAGATACATTTTGCCTGATGGAATAAGTACTCTTGCGTGGGGTCATTATAAAATCGACTTTTTAAATGCTATACATGAAGGTTTTTAATATTTTTTTATTAATTATACTATATTTTCAAAAATATTAACCATATGCTATTTTTCAAGTTGGGTATAATGCTAAAACCTGTCTAAACAAGAATAAACATGTTTCAACAAGTCTAAACCTATTTCAACTCGCCTAAAGCTGAAAGCTGTTTCGATAAGTCGAGGACTGTTTCAACTCATCTAAAGCTGATTCATATTGCTGAAGGCTATTTCCATCGGTTGATATTTGTTTCGACTTGTCGAAACTTATTTGTAAACGAGGGTGGGATGGGTAGGGGGACTGTAACTATAAAAGAACTTAAAGCAGATGGTTTAAGCTATAGTAAGCCAGATGAGCATGTCACCGCATCTTCAAAGAGAAATAAATAATTTTTCTAAAAAAATCAGAAAACTGAAAAAAGATATTAAACAATACGAACAAAAGAAGCAGGTTATATATCTATTAAAGAAACTAAGATTATAACATGGCTAGTCAATCTTCTATGACTTCATCAGATTTCTGCTATCCTGAATATATGAATATGTTGCTACCAAATTATAGCGAAAAAATAGAGGAAGAAAAATATTTGATTAACGAGAGCATTATACATCTCCTCACAGTTCCCATGCAAATTTCTACAGGCTTAAGTACTATGCAGGGCTTTCTACCGACAGTCAAGCTAACATATGTTGCTCCCTGCTCTAAGGATAGCATTTCTATATCATTCATGGATATAGATTGGCATGAACTATTTGAACATATGCTGAATATGTCTCCATTAGTTAATGTTGACGGAACACTGACTGAGAATGTAATGATTTTTCAGCAGTTTAAACTTACAAGTATACCATGTGAAGGGCAAACATTATTAAAATTGGAAAAATATAATAATATTTTATATTTTTGTAAAGAATGGCTTCAGGAAATTAAATTATATTCTCATGTTATTGACTATAAACTAAAAATTTTAAAAGAAATTGATTTCTCAAGTCATTATACTAGTATTTTATTATATGTAACCGATTATGATAGTGATGTAACATATTCCGAAAAAATTAAAAATGTATGTAGTTTACAGTTATCTGTTCAGAATTATTGCATGTTAGAATATTTAGCTTTTAATTATCATAATATATTATGTGATATTACGAAAATTTTGTATATGAAATGAATAACCTAAAAATAAAAAACAAAGTATTTATTAAAAAGTTGTTTTATTTACCTCAAAGCTATTACAATAAAAATAATAGGTTAGGCTAGGGAATAATACTATTATAAAACAATAGACTAATTACAATTTAAAAAAATACTACAATAAGTTAGGTTAAGAAATAAAAATACTATAATATAACATCAGTTTCATTAACCCACGTAGGTTTGGGAAATCCTAGCCAGCGAACTAAAACTTGCTTAACGCCATTTTTTGTTCGTTTTCTTATAATTTTCTCCACCAAGTATATATCAGGAAGTTTGGTTTTTTGTAGTTCTTGTTGATAAAAACAACCCTTTATCGGCTGACCATTCATATCTTCTAAAAGAAACGTTGGTGGATTGTTAATATTCACTTTAACTATTTTGAATAACTCTGGAGACCAGTTAATTTCAAATCCTTTACTGAATGCACCTTTATATTTGCTTATCCTGACAATATCGTCTATTTTTAGTATCTTTCTTCTAACAACTATTTTTGGAACATTATATACGTTTAGCCGTGTATTAGGTTTTACATCGCAAGGCTTCATTCCTGTGGTGCGATGCTTGCTATTATTATAATCGTTTGTAATTTCTTGTAAGATATCGAACCAAATGTGAGTTCCACGTAAAGAGAAATATTTGTATATTCGGTTTTTTAATGTGCGTATAACACGCTCGACAATTGCCGCTTTTTTATTACTATAGATAAAAAAATTATTTATTTTATATTTTTTCATTAAAGAATTAAAGTGTGAATTTTTAAATTCTGAGCCCATATCAGAACCTATATTTTTAGGTGAATATCCTGCCGATTCAAGTATATCTTTCATACTTTTAGTAACTTCGCTTCCAGTTTTTGATTTAAGCGGTCTAGTCCAAACAAATTTAGAAAAACAATTTATAACCACTAATACGTAACGAAAACCTCTATTAAGAAGCGAATATGGTTGAAACTCCATTAGGTCAATTTGAAAATAGTCATAATAATCTCGTATTACAGTTTTACGCCTAGAAAAATTTCGACGTGTGGGTTTATGGAGTTCTTCAACGACTTGTCTTTTTTCTTTAGAGATCATCTTGTAAATTGTTGACGTGACTAGAGTAGCTTGATAACTAGAAAGGTTTCCAATATACAGCGCGTTAAATTCATTTTTTATTTCAACATTATTTTTTAATCACCACTTTTGAATGTTTAGTATCTTTTATTTTTTCATTTATGATTCGCTCCATCTCTTTTGGGATATTACTTTTATCTAATAAATTGTTTATATGTTTATCTATGTATTCTGTAAGTAGTTTCTCCAGAGTCTCATTTTGCTCTTCAATCACCGTTTTATGAACATATGGTATAACATCATTGTTTATTATATTTGCAAGTTGTTTTCTAATCTCCTTTAGCGTTTTAGCTAAATCTTCTTCCATTTTTAAGCCAATATATGTACTTAGATTTTTGTTTATTCGTTCAGTGGTTTCAGATAGTTTATTTCCCATTTTTTCTTCCAATACTTTCATTTTTTCAGTCAAATAATTCATTGTCACAGCATCATTTAAGTCTGTAGGTGGCGAAACATTGGTTAGCCGTATTCCTTGTAAATCATAATTTCCGTCAGAAGTTAGTTTGTAGGCGCTTATAGGGGTTTCTCTAAGTTTAAACTGGAATGAGTCTTTCCATTTACGTTTACGACCAAATTTATCTATTGTGTTAACACTCATCATTTTATGTATAAACTGAGATGAAAATTGGAATGTTACGTATTATAAGGCGTTTAATATATTATATTAGCTTCTCGTAGTTCTTCTAAAATGGATATAATTTCATTATCATGTGCCGTGCTTCCAGCTAATTTAGACGCCCAAAGGAGGCGGAGACGTTCGATCAATTCCTGGGGAGTATTCCAGTAAACAAATTCTTTATTTTTAAAGTTTAGTTGTTTGGTATTTAGCGGTAATCTTGCTATTGATTTTCCTTCTTTAAAAATAAGAGGTCTTATTAAGTATAAATATTTTTTTGATTTACTGCGGTTAAGTCCTTGAGTTGGATTATATTGATTAAAAATTACATTTGTTTTATGTAGAATTTCTTGATATATACCCTTTGTTTGCTCGCTTATAGCATCAGGATTTTCTAACGCTTTTGGATGTTTCAAAAAAAGTATATCCAAAAGTTCTGCAGATGCTGGATATGTTCCAATATTTGTACTACCGCGCCAAAAGGAAATCTCACTAGGAGGAAATCTAACCTCAGTGTTCCCCATGTGAAGTTTATTTTTTGAATCTACGCGAATTCCATATCTTACATCAAACCTGGATATATTACGTTTTATTTTTTCCACATAACTCATTGAAATTGAATGTGGACTAGCATGCGAGGAAAAGTCTATCTTTCTTGTTTTTAGCTGTTTATCATGTTTGATAATAGGAGGTGTATCACTTAAATCCGGTGTTGAGAAAATATCTTCTGCAGGTATTGTACTGATATGCGGTGAAACAGCGTCAGATGTCTCATCAAAGCTGGCATCATGAACATCGACATCATCAGACGAATAAGGCTGGCTAGTTGTTTTTACAATAGTGGTTTGGCTTTTGTTAGCTGAGGGAGGCTGCATATTAGATTTTTTTGATGCAACTTGAACAGCATCAGAAATAGATTTTAAACGAGTTGTAACAGGCTGATAAAATTCTTCAAGTCCACTCTTGTTTTCAAATTGCTTATTTTTAATGCTATAATATTTTTTACGCACAGCATCAGTTGCTTCAATCAGTTTGCGTTTAAGCTCAATTTCTGAAGTATCGTTCATTTTTTTTTTTTTTACTCCTCTCCCTTTACTGCCTCAATGTTAAATGATATAAAATTTTAAAAATAAATGTATTTATCAAATCCTATTCGATATCTGCCTCTCTTTAAATCGCTATCTTTATCAATAACTAGGAAACCATATTTTTCTTTCCAACACTCTGCACACATTTCTAGAAATTCAGAAAATGATATATCTGGAGAAACATGATCTAAATAAATGTGTTTAAGGTTTGTTTGATCTTGATTAAACAGAATAAGAAAATTTGCATTATCACGAATTAATTGTTTTGGTACTTTAGAATATGTCTGAGCTAAGTAGAAACAGTCAATGTTTTTATGTCTCCCCATACTAAAATATAAACGAATAGTATCTTGTCTTTCACAAATTACATCGTCAAATATAAAAACAGAATTAGGTTTAGCATCCGCGGGATTAACTATTGTCTCATTGGAAGCATAAGTATAGAAAGCAATTTCCTTAATCGGCTTGAGTACTTTGTGAATATAATCGTATTTTGCTTGATATAAGGACTTTGAATAAATATATATATTTTCAAAACAAAGTCCTTTAGGATGTGTTAGAAGGGTTATCATAGCATTTGTTTTCCCACAATTTGAAGGACCTATTAAAAGCGCTCTTATTGAATTTGGTAATAAAGGTCCATTCCTTTTAGTAGTCGGCAACCCTGCTCCAACGGCCTGATCCAGATTGTCAACTTCCAATTCATAACCTGATTTTTCAATAAACATATTGCTGTAAATATACGTTACTTGCACACTATATTTTATTTTAATGTCAGCCGCCAAACGATTAGGACGTATATCCTCTCGCTCCAGCAGCACCAAGGCGAGTGGTAAAGGCTTAGTTGATACTGTAATAAATAAGCTGCCAATTGAATTACATTTACCTGGATATCAGTATTGTGGACCTGGAACAAAGTTAGAGAAAAGACTCACCCGCGGTGATCCTGGAATAAATTCATTAGATATTGCATGTAAAAAGCATGATATAGCCTATGCAAGACATAAAAAGTTAAGTGAACGACATAAAGCAGATTACGAACTTGAACAAAGTGCTTGGAAACGTGTAAAGTCGGCAAACTCTAGTTTTGGCGAAAAAACTGCAGCTTGGCTAGTAACGACTGGAATGAAAATAAAAAGAAAGCTTGGCATGGGATGTAAAAAAGCATTACCTAAACGTAAAAAGAGTATTAAAATAAATAAAAAACAGAAAAAAATAGTTTTTGGTAGCGGGATTATAAATAAAATTCGTAAAAATTTAAAGAAACGTTTAAATTTAGACCCGAAAAATTCGGATATACAAAAAATGGTAAAAATGGGAATAATAGTGGCGCAAAAAACATTAAAAGTTCACGGAGGTAAAAGAAAAATACAAACTCCGCGCATCATACCATTACCAAAGCAGGGAGGAATTTTACCTCTGATTCCTATATTTGCAGGACTTTCTGCCTTGGGTTCGTTAGCTGGCGGGGCCGCTGGAATTATAAGAGCGATAAAAACAGCTAAAGATGTTTCATCGGGAAAGCGTTATGATAAAAATATAGATGAAGGAAAAAAGGGTAATGGATTATATCTTAAGCCATATCGCAGTGGTTTGGGGCTATATCTAAAACCATATAAAAGTTCAAAAAACTAATAAAATCCCTACCTCCAAAAGCGCTTACAAATTTCGACTTGTCTAAGTATGCATTACAGCTAAATATTCCATATTTTAGAGGTGTATATATGAGAGATGCTATGCCAAAAACAGGTCCTAACAAGTTTGAAAGTGGAATTGTTAATTTGGATGATGCCGAGGGGGTAGGGACGCATTGGGTTGCATATAAGAAGAAAAATGATAAAACATATTATTACGATAGCTTCGGAGATTTACCTCCACCAAGTGAGTTAGTTAGTTATTTGTATACTGGGCGATATAAAACAGAAAATATCTTCTATAACTACATTCGCGAGCAAGATTTTGATACAGTCTGGTGTGGACATTTATGCTTAAAGTTTCTTGCTAAAAAAAGTTAAGAAATGGAGAATGATGCTATAAAAAAGATCTCTCAATCTATGCAAGTGTTTTTCAAATCGAGAAGCTTATTAAATATGACAAAGGAGGAGTTAGTTTATATGCCCAAAGAAGTTATTATAAATTGTGCATTTCGAGAAATCCCGTTTATTTGGTCTAAGCTTCCTAAACACTTACAGGAAGATCCAGATTTAAAAAACTATTTATTTTGTACTGAGCATGAGCAGGATGATAGTGAGGAAGGAGATGTAAATGATGGTCCTCCGAAGCGAAAATTATTCTGTTGTTATTGTAAAATGAAGGATATAAATATAGCAACAGAAAATAAAATCGAGGTTTTACCATCGGATAAACGTTGTATATTACAATAAATATTGAAATACATCTAAATTTTTTGTAGTCATGTCGTACACGTTTACCTTATCAGATCATAGCAGCGTGTTGAGTGCTAATTTTTTTCCCTCGCTTGAGCTTGAGAAGAATTCAATATATGGTTTAGGATTGTTGGGATTTTACACTTATAATTCAATTTTTAACATAGATGAAAATAATAATTTACTTGGATTTGGCGAGCCTGATCAGAAAAAGTTTACTTACTTTAGAATTAAACCAGGTGCATATGAAATTGATGAAATCCATAAAGAAATTCAGAAAGAAATCAAGAAAAAGAAATATTTAGAAAATAATAATGAAATTGATGATATGAATAGAATATTTAGTTTGGAGGCTAATAACAACACTTTAAAGTGTCAGCTTAAATCTACATTGGATTTAGATTTTTCAATAAAATCCTCTTTAGGAAGAACGCTTGGATTTGCAGAGAAAGTGTTTAAAGCCAATAAGCTTCATGAATCCACTCTACCAGTGGATATAATGAAAGTTCGAATGATACGAGTTGACTGTAATATTATTTCTGGAGCATATCTGAATTCAACAAAATCTCATACTTTATTCGAATTTGATATTGACGTTGAACCTGGTTATAAACTTTCTAAGGAGCCCCATAATATAATATATATGCCCATACAACCTTTGGGTCGTCAGTTTATAGATAACATTACGTTGAGAATCTTGGACGATCAAGGAGACTTGGTTAATTTCCAAGGAGAGAAAATTATAATTAAATTAGAATTAAAGAAAATTACATAATGGGATTTCAATATAATTCTCAGATTTATAAATATCAAAAATCGTCTAAGATAATAAAAGATAATAAAAGCAGTAAACCTAAAACTATAGCACGCATTCTAAAAAGAAACGTTGATCTGAAAGGAAGTGATATAAGCATCGAAGATCGCGAATTTTTGAAATCCTTGGGTTTACAACTAAAAATTTAAGAAAATATGGCCACCATTTCAACAAGTGAAAAATTGGAGGTTTTCGATGATCCTGTATTTGATTATTCACTTGTCAGTTTAAATGAGCATACATATAAACCTTATGGGTCACCAACATATAGCAATTCTGATGAAATCCGTATACCAATTCATTTTCAAGATCTAATACTCAATATTGCAGATAGTTACATATATATTGAGGGCACATTTAATTCAAGTGATGCTACAAAAAAATGCTATTTGTCAAATAATTGTTTGGCATTTTTATTTGATGAAATTAGATATGAAATGGGTGGTGAACAAGTATCTATAGTCAGAAAACCTGGAATCACCACAGCGTTAAAGACATTGGTATCATTTAATCCACTGCATAGTAAAAACTTACTTACCACAGGATGGGGTTTAAATGAGGGATGTCAAGTTATTTTGGACAAAACAAGCCATATATTTAGCGGAAAGCTACCCTTAAAATATCTATTGGGTTTTGCAGAAGACTATTTGAAAGGAGTCCTTAATGTAAAGCAGGAATTAATAATGGTTTTATCTAGATCATATGTTAACTGCTACGTCGGCGAAGTAGAAGCAACTATTAATGTAAGCAAAATTGAATGGAAAGTTCGTCATATTGTCCCCGAAGATCGAGAAAAGCTTAAACTGCTTTCTCGTATAAATAAAGGTGGCAATAATGCTCAAGTAAATATAGCTTATAGAATGTGGGATCTATATGAGCTTCCAACACTACGAGAAACGACTTCAGATATATGGGCTTTAAAAACGAGTACCAATCTTGAAAAACCAAGATATCTTATTCTCAGCTTTATAAGCGCCGATAGTTTGGATAACTACAAAAAGAATGCGATAGATTTTATAAACGCGGGTATTCGAGATATTCGCGTGTATTTAAATAGCAACGTATTTCCTTATGAAAGATGGAACTTGGATTTTAGCAAAAAGCTTTGTGGCCCTGCATACTACGCATACGAAAATTTCCAGCGTAGTTACTATAATCGACAAGATTGTAGCCCCCTACTTGATTTAGATGAATTTTTCGCAAACCCGGTCTTTGTCATTGATTCCAGTCAGCAAGCGGATAATAACATAAAAAATTCGACAGTAGACATAAAAATTGAATTTGAAACGCGTAACAAATTTGCAAAAAACATTAAAGTTTTTGCATTGGTGTTACACGATGCATTTTTAAGCTATAATGCTTTAGATGGTTCTGTTCGAACCGGGTGTAATTTTTTGGGTAGATAAATTTATACTAAGTAATTAGTTTAGATTAATAATATAATTAAGAATTATAGTAGTATAGAACATAACATATTATGTAGTTTGTATAATCCTGAATTTTGAATAAATTATGATTAAATTATATTATGGATTTTATTTTACCTTAACTAATCGAATTTTAAATTAAGGTTTGAGCATACCATAAAAGGAAGGGTCATTTAGGTATAAATAATTATTGTGGGGTGACAAATGTACCGCTTTATTATACTTATCTTGTTAGACCATATAAATTAGGGATTTATTTCACTTTACTACCCGCCAGCGGCGTTTCACTAATTTAGAAAATATAAATAATGTTTTTTACTATACCACTTTAACAGCGGCGTTTCAACTAAGGGAAAATAATAAAAAGTCTGGTTTAAGGATGGCTTAGGTCGCATCGTAAAAAGTTGGGTTTAAGGATGGCTTATAAAAATTGGGATTTAATTATCCCGCTTTAGCAGCGGCGTTTCACTAAGGTTAAATCATAAAAAGTCGGGTTTTATCTCGGGTCAGTTCATAAATATTCAGGTTCAAATTAGGGTTAGATAAGAAGCCGCCTCATGAAAGCATCCGGGTTAGGTCGTAAAAAGTCGGGTTTTATCTCGGGTCAGTTCATAAATATTAAGGTTCAAATTAGGGTTAGATAAGAAGCCGCCTCGCGAAAGCATCCGGGTTAGGTCGTAAAAAAGTCGGGGTTTTATCTCGGGTCAGTTCATAAATATTAAGGTTCAAATTAGGGTTAGATAAGAAGCCGCCTCATGAAAGCATCCGGGTTAGGTCGTAAAAAGTCGGGTTTAATTTCGGGTTATTTTGTAAACAGCACCACCGAACCACCCGGGTTAGGTTATAAAACGCACCACCGAACCGTCCGGGTTAGGTTATAAAACGCACCACCGAACCACCCGGGTTAGATCGTAAAACGCACCACCGCACCACTTGGGTTAGATCGTAAAACGCACCACCGAACCACCTGGGTTAGTTGCACCACCAGCACCACCAGCACCACCTGAGCCAGAACTGTCCGTTTTCCTCTACTTATGATAGTATTTTGCTTCCCTGGACAACTGATTTATACAAAAATCGAATAGAAAATAACACACTTCATCAGCTTCTTCATTTGTTATATATTCAGGATAAGTATAAAAATATGATTGAGCATTGGAAATAACGTGAATATTAAAGGAGATCATGGAGAGTTGTCGCTTGTAATAAACATCATTCGTAGATATGTTCGGAAGAGAAATATTTTTTTGATAGTCCATTGCTATAGCTTCAAACTTTTTTTCTTTGGTTGGAAGGTACCTATGTTTTTGTTTTATAGTAATTTCATGCCATTTTCTAACTTTTATGTATTTTGTAGTTCTGATGATGATTTAAATGTGAAATAAACCGAAACGTCAACTTAAACTAAACTTTTATTTATGCACAGTATGTCCGGCGATGTAGTAGACAAGAGGGCAATCGGTCCAAAAATTTAATTTTTCGAAGAAAAGTCATTTTTTATAAAAGTTTTTGATTGCTAAAAAATTAGCAGTGGCGGCTCGTGGGTTGCCAGCCAGGGTTGGCAGTTCGGTACAAGCGTGGATCCAGGAAAAAAAGTTAGAGAGTGTTAATGAGCGCCGAAGGTATGAAAAAATGTAAATAAAACATTCTTTTTTCATAATAATATTATGTGCTATCATATTTTTTTGGGGGGGAAGTAATGACCCCATAACCCCCCTGGATCCGCGCCAGGGTCGGTATGTTATTTTTATTTCCTTACATAACATAACTACTGATAAAATAAATATAGAGTTATGTGTTATTTTAATGAGCTTTAGATTCTAAAGCGCGTTAAAACTTTAAACACGAAAATCCTCGCTTATTTGACACAGATTGTGGGTGAACATGACAATAATTTATAAGTTTTCGGAACGGTGTTTTGCAATGAATAATTGTTATACGTTATACCTAAATAAAATAATACATTTTTCCAATTTACAAATGTGACCGGCTCAGCTTTGAAATTCGAACTGGTTTTCTTTGTTAAAAAAAGTAGTCCTCGGACACGACCATTATTGTTTTTTTATTTTACCTTGCTCATCAAATGAAAGAGAAGAGAAAAATACAATGAATATGATTATTAGGATCCCTTTTTATCTCAGTCTCAACTTGGGTTCTCATGTCAATGCGTGATGCGTGCGTCCAAACAAGATATTTATATTATGTATTTAATAACAACAACTAACTAACTAACTTTACTTTCTTAAGAGGTTTGTTCCAGGTTCCAGCCCGTTATTATATGCCCGAACGATTATCTCCAGCCGGCCAATTAAACTTTGAACTTAGCAATCGGCTGTTGCAGTCGCAAATTAGTTGTGCCACCGTGTGGAGGACAGTATTGTTACGGTTTTTGGTCGGCTTGAACAAACCTTTAATTGACCGGCAAATCTATTTTTGTCGTTTCTGACGGTGTGCGAAGTTTGCAACACGGTTTGCAAATATTATATTACTATATAATATATAAGTATGATTGGTTGCCTGGAATTTTGAAGTTCTTTCTTATGGTAAGGTCGGCTTGCCGGTCCTAGTTACAATGGCAACTTGAAAAGTAATACAATTAATTTGATGGTGGCGTGTTTACGAATAACCCACTATTACGTCCTGGGTTACAAGTTATAAGGGCGATTTAAAAAGTATAACGGTTATTCACTGGTAGCTTGCGAGTCATTAAAAATACAAATTGATGTAGATAAATAACAGACTCTGTTTGTTGTCTGTTTGACACTGAAAATACGATTGTCGATGAAAAAAGAAATATGTTTACAAGAGTAAAGTACCCTTATTCTAAAGTTTTTTGCAAATTTAAAAGAATTGTTTCAAATCATCACATCTTATAAGATATTGGTTTCCATTAAGTTTTGATAACAATAATATTTGCATTTCACTGAAAAGTTTGGTAGGTGTACCTTTATATCGTATACCTTTAAGTATCACGTTTAATTAGGTCGCGCCGTGAAATTAATCTATCACTTTGCCGCGTTTCCTTGGTAATTTCGCTCTGACCCTCGAGAAGAAGATGGCTTGCGTTTTATGTTTATTAATAATTTAGGTCTCTAGGTGTCCAGCCACACTTCTTGGAGAATAACAGTATGGCGTTATAGACGATAGATTACAATACATGGTGACTCTGAGGTGGCAGTGATCGCAGTGTCATCAGCAAATAAGTATAGTTCTGCTTGTGTATGGCGCGATATGTCAGCCCTATAAATACTGCAAAACATTGATGAGATAGGTGATGCTTGCTGAACCACCGCTCTAACTATTCTTGTCGTTGATACTGCGTTTTCTGGCCACACCGCGAACGTTCTGTCCTCAAGGAATGATACCAAAGTTTCAACTAGCCAATTTAGCATACCTAATATTTCTAATTCTAGCGTGAGACCATTATGCCAGACCTTGTCGAACGATTTCGATACATCAGAAAAGAGTGCTCCCGTTGCTATGCGGCAGTTAAAACCTCTTAGTGTGTTGGTGGCTCATCTTCTTGTCTGGCGCGCTGTGCAATGAGCAGGTCGAAAACCAAACTGCTCTGGTGGTAAAATATCGTTGTCCAATGCAAAATCGGTTACCTGATTTAGTAGTCTTTACCAGTCTTTCGTATCAACGCAATTTTTGCCTTTTTTCAGTCTTCGAGATAGTAGCCTGTTTCAAGTATAGCTTGGGCTATATTTTTTACTACGTCCATTGTTTTGTTCGGCAGATTCTTGAAGCTTTTTTGACCAAAATATTGAACACTCTGTGCTACTTATGCCAATTCAAATAACAGCTTGCAATTTTGTAAAGCTACTAAATACCCAACGATTCTTATGTTTTTCGCCAAAAATCATATCAACAATGTCACATTTGCCTCTAAAAAAATTGAACCGGAATAGATATCGTACACCGGTATACTAAACACACACCCAGCATATTTCAAGAAATTTCAGTTTTCGTTATCTCTCAGGAAAAATCCCTATTAAATATTCTCCTTGTTCTCATATTTACCAAGGAAGACGTTGTTTCGACACATTTAAGAACTTTGTCCTACTTTAAAAGTATAAAACTTCATTTTCATAGCGTTATCTTATGAATGCGGCATTATTTTAGATGGCTTTTAACAAACTTTTTCGTCAATAATTTCTGTAAAACTTTTAACGCACTTGCATGCTGGCGCAAGATGAAAATTTAAGGGAGTTATCTTGTGCCAAACATATTTTTAAAAGTTTCCTTAGGGATGTCGAAAGCAATTCGTCTTAATATCTTGTTTTTCAATATTTTCTCATATTTTATTTTTTAAATACAGTATATAAGTGTGATTATACCGGGTATTTCATATGAAAGATCATAGGGTAAAACACCCAGTCGATGGCACCTACCCAGTTATTGGCACTATTACTTCTTAATGCTGCGTTTTTTAAAAAAACAGTAAAATATTGCATAATTTTAATATAAAAAACGCAACATTTTTATTTCAACGAATCATTTTTGCTATAATTATACAAGCGTTACTTGTATAAAGAATGTGGTTTGAAAACAGTTTTAGTTCAGTTTACGTCGATTTTAAGCAAATTGCGTAAGGGTGGTGCGTTTACTTAGACCCTTTTCTTTGGGATCTTTTGTTTTTCTGCAGACATATCTATAACATTTTCCCCCAATAAATTAATATTTCTAAAGCATTTCTAAGCGGATTCATAATCTGAAAATATTCAATTTGTTTAATTTATAGGGATGCCAATAGCTAGCTAAAGAAATAGTCTTTAATCCAGTTATTGGCACCACTTAATTTATTTAGACTAATTCCAAGATACCCTCTTGATGAAAGTAAATTAAAGTTTTGAAAATCAATGTGTTGAGGTTTCTATCATTTTTAAATGTCGTACGTAGTATCTGCAAGTTTAAAAAAAAAATTGAGAGTTTTGAGTCTCGGGAAGCACTTGACTGAAACACTAATTATTTTTAAATACTGGAATCACCGAAAATGAAAATCTTCGATTGAAAACAAAATAAGTGAAACTTGTACCAACCAATTGAACATAGATATAAAGTCACTTATCAGTAAAGGGCGGAATATATGCAAAGTGCATATACAGTGTCACCATTAAAGTCCGCACCATATGGAACTTTTTTTTATTAATGAGGTTAGTTCTAATTAAATTTCGGCAATCGTTTTTGCTTCAAATTAGCCTAAAAATTATATAATCAAATGTCACCATCTGTCATTCGGTATCTGTCAAAAATTACATTTTAATCAAAAAATGCTGAAAAGTGGCATTGTTTTACCGAATTTACCAAAAAATTTTATTAGAAAAAGTTGTTTCTAGTACAATTCTTGGCCTAAATACAAAGTTTCAGTTTTCTAGCTCAAAGTTGATTTTTTTGCCATTTTTTCTAATTAACTTTTTTTTTATTTAATGTAAGTTCGCTTAATGGATATTAAACTATTTGCTTATACCATACTCAATATTTTAGTTAGTTTGTATGAGCTTTTTTTTACTAGAATGCCATTTTTTTTCGAAATTTAAAATTAGAGGCAACAGGTGGTGCAAAGTTATCCTAATTTAAAAATTTTAACAGATAGACGTTAGATATTCCATTTTTTTCATAGTACATACACCTAAGAAGTTTAAAAAACTTATAATAAAATTCCCAGATATCAGATTAGTTCAAAATTTAGACACATTTTCTTTTTATCCACAATAAAATATCAAGGCAATTTTTAATTTTATAAGTAGGCTATGGAAAAAAAAACGAATTAGAGTGCCGAATAAATAAAAGAAATGTCATAAATTTGAATATTTTCGCAAGTTATAGTTTTCAGTGTTATCACCAATGTTGTCCATTCAAGAAAAAATAGAAATTGTCTTAATTTGTGGAGAGAATATGCCTCACCGGCAAGTATCTGCCATTTTTAATGAGAGGCATCCAGAAAAAAATTTGCAACATAGCACTGTTTCAAGAATAATGTCAAAATTTAGAGAAACTGGATCTGTTCAAAATAATTTTAAGAAACCTCACGCGGCAAGTAAATACGATGAAGCAGCACAACTTGATGTTTGTTTAACTGTTATTGACCACGGTCAAACTAGTGTAACCAAGATAAGTGATTCAACAGGGTGCAAGAGGGAAAGCGTTAGAAAAATTCTTCAGAAAAATCGATTTCGGGCATATAAACCCAAGTTTATAAACACATTAAAAGAACGCGATTTTGATATCCGACTTGATTTTTCGTTTTGGTATCAGGGACAATATGAGGAGAATATTCTTTTTCCATACAAGATATTATGGACAGATGAAGCCACTTTCTCTTCGAATGGTACCGTGAGCTCACAAAATTGCCGATGGTGGTCCCAAGAAAATCCTAACTTCACAATTGAATGTCGCGACCAGTATCATTTTAAAACCAATGTTTGGTGTGGAATTTTGAAAGATGAGCTTATTGGACCATACTTCTTTAGAGTAAACTTAACTGGTGAAAGGTACCTGAATTTTCTTGATAACGAGATTACCGAAGTTTTGGATAACATGCCCTTACACCATAGACATAACTTATGGTATCAGCTTGATGGTGCACCCATACAACAAACTGTAGCAGTGAAAGAACGCATAAACCAATTATTTCAAAACAGAGTTATAGGGCGTGATAGAGAATGTCACTGGCCACCCAGGTCGCCTGACATAACCCCAATAGACTTTTTTCTGTGGGGTTATCTTAAGCAGAAAGTTTATAAGAATCGACCGTTTAGAAATATCGAGCATTTGGACCAAACGATAAGACAGTGTTGTGCCGATATGAGACCAAGTTTTTTACAAAATGCTGTCAAAGACGTTTATAGACGGACGAGTGTTTGTATAGAGCGAGAAGGGCGTCACACTGAAATGTGAAATTTATATTGCTTTTGTGTTACCTATTTAAAATGATTAAAGTTCCTTTTTGTTCCTTTTAATAATAATGATAGTTTTAAGTATAAAATAAAATTTTTATCAACTATTTAGATGTATTTGTCATTTGAAAAACGAAACATCTGACGTATATCTGTTAAAATTTTTAAATTAGGATAACTTTGCACCACCTGTGTCAAATTTTTTTGCCTCTAATTTTAAATTTCGAAAAAAAATGGCATTCTAGTAAAAAAAAGCTCATACAAACTAAATAAAATATTGAGTATGGTATAAGCAAATAGTTTAATATCCATTAAGCGAACTTACATTAAATAAAAAAAAAGTTAATTAGAAAAAATGGCAAAAAAAATCAACTTTGAGCTAGAAAACTGAAACTTTGTATTTAGGCCAAGAATTGTATTCGGTAAAACAATGCCATTTTTCAGCATTTTTTGATTAAAATGTAATTTTTGACAGACACCGAATGACAGATGGTGACATTTGATTATATAATTTTTAGTCTAATTTGAAGCAAAAACGATTGCCCAAATTTAATTTTAACTAACCTGATTAATAAAAAAAAGTTCCATATGGTGCGGACTTTAATGGTGACACTGATGTATATGCATTTTTTGCATATTTTGTCAATTTTATAATAAAATGAATATTTTTCCAAATTATTATTTTGTGAGCATATTTTTATGTTTTCGGCGTTTTCAAAAAATTAAAAACGCCAGGTCATGAAAACTCGTAGACACATAGGTTTAATGTCCAGTTCGGCACTTGTTTCAAGGATTTTCCAATCTGAAGATAATTATTATTACTTACTTATTATTACCTGCTAAACAATCTGTATTTATATCGGGTTGTAGTTCGTACTTCTGTTTTAGTTTGTCGAAAGATTTCAGTGTTTTCAGTATGAAACTAGTGATTTCAAATTTGAGTTCAAAATGTCTAAAGTGGCGAAAACATCTTCGTGGATTAAAAATTTCCCAGAGTTAGAGTTTAGTGGAGAAAAAGTCTTCTGTAAAGCTTGTGCAAAAATTATTGTTTGTGAAAAGAAGTTCCAAATCGATCAACATTTTAAGACACCGCTGCATAAATCAAAGTTGCAAAAAATGAAATCTGAGCCAGTTCAGCTGAGTATAAAAACGCATTCCAAAATGTTGAAGAAAAATTGAAATCTGAAAAGGAAACTTTTCAAGAACATTTATGCAAGGCTTTGGTCGCAGCAAAGATAGCCTTTAAAAAATTGCAAAATTCGCAATTTACAGGATTTTTGCAAAAATATTGTCAATAAACCATTTCTGACGAATCCACGCTTAGAAAGAAGAAGGTCCATTCAGTATACGAAACCGTATTAGAAGAAATTAGAGCTTCACTGGGTAATAAAACTTTTTACATTATTGTTGATGAAAGCACATCTTATGATTGGAGCACTTTAAGAAGATAAAGCAACAAACCTATATTTAATAACTTCTAAGCAGCTACACAAAAACTAATAAACTAACCCGATTTATTCAGTAGTCCCTATCGAGCTTTTTCTTACCAAATCCATTCCCAGATGGCAAGATTTTAGTCCTTTTGTCTGATGCAGCACCGTATATGGTAAAAGTAGGCCAAAACTTAAGAACCTTTTATCCCAATAGGGTACATGTGACCTGTCTTTTACATGGAAAAAGCCGAGTCACAGAAACCATCAGAACTGAATATCCTTTAGTAAATAAATTTATTTCAAATGTAAATAACGTGTTTTCAAAAGCACCTCTAAGAATGCAGATATATATATATAAGGAAATATTACTATGAGTTAGTTTACCTCCAGAACCTATAATTGCCAGGTTGGGAACATGGATTAAGGCCGCAATGTTCTATGCAAAACATTTCGAAGGCATTAAAGAACTAATTTTGGATTTAGATGACGATTCGCCGTGTGTTCTGCAAAATTAAGAGTTGTTAAAAAGTGCAAGTGTAGTTTTTATTACGGTTAATTGCAGTTTTATACCGGACATAAAATCCTCGTTAGAGAGTAGAAATTTCAGTTTAAGGGACTCAATAAGTATTGTTAAAACTTTTTTCGCTAAATGTAACAACATTCCCGGTAAAGTAGGAGGTAAATTAAGGAACAAATTGAATGTCACTGTAAAAAAGAAAGAAGGATTTAAAAACTGAAAAGCTTTTATGAAGGTAAACCATCCAACGAAGTTGTATCTTGGCCTTATTTATACTTTACTACCTAAGTTGCAGTATTGTCCGATTACATCAGTAGATGTTGAAAGAAGCTTCTATTTTTATACACATATTTTTACTGATAGGAGACAATCATTTTTAGTAGAAAATTTTTAAAAATATTTAGTAATAAATGCCTTTTATACAATTTCAGGTTAAAAAATTGTTTACTTTAATTTTTGTTTTCCTTTTGCATCTTTTTTCGAATGAACATCTTTTTAATAACCCAGTGTGTTTTTTTTACCCTATTCTACTATAATAAATTAAGAAATATTGCATACCAGTATGCATATTTGGTTAAAAAGAATGCATTTAACTGCATATTTTTAAGGCAAGCAATGCATATATATGCGCATATTTTGGATGAATGTGCATATATTCCGCGCTTTACTTATCAGCAATAATTGGTTTCGCAAAATGATAAACAGGAGAATATGTTAAATAAGGTAACCTTAGAAGAAAATGACAATAAAAACACATCAGTTAAAGAAATAGATTGTATTGATTTCAACAATGTAAATTACCCAAAAAACTCACTTATGAAACTCACTTATGGCCCACACAGCACAATCCTGTTTCAGAAATATTTCATATTAGTTTCTCCGAAAGATTTTAAATATACCATAAATATTCCAAAACATTTTTTCCGTTTTAGAAACCCAAAAATGTCCAATAAAAGTAATATTTCATGTTATGCTTCTGAAGCATTTCAAAATTGCATTTGTAAGATATTTCAAATTACAGGCACATACTTTCCAGAAAATTTTCAAAAATATGGCTTGTAATATTTCTGAAATTATATAAAATGGAATAATACGTCATTCAATATCAAGAACATATTTTTTATTAAAAAAACATATAAACCGTTATTAGTAAATATGAATATCAAATAAAACACAGGTGGTCTACCTCCACAATATACCTGGTGACAATGAAATCGTTTGACAGAACCTCACTTAATTATCGTTCAATATAGGAATTCGAAATTTTAGCAGTTAATATGGTTTAGGGAGATACAAATTTTCCATTGAAAATATTTTGAATATCACTTCCGGTTTGACCGGAAGTGAGGTTAGCTCGCTTATTTTAAATGACACCCTGTATATTTTTTTACATCGTTGAATAGAGCTCTTAATTCCCTTTTCAATGACATATCACAAGTTGTCATTTGTTTTTAAAATGGCGGCGTAGATTTCCTCAAATTCAAAATGGCGGAGTATTAGCCGCGTGACATAAGCTTTTTTTATCCTATGACGTTTTTAAAAGGTAACATTAGGTTATTTTCTTTCAACTTTTAGTAAAATTGAGGTGAAATGTGTATTTAGAACTCATAGGATAGTTTTAATCTTTATTTGACATTAGCAATAGTCGGGCTCATTTTTCTCCATGATTTTTAATGGAAAGTACCAAATGTCAAAATACCTTGAAATTTGTAATTTTGACATTACCAAAGTGAATAAGTAGAAATAAATTGGCGTACCTAGTTTATCGGTATTTTGGCTAGATTTATACGAATCCAATAATAATGGTTTATATGAGGGAAAATCAAATTGATATGCTCCTAATTTATGGCAAATGTAAGAAAAGCTCAAGGCTTGCTGCAAGATTATATGCCGAAGAGTATCCAGATCCCTTGGCTTGAAAAACACTTAAAGAATGAAGGTAATATCCACAATAATGACTAACCAACGTTTTATAGTAAGTGACGAAAGCGAAATAACCGTTTTGGCTTATGTAGAATATGACCATACCGCTTCAGTTCGCGAATTAGAAGTGGAGTGCGCTGTGAACCGAGAAAGCGCAAGACAAATTCTGGAGACACATGGTTTCAAATCATTTAAATACCAAGTTCATCACCATCTCTATGATAATGACTTTCCAAGAAGATTAGATTATTGTAATTGGTTTTTGGCGAGTCTTAATAACAATGCAACTTTCCACCACAAAATATTATTTACGGACGAGTCAAGATTTACTAATGTGAGTATGTTTAATCGAGTCAACACTCGATACTGAGCAAAAGAAACCCAGCACTTGGTAAGGGATGGTGTCAATGTGTGGTTGGGTATTATGGGAACAAATATTATTGGTCCAATTTTTCTCCACGTGCCTTTAAATGGCGAGATGTATGTAGGCTTCCTGCAAAATCAGATTGAACATAGTTTCCATAATGTCCCTGGAAACGACAACATAATATTACAACAAGATGGTGCCTCAGCACATAACTCAAGCATTGCAACCAACTATGTGAGCTGCAGATTCGGAGAAAATTGGCTTGGAACAAACGGACCAACCCGTTGGCCGGCAAGGTCCCCTGATTTAACTCCGCTTGATTTCTCCATATGGGGCTATCTTAAACAAAAGGTTTATGCTAGACCCCTTCAGAACCTAGAGGATTTGGAAAATCGGATCAGGACAGAAATTCAGGGTATATCAATAAGACATCTACGAAATTTATTAACTGAAAATGTAGATCGAGTAACATTGTGTCAGCAACGAAGAGGTCAAAGAATAGAACATTTAATAAAATAGGTAATTTTGTTATAATACTATAGGATAAAATATAAAATTTATGTAGCGTCCAAAGAAAAACTGAGACAAGCAATTTTACCTTTATCTCCCAGGTTATTTCAAAATTTTCAACTTTGATGTTTAAATTAGTGACTTTGACAGTTTGTTAAAAAATATATTGTAGTCCAAGAGCTAGAATATAAAGAAATTTTTGTTGCCCGAGTTTTATTTGGGCGCAATGGTACCTATAACATTCTTATAAAATTTGCTCTTAAAATTCTTTATAACATTATAAAGCATTATACATTTTTAGATAACTAACTCACGGTAGTATTTCAACGTATTCTGACATTTGGTACATTCCATTAAAAATCATGGAGAAAAATGAGCCCGACTATTGCTAATGTCAAATAAAAATTAAAACTATCCTATGAGATTCTAAATACACATTTCACCTCAATTTTACTAAAAGTTGAAAGAAAATAACCTAATGTTACCATTTAAAAACGTCATAGGATAAAAAAACTTATGTCACGCGGCTAATCCTCCGCCATTTTGAATTTGAGGAAATCGCATCTTACGCCGCCATTTTAAAAACAAATGACAATCTGTGATATGTCATTGAAAAGGGAATTTAGAGCTCTATTCGAGGATCTAAAAAAATATACAGGGTGTAATTTAAAATAAGCGACCTAACCTCACTTCCGGTCAAACCGGAAGTGATATTCAAAATATTTTCAATGGAAAATTTGTATCTCCCTAAACCATATTAGCAGCTAAAATTTCGAATTCCTATATTGAACGATAATTAAGTGAGGTTCTGTCAAACGATTTCATTGTCACCAGGTATATTTAAATAATCACTTCAGTGTTCCCAGCATGTTTCGAACATATATATGTTCACCCTCAGGGGATACAGTGATCGAGCAGAGTAGCTTGCTAATTTAAGTTGAAACGTAGAAATTTATGCTGAATTGTGACCACTGGTTGAAACTTTTAGGCAGTCATTAATGTAAAGTCATGCTTAATAAAGACCAATTGTAATAGGAAGTGAAAATTGTTGAAAGGTTGATGCGAAATAAAGGTACATTTTTTATGAAAAGAAGTTTAAATATAAAATTTGTTACAGTATAGTAGAATCAAAAGAATTGGGGTCGAGTTAAATTTTGTAATAGCAGTAGAGAGTAGTAGAGGTTGATATGGTTAAAATATTGTTGTATTGTGAGATTATTGATGTGAAATGGAAAATTTGATTATCAAGAAGTTAGGGAAAAATTGTTTTAATGTTGATATTAACTAATTCACTAAAAAAGATAAAGGTCTAATGCCAATTTAGAGAAGTGAAGGTAGAATAGGGTAGAAGTCAGAATGAATAGAAAATTGTAGAACATTAAAATTTAAACTTCTCTTCATAATATACCTTTATTTCGCATCAATATTTCAACAATTTTCACTTCCTATTAAAATTGGTCTTTATTAAGCAAGGCTTTACATTAATGACTATCTAGAAGTTTGAACCAAAAGTGACAATTTTCAGCATAGATTTCTACATATCAACTTTAATTAGCAAACTACTCTGGTCGATCACCGTATCCCTTGAGGATGAACATATATGTTGTGTTATTTAATTACCTGGCCAAACTTCAAGGGATGATTCTTCGAGTGATTCTAAGATGAAGATTTTATATAAACGTAGGTCCGGTAATGCTTCGTTTTCAAGATAAAGGTTGCCAAACTTAAAAAAAAAATGTCCGATTTTATTGAAATTCGGCAGTATTATTTAGGGTAGTAAGGGGCTAATTTAGCCTTTACTAGATCAAAATTTAAGTCCTGTGGTGTCCTGGAAGGCACCTTAACTAAGATTTTTAACGAAAAAAAATGTGCGCTACTTTTTTATTTTAGCATTTTCTTCGTATCTTGCTTCGTCTTTGAGAAAAGACATAAAGATCACTCAGTTTATTGCAATCAATAAAAAAATTTTTGTGTTTTATAAATAATTAAAAACTGTTTTTATTGTTGTCCATGGACGTGAAATAAAGTGATTTTTATTTATGATTAAGCTATTAAAATTAAACGAAATTTCTCCTTTCTTCGCTTAGATTAACTCTTTTCAATAAAACAAATAACGTTATTTATTACAGCAATGTTTTGAAAGTAACAAAAGAGTAAGAGTGCCATGGAGGGAAAAACAATTTTTCAAACTAATTTGACTTTGAGATACTGACATAACTTTAAACAGTGCATACGTAATTATTCGCAGTGTGTTTAAGAGTTTTAAGCTATAATATTCGTTATTAATATTACAAAATGGTTCAGTTTACAAACTCAGAAATGGCCGATATGAATTTTGTCTATGGAATGGCCCAAGGCAATTCAAGAGCGGCTAGACGCATTTATCAAGAGAGATATCCTCATCGGATTGTACCAAATATTTGCAAGAATACATGAAAGGCTGTGCGAATCAGGCACCTTTCAAAGGTCGACTGCTTTTATTGGGAGACCTGCAACAGTAAGAAGAGTGGAGATGGATGAAGCAGTTTTACAAGTTGAGCGTAGCCCCCATACATGTACACGGAAAGTTGCACAACAATTAAACATTTCTCACTTTACTATATGGCAGATTTTAAGGCAATATCAACTGTATCCTTACCACATAGAGCGTGTTTAAGCAATATTACTTCCGGATTTTCCTCAGCGAGTTGTTTATTGTACTTGGCTTTTGCAACAGCAGGTAGCATCTCTCACATTTCTATCCCAAATTATGTTTACCGATGAAACGTGTTTTTCCCGAAACTTAATTATGAACTTTCATGGCAATCATATCTGAGCTGAAGAAAATCCCCATGCGGTTATAGAAAATAATTATCAACAACAGTTTTTCGTGAATGTTTGAGTTGGTATTGTGGGTGATTATCTCATTGGACCTCATTTTTTACCACCGAGATTAAATGTTCAAGAGTATCGTCATTTTTTGGAATTTGTGTTATTTACCTAAACTAGTAGAAAATGTCCCACTGCCAGTAAGAGGGGCAATGTGGCTCATGCACGATGGGGCCCCACCTTACTTTAGCATAGTAGCATGTCAATTTCTGGATGCAACTTATGGAGAAAAGTGGATCGGTCGCGCAGGTCTACAGTCATGGTCACCCAGGTCACCAGATTTAATTCCCTTAGACTTTTTCGTGTGGGGGCATTTACAGTGCCTCGTTTATAAAACTCCAGTCAACACTGAATAAGAACTAATTCAACGGATACGGGTTTTATGTGATCAGATAAGACATACGCCGGGAATATTTCAACGAGTTAAACAATCGGTGTTAAGATGAGGTAATGCTTGCATTGAAGTTGAAGGAGGACATTTTCAGCAACAATTGTGAAGTTTCGTGTTACTTATTGTTAAATGTTTTCTTATTTAACAAAATAGCGTACCATTTGATTGAGTGTGGATTTAATAAAGCGCTTTCCTTGTTTCTTTGTTTTTATATTTTCCGGCGTTAACACTGTGCACGCCACTGGCAAAATGAGACAAACAATTATTAGCTTAAAAGATTCATTAGTATTCATTAAAAACTCTCACCAAGTTTTAACCTCATATTAGTTTGCGTATTCTTGTCACTTTGGATGTTTTTGTAAATATTTCAACACTCTGTAAAAAACAATTTTTTATTATGTTGTCACAGGGACATGCAATAAAGTGATTTTTATGGTTTTCTCAAGAGCGAAGCAAAATACGGAAAAAATGCTAAAAGTGAAAAAGTTAAAAGGTAGTTTTAGTTGCGTAATGCGAGAAGAATACAAAAGTTGCAAAAAAATCAGTTGCGCACATTTCTTTGTGAAAAATCTCAGTTAAGGTGCCTTCCGGGACGCCACTGAACTTTAACATTTTATTCTAGTTAGGACTAAATTAGCCCCTACTACCCTAAATGATACCGCCAAATTTCAACAAAATTGGCTAATCAATTATTAAGATAATTACGAGAAAACGATTTTTTTTAAAAAGTTTGGCATTACCGGACCTATGTTTATATAAACTTTTAGTCTTAGAATCACTTAAATAAATACCCCTTGAAGTTTGGCCACGTATTCATCTGTATATGTTGGAAATATGTTGACAATACTGAAGTGATTATTTAAAAATATATTGTGGAAGTATACCGCGCCTGTTTTATTTGATTATATCGACTCATTTGCAAGCATGGACTACTTCTTCAAATATGAGTATACAAAATCGGATGCTTATTTATCTCTGATGTTATTCTTTATAAGGCACCGAAAATAGAAATTTAAAAATTATTAATTAGAAGTATGAATCATAATAATATTATGTGGGTCACTGTGGGTATTATGTTATAGGTCCCTGATAGAAAAATACCAATCCCTAATATATCAAGGATGCTGCATATATTAATGTGTGATACATTAACATTATTATTAATACATACTCCATTATAAAGACAGGAAAGTTTAGCCAAAGTTTATAGGTATTTGACGGAACAATCGAAGATTGCACTGCGACAGCCACAATTTTTTTGTACCTCTAGTTCTGTCATGGAGGGAGATGGCGCCTTACTGCATATTTTATTACTCTGTTAATGTTTTCGTAATTTAAAAATGTTTCCTTCTCAGTGGCGTAACTAGCCCTCTGACCTGGGGGTGGCCTAGGGTGGGCCTGTTATTGTGACTTGCGAAATTTTTTTTGGACCACGCCCAAATTTTAACAAATTCGGTCAATAATCAACAGTAATATCACAAGACCTCGTTTTTTTATCTGTTAGATTTTTCAGCTGTCACGAAAACTTTTTTTGGAAATTTTTCGAGTCGAACTTGGACATGTTCATTCTGATTAGATCCCGAGAGCGAAGCTCGAGGGATTTACTTTTTGAATAAACAAGCCCAAGTTTCAACGAGTATTGGAAAATGGAAAATTTAATCAATAAAAAAATGATGGGCGAGTGATATTTGGCAAGATTATTTATTATAATTTGTATAGATTATAATTATAAGTTGATGCTATATTTACGAGGCGAGTAGCGAGCTTACGAAGTCAGCCTTTTTCTGGGGGAGGGGGGGCTAGCGACTTCTGGGGGGGAGGGCCGGCCCTCCTAGGCCCCCCTGTAGTTACGCGCCTGTTCCTTCTTCTTCTGTCCCTTTACTGTTCAATATTTTAATTCACAACATTAAATGTCGATTTATACAATTATTACAATGAAAAGAAAGAAATTTGACACAATATGATACAAAACATAAAAAACATTTTCCATATTCCTACAATTTCAGCATTTACAGACAATACGCAAGGCTTAACTTGTACCATAATTGAAAACTAATGTTAAATACTGGTCACATTATCCCTTTTTTCAAAAAAAATTAATATTTTAACCCCAAAATAGGTTACTGCTCCCGCGAATTTACAACGATGCAGTTCGTGTTTTATAAATGCCATAAGAATAGTGGCGACGAGCGGGAACTGTGACAACAAGCGGGAGCGGTGGCAAAAAGTTTTATAAATCGACCTTAAAACAACTCAAGTTTAATGAATAAACTAGAGCGTTAAAAATAAAACGAACCTTACCTTCAATTATTATTATACCTATTATAATTATTAAAATAGAGACTTATCTCAGTTTAATCATTCATAACAATATAATTATTCGGTAGTAGCACGGATTATCCACAATAATAAAATTGTTAATTGAAACACAAACAAAACATAAAATAAGGGGAACATTTTGGTTTTTCTGCATTTGGTCCATCAATTGTCAAGGGTAGGGTGTGTCAACTGTCATTTTGGGTGTAATGAATTTTATGAGTATTTTGGATAAAATATTACATGAAAAATTGTCTAATTATTTCATAAAGTATTGATTTGAAATGTTATATTTTTGAGACATTCGAAATATACCAGAGATATTCCTAAAACGAAGTGTATGGTCGCTTGAACACGGAAAGGTTAAACGATGATAGCAAGACTGCGTTTCTTTAAGTTCGTAAAGTTTTTGAGGTTAAGCACAGTATCGATATTATGGACGATTCTATTATATCTAACACTTAGAAGTAGCTAAGTGGTAAAGTAGAGGAAATAATAGAATTTGAATATTCTAACTTTAAAAATAATATGAAAATAGTAGATTCGGATCAGAAAATCTCGAAGCGCAGTGAAAAAATATTTAATTTGACTCGTTATTAGATTGGTCTAAAACTCTTTAAAGACAAAATAAGCGTCAAATAAAAAAAACTTTTTACGTAGTCACATCTACCGGTTGGAGAAAATGCGGATAGAGCAAAAAGAATGAAAAGATAGGGAAGAAAATGAAAAGAAATAAAAGAAAACTTGTGGCACAAGAGCAAAGAGAGAAGGGCACAGAAAAGGGAACAAAGAAAAAGCTGATGAGATAGATGCTACCTTCCAAACCGACTAAACTCCTTAGATCTTAACTTGGACAAGAAAAGCAAATGAAATATCAATAGAGCACTCTGCATAAACGGTCCTTACTTAAATATTATAGAACATATTCTAGTTGAAAGCGTGATTAGAATCTCTAACATAGTGATATATACAGGGTCGTTGGTATGTATGGATATATGGAAGGGTCTATTGGAATTAAAAAAAAAAACGAGTATACAGGATAAGTCAGAAAACCGTAGAGAAACAAAGTTACTTTTTTTTAAACGGAACAACCTATATCTTGAAATATTTGTGTATTTTGCATAAAATAGCAATTATTTTTCAATAAGTGCATTATAAGTTTATACCTAATAGTTTCCGAGATATCGACATTTGAAAAATTACATTTTTGAACTTTGACAGCTTCTAGCTTTCTAACGGTACGTCTTAGAGTAAAACGGCTTACATGCCCCTATCTTAGTTTCTTGTTCTCTTCCTAAAAGTGTCAACGTCCGGTTAATCCGGATGTAACTCAAAAGCCGGAAATACAGAACTTCCGATTTAACCGAAAGTTGATGTTTTTGGGGAGATAATAAAAAAGTAAGATAGGGGCATGTAAGCCGTCTCACTCTAAGACGTACCGTTAGCAAGCTAGAAGCTGTCAAAGTTCAAAAATATCATTTTTCAAAAGTCGATATCTCGGAAACTATTTGGTTTAGACCGAGGGGCAAACCGCTGATCAAAATTTGTACACCAGACATCCCCTTTTCTGAGGACATCCCGAACATCCTCGGAAATCCCTAAACATCCCCGGACATCCTCGGAAATCCCCGGACATCCCCGGACATCTTCGGAAATCACTCTACATCCCCAAGACTTCCTTAAAAATCTTATAATAAGTACCCTACTGAGTATAATACATTATTATTATCTCCAATTCAATTAATAAACTAAATTTACATACCTACACCTGTCCCGGTACCTGTTAAGTATCGTTATAATCCTTAATGATACCTACCAGGTTCTTTATGATTTTATTTAATCAAACAAATGAAAGAAAAATAAATGTATTAAACAAATATTTATTGAAAAACAAAATAAACAAAACTTGAAACAAACATCAGCACAAAAACTCTTTCAATTACAACAGTAACACTGAACTTAAATCTAACCCAAATTTTGACCTTAATTTCTACAAAGTGTTTTTTTGTCTCGTTGAGATTTTAGTTGAATGTACATTTCATTTAAATCGCTACAAATGGATTCGTCTAATTGGAATATTATAGCATCCGAAGTCGTATTATTAGAAGACGACGCTGTAGGTTGTTCTGATTGGCTCAAAGTAAGGGGACCAAAAAATATAAATTCTTTCCCGACATCTGCTATGTCTGAGATTTTCGGCCAAGAATATCTATTCCCTTTTCTTATTTGTTTTAAGAATCTTACGTTGAATACATTGGCATTTATATTTCTTTTAATACGTCCAATATACCACCTCTTCTCATAAAAAACTCCATAAAATTGTCCCAGTTTAATAGAAATCTTTTGAGTTTTCTTTGAATTCTCAGTGTTTGATTGTCTTTGAAGCACATCTTTGGCGTCATAAGCTTTAGAACTTTCTTCTTTTTCAATTGTATCTAGTTCTCTGTCAAAACTCTCATTTTCATTATAATCCTCTTCATCCTCGTTTTCATCAAATGACTCTGTAATCTGTACTATCATCGTAAATTATTTCATCTTCATTACTGCCGGAGGAGGAATATTCTGACGTGGAACAAGAAGGTGGATCATATTTGATTTTTTTTCTTTTATTTCTAATGGAGGTCGGTGCGTACATTCTTTTAGCTTGTTTACCAGGACACTTCGAAGATGGAGTATTTATAAACCTGCGTAAACCGTCGGGACTTACTCTTTCTTGATTTTTTTCGAGCAGCCAACAAAGAGCAGACTTTTTAATAATTGCCGATTTTTCGCCTATAATTACTTTTACGAATCGTTCGTTTTCGGAAACCGTTGCATTTCCATCCGAAAAATCTTTGGAAAAATCCTTAAGAGCCAACCCGTCACCAACTCCTAAAAGTGAAATAGTAGATAAGTCTGAAGGAAGAACTGATTTCAAATTTTGAAAATCCTTTCTGCGAATGTCCTGCTTAATTATTGGAAAATCATTCAACATTCTAATTGTATTTTCGGTCATATTTTCGTCTGTGTTCTCCTTGGTAACCTCATGTTCACTAGCTTGTGTATTAGATATAATATCTTGGTCGTCATCATTTATTTCTGTTTCATCTTCGACTTCGTCATCAACCGTTTTTAATTTGCAAAGCAAAGGCAAATAGTTCCAGCAATTCAATTCAACTTCTATACCCAAATTTTTTGTGTCTTTTATTGATTTATTCAAAGCTTGTTTCACTATGTTTCCGATGTATTCGTCAGTAAACTCATTTATATCATCATACTCTGTTTCTAGTGGAGTTTCACTATTTTTTTTTCTTCCCTGGGAAATACGACATGATCCTTAATATCATTAAGTATGTTATTTATGGCTTGTATTCTATCTAATCGTTGAATGATATCTTTCATGCTAAAATTTACTTTGGTGGAAAACGTCGACGTCATAGATCTTGTACTTCTGAATGTTTGCTCGCAAACTTGGCTGCTGAACAGACAGGGAAGGAACATTTCTTTAGAAATTGTTTCGTTCTCTTGAAATGTTTTGATTACATTTATGGTTTATATATACAAAATTACAAATGTAGTTACTTACCACTTCAATTATATTAACTTATTTTTGTTGTTTGCTTGCTTTTTTATTTGTTAATCGAATTCCTACTAACATCACCTGTGCACTGCGTCGACCGAATCTAACCGCAAACATAAAATTATGTGCGCCACGCGACTACAAAATTATGCGCACTACGAAAAATGCGAGACATCCTTGGGATATCCCCGGACATCCCCGGACATCCCCAGACATTCTTGGGACATCCCCATATATCCTTGCGACATCCCCGACATCCCTGGACATCCCTAAAATTCCTCGGACATCCCTGGACATCCCCAAGTCTGTACACCAGACATCCCCAGCGGTTTACCCCTCGGTTTAGATTTATAATGCACTGATTAAAAAATAGTTGTTATTTCATGTAAAATCCAAAAATATTCTAAGATATAGGTGTTCCATTTAAAAAAAAAGTAACTTTGCTTCTCTACGGTTTTCTGACTCATCCTGTATACATATTTGTTTAAAATTCTAATAGACCTTAAAAAACCCTAGCTTTTGTCTAAAATATTTCTTGCTTACTGTTATACTTTAAGAAGTAATCGACCGTTTCCATACATACCAACGACCCTGTTTTGATATAATGTAAAAGAATAAATTTTCATAGTCTTCTACGATTGATATTGAACTGTTGGAAAATCACGTATTTGTTATCTTTAAACCTACAATATAACTGGTCATAAACAATGAAACCGTTAACAATAACAATTTTGTGTCATGTAGTACTAGGTAGTATGGATACCTAAAGGACGTTTGTAATATGCCAATAACTGGGGTGTGAATTATTGGCTATTCTATGCGAATTACTAGTAAATCAGCATTTTCAAATTAAATCATTATTTTTGTGGTTAGTTATTAGGTTTTCAGTTAAACAAACATAATAAATGAAAGTTTAATAAAAATACTTTATTGCCATACTATTTGATTTTTCCTAGACACATTTAAATATTTTAAATAAAAGCTTAATTTGACATCATTGTCTTATGGGTCCCAATAATTGGGTAGTATACCCTATCAAGCATAGAAATATTTTTTGTAAATTTCAAAATACACAATATGTCGAAATCAAAGGGGTAAAACCTTGAACCTAATCTCCGCATAGAAGTTGCGTATAAATAGTCAAGGAAGATATTCGGTAAACAGTTTGAGTGTTACGTTTTTTGCAAAAATAAATAATTTTGTATAGTTTCCAAGTATGCATTAAACATTCTTAAATTTTTGTTAAATAAATACCAAAATAACCAGATTTTGAAACACTTAGTGACTTTATTTAGCAGGTTGGGTATAGTTAACAGTAGTCACCGGATACTATTAATTATCTCTGTAATTTACTGCTGTAACTCCACTTGAGCTGTTTGTTTAACTGCTCTATGAATGAATCGAATATTTAGTTTGTAATTACTTATGCGACAAAGCCAGTACAGAATGCGTTTTGTTGTTTACATAATTACTCTGAAGCCATGCCCAATAAATTGTAATTATTTGTTTGTGATCAGTCAATTACTCAAAACGTCCAAAACAACCACCATCTTGCAGTGAAATGCTATTTATCTAATAAAATACTATTAGTGTTATATTTTGCAATGCATGTCTAAAAATGGGGAAAGGGTACCATAATATACTCGTATACTTATATTAAGATATTTTATACTTAACCATTCTTGACCTATTACAATATTTTGCATTAAAATAAAAACTCGAGATAATTTCATTTTACCGAAATTTTTTCTTTTTTTTGGAAAATTACATAGCATTGTAAGTTTTAATATTACAGTAGGATTTTCTCACGAAGCAGAGCAGAGTAACTTTTTTGTGTGAGATTAATAAGAAATATTTCTATAATATATATCTAAAATTTTTTGGGCATGCTGAAGAAGGTGTTGCATTAACTTTAATAATTACAATATATGCACAATTAGAAATTAAAAAAATATAATGGGTTTTGGGAAATTATTTGGGATCGAACTTGACAACTGAGTCAGGCATTATTCGATTAACTCCATTTCATTCTTCTACGGCTTTATGAGCCAATCATCATATTATGATTTGAACAGTGTCGTTCGAGGGATACTAAGCTGACCCACGAACGGATGGGGTGCAGTGGCTCGTCGTGTATTTCTACCATGCACCGCTCTCGGTGGAATCAAGCGGGCAACCTCAGTTGAGCACCTGCCATGAAAATATTTGTCGCCAACCTGCCTTCGATGTTCAAGGCTTTCCAGGTTGTTTGTCAGACTATGGTCACCGATCAAGCGAATGGCTCTTCTTTGAATGGAATCCAGCAATCTCAGGGTATGTTTAGGAGCAGAGCCCCAAATATGCGAACGGTATTCCAGCGATGGTCGAATTTGGGCTATATATTAAAAGTTGTTGGGGTGTATAGAGGTTCTTAGTTCGGAAAATTATTCCAACCTTCTGCGAGGCTGCCTCAGCAATGCCCGCAACGTGACTATGCCAAGATGTATGACCATCCAAATTGACGCCCAATAAATGAGTGGATGAAGCTAAGGAAATCAAGTGTCACGCCAAGACTATATCCGGTTCATCGACACTAACTTTTTTAGATTAAACTGCCGCCTGGGTTTTCTTAGCGGTAAATTCCACTTGGTTACTGTCACCCCTAGACAGAATTCTTTTCAGGTCTTTGTTGAGATGTGAGACCTCTTGCTGCCAATAGAAATGTGCATTGGCAGCTGATGTGTGAGCATCCAAAGTAAGGGATGAAACAAGTGCGCTGTCATCAGCAAAGGTATATATAGGATTTTAAGTTTTTACCAGAAGATCATTAATGTATAGTAAATAGAGGCTGGGCGACAATATAGAACCTTGAGGGACTGCGGCGTTGATGTTAAATGTGTCTGAAAGAAATCCGTCCATCGCCACTCGCAGAGAACGGTCTTTAAGAAAACTCGACAGCCATGAACAAAATTGAACCGGCATTCTGCATGCTCTCACTTTAGTTAGGAGCTCCTCATGCTATACTCGCTCAAAGCGTTGGAAATGTCCAGTGCTACCGCCCGGGACTCCCCACGATGTTCTATTGCGTTGTTCCAAAAGTGAGTAACATAAGTTAGAAGGTCTCCTGTTGATCTAGACTTACGGAATCCATACTGGCGGTAACTAATAATGTTGAAGCCTTCTGGGTACTTTAATAATTTTTTATTGATAGCCTTCTCCATAACTTTTGATATAACCGAAAGCAATGCGACTGGACTATAGTTGTTTGGCAAGGTCTTCTTGCCGTTTTTTGGGTATGGGCTGAACTCGCGCAGTTTTCCTATAGCCTACAAAACACCGGTATCAATTCGTCAGCGCATGTCTTAATTACGATGACTGAAATATCGTCAGGACCAGAAGCTTTTTGGTGTCAACACTCCTCAAGATTCGTTTAACATGGTGGTGCCAGAAAATAATCTCGGGTATTTTTGGTTCTACAGGGCGAATGTTGGGTGGAGTTCTTCCCTGATAACTAACCGTTGAATGTGAAGAGAATATTTTCGCCAATAAGTTTGCTTTTTCCTGTGCTTTCGTCGCAATGGTGCCATTAGAACGTGTTAGAGGTGGAATGATTGACTTGGTAAAGTTCTGACTGACGGCCTTAGCTACCGACCAAAATGATTTTGAGCCGTTAGGGCATTCAAGAAGTTTGTCTTTGATCCTCTGGTTGTGAGCTTCTTGGCTTAGGTTTATCGTTTGCTTGCATTGGTTTCGAGCGTTAACAAAGATGGTGCGATTTTCGGCGGTGAGGTTCTTACGCCATGTCGGTACAAATAATTTTTTAGTTTAAGGGCTCGTTCGCAATTTTTGGTAAACTAAGGCTTGCCGTTAGAAGGGCACTATTTTGAGAAAAGGATGAAGGCTTCCATGCCAGTAAGGATAACCTCCGATACTTCTGTTGCACAGATGGATGGATCATCGGAAGTAATATTCCGCCAAGAAACATAAGTTTCAAAAATGATACTTTGAGAATTTAAGCCAGCTGACATTATGAACGTTAAAGTCGCCAAGGATGACAACTTCGGAATTAAGATGGTGGGTTTGTAAAAAGTCGATAGTGTTAGCTAGAGAGGAGAACAAGTCTCTATAATGGGTATCGCTTGGCTGCCGGTAAAGTCAGCAGATGAATTTAGTAATTCTCTGTATTGATATTTTAAACCACATTACATCAAGGTCGTTAGGCTCGAGTGTCTCCTCTCGTTGACAAGAAATATCACTGCGGACAGAGAGACGAAGACCAAAATTGTGCTTCTAAATCGGTGATGGAAGTCGTACCCAGGATATAGATAACTGACCGTATTAATCGATGATCTCACCTTTATTTCGGTTAGTGCGAGTACATGAGGTTTGGTCGATTGTAGATGATAATGAACTGCATTCATGTTCGAGTTTAGTCCTCATATATTACAGAAGTCAGTTTGGAAGCTGCTAATCTCGGGTCTTTAACCAACGTCAGTTGTCACACCATTTTCATTTTGAGTATTGTTCGAAGGACCCGCCTGGCTAGTGGACATGGTGGATGTTTGTATAATTTCGCTTGATGAGGCGCCAGGACCCGCCCCCACCCGCAGATCCGATCGGAGGGCGATTTTAACTCCGGAGCATTTTGATTTTGGAATAATCATCATAGCATTTGTCATATATCTCCCACCCTGGAAAGCGGAGACATCGGCACAGCGACGAAACGTTAGCTCAAAGAGCAACTTCACGCCACCTAAGCCAATGTGATGGTATTTTACCGAGCGATGTCGGGTGAGCCAACATCTACCATGTACATATTAGAAATTCATGTCGCATTTTGTTTAGTGCCTCCCCACTAGGACTGGAGGTAGCCAATTCTTAGGATACCTCTAGGTGGAGCTTGTCGGAGATTAAACACGAGCTTAAATAACTAGAGGATCTGTTGCATCGTCGGGACGTCTGTAGTAATTGGCGGTTATTTTGTTATAAAATTGTTTGAGAGTAGGGATTTTAATGTCCCGATGCAAAACCTTATTTATAGTACACCAAGGAGTGCCCACAATTATTTTTAATGGCTTGCCACAAGAATACCTATTATAACCAGAAGGATATCTCTGAATACCGCATCGCCAGCAGCAGCTGACCTTGAAGTGCATTTACCCCGAAATTTTCGCCCGACAGTGTCAGTGCAGTTTCAGCAATACGGGCGAAGGTACATGCTGTACTTTGCGAATTTAGGTTTTATCAATTTTCCTGGATAGTTAAAACACATTTTCATATTTTTTTCACCAGGAAAAAAAAAAGAGTACAGGTATGCCTATATGTGGTGCAGATCTGTTTTTAGAAATTCAAAGTCCCTCGCTGTCGGCATCGATCACAAAAGGTTTTTCTGCGAGATATTCTTCTGGTTATTACATTTATCCTTGTGGCCTCATTCTGGAACAGCTGAAAGTTGTGGTGCTCGGCCCTACTTGTCATGCACCATGTTGGCCTGACCAAAGACTTGTATAAATTCACTTTTGTTTATTTTTTTTTTTTGTTCGAACGGCAATAAATCAAACTCTGCTGCTTGCCAGCTTTATTAAGTCTTAATTTGAAATTTTTATTCCAATTAATTCTATGATCGAAAAGAAGTCCCAGGTACTTGACTCCTTCCACCCAATTCCCCTTATGCCGTCAACTCTTAGCAAGGTCTCCGGGCTTTTTACTGTACTTTTCGAAAAGAAGATGACCTTCGTTTTGGCCGGATTCAAATGGATCTTCAAGTCCAAAAGCCTTTGTTCCCAAATTATACCTTTGGCATAATGTGGGAAGGGCATAAAAAATGAAAAGTAAAATTATTATATAACTTTTTTCTATTTGAAATGATTGCCACAAAAACAATGTCGTCGGATTTTGTTTTAAGTAGCACTTAAAACTGCCTCACAACAAATTTTAAATGTTGGTTTAAATGAACTACGCCTCCATATTTGTCCTGGCGGACGGACTCATGACGTTGCTAATGTTTTGTTAGGTTATAAGTTCGTGGAAGGGACCTTTAATTGTTGTGAGCGGCACAGAGCAATAATCAAGGTTACGTTATGTGAGCATTATGTAGTGACAATATGACCCTGATAAGAAAAATGAGGGCGTGGTATGATTTACCCCAATTAAAAATTTATTATAAAGTCAATTTAAGTGCTAGACAAAAAAATTTAACGATATGATTAGGTTTAGACAACTCTTTCCAATAAATTTTTAAAAGTTGTTTATAGGCTCATGATTTTAGGAGTCTTACTTGTTCAGTCGGTTTGCTAGAAGAAACTAGAACGATGGCTGATTTTATTTGACACGTTAAAGCATGCACCCCGAAATTAAACATCTTGGAAACGCTTTTTCTTGCAATGATTTTATATCTCGTTTACATTTGGTCGTAGTAACATATTATGAGAAAGTGATATTTTGTAGGTAATTGGATTATCTTTCTGGTAACTCTCACTACAAAAAGAATCTAAAATTAGATAACCTGTAAATAGAAATCAGTCAATACTGTACGTTCATACAGGGTGGCGCACCGAAAACTTTCTACCCAGGTTTATTTTCTTGTTAATAAATAAATCAAAATTCGCTCGAACACGGGAACCTTAGTTCTCAGGGGGACATATTTTTTTGCTATTTGCACCCCCTGCTTGAACCCCTACGACGAGGTGGCTTTCACCCATAAAATCTTAAATGGAATGGATCGAGTGATACCTTATTTTAAAGGGAATTCAATTGTCTTCTCAACGCAATCTTGCTTGTTTAAATCGAGTAAATAGTTCCTGAGAAATAGGGCTAAAAAGAAATGAAAATTTAAAAGTTATAAAATTTACTACCGCTTGTATCAATCAAGTAAATGTTGAAAATGTCCACCTCCAACCTCCAAGCAATTGTAAAGGCACTGTTCAAACGTTCGCGAACACTATGGAGCATTGCGGGAGTTATACTCAACATCCCGAAAAATTAAATGTGTGGGCTGGAATTTTTGGGGACCGTATTATCGGCCAGAAAATATTTACTTTGAGCAAGACGGAGCACCCTCGCCATATGCGTTCCCTGTTAGACAGTTTCCGGATGAAAATTTTCCAGGAAAATGGATTGGAAGAAGAGGTCCTATTGAATGGCATGCAAGATCTCCTGATTTGACGCCACTGGACTTTTTTTTGTGGGGACATTTAAAGTCTAAAATTTATGCAACCCAACCCATTTCTTTGGAAGACTTGCGACAACGAATAGTGTACGAGTGCCGACAAATAATTCCCGCAATGCTCCATAATGTTCGCGAGCATTTTGAACAATGCGTTTACAATTGCATGGAGGTTGGAGGTGGACATTTTCAACATTTACTTGATTAATACAAGCGGAAATAAATTTTATTACTTTTTAAATTTTCATTTCTTTTTAGCCCTATTTCTTAGGAACTATTCACTCGATTTAAACAAGCAAGGTCGCGTTGAAAAGGCAATTAAATTCCCTTTAAAATAAGGTATCACTCGACCCCCCTTTCCATTTAAGATTTTAAGGGTGAAAGACACCTCGTCGTATAGGTTCAAGCAGGGGGGGGGGGGAGTTAAAATAGCAAAAAAATATATCCCCCTGAGAACTAAGGTTCCCGTGTTCGAGCAAATTTTGATTTATTTATTTATTAACAAGAAGATAAACCTGGGTGGAAAGTTATCGGTGCTCCACCCTGTATGTTCCGAGACGAGTCAAAGTTCAACTGAAATGGCGGTACGTAAAATTCTGACGTCGCTGTTTAGCGCCAGGATCTATATTTTGACGCCGGCCGTTTTGACATTGACTAGTTAGTCAAAGAAGGTCCAGCGTGAAAATGTCCAGATCAACCGAGATGGTTTTTTTAAAAAATACCGTTTCTGGTCTACTTTTCGCGAATACACAGTGATATATTTATTGCAGAGCATGAAACTATCTTTAAGAAGGTACAATAAAATGTGTGTTTATTTTATTTAGTATTAAATTAAACTAGAAATTAAGGTACAGACCAATTAAATCCTTAATTTTCCTTAAACTTGTTTAAATTGTAAGGTAATTCGCGTACATGCCACCATACCACCAACAGTACAAACGTTTATATTTATTTTAATCGTTAATTGTCAACTTTCTGTAATTTTTCTTAATTGGTCTGAATAAATCCGCTTAAGTATTAAAAATTTGAATTATATAATAATATAAATGTTATATTTTTGTCAATGTGTGTCAATTTCTCTATTGAAAAGATATCACTAATGCCGGATATTATTGATTTACTTTTAACCTAAAAATAATTGACCAATAACCGTGCGCGCTTCAACTAAAGATTAAATTTGTCCGTAACTGCATCCAATTCGTGCAGCTAAAATCTATGGTATTACTAAACTTGTAAGTATGATATATTAGAATAAATACATATGATACAGAGAATGAAGCCATCTCGTGGTGCTGGTAAACAACACCAATTTCTAAGCATACCTGCGCTCTCTGACATGGACTTATCAAGCCACAAATTTCAGAGGAAAACCTGCAAAGACGGAACGTCACAATTGCAGGAGTCTTCGCTAGGCAGCGCTATGGTTTTGTCGGTTTAGTAACCGAAAACTTAACACATTGAAAAGAGTTTGCTTTTTCTTTCTGTCAGAACCATTCTCAGATGCGTTTCGCTGTATAACAGCTCATCAGTGAGGCTACGGGTTCTGACAAAAGGAAAAAGCATCGGCGTCTGTTTTAGAACAGAAAAATCGGTATGATACAGAGAATGAAGCCAGATGGTTTCATGCTTAGAAATTGGTGTTATTTACCAGCACCACGAGAAAAGTAAGACTCTTAGAAAAAAGTAAGCAAGTCACTGAATTCTTCTTCAAAAACTATATCAGAAATAATTTTAAATTTTTTGATAAGTTAAAAGATAACCGAAATACAACGGGTGGTCAAAAGGCAAATATTTTCGAGAACACCCTGTAGCTTAAAAACCCAGAAAGCTATAACAATTCTGTTGGCGATATATTTTGTTTCACGAAAAGGTAGCGTAGTAACGTAAAAAGCGCAAGTCCCTATCTTCACTAGTTACCGAGATTCCGCTTAAAAATTACATCGAAAAATGAACACCCTGTACATAAAATACTGTTTAGGTTTTGCTTAATTTGGTAGAATGTTTTACGTTATAGAAGAATAAGATTTCATATCTCGATTCGATTTAAATTGACACACGTTTGCCAAATATATGCAGGGTGTCCTAAATGTATGGTCAATAATATGACAAGGGCTTGCTGGCATGTATGGTCGATAATTGGGGATTGGGTAGATCGGCTCAAAATAGGGTCCGACGGTCATGTAACATTTTGTCCTATATTCCCTCATATCCGAGCTACGGCCTCCAAAAGGGGAGACTCTGAAGATGTTTTTTCGTATTGTTTTCGAAACTAATACAGATGCAAATTTAAAATTTTGGTATTCTAGTAAACTTTCTACACCGAATCGAACGATTGTGGTTAAAATGTCAACAATTTAAAAGTGGCACCAGAAATAGGGGAGGCCGGAGACAAAATATACCTAACTGTTTCTTATATTGATTTTAATATCGTTTTTATTACAAATTACAAAACTTCAACGTTTCTCACGAAAAAAAGTTATTGTTAGTTTGACACGATTTAGAGAATCGTTTTCGAGATAAATGAATTTGAAAACTATCATGCATGTGAAAAAGAAAACATAATTAATACTGTTTTTTTACTACTAACATGAGAAAACCCTATTATTTACCTCATTTGTCTAATGAGAAGTAATTCATTATTAATGATAATTCATTATTTACCCAGGTTAATAATCAAGATTTTTCATCTTTTTAAAGAAATTGACTGAAACTTTATTAATTTAACGAAGTGAACATGAAAAATAAACTCTAGAAAATGTCCTAAGATAATGAAAATTATCAAAAACTATGAAACTCATTTAAAATAATAGTTGATTGTACAGTTATTACAACTCATGTGCACTGCTGCATTTCCACAATTAATAGAATTACCATTTTTTATTATAGTTAAATTTACTTTAGTATTATGAATATTTTCGATAATTTGTGAACGTTCATTAACACTTGGTACTAAGTCATCAGTCTGTAAATTTTCTGCCAGTCCATCTAGACGTGCGAAAGAAGTGAAGGGTATACTTAAATTTTCATTGGATAAGATGGGTTATTGTACTAGTTTGGCTATTCTCTTCTTGTCCGCTATGGATTCCTTAATATATCCTTGAGCAACTGTCGCCGACTTCCATCCACCGTGCCTTTTTAGGCATAGTAGGTCTCGCCCATTTTCTGCTAGATGTGTTGTCAAGCTGCGCCATAAGGAATGACCAGTGTAACACTCAGGATGTTGTAATTTCAGAAATTGAGCCATAACATATGGTACTTTACTAATAGTGTGGTGCTCAATATTTTGTCTATGATGTGCCTTTGCGGCATAAAATGAATAGTTTTCTAATATCAGTCGGCCGGTTAGCCAAGTATTTTTTTCCGACGTTAATCCATTGCGGTTCGACAATGACAAATCTCCTGGATGATCCATTTTCTGGGTTAGGAATACTTATCATAATAATTCCATCTCGGATGTCCACTTCATCAAGAACCATATTACAAAGTTCGTCTGTTCTGCAAGCACCGGCTACGCCAATTATCACAATAGCCTAGAATTCAGAGCTTATTAAAGCAGGACAAAAAATGAGTATAATAAAATCCATACCATTTTTGATAAAAATTCATCATCAGGGGCTTCATTTAAAAATGTATCAATTTCTTTTTTCGAGAATACACGTGAATTTTTAGGTTTATAGGCGATATCTTTCTTTTTTAAAAATACTACTACTTTATTATACTTTGAAATATCGATATTTTTTTTAGTGAAATAGTTGATTCCAACATTGACAAGCTTGCCCACAACGTTGACACCTTATTATCGTGTTCCAATTTTTCCTTAAAATAAGTCAGCATGACATTTTCAGTAATTTTAACGACTATCTTTCTTCACACCATTTCTTTAATTGAGTGTATGAATTCACATAAAGTCGCTTTAATTTTTCAGGCAGCAAATTATGGCTCGCACTAGCCGCTTCAAAAGGTGGCCATAATTATTTTTATGTCCTACTCGAATATTATTGTTTCATAATACCATCGTTACCAGACACTTTAAATGGTATATAATTCCCTAGGGCATTAAGGAAGTTTCTAATGCCCTCGGGCATTAAGAGAAATAAATACTAAAAATCAAAGTAAGAACTTTTTATTAACGAAAAAACTTATTTATCATTTATATTAAATGAACAGTTATGAAAAGGCCCAGTACAAACGAATTTACCGGCTTTTGATAAGTCAATGTTTTCTATTATTTCGTGATTTTCATTAACAGAAATTGACGATGATTGAACGTTTTTTGATGTTGATGGTCTCGCTGATGGTACTCCAGCTAATAATTTCGAAGTTTTGTTTTTAGAAGACATACTGTCTTCCAAATATCCCTCAACCACAGCTGAACTTTTCCAACCGCCATGTCTTTTCAATGTGGTCATGTTTGCTTCCGCGTCCGCCAATAAAGTTGCAGAGGTATTGCGCAAACAATGACCAGTATATTTGTCCGCATCGCTTAGACCCAGGTATTTTGCAATAATGGAAGGAATCTTGCCTATGGTGTTCTTCCCAACTGGCTGTAAAAAACAACGACCGTTACGGTAATACAAAAAGAATCTTTTGATGTTGCAGTTCGTCGGGCGTAAAGACCAATAAGCTCTCAGTAGCTTTAAACAACCCATCTCCTTCTCATCAATAATTGTGAAGACATGCTTTTTATCGGTTTTTGTATCGGGAATATTAACTATTACGACGGATCCTCTATCCTCTATATGTTTAACCAACATATTAACTAGCTCTTGGCGTCGGCACCCACCAAATACACCGAATAACAGAGCCACTTTGTGCATCAAAAAAGTTTCACTGGGAGTTTCACGCATGAATTTCAGCACATCTTCTCGAGTCAAAATTTTCGATTCCATCGCTTTATATCCTTTGGATGCTTGCTTTAGATACTGGCCTAACTTGCAATATTTGGCAATGTCTATATTTTTATTAACTATTAGCGTCTTCTTTAATATTGAATGTTCGTCCATAGGAAATTAGGAGTGAATGTTTCAGACTATAATCGATACACATAATTAGTATTTTAATATAATTTACAACAGCAATTTTAACATACCAATTCCTGGAAATATCCGAGTAGCACCGTCTCGTTGATAATTTCTACATCATTATTTTTCATCCAATCCCCAAACCTTTGATATTCCTTATCATAGGCGTCTTTAGACTTCTTTGGGACAAGATTATCCAAAGCTTTGGCAGCATTCACAGCAATTCTATCCGGAATCAACGGAAAATCCATTATTTTATATGAATTTCAGCTTTGACTTTAACACAGCACAACAATGAACACTTATTACCTTTGTTTATTTAGCAACTATATAGGTAAAAAATCTTTCGTGATTATGAATTTTCTTTTAATTTAACTTGGAATTATCTGAAGTAGGACATAAAATATTGTATGTGCCACGGGCATTACTTGATGTCTAGGGCAACATACAAACCCTTGGGCCAAAGGTCCTCGGCTATGTAAGATTGTTGCCTTTGTAGGCATAACCATCTTCATAATGCCCGTAATACATAAATAACTTTAGAATAATGACGTCTATTAAAACTCATCAGTTTCAACTGTTTTATTCGTTGCCTTGACAATTGAACCCCAGGCTACTTGATATTTCGATATATTTGAATAATAGGGTAAATGGCTAATTTTAAAATAAAAGTAAGGTCTTTTGGTGTTAGTTCGGCTGTTAGTAGTAGAAAAAATTCTATACATACCTCGATTGAGAAGGCCATTATTGACCTCGCATATTATATCCCTCGGCGCTACGCGCCTCAGGTTATAACAGTGCTCGGTCAATTATGGCTCACTTCTCACCCTAGGTATATAATATAATATTATTAAATTTAATATTTTTCGTTTTTTCAAACTATATTAGTTTACGTAATCAAATACCTCAGTAACAACCAATACAAAATATAAACTACTTTAATTACTTGGAGGTCATAACCTAAACAACAAACAAGTGACAAATTTCTAACAGACCAACATTTTTGGCTCAAAAAATACTGGAATATTGGTTTCGTCAGAAACTCTGGGCTACATACACCTTTTAGAATACGTATCGACTTGTGGTATAATAATTATTGTATTGTTGTGGGGCAAAGGACTTGTATTTTGGTATGTGGTATAACGTATTCATTTATTTAAAATGTCATTATTAACAATTTATAGTTCTTTTGGACACCGTGGCTCTCGCTATAAATAGTTTCTAATATTTAAAATGAGCCAATAAATTAACTTGAACTACCCTATAGAATCATTCGTTTACGATCGTAGAAAAAATATTGTATGAAACTGGTGCATAAAGCGTCTTTTTTCACTCCTGAAAGTTGCGGCATTCGCCTTCGGCTCATGCGCGCAAGCGTGAGGGACAGTACTGCTTTATGCTCTTATTGCTAAATACTAATTTGATCACTTTTTGACATTGGTCTATTTTTACACTAGTCAAATACAATAATATTGGCATGCAAGATAATTTTCTCATCGACTCTCCTCGAAAATGACGCCCTTAATCATGTCCAACAAAGACTACCTTTTTTTCTCAAGAAGCGTTAAAGTTTTTTAATTCGGAATAAAAAAACATAAAAATCGATATGAAAAAGGTTTGGTATATTTTAGCTCCGCTCTCCCCTATTTCTGACACTGCTTCTAAATTGTCGACATTTTAACGGCAACAGTTCGATTCTGCGTGTAAAGCTTAGTAGAATACCTAAATTTCAAATTTGTATCTCTATTGGTTTCGAAAATATTAAGAATAAATTATCTTCAGGGTTTACCCTACGAGGCTGTAGCTTAGGGTTGAAGCGATACAGGACAAAATGTTACATGACCTCCTGACCCTATTTTGACCCAATCTACTCGATTCCTAATTATTCACTATACCTTTTAGGACACCCTGTATGAAGCAAACACCACCTTTTTAAGATGGCGGCTAATGAGCCATCCCTTTATTCTAACTAAACTAATTTAAGAAAATACATTTTGGCCGTAACAGTTATATTAGACTTTTTTACGTTCTAAAATACGTAGCCTCTATAAGACTTTTTGCACTCAGTCAATAGGAAAACTCAAAAACAATAACAACAGAAACAATATTTTTGATTTAAATTTCATTAAAAAATATTTTAGTTACACAAAGCGATTTTAGTTGGTTGAGTTTGAAGAGTATACACACATATTGAAAACACATTAATAAAATTACACCAAAGCTTTCGGACGTTGTTTGATCTTTCCCCATTATTAAAGCGTTAAAAGCTTTTTGAGGCTGTTATTAAAGTCCCGAAGCGATGCAGAGAACTTTTTTGCTATTTACTGAAAATACATATATAGATAACTACTCACTGATATATTGTATGTCCAAGAAAAAATTAGAAATATGGAGAGCTTAATTTTAGATTTTCGCTTTACCCTATATCTTAGGTATATGGTTAATATTTTTCTCTGGGCTAAAAGTAGATCTAACCTGGGCAAACCTAAGCTGAATCTAACCTGAATAATCTACTTGCATCTCTTTGATCTTCCTTCGCATGACTCATAAAGCCTTAAAAACGTTTAATCGTATCGAAAAAAGATAAAAAACGAATTCACTAAAGAAAGTCATAACGAGTGCACATACACAAGCCACTTGTGCTGGTTTTGAATAATGTTAACACTTTGACTGCCACTCCATATTGTTAAAACCACGCATTTTTGTTTTCAATTGTGTGTGTTAGAATAGGTTTTATGCATAACCATTTTTGTATTTTTCATTAATTCCATTTTTTTTTACGCCTTTTTGGCTAGTGTACCTACATTCATTGGTAAAACAAATATTTCTCAAGAAATCCCTATTATTATTTGCTTTTTCCATTACCTCAAAACAGAATACCATCCTCCGTTTTTCGTCACCTTGCCGTAGCTCTTGATGCTTTTCATACTTGTACGAAAAATATGTATGTCTTTGTGCGCAACACTGTGGTTTGATGTTTTCCTACGGCTTGTCCATAAATCCTCGTGCTAATCATTTTATTTTCCCCCACGTGCAGTAAAACATCTAGATCTCTATTATCCCTTTCTTCAGCTCTATTGACATTCTGAGTTGGTCATTTAAAGTTATTTATTACAGTACCATTGAACTTAAATTTACTAATGATAAGTTTAATTAATGAAATGAAAGGGATAGGCTCATCAGAGAATTGAACTAAAAACATTTTAAACTGATTTTAAGCTGTTTCCTGTATAAAACCACTTAATCGTAGATATTTTTTCCTTAATGGAACAGGACATATTTAGCTATAATTAAATGTTGTCGCTGACGCTACTTTTTGTTTTGTCACTGCCAAATAGTAATCTGCTGGTGTTTGCTGTATTACCTAAACTATGAAAATTTCGTACTTTTGCTATCACATTTAATTGAATAAGTTAGGATTGGCTCATTAAAATTATTTAAACTTGACATGGGTTTACTATATCGGTCTCTTCAATAAATTGTAATTCAATTTTTCTCTAAAACCCGGTATTTTAATATTACAGAGTACCGAGATACGAATATCATTACTTGTATTCTTTAGTCCGACCCTTTGCTGCACCTTTATAGTTTGCTTATCTATTGCTAAACCATTTTTCGTGAAAAAAAACTATTACTTTAAATTAGGACATTACTTAACTCCTAATGCTATTTAGACTTTTAGGAGTGTAGACTACCAATGCTGGGGGGTTGAAGTTACAGATATAAAAATATCAATAAATTGTTCCATCAATGAAAATGAAATTTACATATACCGGGTGTTGCATCGTCGAGCGGGACATAGGAAATCCCATGTAATTTTAAATGGGGTCAATTATTGGCTTCCCTAATTATTTTACAGAAAAATTCTATTTAGGTTTATTAAAGAGCACTAAAACCCATATTCAAAAGAATAACTTTAGATATTTTTGATGAGCCCGTTTACGGGTTATCGCCGATTTGTTTTTAACTATTTCTCCTTTCTATGGCCCCGTATTTGCGGGCACCAGTCAAGGTAAAAGATGACTGTCAAATAAAGTTGTCATTTTGAAATGTGTGCTTTATTGTTATAAAAACTCGTACATCGAAAATATTAAAGGTGTATTTATGAGTACAAATTAATCTGAATAAAACTAAAATAAAGTATCCAATTACAAGGTTAATTATGACATTTTACATGTTTCAATATTTTACTAATTACTAGGTAGGTACTATTAAATTGTTAGAACTTTAGGATTTAAGAAGATGTTCAAATATTCCTCAAAATGACAACTTTATTTGACAGTCATCTTTTACCTTGACTGGTGCCCGCAAATACGGGGCCATAAAAAGGAGAAATAGTTAAAAAGAAATCGGCGATAACCCGTAAACGGGCTCATCAAAAATATCTAAAGTTATTCTTTTGAATGTGGGTTTTAGTGCTCTTTAATAAACCTAAATAGAATTTTTCTCTAAAATAATTAGGGAAGCCAATAATTGACCCCATTTAAAATTTTATGGGATTTCCTATGTCCCGCTCGACGATGCAACACCCGGTATAAGCAATTTTTAATAGTGGCTGGTTTCTTCTCATTGCCCACCCTTATATCTATATTCTTTTATTCTCTTATTTATTAATTTTGATGACTATGGGAAGGGAACTAGCCTGGATGATGATAAAAAAAAATGGTCAGTCAAATCATATTTAGCATTTTTATTTATTTATAGTTAACTAATATATTACAAAACTACCATGAAACGGTTGCCAACTTGTCACTATATATTCATATTATATGCATCAAATAAATTATCCTACTAATAAAGTAGTACCACTGATTGTGTAACTAGGAACCGCCATGTTAGTCGGTGCGGGTCCTTTTCTCGCTCTTCCTGAAATATCGAAATGGGATCCATGGCAGGGGCAATAATAGCCACCAAAATCACCTTGATGAGATATAGGCACACAACCTTAAAAGAAAATGTTGTTAGCTTGTACAGTTGTAATTTTTAACTCCCAGAATAAATCTAAAATATTTATACAGGGTCTCGGGAAAAAGGAGGTTATTAACCTTATACTCTTTTAGAAAAATAATTCAGTTTTTCATTATTCGAGGTTCGATGTATGTCAAAGGTAATTTTTTTAAAACTTTTTTTTTAAATATATGCATCTTAATAATAATAAAATTTAAATTTTTTTAAACAACGCAAAAACACAATTAAATTTAATTATCTGGGTAACAAATGCTTGGAACGAAATCTACGATGTATACCTTTTTTAAACCAAAGATGCATTGGATTAAGAATTTATTATAAGAAATTTAATACAACTAAAATTTCTGCTCCACGAATTTTAGTCTTTATTATTTAATTTGGGTTCGATTCCTTGATAAGAAAGACCTACTTCAATAGATTTTTTATAATATTTTGATAAGTATTAATACAGGGTGTTCGAACAATAAGATTAGAAATGAAATTAAGAAAACTGCAAAAAATCTACATTTTTAAATAGAAACTCCTAAATTTTAAAATTATTTCTTACTTAGCATTAAAATAAGGGAAAGTTTTACCAGGTTGTCTATTTGGAAAGTTTGTAGATTTCGAAATATTGCCAATTTAATATTTTTCTATGGCAATTTCGCTGAAGATGTTAAGTTTAATTATTCCCAGTTGGCTATGAGTTTAATTACTCCCAGTTGGCTATGACGGCGTTGAATACAGTCAAATGTTAAAGAAATGTATGAAGCTGTCATATACCATTTGAAAATTGTTAATAATTATGCCGGGGGGCTTAAATTGTGCAAACGAAGATTATTTAAACTTATTTATTATTTACGGATAACGTGATAAAGTTATATCAAGAACATGTGACACATTTGCCATTCGATATCCGCAAAAAGAGAAGCCATCACAATGTGCTCGTAAACAGCTTATTATTAATTTTAAGAACTTTGGGGGGAGTGTTTAAACAATACAATTAGAAGTGAAATTAAGAAAACTGCAAAAAATCTACATTTTCAAATAGAAAGCCCTAAATTTTATAATTATTTCCTATTTAACATTAAAAAAAAAGGGTAAGTTTGTATAAGGTTGGCTGTTCGAAAAATTTGTAGATTTCGAAATATTGCTAATTTAATATTTTTATATGGCAGTTTTCCTGCGGATATTAAGTTTAATTATTCCCAGTTGTCTATGAGTTTAATTACTCCTAGTTGGATATGACAGCGTTAAAAATAGTGAAATGTTAAAGAAATGCATGTAAGACAAGCTGCGTTAGAATCAGGATCATCCTAATCAACAGTTGAAAGAATATTATGCAAGCATAAATTTCATCCATAGGCATTTTTTTTTGGACAACATCATTTGGACATACAAATTTACAAAAAATGGTGCCTTTTATCGACATAATTCCCATCATTGGAGTAATTCAAATTTAAATGTGTTCAGAGAGCAAAATTTTCAAGAATCCTGGCAGTTTAATGTTTATTGTGCAGTAAGAAATGATGGCATCGTGGTACTGCATTTTTATCAAGAAAATTTAAACAGTAAGTTAGACGTTTTTGAATCGTTCTATATATAAAATGTGCTTATTAACTTATTCTATCTGGCTATTTCAACATCTTGCATTATTTTGGAACCGACTACATATTTAGACAATTCGCCGCTCGCTGCTCATAGAAACCTATTTTACCAGCACTATGGCGCACCTCGATATGTTAGCTACCTCATCGATAATTTTTTACGAAATGCTTTTAATGATTGATGAATCGCCAACAATGGACCTTTTCTTTGGCCACCCTGCTCCCCAGATCTTACAGTGCTCGATTTTTTTATTTGTCGTACAATTAAAGATCAAGTGTATAATAAATATTCCCATAACAATTATGGAAGATTGCATGCAGCGAGGAAGGAATGAGTTTGCAAATTTAAGCCCCATGTCAATAAGAAAAGCGACCCATGATCAACTGCTGCTTAAATGCGAAAAATGTTTGGAAGTTGAAGGATGTCAGTTTAGGCATTTACTGAAAAAGTAATAAATAGGGGTTCCATTTGAAAGTGTAGATTTTTTGCAGTTTTCTTAATTTCATTTTTAATCCATTTGTTTAAACACCCCCCCCCCCCACAAAGTTCCTGAAATTTTCTATAATTGTGCACATCGTGATGGCTTCTATTTTTGCGGATATCAAATGGCAAATTTATTACATGTTTTTGATATAACTTTATCACATTTTCCGAAAATAATAAATAAGTTTAAATAATCTTCGTTTGTATAAATTTAAGCGCCCATGCATAATTAATAATAATTTTCAAACGGTAAGTGACAGCTTTATACAGTTCTTTAACAGTTGACTGTTTTTAACGCCGTCATAGCCAACTAGGATTAACTAAACTCATAGCCAACTGCAGCAAAATTGCCGCACAAAAATATTAAATTGGCAATATTTCGAAAACTACAAATTTTCCGGGCAACCTTATACAAACTCACCCTTATTTCTTATGCTAAAAAAGAAATAATTAAAAAAATTTAGGGGGTTCCATTTGAATATGTAGATTTGTTGCAGTTTTCTTAATTTAATTTTTAATCTTATTGTTTGAACACCCTGTATTAGTAGTTACTAAAATATTATAAAAAGTCTATTAAGGCAGGTTCTTCTTAACAAGATATCAAACCCTAGTTAAATTATTAAGGCTTCCTTATTGGAAAAATTGATAATTATTTTATTGCCTGCCAACATCATTTTTTGGCATAAAACCTTAAATATGTCAAAAACGCTTAGACATAGAATAGGATCTTACGTAGAATTCAAAAATGTAATAATATACAGGGTGTTCCATTTAAAATAAGCAAGTTGACACATACTTCCGGTATAACCGCAAGTGTCAACTTATTGAAAACATTTTAGCCGGGTTGCCCCCAGCATCATTAGCACACTGTGAAACTTTCAAAAATTTTCTATGTATAATTTTCTATATACAGGGTGTTATTTATTAAGTGACCGATATTTTACAGGACGATTCCTCGATTATTTATAAGGTAAAAAGTTCACATATGCATGGGTCCGCAAGCCCTTCAATTTTGAGATACAGGGTGTTAAAAATTTATTTTTATTTTTGTTTCTCGTAAATAATGTTTGATATATTGTTCTTTATTTTGGCGAAAATTGGTATTTGGGGATTTTTTAATAGGAGAAATTCAAATTTGATCTTAGCTTGGCCCTTGATTGTAGGGGGCGCCACCTACAGGTCTTTTCTCATTTGGGGAGTCACAACTTTTTCGTGCATGTATGTATCACATTTTCTAGAAAAAAAATCGTTTCCTCTATTATTTTTACGTGAAAATGGTATGCTTGTCAAAAGTCGCCACAAGCAGCGGTTTTCGAGATATATTGATTTAAATCAATCGATGCATGTGTTTGTCAAAAAGTGAAACAATTTTAAAAACTTAAAAATTACAGTATCAAGTAGGCTGGTAAGTATATTCCAATGTTTAATTAGTGTCATGTCAAAAATAATATCTTGACGCATAGTTAAATGGTTCGATTTTTTTTTATTGTGATTATTTGTTAAAAAATGGTAAACTTTACCAATGCGGAGTATGCTGATATACGTTTGACATACGGACTTGCTAACGCAAATGCATATGAGCCTAAACGTTTCACGTAAAAATGATAAAGGAATCGATTTTTCTTCTTGAAAATGTAATACATACATGCATGAAAAAGTTGTGACTCCCCAAATGAGAAAAGACCTGTAGGTGGCGCCTCCTACAATTAAGGGCCGAACTAAGATCAAATTTGAATTTCTCATATTATAAAATCCCCAAATACCAATTTTCGTCCAAATATAGACAATATCTCAAAAATTATTTGCGAAAAACAGAAATAAAAATACATTTGTAACACCCTGTATCTCAAAATTGAAGGGCTTGCGGACCCATGCATATGTAAACTTTTTACCTTATAAATAACTGAGGAATCGTCCTATAAAATATCGGGTACTTATTAATAAACACCCTGTATAGATCGAAGCGGTTCCCGGTTACATTGGAGTACAGTACAAAATATATTTTTTTTACTTGTCCCATGAGGTAAAATAAGGGAACCTTTTAGCACATTTTACAATGATTTTATATTTTTTTTTTAATTTTTGTCAGGCAGGGTCTAAAAGGGACAAAGTATTTAAATTTTGAGAAAGAATATAATTATTATTTATCAATAAATGACGTTGTATAAAGTAATAATTTTTTTCTATTATATACCTTCTTCTACTTAAGCCTGAATGATTTTGGGGAACTTATTTCTTACGTATGCAAATCCATTGCCAGCTTTATTCATTCCTTTGACAAAATGTTTGATTAACCCAAGCTTTATATGCAAAGGGAGAAATAAATTTTCTGGGGATCAACAAGTGATGACGTTCTTATTACTTGGGGTCAGTGATGTTTGCTTTGTCCACTCTTTCTCTTCATAATAAATGTTTCTATCCCGGCTATCCCATTCGCAAAGAAAACAACCGTACTTTGTGTAGCCAAATTGCATGACAAATATTCCAGTTAAAGTCGTTATACTTAGTTTTTGCCAAAAGACGCTTTATCTCATTATAAGATTCCTTCGTGTTGACTGCATGAGCCAAAGGAACAGAGGGGAACTTATTTCCATAGTGGAGTAGAACCGCTTTCGAGCTTACTTTGGAAGAGTTAATAAACAAACGCGACCCACCTGTGTCATATAAGTTCATGACCAAGTACCTCCATAACAAAGTGGACAATAACACAAAATACTAGACCATCTTCAATAGTAAAGAATTCTTTAAATTCTGAATGGCGACAACAATAAAAAAAAAACCCTTTTGTTCCACTCTGAAGAAGACTCCAGTCCTTTAGCCTGGAATGAAGAAGTTGGGCTTACTTCTTAGACAAGCCTAAATCACCGGCGAGGTTGTGCAGCCTACGACTTTAAACATGAGGTTTACTGTAAGACGAACTCAAATGTTGAATTCAAATCCGTACTTTCGCTTACATCATTTTCGTCGTCTACTTTGTCGTCAGCAGACTCGTCTTCACTTGGTATCATTTTGTGGAGATACAGGCATCTGCAACTCCCGGCTGTGGGGTAATGGTCTGAATGGAGATGTTATCTTAGGATATTTTACATTACATGTTTAAATTGGGGCAAGGGCCTAGCGACACCTAAAGCACCGGTTCCCGTCAGATCACCGAAGTTAAGCGGTGTCGAGCGCGGCTAGTACTTGGATGGGTGACCGCTTGGGAAACGCCGCGTGCTCTTGTCTTAGGGAAGAGTGTAAAATGAATCGACATCAAAACCATCCTATTCACGCCGGACAGGCCGGATGAGATCGGATATCTCGTAGGATGAAGGTGCCGTTTCACACTCCCCAGTCGGTAGACCGCACGATTAAAAACCGTACGGTCGATAACCGGTTCTAGATGGCCTCAGATACGCCGACAAACCGTAAAAAAGTAAAATAAAAAAAAAAAATAATATGTTTAAATTCAGAAGTTATACTAAGTAAGGCAGATATTGCAATATAAAATAGGTTCTGCCTGTTCGTTCCCTCAGAAGAATGGCAAAAGCATATGTCGTCCGCCCCTTACCCATACTAGAATAAGCCTGGCATACGAAACACAGCAAATATGGAAAGCTCAACTTTTGTCTTGATCACTTACTTTACACTTAAAATACTGCTCATAGCATTTTTTTAATGATGGGTGTAAAAAACTATTTCTTATGTTGGTATATCAATTCGCTGCAGAAGAAATTTAAATAGTTTATACAGCTTCTTGGCATCCTTTTGGGTAATCCGATGATTAGGGTTTCACTAAAACGGCTATAAAGACAGCACAGCGCAATACTTTTCACAACGTTGATAAATTCTGCAGCTTATACATTGAGTTCTAGTCAACAGTTTCTATATTTGGAAGATATATTATGTTCAACTTCTGGTAAAATATTGCAACACAATATAGGTAGGTATTTTCCATATACTTGATGTCAATATTTAATGAAATGGTGGTTTATTAAAACTTAATATTTAATAGATTATTGAAAACATATTTATTATGATATAACTTGCCATTGTTCAATTATGCGAATTAACTAAATATATTTAATATTATATTTCCTACAAATATTTTCAGAATGTTGATATGACCGATTGAATTTTTATAGCCGTAACATAATATGTACATTGTTTGCTTGAGATTGCTGGAAGATGGCGCTGCCTCTATTGCACTGCCTACGTGTACGTCGCCGCTTGAAGAAGTTCATTTTGCTACTAAAAGTGCTTAGCCCGACGCAAAATCCGTGTCCGTGTAGGACACTCCCTTTCCACCTCCAGAACCCTAGAGGCGGAAATTTTTTGGGTGCCACGCCCTTTTTTCAATGATGGTGCTTGGTTTTCAAGTAACAAAAATAAAAAACACAACAGAAAATCCCAAAAACAGGCAGGCTAATTTCAACTTTTGTGTAACTTTACCTATCTTAGGTAGTGATGAGTTAGCCCCCCCCCCCCTGTTTGCTTCACTGGGCGGGCGTCACTTAAGGCGCTGTTCTCCCCCCACATCTCTTCAATATCTACAGCCATACGATACCGCCTTCATCGTAAGGTCACTGCGTCCACACATTATCACATGCAAGTTGTAAGAAGCAGCCAACGAATTCTCCAGTTATTGCGTAAACTGGAAACCTCATCCAAATCCTGATAAAACCGAAACCATCCAGTTAGCTCGTGGATGGTAACCTTCCTTCCACGTGATCAACTGCGACACAGTATCGCCCTCGACAAAACCCTCTATTAGCGTCCCCATATTTAAAAAGTCACCAACAAGGTCAGGCTTTTGTACAGCCTACTATACTCACTGCTCAACCGATGCAGCACCCATTTGTAGTGTGTGCTTTGGTGTGCAGGCCGCCTTAAGGTTTCTCTAAAGGTAGACTTTCGATGGTCGCGACCAATGCGACCCATGCGACTGATGCGGCACGAGTACGTGGTATAGTTCCTTAATTGCTGTGCTCTTTGCTTCAGTCACCAATGTAAAATTAAATCGTCATTATCTCGTTCCTCCTCCAGTAATAACTTGTAGTATCTTAACTTTTTAGAATGCATTATAATATACTTCTAGGAATGAAACCCTAGAAAGTCACGAAACAACAGATAATAAACCATAATAGTGCGGGTCGTAACCGCACAACGTCGCACATCTCGGAAAGGGGGTACAGATGCGGCAGATCGCATTGGTCGCCAGCCGCAGCCGCGTCCATCGAAAGTCTACCTTAAGGAGACCAAGAGTATCGTCATTATGTTGTTGCCAACTTGACTTTTTTTAGTATTCGAAAAAATTCTTCGGATTCAATCCCATATATCGATACAGCAAACAGGACAAAGACCCCGATTAGTTCATTAAAGTTCGGTTTAAATTTATTACCTAGGTGAGTACATATGCCTAAAACAACCAGCCATTTTGGATCTTGAACTCGATCTGCATCGTTCTCCGGATCTCTAAGTAATGACAAAGGGACGGCTCTAACCTGAAAATAAATAAACACCATTTAACTACATTATTTCTTATGATACATACCGTGATCGGCTTCATATTGAAAACTACTTGATTAATAATTTCTCAAAAAATGTAATTTTTGGTAAAAGCAAGCTGCCAAAACTAAATGGCAGTTCACCACAAGGTGAAAAGGGAAGATTTTTAAATTCGACCACAAATTGACAGTGCCTTTTCAGAAACGTTGAATTAAATATAACATTCCACTTTCATTTACAATTTTAGTATGCTGATTACATTCAATTTTTAATATCTTGTCAAAGTATTTTTAAATAAAAAAAGCTCCATCAACGTCATTTTCCACCAACAGTTTTCTCTCTACTGCTAATAATAACTGCAGCACTACTTTTGTCTCCTGAAGATGAAGGTTTCTACCTTGGAAACATGTAGAGACAATTTAATTTTAAAATTGAGCCTTTAATAGCTCACTATTAAATTAGTGGAGAAAGACTTTTTGACTTTCTTTCCCCTTTTCTCTATATTTCAACTCCACTTAATGCACTCATTAAAAAATAATTGCTATTTTATGTGAAATCCAAAAATACTCTAAAATATAGGGTGTTCGATTTAAAAAAAGTAACTTTGTTTCTCTACGGCTTTCTGACTCATCCTGTATACTTATTTTTTTTTAATTCAAATAGACCTTGAGAAACCCTAGAACTTTTGTGCAAAATACTTTTTGCTAACTGTTTTGCTTTAAAAAATAATCGACCGTTTCCATACATACCAACGACCCTGTATATTTCATATTAATATATCGGGTTCAAAACGTCCTTCGACGTCTTTCGATTCCCAATCGCCATTGGTCCCTGTTATTTCACAGGTCCTCATCTAGGCCTCTCTCTCTGATCTCGTTATCGATGCCCTCTCTCCAACTCCTTCTCGGTCTTCCCCTCTTTCATCTTCCGGCTGGTGTTCAGGTGAGTATTTGTTTAGGGAGTCGTTATTTCTCCATCCTTTAAACATGTCCGTACCACCTTAGTTGTTTTGTTCTTATTTCGTCTGCTATTGTGTGGCCAACTTTCATGGTTGCGCGGATTGTTTCATTGCGAACTCTTTGCATTCTCGATTTTCCTGCCGATCTTCTCCAGAAGTCCATCTTCGTTGCCTCCAGCATCCTTATGGTCTTTTCCTTTAGTTGCCAAACTTCGCAGCTGTATGTAACTATGCTTTTTATGATAGCATTGTATATTAGGTGCTCGTTTCGCTTTGTGATTTTCTGATCCCATAGGATGCTATTTAGCATGGCAATAGCCTTTCTGCCTTGGTTGTTCCTGTCTTTAATGGTATAATCCCATGTTCCACTGTCTGAAATATTTAATCCCAAGTAATTGTAAGTTTGGCATAATTTGATGGTTTGTCCGTATTCCAAGAGCAAATCCTGCTGTATTCCGCTAACACACATGTATTCTGTTTTTGAGATATTCACCTCCAGCCCTCATTTCTTTAACTCGTCAATAAGTTTTCGAGTCATGTATTTTATGTCTTCGTAGCCTTGTGCCATTATGATCTGGTCGTCTGCAAAACTAAGAGTGTATAAGTTTGTATTGTTAAGGAGTATGCCCATGTTGTTGCATTTTCTCTTCCATATCCTTAGTGCTTGTTCGAGATATATCTTAAACAGAGTGGGCGACAAACAGCATCCTTGTTTGAGGCCCTTATTCGGCGTAAAACCGTTTTACATTTTGTTGCCGGTTTTGACTTTAATGTGGCCATTTCTAAATAGTTCTTTTACTGATCTTATTAAGTTGACGTTCAGATTAGTCCCATCTAATGCCTCCCAAAGTTTTGACAATGGAATAATATCGTAAGCTTTCTTCAAATCCACGAACAGGAGGTGTACTTCCCGGTTGAAAACTGACATTTCTTCTCTAAGCTGGGTTACACAGAACAGGTGGTCCACAGTAGACCTTCCTGCGCGGAAGCCTGCTTGTTCTTCTGCTTCGCTATCTGCATATTCACGCTCTATTTTCTTCTTTAATATTTTTCCGTAGTGTCGGCTGATTGTGGCCGTTACCGCAATACCTCGGTAGTTATCACAATTTTCTTTGGTACCTTCTTTGTGTATAGGCGTAAGAAAGGAAAATTTCCATTCTTCCGGAATATCTCCGCCACCGATGCAACTTTGGAACAGTATAGCTAGTTGTTCGTATAGCTTGTCGGGTCCATATTTAATTAATTCTGCGAATATATTATCGAGTCCTGGCGCTTTCTTGTTTTTTAAGGTTTTACAGGCGTCTTTTACCTCCTTCACACTAATCCTGGTTGGTGATGCCATAACGTGTACTCTGTCCGAGTTGTCGTTGTCAGGGAACTCTGCTCGATCTTCTTTCAAGACTTTACCAAAGTATTTATCCCATTTATCTGTGGTGATAGGGGATATCAGCTCTCTCTTCTTGTCCTGGCGTAGAGATTTTAGGAACTTGCAACTTTTGCTACTTCTTGTTCCTCCTAGGTAGGTATTTATTTTGTTGCAGTTTATTTCCCATGATTCATTTTTCTTTCGGGTTATCTTTCGTCTTACTCGGGCCTGTGATTCTTTGTATTCCATCCTATCGTGGTTCGAGTTGCTGCATAAATAGCGTTGGTATTTTTGTCTTTTGTCTTCAATATCTATTCTATTTCTTTGTCCCACCAATAGAGTTTATGGGGTTTTCGCTCGTCGCAGTATCCCAACGCTTCCTGCGCTGCTTCAGTCAGGCACTGTTTTATATATTCGTAATGTTCTGTTTTGTTATTGAATTTTTGTGTCTGGAGTTTTTGTTCGAGCCTTTTTTTGTATAGATCTTTAGTGCTTTCCTGTACTAGGCTTTCCAGGTTATATCGTAGTTGTTTCATTTCGTTGGGCTGGCTTTGCTTTTGCCGGAGTTCTTGGTTTTGTTTTCTATCAGAGCTTTGGTGTAGGAGGATCCTGGCCTTGAGCAGGTGGTGATCACTGCCACAAGTTGCGCTTTCTGTACACCCTGACATCATAAATCTTCATAACCGTGCTTTGTCGGACTATGGTGTAATCTATGATCGATCGTAGGTTTCTTGATTCTCGTTCCCCTGTGTACTTATGGATCCATGGATGCTGGTAGAATCCATTCATTATTCTAAGTTCATTTTGTTCGCACATCTGGATTAATCTAAGACCATTGTCATTTATTATATTTTCACCAAATTTTTCCACGACCTTATCGTCTAGTTTAGTTGCAGTTCTTCCGTTTAGGTCGCCGCGTATTATCACCTCTCTCGAGCTTGCGATGCTTGATATTTCTCTGTGTAGCTGTTCAAAGAACTCGTCTTTCTTGTTAACTGGGGCGTCATCGTTGACTGCGTATACTCCGAACACGGTAAGTTTAAGTTCATACAATGTCACATTCATTTTAATGATTCTCTCACTAACGGGTTCCCATGATGTTATGAATCTTAGTAACTTTTTGTCAATGAGGATGGATACACCCTGTTGTGCCCTTTTATTTCTGGAGATTCCACTATAGAAGTGGTCGTAGTGTCCAAGATTTTCAGAACCCTGGCCTTTCTTTTTAGTTTCCGCTATAATTGCCAGCTGGATTTCTTATCTACGTAGTTCTCCGATTACTTCATTCATTTTGTTGGAGATGCTTTGCACGTTCCATGTACCAAAATTCGTTATCCTTTTCCGTAACTTGTGTCGTCGTAAGAGTTTCCGTCCATTCCGAGGCTGATGATTGGGTTTTTTTACAGATTAAGGGTTTTCCGAGTAATGGGGAGTTCGCGCGATGTCTCAACCCCCTACCAGGAGGACCGGGTGATTTATGGTTAAGGTTTCTTCCCCTAGCCTTTGATGAGTCAACATCCAACTACAAGGCAGCAGTTTAGTTAATTTTTCACTAATCCTAAAATCCAGGATTGTCACTTCCGGCGGTTCCGCCATTTTAAGGATTCTTCCTCTACCCCTTTCCCATCGTTGTGGTCTTCATCCGTAAGTTCCACATGTTCATATGAACCTTTTCTCTTAGAATATCATAAGGAATCATCCACTTAAGTTACGCATTCTGAAACACCCCGTATATAATAAAATTCATTTTTAAAATAGCTAAGCTTTACTAGCACGTGGATTCACTATTTTTAAAGTAGGGCATGAGTACTTAAGGGTACATAATCATGTCGAGGCATTCGATTACCTTGGCTTCATCAATTAATTTATTGGGCGTCAATTTGGATAGTCATACGTCTTGGCATAGTCACGTTGCGGCCATTGCTAAGGCAGCCTCGTAGAAACCTGGCGTACTTTTCCGAACTAAGAATCTCTATACACCCCAACAACTTTTGGTGCTCTATAAAGCCCAAATTCGACCATCGCTGGAGTATTTTCACATATTTGGTTCTCTGCTCCTCAACATACCCTGAGATTGCTAGATTCCATTCAAGGAAGAGCCATTTGCTGGATCGATGACCATGATCTGACAAACAACCTGGAAAGCCTTGAACATCGGAGGCAAGTTGGCGCCTTTAATCTATTTTACAAGTATTTTTATGGCAAGTACTCAACTGAGTTTACCGGCTTTATTCCACCCCGAGCGGTGCATGGTAGAAATACACGGCGAGCCATTGCAGCCCACCCGTACATGGTTCAGCTTAGTGTCCCTGGAACGACACTGTTTAAAAAATCTTTTATCTGGAGAACGTCATCACTGTAGAACGATCTCTCTGAGGCCGTGTTTCCCAACGAGCATAATCACACGCATCGCTGGCAGAATGCAATAAAGGATTAAACTTGTTGTGCTGTGCCTTTCTATAACAAAAAAAAAGAGGTTTTTGTCCCCCTATTTTCCTGTATATACAGGATGTCCTTGAAATGACTGTACGACGCTTAACCACAAATTCCTTAACCAAAAGTAAGGTGATCTAGGCAAACTAACCTATATGCAATGTTTTGTTTTGCCGCTACAGGGCGCTAAAGTTCTCAAATTAATATGGCTTTCTCTGAATAATTTTTAATTGGCGTGTTTTGACACGAACGCGATCTTTTTTTAATGCATGGAAATTTAAAAATGGCCCATGATTAGTAAATAAAAGATTGTATTTTTGTTACCCCCTGTACAAATTACTTCAATTGTTTCTCTGACAATAACTAACTTCATTTTGAGACTTTTTTGTCTCTTATAAAGTTTTCGCCAGACATACAGTTTCTTTTACAAAAATTGCTGCTATTCTGAACAATGACAAAATAGTTATTTTTGTATTAAGTGCGTGAAGTGAGTGTTTTTTTAATGGCATATGAGAGTGTCAATTTTTTGCCGAGACCGCAGGTCGAGGCGAAAAATTCTCTCGAATGTGCCATTAAAACACGAATTTCACAAACGAAATACAAACAACATTTTTTGTACAACTGAAAGTTTGAATTAATCGGTAAAATTGTATATTATAATAAAATTTTTACCATATAATTTCACATAATCAAGTTAACAGCCCTGTCGTTACTATAGAAATGGTTTGTTGGCACGTTGCTTGTTTTGTTGTCATACGTTGATAGCTGTTCATATTTATTGCAATTTTTTAAATAAATAGTATAAGTACCTAAAATGGATGTAGATTACGATAGTGATAGCGAGATTCCTTCAGATATAGCCGATATAGCAAATTCGGCTATAGCTAACATGTTACCGGCGAAATCAAAATTTATATACGAGAAAAATTATAACCAATTCCGTGAATGGTGCGGCAAGAAAAATATACAAAAAGTGTCTGAAAAGGTACTTATATGCTATTTTGAGGAGAAATCAAAAACTGTAAAACCTTCTACTTTATGGAGTGTCTACTCAATGTTGAAGAGTACATTGAATGTTAAAGAAAATATTGATATAAAGAAGTTTTCAAAATTGGTGCCTTTTATTAAAAACAAAAACGTCGGATACCGAGGGAAGAAATCTAAAGTTTTATCGAGAGACGATATTAATAAATTCATTCAAGAAGCTGATGATGAAACAAATTTACTTTATAAGGTACAGATGATCAAAATTTTGTATTATTTCAGTAATTTCAATATTTTTTTAATTGTAGGTTGCGTTAATTTTGGGAATCAGCGGTGCTTGTCGCCGTGAAGAATTATTGAAGGTAACTATTGATGACATTGAAGATACCGGGTCTATATTGATTGTTAAAATACCGGATACAAAGACCTATTGCCCAAGAATGTTTACCGTTTCAAATTCTGATTATATTGAGATATATCGCAAGTATAGAGTACTAAGGCCGTCCCATACACACAAAAAGAGATTATCTTTAAAATATTCAAGAGGAAAATGTGTTGACCAACATGTGGGAATAAATAAAATAGGGGAAATTCCTAGCTTGATTGCAAAATGGCTGGGAAAAGAATTGCATAAGAGCTACACAGGTCACTGTTTTAGGAGGAGTTCTGCAACTCTCTTAGCCAATGCAGGGGGTAACATGACATCTATAAAACGCCACGGTGGTTGGAAATCTGCCGCCATAGCAGAAGGATATATAGAAGATAGTTTGAGTAATAAAATTGATATTTCTAATAAATTAAATTGTTCCTCTACTTCCAAACAAATCAATATAACTGATACAATTGTGGACTCAACTTTTCAAGGAATATCTAGCGTTTCTGATCAGCAGCAAGGTGGACTAGCTTCGGGAATTAATATTGGAAGCAATTGTTCGAACTTCACCATCAATTATTATTGTAACAAATGAGATTTTTTGGTAGTTGGTAATTAATTAGTAAATTTGTACAAAAAAATTTAATACATTTTTTAAAAAGTAATGTTTTATCGTTTTTTTTGTAAATCATTTTTCCAGTTAAAAAAAGTCTTTTTTTCACCGTGAAAAAAAGTCTTTTTTTCACTGTTAAAAAAACAAAAGGTTTACGTATCGATAGCGATGAAAAAATGTCAACTTTTTTTGACAGTTGTACAAAAAATTGTTTTTTCTAATTTGGTTTCATAAAAAAGCTGTTTTGATATCGTTTTCAGTATCGTAATAAACTTTTTATGAAACAGTTTTCTTTTATTTTTGTATGGTTGGTAATGATATTCACAAATGTTTTATTTTGCTGTCGTGTACGTTGCATTAATTCTATGAAATGGAGATGAGTTAAAAAATATCAAATAATCTTACAAATTCACTATATTATAAAACAGGGAACTATTAAATTTACTACAACTTCCCTTAACTTTGGGGGGAGTTAAACTAAACTTATCTTGCTCCATATTTTAAAATTATGTAGGTATGTTAGAAAAATTAGACAACTTCGTGACAAAATGGCTGACACGGAAATAAAATTATTTGTTTATTTCAAGGCTGCTATGATAAATAATTTAATTGTATTGCCACCATAAAATTTAGGCCTAAACATTTTGAAAATGTGTATGTTTTATTTTTTTTTTAAATATGGATTTATTTATTGAATAATATGCCAAAATAAAAAAATAGTATAAAGCACACGTTTTATGAAGCCATTAGCGCACTTGTCCGTTATAAAACTCGCCGCAAGCGGCTCGTTTTCTAACATGGACGCGTGCGCTAAAATGAGCTTTATAAAACTTGTTCTTTAATATACTATTTTGTTTGTTTTCTAGGCAACAGTAAAATAAATCTGACATATCGAAAGTGTTTACTTGTTGTTGGCGTTGAGCGTTGCCGAGTTTATTGTAAACTTTATTGGTCCTTTAAAATTAAATGGAACATTATTCCATTGCTGAGATGGTTGACATACTTCTAGTATATCGATTATGTAAGATAAATGGACGTATGAGTGTCACAGTATATCGTAACAAATATACAAATAGCAGAATTCCGAACAATCAAACTTTCGCGAGTATTGACAGGCAACTTACGGATACGGGTAGTTTTAATGGAAATTATGTTAGTCGAGGACCACATCATACAATTAGGGCTCCCGAGCTCGAAGAGTTAGGTTTAAACAGAATTGATGATTTACCTAAATTAAGCTGTAGACGCTTGGGGTTCGAATTGGCGGTTTCCAAAAATAGCAATAATAACATTCTACGAAAGCAGTTACTGTATCCGTATCATATACGATAGGAGCAAAATCTTTTGCCAATGGAGTCTAAAAGTCGGCTGACGTTTTGCTGTTTCTTCCAAACCAATGAGACTATAGTCAAATCTGGTCTTATCTGGCGGGTCCAAAGGTCACCGATTATATGAATCAATTCGAAAATTTCAGAGCTTATCAAAATGTTGTAAATAAAAACCAATATGGCCGTATATAGACAGCTGATTTTCCATAAAATTGAATGTTAATAGGTTAACCGTTAACTTGAAACTATCAGTCATAATAAAAATGACGGGTCTCGTTCCAAAATTAATTTCTCAGGGGTGCGTTCGTATTATTGCAGACGGTTAACACAATAGTTTTACATTTAACAAATTTAATAACCAAAATGATGGTGGAAAGTTAGATAAACAATATACAGTAAAACCCCTGACTAGCGACAACCAAAAATGTCGATGAAATGTTAAATAAATTAAACAAATTTTAGTTTATTTCAGCAGATAATAATAAATTAAATATAAAAAAAAATCAAATTACACATTGGCTAAATTTTTGTTGTATAATATCAGGCTAAAAAAATATTTCCAATTTAATAGGTTACCTACTTCAAAAGTCAACGAGAAAAAGCTACTAGAGCCGGTGAGGTATCAAATCCCAAATTTATTTTACACGTATTTTGCCCCTGTTAAGCCGACAAGCGCCCCGCTAAAAATAAGTGGGAGAAAGAAACGTATAAAGTCTAAACCGGTCTCAAAATGCGGGTTCAAAGGTCACGGATCATATAAATCAATTCGAAAATTCCACAGCTTATATCAAAATGCTGTGAGACTATGTAGGTATCAATATACCCGGAGAAAAGATACATAGTTTTATTATTTTAACTGTCGTGAAGTCGTGAAGATAGCCAGATATAATATTATATTTTTGCAAAAATTATATACATAATAGTACAGGGGTGGCGAATCTTTATGTATTAACGTGCATTTTTTCTAAAGAAATGTTTGATGAGGCCATAGACGTGCCGTCGCAATTCGTAATATAATAATTCATAGAAAACTTTGTGATCGGTGGCGAGCCAAAATTTTATGTCGCGTGCCATTGGTTCGCCATCCCTGTAAATAGTATACCTTAAATGTATTTATTAAAAACGATAATAATAAACAGTGTAATTTATTTTAACAATTTTACTACTAAAACCTAAAGACTTAATGGCATTTAGTCTGATAAACTATTTTGAAAATGAAAGAAAAAGTGGAAATTGGCCAACCAATATGCAGGAAACCGTAGCGAAAGCACTGGGAATGAGTTTAAGGACTGTGCAGAATAATGTGCATGAAAGAAAGCATAATATAATACCGAAGAATACTAAAAAATGTAAACAAAGAAAACCGATTATAAACTAATTATAGAGTAAAAACTGTCATCGTCACTTATAAAATCTGAAAAGTCCTCGTCGCCTGAGTCCCCTTCGAATGGAGCAATTATCATTGGCGCTACTTCGACATCTAGTACTTGTTCTCGATCCCACCAATGTTTTTCAAGCCAATCATAAATATCATTTTTCCTCCAAGATGAAGTAGGCTGTTTATTTAAAATTCTTGAATGATATGATGCATTATCTAATACAATAAAGACGGAGAATCCAAATTTGGTATCAATTGAACTTTTAACCATTTTTCAAACATTTCGCAATTCATATTATCATGATAGTCAGCACTTCTTGATGTTGAAGAAAAAATTAAGCTTGCACCTGGAACATATCCTGTTACAGAACCAGCATGTAAAATAATGAACCGCTTTCCCGTGCCACATCCCTTTTTCCTTTCCACGCTTTTCACAGAATCATCTTGCCAAGATTTTGAACCACTTCCATTTGAAAATATCCACGTTTCGTCTAAAAATACCACTTTTCTAAATTTGTAATTCTCCGTATAATTTTTTAAAAATTGAACACGCTGACTCACTATCTGTGGCTGCTCACATAAAAATCTTCGGCTACAGTCTTTTTTATAGCGAAAACCTAACTTTTTTATTAATTTTGATAACGCTTCAAGTCCAATTTCCAAAACACCCCGAATTGTTAATGTTTCTTGTAAAACTGGGAGAGTTACATTGGGTTTTGATCTGTATAAATCGTAAATCACATTTCGAACTCCCATTTTAATATTTTCGCTTAAATCCTCAGTTTTTGGCTTTCTTCGTTTATATTTTTAGTATTCTTGGGTATTATGTTATGTTTTTTTTCATGCGCAATTCTTTGCACAGCCCTTAAACTAATTCCCAGTGCTTTGGCTGCTGTTTCCTGAATATTGGTTGGCGAATTTCCACTTTTTCTTGCATTTTCGAAATAGCTTATCAGATTAAGTACCATTTTTTTGCTTGGGGATGCAAAAACCCAGAATTTTTTTTCATTTTGTCACAAACTGTCAAAGTCACAAAACTGACATCTTTAAATTAAGACGAAGGTGGCAGGTACTTGGGCAGGTACAAACTTTTGTGAATCGCTGAAAATTAAATAAAATACCTATCCTTTTCTTTCATGCCAAAATTGCATAAGTCTGTCATATTTGTCTGACGGATTTTATTTGGTTAGTATGATTAAACGCAATAAAAGAAAAGAAAAATTAAAAGTATGTCTTTGTTAAATCGTAAACCCGCCAGATAAGACCAGATTTGACTATACCAAATACAATCTTTCATAAAAAAATTTTATTTACGGACGAAGTTGCGTTCACGAGTTCGGGAATTAGAAATGTACATACCGAACATATACGCGATGAAAATCCTCATTCCACCAGGGAGAAATATTTCCAGCATGAATTTAGGATTAATGCTTGGGCAGGTATGATTGACAATAATTTTATTATTGAACCAGTTCTGTTGTAATATCAAATCGGTTAAATGCGGATAACTATCTAGTCCTCTTGCAAAACACTTTACCCGATTTATTGGATGATCTTTCATTCCAACTTCGTACCGAAATGTGGTTTATGCACGACGGGGTGCCACCCCACTTTAGTATCAAGGTTCGAAGATTTTTAAATGAAACATATCAATAGATGGATCGAAAGAGGCAACGATGCACTCGCTAATTGACCAGCAAGATCTCCTGATTTTAGACATTTTCCTGTAGGGCGCTCTTAAGTCAAAAGTGTATGCTTCCCCCATCGCTACGGAAGCTGAGTTATTGCAAAGAATTATCAATGCTGCAGATTATTTTAAAAACAAGCCCGATACAATGCTTAAAGTACAGTTTAATTTTTTGAAAATAATTAATTTATGTATTCAGAAACACGGTGAACATCTCGAACATATGTTATAAGAATCAAACTACGTGACGAACCTAATTTTTGTTGCAACTTTGAAGTTTTGTCATGCCTGAACGAATAGACCGATTTTTATTATTTTTCCATTTATTGGTGGGCCATTCCATTACCTTTAAGAAAAAAATAAACTGGTAGAGATTTGGATGATAGTGGAAAAACTTAAGTCATGTTATTTTCTTAATTTTTGAATCAACCTGTGCGTTAATCAAGTAAATGTATAGGAAGCGCTTATACTCTATATGAAAGTCGCTTCTTTTACGAGCATTTTGATTTTTTGTTCATTAATTTATCTCTAAAATTGTTCGAATTACAGTTTTTTTGCTGAAACCTTGCATATTACAAACTTTATTAATTTATCGAGAAACAGTTTTTAACAGATACGAATTTTAAAAACATTTTTATTAAACACAAAATTATAAACTAGGATAACTGCTTAATACCGTGTATTGCCTCCACTAGCAACTCTAAGAGCTTCTAATCTACGCGGCATACTAGAAATTAGGTTTCTTATCGTTTCCATTAGTATAACAGTATAACAGACCAAAATCAGATTTATGCTAAATAAGTATTTGACATTTCTTATAACATGGTCTTGCCATATTCAAATTTTAATTTTCTATGTGTTTCTCTTTTACTTAATTAACATAAAGTTAAAATAAATTCGCTTACGGCTTTTATAGCTGCTTCTGTTCGATGCCATACAAACAGTGGTTTGCCCCTCCACTTAAAAGTAACATGCTTATCTTCAGGAATGTCAGCCAGACTTATTTCAATTTTTGCTAGTGCCAGCACATCGGCCGATACATCCATAAACTTTACATACCTAAACAGTTAAAATGTATAATAAATATATTACCTAATTAATCAAACCGAACACTGGTTTAGGATTTATATCATAATGATTTTAACTACTTATAATAATTTTGCACACCTTGTAATTTCTGCCTTTGCACCATAGAATCCTGCAGTAAAATAGGTCCCTGTTAAGATGTAAGAGAACAGTCTTCTAGAACTATCGCTATCCGATGATTTACATCTCGGATCAGCCACACTTTCCCTCATATCTTTTGAAAAATCTGGCACTTTTATATCCGTGTGGGAATTCCGTAATATCAAATTTTTCTTACTTGAAATTGCAGAAAACAATGGAATTTCAGTAAATCGGGAGCTGAATATATAATGCGTTGCTATTTTTCTTGTAAGCATGTTTTATATTTTAAATTCTAGTCTGACACAGTTCTGACAATATTCGACGCCTCGTGACGTTTGAAATAAATACAATATTTTTATCTAGGGACGCGATAATCAATTTCATAGCTCACTTATTTCTTTTTAGCTAAGGCATGATGCTGTCAATTTCCAAGGGTTCGTTCAGTTTAATACTTGGGAATTATTGCAAGGAATGCGAATCGTTGATAAAATAACTAGATTAAATAATAAAAACTGATATGTGCGTGGATAGCTCCTCAGTTTTATCCTAAAGCCATCCTTAGGTTGATACATTTATTTGGTAAGAATTGGTAAATTAGAGTAATATTATTTTTCTTCCAAAGTCAATAAACTTGACATTTTCTACTAATTTTTTGACGTTAAAGTTTTACTTTTTTTACAGTAGACGGTTGCTATAGGCAGCGGGAGTAAAAGTACGTTTTCTTCCGCTGAGAGCGTGATAGGGTTCCACGCGGAAAAACGTCAACTTAAATTAGTTTTATGGGTATATCTCTCGTTACACCTCATGTTTCTAGGTCTGTATACACGAATTTTGCCGTTGTTGTGCGACTCAAATGTTTTTTCGTCAGGAAATATTACTCTTTCTAATAAAATTTTCTGGTTCAGATATTCTCTACAAAATTCTACTTTTGTCTGTTTTCTTTCATCACACAAAAATATTTTGTTAGAAGCACATCGATTGTTTATATCTGGCGTTTCAAGTCGACGTCTTACTGTTCTGGAGGATGGGGGGAAATTGGTATCCTCTTTCGCGTTTGAGGCTGTCTTAAAAGGATGTTCTCTTAGAAAGTTGACAAGCTCGGTATCTTCATCCTCCGTCGAGATCTTCCTTCTATGAAAGTCTGGTTTTCTCATAATTTTACAGGCACCCTCTTAAATCTGGTGTGAATTATAGCTTTTTGTTGTACAGTTGGTTAATGCTGGCATTATAGTATTCTTTATGTAGAAAATAAACATTGATGACAATACAGGGTGTTACTTAATGATATGCCGTAATTCCTATGAGACAAATTCCTGAACTAAATTTAAGTAGAAAAGTTCATATAAACATGTGTACTAACGTATTATTATTATGTACGCCACTGACTTGTTTAAAAATTGTATATTATTTTCGGCTTATGAAGCTAAAAATACAACTTTTTTTATCTCTTAATATTTTTTCATATCTTACTTCGTTTTCGAGAAAAAAAATATTCAAAATCCAATGAAGTGACTTTTATTTTTCTTCTCGAAAACGAAGTAAGACTCGAAAAAATATCGAGAAATAAAGAACTTGTATTTTTAGCAGCGTAAGTCAGTGGCGTATATTTCTTTTTGTCAATATTATTCGTGAAACTGCCTCCCGGGACGCCACTGGAACCCTATCATCTAGTTAATGCGAACTTAGCTTCTTATCACAACGAACAATACTTTTAAATTTCACCACAATCTGCAAGAGGATCTTTGAGATATTAATAAACAACCGCTTTTTTGTTTTAATTTTGACACCCTTTATCTTGAAAACCAGACTATTTAGGACACATTGGAATTACCGCCTATCATTAAGTAACGCTCTGTATAGGTTCTTGTGCCTTATTGGTCATTTTTTGAAAAGCTTTTTAATAGCAACTTTTTGTTCTAGATTCTCCATTTAGGACAGCAATTAGCGGGGCAATATTAAAGTTGCAGGAGGAGGGAAAACTTCACATACTAAAGACAAGATGGTGGAAAGAAAAACGAGGCGGGGGTGCTTGCAGAGTAAGTGGTCCAAATATAGTATTAAAATTATCTGTATTGTAATTAAAGAGGTTATTGAATTAAATATTTGATTTAATATACAGGGCTTTAAGATGAACCACCATAAATATGTCCTGATGTTGAGTGAAATAAGATTTGACAAAAACACGTCTGATGTTGAGTGAAATAAGATTTGACAATAACACGTCAAAATATCGAGGAGATCTGATCGAATTTCACTATTAAGCTCCAGCCAACCTCACTTTTAAATGTCAAACTACCTAATTGTCTTTCAATTTTGAAAGTATTAAATTATCCAAAGTATTATTTTGCATTAATCGACCGGTTATGAATTCCCCATATTTAAAAATGGAAATTCCATTATTTAATAGTCCTCCTTACCGACCCATCTGTTAAACGACCACATTTTTAGTAAACATAAAAGCTAAAAACACCCTCCATTAGGGCTAGTAAAACCCTAGCCGACGATTCTTAAGAAATATCGGTACATACACTAATTACTTTATTGCAGGCGGATCCATTCAATTTGTTTTAAAGGCTGATAAATCGGTTGTTAACATTATTATATTACATATTGAATAATCAAGGAAAGTGAAAACCCTGATTTCAGTACCAGGAAATTAGCTGAAAAACTTAGTTAGAAATTCGTTTCAAGAAGGTGCAACGGTAAACAAAAAAGAGAATTTCCAAAAACCGAAGGACTGGCAGTGTTTCAATATGGTTCTGTTAGGCGCGAAATAAGCACTTACCAATATCCGAGCCCATAATTTAAGCAAAAGCCCTCAAATTTGCTCAATGTCTAGGACTAGATAACTAGAAGGCATCAAATGGATGGTTAGAAAAATTCCGTCGTCGTGACCATATGACCTTCAAGAAAATATGTGGCAAATCAGCCGATATCAATATCGAAGATGTAACTGCTTGGAAAGAAAGACTATTGACTATTTTAAAGGATTATGCTCAAAGGGACGTATTTAATGCAGATGAGACAGGTCTCTACTATCGTGCATTGATGGCACGTGTACGACTTGCCTCTATTGATAATGATTTGTCAACAGAAAGTGCAGAATTGACTCATCGAGTGTATTGAAGAGATCCACGAAAAGGATGAAACAACTCCCAACTCTGAGATAGAGTAAGGGGAAACTGAACTTGCTCCAGAGTCGAAAATATCAAGCCTATTTGAAGCCGGCGCAAGTTTGAGAGACTTAAAAAACTTTTTTAATAATGTTAACGATTTTGACAAGTTTACGAATATTTCTCAATTGCTATTAAAATGTGAATCTGATTATTTTAAAAATAAGAATTTTAAAGCAAGCATATAGTACATTCTATTATTGTTAGTATGCACGATCAGTATATACATATTGGTAAATTGGCTTCATCTCATATTATTTTAGTTGTCATAAATTTAAACAAACATATTTAAAATGATTTATATACCGATTGTCCACGCGTAGGGTTTACAATAGCCCAAATGGATGAAAAATTTCATTTTTCGGGAGAAAGTCATTCTTGATAAAAAGTTTTGCTTGTAAAAAAATGCAATTCACGAAGAGAAAATTTTGATTTGTTATACAGGGTTCGAAAAAACGTCAAAAACATGATTTTTCTCCAAGAGTAGACTACCTTAATTTTTCATTTGTGACCAAAATGCCAATTAGAAACCTTATTTAGAATAACGTTTGCAATTTAAATACGAGATTTAAAATAAATCTTCGATTTTTTCAGTTTTTTCAATTTTTAGAGGTAAACGAAAATTTTGCTGCCCAATAAAAATATTAATATAAAATTTTATTAAACTCTACTTTCATAATGGGTGGTGTGTATCTTATTTTAAAATTTTAAATGCATTCCTACCATCTTTTGTGAAAACAAGGATTTTTTGTACCTTTTTATTACTTTGCTTCACGTATGGGGCAAATTTGTAGTTGTCAAATAGAATTTGATGTGTTTTGAAAATGTTGACCTTAGAACAAAGGCTTTATTTAGTTCAATGTTACGGTGCGGGCGAATGTTCTTACAACTTTGTGATAGAGAAATTTAATCAAAGATATCCTAACGTTTACGTCTCAAAAATGGGACTTCATAAATTATTATTAAGAAAATTTCAGCGAACTGGTTCAGTTTCCAATTAAAAAAAAAAAAAAAAAACTATGATCAGAATGACGCAGCTTCCCTAATCGTATTGCAGTCTGTTGCTGACAATCCTACCCTTTCATTAAGAAACCGAGCTCAAGAACTTGATGTAGTAAAAAAATCTCACATTTAATATTTTAAAGGCAAACAAAATATTCCCATTTAAGCCAACTTTTAATCAAACGTTGGAAGACGGAGACGAAGCCAAACGTTTGGATTTTTGTCTTTGGATCGGAGACAAAATTGTAAGTGGAAACAGTAATTTTCATAAATTTATCATGTTCTCCGATGAATCGACATTTTCAACAAACGGGAAAGTGTCTTGTGAACATATTAGATACTGGAGCAAAAATAATCCCCGTTTTAGAATTCCTGCTAGAAGACAATATTACAAAAAAGTAAGTAAATGTCTGGTGTGCGATTTCACATTACGGCATTATTGGCCCATACTTTTTTGAAAACACATGTAACCGTAGGAGTTACCTTGAAATGTTGGAAACATTCTTTTCTGACAACCTAGAAGAATTGCCTCTCCAATTTAGGAACGAAATGTACTTTCAACAAGATGGATGCCCTGCGCATTTCGCAATTGAAGTGAGGGAATGGCTTGATAATACATTTGGCCGCAGATGGATTGGTCGGAATGGTCCGGTTCTGTGGCCCCCAAGGAGTCCCGATTTAACTATTTCAGATGTCTATCTTTGGGGGCGCCTCAAACAATTAGTGTACTCCCGTCCAATTGAGAACGACGTACAGCTTCTAAAACAGCGAATTGTTGAAGCTGTTCAAACTATTTCCATTGAAGAAATTCGAAGAAGTTTTGACCACATTCGTTTACAGCTGGAAAAATGTGTTGAATATGGAGGGGGGTGTTTGAATAGGAAATTATAAAATTATTATTTGTTGTTATTTTAAGACTTTGTTGGGATATTTCCGGGGTCATTTCATTTGTGAAATTCAAAATACATATTTCTGGTAACACCACAAATCAGTTTTTGAAATTTTTTGATGCCCCACTGTAAGATATAAAGTCATTGATAATGTATGTATTTCGACCGCTAATGCTATCCAAAAAAAAATTTCATTTACCTCTAAAAATTGAAAAAACTAAAAAAATCATAGATTTATTTTAAATCTCGGATTTAAATTACAAACGTTATTCTAAATAACTTTTCTAATTGGCATTTTGGTCAAAAATGAAGAATAAAGGTAGTTTACTCTTGGAGAAAAATCATGTTTTTGAAATTTTTTCGGACCCTGTATAAAAAATTAAAATTTTCTCTTCGTGAATTGCATTTTTTTTACAAGCAAAACTTTTTATCAAGAATGACTTTTTCCCGAAAAATGAAATTTTTCATCCATTTGTGCTATTGTGAACCCTATCCGTGGACAGTCTGTATTATGTAGATAATTATTATCTCTATTAACCGACCACCCCTGTTAATCGACCAACATTTGATTCCCCGGGGGTGGTCCCTATTTAGAGATTTTATTGTATTTACGATTATCTTTATAAGTCACAGGAATGAAGCAGACCTGTAGGAGGTATCAAAGTAAGCAAGCTAAAAAAACATTATGTATTTAAGGTTTGTTAACGAACTATTTATTTGGAAGATATTTACACAATTGTCAATATTTTACTAGTGTTTCCCTTTGCCATTGAGAGGTAGTTTAAAATTCGAAAAGCGGTCATTTTCAATATGGATCAGCTCGATTTTAACAACAATTTTTAAAACCTTAACCGAGAGCTCATAGTGTATAGAATAGATTTAAAAAAATCGTTGTACTAAGCACTTATTTCGACAAGAACTGAAAGAGAAAATTCGACAAATACAATAGATTTTAAACTATTTTTCCGTCGACCGTGTATTTACGAACTTCTTTAATGTATAAAAAATCGTACATTAATGGCCCCCATTAATGCATGATTTTTCTATTAATAAACGATTGTATTATAGGCAACCAAACATACATGAAATTAAATTAATACTCAATTGTTATTCAAATCAAGGTGGCGCGAAGCGGCTGTGACGCGTGCATGATGGCGTTTCGCGTAAGTAAAAAAAAACTGTCGCTGTCAACTAGTTTGGATTTCAAAATTTTGATCGTACAACGTTGAAATGAATGTCTTCGAAAATTTAACCCCACCAGAAATAGCAGAAACTGCTAATGTAGTATCGTTAAGTTTACTTCCCGCGATAAGCAAAAGATTGTATGAGAAAACGTACGCTGAGTTTATGTCATGGTGTGATGAAAAACGAGTGACGCGCTTTTCAGAATCGGTGCTATTGGCATATTTTTCGAATATTGCAGAAAGAGGCCTCATTGCAAGTTTATGGCCGAAATATTCAATGCTCAAATCGACTTTAAATTTGAAAGATGGCATCGATATAAGCAAATTCAGTAAATTAATTATGTTTATCAAGAGGCAAAAAGTAGGATATGTACCTAAGAAATCGAAAGTCCTGGAAAAAGAACACGTACACAAGTTTATTTCTGATGCTCCTAACAACCTTTTCTTGATGACAAAGGTAATAAAAAAGAAAGGTAAAACTATAATATCTAACAATAATAATAAATAAATTAAAATTCGTAGGTTGCATTGATTTTTGGAGTGGCTGGCGCACTAAGAAAAGATGAACTGTTGAAATTAGAAACGAATGATGTTCAAGATCTGGGTTCAAAATTCCTAGTCACCGTAAAGGCATCTAAAACACACACAAACAGAATATTTACTATTGTGGGTAATGAAGAAAATAACCTTCTTAATTTGGTTAAACGGTATATGTCCCTGAGACCAAGACACACTCCACACAAACGGTTTTTTATTTTTTATAAATTTAATAAATGTTCTATACAGCCAGTTGGCATAAATACATTTTCCAAAATGCCTTCCATTATAGCAACCTTTTTAAAATTAGAGCAGCCACATCTCTACACTGGGCATTGTTTTCGGCGTTCATCTGCCTCGATACTCTGTGACAGTGGTGCAGATTTTTCAGCCATTAAACGGCTTGGTGGTTGGAAATCCACTGCTGTTGCAGAGGGATATATTGAAAACTCATTACAAAATAAAATTGATACAGCTGAAAAAATCCTCGGTACAACTATAACAAAAGCCCCTCATGCTAGTTCTATCAGCGCCACGACCAGCGCCGAACCACATTCCCTTACAAACATCCAAGATAATGACATAAACCTAAATTTAAATTCAGAATGTCATACAACTACTGATAATGTATCTGTACCTTGCTTTAATTTCAGTAATTGCACTATTTCTAATGTAAATATAAGTATTAATAAACAATAATAGTCAGTTCCATACATAATCATATTTTTATCGACTTTTGTAGGTTTGGTTGTTAAATAAAAATTTTTTTTTCATTATTAACAACACAATCGACGGAAAAATGTTGTAACTAACGCGTATATTAAAAAGCGATTAATAATTTCGACAAATTAACGCGCTCGCTGCGCTCACGCGTTAAAAATGTCTCGATTATTAATCGCCCTTATTAATACACTTGTTCGTTAAATTACTATTTATTTGGAAGATATTTACACAATTGTCAATATTTTACTAGTGTTTCCCTTTGCCATTGAAAGGTAGTTTAAAATTCGAAAAGCGGTCATTTTCAATATTTTCACATGATTCAATTCGATTTTAACAATAATTTTTAAAACCTTAATAATTTAAAAAAATCGTTGTACTAAGCACTTATTTCGACAAGAACTGAAAGAGAAAATTCGACAAATACAGTAGATTTTAAACTATTTTAAAGCGAAAAAAAAACTCTCTTAAAATGTATTTAGAAAGAAATATAGCATACAGTGTTGCGAAAAATGACTGGTTTTCTAAATGTTTATATTATGTCAATCTGCGCACATCCACGAAAGAAATAATTGCAATGCTAATGCATTTCCACACTAGAATTACCTGGGTTAAAAGGGCACTAACCGGTTTCTGATTCGTTTCTTTGTTTTAAATTTGCGATGTAAAGAATGTTGTTATCGAAGAGAGACCACGTGAAGGTGGGATATTCTCTGTCAGGATGGGAAAGGTTCTAAAAGTTAAACAGAAGAGCAATTATATCACTACACATAAACATGGCAACAGCACAAGAATCAGTCATGAACGGTGGTCTCTAATAATAATAATCTAAATTTTTCTGTTTTCTTACAAGTTTTTAGGTTTTTCGACAATTTCTCCGTTTTTTTTGTGATTGTTTTCATTTCTTTTAACAAATAAGTCTATATTATGACTTCTACAACTGATATTATAGTAGGAATGGAAAAATTTTCAGGATACAAGCCAAGGATCGTATCTGTAAGTGAAAAAATTTTGATATTTATTTCTCAGAGACTACTAAATTCCGGCTTTTGTAGATTTCCAGCAAGCATTCGACTCCGCCGAAATATGGGCAGTGTTAAAATCCTTAGACAACGCAAGAATTGATTCAAGATACACGAACATCATAAAAAAACATATACGAAAACGCTACCATAGAAATAAAAATGGACGACGAGACAAAAACAAACCATATAAAACTACAAAGGGGAGTAAGACAAGGAGACACTATATCGCCCAAACTATTCACCCTTGTATTAGAAGACATTTTTAAGAAATTAATATGGGACACCAAAGGCATCAACATCGACGGAGTATACTTAAACCATCTAAGATTTGCTGATGACATAATCCTAATAGCAAACAATCTACAAGAACTAAACGAAATGCTACAACAACTAAATGATGTATCCACAGAAGTAGGTCTAAAAATGAACTATGATAAAACAAAAATAATGAGCCAGGAACAGACAAATATAACAATACAGAACCACGGATAGAAAACGTCGAGCAATATGTATACTTGGGTCACGACATCAGACTGGGAAAATTAAACCAGGACGCCGAAATAAAAAGAAGAACACAGCTAGCATGGGCCGCCTTCGGTAAACTTACTTACCTACATCTTGAAAAATAATTATATTCCAATAAATCTAAAAAGAAAAGTATATGACACTTGCATAATACCGGTGTGTACCTACGGAGTAGAGACCATGTCCCTCACCAAAAAGTCGGCTAAAAAATTAGAGACAACCCAAAGGGCAATGGAATGAAACATGCTTGGAATATCACTAAGGGTACAAAATTAGAAACACCGAGCTAAGACGTAAAACTAAAGTCAGGGACATCGTGGAGGAGACAGCAAAGATGAAATGGCGATGGGCCAGCCACATAGCCAGATACGATGACAACAGATGGACACAAAGAATATTAGAATGAAGACTAAGGGAGACAACACGAAGCACGGGAAGACCTCAAAAAAGATGGGTGGACGACATAAGAGCAGTGGCAGGAAAACAATGGAAGGGAGTGGCTAATGATAGAGAAAGATGGAAACAATTGGGAGAGACCTACATCCAGGACTGGATGGACAAAGGCTGATGAAGAAGAAGACTAAATTCCGGAAAAGAAAAACTTCGGATTCATGAGCAGCGACCTCAAATTAGGATTGAAATAAAGAAATAGCGAAAGATGTGCTGAAAGTACCCAGCTTCTCAAATTATTACTAATTGCTTAACCTGAACAAACCTATATAAAATTATTATTTTTTTTTAGAACATAGCCTTCATTTAATGATTTTTGGCGTTAATTGAACACATTAATTAATTTGACGTGCGCTTTTCAAAAAATCCAAAAAAGTTACGAAATTCGAGCCGACCTATAAGGCGCGAGTTGGATCGAAGTGATTCTTTACTCTTGTTTTTCTTAGAGATATCTATTTGATTACAATGGTTGGAAATTTGTGATTTTTTGTTTGTCTATTTTGATTGGTGAGAGAAATATTTTATTTTGAACATTTTTTTTTTTTGAGTTATAAAATCTTTGCTATATCGGTCGCTGTCAGGGTGGGAACCAATCTTTCGGGTATTTGTGTTTGTTTCTATCTGTAGATCTTATGTGTGACTCGGTAATTAGCCTGTTTGTCGAATTTTCGGTGCGCTTATGGTATTGGGTAATTATTTTATTAAAGAATTCTTTTATTTTCTGTTTTAAAACAGACACCTATGCTTTAGTCTCACTGACGAGCTCTAATACAGCGAAAGGCGTCTGAGGATGGTTCTGGCAGAAGGAAAAAGCAGTCCGTTGGAAAATATCTCGGCATGTTTGTGGTCATTTTAGTGCCTTATTCTGCGCTCTTTGTATTTTGGGTTGATTTGTCTTACTTACGGTACACCAGGCTGGTATACCGTAAGTACGTACAGGTCTCACTATTGTTTTATGAAGAGTAACTTTTGTTCTCAGACTAATTTGCTATTTTTATTCATTAGAGGGTAGATGGCGAATAACTGCTTTTGCGCTTTTCGCATTTTATCACTTGCAATGCTTTCCACACTTTAGTTGAGCAAACAGAAATAATCTTCCTTCACGGGACTGGAAATCGTCGTGCTTAGATATGATATTCATCCAGACAAAATAGTAAGTCATAAAATTGATCCATAAGTTTGAAGGAACTGGATCTGCTTGAAATAAAATAAAATGCACAGGCAAGGGCTTTAGATGAAGTTTGCCAGGTTAAGGTACTCAATCAATTCCTTGTAGATCCAATTTCTGTTTTTATTCCGAAATTCGTCAAGCTGACGAATATTTCTACTGGTTGTTAACAGACAAAATTGCAGATATTGGGATAATGAAAATCCGCAAGTTTTTCGGAAAGGCCATACTCAATTCCCCTAGAAAATCAATGTTTGAGCAGGCATTCTTGGACACGAAACTATTGTGGCAATATTTCTGAAAGAAAAGTTAACCGGTCAATTATATTTAAATCTTTTGAAAAATGTTGTCCTCTTATCGTACAATCTATGGAAAATTGCGTAGATTAAATGGGCACCATGGAACTTAATGAAGAAAATTTGCATTTTCAGCTAGATGGCCCTCCCCCCTCCCTACGCATTACCAAGTAGAGAGTGGCGTGGCCAATGGTTTTGTGCTAAATGGATTGACCGAGATGCAATAGAGTGGCCGACAAGATCTCCTGACTTGACCTCACTTGATTATTTACTAGAGTTAAAAACTTAAGTTTATGGAATCCAACCTGAAAGTATCTTTCTTTTAAGTTGGCTTTATCTGTTCAGCCATGCGGCCAGTCACGTTATTGAATATTATAAACACAATAATAGTATTTTTACAAGCACTTAAAAACGTTCACGTCCAACCCTGGATTCGAACCTGGGACCTCCAGATTGCCGGGCGAAATCTCTCCCATCCGACCATCGAGGTCGACTGAAAGTATTGAAGATCTCAAAAATAGAAATACACTGAAATGCAGGCGCATTTCCTAACAATCTTTCCTTAATGCCCGAGAGGAATAGACTTAATTATTATTGTATTGCCAATAACGGTGCAGATTTTGAACACTTAACAAACTAAATAAACTAGTTGCATTACTATTACATTTTTCCACCTAACTCGGAAACCGATTACCTGAATTCACTTTTCTTGGCTCGGTTAAATAAGCAATTTAATGTCCTTTGCAAGGCATTATTACTTGATAGGTAAGTATTTGATATTTCAAACGGAGGTTGGCTGGAGTTCAACAGTAAAATTCTATAAAATGTTACTACTTATTATTAAAATTGACGTGCTTTTTGTCAAATCTTCCCTCAAAATCAAAAGATATTTAGGCTGACTTGTTTTGGAATGAAAGTCCGGTATAGGATGCTCTACAAGTTCCTACTTTCACAAAATTAATCTCTGTTTATTACATTGAAATGATCAATTAATTACAAAAAATATTATTTCCATTCTATTACAAGTTACAGATATAAAATACAAGCTTTATTTTTCCACAGACACAGTAGTATATATATGGACAACGTCAAAATCACAGAAATAAATAAATAAATATACAAATTGAGAGTAAAAATAATATTAACAACTTCAGTCTTAAACAAAACAGCCTTAAATACTAATTCAATTTTGATCAATAAGCATATATAAGCTATAGTAACATTTTTCTATTAAAAGTAGCTTTAGCTTTCTCTTAAAACCAATCACAGTTTGGCAGTTTTGTATTTTTGATGGTAATTTATTAAACATTTTTGAACCTATGTTCGTAACAAATATCTTGGATTTACTTAACCTATTCTTTGCTATTTGAAAATGGTTTTGAAAGCGTGTATTATAATTATGAAATTCACTATTTCCTACAAATATTTCCCTATTTTTAAATACAAACAGGCATATTTGAAAAATTACAATGGACGGCACAGTTAAAATTTTTAAATTTATAAAGAATGGCACACAAGAAGTTTTGCTTGATATACCCATGCCTCTGCCCATGCATCAAATAATTCGTTTCTGTGAAACATACAGGATGAGACGAGGTACTCCAAAACTGAACGCTATATAAAATGCGCGAGTGGACGATAGCGCAGTAGACACCTAAAAGCTGCTGTTGATCCAAAACTGATTTCAAATTTCGAAGCGCAAAACAAAGACTATGCACCCTAGCGGCCAAATCCCTGCAGTGCACTTCCCATAATAACGTGTTATCAAGGGTAACACCGAGAAACTTAACCGAAGTCTCACGTTTCATTTGTGTATCGTGGCAGCATAATTCCAAGCCCAAGTCTGATTGGTGTGAAAGATCATAAAATGAGTTTTTGCTAGATTCAAAAAGAGATTATTGTTCATAAACCAACTACTCAACTCTTTAAGGGCTGCATCTGCCGACACCCCCACTGAAGCATGCTGATTATTTTTAACGATTGCTGAAGTATCATCAGCATACGCGACAACATTACTATATAATTGATCTTTTGGTAGTTGGCTTACAAACAACAAGAATAGTTCAGGCCCCAAAACCGAACCCTGAGGTACAACAACGTCAACCCCAATTTTTCTGAATTTTGCGCCCTACCTGTTTGGTCCACAATCTGAACAAACTGCCTACAATTTCTTAAAAATGAAGAATATCAGCTTAGGGGTCTTTTTCTAATGTCATGGTATTTCAGCCTTTTGAGGACTAATTCATGATCGACACAGTCGAATGCCCTACTGAGATCACAAAATATCCCCACAGGGTGCTCGCCTGCCTCAAGACCGTCCACTACCTCTTCCAAAAATGCTAATATAGCTGTGAATGTAGATTTTCCAGCTCTAAACCCTTGCTGGCTTGAAGATAATATATCATTGTTATCTAGATGTTTTGAAAGTCTATTTAGCATGGCATATTGAAATACTTTTGAAAAACATGAAGTCAAGGCGATAGGAACACTTTAACACATCTAGAAGTATTCCAATATGCATTATAGGTTTCAAACATGACTCAAGTACGGCTCTCTTAAATATGCTTGCTGGTATCTCATCATCATTATTATGTAGTTAAGAAGTTTAGTATTATTGTGTTTCTTCTTAAATACACATTTACTTTTTTTTCTTTAGGATGAAACTACCAAAACTAGCAGTACAGCAAATGAACTTGGCTTGGCCAATGTTGGAGGAGTATTTGTTGTTCTTATGGGAGGAATGGGAGTGGCATGTGTGATTGCGGTTTGCGAATTTGTTTGGAAATCGCGGAAAGTTGCAGTTGAAGAACGGGTGAGCAGCATTCTACACGACACGTAGCTATAAGATAAGATTTTATATTAATTACATTCTCTTTATACAACCTAGGTAGTTAAGGTAACGTCCTAATTAGCCATGCAACAAGGGAGATTTGTTAGTCTAAAAGAAGAACCTGCTTAAATGCATGTTATGTCTAAAAGTGCTACATAAACTGAGATACAATTGAAGTAAAAGAAAAACGATTCTATGTCAGCTTAATTTCGATAACTTTAAACCCATTTAACAAGTCTTATAGCCCAAGGCACGAGTTTGAACGCTAGATCATGTAAACAAGGGTTAGTTGTAATATCCGGATCATGGTTTCAAATCTACCAATGCTAAATCAATGAATTTTGGTACAGGTGAATAACTTGAAAAACTGAACTCGAAATTGACCTATGCGATGTTGCTATATTTGTAGTTTTTTTCTATACCTTAAGATTTTTTTTTCAGATATGACTACTCTTATTTTTTTATTGAATTCGATTCCTTCCATCAACATTACGTTTTCCTGATAGTATAAAATTTTAAAAATAAATAAAGGGTTTTCCAATAAGAACGATATGATTTTGAAACGATATGGTAACCATGGTAATAAAGTTATACCTGTCACCAGTTGTCAGTTATTGTCAGTAAACTATAACAATTTATTATGGCTAAATATGCGCTTCAAGAACGTTTGGTTATTATCCAAAAATGTTATGAAAATAGACGATTTTTGTGAACACTTATCGCGCACTTCGCGAAAACTTTGGTGTAAATAATCGTCCTTCTTTGCTTGCCATTCGTCGCATCGTTGAGAAATTTGAAAATAATTTTACTCTTCACGATGCAAAAACACCAAGAAGACATCGAAACGCAAGAACTGTTGAGAATATTGGTGCTGTAAGGGCTAGTGTTGCAGTGTATCCAAATTTATCAATTCCTCGTCGTGCTCAAGAGTTAAGAATTAAAAAAACGACAACTTGGCGTATTTTGAAAGAAGACTTGAATTTACACCCGTATAAGATTGTTTTGGCCCAAGAACTTAAGCCACTGGACCATCGTCGGCGAAGAGAATTTGCTGCTTGGAGTTTAGAACAACTTGAAAGGGATCCTAATTTTGCCAAAAAAATTATCTTTTCATGTGAAGCTCATTTTTGGTTAAGTGGATAAGTTAACAAGCAAAATTACCGTTTTTGGTGTGAAAACAATCCACAACAGATTCATGAGAAGCCTTTGTATCCGCTAAAGGTAACTGTATGGTGTGGTTTATGGTATGGTGGCATCATCGGACCATTTTTTCCCAAAATGAGGCAGGAAATGCAGTTACAGTGAATGGTGAACGATATCGACAGATGTTAAGAAAATTTTTGTGGCCAAATATAGATGCACTTGATTTGGAGGATATGTGGTTCCAGCAAGACGGTGCCACATGTCACACTGCTCATGAAACTATCGATATACTGCAAGAAAAGTTTGACGAAAGGATAATTTTAAGGAATGCTACTGTTCAGTGGCCTCCAAGAAGCTGTGATTTAACTCCATTAGATTATGCAAACAGACCACAAACACTTGATGCATTAAGGTTGAACATTGAACCCTGCATTCGTCAGATCACGCCCGATTTATTGCATAAAGTCATCGAAAATTGGGTTCGTCGAATTAGCTCGTGTACACGAAGTCGCGGAGGACATTTAAACGATGTGTTATTCAAAACATAAATGTTATCAACTATACTTTAAGATAATATAAAAAGTTTTATTGTATCTGAAATAATTTTAATTTTATTTCATTTTGAAATCATATCGTTCTTATTGGAAAACCCTTTAGTTCTCTGAGTAAAATAATAATCTAAAATAATGGGAACCATACAACTACTAACAATAAAATAGCTAGTCAAAATTACTTACTAATTCTTTCTAATTAATTAATGTAAAAGTAATTTCATGAATTTTTCCTCCAATTAAAAAGTAAGTTTATTTGTATTTGTAACTTATAACTATTTTTAATTCAGTACTCCTTAATAAGCATTTCTCGGAGCAATTACAAAAAATATTTTTAATACATCGCGTATGCGTAAGTGATAATTTCTTTTGCAAAATATCAATGGCGCTATTGCTCCAGATATTAGTTATTTTGTTAATTATTATTAACATAATATTATCATGTTATTATTGTTATTCAGTAATCGTTGCTCATACTGTCATTAAAATGGCATTTCTTTTCTCGGAAAAGCAACTAATATTAATTCTAATTGTTCGTGTATTTGGAGAAAACAGAAGTCCTATAAAGGGGTATGTAATGTATTCAATACCATTTACACATTAAAAAATCTACCGTATGTATAATAAACTGATGAACAGTTTCTTCAAACTGGCAAAGTAAAAAGAAGAAAAGGAGCTGATCGACCTAAAGCTGCAACATCTAGTGAATCCTAGAAAATCCTAAAGTAGACCCAGATAGCTCTTAATTCTGAGATAAAAAAAAATTGGTAAGAATTATTCTAAGTGAAGAAAAATTCAAACCCCACAAAATTCAGCATTTGTAGGAAATGCTTGAAGACGACTGACACGCCGTAGAATGAAATTTGCTGATGGAAAATATTAATACAACCCCTAATTTTACCCAAACAATTTTATTTAGTGACGAGGCGACCATATCATTGGGCCATTTTTCGTTCACGGTACTTTGACGGGCCCAAAGTATCTAGACCAATTAAAAGGATACATAGTTCGCAAAATCAGATAATTAGATGAAAATTTTGACGAGATATGGTATTAGCATGACGGGGCAGCTGCCCGTTATTAGGGAGATGTGAAATTGTTTCTGAATAATCAATTTACAGAACAATGGATTGGAAGGCGGGTATATATCATTCGAATAGCCTGCACGATTCTCAGATATGACCCCACTTGATAATTTTCTTACTATTAATGTTGAGTAGATTAAATAACGACTATAAAAGATAATACACCATAGCTAAAAAAGAGTATGATATAGATAGCACTAAATAATGCCCGATGAAAAATAAAAAATAAAAAAATGTGGAAAATCATTGAGTAAAACAGATTGTCAAATCGAAGGAGAACTACTATATATAGCTCAAAAGTATTATAACTTCCTAATTGAAACAGTACCTAATTTATTAAGTAATACAGAACACTATGCATTTCACTGTAGCATAAAAGGAAATGGTAAATCTATTTTTATAAAACCTTTTGCTCCTGAAGATCTACTTGAAAAAACTCAAAAACTAAAAAATAAACTTAGTAGTGGAGAAGATGAAATTCCCAGTAGCATAGTTAAGCTTAGTATATAAACATCATCAAAACTGTATTATGCTACATATTAAATAATTCTCTTAAGTTTGACATCTTTTCACGACAACTTAAACTGTCAATAATTACGCGATTGTATAAAAATGGAGATCCTCATTTATAAAAAAATTACAGGCCAAAAAGTTTGTTGGCAAGTTTTTCAAAAATTCTGAATTGGCAATGTCTAAGATGTTAATGACCTTTTTCGATAAATGTGATTTGTTTAATACTACTCAGCATGGCTATCTGAGGGGTAAGTCTACGCATTTTCCAATTTACGTAGACTATACTTAAGTTCTTGGAAAAGGTAAACTTGCTAAAGGTTATTGATACACCCCAACAAAAGCATATGACTGTTTAGATCGTGATTATCTTCTGGAGAAGCTTCAATGCTACGGAGTTTGTAGGGGAGCTGTGCGGTGGGTTGGATCATACCTCTCATATCGCGAACAAAAGGTATTAATTCATAGAGAAGGCAAAGACATTAAATCAAACTCACTAAGTAATGTTGTAGGAATTCCTCAAGGCGATGTTATAGGACCACTACCTATTACTTTTAATATGTATAAATGATTTTAATTCAACAATCGACAATGAAGATAAAGCAATCACGAGTTATGCAGATGAAACAAATTTATTGGTAAGAAAACAAAATGTTAAGGAATTGATCCACGACAGTAGAAATTTGTATTCAAAAGCAAAACAGATGTTTGAGCAAAATAGATTAGTTTTAAATGATAAAGGAACTAACAATATTACTTTCAGTACAGATAGATACAGATCAAACCGGTAACATATGCATTAATGATAAGGATGTTAAAACTGTAACAGCAACAAAATTCTTGGGTGTTATTATTGATGAATTCCTAAAGGGGTCTCGACAAATTGAAGAACTGTCACAAAAACTAACCAAATATGTTATGCTATCAGAGCCACAAGCAAATACTGAGATGAAAATATTCTTGAGATAATGTACTATGCAAACTTTGATTCGCTTATCAGATATGGTATCATTTCTTGGGGAATCGGTTCTGATGCAGAAATAAATTTTAAAATGCAAAAAGGGTATTAAGGATAATCCTTAAAATGAACTTCAGGGAAAGCTGTAGAGGGGTTTTTAAGTCAAAAGGACTATTGACTGTGTGTGGCATATATTTACTCGAATGCTCACTATAACGGTTTAAAATAAAGAACAACTTTTAAAAAAGCACTAAAAACACAACATACGATACTAAAACGTTGGATACGCATTATCCCATACACAGGTTGTCTATAACAGAAAAAAATGCATCGTACATGTGCGTAAGAATATTCAATAAATTGGCTAACAATATAAAAATGCATGAAAACTTAAATCAATTCAAATGGAAAACAAAGCAACTCCTAATAAATCTAGAACCTTGGCAGATTATTTTAGTATGTAGGGTAAGTAATAGTAGAGGAATAATAGTAGGAAGGAATAGAAGTTGTAGTGACGCTATTTTATTTCATGCTGCTCTATAGTATGTACTGTTAAGATATATATTGTATTTGCTAGATCTGAATTAGAAGTTATGTTATGTTACATTATGCTATGTTATGTTATGTTATGTTATGTTATGTTATGTTATGTTATGTTATGTTATGTTATGTTATGTTATGTTATGTTATGTTATGTTATGTTATGTTATGTTATGTTATGTTATGTTATGTTATGTTATGTTATGTTATGTTATGTTAGGTTAGTTTTGAACTAACGATTTGTATTTTTTGCTTCGTAAACAAACAATAAAAAAAGTACAAATGTCATACCTAATAATATATTAAAGTAAGTTATTGGCTTTGACAATAAAATGGGTTCAGAAGAATTAGTAAACTGAAACTCCAGTTAATGTAAATGGGAGGAATCGAATTGGATAACAAAAGAATAGTGTTACATTTGAGAAAAAAATTTGTTGAGTTACGGAAAAAACTTAAAATCTGGCAACGTCGCAATTGTCAATTTTAAATTTAATTTTCAAGTCATCCGCCTATACCAACATTCCTTGATTTAGCTTTGGTAGTTTTAAAGCGAATGAGCCGTTCCAGTCAATTCAAATAACCCTGTGTGCTACAAACCTTTGGATTTACTTACATTACATTATTAAAAATCATTTCAGAAGGTACGAAATATGGTTTAAAGGTTTCAGGCATTGCCCATCCATATTTAAGTACATTAACGATTCTGCCAAAGTAGATTTCATTTCATTATACAACTTATTCTTGGACAACTCAAATATGTATAATTAAAATTAGAAAATAAATAATTTAAATTAAATAAAGATTATTGAAATATTTTTATGTTATTACCAAAATGCACCAGGTCTCTATCGCCATATTTAAATTCATCATGGCTTAGACCCATAACTCAAAAGGTCGGATTTTTATATAGAACGAATATATCAATTTTCCCTACCCTCTGGCTAATCCCTTAAATATTTTACCGTCAGGTTGAGCAACGTGCAATAGAGCTATTTGTATACAGGCAGGGTAAATTTACTCCCTAATTAATAAGTCATTAAATTGTTAACCAAATCCTTAAAGGCATTCATTATAAATTCAGAAGTGCGGTTTTTAGTTCAACTTAAATTATAATGTTTTATTAGTTTGTGGTTGAAAGTTAAATTATTTAAATTTTAATATTGGTTTACTTTTTGAATAAATCCAATATTTAAATTAGCCCAGGATTCATTTAATATATAAGCAACATGAGACTCTCGGGAAATGTAGAGGTCAGTTTATTTAGTTTAAATAATTTACTATCTTGTTACCTACCTATACAACAGATTTAATATACAGGGTGTTATTTAAGTACGTGTCCAAACTTCAAAGGTGATACTTTAGGTGATTTTAGGATGAAAAATTTATATAAACATAGGTTCGGTAAAGCTTCCTTTTTAAAGATACAGGGTGTCAAACTTACTAAATAGAATAGTTTTTTCGTAAATATCTTAATAATCCTTAAGCCGACATTGTTGAAATTTGGCAGAGTTATTTAGGGTAGTAAGGGGCTAATTTAGCCCTAACTACATTAAAATTTTTAAGTCCCGTGGGGTCCCGGAAGGCACCTCAACTAAGATTTTCGACAAAAAACATGTGCGCCACTGACTTTTTTGCAATCTTTGTAATCTTTTCGCATTAGGCAACTATAAAAAAACTATAAATTTTTAATTTTCAGCATATTTTTTGCATCTTGCTTCGTTTTTGAGAAAAAAAAAACATAAAATTCACTTTATTGCAATCAATAAAAAAAGTTTTGTATTTTATAAATAATTAAAAACTGTTGTGAAAGGGATTTTTATCCATGATTAAGCAATCATTTATTTATTTTTTGAAGTATTTTTAAGAGTTTTGAGTTATAAAATTCGTTACTGATATTACTAAATGGTCCAGTTTACAAATTCAGAAATGGCCAATATGCATTATGTCTATGGAATGACCCAACGCAATTTCAGAGCGGCTAGACGCATTTATCAAGAGAGATATCCTCATCGCATTATGCCAAATAGACAAGCATTTGTATGAATACATAAAAGGTTGTGCGAATTAGTCACTTTTGAAAGGTCGGCTGCTCTTAGTAGAATACCTGCAACAATAACAACAGTGGAGATGGAGGAAGCAGTTTTACATGGTTGATCGTAGCCCCGATACAAGTACAAGCAAAATTGCACAAAAATTAAACATTTCTCACTTTACTGTATGGCAGATTTTAAGGGAATATCATTTGTATCCTTACCACATTCACCGCGTTCAAGCGTTATTACCTGCGGATTCTCCCCAGCGAGTTGTTTATTGTATTCGGCTTTTGCAACAACAGGTAGCATCTCCGACATTTCTATCCCATATTATGTTTACCGATGAAGCGTGTTTTCCCAAAATTCAATTATAAACTTTCATAACAATCATATCTGGGCTGAAGAAAATCCCCATGCGGCTATAGAAAATAATTTATATCAACAGTTTTCCGTGAATGTTTGGATTGGTATTGTGGTGGGTGATTATCTTATTGGGCTCATTTTTTACCACCGAGATTAAATGGTCAAGAGTATCGTCATTTTTTGGAATTTGTGTTACCTAGACTATTAGAAAAAGTCCCCCTGCCAGTTAGAGAAGCAACGTGGCCCATGCACAATGGGACCTCACCTTACTTTAGCATAGTAGCACGTCAATTTCTGGATGCAACTCATGGAGAAAACAGGATTTATTCGCTCAGGTCCGCAGTCATGGCCACCCAGGTCACCGGATTTAAAACTCTTAGAATTTTTCCTTGCTTATAAAAGTCTAGTCAAGACTGAAGAAGAATTAATCCAACGGATATGGGTTTCATGTGATCAGATAAGACATATGCCAGGAATATTTTAACGTGTTCGGCAATTGATGTTAAGACGAGGTAATGCTTGCATTGAAAATGAAGAAGGACATTTTTAGCAACTACTGCAGGTTTCGTGTTATTTATTATTAAATGTTTTCTTACTAAAAAAAATGGCGTACTATTTTGTGTGAGTGTGGTTTTAAAAAACCGTTTTTCTTATTTGTTTGTTTTTTTAATGTCCGGCGCTACCACTGTGCACGCCACTGGCAAAATAAGACAAACAATTTTAAGCTTAAAAGATTCATTTGTATTTATTAAAAACTGTCACCAAGTTTCAACGTCATATTAGTTTGCGTCTTCTTGTTACTTAGGATTTTTTTTTCAATATATCAAGACCCTATAGAAAACAATTTTTTATTATGTTGTCCCACGGACATGCAATAAAGGATTTTTATGTTTCTTCTGGATAACGGGGCAAAATACGAAAAAAATGCTAAAAATAAAAAATTGCAAAAAAATCTGTGGCGCGTATTTTTCTTGTCAAAAATCTTAGCTAAGGTGCCTTCCGGGACGCCGCTGGACTTAATAATTTTAATCTACTTTGAGCTAAATTAGCTCCTTACTATCCTGAATAACACTGCCAAATCTTAACATAATCGGCTAAAGGATTATTAAGATATTTTCGAGAAAACTATTTTTTTTTTAAGTTTGACACCCTGTATCTTGGAAACGAAGCATTACCGGACCTATATTTATATAAACTCTTCGTCTTAGAATCACTTATAGAATTACTCCCTGAAGTTTGGCCACGTACTTAAATAAGACCCTGTATAATTTTTACTTTTCGTTAATTGTTAATTGCCGAAATGTTAGTCTACCGATCGCGTTTTGAATAAACAGGAATAAATCCGTATGTCCCAGTGATCGGCATGACAGTTCTATAATGATTATAACTAGTTAATATGATTCTAGTCTAGTACAACTAGCTAAATGCGATCGGGTTCCCACTTCGACCAAACATAGGGTGCATTCAAAAATTGTAATAAAATAAAGATTGTTACTTTAGTAAATACAATAAAACCTTAATAACATAAGTGTCCATTTTTCTTGGCCATACAATGCAGAATTTGGAAAAATTGGGTTTCTATTCAAGTATGCATTGTTAATTATTTGACATAACTGTGGAAAGCATACAGCCAGGCACTTAGTGCTTCAAACGAATTAGAACGAAAATAATTATAAATATTATTATTTTATTACGGTCAATGTAAAAGTTTTAGAAATATTTCAAATTAATTAAATTTAAATATTCTATTTTTGTTTAGGTATTTGATCCATTGTGCAAGGCCTACGCCCACGCCCACGCACAGTTTAAATTTATAATTATTGAAAGTATAGACGTATTATTTATTTAGTTATCTTTTTAATATATTTTTATTAAAAATAATTAGATTTTTATTATCGGGCGCAACAATTTCAATGTATGCCCAATTTTTAGGTAATATATCGGTTTGTGGAAAATATGGAATAAACAATCAATCCTAGCCACCAGTTCCACAAGTGTATCACTTTCCGGAACAAACCCGAAATAATCAAACAATAATTGTATACAAAAACAAATGCCTCGGAGCCGTCTATACTATAAAAAAATAGTTCAATATTAATGAAGGAAATATTATATTTCGCCGGATACAGAAAAAGCGGCCAAAAATGTTTCGACATATTTTAGATAAAAATATTCCATTAGTTTCATCTAAAAACACTTGTTCTTTATTTAAGAAAATTTTCTAAATTTTCATGAAGGCGGAAAGTGTTAAAATCTTCCGGGAATACCACTTAAAATTATTGGCAATACCCGAAAATATTATGTTTTAAAACGTTAACAAAAAAAACAGCTATTCATATTTTATCATATTTAATAGTAATTTAAGCTTAACTCAACCCTAGGTACACCAAAACCTGACAAAAATGTTAAAATAATAGCAACATCGCTCTGCAGTATAAAACGAGGAAACGTAGTGTTATATTTTGACATAACTTTCTTTTCCATCTTGTAGGAAATCAACACAAGTCAGAAAAGTGTCGGAAATGTATGAAAAACTTACACGCCAAGAAATCCGCATCACATAATTTTATTTGTAGCAAATCTTATTTTAAACATTTCTGAAATTTAATCGTTATCTAATTATAACCAGAATAACATGAATACTAGGTATCTATACATACAGGTGCATAAAAAAAACACTTTGCCTAAGCAAACTAAAAGTTCTCAAAACCTCTACAAAATATTAAGTAACATCGCTATAGTGTTTCATTATTATGAAAAAGTGGCTTAGTTGAAGGTTTTTAATTTTTGCATGACTTTACTTTAACACTGTATTAATTCTACACAAGAAATGAGACGATAAGACTTAACAAGTGTGAGAAAACCGAACTTTTCAAACCTAGAAACTTTGAACCAAATAATTAGAAATCGACCCATTTTTGGTACATCCTACATATTTTATGCACATTTTTGTATTTTGAGAGAATTGGACTTTCCCTGCAAAAAATCGCTTAAATAATAGTTTTCATTATAAATATGAAAAAAAATCCGGACTCGAGGACTGAACCCACGCTAAAAGGGTAAGAAGCAACCGCAGCAACCACTAAACTAGAGATTAGTATAAGAGAACCAGTGTTAATAACTTTACCTTATGGTTTGGGAAACAATTAGAATTATGCTAAGAGATGTATTTAAACAAACACAGACATTTTCCTCAATATAAGGGTCTAAACATAAGAAAACGTATTTTAAAAAAATATACATACCGTTTTCTGGGCTCAAAATTAAGCATTTTAGGACTAAAACTGAATTAAAACTCTAATTATGTCAGATAATTAGAGTTTTAATTCAGTTTTAGTCCTAAAATGCTTGACGTTTACTGTTCATTTAATATTTTCCAATTTACAAGCACGTGTTTTTTATTGCCCACTGTTTAAACTTAGCAATATTGAAATTCGAGGCATAAAAACTGACATCTCTGTATTATTTGAGGAAAACTTTAATTTTCAATTTGTTTCCGTGAACGTTATTAAAAGATGACAGGGGTATTGAATGAATCCATTATGAAAGCAAAATAAAATATTTTTCTTATAAAATATATCAGTTTAAGAAAACAAAAAGGAAAATTTCAATTTTACTACGCATAAAAATGTTTTAAAATAAAAAACTTAAAAAGAAAAACATCCGAGCACCGTCATTTAAAATCTATTGTGTTTACATTAAAAGACCAAGTAATGACTATTCTTTAGCGTAGATCTACCCTGAGTTTATTGCCAGCTATTTTTATTATTAGCGGGTACAATCCCTTATTCAGGAAGGTGTATTGTGTATGTAGATTCTTTCATTTTAAAGGTCTAAAATAAATTATTTAAAAATTTAAGTATAAACATTATAAAAGCTACAATTTTCAATATTCCAAAAAATTGGCAATAAGATACAACTAAAAATCACGAAATTTTATGCGACCTATATTAAAATCGACCGAACTTACAACAAAGGTCAACTTTAAACAAGAATATTTTTAAAACAGACTATGATATTAATTTAGGAAGGGCTGATTTTAATGACCTAGTTACCTGGCAGTAAAATGGTATTGGGTTTATCCCATAATTCTTAAGTTGGTTGGTATATCCGATTTTTGCCACGATTTCGCCGAAATTTGCTTATGTGCGACGGTTCAAAACGCATTTCGATAGGACGTTTGGCTTGCAAGTCTGTTAAATTTCAAAAATGGCTATTTTTGAATTGCCAAACAATAAAATAAAATACTTGCGATCTTCCCATCATGTCCAAAAACTATAGGCTTCCTAAAATAAATGTTCTCTACAAAATTTTTTCGTAATCCTGCAATTATTTAACTTGAAGTGGAAAACACAACTCCTAGTCACGGTCTCTAGATAATTTTTACTTTACAAATAAATAAGTTAAGGCTACATGTTCCGTCATTTCTAGCATCATCGGGCCAAATAAACACCCTAAAATTAAGTATTAAATTGCCAAAAATGGCATGTTAAGTTAAAACTAGCTTCAGACTCTGACGAAGCTGTGTTCTCTTGATTCAATTACTGGAGCCGAGTATCGTATGCCGTGTACTTTTAATCGATATGGTAATTTACATAGAATATAATAATATTTTTTATTTGTCAACATCTTTAGTACTTATTTCACATTGCTGTAAATTAATGGTTTTTAGGCAATTTAAGCGGTATTTAAATTTGTATACGAGAATCTTTTAAAAATTCGCATTTTTAGCGAAAACAGTACGACATGTCAATCGTTAGAGACGTTGGTTGGGACGATGTTGGTCACTGGGATATTTATCCGTTTTACAATTTAAGGGGCGACTTGAACAATTAATCGAAATAACTGTCTGTTTGCGAAACATGTTTTCTAATAATCAAAGTAATAAACAGAAATTAACCCGCAGTATTCAAATTTTCGGAGAACCTCAAGTCTTGTAAACATTCAAACGTGCTATATTCTAAACAAAATAATATTAAATTTACGTCTATATTAATTAGTTTCTGTGATGTTTTAACCGACAGCGGGCAAACATCACTTGAATGCTTCAACAGTCGCTTCTCGTTGGTTGGTCAATATGGTCCGGGTAACGGGTAACCACATGTGATTGGTGGATCTCCTAGACCAGAACGGTGTAGCAAGATAAACAACTCAATGTCCGGTTAGGCTTCAACGTAAGCACATGCTCCACGTGACTAAAATATTAATAACACGTGTTTTGATCCGACATGTGTGTCAGGAAAGATGATTTTCTAATGGTAAAGTAATTGATACTTTGGGGACGTAACAGAGGTTACCATTCTATTAAACGTACGTGCGCGAAGTTGCACCTCAGTGTTTTAAAGTTCGCGTAAATACGTGAAACAGTCCGTTCTACAGTATGTCCACGGATAGACATCCCCATAGGACTAATGGACCAAAAATTTCGTTTTTCGACAAAAAGTCATTCTTGATAAAAAGTTCTGCATCTCGAAGAAATGTAGCCTACGAGGAGATTTTTTGATTTTTTTATACAGGGTACCCAAAAAATAAAAAAACATGAAATACCATCAGAATAAATTAACTTTACTTATCGTTTTAAAGTAAAATCGCAAATAAAAAAAGGTTTTAAATCATATTCAATTCTGAGTTGGGGATTTTCTCTACTCCAGCATCATATTAATACGTGTATTATTTTTACTGAACAATCTCTAGTTTTACCTTTTTTACCTATCCCACCTAATGCAGGTATCCTATAGGGGGAGGCGTATTTGAATAAATAATAGTTCTTGCTTTGCAATGCAGTTCTTTTTGTTGTGCAATGTTTTTGTTTAATACGTTTATTATGTAAGCACTGAATATGATTTAAAACCTTTTTTTATTTGCGATTTTACTTTAAAACGATAAGTAAAATTAATTTATTCTTGATGGTATTTCATGTTTTTTTATTTTTTGGGTACCCTGTATAAAAAAATCAAAAAATCTCCTCGTAGGCTACATTTCTTCGAGATGCAGAACTTTTTATCAAGAATGACTTTTTGTCGAAAAACGAAATTTTTGCTCCATTATTCCTATGGGGATGTCTATCCGTGGACATACTGTATATACAACATGTCTTTCAAATAACTATCGTGATATTAAGACGGCTATGAGGTTGTAATTAATTTAAGTTCTGATTCACTCTCTACGGTAAAAAACAATGAAACCCTAACAGTATCTCGGTGCAGTGCTTTAGGGTTGTTGCGATGATGTATTCGTGTTTAGGTTACATGTTTCGCTCTTAAAGATCATCATCAGATCTTTAAACAAAAGTTTGTTAGTTCTTAACTCTGTTTATTTATTTTAAGGTATTGTGGATGCTCTTTAAGAGCGAAACATGTAACCTTGGTTAATTATTAAATATTTTTTGAATTGAGACAGTGACTTGGTGTGTGTTTCTCCTAATATTGAACAAATAAGCCATCCTAATTAATTTTCAAAATTTATAATTGTAAATAGTTATTTGTCCAGTAGTTAAGTGTATTAGTTCGTTTAAAACAAATAGTCATTCGTGTAAGTAGTTTCAGCAGTTACGCAGACACCATATAATTAAAACTGGCCACTTTGGACACATAACCCCTACAAACTTGAGCTTATGTAAATAATTTATAGTTCTTCTTTGGTCTAATCATTCTCCTAGAAAATGTAGGTCACATATTTGTTGCTATGAAAACTGTGTAATATTAATTATTTAAAATAATAATTATTATAAAGTAGATATTAATTACTGTATTTACAGTACTCGTGAATAATTACAGAAAACAGGGTTTTTTGCATTATTATGATGTTGCTCAATGCAAATGATTCCACAGCTTATTAACAAACTGAAAATATTTAATGATCATATTTAGTAACAAAATTTTTATTCCTATGCACGTTTTAAACATACTTTAAGTGATTAGGTAAATAAATATAATCAAAAAAATAAATAATAAAATAGATAATTAGATAATTAATTTTTTAACAATTAGGCGCATTCATGGTAAATATATGTGTCAAACATTTGACAGCATGTAGGAGATTTTAAAATAACCCTAGTGTTTTCTATTAACTTAACTTATTTTGCAAAAAAGGAATATTCCCTTCTTGCTGGAAAACTGCGCGAGTCCAGCGCATACCCAAAAAGGCAAGAATACCTTACCAAACAACTGTCGTTAAGCCATATTCCTTTCGGTTATATCAAAAGTTATGGAGAAAGCTGTCAAGGAAAAATTATTAAGTACCTGTAAGGCTTCAACATTATTAATAACCGCAAGTATGAGATCTAGATCAACAGGATACTTTCTCGCTTATGTTACTCACATTTGGTATAACGTAATAGAACATTATGAGGAATCCCGGGCAGTAGCACTTGATATTCCCCAGGCTTTTGACCGAGTACGGCTTGAGGGGCTCCCTAACAAAGAGAGATCTCTTTCAGACACATTTAACATCAACGCCGAAGTCCCTCAAGGTTCTCTATTATGTCCCAGCCTCTTTTTACTATATATTAACGATCTTTTGGAAAAAACATATGAGCCTCTTATGATATCTTTAATTTTGAATGCTCAAACATCGACTACCAATGCACATCTCTATAGGCAGCAAGAGGTCTGACATCTCAACAAAAACCTGGAAGAAATTCTGTCTTGGGGTGACAGTAACCAAGTGGAATTTAACGCTGAGGAAACCCAGGTGGCAGTTTTTTCTACAAAAGTTAATGCTGGGGAATCGGATATAGTCATGGCGGAACACCCGCTTACCTTGACTTCATCAATTCACTTATTTAGCGTCAATTTGGATGGTAAGATGTCTTGGCATAGTCACGTTTAAGCCATCGCTAAGGTAGCCTCGTAGAAGCTTTCCGAACTAAGAACCTCTATACATTCCGACAACTTTTGATGTGCAGTGCCTTATCATAAAAAAAATATTTTACATTTTTCCCCTCTTTAACATACTCTTTAACGGAAATAGTGGCATAATTAGTATAAATTTATAAGTCTTTATAGGTTACACATATCACAGCAAAATTGTATTAAAATATACGAGGTGATGTCAAAGCTAGAACCTGAAATGTAAATCACCAGGTACCCCTTTCGGCGCCCAATTATATAGAACACTAGGGTTGTTTCGACGTCCCCCATATCCTGCCAGATTTTTGCCATTTACTTGCCGGACACTCTCTATATGTATGCACTTATTAAAAGCATACTTATATGTTAATGATACCGATGATTACACTAAATTTTTAAATTCTTTACCAAATAGGTTCTAATTAACTAAAACAACGACAAAAAGTATTTCTACAATGCAAAAGGACAATACAGCCCTTCACTTCTATTATAACCTATTAGCATTCACAAAATTGATATTTTTGGTGTGGTAGGATCCTTACAAGCGCCCTGCATCAGCATGGCGCATTTAATACCATTTATAATTTTGTACTGCAATCAAGAAACTGAAATAGGTCTTTCTTTAGACTATTCTTTAAAGGCTGCTTATTTACAGTTATTTAAAATCAGTAGCGCATATTCATCAATTTTTGAATATTATTTTCTTTGAATTGTTAAGTTCTAAGTTCTAGTTTTTAAATTTACTTTGGGGAGATATTAAAGCAGACTCTATTTAATTATCTCTATATATTAGAACATCTAACAATCTTATTATATAAAAGGAACTAAATGGTGATTTTTTAAGAGTGTCCGAACTTCTATCCGAGAAGGCTGTGGAATGAACTGTCACTTTTTGCGCTTGTAGTGTCAGAATTATTAAGTATAGTCTGGCAAATTATTATGGAAAGAATAATACCAGAGCAACGCTTGAAAATTGTAAAATTTATTATCAAAACCAGTGTTCTGTGCGCCAAACTTATCGAGCACTTCGTGAATTCTATGGTGCCCATAATCGCCCAACCGAACGATGTATTCGCCGAATTATAGACAAATTTCGATCGCAATTTACATTACTCGATATTAAAACAAAAACCAGACAAAAATCTGTGCGTTCCCAAGAAAATATCGCCGCTGTAGCTGCCAATGTTGATGAAGACCCAAATTTGTCAATTCGTAGACGTTCGCAAGAAGTTGGGCTTTGTTATTCGACTACGTGGACAATTTTGACTAAAGATCTTGGTCTGGTGCCTTACAAGATCCAGCTTACCCAAGAACTTAACCCGCAAGATCATCGTTTGCGTCGTACGTTCGCTGAATGGTCTCTTAGTCAATTGCAACTTGATCCAGAATTTAACCGCAAAATTTTGTTCAGCGACGAAGCTCATTTTTGGTTAAACGGTCACGTCAATAAACAGAATTGCCGCATTTGGAGTGAAAATAATCCCAAAATTATTCGACAATTGCCGTTTCATCCAGAGAAATGCACAGTATGGTGTGGATTATACGCCGGTGGCATTATTGGGCCGTATTTTTTTAAAAATGAAGCTGGAAACCGCGTGACAGTTAATGGGGATCGTTACAGAGCGATTATTAATGACTATTTAATTCCAAATTTGAATGGCATTGATTTGGAGGGGATGTGGTTCCAACAGGACAGAGCCACATGTCATACAGCCAACGCAGCACTGGATTTATTGAGGGAAGAATTCGGTGAGAAAATTATTTCGAGGGATGGACCTGTCAACTGGCCCCCAAGGTCGTGTGATTTAACGCCATTGGATTATTTTCTGTGGGGTTACGTTAAATCGTTGGTCTATGCCGATAAACCGGTAAATATTGACGCATTAGAACACAACATAACGTCGACAATTGCAGACATAAGTCCCCAATTGCTTGAAAAAGTGGTCGGAAATTGGATTGACAGAATGCGCTTTGTTAGAAGAAGCCGCGGCGGACATTTGACCGAAATTATTTTCAAACATTAATGCCATTAAATGTTATTTTACATAAAATAAATAGTTTAGAGATACTAATATGGTTGTTGTTTAATTTAAATTTAAAGTTCAGACACTCTTAAAAAATCACCCTTTATATGTACTATATATTATAAAATATTAGTAATCTATTAAATAATATTGCTAACCAATTTTAGTAGACTAGTGTAAATAAATAGAATATGATATTAGTACTTTTTTGAGGCACTAAATACTTGGACAATTATTATTGTTGATATAATTATCTGGTTTAAATTTTATTGCAATAAGCTAAATACTTATTTATATAATAAATTGTATAGAAAACTATTAATTTAATTTTGTACATTGTTTGTGCTTTCTTAAATATAATGGAATATTAGGAGGTAAGTACGCATGGTAAAAAACTTACTACTTATTATTATAGTATTTTTTATACCGGGCAATCACGAGAATTTTCAATATATCGATTTGATATTCCGAGAAGTCGTATGGTTGCTTTAGATGCAGTTTCTGAGTGCTCTAATATCTCACTGTTGTTTTCAGTTTAACCGAAAATACACTCATCTTTCATATTTTGAACCATGGATGTTCCTTGTCCCTTACACATATGAACTAATGCTTGAAATTCCCCTAGCTCGTTGCTTATATTTTGTGTAAGGCGATTTCATTGATCAACAGCTCGTGTTATTCCTTGTCTTAGGTCTCCAAGGTTCTTTAATAATATGACCCCAATAAATGTTAGCATACCTACATACTCAAGGAATTCATTAAAGTAATTTGAAGATGCAGAAAAACGTTATTTTGGTTTTGATGTTCATGTAGGTACAAAAATAAAGTTATTACATCACAAATTTTATTTCGTATTATAAACTACTCAATACTGAAGTCTGAATAGGGAACTAACATTTTTTTGCCTCTTTTTGAGGATAGATATTTTATAGCGGAATTCAGTGAGGGGGATCGCTCAACCAGGGTTGGATGGGGAATTTTGTCGACTTTGACATGAGCCGAAGTTATTATTAAAAAGGGCTATGTTTCTATGTTATACAGTGTGTTTTAACAAGTATTGCAAATTTAAAAATTTTGATGTGCTACAAAATTTGATTACATGATTTCTGACTTATTCTAAGGTATTTTTTGGAAAGCTTACTAAATTCTGCCGAAACGTTTTTGGAATCATCAATTTATTCTGTAAAGTCAGAAAGTTATTAATTTTTAAATTAAACCATACATTTCCACAGCTGTTTTGCCTTTAAATGTTCAACACTGGCCGTTTCCACGGAAACGAGTTTGAAATGTGAAGTTCAGGCAAAAAAAATGTTAGTTCCCTATTCAGTTTTGAGTAGTTTATGATAAACAAACTTTATGAAATTTTCTTCTTTCGGATTCGTTACCGAAAAATTTTCAAAATGTTCATTACCTCAAAAAAAATCCAGTAATAATTTAAGCATTAGTGATATTATAAGTGAAAATTTAATGACATTTTAAATGTTTTGTGGTCGTTACGTTAATGACATAAGTGATAGCTAGGGGTGGTTGTTAGTGTAATGTTATCGTCATTTGTTGCTCTTGCACTCGTGATTACAAATCATTTCGATTATTGTTACGACAAAAAATTATCAATTATAATATCGTTAGTGCTCATAATATTACTGGAAATTCTTTTGAGGTAACGAATATTTTAAAAACTATTTAAGTTCGAGGGATATTCGTAAGTAAATTCCATAAAATTTGTTACCAAAGTTTGTTAGTTCTTATTATCCAGTGCGCGTCTAAAGTCCCCCCCTCCCCCGTTAACTTTTGATTAACAAATGTGAGAATAATGAAATTTTGGTACGTTTAATAATAACTAGAATGCTACCATTTTAGTATAAATTCTGGACTCAGTTTTTTAAGATGGCCGCAAGGCGCCATTTTCAATCTATGAGCGATCCCCAAGTTTAAAAAGATTTTATTGATTCATTTCAAAATGGCGGCAACTTTTGTTATTGTGGGTTACCTACTTTGATTTTTAAGCAATAGTGAAGGAACCTACTGGCGACCAGGCGATTTTTTTAGTAGGTATTTTATAAAAAAACTACCAAAATTACTAACCATTCACCATTCACTTCTTGGTACATAATATATAGCCTATCGTGAAATTCTTCGCGAAAATTATAAAAAGTTTCTTGACTAATTGATCTGCACACTTCAATTATTCTCTGGCGCAAATCGTCTAATAACTGCGGCTGGGATATGAAAACTTTGGACTTAATAAATCCCCACAAAAAAAAGTCCATAAGAGTTAACACCGGTGAGCGAGCAGGTCATTCGACAGTACCACGACGACCAATCCAGCGCCCGGAATAGTGCTGATCAAGGTAGTTCCTAACATCTCTACTATAATGCGGCGGAGCTCCATTGTCTTGAAATATTATAGGCATATCACCAAGTTCATCACAATTTTTCTCAACAGACTCCAGAATCAAATGTTCTACGGTATTTTCAATCATATCCAAATACACCGGTCCAGTTAAATTTCCCTGGATAAATAATATGTTTTCCCAAAATACCTGCCCAAACGTTAAGTTTCTGAGTGGGCTGGGTACCACATTCCCTGTAAATATGAGGATTTACATCGCTCCAGTACCGAACATTTTGACTGTTAATTTTTTCATTTAGAAAGAAAGTACACCCATCACTTAAACAAATTCATTTAAGATAATTTGGGTAACGGTTCAATCTTGCACCCATTAGTTCATAAAACTCTAGTCTACGATCCGGATCATCTTTTGTTAAACTCGTGTCACATTTTTAATTTGTACTCATGAAATTAAGAACGTTTCAATACTCTCTGAATACTTTTAGTACTTACTTCGCATTCAGCTGCTACAAGCGATGTCGGCTGCATTGGATTAACAATCATTTCAGCCACTATCTGAATCTGTTTTTCTTCTTCTAATGAGGGCTGTCCACTTCTTTCAGCATTGCCAACACTTCTAGCTGTTCGGAACTTTTGAGTTAATTCCCGCAAGTATTTCCTTGAAATTGGGCGATCAGGAAAACGTTCATTAAAAATGCGCTCAGTAGCATAATAGCTACGCTGCGCCTTCCCAAAAATAAAAACTGCCTCTATTTTATCTTCCATTGGACGAAACATTTTAAATCAATTAAATAATTGACTTTAACGACCACAGTAACATAAGCTACACAACTTACTGACAAATACTTATTTGACATGTCAAAACAAAACTGTTTTTTTTGAAGAAGCAAGGCCTACTTTGCATTCAAAATTAAAAAAATGTGATCTGTTGTAATGTAAAGGCAGTTACGAAACCTACCTACTTCTTCCCCTATCTTCAAGGGTCTGGAACACAAAAAGAGATGCACCATTCTTTTTGCCCCACACAACCCCCGCAAACGGGCAAAAACCACCCTTTTGACCCGCTTTCTAGTGGATATAAGTATTTGAAGGGGTATGATTGGGATTGTTAAGAGGGTTTAGAGACATGGTAAGGGTTATGAGAGGTTAGTTTTCTTGGCCCTTGGCCCTTGGCCCAAGGTTTGTTATAGCCCTGACTAGGGGTGGGCGATTATCAAAAGTTATAATCGATTATCGATTATGAAAAATAATCGATAATTTCGATTTAATCGATTAATCGGAAAATCGATTATTTCGATTAATCGATTATTTCGATTAATCGATTATTTCGATTAATCGATTTTTTCCATTAATTGATCTTATTATATTTATCATTTTGGATAATTTCGATGTAATCGGTATATCGATTATTTAGATTAATCGATAAATCGGACAGGCAATAAATTTATTGTCCAATAATTTATTTCGTCCTGGTCGATTAGGCAATTTTTATTTAATTAAAACAATCTCCTTTTATGGGAAAAATTATAATATAACAATATTATGTTTAAGCAACGTTTCATTTTTTTTCAACATTAGAATAAGAGTAAAAAGCTGTTTTTATTTGTATATATTTTAAGTAATAATTATTTTCATTTTTATTGCGCTATTTCGCCTACACTTAATTTCCATCGATGGCTATTTTTGCAAATAAATCGAAAACGGTCACAGATACGAGAATAGTACAAGAGACCAGAACGCTAAACAAGGGAACAGAGAGTTCAAATTTCATACCGGAACTCATACAGGGAGCCCCAAAAAAAGTTCTGAAAGATAAAATTGTAGCCGATTCAAGAAAATGTAACACCCTGTATACTGCGACCAACAATTTTGATACTTTATTGTAGAGATTCTAAAAAATGGTTGTTGTTCCAAATTTGAAACAATTATCAGAGAATATAAGAGAGAAAACGCAAGATACGAGAAAAAAAATTGAAACTTTGCCACCCTGTATAACGAAAATAACGCGTTTTAGACCATGCATATATTTGCATTTTTTTCTTATTTTGACGAGTACTAACTATCACCCCCTAAAATATCTGCATACCATTAATTAACACCCTGTATACTAGTAGAAATACGGGCGCAGTACACGTAACTGTTATTGTATAGAGTAATAATTAATTGTGCAGTATATTAATTAATATTTCACCAGCAACTTCAAAATCATTCAATAACATAATAATTTATATTATCGATTATCGGGTAAAAATTTATTTACACTCGATTTTACAATCGACTAAGCAGAAAATCGGAAAATCGATTAATCGGAAAATCGATTAATTGGAAAATCGATTAATCGAAAAATCGATTAATTGGAAAATCGATTAATCGGAAAATCGATTAATCGAATTAAAATTTTTCTTAAATCGAAAAATCGATTAATCGATTATTTTGCCCACCCCTAGCCCTGACCCTATCATTACCCTTTCCTTGTCTCTTACCCTCGAAAACAAAGGAGGGGGGAAGTAAGTTTCATAGCTGCAGCTACTATTTATCAAAATGCGGCAAGATCTCAACTCATTAACAGTTTTATTGATTAAAAATCCAATTAAACCCACATTGGCAAAAGTTGCCGCCATTTTGAAATTAATCGATATAATCTTTTCAAACTTGAGGATCGTTCATAGATTGAAAATACCTTTCCAACGAGGTATCATTTGACCCCATCTGTTATTTAAAAAAATTATTCAAAATAGCGCCCTGCCGCCATCTTTGAAAAGTAAGTTCAGTATTTATACTATAAAAGTAGTATATTAGTTAATATTAAACGTGCCAAAATTTCATTATTCTCACACTTGTTAATCAAAACTTAATAAAAAGTTAAGAGGGGGGGGGGAACTTTAGACGCGCACTTTATTATAATACGAAATAAGATTTGTGATGGAATACCTTTGTTTTTGTACCTAACCGAATTAATACATGAACATCTGCACCAAACTGATGTTTGTCTGCATCTGCAAATTATTTTAATCAATTCCTTTCCTTTTAGTAATACGTGAATCATCAGTAAATAATATTTATTTTGAAATCTTAAATGCGGCCTCTTGCTGAAGTTGACACATCGACTTTTGTGTTATAGTTCCGCCTCTTTACTGACGATAAAAGTTTTGCCTTAATTAGTATTTGCGTTTTAACGATTTAGGGTAAATAGTTGCCTAGCCAGGGAAAATAATTTGCGCCTGATATCGCACGATCTGGAAAACGCTAAACTTACAAAGCTCTGGTCTCCCTTTCATTGTTTTTTGCTTCTTCGTAAATTAAAATAATATCGATTTGATTTAAAAGCGTAAAATAAGGCATTTAATTTAATTTTTTTAACAAACCGCGACAGGACTGTAGGTACAAGGCGGGCTCAACCCCTCCCCCCATATTAAATCCAAAAACCTTCATGCAATAATAGAGAAGACGATAAAAAATAAAACCTTAGTAGGTATTAGACTTGAAGAAGTAGTCCATGCTTGCAGTGGAGTCGATATTATCAAATAAAGCATAGGTGGACTACCTTCACAATATACATATACTTAAAGTTATCACTTCATTGTTCTCAAGATGTTTCGAACAGATATATCTTCATCATCAGGGGATACAGTTATCGACCCAGTAGTTTTGCTAGTTTAAATTAATATAAGTAGGTAGAAGTTTATGCTAAATTGAGACAATAGTTCGATTTTTTAAATAGTCAGTAATGTGAAGCCATGCTTAATTAAGATCAGTTCTAAGAAGAGGTGGAAAATTGTTGAAAAATTTTCGTATTATATTGATGCGAAAAAAAATATATGATAATAGGGAGTTTAAATTTTGTTGCAGTATGGTAGAATCAAAGTGGTAAAGAATTGGTGTTGAAAAAATGTTGTGAAATGAAGGTAGAAAGTGATGAATTTAACATTGTTAAATGATTATTGTATTAGTAAGATTATTGACGTAAAATGAAATATCCGATAATCGAGAAGTTAGGGAAATTGTTTTAATGTTGATATGATATAGTACAGTAGAAGAAATGAAGCTCTGTGGATAAGTTGGAGTGGAAAAATAAAGGTAGGCTGGGATGAAAGTCAAAACAGTTATAGAATAAGATTTGGCAATTGTAGAACATTTAACAAAGAAAAAAAGTGGACAGATCTGCAGGGTTACTGGTGTAAATAGACAGGAAACTGTAAACACTTATATAACTGAAGGTATTGATGAGGGGCCTTAAAGTCTAGACACTAGTCATTTGTACCTCATAATGTGAGATTATTCAATAAATTTAAAACAAATTGGAAAAGACCACGTTGTCTCATACGTGTCAGGCTAGAGTCACATCACCTTAGTTTCAACTTGGCTTTCCATGTCGTTGCGTGCGTTACCCTTAGTTTTTCAGAGTGATCAAACAGGATAATTTATTTAAATTTTAAAATGCTTTCCTGATGTCCTAATGTTAAAAAAGCCAAATCAAAGGTATTGTTTTTCAACAGATACCACTTACTCTCACTTATTTTACACTAAATTAGTTCTTTTCCAGAATAATCACAAAAGCTTTAGAAACCACAGATCGATAAACAAACTCTTTCCTGTCGGTAATGGATTTTAATTTCGAAACATGGTGTCTGGGTGGTTGCCTGTCTTCAAGTGTGAATTACTTTGTCTTCAGCACAGATATTCTAATGGCAAGGTAGGCATGCCGTCTCCAGCCTGGGTTACTTCAAAAGTAAAACAATTTATTTTGTGGCAGCTGTAGTTTGCGAGTATGGGGTCCTGGGTTACAAAGGCTATTTAAAAAGTGAAGCGGTTATTCGCTGGAAGTTCAAGAGTTATTAAAATACAAATTGAGGTAGATACTTAATATAATATACTGTCTGTTGTCCGTTTGACTAAAAAGGAATAAGAATGACGTATAAAATTGGTCGCATATTAATCGTTTGTTTTAGGCTATTTTATTTCAATGTTTTTTCTTTCATGCTTGCGGCTCTTTCGACATTTTCAAATTCCATTTTTTTGAATATGGGTTAATTTGGTTAAGCTCAAAACTAACCTGAACTAACCAAATTTTTATGAAGCGTTTGTAAGATATGCTCAGCCCTGACAAGTGGTTTTCGAAATGTATTAGATCAAAATGAAATATAACGCTAGCGAGACGGTGACGTCATTAAGTCCCATAGTTCGTCCGCTTTGAACTTGGCAAATGGCCTTTCTGTGCATTTACAAGGGAGATGCCTTACTGTTTCTTTGTTCAGTTAAAGCAAAAGCTGATTATTACTAATTTTAGTAGTATATTTTATATCAAGTAGGGAATGCCATTCCATACGATCTCTAGACTTTACTTTCTCTAACAATATTTTAGAAAAAAGAAAAAGAAATTTTTAAAATTATTTTTTTCTCTCCTGTCCATTTCAACTTCGTTACCCAGCAACTAGAAAAGGGCGATGTGCATGGCCACCTGTTTTCTTAGTCGTAAACAAGGACAGCGAGCGCGACTCAACTTACTATAGGAGTTAGTGACGTCACAAGCGGTTTCCGCTAGTCGATGTTTACGACGTAAATTATTTTAAAGGCTTCTGAGGCGTCAGAAAATTAATATTTTTTGCACTTCGCACTAAGATTACAAAATCTTTCAGAAGATGTAATAAAAAAAATTGCTAAATGACACCATTGGTGAAGATTGACCTTAATTTTTGAGGTCAAAGTAAACGTGTGGGTACAGGAGAAAAGTGCAGACTGCAGAATATTGAAGAGCTAAAGCAAAAAATAACATAAGCTAACCTGAACTAACAACGTGGTTAATGAATTTTAAGAAAGAGTTCGTGGCAGAGAGAAAACGACCAACGCTTTGAGCATTTAATTTAGGTTATTTTTTCTAATAAAAACGTCATAACATTATTACTTCAAACACTTGGTACTCTGATCATTACTTATGTGTATCCGTTCTACATTTTCTTCATGCAACAATTCTCTTAAAAACTGTTAAGGATAGGTAGGAGTACGATACATATATTATACGTAGAAATTAACGTAGAATCCAAATTTCAAAAAATATGCAGGGCAGGTCGTTTGAAATAACAGAATTCAGTGTATTTCCGGTTGAACTGGAAAGGTCAGTTAGATGCTAGAACAGTTATAATTTGCATGTAAACCAATCATACGACTTCCCAAAATTTTAAATCGATGTATTATTATCTCAACAAAACGACGAGCTGACCAAAAATGTCGTGGTCACCCGGTATATTATAATAAATTAAGTATACAAGTTTGCAAGCTGCCTAATTTAGTAACAACAAAATTGAATTAAATATACCAAATTAATTTAATGGAATTTGTCAATTTACATTTATTTGTTTTATTAATTAAACTTTTTTTTAACATGTTTAGTCATCTCTGTGTTCGGAAATGGTACTAGAACTACGTCACGCATTTTGTTGCCAAGAGCCAAAAAAGCCTACGACAAAGACGAGTTGTTCACCGGACAAGGATGGAAGATTCCATCCACCTGGATCTTATACGAGTTATGGATTTGTTACAACAAAAGATGCGATATCATAAATTGGAATAGATTTTTTAAATTGGCAGATCAATACAGTAATCATACTTCTGGGTTAGGTACATTAAAAATTGTCTGAATATCCACAAGTGTTTTCTGAATTTTTTTTAAACGGCTTCAACAGCACCTGCATGATTAATTAAAACGTGCAGGAAGCTGCAATTATGGCCACTTAACTCATTTCCTTTTCTTTTAGGCATTATGTAGGTATTTTGTTTTCTTGTCTTTTTAGTGGGTTAATAAACGTTTAACTAAATCAAATTAAGTTATCGATGAGTAACTATCAATCTAAATAATATTTATGTGATCGTGATGATGAAAGTTACGCCTGACAATACTATAAGAAATAACAGTATACAGGGTGATACTAGGTGGATGCAACATTATACTTTTATGACGCACCAGTTAACAAGTTACTCAAAATTTGCAATGGCGAGCATGCTTCAAACCTCCTAAAATATTTTCGATATTGCGCTGTTACTCATACAAAGGCTTCTTTTTTTTTTAAATTGGATTTTCACCTTTCGTTCGCTGCCAGGGCCTTTCCTGAGAGGACCTACTACTTATCGTGGGCTCCAAACTACGGTCCTCAGTCACGACAACCATCCCTGCCTGCACCCTCCAAGGGCTATCAACTCCTGTTTTCGTGCGGCATTAAGTCGTTAGTTGTGACCTACCGACTGGGAAGTGCGTAACTGCAGCCTCCCCCACGAGATATCTCAGGGATGCACAGACTTATAGGGAACAAGGGCCACTCGGGAAAAATATAAGCCAAGGACGGGCCTCTACAAACAATACTTATTAACACAAAAAATTTTTTTAGTATTTTTAAATAGAATGAGATACAATGATAAAAATAAAAGAACCTTCAAAAATGTTGGTTGTAATTATGTAATCGTAAGGTATACTAATCATTACAATGTAATATTTCATGTTTTATTATTTTGATGTATGACATTGCATTGAACTAACAATTTTTTTTTATTTGGCTGCACATTACTTATCGCCACATGTAAAATTACTTTCAAATTTTCATCTGCCAGACGGTTTCGGTTTTTCGTTTTGTTTAGTTTCATCACGGAAAACGTTTGTTCACAAATATACGTCGATCTAAATAAGCTGCGCATTTCAATGCATTTATTCGCAACTCTTTATATAAGCGTTTTTATCAACGCAACGGTAGAAGTTGAGTAAATTATCTTCATTAAATTTGTTTCGTAAACTATCATCATTTTGCATGTCTATTAATTCCAGCTGCATTGATTCCGGCGCATTTTCGAGTGAAATGTTGAAAGGATTGCTGAAAATGTCCAATAGAGGTTTAACTTTTTTGAAGTCTACAAAACGATTTTGAAAAGCTGGTATCAAAATATCAATTTTTTCAACATGAGCGAAATTGACGTCAGTTTTATTGACTTGTGTGCTGAAAAGGCTTAATTTGCATTGATAGGACAAAACATGAGAGTATAACTGATAAATCAATTGATCTTTTCTCCCATTATAGAGACCCACCATCCCAATTCCGAAGTTGTCATCCTTGGCGACTTCAGCGTTCATAATGTCAACTGGCTCAAATACTCAAACATGACCGACGAACAAGGTCGTGAAGCCGAATCCTTTGCCATCAGCTCTGGCCTCGCCCAGCTTGTGGGTGAACCAACTCGGATTCCAGACAGAGATGGTGATTTTGCAAGTTTGTTGGATCTTTTCTTTAACTTCAAACCCCGACTGCAGCCCACCAGTGCGTGGTTCAGCTTAGTGTCCCTCGAGCGACACTGTTTCAAAATTCTTTGCTTTCCTGCGCACACGCACCGCTCCCAGAGCGCCATAAAGGATTCATCCTGCAGTGCTCTGCCTTATCATAAAAAAAGAAAATATTTGCCTTGGAGTCGCGTATTTAAAACATTCAAGTGATTTGTGATGTCTACAAGAAACGCTAAGTCACACAGCCAATCAGGGTTGTCGAGTTCGGGGACGTCGTTTTTCTTTTCCGCCAGAGATAGCTGAATTTCTTCAATTAAGTTAAGAAACCGCTGTAGTGTCAACTCACGACGTAGCCACCTTACTTCAATGTAAAACGGGAGATCACCATATTCGCTTTCAATATCCTTGAGAAATTGTTTGAATTGTCGGTGATTGAGACCTCGTGATTTTATAAAGTTTACGGTAGGTACTACAACTTCCATCACATCTTCAAATCCCAATAATTTTGAACAGAGGGCCTCTTGATGTATAATGCAATGAAACTGCATTAATTCCTTGGTACTTATGTTTTTAGTTTGTAAATATTTTTTTAACATAGTTACTATTCCAGATGTACTTCCAACCATTGAAGGTGCTCCGTCAGTCGTAATTCCAGATATTTTCGTTAAATCCAAATCCATTATAGAACATTTTTCCAGAAGAGCTTTGAACATGTCACTCCCCTTGGTTTGACTTGTCAAAGACCTCATATCAATCAGTTCTTCACTCCCTTCAAAATTTTGCGTTACACCTCCTAAAAATATTAAGAGTTGAGCAGTGGAACTTATATCTGTAGATTTGTCGAGTGCTATAGAAAAATACTCAAAACTTCTTGATTTCGTAGCTAATTGCTCTTCTATATTAGCTGCTAATGCGGTAATTCTTCTTTGAACAGTCATCCGATTTAGCTGAATTTTTTCAAACTTCTTTACATTTTCCAGACACATTTTTTTTGCGGCGATATCTAAACATTGCTTAACAAACTCACCATCTTTAAAAGGCTGACAAGTATTCGCAATTCGAGATATTTCAAAGCTAACTTCAGTAGCCGTTTCAGCATCTTGAATTCGTTTTTTAAACATAGCTTGCTGGCCTATTAATTCCCGTTGTAAAGTGAAATCCTTTGCGTTCGATTTTCCCCAGTTAATTTTGTAAAAGTAGGATGCTGGGTTTCATAGTGCCTTTTCACATTATATTCCTTCGGAAAAGAAACACTACTTTTGCATATTAAACAGACAATTTTGTTATGCGATGAAATAAACAAGTATTTTTCGGTAAAAATATCTTGAAACTGTCGATTTTCATCTTTAACCTTACGACTACGTTTCTTACTGGGGCCTGGTTTATCCATATCAAAATTGGCATTATATTGTTACGTAGGTAGAAGCCAAGTTTGAACGACGAAATATTTACTCGTCACAGATTACAGTTCTCAATCAGTATAACGTTCGCTTGTCCGTAGTTAAAACTTAACTGCCCCGGTAGCTGGCGATGCGTCGTATTTATACGAGTTACCAAACATCGAGAACTTTCCACTTTGTTCGAGGATACTACCGACGTGTTTCGCGAATCTTAAAGTAATCTAGTTGATGCGACAGATTTCAAATCCCGTAACAATATGCTTAGACCGGAGCGCGGTGAGTAGAATACTTTTAAAAATCGTTGGCAGACCGCATAAATATCGCTTTTAAAATTCGTTGGGGGGCCGCATAAATATCGACAGCGGGCCGCGGTATTTGCATCCCTGAGTTATCTGATCTCATTCGACCTCTAACCGGCATTTTACACTATATGCCAAAATAACTTGCACCATTTTTTGACATTTTAGGTTAACTTAGTTCTAAAGTCTTTGATTCATTAATAGCTTTGTTCAGTGTTCACGTAAAGCGCGGATTTTAAACTCGTTGCAAAAATCAAACACATTTCAAAAATTCTCATGTAATTTTTTTTAAATAAACTTGCGACCTTTTAATATTAAATATTCTTTGCTATTGCTTCATGACATTGTCAATAGAAACTTGATGAAAAATTTTCCAACTTCCAATAATTCTGATTGTGAATTGTTCAACCATAGTGCTGATCAGAAACCTCCAAATGGAACCGCCAAATGTTATTTTTCAAGTCACCCATGATAAAACAATTGAATGCTTATTATTATTACAAGCTGTCAGATTTAGGGGTTTGATTGTTTTAAAAAATGGGGTTGATATATGAAGATAAAGTTCTTATTGAGTTTTTAAGAGGGAAGAATATTGGTGCAAAAAGATAATAAAAATGTTTCCTGGTCGCAATTTTCACTTGCGAATAATAAGTATTAGTAATATAATAGTAGCAGATAAGGGTAGGCACACGGACCTGGCAAGTAGACCAAAGGCGATCCTTTTTACCTACCTCTTAGTCTTCCCTTAACCACCAAACAACCCGGGCCCTCGCCAAACCTACCCGACCTTCTTATGAAGGTTAGGACGTTATTCCAAGCAAGGGTCCTGACTTCCTCCTGTTGGATAACTACGGTCTCAAATATTTGCCATCTGAGTCTTTCCAAGGCTTTACGAATACACAGGAAATGCAGTGGTATCTCCTCATCCTCCAAGAGTCCCAAACATATCGGGTCCTCCTCCTAAGCCATCAAATGCAGGTGCTTCCTTACCTTGCAATGTCCTGTTAGAAGTCCTACCAGAGGATTCAGTGCACTTCCTGTTAAGAATCAATTTCAACTAGCCCTATCAGGCGAAGTTATGAAATCTTTGGCCTGTCCATAGCCCGGCGTCTGTCGCCATTCCTCCTTGGAGAGGTTTGCGGCCCATTCTCTCCGGGCTGTCCCTGCCTGCTTGTTTGATATGCCTTATGCCTATTGCTGGCTCAGGTCCTAGATAGGGAACTCGGCTTTAAGTTCGGCGAGCTCGTCGGCCGTCTCGTTGTCATGCACTCCGCAGTGTCCAGCGACCCAGACCAAGAATAATATGTTTTCGTTCAGCGAGCCTCCCAAGTGCGTCTGCGCACTCCTGTACGAGGGTCGAACTGCTCCTGGGTTGGCAGACTGCCTTGAGGGCGGCTGGGATATCAAAGCAGATATATACAGTTCGCTCTTGACAGTCCATGACCTCCTTCATACTTGACACCGAGAGGATGGCATATACCTCTGCTTGAAAAACCATCGCGGACTTACCCAGTGGGTGACTTCTTCGTATATGTATGTTGTCCAGGTATACTCTTGCACCTGGTGACCCATCGGTGTAGCATACCAGAGCATCGTCAGGGAACTTCACCTGCTGTTGCGAATAATAATTTTTTTTAAAAGCATTTACGAGAAAAAGGTGGTTCACTAAATATCAAACAGTACGTGGAAGAAAGAAAAGCGCGAGAACAGAACAGAATATTGCCCGTGTTGGCGAGATTTTTGAAACCGCAAACGATGATGAAATAGTAATTAGCAGAAAAGTAATGAAAGTTACCAATATGAAACGAACATCAGAAGAATAACTAAGGAAGATCTTAGCATGCGTTGCTTTAAAAAAATATATTGCCAAATACTAAGCGCAGTTAATAAAGTAAAAAGGGTAGAAAGGCGAGAAAAGCTTCTTAGAAGATACAGACGTAGACAGGACATTTCGAAAATATGGTTTTCGGATGAAAAATTATTTTATCTGCGAGCTTCTAGAAACTCACAAAACAACCTGGTCTACTCCACAGTTCAAAAAATATCACAAATTCCTCTAAACTTGGTTCTTATTCCTATAGACAGCTTTTAGAAATCAATGGTATTGTTGTCCGTATCGCAAATAGGAAAAACAAGATAGATTATGGAGTTAAAGTAAACTCAGAAGTTTATCGACGAGGCATTCTAAGCAACATACTTCCGGCAATTGGGCAGCTATCAGATAGTTACACCTTTCAACAATACCTCTGGGTGTGAGTACAATAAGGTACCTACAGGAATATTACCCAGAGTTTGTACAAACCGATCTTTGGCCACCAAATAGCCCGAACTTAAATCCGGTTGACTATTTCATTTGGGGGACACTGAAAGCTATAGTCTATAGGGACAATAATATTACTAATATCGAACAACTGAAAAATAGGATTAATAAATGTTTCGAGAATTTTAGTCCATTAGTAATGACATTAATTAGTGTTGAAGAAGACTCCAAGCCGTTGTCACAAATAATGGTGGTTATATTCACAATTTGTGTGTGTGTGTAGCGCTGTAAGTTTCGTTATTAAATTTCTCTTTTTTTGTATGAAATGTTTCCAATATAAAATAATTTCATTCGAAGTTTTCGATTTCGATTTCCAAAAAATGTTTCTTGCTATACCAACTATTTGGTCATAAAACCAAAATAATAATAATTAATTAAAAGAACAAAAGTTAATTTGAAAAAAATTACATGAGGATTTTTCAAAACTGTTCGATTTATGCAACGAATTTAAAGTCCGCGCTTTACGTGATATTTCATAAATCCATCCTAAACCACTTCACAATACATTGCTCATAATCATATTCAAAAATTATCAAAATCGGTTCATACACACAAAAGTTATGAACTATCAAAAAAGAGTGCAAGTTATCACAGTGTAGATGACGATACATTTTTCACTTTCGCCTTACTTTGCACGACGTTAGGCTACAACGCCATGTCGAACCACTAAAATCCAAACTTCATCGAAAAGTTTGCCGGACGGGGATTGAACCCGCGCTACACTGGTCCGCGTGTATCCGAAACCGTCGCCTTAACACCAAGGCTATACAGGATAGTAGCAAATTTAAAATTTCAAACAAAACAGCCTAAATCTAAACTTATTTTTGGAATCATCATTAGCAACTTAACAAATTCTCTTGTTATTTTTCTGTTACCGTTTCAAAACATTAATTCCTTTCCAATGGTTTACCGAAAATAAATGCTGATATTTTTGAATTAATAAGAAAGTGAAATTCGGGTGAGAGTTAGTCAATATCCGGAGACGTTTTACACAATAACCAAATATTAGTTACAATATACAGGATTGCTTAAAAATACAGATATTTTGGTTACTTGAAAAAATGTCTAAAAGTGTATTTTTTCAAATAAAACACCCTATATAATGGTATTTTTATAGGCATACATCTGTCTGTAGAGATATCAATTTCATACAGGGCCCGGATTTATATTAAATTTTAAATTAGTTAGGTTGATTAGGGATCCTTAAAGTTGTCAGGTTTACAGTTTCCTTAAATTAATACTTCATATTATGTTAAATTATCTACTAGGTTGAATTATTTAGATACAAAAAAGTGACTTGCTAAAATGTGTACAAGATTTTTGGTATAGTTGGTAGATGATAATTTAAACGGCAAAGCGTTTAGAAACGGAAAAACGTTTAAGGTAGTTTAACGACGGATTTAGGTATACTGAAATTATGGGTATGACAGGAAGAATTTGAAGAAAATCTTATCGCATATGCAGGGTACCACAAAAAGTGAGACAAACTAAAGTTGAATTTTCTATTGGGTTAAAGTGGAAAAAAATTGTTTTTTTACGACTGGGCTCCTGAAAGGCGGCATCCAGAAGCGTTAAGTTATAACAGACTTCTTGAGTGCTTTAATATAACAGAACGCATAGACTACAAAATGGAAGAAAAAACAAAAAAACATAATTTTCAAAAACTGATAACTATTTTAATAGTGCGTTTCAACACTGGAGATGAAATATTAGTTGTTTTTTTCTGTCTATTGTGGTTAGTTGTAAAATTTTTTAAATTTTTTAAAATTAAAACACTCATTTTTTGTTCCGGTCTTAGCACACTTATACATCTACCCTTCAGCACTTTCTTGGGTTTGTCTGTTTTGAATTGATTTCCGTTTCGCCTTTTATAATTTAATCCTTTCTCTCTTCTTCTTGTATTGGTGTTATATTTCTACTGAGCAGGATCACTTGACCTTCTTTCGAGTTTATCATCTTCATCCGTGCTATCACTATTTAGCTCCTTCGTTTCTGTAGTATAGTCTTTACCATTGTGGTTCGATGTTTCTGGTTCTCGTTTTTCTTTATTGTAGATATTCATTTTATTTGGTATCTCATCTACTTCATTGGCAGAAGATGTATTTATTATCCGATCAACGTCAGTTTTTCTTGAATTTTTTTGAATTGCTATATCTGATTCTTTCGGTAAAATATTGACACGTCTTCGGTATTTGTCGATGTATATTTTCAGAACTTTTATAGAGAGGATTATAATGGGTTATTGTTTCTTCAGGAAATAATTTCTCCTTATCAAGGTTTTCATCTAATTGATCATTATTACAAAAATTATATACGAAATAGGAGGGAATTTCTACTGATGATTCAAACTCATTTTCTCTGCTAAACACTTTATCTTCTGTCATGCGATATTCGTCAATTAAGTTTTAAATATCAGTCCCAATGTCACTCTCTCATACAGGCTCCTGATTACTTAAACTCATTGCAGCTTTGGATACTATGTCATTATTTTCAGATTTTTTATATTTAAGGTCGTTAGAAACTTGGGATTTCGAAGAAGAAGCTCTGCTTCTATTATAAATCGTCATTTTGTTTTGCCCATAACTGAAAAACATAGAATAGAATAAATTATACGCATGTTTAAAAAAAATAATAAAAACATTACAGGCAATTAATAGAAATAATGTTGTGAATAATGCATAGGTATGTAATTCTGAATATGCAAAATAAAATTGATATGAAAATTGCGCAACTAAAATTTTAACCTTGTTCATGGAGCAATATTTTTAACTTTCATCGACTTAATATATCTGATTCACTTGTAGGTACTTATCTGTACTTAATTTTTACCAAATTTTCTTTAAACGGCACCAATTTTCTTTAAAAACCAAGCAAACTTTTCAAATTATATTCACATCGACAATACCGCTTTGAACACCATGTTTATTAGTAGGACTTATGCAATGTTCATGTGCATGACAAATATGTGGGACTTATGCAGATTTTATAGTTATATTTGTGGCGATATTTAGATGCAATTTTCATGAACTGAAATATATTCCTATAGCTTCGCCTGCTGTCCACTAAATTCCTCAAAAATCATAAATTCGGTAACTTTATGCATTTTGCATATTAAGCCGATGACATTCAATACTTGCAACAGATTCTGAGCCTCCAACAACCGAAGGAAATATGCTATAAAGAATTTTCGACGTGTTTGCCAGAATCACATCTCCAATGCTCGGAAAAAAATATTCCAGAACCAATAAATTATCTAAAGAAACTATTAGAATAATTGAGAAAAGACGGACATTATACAGAGCGGGGTTATACTCAACACAGGAATATAGAGAAGTCAGAAAAGAAGCAAGGAGATAGATACGCAAAGACATGGAAGAGGCATATGAAAAGATGGCTGTAGATGTAATCGAGAAGAACAAAAATTTAAAGTGTCTAAGGAAAAAAGAAGGAACACATGGAATCACAGTAATAAATAATGAAAACGGAACCGAAACATCAAGCAGAGAAGAAATCTTACAGATAACGGAAAAATATTACGAAGATCTATACTCCTCAAAAACAGTAAAACCCCGGGATCTAAAAGAGATATATGTAATAAACGTAGGGTCTGAAGAAATACCTGAAATAACGGAAGAAGAAATTGATCTGGCTCTGCAATACATGAAAAACAACAAAGCACCAGGCGAAGACAATATTCTGATAGAAATGGTCAAAGAGGCCCAAAAAGAAATATTTTCGTGGTTGAAAGAGCTTTTTAATAAATGTCTAGAACAAGGAAAGATACTTGACCAATGGAACACTGCAGGTGTCATAATTCTATTCAAAATGGGTGACCGAAAATTGCTACACAACTATCGTCCAATAAGCTTACTGTCACAAATATACAAGCTACTGACAAAAATAATTACGAACAGAATTTCCGCAAAACTTGAAAATTACCAACCAATCGAGCAAGCTGCCTTCCGTAAGGGATTTAGTACATGTGATCACTTACTAACTATGAAAATACTAATTGAGAAAGTAACAGAGTATAATCTCCCACTTCACATGGCGTTCATAGATTATGAGAAGGCGTTTGATTCCATCGAACACTGAGCAATTATGATAGAAATGGACAAAGCGCGGATTGACTCTAGGTACAAAAACATCATTAAGTACATATACAAAGAAGCAAAATCAATAATTAAATTGCATGAAGACACCAACGAGATACCGGTAAATAGGGGAATTAGACAGGGCGACACGATGTCTCCGAAGCTATTTAACCTAGCACTGGAAGGAATCTTTAAGAATCTCGACTGGAGTGATATGGGAGTCAACGTCAACGGCGAAAGACTTAACCATCTCAAGTACGCTGACGACATTGTGTTAATCACTGATAACGAAAACGACTTGCAAAAAATGATGGCCCATTTAGAAAGAGAATCGCAAGAAGTTGGACTGAAAACGAACCTAAGTAAAACAAAAGTCATGAGGTCACCCAGAGAGCAATGGAGAGAGTAATGTTGGGTATTTTAATAAGACATAAAAAGAGAAACGAGTGGATCAGGCAGAGAACAAAAATTATTGACATAACTGAAAGAATTACACAGCTAAAGTGGGATTTTGCAGGGAACATAGCAAGGCTGAAGGACAATAGATGAAATGCAATGATCATCCACTGGAGACCATAGGATGGAAAGAGAGGTAGAGGGAGACCAATTATAAGGTGGTATGATGATATTAAAAGAGTCGCTGGGCTGAAGTGGACGGCAGTGGCTCAAAACAGAGAGAACTGGAGAAAGAGAAGGGAGGCCTATGCTCAACTCTAAGCGCAGTGAGGGCCAAGAAAGAGAGAGAGAGAGAATACCATAATGCATTTAATTGAAATACATGATTATTTTCCATGGTAGCCTAGCAATTTTGTTTCTAAAACTTAAGTATGAATAGCGACATTTCTGGTGTTTTGTAAATATTTTAAATAAAATGTTTGCTTTAAAATTCCGCATCAAGTAGTCAAATAATATAAAGATTGTTCCATTCAAAAAACTTGAGAGAAATTAGTTTATAATGTGTAATTTTCAAAACTTTATCTTGAACACCCTGTATTAAATAGATGAATACTATTCGGTTTAGAGTCTCTCTAAGCCCCTTTTCATAAATCTGTGGCGTGGTTAAAAAAATGCTTTTAGATTGCATTTTTGATTTTTTTCCCTGGGCTGCAAAACTTTCCTTATGAATCTTTAATATGTTTCCTCTTAAACTTCCAAAACAAATAAAATAAAATGTTAGGTAATTATTAAGGACACTAGTACAAACCTAAATATGCAAAAAACAATACGAGGTGTCAAGAAATACAACTTTATGTTATCAGACTTATTTGGTACATCCCACATATGCGAGAATATTTTCCTGAAATTCACCCTAAGATGCAGTATAAGGCAACATATGAATGGAATTCTTACGTATTTCGTATAGAAGCTATTGCGGGATCCTGTAATAGGGTTAGATAGCAAACCTCATTTTGACAAAAACTGCTAGTAAATTAAGTTAAATTCATTATTCAGGTTATATATTTATGAAAATTAGGTTGTTGTTTTAAGTTCAGGTTAGTTGAAAGTTTAAAATTAAAAATGTTTTGCTTATTTTGAAAATGTGATGCTAAAAGCATTTGTCAAAGTCAACGAAATGTTCAATACCTATATAATTTTACTTAGGTAAGCTATATTGAAGAAAAATTTCAAGATTTTTTTTCGTTGTAACAACAATGTTTGAGAATTTATAAGAGCATTTGATAGACTTAAAATGACGGGTTACTTGAAACTTCTTTCCTAATAATTTAACTTACTTTAAGTAAATGTACAAATATAAAGTAATTTAGTGTAAAATATAATTTTAAAATCTATACGATGCCGATGTTTATAAAAATGAAGAAAATCTTTTTTATATTTGGCTTATGGGATAGTTTGTTATTTACTGCATTTGAGAACAATAGTACGTACTAATACTAAATATAAGAAAGCATAAATTAAAAATACAAATGTGATACTTAGTTGTTTTGATTATATTTAAACGATTACATATTACCTTAATAAATATTTATTCTGTTTTAGATGATAAGTATCTACCAGTTATTATATTTTATTAAATTGTATTTTATTAATTAAAAAGTTATTTAAAAAATTAATTGAAAATACTATATTAATTATTTTTAAAAAGCAGTGGTGTAATAATTAAGGATCCATGCGACACTCTTAGATATTCGATTACTAGAGATGATGTAGATATGTTTTAGTTTACTATGTTTCCTAAAAGTTTCTCGATAGCAAAATTTTAAAAATTTTCTAGTTTCTTTACCTCCGTAAACATAGTTCTCTCTAACTTTTGAATAAATATGTAAATATTATTACTAAGGTAGTTGACTGTATTTACCAAAAAAAAAAATTACTTTGGAAAAGGTTAATAACATGAAAAGAATACATAATAGTAAACTCGAATTATTCAAGATATTTTCTGAAATATTAATTTAATTAAAACTGCACTTTTTAATGTATATAACAGGTGACCGCGAACATCAATCATACCGCATGACCTCATTTTATCCAACAAATACCTAACAACTTGCTACAAACGAATTATGTTCATACAAAAAACTAACCTTTTCTTTTCTGTCAAAACTTTTTCATTTTTTATAATGTGTCAAATTTAGTATTTAATCTCAAAAAGCGTTTAAGTCATAAATACTTTGATATGGCAGAAAATTACATTAACAACAAGACAATATACAGTACTGATAATATATTTTCAAAACTCATACATATTTCACAACTCAGCTTTCTGTTTTCTGTTTTCGTTTTTTTTTTTGAGTTAGATCACATTACAAGCACAAACGTTTTTTTAACTTAAAAATGTTGAGTCGCTGATCTAAAATTACAATTATTAATCAACATTTAAATTTAAAGAAAACGGTTCCTTTTAAGATTTACCGTTTGAAACAACTTGATTAAAAGATAAACTGTCATTACATGGTCAAAACCAAAAATAAAATCTAACCAAGACCTAATAAACACTATAACACCCTGTATTAAAATAACTAAAAAGTAAACATACCTACATGATTTAGCAACCAAGGGAAAAGGAATGAACCCTTAACCTTGCTTATTAAGCCCGACCAAACCACATAAAAAAATCTGTTGGATAGACAGGTTCTAATACAACGTAGAAATGCCTGGCTTCTTAAAATAAAACCTCAGTAATATTCAATGAGTCGTCAGAACTAACAACGAAATTTATCTCTAAATAAGTTTAGTTTAAAACTATGTTTTACTTTGAAGTGTGCAAAAACATTACAACTGATTCAGACGACGGTTAAAATCAGTATGTTACACAAAGTAATTTTAGGAATTATTCACATATTCTAAAGTAAATCTATTTATAAGTTAGAAACCTTTGTTGGATATATTCATATGCTTATGAGGTCTTTTGCAAGGTGCCTAAACACCGCAGTAGAAACACATTCTTCAATAAGTCCTATTTTCTGATTAGTCGTGTATAAACATGGCGACTATGGTAGTCACAACGACGGAGTACGTGGGCCGGTATTCCATACTTTTAATCATTTTTAATTGGTGCCCCACGCGACCATCTCAAAGAAAGTAGATTAGTTAAGCGACCAGTTACTACACTTTTAATATCGAATTCATTGCTTAACTGACGCACTTTTACCGGTACAATAAATACATTTATTTGCAGCCGTCCTCTTGATCAGTCTTTTTTACTTTTATTAACGTTACCAAATATCAAAATTTTTTTGGGATAAATTATTTTCACTATTACAGTACAGGCGATCCTAACCACTATGTTTTAAAAATTTCGGAAAACAATAGTAAAAGGTGAAAATTAACCTTCACAAATTATGAAAAGTTTTGAATTATCAATAATTATTTGTTACACCAAGTCACCTTAATGAACATGGCACAATAGCACATGGTATTCACTATTCTGACTGTGGGCTGTGAGTTGGTAAATATTGCTTATAAAGTTATTATCGACCTGTCTATTCTTACCGCTAGTTTGGTCTTGACTTCCTCCCCCTACACGCAGCAAAATCTCAAAAAGACAAAATCTGAAAACTATATTTAAATCTGATAAAAAGCTTTTAAACCACAAACTTTAAAAATGAAACTAGAAATTTCAATAATTACTTTTTTCATATAAAGATCAATATAGCCGGGAACGGTAAAAAATCAAGAGAATCCATGGACTCTTAAATAGTTCTGCTACTGGTAAATAATAATATTTCACGCCTCATACCTTACAATAATTTTGAATGATTTCCTAAGGCTCACTTAACTAAGGATATTAAAAATAGGGTCCTAAACTTTAGGATAGGTTAACTGATGATTACCTATGTAAACTTATATCCTTATCTAATAAATTGATTTGTATATTATTATTACACATTAGTTGTTGGGATACGAATATTGCTCCAAGAGTATGAACTACTGTAAAATACTAACTGTAATTTAGTGTAATAATAGATTATTAAGGATACTAAATATATCAATTTCTAATGAGTACTGGTTTTATTTACGAAGAGATTATTATCTGTAATAATGTTTAAATTTCAAATACATTAGTGGCATATCAGATGACCGAGGCTGCAAGGACAAAAATGAATTGCAAGTAGGAGATACGGGCGAGTTGTTCTAGTACCTACTAATACCTAGAAAATTCAGTAGAAAGCGAATCTTTACAAGATGGTGAGCCGATTAGGAATGGGCACAACAAATAAAAACATCGATGTTGAGCATTGAATTTAACATCGGAACTAGTCATTAATCTTGAAAAAACATAGAATGAAAAGCATCGATGATTTTTTTTAATTACGATTTTATTCATATACAACCCCAGTCCCACAACATAAAATTTAGTGACACCACTCTACGTTGTTTTTTAATATTATTAAGCTGAGTTGAAAATGATTAATCACATGAAACAAGCTATGTCCCAGCTTCTAAGTATTAGGTGTAAAAAAAAGATGTGAAGCCAGTAAAGAAATCTATAACTTAAACTTAGTAAATGTTATGGGGATCCCGTATCATCGACTTTCTTGGAATATACCCATCATTTTTCCTTTTTAAAAATGCGGTAAGTTTACTCTATTCGCCAATATCGACGTTGGTTTCTGTGATCATTGTGGCCTTTAGCACGGAATACTGACTACACAATGACGATACCTTGAGTTTGCGTGACTTGTCCAATAAGTTAGCTAATAGCTCCTTTTCTGCAGTAAAATTTTCTACACTCCGTTCTTCTGAACAACTGACAGTTAAGTGGTTTTCTTCTTATCTCCATGAAAGAGGGCAAGTGGTAAGGGTAGGCTCAGTATGCTCTCATGCCTTCACCATTACGAGAGGAGTGCCTCACGGCTCGGTGTTAGGACCAGTCTTGTTTCTCTTATATTTAAACGATTTAGCATATTTAGATATTCAGAGCGCGTTTAAATTATTTGCAGATGACACTAGTCTCCTGTGGCATGGCAAAGATTAAAATGATTTAAGGTTGGTTATTGACAGTGATCTACATGAGGTTAATAAATGGTGTGATACAAACCTATTATGTTGTAATATTAACAAAACAAATATAATGACTTTTGGTTTTAGTATTAGTGAGTTAAATCTTGATGATCAACAAATTCCAAATAAAGCACTTAAAAAAGTTTTTAGGTCTAATCTATGGATTCCGAGGCGCATTCTTATCTTGGGTGGGATCATATTTGTCTGATAGGCATTAATCGGTTTTTTTTGACAATCGTGTTTCCTCTTCTCTAAAATTAACCTCCGGGGTGCCGCAGGTTCTGTCCACGGACCATTGCTGTTTCTTATTTATGTCAACGATTTGCCATTTTTAGGAATATCTGTAGCAGTTACTATGTTTGTAGATGATGCCACCATCTTGTGACACTCTAGGGATGCCGGACAGTTGGAGGATGTTGTTGGTAGCGATTTGATCGAGCTAAACAGCTGGTGCGATGCCAATTTTCTAACCTTCAATACCTCAAAAACTAATATCATGAGTTTTAAATGCCAGATAAATGATGTTTCTTTAAAGAATAATACAGTGAGTGGTACTGTATTTAATAAAATTTTGGGTTTGTTTGTGGACGAGAAGTTGAAATTCGGGCAGCGCATTCTGCAGTTATTTGCAAGGCTCTCCAGGGGTTGCTATGCTCTAAGGCTAGTTTCTCAAGAATTGGATTTATTAACGGCAAGGGGCGTATATTTTGCTTTAATAGAGTCTCACTTGCGGTACGGTATTTGTTTTTGGGGTACTACTCAGGGTTACCTGCTCAACAGCATTTTTATTCTCCAGAAAAGAGCATTACGGTTCATGCTAGGGTTGAAGCGAGGACAATTTTGCAAATCATTATTTATCCGTCACAGAATTTTGACTTTACCCTGTATTCTTATATATGAGACCGTAATACTTGTGCACAAAAAGTACAAACAAGAAATTCACGCTGCGACGTCATATACCATGCGCAACACCCACACCGTAGCCCTACCGATACCGACTTCGAACATGGTTAAATCTTCCTTTACTTATAATGGTAAAGAAGATCTTTAACCACCTTCCACAATCGGCGAGGAAAATAATCTGCGACAAGAAGTTTTAAAGAGTAGTGAAGAAATTGCTTCTGGGGAAAGAGTATTATAGTATCTCGGATTATTTGCAAGACACAATTTAGTAATTTTTCTACATGGTTTTAATACTTTAATTTACTTTTTTACATTTATCCGTGTGTTTCTTGTTTCTATATATATATATTATATTTTTTTTGTTATTTCCTCTTTACTTGGGTGTGGTTGAACGGTTCCCCACTTAAACACAGATGTATTTAATTGAATCATAGATATCTCCGGGGTGAAGATTACTCATATTAAAGAGAAAAGAAAAATCCAAAATTCTTCTAAAATATTTAATATCTCGCTCTACGCGTTTCGGTTTCTTAAACCATTTTCAAGAGCTGTCTAAAAAGTTCATTTATATAATAATCCCAATTTCAATTCAAAATTATTTGGTGTTACTTACATAATATAAACACAAACTTTACATTAAGGACACAAACAAGCTCACAATGGCGAGCACAGGTTAACTAACTATATAAAATTGATCAACGGGATAAACCCAAAAAAACATTTAAAAATAAAACATTTAAAAAATAAAACGAAATATACCGAACCAGAGCGACATCTAGATTGCACAAAGAGAGGTTCTACTATTTAAACAAACATTCACTACTTAAACTCGTTCACAATTCTCGCTGCCTCCCTATAGTGGGCGTTGACAGGATCGTTCAAACACTCAATTTGATTATTTATCTCTAATTTGGCTATTTCTATGTTTTCTAAAAAATACAGCTTATGGCCTTTATTCGCATTATGTAGCATTTTAAAGTTGTCTTTAATATTAAAACTATGTAAATTCTCTCTTAAATGTAGGCCAAAAGCTGATCTCCTGTCATTAGGCGATTTCTGAGAGTTTAAGTGTTCTTTTATTCTAACATTAAAACTACGTCCTGTCTGACCAGCATATTTAGCTGTGCAAGAGTTACAGGACAACAAATACACCGCACTCTTGTCAAGCACGTCAATTGAATCATTTACTCTCGAGAATAAGCTACGTAAATTTTTTACCGATTTGTAAGCTGTATTAAAATTGTTGTTTAAGGACTTCAATACATTACCCACTCTCAGAGAAACAGCGCCCAAAAAAGTTAGCCTTATATACCTAGGAGGTTAAAAAGATGTTATGGTCTTATCCAAGGGGTCAGTCAACGCCTTCTTAATAATGCCATTAAATTTTTTTTATTAAATTATTGATTAGTGATATATTGTATCCGTTGTTATAAGCAATTTGAAAGATGAGGTTCTTTCCCTCTCAAATTCCAAAGGTAAAATTGGGATGGTTGGTGAACAAAATGGATCAAAGAGTTAAAAGCTGCCATTTTATGAGCTAAACAATGATTTGAGTCAGCAGGTATAACATTGTCTGTATGTGTGTTTTCCGATAAATAGCATACTCAAAAAAGTTATTCACCCTCTTTATTGTCAAATCTAAAAAATTCAGACAACAATCAGATTATATTTCTTTTGTAAATTTGATGTGGTTTTTTAAAGAATTTAAAAAATTGAAAAAAATTTCCAACTCATTTCCTGTTCCTGTCCAGACAATAAAAGTATCATCAACATCTGCGCCATAATAAAATTTTATCTAGAAGGTAAAAATTTGAATTAAACAACTTATTTTCAAAATCACCCATAAAAATTTCCGCTAAAAAGGGGGAAAGACCTGAACCCATGGGTAAACCATCCGTCATTTTAAAAAACTTGTAATTAAATCTAAAAAAATCTAAACCTATACATTTATTCAAAAGGGACATTATACCCCTCCATACATTATCAGACAGGGATAAGTTCTCTCCAAGTAAACATTCCACGATACTCACTACCAGTTGTCGGGGGATACTTGGAAACAGATTGACCACATCAAAAGAAACCAAAAGGCAATCATTTGGTGAGTTATTACTTTTTAAATCTTGAATTAATTCGTTGTGCTTAATACTGTATTTATTTTGATAATTCAAGAGGTTTCTCAAACATTTGTCTAGCCATTTTGCTAAAAAATATGCCGATGAAGATGCAAAACTAACAACAGGTCTAATTGGCATTTCATTTTTGTGAATTTTGACCAAACCGTATAATAAAGGGGTACTGGAATTCATAGAAATTACAGGTTTATTCATCTTAAGTTCATCATAAAAATTTTGGCCATTAATCAATATTTTAAGTTCTGTAGTGTAAGACGGCTTCGAATCTTTCTTAAGTTCGATAATCATATTATTATGATCCAAAAAGTTTTGAACCCTATTAAGGACTTGATTTGTTCTTGCTTTGTTAATGGGAATTCAGTTTTCTTGAACGATAAAGCATATATTGATTGATTGATTAATTTTTTATAATTTGTGAACCGTTTCTTATAGAGATGCCAACATTTTTCTGGCTCGCCAATAGCCTCTTCGGCGGCTTTTCAATGTTCGTCTTTGAAATGTTATGATTCTGCTGGATCGACAATATTTATGTGTAAGATTTTTGACAAATCAACTTATTAGCGTCATACTCCTATTTTTCTTAATTGTCATGGCAACTTGCCAAGACACACCAAGATTTTAAGTGAAGTGTAATGTCAACACTATAATAACAAATAACCAGTATGACATTTTGTAAATAATATAGTAGGTACTGTTATTTGACCTTTTTGTCTTTAATTCATTTTCTTTAGATATTTTCGCAAAATACATAAAATAGTGTGAAAACCACGGGACTATAATATCTTTTTATCCTACAGCGAAATGGAAATTTTCGCCTTGGGATAAAAATTATCACTTTAATCCCTTGATTTATAATATATTATTATTGTTGATTAACATTTGTAAAAGATATTTCTTTTAGACAATAAAGCTGGACTTATAAACTCGAAAAGTTGGCGAGGGTGAGGTTCAATTGGCGTTGGTAGTAAGAGATCAATTTAAACTAAAGGGAACACTCAGTTTAATTTATAAACTCAGTTCGTGCAAAGTTCGTAAGTTTCGAAAAGTTCCCGTGTAGTTCAAAATAACCAATTTTTATGTTCGGAGTTCGAGAGGTTCGTTTCGATCAATGAAGACGTTATTTTAATTTTGGATATAGCAAAATGTCAAATGTCAAAAATTTCAACCAATCAAACAACAACTATTCGGACTTCGCTACTGACTTTATAAATGCCATATTCTGGACTGTCGAATATCGAACTTCACCAACTTGAACATAACTTCAACCTCACCAACTTTTCGAGTTTGTAAATCCAGCTCTCAGCATATTTTTACTTTAACATGGACTTTGCGTGAGCTATAGTACGATTCTGTGTGTAAATCTGGGAACATTTATAGTTTTTATACTAGCTAATCAATGTAGTCTTAACTATTATTGTGTAATCTCACTGTCAAAAACCCTGCTGGTAAATTTGGTCGTCTTGAATAGATTATCAAGTTGAATAATAAGTAATCAAATACCAATTTTTGAAGCTAACTTAAATCCCCTGTTTTTCTTACTTTTGCAATACAACTCCTAGACATCTTCAAAATTTTTCACAATTTAAAGAAACAAAATTGGTATTAATAAAAAAAAAATAGCTAACCTGAACTAACATAACACAAATAAACAACCCACGCCACAACTTCAGAAAATTATTATAATAATATATTTTATTCGTATTTTGTAATTCGCATGAAGTTCCAACCATTAAACTACGGTTTAACAGTTCACTAGCTATCACTTGTCAATTTTAAAAGCAGTACAGGCCGACAGGCTAAACCTAAAAAAAAAAACGCAGGAGAAACCCCGTACAATTACGAATTAAAATACTGACACTGACTGAATTAGTAGCACCATTTTTAGAATTGCCTTGAGACTTGATAATAAAGCTACAGGTTGCGCTGAGATTTTATTTGGATATTGTGATATTTACACTAAACATCGATGTTATAAAAAAAAGCATTGAAACATCATTATTAAACTTAGCGGCGGTATAGAAATTAGGCTTTTAGCTGACCAATCAGAGTGCTATAATTTCTTAAGATCCGTACCGTACTTGTTCGCGCTGGAGGAATGTATTCTTGAACCGAGATTACTATTTTGATGGTTTACCATATAAAAATAGTTTATCCAGGAATAATTTTGTTAATTTTAGATTACATCCCCAAAAATATATTTATTAGGTCTAATGGAGATGCGAAATGCAAAAATAGTAATTTTTAATTTAGCTTGTTAAAAAATTATAATGTAATGGAGATTAGAAGTGATCGTACCCCATTTTTGAGAATTGATGTACCCAGAACGATAAAACCACGCTTCGTCGGAGAAAGATGTTATGTTTAACGGGTCAGGTAAGTTCTTAAATGCCGTACCGACTAAACATTAATTTACGTTTAGCCAAAATCCCTTTCGCCAGCACCGTATTCTACAACCTATTGCTACTGTACTGTTACTCAAACACTCGATTCTAATGAACGCAGTACTCCAAACGTTTGAAGTAGTCTGCCGATAAAGCCCAAGGGATTGATATAACTGCATCTTATATTGATGTTTATAGAAGTTCTTCTTTACAATGGTTTGGTATGTTCGAACAGGAACAAGAAAGTCTTGAATCAGACGTTTTAAAGGTTTTGTAGGTTCTTGTTCCATACATTTACGAACGTTATTAACAACTTCTTCCATACGAACAGTTGGCCTACAAGCACCGGCCAGTTGAGCGAAACATATAAACCCCTCTTATAAGGCATGCTTTAAAGTACTGCTATGATTTAATTGTAGTGTATTGTTTTCCCAAATTCCATTAACTAATACAATAGTTCAAAATTAGGGTTCAATCATGTAAATTTTGTGCTCAGTTGTGAAATCGATAATTTAAGGCCATCGTAAGATTGCAATAGCAAGAAAACTTCACCACAATTTCCGACATAGAAATGCCCATTATCAAGGGATGAGTTGATATTCTTAGCCAGTTCAACGTGGTTTTTGATTTTCGTTATTGGATTTTACTTTTTACCAACATGAGTCACAAATTAATTTTAAATATGTTGTCGCCTTTAGGCCCCATGTCCTGTGTTTCAATGAATTATTTAAAAATTTCATTTTATTTTAACAATCAAGACATATGCATAACATATTTACAACTAAGTACTGCCTAATAGTGTTTAAATAATATTGTAATTATTATTGATACCTCTTCATGTTTTGGATGGGTTGTTCAATATCTATACCCTATATTCTGAATCTTTAACACGTCAACTATGGCTTCCATTTCTATAAAATTAGAGGAAAAATTTTAATAATCACAACCACAGCTTACTGATAAGAGTGTAATAAACTTAAATATAAATATAACTTATTATACGACTGAAGTAAATTAATTTAAATTTCATTTAAGTCCGGTAAAACTAACCTAAATTGTAAAACTAATTTTATAGTAACTTACATTGACAATAAATTAATTAAATTGTGTCCGTTGTTAAAATAAAAATTAGGGACACATTAACACTAAAAATAGAAAAGTCTCTATACGTTTCCTGGTGCGTCTAAAAATAATCTCAGTTAAACGATCTAAAAAGCTGAATGCATTACATTATTAACATTATAGGTTCGAAAACACTCTTGAAGTTTTATCTTGATTTTACAATAACAAGCATGGAAATAAATTATTATGCTTTAGAAAATTAATTATATTTTTCGGCAATCATGGTAACGAGGTGCTTATTTGGTTATTTAATATTTATATGTAGTGTGAGTGCAAATACACAATATCATATTGGTAAGTCGAATATAATACTTATAGATCTAGATAGAAACACAGTGAGTCGAATTAACTATAGGAAGCTGATATTTTTACTTTTGTGGGTAGTTGTTAACATTTTGGCATAGTCAACGATCTCAATTATTAAATTGAACTAACTTTAAAAATATGGTCTACTTTGGCTGAATAGAAAAGGTGTAAAGAATATATTTCTACCTAAACCGTAAATTAACCTCATACTTTACCTTAGTTCTTTAAAGACATTTGGATTATCACCCATACCGATTTTGTACAGAGTCACAAAAGTCCAATATGTTGCAAATACATCTTCAAAAATGACTAAATATTTTTTTATAATAATGATGAAACCAATATAGGTAAATATTTTCTATTATAACAAGGTGGGTCAGAAAGAAAGTAAACTTTTTAGAACATTCTGTATATTTTGTTAAATTTTAGTTGTTCTGTTAATGGATAATTCAATTGGTCGTGTTAACTTGATTTATCTGTACAACCTTTTAATAAAATAAGTGCATAAAATATTATAAATCAAACGAATTAAAATAAATTGGAATAAGATATGATATTGAGCAGCCTGTCATATCCCAATTAGATTATTTTGATATTATCTATCACGAATTTAAGGAAGGCTAATTAACCAACAATACCAGCAAATCTAAGCATATTTAGTAAAATTGACTTTGATCAGTATTTAGTGTTTTGATTGTTCTAAAATTTACGTTTATATGTAAACTTAACATATTATTATTATTATTGTAGGTATAATAGAAACTTTAGAGATAAACTCTGATCAGTTATATTTTTCGTTTTTAGTATTCGGATTCCTTACTAATTTATAAAAATATGCAAAAGATTTATTAAACTCCTTCGGTTTAAGAAACGAAAATTAACTTTCAGGGTTTTTCTCCTTTTTGTCTCTTATATTCATTATTAATAACGATTAATAATTGGCCTCTAGACAGCAAAATACTTTAAGGATAGTTGGTGCAGCTCCTTGCGCTTTCCTTTGTTGATCATTAAAGGCTTTGATAAGAAAAAAGAAAGAAAAAACCTAAGAATCTTTGTTCAACTATGTAATAACGCAACATTTTTTACCTTCATAGGCAGTATCAGGCTCATTATAAGTTGTCCAATAAGACACTAGAATAGTATATTGATCAGAAAAACACAGCTCTTTAACAGGTCTTGTTGTAAATGGAACCTTTTTCATGTAGGTTCTGTCAGTGACATTTTGCCCAACCTTTAACCATAGTTCTATCAACTTTTTTGGGGCCAACAAGCGGTATGTTCTTTACGTTAGCTTGCCCTGGAATATATTGATCTCTTGGAAGCCATTATTTTACTTGGTAATGGCTTTGTGTTGCTCTACTGTTGTTAGTTGCATCTGGGCTGAGATACTAGGCGACGACGAGATGATAATGAAATGAGCAGACCTCATCGCTGCCCTTCTTTGCTATAGTTCCATCATAGAGGTAAAATAAGCTTTTTTTCTGTAAATAAGAAGACACTGATATCAGAAATGTTAACCAAACGTTGATGTGTACAATAAAGATCGTTTGTTTTTACATTTGGACATGAAAAGTCTTTACGGAGATTAATAGCAATAAATTCTTTTAAACTAGATCTGACTTCTTCTTCTTCTTCTTGTCGCTATTATAAGTGTATTCTTTTTTTAACTGCTTCCTAATGTCTTCCAAGATTTTCCGTTTAACAGCCGAATACTTATAGCACAAGTTGGAAGTATCACACTCAAAATAATTTAGAAATTTGAAATGGGCCCTGTTATCAGTAGTCGGTTTAGAAAAGAGTTCAACATTTAGGATTTATCAAGTTACTTATCATGGCATTTCCTGGTTTGTCGTGTTTTAAAGCAGGTATATCTTTGAACTGGATATGCTTTTGACCTGTGGGTTTGGCACCAATAAATTACCTACACTGGGATATTATTTAAAACTAAAAATTTATCAAAATAGACGTACCTATTAGGTTTTTCCCAATAATGGGAGAATTAATCAGGATGTTCCATATAAGTTAAAAAATGTTACTGTCCTTGTAGAGTTTAAAAAAATATTCCAAGATGGACCGTTAATATAATCATTGTTATGAAAATCCAATAGAGTTTTATCCTTGCCTTGATTTTAGGTGGTCTATTTAATGAAACTGTTCACGAAGTAGCCTTCGAAGTGGCTGTTAAGGACTTAAATTTCCAAAATTGGGAGCAACAATTTGAATTTCGAACATATCCTTTAAATGTTTCATACTATAGCATCTTTGAGGCAAGAAGAGGTAACCAACTAACATATTTGGTTTTTTGGGTTTATATTGTAGACGTGGCTAATAGATAAAGCTATGTATAAACTGTTAATACATCCTTATTTTCAAATTGATTACTATTACCATACTACTGCCAATATGAAAAGAAGTTATGTCACGTCACTTTTTAGCTGCTTGTTTACTTCTTGAAAAAGGCGTAATTGGAATCTTTGGTCCTAGTTCAACATATACGTCTAACTATATACAATCAATTTGCGACAACAAAGAGATACCTCATTTAGAGACGCATTATGATTCTAAAACACAGCGTAACAGATGTGTAGTAAACTTGCATCCTTATCCGAGTGAGCTAGCACATTTTTTTGTTCATTTAGTAAGTATAATAATGATTAAAATGTGTAATTGTTTTATTTAAGATAAATTTATTTCCTTTCCTAAGCACTAGTTAGAAAGACGAGGAGTCCTCTCTACTGCATTTTCTAGAAATCTCATTTCTTTAATCTGCATCAAATAATACTCTGCATTCTGTTATTATACTGCCTTATTTTAGGTTCGTACTTATAACTGGAACAGAGTTATAATACTATTTGAAGACAATGAAAGTCTTTTGAGACTTGCGCCCATTCTAGAACTAAACATGCAGTATAATGTTCACTTAATATTCAGACAGCTCGATAAAGATTCTACAGGAAGTTATAGAGAGGTAAGTTTTACCACAATTAACCCAAACTTTTTCTTTCAGAACTACAAAAGCGCTATATATATATTTTAGGTACTAAATAACATAAAGAAGATGCCAGATAATAACATATTATTGGACTGTTCAATAGATAATCTTGAAGAAGTTCTGACGCAAGCGCAACAAGTAGGAATAATGACAGATAACTACAGGTACATAATAACAAATTTGGACTTGGGTACAATTAACTTGGAACCATTTCAGTATGGTGGAGCCAATATTACCGGAGTAAGTAATATGAAATTATTCCTAGTTTAGATTTCGGCAAATCTTGTATTTAGTTAAAATAACAACAAACTAAATCATCTTAAAATAGCAATAATAATAATCAATTAATTTAATATATTTTTGAAGCAAGTACCTAAAGAAAAAATGTCAGAGAGGACGTTTTAACCATGGTCCTCAGTATATACATACTCTATCTAGTACGACTATGACTAAACCCAAAAATTATTTTTTAAGTTTTCTAATTTAATAATTATTGCAGGTCCGTCTTTTTGATCCAGAAAGCGAAATAGTTGCAAATTTTAAAACTCAAATTCTAGAAACTCTCAATATACCGAAAGAGGAATGGGAAGAGTGGAAAATGAAAGTGTCAACCGCTTTACTTATAGACGGAGTACACCTATTTTATGAAGTAATTAAAGAATTGGTAAACATTAACAATGATATAGCAGTTGAAAGTCTTGATTGCAAATCTACGGAGTCTTGGAGATATGGATATACTATTGCCAACCAACTAAAAAGTGTAAGTATTCCTACACCGTATCTTGCGAGGTTCTAACCCAATGGAATTGGAATTTTTTATTATTGACTTTACAAAATAAGGGCAGACACAAACCTATTAAGTAAATGATTTGCATAGAGGAAAATAGCATTTCAATAAAAATTTTTATTTATCTCATGTAGGCTTAAAAACATAAATATCTTATACAAAAAGAGTTATTTGCGTCTCTAATAATATTTTAATTCTAGTCTGAATGCCTCAAATTTATAAGTAAAATTTATAAATATCTTAGTTTAATTGAAATGAAAAATAGAGAGGTATCTAGTAGGTACTTGTATATTTTTAATTATCTATATTTTTAAAAGTGCCCCATATTTCAACTTAACATGTACGAATTTTATCTTTGTATTATTTTTATGCCATTCGACGTTTTTAAGAAAGAATATAATGGACTAACAAGAAAAATAAGTTTTGATATTGAAGGATTTAGAAAAGATTTTTTGCTCGATATTATTGAGCTGAATCGAGAAGGTCTTATAAAAGTAGGAGAATGGAATACTACTACTAAAATACTAAATATTAGGAGAAAATATATCCCACCACTGGATGAAGAGGAGGCGGATTTTAATATATTTAACAGAACATTTAGAGTTGTAATTGCTTTGGTAAGTACAAATTGCAAGCTCAACTAAATTCATATGTGTTAAAGGTTTGTATACTGTTCATTCGTACATTGTCTCTTGACAATTGCCAGATCAGTTCGGTTTCCGGTCTACTAACTCTAAATTGCGCCAAACTGGCTTATAAAGACCGATAGTCCACCATAGTGCTGTCGATGCATTTCTAGTAGCGGAACATCCACTAACATGGAGTGGTGCGTAGTTACAAAAGCTATGACTTGCTTTTGCTCCGGTACCGATTAAAGCTGTGCTAAGTTAATCGAAAAATGGAATGATTTATAGAAATTATACGATCTTATCCTTATTGAATATGAATTATTCCCAAAAGTTGGTGTTTTGCTTTTTAACATTGTGTCTTTAAAATTCATGGATCTATATGCATATTACTGAAAAACACATTTTTGTGTTGGAATGCGAAAATCGCCATTAACTGGCAAAAAGAAGCTAACTTTACTCGTACAGTAGTGATGAGAGAATCGGGAAAATTGCCGTGAACCGGCAGGAAGAAATTAACTTTTTCCTTGAGAAGTAATAAGAATACTTTGGTAGAGAAGTCGGATTACATTCCCACCTCGGATTTCTCGGTGGAAACCATATAGCTTTCTGTGTCATGATCCATTTTCATGCCAATAGTGACCATTATTCTTACTAACCAATTAGAAATTATTGGAAATATTAGATATACTAGGGTTTTTGCTACCGCGGCTCGGATCTGTTCTAACGAACCCAATTTTTATATCGTCACTTTCGAAACGTATCTTTTGGCTTAAAATAAAGACTGTTAATCCATAAATAAACATGTTGTTGAATCTTTTGGACTGTTTTTGTGACCTCTTAGGACAAAAATATTTTTAAATTAGAAATTATAATAGGTAATTTTCTTCGTTAATAGCGTATAGCAACTAGTTAAAGTTCTATCTAAATTATCATAATATTTTACGTCGTAGAAAAACAGGATTTCATTTATGAATTTAATTTATATTGAATCCTGTTCCTCAAAAAGCAATTATCAAACGCTTAGTCACTTTCTAACACATTATCGTAAGTATAATTGTTGAAGAAATTATTTTTTTGATATATTTATTGTTAGTGTTGTTAACTAACTTGACTATGCCCCATGTTTTAGAAAAATAATAGAATTGTTTCATGTTTAGAAAAATTTAGAAAAAAGAGCAGGTGGTCATAAAAGATTGAATATAGCCTGTGCTTAATCACAACCGTGTTATCTGCTGCAACGTGATTGTTGAAGTGAGGTTAATTTACATAGATTAATGACAGTAAGAACGTATAACCAGGTATTAATATTAAAAATAATAAAATTAAAACTATTGTGGAAATCAAATGGAAAGATCTAAAGAACTCGATATTAGGTTTATAAAATCCATACAGAATAGATTGATCTTTAGTTGTCATCACAAAAAAATTAAATAAATTCGATTTAAATTAATTGTAAGTAACCTGAAAATATAATTAAATCTAATTTTCTTTTGCAACGATATCGTAAGATCTCCAAAACATTCTAAGAAGCAAGTCACGGGGTACAAGAATTTTATTTTAACTAACTACAATGCGGTAAAACGCATTAAGATGATTTAATTGCTAGTATATTGTAATGTCCTATATTTGTTTGTTATATTTACTTTTGTTTTGTAGTAGCGCTGCTGTTTTACGGTTTAGTTAGACTTAGAAAAGACTTTATTAATTTTAAAAAAATTAAATTAAAAAAAAAAATAGAAAAGGTAGAACGCTGAAATCGCTTAATTCAGGCGGAAGTTCGGTAAGTTTAGTCGGTATTGAATTAAATGACTTCAAGAGCGTTCTATGATCGGTTTTCGGTTTAGTTTACTCGAGCGCCATCTGTTTAAGAGTTTAAGAAGATAAACAGAAATCTACTATGCCTTCAGGTAGCTTTTATACAGCGGAGAAGGGTTCAATGCATAATTTTCAATGTCAGTAGGTTTGGGAAATAAAACATTCAAATCGACAAAATCGGTCGTGTTTATCAGATTTAAATATAATTTACAAATATTTGCCCTCAACTTAACATCTACACTAAAAAAAAAATAATCATCCGCCAATGGTATCCTATCTAAGAAAGTTTATGCGGAATTAAACTATTGGCCTTCTACTAGAAATAAATAAAGTTCAAATAAAATTAAATTACTCAATACTGAAAATAAAACCAAAATAAATCTAAATTCAAAATAGCTGGGCTCGTATTCGGTTCAGATAATGTGTCTCCAGAATCTGCTTCTCAGCGGTACCTACGGTAAGATGATAAAACAAATAGGCGTATTCGGTCTATGATTAAAAGGAACCTAAATGATAGAACATGCGTGGCATAGGCGTGCCAAAGCGAGCAAAGCAAACATCGTATTATATAGCAATAAAGCAGTGTGCAAGCGGTTAAAACAATCGGTTACGGTAAAAATCGGTCAGTATGAATAAAAGCCAGTCCAACAATGTTACAGTGCGGTAATGGTAAGAACTACTAAGCGGTGAAATGAAAATACAATAGGTTGCCCTAATTTTATGTCTCAACTCGCGTAAATATCTTTAGTTTATTTCAACCGGTCAAACTATTCGTATAGATAACGGGGTAAAATAAATAAATCCTTTCTAAAAAAAATAATTAGCTTTAGGTATCTCTATGTTCAAATATTCTGGATACCGGTTCGCGTGAACAAGTCTGGTCTGAAAATATTTCACCTTTCTTTTTATTTTAATAATGCTTAGATACGGAATTAATTTTTGCCCTCATGAGTCTGATGTAACCACCAAGGTTTCCGGGTCATCGGAAACAAGAAACTCATCAATAATAAACAAAAGAAATTATTCCCAAGAGTCTTGATGTGACCACCAAGGTTTCCGATTCAGGAATCGGAAACAGGAGACTCAATTTTTATAATTTTAAAATCCCGAGAGAGTTCTGATGTGACCACCAAGGTTTCCGACTCAGGAATCGGAAACAAGAGACTCTAAAAAATGACAACCCTTGCATTATACAACTCCCTTGAGTCCCGATGTGACCACCGAGGTTCCTGATGTAAACATCAAGAACAGTAGACTCAAATCAATCAGGCTAAATTGAATTTAAGCTTGGAATTATGTATAAATAATAGACAAATAAGACGTGAGACTACGGTTCAGTTACTCGGTGTTACCCTCGATGACACGTTATCATGGGAAATGCACTGCAGGGATTTGTCGACTAGGTTGAATAGTCTTTGTTTTGCGCTTCGAACTTTAAAATCACTTTTGGATCAACAGCAGCTTTTAGGTGTCTACTGCGCTGCCGTCCACTCGCGCATTTTATATGGCGTTCAGTTTTGGGGTACCTCGTCTCATGCCGGGAAAGTATCTATTGCACAGAAAGGAATTATTCGATGCATGGCCGGTGTATGAACCAATACTTCTTGTGTGCCATTTTATATACATGTTAGAATTTTAACTGTGCCCTCCATTGCAATTTTGCAAATATGTCTGTTTGTGTTTAACAATAGGGAAATATTTGTATATACAGGATGGCGCATTGAAAACTTTCCACCCAGGTTTATTTCCTTGTTAATAAATAAATCAAAATTCGCTCGAACACGGGAACCTTAGTTATCAGGGAGACATATTTTTTTTGCTATTTTCACCCCCCCCCCCTGTTTGAACCCCTACGACGGGGTGGATTTCACTCTTAAAATCTTAAATGGAAAGGGGGGGTCGAGTGATACTTTATCTTAAAGATAATTCAGTTCCCAACGCGACCTTGCTCGTTTAAATCGAGTGAATAGTTCCTGGGAAATTAGGCTAAAAAGAAAAGAAAATTTAAAAGTAATACAATTTATTACCGCTTATATCAATCAAGTAAATGTTGAAAATGTCCACCTCCAACCTCCATGCAATTGTAAATGCACTATTCAAAATGTTCGCGAACATTGTGGAGCATTGTGGGAGTTATTTGTCGGCACTCGTACACTATTCGTTGTCGCAAGTCATTTAACGAATTGGTCCCTATAAAATAAAACTGGTTCATGAACTTAGTGAAGACGATGACGATCGCCGCTTGCAATTTTGCGAGTCAATTAGTGACATGATCATTCGCAGTCCACAATTTATTTTTAACATTTGTTTCTCCGATTAATGCACTTTTTTTCTTCATGGTACTGTCAGTCGACAGAATTGCAGGTATTGGTCGGATTCCAAGCCTAGAATTTTTAGAGAAGTGCATACTCAACATCCCGAAAAATTAAATGTGTGGGCTGGAATTCTTGGGGACCGTATTATTGAGCCGTATTTTATACCTGGAAATTTAAAAGGTAAAATGTACCTGAACCTGTTGGAAACTACTATTAACCCTGCTTTAACGAATGCCATAGAAGAAAATTACCGTTATCGACCAGAAAATATTTACTTTCAGGAAGACGGAGCACCCCCGCATTATGCGTTTCTGGATGAAAATTTTCCAGAAAAATGGATTGGAAGAAGATGTCCTATTGAAAGGCCTGCAAGATGTCCTGATTTGACTCCACTGGACTTTTTTTGTGGGGACATTTATTTTCTAAAATTTATGCAACTCAACCCATTTCTTTGGAAGACTTGCGACAACGAAAAGTGTACGAGTGCCGACAAATAATTCCCGCAATGCTCCACAATGTTCGCGAAAATTTTGAACAGTGCCTTTACAATTGCATGGAGGTTAGAGGTGGACATTTTCAACATTTACTTGATTGATACAAGCGGTAATAAATTTTATTACTTTTAAATTTTGCTTTTTTTTTAGCCCTACTTCTCAGGAACTATTCACTTGATTTGAACGAGCAAGGTCGCGTTGGGAAGGCAATTGAATTTTCTTTAAGATAAGGTGTCACTCGACTACCCTTTCCATTTAAGATTTTAAGGGTGAAAGCCACCCCGTCGTAGGGGTTCAAGCAGGGGAGGGGGTGAAAATAGCAAAAAAAATATGTACCCCTGAGAACTAAGGTTCCCGTGTTCGAGCGAATTGTGATTTACTTATTAACAAGACAATAAACCTGGGTGAAAAGTTTTCGGTGCGCTACCCTGTATACAGGGCTGCCCAGAAGTCCAATAAAATTAATATAGCCTTAACCTGTAACTTTTGGCGAAAATGCTCGGACATGTCAATTTAGTTTTATGTATGCTCACATTTTGACGTTATTCGTTTGTTTTATTTATAGACATTTCTCAAAGATATGACGACATTGATCTTTTTTTAATAAAAACATACAGCTTGTGCTTCATCATTTGAAAGATAATAATAATATCTCGTACAGTATGCTCATAAATTTGGACGCAATTCTGTCAAGCTATTTCAAAATGGCGACTGTTAGAAGTTTAAAAAAAATCCCTATATCAATATTATCAATAAGCGAAAATGATAAATCATTAATGTTTTTTTTACCTTTCACGGTAAGAGATCTTCATTGTTTCACGTTCTGACACTTTGTGACATTGTGAACTTTTAAAATTAATTTAGGTATTTCCGAAACATTATTTTAAAATTTTCCAAACAAAAATGGTTTTGTCGGAAAGGCAGCATATCGAAGTCTTGATATTGTTAGGATGTGGAGATAAAATAAGAAGTCAAAGTAAAGTGTGCACTTTATTTAATGCTAAATATCCGGAAAATCAAATTTCACAGGGCACTGTTAGTAAAGTATTCCACAAATTTGATGAACATGGCACAGTAAAGGACTTGCCTTGGATTGGACGGCCACGTGTTTTAGTTGACGATGAAAAATTGGATATTGCATTATCTCTGCAGGATAATCCGCATGTTTTAACAGTTTCATTGGCTCAAAATCATGATACATCTAGAGGTACTTTTGGAAGATTTTTGAAAGCAGAAAAATACCACCCTTATAAAGTATGTCTTGTCCGAGAGCTTTTAAAAGATGACTATGATAGACGTTTGCAATATTGCGACGAAATGATGAGACAGTGTGACGAGAATAATAGGTTTCTACAGAACATATTATTTTCGGATAAAGCAACTTTCTATTTAAACGGGAAGGTTCACAGACATAGTTATCGTTTCTGTAGTCAAGAAAATCCACGATGGATATTTGAAGCGCATACTCAGCGGCCCCTGAAAGTAAATGTACGGGCAGGTAATAATTAATAACCGAATTTTAGGGCCATTCGTTTTGGAAGGAAAGCTCACAGCTAAATGGAACCTGAATTTCTTTTCTTAACCTTCGAGTTGAGGCTTGCTCTAGCTGTAATTTTTCCCAACGAAGTAGATCCAGATATACCTAATGAAACAATTTGGTTTCAGCAAGATGGTGCTCTCCCGCATTTTGGTGTCAATGTGAGAAGTTATCTCGATCAGATATTTCCAGGTCGCTCGATTGGATGACGTGGTACAATTGAATGGCCACCGAGGTTCCCAGACTTATCGCCTCTAGACTATTTTCTTTGAGGATATTTAAAAGAAAAAGTTTACCAAAATAGGCCTAATAATATTGAAGATTTTCAAAACAAAATTAGATTAGAGACACATAACGTACCGGCTGAAGCCATTCGAAATTCCGTCGACGGATTTTACCATCGTCTGAGAGTATGCCAAGTAGAGGGTGGAGGACATTTCCAGCATTTGCCACGTTATACCACCTTCTTGTTGTGTTTTGTTCTGCTTCGTTACATTTTAATTTTTTTTTTGATAAAGTAAATAACAAATAAACTATAACTATTGTTAAGTCACAATGTCACAAAATGTCAGAACGTGAAACAATGAAAATTTCTTACCTTGTAAGGTAAAAAAAAACATTAATGATTTATTATTTCCGTTTATTTAAATAGGGATTTTTTTAAAACTTTTAACAGTCGCCATTTTGAAATAGCTTGACAGAATCGCGCCAAAATGTATGAGCATACTGTACTACATATTAGCTTTCAAATGATGTATCACAAGCTGTATGTTTCCATTTAAAAAAAAGATCGATGTCGTCATACCTTTGACAAATGTCTATAAAAAAACAAACAAATAACCTCAAACTGTAAGCATATATAAAACTAAATTGACGTGTCCGAGCATTTTCCCCAAATTTACAGGTTAAGGCTATATTAATTTTATTCCGGACTTCTGTATATGAAATAGTGAATTCCATAATAATTATAATACGCGCTTCCAAAACCAGTTTCAAAAACCAAAGAATAGGTTCAGTAAATCCAATATGTTTGTTACGAACATGGGTCCAAAAATGTTTAATAAGTTGTCATTACAAATACAAAACTGCCAAACTGTGATTGGTTTTAAGAAAAAGTTAAAGCTATTTTTATTATACTCTTATATTATTTATCTGAAACCATTCTTCTGTTAGTGCTTTTAATTTGTGTAAGTGACACATAATAATATTATATTCTATTTTTTTTCTTAATAGACTCAACCATATGCAATGTTAAAAGAAACAACTGATCAGCTAATGGGAAATGACAGATTCGAAGGTTTCTGTATAGATGTTATACAAGAATTATCGTCATTATTAGGTTTTAATTACACCTTCATTGTGCAAGCTGATGGCAAAAATGGCAACCTAAACCGAAATATCAATGAGTGGGATGGAGTGATTCGTCAGATTATAGATGATGTAAGTAAAATATGAAAGTGAGTTGAGTAATTTGGGGGAAAAATGTTTCCGATACTTCTAGTACCTACTCAGTTACCTACTATTAAACCAAAATTAAATAAATTATAAATATGTTTATTGTTTTGATGATTATTTTTTACTTTAAAAATCAAGGAGTTAAAAATAACAACTTTGGGGTAGTAGTAGGTAAGATTAGGATTTTTTAATCGGGCCCAATGCCAGAGAATTCCTAATAACAAAAGTATTGGAATTACACGAGTAATGAAACCTTTCCTAGGAAAATCAGACGGTGATGGCATCCGATATTGCCAATTTTACTACAATCACCACTTTCTGAGTAAATTTTGTTTATTTAAATTTGTGAGCTGATAAGTAGTATTAAAAAATTAATTCGTTTCCATAGAACGCAGATCTAGCTATAACAGATTTAACAATTACATCGGAGCGAGAAAATGCAGTAGATTTTACAATGCCATTCATGAATTTAGGTAAGTAAATAGTAGAAACAGAAAATAATACATTAACTCACAACGGGAGAAACAAAACTGACCCCACTGAGGATGAAAAATGTAAAATTTATAAATACCAGGAGATTTTAAATTCATCTTTCTATTGGGTTTAAGATGCTAACTTTTCAAATCCCAATAGAGCCGTTAGTTTTAGCAATTTATTATTGCAGCTTTTCCAAACTATAGTTTTGATGTACCGGGTGAGTCAACGATTGCGCGGAGTAATTTTATGCCTTGAAGATAAGATTTGTCGATAATAAGCTTTCGTATTAAGGTATGGTTGGATATCTGGCACATTTTAAAAATATTTTGAATTATACAGGGAGCGCCCAAAAAGTAGGGTGTCATACATTTATTAACTCTACGTATTATTTCATAAATTCTTATTACTGGTTTAATGTACGAAAAAGTTATGGTTTTTAAGGTAATTCGACTTATAAATGAAAATTTTGCATTTGCAAGCATCTCGTTGTTGTGAAAATGCTACTTAAATTTTGACTCTAAGCGATTCATAATTTTTATACTTACTAAATAGTCAAGAAAACATATCCACTAAGAAATATTTTATATCTCATTTATATATAATAATATTAATATTCTTTCTAGGACCAAAGTCAGAAAATTTCTAATTGAAAAATATTTTAATATTTTATTAAATGAAATACCCTATATATTTTCCTGTTATCTTATAGCTCGTCATAAACTCTTCAACTTTCGTTAAGAACGTCCTTTCCTTATCTCTAATAGTTTTTGAAATATTTTGATATTTTATGATTTAATGCCCTTGTTATAGCATCTTTTGTCAATGGATCACAGTAGCCATCGAAAACAAAAAAAAACTAATGGCAGTGGACGACAATAAGAATCAGATCAATGTAAAGATTAAGGTTTTTTTACTGTAAAGTTTATTGTCCAGTCATTTTGTAAGTTGGTAATCAAAATGAATTTTTCAAAAAATGAATAAATCGATATGATTTATGTTTTGTGCGAGGCAGATGGAAATTGTATTTTTGCTGAACGACTATACAGGATGAAATATCCCGAGCGGCGAACACTCAGTCCTCGAAGTTTTCAAAATTTAATGGAAAGGTTCGATTTAACAGGCAGTGTGGAACATTCAAAACGTAAAGTTGTTAATAGAATAGCTACAAATGGTGAGAAAGAACTCAAAATACTGTTAAACGTCCAGGGAATCTCCTAGTTATTAGCCGTAAATTAGCTTTGCTCGGTGATACGTCACAGTCAACGGCAAACCGAACAACATGCAAGTATAAATATCATCCGTACCATATTGAGTTACATCAGGAACTTCACGATGCAGATTTTCAAAGGCGTGTAACTTACTGTCAATGGTTACGTATCCAAATTGAGGTAACCCGAGATTTTTTAAAATTTATAATGTATTTAGATGAGGCTACATTTAGAAGTAATGGTGCTGTTAATAGACACAATATGCATTATTATGCAACAGAAAATCCACACTGGGTCCGAAAAGTTCAACACCAAAACCATAGGTCGGTTGATATGTGGTGCGGCATACTTCACAACAGAATAATTATGGGGCCATATTTTTTTAATGAACATTTAAATGGACAACAAGATTTGTTGAACAACTCTTATCATTAGATAGAGCTTATGCCAGCCCTGTTGCCCCTTAGTAAAAAAAATGATGGGCAAGCTTTACGGCTTTAAATCGCAAAACTGTTAAAGATCGCTTCCCTTCTTAATAATAATAATAATAAATAAATATTTATTTCATCAAACAATAATAATAATAGATACAATACAATGTCATCGATTAATACAATAAAATTTACAATATATTACATTCCATATAATCGGAGAGAAAAAAAAAATAGGAGGAAATAAATATTAGAAAATTAATCTAGGTGTGTCTTGTATATGGTTTATGTAATCCATATAGAAATTACTAAGTTTATAATAAACTTGTCAGCATTTCTAATTGGATGACTTAATCTTAATAAACTAGTCAATCTGGGGAACAATAACAAAAAAATTAATAAAATAAAAAAACAAAAGAAAATATATGCTTTTTTCAATCCATGGCAGTAACAAAAAAGAACAAAAAAAAAACAAAAATGTGCACAAAGAGAGAAAAAGAAAGAAAACGCACATATACCACGGACATATATTCCATAATAAACAGAGAGAGAAGGATAAATTAATATGTTTCAAAATTGATATCATTTTCAATTAGCCATCCTGTTAATTTATACTTAAATGTTTTTCGTGTGGATTCGTTCTTTAGGACAAGAGGAAGTAAGTTGAAAATTCTCGGTGCCACATACTCGAAAGAACGTTGTCCTACAGTTTGGTTACTTCTAGGAGTAAAGACTCCTAAATTTAGTTTTGTTCTCATGATGATCCCAGCGCTGGACATTATGGCATAGAACGCACATACCAGCAACTTATCAAAAGATTTTATTTTCCTGGAATGAGAAGGTTTATAACAAAATACCTTAAAGCTTGTCCAGAATGCCAGAGGTATAAGATGACTAATCAAAAACCCGCAGGATTATTACAGAGACCAGCCTATGCCCAACGCTTTGAAATTTTAAGCATTGATTTATTTGGCCCTTTACCACTAGGCCCCAATGAAGAAAAATGGGTCTTCATTGTTGAAGATGCTTCAACTCGATGGGTAGAACTTTTTGCGCTCCAACAGGCTACAGCAGAGGAATGTGCTAAAAATTACTTTTCTTGCAACAGACATTGCCAAGATTATTGGCAGAAGTCGACTGTGATGAACGGTAAAATATCTGGCTCCAACAAGATGGTGCCACTCCCCACTTTTATCGTGAAGCAAGAGAATATTTGGATCAGCAATATCCTCAAAGATGGATTGGCCGCGGAGGCTTTGTTGCATGGCCACCAAGGCCTTGTGATCTTACCCAGTTAGATTTTTTCCTGTGGGGCTACATAAAAGATGTGTATGTCACACCACCTACGACAAGGCAGGACTGGAGAATAGGATTAGGGATATCTCTCAAACAATAACACCAGTCGTGTTATTCAATGTCCGGGGAAATATCATCAAAAGGATTGACAAGTGTATTGAACAAGAAGGACATTTATTCGAACATTTATTAAAAAGAAACTGATTTCCGGAAATATTTGTGATGTTCCATTTAATAAAAGTGATATTTTTCAATTAGAAATTTTCTGACTTTGGTCCTAGAAAGAGAAATGAGATGTAAAATATTTCTTAGTGAATATGTTTTCTTGGCTATTTAGTAAGTATAAAAATTATGAATCGCTTAGAGTCAAAATTTAAGTAGCATTTTCACAACAACGAGATGCTTGCAAATGCAAAATTTTCAGTTATGAGTCGAATTACCTTAAGAACTTTTTCGTACATTAAACCAGTAATAAGAATTTATGGAATAATACGTAGAATTAATAAATGTATTCAAATATAGGGTGTCCCATTTAAAAAAATGTAACTTTATGACACCCTACTTTTTGGGCGCACCCTGCATAATTCAAAATATTTTTAAAATGTGCCACATATCCAACCATACCTTAATACGAAAGCTTATCATCGACAAATCTTATCTTCAAGGCATAAAATTGCTCCGAGCAATCGTTGACTCACCCGGTACAGGGACATTTTTTTTAAGTGTCTCACCCGATTGGCGAGTTTCCTGCTGACTATAATAAAAGACAAATTACACATGTCCTAATGATTTTCCGCAAGAAAGTCAAATTAAATGTCAAAAAATATGTAGGTTCAAAAATTTGATAGATGCACCTCTTTGAATTCTTCGAAATTGCAACCCTCATCCATAACCATACGAGTGAATTGCATTTCGCGATCCGATTTCAAAAACTATAGTTGTTGATATTTATTTTCAACCGTTTCGGATATACGAGGGTTCCTAAATTGCCTTCGTAGATTTTGTCTTTGCAATTCACTCGTGCAACTATTGATAAGGTTGCCATTTAAAAGAAAACCTCAAAATGGCGTCGTATCTTTTTGACATCTGTCGTATCTGATTAGTATAGCATACATAGTTCGGCCACGGGAAATTATGCTATTGTGTAATAAATTGGGGTTTCAGCTTAAAATCCTATTTAGGAATTTAGGAACCCCCGTATTTCCGGAAGAGTTGAAAATAAATATCGATAACTATATCGTGGGCTTACAAGCAAAAGGCACTAAGTCAAAAAATGGGTTTAAGAGTTACGAGCAATTTAAAGTTTCAATGAATTCCCAATTTTTTTATAGATTATTTAGAAATAACCAACTGCTTTAAACAAAAAATACATGCTTTAGGAAGACAATGCACTGTTTCTTACATGATTTACTGAAATTACAATCAACAAAAATAGAAAAAAAAAGTAAAAACATCGACTTGCATTTTTCTTGTAAACTTATATTGTTTTTAGGACTTAGTTAAAACTCATCATCGTTTCATTACTAAATTATTTTAGTCAGCAAAAACTAACAACAGGAACTAATCAAAAAGAAAATAATTAATAATTATGTTACCCAAAATACAACTTAATCTTGTTCTGAATCAGAATCTAGAAAATCTAAAGTGACTTAGTGCAATATTTTTACCACAATTGTGGGATAAAAGTGTAAGCAAAAAGCACCAAGTGACTTGATGTGTTTTGCTTGTATTCATTCCTAACAAAATGATGATAGTGCATTTTGCCTGTTGCTGTAATTCCTATATTTGTGCACCAGGGACTGCGATTTAGCAGTACATAAATGATCAAAAATTTATGTCAGAACCAATAAACGCATTTTGAGAAATTTTTGACTTAGTGTCTTTTGCTTGTAAGCCCACGAATATGTTCTTGAAATCGTATCGTAAATTGTAATTGACTCGTGTGGTTATTGATGGGGGTTGCCATTAAAAAATAAAATAAGAATGGCGTCGTATCTGTGAAATTTATGAACCTATATATTATTTTTTGTCGTTAAATTTGGCTTCTTTGTGAACAATCATTGAGAAATTTATAATTTATTTTTCATTATAATCAGCAGGAGAATGGCCAATCGAGTGAGACACTTAAAAAGGATGTACCTGTGCAGTGTATTTAGAAATTGTTAAATTATAAAATTGTTCTTATTCTTCTTTAGGTATCAGTATTTTATACAGAAAACCGACTCCAGAACCGCCAAGTCTCTTCATGTTTACGTCTCCATTTTCTACCAGCGTATGGCTTATGTTGGGTGTTTCATATATTCTCGTATCGATTTTGTTTTTCATAATGGGTCGGTTGTCACCTAGCGAATGGTGTAATCCATATGCTTGTGTGGAAGAGCCAGAGAGTTTAATAAACCAGTTCAGTATAAGAAATTCATTGTGGTTTACTATTGGAGGATTGCTTCAACAAGGATCTGAGTTAGCACCAATGTAAGTAACTTGAGCTAATCAGTCTTTATATCGATAGAAATTACCCATCTAATTTTTAGTTACTAAAGGTTTTTCAATCAGAAAGAAATAGACGTTATTTTGAAAATGCTCAACATCCACTTCGTTTAAACTGTTACGTCACTGCCAATAATAATGGGGTTTAAGTATAGTCGACTGTGTTTAAAACTCAAATAATAATCAAACAGTTTTATTGTATTTAAATTTGAAATCATATCGTATTTATTGGAAAACTCTTTACTAATTTACTATTATTGGCGTATATATTTATGCAAGCATATGCCTTATATGTTTTTTCACACAATCTTTAACAATTTTGCAGAAGTGTATCAACTAGAACTGCCTCTGGCGTTTGGTGGTTTTTTGTCCTTATTATGGTGTCTTCCTACACTGCAAATTTGGCAGCATTTTTGACCGTTGAAACACTAGTAGCGCCCTTTAAAAACATTGACGATTTAGCGAAACAAAGTGTAATAAAATATGGTGCCAAGACAGGAGGAGCAACTGAAAATTTTTTTAGAGTAAGTTACTAAACAGGTTTTCTTTAATAGGTCTGAATACACAACAAAGTTATGAAGCTTTTGATATAAGCAAAGTGATTCCGGTGGAGCCCTCTAAAAAGTATATCAAAACCGTTATAAGATCTGGATTTCGCGTCCCCAAAAAACAAGTATTAGTACAAAGTTCGTGAAAATTCTGCTCTCATTGAGATAAATATTTAAACAAAAGTTTTAAAATAAACTGATCGCCATATTTTAGCCTTAGGAATTTGTGCAAATATTTTCTACCGATCTTTTAGAGACACCCTGTGTATTTTAAATCATTAACATATAAACTACTCTGTATATAAGTACCAACCAGCAAAAATGTCAAGAAAGAGGACTTTTATAACGTCCATAATTAAACACTAAGGTAAGCTTTACATGAAGTAATTTTTTAGGACTCAGATATTAGCAATCACCAAAAGATATATCACTACTTAAGAGACCACCCAGAAGTTATGACAGAAGAAAACGATGAAGGTGTTCAACGGGTTGAGAATGAAAACTACGCATTTCTAATGGAATCCACTACAATTGAGTATATTACTCAAAGACACTGTTCTCTAGCTCAGATTGGAGGGTTACTAGATGATAAAGGATATGGCATAGCAATGAAAAAATGTAAGAATACCTTAAGTAACACCGATGCGCTGTTAATTGTGGTAAAGATACTTGCCCTATTTAATAGGAATAAATGCAATATGTACAACAAAATATACCGAGAGTAACTCTGGAGGAAGTTCGCTCTGTCATGTACTGTATACACCCGAAAAGGCGCCCGTTTTCTACCCTAAAAGCAACAATGAACATAGTAAACATAGCCCAAGTTTTTCTCTAAAGAGGCTGCTTTCCCGAAGACTCAAAGAAGGCTAAAGTTGCGTTGATTCCAAAAACTGGTGAAGACCTAACTTTTGCGATCAGTTATAGCCAATAAGTCTGTTAATCTCACCTTGGCAAAGTCACTGAAAAATTAATACTAAATCGGGTAACAGGAAAAAGTCTTTTTCCACGTATCAAAAGCATCGACAAGGTATTGCACGATGGGCTCACACCAAAATTTATAAGATTAGGTAGGTCAAGCTGACTAGTCAAAGATTTAATATCGCACCTTGAGAACAAGGCATTCGCGGTGCCATCGGAAAATGATACATTGTCAACAAGCACAGTTAGAGTGGGAGTCCCGCAAGGGTCACCCATCTTTTTCATGCCATATAAGATTTATACATCCATTAGGTAATTCAAGGAATCTGTCCATGGTTCACAAAGACACCTGAATTCAGTATTCTAGTGTAAATAAAAACTCAAAGTCACGGTCTCAAATTCTAAGTTAATATTGGTAACGCATTTTTCCCTAATCGGGCATCATCAGACCTACAAACGTATTACCTAATATACACCTGTATACCGGGTGTTCCACCTAAGGAGGTAATCGGCTATATTTCAGAAAGTAATAACACTAGGACTTTGGAAAAAAATATATATCGATAAAAGCGGCCAAGAGAAATTGCTGGAAATTATTTTCAACTTCGAAAAATTACCGCTAGGGGGAATAAGAGAACTTTCAAAATAGAAATGCCGATTTTCTCTTGATTTTTCTTAATAAAAATATGTTAAAAATATAAGCAATATATTCTTCATAAAATTATGAAACTTTATGTTAGGACTCGTTTTTTTCTATTTTCAATAATAAAGTGGTGGGAGAAGGTCAAACTTTTTTTCTTTCAGACGCTGATATCTCTGCTTTGCCACTAGATGGCGTTTTTCCGTAATTCGTCAATGAATAAGGATTTTCTCAAAAAAATCAAATGTTATGATATGACTTTTTCATCATATTTTATTTTAGGCTTATAAAGGCTATTAAATAGTGGAATAAAAAATCCAGGCCCGTATTTAAAATAAAAAAGTTGATGATGGTCGCTCGAATCCGAAACGTCGGATTAAAAAACTAACCCCATCAGCTTATAGAGGAGGAAAAGTTACTATAGGGAACTGAAAACCGCAACGTGATATCTTTTGTTAAACTAGAGCAATTAGGGATAATAATAATTAATATGGAAAATAGGCCATTTTTTAAAACATTAATTATTAATCCTTCGAAACATGTAGAGACAATTTAATTTTAAAATTGAGCCTTTAATAGCTCACTATTAAATTAGTGGAGAAAGACTTTTTGACTTTTTTTCCCCTTTCCCTATATTTCAACTCCACTTCGAGAATGGACTATTTCTTTAAATTAATTAATCAATTAAATCTCTGGTTTAATGACGTCCAAGATGCTCGAACTGTCTCCCATCATTTTAAATGCATAATTCCAATCGTTCCCTCGTCGACAAGACAGCTGTTTCTATTTCCGCTCTTGATATGCTTCGAACAGCGTTTAAGATCCGTTGAATCATATCCTCCCTTTTTATAGGTCTTGTAGTAAAAACGAGATCCTTAATTCGACCTCATAAATAGAAATCTAGGCAGGTTAGATCCGGTGACCTGCAACAAAAACATAGGTAGGAAAATTTGTGATTATTAGTAGGTAGGTGACTAAGAACAACATGTTAACTTTACCTCGGGGGCCACTGAAATAAGGAAACCTACGCACGTTTACTGCGAAATGGGCTGGACACCCATCATGTTGGAAGAACATGGTCCCTCTGGTTTCCAATGGTACCTCTTCCAGAAGGACTGGTAAATTATTTCGCAAAAAATTCAAATAATTTTCTCCTCTAAGCGGTTCATCTCAAATAAAAGAGCCTATAATTTGATTGCCCAAAATTTCGCACCAAACATTGACGCTCCACCTTCCCTGGTGCTGCACTTCATGCACACAGCGTGGATTATTTGCTGCCCAATAATGCATATTATGGGTATTAACTCCACCGTCACTACGGAAAGTAGCTTCGTCCGTCCAGAGAATCTAGCCTTCTATCGTAGTCTGCGACGGTCAGAGCTTTATACAACACAATATGATAGGGATGTAACCTATAAGGTAAAGATTAATTAGAACTATTTACAACCTGGCAGGCTATAATACCTAAGCGAAAAATAACTGTTTCTTTCAAAAACAATAATGGGTAGTTAATATTCCTATCAAATGTCAAAAATATCAATCATGCATAAAGTTTTTTATGCATTGCGATAATCAATGGATGGTTTAATATCTATACCTACATTAGGTAGCTACTAATAACAACAATCTAATGATTACCTGAGGTCTTTCAATATTAGAAATACTGTTGTCTGAGCAACATCTAAATCTACTTAAATTAGCCGAACGCTTAGCTGAGGATTGAACTCTACATACGCTAAAACGTTGATATTATTTTCCTCAGTTCTGGCGGTACGACTCCTTCTGCGACGTAACGGATGAACACTTCCTGTAGTACGGAAGCGATTGGCTAGGCAAGTGAACATTCTGCTTCCGTACTGACGCCTTTTAGGATATCTTAGAGCGTATATCCTTGCAGCAACAGTCGCATTTTGAAAACACTCAAAATAAGCGGCCATAATATCAACCGCTTCTTGAAGCGACAAAGGCATTTTCAAAAAATATAATCTAATGACTAACTAAACAACAACTAACACTATAACTAATTAACAAACTAACTAACTAGCACTATAACAATTTACTAACACAAAATAACAATAACCTAATCAATATTCTAACTGCGAATGTGGTTATTAATTATTTTAGCATAAAAAATAATGTCTTTTGACATTAGGAAATTTGTTTTGTTTCCAAAGCTTACTTGATATAGGTAAATTTACACGCTCATTGGATCTTGGTGTTTTGCTTGTTTCCAAAGTTTACTTGATAAAAGGCAACTCTACACGCTCAATGAATTCTTGTTTTCGTTTATCCAAAGCAGAGATATCAGCGTTTGAATGAAAAAAAGTTTGACCTTTCCCCACCACTTTATTATTGAAAATAGAAAAAAACGATTTCTAACATAAAGTGGCATAATTTTTTGAAAAATACAATGCTTATATTTTTAACATATTTTTATTAAAAAAAATCAAGAGAAAATCGGCATTTCTATTTTGAAAGTTCTCTTACGCCCCCTAGCGGCCATTTTTCCAACTTTAAAATAATTTCCAGCAATTTCTCTTGGCCGCTTTTATCGATATATATTTTCTCCCAAAGTCCTAGTGTTATTACTTTCTGAGATATAGCCGATTACCTCCTTAGGTAGAACACCCGGTACAAAAATGTGAAAAAGAAATGTGATACTACCTTACTACCATGTACTACTGTTAAAATATGGCAATACTACAATACCATAGTAATAAGGTAAGATTACATTTCTTTTCACATTTTTGTATAAAGGTGTATATTAGGTAATATGTTTATAGGTCTGATGATGCCCGATTAGGGTGAAACGCGTTACCAATATTAAATTTAAATTTGAGACAGTGACTTTGAGTTTTGATTTACACTACAATTTATACAGCCGATATACCGCATTATGCACAAACCGAGTTATATCTGTTTGCCGATGACACCGCGATTACAATCACCTCAGGTACACCTGGGATCGTGGTCTCTCATCTGCAACTCCATACTGTTAACCTCCAAGATTGGCTGAATATCTAAAAACGTCTACTAAATAAAACATAACGCAGGCCATCTTCTCTCGAAAAGGAGAGTAAAATTACCGAGGACGCAAGTCAAGATAAATAACAGACCAATTTTATCGAGCGATAAAATCAAATATCTCGACGTCACCTTCGACAAGAAGATGGCTTGGAATACATGTGTCAACGAGCGTATTGCCAAAGCGCAAAAGCAGTTCGGCGCCGTGTATTCGCTGAGCTGTGCTGGAAGCAAAATCAACTTTAAGACAAAAACAGTCATTTATAAAACATTAATTAGACCAATTTTGACATACGGTGTACCGATCTGATGCACCGAAAACAACACACGACACAAGAATTTCAAAACAGAGTATTAAGAATAATAAGAGGCGCACCAAGATTAATTTCGATAGACGTACTTCATAGAGAACCGGATAAAGTGACAGTCAAAAAAGGGATTGTAAATCAAGGTTCAGAAGAATTACCATGCATCACAATAGATGAAGTAAAGCACGCGCTAAGGAAAACAAAGGACAACAAAGCACCCGGAGAAGACAATGTAGTTGCAGATACAATAAAAATCGGTGGCCCGCGTCTACTAGAAAAGATCACAGTGCTATTCAACTTGTGCATATACAATAGTACAATACCAGGCAAATGGCACAATGCTATTGTAATACTACTCCATAGGAAAGGTGATATAGCGGAACTTGAAAACTACAGACCGATAAGCCTTCTGAGCCATCTCTATAAACTGTTCACAAAAATAATAACAACGAGACTTGAGAAAAAACTGGATTTCTATCAACCTCCAGAGCAGGCGGGCTTCCGTGCTAAATTTGGAACAAATGACAATCTGCAAAGCATAAAAACGGTGATTGAAAAAAGCATCGAATACAATAGACCACTAGTCCTTGCTTTCGTAGACTTTCAAAAGACCTTCGATACGATAGAGCTGAATGCGGTCCTCAGTGCATTACAGGAATGTCGGGTTGACTACAGATACTCAAAGCTGATTTACAATATCTACAAAAATGCTACAATAATGGTTAAACCCCATGAAAATACTAAATGCATTCAAATCGGCAGAGGTGTCTGACAGGGAGACACGATATCGCCCAAACTCTTTATCACAGTCTTGGAGTATGCTTTTAAAAAACTCAATTGGGATAACAAGGGCCTAAATGTAGACGGTCGAAACTTAACAAATCTACGTTTTGCGGATAATATAGTTTTACTCTCAGATAACCTTAAAGACATTAAAGACATGTTACAAGAACTACAAAAGGCATGTGCTGACGTAGGTCTAAAAATGAATATCTCAAAAACAAAATATATGACAAATTTAGTTCCCAGTGAACAAATTTTCATTGGTGATGAGGAGGTGGCTCTGGTGAGCAAGTATGATTATCTTGGCAATGAAATCCAAAACTCAAGAGATAACCAAATGTGCGAAATGAAAAGAAGAATTACACTATCTTGGGCAGCCTATGGAAAGCTTGCAGAAGTCTTTAGAAGCGATATGCCACAATGTTTGAAGAGGAAGGTGTTCGATCAATGCGTGCTGCCGGTCATGACCTATGGAGCCGAAACCTTAACACTAACCACAGCAAGTGCTAAGAAGCTTATGGTTACGCAGCGCAAGATGGAAAGGTCCATGCTCGGAATGTCACTGCGGGATCATATAAGAAATGAAGACTTACGAAGAAGAACCGGCGTCACACATGTAGTTACCCAGATTCGCAAACTCAAGTGGAAGTGGGCTGGACACGTGGCACGAATGACGAACGGGAGATGGACGAAAAGGCTGCTCGAGTGGAGACCGCGCTCGGATAAGAGAAGCAGGGGAAGACCCCCTACGTGTTGGACGGACGATCTAAGGAGATGTGCAGGCAATTGGATACAGAGAGCTCAAGACAGGAGGGAATGGGCAGATATTGGGGAGGCTTATGTCCCGCAGTGGACGCAGAGAGCTGAATGATGATAATGATGATGACTTCATAGAGACATGCGCATGGACAAGACAGACGAATACTTTACAAAACTCCTAATAAGATACTTTCAGAGGATAGACGTTTCGCTTAAACCGCTAATAATAAACTTACACATATATTCCACAGAACATCAAAGATACAAATATCATAACGACTTACTTCCACCCTAAGATCTATTGCAAAACAAGAATAAAAGCAGTCAAAGTTTAATAAAATCTATTTAAATCAATAAAATCAATACGATCCAATAAAATCAAAAAGAAAACAAATACAAATCAACAAATCCAAAAACCACCGAAATCGGTATTCACGATAAGAGCATAGGAGTAAAAGTTTGACCACTATTTTAAGATAATTTACATACAACGACGACAATATCTTATTTTATTGCTTTAGTAAAATATTAGTTTTATGTAGTTGAAGGGGTTATTTCCTAAGAATATTTTTCTCTTTGGTGATTTTTGTAAAGTTTATTAATCTACAAGAAAATGAGTACCTCCAGCTAGGATGTAAGAATCCAATATTCTCCTCATTGACTGCCGAACTCTTTCAAGAACACCAGGGCCGTTTCTTATTGAGTTACACGCAGCAATTGCCCGATTTCTTAAGTACTCCGAATTCTCCACTGGAGCAGGGATGGCGGAAGCCTATGTGGAGTGCAGGGTACCCACCACCTGAAATATGTATGCCTAAACTCCCTTATTTTCTGAATACGCTTTTTGTCTTTTTGTTTTCATACTTCTTTTATAGCAAGTCGACTTGGGCTGCGTTCTGGTACCCGACGTTAACTCGTGTCAAAATGCAGTCTTGGTAGTATCGAAGTATAATGCCCGAAACACAATAATACCCGAAAGTGCATACACCTTATGAGTACAAGCAAGACCCATACATCTCCGGATATTATTGTGTTCCAGGGGTAACATTACTAGATTCCTTTTCTTTTTATTAATCTCGAATCGAGTTAAACCCGTATCGCACTACTGGGCTCTAAGTCGCCGAGTTGGAACCGTCCAGGGTGATTTCAATGAAGAGCGATATTAATGGACGATAAAAACATGTTCTTCGATATCATCAGAAAAAGAAATGAGAAAATTTTGAGACTGAAAGATGTCGTAAGTTTTTTGAAAGATAAGGACTGGTGCATGGGAATTGTACCAGAATTTGCTCGCTTCATCAGATTATTATTGACTATTCCGGGATCCTTATGTACTAACGAGAGATCATTTTCAGTCCTCAAATAATTGAAGAATTATTTACGCTCTACCACGAAGCAAAAAACTAAATCACCTTGCAATATTGAACATTTACTCTAATGGAGCGAACAATCTCAACATGCAAGAATTAATGGACAAATTCATTTATAAAAATTCAGAGCGTGCTGCAGTTTTCGTACTATCTAATAGAAAATAAGAATTTTTTGCTTTTTTCTGACATTGAAGTAAACAACTTGGATTTTTTCTTTATTATTATCACTTGTTTTCCTGTTCTTCCTATTTCGAAATGGATTATAATCCGAAAAGTCATGAACCATCTTATATGACAAAAAATGAGTTTCCCCCACCCCTGAGTCTATACTCTCTACTCAACCCACCACCCGAATTGTAAGTGTTCCGCCGGCCCTGTACTGGAGTATTATAAACTAATTACTTTAATGTAATGTAGAAAATTAAACATGTTATTTAGACATTTTTTTTACTTTCTCTGTAAAATGTAAACATTAGAATTTTAACTATTACTTTTACCATTTAAGGAATTTGTTAAAAATGTATTGTTATTATATACAGTGTGTCCACGGATAGAGTTCGGGAGAGGAAAAACTTTTTTATTTGTGGGTTTAGAAGAAAAAGTTGTTCTATATAAAAACGTCTGCTTGTGTTGAAACTCCAATTTTGAATACCAAATTTACGATTAGAATACAGGGTACATCAAAAATAACATTTTTAATGATTTTGATTTCGATTTTTTTTTTAATCATATGAAAATATTTTCAAAAGCGTGATTTATTACACCAATTGTGCAAAAAAGTCTAATAAACATTTTTCTCAAAGTGGTTAATTTCATCATTTAAACGAAATCCAAAAAACTAGAAATGTTGTTTGTGACTAACCATGTTTTAAAACGTTTTTTTAGAAGAAAAAGTCGCTCTTTATAAAAACGTCTGCTTGTGTTGAAACTACAATTTCCAAATTTACGATTACTATACAGGGTCAGCCAGAAACAACATCTTTTTTTGGATTTCGTTTAAAATAAATTTACGTAAACTATTGTTGCTTTCCTACTTAGAATATAGTTTTATATCTGGCCGAATAACGATTTTGTTGTAAGAAAACTATTTCTTATTTGTATTTTTATTATTACATGTCATAGGTATTTCTTCATTTTATTTAATCATAAATTATAAAATATCAAAATAAATAACGTTCTGTTCGAACGTAGTACCACCGAGTTCAGCGCATGGTTCAACTCGATATCTGAATTCCCGATAACAATTCCTAATTTGCTGTATTGGGATATTTGCAATGACTTCTCTTATTTTTTCTTTCAAGAGATCTAGGTTATTATTGAAATTGGTTTTATACACATGTTGCTTCAGATATCCCCACAAATGAGAGTCCATAATTGTGAGATCGGGAGTCCTAGGTGGCCACTCATTTGCACCACCTTCCAAACCATTTTTTCCCAAACTGATGATTTAGCCAATCACGAACAATTATCGTGAATGAGATCTAGGTTATTATTGAAATTGGTTTTATACACATGTTGCTTCAGATATCCCCACAAATGAGAGTCCATAATTGTGAGATCGGGACTCCTAGGTGGCCACTCATTTGCACCATACCTTCCAAACCATTTTTTCCCAAACTGATGATTTAGCCAATCACGAACAATTATTGTGGAATGAGCGGGACAGCCGTCTTGTTGGAAATGTAATTTTATTCGATCAGCTAAAAGTATATCTTGCAAATCATCATAAAAAAAAGTGTTAAGAAGATGCAAATAAGTGTGTTGATTTAAATTGTTTTCAATAAAATAAGGTCCAATGATTCCATTGTAAGTAATAGCACACCACACGTTAACTTTTTGTGAATACTGTCTTCTAGAGCGGATACGAAAATTAGGATTGTCGCGGCTCCAATAGCGACAGTTTTGCGAACTAACTACCCCGTTTGTGGTAAACGTTGCCTCGTCTGAGAAAATTATATTATTAACAAAATTATTAAATTTAGGTTTGTACGGACGAATTTTATTGAATTTTAACATTTTTTCTACTAGAGATTTACTCACATTACCAATTTGAGAAGTTCTTTATCTTAAAGACAGTTTTGGAAAATTTCTAACTGAATCCATTGTCATTACAGTTACAGCATCATCTTCATCATACTTTTTTTTCTCCCTTTTTTTATTTAAAACACTACCAGTTCTCATGAATTTTCTTACAATTTTTTTTAAACCCTTGTCCGTGAGAGAAACAGCAGGCCATATTTCTTGGAATTCTCGAAGAACTGCCATATAGCTTTTTTCATGTCCTAAACCATAACTTCGCACAATATAAATTCTTTGTTCTAACGTTAGCATTTTCTAATTTCACTATTATGCATATGCAGATTTATGAGAAAATTTTGACACAAAGATCAACAATTTGAAAGATGCAAAGTAACTAAAACATTTCATTTATTTAGAACAGGCTACTTGATATTTTATTATTTTAATAGTAGCTTTGAAATTAACCACTTTGAGAAAAATGTTTATTAGACTTTTTTGCACAATTGGTGTAATAAATCATGGTTTTGAAAATATTTTCATATAATTTCAAAAAAAAATCGAAATCAAAATCATTAAAAATGTTATTTTTAATGTACCCTGTATACTAATCGTAAATTTGGTATTCGAAATTGGAGTTTGAACACAAGCAGACGTTTTTATGAAGAATAACTTTTTCTTCTAAACCCACAAATAAAAAAGTTTTTCCTCTTCCGAACTCTATCCGTGGACACACTGTATATAGGCCTCATAACCAGATTTATCTGTTTCGAGGTCAGTAATAAATAAATAAAAAAAAAAAAAAATAGTCCCATAGAAAATAATCCAAGGGGTTTAAGTCCGGGAATCGAGCAGGTCATAAGTGAGATCCACCTAGACCAATCCAGCGATCTCCGTATGTTACTGTTAAAAATTCACGGGCAACCACACCAAAATCCGCTGGTGCACCATCGTGCATAAACCATACTGCATTTCTTATTGCCAATGGTACACCCTCAAAAAACTGAGGTAGCGCTTGTTCCAAAAAGTTCACAGTAAGTCCTTTTGGTAGAAATGCCGGTTCAATTAGCCAGTCACCCACAATTCTTACCCGAACGTTCAACGAGAACCGAAGTTGAAAACGATCTTCAAGTACCTTGTGTGGATTTTCTTCAGCCCACACATCGTTAAATGTACAACCGCCTAGCTTGTAATAAATTGCCATCAGCAAGTCTATTCATGATAGAGGACTTTACTAACAAAAGTTTACTAGTTAAAAGGATAGTTTCTACAGTTAATTGGACGGACTATCCATAGGATTATCGCTATCCCCAGTAATTACCAACATTTACATGGAATGGTTTGAAAATTAGGCAATGGAGAAGAAAAAAATAATACCGAAACTATAGCTGCGTTTCGTAGACGACATATTCATCATTTGCAATGGAAGCGATGACGAGCTCTGAGCTTTTCTACATCACATGGAAATTTTTCTCGTCCTTTATCTTCTAAACAAAGCGGCTTTCCAAAAATCATGAAAGGGCAAAGTATTCTTAGAACAGTGCAGGGAATAACCCCTTAAATAAATTTTGCTGTACGTTCAAAGACCCTGTATAATACATCAGTTTTCAATAATAATAAGTTTCCAAAAGGATGACATAGATAATATTATTTTTCATTTCACATAAGGTAAGCTTTTAACTAGGTAATAGTTTATTTTTAGAAAATAATAGGGCTCTGCCTATCTCTTTTATCAGATACTCTAATATCTTACTTTACAACTTGAATGGTAGCCAGAGAAAGCGTTCCGAATGGAGTATTTATAGCTCGAAACATATCAACCTCGACCCTCACGAAATCGTTTTAGTTTTAACCATTAACATTATTACTGAGCCTACGACTTAACGTTAATCTATCGAAAGTTTGCTCGACCCTAAAAATTATTCTCCTGCATTATTTATCCTGCGACGCATTCCAAATTCCAAATTCCAAATCATGACTATTATTATTGTTATTCCAGATAACAAATAATGCATTTAGTATATCAATATTGCTGTTTCCTTCAGAACATCCGCAATTTTAATAGCACCACTTTGTTTGTGGTCTTACTGTGAGAATGGGGTTATATGCTCTTTCACACGTAATAGACTGAGGTGAGATAATCATCTTAGAAAGTGCCAGGGTCTGTTTGGAGGGGATGCTAGGCGGAAAAGAGCCACGGACATTTAGCTGCAGGTAAAAACTTATTCTAATCTAATTTAATATGTTACGTACATTCTTGACTAAACTTTTGGCTCTAAATTATTTTCCTAACCTGTGGAAATAATATTCCTGTTGTCCACATATGTAAACAGAGATAGCCCAACAAGCTTTAAGAATGAAAGCTCTGCAGTCGATTGCATCTTACGGGAGCGCGGTCACGGTAGGTACTTGCACTTCTTTTAGGAATAAGCTCAAGAATAAAATGGATGAAATACGCCCATTTTCAGATAGATCCAATGTTATAGATACCTTATGACCAATGGTACGCATGCATTGCAGGATTTTTATTTCTACTCCAAAGGGAGGTTGGCAGCGTCCGGTAAGGCCGGGTGTCCACTAAATCTAGATAATAATAATCGGCCCGACTAATGGTTGTCTTCCAAATTGATCGGGCCTACTGAAATTTGCATTTCGTTACCAACAGTATTGATTTAATGATATTGGATTGGTTGGTAACTTCATATTTCATTCTAGGATAAAATGTCGTCTGTGAAGAAGAAACCGTCGTCGTGTTGGTATATTGTAGAAGAAGAAACGCGTTGGTACACCATAGATAAGGAAATCCGTATACAGGGTCAGGAGAAATTACCAGAACGGTCGATTATTTCAAAAGATATACGAGTTAGCAAAAATGTCTTTTATAAAAGTTGTAAGGCTTTTAAAAATCTACATATCTGTAATAAATTGGAATATTCAGGTACGCCCAAAAACTTGTGGAGAGTCAAAGTTATAGTTTTTTAAATAGAACACCCCGTATATTAATACTTATTTTGATCGTCCAGTCAATTTTAAACATTTTCTATTAACCATATGCTATGCCTAAATTTATTAGTTTCCGAGATATCGGCGTTTTAAATAATAACGGATAAGAATGCTCTGTTCGAACGTATTCGTATTTACCTTAGCAACAAATTAGGTATGGTCTTTGACATTTGTCAGAATTGAGCAAAAAAGAAAATAGCATGGCGTTTTCACTTAGTGAAACAGAGAGAATTGATATTTTAATTTTAAGGGGATATGGCGATAAGCAGAGATCATATCAGGATGTATGTGATATTTTTAAAAATTTGCACCCAGACGGGCAACTTAAAAAAAATGCAGTTTTTCGAACTGTGGAGCGTTACAGAATGACTGGAAGTGTAAAAAACCGACCAAGATCTGGAAGACCTAGGAGTGCTGCCGCCGATGATAAAAAATTAGACATTCTGCTTTCGATACAAGAAAATCTCAGACAATTCACCAATCAGCTTGCTTTGGATCATGAAATTAATCAAAAATCTGTAAGAACCGTTCTTCATACTGAGAAAATGCATCCATACAAAGGTCATGTTGTACAAGAACTTTGTGATGTTGACTATGATCGAAGACTAAAATTTTGCGAAATAATTACTGGAAAGATTGAAGAGAATCCGCATTTTCCAAACAATATTGTTTTTTCGGATGAAGCGACCTTCACACTACACGGAATGGTCAATAAACAAAATTACCGTTATTGGGGGCGAAATAACCCAAACTGGTATGAAGAATAATACGCAGTTCCCAGAAAAAGTTAATGTCTGGGTTGGATTGTTAGCGGGACATGTAATTGGACCCTTTTTTATCGAGGGAAATTTGAACGGTGAACGATATCTCCAGCTTTTTCGGCAAGAAATAGTTCCAACTATAAACAATTTAACTCTCGATATTAATTTAACCTGGTATCAATAAGATGGAGCTCCTCCGCATTTTTCTCGTGAAGTTAGAGAATTTTTGGACGTCACGTTCCCAAATAGATGGATAGGAAGAAGAGGGCCTATCGAGTGGCCTCCACGATCCCCCGATCTTTCGCCCTTAGATTTCTTTTATTGGGGTCACCTGAAAAACAATGTTTATCGGAACAAATCCAATAATTTAGAAGAATTAATAATTAAAATTTTAAATGAAAGTGAGAGAATAACAAGGGAAATGGTTTTAAATACCCAAAGACATTTTTGCGACAATTTGTATCATTGTGAGTTAGTAAATGGGGGCCATTTTCAACATTTATTAAAAAATAGAGCTGTGTTTCCATGACTTGTTTTATACCGATTTTTTTTTCATGGGAACTTATTAAATTGTTTATTAAAATCTATTTGTGTTTTGTAACTGATCAAAATGTCATGATATCTCGGAAACTAATAAATTTGGGCATATCATATGGTTAATAGAAAATGTTTAAAATTGACTGGACGATCAAAATAAGTAATAATATACATTTTAAAAAAATATAACTTTGACTCTCCACAACTTTCTGGGCGTACCTGTATATTCCAGTTTATTACAGATATGTAGATTTTTAAAAGCCTTACAACTCTTATGAAAGACATTTCTTGCTAACTCGTATATCTTTTGAAATAATCGACCGTTCTAGTAATTTCTCCTAACCCTGTGTAACGAATAATGCCAGGTGCCTTCATAATATTATGTGCTCATTAATTTGCCAATCAAGAAAATGAAAATCTATGTATCGCATGACCCATAGGACGAAGTAGATTTTTCAACTTTTAAAAACTAATAACCCCAGATGCTTAAGACGTGCCAATCTCATGCTTGAATTAGTGAAATATCTGAGTCCCCAAAAATAGCATTTTCGGCTGCCGAAACCATCTTAATTTTTAGAATGTTAGCAGAAGCATGTGACCGAAGTGGCATTTACAATCGTTCAGGGCCAATAATAGTAAGTGCTATCCTAAAAGACGTTGGGATTATATCATACACTGATATGCAGAGAAAGAATTAAAAATCGCGCTAATCTAACAACTAATTTGATAAGCATACCCTTACCCTGGCATCTGTTTTGATGGATGCAGGGACAAAACCTAGGTCCAAGAAAAAAAAAGGGAATAAGTACTATCAAAAAACTGTTACCGAAGAACATTATGCTTTAGCTTCTAAACCTAAGATCTCGGACATGTAAGTACAAAATCAATTAAAACTTCAATACTTGAGTCTTTATAAAATGTACTGATATAATGGATAATTATTGTGGCTGTGGGTTATGACGGAACTGTAATAAATACCGGTTCGAAAAATGAAGTGATTCGAGATCTTGAATCAGATTTAATAAAGCCGTTACAGTGGTTGGTTTGTTTGCTTCACACCAATGAACTACCACTGCGTCATTTAACGAACTATTTGTACCTATTGAAAATCTTATGGACCAATAGGGTTTTTGGGGCAAATTGGCAAGTCTGTTGAATCATACAAAAACTAACCAATGGTAGAGTTTAAAAAAATTGAAACTGTGTTACCTTCAATAGATTTGAAAAAACTAAGTACAGATCACTAATACATATTGGAGATGAGAAGACTTAGCTTCAAAACACAGAGTTCTAAGGTTATATATTGCTACTAAAGAAGGATCTCAAAGCCTTTAAATATTCGCTGATTTCATAGTTAAAGTCTATGTTGGTTTGAAATTAAATGCTGTTGGTCTTGTAAAGATTGTGCTAGGCACCTTACCAACATGATAAGAAGATCTCGATACCTCCCTGGCGAGCTTAAAGAAGTGATAGATCCGGTAATATTTTGCCCACTCAGAAAATCTTTTATTAACAATATTAGCAGATGACAGAAAGTTCAGTCGAGAGTTGTTTTGAAGCAGAATTTTAAAATATAGAATTCATCGACAAGAACAAAGGACGTTAGAATATTTCAAGTGAATGAACTAAATTGTGATTTTAAAGATTATACGGACTCAATTGATTGGCAGAGTATCAGTACAAGCGAACCATCCTTGACAATGGGAATATCAGACGAAGATTTAACTAATATGATTTCTGTGATTCCGGATAAAATATCCCTAATAAAAATTCTTCACCATTCGAAGGCGCTTGATAGATGTATAAAATTAACATTAAAAGCCTCCGTAGAAGTTTTTCGCTTTGAAGCGCGAGATGACTTCATAAAAGCTTTTATTGAATCGAGAGAAAGCTTGCTACAATTTTTTTAAAGTTTTAGGCCGAAAAACATAAATTTCTGTAGGAAGGAAGGGTTAGGCTGAAACCCAACAGGCAGCCACCTCCACGTAGTGACTTTTGTTTTTCTTCATTTGTTAAAAAAAAAACAAGCAGAGAGCTGCATTTCTTTTTTAGAAATATTTGTCTTTATTAAACCTTCAAGGTCATTTTGGCAGTCAAAGATATTGTCGTAGGATAGTCAGGTCTCTTTCTGTTGCTTAGTATTTTCGTCGCAACCGATTAGGCGCAACTGCAGCGTACCTGTTTGGATCATTGTTATTCCTCTCAGCCTGGTCGGCTGAGGCACCGCGAAGTCGATCGAAACGTCGCAACTGTTGAGTGGCAGGACTACAGGTAGGCTTAGAAATACGCTGGTCCCTTGGATTTCTAAGGTATGGGGTTCTCCCACCTAAGAGAGACTTTTCTCGTCGTGGATTAAATGTTACGCTGAAAGAGCCCGAAACAGTCACGACAAAAAATCGAAATAATCTCACAAGCAGCGTCGGACCAGATCGGTCGGCCCCGATTAAGATGATGCCAACGGGCAAGCTCCGATATGGGTATCTTGTTTTGATAAACTATGACAATTTGACTAGGTATGTCTTATGTTTTCTAATTCTAATTCGGTAAGTTTAGGACTATAAAAAGATTTTACACGTTAAGCGCCACCGTAGTGTCTAAAAATCTGGTCCCAAACGCCCAACTTTTTTTCTTTTCAGATTCGCTTCTTCTTGGCATTACTTTACTATATACATTCGACTTTTTTCTAAATTCTTCTTTTTTATTTGATTTTTTTATATTTTTTTTTGAGATGCTACTTATGTGTCGCGCGGCCCATAAATCAAATATTCATTCCCAGGGCCACGCGACACATAAGTTGTGTCTCGACACGTATAGACTAGTTGAATCATTCCGTGGTGTATCGTTGATACGTAAAGCACTAGTGTATTTGTATGTTATTCTTTCTTGTAATAAAGGTTATAAAGTAACACTAAAGTTGTTTTATATTACTAAAATAGGCTCTAAGCAAACAATAAAAAAAAATACATAAAACAAAAAATCTAAGTAAAATTTTGACGGACCAATAATAATGTGCGGTTCTCCGGGCCACGCATTTTCAGTTTCCATAAAGAAACCACATCAGCGCGACACACTAGTCGTGTTGCAGTGCAAAATAGAACAGCCTTCAATGAAACATAACAAGTTTGTCTCGTGGCCCACATGGCCGAATGAGGTGTGGCACGCGCGCTATACCCCATGGCGCTTAACGTGTTAACTTTTATGGGATGAATAACGTTATTGGGGCTGAGACGAGTTAAAGTTTTTTTCCTGCCAGAGTTTTCGATAAAAAAAACTTCTCGGTTAGTTTAGGTTAGTTTGTACTCTCTTGACCAAAGTTTTTCGGATTTTGATTATGAATATCACATTTAAAATATGTTCAATTTTATTGTAATTATAAATTATAGAAATTGTTCAATTACAGTATCTACGTACATCATTATAGTTGAATTTATACTTTATGTTCAATACTAATTTTATCTTTTATATTCATATCACTTCAGGAATTACTTTAGTCTTATCACTGCAAAGCTTTTTTATTTTATATTATGGAAGCGGTACATCGTTTCCATCGACCGCACGTTACTGTCTCTCTTTGTAAGTGAACCGCGTGGAACCTGATTCTCCGCTATCTTTAATAAAATATAGTAACTTACAAGATTCGAAAGTTAATTTTTTGGTGTGAGGAGGTTTTTGAATAGCCCAGGCGAAGCGAACATCAAAAAAGGCTTTCGCATCGTATGATGTATTATATTTTTTCTACTACTGTTCTCTGGTCAATATATTATTAAGTAATTAACTTTGATTTTATTCAAATTATAATGATAAAATAAGGTTTTTCCACCTGTAAAATAATTCATGACAACTAGTTATTTGAGTACTGTCAGAGTCTGTCAGTTTGAATTTTTTAATTTCGCCAGTCTAAAATGTTCTCCCAAGACCAAAACGTTGCTATTCAGAAGGCTTATCACCTCTGTCCCTATGGTCACAATATTCCATGCTCAAATTGATTATTTCTGTGGACAAAAATATAGTTCGCAGTTTAAGAAACTCATTGCATTTATTAAACGAAAAAACGATGGTTACGAAGCTAAAATATCTAAAATTTTCAGAAAAGAAGAAATAATAAAGTTTTTACTTGACGCATCTAATCATAGCTATTGATCTATGAAAGTGATAGCACTGGAGCATGCCGCACCGATGAGATCCATAAAATCAGGTTGAAAGACGTCGAAATCAAGGATGATGTAGCTATAGCTAAAATCCTCCAGAGCAAAAACAAGGTTCAAAAAAGTTTTGTGATAACCGATGATGGAGGTCCAGTTTCTTTTGTGAGGCTACTACAAGATTACATTAAACTTCGGCCAAATAATGCACAAGACGAACGCTTGTTCTATCGCTATGAACGAGGTAGGTGTGTGAACCAGGTGATCAGAAAACATACTATTTCGAATGTTCTCAAAGAAATTGTCAAATATTTGAAACTTTAAGACATAAATAAACGCACTGGTCACTCGTTTAGAAGAACATCAGCTACGTTTCTCGCAAATGCTCCAGGTGTCGACATTTTGGATTTGAAAAGACATGGCGGTTGGAGGTCTTCGTCGGTTGCGGAGGGATATATTGGTGATTCGTATACTAATAAAATCGAAATTTCGAAAAAGATCTTAAATGAAACTTCTACTTTTATTCCATCTAACGAAGTGAGAGTCACAAATAGAACGAGTTGTAATATGCTCCAAGTAATAGGATAGTAACAAGACTCTAATACGAAGCGGCGAAGCTATTGAATTGAATAATATTCCATCAATTTATTTTTCCAACTGTTCAAATTTTACTATTAACCTTATTTGCAATAAATAATTATTATTTAATTTAAAGAAATAGTCCATTCTCGAAGTGCAGTTGAAATATAGGGGAAAGGGGAAAGAAAGTCAAAAAGTCTTTCTCCACTAATTTACTACATCAGTGGAGAAAGACTTTTTGACTTTCTTTTGCCTTTCCCCCAATTATTATTTAAGTTTTATATTATTGTTATTATACCACTTGTTTTTTCAATAAATATAAGCATTTTGCTAGTAAGTTTTTTTCCAGAATTTGCTTGAATAAATACAATAAAGATTTCCTATGAGTAGGTATTCGTGTATTTTTGTCCTGGCACCGAAAGTAGTACTTTCGTAACTAGAAACATACTACTTTCGTAGCTAGAAACCTATAACATTCAGGTAACTCTAATGTTTACTTTCGTGATCTTTCGTGTTGCTAGGGCTGAAGGATAACTTATTTATTCAGTAGTAGATAAAAGTATTTTTTCACTTTTAAAACAAATTTTTCAATTTTAGATTCACCATATCGAAATGACTTAAGTACAGCTATAATTAAACTACAAGAAACAGGGCGACTAACACACTTTAAAATAAAATGGTGGAAAGAAAAACGAGGTGGTAGTGCTTGCGCAGTAAGTAGTTACCTGCTACCTAAACAGTTTTATATGACCCACCAGACATAATGGAAAAATTAGAAGAATAAACATTTCAGAAACACGGTCCAATATATTATGAAAAATCATTCAAATTGTTTCTCGTTTATTTTCACCAACGACTAGCTTTCAAATGTTTGTTTTAACGCCCAAACTTAGACGAACTAGGTAATAATTTGGAAGCCAGAAGCGTCTATCACTTTCAAAATGAAAAATGTTGAACGTAGATAAGCAGTTATTTTTCCACTTCATTTCATCTCTTCTTTAGGTGAAATCTGAAGGATCAGAAGCTGAAGCACTGGATCTTCAAAACGTAGGCGGGGTCTTTCTAGTTCTGTTTGTTGGTGCTATCCTTGCTCTAATAGGATCATTTCTGGAAATGGCAAGCACAATCTGTAGAAAATGCAAAGGAACTAATACACCATTTATGCAGGAACTAAAGAAGGAACTATCATTTTTTGTACAGTTTAAACAAAATGAAAAAGAAGTTTCGAATGAATAAAGCTTTTTAAATAATAACCATGTTTTTTATTTAAAACATTTTTTACCCTTGGCGAATACGCAATATCAAAGCCGGTAGATCAGATATGGATTGATACTGTGACAATGACAACTTAATGCTTATTATTTAGAAGTGAACCAATAAAGTATCAGGTAGTGTCCATCTACAGAGAAACTGAGAGATGTGCCATATTTCAAGTGCTGCAGGAAATAATTCTGAAAGATTGAAAATTAGCTTTGGATTTTATTTATTTATGACCTTATTTTAAGATCAGAAGAACTTTCTATCGATTCTACCGTCTGCCTTCCATGAAGCCCGTTATTCGTAAAGGCTCTTACATCTTTTGTATCATACTATACGAGTGATTCATCTTGCTGAAACCTGCCGAAATCAACTAACCTGACAATATTTTGAATTAAAAAATAAGTAAAAAACTAAAACTAGAAATTGAAAAAAAAATGAAGGAACAAGAAATATTGAGGTACATTATGCGAGATGATGCACGTGGCGACATCTTGCGGCAATCATTCATTCCACCCAGCCAGACCAGCAAGGGCTTAGGGAAGACTAAACGCTGGAATGGAACCCGCATATGCACGTATCTACGTCACGTGACGCTGAAAGTCAATTCATCGGTTTCAGCGTACCGAAAACGCGATATTAAATACTACTAACCCATTCCAGCATTTGATGTTCTTTAAAGCCGCATTCCTAAGGCTCGTCCAGAGTAGGAGCGTCGAGCGATGCGACGCATTCGCGTTGCTGTGGTGGTGCGAAAGAGTATCCAAAGTGACAGCGTTTACTATCAGAATGATCGCGTCGCAAAACATCATAAGTTTGCAAGATGACCCCAACAAGAGCAGTTCGTTTAATGATGTTACTTGAAGCACCATATTATGCTAACAAGGCGTTAAATAATAGATATATTCTTATTTGGCTAATTCCACCATTTGTGTTATAGACTAAGAATTTCGGAGTACAGACGATCCCTGAGGTTCCTATTTTTATTCGAAGGTAATTTTGTATTACATAATGCAGGTCCCGCTTGCATATTTCTTCCTCTGAGCCCATCTTTATTACTAAAAACGGGTTGAAAACCAATCCAAATTGTTTACGACGTCCGACGCTTTACGTACGCTAACGCGATGCTGACCGCGAAGCTAAATTAACGCTCACTCTCTGCCTATTTAAATTGAAATGTATACTTTTTCCAAAGTCAGTTTAATAACATAAAAAAGCTTCGACCGGGCTTCAAAGGGACCAGCATCATAATCGGGGTTGTCAGATCTTTTATTTTTGAATTCTTTAAGTTTTTATTATTAAAAGTGTCCTTTTTTATCAGTATTTAATTGATAGTCCGTAACTCTCTTTGAAAGCTAGTTTGCTGCAAATGTGCTTTGAACCAAGAAATTTTTAATGTAAAAGAAAAAAGAAACAAGCCTTTCATGAATATTATAATAATTTTTTTAGTACTTCAGAAGTATTGTTTATACAAAAATAATTAAAATCAAACTGAAAAGGATTTTTACTGTTGTTAAACAAAAAAAATAAACAAATAACAATCCCTTATGTTCCTCCTACACTTACAAAAGCTTTGTAGAACTGCATATTAAAGTTTATAGAGCAGCATATACTCGTAAATACAAATTTATATGTTGTAGACAAGAACAGCAAATAGTTAAAGGTTCTCCCAATTGGGTGATCCCTTATCAGCTTTAAAATCACTTGATGTTTGTGGTATGCGATATTGAGAATCGGACAGCGGCGTCACTGGTTGAAACAATTTAGGTACTGTAATTTACATATCTCATTGTCTGCTATAACTCTGTGATTTCAGACAAATAGGTTTTTACTTTGTATCTGTATTTTATTATATCAGTATGGCTTTATGGCGACTATAAGGTCAAGGTGAATTATCACAGGAATATGAGTCGGTGACAGAGTCGGCCATCGATAGCGAAATAAGGCCAGAATTAAGAAACAAATATTTACATGCTCAATGTCAACGCAATATTTTAAATATGTACGCGTGTTTAAAAAAAGAAAATCCGGGAAAACCTGAAAATGCGCTTTCTACAAGAATGTACTTGTAATGAAATATTACAACTTGGGTTTTATAAGAATTTATAACGTAATTAATTTGGGAACTGTAACCGGTCATTCCATAAAGCGTAAACCAATAAATCAACAACTAAATGAAAAATTCAGAACGGCTGACAATACCACAAGGGATTTTATTTTGCGAACTATTTACAACTTCTACGAGCATATTATAGTGCCAACTTTAGAACTGGTTCGTGATAAATTTACCTTGATTATAAGTACCAATATTTAGAAACATTGCGTGGTGTTTTATTAAAAACATTAAAAAGTTAGATAATCTAATGGTTATAATGGAATCCCCGCGTATCATTGAACTACGACAGGACTATTTGCGCAAAGTTAAGGAGTAACATGAGTCCGATAAAAGTATAATTTATTCAGACGAAACTTGGTTCGATACTTATGATGTTGTTAAGTATGGTTGGGTAGATAGTACAGATTGTACTTTTGGTACACCGTGTTCGAGAGGAAGAACGCGTTATCATGCTGGAAGTAAAGATGATTTTGTACCTAATGAGTTGCTCTTGTCAGCGATAATCAATCTCCAACTTTAAGCGTAGTTGTCCTTGATAATATTCGGCAGGTAATAAAAACAGAAAATGGATATTCTGTTTCACCGCCTATAGCGCCAGTAGAAATCCAACCTGGAAACGATTCTATTTCTAAAAGTTCTGGCGATTCCAGTCATTAATTTTTTTATGAATTTGAAATTATTTATGTTCGTTCAACATATATCTTAAAATCTTATACAGATCATTTACTGTGATTCTGCTGATGCGGTCCACAATTTGTTGTTAAAATAACTGTATATTCCAATTAACATAGTACCTGCCCAATCCTTTCTTGTCAAGGAAAACTCATACCTCCTCGCGGTCCTGGCTGGACAATTTTTTTTAATTGTTTTCGGCAAAATGAGCATTTTTCTTTTACTAAAAGACCATTATAAAAATATTAAATTCATGTGTTCATTGCAGGCGAAGTCACGGGTAGAAACCTCTTTTCGATATTAACTATATTTTTAAATTGTTTTTGGCAAAATTAGCATTTTTGTTTACAGAAAGACCATTTTAAAAATATTCTCTGAAGGCGAAGTCACGGGTACAAACATTTTATCGATATAAATAATAATGAATAAGCTGTAATATATACTATTTAATCATATTAACATTTTCAACAATCCGCATTTTAATTATTTCGTAGAAGCGACGCCTATGGTCACCAGTTTGATGCTTTTTTATGTTTTACGTAAGAGTCAAATTTTTAAGAAACGATATATTTTATGAAATGATTTTTATACATAATATTGTTGGCAAGTAGCTATAATGGTATCATAACAATGGTCATGTTAACTTAATATCTAAATACGTTGTATAAGTTATCTTCTTAAGTTAAGTGTAACCTAAGCAAATTCTTTTACAGCTTATTTTAATCGAGTAGCGATAAACGGATTTCTGTCAGACATATTTAACGTCAATGCTGGAATTCCTTAAGTCTATATTGTCTCCCACCTTCTTTTAACTATGCATTGACGATCTTTTGAAAAAAACTAAAAACCCTATATGCTATTGTATACTAGAACATGACTGCCAATGCATATGTCTATAGGCAGCAAAAAGTCTCACATGTCAACAAAGACCCGGAAGAAATTCTATCTTGGGGTGACAGTAATTAAGCTTGGAACAACTATACTTGTGGACATGGCGCTCTGCGTTGCTCGACGCTCCCACTCTATACGAGCCTTTAAAGTCTCGTTTTGTCGCAGCGACACATCTCCAATCCACGTTGCGGCGACACGCAGATGAAGTTGAATTAATCCAATTACACGGCGACGTCTGCTGGCCACAGAGTAGCGGTGGTTGGGAGAAATAAAATTCTAATTTTCTGTTGGTCACGCAGCTAGCGACAGCTAGCGAAAAAGCGAAGTCTGAGAACGCGGCTTTTAATTGGGTTCTCAGAGCTTCGTTTCGTCGGAGCTATACATCCCCACTCCACGTCGTAGCGACACGCAGGTGAAGTTGAATTAATCCAACTACACAGCGACGACTGTTAGTGACAGAGTAGTGGGAGTTAGGACAAATAAAATACAAAGTCTGACACCGCCGTCGCTGGTCTGGTTGGGTGGATTGCTCAATTACCGCAAGATGTCACCATGTGCAACATCTTGCATGTACCTTCATATTATGTGTTAAAATGCACCGTGAGGTATCTTTCCTTCTCGTCAGAGCCTATAGCCTTGGCGAAGAGCCGTAATATGGCAAAACGCCTTGAAGGATTGGGTGTGGTGGAAGGAAAAGGGGCAAACTTCTTTAGGATTATTTTATAAATATTGAGTTGTCTTTGCTCCATATAATTCAGTCATTTAATAAAAATTTACATGCTTATTTATAAACGGTATAGCAAAATATGTAAAATTGAATTTGCCTCTGCCGGGCGGCTAAAATGACAATGGCATACTTATTTGCTTCACCTAATTTTATTAACTAATTAATCGTCAGTACAAATAAATGCTTTTGTTTTACATAATGATTGCAGTGTAGCAACTGTATGCTCCGTTTCACAATAATTCGTTGATTTCTCGACCGCAATAAAATTTAAATGACAACGCTTAGTCGTAATCCCAACCATAAATAAGTTGCCTGACAAATATCTATTGTGCAGGCACCGGGCCTTTTGAAAGGGTACAGGACCTGGTTACCTACTAATTTCAATTGTTTAGGTTAGCTATTTTCAACAAAACAAAACTATAAAATAATAGGTAAGTATCTTTATTTTAATCATGTAATTAAATAGCTATTAATATTTATACAAAAACACTAATCTACAATATTATAATAATACAATATTTAACTTAACCTACTCTATATTTAGCTCTGTTTCACTATCACAATCGGCTTCATCTATGCCTAAACTAATTATTAAGGGCCTGACGTTACTATTAATTATGTTAAAGGAATCTTCGACTTGGATCACGTGTCTCACAGAATTTTTCCAACTTTCTACTGGGATATTATTTACACATTTTTTAATTAATTCTATAACAGAACTACTTAGTGTAGGGGATGTGTTTTCTCTTCTAATCATCGTCAGTAACTGGCTCCATATGTGTTCTATTCTTATTGGGTTAAAAATACAGTAATACGGAGGGAGGCGTAAAACTGTGTGACCATTAGCACTTGCGAGATTGTCAGAGATATATTCTTTTTCAATATTGAATGTTTTTAAAACATTTAAAAGGTCCTTTTTTGTATAGGTTTCCTCAAAATATATAATATTTTCCATCACATAGTTTTGAATTTCCACTTTTGTATTATTTGAATTCGGCACTTTACTTAGTTGGCGACTGTGGTAACTAGCGTTGTCCATCACAATAACACGGAAGCAGACGATTCTGAAACAAATCTTATATATTCATAATATATTATAATCAATAGTAACGTAAGGCCCTTAATAATTAGTTTATGGCATAGATGATATTATAATATTGTAGATTAGTATTTTTGTATAAATATTAATAGCTATTTAATTACATGAATAAAATAAAGATACTTACCTATTATTTTATATTTGTTGTTTTATTGAAAATAGCTAACCTAAACTATTGAAATTATTAGGTAATCAGGACCTGTACCCTTTCAAACGGCACTTATTTATGGCTGGGTTTAAATTTTATTGCGGTCGGGAAATCAACGAATTATTGTGGAATGGAGCATAACAGATATTTCATATTATTATTTATTTAATTAATTAATATTCCTGGTCAAAAATTCATAAACACTATTAAAAAAGTTACTGGCAAAGGTAAAAAACACAGTTGTTAAATATTTTTTGAATTGTTTGCCTACTAGTTTATTATACGGCAAAATTTCCATTGTTTAAAAAACACCAACAAAACGACTTTTAGCTGAGAAAATTGATAATAGAAAGAAGTTTGTCCCGTTTTTTTCCGTGAGACCCAATACTTGGACGCGTTTCGCTGTATTACGGCCCTTCCGCAAGGCTATAGTGTCTGACGAAAAGAGCAGGGACCTTACAATGAACTTCATCACATAATGTATAGATTGATATGCAAGACGTTGCACGTGGCGACATCTCGTGGCAATCGAGCTATTCACCCAACCAGAGCAGCGAGGTCTTAGAGAAGACCAAACGCAGGAATGGAACTCGCATAAGCAGGTATCTAATGATAGGTGGCGCTGAAAGCCAATTGTCGGTTTCTGCGAAGCGAAAACGCGATATAAAAGAAAGAAGTTTGTCCCATTTCTTTCCGTCAGACCTAATCCTTGAACGCGTTTCGCCATATTACGGCTCTTCGGCAAGGCTATAGATAGCTCGATTGCCACGAGATGTCGCCACGTGCAACGTCTCGCATAATATGTATCTAATAATTAATAATGTTGACGTGCACCTGACTTGTCATGTGCCATTTACCCTATCATCTCATCTTGTACACCCTTTCCATACATGTTTCGGAGATGAAGACCTTTATGATCAGCGGTAAAAGAACTTTTACACGGAATATTTTCTATCTGGTCGACGTATACTTAAAGAAGAAGAGAAACACCTTCACAAAATAACTTAAGACTTGGGAAAATTAGTTTGAAAATAAATACATTGAACGCCATTTAACAAGTCTACATCTCTTTCTTCTGTTCTTCATTGAAGCAATGGAGGCATCAATATATTTTGTCAATTATACAGTGAGCTCAAAAAGGTTGGAATAAATTCGTTTAAAATTCAGGTGATTATTTTCTGGAATAACGCTTGGACATGTCGATTGTTATTTTTAATTGCGAATTTTTTGACATAAGAAATGTGTATACAGGTTGTCTCAAGAAGAGCATAATATACCGTCAACATTAATTTTTTTTAATGGAACACCCTGTATATTATACCATATCTCCAAAATCAACGGTTTTCGATATATTGACATTTTAATATTTTTCTGAAAAAATGCTGAGATCTGTGAATTTTTAGTTTTAATTACGCATTTCTTTATTATTATTGTAACCTGTTACCTGAATTAATTTATTTTGACACAGACATTTACTTCTTGTCAAAAATTCTTCAAATTGTGTAGATCTATCTAACTTCAAGTAATTCTGTAAAAATGGCGCGGTGAAGTGAAAAAGTGAAAAAGATAGGATAGAGGCACTAATGATGCTTGGCTATGGAGATAGGATGCGAACCCAAACAGAAGTATGTGAGTTAGTTAACAATAAGTACCCAAACCGAGCACCAATAATATGTTGTTAGTAAAATTTTAAAAAAATATAGGGATTTGGGCATGTTAGAGACAATTATATTCAAGGACGACCTAGGATTTCAGAAGGTGTGTAGTTAAATGTCCTCTTGGCTGTCCAAGAAAACAACCATAGTGTTATTCGCGGTATTGTCACGGAAAATAATATTTGTCAAGCGACCGTATTGAATTATTTACACAAAAATAAATGGCATCCTTATAGGGTACAGTTGGTTCATGAACTTAATGAAGATGCACAGGATAGAATAACAGAATTTTGCGAAATAATAATGAACAGATACATTGAAGATCCTCAAATTTTACAAAGAATTGTGTTCTCTTATGAAGCAACGTTTACTCTAAATGGGCATGTGAATCGCCAAAACTGTCGATATTGGGCTAAGGAAAATCCGCATTGGATCATGGAGTCCCACACACAATACCCGCAAAAAGTGAATGTTTGGTCTGGAATTGTTGATAACCGAATTTTAGGTCCCTTCTTTTTTGATGGTACGTTAAATGGCTAACTGTATCTAGAATTTTTAGAATTTGAGTGTATTACCGGCGCTTGCTGTACTCTATCCAAATTGAGATGAGCCAGACATTCCCAACAATAACTTATGGTACCAGCAAGACGGAGCACCAGCCCATTACACACGCCCGGTGCGTGAGTACTTGGATACAGTCTTTCCTGGCAAGTGGATTGGTCGACAGGGTCCAATAGAATGGCCGGCAAGGTCACCAGATTTGACCCCGCTAGATTTTTTTCTCTGGGGCTATTTAAAATCTAAAGTATACTTTAACAGACCTAACAATATTGATGAACTTAAAGCTCGAATAAGGCATGAGGTTAGATTAATAGAGTCCCAGGTAATCCATAACGTTTTGGAAGAATTCAAAGATCGACTTGCATACTGCCAGGAAGTTGGTGGCGGTCAATTTCAACATGTATTAAAATAAAATTTAATATAGTCTATGTAAATTTTATAGACTAAATAGATGTAATTTTTAATTGTACTTTTCGTACCAGAGAAAATGTCAATATATCGAAAACCGTTGATTTTGGAGATATGGTATTTTATATAAAAAGTGTTTAGAATGTATCGTAGAATTTAAAAATAATATAACATACAGGGTGTTCTATTTAAACAAATTTGTTGTCAACCTGTATACACATTACACATTTCTTATGTCAAAAAATTCTCAATTAAAAATAATAATCGATATGTCCAAGCGTTTTTCCAGAAAAAAATCACCTGAATTTTAAACGAATTTATTCCAAACTTTTTGAGCTCACTGTATAATAAGATGGCAGCCATAGAATGGAATTTCTGTATTATCTCGTCTAAACGTTCTTTCACCGCTGATGATGAAGGGGTTTCCTTCGAAACATGTATGGTTCAGCCATGCTAAATTCATTCCACTAAGAGATTTACTACTTCCGTAAAGTAAAATCTTAAATCTAAAACACAGGGTGTCTCTAAAAGGTCTGTACAAAATCTGAGCACATAGTCCTGAGGCCAAAATAAGGCGATTTAAAGCAACTTAGTCCGAATTTGCTCCGTTTCCGAGATACATGGTGGTAAATTTAAAAAATAAAAATCGAATTTTTTAAAATAAATGAACATTTTTTAACGTATTACTTTAAAACTTGGTACCTGGGGTTTCTAGGGATGCGAAACCCGAATACGGACACCTTTTCACTGTGGCCATTAGAGGGCGCTTCACAATGCACTTCTTATGGTTTAGAATGACCATAACTTTTTTATCAGTGTAGTTTTTTCCTTTTTTCGTTATCAGTCTATGTTGTTTACAGTAAGTGTTTCAGTAAGAATTTGCCAATGCGAGAATAAATAAGGTGTTTGAAACGTGTTAGTTAAATTTTAAATTGACTGTAAAGATATGTGAAGGATACAGTCCTGCATAAATGACGGATATGCTATTGGTTTTTGGGTATTGTGAAGGAAATGGCCGCGAAAGTGTTAGGGTATACAGGGAAAGATATCCAAATCGGCGCATACCAAACCATCAAATATTTCTGCTATCGAAAGGCACCTTCGCGAAACCGGTAGCTTCAATCCTTTAACTGCCAATTGTGGACGGCAACGTGCAATAAGGACTCCTGAGGTTGAGGAACACATTTTTGGAAAGAATTGCTGAAGATCCAAAATTAAGTACCAGACGCTTAGGTTTAGAGATAGGAGTATCCAAGGATGTAGTGCATAGAACATTAAAAGAACAGCAGCTTCATCCATACCATATCCAAAAGGTACAAGACCTTTTGACTCCGGATCTCGATCAACGATTGAACTTCTGTCGATTCATTACCGAACAGAGACAACAGGATGTGAATTTTGCTAAGCACATTTTATTTACTGACGAACGATGTTTTACAAGAAGTGGTGTAACCAACTTACATAACGAACATGTTTATGCTGCTGAAAACCCGCATGCCACGAAAGTAACTCATTATCAACATGAGTTTAGAATTAATGTGTGGGCAGGAATCATTGGCAGTTTCATTATTGGTCCTGTCATTTTATCGCCACGACTAAATGGTGTGGATTATTTAGAACATTTACAAAATACGCTGCCACATTTATTAGAAGATTTGCCATTACAACTTCGAAGAGATATGTGGTTTATGCATGACGGTGGTTCACCACATTTTAGTTTAAATATCCGCAATTATTTGCATCGACAGTATCCAAACAGATGGATCGGTAGAGGAAATGACGCTCCTGTAGAGTGGCCGCCACGCTCACCGGATATGACTCCGTTGGATTATTTTTATGGGGTCTTTAAAAACGATGGTATACTCCAGACCGATTAATAATGAAGAGGAATTATGGGGAAGAATTCAAAATGCAGTCAACATATTAAAGAACGATGAGGAATTGATGCAAAGATTATATTTAAACTTTTTACGTCGTACTAATCTTTGTACTTATCTTAACGGAGGTCATTTTGGACAATTACTAAAAGTTTATGCTAATTAAATTTACTTTTAAAATAAAATTGTTCCTTATTTAATTAAGAAAAAAATCCATACTCAAATTCTTCATGCAAAACTTGCTGTAACTAACCCAAGTGAAACATTATTTCCTGCCGAAAATTTACTAATAGCGGAATTTTTTATTCAAAATAATTTAAATATTCCGGTGCGGCATCGAACACTAAAAACCGAGATATCTCAAGAACGGCTTACTTTAGCGGATTTTCACAAGAACACCTTTTTTGTTTCAAAATGTTCAAACACTTAGTTCTTTAACAAAAAAGGAAAAAACTGCACTGATAAAAAAGTTATGTCCATTCTAAACCATAAGAAGTGCATTGTGAAGCGCCCTCTATTGGCCACAGTGAAAAGGTGTCCGTGTTCGGGTTTCGCATCCCAAAAAACCCCCGAGCACCAAGTTTTAAAGTAATACGTTAAAAAATGTTCATTAATTTTAAAAAATTCGATTTTTATTTTTTAACTTTACCACCCTGTATCTCGGAAGGAGCAATTTCGGACTAAGGTAAGTTGCTTTAAATCGCCTTATTTTGGCCCCAGGAATATACGTTTAGATTCTGTACAGACCTTTTAGAGACACCCTGTATATTAAATTTATTAGATATGAATGATTTGCTTTAAATTGCAAAAATACAAATCCATATTATATTGTAAAATTTGAACGAAAAATAATATAAATAATAAAACACAGCTTTCAAAAAATAATTTTATTACTAGAAATATTGTTACATTTTGAAGATTAGTTATATGTACTAAGATAGGTATTCAGAGGACAATGTTTAAAAAAATCACACCATTTTGAAACATATGGTGGTGGTTACTAATGTAGTACCAACGAGCCGACAAAATAGTGGATATACATTTTACCATAATATCATCAATAATTAACATATGCCAAATGGTTTCTAGTTTAAAAGTATGTTGGCTTTAAAACAAATATTTCCACGACCCAGTAATATATCATATTCCGTTTGAAAAAATCACATTGGTATAATCAACTCTTAGTCCAAAAAGATATCATGATATGGGAGGGCCGCCAAAACGTTTCCGCCCACTTTTTTGACTATTGATCTTATCGTTGCATCTATGACACCTCCAAGTTCTGTTAAGACGTCTTGGTCATTTTCATTAAGAAATTTATTGACATTATCTCCTAAAATAAATCAATCATAGTTGAAACTATTATTTTATTTTATTCATCGAAATAAACTTACGATGATATGGGTTTTATACTTAAAATAGACGATATGGTAATTGTTGTTCTAGGAAGCGTTTAATGATCAATAAATATTGAATTCTCGATAGATGAATCTTATAGTTGGCGTTAAAAAAAATGTGTTTAATACTCTACATAACCTCCAACCATGCTGAGTGAGGTGTGTTAAGAAAGCTAAAAATGTGTGGATTAAACACTATACTCAAAGTTCAAAATGCCTGCGAGTGACTCATCACTAGCATATAGATAGCTGCGGGTTGTGTGACATCAAGGGAATAAATTCCAGTGGCGTGTGTATTTCAAAAAATATTAAATGATGAGATTTCGTCGGAATGTCATATAAATTTTTATCAAATAAATTTATTTTATCAACACTTTAAGCGTGATCCTACAAGACCACGACCACTTCCAGTGGGATTTCTTAGTCCTTGCGAAAATCCCTCCATAAATGCCTGCCTTGATCTTTTTATATTTAGATCTTGCCATACCTTCTCTACTGTGTGCCCTTCATTGGCCCATGTTTTGTCGGTGTAATAGAATTTCCTTCCCCGAAACTCCCGTATTTTTTTCAAATATTTTCGCACCATGCAATAATTTCATTTTTCTCAATTAGTAAGCTTTTTCCGAGGCTTCTTCGATACACATAAAATTAATTTATGTTAAAGCTCGATTGAAAACTCTTCCTAATTTCAGCAATACTTTTTTTTATTGTGGATATTTAATTTACGAAAAAAATCCATCGATTTTACGACGAATGGAGTACTTTGTGGCATCATCCTTCTTACTTTTTCCGTCATCCTGTCTGGGCTCCTCGACTGTTTTCTTTTTCGTCATTTTCTTGATAAAGGACTATCAAACACTAGCACAGTGCACGAGGAAAGTTTCGTTAAACTGCCACTATACTTGGGAACTCTGTTTTTTGTTAAGTTAGGAATGCTCCTGCGACTTCGTTTGAATCTTCGCAAACTGTTTAATTGTTATTAATTGTAGAAATTTTAAAATTGACCTTTGCCTTGATTATCCTCATTTCTGCTTGTTTTATTCAAAAAGTTTTTATACTGCAAAATTGTGGCGCCTATTCTATTGATTCTGATATTAATTGGGTGACTGGTGGTTGATTGATAGTGCCTCACTACTATTAGTGACTCTCTACTATGGTATTGGACCAACAGGTTGCCAGTCTTTCGATAGATTGTACGTACTGTTTGGTCTAGATCTCGTGTGTGAGTCTGCGATTAATTGATTTGTCGGTACCTCCGTGCATCTGTAATAATTTTAATAATTTCTGTGAAAAATTAATTAATTATCTGCATACCAAGGTCTTGTTGAAGTATGCGATTCATCGTTTACCGTTATACAACCGCAATAATTTTTAGCGCCCTGTTTTCTAGTTCTAACAACACAAAAGCAGAAATCCAAAACTATATGATAAATAGTAATATACCGGGTGTTGCATCGTCGAGCCGGACAGAGGAAATCCCATGTAATTTTAAATGGGGCAATTATTGGCTTCCCTAATTATTTTAGAGAAAAATTCCATTTAGGTTTATTAAAGGGCACTAAAACCCACGTTCAAAAGAATAACTTTAGATATTTTTGATGAGCCCGTTTACGGGTTATCGCCGATTTCTTTTTAACTATTTCTCCTTTTTATGGCCCCTTATTTGCGGGCACCAGTCAAGGTAAAAGATGACTGTCAAATAAAGTTGTCATTTTGAAATGTGTGCTTTATTGTTATAAAAACTCGTACATCGAAAATATTAGCCATGAATTACACTTCTGAAGAAAAAATATTGATGATTAAATGGTATTATCAAGGAAATACTTATCAAAATGTGTCAGACATGTTTGCTGCTCTGTATCCGAATAGACCGATACCTGCAAAATCTACAGTCGAAAGGACTATCAAGAAATTTGAGACAAAAGGCACTGTAATAAATAACTGCAGATGTGAAGAAAGGCAGGAACAAAGAAGAGATGCAAGAAATGATAGGGACTTGCAAGTTTTATTGTGCGTGGAAGAAAATGATGGGAAGATCAGCACAAGGAAACTTGAGGATGACATAGGATTAGATCACACCACAGCGTTACGAGCTTTGAAACGACATAAATATTATTCATACAAATATGAAAAGCACCAAGAGCTAAGAGATAGGGACGAAATACGACGACAGGAGTTTTGTTTTGGTATGATGGAAAAAGCAAACATGGATAGGGAATTTTTAAAAAACATTTGTTTCACTGACGAATGCACATTTACCTTAAACAATGAACCCAATGTTCAAAATTATCGATATTGGAGCAAAGAAAACCAACACAGGTTTGTGGAAACAAGGACGCAATATCCACAAAAAGTTCGGGCCATTATTTCTTACACGAAATTTAAATGCAGAATATTTTTTGGAACTACTTGAAGATCATATTTTACCTACTTTACATGATGCCGCCAGGGAAAATCAGGAAGTTTGGTACCAAATGGATGGCTGCCCGGCACATAGTACCCTGGCTGTCCGGGAATATTTAAACCGTGCTTTTAATGGAAATGTTATTGGTTTAAATCATACAGTAAATTGGCCAGCCAGGTCTCCTGATTTATCGCCAAATGATTTCTTTCTTTGGGGCCATTTAAAAAACAGGATATACAAAGATAAAAAATACCCAAATCTAGACGAGTTAAAAAATGCTATTTCTGCCGAATGCAATAGAATTTCAGTTTACCAACTAGCGAATGTAAGAAGAAAATTTTATGATCGCCTCGGTTATTGTCTAGCAGTCAATGGAGGAATATTTGAACATCTTCTTAAATCCTAAAGTTCTAACAATTTAATAGTACCTACCTATTAATTAGTAAAATATTGAAACATGTAAAATGTCATAATTAACCTTGTAATTGGATACTTTATTTTAGTTTTATTCAGAATAATTTGTACTCATAAATACACCTTTAATATTTTCGATGTACGAGTTTTTATAACAATAAAGCACACATTTCAAAATGACAACTTTATTTGACAGTCATCTTTTACCTTGACTGGTGCCCGCAAATACGGGGCCATAAAAAGGAGAAACAGTTAAAAAGAAATCGGCGATAACCCGTAAACGGGATCATCAAAAATATCTAAAGGTATTCTTTTGAATGTGGGTTTTAGTGCTCTTTAATAAACCTAAATAGAATTTTTCTCTAAAATAATTAGGGAAGCCAATAATTGACCCCATTTAAAATTACATGGGATTTCCTATGTCCCGCTCGACGATGCAACACCCGGTATATTTTGAAGAAACTTACAAAAACGGGATATTTTCGACATATGACAGTCTTTTAAAATTAATAAAGAATACGTGTATGATAAACTTGCAACAAGAAATTATTACTATAATAATTGATTTTTACTTTCACTTGGTTCAAAATATCTCTTTCTATATTTTCAAGCCAACCCTGCAGCCATTTATTGCAGTTTAAAGATGTTGGGACCTACAAAATTAATCAGATAGTTGATTTATTGCAGTAAAGGTCAACAATATAATCTAAACTTTACTATAATAGGTCTGCAATTTTTCGAGGAGAATTAAATGAGCTTTTGGAAAATAGCCCTGAACTATTCTTATACGAGTATCCGCTGAACATACTAAGAAACAAGTATTCCAGCAGGAAGGTGCGCCACCACGCAATATAGGTGTAGTGACTATTCATCTTAACGAACCATCCGCAGAACGGATTATAAAAACCAACCAATCAAATGCCCAGCTAGTAGCCAAACCAGCATTTTCCAAGCCTCTTTTTGCCCTGCCCCGGTAATTTTTATGCTTTATCTTCGTGACCCACCAAAAAAAAATTAACTTTCCAGGTGTATAAATAGGGAAAATAAAACCAATGTGAATAAGTATATATTATACTAACTATAAAAATATTTATAAACCGTTGCTTAATGTGAAAGAGTAATAAATCATTATTCAGCTATAAAACCCAGTGGTCTTCGCCGTATTCCATAGGCGTAGTACAATTATTGTTTCATATAAAATTCGGAGTTGCATAGCTGAAATGTGTTCGAATATGACTGGAGTCGGACAGTCGAAAATATACCGACTTGTGCACAAGGATAAACGCGCCTATCAGGTCACCAAAGAGAAGTACAGAAAGAAAAGAAACTGTATTAAATGAGGATGAAAAGACTGCCATCAGAAGCATCATACACTCGTTTTACTTAAAAATAATGTCTAAAATGAAAAAGTATGATTTCATTCCACCCATGGGTAAGAAGAAACTATGGAAAACTTTAAAGGAAATTAATTTCTGTTATAAAAAAATTCAAAACAGAAAATTACTTTATGAAATCATTTGTTGGTGACGACGATATTTAAGGGCAGTTAGACAGTTTCGAAGGGGAAACAGGAATATCTGTTATATGGACGAAACTTGGTTAAATAAAGGTTATATCGTTGGTAAAGTATGGCAATGGCAATTTTCAAGCCCATTTTTGCTACCAATGTGAGTAATTATTAATCTTTTACCTTTTCCCGATGGTGCTTTTATTCCAGTGGACCATTCTTCCATGAAAGCTTTCCTCGAGCTTCTTTATGTTTATCCTGCCATATTTTGCCAACGCTATAACCTCACTACGGATGACTCTATTGGAACTACCAATTTCTCTCTAATGCTGCGACCCGCCATTTGAGTAACGCTGGCCAAGATCTCAATCCTCTGGGCGCGACTTTTTGGGGTTATTTAAAAGATATTAAAACAACAGAGAAAATGTTAATTGATTTATTGAATTCAAAAAGATGATAGATTTAAAGGAAAACCATATATATTTTATCACAAAAATCAGAAATCTTCCTGAATATGACAATTAAGTAGGGGAAATGAATCGTTTTCATTCAATATAAAACGTCGCAATTAAGACCGGCAAAGCGCAGGTAAATTTTACAACGTGCGTATCAATTTAATGCAAATATTTTCCTTTTTAAACGTAAATATTTTAAAAACGGTTAGGTTACGTTATAGCGTATGTTCCGTTTAGGTCTGTAGAATTCACATATTGGATAATATATAGGCTGTTCCATTTATTGAAATATGTGTTAATAGTATGTCCTTTTTATGAAACTGTGTACACTCCACTCCTGCAAAAAGTATTTTAAATACCCTACATGTGAATATTCTTTATTTTACCTAGTATAAATAATAACTTAACTTAAGATACGTGATACATATTTATAATACTGATTTTTCAATTTAATATGCAGGGTTAACGTATCGACTTAACAAGTTTGTCTAATTTCTGTCTAGTCAAATTCTTTAAATATTACATCCTCTAACTGGTCGGGTTATTTTTTTAATACTGTCAACAAAATGGCGAGCTCCACATAATAATTATATTTCCTACAACTCTAGACCACTGTGCGTTGAGGTCGAGGACCACTGTGCCATCCAATGTCAAGATCAACTAAACAATAGTCAGCACTTTCGGTGTATAAATACTCGAATATTGGGTGGATACGGTACCTTCGTCTTTCCAACTGGTCACCTCCCCTACGATCAGGAGCGCCCATGTATCTTATAGATTCCAGGTCTCTCTCCTGATCTTTCATGATTACCCCCAGGAGCGCCAATACGTTTTTTAACCGTCCACCTTCCCTGAAGACGTAGTCCGGGTAAAGCCCTTCAGGCACATCCCCTTAAGAGCCCCCAAGCCGGTAGTGACGGCCAGGTCGACTCCCCCAAGTTGTGATAATACCGTGCGAGTAAATATTTTTGTGATCACAGTGTGCTTTGCACCTAAGGCCGTACGGCTTAGCGGTAGAGCTTAATACCTGCTGGGTGTCAGTAAATACCGGCATTATCAGCCAATCCGTTATTCTGTTATCTTTAACAGTCGTTTCAAGTAATTTGATTAATCGCTAATTTATGCAATTTATTGAATAGTTCGCGCAATGGGTTTTACGGAATAACGGCACAAAAAACTCATAGTTAAATCGTATTTTTGAAACGGGGTTAGAGTAAATGGTGAGTGGAAATACAATCAGCGATTGAGCTTAAACGATTTTCGCAAAAATTTTCTTTACGTCGCTTTAACTGCTGGGATTTTTATCATTGCCTGAGAAGAACCGTGTTCCTCTGTTTAAGTTAGCTGTTAGTCTGTAAGAACAGTAGAGCTTGTTGCAAACGTTAGTGAAATATTGGAAAATATGTAACAGGCCTGTCTCAAGAAATGGGAAGATCTTATGGAACATTCAGAACTATTTTTAAATAAGTGTTAAATTTGATTCCTTATAAGGTGCTAGTATTACAAGAAATACGAGCTGCAGATTTTGTAGGAAGCAGGAAATGCTGTCAGCGGATTAGCGAAAATGTATTTGAAAGAAATGATTTATTGGACCTGACAATTTTTTCTGCTAAAGCCCGGTTTGACCTCAGCGGTTATGTAAATTCTCATTTTCTCATTATTTTGTAGAGTCCACATTGCACCCCCAAAAAATTAGTGTCTGGTTGGCTGTTTCACGAAGAAGATTTGTTGGACTAGGGACAATATTTTGAATCCATTTTAGAAACAATTACTTGAGGATGAACAACATTTTAATTATTTTCAACAGGACGGTGCAACCGGCCTTATATCCGCCAAAATTATTAACTACTTATCCAATTTTTCGATAAAAGATTGATCAATTTTTGAACAGATAATAAATTCTCACCCAGATCACGTTGTTCGACTGTTATGGATTACTTAATTTTTCCTCATTTTAAGAACAATATTTTTAAAATACCAGTCGAAAATTTAGGACAAGAAAGGATTATCCAAGAATGTTACTTATTTTAATATTCATCAGTTTGGCACACAAGTCATAATATTAATTTGACAATATTTTACCTAGGTTCGGTCGTCTCATAATATATGTGATCTAAACTAAGCTCCTACGTTCTTCAGTCCAAGCCCTCTTGGATGAAAATAAAACGCACGTTGTTTTTATTATGTGTTAATCGTGTCATTATTTAAAACACACACTATTTGAAATAATTTGAGATTTATACTAACCTGCCTACTCAATATGGGTTGGTTATCTCATAAGAATACAATTCAGGAAAATCAAAGAAGTTAGAAAAATAATACAGACGTATTTAAAAAAATCCTTGTCAACAATTAACAGAACAGAAGGTGAACTGGTAAGAGCTGATGCAACGTTTATTTGTTTAAAATATTCTTTGTTTGTTTTAAGCATAATAGTGGTCAGTGGTCAGATGTATAAACTGCTATTTTATTTATAAATAGGGTTTTTGTGGTTTCTATGAACAAGTGGCGTATTTAGGGGGGGGGGGGGTCCGGGGGTCTGGACCCCCCCCCCCGTGGACTTAGTAGTAAAGAAAACTGAAATTCAAATTCATTTATTTGCAATAAATAACATGAAACATTATTTCAAATTTTCCAGATGTTTGGGGATTTCCACAGTCATTTAGTTTAATATTAAACAGGAAAGAAAAATCCAAAATTCTTCACAAATATTTAATAATTCGCTCTACGCGTTTCGGTTTCTTAAACCATTTTCAAGAGCTATCTAAAAAGTTTATTCATATAATAATCTCAGGTATAAATCAAAATAATTTGGTGTTACTTACATAATATAGACAAAACTTTACATTAAGGACACAAACAAGCTCACAATGGCGAGCACAGGTTTACTAACTATATAAAACGGGATAAACCCAAAAAACATTTAAAAATAAAACACTTAAAAAATAAAACAAAATACACCGAACCATAGCGACATCTAGATTGTACAAAGAGAAGTTCCATTATTTAAACAATCATTCACTACTTAAATTCGTTTATAATTCTTGCCGCTTCCCGATAGTGGGCGTTGACAGGATCGTTCAAACACTCAATTTGATTATTTATCTCTAATTTCGCTATTTCAATATTTTCTAAAAAATTCAACTTTAGGCCTTTATTCGCATTATGTAGCATTTTAAAGTTGTCTTTAGTATTAAAACTATGTAAATTTTCTCTTAAATGTAGGCCAAAAGCTGATCTCTTGTCATTAGGCGATTTCTGAGAGTTTAAATGTTCTTTTATTCTAACATTAAAGCTACGTCCTGTCTGACCAGCATATTTAGCCGTGCAAGAGTTACAGGACAACAAATACACCCCACTCTTGTCAAGCACGTTAATTGAATCCTTTACTCTCGAGAATAAGCTACGTAAATTGTTTACCGATTTGTAAGCTATTCTAAAATTGTTGTTTAAAGACTTCAATACATTACCCACTCTCAGAGAAACAGTGCCCAAAAAAGTAAGCCTTATATACCTAGGAGGTTGAAAAGATGTTATGGTCTTATCCAAGGGGTCAGTCAACACCCTCTTAAGCATGCCATTAAATTTTTTTCTTATTAAATTATTGATTAGTGATATCTTGTATCCGTTGTTATAAGCAATTTGAAAGATGATGTTCTTTTCCTTCTCAAATTCTAAAGGTAAGAGTGGGATAGTGAACAAACGATGGATTAAAGAGTTAAAAGCTGCCATTTTATGAGCTAAACAATGATTTGAGTCAGCAGGTATAACATTGTCTGTATGTGTGTTTTTCCGATAAATTTAGTTTAATAATTGTTGAATTTTATTTTTTGTTCCGTGTTTTCTAATTCAGGTGAGTAAAATAGTATACCGTTATACATACCTTCAAAAAACTAATATTTCAAATGCAAATATTGGCGTTTATATTTAAAAATTGCTTTATTTCTACGTTTTTTTTGAGCCGGGCTATCAAAACGTAAAATTTGTAAGTTTAGACAGTCCAAAAAAGGGCGTGGCACCTAAAAAAATTTTGCCTGCGGCGCATTTTTTTAAGGAAGATAAGTGGACCCCCCCCCCCCCCGTGTCACAGTCCTAAATACGCCACTGCTATGAACGATAAACTAAAATTTTACTTACCCATTAGCTTGTTTCCATTAAACAAATTGTCTAGATGAAAATGTATTTTTCCAATCTTATATGCTAGCTTATCGTTATCTTGAATTATGATGTATTCTTCGCTGCCTCGCTTTTCCAGTTTAAATGAAAACGTGTATTCAAATTTAGAATCCACTAAAAATATGGGACATACATAAACAAATTATACACAATATACATATACCTAAAAAAAAGTACCTTTTTCAAATCGTATACATTTATACAGGGTTTTATTTAATAAGTGTCCGATATTTTACAAGACGATTTCTTAGTTATTTATTAGGTGAAAAGTTCATATAAGCATGGGTCCGCAAACCCTTCATTTTTGAGATACAGGGTGTTAAATATTTATTTTTATTTTTGTTTTTCGTAAATAATTTTTGAAATAATGTCTACCTACATTTGGACGACAATAATTGGTGCTTAGGGATTTTTTGATACGCGAAATTCGAATTTGATGTTAGTATGGCTTCCACTTCTATAGAGGACGCCACCTACGTGCCTTTTTACTCTTTTGAGAAGTCATAACTCTCTTTTAAACGTACTTGTATTACATTTTTAAGCAAAAGCATGGATTTTTCATCATATTTACATGAAAAAGGCATACTTGGTAGAAGTCGCTACGAGCAATCGTTCTGGAGAAAAATAATAATAATAGTATATTGTTTTATTAGGAGTAAAAGGAATACTTTTTATGACGAGTCTGAAAGTTTGCCGGACGAACAAAGTGACTCCGGCTTTTACTACGAATAAAACATATTATTTCTTCTTCAAACGTCGCGTCGTTAAAATATAAAAAGATAAAAATACAAATTTTAAATTTTTTCCATTTAAAAATGTTAAGTTTCAAAATTTACCTGCTAGCGTTGCTATAGATTTATTTTATTATTGTATTGTTTGACACCGACGCATAATTCGATTTAACAAGTGTTAATAAATCTTATTACAAGCAATTTCCAAGCTTTAATTACCCGTTTTAAAAATACCATTTTTTTAATCGAACACTTTACTTTAAATGAAAATGTCAGAATCAGAATTTACCTGCACGCCCCCGGAGTAGGGTGGTCTAAAAAATTTTTTTTTCAATTTTTGACCAGGCCACCATTCCATTTTGTTACACAACACTGTTATATTACAATGACCAAATTTAAAGTTCGTCGTCACAGTAGAAGCCGGTGCTCAACGACTCTTTCAATTTAATTTTTTTTAATTTTTAGAAAATAAATTAATTTTTGTTTTTTGTTCCAGGCAAAGAATATTAATATTTGAAGAGCTAGTAGTAATATTTTAAACGTTTATAAAGTGCATCTAATGGACAATAGTGACAATAAACCTAAAAGTTTCAGTGTAAAAAAACAATAAGTGTGGCTGTAAATTCATTAGAATGGCTTCTGCGTTAACTCGCTCCAGAGATGAGGTATTTCTTATAGGTATTTGGGCGCTGGAACCGCTCTCCCGACTTAATCAGCTGCCAACTGTGAGACAAGCTCTTTTGCGTTTTCACAAACTCTTGCAAGAGAAAAAGGGCGTCCGAAATGCTGCACATTTGGTAATAGATGAAGTAACGGCGCTTTGGGAAAAGTCGTCAATTCCCACCCAACAACCAAAACATTGCATTGGAAACTAGAAAAAATCCATGCTTGCTGGCTGCTTTTAAAAAAGAATAAAGGGCGATCTTCTCAATCACAAAGAGTACGCAAAAAATTATTTACCAGCAACCTAGATAAGCTGTTTGATATAGCGCATGCTGAATCTGATCAATCTATAAAGATATCAGCCGACAGAGAATTCCTCATTGACCAAAGAAGTAAGCGTAAAATGATTATGACTTCCGTAGATAGAAAACTGCAGAAAAAAAAAAAGCGTGTTCTACAACGCAAAAGAAGAGCTGAAGAGCTCTAGCAAAAGGATGCTAAGAGTGCTGAAATTACCGGCTTCGCTTCTACATCCACATCTTTAACAACAAGTGAACTAAGCGAGTCGAGCTCTGATAGATGCGCACTTGAAGATAAAGATGAAGACGAATTTGCAGCATTGGAGAAAAAGAAAACCCAAGTCTTGCTTCCTGCTGTAAATAAACAAATATTTTTAACTTACGTTACAAGTGCTCTTGATCGTAATAAAATATCTGACCGCGAGGCGCTACGACTAATGGTTTCGCTTGCTGCTGCTCTTTGCCATGACCCATCTTCCCTGCCTATTTCAAGAAGCACAATCCGGCGAAAACGAAAGAAAGCTAGACTAGAACATCACGTCAATATAAAAACTACATTCTCACCGGACTATCCTTTAGTTGTGCACTGGGATGGAAAAATCCTGCCTGACATACTTGGCAAGAAAAAGGTGGACCGTCTTCCGGTGCTAGTATCCGGAGATGGATTTGAGAAACTGCTTGGTGTGCCAAAATTGGCCTCAGGAACAGGTGAACAAGCAGCCAATGCTGTTTTGGACTTGCTGGATCAGTGGAATGTTAAGGAAAAAGTTCAAGCTATGAGTTTTGATACAACGTCTGCTAATACGGGTCACATCAAGGGAGCTTGTAATATTCTTGAAAACAAATTGGGTCATAAGCTTCTTCATCTAACCTGTCGCCATCATATAATGGAAATAATCCTAGCCAAAGTGTTTACTTTGTGTTTTGGACCTTCTAGCTCTCCTGAAATACCTTTGTTTAAAATATTCAGAGAAATTTGGCAAAACTTTTCACTTGCTTAATACGAAGGTCTAGATGCCCTTGATCTAAACACAGAAACAGAAGTTTTCCTACGAAGTACCCTTGAATCTCTTTACAAGGCCAACAGTGACGGAAAAGCAATCAGGGATGACTACCAAGAACTGATAGAATTAACAATGATTGTTCTGAATAAACCTCCAGAAATAATTCATTGGCGGTCCCCGGGTCCAATTCATCAGGCACGATGGATGGCAAAATTAATTTATGCTATAAAATCTTTCTCTTCCGCAATCAGCACGAGGTATTCAAACTCACAAAGAAGGAAGATACCCAACTTCGTCGTTTCGTTCTTTTTGGAGCTCTTCTGTATACACAAGCATGGATTGAATCCCCCCTTGCAGCAGAAGCTCCTGGCGGAGATCTTTAACTGTGGCACAATATAAAGGCATATGAATCCCTTGATCCAGAAATTTGAGTAGCAGCAAGAAACGTACTAGAACGTCACTTGTGGTAACTGCTGAAAACTTATTAAATTCTATTGTTCTTTTGGTTATTCCTTTCAGTCGTTTATTATTAGTTCTTAATAAATATTTTACAGGCTACTTTATGTTTTTTTTTTAATTTTAATGTGAAATATAAAAAATATAAATGTTGTAAATATTTTTGATATTTTCAAAACTTTAGGGCCAATGAGCAACCTCTTTATGGTATAGTAAAAAGTTCAAACTTAGCCAGAATAGTACTATGAATATGTGTAACAAAATGTGTGGGTGGCCTTCCTTATACATAAGGAGAAAAAATATTTTTTCTATATAACCGTGGACCACACTACCCCGGAGGTTGCCAAAATTGCAGCAGATGTCGTGGACAATTTGTTGCCAAACAAATCCAGTAGTACCTATTTACGAAGTTGCGTTAAAAATATTTCAGAGATGGTGTACTGAGAAAGACATCAAAAATAATAATTGTGAAAATGTACTCTTGGCGTATTTCTCTGAACTGGCGAACAAACAAAAAATGAAAAGTTCAACAATATGGTCACATTATTTACCTATATGATAAGGTTAATGCTAAATATTAGGCCAGGGATAGACATAAGCAAGTTTTTAAAGCTGCGTGCTTATTTAAAGAAGCAAAATGAAGGCTACACTCCCAAATAGACTAAAATATTTACCAGGGAACAATTTGAAAATTTTCTATCTGAAGCGCCTAATCAGAAGTATTTGGGAATTAAAGTAAATTTAGATATTACGTCAAAGAATACAAGTTTTTTAATAAAATTTATTATGGTATTTTTAGATGGTACCTGTTATTGGTATTTCTGGTGCATGCCGATGTGAAGAAGTTGTAAAAATGATCGTTGATAACATACAAGACTTAGGATCTGCCATTCACATAAGAATTCCTGATAGTAAAACTAGAAAACCGCGATCGTTTACTATTGTTAGGGAACAATATTTAAGCATATATAAAAAATATACATCATTACGCCCAGAAGGCATGAATGAAAAAAGATTATTTTTAAAATTTGTAAATGGTCGCTGTTGTCGCATGGTAATGGGAATTCATAAGATAAGTACTGTTCCTAAGGAAGCTGCAGTTTTTTTTAAATTACCTGATGCTACAAGAATATACCGGTCACTGTATAAGGTGAACTTCAGCTACACCGCTTGTAGAAGCAGGTGCAGACATTACGTGTTTAAAGCGCCACGGGGGATGGAAATCCAGTACTGTAACTGAAGGGTACATTGAGAAATCGATGACCAACAAGAAAGATATTGCAAAAAAAATTTTACAAGCTCATTTTACTGAACAAATCCCTATTAACATTGACATAAATTCAACAGCAAGTGGTTCCACAGAGGGTTTAACGCTAGAAAATACAAAAATAAGTCAGCATCGCAACATCGTAACACCTTGTGTTAATTTTTCTGGGGCCACAATAAATAACTGTACTTTTAATCTGATGTTTAATAAATAGTTCATTGTTGTTTTTCTTGAAGTAAATAAAGTATACAAATATCCAGTGTTTCTTGTATTTTTCAAAATTATTTATTTATGACACACACTTTTTCTTCCGCTGCCTATAGCAACCGTCTACTGTAAAAAAAGCAAAACTTTAACGTCAAAAAATTAGTATAAAAATGTCAAGTTTATTGACGTTTGAAGAAAAATAAATAAATGACATCTATTTGCATACCTCTATGCCCATGTCAGAGTTTAATAAAATAGCATTCATCTCCTAAACAAAGCCGAAATCAAGAAATTACGAAAATGTACTTTGCATGCATTAGCCAATAAAGTGCTTACATAAGAGTATTATCAAAAGAGAAAACCGCAGTGGCGTACATATTTATTGTTCCTGTTGAAGATTGTAACACCCTGTATCTCAAAAATAAAGGGCTTGCGTACCCATGTTATATGAGCTTTTCACCTTATAAATAACTGAGGAATCGTTCTGTAAAATATCGGACAGTTATTAAATAACTCCCTGCATAATAACTTCTGGTGTCTTTTAGGACCCCTCGAATTTTCGGTTTATTCTTGGTTTATTTGAAAGATTACCTTAAATAGGAAAGATAAATACGAAAACCAATTATATTTATCACAAGAAACGCTAATTAGAGTGGATACTATAAAACTTAATTGACCGATGAGCGAAGGTTAACTTGTGGAATCACGTCACCGGTTGAAGTTATGTCTGCAATATCAATCTTAACTTGGTGTAATCATCAATTATAATCGAAAAATTTTGAAATTTAGCGTAGTAGGCTATGAAACTATTGAAATAAACAAAAGAATATGTCATTACTGCTAAAAATAAGTCGTCGCATAGCATTCCCAGTACATAAAGGGTACACAAATCATAGGGTTCCAAATGATACGTTTAGACAAGATTTAAAAAATCATATATTTGCTTTTAATCTCAAAAAGTAAGACTTTCAGAGAAGAAGCCAGTACGCCACTAAATTCTGGTTAAAAAACTCTCTAAGAAACAGTTTTTCAGTTTTTGGTAAGGTAAAGGATAACCGAAATGTTGTCCTAAAGCAAATATTTTCGATAACACCCTGTAGATTAAAAACTACGAAAGCGATGACAGCTCTATTTTATGCATCATTAGTTTCGCAAAAAGTAGCGTAATAATGTAAAAACTGCAAGTCTCTACCTTTACTATACTCTATCTTTTGATGCAAGAGAGTAATAAATCATTATTGAAGTATAAAACCCAGTGGCCTTCGCTGTATTCCATAGGCGTGGTCCAATTATTATTTCATATAACATTCGTAGCTACGAAAACAGTTGAAATATGTCCGAAAATGACTGGAGTCGGACAGTCAACAATATACTGACTTGTGCACGAAGATAAACGCGGCCCCATCACGTCACCAAAGAGAAGTACAGGAAGTAAAGAGAATGTAATAAATGAGGATGAAAAGACTGCCATCAGAAGAATCATTCACTCGGTAAGAAACACCTTCCTTGGACAAAATAATGTCTGAAATGAAAAGAGAGGATTTCATTCCACCCATGGGTAAGAAGAAACTATTGAAAACTTTGAAGAAAATGAATTTTTGAGATGAAAAAACTAAAACAGAAAATCACTTTTAATAGAGAAAGACGAAATCATTTGCTGGCGACGACGATTTTTGAGGACAGTTAGACAGTTTCGAAGGGAAAACAGGAATATCTATTATATGGACGAAACTTGGTTAAGTTAAGGATATACCGTTGGTAAAATATGACAGGATAAACATATAAAAAGCCCGAGGCAAGCTTTCATGGAAGGATAGTCCACTGGAATAAAAGCACCCTCGGGAGTAGGTAAAAGATTAACAATTACTCACATTGGTATCAAAAATGGATTTGTGATGATCAGCATTTAATTCAAAACAGACTGGAGACTATCATGAAGACATGAACGCTGATATCTTTGAAGAATAATTCCAACAAATGCTAGATCTTATTCCTCCTGTGTCTGCTATAGTCACGGATAATGCCAGCTACCACTCAAGAAAATCCGAAAGAATACCAACGTCTTCTAGAAAAAATTACATCATTCATTGACTTACTGTAAATAAAAAACCGTTTTATAAAGATGCTAAAAAAGGAGCTACTGGAGATTGTAAAGTTAAATAAACCTCTTTGTACGAAATTTGTTGTCGACGAAATCGCTTCAAAATAAAATATAACGGTACTTCGCCTTCCGCCATATCACTGTGAATTAAGCCTCCATAGAATTTGGCTAGGCAAGGGCCTAGCGACATTTGAAGCACCGGTTCCCGTCAGATCACCGAAGTTAAGCAGTGTGGAGCGCGGTTAGTACTTGGATGGGTGACCGCTTGGGAAACACCGCGTGCTCTTGTCTTAGGGAAGAGTGTAAAATGAATCGACATCAAAACCATCCTATTCACGCCGGACAGGCCGGATGAGATCGGATATCTCGTAGGATGAAGGTGCCGTTTCACACTCCCCAGTCGGTAGACCGCACGATTAAGAACCGTACGGTCGATGACCGGTTCAAGATGGCCTCTGATACGCCGACGACCGTAAAAAATAGTAAATAAAAAAAAAAAAAGAATTTGGTGTGGGCGCAAGTAAAAAGGTTTGTAGCAAGGCACAACATCACTTTTAAAATTAAGGATGTTGGAAAACTTTTGCCAGAGGGTATGACGACAGTGGATTGTGAAAAATGGAGTAAGTGTGTCAAACATGTGATTGAAATAAAAGAAAAGATGTGGGAAGCTGATAACATGCTACAAAACCATGTAGAGCCCCTTATTTGTTGTATTGTACATTTGATTTAAAGAGTATTTTCTACTCCGAGGTTGGATTTAGGCCCTCTAGCGGTGGACAGCTTTTTCTTTTTGCCGATTTACCCATATTTTTTTTTCTCATGGTCTTTCCGATTAAAGGATCCTAAGATATAGCCGGCGTCCCTTATTAATGACCCACCCTGTACATAGTAGATTTTGTTTAGTAATATTAATATTTAAACTTCTTGTATTAACGCCTCTGTTACTACAAGTAGTTTTATCCACCAAACTGGTCTCTCTCTCGTATGCTAATTAGGGCAACCCTAATTTAGGACAGATTAAGTAAGTTGTTGGTTATTTTGTGCTTTCAAACTGTTTTATAACCGATAAGTGTATTCATGTAAATTAAAGATGAGACCAGAAGAAGTGGCACAAACCGTTGCTTTACAAGATGATGGTCGCCCGATTCTGTATATTGCAGAAAGGCTTGGCTATCCCCGCAGTACGATATCCGATGCGGAAGACGAAGAGCCACAAATGCAGTTGAATATCGATTTCCTCGTCTTTGGGTTCTTTTAGAGCGAACAGCCTCTGCTCTGGTTTTAGCTATAAGATTGGCAGATGTTCATGGTACCTTAGTTTCATCTGCAACCGTACGCAGAAGGTTGAGAGAACAGAATCTAACATCTCATGTACCTGCATTAGGATCTCTATTAGATGCAGGTCATCGCAGGCTGACTGTGACTGGCAAAACGTTCTCTTTACAGGCGAGTCTCGTTTTACGCGATATTCACCTGAGGGACGTCAAAGAGTGTGGGGATGGCCCGGAGAACGATACTCTGAATGTTGTGTCTCTCCTGGAGTGCAATTTGATGACGGAGGAATGATGGTGTGACCTCATTACATTAGATAGTGCTTAGAAGAACATGTGGTACCATATTTGCATTTTATGGGAGAAAATTTTAATTTAATGCATGACAATGCTCGAACGCACACAGCACAAATAACGAGGCAATATTTGACCGATGTTGAGGTTCAAGTATTGGACTGGCCCTCAAGAAGTCCGGATCTGAACCCTATTGAGCATATGTGGGATACTCTAGCAAGGAAAGTTATGCAGAACTACGGCGAGTTTCAAACTTTGGTTGCGTAAGCACAGGCACTGACAAACGAGTGACAGCAGATACCTCAAGACGCGGTTGCTGCTTTAATTGAATCTATGCCTGAAAGGATGAGAGCTGTTACTCAGGTTCGTGGAGGATATAGTCGATTTTAATAAAATAATCTTATTACCACTATTGCCCATGTTATTTTATATTTTTTGTTGCTAATAAAGGATTTTTGCATTATTTCCTTTAAACCTGTGTTTTTCCTTTAAATGAGTCAAAAAACAAGTTGTTGAAAAAAAATGGCACACACACAAATGTCGTACAAGGAAACGTAAAAACGATATCAGAACATGATGAAGACGACATCATCCGCAACATGTCAAAAAAGTATCGAACTGCGTAGAAAAACTTAAAAGTTATTTAAGATTAAATTGAAGCAAAATTTATTCCGTCCCGTTATTTTTGTAGTCCAGTGTATTAAGGCATACAATAAGTCAAATTTAACTATTTATTTTAGCAAATGATGATTCGTTATTTTATTTCGCATTTTAAAATTTTTTAATGTTGTTAGATTATTATAGTTTTTTTTATTTTAAAGGGTTTTGTATTAAATTAGTCGAAAAAAAAACAGCATTTTATTAGAATAAAATCTAACCTGGATATTATCTTGAATACACTGACCATAGTGTAGAGGGTTATTTTTTATTTAAATCTTTATTCACGCCCATTGCAACAAAGTAAGCTTTCCTCCCGTGGGCGAAAAGTGAAAGTTAAAAAAATTTAATTTTCCAACTTTTAAAAAATTAAAAGGTAAATATTACATATATGGTAGTAATTAAAATAGTTTTTAATGTGGTGCTCTTACCCGCAGTTATATTAACGGGGCCTTTTCCTTCAATTGGCAAGACAAGAATTCTTCCAGCAATTTCATATTGCGCAAGGATGGAAAGCCTTTCTGCATCTATACCCAATAATACAGTTTGTTTGTCAAAATCCATTCTAAAAATAATAAACTGTAACTCTCTCATATAATGTGAATATCTTAACAACAAAACGTTTTGGATGGTTAAATACCTATAACAGTGCAGTCACTGGAGGTGTTCTGAGTATTCCGTCGAATAGGGAATAAAGAGGTGCAATATATTTGATTTATACCGGGGACCTATAATACAATGGTCGATTTGTAACTTCTCGCCACCGCTCCTGCTCGTTGGCACCGTTCCCGCTCGTTGCAACCGTTCTTAGGGCATTTATATAATACGAACTGCACCGTTGTAGATTCGCGAGAGCAGTAACTTATTTTCAGGTTAGAATATTAGTTTTCTTTAAAAAAGTAGATAATATAACCAGTATTTAATATTATTAAATTATTAGATAAGTTAAGCCCTGTGTATTGTGCATAAATGCTGAAATTGTGGGAACATGAAAAATATTTCTGTTTTCATCAAATGTGTCACATTTATTTCTTCCCATTAGCTTAAGCACAAACGACGAACAGTACAAGGTCAGCGAGATAAAAATTAGTCATGTTGGAACTACGAACAGAAGCGGTGGTGGCTTTTAAAATTGCCTACATTATTCCCTTTTAGGTTAAGTTGCGACGGGAACGGTGGCGACGAGCGGGAGCGGTGAGGAAAAGTTTTATAAATGCACCTTTATACCGTGATAATGATTGCGGCTTATTGGCATAGACCTGAGACTTCAGAAAACCCCACAAGAAATAGTCCAGCGGGGTCAAATCACATGATCGTTGTGGCCAATTCGCGTCACCTCTGCGAGAGATAACCATACCCTCAAATCGTTCACGCAGAATCTTCATCGTTGCGTCCGCTGTGTGGCACGGCACGGCCAAAAGAAATCGGTAATCATCGTTCTGTAGCGGTCGCCGTTGACGGTGATGGCCTCACCAACGTCATTTTGAAAAAAGTACGGACCAATGACGCCTCCGGCCCAAAATCCGCACCAGACGGTAACTTTTTGTAGATGCATTGCCACCTGATGAACCTTTTGTGGGTTGGCGTCACTCCATATACGGCAATTTTGCTTGTTCACAAAGCAATTCAGCCAAAAATGCGCCTCGTCTCTAAAGATAATTTTTCTGCCAAAATTAGGATCCTCTTCTAAACGCTCCGAAGCTCAGTCAGCAAACAAACGGCGTTGTCTATGGTCATTAACTTTGAGCTCCTGGATTAATTGGATCTTGTACGGGTGCAGACCCAAGTCTCGACGCAAACTTCGCCAAGTTGAAGTCTCCGAAGCGCGAACTTCTTGTTCACGGCGAGGAATTGACCTTGGGTTCTACTGCACACTTTCACGGACAGCAGCGATATTCTCGGCCGATCTGGCGTTTTTTTGACGTACAGGTGATGGCTGATTGTTTACGGAACCGGTTGTCTCGAATTTGGCCACCAAACGTTGGCGAGTCGACTTTGAAGGGCCACCGCGTCTGCCGTAAAATGGGGGCAACTCACGCAACGTTAGAACTAACGAATACTCATTTTGAAAATAACTTTTTGTTATTTGGACGTGTTGCTCAATCATGTAACTTATCATGGTGATTTGGCATCAGTGACAGAATAATAAACAGCAGGTTAAACAGATGCCGTCAAAACAACATGGCCGCCACAGGCCGCCAACTTCGACCCGTCCTAATTGACAAACCCTTTAATTTGAAATATTTCAGAAATGCATTTTTGTAACGTTTCAGAAACATAAAATGAAATATTACTTTTGTGGGACATTTTTGGGTTTCTGAAAGATTTCATCAGTATATTATAAATGTTTCAAAATATTTATGGAACATTTAAAACCTTTCGGAGAAACTAATATGAAATATTTCTGAAACATGATTGTGCTGTGTGGGAGTTTACGCTTTAACTGCGAAAGACAAAAGCAAATAAATGGCACTTTATTGGGGCAACTCCTTATTCTCTTATAGAATCTAGTTTTGCCATAGTACGTTTTATTTTTCTAAAACCATCATCAGTTTCAAATTTTCTAAATACGTATCCCGATTTTTTGAAATTTTTTAATAAAATACATGGGGCATGTTTATTGAAAACCTTGGTTAAACGTTAATTTGGCAAAAGAATTAAAGCAATAATCTATTTTCTATTTCGATGTTTCTAATCCGGCCCTGTGTGTTGCACAAGATCTTTTCTTTCTAACAATCACGTTTTCTTTTGTGTAATAATAAAAACTATTTCCTTAAAAGAATTCTAAAAAATTCATAATTTCTATTAATATAATATTCAAAACAATACTTAATAGAATGTGACACAAATACATACAAAACATCGTAATTTGTTTTCTTTCATCTTTTACAGTTACGGCACAAACTAAAAAAGTCTATTTGACCATCTTTCGCTTTCTTTCAAATATCGCCGGAAGTACTCGGATTCTAAGTGTATCCCTTCTGGATTATTACTAAGGTGGTTTTCTGCCTTTCGATAAGCGGCACCGATGGGTGCCTATCTTCTAGGCCTTGGGTACACAAGTAAAAGCCGATAAAAACAGATTTGCGGAAAATTTGTCTTCAGATTAATTTAGAAATTTTCATTCGAGGGATGACGTTTTTTTATCTAATGATGACGTGTTAGCTTTAGTTTCGGTGGTGACTTAGTTAATAGAGAGTGGAAGTACATTCTTTGAACAGCCAAGGACAAGATCATGAAGGATATAATCATATTTTTAAAAATGTATGGAAGGATAGTGAACCATACTTTCAATACACCAGAATGAGGCATTTGACTATATTTTACAGATAGTGGAAGACTGTTTAACTAAAAATTGGTGGAAACTACATTGGCAGGCTATTTTTCCAGAGGAGAGACTTATTTTACGTTAAAGTAGGAATTCGGAGACAACATTTAATTAGTTTTCCAATTTACTTGTTTATTTTTCAAAAATTTTGGAGGCTTCCTTAAATCACGGTCAAGATGTCAGTTTCCATATTTGCATAGCCGGCTTTAACTCTGTTACAGCTCATTTAAAAGCATGCATTGTTTTAGAAGCAGAAAACCCGCGTTTACTGTGTTTGCACACTATAAGGCTCATTCGCTTCTTTATCACACCTTATAATATATTGTATATTATACTTACTCAAAATTTGTCAATGTGGCAGTTTCTACACCAAATAACTCAACTTTCGAAAGTTTAATATTAAGATTTGGTCCCGATGGTATCTCCAACGTTGCAAACTTAAGAGGAAGAAGATTGGGGACGTTCACATCCGGATCCCCTTTTAACAAAAATGGTATCGCTTCATTTCCATTTTTCAGGGCGCAAGCTTTGAAGTCTTTGGTCTTGCTACATGGCTTCAAGTAGGGAGCTGAAATAAAATATTTTTTTTTTTTATTTAGTGTTAATTCTAAGATGATTTTCGGGGTAATTGCACAAGTGCTTCGAAATTTAATAATATTAATAGTTATATTATATTTTTTGAGGGTGCAAGGTGCAATGTCGAAAACAAAATGGTGATTTTCGCTACCCAACATACGTGTATTCTGAGAATTCACGTAACCGGTGAGGCGGAACCAGGCTTCATCAGAAAAAAAAAACATTTCTTTCCAATAAATTTTGGGTGAACCACTGACAATAATTACTGCGTCTTTCAAAATCTGCAGCTCGTATTTCTTGGAGTACTTGCACTTTATGAGGAATAGTATATTACGTGCCGAGGTGGAAAGTGTTTCATTACTATCGAGAGAGTCGGTTAAAATCTCCAGACGGTAATGAAACTTTACACCGAGGTTTGTATACTATTTTATTTACAACTACTTCATCCACAAATGTCTTTTGAGTTTCTCATTTAAAAATTAGACATCAGAATTTTAAATTACCGCAGTTGTTAAAATAATAATAAACATCTAGATGGCAAATATCTTTTTTTGAATATGTCAGTTATGTCACTAAACAATATATTATTATTTGAACACGTATGTAGTGTCAAAAATTTCGCAAAACATCGAAAAAATGAGATGAGGAATTTGAGTTAGCTGCTGCTCCACTAGAAATTCGGGAAGCGACAAAAATAGTAGAAGAAGATCTTCTGCCAATTAAAAGCCGTCCGAGATATGACAAGGCATATAACAGTTTTAAAGAATGGCGTACGAAAAATAAAGTTCAAAATCCTGGTTCTGTATCGGCGCTACTAGCCTATTTTAGCGAAAATGCCAAGACAAAGAAGATATCAACGCTTTGGTTAGTATATTCAATACTGAATACCACTCTACAAATTAGGGAGAAGTAGACATATCCAAACAAGCAAAGTTATTGGCATTTTTAGAAAAGCAAGACAAAGGATACAAACCGAAAAAATCGAACAAACTGTCTATGGAAAATATTGAAACTTTTTTGGAACAAAACACACGGAATTTCTTGTTCAAAAGGTATTTTAGGCCAAAAGGTTGACAATATCTATATTACCTTGTAATTTATACATTTATTGGTCGCATTGGTTATTGGTGTCTCAGGCTCTTGCAAATTAGATGAACTATACAATATAAAAACAACAGACGTTCACTTTTTAGAAAAAAAGGTCGCGATTGAAACACAGAATAGCAAAACGTACCAACCACGATCATTATTTATGAGAACTAATAAGAAATGGATTGCACCACTTAAGAGGTACATTACTTTTCGGAAAAATATACTGGATGGAAAGCTTTTTATGCAAATCAGATATGGAAAAATTACTAAACAATATATTGGACACAACACTTTAAGTCAGTTTCCAAAAAAAATTGCAGCTTTTCTGAAGCTGAATATTGAGGGTTTTACTGGCCACTGCTTCAGAAGAATAGCGGCTACTTTGCTCGGAAATAACGGTGGCGACCTCATGCGAATTAAGCGGTTAGGAGGCTGGAAATCTAGCACAGTAGCTGAGGGATACATTGATAGTTCTGTCGCTACTCAAGCTATACGACAAAATTGATTTCAAAGTCAATTTCAAACTTTACTAACACTACTTTAACTTAACATAATCATGAATTAAACCTTTTAAAAAAATAAATTCAGGAAGGTTTAAATGTATCAGTGGCTGCCTACAATAATGGCAATATACTAATTAATTTAAATAAGTGAAACATAAACCTTGTTAATTTTTTGTTTTTGATAAATGTCATTATAATTCATTTAAGAAATAAACATTTATTGTCGTTAAATTTGTGTAATCAGTGTGAGCGTATTACAGTGTGTATGTTGGTGTGTTGGTATAATATTTCGAGATATCGATTTTTAATGAAATTACAAAAAAATAATAATTTTACTTTCCACCCGGGTGTAAAGTAAATGTCAAAAAACGTCAACTTTCCACCTTTCAAAGATAGGTAAAATCTCATTATCACATGCACGGTTGTAAATAAACACATTTAACTGTTTTTTAAGAATAGTCCTGCATGCTCCTTAAGATCTTCCCGCTTCTTGAGACAGGCGTCGTATTCGTTTAGTTGGCGTATTTTGAATCATTTTATGAACATTCTTTCTCCTTATATTGCAAATTATAATCGTTAAAGCGGTAAAAATAATGTTTAGGAAATATTAATTAATCATTTATTTTGATAAATTTGGCAACTTACGTATAATAGAGCGCACATTCCTGGACCAGAAATTATCACCTGTGCCTTGAAACTGGTTTTATCTCGTTCTATCGTATATAATATTGAATTTGTGAGAAGGTGCTTGTTATAGACTTTGAAAATATATAGACTGAGAATCCCATTCATAAATATCCCGGAAAAGCGCTCAGTTATTGTTTAAAATTTCTAATTGGTGCGACGGAGACCTATAATATCGCGTTTCAGAAAAATTGCAACACCGCGTGATATTTTATATTTTTGCTTTCAAACTTACTTACCGGTAAGAAGTTGCCCTAGGAGTTAAAGAGTCCAAATTTTTACAAATTATTTTTACAACAACCCACATAAAATCGCTCAAACCTTCAAGTCGATTTTTAACAACAACGTTTTACTACTAAGCAAAATGAATCGCCTGTCGAAAATACGTAGTACCAGCGTTGTCCATTTTCCAATCACTTATTTTATTTTACTACGTATTTGTGCATCTAAATTATCATATTTTTATGAAGACTGTTAATATCAAATATATACAAATTGGCATAAAGAGTCTGGCATAAGAAAAAAGTTATAATTCGATATAGTAAGAAAAACAAAATTAACAACTAAAAATACTTGTCGACACTGCTTTGGAGTTTGCTACTCGACCACGCTACAGTCGACCAGTAAAGTTCTCAAGGGTTAATGTCGTTTAAATCATATATGTATTAGTACTATATGGCTATTACCCCGAATATTTTGAAGCAACAACACAGATAGAAGATCCAGGGTCATTTCGACTTGTGCGCATGCGCCGTAAGGGTATTGCCAAATGTACTTTTATTTCTTTAGAACAGGGCAGAAAAGTGAGTATTAAAAAATTACACCAATCATAAAATTACCAAAAATCTTGCTAGAAAATTGCAAAATAAGCATTAAGTCTGTACTTCCAAGTGTTTTCCAAAATATTTGTTTCCATTTCTAAACTAAAACGCGTCAAAAAACAATTTCATATAACTGGAGGGTGACAACGTCTCATTTTTGCTCGACATAACCTCAAAATCTTTAGCAAATGTTAATTTGGTTGACAGCTCGTTTTATCGAGTTGATTTGTTAGTATTAACGGCTTTTGTGTACTATTACAGGCGTAAAAACTTGAACAAAGATTTATCGTTCTACAGGTATGTACCCAGACCGGATGTTTCTTTCTTTCAACCTACTTGCGTTAATTTCGTGAGGGAACAATAACTACGTAGTTCATTTCCTAAAGATTATAATTTCCTTTGCTGCTGTTGATATAATTAGGTACCTAACTATTTTTACCGAAAATTGCATGTACTTCAAAGAATCCTACAAAAACCTATTATTTTACCTGTTAAACTCTAAAAACAATTGTAAAATATCTAATTCAAGTTTTATTAATATATTTACCTGCGTTCTTTTTCGTTTCTCAATCGAAATAATATACAAAATATAAACAAATCAAGAACTTTAATGTTTGTTTACAAATTTCTGTCCAGTTGTCAAAGTCAAATGTCATAACCTCATTTTTTCCCTTTAAAACAATACGTCAATTATTTTTTCTCGCGCATGTGCACTGCGCGAAATGACCCTGACGGAACAAGGAACCTCGGCTTCACTACGTTTACATTGGTTAAATGGGCAAGGCGCCATAACATAGTACTAATACACATATGGTTTAAATGTAAACAATAGAGCTTTTATTTTTTTTAAGTCTATAGTGGTTGTCATCACGACATCTTCAGAAATTTAACAGGCATTGGTAAAGTTTGGAAATATAATATTTAATTTATAATTAATAATCATATTTAAACGTATGAAGCTCTGCTTGACAAAATGAAATCGCACTACTTCAAACGTTTTATATAAATCTAGAGACATATTTTTCTCTTCCTATATTTTTACGAATTTAATAACTTATGATATATATGTATAAATATGAGACGAAGCTATGCCGCTACAGTCGAAACTCACTTTTCATTTACAACCATGCATGTAATAATGAGATTTCACCAATCTGTAAAAGGTGGAAAGTTGACTGTTTTGATTTTTACTTTCCACCCGGGTGGAAAGTAAAATTATTATTTTTTATAATCTTATTAAAAATCGATATCACGAAATAACATACGAATTTAACACACCGACATAGGCATTGTAATATGCTCACACTCATTACACAAATTTAACGAGAATAAATGTTTATTTTTTACATGAGTTATAATGACATTTATAAAAAACAAGAAATTAACATGGTTTATGTTGTACTTATTTAAATTAATTATCATATTGGCATTATTGTAGGCAGCCACTGATGTTGTTCTAGCCTTGCTAAATTTCTTTTTTTAAAAGGTTTGATTCATGATTATTTCAAATTAAAGTAGTGTTAGTAAAATTTGAACTTGGCTTCGAAATCAATCTTGCCGTATTAGCCTGAGTAGCGACAGAATTATCTATGTATCCTTCATCTACTATGCTAGATTTCCAACCTCCTAACCGCTTAACTTGCAGGAGGTCACCACAGTTATTTACGAACAAAGTAGCCGCTGTTCTTCTAAAACAGTAGCTAGTAAAACTTTCAATACTCAGCTTCAGAAAAGCTGCAATTTTTGTCGGAAACTGACTTAAAGTGTTGTGCCCAATATATTGTTTAGTAATTTTTCCATATCTGATTTGCATGAAAAGCTTTCCATCCTGTATTTTTTTCCGAAAAGTTATGTACTCCTTAAGTGGTGCAATCCATTTCTTATTAGTTATCATAAATGATCGTGGCTGGCTGGCTGGTACGTTTTGCTATTTTGTATTTCAATCGCGACCTCCTCTTCTAAAAAGTGAACGTCTGTTGTTTTTATTTTCTATAAATCATCTGATCGGCAGGCGCCTAAGACACCAATAACCAATGCGACCTACAAATATATGAAGTAACAAGTTAATATAGAAATTGTCAACCTTTTGGCCTAAAATATCTTGCGAACAAGAAATTTCATGGGTGCTTGTTCCAAAAACGTTTCAATATTTTCCATAGACAGTGTGTTCGATTTTTCGGCTTGTATCCTTTATTTTGCTTTTTTAAAAATGCCAATAGCTTTGCGTGTTTGGATATGTCTAATTTTTCCCCAATTGATAGAGTGGTCTTTAGCATTGAATGTACTGACCAAGCGTTGATATCTTCTTTGTCTTGGCATTCAGAACCAGGATTTGGAACTTTGTTTTTCGTACACCATTCTTTAAAACTGTTATATGTCTTGTCATATCTTGGGCGGCTTTTAGTTGACAGAAGACCTTCTACTATTTTTGCTGCTTCCCGAATTTCTGGTGGAGCAGCAGCAAACTCAAATTCCTCATCTGAATTTTTTCGATGTTTTACGAAATTTTTGACACTACATACGTTTTCAAAAAATAATATATTGTTTGATATGGAAACCATATTCAAAAAATGATATTTGCCATCTTGATGTGTATTATTATTTTATCACCTGCGGTTATTTGAAATTCTAATGTCTGTCTATCTTTTAAATGAAAAAGTCAAAATGACTTTTCGCTTTTACTATTTACGTCTTTTACCCGCCTATCTTCTCGGCCGTCGTAGTTACAGACTCGTAGGGCAGACTATACAGTGTGTACATAAAGTAAGGAACAAATTCATTATTTAATAATCTTAAAACTTTTCGTAAAAATCCTCGGACACGTTTATAATAATTTTTAATTGCGCATATTTTGACTTGTAAATTTATTATACAGGGTAACTCATGACATTATCGACGATTTTTTTAAATAGAAAACCCTATATTTTAGCTCATATCTGTAATTTCCAAGAGCATCTGATTTTAAAAACATAACACACTTAGAGCCTAAAATTGATAGTTTCGTAGCTACAGGGTAAAAGAAAATTTTTTTTAAAAGTACTTTTAATTTAAAAAAATGAAATAAGCTATTTAATTAAGTCTTGAAATTGTCCTCCTTCTTGTGCCTGGCAGTACCCCAAGCAATCAATAAACTCTTGTTGGACTTTTATTATGGTTTCTTCTGAAATGTTCCTGCATTCTGCTATTATTCGATTTTTTAAATCGTCTATATTAGCAGGTCTTATTTTATAAACAACATGTTTCACGTGACCCCACAAGAAGAAGTCCAGTGGTATAAAGTCTGGAGACCTAGGCGGCCATTCAGTAGGCCTATGTCTTCCAATCCACCTATTCGGAAAACCTTTATTGGCATAATGGCGCTTTATTGCTGCATAATGTGGAGGTGCGCCGTCTTGTTGGCATCACAAATTTTCATCTAGAATTATTGCAGGATTATTTCTACTCGGATATAAGTTAACTAGTGTAGGGATAAGAAAGTCTTGAAGAAACTGAAGGTAATTTAGCCCGTTTACATTGTTGTCAAAAAAATAATATAGCCCAATAATTTTGTTTTTCACTACACTCTCCCAAACATTCATTTTTTGAGGATATTGATGCTCACGCATCCACCTGGGATTTTCTGGTGCCTAATATCTACAGTTTTGCCGGTTTACTTCACAATTTAATTTAAAAGTAGATTCATCCAAAAATAGGATATTTTCAACAAACAAAGGATCTGCGTTACATCTTTCTATATTAATATTTGACAAAACTCCATCCTACGATCTGGATCATCTTCATTCAACTCATGAACAAGTCGGATTTTAAACGGGTGCCATTTATCTACCCTTAATAGGTTATGAACGGTCATAGCGGCCGCTTTATGATCTATTCCAATCTGGCGGACGCTGTTGTGGGGATTTTCCTCTATAGTGAATAAAATATTTAGTTTTTTATCATCCGGAATAGCTGAACGACCTTTCCTGGGAAGATCTTTCACAGAACCCGTTTCTCGAAATTTTGTTTCAAGTTTACTCACAGTTGATCTAGTGATTGATCTTTCCGGGTACTTAGCGTTGAACAAAATGCAAACTTCTTGTTGGATACGAATCCTATCACCATATCCAATCATCTTAATAATTTCTATTCTTTGTGTGGGAGATAAACGCATAGTAACTAAATATTAAAATTAATTTTATTACTTCTAGTAAACTTACTAGAAAAATTCAATATAATGACAGCATAATGGCATTACCTAAATACCACAGTAACATAACAGCAAATAAGCATATACTTAAAAAAAAAACATAACAGCAAATAAGCATACCTACTTTTAAAAAAATGTGTCTTAAATAAAATTATTTGTTCTACCCTGTAGCTACGAAACTATCAATTTTATGCCCTAAGTGTGTTATGTTTTTGAAATCGGCCGTTCTTGGAAATTACAGATCTGAACTAAAATATAGGGATTTTCATTTAAAAAAATCGTCGATAATGTCATATCTACTACGTGAGTTACCCTGTATAATAAATTTATATGTCAAAATATGTGCAATTAAAAATTATTATATACGTGTCCCAGGATTTTTACGAAATGTTTTTAGATTATTAAATAATGAATTTGTTCCTTATTTTATGTACACATTGTAGAATGTGAGTGTATTTGCCGACACGTCATTGACCAATGATCAAGAAACAATGTGATTTATAACTAGGTCTTATTTATTATAGCCTTAAGATTTGATAAAATATAATAGAGCGTCTCCGAAGTTGTGCAATACGTCTCTTCAAGTTATCGTTTTGATCTGTCAACTTTAATTTGTTTTTAAATGTTTCTGTGCCTTCAAATTAAATTTAATCCTATAAGCTGTTCTTTTCAGAGCTATTTTCATCGTACTCTCGTGTTCGCAATAAGAAATTGTGGATATTTGTTATTATTACTAAGTCCGAACGGTAGCCACGAAAATTTTGACTTTGTTTGGACTTTTTGATTTTCGTAATTTTGATTAAATCAGGCTAGGATAACTTAAATGGTGAAGATCGTTCCCCGTTCGTTTAGTTCTTCAACCAGGCGCTGATGACGCTATTGTAGGGATTTTGTTTTATATGGTTGTTCATATCCTAACGTTGGTAGCGACAAAATATGTATTTAGAACGAGCGTGGTGAACGTTCTGTATCTTTCTCTCTCTGTATTCAACCGTACCAGATAAGGTGCAATAAAGATAAAAATATATGACTTATGCGCCGATCCATAATAAAAATATCTTCCGTAGGCGTTTCTAACCGACATTGACATTTTAAAATTAAATTTGTAAACGAAGCGGCGCAACGTATAATTTATAAAGTTTATTCTGCTAAAATGGTGATTTATTGTTGCGTTCCCGTATGTAAAGTACAAAGCGGAAAACAGGTTTCTAAAAAGCGACCAGGTAAGTTTTTTGTTGTTTTAGCGAAGTACTAAAAAGGGTGTATCGTGAAGAGCCAAGAAGGCACCTTGCACCTATACTGGATACAAAATATTTTTGCTATCTAAAAAAATGTATGCAGGACACCTTTTGATCCTGAATATTCATAAATATTACTTATAGTGTCCGGAAATGACGATGAAAAATTTTAAGGTATGATTCTACATAAAAAGATATGAAAAAAAGTTCATATTAACATAGGTCCGGAAATGCTTCCAGAGGGAGCTACAGGCCCTTGAAGATGGTGTCATAAAAGTGGTTTTTATTTAATTTATTAGGATCTACTTACAATACAGAAATTAACTTCTACGTATAAGTTAAGGGGTCATTTCGATACGGGAGACCGCGACAAGCGGCGACCGAGACCGAGCGACAAGCGACCGAAGGTCGCATGTCGCTGCGGCGACCAGTAGCATACAAATACAGACGACGCGACGCGCGACGTGGCGTCGTGGCGACTTTGGCTAGGTCCATTTTGTTTAATTTAGTAATTGTGTACGTTTCAGAAAACCATGTCTAACAATCTTAAAGTAAGAAAACATTCACTAAAACGTTTATTGGAAGACGAGGACGAAGATATAATTGTGTTGGCTTTACCGCAAGAAAAAAGACAAAAAATATAATAAAATACTATCCTTATAAGCCTGGAGAGTTCTGTCATATAATGGTGGGTGATTAGACACTAAATCGATGAACAATTAATCTTCCTGAGTAGAAAACGTCGCCATTCAACCCTCTCTAGGTATAAAATAATTGAAATAAACTATGCAGGTCGCAGCGTATCACTGCTTCCAGAGCAGTGCGGTCGCGCGACCGTTGGTCGCACGATGGCCACGCCTACCGTCTCGCGTCGCTGTCGCTTGCATCGGAAAGCACCACATACAAATCCGTTAAAGCGGTACGTCACGGTCGCACGTCGCGGTCTCCCGTATCGGAATCCCCCTTTAGAGTGATTGGAGGTCACTTTTTGAAAATATCAGGTGACCCATATTGCAACCAGTGGCGTGGGAACAAAGGGGTGGTTAGTTATTTAGGGTCATATTTTTTTTCGCCGAGTGTATATTCGCTATCTTTTAAATAAATTATGATTCTTTGAATATTTTTACGTAAAAAATGTTCCCTTGGTATAAAGTCGTATACTCGACCTTTTTCGAGATAAACGGACTTTAGTGCTCAGATTTTGTTTTTTGAATAATAATTTTATTAATAAAAATACCAACAAATCAATAACAAAATAATAAACAACGCTGTCCCTAAATTTTTAAATCCTTTTCAATGTTATTATAAATTTTATAATAAGTGTTGAAAATGATTTCCGTTCATTTCAATGCATCCTCGAACTCATTTTCTTATAGATCTTCTAACTTTTCTAAAAATATCAGGTTTATTTCTTACAACTTCACAACAAGCAAACACCCGCTGCTCTAATTCTTCAACGCTGCGAACTGGTACTTCGTATACTAAGGATTTTAGGTAACCCCATAAAAAATAATCTAATGGATTTAGATCTGAAGAACGAGGTAGCCAAGCTACAGGGCCCCCTCGTTCTATCCATCGCTCAGGATAAACTTCATTTAAATGTGCCCTCACATTGAGACTGAAATGTGGTGGAGCCCCGTCTTGCATGAAGTACATATCTGTCCTTAGAGCATAAGGCACATCATCAAGCAGGTCTTGTAGCACATTTCGTAGAAACTCTAAGTATGATTCACCGTTTAATCTATTTGGTAAAATGTAGGGCCCTATTAAATAGTCCCCAAATATTCCCGCCCAGAACTTAATGGAAAATTTTTCTTGCTGCCTTCATTCAAAAATCGCATGTGGGTTTTTGTCTGCCCATACGTGTTTATTATGGAAATTGATAATTTCGTCTCTAGTAAATCCGGCCTCATCGGTGAAAAATATTTTACTTATAATGTCGGGATCTCGGTGCCATTTATGTCTTAGCCATCGACAGAATTGCATCCTGGGTTCAAAATCTTCGGGTTCTAGAGCCTAAACTCTTTGAATGTGGTATGGATAGAGACACTGTTTATGCAAAATTTCTAATACCGAGCTCTTTGCAATGCCTTCTTGCGTAGCTAGCTTCTAATGCTTATCCCTGGATTACCTGCGACTATTTCAAGAACTCTCTTTTCAGCTTCGACAGTTCGAGTGGTACGTGGTCTATACCAGTTGAGTAATCTGGTTTAAAAGATCCTTTTTCACAAAGTCTTCTATGTACTACAACTTTTATGACACCATCTTCAAGGGCCTGTAGCTCCCTCTGGAAGCATTTCCGGAACTATGTTAATATGAACTTTTTTTCATATCTTTTTATGTAGAATCATACCTTAAAATTTTTCATCGTCATTTCCGGACACCCTGTATACTGAGTTTCTTAATGTCCGCGTATTTTTAGACGCATAAACTTTGGGTAAATGTTATTCAAAATCCATTACTCTATGGCAAAGACAAAATTGGCATTCAAAAAACTTATAGAGTTTGTCACACACATTTTGGATATGACCAAAAAATTTAGCATGGCAGAAGATGATCCTATTTAAACCTGAACGTTGTTCCTATGTTAATTCTTTACAGCACAATCCTAGGTAAAACTTGCCTTGTTATTATATTAATTTATGTAAATATCCCTAATATTAATAAAGCTTGTCGCCATATCAGAAACGTTGTTACAACTGCCTTTTAATCTCCTAAAATATATTGACTTTAATTCAAAAGGTTCGCGCTTCTAACTTTTCCATCAGAGTTAGAAGCGCGAAAATTTGAATACAAAGTTGTAAAATTTAAATTTTCATGCATGGCGCCGACCCCCCCCCCCCCCACCACTCGCCTTTAGTGCCACATTTAGTTTTTCAACCAGACACGAATGGCGCTATAAGGGAACCAATTTAGTATGTTAAGTTGCCTATCTATCCCTACCATAAGCGCATCTCTCTTGTCTATGGATTAAATTCATATAGTTTTAGTCAGGTGGAAGTAATTACGCACCGACAAAGAACCACCGTGTCGACTGTATATTCGTGTTTTCTTTCAAAAACAACATTTGGACACTTTAATAGTTTCTGCCTCCAAAATTTAAAAATAAAGTTATGGAGTTTTTAGATAACACGCTGTTATGAAATATTATCGGTAATTTTAATGCACTTATACAATTATTTGTGAAGAGGTATTGTTCCCATTCATGTAAATATTGATGACCTTATAGTATGGAATTATTTGCAACCGCCTAAATATATGACACGTGTTTGATTATACTTTAATGAACCATAAATTAATTAAATACAAAGTCTAATGACGTTTTTGCCATTAAATCTACAGTAATCCATGTTTTTACATCAAAATACAATAAAAGTTAACAGTCTGATTTTGTAGTCAAGCTAAAAGCTTTATAAATATAATAATATCTTTTTACGTTACATTGTTGAATTAATTATATTTTCATTAATTATAGGTAACCCAATATATGTTTTAGTACTTATAGGCATCTTAATTAGTTTTAATAACAGTAGGTAGCTATCTAGTAAATTATATGTGTTTTTAAATGAACAGGAGTATTAGTAAAGTGGTAGCTAATCTAAATGTATACTAAAAATTTTTGGGAAGTTTAGGGGTTCGGGCTCAAATATTTTCGAAATTAGAACGCACACAACTTTTTAGATATTTTATCGGCAAATACATGAGATTTTGCGAGATTTTACTGCGAATGCTGTAAACTGTCATTTTCTTATGAAATAATTGAAAAAAACTCGTTTTAACTATTTTTTTGCATCTTTGATATTTCCAACATCTATTTATTCACATTTTTTCAGTCTTCTACTAGTAGCGCAGATTCATGATCCAGAAATTATCACTTTTGTGTCCTAAAACTGGTTTTGTCTCTTTCTATCGTGTATAATATTTAATTTGTGAGAAGATGCTTCTCATAGACTTTAAAACAATATATACTGAGAATTTATAAAACTCCCACGAAAGCGCTCAGTTATTGTTTAAAATTTCTAATGGGTGCGACGAAGACCTATATCGCGTGCCAGAAAAATTGCAATACCCCGTGTTATTTTATATTTTTGCTTTTACCGGCGAAAAGTCGCCCCAGGACTACGAGATAATTTTATTACATCTTTGATATTTCCAACATCTATCTATTCAGTCACATTTTTTCATTTTACTACTAGGAGCGCAGATTCACGTGCCAGAAATTATCACTTTTCCCTTGAAACTGGTTTTGTCTCTTTCTATCATATATATTATTGAATTTGTGAGTCGGTGCTTGTCATAGACTTTAAAACAATATAGATTAAGAATCCCATTCATTAACATCCTGGAAAGCGCTCAGTTATTGTTTAAAATTTCTAATGGGTGCGACGAAGAAATATATCGCGTGCCAGAAAAATTGTAACACCGCGTGATATTTTATATTTTTGCTTTTACCGGCGAAAAGTTGCTTATATTTTTTACAATGTCCTGTTAACACAAACTATGAGATAATTTTATTGCACCTTTGATACTTCCAACATCTATTTAGTCACATTTTTTTCAGTTTTCTACTAGGAGTAGAAATCCACATTTACGTGTTAGCCCAGAAGCTTGCTGAGGCTGCATACTGTGCGAAACACATAAAAGTGGGTCTATACTCGTATATGTATCAGTATTCCGTATCAGATCACCATATCGTATCGCCTAAACAATCAAACCACGTATCGAGTTATGGACGACATTTATTTTTGTCTGTATCGTATCTAGATTTTTGTCATGATCGCCGATCATATCACCGCCAATTTTGAGGCATAACGAAGGCGCTGGTGGCCATAGAAAATAAAGAGAAAGTTTAGAAAAAAAACTTAAATGAAGCATTGTTCTGACTGATAACTTCGACGTATAACCGAAGAATGGCGCTACTCGTTACAAACTCAAAATAAATAACTTTAAGAGAGCGATGTATTATATCACTAACTACTGAGTGATGCCGCTTGCCGCGCATTACGCTGAAGCAAATCCCTGTAGATCTGTAGATTCCCGTTCCCCGTTGCTTCGTCATTTTACCGTATGTGATTTCGATTCGTCTCAGTATTTTTATTAGTTTCCGCTCATCTAGTGAGAAATCGCGTCGAATTCAAATTCTTGCGAATTTCATATTATTTGCATTTTGCTAATTCTGTGAAGTATTTCCTTCAAGCCGTAGATTCTTACTATATGCATACAGTAAAATCCAAAGAAGTGTTAATTGTGTGGGTGTACAAACTCCACAAAAAGTTTTAATAAGCCAGGCCTAACTTATTCAATTAAATGTGATGGCAAAATTACGAAATTTTCATAGCTTAGATAATACCGCAAACACCAGCAAATAATTTCTATGACACTATTGTCAAAAATTGGTGTAAAATTGGACATAACAAATAAAGATTATTTTACACTAAAAACACATTTTTGTTTCACCAATCCGGCAATCACACATCCAAATTAAAAGACACCATTATGTTTTTCTTACCAAGCCTTTAATTTAACAAACCTTACCTAAGACTACAGATTTTCACAAAAACATTAATTAATTAAATGTTCAAACAAGCTTACATTAACAGCTAAACAATATCCTAGCCGATAATAAAATTCATTTCTGACATTACCGAGTTGATATTGAGAATTTCTGTCACATTCTAATGAAATACAGTTTTTTAGCTGGTCTAGATTTTCAAATTTTCCAATTTTATAAATAAAATTTTTCAAGTTACCCCACAGAAAGAAGTCGTTTGGCGAAAGGTCAGAAGACCTGACTGGCCGAAGGACTGGATGTCGTGGGCCAATAATATTTTCGTTAAAAATATTTTAGTAAGTATTCCCTAATCATGAGGGAATTATGGGCAGGACAACCATCATCATTTTCGCCTACAGCTTCTTCTAGTGCGGGTTCAATTCAATTTTTTGGTAAGTCCAAATAGGTTACTGCTGTAAGGTTGCCTTCCATAAAAAATTGTCCAATAATGTGATGTCCTACAATTCCCGCCCAAACATTTATTCTTTGTGCATATTGCGCCCGAGTATGAACAAGACGATGTTCATGTTCATCACTACCCGCAATTTTGAACATTTGGTTCGTTGTTGAGGGTGAATGTACATTCATCGGTAAAACAAATATTTCTCAAAAAATCCCTATTATTATTATTTGCTCTTTCTATTGCCTTAAAACAGAATAACATTCTTCGTTTTTCATTACCTTGCCGTAGCTCTTGATGTTTTTCATACTTGTAACGAAAATATTTACGTTTTTTGAAAGTGCGCAACACTGTGCTTTGATGTTTTCCTACGACTTGCCCAAGAATCCTCGTGCTAATCATTTTATTTTCCTCCACGTGCAGTAAAATATCAACATCTCTATTATCCCTTTTTTCGGCTCATTTGACATTGTAAGTGGAGCATTTACAGTTATTTGTCTCAGTGCCTTTGGACTCACCTTTACTAATGATAAGTTTGATTAATAAAATGGAAGGGATAGGCTTATCAGGGAATTGAACTGAAAACATTACAGACACTGCTCTTATACTGTTTCTTGTATAATACCACTTAATCATACTTACTTTTTCCTTAATGGAATGGAACATTTAGCTATAATTGAAGCGTCTTCAATGAAAATGTTGTCATTGACGCTACTTTTCGTTTTGTCAATGCGAAATAATAATTTGCTGATGTTTGCTGTATTACCTAATTATGAAAATTTCGTAATTTGGCCATCACAGTTAATTGAATAAGTTAGGATTGGCTTATTAAAATTTATTTAAGCTTGACACATGGGTTTAGTATATCGGCCTCTTCAAAAAATTATAAAACAATTTTTTTTTTAAATGTACAGGGGGGGGGGGCAATATTTAGCCACCTCAAAGTTTACATGGGATTTTCTATATTCAACTGAGCCGTGCATCACCCGGTATATAATATTGTGTGTGAAGAACATTTGACCCTGTAAGTGCATTGTGTGTTCTCGAAGGTATCTTAAAATGAATGTTGTTCGTGCCAGCTAATTTAGAAACAATTAGTCAGTATAATCATCATTACCTTTACTTCGAACCAGTCGGGTGGCATATGGGTTACAAGACAATGAATATAGAGGGTGTTCGGAAATAGTCGAGCTTATATCTAAGGGTAGATTGGTCGACTGAAAATAAAGCAAAAAACTCCCCTAGTCTTAACGCAGCTGGTTATAATCTGCATCGACCATTACCTTCAAATAATAATGTTTCTTGGTTAAACTCATTCTTCTTCTTCAAAATAGTTGAGAGTTGTTAAGTAAAAACCATTTCTTGGGATTAAAGTTAAATACGACATTTCCAAGTACTCATCATATACAGTGTGTGTATAAAGTCTGGAACCGGCTTAATAACATAACAATTTATTGGCTGATTTATACCAAATTTAGTTTAGTTGTGTAAGAGGATCTGACGCACCGAATAACGATATTAGCGTTGTTGCCAGCTTTTTAGTTTGTCTGGGATTCGAACGAATTTTATATTTTTTAATGTAACACCCTGTATATTTTTTCATTTATAGTTTTTACTTTAAATTTGTTACACTTCTGGTATAACATATTTTGTTCCTTATAGGTATCAGTAGTTTTCGAAATAACGAGTACAATTTAGAAAAAACTTATTTTTTATACTAAATGTTCAAACTGTTTTCCCTGTACAGCTTGACAGTGTGCTAATTGAAAATAAAATTTTTCAATTGTGTTGTAAATCATTTCTGGCGTATTAACTCAAGCTCGTCCAAAATTTGACGCTGCAAATCGACCAAATCTTGAGGTTTTGTGGTATAAACTCTGTTCTTCAAGTGTCCCCATAAAAAGTAGTCGTTAGGCGACAACTCAGGGGATCTAGGTGGCCACTCGATTGTACCCCTTCTATCGATCCACCCATTCGGAAAAGTGTTGCTTAAAAATTCGCGCACGTTTCGACCAAAATGGGGAGGAGCTCCGTCCTGTTGGAAGAATGTACTTGCATAATTTGGATCCATCACATTTCGTATAGTAGGCACTATTTGCGTTTCCAAGAGCTCAAGGTAAAGTTGTGATGTCATAATTGTATTAATAAAAACCTAAAGTTGTGTCTGCCGGGTGTTGCATCGTCGAGCGGGACATAGGAAATCCCATGTAATTTTAAATGGGGTCAATTATTGGCTTTCCTAATTATTTTAGAGAAAAATTCTATTTAGGTTTATTAAAGAGCACTAAAACCCACATTCAAAAGAATAACTTTGGATATTTTTGATGAGCCCGTTTACGGGTTATCGCCGATTTCTTTTTAACTATTTCTTCTTTTTATGGCCCCGTATTTGCGGGCACCAGTCAAGGTAAAAGATGACTGTCAAATAAAGTTGTCATTTTGAAATGTGTGCTTTATTATTATAAAAACTCGTACATCGAAAATATTAGCCATGAATTACACATCTGAAGAAAAAATATTGATGATTAAATGGTATTATCAAGGAAATAGTTATCAAAATGTGTCAGACATGTTTGCTGCTCTGTATCCGAATAGACCGATCTACAGTCGAAAGAACTATCAAGAAATTTGAGACAAAAGGCACTGTAATAAATAACTGCAGATGTGAAGAAAGGCAGGAACAAAGAAGAGATGCAAGAAATGATAGGGACTTGCAAGTTTTATTGTGCGTGGAAGAAAATGATGGGAAGATCAGCACAAGGAAACTTGAGGATGACATAGGATTAGATCACACCACAGCGTTACGAGCTTTGAAGCGACATAAATATTATTCATACAAATATGAAAAGCACCAAGAGCTAAGAGATAGGGACGAAATAGGACGACAAGAGTTTTGTTTTGGTATGATGGAAAGAGCAAACATGGATAGGGAATTTTTAAAAAACATTTGTTTCACTGACGAATGCACATTTACCTTAAACAATGAACCCAATGTTCAAAATTATTATCGATATTGGAGCAAAGAAAACCAACACAGGTTTGTGGAAACAAGGACGCAATATCCACAAAAAGTTAATGTATGGGCTGGGATTTTCGGAGAAAATATTATCGGGCCATTATTTCTTACACGAAATTTAAATGCAGAATATTTTTTGGAACTACTTGAAGATCATATTTTGCCTACTTTACATGATGCCGCCAGGGAAAATCAGGAAGTTTGGTACCAAATGGATGGCTGCCCGGCACATAGTACCCTGGCTGTCCGGGAATATTTAAACCGTGCTTTTAATGGAAATGTTATTGGCTTAAATCATACAGTAAATTGGCCAGCCAGGTCTCCTGATTTATCGCCAAATGATTTCTTTCTCTGGGGCCGTTTAAAAAACGGGATATACAAAGATAAAAAATACCCAAATCTAGACGAGTTAAAAAATGCTATTTCTGCCGAATGCAATAGAATTTCAGTTTACCAACTAGCGAATGTAAGAAGAAAATTTTATGATCGCCTCGGTTATTGTCTAGCAGTCAATGGAGGAATATTTGAACATCTTCTTAAATCCTAAAGTTCTAACAATTTAATAGTACCTACCTATTAATTAGTAAAATATTGAAACATGTAAAATGTCATAATTAACCTTGTAATTGGATACTTTATTTTAGTTTTATTCAGATTAATTTGTACTCATAAATACACCTTTAATATTTTCGATGTACGAGTTTTTATAACAATAAAGCACACATTTCAAAATGACAACTTTATTTGACAGTCATCTTTTACCTTGACTGGTGCCCGCAAATACGGGGCCATAAAAAGGAGAAATAGTTAAAAAGAAATCGGCGATAACCCGTAAACGGGCTCATCAAAAGTATCTAAAGTTATTCTTTTGAATGTGGGTTTTAGTGCTCTTTAATAAACCTAAATAGAATTTTTCTCTAAAATAATTAGGGAAGCCAATAATTGACCCCATTTAAAATTACATGGGATTTCCTATGTCCCGCTCGACGATGCAACACCCGGTATAGACTTTACCATTTAACATAAATGTTGCTTCGTCTGACAATACTATAAATCTGACAAACTGGTTATTTTGGTCAAACCTTGACATCATAATATTATTATCACAAAATTCAATTCTTCGCTCATAATCATCTTCTGATAACTCTTTAACTACATGTATTTTGAAAGAGTGATACTTATGTTTTATTAAAACATTATGGACGGATTTGAAGCAGACGTCACTTACTTGAGAAATTTTTCCTAATGAAGAAAATGACAGTTTTTATGACTTTACATCAAAACTCAACTGGTGTTTTATTTATTAATAAATAAAACACAATTTGATGATATTTTCAAAACACGTCGTTATATCGAAAACTACTGACATTAGGAGCAAAGTACGTTTTTCCAAAAGTGTAACAAATTTGAAGTAAAAACTATAAATAAGAAAATATACAGGGTGTTACATTTAAAAATATAAAATTCGTTCATATTGCAGACAAACTAAGAAGCTGGCAATAACGCCAATATCGTCATTCGGTGCGTCAGATCCTCTTACACAACTGTACTGAGTTTGGTATAAATCGGCCAATAAATTGTGATGTTATTAAGCCGTTTCCAGACTTTATACACACACTGCATGTATAATGTATATAAACATTTAAAATACATCTATTCAGTAATTTGTTATACAGGGTGGTCCAACAAAAACTTAACACCTCGATTTTCCTGCTTTAAAATGAAAATGTGGAAAATCGCTCGGACCCGCCTGTTTCTGATTCGAGGGGGAATAACTTTTCCGCTTTTTTCGTCTCCGTAACTTCAACCCCATAACGGGGGTGAGCACAACCCCCTAATTTTGAACAGGGATGAGGGGTGTTGCGATACCTCATTTTGAAGATGTTATCGAGTACTATCTGACCCTAAAGTTTCGCTCCAAAATTTTCATCTTTAACGAGATGATAGCTAAAATAGTAGAAGACTACTTACTTTTGTGATTAGTTTATGAAATGCTGAAAATGGCCACCATTCACATCCATGCAGTAAAATAGATTTTGCTCAAAACGTTCACGTACATTACTCAACATTTCTGGTGTAATTTGACGGCATTCATTAATGATCCGAATTCGCAAATCATCCAATGACTCAGGCTGGGTAGCGTAAATGTTAGATTTCAGGTGACCCCATAGAAAAAAGTCCAGTGGAGCCAGATCAGGTGATCTGGGTGACCACTCAATATGTCCCCTTCTTCCAATCCAGGCCTGAGGAAAATTTTCATCTAAGAACTGACGCACAGGTTGAGCGAAATGAGGTGGTGCGCCATCTTGTTGAAAAATGATCGTTACATGGTCTTCTTCATTTTCCAATATTTGAACGAGGGCTGGATAAATAGCGTTCTCTAATAGTTCTAAATAAATTTGGCCAGTGAGATTACGGGGTATAAAAAAAGGGCCGATTATGTGATTTCCATAAATACCCGCCCACACATTTAACTTTTGGGGATGCTGAGTATGCACTTTACGAAATAATCTTGGATTTTCATCTGAACAATACCGACAGTTATGCCTGTTTACAATGCCATTAAGGTAAAATGAACACCCATCCGAGAAACAGATATTGAACATGCAGTTAGGATTATTGTTAATAATTCCACTGACCACTTCACAGAACTGGAGTCGACGATCGAAATTATCCTCATTCAGTTCCTGAACCAGTCGTATCCCTAAAGGATGGCACTTATGTTGTTTAAGGATTCTCATGATTGTTATGCGTGAAACACCAGATACATCGGACAATTTCCTAGTACTAAGGGTCGGATCCATTGATACTTCACCTAAGACAGCCACTTCCCTCGCTTCGTCTCTTTCATACACCGTCTTTTTGTTTCCGACTTAACCAGTAGCGTCAAATTTGGCAACCAGTTGAACAACGTAAGCAGCGGATACATTTTTTTCAGGATGTCGGTCATTATATAAAGCCGCTGTTACTCGCGCAGAGTCGTTATTTCCAAAAAATAATTTTATCATTTCCACCCTTTCTTCTACGGAATAACCATTTTAATTCTACTACAAAGTTACAATCGCTTTGACACAGTTTTAGCGTTCTTAAAAATTCGCAATAGACTAAGGTAAATCAAAAACATGGTCCGTCTACTTTTTTGGACAAAAAAATTAACAAATAAATAAATAATTCAAATTTCGAATTTCAGCATTTAATAAACTAATCACAAAAGTAAGTACCTAGTCTTCCACTATTTTAGCTGTCATTTCGTTAAAGATGAAAATTTTGAAGCGAAATTTTAGGGTCAGATAGTACTCGATAAGATCTTCAAAATGAGGGATCGCAACACTCCTCATCCCTATTCAAGATCAGGGGGTTGTGCTCACCCCTGTTCGGGGGTTGAAGTTACGGAGATGAAAAAAGCGGAAAAGTTATTCCCCTCGAATCAGAAATCGACGGGTCCGAGCGATTTTCCACATTTTCATTTTAAAGCAGGAAACACGAGGTGTTAAGTTTTCGTTGGACCTCCCTGTACTTATAAGGTTTAGTTTTTGGTGGCAAGTTTTCTTTTATACCTGCTATTGCTGGAAATAAATACAAAAATTAATTACAACAAATAAAGGTGTATTATCTTTATCCCTCCAAAAATCAAAACATAAAATAGTTTTCCTTAAGTTCAATAAGTTTTCGTCTTGGATGTCGTGATAGGACCTCTATTTGTCACTTGCATATGCTTATGGCATCAAAGTTCATTTTTCTTGGAATAGTGTGTCATTCATGCAAAAATTATAAAGTTTATGGGAATCACACTCATACACTTTTTATTATTTGTATGGTTAAAAGAGCGACAGCTCTACAAAAGTGTAGTTGCTTAATTTTAAACTTTTTTCCTGACCAAATTTTTCACGAAAATAGAAATTTCATTCTCTGAAGGCTTGCGAGTGAGAAATAATACATTTTTTTCAATTTTGACCAAATGGCGACGGTAGCTACAGGTTCCTGTAATTGATTTTGGTGAAGTATGTTACCGATACTACCTACCTCCCTTTATAATTAGGAGTACAACCACGGCAGGTCTTGGCGCATTATCACCAATAATTTTATTAGGGAGTTTGTGTTCTAAACTCGTTTTTTTTTCCTATGGGTGGTGGCAAACCAAATTATTTATTAATAGTTACAAACAAGCTACGCGAGACGGAGACACGTCTAGACTGGTTAAACGTCGTATCCGTAGCAGCTCCTTTGATGAGAGGGAGACACGTCTAGACTGGTTAAATGTCGTATCCGTAGCAGCTCCTTTGATGATCGGAGAAAAACCGACTCGAGATGGAATGTATCGCTTATCATGTCCTTCCGGCATATCAAATTACTGCGTATCACGGCCCTTCGAGATATCAATCATGATACGTGTCGATGATACAGATACGGTGATCTGATATGGCACAATGTTACACATGTGGACCCGCCTTAAGGAGCCTTCTACTCTGAGTTGGTTGGTTACAAGCGGGGGTCAGGTTTAACTGATCCTCTTTGCACTGCGGATTATTGTGCTCCCTAGTCCTGTTAGAAAAGTCGGGTTCCTTTGCTTACATCCAGTAGCTTTCTTCCAAGATCTTCATGTGGAAGAATGGGCCAATGTTGAATTGATCCAAATATGTCGAATCTCCTCCTCTTTGCCACATATTCTGCATTCTATGGATCTGGCGTAAATGCCAATCCTTTGTATGTATTTTCTTAAAAAAACATTGACCTGTTAATATGCTTATGACTTGCTTCATCTGAGTGGGTGTTAAAAGTAGCATATGTCTGGCCGGTCAGTTGTTCTATAGGGACTAACTGTTTATTACTGACTTTACCACCTATTAGGACACGCGTAGGGCGGGTTCAGGACCCCTAAGTTTCCGAGCAGCTCCAGTCCTGGCTAGTCTATTTGCTTGTTCGTGGCTTGCTATCACCAAGTGACCAGGAACCCATATGAGTTCGATTTGGTTATTTTTGAATGATTGGTCTTTTAGGTCGTGTAGGCACTCCATTTTGATCTTGGATGTAAATTGATGGGTGTTCAATGCCTTAAGGACAACGTGAGTATGTGGCAATATATATTTCGGGAGACATAAAAAAAAATCAATGCATAATACCACACAGTACAGGATCTATAGTTCCTATCAATAGTGGTAACCTATCTTCCAAGAAAGGAATATTTCATTCTTGCTTTATATGATATCAGCACCTCGATTAGGTTTTGGTGACAGCAGAAGTCTAATCTACATGATAAAATCGCCAAAGTACATTAAGGCAGGTAATGGCAAATGAAAGATAAAAAAGGCATAGCATTTTTCGCAGAGTGGTAATGGCAGGGTGTGAACAACCGAGAGAGACAGACAGGCTTTAACAATAGGTCATGAACATACCGGGGAGTTGGTCAGTTTTAATTAAAATATGAAATTTTAGTATTAACTTGGATTGTTATTTGCTCAGGGAGATGCTTTTCTTATTTCTTGAATAAAGCTCAAAGGTCCATTTGAGCAACACATCATTTTTAAAATCGCGTTTTAGCATGCAACTTCATGAAATGCAAAATGGCGATGTGTTAGCTGCCACATACAGTGTGTATCAGCCAAATGTAATAGATTCGATAATAAATACATGGGGGCGTGTCCGAAAAACCGCTCGGACACGTCGATTGACATTCCTAGTTGCGCATTTTTTTCAATAAAAACTTTTTATACAGGGTGTGTCATGTAACAGTCGCCAATACTAACTTTCTTATTTTAAATACAACATCCTGCATATTATTCAATTTTTGGATTCCTCAGAAAATATTAGACATGTTTCATGTACAATATCCTATACCTATTCAACTATTTTGGAAATATTAAGTGTTTTCAGATTTATTGCAAAAATCAACAACACACTAAAAAACTAATAAGTAATATTGTTTATTTCTTGATAATGTAAAAAACAAAAAAAAACATTAATGTAGGAGATGTGATTTAGGAAAATGGTCCCCATGTTCTACAATATTTTGCTTTTTGATTGAAAACCAAACTGTTACAAATGACGAGGCTATGCGTGCTTTATTTTCGCAAAATGTTTAATGCAAAACTGCAAGTGCATTTAAAAAGTATCCGATTGTATTAGACTAAAATAGAAAGTTTGTTTACATGTCTAAGGAAAACTCTCAAGATGAAAATTTTGTGGGCACTCTTCCATTACTTAATTAAAAGATTCATAAGTTAAATATTCTTATTTGCATAATTTATTTTAACCGCTCTGTGTCATACTTTATCAATCTAAAAGTGTATTATTATTAGGTTTTCTGAAAATATAGACCGCTCCATGCAAGATTGAGAAAGATAGGAAGTTTTAAACGTTGTAAGGACTTCCTGGCAGACCTGCAACAGCAACCACACCTGAGTTAGAAGAGTCTATACTTTGAGAGATAGAAGATTATCCTTCAACTAGTACCAGAAAGATAGCAGTGTAATTTCAAGCAAGTGAATCAACTGTTTGGAGGGCATTGCATCTTTATCAACTATACCCATACAATATTCAACGTGCGCAAGCTCTACTTCCCCGTGATTTTCTGCCAAGATTTGATTTTAGTAAGGTGGTTGCTGCATACAGTAGCACATAACAACAATTTTTTACCGAGCAGTTTATTTACTGATGAGGCTCCTTTTTCAAGAGAAGCCATGATGAATTTTCATAACGAATATTCTTGGGAGGACGATAATCCTCATAAAATTAGAGAAGGTCGTTTTCACCAACAATTTTCGGTGAATGTATGGGCAGGAATTACTGAAGACTATCTTATTGGACCATACTTTTTCCACCTCGATTGAATGGAAACACCTATGGGCAGTTCAAATCAAGCAAGTCAAGAACTTGACGTTCTGTTAGAAGACATAACTCTACAAATAAGAACTAATATGTGGTTCATGCATGACAGCGCCCCAGCTCATTTTAGCCTAGTTGCTCGTGAATACCTCAATAAAACTTTTCCTAATTACTGGATTGGACGCGCAGGTCCCCAAAGCTGGCCAGTTCGCAGTCCAGAGTTGAATCCTCTAGACTATTATTTATGGGATAACCTAAAGTCTCTTGTATACAAGACGCCTGTACTAGATGAAAACGACTTAAGAATTCGAATTATTGAAAGTTTCAATACGATACGAAATAATGCAGGCATTTTTGAACGTGTAAGAGTATCAATAGTGAGACGATTTTTTTTTCAATATTTGCATTCATTAACTGTGGCATTTCCTCCAAATAGTTGTATTTTTAATTTAAATATTTTAATTAACTTCGAAATACATAGGTATTTCTTTGTGCATGCAATTAAGTGGTTTTTATCCTTGCTCTCGAAAACGAAGCAAGATATGGAAACAATTCAAGGAACAAAAAAGTTGTATTATCAGTTGGTAAATCCGAGAAAATGTACCAGGATTAGAAGAATGTTAGTGGCGTACATTTTCCTTTCAATAATATTCATTAAGGTGCTCCCTGGGACGCCACTGGATAGATCGACGGGGTCCATTTGAATGGCCACCAAGATCTGTGTACCTTACGCCATTGGATTTCTTTCTAAGGGAGTATTTGAATGAAAGAGTATATTAGAATAGACCAGATATCATTGAGAACCTAAAGGATAGAATAAGGATACTAGTAACTAACCTGAACTAACCTAAATAATTGCCATGAATATAAAGGAGGTTGTAGTCACCGATCTGCCTTCGATGTTCTAGTAATAACCACAAAATAACAAAAATAATAGTTATTTATGTACCAAGGGCGAAAACTATTCCTCGGCCCAAAGGCCCTCGGGCTAGTTGCTTTCGCCTTCCGGACGTTATAGTCTAGTAACGCGTGTAGTGTATACAGGGTGACTCGGATCTAAATGTACATACATCACCAGGAGATAGTGGACATCTTGGGGGTTCTAAATAATCTATCTTTAGTGGGTCCATCTTTCCTTGTTACTTAGATACAGAGTGTTTTATCAGGTTTGGCTCATTTTTGTTTTTGCCATAATTCTTTTAGCACCCGGTATAAAATATTCATATTCGGTGGAAATATTTTGAGTAGCTATCGCTTCAAAATGCCGTATGAAAATTTTTTGAAATTCAGGTCCGGACTTTAAAAACAAGACTGATTTCATTTTTTTAAATTCAACACCCTGTATATCATATTTTTGTCAATTTTATTTTTTATTTGAAAAACACATAAAAAACTAATTCTAATGACATACTTATCAAAATCCCCGCACTCGCCGCTCAGCCATAATAAATTGCTCTTCTTTAGATGTTGAAACACCATACAAAATAATAACTGTTTTTATAACGACAATAATACCAATAATAACAAAAATAACAAAAATATAATTATTTAAGAATATTTTCAAAATGCCCACCATTAACTTCTTCACATTTTCTTCCTCTGATATTTAAATTTGAAACTGCACTTCTGATTACACCTGGTCTATTTTTTATTTCCTGAAATGAAGTGATAATGCGTTGCAAGAGCTGGTCCCGTGTATTAATTTCTTCCTCGTAAACTAAATTTTTCATATACCCCCAAAAAAAGAAGTCCAGCGGGTTAAAGTCGGGAGATCTTCCTGGCCAAGAATGGGGCCCCCCACGACCTATCCATCTGTTGGGATATCTATTGTTTAAAAGTTCGGAAACAATTCTTGCATAATGTGGAGGGGCTCCATCGTGTTGGAAATACATTCCTCCTATTTTACTCTGCTTAACAAAACTTTCTTTTAACATGGGAATTTTTCCAGATAAATTAAAAATTGCAAAAATAACACCAATCTATAAAAATGGTGAAAGGTATAACTGTAACAATTACCGACCTATTTCTGTATTGCCGGTCATCTCAAAGGTAATAGAAAAAATTATGAATATCAAATTATCAGAGTTTTTAGAAAATAAAAATTTATTTTTTTCTGGTCAATACGGCTTTCGTCAATATAGAGATACTGAAATTGCAGTAGCAGATGTCATAACAAAAATTCAATCTCACGTTGATAATAATAAAAAATGTTGTCTCTTATCACTAGACTTATGCAAAGCCTTTGATACTGTTAATCATAAAAAATTAATGAAATGTCTGTATAATATTGGGGTAAGAGGAATGGTTTACTGTTGGTTTGAAAACTATCTTTATAATCGTAAACAATTTGTCCAAATTGAAAATAACAAAAGCAATAAAAAAACTATAACTTGTGGAGTACCACAAGGCTCTGTATTAGGACCGATCCTCTTTTTAATTTACATTAATTCAATAGGAAATTTAAATTTAAAAGGGAATATTAAACTATTTGCCGATGATACGACTGTAATATATTTTTCAGATAATATTTTTCAACTGGAAAATGATATAAAATATGATTTAAATATTATTTTTGCATGGCTTCAATCGTATAAATTAACTCTAAATTTCAACAAGTCCTCTTACATGCTAATGAGTAAGAACAATTCAAATAAGGAACATATTTCACAATTAATGTTTAACGGCCAAATTATCAAGTATACAAAGACAATTAAATTTTTGGGATTATATTTAGATGAAAATCTAAGTTGGAAGTACCACATTCAAAAACTAAAAACTAATATATCTCCATTAATAGGAATTTTATATAAAATAAGACATTTTGTTCCCTTAGAATATTTAAAGAATATATATTTTTGTCTTATTTATTCAAAAATCCAATATTTAATATCAATCTGGGGCTCTGCCTGTAAAACTAATTTAAAACCATTACAAAAATTACAAAATAAAGTAATTAAATGTATACACAACTTACCATTTTTAGAACCAACATTGAATTTATATAGACCAAGAAGATATCTAGACCTCAAGCATTTGTATAAATTAAAAATTAGTATATTAATACAGAAAATAAACTTAAAAATAAAAAATTCAAATATAAAATTATTAAAATCAATTAGCGTTCACCAACATTATACAAGACAATGTAATGATTTCCAAATTACCCAAATTAGATCGAATTTTGGTAAACGATCAATTTTACATGAAGGAATTATTATTTATAATCAATTACCAACGTTTCTTAAAAATATTCAAGTACCTAATCAAAAAATTTAAAAATAAACTAACAAACATAATTCTGGAAGAATGATTTTGTTAAAAGTTTGTGAAACAGATATTTTATTGTGAAATTATTATTTTAATTTTAATATTATTTTATCTATCGTTATGGTTAATCGTATTCTACGTTGTACTATATTCCCTGTAATGAACTGTAATAGTTAGTTGGGAATAAACAATTTAATAATAAATTAACATTCTCATTTTGGAGAAGATTTGGCAAAATGTTTTCCAAAAAGTGTAAATATTGGTTTCCATCTAATCTTTCTTCAAAGATGTGTGGGCCAATCAATTTACCATTGATTATACCTGCCCAAACATTTATGGAAAATCTATGTTGCGAGTGCGACTCCATCTCTGGTAAACTGAGCTTCATCGGTCCACAAAGTCCGGTGAATATCTTTTTGGTGCCTCCTAATCCACTGACAAAAAAACAAACGGTTAGCATAATCACCTGGTTCCAACCTTTGTACCTCTTGGATATGATAAGGATATAAGCCTTCATTTTTTATTGTTGAATGGGTTAATTTTTGCGTTATATGCAGACGTCTAGCAATTTTCCTTGTGGATGTTTTTGGATTTTCTTCAATCAAATTTAAAATGTCTTCTTCCTGTTGAACTGGGTGTCTTACAGGCCGATCAATATTATTTTGTGTCAGAAAACGTCCTTGTTCACGAACAAAAGAAAATACATTTGAAAATGTTTGATGGTTTGGACATCTTCTTCCAGGAAACCTTAATTCATACTCTCGAGAAGCGGCTCGCCCGTTACCATCGCAAAATCCATATACAAATATTATATCAGCGTATTCTTGGTTTGAAAATTGATGGGGCATTTTAAACGAGAAGTAAATGTTTAACAAAAATATCCTCGTAATGCCCAAAAATCTGACAGGTTACAACTGACAATGACTTATTATGTTTTGTTGCCCCCCAATATTTCGTTGTTCTGAGGTGCAGAGCCATGGAGTCAAATTGAATTTGATTGAAAATTTTCAAATTTTAACACGCCGCTATTTTATTACTTTGGTTTATTTCTTATTATTGGTATTATTGTCGTTATAAAAACAGTTATTATTTTGTATGTGTTTCAACATCTAAAGAAGAGCAATTTATTATGGCTGAGCGGCGAGTGCGGGGATTTTGATAAGTATGTCATTAGAATTAGTTTTTTATGTGTTTTTCAAATAAAAAATAAAGTTGACAAAAATATGATATACAAAGTGTTGAATTTAAAAAAATAAAATCAGTCTTGTTTTTAAAGTCCGGACCTGAATTTCAAAAAATTTTCATACGGCATTTTGAAGCGATAGCTACTCAAAATATTTCCACCGAATATGAACATTTTATACCGGTTGCTAAAAGAATTATGGCAAAAACAAAAATGAGCCAAACCTTATAAAACACTCTGTATCTAAGTAACGAGGAAAGATGGACCCACTAAAGATAGATTATTTAGAACCCCAAAGATGTCCACTATCTCCTGGTGATGTATGTACATTTAGATCCGAGTAACCCTGTATAATACTTTATTTTTCATTAATTTTAAAATATAAGTAGTTAAACTCCTGCATTTTTTTTAACTATTTTCGCCAATTTTTAGTATTTAGTGAGCTTTCATCGGTTGTCATAGAATAAGTTTAACGGTTGCTAAGGGTTGTTTATTTTAAGCGTCTTTTACATTTAATAAACGAATAAATTAGGCTAACTTTAACACCAGGTATATCAAAAACGGGGTAACTCCGGACACATATTCGTGTGAAAATTTTCTCTTAGAATATCATAAGAAATCACCCCCTTAAATTACGTACCGTACTTCTGAAACACCCTGTTTTTTTAAAGTTAATTCAAGGAATATTTAACTCAAACAGACACATACCAAAAACGATTTTTAAAAACTATCAGCATGCAAACAGAACGTTAAACATATTATACTTAAAAGTACTGCAAAGTTTTAAAATATTTATAGAAATAGCACATTTCTTATACCCAGAGTGTTAAAATAAAGTTGATGCTAAACAACAACTATAATTAATATAAGAAATAATTCAAAGAAATAGTCCGCCATTCTCAAAGAGACCTGATATAAATATGATAAATAAAGACACACTAATTCTCGGTCTCAGTCAAATTATAATTTTAGTTAGGTGGTGGTGGTTACATGTTTCGCCCAAACAATGGGCATCATCAGACCTTAGGAATAATAACTTAAAAACCAATGGAAACACAATCACAAATGACACATGTGTCTTTATTTATTATATAAGAAATAATATCAGAAAATAGTGCTGCAAGGTAAATAACAATGTTGAGAAATTAAGGGCAAGCTTTTATATTAATTAAGCTATAAAATCCATTATTCATAAATAAATTAAATAAAGAGTTAAATATTTTGTTTATTAATATGAATCAGAATGCTATATTATAAAATTTATCAAACTTTAAAAGGGGATTTATAAAATAAATATCAGAAAACATTTATGGTAAATTGGTTTACGTATAATAGTACGCATAGGATAATATGACTTTTAATTCAAAATACTTACGAATTGCATAACTGATTTCGAGGGCTTCCAAAAGTACCAAAACGATCACTGCACAATGCCACATTTTTGCGAGAAATTTAATATCAGTCTGGCGATGACCAAAGAAGACTGCAGATAGAGAACATGCGATTTTCTTATTTTATAATTTCGCAGGTATTTTAAAAAATACTATGCAAAAAAGTAATTACTTTGGTCAAATAAATAAGGATAAATAAATTAAAATAATTTCATACAAATTGGCAAGCTTAATGGGTAATATGAAACTAATGACTATTAAATGCTTTTTTTCCTAGTTTGGTGAAATTAAATATTTAATTAGGTTAGTTACACACGATGTAAGCATAGCTAAAAAGTAAACGCATGGAAGTTTTTAATCATGTCGTTTGACTTAAGAGTTCCAATATTCATAAGCAATTTTAGATACCTGTAACTGACTACTTCATTAGTAAAGTGTTTGTTTTTGTTATTGTTTTGGTATTAATATTTAATATAAGGGGCCATGCAGGAACCGGAGCTAGTAAACTTGAACAGTGCTAATTTATGCTTAATTTTTTATAATAAAATATCCACGGTTCAAGAGGTACCGGGTGATCCAAAAAAACATTTTTGAAAGCTAAAATCTCACATTACAAAGTTCCATGACAACAGCAATTGTCACGACGTCCTGGTAAAAATATATATGTTAGAATTCTTCGTGTCTTGTATTTTTATTTTGAATTAACTAAGAACTAGCATAGAATTTTTCGCCCCTTAATTCGTGTCAAGAAATGATAATTTTCGGACAACTGAAATGATGATATCTACACTGTTAGAAGAGAACAATCAAATTTTACATTTTTTTAAAGCCCCAGGAGGTTCACTCCCGTTTTTTTGTCAATTTAATTCATAACGTATTAGTCAAATAGTAACTGATAAAATATGTCATAATTTTAACATTAATTTGACATTATTGTAAAGGTAAAAATAACTACTAAGTTAGTTAACTTAACACTTTATTTATGTATATGTTAACTTATTTTATAAATCACATTTTCAAGGGACTTAACAAAAACTATATGTATGTTATTTATTTTGATTTTTGTACTCGTTCAAAACGAATACTTTTAAATATCAGTTTAACATACCCAAAATAATAAGTTTAATTGTTGAGAACAAAATGCATCATTTCACAATTTGCATTTAGAAAAGTGAAGAAGCACTATGAATTATTTAAGCTAGAAGAACTAAAACATCTGAAAACTTAAACAACTTGAATAACTATAATACCTACTCGTTCATTTCTCCAAAAATGACAAAATAGAAATACAACTTTAAATACATTATACCATACATTATAGTTAGGTATACCGGGTGAGTCACCGATTGCGCGGAGTAATTTTATGCATTTACCAAGGATAAAAAAGTCTCGACAAAAGCATCACTTAGATTAAAATCAATTTCTTTTCAGCAAAGATTGGATTGGACACAATTTTAGTTATTTCTTTTGTATCGGTAGATAAATGATAAAAATCAATTTGCTATTTATATGTTATGAAAAGAGGTAAATTTCGGGCATTTTATGGTCAGAGGGATAATTCGGGTTTTATGGCAGTCAACAGATCAACGATATAATGTAAACTTTACTATACATCGATATATCATTGTCATTCCTTTTAGCCTTTTTTTCTAATATTTGTAGAAAGTATGAATAAAGTAATTTTTATTGTCATTCCAATAATAGAAGTTCATTAAAAGGAAGAAATTTAAGCGGTCGCCTATCCGAAAATCGCAAGAAATGTCGCTTAGGATTTCAACAAGTAATTGATAAATAAACTATTCAAAAAAAATGTGAACTTTTTTTTTACCTTCAAACGCGTGTTTAACAAATTTTTATCCCCGAAGGGATTTGAGGTGATTTTTTTTTGTCTTTGTTTTTCATAATTATGCTATGCGCCAAATTTCAACTTGTACCTAATTTTCGCCTGAATCCCGCCAAGACGAAAATCATCTTTACTTCAAAAAAGCACGTGCGCAGGCCTGAAACAATGCTTTGGGTTAATGGAGTCCAAGTGAATTGCTGCCAGGAGGTGAAATACCTGGGACTTATATTTGACCAAAGGCTAGAGGCTCAATTCAATTAATAGAGTACAGCTTGCATTGCGTCAATTAGGCTCTATCTACCCTCTGTTTTACTAGTGGAGTAATCTTGGCAATAGGACTAAAGTCAACCTCTACAAGGGATTGGTCAGGCCGGTTCTCATCTTCGTGGTTCAAAACACTGCGTTAAAAACTATCGCGGGCGTACCTAGATATACACCCAATAAAGTGCTTCACCGTGACTTTTAAATGTAGTCGATTAACGAGTTTTTCTTGAAAATTATTAAAGACTATTACCGACTTACTTTGTTTCAAAATTGATTAGATAATCAGATATGTTTATTTTTGTATACAAAAAATCATTAATTTAGGTCTATTTATGTCGTTGATTTCTAATTAGACAACTTTTATTATGTCATGGAATTTAGAATCAAATTCCATTTTTATATTAATTATAAATAATAATAATAATAATGTATAAATGAGTTTTTTTTGTTTGAGTGGTAGGTACCTAGGTATTTATTCATTTTTATGGTAAATATAATTAGAGTATCTAGGGGACATTTTCGTATTTTTGCCTTAATTAATAAAATTGATTTAATCGTTTAGTATTTAGTTAAACTAATCATTTATCGGAAAAGCTACAAATTTCATGTTAGACTGGGTGTAAAATTAAGCCGTGCAAAAATTGCCAAAGTTTGGTGGTCTGTCTTTTTGTTTAAAAACTATTTCTCGTCTCCCAAAATGGATGGCGAGTGAGCTAATACCAATATCTCCAGACGTTTTCGTCAGTTCTTGATTAAAACCCTTTGGCATTCTATAAACAACAAAGAGATTGTGAAAATCTTGGTAGTGATATTTTAAAAGGACTGCCAGTTGGAAACGCACTGACGGATTTGGATGAGTCTTGCGTGGCTTAAAAGCCTGGGTACCGGGTGTCCCTCTAAGAGTGGCTGTCGGCCGTATCTCAGAAAGTGTTAGTCGTATGGCTTGCGGAAAAAAAATTATTGGGTAAAGTGGTTATGAGGAATTGCTGGAAATTATTTTCAAGTTTCTCAGACTGGCGCTAGAGGGCGCAACAGTAACGGTAAATATGAATCACGCACGAAGTTTCCTCAAAAGTCGCCTAGTTAAGGTATCCCGAAAATAACATTTTTGTATATATCGAAGATTTATTAATAAAATTCACCTTTAGAACGTGTTCGTCACTTTTTAAATAAAGTGGTGGGGGAAGGTTGAAATTATTTGTAATAAATGCTGAAAACTCCGATCTGCCTTAACATAATTTAGTAAACTTAGTTTTGTTAAAAAGGGCTTTTCTCGCTCTATATATTAATATCATTTTATGAACTACGGCAATATGTGTTTTACACTAGGCGCTGGGGGGGCCTGTCTTACAACTTCACAAACATTGCGCGTTTTTTCCATAATTGTAAATATAATAGTATATTCAGTTTTACCCGATTACAAGGATGATTAAAAGTCTAAGAAGTCAGCCAAAACCACAAGTTAATATATATTTTCTATCCGGAGATATCAACAACAATAATCATAATTACGGAGCATTATAATTTTATTTTCAATATGCCATTATAAAGGTTTTTTTAAGAGTCAAATAGGCCTTCGAAAAACAAAATATTAATTAAAAGTGTGCACGCGTATCACCTTTCATTATTACGTCAAAAATTTTGTCGTGCCAACAGTGTTGCATCGTATTTGATTTTCAAAATGCCTCTGTTACTTGAAGTAGCATTGCGGTGTATTTTGATTGTTTGGGAAATGCAAATACAATAATTGTTGAACGGGTTTATGCAGTACGATACCCTCAAAGGCGCCGATACGACTGTAGAATGTTTAATCGTTTAGCTAGCCGTTTTCGTACTACTGGAAGTATTCGTCGCCCTGTATATCGCAGACGCCGCCGAGGTCGAACCGAGGAAAACATTGTAAATATTTTCGCATATGTGAAATTTAATCCACAAATTAGTATTAGATTAATTGTTAGAGACTTGGGCGTTACTCGGTCTACTGTGTATAGGATTTTATTAGAAGAAAGGTAAGTAATTATATCTATAAGTTATAACTCTTAAATAGTTTAGAATAATGCCAATATTTCTCTTAATAGTTTTCAAGTCAATGTAATAAGTATTTTGTTTTTCTTTAGGCTACACCCCTACCATATTGTGCTCTACCAGGCTTTGACCCCGCAAGATTATGATAGAAGATTGGAGCATTGCTATTGGTTGCTCAATATGATATTGGAAGATAGAAATCTCCTCTCCAGAATTTTGTGGACTGATGAAGCTACTTTCAATAGTAATGGAGGAGTAAACCGCCATAATATGCATTATTGGTCGCGGGAGGTGCAGCATGAAGGAAGATGGATTGTCAATGTCTGGTGCGGCATTTTGGGAGGCAGAATAATTGGACCGTTTGTATTTAATGAGTCGCTTACTGGGCGAAGATATTTACATTTTTTAAATTACGAACTCCCAATTCTTCTCGAAGATGTGCCCTTGGATATTCGCAAAACTATAGTTTTCCAACACGATGCATGTCCTGCACATTTTGCGGCAAGCGTTCGTCAATTTCCTGCAAGGTGGATAGGAAGAGGGGGTATATTTCCGTGGCCTGCAAGGTAATATTATAGGATATATTGTGATACTGTTAATGAATGGTGTGGTAATTTCTATTTTAGATCACCTGACTTAACATGCCTAGATTTTTATCAATGGGGGAGATTAACCTTGTTTTCGTTACCAGACCCACCACAAGGGAAAACATGATAGAAGGGATAATGGACAGCAGCCGTCGTATCCCTATGGCAGAGGTGGGAACTGCAGTATTATCAACCAGGAAGAGATTGGAATCGTGTATACAGAACGATGGGCGACAATTTGAACATTTAGGGTGACATGAGAATTATTGTCGTAACGATATATTTGCTTGAAACATACGTACCTTCATATTTTGTTTTTCCAAGGCCTATTTGACTCTTAAAAAAACCTTTACAAACGCAACTTGAAAATAAAATCATAATGTTTCGTAATTATGATTATTGTTGTTGATGTCTCCGGATTGAAAATAGATATTTGTGGTGTCTTGCACCTTTTAATGGTATTCTTAATATTTTAGGATGCCCAAATCAAACACAGGATTTTAAATGATGTTTTTATATTTACCTCGGTTACTGAGTATACACGTCAAAAAGTGGGGTAGTGGAACATGGCCGTACATATATATACAAATCTGTAACCGGAAGTGGGGAGACTAACGGCAAGGCGCAACATTTAAACTATTTACAAGTCTCAATTATTTACAATACCTTATTTACAATACTACATCATTTCCCCCTTCAAAAAATTTTACAATATACTATATAAAAGATCGGTACTATTTTTTAGTTCTACCTGGTTAAATTTACATGAATATATTTACAAACCTATTTTAGTTTATTTATAAATTTAACCTTTCTACTGGATTAACAATACGCTTAGGTCTAACCTTCTTAACTAAACTGGACGCTTCACAACTGCTGTTACTAACGTTTTGATCCACACTTATAGAATTAGTAGGTGCCCGATCCGGACTAAGTTGCTCAGTTTCTGTGGAGGAAACAGAACTTGTACATGTAAAAGGAAGCTTTGCACCTGCTGGCACTACTTTGTATTTTTTAATTTGATTACAATGCCTTCTCCAAGCTTTTCCAACTCTGGCACCTCCACCAGATAAGTCCTATTACCAATTATTTTTTTAATTATTCCCTTAATAAAAGTTGGCTTGTTAAAATATTTATAATTTTTTACTAAAACCGCTTCCTCAACATTATATTCAATATTTTTGTTTGGACTGCTTAACTTGATCTGATTATTTTGGCACTTTTCCACCCTTTTGCGCAAAACACCCTCTTGAAAATTACTTTTAACTTGTTTTAGTGTGGGCAAAAAAGAGAAAAATCTAGTACGTAATTCCTTACCGAACATAGGTAGAGCTGGACTCACCCCTGTAGTGCAGTGTGAAGTAACTCTATAGTCGAAGAGAAATCTACACAAAGCTAAACTTAAACTCTCCCCTGAACTTAAAGCCTTTTTTAAAGCTAACTTTACTGTTTTAACAGCATTCTCAGCTGCTCCATTTGATGAAGGGGAGTAAGGAGGACTCGTCATGTGTTTTATATTATTTTTTGACAGGAAGTTTTCAAACTCATCCGACATAAAAGACCTACCATTATCCGAAGCAACCAGACATGGCACTCTGAAAGTAGCAAAAAGTCTTTTTAGAATCTGAACTGTTGAGGTCGTAGTTATATTGGACATTTCGAAAACCTCCAGCCATTTTGTACACGCATCTAGAAAAACAAAATATTTCCTCCTACCTAACTCACAAAAATCTATGTGTATACGTTCCCATGGAGCCCTTGGCCAAGGCCAGGGACAAATTTGTGCTTTTGGTGAACTGCTAGCATGCACTAGGCAAGCATCACAGTTTCTTACTGTTTTCTCAATTTCTGAATCTAAACTTGGAAACCAAAGATAAGCACGAGCTAAACTTTTCATTTTAACTGACCCCATGTGGGTATTATGTAATTCCTTTAAAACATTTGACTGCAAGGCTTGAGGAATAACTATTCTGTGATTCCAAATTATACAATCGTCTCTAATACAAAAATCAAACCTTTTAGCAAAATACGGTTTTAAAACAGAGTTATTTATTTTACGAGGCCAACCGTTTTCTATAAAAGAAATTACTTTTTGCAAAACACTGTCAGTGGCAGTATGATTCTAAATGTTTTCAAAATTAAAATTATATCTGTACTATTTGAAAAAAAATGACAATAATTAACATCAATGTGATCATCATCAAAAAAATCATTTTCTTCCCCGGAAGGCATGCGAGACAACCAGTCTGCAGTATTTTTGTTACTTTTAACGTATTCGATCTCGTAATTATATCCAGATAAAATTACTGCCCACCGTCTAAGCCTATTTTTCCGAAAACTGTGGTATACCTTTATTTTCGCCAAATATTGTTAGCAACGGCTTATGGTCTGTCACTAACTTAAACTTATTTAAATATAAATATTGGTTAAATTTGAGAACACCAAAAATTATTGCCAATCCTTCTTTTTCAATTTGTGAATACTTTTTTTCTGCTTCTGACAGCGTTCTTGATGCAAAAGCAATGGGTTTTTCCTCACCAGAAGAAAATCTGTGGCTTAAAACGCAGCCTAAACCCACGGCTGAGGCATCTACGGTAAGCCTAAGTTCGAGTTTAGGGTCAAAATGAACCAAAACCTGGGCTGAACCTAAAATTTCCTTTATCTTTTCAAAGGCCTTATTACACTGAACTGCCCACACCCATTTTACATTATTTTTTAATAGGTTGTACAGCGGACTTAAAACTGGTGACATATTCTTAATGAACCTGCCATAATAATTTATGGTACCCAAAAAAGATTGCAACTCTTTAACATTTTTTGGTATGGGCGCCTTATCAATGGCAACGGTTTTATTTTTTGATGGATGCAACCCCTCTTTGTCTATGACAAAGCCTAAATATTCAATATTTTTCTGAAAAAAACTTCATTTCCCGTAATTTACTTTTAACCCAGAATCTTCTAATATGGTTAAAACCTTTTTAAGGTTTTGCAGGTGTGACTTTTTGTCTACCCCAGTTACTAAAATATCATATTGAAAAACTGTTACGTTAGGCAAGGCACCCAATAATGAATCCATAATTTTTTGAAACTTTGCAGGTGCACAAGAAATGTCAAAAGTTAGCCTGTTATAACAAAAAAGGCCCATATGAGTTGAAATTGTTAACAGTTCCTTACTCTGTTTGTTTACTTCGATCTGCTAAAAGGCTTGAGATAAATCAAGTTTGGATAACTCCTTTCCTCCCTGTAGCTTACAAAAATGCTCCTCAATTCTTGGCAAAGGGTGTTGATCTACTTCGATTATAGGGTTGACGGTAACTTTGAAGTCTCCACAAATTCTAATATCTCCGTTTTTCTTAAAAACTGGGACTATAGGGGCTGCCCATTGACTGTACTCTACAGGCGATATTATACCTAAAAATGATAATCGTTTAATTTCTGCTTCCACCTTAGACTTAATTGCAAACGGTATAGGTCGAGTCTTTATAAATTTAGGAGTTACATTTGGAGTTTTTAAATAAATTTTCTCCATCCCCTTATTGAATAACCCCAGGCCGGGTGAAAATACCTCTGGAAATTCTCTAATTAAACCTTCTGTATTTTCTGTCAAATTAAAAACAGAAAATGCAATATTATATAAAACTAAGAAATCCCGACCCACAATGGGTGGTCCACCATTTTCTATAACAAAAAAGTGTATTTTGTTTATTTTGTTTTGATACTTTGCATTTAAACTTAAAACACCTAAAGGCTTGACCTGTTGACCATTATAAAAAATAAATGTTTTATCAGTAGACTTTAAATGAAACATTCGAAATTGTTGATATAGAATTCATATGAAAAACACGAAACACCACTACCTGGGTCTATTTGGAAAGTAATTAATTTGTTTTCTACAAAAATATCTACGGTCAATGGCTCTATATTAAAAATATTTTTTTCTGCAACATTAAATAAACCAATATCGTCGTTGTCCGAATTACGGTTTATATTTTCGACCTCTTTTTTGCTGATCTCCTCTATAAAATTATTTGAAAATTTATTTTTGTTATTTTTTGTACCTGCTTTTTGTTTACAAACGGACGCCAAATGTCCCTGCTTTTGGCAATAAGAACAAACAGAAAATTTCGATGGCCTAGCGGACAATTGTGTTAAGTACGAATTTATAGTTTCCCGGTATTTGTAATTTAAAGTTTTGAAGCTAATCACAATATATAATAGAAATTTTCCAAATTTTTTCCATACATTTTCGAAGCCCTTTAGATCATTTTAGGTTATAAATGGATCTTAAGCAATTAATAATTATCAAAATAATTAAAAAAATAAGTTGAAATGTTCTTACTTAACACATTTGTAGTATTTAAAATAAAATCAAAGTCAGTTAACACAAAACGGAAAAACGATCTTTATTTGCACAACTTTTAGCGAATTTAAAAATACAAATTTAAAACAATTATTTAAGTAGTCTCAGTCAGAAAGGTCAGATTCTTCGGTCTGTTTTTGCATCTTAGAAGCTGAAATAGCAGGAATGTCATTAATAAAAGCAGTGTATTCTTCAGGAATTACTTTACTTTTTAAAAGGAATTCCAAATCCTTCTTCTTTTTTTGAGAAACTGGAAGTCTTAAGTTATATTTTTTACTTAAGTCAACTCTGTTAGCTGTTTTTTTTTCTTCCGACTCTTTCCTTTTCGTTTACGTCAATTTCCTGGAAGTTCGGAGCAGAAAGGGCATATTTGTACTGAATAATGTATGGGTTCTCCTTTTGAAAACGTAACCATTTTATGTTGAGCCAATTAACTTTTTCTTTTTCTGTATTAAGGGTCGTATTAAAAACGTAATCTTTCACAAGTTTTTGTAAGTCAAAAAAATCACCAAATTTTAAATTTTGTACTATGTACGGTGTTGGTCTTAATCTAGACGCGGATATTAAAAGACACCATTCTCGAGTAGAATAAATTTTTTTGTGACGCTTGGCCCTTTCAATTGTGCCGTGCATAGAGTCAGCCTCTAGGTAAGAATGACCAGACTCCATGAACTTCAAGTCTATTATTTTAAGATGATCAATGTGGCTTACTGCAAACAACATTGCAGCCGCAACGTATTTGTTCCGATTTTGACCCCCGCACGTATCAGAAAACGAAGCCACATGGGTAACCGTATCTGGTAGGTCAAAAAGATACTTCAGAATACATGTGCCTATTTCTGCACTACCTTTGCTCCCATGTGTTTCGTCCCAGACGAAGCAATAACCATCTGATGTAGAAGCATCGTATACTGTAAAATTATACACGTTTAGTTTATGCCTATAGTAAATTTGACTGTCTCCTGCATGTGGTATGGGTAAAATCGCCTGGTGATCGAAACTTATGGAACGGAAAGTCTCACCATGCTCACCCGCAGCCTTCTTTTTATCTTCAGCCTTCATATCCATTGATTCCTTTTCCCTTTGTTTGTGTTTAGTATAATCTTTTCTATTAGTGGTTCTTTATCCGTAGCTTGATTATACGCATTGAACTGGGTACATTGATCTTTCTTTGGAATGTGGAATGCTAAAGCAGGGTCATACTCATGAAAAAATTTTTGGTAGACAAATAAAGATACAGGCTCAATTTTGTTCTGATTACAGAAATCAGTTCTGTACAATCTGTACATGATGGAAATGTTTAGTTCTGGTGACAGATAAAGTTTTTTCGAATCTTTCCTGCAGTAGTGAGCCTGTACTCTAGGGAACGAGTCAATATGTTTTCGTATCAAATATTTTGATTGATCTGTTGTGGTATTAGGGGGGCAAGAATTTTTTCTTTTGTCAAAACCGTTATACATGCCACTATCCGCACTGCTATTTTTTGCACAGTTTTCTACGATTCTGTGGGAAATTGCGAAGGTCTTACAAAAAAACTCTCGGCAAACTCTGTGTGATTCTGTGTTTGAATTTTTTAGGAAAAAAATTCTAGAAGCTTCCCTATTTTTTGTTTTGGGGTATTCTTTTTTTGGCAACAGGTACACTTTGCATTAGACTGGACAAATACATTTTCTGTTGTGTGTCATCTGCCAGACTGTAATATTCTAAGCACAGCTGTTCTCGTTGCGGTTTAGATATATTTTCTTCGCATTTAAATCGACACTTACTGCAATTTACGGTTTGAGGTATTTTTTCTGGCACCTCTTTCCCACTCCGATTTACATATCTTTTCCCACTTAGTCGAAGTTTTTTATTAATTGTTTGTTTCCACATATCTTTGTTTCCTTTTCTACGTCTTGATCTTTTAACTTCTGTTTTTTCTTCTTTTTTTGTATCTGTTACTTTCCTTTTGCCCTTTTCTTTTAGTTGTGCACATTTACGATTTTTTTTGTTTTTTGCTTGTTCGTTATCTTCACTTTCTGTTTCTGTCAAACTCTCTGAGGGTTCATAAGAGCTAGAAGATTTTTCAAAGGGATCATCTTCTTCCATAGGAATATCGGAACTGGTAAATTTTTGATTTTTAGTTTTACTGGTACTCTGAACAATGACATCAATGTCGCCAGGATTTGATGCTTTCTTATTCATTCTAACATGATTATCCTGATCAATATAGGTGTCTAACGTAGTTAAGGGTTCCGTATTTTTGGCCTTTAAATTAGAAAGAATCGCATCCGAAAATCCAAAGCCCGTTGCGATTCTTGATTTTTTCACTTCAACTTTATACTTGTTTGAAATATCCTGGTTGTTATCTTCGCTACATACACTAATATCTAAGTTCCGAGACCCTGAATTGCGTATAGGTTCAGGAGCATTTTCTTGAAATTTATGACCGATATCTAAAAATGAAGAAATTAAAATTAGTATTATTAGATTTCATTTCAATTTTAAAAAAGTAGCGGCGTGCATACGCTCTGCTGTGCACATTTAAAAAGAGACTTACCACAGTCAATAGATTTAGTGCTTAACAAACGTGGTAACGTTGCGATTTGGTTTTCAGCTGGTGGAATAATCCGCTGAGACAGAATCTTTATTTTCAAAATTTTCTTATCGGTGGTTCCTAAAATACACACAGCAATAAAACAAATACCTTGGAAATGATACAATTACAACCTTATCTATTAATTTAAACATAATACCAAATTTATAAAAGTTCTGCATTATCCCCAAAATTATTGATAAAATATTTTAACTAACTAACTTAGTTAACTTAACCTCTAAACTAGTTCATCTTCAGATGTTTATTTTTATTTTATTACATTTTATATTTAAATACTATTAAAGTTTATAAATGTATAAGTAAATATTCTAAAAACATTTTATTATCATAATATATTATTATTATACTATAGCAATAGTAGTTAACTAGGTAAGTAAGCATTTCCTAACGGGCCTTTTAATTTTTACTTTAAAAAGAGCCTATAATATATTTTTAACGTACCAAAACTTACCTTGCGTTAAATGTGATGTTTCATCTATGATTCCCAAGGCATTTTTTAATATTTGAAAGCTTTTGGAACTCATTGTTGCCAAATAAGAAAAGCATGCACATATTATATTTATACAACGGTTAATTAACCTCACTTCTTGGTAACGTTTTAGTACGACAATTATTGTGCTAAGTAATCACTTAAACCAATATATGAGTAGGAAGTTTGTACTACAAATGTGCTAATTGCCCTTAGCACATATGAAGTAGAGATCTGCTTGCACGAGGTACTTATTCCATTCGAAAGATGGCGCTACAGGGTATATTTTATCGGATTTTAGTTAGCACATATGTGGGCATAGAAAATAGATTTTTTAGTTATTCTGATGCACCAATTAGCCCATTTTATCAAAATAAGCACTTAACACATTTGTCCGCTAGGCCATCGATTTATAAAAGCACTTATATCATTTGTTTGATTGTTCCTCCCACAAACATCGCAAAACATTGCTCTCCTGTCTTCTGTCTGTCTTAACCCTTGCTGATACTGGTGATTGCGTTGGTGTTGACTCTGCGGACGTCCGGGGAGATAGTTTGCTTGTCCGGTGCCATGAGACGCTGGCCTGCGCGCAACGCTACTTGATGCGCCGTATCGGTTTCGCACATGATGGAGGGGCTCCTGCTTGGTCATCGTTTCCTGAACGTCCTTTGCCGGCATTTTGGATGCTGCCAATTGAACCATATTTTCGAAACTTGCCTCTACTTTTTCTTCCATTAATCGATCCAATATGGGACCTTTTTCGAAGCCAAAAACAAACTTGTCTCGAAGGCATACTTTTAGCTCTGTTCCAAATTCGCAACCAGCCGCCAGTCCTCGTAATCGAGCTGCCCACTGATTTGCAGTTTCTCCATACTCCCTCCTCGCGGCGAAAAACTTGTAGCGTACTGCAAACGCACTCTGTTTACAGCTAAAATGCTCGTCAAACACTTTGACAAGCTCTTTATAGGTTTTATTTTCTGCTTTTGAAGGGATTACCAGATCAAAAATCAATTTATAGGCGTCTTCATCTAAAATATTTAAAAGCACTGCACGCATTTTTTCACTTTGCGTTTCTACTTTGATTTCGTTAGCCACGAAATAATTTTTTAAACTTGGTTTAAAAATGCTCCAGTCCGAGTTTTTTAACGAAAATTCGCCTAAATGTCCGACTTCCGCCATGCTGGTTCCTATTCGACCAACGACTTTTAACCGATTTCACAGAAACTTGCACTATGGGGTCGGCAAAAATATCCTCGTCGCCATTTTTGTGGTGTCTTGCACCTTATAATGGTATTCTTAATATTTTAGGATGCCCAAATCAAAAACAGGATTTTAAATAATGTTTTTATATTTACCTCGGTTACTGAGTATACACGTCAAAAAGTGGGGTAGTGGAACATGGCCGTACATATATATACAAATCTGTAACCGGAAGTGGGGAGACTAACGGCAAGGCGCAACATTCAAACTATTTACAATTCTCAATTATTTACAATACATTATTTACAATACTACAATATTAACTTGCGGTTTTTGCTTAATCAGGTAAAATTAAATATACTATTATATTTACAATTATGGAAATAACGCGCAATGTTTGTGAAGTTGTAAGACAGCGCCCCCTAGCGCCTAGTGTAAAACACATATTGCCGTAGTTTATAAGATGATATATAGAGTGAGAAAAGCCCGTTTTAACAAAACTAAGTTTACTAAATTATGTTAAGCCAGACCGGAGTTATCAGCATTTATTACAAATAATGGTCAACCTTCCCCCACCACTTTATTTGAAAAGTGACGAACACGTTCTATGGGTGAATTTTATTAATAAATCTTCGAAATATACAAAAATGTTATTTTCGGGATACCTAAACTAGGCGACTTTTAAGGAAACTTCGTGATTCATATTTACCGTTACTGTTGCGCCCTCTAGCGCCAGTCTGAGAAACTTGAAAATAATTTTCAGTAATTTCTCATGACCACTTTACCTCATATATTTTTTTTCCGCAAGCCATGCGACTAACACTTTTTGAGATACGGCGGACAGCCATTCTTAGTGGGACACCCGATACTTATCGAATGATAGGGATTTTATGTAAAGTGTATTAAATAATTTTAGGAAAGTTTCATAAAGCCAGCCACAATTGTAGAAATCAGATGTATCGAAGAAAACATCCTAAATGCCGTAAAAGTCCTTGTACAGGTGTCCGAAAATTGACTATCGAGTTTGATTGCCCAAAATCAACAAACTCTAGAACCCTTAGAGAGCAACAGTTGAATTCATACCATCTTTAAAAAGTCCATGCGCTTCTTCCTGAAGACTTTCCGCGGAAAATAGAGTTTTTTAACCGGGTTAAAGATCGGCTCAGAAACGATGCAAATTTAATTGGTTCAGTTCTCTTTACGGACGAAGCTAGATTTCTGAAAACGGCATCATAAACTCCCATAATTTGCATTTATGGGCAGAGGAAAATCACCATGCTTTTATTGAAACGCATCATCAGCATCAATTTGAACCCATCAACGTGTGTATTGTATTTGTATTTGTATTGCCAAGAAGGTTAACTGGAGAATTTCTTTATAACAATTTGCCAGAATCTTTAGAAGATCTACCTCTATCAATACGACATGATATGTGGTCCATTCATGATGGGGCCCCGCCACATTTAAGTCTAGTAGTTTGAGAACACCTAAACAGGAACTTTGAAAATCTCCTCGATCACCTGACCTAAATCCATTCGATATTTTTCTGTGGCGCTATTTAAAAACTTTTATCTATGTCAATCTGATAGACAATCGAGAAAGCTTATTGGTAAATGATTAATTTCCGTTGTCTCGAAATCAGGACTAATATTAAGGTATAATGGACGGTCGAACAATCCTCAATTCCTAGAGCTAGGGAATGCCTAAGAGTAGAATGAGCTCATGTTGAACCGACATACAAGATTATTTAATAAAAGGCATATTGAACAAAAATTTTCTTTTTCGTAAACAGTTAATTTTATCGATGTCGATCAAGAGTACCTTCTTTTAGTTTAAAGTTTATACTGTCCAAAACTATTATTGTTGTGCCTTTATCGTACAGGGTGTAAAAATATAGCATTACTAGGAAGCTAAATAAGCTGAATGTGATTGAATTATTAAATTACACCTAGTGCTTCAAAAGTTATTTATAAACAAACAGTTTCTAGGGGCGTCCTTTATGGGCCCGCATCACCGTAGTGGGGGCCGTATGAAAAAAATGCATAGGAACTTGTCAAATTACTTTTATGTATTCTATCTGAATCCGGGAGATTGCCCACATATTTTGGGACACCCTGTATATATTAACTTTGCTGACGACCTTATCAATGTCCAAACTGAAACTTACATAATTACAACTTAGTATTAATGCGACAAAGATAGAAAAAATGATTTAATTACTAATAGAATTAGAGATAATGGGAAGTAACACATTGTCTGCACTGAAATACATTGTAATGGTATTACATAACAATTATGCCCATAATAATAATAAAACATGTATGTATGTAAATATATAGTTTGTATTTAACTTGTGGTAAATTATCATTAATGTTTTAGTTTTAAAGAGATTTCTAAATAATATACGTCCTTAAAACATTAATTCACCTGAATTTATTGCCTGTGTTAATGGCCTAGGTACCAAAGGGGCGGCGGGTCACTTCTCGACACCAAATTTGTCTTGTACCTAACTCTGTAGAAAGGGCCCTTTAAGCCGATAGGCTTTCTCGACACCATGAATATTAAAATCGATATTCTAATAAACAAAAGTAAAAAAGGGCTGGTAAATAATTGGCCGGTGAACTTAAAAAAGGCGAATTGAACCAAAAAGGTGGATTAGATGTCGTGTTAGCGCTGTTTAACCAATATAAGTCTATAAAAGGGGCAAACAATTAATAATAATATTCCCCGGTGAACTTGAAAAAGACGAATTGGAACCAAAAAGGTGGATTAGATGCTGTGTTAGCGCTGTTTAACCAATATAAGTCTATAAAACCTTATACCTGCGTAAGGATTCTGCGGAATGCATCTGCGGAGTTCCATGCTGCTCTAATTTTAATTAGTTTTTCGTTGTGGGCTGAAATGGACATTACCCAAGCTCACTAAAATTCATCTTACTTGTTTGTGTCGAGAAAGGCTATTAGTTTACCTAAAACCTTGACGTTTGGTGTCGAGATCGGCTATAGGATTAAAAATGGCAGGTATTTGGTGTCGAGATTGGCTACGCCCCAAAGGGGTCCCTCTCAAGTTTTTGTTCGAAATCGCCTTGTTAATTAGGGTACCTATCACCGTTTAAACCAACCAATTGACCACTTATTATTCTTTGCTTACATCTACAATAAAAAAAGATGACTATTCTGTCAACCTATAAACCAAATTTAATACTCCCTAGTTAACAACAAAAACTTAAAACTATTTTCTTATTTAATAATAATAATAATAATAATAATAAGTTAATGAAGTTAAATTTGTCCTAACTCGTTAACAATTTGGACTAAGTTAGGTATAATTACGTAATCCCTTAATTGTAGTTTTAAAATTCTTGGATTTAATTACTGCTTTTGGAATCGATGAAAAGGTTTATAAATACTATACTAATTAAGTATCGTTTAAACCAACTTTTCATTTCAATGGGTTATATCTGAGTTTTCTGAATGAGTAATATAAATAAACATAATTTTCATAAATAATAACCATGTACTATACTACTTATAGGATTTTTTTTATTTTTGCAAATATCCCCGTTTTATCTGAGATCCAATGTTGGCCCTCAACCGCACTTTTTAAAAATTGACCATGTTGTTCATAAAAAAATAATCATAAAAGCATTAACGCAAACTTAGGTTAGATAATATATTATAATTACTCATAAATAAAGGGCGGAGTATATGCACTTAAGAATAAAGAGTCGGTCCATAGTTCCCAAAGATATAAATATTAGGAGTTAAAAACCCAAAGTCTTGGTCTCAAATTTTTATAAAAGTTTTTTAGGTTAAAAATATATAAAAATATAAAAATACAAAAAATGTATAAAAAATTAAACAAAATAAAAACGAAAAACACAGAAAAACAAAAACAATCAGTTTACCTAATCTAACAGTAAAAATTTTTACACACATTACACATTTTTACTGTTAGATTAGGTAAACTGATTGTTTTTGTTTTTCTGTGTTTTTCGTTTTTATTTTGTTTAATTTTTTATACATTTTTTGTATTTTTATATTTTTATATTGTTACATATTTTTAACCTCACTTTTCTTACTCGTAGAGCCTAGAGATCCTCTTGTATATTACGTTTTCAATTATTTTAGGTATGATGATGCCCGAGAAAGCGAAACATGTAACATGTAACGTATTGACAGCATATTAAAAAACTTTTATAAAAATTTGAGACCAAGGCTTTGGTTTTTAACTCCTAATATGCATTTAAGTTCAGCCCAAATATGCGCATATATATGCCTTGTTTATATATGCATTGTTTGCCTTTAAAATTTGCAGTTATATGCATGCTTTGACCAAATATGCGTACTGGTATGCAATATTCCCTAATTTAATATAAATAAAATATATACCCTATAAAATAGGGTAAAGAAACACACTGGGTTCTAAAAAAGATGTTTATTGAGTAAAAAATGCAAAAAAAAAACAAAGAAAATTAAAAGTAAACAATTTTTTAACCTGAAATTGTTTAAAAGGCATTTATTACTAAATATTTTTCAAAATTTTCAACTAAAAAGAAATTTCTTTTTCAGTACAAATATGCTTATACATCTATTGACGTAATCGAACAATACTACAACTTAGGGAGTTAAGTATAAGGCCAGGATACAACTTCGTTGGATGGTTTACCTTCATAAATGCTTTTTACAGCAGTTAAGTATTTAAATCCTTCATTCGTTTTTACAGTAACATCCAATTTGTTCCTTACTTAACCTCCAACTTTACCGTAAATGTTGTTACGTTTAGAGGAAAAGGTTAGAACAATACTAATTAAGTCTCTTAAACTTAAATTTCCACTCTCCAACGAGGATATTATGTCCGGTATAAAACTTAAATTAACCTTAACAAAAACAAGATCTTTAACTATACTTGCACTTTTTAACAACTCTTTACTTTACATAACACTTATTTTATTATTTTTTTCATGTAAAAGACAAGTTACATGTACCATATTGGGGTAAAAGATTCCTAAGTTTTGACCTACTTTTACCATATACGGTGCTGCATCAGACAAAAGCACTAAAAACTTCTCATCTGGGACTGGATTTGGTAAGAAAAAGCTCGATAGGGACTGCTGAATAAATCGGGTTACGGTCACATTATTAGTTTTATCTAGCTGCTTAGAGGCTATTAATTATGGGTTTGTTGCTTTATATTCTTGGAGTGGTCCAATCATAAGATGTGCGATATATGCCACAAGAATCTGCTCTTTCATCAACAATAATGTAAAAAATTTTATCACTCAGTGAAGCTCTAATTTCTACTAAAACGGTTGCGTTGCTGAATGGACATTCTTCTTTCTAAGCGTGGTATCGTCAGGAATGGTTTGTTGACAATATTTTTGCAAAAATACTCTAAATTCCGGATTTTGCAATTTTTTTAAGGGTATGTTTGCTGCGACCAAAACCTTGCATAAGTCATCTTGAAACATTTCCTTTTCAGATTTCGATTATTCTTCGACATTTTGAAATGCGTTTTTTACACTCAACTTTGATTTATGCAGCAGTGTTTTCAAATGTTGATCGATTTGGAACTTCTTTTTACAAACAATAATTTTTGCACATGCTTTAAAGAAGAGTTTTTCTCCACTAAACTCTAACCGGGAAATTTTTAATCCACAATGACGTTTTCGCCACTTTAGACATTTTGAACACAAATTTGAAATCACTAGTTTCACACTGAAAATGCTGAACTCTTTCGACGAACTGAAACAGGAGTACGTATATTGCAACCCGATATAAATACTGTTTGTTAAGCAGGTCGTAATAATGCATTATTAAATTACAATAAATAACCCTTAATAATATACCTCAAATCCCGGAAACCCCCACTAAATACCTTGTGTGTTATCAGAATCTAAGTATTAGATGTAATATAATTATCTTCAGATTGGAAGATCTCTGACACAAGTGCCGGGCTGGATATTAAACCTATGCGTCTACGAGTTTTCATGTCCGGGCGCTTTTAATTTTGTGATAACGCCGAAAACATAAAAATATGCTCATAAAATAAGAATTTGGGAAAAATATGCATTTTATTATAAATAATAATATATTATACAAATATAATTTCAGCAAATACATTTCAGCTATAGTATGTCTAAAATTCTACCCTTGCCGTAATGACACCAGTAATCGATGATAAATAACAGAAGACATGCTCATTAAATATGCAAAACCCTCACCGGGGGATCAAAAACAATTTGAACACCATCTTTTAAAATCTATTGTCTGACCATTTTTTAGGTTGGTTTACCCTGAATCTATCGGCAGATATTATATTCGATGGTTTTCCATTGTTTCTGGAAAATCCCTTAGCCGGGAGCGCGTATTGTATAAAAGTAATAAAATATATTCTCCTAAGATTATTGTATTTATTATAAACATAGTGTTTCAAAAAACGTGTGCCATGTTCCAAACATTGTGTGGTGATTCATATAAAAAAAAAACAAATAGTTCCTATGAACGTCCGCAGCAACTTCAAATTTGAATTACAGGGTATTAAAAACAAAAAAAAAAAGGGTTTTCCTTAATATTTTTTAGGCCGCTCTAGATATCATTTTAAATTTTAGTAGGTACTAATTAGGTATAAAAATACATTCATTTTACAAAAAAAACATTTGCTCTACTTCGAACAGTGGCGATTGCGCTAACATTTATTTTGATATTTAAACCGAAAAAAACGATACGACACTGTTTTTCTTCAAAATAAATATTATTTTTAAAATTGCGCTTTATCAGTTAGCAAACATGGCTTTTAGACTTTTCTTCGTGTGTTCAATGGGGTTCGATTTAAAAAATAAATGACATTAATTTACACATCGCTATGCCCATGCTTAAAAACGAAGCAAGATACGAAAACAAATCAGGGAACAGAAAAATTGTACTATTAGTCTCTAAATTAAAAAAAAATCAAAATTAGGAAAAAGTCAGTGGCGTACACCTGGGACACCACTGAACTTAAGAATCTAATCTAGTTAGGGCAAATTAAGGCATCAACTTTTTCTTTTAGAATATCATAAGTTACGTACCGTACTTCTGCAATACCCTGTAAATTTGCTGACGAAACTGAAATCAATTAATGCCTTCTCGACGTACATTCGGGGTTTTGGGAAAATTATAGTAGATACAAAAAATCTGACCACGATTTTTATTGCTAATTCAATACCGTAAAGAGATCATGGCTACGTAAATTTGTTTTTGACATACGAGGTGTTTTAAAAATTTTGATAATTTCATGAGTTCTTTGTATCTTAGTTATTATTGTAAATACAAAAATAAGTTAAGCTAAAACGTAGAATTCAGTGGTGTTATATATATTTTTTATACTTCCTATTTTCTGAGTTATGTTAAGTTTGGTTATTTTAAATGGGACCCCCTGTATATTTTACTGATCGATCACAAATTAATTTACCTTTAATATTTTTCTTGGGATAAAAGGCTTAAATTGAAAGAGCGCACCTTTTATTTTTCTAGAATTCGAAATAGCCTGAAAATATATAAATCTAGGTATACTCTATTCCACAATAATTCGTTGATTTCCCGATCGCAATAAAATTTAAACCCAGTCATAAATAAGTGCATTTTAAAGGGGTACAGGTAATGATTATCTACTAATTTCAATAGTTTAGGTTAGCTATTTTCAACAAAACAACAAATATAAAATAATGGGTAAGTATCTTTATTTTAATCATGTAATTAAATAGCTATTAATATTTATACAAAAATACTAATCTACAATATTATAATATCATCTATGCCTAAACTAATTATTAAGGGCCTTACGTTACTATTAATTATGTTATTATATTGGTATATTAGGTAGGTTGATGGCAAATTGCAGGTGTTCAATATAAAGCAGAGTCTTTTCATCTTAGTTCATCAGTCGTTTGGTGTTTGGTAAGCTGTGCGTTAAAGGTATTTTCGTGTGTGTTATCGAGCATCCAAAATATGTCAGATCTGTGTGAAACTTCAGATAATATTGCTTCGGGAAGTTATGGTATAACGAAGAAAAAACATTTATCACTTGATGCCAAAAACATCATAAAGAACGTTTACTGTACCCTTTTAGAAAAAGGGTGTGACCGAAGTGCAAGTTTTATTGAAACGATTATTTTGACCGAAGTTGCATTAACGACAGTAAAAGATATAGTGACCAAACCCATCCAGCCAAGGAAAAAACGGAGTGACAGCGGAAAATTGAGAAGCATCGAAGAAGCTGATAAAGACTTGATTCGGAGGAAAATTTATGACATGTACAGTAAACAAATAGTCCCAACAATAGATACGCTAAAAAAGGTACTTACAGCAGACGAAACCGACATTTCAAGGACAAGCCTTTAGAGAATAGTAAAAGCAATGGGTTTTAAATATCGTGCCATTGACGAACGACAAGTACTAATGGAATCGCAGCGTTTACAAGTATGGCATATAGGCGTATTTTGAATCTTATCAGACAATATAGGGAAGAAAATCGTTCAATTATATACTTGGACGAAACTTGGCTTAATACCCACGACACTTATAAAAAAGGTTGGAGCGATTCAATAATCAAATGTCAAACTAAATCTCCCTCAAACAAAGGACAAAGAATAACGATATTGAATGCAGATTCAGAAAATGGATTTATTCCGACCGCTCTATTATTATCTGCGAAGAAAATTGCCAATTCATCTTTGGATTACCATCAAGACACGGATGCTACATTGTTTGAAGATTGGTTTCAGAATCTTCTGCTTCCGAATGTGCCCAAATATAGTGTTATTGTGATGGGCAGCGCTAGTTAACACAGTCGCCAACTAAGTAAAGTGCCGAATTCAAATAATACAAAAGTGGAAATTCAAAACTATATGATGGAAAATAATATTTATTTCGAGGAAACCTATACAAAAAAGGACCTTTTAAATGTTTTAAAAACATTCAATACTGAAAAAGAATATATTTCTGACAATCTCGCAAGTGCTAATGGTCACACAGTTTTACACCTCCCTCCGTATTACTATATTGTTTACCCAATAAAACATATATGGAGCCAGTTAAAGACGATGATTAGAAGAGAAAACATATCCTCTACACTAAGTAGTTCTGTTATAGAATTAATTAAATAATGTGTAAATAATATCCCAGTGGAAAGTTGGAAAAATTCTGTGAGACACGTGATCCAAGTCGATGATTTATTTTTATATTTGTTGTTTTGTTGAAAATAGCTAACCTAAACTATTAAAATTAGTAAGTAATCAGAACCTGTACCCTTTCAAAAGGTCCGGTGCCTACACATTAGATATTTGTCAGGCAACTTATTTATGGTTGGGATTACGACTGAGGGTTGTCCTTTAAATTTTATTGCGGTCTAGAAATCAACGAATTATTGTGGAATGGAGTTTAGGTAAAGAGGACTGGACACAATTCTGTTCCCTGAGGAACACCAATTTTGATCACTTGTCCCTTATTTGATGTTTTATTGATTTTAACCATTGGCAACCTTTTTTGTAGGTAATTTTTAATGAGGATAAATACAGTTTCTGTTACACTGTACTGTGACAACATTTTAAAGTTGCTTATGTACTCCCGTACCGAAGACTTTAGCATAATCAATTAATATGCTTAGGCATTCTTTACCAAGGTTTAAATTTTTTTGCCACCTCCAAAGTGAATCCACCCAAAAAATCTGCAAAAGCCAACACAATTTTTTGGGAATAAGTATATATACAGGTTGTTGTTAAATAAGTGTCCGATATTTTACAGGACGATTCCGCAGTTATTTATAAGGTGAAAAGTTCATATACGCATGGGTCCGCAAGCCCTTTAGTTTTGAGATCCAGGGTATTAAAATTTTATGTTTATTTTAGTTTTTCGTAAATAATTTTTGAAATAATATCTATATTTGGACGAAAATTGGTATTTGGGGATTTTTCAATATGAGAAATTCGAATTTGATCTTAGTTTGGCCCTTAATTGTAGGAGCGTCACCTACAAGTATTTTTCTCTTTTGGGGAGTCACAACTTTCTCGTGCATGTATGTATTACATTTTCTAGAAGACAAATCGATTCCTCTATCATTTTGAGTTAATTATTTGGTTTCTTAATTCTTCTCCATTTTGGATGGGTGTCTGGTAGACTAAACATTTTAGATGTCCCCAAAGAAAAAAAACTCCAAACTCTTAAGGTCTGGTGACCTAGGAGGCTAGGGTTAGGGCCCTCCCCGACCTATCCAACGGTTACCGAAAGTACGTAGTCTAAGCGGTACATCTTTCAGTAAAATAGGCAAATCTTCTTCACGAAAATGACGATATCTCTCTGCGTTTAATCTTCCTGGAATAGAGAATGGGCCTATTAAATAATCTTCAAGGATTCATGCCCACATGTTAAGAGAGAACTGTTCTTGGAAATGTGATTCCTGTATCGCATGAGGGTTTTCTTCTAACCACAAATGACTGTTTTGAAAATTGCGTATAGCGTTGCGTGAGAAATTTGCTTAGTCGGAAACAGGATTTGATTTTTATATAAAGGATTTTGAATAAGGCATTGGAGAAACCAACGACAGAAGTTGATACCTAATGGAAAATTACGAGGGAGAAGTGTCTGAACTCTTTGATTGTGGTAGGGATATAACAAATTATCAATTAAAATTTTCCATACTAGAACATGAGAGATGTTTAACCTCAGCGCTATTTTTCTGGTGCTTGTTTTAGGGTATTCTCCTACCAGATTAAGAACTGCTTCCTCGGTTTCTTCGGTTCTTACCGCCCGATGTGCACCCGACAGATGAGTAGCTTTCTCAAACCTTCCTGTTTCCGTGAATTTTTAAAACATTTTTGAAGTAGGAGTTGTGCGGTAAGTTTACCATTTTTTAACAAATAATCACAATAATAATTTTCAAAACTATTTAATTATGCGTCAAGATATTATTTTTGAGATGACACAAAATAAACATTGGAATATACTTATTAGCTTACTTGATACTTTTATTTTTAAGTTTTTAAAATTGTTTCACTTTTTGGCATAAACACATGCATCGATTAATTTAAATCAAAATATCTCGAAAACGGCTGCTTGTAGCGACTTTTGACCAGCATAATATTTTCACGTAAAGATGATAGAGGAATCGATTTCTCTTCTAGAAAATGTGATACATACATGCATGAAAAGTTGTGACTCCTCCAAAGAGATAAATACCTGAAGGTGGCGCCCCCTAAAATTAAGGGCCAAACTAAAATCAAATTAAAATCTCTCATAATAAAAAATCCCTAAATACCAACTTTGGTTCAAAAATAGACATTATTCCAAAAATTATGTACGAAAAACAAAAATAAACATAAATTTTTAACACCCTGTATCTCAAAAATGATGGGCTTGCGGACCCATGCTTATATGAACTTTTCACCTTATAAATAACTGGGGAATCGTCCTGTAATATATCGGGCACTAATTAAATAATAAATAAATTAAACTTAAACTATCCAAGCTTTGATGGTATATATTCCTATTTTAGATATGTTTTAATGGAATTGGAGTGTGTTGGTGTGTATTTTTTATTATGATTATCGTGATATGATCAAAACAAAGAGCTGCTATATATTATTAAAATATGCCCAATTAATTATTTGAGATATTTATAAATACTTATAATATTAAATATCTTTATAATATTTATTATCTAAATATAAATTGTGTGACAAAATATTTAAAAAAATTGAATATTGAATATGAGCATAATTATAATAGTAGGTAGTTATATACTTTATATATTATGTTCACGTTTATTCAAGAAAGTGAACGCGAAAGGGTCGTTAAGTCTAAATTATTATTTTTACATTAATATTACATTTAGATTGTACGATTTAATTGTTAAATTTTGGATTATTTCCGTTCATACTTAATATTCTTCAGAGTGAAGTCAGTGTTTTATTGATGGTAGTTTCTTCTTAGAAGCAGTGTAGTTTGTTCAATATGAATTTTTGTTTAGTGATATTCTTAACTGGTGCTTTATCATATGCTGCCGCTATAAAAAGACGTAAGCTAAATTTATTTAAGTTTAAGTTTGGTCTGTTTAAATGTTATATGGTGTTTTCCATTCTGAGTTTTCTGTAAGAAAATGTAAAAAGATCATAAAATTCAGTTAAACACCTCGTTTCACATTTAACCAAGTAGTTTCACTTATATGCCGGTACTGCCTGTCTAGATGAATGCTTTCTCTGCCCTAAATCGTTTCCAAAGTTATTTAGTATTAATTATTTTTAGCAAATTGGCTTAAGCCATGTTCGAGAACAGATCCCAACTTTAATGTATGTTCCATTGAAAGTGCAAAATATGCTGTTCCTCTTCTGATTAACGGTAAGTAAGTACTAACAGAGTAGTCGTAAATAATTGTTGGTATTAATCATAAACTAAAAATTTAATTTCAAATAGAATCACGCCCTGAAAACATATTAGGGTGATTGAAGGTTGATGGAACATTAGACGTTCATGATGAACAAGTTAACGAGACACAAAAACAGCTAAAATATGTTTTCCTACGATCAATATTCAAAGTAAGGTTTTACCCTTCCAAAGCAACCGCGAAGTTGACGTTTTCCCCAATTTGTTATAATTTTACATTATTGGCTCTCTAGAGAGCGGAAGTAATTTTGGCGCTCGCCTGACTTAATTTACAGATAAAATAAGGACAGTCATTAATTTAAAAGAAACCGTAGGCTACTTATAAATATTTTTGTAAATTTTCTAATAATTAACAACCATTAAAATAGCAGTTTTTAAAATAATTAAGCGATTAAGCTTTCCAATAATATATAAAATTGTCGAGAAAGATGATCATAGGTTGGCAACACAACATACAGTAGTACAATAGTAGAATATTTGCGTTTGCAGGCTCTAAACAATTTTTCGTTTATAATCAAGTAGGCACATGTCAAACAAAGCGGTAAATGAAACTTGGTTCATGTCAGGTTTTAAAAAATTTTCAGTATATATTTTTCATTTACCGCTTCCGAGAGATTGCCGCGCTCCGCTTTATATCTCAAACAGTAAAGTATCACTTTCAAACACCTGTAAGGCTGCCGCTATTACCAGAAAGAAGTGGTTAGCAACATTGATATTTTAAACGGAACACTTCATAAACGTAGTTTTTCTGCAATCTCTATAAGTTTTTGAAAAATTTCCGAATTAACTTGCTACCCTATCTGTTCTCGTTTTCGAGATATTGATTACCTAATTTCCATTTTTTTTTCGAAAAACGTCTCCTGAAATATGAATGAAACGTTTAGTCTAATAGTTATAATGTGTTTGCCTGAAATACTTAATTTCAGGCGGATCCATTCAATTTACCTTTAAAGGCTGCTAAATCGGTTGATTAACATTAGTTTTGTTTTGAACAGCAAAAGTTAGAAATTTGTTTCAAGGAGGCAACGGTAAACAAAAAAGAAAATTCCCCAAAACCGAAGGACTGGCAGTAGACCAAGTCGATGTCGTGAGGGCGCACATATCAATAAGTAACCGCTCCAATGGGTCTCGAGCCAAAAAGAGTGAATGAGAGCACACATCATGACAACATGGCTTCACAGATTTGATACCAAGATAAGGAAGCAGAAGAGAATAGTAGTATTGTTTCTGGATAATGCAACGTCTCATCCCAAAATTACACTGGATAATGTCAAACTTATTTTTCTTCCACTCAATACTACCTCAAAATGATGTACAGAAGCTACCTTAGTAACAGGCTTTTAACATGTGTAGACAGTGGTTGTCCTCTTCAAGAAATCGAATATGATATTACCATAACCTATGCATTGACTTGGGTTTCGGTGGCATGGCGCAATTTGTCCCCAGTGACAGTAAAAAAATGCCTTATGAAAGCCGGATTTATGTGTAATAGATAGTATTGACGACTTCGAAGAAGAAGATAATATTCCACTCGCACAACTATTTCCTAGCGTTAAGGACAGAGTTGTGAACTTGAAACAATTTGCTGTTATTGATAACGATTTGCCAACAGAAAGTGCAGAATTAACTCTGTTATCGAGGGTAGTGAAGAGATCCAAGAAACAGATAGAACTACTCCCAACTCTGAGGCATAGGAAGAGGAACCTGAACTTGCTCCAGTGTCGAAAATATCAAGCCTATCTAAAGCATGCGCAAGTTTGGGAGACTTTAGTAATGTTAACAATTTTGAGAAGACCACACATATTTCTCAATTGCCATTAAAATATGAATTTGAATTTTATAAAAATAAAATACAAAATATGAAGCAATCATACATTACATTGTATTATACTATACAGGGCTGCCCAGAAGTCCGGAATAAAATTAATATAGCCTTAATCTGTAACTTTCGGGGAAAATGCTCGGACACGTCAATTTAGTTTTATATATGCTCACATTTCGACGTTATTCGTTTGTTTTTTTATAGATATTTGTCAACGATATGACGACATCGATTTCTTTTTTAAATGGAAACATACAGCTTGTGATACATCATTGGAAGCTAATATATCGTACAGTATGCTCATAAATTTTGACGCGATTCTGTCAGGCTATTTAAAAATGGCGACTGTTAAAATTTAAAAAAAGCGAAAATGATAAATCATTGATGTTTTTTTTACCTTTCAAGGCAAGAAATCTTCATTGTTTCACGTTCTAACATTTTGTGACATTGTGAACTTGTAAAATTAATTTAGGTATTTCCGAATTATTATTTTACAATTTCCTAAACAAAAATGGTTTTGTCGAAAAGGCAGCCTTGATATTGTTAGGATGTGGATATAAAATAAGAAGTCAAAGTGAAATGTGCACTTTATTTAATGCTAAATATCCGAAAAATCAAATTTTACAGGGCACTTTTAGTAAAATAGTCCACCAATTTGATGAACATGGCACAGTAAAGGACTTGCCTAGGAATGGACGGGCACGTGTTTTAGGCGACGATGAAAAATTCGATATTGTATTATCTCTGCAGGATAATTCGCATGTTTCAACAGTTTCATTGGCTCAAAATCATGATACATCTAGAGGTACTATTGGAAGATTTTTGAAAGCAGAAAAATACCACCATTATAAAGTATGTCTTGTCCAAGAGCTTTTAGAAGATGACTATAATTATATAAAAAAGGTTTACGAAACGGAATAATTAATAATTGTGAGCACATTAATAATACAACTGGTGTCTTTCATCACGCTCCCAGACATTTCTTAAAATCTATTACAAAATGAATAGTATTCAATGGAAGGCATCTAGGCAAGAACATCGAGCATATGTATGTAATAGTAAAGCTGCGGTTTCCTAGATAGCGACAACGTCATAAAGCTTCCGTCAAAATCCCTTGTAATGTGAATTAAGTCACAATAAAAGCTGCTGTGTGATTTAAGTACAAGTGGTCTCCAACAGAGCGTTACACAACACCGTAACGTAAGATTGCGCTGCCATCATATTCAAAGCGGTGTCAGTTTGACAGTTGGTTAAAAGTTTTTTGATCTAGATTATCGTAGCGGCGAACAACTTTTATAACAATAACGTTTAATCAGGTAAATTCATATGCACCTTCTTCTGCACGTTTTTTCTATATAAATCTTATTCTTCCCCTCTCCTTTTAACCGCTCCTTTATCTTCTAAAATTATTACAAGCGCAACATCGATGTTGTCCATATTATTAGGTTTAAAGAAAAACAAAACCGTTTTTAAAGTTGAAAAAATAGTCCATACTTTCAGTGGAGTCAATGTAATATGAAATAAAACAATGCAGTCTTCCTCCACAGTTTAATTTTTTTAAAACCGTTTTTATTTTCGTCGCTTTCCTGACCTTACAACGGATGCCACCGACTATGCTTGCCACTTTTTTCCACCGAACTATGACGTAATTCATGGGATTTTAATGATCGCAATATGATGGTGCCGCTTTTGTGGAAACCGTAGCTTAAGTTTGAAGAAACTGAATCTATAATCAATGAAACAAAATCGCAAGGAAGAGTTTTGGATGAAGCTTGTCAGGTTGAAGTACTCGGTAAACTCGCTGTAGATCAAACTTCTGCTTCTACTCCAAAAGCCCCAAGCTGACGAATATTTCTACTGGTTCTGTGCGCAAAATTTTCAAAAAGAAGAAAGTATTTTCTTACAAAATTTCCTTTAACAGTTTTACACGAACTTAACAAAGACGATTACGATATAAGGATCGAGTTTTTTGAATTAATGTGTCTAAGGACTGATGAAGACGCACATTAATAATAAATATTTGCTTCAGCAACGAGCCAACATTTTTCTTGAATGGGTTTGTTAATAAGCACAATTTTAGATATTGAGATAATAAAAATTTGCGAGTTTCTCGTAAAGATCACACTTAGTTACCCCAGAAAATCAACGTTTGGGCAAGCATTCATGGAGGCGAAATTATTGGGCCAATATTTCTAGGGGAAAGTTAAACCGGTCAGTTGTATTTAAATCTCTTCGGAAATGAAATAGATCATCTTATTGTACAATCTTTGGAAAATCCAGTGGATGAAATTGGCACCCTGGAACTCAATGAAAAAAAATTGCTTTTTGAGCTAAATGTTGCTCCTATCCAGTACGCATTACCATTTAGAGAGTAATGAGAGTAACAAGGGTTTCCTGGCAAATACTTTGGCAAACAAGGTGCAATAGAGTGGTCAGCAAGATCTCTGGTCTTGACTCCTCTTGAATTCTTCTTTTGGGGCCACTTGAAGGCTAAAGTTTATATAACACCGCCTATAAATACTGAAGGCACCAAATATAATAGCACTGAAATGCTTAGTTCCTCAAAGTCCTAGAGAAATTTCAAAATAGACTTTATTATTATCTTGCTAACAACGGCGCACATTTTGAACACTTAATAAAATAATTTGTTCAAACTAAGTAAATTAGTTGCGTTATTATTATAATCTGTTACTTAATGCGAGAGAGTAATAAAATGTAAATTTGCAATGACAGGACCCATTAAGCAGGGTGGACAACTTAAAGGTTGCATTGTAAATTTTTAAAAATTCTGTATTTCAGACCTACACACCCCGAATCGGTCCTAAATTAAGGTCATCCTAATTTGCATACAAAAAAAAAGACGCGTTTAGTGAATCAGAGAAAGGTGACAGCGGCGTTACTTCAGGTAGTTTATTAGAGTAAAAAGTATAATAATAATTATACTTGATTACATATTATATAGATAGGCAGATAATTGAGATATTAGTTATTCTAATATTAAGTATATGAAAACTTATATAGAAGTAAGAATACTATGAAAATAGATAATTTGGAATAAATATTAATATTTATAAGAAATATCTACTATGTACAATACAACCACTTAATTTTTAAATCTTAATCATCATGTTCCGAGTAGTCCGATGAACTATCGTCGTTGGGGCTCAGTGAAATAATAAGCGGCTCTACAGTGTTTTCTAGCATGTTATCAGCTTCCCGCATTCTATCTTCTATTTCAATCACACGGTCGACGCACTTACTCCATTTTTCACAATCCACTGTCTGTATTGCCTCAGGCAAAAGGTTTCCAACGTTTCTCAATTTAAAAATGGTATTATGCCTTGTTGCAAACCCTTTTACTTGCGCCCACACCAATTCTATGGGGTTTAGTTTACAGTAATATGGCGGAAGGCGAGATACCGTTATATTTCATTTTGAAGCGATTTCCTCGACAACAAATTTCGTACAAAGAGGTTTATTCAACTTTACAGTCTTCAGTAGCTCCTTTTTCAACATATCTTTATGAAATGGCTTCTTATTTACTGTAAGCCAATGAATGATCTCATTTTTTTTCGAAGAAGACCTTGGAATATTTTGGAATTTTCTTCTCTTAATTGGTAGCTGGCATTATCCATATTAGACATCAGCGTTCATGTCCTCATGATAGTCTCCAGTTCGTTTTGATTTAAATGCTATCGACAAATCCATTCTTGCTACCAATATGAGTTGGTGGCGAAGAGCGTTGAACACATTGAGAATAATTATTTTCTCATTTTTAGAAAGCGCAGTTTTACTAATCCGTTTCTCAGCAACAAATTTAGAAACACTAGCCATTTTCAAGAACGAAGTTTTCCAACAACTGCCGGAAAGTAACTAAACATTTCGAATTTTTGAAACAGTGAGGCACAGGTAGGTAAACTACCTGTGCCTCTACCTACCCGATCTCGGGACCCCTGACAATAAACATAATTAAATAATAATAACACATACACCTATGGAATACAGCGAAGACCACTGAGTTTTGTAGTTCAATAGCCAGACCTATACGTGTTTTAACCTAACTTACAAACCTTATGTCATTTTTCTTGTTACGATGTATCACTCGATAGGTAGTGCCATTTGATATTTGAAAATGAGGTTAACTGAAGGTGTGGAGGTCAATAGTAAAATTCTATCACATGTGCAAATAAACTTCACCCTCAATGTTAAAATTGACGTGTTTCTTGTAAAATCCTATTTTCCCCAAAATCAAGAGTAAGTAAGTATCTCTTGATCTGTGGGTGGTTCGTTTTAAAATGAGAGCCCTGTATAGACGTCTTATTGTTGAGGTATATTTAATCATATATTTGAAAGTTAAAAGCAAAATAAATTTAATTATTGAAATACATAAAAATAATTTATTTCACTACATTTTCAATTTAGAATCCGTGTAGCATTATTAATATGTTTCAGGTGACAGGAAGCTAGGGCTCCCGTCCTTTAGTCCCTTTGAGATTTCAGAAGTGGAGCTATTTGGTCAAGAAACTTTTAAATTGAAGTTAAAAAATTTAAAAGTCTATGGTTTGGAGAAACTACAACCACTGGATTTTAAGTAAGTTTTACGGATAAGAGTTTCTAACTTGCCATCATAATTTACTTTTGGCCATAGTTTAAGGCTAGTTCATTTATTTATGTATGTATTTAATTAGAACTTCTTTTAACAAGAAATAAATATCTCTTAACGACACTTAAATACTGTACTTTTCAAAACTATTTAGATGAGATTAAACTGCACTTTAAAATATCTTTAGGCGCTATACAAGGTGGTCGCCGGGGTATGCGAGATACTTCATATATGAATTCAATTACCAAATTTAAGCAAAAATGGTTCTATTCACTTTTCCCGAATTCCTAACGGTTCATGAAATATTGGGGTTTGAATTTGAACTAAATTACTAGAGAGAATGTAATGTTTGTTGTAATAAAAGCGTAATGACATTGCAATTATTAAAGCTCCTTTATGTAACCACGGCCTTGTGCTATGCATAACTCAATCCTCCGTCGGAGTTCTTGTTCCCAGTTGTAGTTCTCCATATAAGTATTCACCTCATAAAACGCTGCATGAATATTCTGGATGAGTTAGTTCGACCATGTTATTAGGCTTCTCACTGAATAGGTAAGTGTTTTCTTATGTCTCCACATAAAAAAGTCTAGTGGCTTGAGATCCGGAGATTGCGGTGGCCAAGCAATTGGACCATCACCAAGAAACGTTAGGGATTCGGGAAAAGTGGATAGAATCATCTTTGCTTGAAATTAGTCATATTATTCTTATACCAAGTAGCCCGCATACCTCGGCGGTCACCCTGTATATACATCAAGGTGAGGAACAGAGATGAGAATTATGTGGCGTAAACCGACAAAAAAAGTATACCCTCTTCGATGAGTACTTCTAAGAAAATCGGAAAATTTGCCGTTGAAGAAATCGACCTTCTTTCTTAAGAAATAATTAGAGAATAATTTGGTAGGCCAGTTTCATTACCTTCCCACCTCAAATCTCCCAGTGGGGAACCAACTAGCTTTCAGTCTCATGATCTGTTGTCATGTCAACAGCGGCCTATTTTTACGTACCTATCAGGGATTATCAGAAACATTAGATATACTAGAGTGTTTGGTATCGCGGATCAAATCTTTTTTGAAAAATTTTTTACCGGACTAGTCCTGTAAAATTTCTTTACCGGACTGAAATTTGTAAGTTTTAGTTTAATCGATGTCAAACACACAATGTTTCCACCAGTTAATATAAGCACTTTGCAAATATACGACGCAGAATAATTAAACTTCATTATAATTTCAAAACATAATTATAATTTTCAACAGAACAGTATGAAATAAAATATTGTACGTCATTCGTCCGGCAAATCCTTTACAGTATTCGTTTCAAAATTCCAGACTCGGCTCCTTCGTCGCCTCGCCTCGAAACATTTCACGCATACTGTAAAAGTTGATTTACCGGACTTATAACGTGAATATCTATTAAAACAGAGATTATAGTAAGTGGTTTCCTTTGTCAGATAACCGCTTTTAACTATGTGTTGAGACTTTTACACCGTTCTTGCGGCGTTTTAGGAGAAAAATATTTTTAAAATAGAAACTATAACAAGTGAATTTTTTGTTAGCTTTGTGGTTTTAAACTGCGTATAGAAACTAATTCAAGTATTATTTAAATTAGCATAATAGTTAGTGTCGTAGCGGAGACGCCTCTTCCATGCGGTGTATTTAGGGCACACAAGCGGCCATTCCAAGGGGCGGATACCCCAAGCCCCAACACTACTTCAAAAATTAAAAGAACCATAATCCATTGAAATGTTATGCTTATTGTAATTTGTCACACTGCCACAGTTTAAATCTTGTATATATTGGTAGATATTTTAAATTAATTCAGGAATTGTATGGTTACTTCTCGACGTCAAATCATACGTGAAGTGTATTATAAGCGCATATTCCGAAACTTGCATTAAAGCCATTGTCAGATACGAGACGGAAGAGTCGTATATCGCAGCAATAACACCACTTAAAATACAAATCGGTGAAATATATATGATGCTTTGGTTCAAATTAAAAATGATGCAACTTTACATTAACGAGAGCTGTGGCAAATTCACTGGGCAAAAAAATTCATACCTTCAACAATAATCTGGAATGCAATTTTTAATAAAGTCAACGCTGTGATAAAACTTATTCAAGGCCCAAAATTCAATATTAAATCTTCAGTTGAAGCCGTAGAAACTCTAAGAAGTTACTTTATTGAATTGAGATGTGACGAAAAGTTCAAAGTATTTATGGATACCGCGAAGCAAATTGCTGCCGATGTTGGCATAGAAAGAAATTTAGTCTTCTATGGATAGCTCGTTTTCGCAAAAGACAACGAAATTTTTATTTTAAAATTTTGAATTCAATGAAAGATTTCAATTATCGCACCAACACACTGATATTTTTAAAATTATATATTATTCAATGGCAAAAAGTCCCGCATAATGCCTGTAACTTTTGAATTACCGCTTATACGAAAAAGTGGCCTTTATAAAAGTTTTTCAGTAAATTATTCCCCATATTTTTACCTGAACGAAGTTTTTCTGTCATTTCCCGTTTGGTTGCCATAGAGACTAACTTACCTTTTTTAAATGGAATACCCTGCATTCTACTGGAAAAACTATTAATTTTTTGAATTTCAAATTTTCACCTATCTGCATGCGTTTCCGAGATAATGACAGCTCAAAAATGAAAAACTTCCTAACTATAATTATTACTACCTAATACCCACCAGTTGAGACAGCGACCTAACAGGTGTCAATTTTGAGATCCTATTTAATTTTCTGTTGTCTGATTTCTAATTTGTTTACACTATGTATCATCTGAATGAGAAACAGCGAGTTGAAATTTTGATATTGAGCGGTTACGGAAATATGAAGAGATCGCAGGATCAGGTTTGTCAACTTTTCAATAAATTATATCCAAATAGGCCTCCAACAAATCAGTCAACGGTGTGTCAAGTGGTAAAGAAATTTCGAAAAACAGGCAGTGTTAGGGAAGCCGCTAGATCAGGTCGACCTAAAACAGCAACCGGGGGAGACAAAGCTTTGGATATCATGCTCTCAATACATGAAAATCCAACACAATCATCTAGGCTAATGGCAATGGATTTTAATGTGTCTCATCAGTTAGTGAAAAATTTGTTTAAGCAGGAGAAGTTGCATCCCCACAAGATAAAGTTGATGCACGAGTTAAATGAGGACGATTTTGATACATGAGGTGAATTTTGTAAGCTGATGATGAAAAGATGCAATAACGATAATAACTTCGTAATAAATATCATTTTCTCGGATGTAGCTACTTTCCATTTAAATGGGATTTTTAATAGACACAATTATCGTCATTTGTCTGCTGAGAATACTCGCTGGTTCCAGGAAGGTCATACTTAGAGGCCCGAAAAAGTTAATGTTTGGGCGGGCACAGTTGGTAGACATATTGTGGAACATTCTTTTATAGATGGTAATTTGAATGGCGAAAAATATCTGGACCTCCTCAGAAATCACATAATTCCTTCTTGCAGAATGGTTTTACCGGGTGTAAATAATGGCATAAACGAACAGGTGTGGTTCCAGTAAGATGGAGCACCTGCGCATTATGCGGCAAATATTAAACAATACATAAGCGAGCAATTTCCAGGACGTTGGATAGGCAGAAGAGGTACTATTGACTGGCTAGCGCGATCCCCGGACTTAACCCCGCTCGACTTCTTTTTGTATGGACACTTAAAGAACAAAGTCTACGTTAACCATCCAAATGACTTAGAATCTTTAAAAGTCAGAATTAGTGTTAAAATTCGGGCCATTCCAGAAGACTTCCTTTTAAACATTGTATACGGGTGCAGGGATCGACTGACGCTTAAACACCTGATCCACCGAAAACGATTCACTTGTTTATTATTTCAATATTAAGTTGTTTACTTTTCTGAGCTATTTATTTTGTTTTTATAAAGTTCGTTAAAATTTTAAATAAGTAAAAATTGGAAATACAAAAAATTCAGAGTTTTCCCAGTAGAATCCAAATATGCAATTACATGCAGGGTGTTCAATTTAAAAAAAGTAAGTTGGCCTCTATGGCAATCAAACCAGAAATTACAGAGAAAATTCATGCGGGTAGAAATCTGGGGAATAATTTACTGAACAACTTTCATAAAGGTCACTTTTTCGTATACGAGGTAATTCAAAAGTTACAGGCATTATGTGCAACTTTTTTGCCACTCTGTATAACAGAATATGGTAATCTCGTAGTCAATGAACTAGAAACCCACTGTGCTGAAGCCGAACTAGCCTTAAGACATAACAGACTGAAGCGCTGCGACATTAACAACAAGGAATTATTCGAAGAAATTAAGGCAATAGAATCCCATCATAAATCCGATATGGATGCAATTAGAATTTTCAAATACTATAAAGTAATTTGATAGGACCTATCCTCTGCTTTAAATTTAAGTGTTGCGATCGGAGAACGTTCGTCTCCAAACTCAAGTTAATTAAAAAATTATTTTAGATCATCTATGAGTAAGGAACGATTATCAGCCTTAGCAACTCTGCATATTGAACAGAAATTGTGCCATACAATAAACCTAAATAGTGTGTTAAAAAAATTTGCGTACACAAAAGCCGGGAAAGTGTAATTTTAACTTTTGTTACAATTCGACATGTTAGTGTTCCAAAGCTTCTATACTTTACCGCAGTTAAGATAAGTTTTCTGCGAATTAGCTATTTTAACTTTGATATTACATTTTTTTAAGAAAAGTTAAATTTTCATATCAAGTAGAAAAATGACGTTCTATTTATGTATTTAATTTGTATTAAAGCATTATTTTCAGACATAAGTTTTGGGATTCAATTACAAAATGTCACAAGGTTTAAATGTGAGATACCCATAAAAATCTTGAATAAAAGCCCGCGTGGACGATGAAGGCTTTGTTTAGCCCCAATTTCGATCGGTCTCAGATACGCGTTGCGTAACAAGAGGAACGTCTGCACAAATCACGTCCATTTGACGTTTTTTTCATTAAAATCAAATAAAAATTAATGATGATACAACACTTCAGTTTTAGAACATGTCATTTTAGTCTTAAATTAATCAATTTTTTCATGAAGTGTCTCGTGTGATTTTTCTATTTCGGTGCATGTCTAGCTGACATAAAAATTACTGTCAATTCATTATTATTACACTCGAATGTAAAATATGAAACTTTGTATGTTGATCCTTTTCAAATTTTGTAATATCTTGAAAACAGAAGCTCTAGGAATAGTCTGGTTGCACGACGCAAAAAGAAATGTAGGATATTTGATTAGATGATATGGCACCTAAGTGATATCAATACACTGCATATTAATACTTTTTTCTTACCAGGCTTGACTTGGCGACAAACACAGTAAGCGTGCGAACCTATATTCCTAAAATTGATATTTCGGCGGACTACGAAATCGATGGCAGAATCTTATTTCTTCCTCTTACAGGAACAGGACCGTGCAAGTTATCGCTAGGTAAGTAATTTTGTAAAAATTAGGAAAAATGATAAAGTTTTTGTCTCTTTGTATGCAAAGTAAAGAAAAAATCTTAATTTATGTTGATAAATATGTTGAATGTGGCGACATGTCGTGGCAATCGAGCTATCCATCCAACCAGGCCAGCAAGGTCTTAAAGAAGACCAAACAAAGACCAAATGCTGGGATGGAACAAGTATAAGCACATAAGCAGGTATCTAATGTCAGGTGGCGCTAAAAGATAACATTTTTCTTTTAAAACTAAATTTTAATCTGTATTCAGCGTATAATTTTTGGGAAAGTTCTGCCAAGCGCTTTTGGCTCAACACTAAGTCATTATCAGGGCTTAGACTTTACAACAGAATAGTACAAATAGGGACATTTTAACAAAACTGTTTTTCTTAAAAAAAAGGTGATTGACAGGTCAAAAGTTCTCCTTATGTAAAACTTAAATACTAAAATCAAGTTGTAAAATTAAGATGTAAAAACGTTATACGAAGAAGTTTGGTTATTGTAAAATTCTTTAAAAACGCAAATCATAACATTGCGCTGTAAATCAACATCACAAATATCCTCGGAATACTCACACTTCATGGTCAGAGGTCCCTTAAAGTAGGAAAATATCGACTCGGAAATTTTCCTTTTCGCAACATTATTGGAAAGTTCTATTAAAATTATTTTGCTTTATTTTCATTTTTTCATTAAACATTGACAGAAGGCAGATGTCAGGCGTAAAATGATCAAAGTCGCGAGTAATGACGTAGACGTGGAGAACACCGAAAACTCAACTATAAAAGTACACAAACACGACAAACTATTAATAAAGAATACATCAGAGATTATTACTTTTAATTTTATTTTTTTTCAGAAAATTATAATATAAAAATAAAATAATTTAGATTCCAAGTTAATTCACAATATCTAAATTCTTTACAACAATCAGTACACCACTGGAGTTTAGACTCCTCCCACTTTTATCCTGCTATCTATTGTTCGGTTCTCAGAATTTAAGATCCTAAATCTAAATAACCCTTAATGAATACCACAATTCTGGAATTTCCTGGCTTTCCCTTACTTTTTCCTTTTTTGAAAATTAATAATAATAATATCTGATGTATCCTTTATTAATAGTTTGTCGTGTTTGTGTACTTTTATAGTTGAATTTTCGGTGTTCTCCACATCTACGTCATTACTCGCGACTTTGATCATTTTACGCCTGACATCTGCCTTCTGTCAATGTTTAACGAAAAAATGAAAAAGCAAAATAATTTGAATAAAACTTTCCAATAATGTTGCGAAAAGGAAAATTCCCGAGTCGATATTTTCCTACTTTAAGGGACCTCTGACCATGACGTGTTCCGAGGATATTTGTGATGTTAATTTACAGCGCAATGTTATGATTTGTGTTTTTAAAGAATTTTACAATAACCAAACTTTTTCGTATAATGTTTTTATATCTTAATTTTACAACTTGATTTTAGTATTTACGTTTTACATAAGGAGAACTTTTGACCTGTCAATCACCTTTTTTTTTTAAAAAAAAACAATTTTTGTTAAAATGTCCCTTCTATTTGTATTATTCTCTTGTAGAGCCTTAGCCCTGATGATGGCTCAGTGTTGAGCAGAAAGCACTTGGCTGAACTTTCCCAAGAATTATACGCTGAATACAGATTAAAATTTAGTTTTATTGTCATACACAGCGTACAAAACCGACATTCCCTACTTATTTTTCTTTTATATCGCGTTTTCGGTTCGCAGAAACCGACAATTGGCTTTCAGCGGCACCTGACATTAGACAACTGCTTATGCGGGTTCCATTTCAGCGTTTGGCTTATTTAAGACCTAGCTGGTCGAGTTGGGTAGATAACTCGATTGCCACGAGATGTCGCCACGTACAACATCTCGCATATTATCGCTACATAATTTATTAAAAAGCACTGTACGGTCCCTTTACTTTTCGACAGACTCTATAACCTTGCCGAGGGTCCGTAATACGGCGAAACGCGTCCAAGGATTGGGTGTGACGGAAAGAAAAGGAACAAACATCTTTCTTTTAATCTATATTAGTTATAGGTTTTAAAACGAAATTGATGACTTTATACGGGGTGTTACTTAATGATAGACCATAATTTCAAGCGCGCATTCCTGAACCAAATTTAAATAGAAAACTGTCAAAGTTTAAAGAAAATCAGTTTATTATTAATATCTCAAAGATCCCTTTGCCGATTTTGGTCAAATTTGGCACTGTTGTTCGCGGTGATACGACGCTAAGTTAGCACTAACTAGATGATAATTATGAGTTCCAGTAGCGTCCCGGGGGGCACTCTCACGAATAATATTTACAGACAAATGTATGCCACTGACTAAAATTGTATACTGTTTTCAAATTCAGCAGCTAATAATACAACTTTTTTGTATTTTGATATTAAAAAAAAATAAAAAGTCACTTTATTGCGTGTCGAAATTTTTTTTTTTCGAAAACGAAGTAAGATACAAAGAAATATTAGGAGGCAAAAAAGTTTTATTTTTAGCTGCTTAACCCTTAAATAGTGGGGACAGCAGCTCTCCCCTGCCCTTCCTTGGCGACGCCCATGGGTGAATCTATCAACACTTGGGTACTAAATTTAAACCCTGTATTTTTTCGTGTTAACGATGTGGTTTATTTGCACTATTTACATTTCTTGTCTTGCATTTTGTGTTGTTGTAACTGCTCAAGTATGCTCCACCAGTGTCAATATCGCTCTACATATCAAAAACCAAGAAGCTTATTTAAAGCTATTCATGTATCTGGTACAAAGAGTAAGTGTTTATGGCATGCATCATGAAAATTATCCTACGAGGCCAAGCCGAGTTGGATGACATGCTATGTGGCATAAACACAATTACTGCACGTGTTGCATACAAAAATTTTTCTACGATCGTTGTTAATCAAATAGAAAAAAATAATTTAAAAATGCATCATTTAAAAATTTAAATTTTGTGATAGCGAATTATTGTGTTCTCATAGTAACCACCCAATTATTTACATACTTAAATACAACTCTCAATGTCAATCAATTAGGCTTTGCTGTCGATCGTTTGTATAAAATAGTTGAGTTTGTATTCTACTACTAACAGTGCTAGCGAAAATACGCTAAATCCTTATTGTATAAGGTCTTAAGTGGCTAAAGGGCAAAGTTTCTCAAATATATGCATATTTATATGCCATATTATGATTCCCACTAGTCAGGAAGTATTCATTTACTATTGTAAAACATAAAAGTTGAAAACTGTCTGGTTCTGATAGTGCAGAGAATAATGGAATAGCTGGTGCCCCTTCTAAGTTATTGAACGCAGCAAAAGAAGCGTTAGAATTGTTGCCAGAAAAATAAAAAAAGAGACACTACCATGTTTACAAGAAGCCTTAAGAATGGTGTCAACGAAGCTCGTTAAAATAATATTATCAGAAAACAATATGCTTGTTTATCCTTATGAAAAGGATAAAGTTTTATTACTTATTATTTATATAGACCTTTGATTTTGTATACGTTTAAATATCACCTTTGGTCAGAAATTTCAGAAATAAATTATGACAGTGTCATGCAAAACGTCATTGTCAGTAGCTTCTAAAGATTTTCTTAGATTATAATGTTACATACTCTATACAAAACTAAAAATATAAAAAAATACAAATGATGTGGAAACATTATAAACTCCTACTTTACATAGAATTTTCCTCCTTTTCTTCAACGAACTTCATTAACCTACAACTTTGCCACATTTGATTCTACAAGCAATTTTTTTTTCTACCGAGGGTCTGTCCAAGTGCCGGGTGCACTTCGGCCAGGTTTATAAACTGTTTATCCAAATCGTTGGATTCGCCGCGGTGGGCCTTAAGAATTGCCACTAAGGTCCCCCGACCTTAACAGCTTAGATTTATTTTTATAGGGCCATCTTAAGACGCTAGTGTACACAAGTCTCATTAACAATGTAGAGGAATTAATAGAAAGAATAGTTGCAGCATGTGATAGAATACCTAAGAAATGCTCCGTGCATATTTCAACTAGTGTGCAATTTCATCGAAAGAAGGGCGGAGGAATGCATATTAAGTAAAGGGGCCATTTTCAACAAATTTCGTAATAAACGCTCTGTTAGTTGTAATGACGTGTTTATGTTGTATGTTGTCAGTTGTTTATTACACACAGATGCCAACCCGCGATGCGTTTAATTTTTTCTATGAAATTATACTCTGTTGCATAATGTGAGAGAGTAATAAAATGTAAATTTGCAATAACAGGACCCATTAAGCAGGATGGGAAACTTAAAGGTTGTATTGCGAATTTCAGGTAAATTGCAATGACAGTTCTAAATAATTCCGCATTTCAGATATTTAAGACATGCACAATACATCCCGTATCGGCCCTAAATTACGGTCACCTTACTTTGCATAGAATAAAAAGACGAGTTTGGTGAATAAAAGTAAAGTGAAAATGGCGTTACTACAGGTAGTTTATTAGGATAATAAGTATAATAATAATTATACTTGATTATAATTAAGTATAGAGATAGGCAGCTTCACAAGAAAAGTAAGATTGGTTATAGAACCAAAGCCTTGGTCAGGCCGATTCTCACTTATGGTGTACCAACATGGTACACAATAAGCAGGACAGAGCACAACAAGCTCCAGGTACTGCATAATAGGGTCTTAAAAATCATTGCGGATGCCCCAAGGTATGCTGTAACTAGGGTATTTCACAGGGACTTTGACATATCAACATTGACTCAATTTTATTACAAAATTATAACGGATTACTACAGACGGACGGACCTCGCTACAAATCCACTAATTAGACAAACTCGCGTACAATCTCCGCCAAGCTCCACCTACAAGTGTCCGAAGAATTGGCTGCCCCTAGCTATTGTAGAGAGGCACTAATGCTGGTGGCCTCGACAAGCCGAGCTGTCTAAAACTACACGACACATTAAGCAACTTGGGGCTCTGCTCAAACTAAATAATGATAAAAAGATTGGTCGACAAAAGCCTCAAAGAATAAAAGATGTTAAAGGCTCTGCCTGACTTAGAAGCCAAAGAAGATCCCAAAGAAGAGATAGGCAGATAATTGAGATATTAATTATTCTAATATTAAGTAGATTAAAACTTATATAGAAGTAAGAATAATATAAGAATAGATAAATTGGAATAAATATTAATATTTTTTAAAAAAATCTACTATGTACATACAATACATCAACTTAATTTTTAAATTTTAGTCATCACGTTCCGAGTGGTACTATCGTCGTTGGGGTTTAGAGAAATAATAAGAGGCTCTGCAGTGTTTTCTAGCATGTTATCAGCTTCACACATTCTTCCTTCTATTTCAATCACATGTTCGTCACACTTGGCTTTTTATTTACAGTAAGACAATGAATAATGTAATTTTTTTTCTAATTTGATTATCCATGACTATAACAGACCTAGGAGGAATAAAATCTCGCATTTGCGGTAGGTACTCTTCAAATTTAATTCAATTTTTGTCTTTATGCTAGTCTCTAGTCCGTTTTGATTTAAATGCTAGTAAGCCGCCATTGCCAAATCCATTTTTGCTACCAATGTGAGTAATTATTAATCTTTTACCTTTTCCCGAGAGTGCTTTATTCCAGTGGAACATCCTTCCATGAAAGCTTGCCTCACGCTTATTATATGATTGTCCTGTCATGTTTTACTAACGGTATATCCTTCATTTAACCAAGTTTCTTGCATATAATAGATATTCCTGTTTTCTCTTCGAAACTGTCTAACTGCCCTCAAATATCTTTGTCGTCAGCCGATGATTTCGTTTTGCTCTTTAAAAGTTATTTTCTGTTTTGAATTTTTTCATAAGCTTCAAAGTTTTTCATAGTTTCTTCTTACTCAGGGGTGGAATGAAATCATCCTTTTTCATTTTAGATTTTATTTTGTCCAAGGTAGGTATTTTTTTTTTAAGTAAAACGAGTGTATCATTTCTCTGATGGCAGTCTTTGCTTCCTTATTCATTACAGTTTCTTCTTTTCCTGTACTTCTCTTTGGTGACCTGATGGGACCACGTTCATCCTCACGCACCAGTCGGGATATTGTTAACTGTCCGACTCCAACAATACTCGAACACACTTCAACTATTTTTGGAACTCCAAATGTCGGATTTTGGTGGCAAAGAGCGTTGAACACATTAAGAATAATAAATTTCTCATTTTTAGAAAGCGCAGTTTCACTAATCTGTTTCTCAGCAAGTAATTCAGAAACACTAGACATTTTCAAGAACGAAGTTTTCCAACAACTGCCGGAAAGTAACTAAATATTTAAAAAATTTTAAAGCTACCCGATCTCGAGACCCCTGACAATAAAACATAATTAAATAATAATTAGTGGACTAAACCTATGAAATACGGCAAAGATTATTGGGTTATATAGTTCAATAATGATTTATTACTCTCTCTCATTAAGCAACAATCTATAATAATAATAATTTTCTAAGTTTTTTTTTACTCAAAAACGGCGCATCGCAGCAATACAACTTAGAAGATATCTTATGTTTCAAATTGAACGGTGAATTCAAAAATATTTTATTTTTGGAATAAAACCATTGGCGCACCATGTCAGTGCCCGTAGACACGCCACTGTTAAAGTTGAAAATTAATTTTGTATTGAAAAATGTGCACCTTCATTAGCTGTCGCTGCATACTGAATATCACTGAAATATCTCATGCAGTTTCGAAAATATCTATTAATTTTCATTTTGTTCCTAATAATTTAGCATCCTGTATTCTCGTGACGGATCATTTTTGGACCATGGTTTATAAAGCTAACCGTTATTAGTTTTTCATGTAAATTCACACCCTTAAATATTCGCACATCATTAAGAAACACCCTGTATAAATCCTTAAACCAGTAACACTCCTAAACAATGAAGTTAAAAATAATTAATATAAATCTAAACATGGTGACTTACTGCATAAATAAATTTCAATGCAAAATTTTTAGAAATGATATTTATCATTATCTATGGAGTCTTCAGTAGAACTATTTTTTTTTTATAATTCCGGCTGTACGCGAAAAAATATATTCTAAAATAGATCTTTCTAGAGTAAATAGTTTTTAAAATTTTTTAATTTATTGTCACACACATGAAGGTTGTACTGTTACTACTGGTATCCTTTTCGGGGGTTGAATGAAACACAGGGCTTAAAAAAGAGGGTACAATTATTTTAAATTCAATGCTTTTGTTGATAACGTTTACATCTTATTAAAACTATTTCTAGGGTCTGAAAAATTACCAGTAGAGCACATTTTTTAGTACGAATGGTTAAAACTCCCCCCTTCACAGCCCTTCACTTACTACGCCAATGCTTACATATTAAAGGTTTCTATTTATTGTGTTAATCAAACTGACGACGAACCAGTTTTATATTAATTTGTAGAAATATTTAATAATGTAAGTATGCCTAATCGCTTATCGTTAACACAGTACGGTATCATTATTAACTAAGTTTTTTTTTCAAAAACTAGAAAAAAATTTAAAAATACCTATCCATAAATCTTTAAATAATTAGAAGTAAAATTATAGCCCTATGAGTAATTAATTAGGATCAATATATTCGATTGACCTTGTATTTAATTAAACTTAAAAAGTGAAACTAATTAAACCTTCCAAAGTTGATACCTACAAATTGGTTTCGTCAAAACATGATAAACACAGCTGTTAGTTTAACGTATGTGGTAGTTACAGATTTTAGTAAACTGAGAACAAGACAAATTAAAATTGTAAAAAAAACGGAGTAATAATAATAAAAGACTTAACAAAATTGGTTTTTTTTATTTTCACTTTAGGTTTTTAAAGCTAAACTTATTCTGAGTTAAGATAAACAACAGTAATTGCTCATTTATTTTTAGTCGATGGAATGTATGATTACCAATTTACTTTCGAATTAGAAACAAGGGAAGGAGTTGAATATGCCAAAATAATTGAAGAATTAAGTTCATACGATTACGATGTCAAGAGAGTTATGTTTAATCTGGAAAATTTGTTCAATGGCGACAAAAGACTTGGTAAGTTTTATTAAGCGGTCTGGTAGAGCTTCCAAAAATTTTAAGAATGGGATATTTATCTGAGATAGAGCCTTAAAATTTTAGGTGTTTCTTATTGGTAGATAGATCTATTTTTATTTAAAGGACTTTAAAAAGAAACATTTTACTACCACCCGTTACTGTTCGTAATTTGTTTATAAACATCAATATTTTAAAGAAAGGAAGACATTTATTACCTCTCTGATTTTTTTTAAACTATTATTTAGCACGCTTTATTGTTAAGGATACATACACATTATAGACAAAGCTAATGCTAAATTTATCCGAAATCTAGAACATTATAAAAAGGTTTTAAAAAAAATAACAAAAAATGACACTAACAAGTTTAAATCAATCACTTCACATTTAAATGATTATAATTACACCTTAAGACTTTCAAAATTTAAAGAGCGTTTAGTCAGAGCCAATCTAGGACTGGGACGCTAAAAGTTAGTTTTGTATTTAGAAAATCCTTTATGTATTAAACACACTATCTCTAGAATAAATAATAAGCATATTATTATTAAAAGATCAAACTTCCTAAATAATGGCTGAGAATGGTCTCGATGTTTTGCCTTACTTATACAGAGTGATTCAAAAGTACTTTGATAAACTTGGGGAGGTAATAGCCGACAATATTTTAAGATGAAAACTTCTTATAAACAGTGGTCCTTGGCAACTTCGTTCCGGAGATACAGGGCGTTGAAACGTTAAAAGAAATAGTAATAATTTTTAAATAACTCCTTAACGAGTTAACTTTTTTTTATGAAATTTAGTGAATTAAATAGGCATCTAAGGGCACTTATTTTTAAAGTACAACACGTTCGTAAACTTAACCAGTGGCGTCGGTACAAAATGTTGCTATAATATTTTTTGTGAAAACTATGGTACACCACTGACTTATTTTATTTTAACTTTTTTTTATGAACCCCCCCCCCTCCATTTACAATAAAAAAGATCACGTGTATTTTTTTGATACGAGGGACGGTTTAAGGGTAAATAATTACTTATTTTATTTGACTTTACACAAATATTGAAAAATGTGTTGTTAATTCGAAGATTTATTAAGGTATGTCATTTAATTTAAATAAATTAATAAGTACGTTACAGAAATTAAATGATTTTTAAATAAATCCACCTTCAGCCAAGATGCAGGCACCTAATGTCCTTTGCATGGAATCTCGAACGCGTGCTAAGATATCTGGTCTGTTTCTTATTACTTCAAAACCATCGATTATTCGGTTTCTTAGCACTTCTGAATTTTCGACTCACGTTTTGTAAACGATTGACTTCAAATGTCCCCACAAATAAAAATCAAGGGGATTTAAATTTGGGGACCTTGCTGGCCACGGTTGATTTCCTTCCTTAACTCCTCTACCGATCCATCGATTTGGATAAATTTGATTTAGATGAGTCCTAGCCACGATGCTAAAATGAGCGGGAGCTCCGTCATGCATAAACCATATACGTCTTCGAGTTTCTAAGGGTACATCATCCAATAAGGGAGGAAGTTCATTATCCAGAAAGTGTCGGTACGTATCGCCATTAAGCCGAAGTGGAAGAAAAAAGGTCCTATCAAGTAATCGCCAACTATTCCTATAATCCCCACACGTTTAATGAATATTGGTACTGAGAATTTCGTTCACTAACTGCGTGGGGATTTTCCAAAGACTAGATATGGTTATTGTGAAAGTTTGTAATCGCACCCTGAAAAAATTTGCCTCGTCCGTAAAAAGTGCATAATTTGAAAATTGGGAATTTTCAGCAAATTTTTCCAAAAACCACTGACACAAATTAATGCGCTGAGGAAAGTCCCTGGGTAAAAGAGCTTGTACTCTTTGAATGTGGCACGGATACAACTGCTGATTGTGCAGTATTCTTCAAACTGTGGCTTGGGTGGAATTGAGAGCATTAGCAATTATTCGGGTGCTTGCATCTGGATTTTCCACTACAGCGTTTAAAACAGCTTCTTCCAATTCTGGGGTTCGGGCTGTTCGTGGTCTTCTCCAGGAATGCCACGTGGCCTTGTAAAACTCTCTGTTTTAGCTAAACGGCGGTGAAGATTTATAAATGTTGCAGCAGCAGGCAGTACTCGGTTAGGATATCGCTCCTGATAAAATCGTCTCACTTCTTGTGCATTTCCATCGGCAAGGCCATATACAAAATGCATGTCGGCTAAATGCGCATTATTTCTTAAATGGTTCATAGTAGGTACCTTATAAACAATACTAATAATATCCAACCAAAAAAACCCAACTGAAGAAATAAACCACATTAGCAACTAACTGTCAAATATGTTTTAATTTATCGACAAATGCATTTCCAAAGCCGCTTTGTAAAAATACAAAATATTAAAAAATAACATACTAATAAATAAATATGTATGCCACTGAGAACGTATTATACTTAGAAAATAGGCATCTTCAGATGCCTTCCTTAGGCATATACTTATTTGTTTATTATTAAGTATGTATGTATTCGTTAAAATACTTTAATAAATATTTGAGGGTATTTGTTGATTTCAAACACATTTTTCAATATTTGTGTGAAGTCAAATAAAATAAGTAATCATTTACCCTTAAACCGTTCCTCGTATCAAAAAAATACACGTGATCTTTTTTGTTGTAAATGGAGGGGGGGGGGGGGTTCATAAAAAAAAGTTAAAATAAAATAAGTCAGTGGTGTAGCATAGTTTTCACAACAAATATGTTAGCAACATTTTGTACCGACGCCACTGGTTAAATTTACGAACATGTTGAACTTTGAAAATAAATATCCTTAGATGCTTATTTAACCCACTAAATTTTATAAAAAAAAAAATAACTCGTTAAGGAGTTATTTATAAATTATTACTATTTCTTCTAACATTTCAACACCCTGTATCTCCGTAACGAAGTCGCCAAGGACAACAGTTTATAAGAACTTTTCATCTTAAAATATTGTCGGCTATTACCTCCTCAAGTTTGTCATAGTACTTTCGAATCACCCTGTATAACTTTTCATCCTTTTTCGGATATACAGGGTGTCCTTGAAATGACTGTACAACGCTTAACCACAAATTCCTTAACCAAAAATAGGGCGATCTAGGCAAACTCACCTGTATGCAATGTTGCCTAGTTTTGCTTCTACAGGGCGCTAAAGTTCTAAAATTAATGTCGTTTTTCCGGAATAATCTCTAAACGCCTTTATCGATTTTCAGTAATTTTGAGACTGAGAGTTACTACTATTGATGGTGTGCGTTGGCGCAAGCGCGATCGTTTTCAATGCCTGGGAATTTATGGATGTCGCGTGATTCGTTTAACTTCCAAGAAATTATTTACGATACGTCATCATTGCTGCTATTCTGAACAATGATAAAAAAATTGTTTTATCTGTTAGTCTACTAGGCAATAGTAAAACAAATCTGAAATACCGATAGTGTTTACTTGTTGTTGGTGTTGAGCGGATTGGAGTTTATTGTAAATTGAATAATTGTTGGTCCTTTAAAATGAAACATTATAGCTGGATTTATAAACTCGAAAAGTTGGCGAGGTTGAGGTTCAGTTGGCGTTGGAAATAAGAGTTCAATTTAAACCAAAGGGAACGCTCAGTTCAATTTATAAACTCAGTTCGTAAGTTTCCAAAAGTTTCCGTGTAGTTCGAGATTACCAATTTATATGCTCGGAGTTCGAGAGGTACGTTTCGACCAATGAAGACGCTATTTCAAAGTCATGTGGTTACAGCAAAATGTCAAATGTCTTTTCGTTGTTTACGTCGCCCTTCCGACATTTGTATTTGGATTTTCTGTATATTGTAAGCTTAGTATTGTGTTTTGTGCCAGAAATTGAAAAAGTAGAAATGGATAGTATAGAGAATGATGACACTAATTTATTGTTACTCGTATTAATCCAAAATTATGAATTTATCTACAACACTACCACTCTATTGGACAAGATTTTTAACCAATCAAACAACAACTTTTCGAACATCGCTACTGAATTTATAAATGCCATATTCTGGACTATCGAATATCGAACCTCACTAACCTGAACATAACTTCCACCTCACAAACTTATCTAGTTTATAAATCCAGCTTATTATATCGCTTAGAAGGCTAACATGTTTATAGAATTTGGATTATGTGACAGAAATGAACGTATCAGTGTCAGAGTCTATCATAATAAATATCCAGACCACATAATTCCGAAACATTAAACTTTTGGGGAGTATTGACAGGAAACTCAGGGAAACGGGTACTTTTAATAGAAATAATGTTAATCGCGGACGTCAACGTACAATTAGAACCCCGAATCTCGAGTAGTAGAAGTAGTTTTTAACGGAATTGAAGATGATCCCAAATTAAGCTGTAGACGCTTGGGGTTCGAATTGGCGGTTTCCAAAAATACCATTAATGACATTCAACGAGTGCAACCTTCCATATGAAAATTTTATTTACGGACGAAGCTGCGTTCACGAGATTGGGAATTAGAAATGTATATAACGAACATGTGTATAGCGATGAAAATCCTCGTGCCGTCAGGGAGAAACATTTCCAGCATGAATTTAGAATTCATATTTGGGCAGGTATGAATGACAGTTTTATTATTGGACCGGTTGCAATGCTAAGTCGGTTAAATTTGGATAACCATCTACTCTTCTTGCATAACACTTTGTCCGATTTATTCGATAATTTTTCATTACAACTTCGTACTGAAATATGATTTATGCACGACGGGGCGCCACTCCACTTTAGTATCAATGTTTAAAGATTGTTAAATGAAACATATCCTAATAGATGGATCGGAAGAGGCAACGATGCACCCATTAATTGACCAGTAAGATCTCCCGATTTAACGCCTCTAGAATTTTTCCTGTGGGGGCGCCCTTAAATCAAAAGTGTATGCTTCCCACATCGGTACGGAAGCTGAGTTATTGCAAAGAATTTTCAATGCTGCAGATTATTTTAAAAACAAGCCAGATACGATGGCCAATGTACATTGTGGCTCAAACTAAAGGAGTACACTTTTTATTTGTGAATATCTTTTTTCATATTGCACTGATTTAATTTATTTTTGGAGTGATGATGAACTGAAATCGTCTCAGTAAAATATGTAATTTTTGTCAAAATATTTTGGACAGGGCCGGATTGACAGGTTTTTTTCAACAAACGTGCGCTTATGTTCGTTTCAAGCGAAAACTGATTTATTTAAATTTCAGATGATACGTTTTTTTGGTAGTTTAACTATCGAAAATTCTCCAGTATAGGTCTCATTGTGAAAGATTTTAAAATTAAAGAAATACAACATATTTTGTTCATTGATGTACTAAACATTGCGGTTGTCATTTTGGAAATTTGAAGTATTTTGAACCATGGTTGCAGCATCCATGACCGTTATTAAAAATCGGAGTATCCATGACTGTTATTAAAAGTCAGAGTATTTATGACTGTCATTAAAATAATAAACAATGTTATTTTTGATGTTTTGTACGCTTCGCTTTAGCTAATCCGTACACAATGGCAGTCTTAAGTGAAGGAGGTCGAATTATTATCAAATATTTTTGACAAAAACATAATTACCGTGCAAGAAAAATTGTATAGGAGTTTCCTGAAAAAATTGGTATGTTGGAATAGTTGGAAAGTTTTTAAGACATCTTAGAGAAAAGAATGGATCTATAAAAATAAAAGTTGGAAGAGGAAGGAAGAAAACTTCAAGAACTCAAGGAAATATTACCATGGTAAGAAATATTATAGAAAATGTACGACCTGAACAATTTGTAGGTACCAGAAAAATAGCGAAAAGAACAAGAATTCACCTTTCTACAGTTCAAAGAATTATAAAAAATGAGTGCCAACTTAAAGTCTTAAAAAAAAGTTTACTGTCAAAAACTTAATGCCAATGTGAAGCAGAAACGATTAGAAAGATGTAATCTATTACTACGAAAATTCCGTTCTCGGGAAAATATCGCAAAGATATGGTTTTCAGATGACAAGATATTTTACTTGAGGCCGCCAAAGAATACACGAAACAATGGGGTATACGCAAATGTGCGATTAAAGAGGGAAATCCCTTTGGAAAATCTTTTAATCGAGAGGAGTCACTTTTTAACTGCCGAAATGGTCTCTGTGGCAGTTTCCAAATTGGGAAAGTCAAGTCTCCTCGTTGTAGATGCCTGAGTAAAACTGAACTCGGTATCGACAACAAATTTTACATCACTTGCCTCCTGAAATTGAAGCAATCTGCGATGATTACGTGTTCCAACAAGACTTCCCATACTTCTCGGAGTACAAGGATCTTTTAGTTTGAGCAATGCCTCGATTACATCGAACCAAAATGTGGCCACCCAATAGTCCAGACTTAAACCCTGTTGACTATTCTATATGGGGAATTTTAAAGGCAAATGTTCACACAGGTCAAAGGTTTAACACCATCGAAGAACTAAAGGAAAGGTTACAGTTCTGTTGGAATAATTTTAACCAGGATATAATAATTAATGCAGCTATTGACCTATGGTCAAGGCGACTGCAATTGGTGATAGAAAATCATGGTGGTCATATTTATTTATTTATTTCACATTGAGGAATACAAAACGGGACAAACCCAGGAACAGTATTCACTAAATAACAATAAATAGTAATATCAAAGTAGTAGAATGTAAACAAAAATTAACGTATTATATGTAAACAAGATTTTAAAAATTTAACATTAAATAAACAATCAACAAATGAATATTAATTCATCACCTGTCTCAGTGGCTGCAGACTGGGAATCCCCTTCTTCAAAGATACCTTGACCAAAATTTCAAATATCACTTCTCATTCAGTCTTGAACATTCATTAGAACCTACAATTTCAATTTTAACATAATTTTGATCGTCGCTTATGCAAGATAGAACTGCCGTAATCGACTACTGTATCCCTGATGATGGACATTTCTATGTCCGAAACATGTAGGATATAAACATAAACATTAAAATACATATTGTGAAGGTAGACTGCCGTTGTTTTGTTTGATTATTTCAACTCCACTGTAATGGACTACTTCTTCATGTTTATATGAATATTAGTAAAATAGATCTTACGTTATATGATGAGAATATTAATATATTATATAAACAAGATTATTAATTGAACATTAAATAGAGAAATCAATAAATAAATGTTATTAAAATAGATCTTATTGTATATGGTGAGAATAAAACTTTTTTAGTGCACTTGTTAGGGCCATTAGGGATTGAAAGCAGATATCCAGTTGGACCAAATTGCATATCGTATTATACGATTTGTAGCAACGATGCACAGGCGAGTTGGAGTGATAGTTGGTATTACTTGGTTGAATGTGGAAAAACATCTTATTTCGCGTGTTATAGGATGGAACGTTGATATTTAATAAGTTAATAATTGGGGTTGAATCAATCATATTGTTAAAAATTTTATAAGCAAATTTTATGTCGTACATTTGCCTTCTATCCTCAAGTCATAATAATCTTAGGTTTCGTTTAATTAAGGTAGAATTCCCGTTTAAATAAAATATATAGCATAAATATTTTAAAAATCTTTCTTGGACTTTTTCAATTTTGCCAATATACACATCGTACTGAGGGTTCCAGATCACCGATCCAAATGAGAGTACGCTATTAACGTATGTCATATATAATGTACGACTAGATTCTATTTGTTTAAAGCCCCTACAGGTTCTTATAATAAATCCTAGTGATTTTTTAGCTTTTATGGTGATTTGCTGAATATGATGCTCAAATAACATTTTACAGTAAAAAAAAATACCTATATCTTTTACAATAGAGACTTTTGTCAATGGTATATCGTTAAAACTATAACTTGAAAAAAATTTATTTATATTTCTAGAGAACGTGATTGTATGACATTTTTTGAGATTTAGATAGAGGCAATTACGTTGACAGTACGAAAAAAGATTGTTTAGGCCATGCTGAATGTGAAACGTGTCCTAAGGATCAGCAACTGAGTGAAAAACCTTTAAGTCATCGGCATACATTAAAAAATTAGAAAATTTAAAACAGCTGACAATATCGTTGATATAAGTATTAAAAAAAAGAGGCCCCAGATGGGACCCCTGAGGCACTCCAGAAGTAATCTCAGTAAAAGCCGACATAAACATACCAATTTTAACAGCTTGGGTTCTATTGCTGACATAAGAAGACAGCCATCTAAGCAGACTTCCACAAATACCGGCTACAGCAAGTTTACTAACTAATATGTTATGATCAATTTTGTCAAATGCCTTGCTGATGTCGGTATAAATGGCATCTACCTGGTGACCCGCATTCATACTGTCCAACAAGTACTGAGAATAAATGAACAGGTTACTTTCAACGGAACGTTTTTTCATGTTGTTCGGGGTTGATAATATTTTTACAATCTATATATAGGTAATCACATTTGATAGATTCGAAAAGTTTAGCTATAATGCATAATTTAGATATTGGCCGATAGTTTTCCGCGAGAAATTTATTGCCGGACTTCAAAATGGGGACTATTAAGGCCGATTTCCAAAACTGCGGGAAATGTCCCCCGTTTAAAGACTTATTAAATATAATATACAGCGGCTCGGCTATTACATCCACACATTCCTTTAAAAGTTTAGTGGGTATATTATCAATACCTGCAGCTTTATCTGGCAGTTATTTAATTTCTTTTATAATAGTGGTGATAGGTATGTAATAATTTGATATAAAATTATAGCAACCTTGATTGGAACTTGTGTAGTTTGGATTTGCATTGGGGGGATTATATACTGAAACAAGAAGAAAAAGTGTCGCAAATTTTATGACCATCTGTTGTCAGTTCATTAGATATTGGATTTTGTAATGCTGTAATAGCACTAGATTTACCTCCTTTTGATTTTACAAAATGCCATATTTGTTTCGGATTGGACAAAATCGAAGCCTCAGTACGATCGATCTACATAATTTTTATAATCAAGGTCAATTAAATATTTTGAGCGTCCTCTAAGAAGTTTAAAGGTAAGATAATCAAGTCTATTTTTGTATATTTTCCACTTACGATGAATCCTATTTTTTTCCCTAATAACCTTAACTGTGCTTATACTGAACCACTGAGGAAATTTAGTTCTGCATTTGAAATATTTAGGAATGTGTTTAGACATAATTTTTTCAATTATGGAGTAAAATAACGCAACACTATCCTCGGTACTCAAACTACACAGGATATTTCTCCAGTCAACCAAAGAAATATCTGCTCTGATATTATGATAGTTAGCTCTATTAAAGTCAAAATCAGAATATTCATAATGTTATCCTGTAAATATTTAAACTACTTTCGATTTTAAGTGATAGTTAGTCTTGATATCATTAATTGTTAATATTATTAAATTTGTTAATTAAGATTGAACAAAATAAATTGTATTTCTTGAATTTTAAAATCTTTCGCAATGAGACCTATACTGGAGGATTTTCGATAGTTAAACTACCAAAAAAACATATCATCTGAAATTTAAATAACTCAGTTTTCGTTTGCAACGAACATAAGCGCACGCTTGTTGACAAAAAAACTGTCAATCCGGCCCTGTTCAAAATATTTTGATAAAAGTTACACATTTTACTGAGACGATTTCAGTTCATCATCACTCCAAAAATAAATTATATCAGTGCAAAATGAAAAAAAATATTTACAATTAAAAAGTGTACTCCTTTAACTTGAGCCACAGTATACAGTTTCATTTTTTGAAAACAATTAATTTAAGTATTCAGGAAGACGGTGAACATTTCAAACATTTGCTACAAGAATTAAACTAGTTGGTAGTTGTCAGAATTGGGAGTTTTTTCATGTTTTTTCGTTCCGAATGAACAACAATGATGAATTACAAGATATCGTAAATAATATATTGGAAGAGAAACTGTATGTCTGGCGAAAATTTTGCAAGAAACAAAAAGTTTCAAAATAAAGTCACCTAATACCAAAAAAGCAATTGAAGTCATTTGTATAGGGAGTAACAAAACTACAAACTTTTACTTACGAATTACGTGCCATTTTTAAATTCAAAGCATTAAAAAAATATCGCGTTTACTTCAAAACATGTCAATAATAGTACTAAGGACGGGCCACTACAAACAATACTTATTAACACAAAAACTTTTATTTTTAAATAGTATGAAATACAATGATAAAAATAAAAGAACCTTCAAAAATGTTTGTTGTAATTATGTAATCGTAAGGTAATCTAATCATTACAATGTAATATTTCATGTTTTATTATTTTGATGCATGTCATTGCATTGAACTAACAAGTTTTTTTATATTTGGCTCCACATGACTTGTCGCCACACGTAAAATTGCTTTCAAATTTTCATTTGCCAGACGGTTTCGGTTTTTCGTTTTGTTTAGTTTCATCACTGAAAACGTTTGTTTACAAATACACGTCGATCCAAATAAACTTGCGCATTTCAATGCATTTATTTGCAACTCCTTATAAGCGTTTTTAATCAACGCAACGGTAGAAGTTGAGTAAATTACCTTCATTAAATTTGTTTCGTAAACTATCATCATTTTGCATGTCTATTAATTCCAGTTCTTGATGTATAATGCAATGAAACTGCACTAATTCCTTGGTATTTATGTTTTTAGTTTGTTAATATTTTTTTAACATAGTTACTATCCCAGATGTACTTCCAACCATTGAAGGTGCTCCGTCAGTCGTAATTCCAGATATTTTCATTAAATCGAAATCCAGTATAGAACCTTTTTCCAGAAGAGCTTTAAGTATGTCATTCCCCTTGGTTTGACTTGTCAAAGAACTCATAAAACTCAGTTCTTCACTAACTTCAAAATTTTGTGTTACACCTCATAAAAATATTAAGAATTGAGCAGTGAAACTTATATCTGTAGATTCGTCGAGTGCTATAGAAAAATACTCAAAACTTCTCGATTTCGTAGCCAATTGATCTTCTATATTAGCTGCTAATGCGGTAATTGTTCTTTGAACAGTCATCCTATTTAACTGAATCTTTTCAAACATCTTTACATTTTCCGGAGAAATTTTTTTTGCGGCGATATCTAAACATTGCTTAACAAACTCACCATCTTTAAAAAGCCGACAAGTTTTCGCTATTACTCGAGATATTTCAAAGCTAACTTCAGTCGCTGTTTCAGCATCTTGAATTGATTTTGTAAACATAGCTTTCTGGCCTATTAGTTCCCGTTGTGAAGTGGAAATTCTTTGCGTTCGATTTTCGCCAGTTAATTTGGTAAAAGTAGGATGCTCGGTTTCATAGTGCCTTATCACATTATATTCCTTCGGAATAGAAACACTACTCTTGCATATTAAACAGACAATTTTGTTATGCGATGAAATAAAAAAGTATTTTTCGGTCCAAATATTTTAAAACTGTCGATTTTTATCTTCAACCTTACGAGTACGTTTCTTACTAGGGCCTGGTTTATCCATATTGATATTATATTGTTACGTAGGTAGAAGCCAAGTTCGAACGACGAAATATTTACTCGTCACAGATTACAGTTCTCAATCAGTATAACGTTCGCTTGTCCGTAGTTAAAAGTTAACTGCCCCGGTAGCTGGTGATGCGTCGTATTTATACGAGTTACCAAACATCAAGAACCTTCCAGTTTGTTCGCGGACACTAACAACGTGTTTCGCGAATCTTAAAGTAATCTAGTTGATGCGACAGATCTCTAGTCTCGTAACAATATGCTTAGACCAGAGCGAGCCGAGGTATGTGCATCCCTGCACTAACGGGACTAACGTTATAACATAAATAGCAATAATTTTTTTGCTAAATAACCTACCTAATTTTTAATTATTATGACGTAATAAATGTTCAAAAATATGCCCGTCTACTTCGATACACATGTTTAGTCTTTTTACTAAATTTCTCTGCACGTTTCTAAGCATAAAGGGTGGTATTGTTCTGCAGGGATCCCGTGTCTTGTTTTCCATATCCTTTGGTGTTGTAGGGGGATATAAATAAACGCGATCTTTAATATAGCCCAACAGAAGTAAATCTAAAGGTGTTAAGTCGCATAATCAAGGGGGCCACCCAATGAATCCATCCATACCGATCCATTTTTGTGTGTAATGATTGTTTAAAAATTCCCGAACCTGCCAAAAGAAATTTTTTTTTCCTCCTGGCCCAGTATATAAATCATGTGAATTAATTAATTTTTAAGAAAATCCATAACTATTTAATGTTAATAGGTACGTCACTTACGACAATAAATTAACATAAAAATAAACAATAAATTAAACTATATTTTTGTTTTGTCATGGCCAACTTGTTTTATGGCGTTAGTCCCGTCAGTGAAATATAAACAATGAAAAAAAAGAGAAAAGTCAATATAAGTCGCAAACTATTAAACATAGGTATATGACATACTTAACGAAAGTTGATAGTTATATAAAACCCATTAGAAAAAATAATAATATACAGGATGTGCTATTTAAAGAAGTTATTATTTTTCAATTTAAATTTGGCGAAATGCATAAACTTATTTTGAACGCCCTGTAGCATCTAACTCAAATTTCGTTACATGTTTTTTTCTGTCATCCCAATAGAACGTTTGTATCAAATTTAATCTTCAGAAACAATGGCGAAATTGTCAATTTTTTATAAGAGCACAAGCTATTATTTTTCTAGAAAAATTAAAATATTAGAAAAACTATTAGGTTTAGGTACATAACATTATTTAAAAAAAGTTATAGAATTACATGCAGAATCTAAGACTAAATGAAAAAATAGGGTGTTCCATTTAAAGAAACTTTTGTTATATTTACCACGCTTTTTTGAACCGCCCTGTATACTCAAAAATAAATTTAAATTGTACACGTTAACGTTCTTTAAAACTTTTGTATTTAACATTTTTGGGTAATTCCCGAAACAAATGAGATAATGAACTTTACTCTATGGTTATGTACAGTTTCGATTGAATATCATACCTACTCCTCTGTCCATGTACAGGGACATTTTTTTGTCTCACTCGATTGGCGATTTTCCTGCTGACTATCATAAAACACAAATTACATATTTCTCAACGATTTTTGATAAGGAAGCCGAATTAAATGTCAAAAAATACATAGATATAGAAATTTGACAGATGAGGCGCCATTTTGAATTTTCTTAAATGGCAACCCCCATAAATAACCACACGATTGAATTGCATTTGGCGATCCGATTCTAAAACTATATAGTTGTTGACACTTATTTTCAGCCGTCTCGGAAATACGGGGGTTCTTAATTTGCCTCCATCGATTATGTCTTTTAAGTGTCTCACCCATTTAATAAATAGACCTTCTAAGCTGAACACCCTAATGTTTTTCACAGTGTCATAATTTCCTGTGAGCAAGCGATCTGCGCTATAGTCAAATCCGACAGATGTCAAAAAGTGACATACGACGCTATATTAAATTTTTTTAAATGGCAACCCTCGTAAATAACTAGACAATTAAATTGCATTTGGCGATCCGATTCTAAAACTATATAGTTGTTGATACTTATTTTCAGCTGTTTCGGAAATACGGGGGTTCCTAATTTGCCTCCATCGATTTTGTCTTTTTAGTGTCTCACCCCTTTAATAAATAGACCTTCTAAGCTGAACACCCTAATTTTTTTAACAGTGACATAATTTCCCGTGAGCAAGCGATCTGCGCTATAGTCAAATCCGACAGATGTCAAAAGTGACATACCACGCTATTTTAAATTTTTTTAAATGGCAACCCTCATAAATGACAAGACGATTGAATTGCATTTGGCGATCCGATTCTAAAAGTATATAGTTGTTGATACTTATTTTCAGCTGTTTCGGAAATACGGGGGTTCCTAATTTGCCTCAATCGATTTTGTCTTTTAAGTGTCTCACCCCTTTAATAAATAGACATTCTAAGCTGAACACCGTAATTTTTTTCACAGTGACATAATTTCCCGTGAGCAAGCAATCTGCGCTATAGTCAAATCCAACAGATGTCAAAAAGTGACAGATACGAAGCCATTTTGAATTTTTTTAAATGGCGACTTTCATAAATAACTAGCCGATTCAATTGCATAGGGCGATCCGATTCTAAAAGTATATAGTTGTTGACACTTATTTTCAGCCGTTTCGGAAATACGGGGGTTCCTAATTTGCCTCCATCGATTTTGTCTCTTAAGTGTCTCACCCCTTTAATAAATAGACCTCCTAAGCTGAACAGATACGACGCTATTTTGAATTATTTTAAATGACAACCGCTGTAAGTAACCACACGAGCGAATTGCATTTTGAGATCCTATTATTAAATTACTTATTCCCTTAATCGCGGATCCTGTTTTATTGTAACAACCTGTATGTTTCAACATGGATTCAAATTGTGCTCATAAGTTCTCTGCATTTACAATAATCTTTTTTTCATGTTATCCGTAAGGACCGCATCGTATATTAGCGTGGGTCACCCTATATTAATGGAAATTGTACGTCAAGAAATACTTAAATGGCGCTTTCTCTCACAATATTCACTCATGAAACCAGAAAATAATGTCAAATCGATGGAGGCAAATTAGGAACCCCCGTATTTCCGAAACGGCTGAAAATAAGTGTCAACAACTATATAGTTTTAGAATCGGATCGCCAAATGCAATTCAATCGTGTGGTTAATTAGGGGCGTTGCCATTTAAGAAAATTCAAAATGCCGTCTCATCTGTCAAATTTGTAAATATATGTATTTTTTGACATTAAATTCGTCTTCCTTATCGAAAATCATTGAGAAATATGTAATTTGTTTTTTATAATAGTCAGCAGGAAAATCGCCAATCGGGTGAGACACTTAAAAAAATGTCCCTGTACAAACTTTAAGAGGTGAATCTTTGCCTAATTTTATGACAAAATATTTAAATGAGCATGGGTCCGCAATGGCTTGGTTCTTGAGATACAAGGCGTCCAAAAAAAGTCTGTATTTGGTTTCCTTAATATATTTTTGTTCAGTAACAGCAATTTGATTAAATTCGGGATACTGGGAGTTTTGATGATGAGAAACTCAATTAGTTACTTAATTGTTTGTATAATATTAGATGACGCCCATACAGTGTTCCTGGATTTAAATGACCACAACTTTCTTGTTCGAATATCGAATCTAACTGAAATATCAAATTATGGATGCTAATTCTATTCCGAGTGACTCTTTCAATCAAATATTAAAAGTAAACGTACTTTCCTATTCGACCAATATCGCAGTTCTTGGGCTCCCTCGACTTATAAAAAAAAATTTCAAAGTACATTTTGTTTTTTTAAGAAGCAAAGACGTTTGGCAAAAGCAATATTCTTGATGTGAAATTTTTGGTCCATTACACCTATTGTAAAGTCCATACATGGACATACTGTATATGACATATTTAAATGTACCCCATTGTTTGAATACGTGGTTGATACATGAAGAATGTTAGCTGCCCAGGAATATTTATAAGTTTATGCATATACAATTAAAAACAAGATTTGGCCTAACACTGAACCCTGACGTACCCCAAACTCGACACCTCACAAATTAGAGCATGTTCCCTTAATGGACATAACCTGTGACCGTTCTAAGAGACCATCCATATGTAGTGCTACGATTTTCATAATATGACTTAAGCATCTGCGTTCCCGAAAATACGAGAAATGAGTTTTAAACCATATTACTTCCAGAAAGTCCATGATGATCATTTTGAAACACTTTTAAAGTAATAGGAGGGTAGCTATTAATTAATCTACGCTCTTCGTGTTTCAAGCAAAATATTTTTTTTGGTTCTATAAAATGAGATATCCAATCGGCCCCCTAATGTTCAGATTATAAATTGAAAAACAAGTCCTGAGTTGATTTGTCGAACGATATCCCTTCACCTCTGCACTAGAACCTGAATGCTGAACAAACCCTCCTCTCTAGTTCCCAGTCCTTTTCGGGATCGAAACTGACTATAGTATTTTTCAGTTTAGAAAGAAGTTAGTTGAGGTTTGACTTTTATGGCATGCGTCACTTTCTAGTTGCTCTAATTTTAGGTGTACATTTATGTTAATTTAGGATCGAATTTAATTTTTTTTTACCGTTATCCAAAATCAACTGTAAATAATGGAAGGGGTTTGAAAAATTTGCATGTCTATCATACTGATTAGTAGATAATGGTGATCCAAAATTTTCTAATTTTCACACTAACTATAATAAGAAATATTTCCTTCTTGCTGAAAAACTGCGCGTGTCTAGCCAATACCCAAAAAAGGCATGAATATCTTGCCAACCAACTATCGTCCAGTCATATTGCTTTCGGTTATACCAAAAGTCATGAAGAAGGCTATTAAAAATTATTAAAGTACCTGGAAGGCTTCAACATTACTAGTCACCGCCAGTATGGATTCCATAAGTCTAGATCAACAGGAGACCTTATTGCTTATGTTACTCACGTTTGGAACAACGCCATAGAACATCATAGAGAGTCTCGGGCGGAAGCACTGGACATTTCCAAGGCCTTTGACCGAGTATGGCATGAGGGGCTCCTAACTAAAGTGAGAGCATACGGAATGGCGGTTTAATTTTGTACATGGCTGCCAAGATTTCTTAAAGACCGTTTTCCGCGAGTGGCGATGGACGGATTTCTTTCAGACACATCGCCTGCCAATGCACATCTCTATAGGCAGCAATAGATATCATATCTCAACGACGACCTGGCACAAATTTTTTCTTGGGGTGACAGTAGCCAAGTAGAATTTAACGCAAAAAGAACCCAGGCGGTAGTTTTTTCTAAAAAAGTTAATATTGAAGAACCGAATACAGTCACGGCGGGACATTCGATTTCCTTGGCTTCATCAACTCATTTATTGGGCGTGTCAATTTGGATAGTCTTGGCATAGTCACGTTGCGACCATTGCTAAGGCAGCCTCGCAGAAGCTTGAAATACTTTCCGCACTAAGAACCTTTATAGACCCCAACAACTTTTCATGCTCTATGAAGCCAAAATTCGACCATCGCTGGAGTACTATTCGCATATCTGAGGCTATGCTTCTAAACATACTCTGAGATTGCTAGATTCCATTGAAAGAAGAGCCATCCGCTTGGTTGGTGACCATGATCTGACACAACCTGGAAAGCCTTGAACATCGAAGGCAGGTTGGCGACTTGATTTTACAAATATTTTCATGGCAAGTGCTCAACTGAGGTTCCCGCTTGATTCTACCCAGAGCGGTACATAGTGGAAATACACGACGAGCCACTGAAACTCACCTGTACGTGGTTCACACTAGTATCCCTAGAATGACACTGTTTAAAAATTCTTACATTTGGAGAACGTCATCACTCTGGGACGACCTCCCTGATGCCGTATTCCCCAACCAGAATATTCTTCAAAGATTTAGGACCAACGTTAATCATTTCCTGTGCATACGCACCGCTCGCAGAGCACCATAACGGATTAATCCTGCACCAGCGTGCCTTATCATAAGAAAGAAATGTCATACCAAGAAACTGTCTCAAAACACCACGAAAAGCAATAAAAAATGCCTCGAAAATCTGCGGAATGATACCACATGGAAACAATCAATGTGACAGTTTGCTGACAATTAATTAATGAAACAAATAAAATTCGCCCGAATACAATTCGCTTTTAAGCAACAGTTTCTTTTTATTTTTAATCTGTTTTTTTTAGCGACTAAAATTTTAAACATAAAATTCTAACCTCAATTAACTTCTCTCTAAACGGAAAAATACTTATTGTTAAAATTTCAGCTTTAGGAATTATTACTTGATGTAAGTATGATATGTAGACCGTAGATATATTTTCAGCACCTGACTAAGAGGGTTTTCTCTCCATATTTCATTCATTGTTATAGATGGGCCAGCTAAAAGATCCTGTAATCCATTGTTTCTTCTCTTTCATCAGCAAATAAATCTTCTACATATTTCTTCCATCAAGCTAGCTCTTCATTTATATCTATAACCTTTTCATTATTAAAAGAAGCTTAAGGAAGTTTGTCCCTTTTTTTCCATCATGTTGAATCCTTGGACACGTCTCGCTTTACTATGGCATATCGGCAAGGCTATAGCATCTGACGAAAAGGAACATAAATACCTGCTTACGCGGATTCCATTCCAGCGTTTGGTAAATCCTCGCTGGTCTGGTTGGGTGGATTGGTCAATTGCCGAAGGATGTCCCTACGTGCAAGATCTCGCATCATTGCCTAGCAATCTACTGAAATGCTATGTCACATTTGGCCTGTTTTATTTTACTTTTTATTTTCCCATTGAGTTGTTTATATTTCGGATAATTTTGGTTCTGTACTTTCTTCGCACTTCAATTAGATCTAAAAATCTTCCGTCTTCTTTTCTTGCACACTTCGTCTCGAGCAAACTGACAGTGGTTTCTGTAAACATTTAATATGTATTCTCAATTTATATTTCTTTATCTACGACTATTTAATAATAGAAGCATAATGTGTTTGTTAGTACATATATAATGTGGTTCATATTACCATAGTTACTCATATTCCACAGCCGTGGAATATGAGATTTCATATTCCACGGTCCCAACAAAACAAAGTTACCTGAATTACGATAAAAACGCACCAGATCTAGTTTAAGCAGGCGTGAATGGTATGAATACCATAGCAACCGATTGACAAGTAAACGAATCATTTTTTTCCTCAGTCATTTAAGTTTCGCTGTGACATTTTGTTGTTGATTTCAAAGTAAAATATCATGATTTCGGATGACGAAAACGAAATCCAAAGTACCCCTCCAGAAATTCGGGCTGCAGCGCATACAGCTTCCCTGGAATTACTACCAGAAAAATCAAGCAAGAACTATACGCTAGCGTACGATAATTTTATAGACTGGCGACGAAAAAACAACACAAATTCTTTTTCTGAAGATACCGTGCTAGTATATTTTAAAGAATTGTCAAAAAAATACAAGTCAAGCACTTTGTGGACAAATTATTCCATGATAAAAAGTACCCTTATGTTAAAACATAATGTAAATATTGAACCTTATGGAAAAGTACGCGCTTTACTGAAAAGGCAATCTGAAGGTTACCAGCCGAAAAAAGCAGAGGCTTTTACTGGGGAAGAAATTAACAAGTTTATGGAAGAGGCACCGGATGTTAAATATCTAGCTACAAAGGTAATAATGCATTTGATTTAACATCTTTATCTAAAATAACTAAATATAATATTTTTTTAAAGGTTGCATTGATAATGGGGGTAATGGGAGCTTGCCGTTCCAACGAGCTGTATAACATGAAGGTAGAACACATACAATATTATGACGGCTGTGTGCAAGTTCTTGTTCCAACGACGAAAACAAAAATTCCCAGGAATTTTACGATTACCGGAGACTATTATAATATTGTCAGAAAATATGCGGATCTTAGACCATCAAACGTGCCAAATTCTTTCTTTTTAAACTATCAAAACGGCAAATGCACAAAGCAAATAATTGGCATAAATAAATTTGGACAGATGGGTAAGACGATAGCGGAATACTTGCAACTAATAAACCCAGAAAAATATACCGGCCATTGTCTTCGCCGATCTTCAGCTACATTATATGCTGACGGAGGAGCAACTATGACAGCCCTAAAACGTCATGGAGGTTGGAAATCGGCCTGCGTAGCTGAAGGTTATATTGCTGAATCAAAAAAAACTAAAATAGACGCTGCTAATAAAATTTTAAAACAAATAAACTCAAAATTATGTCCATCTACATCTACCACTGTAAATAATGTTAGCTCCGAAACTTTTTCCATTACTAATAAGAACGATATGAATATAAGTAATATTCCTGCTCCCATTCATTTTCATAATTGCTCTAATTTTACAATAAATTTCATGAAAAATTAGAAATAAGTAATTGTATTTTGTTTAATTATGGTTAACATCGTTGAATTGTATTTTTTAGTTAAGAAATACCATTAATAATAATCCTATTGTAATAAAATGTGTTGCTCTGAATCCATTTTCTAACTTCTTGAATACTGAATAGTCGTAGATAAAGTATAGTATTTGACTCGCGTATAATGGCTATATTACACTCGAATCCTTAAAACACTCGCCTCCGGCTCGTGTTTTAAAATCTCGTGTAATATAGCCTTCACTATACGCTCGTTAAATAATGTACTATTATTGGATGTCATTATTTTCTCAGCCTCATTCTCCAGCGCAAAAGATATCTTTGGCTGGATACCAGAATCCTTTGGCTTGTTCATATTCGTTATCTGACGATATTCTTGTATTTTAACATTCTTTACCCTCGCCCGAATCCTTGCAAGCAAAAAGCTATGGTCAGTAGTCGAATTAGGTATGTATTGGATTATCTGGTCTATCGTTTGGGGACTGTATTATTATAGTAGCAACCTTTTGTCAGGCAAATTTTATTATTAGTCAAATGGTTCAAAATTTTTTTGAATTATTAAAAAATAAGGAATGTATGAGTGAGTAGTAATGAGTGAAAAGACAGCCTTTCCAGACACAAGGATTTAAAATAAAATTTGTGTGTAACCTCAGAGAAGATTCTAGAACCTTGTAATATTTTAATTATGTAAGGTTATAGAAGTGTTACCTGGTCAAGATAGCTTTACATTTAAAAAAAAGTTATTCATTGAATTAAATAAACGTACTTAAATTGATTTTTGAGTAATTGAAATAATGAAATTATAATGATACGCACCGAAGTTAATTATTTCATCAAGAAAATTTGGGTGACTATACCAGCCTGCTCGTTTCTACTGTGGCAGCTTCTTCAGCTAGGCTCCTGATGTAACCAGGTAGAGTTTTAACTTGGGTTAAAGAAAAACTTGAGTAGCACCCATACGGCAGCTCGTAGGCTTAATGTCAACCGTGTGGTTCCTTGACCTTACATATATGGTGAACAACCCAAGCCCCTAAAAAAAAACAGAAGGAAAATTATCCATTGAATACCCACGAACAACAACCAAGAAACAAAAGAAATTAAAAGAGCTTACCTGTAAAAGGGGGATGAGACCTCGTGGTCTTTTGGCAACAAAAAAAAATAGCCTAACGGCGACAGGCTCGACCTTCTTATCTGAAGGATTTTTCAAGAAGCGAACTCAAAGGCCACGAGAACTCCGAAGAAAGACCAGAATGATACGAGAGTCTGGCCTTATACCAGAACCTAAATCAATTAACGAAATAAAGAAAATAATTCCAAACAACTTTGTTTATACCTAAAATTGCTAATAGAGAAAACGGCCGTAAGAATGAAAGGCAAGTCGAACATTCCCCACAAAGTCAATAGTGGCAATTTTAAAATTGCTACAATATAAAGGCGTAATTTATAAAGTGTTAAAGTTAAAAATGTGTTCATAATGAGTATCTCTATTTAGAATTGTAAGAATCTTCCGCCCCGTTCGTTCCCTTCTCTCAAACCATATTCTCCCACTATCTTCTATATTACTGAATCCAAAATGAATCAATATTTCGATTTTATCGAGATATCTATTTGCTTCTCAATTTTTGCAGATGAGACATGTCACGCTACGTAAACTAACCTAATTGTATTTTTTAGGTCAAGAAACCAACAGATTATTAAGCGATGGTTGGCAGGAACTTAATAAAGAACTTAAAGGATCAATCATTCAGGCTCTGTTGTCGATCTATAGTCAGCTAGCTAAGAAAATTTACGAGAAAATACCATATAATGAGATCGTTTTACCCTAAAACCAATTCGGTTTTGTCAGTAGATAGGGTTGTTATGAAATACACTCAATTCTAAATATTAGAGCATGTTATAGTAAGCATAATATTTATCTACTTAACTAGCATGATAATCACAATTAATTAATAATATTTAAGCTGCAATCACTCTTTAATAAGGCTGATTCTTAGAATAAATGTTATTTATTTAAATATATGTACTATATAACATACAAGTACGTATATATTCAGCAATTTAAGCCTTATGACGATAATCGATAAAGTACTTCGTAGAAGATATTGCAACAATAATTTTACCTTGCTGGTGTCAAGCTAAACGACACACGGATTTCACTATGTGGATAAAATGACATTGATAAGCAAATAATGTAACGCATATAGGGTCTTTGTTTACAAATAATCTATTAATAAAGCAAAATATAGAAAAAAATGCACAATCAATAATTTTTAATGTACTATATAAAATTACCTTCTCAGTGCTTGAATAGGGTTTTTGACTGATTTTTTTGTTGATTCAATTGAGATCAGTTATTAATTCAGGTTTAGTTATCTACTCAAACCCTACACCTCTTTTCATTCTACAGTAAGACCTCTGTTCGCGACCGCCTCTATAAAATGACCACCTGCGTTAAAGAACAGGTAATGAATTCCCCATATTTAAAAATAGAAATACAATTATTTAATACTCCTCTTTACTGACCCATCTAAATCATCATCGGAATTTTAAGTAAACAATAATGCTAAAAACACCCTCCATTAGAGGCAGTAAAGCCCGACCTGACAATTCTTAAGAAATATAGGTATATACACTAATTACTTTAATGCGGTTTATTGTAATACAATTTATGGCTAATTTCTGGGGGATAACAAAGTAGTTGTTAGTGAACAAAGGTCGTTAGTAACACCCAGGCTCGCTTCCTCGAATCCCCAGGAATATAGTAATATGTAAAATAGTCACTACCGATTTTTGGCACATTCCTAAATCACAAGCAAGTTCCCTTGAACCAACATAAGGATTTATAGCGACAACACCCAGAACTCCAACGACCATACTGTCGGTTTTTGTTTGTCTTCGGACTCTCTTTTCATTTTAATGATTATTAATCACTTAAATGACATAATATGAAATTTATGAATATCCGGAAAACTAATTCTTTTAAAATTAATAACATTCTATTTCAATGTCGTATGATTACTCTATAATAGCACTGAATAATATCTCTATTAGACTCTAAGAATATTTTCGAATCAAATTACTGGTTTATCAGAGTCAAAAGTAGTATCCTAGGATAGCACGACAATTAAAAGTTCTGATTAACAATTCTCAGTGTAGGTAGGTATACTAGTTTATAATGTGTAGTTTTAAGTGTTCTAATTTGAATTACTCAAAATTTATAAGTAAGGGCCGGTACTTTTGGCACTGATTAACTCATTTGATAGATGATTAAAATGATCAGGGTTTTAAAGGTGCCAATGTCACTATAAATTTGAAGGTTTTGGCACATTAGAAACCATGATTATTTTAATCGTCTATCAAATAAGTTAATCACTGCCAAAAGTATCAATTTTCTGCTACTACTTACGCAGTTGTTGACAGAGAATCGAGAAAAATAAATACAGTAAAACTTCTGTATGCGACCGCCCCTATAAAGTGACGTCCTGCGTTAAACGAATGGTATGAATTCCCTATGTTTAAAAATGAAAATCCTATTATTCTAAACTCCTTTTTATCAATCCATCTGGTAAACGACCGTGGGCCCTCATCATCGGAATTTTTAGCACACAATAATGTTAAAAACACCCCTTATTAGAGGCAGTAAAACTTGACGCGAGAATTCTTAAGAAATATAGGTACATTCACTAATTACTTTATTGCAGGCGGATTCATTAAATTTGCTTTAAAGGCTGATAAATCGGTTGTTAACATTAGTTTTATTTTGAACGGTTTTCGTGTGTTTTGTCTGTTTCCTGATCATGTCGAGTTTGGTGTCCCGAACAGAAAGAAACATCTGGAATCAATAAGATTACGCGCCTCCCCATTTTGCAAGAGCTCTCCTTGAAGGATGCAGAATTTCCCGATGCATTGGTAGAAGGGGACCCATTGAATGGCTACCCAGGTCTCCAGACCTTACTCCTTTACACTACTTTTATGGGGCCCTTAAAAAGCAAAGTTTTTAAAACGAAACCGGCAAATGTTGAGGAGTTGAAAGCACGAAGAGGACATAAGTGTAGGTTACTTTCTCCTGAAGTAATTAGAAATGTTCAAAACCAGTTTTTGTTCCATTTAGGATATTTCTAAATAATGAATAGACAACATTTTAAGCATTTATCAACACAAAAAATTTATAAGCGAACAGAAGTTTTTTTTTGTTTAAAGTAATTAAAATTAATTTCTGTTTCATATCTCATAAATGTGTTTAGTGAAACACAATATTTAACAGGTATATTTAAACAATATTTATTATAATGTCTAACTCATCCCTGTTTGTGGGAATGAAGTAAAAAGTAAATATGTTGAATATTACATTTTATTCAAATATTTTTAGAATATATTGATTTGGCATCTTTATGTTTTATTGCCACAACATAATGGTTGATTGAAATTACTAGAAGATGACGCTGCATCTATTGCACTGCCTGCTTGGCCTTATTGGTTTAAGGAGCTTATTTTATCCACATAGGCATACATGCTTACCCTATTTTGACGTGAACCATAGAGTTTGAAACTGCAGATTTAAAGCATCATTTATTTGGTCTTCGATGATTTAGTCCTTTCTTGTTATAGTGTAAGTGCTATGAATTAAGATATTTTCTAGTATAATGGGCAGTCTGATAGTGACGCTAATTGCTAGAGATTACTAGTATTTAATAAAGAACAAAGTTACTAATTTAATATCAGTCCTTATTTTACAGGTATAGGCGCCTACAAAATTTAGGACAATGTTACGTATCGTTAACATACACCGAGTCCCAGAAGTAATGTCCAAATTCATTTAAAATTCAGCGATGTGTTTTTTGGAAAAACTCTCGGACCCATCGATTTTTATTTCTTCTTAGTGCGGTTTTTTTGATGGTAAATTCTCATCTCATCAACTACATTTTTTCAAATGAAACTATCTGTTTTTTATTTCATTTTTGAATTTTCTATCGAATTCTCAGTATGTTTCATGTAACATGTCCTATACCTAAACTCAATTATCGAAAAAGTTACGACTAAACATATCAATAAGAAGGACCGTATTTCTAAGGATCTATTTGTAAATCGAGAAAAATATTCTATTGTGCGAATATTTTTTTTTCTATTCTAATATTTCTGAATCTTGACTTGTCACCGTTTAGTATCATAGAAATTGTATGACAGTTTTTCATCAAATAAGTAATTGTGAAGCGTTGTTGCAAAATTGCGGTTTCCACAATGGTGAAGTTAACGGAACGAAAGGAAATTGAAATTCTCTGCACCTAACTCATTTACTTTAAGAGATATCAAAAAACTTTAGGTATTAAAGTTGTAGGGCTTTTCATGAGTTTTTAGAAAATGATATAAGAAGAAACAAGTGAATATCAAAAATTGCAAATATTTTACATCGTAATGTTTTCTTAAATGGAGAGAAATTTAATTCTAATTTTAATTATATGTGGTTTGTATGGTCTATTTTAATGGGTTGTGTTAATAATTAGAATTTTAATAAGTAGGCGTAGACAAAATAATACTGTCCTATTGAATATGCGGCAATTGTTTATATTTTACGCATCTATTAAATCCTTTACATTTTGTCACAAAAATTTGGGTATTCGCTAGAAGAAAAGTTTAAAATCTTTGAGATTTACTTAAATAATAATAAAAATTAATACAAGCACGTCACCAACTAAATAAAAAATATTAATACTAACCATCACGATTGGATAACTGCGACAATTAATAAATCAAAACCGAGGTATCAAGAATGTATTGATGCAAGCGGGGGTCATTTCGAGCATTTGTAATAATGTATTGTTGTTTTGTTGCTTCTATTGGGTAATTATACATTTTTCCATAGTTTATCCAATAGTAATATCTGCAAAAGTTTAGTTCTTCTAATATACATGTAGGTAAAGTTGATCGGCTTTCGTTTTCTGTCGATATTATTATTAAATTTCATTAATTTTGTTTTTATCCTTTTGTAGTATCTGTCTATTATTCTTAACTAGAATAATTTGCCTGTGGACATTAATTTATATCTAGTTAGCAAACTAGACGTAAACAATTGCCGCACATTCAATAGGTTATTATTATTATTTTGTCTACGCATACTATGTTAGTTTCTAAAATTGTAATTATTATTAACACAACCCTTTAAGATAGGCCATATTATTAACCATATACAGGGTCGTTGGTATATATGGAAACGGTCGATTATTTCCTAAAGTAAAACAGTTAGCAAAAAATACTTTAGACAAAAGTTTTAGGGGTTTTTAAGGTCTATTAGATTAAGAATTAGAATAAGTATACAGGATGAGTCAGAAAATCGTAGAGAAGAAAAGTTACTTTTTTTTAAATAGAACACCCTATATCTTAAAATATTTTTGAATTTTTCGTGGAAAATCAATTATTTTTTGATAAGTGCATTATAAGTCTAAACCTAATAGTTTCCGAGATATCGACTTTTGAAAAATGACATTTTTGAACTTTGACAGCTTCTAGCTTTCTAACGGTACATCTTAGAGTAAAATGGCTTACATGCCCCTATTTTACTTTTTCATTATCTTCCCAAGAACATCAACTTCTGGTTAAACCGGAAGTACTGTATTTCCGGCATTTAAGTTACATCCGGTTTAACCGGAAGTAACACATTTAGAAAGATAATAAGAAACTAAGATAGGGACATTTAAGCCGTTTTACTCTAAGATGTACCGTTAGAAAGCTAGAAGCTGTCAAAGTTCAAAAATGTCATTTTTCAAAAGTCGATATCTCGGAAACTATTAGGTTTAGACTTATAATGCACTTATTAAATAATAATTGATGTTCCACGTAAAATTCAAAAATATTCTAAGATATAGGGTGTTCCATTTGAAAAAAAGTAACTTGGTTTCTCTACGGTTTTCCGACTAATCCTGTATACTTATTTTCTTTTATTCTAATAGACCTTTAAAAACCCTAAAACTTTTGTCTTGAATATTTTTTGCTAACTGTTTTACTTTAAGAAATAATCGACCGTTTCCATACATACCAACGACCGTGTGTACTTGGAATCAGAATAAAATGTCCCAACAAAAGAGCGTATAATATACAGGATGTTCCAGGTAAGAAAACATTAAATTGTAAAATATTTGCCATTTTTGATGCTCATTTGTTTCTTAATATATCACTTCCTAAAAATCTATGAAAGATCCTACAACTTTAGTACCTATAGCTTTTTTTGATATCTCTTCAAATTAGTGAGTTAGGTGGGTGGTCAAAATATAACAGATCACCCAGTAATTAAATAGAAACAGCTCAATTATTCAATGAAACCCATCCTGATCGTCCTCTAATATGTCGAAAAGTGGTGAGTGGAATAGAGGCTAAATTTAGAGAATTCGATCATGTTAGATATTTGCCCAAATCTAGTCATCCTGCTCGAGATGGAAATAAACAACTTGACGTTTTGCTTTCCTTGGAAAAAAACATTTACTCCTCTGTAGCACATTGGGGCCAACTTACACAGGCAGAAATCTGTCGTTCACCGAATAGCTCAAAAGCACAGATTTTACACCCATACAAAGTAATTGCAGTGCGTGAATTGGAAGATAATTTTGATAGGCGAAATGAGTTTTGTGAACGCATGCAAAATATGTGCAATCTACACTGCGTCCATTAATTATGGAATAGGTAAAAAAGTACTCAAATTTTAAACATCCATATCTTCATCAAAATTATATCAATCCACTCAATTTTCGATTTATTATGTAGGCCATCCCTTGGACTACTTAGCACAAAGTATTTCACCTTACTTTATGTCTTTTTTATACAGGATGATGGCTAAGATACCAAGCCATGTAAAATGTGCTGATTTTAAAATTAATGTTTGGAAAATACGAAGCAATGGAAATTGAATTTTATTAGTGTACTGGTTACAGCTTTATGTTAGGTACTTACTGTACAAATTACAGCGCAGTGCCGTTTGTGTCAATTAAAAAAAAATAAAAAATGAAATAGGTAAAAAAAACTCGAATTTTAAAATCAATATCTTCATCAATCCATTCAATTTTCAGTTTATTAGGTAGGCTGTCCCTTGAACTACTTAGAACAATGTGTTTAACCTCACTTTATGTCTTTTTTATACAGGATCATGGATAAGATACCAAGCCGTGTAAAATGTGCTGATTTTAAAATTAATGTTTGGAAAATACGAAGCAATGAAAATGGAATTTTATTAGTGTACTGGTTATAACTTTATGTTAGGTACTTACTGTACAAATTACAGTGCAGTTCCGTTCGTGTAAATTAAAAAATCTGTATATTGCAAATTATATTGACTGAAAACGTTTTACTTCTATTTGGATTTACGTTGCTAGTCAACTAATTGCCCTTGTCAATTTATCAAGATTATAAATTTGTTGGCAGTTCTTGACAAGGCCTTTTGTTTAGTTTCTTTTTTTAAATGAATGCCAATATCCGATTCATATCTCCAGAAGAATGTTCCTATGCAAGAGGACTGTTTGAGCAGGGCCGGTCTCAGTCTGATATTGCCAGCATCATGAATAAAACGCAAGGGGCTATATCAAAAATTTTAAAACGGTATCGAGAATATGGATCGAATCAAAGAAGAGCCGGGCAAGGCCGACCAAGGAAAACAACTGCTAATCAGGATCGGTTTTTAACAATGCAATGTGTTCGGGAGCGATTTACAACAAGTACCAAGCTACAAGCACGGTTGTCAAACGTTCACAATGTTCGACTATGTAAGCAAGCAATACTTAATCGCTTAAAAGAGGTCCAACTGAAACCGTACGAAGCAGCGATAGGACCAAAGCTGGAACCGCACCATAGACGTGAACGATTGCAGTTTGCTCAAGAGCATTTGCCATGGGGTGAAGATGAATGGGCTAATGTTTTATTTAGTGACGAATTCCGTTTTTGTCTATACGGCAATGATAGACGTTTAAAAGTGTTTCGAAGACCTGGTGATCGCTATGCTCAGTGTAATTTTAAAGAGCGGGTTAGTTATGGCGGTGGATCAATTATGGTTTGGGGAAGTATATCTCTAGAGCCAAAAACGGAATTGGTATTTGTAGAGCGATTAACTAGTGACAGGAACATTACGGAAATTCTTCAGGAGCATGTTGTGCCTTTTGCTCCCTTTATTGGAGAAAACTTCAGTTTTATGCAAGATAACGCACGTCCACATACGGCGAGAATAGTAACAGAATATCTAGCAGACACGGGAATTACCGTAATGAATTGGAAAGCTCGAAGCCCAGATCTTAACCCTATAGAGCATTTATGGGATCGAATGGGTAGAGAGGTTCGTGCAGAAGCTAACCCACCAGAAACTTTGGCTCAGCTGATATTGACGCTACAAAGAATATGGGAAAATATGGTTTTTATAATAAATCTGATTCTCAGTATGCCAAATCGTTGTCAAGCTGTCATTAATGCCCGTGGAGGAAATACGCGTTATTAATTTTTATTCTTATAATTAAATTGTTTCTTTAAATTGTTATTACTATTGTTAAGTTATTGTTATATCACGATTTTTTAATTTTTTTTAATTAACACGAACGGCACTGCGCTGTAATTTGTACAGTAAGTACCTAACATAAAGCTGTAACCAGTACACTAATAAAATTCCATTTTCATTGCTTCGTATTTTCCAAACATTAATTTTAAAATCAGCACATTTTACATGGCTTGGTATCTTAGCCATCATCCTGTATAAAAAAGACATAAAGTAAGGTGAAATACTTTGTGCTAAGTAGTCCAAGGGACGGCCTACTTAATAAATCGAAAATTGAGTGGATTGATATAATTTTGATGGAGATATAGATGTTTAAAATTTGAGTACTTTTTTACCTATTCCATAATTAATGGACGCAGTATATAATTTTATATAATAATATTATAATTTAGTACAAAATATTATTTTTTCCGGTGAAGCTACGTTCTGTTTAAATGGTAATATGAACAGACAAATTTATCGTTATCGGGCAGCCCCTACCCTCAAAAAATAAATGTGTGATGTGGAATATTGCGCAGAAGCGTAATTGGTCCATTTTTTCTTTGAACAGTCTTTAACTGGAGAAGTGTATCTCCAATTTCTCCAACTTGAATTAATTCCAGCATTAGTGGCTTTATTTCCGAATCCATTTGACCCAGACTCCCCTGGAAGAACTGATGTGCCAACAAGATGTTGCTCCTCCGCACTATGTTGCCATTGTGCGTACATTTTTGAATGAAACTCTTCCCAATCGGTGGATAGGAAGGAGAGGACCTATCGAATGGCCTGCTAGGTGGCCAGACCTAACTTCGCTGGACTTCTTTTGTGGGGTTACCTCAAATCAAAAGTATTTGTTGACAGGCCAAACAATCTGCAGGAGTTAAAAGAGAGGATCCGAGGAGAAGTGCGTTCCATAACTCTGGAAATGATTGAAAACGTGCAAAGAGAGTTAATTGATCGCCTTGGATATTGTCAAGCCGTAAATGGTGCACATTTTCAACATTTAATATAGGATATGGTAAATAAAACATATTTAGAATTCGACGCAAAATTTAAAAATGAAATAAGAAATAGATGCTTTTATTTAAAAAAAAATGAAGTTGATGGTCGAAACTTATTTTTCGGCTACCCTGCATACATACGTACAAAAAGCACACTGCTGACTATTAAATAAATTAAGACATTGATTCTAGGACTCACTGTATATAAGGAAAATATGTCTTTCATATAGTACAGCAGCCAGATTACGAACATTTGATACATACCGAATCCACCATGTTTTTTTGTAAACGCGATTATGTACGCATTCGATTCAATTCAATCCGAATGAAAGTCGTTGCGAAGCTTTCGATATCATAATTGATATCGCATTGATAGTCTATCTTTTGTCCTATTGTATTTGCCTTTGTTACTCCCGGATACTTGCTTTTGTTTCTTGTAATTGTTTTAATGGTCATTGAACAAATTTTAAAAAGCAAAGTCCATCAACCCATTAATTTATAAATTTTAGTATCCCTTAAAATTGTAAAAAACTGAGCGCGTAACAGAGATATCTAAACATTTAATTATCTGTTTTTATGTGTCTTTAATATTAGATATTGGTGACCCTTCTTAGGAAACGAAGAAGTAAGCTAAGAATTGTGAATTTGACAGGCTGAAAGACCATGGTTAATTAACTTTTTGGGAAATAAATGGAGTAAACAAAATAAATCTTTTCGTATTTACCGCTTTTTACATTATATTTTAAATCGTATCACCTCAACCACTAAGACTACTCCTAGTTCTAAAGTACTGAATTTAATACTGGTATTGGTGTAACCAGTTTATGTCCTGCTCTTATTCTTTTGCTAAATAAAAATACTTACTGATTTATAAAAAAATACTGTAAACGTTTGAAGGCAGCCTTAATGAAAACAAATATTTGGAAATTCTGGAAAACGTTATGCGGGAAATAATGGAAGACGTGCCCTTAGCGGATATCAATAAGTTGCATCTGCAACAAGGTAGAGCACCCGCTCACAATGCGCTAATTATCAGACCCCACTTAAAAAATTATTTGCCAGGCCACTGGATTGGAAATAATGGACCTGTAAGATGGCCACCCGACTTGTCGGTTTTGGAATTCTTGTAGGGAGACCTTGAAAATAAAATTTATTCTATTCAGTATCAAACAATTGTAAATTTAAGAAATGGCACTAAAAAGCATTTTGGGAGTTACAAACGCGGCCTTTTATTATATTAAATTTATTAAGGCAAATAAGAACTATGTTCGAAACATGTCTAAGTCATAATGGAGAAGAATTCGAGCAATATTTATGAGAAAGTTCTATACATAATATTATAATTTAGTACAAAATATTATTTTTTCCGGTGAAGCTACGTTCTGTTTAAATGGTAATATGAACAGACAAATTTATCGTTATCGGGCATTGGAGGTTCACAGCCCCTACCCTCAAAAAATAAATGTGTGATGTGGAATATTGCGCAGAAGCGTAATTGGTCCATTTTTTCTTTGAACAGTCTTTAACTGGAGAAGTGTATCTCCAATTTCTCCAACTTGAATTAATTCCAGCATTAGTGGCTTTATTTCCGAATCCATTTGACCCAGACTCCCCTGGAAGAACTGATGTGCCAACAAGATGTTGCTCCTCCGCACTATGTTGCCATTGTGCGTACATTTTTGAATGAAACTCTTCCCAATCGGTGGATAGGAAGGAGAGGACCTATCGAATGGCCTGCTAGGTGGCCAGACCTAACTTCGCTGGACTTCTTTTGTGGGGTTACCTCAAATCAAAAGTATTTGTTGACAGGCCAAACAATCTGCAGGAGTTAAAAGAGAGGATCCGAGGAGAAGTGCGTTCCATAACTCTGGAAATGATTGAAAACGTGCAAAGAGAGTTAATTGATCGCCTTGGATATTGTCAAGCCGTAAATGGTGCACATTTTCAACATTTAATATAGGATATGGTAAATAAAACATATTTAGAATTCGACGCAAAATTTAAAAATGAAATAAGAAATAGATGCTTTTATTTAAAAAAAAATGAAGTTGATGGTCGAAACTTATTTTTCGGCTACCCTGCATACATACGTACAAAAAGCACACTGCTGACTATTAAATAAATTAAGACATTGATTCTAGGACTCACTGTATATAAGGAAAATATGTCTTTCATATAGTACAGCAGCCAGATTACGAACATTTGATACATACCGAATCCACCATGTTTTTTTGTAAACGCGATTATGTACGCATTCGATTCAATTCAATCCGAATGAAAGTCGTTGCGAAGCTTTCGATATCATAATTGATATCGCATTGATAGTCTATCTTTTGTCCTATTGTATTTGCCTTTGTTACTCCCGGATACTTGCTTTTGTTTCTTGTAATTGTTTTAATGGTCATTGAACAAATTTTAAAAAGCAAAGTCCATCAACCCATTAATTTATAAATTTTAGTATCCCTTAAAATTGTAAAAAACTGAGCGCGTAACAGAGATATCTAAACATTTAATTATCTGTTTTTATGTGTCTTTAATATTAGATATTGGTGACCCTTCTTAGGAAACGAAGAAGTAAGCTAAGAATTGTGAATTTGACAGGCTGAAAGACCATGGTTAATTAACTTTTTGGGAAATAAATGGAGTAAACAAAATAAATCTTTTCGTATTTACCGCTTTTTACATTATATTTTAAATCGTATCACCTCAACCACTAAGACTACTCCTAGTTCTAAAGTACTGAATTTAATACTGGTATTGGTGTAACCAGTTTATGTCCTGCTCTTATTCTTTTGCTAAATAAAAATACTTACTGATTTATAAAAAAATACTGTAAACGTTTGAAGGCAGCCTTAATGAAAACAAATATTTGGAAATTCTGGAAAACGTTATGCGGGAAATAATGGAAGACGTGCCCTTAGCGGATATCAATAAGTTGCATCTGCAACAAGGTAGAGCACCCGCTCACAATGCGCTAATTATCAGACCCCACTTAAAAAATTATTTGCCAGGCCACTGGATTGGAAATAATGGACCTGTAAGATGGCCACCCGACTTGTCGGTTTTGGAATTCTTGTAGGGAGACCTTGAAAATAAAATTTATTCTATTCAGTATCAAACAATTGTAAATTTAAGAAATGGCACTAAAAAGCATTTTGGGAGTTACAAACGCGGCCTTTTATTATATTAAATTTATTAAGGCAAATAAGAACTATGTTCGAAACATGTCTAAGTCATAATGGAGAAGAATTCGAGCAATATTTATGAGAAAGTTCTATACATTTTTTACGTAGTAAAACACAACTCGATTTAGGCATTGTTATGACTTTTCCTAAATATAACTGCTAATTAGATTAAGGAGTCTAAAATATATTTCTTCTGCAGTAATTATCATACCAGTAATCGTTTTCTTAAATATCCGTCATGGCCTACTAACAAAAAATGTAAGTATATTTTTTCATAAAATTTTGTGCTTAATAATAAAAATGAAAATTAGATATAATATATTTCTGCGAAGCTTGTTATAAACTAAATTATAATAGTGTTAAAAAGTATATTTATAAAGAAGCAAGTTTGTTTCTTTTCTCTGAAACTATTGAACGTAAAGAAAAATCTGAGTACGTCACTGGATTCTACGTAAAAACTACAAAAAGAACATTTGTTTTCTCTTTGATAAGCTACAGGGTAACCTAAATATGGGGGGGGGGGGGTATCCCAAAATATAAAATTTTTAAAAACATCCTGTGCATCAAAAACAAAGAGGACTAGAAAAATTCTTATTGCGGCTTTTTTTTTTAACGAAAACGTAGAACAGTGCTGCGAAAACCCTATCTTTTTACCTTTACTAATAACGGAGATGTCTAGCGCAACGTGCCTTTTGATATTTTTTTCTTTTCGGCTTCGTTTAGGAGATAAATGGCATTTTTGCAAACTCAGATAGGCGTGTAATGCTATTTAGTTTTTTAATCGAAAATCGTTCGTCTAACAAAAAAAAGTTTGGAAAACTTTCCTTAATGATAAGGCATATTTATATTAATAATATTTATTTTGAAAAAACCTGCGGCGTGCCATTTATCCGTTAAAAATATCAAAAGGTTTGTTAGCGCGGACGTCACTCGTAGAAGTAGACCATAATAGTTGTTATGATACGAAAAAATGCATAGTTAGTACCTACTGGAATTTAAAATAATACCTAAAGCGGTCTCAAATATCTATTAAGAGAGAACAGATGTTCAGGTCAGCAACCGCTTTACTTCTAAAATACAGATTTTTCAAATTTTGAAAACCCTGTATTTTAGAAGTAAAGCGGTTGCTGACCAATGTAAAAAGGAACTTACTGTCTAATAATTCAGTAAAGAACATCAGCCTTGAGTTTAGTCGAATATTTAATTATCACCTGGTATAGGAACAAATCTACTAAAATATTGTATTAGGTTGGACCAAAGAGTAACTCAACCAACAAGAGGCGAAAGTATTGTCGGTTTCTTTGAAGTTTCATGCACTCAAATTCTATGACCTTGATAAACTTAGTACACAGTAAAAAATATCATATTCTTCTTATTTTGCTCTATGTACACGGGGAAAAATGTTTGACACTATTTTGGTAATTTTATAATTGAACATTTTATGCTGCCGAACTTGATTGTGCGATGCACCAGAAAGATATTGTCAGGTGAAGCATTAATTAAAATTCTGATTTATAATAAATGCATGTGATAAATAGCAATCTCCGTCGCTTCACTCTAGACAGAAACAGAAACTTTACAGAGAATTTTTATATTGTAACAAATTATACATACATATAAAAATTATGAATGGTGTGTTTCGCTTGTAAGGTCCAAATTATCAATGCCTGTGTATCTCTAATTACAAGATAACTTGTAAGAACACCATTGTTTGAACAATAATTCTTATCATGAAGTTATGTGACTGGTATCGCTACCAGGACATTGATAATTTGGACCAGTGGGTTAAAATAATTTCTAATATACCTATAAGATATATGCATACTATGTATTTGGCTCTAATACAGTCATTTCTGAGCTATTGTTACTAATTGGACATTGACGATTTGGGTATTAGCCCCATTATAACAACGTGCTGACAGTGATAACAGCCACACAACTTTCATGGCAACAATTGTTCCAATAATGGTATCCTCAGAAGTTATCTTATGGCTAACATAAACCGAACATCCATAAATTGGATCTTAGTAGTTCAATGTCCAACAGAGTTATAAGAGAAATAAGACAAAACTCTTACAAGTATATTTTATTTTATTGTAATCCTAAAGATGCAATTTTTATTAAAAAAAAATACATACACATAGTGCATTATAATAATAGTAATAATTTATTATACATTCACTGTTTAAAATCTGTAAAAGTAGATTTTAGTAAAGGTTATTACAATAAATGATATACTTTACTTAACATAAATAAGATTCATTTCAAGTAAAATTTTGTTGGGATTCTTAGTGCCCTTACTTGCTCCCTTACTTTTTCTTTCTTGGAATTTCAAAACTTTAAAGAATTTATGTTTGAGTAATTGTTGACAGGGATAATAGAGGAGATGATGTACTGCCCCGATCCTTTTGTTCTCGTATCAAACTTGAATCTAAAAAATAAATCCTATAAGTTATTAGACCACTACCTAATAAAAAATAGTTCCAGTGTTTCAAATTTTTTTACCAACCTATTATGACATTAGTTAGTATGTTAGTATGTTGATAAATATGATTAATTAGCGACATTGTTATGACTTTAGCACAAAACTTACCTCCAATTTCTAAGGTCAGCTCTTCTAAATATTTATTTAAACTTGGAAGTTGTACTTGTGGGGTCATACATAAGCCTAAAATTAATAATAAAACAGTTTTACAGGGTGACCCACTGTCAAGGCAGTATATGCCTGCAGCAAAAGTAAAAGTTTTTTAATTTCATTTAATACCAAATTTACAGGTTCAGGACTTTTTTGATTGAAAATAAGTTTAAATTTTAGTGACGACGATTAGATAGGAAATCCCATGTAAATTTTGCTACCCTCAAATATTGGCTCCCCTGATAATTTTACTTTAAAATCGTATTAGACTTTTTTGAAGGTCCTTGTATGATGGACTCGTCGACTAAGATTTTAAATTTTCTAATAAGCTGATTCACAGTTCTTTATTTATTTCATTTTCAGTAATTGCGTATACGAAATTAGTACAATCAGTATTTGTTTTTGAATACTGAAAACAAGTTACTAAACTAATAAAAAACTTTAGTATCATTTGACATTATCATAATAAAATTATTACTGGTGGTTTCATTAAGATATGTATCAGAGCCGTATTTAATTTTTAATTGTTATTTGACTTATAGAAAATAATAAAATTTGGTGTGCGTGTCCATCATACAAGGACCTTCAAAAAAATCTAATACAATTTTAATGTAAAATTTATAGGGAAGCCAATATTTGAGGGTAGCAAAATTAACATGGAATTTCCTATGTCCAGTCTGGCGGTACACTACCCAGTATACACATACAGGGTGATGATAAAGTTTGGAATGATAGGAATATTTCTGAACAGGTTAACTTAAAAAAAAAACCGCTCAGACACGTCGAGTTTTATTTTTATTGCTGCAGTTTTTTTAGCTAATACTAGAATATACAGGGTGTTACATAAATGAATTATCACGTCAATGTCACTTTTTGTAAATGGAATACCCTGTATATTATTTCATCTTTTGATTCTACGCAAGATTCTAAGCAGATTTCGTTTATGATGTCCTATACCTATCTTCAACTATTTACGAATTATTGACAATTGAAAATTAGACATCTTCAATGAAAATTAAAATATAAATTGAATTGTTTCAGCGTTTTTTTTTTAAGTTAACCTGTTCACAGATATTTCTATTATTCTATAGGAGATCCATCTTGCTGAAACCAAAGTCTATCATCAAACGTATCTGGAACATCTTGATTTGGAAATAGTGTAATTAAGGCAGGTACAAGTTCTTCCTCTAGAAATGACAGGTATCGTTCGCCATTAAATGTTCCCTCAAAAAAAAATGGCCTGATGATTCTATTCTCAACAATTCCCGCCCAAACATTAATTTTCTCCCTATACTGCGTATGGCCCTCTCTATATAATTGTGGATTTTCATTCGACCAATACCGAAAATTTTGCTTATTTACTTCCCCATTAAGGCAAAATGTGGCTTCATTAGAGAAAATCACGTTTTTACAAAATTATTATTATTTTTAGAAATGAAATGTTTTGTATTAAGTGTATAATCTTAACTTCAATGCAGAGCGCTTTCGGCCTTGAAGTTAAGATTATACACTTAATACAAAACATTTCATTTCTAAATTTTCCAAAGTGTACACAGCCACACTCCCCCCCTTTTTATTATTATTTTGGCAGATACCTGCCTTACAATGGCAACTTGAAAATAAAATCATAATGTTCCGTAATTATGATTATTGTTGTTGATATCTCCGGATTGAAAATAGATATTAACTTGCGGTTTTGGCTGACTTTTTAGACTTTTAATCATTCTTGTAATCAGGAAAAATTAAATATACTATTATATTTACAATTATGGAAAAAAACGCGCAATGTTTGTGAACTTGTAGGACAGCGCCCCCTAGCGCCTAGTGTAAAACACATATTGCCGTAGTTCGTAAGATGATATATAGAGTGAGAAAATCCCTTTTTAACAAAACTAAGTTTACTAAATTATGTTAAGCCAAACCGGAGTTATCAGCATTTATTAGAAATAATGTTCAACCTTCCCCCAGCACTTTATTTCAAAAGTGACGAACACGTTCATGTGAATTCTATTAATAAATCTTCGAAATATACAAAAATGTTATTTTCGGGATACCTTAACTAGGCGACTTTTTAGAAAACTTCGTGATTCATATTTACCCTTACTGTTGCGCCCTCTAGCGCCAGTCTGAGAAACTTTAATTTCCAGCAATTTCTCATTACCACTTTACCTCATATTATGTTTTTCTTCCGCAAGCCATACGACTAACACTTTCTGAGATACGGCCGACAGCCATTCTTAGTGGGACACCCGGTACGTGGCTGAGCCCCGCCTTAATAAGGGGTTGTATATTAAATTGAAAATCTATTTAAACAAATTGATTTTTATTTAATGTTTCACAAATAACAATCACTATCACATAGTTGAACTTACTTTTACAAAAACAAAAGATATTTTAAAAAAATATAATTTGCTTCATGCCACATTAACTCATCCAAGCTTCAAATAAAACTTAAGGTAAAAATACTTCTTCATAAGGAATTCGTCCAAAGACGCCGTCAAGAACACCATTTGCAATAGTTTTAATAACTGCAGTTATTCCTCCACTAAGGTCTTCTATTACAGCATCGGGATTTTCGTTTAATACTTTGATCATGTTGTCGCCTAGAAGACATAAAACATTACTGTATTATTATTATTATTATTATTAATATAGGCAGATTCTCAAAGTAGAAACAGGCCCTTCAATGAGAAAGCTTCTATCAAAGAAAGTCTTTGCAAAGATTTTTCTGGCTGCGATAATAGTACAAAAAACTCATGGTTGAAGCGTATTTTTGAAACGGGGTTAGAGCAAATTGTGAGTAGCAATAGAATCAGCGTTTGTACAGGGTGTTTACGTATATTTTGCCCAACAGATATCTGCATTATTATTGGTTTTAGAGAAATGGTTAAATTAGCAAAGTTATAGCATTTTCACCGAACCTTTAGAAAATGAAATAAACAAAAACAATTGAGTATCGGAAGTGACAGTTTTTTGATAAGTGACAGTCTTTTCAAATGGAGTACCCATACTTTTTCATTGTATCCGGTAAAGAATGTTATTCTCTTTTCAAATATACAGGGTGTTAATTAATGTCATGCAGATAATTCAGAGGGAGATAGTACTCGTCAAAATAAGAAGAAAAATGCAAATATATGCATGCTGGTCTAAAACGCGTTATTTTCGTTATACAGGGTGGCAAAGTTTCAATTTTTTTTCTCGTATTTTGCGTTTTCTCTCTTATATTCTGTAATAATTGTTTTAAATTTGGAACATTAACCATTTTTTAGAATCTACACAATAAAGTATCAAAACTGTCGGTTGCAGTATATAGGGTGTTATATTTTCTTAAATCGGCTACAATTTTATCTTTCAGAACTTTTTTTTGGAGCTGCCTGTATGAATTCCGGTATGAAATTTGAACTGTCTGTTCCTTTGTTTAGCGTTCTGGTCTCTTGCACTATTTTTGTATCTGTGACCGTTTTCGATTTATTTGCAAAAATTGCCATCCGATTTGGATATCTTTCCCTTTATACCCTAACACTTTCGCGGCCATTTCCTTTACAATACTCAAAAACCAATAGCATATCCGTCATTTCTGCAGAACTGTATCCTTCAGCCATCTTTACAGTCTATTTAAAATTTAACTAACACGTTTCAAACACCTTATTTATTCTCGCATTGGCAAACTGAAACACTTACTGTAAACACCATAGACTGATAGCGAAAATTCTTAAAATACGAAAAATGTTTACATTTTAATAGTTTGTTGCAAGAAAAAATTTTAAAGGTGTTCATCAAACAGGTAAAAAATCCGAGGATTTTTGGATGTGACACTCCAAAAAGCATCTAAAAAAAATATATTTTCCACTGCTAATTCACTGACCACATTTCATCCTCAAAGAACAGCAAACATTTTTTATTCAGAATAATTTAAATATTCCGGTGCGGCATCGAATACTAAAAATCGAAATATCTCAAAAACGGCTTACTTTAGCGGATTTTCACAAGAGTATCTTTTTTGTTTCAAAATATTTAGAAAATTAGTTCCTTAACAAAATAGGGAAAAAACTTCACTAATAAAAAAGTTATGGTCATTCTAAACCATAAGAAGTGAATTGTGAAGCGCCCTCTAATGACCACAGTGAAAAAGTGTCCGTATTTGGGTCTCGCATCCCAAAAAAGCCCCGGGTACCAAGTTTTAAAGTAATACGTTAAAAAAATTTTATTAATTTTAAAAAATTCGATTTTTATTTTTTAACTTTACCACCCGGAAACGGAGCAATTTCGGACTAAGGTAAGTTGCTTTAAATCACCTTATTTTGGCCTCAGAAATATGTGCTCAGATTTTGTACAGACCTTTTAGAGACACCCTGTATATCAAATGTGGACACAACAAGCGAGAAGCGCAACGCGAATTCAGGAGGCGATATCCACAGTTAGTAATTCCTAGCGAGAACACTTTCCGAAATGTGTGAAATCGTCAACTTCTGAGCGAAAAACAATACAAAGAAAGAAAAGGCATTGTCAGATACTTGAGGATGAAGAACTTGCAGTTCTTTTATATTTCCAATGTAATTTTTATTTGTTTTTATATTTGCTTCATATCATTTAGAAGCCTAATTTGTTTTCAGAAAATCCACAAAATTCGATAAGGGACTGTGCAAGATATCTTGGCAATGTTGCACAGTAGTTTTTAAAACTCTGAGTCGGCATAAGTGTCACGACTTTAAATTGAGAAAAGTTCCAAAATTAACAGAAGAACAGAAGCAATGACGTTTGAAGTTTTGCCGTCACATGACAAGCATCCTCAACAATAACGCCAATTTGTTTGAGAACATTACATGGACCGATGAATTTTCTTTTAATACGGCTTTAGTTCCAAATACAAAAAACACACACTTTTGGGTATCACAGAATCCGCATCTTACATTTGAAGTGATACGTTCTGGGTGGATATCAGTAAATGTGTGGTGTGGCATAGTGCAAAACAGAATGAATCATCGATCCAATTTTCATTGATGAATCTTGAAATGTAGTTAGATATCCTGAAATGCTTGCACATGAAATAGAGGATATTCTTCAAACTTGTTCTCTAAACGCCGCAAGGAATTCTATGTGGCAGCAAGATGATGCTCCATGTCATAGTATTCTTCCAGTAAGAGAATACCTCAATGAAAATTATGACATTTGGATTGGAGGGACGATTGCATGGCCTCCCAATAGTCCCTAACAGCATTAGACGCATTTCCTTGGGGCTACCTCAAAGACAAGATATCTGCATCCAGACCAAATAGTGTTGCCGATTTGCAGGAACAAATCCAAATTGAAATTGACTTTCTCAACTTCGGTAGGCGAGATATGATTGCTAATGCAATTTAAAAAGTAAAACAGGGTTACCAATCCTGCATTTTAATGAACGATGGCCATTTTAAGCAATTATAAAAATAATATATATGTTGTGTTATGTTTTAGTTTCGTTCCAAAACGGTAAAAACTAACCAAAACAACTACTATATATTTAAAAAGAGAATTAAATTCTTTAACTGATACAATGAAAAATACGGGGAATTTCATTTGAAAAAACTGTCACTTCCGATGCTCAGTTATTTTTGTTCGTTTCATTTTCTAAAGGTTAGGTGAAAATGCCATAACTTTGCTAATTTAACACTTTTACTGCTAGGGATTTTTATCATTGTCTGAGAAGAACCGTTGCTCTTTTTAGGAAAACAGGTTCTATAGTACATAAAAAAGGAGCTGGAAGACGATCTGTAAGAACAGAAGAACTTATTGCAAACGTTCGTGAAATAATGCAAAATACTCCGACAAAATGTGTAATGCGGCTGTCTCAAGAAGTGGGAAGATATTATGGAACATTTAGGACTATTCTTTGGTGACGGCCTGATCGCGTGGCAGCAGTCTCGCTTCCCATGCTACAGGTACCTAGTTCAAGTCCGTGCTGGCCCAGCAGACTTTTTCAGTTTGTAGGGCCCAGGTCACCATACTACGTAGTGTTGCGTATGCAACACACACCGGCAAATTCTCAACGGCACTAGTCTAGTAGGTAATCTAGAAAGGGCATGTTGTCAAGGGAGGGATCCTTAAGCTTAATGAAGGATGACAGTGGTGCGGATGGTGTTGCTCGGACACTGCCTGATATTCGTATGGTTGAGGTAAAAGCCTTGACCAGAAAATTGGCGGCGGAGTCTCGAATGCACGGGTCTAATGATGTTCCAGATATTTCGAGGGTCCCCGCGATATACATAACTCTCTTAGCTGCACACAAGGACGTTTAAGGGTTGGCTCGCGTCGAGGTTTGTTGTAAGTAAAGAGACGTTAAATAACAACAAGACCGTAAAAATACTGTGCCGAGAATAACATCTGTCGAATATATTGTGGTTCGGAAGCCACGTTAAACTGTAGGTCCCGTCTGGCTGACATTACCCAAACTTTAAAAAACGGGCAAAAGGGTCAAAACTGGCCTACTTGCTTGGCGTCAAAGCCTCCCCGTCCGCTACTACTACTACTACTACTACAAGGACTATTCTTAAAAGACAGTTAAAATTGCTTTCTTAAAGTGCAAATATTCCAAGAAACACGAGCCGTAGGTTTTGAAAGATGCAGGAATTTTTGTCAAAATTTATTGGAAAGAAATTATTTATTAAACCTGACATTTTTCTCTGATTAAGCCAGGTTCCACCTCACCGAGTAACTAAAAGTCTCCATTTTTTTTTGTAGAGTCCACATTGCACCCCACAGAAATTGGGGTCTGGTTTGCTGTTTCTCTAAGATAAATTGTTGGTCCTATTTTTTGCGATGACACAGTTACAGCACAGCGGTATAGGGTCAATATTTTGAATCCATTTGTGAAGCAATTACTTGGCGATTTACTACGTTTTGGTTATTTTCAACAGGACAGTGCAGCCGCCCATACATCCGCCGAAACTATTCCCTCCCTCCCCAGCGCGTCTCTCTTATCTATAGAAACTGTTAACTACTTACGCAATTTTTTCGACGACAAATTGATTCGTTTTTGAACAGACATTGACAGATCATCTTATTTAAAGGCTATAAATTACTTCATTTTTCCTCATGTAAAGAACAAACTTTTTAAAACACAGTTGAAAATTTAGAAGTTACAAGAAAGGATTATCCAAGAATGTGGTAGCATTTCTCCAAGGATGCTGGTCAACGCATTTGAAAATATGAAGAGACGTGTGAATTTATTCTTTGAGCAATTTCTGTAATTTTTATTTTGCTTTCTCTATATTCTTACTTTGTTAATTCATAAACAACAAAAATAGATTTGTTTGTTGACTTATTTTCATATTCATCAGCTTGGCATATCACACCTAAATATGATTTTGACACAAATTTAACTTAGATTTGGTTAGATATATCGTCCCCCTTATAAATGTGAACTAAACCAAGCCCTACGTTTTTCAGTCAAAGCCCCATTTTTAGTGAAAATAATTTTTGCTCAAACGGTATAATATATTATGCACATACAAAAATAATCATTGTCTAACATACCTAGTTCCTTGTTCCCATTAAATAAGTTGGTCAAATCAAACTTCGCTTTATTGACTTTGTAGGTAACGTCAGATTTCTTTATTACACCATACTCCTTGCCATCACTTTTTTTGACAAGTTCGCAGTCAAGAGTATAGTGGAAAGTACAGTCATCTAAAAACAAATAAAATTAAATCATCATTTGAAATCATTCGTTTCGTTAAATTATATGGAGACTAAGAAACTCCTTGTACATATTAAGAAATTTCCTTTTCAAGGCTAAAGCAAGATATTCTTATTTGAGCTTAGATAAAGACCAAATGAAGGATTCAAAACGACGGCGATTTTAAAAATTTGAAATCGTGTCATTTATTGTCCTTCGCCCGCTACAAAAACGATAAAGGGGTAAATTTCATTTAAATCCTGCAAGGCCTGTAACCGCATAAAAACACAAAAAGTAAAAAAACTAGAAAATTAATTGTTATGTTTTTTGGTAACTAGCAACATAAGGGAATTTGCGAATTACAATAACTTTTACTTTTTTTTATTCATTTTTGCAGAAATTAACTTTATGTGCCCAAAATGTCCACGTACGTAACCTGTAACTACAGCAGCTTTGCGAGTTTGAAACTGTTTTACTTAGTTATGCCAAATAATGTTCCCAATTTCTCAATAAGGCAATAAAGGGCAATAGTTGGACATTCTTAACATAGTTTTATTTTCACAAAAAAAAAAAATTTTACCAAATATTAATTGTTTTATGACTGTAACCAACAATGTGGTCTTTCACTTGAATGCAGAATATTTTGTAAAAAATGTGGCAACATCGCATACTCCAGTCTGCTATTGTCTTGAGCAAACATGTGCGTCTCCAGTTTTTAAGTTTTTTTTTTTAATATAATTAGTGAAAAAAAGTGATACAGTGCGTTTACTTGTGAAACAGGTGCGTATGTTTATTGTATGTCTTGTAAGTTACCTAATTTTTTCAAAAATTAGTATAAATTAAAAAAAAATACTATTTTGATCCTAACCTCAAAACCGTTTACTACACATTTATCACAGTAAACACGGCCCAAATATTTTTGTTTGGGCGGGATTTTCAAAATTTCATTGATTTGTCCCCGTACGTCACTTTCCTGAACGTAACCAATTTATTCGGTTACGTACAGGACCAACGGTTACGTACATGACAAAACATTAGAAAATAAACAGTTTTTCTTGTTTTAAAGCAGTTTTTTTTAATTTTTTTTTTAGAAAACCAGAAATGGCGCTAACCAACGCTGAAAAACAGAGGAGGTACCGCGCTAAAATAAACGCAGATTCCGAAAAACGGGCAAACTATTTAAGAAAAATGAAAGAAAGGGTCAAGAAAATAAGACAATTGACAGAGCTACCTATTGCGCAGTTATCGGAGAGGAGTAAGCGGCAGAGAAGGAAGGAATGGAGAGAAAGAAAACAAAAATACCGAGAAACCGAAAAAATGAGGCGTCGGCAGATGCAAATTGTTGAAGAAAATACCCCTCCTTCTACTCCTCCTAGGGCAGGTGTCGCAAATTCTGGCGGACATCATAATAGCGTTAGAGGAAGAAAGAAAGTGAGGAAGGACCGCAGTGCTGCATACAGAAAAATAGATCGATTGGAGCGCGAATTGGAAGACGCCAAGAGAAAAATAAGAAGCTACAAGATGAAGTTATATCGAACGGAGTAGAGAACAAAAAATTTGGCAAACAAGAATCTCCCTTCAACATCATCTGATCCTACCACTCCATCACCATTAACGAAGGTGGAAACTGTTACACAAGGGCTTGTTGTTCCAGATAGAGTGAAGCGTAAATTATTGTTTCAGGAAACCATTATAAAAGAATTTCAGACTACATATCGAAAGTCAGATGAAAAAATAAAAAAGAAACTTTCAGGCGTCGTCGAAGGAAAATATATAAAAAAATACGGCCTAATAAGACAGGCCAGATATAAGCTAAACATGTGGGCATATCACATAAACTCGGAAATGAGAAGTCGACAGAAAAAGTATCGTTCCGATATAAGTAAATTTTATTGTAGGGACGACAATAGTGCTCTTACCCCTGGAAAAAAACAGACCATAACATGTCGAGGTATAAAAAAACAGAAACGCCTATTAACAGCCAATATAAAAGAACTTCACGAAAAGTTTTGTAGAGAATTCAAGGTAAAAATGGGTATTAGCACATTTTGGAGATACCGTCCTTTCTGGGTGACAAAAGCTAAGCTGACAGATAGAGATTCATGTCTATGTAAAAAGCATGACAACTTGGAGAAAATGCTGAACACATTGGTACGTGAAAAGGTTGTTTCTGAAACAAACCTAGAAAAATTTTGCAGACTTGTGTCGTGCTCAGAGGACTCAGTTTCATGTATGACAAATAAGTGCAGCACATGCAGAAACAAGGAAGCGATCACTATCAATGATATTGCCTCACCGGAAAAAAATGTACGTTGGTTTTCCTGGAAAACTGAAAAGTCCGAGGTGGTAAAAAATAATAAAAAGATGCTGGTAACAAAAACAGTAAAATCTCAACAGCAGGGTCCACTTAAAGAGCTTGCTATGAGCTTCAATAAAGATGTCAAAGATTTCTGCAGACATATTTTTACTATAAGAAACCAGTTTAAGCAGTCTCAAAGGTGCAAGGCGGAATTGTGTTATGGTGAAGCCATCGTCCACATGGACTTTTCGGAAAATTATTCCTGCAAGCTCAACTCAGAAATTCAAGCTATGCATTTTGGTGCGTCCCATGAGCAGGTAACGCTTCACACAGTTGCTGTGTATTTTGAAAATTCATATAAGAAAATGTATTGCACGGTTTCAGCTTCTAGAAAACATGGTCCATCGGCTATATGGGCACATCTAAGACCCATATTGGTTGAACTCAGATTACAAGGAGCAGATACGGTTCACTTCTTCAGTGACGGCCCATCGTCGCAATATAAAAATAAAGACAATATCTTTTTCTTCAAAACCTTTTTTCATGAACTCGGCTTTAAATGTGGAACGTGGAACTTTTCTGAGTCATATCACGGCAAAGGTGCACCCGACGGCATAGGTGCCGCTATCAAAAGAATTAGTGACAATCTTGTGTCAAAAGGTCATGATATTTCGAATGCGAGAGACTTATTTGAGAAAGTCAAGGACAAGACCACAGTAACTATGTATTTTATTGAAGACACCGAAATAAGCGACATGGAGCTACGAAAGAACGATATACAGACAAAAAAAATTACAGGCATACTGTCCATTCATCAGATTATTTCCCTTCAACACGAAAAACACATAATCTATGTCAGAAACTTTTCCTGCTTTTGTAAAAAGTTACCAGTCTTAGACAGATGTTTTGAACTAAAACAAATGAACATTTTAGAAGCTGTCCCGGAAAGCAAAAATCACACAGAAAAAAATCCAGTCTCTTCTGAAGAAGAATCTGTCAAATACTACGAAAATCAGTGGGTTCTTGTTTTGTATGACGGACAGTTGTTCCCAGGACAAATTACCCAAGTCACTGAAACAAAGTATGAGATTCAAGCTCTTAAAAAAATCGGCGTGAACAAATTCATATGGCCAGAGCTCGTGGATAAGATTTGGTATACTCCGAACAAAATTTTGTTTAAAATTAATCCACCGATACACGTCACAAAAAGATTGCTCTCACTAACCAAGGTTGACTGGGAAATTTTGTCGTACCACGAATAAGCAAATGTAAGGCATTTGAGTATACTTTCTTGCTATAACTTGTTTGCAATTCAGTTAGTTGGTAGGTAGATTGTAAGTTCGTTTTATTTAATTTCGTTAAGTTTTTGAAACGTTCTACTACATGTAATAAGTTTGTGGTTATTTTTCAAATAAATAAAGGAAAACTAAGACGTTAAATGTTTATTTTTGTTACGTAAGTTACCGTCTTATTACACTAATACGTCCTATATTTAATGGAATAAGTTTGTGATTTATTTTATAAATATATTAAGTAACGTATGTCGTTTTTTGTCCTGTAAGTTACTATTCTGTCCTGTAAGTTACCAATGTATTTTCTTAATATTTAGAGAATTAAAAAGTTTAATGTTGTTCTTATATTGTAACTTGATTTAAATAAAGTTTAAAATATCAGTTTTTAGTGTTCTATATATAACATAACCTTCATATCAGCATGTCACTGTGGAAAGTTACGTACGTGACCCTCCCGTACGTTACCAATCAATTTTTTTCAAAAAAATGGCTAAAAAATCAAAATTATGTACTGCTGATAATAGGATAGGGTTTTTGGCAGCGCCTTAAATTATAAACAGTAAAAAAAACATTGAAATTTGGAAAGTCATTTTTAGAAATTTTCTTGGTTCTCGTGCAGGATTTAAATGAAATTTACCCAAAGACGCTAATAATTTATTATATCATATTCTGAATCCCAAGTTCCGCCCTCAATTAAATGCCCGCCTTAATTTAAATTATTAAGATAATAATTGAACTATTTACAAAAAGCACTTTTTTAGGAAAAATATTATTATTATCATACCAAACAATCCGGATATGCCATAAAACCCTAAAAACCATTTATCCAAGAATTACAATTTCTATCGAAATATTGCATACCTACGTGACAAAACTCAAGTGCAAATTATATTTGCTTAATATAAAGTAATGGTTAATATTAGTAAAGTTAATAGTAGCAGTAATATAATATAATACTAAAAGCGTTGAAGATAATAATATTTAAAATATGTTAGTTAATAATTTATTTTGGTTTATTTGGCAACTCACGTCTAATACAACGCGGATTCCTGAGCCACAAATTATGACCTGGGCCTTGATAAAGATTTTGTCTCTTTTATCGTATATAATATTAAATTAGTAGAAATATGCTTGTCATCATGACATCTTTTTACAGGTATTAACGGAGTTTAATACCATATTATTAAATTTATCATTAATAATTTTATTTCAAAGTAAGTAGGTAGCTGTTTGTAAAATGAATACATATTATATAAAAGACAAAGTTATCCATAGTTAAGCTAGGGAATTAATTGTCAATATTGACTAACTTCTTTAAGTTTGTTTAATCCCTTTATAGTTATTTATATGCATATATATGTGGCGAACTATATCTCAAAAATAAAGCGGTTGCGGACATATATTTATATGAACATTTGGTCTTAAAATCACAAAAAGTTTTACCACACTTTTACACTTTTACACTTACGGGATTCTACCGTATTTCAAAAAATACTTACCAAATCTTAAGTCCGCTTTGCCTTCTCCTGAAATTGGTAATACAAGAATTTGTCCAGCTACTTTATAGTCAGCCAATATTTGTAGCCCAGTGCCCGTCAATGTCACCTCACCATGTCTCCTTCCTTCATCAATTCTTGAAAAAAATAAAGTTTATTTTAGGTATTTAATAAATTGAGTTCATCCTTGGCTTTGGTGGATAAAGAGTTTTCTAGCCGCTTTTTAAAAATACCCGAAATTTCGACTATATTCGCGCTTGGATGGAATTTATATTAGATGGCCAACGATTTTTTTAACACGGTTCAGCAATGCAACAGTGCTAATATCCAGGACCAGAACAAACTGGTTGGTTTTCAAGCGAAAGCTGGAAGAAAATGAAAATTTAGCGCCAATTGAGTCTGGCCTGGAATTATCACAAGCAGTTGAAAAACATTCAATATAAATTCAGCCATGGCCGAATCTTCGGTGACAACAACAACCAGATTCTCAAAGTGGGGCACCATTGGGGGCGAACTTGCTCAAAAGATCAGGTCAGAAAACACATTAGTGAGACAAGAATATAGAACTGGCGGCCCGCGTCTTAAAATACAAGCAAACAGAGCGATCTCTGAAATAAGGGCACTACTAAGGCAAAAGGAATCTGATGTGTGGCATAGAAAAACAGAAAATTTAAGATATGACGGCAATTCAGTCTATAGGTTCACAAGATCGTTAACAAAATGAGAGAGAAAAGCTATGTCATATATTAGAAATTCTGAAACAGGTCAAACACTGTCTGATCCCGGAGAGAAAGCTGACCTGCTCGCTGACAGCCTCAGTGAAGAGTTCAGTAAAAATCCTACTGCAAACCCTGTATGAGATGCGCGAGTCGCCAGGACTGTCAATATATACAAAAGTACGCAGAGGGATGTTAGAAATATTCCACGTGTATTGGTTAAGGAAGTTCGCTCAGTACTGAGTCAAATTAACGCAAAGAAGGCGCCCGGCACAAGAAATAAAGCGCTCAATAACTTGTCCGAAAAACAGCAGAGGACTTAGTAAACATAGCCCAAGCAATACTCAATAAGGGCTGTTTTCCAGGCGCCTGGGAAAGGACCAAGGTGGTGTTAATTCCAAAAATTGAGAAAAATCTGACATTGGCTGCCAGCTACAGACCAATAAGTCTGTTATCGTGTCTTGGCAAAGTAGTTGAAAAATTGATACTTAATCTGCAACGACATTTTACCACCAGAGCAGCTTGGTTTTTGAACTGCTCATGGCACGGTGTGCCAGAGAACACGACTGGCAACCAATATCCTAAGTGAATTTAACCGCCGCAGGAGCAGTTCTTTTCAAGGTTTCTAAAGCATTTGACATGGTCTGGCACAACAGACTTGTAATAAAATTGATAAGGGCAGGAATGTCCGATTACCTTATCAGGCTATTGATATCATATCTTGAGGACAGGTCATTCGCGGTATCGTCAGAAAACACAGTATCAACAATAAGAATAATCAAAGCGGAGGTCCCGCAAGGATCGCCCCTTGCAGCGATTCTGTATAATATATACACAGCTCTGGTACCGTGTGATCCATTCACGCAATAATATCTATTTGCTGATGATACTGCCATGACTACCACCTCAAGAGCGCCCTCTAGAGTGGTTTTGCTTCTACAATGCCATATTCTGATCCTGCAGAAGTGGCTTGAAACATGGAAGCTCAAACTTAATGAGGATTAAACATAGGCAATTTACTTTTGGAAGGCAAAGCTAAGATTACCCGAGACCAGGCTTAAAGTCAATAATATACCAATTAATTGTAGGAACAAAGTTAAGTATCTGGGCCTTGCCTTCGACAAGAAAATGTCCTGGAATGATAACATCGACGATAAACTGAAAAAAGCTTAAAAGTTACCAAATCGACAAATCTCACAATATACAAGAAAATAATACGACCTGTCCTAACATACGGAGTATCAACAAGGTGCAACAACACGAGACTCAAAAATTACAAACAATACAAAATAAGACGTTACCAATAATAACTAACTCACAAAGACATGTACCAGTGACAGTACTTCATAACGATGCAAACTTAGAGACAGTGGAACAACACATGACTAATCTAATAACAAACAACCATAGACGGACAGACGTATCGACTAACCCACTTATTATAAACTCACACATACGTTCCAAAACAAAGAAGCAATAAACATCTAGAAGAACAATAAAAAATAAACACCCAAACCCAGCTTCAATAGACACCGAAAAGGAAGACACGAATAATGAATAAAAGTAAAAACTAAATCTGGCTAACTTAATAAACTGACAATATAACGACCTTCTTAATAATAGGAAAAATATTCATAAAGCCCCAATATATTGGCAAGTAGCAAATTTTATGAGGAGTCATTTAAAAGGGGTACATTTTAAAACAGAATAACCTAAGATGGATTGTATATAACATTAAACTTATTCCCTTATCGAGTCTTCTTTTGAGTTTCGAATTGTAGTTAAGTAATTTTTTTTCAATAAGAGATTGTAAAGTGAAAATCGCCACACTTGCAAAATTTCTCCTGATAAAATTTGTTACGGTTGTGGAAAATTTCTGGTGAAGTCACAAGCTTTACCAATTTCTGGAAATGTGACAAAGCCCTATTTTATGTATTTTGGAGTTTCAATCGGAAATCAAGACAAGCAGTGGGCTCCCCATGTGCGCTGTGTCAGCTGTAACATTTCATTGGTGCAGTGGATAAAAGGGAATGCCTTTTGCAGTTCCAGTGGTGTGGTGAGAACCCGTCAATCATTTTGATGATTGCTATTTTTGCATGATAAAGACTAAAGGTTATTCCAAATAGAAAAGGCGCAAGATCTCACATCTGAATTTGCATTCTGCCATAATACCTGTTCCTCACAATACAGACACACCAGTACCGGCTGCGCCTTGGGATAGGCAAGATATTGTTTCGGAAATAATGGGAATTATAGCGCATCATTAGGCAGCTCCAAAGTGAGCTAAATGATTTAGTACGTGATTTGGGGTTTTCACAGCAACAGGCAGAACTTCCCGGTTCCAGTCTTAGGGCGTGGAACTTACTTACCACAGAAACAAAAATTATTACTATTAGGAAAAGAAGTCATACGATTTTTGCATATTATGGGAAATTCATTATGTGCGTGTACTGACATCGATGGTTTAATGCAGAAAGTCAATATCGAGCATTCTCTTTGCCAGTGGCGCTTATTCATAGACTCATCGAAATATAGTTTAAAAGCTGTGTTATTACATAATGAAAATTTAAAACCATCTATAACAGTTGCCCATTCAATGAAAGGAACATACAAAAATATGCGCATCCATTCACATAAAATCGAGGATACAATAATCTTCAACTGGTATAAATGGCAGATACGTGGGGATTTCAAAGTTATAGCAATTATTTTAGTGGGAGGATTTTTATAATATTTTTGTTTTCCTTATTTGTGGGATAGTCGTGCAGTTATGACATTATGTAACGAAAATTTGGCTAGAAAGGGGGGAATTTCAACCGGGATTTTAAAATGTTAAGTATGTGCCCCTTGTACATCCAAAAAATGTCTTTTTGCCTTCCCTTCAAATCAAACTTGGACTAATGAAACACTTTGTGAAGGCTATGACTGAAGAGGATAAAGGATTTCAGTACCTAAGAAGAGCCTTTCCCTAGTTAAGTGACGACAAATTAAAATTTTTAGTCAACAATATGGATGCAAACTACCAACAACTAGTTAATGAACTTTTAGAGTCCTACAAATTGCTTTATCGCCGAATGTCATTAAAAATTCACTTCCTCCATTCCCATTTATCATTTTTTTTTCTTGGGGCGCTGTCAGCGACGAGCAGGGTGAAAGGTTCCATCAAAATATCAGGGCAATGGAAATTCGGTACCAAGGACGATGGGATTCAGCCCTGATGGTTGATTACTGTTGGTCTTTGAAGAGAGAAGATTTGATACCCCATAACAGAAAAAAATAGAATTATTGTGATTAAAATAAATACTTCTGATGTTTGCTTTTTTCTTAGATGTTAACTTGGGGTTGGAAGCGGCCTTAGAGGGCATATATTGATATGCATTTATAGGAAATAATATGGTTAGTTTATCACGTAGATTATGCTCTTTAAGTATGACCCCTTAATTTTGTTACACCCAAGCACATCTAATGTTGGGGTTAACTTTAATGCCAATTAATACCGAACTAGAAGTAAACTATCCAGGGAGTAAATGCATACTACGCAGATTCTTGAAAATGACTGGTTCTTAACATGCAAAGTATGTTTGATTGGTGATTTAAAATTTAAGAGACTGATTTTTAAACCGAAATTCGATCAACAAATTCTCAGTTATCGAAAGAACTCGTCTCTCAAATATTTGCATTATTTGAAACAGGGTGGCCTATAAAGTATTTCGAGAACTAAAAATAATATTAGGTATATTTTAAAAGTTTGGCTGTGGCAATAAAATATGTTTTTTTTTACGATTTTAAAATATTTTGGTTCTATTTTTAGACATTTTTTTATGTAACCAAAACACGTGCATTCTTAGGTAACCTTGTATATTGCAACTAGCATGTTCTCCGAAAAAAACGAGAGTGCTAGGTGTAGGGAAATAATAGGGTAAGTTGTTAAAAAGCTCTCCTACAGTGTGTTCCGCTTTTCATAAATCCACCCGAATTTCTCTATTAATAATAATGTGCGGTAATTGTATGTTGGAAAACTAAAATATTTGCTACGGTAACAATTTACATTTATCATGGGCGTGCTGTTTTAGCGGATAGAAGGGTGTCGTTATTCCTAAAAAGTATATTAGGTCTTATTAAATTCAGAATCCCGAAAAGCCCTTAATCCATATTTTTTAAAATATTAAGGCAGGAATGAAAGAAATAATTTAATATAGTTGCTTACATAACTTTAACTTCAAAAACGCTCCCAACACGTGGTATTTTTGTACACGTCACGTTATTTTTATTGATAGCAAAGAGTGCTTTAAAATAACTTTTGACAGTAGCACCATTTATCAATTTCATTAACAAAATCGCACAAAACCGGAGAGTAATTCTTACAATTGAAGAAAATCCTCAAATCGTTTACTTAATTAGTAATAGTGAAAGATCTACCTAAAAATAAGCTTTCTTAACTAACTAAAGTACAGCGTTATCAATTTAGTTTGTCCCACTTTTAAGAGCCTGTAACTTTTTTGTATTTTGAGTTAGCGAGCTCATTCAAAAAAACAAGATATACCATTTTTAGCCAAGTTTTTATGAGTGTTGGCAAAAATGACAGTACGTGTCACATGTCACATTTAAAAGCAAAAATTTAATTTTTTTAAATGGGACACTCTGTATATTAGAGGCGCATTAGATGGTCCCTTTTCTTTCGATTTCAAAAATATAACACACATATGCATTATTTTCTTCATTCCATGAAACATTGACAAAAATATGAAAAAATATATTATTGTTAAAAAGCATCAAGATTGCTATGCAACTGTTTTGGTTGTTATGGATTTTATCTTCATTTATATTTCAGTCTGTCATTCTCAGCATTATTAATCGTTTCGAATATTGTAAAAAAGTTATTTTGTATGTAAAAATTAACTAACATGAGATATTATTATTCAGTGGAGGAAAAGTGTTTTATGTTTGATATTTTTCGTCAAACGGGCAGTGCAACCTAAGCATTTAGGAGGTGTATGCTGCAGTTTCCCAATAGACGGCTTCCTTCCAAAATAATGTTTTATCGGCCGAAGAAGACATTTTTCGAGACTGGAGGTATAAAGAAAAAACGAATAATTAGGCGGAAAACAATTATTACGGAAGAAATGGAAATTAATGTATTAGCCTATTTTCGGGCATTTCCCTGCAAATCTATACCCAATATACTACGAGAGCTGCCTATATCGTATGGTTCAGTAGAAACGATTTAAAAAAAATATAAGTTCTTCCCATACAAGCCTAGAAGAGTGCAAAAATTAACGCCTGGGCAAAAGGAAAATAGGCTGCATTTTTGTAGATATATGATGGACGAAATAAGAAGAAACCCTAACTTTTTAAATTCTATATTATGGACGGATGAGTCAAATTTTTCCACCAGTAAGGGCTGCCATTGCCGAAATACGCATCATTGATCAGACAAAAATCCTTTCAATATCAGTAAATCCAGTTTCAAGGGAGACAAAGTGTTATTTGGTGCGGATTAATTGGGGATCGGGTTTTGGACCCAATAATTTTCAAAGGTTCCTTAACTGGCTCACGATATTTGAATATGCTGCAGGAGAAAATTGAAGATCGTTTAGATAATTTACCCATCCTAACGTTAAGAAATTTAAAATGGCAGCAAGATGGAGCGCCGCTACACAGTGTCGCTCCAATAACTGCATATTTAAACGCAAAATATGTCCAATGGATTGGAAAATCGGTTACTATAAAATGGCCGCCGAACAGCCCAGACCTAACACCCTGTGATTTTTTCTTTTGGGGGTATATTAAAATTATTGTTTATGAAACACCGTGTTATTCGTTAAATGAACGGTATATTAGAATTGAAAACGCTATCCTTCAGATTGAAAATAATAGAGAAGTTTTATTAAAAATTAATAATCACGTTGTAAAAGTGTTTCGTAAATGTATCGAAAATGGAGGGGGTCATGTAGAGCAATATCGATTATGAAAGGATTATTATATAATAAAATTCTAGTTATTAAATTAATGTTATAAACTTTTGTTATTTTCTAGAAAATTATTAATAAAATTGTTTATTCGTTTCAATGTGTCGTGTTTCATTGATCATATAAGCCAACAACCAAAACAGTTGCATAGCTATCTTGATGCTTTTTAACAATAATATATTTTTTCATATTTTTGTCAATGTTTGATGGAATAAAGAAAATAATGCATATGTGTATTATATTTTTGAAATCGGAAGAAAAGGGACCATCTAATTAAATGTTTGCTTCTAAATTTGACATGTGACACCTACTGTCATTTTTGACAACACTCATAAAAACTTGGCTGAAACTGGTACATCTTGTTTTTTGAATGAGCTCGCTAACTCAAAATACAAAAAAGTTACAGGCTCTTAAAAGTGGGACAAACTAAATTGATAACGCTGTACCATTTGCTAGTTGAAAAAAGTGTTTTAAACTTAAATTGCCTTAGAGCGCGTGCCCAATATTTTCAAACTGACCTTAAACGTTCATGTTGACAGGTACGTAACTTTTAGTTTTCTGGTTTAGAATAAATATTAAGTAAATATTAAAACAATTAAATAAAAATTAAATAATTTAAAAGTATAGTTTATTACCAAATTTCTCAATTCTTGTAAAATTATAACCTAAAAATTTGGTGCACAATAACTGTACAGGGTGTCCCATTTTCGACACTTTTATAGGGTATCTCTGTAGTTGTTAGTGCTATTAAAAAAGTAATATAGGTCTCATGTGCTCTTTTTGGGTTAAAATTTAAATGGTAAAATGACCCCGTATACTTATTCTGAAAACGGCAGATTCTTCAACAATCATTATTATAATCTTTTGCATAAAACGTTTTTCTGTATCTATTTTAACTAAGAGAATATCGGGTAATTTTGAAACTGTCAATTTTTTAATTTTGCTCCTTTAAGCGAGCGAAAATTTTCAATTTTTGATTTTACCATTTTAAATTGGACCCAAAAGGAGCACATGACACCTGTAATCTATATTACTTTTTTGATAGCACTAACAATTACGAAGATACCCTATAAAACTGTCGAAAATAGAACACCCTGTACTCGAAATGAGCATAGAGTTTAATATTGGACAGGTGTCCAATAACTATAATAAAAAAGGGATACAATGTTTTACTGTTTATTAACTATTATTAAGTATTATTTGCAGTTTTCCTTAAATTCATATCCGGCATTTCTATAGAGTCATTGGACAGGTGGCCAATAACTGTAATCATGGTGTCCAGTAACTGTATTTTTTATTCTTTCAACCCGAGAACCGGCGACGGATGGAACGCGCGAGCGCCGAAAGAGATTTTAGTTTGCAGGCCGTCATTTCGTCCTAATATTTGCCTCTTTTTATTTTCCTTAAAGCACGTGCTCCTGTCTTGATTTCAATTCATATATAGAGTTTTTTACTGTTATATAAAACTATGAGATCAGTTTAAAATACGACCGAGCCCAGAGGAATAATTATTGTTGCGTCGCTTAGCTCGATTCTTTATTGGGAAAAGTTTTGAGTTTGAAAAAGTACGAGAATCTACTTTTTTTAGGATTATTATTTTTTTGTTTAAGAAAATTAATTAGATCAGAAATTAGTAGGTAGGCCATTGACCAAATGAACCAGCCGCGTCTGTTGATTATAATAAATGTATTGGTGGAAATCAAAAATCAAACAGTAATAAATCTGACGAATGCCCCTTATTACAAGATTGTGTATTGCCCTATAATAATTAGTGTGTCAAGATTGTAGGTCAAGAACGAATCAATGAGTTCTAAAATCCAAATCAAGAATTTCTCTGTGTTTACATGTTTACAATACGAATTTCATGACTTTTCTTAAAATTTGCAAACATTATAAGGACAACACGCAGTCAGGTAGTAATTTTAGCACCGAAATAATATCAAAGAAAATTATTAATCTAGAAAAGATAACTACACTAACATTACAACCTTCAAATAAAGTAACAGTTGAAGCTTTAGTTCATACTCCTATCCAAAACTCTCAGAATAGTCAGAAACTAGAAGAATCAAAGCAAAGTGTTATCAAGCGTGAGATTCAATCACAATTATTTGGATCGTATCTAACCACCCCGGAAAATCCTAAAATAAGGGAAAGCGTAAAACAGAAAAAGATCTTTTCGCAATACCATCAAATAAGTATCAGAAAATGTTTAAAAGGTAGCGGAAAAAAAGAGAAAAAGGAAAAATAAGAGAGAAACGCAAACAAGAGGAAAAACTAAGTTTAAAAAATTAAAACATTTATAAATCCAAAAAGACACGAAATATACAAAATAATAAGTGACAGTAACAAGTGTTCTGTATGTCACAGCCAGATAGATAGTATAGATGAGATAGAGTGTGATAACTGTAAGCATTCATTTCATAAGCTACACATTCCAAGAAAGCACCAGCCTTTAATTTAGATCAATTATTTCTTTGCCATATTTGCAACAAAGGAGCCGAGAGTGATGATTCGTCAGATTCAGAAATTGATGAAGTATTTAATATGTATAATGGTTTTTGTTACACTTGAGCAATTAAACTTACATATTTCAACTATTTTTACTGTTTTATATTTATGTTATATTTACATACGAGGTCCGTCCAATTACTGTCTTGTACTTATCCAATAATTATCAAAATTGTCCAATAACTATATATTTTGGTATATTTTTATATTTGATAATTTTTTTGTTACTCTGGTTTGTTTTTCATATAAACTAAACAAAAATTGCTATAGAGTATTAAATCACATATCACGAACAAAGAGTTTATTATCGAAGACAAAAATATAACAATAGGGATTACTAATAAAGAAAAAATAATCTTAGCTGTCCAATAACTATACGGTATACCCTAATTTTTTCTATGGGGGCATTTGAATAATAAAGTGTATGGTACTCGGTCGCGTCACAGAGAAGAACTTTTTCTCACAACGTTTCAACTTGTAAACATCTGCAGTCATCCTCAAGTGAATAACAATTTAATAACAATGGAACTCCAAAACTAGTTTATCATTCATTATACATGATTGTCTTAAACCTTCAAACAAACACAGAGAAGAACTCTGCGTCAAGATTAGGCAAGCATGTCGAGAAATTACTCTATAAACTTTAACTCAATTGAGGGAACGGTTAAGCCTTGTCATAAAGTGTACCGTCTTAGAAGGTGGATTTGCTGATCAGGCCAGAATTAAAAGAAAAAATATTTTTGAATTAGTCATTGTAATGAAATAAATAAGTTATTCATTATATGAGAACTCTCTCGGGATGCTGGATCTACATATGACAACTGTTTCCTAACTTTAAGGACACATTTGTGAACTTCAAACAATTTGACCTTATTGATAACGATTTGCCAACAGAAAGTGCAGAATTGACTATCATCGAGTGTATTGAAGAGATCTAAGAAACGGATGAAACTACTCCCAACTCTAAAACAGAGGAGAGGAACCTAAACTTGTTCCAGCGTCGAACATATCAAGCCTATATGAAGCATGCGCAAGTTTAAGAGACTTGGTAAGCATACAGATATTTCTCAATTGCTATTAAAATGTGAATCTGAATTTAATAAAAATAAAATAAAAAAATGTCAAGGAATTATTAATTTTTGATTATTTTAAAAAATAAGGGAATCAAAGCATACATACAGTACATTGTATAATATATACAGGGTGACAATTTGAAAATGAACAGCATTTAATATTGCCTCTAACAATGATAGTATGAAAATTTGGCGAAACATGTCAATTGATATATCAAGGGGGAAATTTTCTAAGGCATTTGTTGTCGTGTTATTTTCAACCCCCTGAACCACAGGGCACCTACCCCTAAAATTTTAAATGGCAACCCCTATTTCTTTTGCCATTTTTATGTTCCTTATAAAATTCTACATAAGCTGTATTATATTTTTTTCAAAATTGTGATTATTAACCTCACAAATTAATGAAATGTATTTAATATCGAATTTTAAAACGGATTGCATTCACCGCCTCATAGCACTTCGTTTAAAACTCTTTGTACCTACCAATAGTTACATTCCAAATTTTTTTATTTATTTACATTTCGTCTTCGATATCGCTACTATAGTCCGTTTCGTTGCCGTTGATAGCTCGATACCCTCATTATAGATTCAAAACAAGACTAGGGTGGCTTAAAATATTTTACCTATAAAATGGTCTTTTTACGTACATCTAGCATAAGGATGAAGAAATTTTGACCTATTCCACCCGGTAACAGATAAAGTAACAATAGAGCCATAAAATGAAATGAAAGGATAATGATTAAAACGGCCCACCATGGTCGGAAAGTTGGGTTTTAATATAATCTAACCGCTTATTATTTTATTTAAATATAATAGATTTTATGATTTTATGAATTTTGGTAAATTATAACCATTGATTGATTTATTCAAGAATAAATACAATGTTTTACAAGAAAACTAATTTATTTACAGATCAAAAAATATTGACAATTTTAATAATTATAACTCGATAAAATCGTCCTCAGAAAAATCTGAAGAGTCATCATGTCCTACGCTTATTACTAAAGGCTCAATTTCCATAGTTGTGTCAATTACATTGTCAAGTTCCCACATTTTTTGTTCCTCTACTATAACATGTTTTATGGCGTTTTGCCAATTTTCTGATGACACATTTGCTAAAGAATTAAGCAAGAGTTGTCGCACTTCTTGCATTTTAAAAGTTTTGTTATTTCTAGCAACATATCCTCTTACTTGAGCCCATATTAATTCTATAGGATTTAGCTCACAATGATAAGGTGGTAAACGGAGCACTACAATACCTCAATCTCTTGCCATCTCGTCAATAACATACTTTTTATACTGCGATTTATGTAGCCTAACAATACCCAAAAGTTCTTTTTTTACCATGATATTATCGTAACTCAATTCCTTCCATTGTAACCAGTTTAGGATTTCCGCCTTTTACCATGAAGTTGTGGGAAGATTCTCTTTTAGCCTAGAGTGATTGCTGGCATTATCCATCACTATTACAGAATTAGCGGGAATGCATTCTATCATTTGCTTAAAGTATTCCTCGAAAACATCAGCAGTCATTTCTTCATGGTAGTCTTTTGTAGAATTCGACTGAAATTCTAATAATCCTTGATCCAAAAAGCCATTTGAACTTCCTATATGAGTTATAATAAGTCTGCGTCCCTTTCCAGATGGTGGTCTAAGTCCTGTTGACCAGCCTTCCATGACAGCTTGTCGAGAACTTAGGACATTTTCATCTTGCCAGACTTTAGATACGGTGTGCCCTTCGTTCAGCCAAGTTTCATCCAAATAGAAAATGTTTTTGCCTTCGCTGCGGTATTTTCGGATGGACCTTAAGTATTGACGTCTCCAGCAAATAATATCTGCTCTATCAATAAGAAAAGATTTTCTGTTTTGCTTCTCCCAACGAAAGTTCATATCATCATTTTCATATTTTTCATATCTTTTCTCGGAGAGAATATGCACTCTTGCTAATTTGACGAAGACACGTTGGCGAAAAACTTAAAGCCATTGTTACAAGTATAGGAAATAATTCAACTTTGGGATAATTCAGTATCTAAATGCACTAAAAACATAGTTTGACAAACGCACATCAAATGGCGTAATAATACCCTAAAGCAGGCAAAAATAGGTAAATTTAATTACTAATTACTCCTGTTGTACCTACTTAACCCTAATATTCCTAATGTATATTTAACAATGGGCAGAGGCCAATTTTCTTATTAAATAAGGCATAGTAGGTAATTACTATTATAATAATAATATACTAATTACCTACGCCTATGGTTTACGGTTGTTTTATGGCTTCAACCCTCGATATGAGCTATCAACTGCAACGAAACGGACTATAGAAAACATAAAATAATTTAATTTTTTTGCCGTTTTCGACAAAACAAGATTCTCGATTATGCTTATTCCTGATATTTCGAACAAATGATAAGTACTTAGTAGGTACTTTATTTTCCGACTCCTGGTGTTCATTATTTATTTCATGTTCTTCTAGAATCAGTGAAATAAGCTGTGAAAGTTAATTTCATAAACATTTCAATATTTTTTAATTATTAGTGTCGTTTCTTAAAATGGTTTACACTATTGCTGAACGCGTAGAAATAGTTTTCATTTACGGAGCTGAAAATCGTTGCTTTGTAAGAACGGCGGCCGTATTCAACGAAAGACATCGTGAAAGAAATGTTGGACACAAGTACATCCGTGAGTTAACAGCTAAATTTGAAGAAACAGGATCTGCTTGCAATAAGAAAAGGAATGAGCCAAGACTGCTCAATGAGGCCGCTCAGATTGAGGTTCTTGGTGAAGTTGCTATGGCTCCCACTACGTCCCTTCGTAAAGTTGCAGATCAAACTGGACTGTCGCGTGAGTCAGTCAGGAAAGTACTGAAGCTTCACAAATTTCATCCATACAAACTCCTAATTACTCGAGAATTAGGGGACGATGATCCGGACATACGTATTGAGTTTTGCGAAATTATGACGGATAAGATTATTACTCAGCCCAGGTTAATAAAGAATAATTGTTTCAGTGACGAATGCACTTTTTACTTAAATGGAAAGATCAACAAACAAAACTGTCGTTATTGGAGCGACCTCAATCCTCACATTATTAGAGAGGGGCATACGCAATACCCTCAAAAAATAAAAGTTTGGGCGGGTATATTACTCAATAGTATCATCGGTCCCCTCTTTATCAATGGAAATCTAAATGGTGAAATTTATGCAGAAATGTTAGACACAGCTATAGAACCTCTTATAATTCGTGAGGTGGAAAATCAGAGGGACGCCAATGGAAATGTTGCTCTAGATGAACATTTGCTCCACTTCCAACAGGACGGAGCGCCTCCGCATTATGTACGCCCAGTAAGAGAGTGGTTGGATAATCATTACCCAGAGCAGTGGATTGGTAGGAGGGGACCCATAGAATGGCCACCTAGGTCACCAGATCTGACACCGCTTGATTTTTTCTTATGGGATCAATTGAAATCCGTTATATTTGAAACTCATCCAGATTCCATTGAACAATTACAACAAAGTATTGTACATGAGTGTAGAGCTATTTCACCTGAAACTCTTGAAAACGTCGGAAACCAGTTTAAATACCGGCTATCCTTGTGCTTGGAGAAGAATGTAACCCATTTTGAACAATTCATAAAGTAGGAATGGTGAGCTTTCCAGTATTTCATTATCATTATCATAATTTTTCAAGGAGTTGCATTATTTAAATGTTTATTTAAATACATTTCATTAATTTGTGAGGTTAATAATCACAATTTTGAAAAAAAAATTATACAGTTTATGTAGAATTTTATAAGGAACACAAAAATGGCAAAATAAATAGGGGTTGCCTTTTAAAATTTTAGGGGTAGGTGCTCTGGGGATCAGGGGGTTGAAAGTAACACGACAACAAATGCCTTAAAAAATTTCCCCCTTGATATATCAATTGACGTGTTTCGCCAAATTTTTATACTATCATTGGTAGAGGCAATATTAAATGCTGTTCGTTTTCAAATTGACACCCTGTATGTTAGTATGCACGTGCAGTATATACATATTGGTAAATCGGTTTCATCTCATATAATGTAAGTTCTGATAATTTAAACAAAAATATTTAAATTTGTTTACATATATTATACTTATTAATAAACAACCACTGTAAAATGCAGGCCAGTTGTTTCAATTTGTCTCTATTAACCGACTACCCCTATTACCGTAGTCGCTATTGAGAGATTTTACTGTACTTTGTTCGAAAAATCGACACCCTTCTACGCCCCTAAAACAGCACGCCAATGTTAAATGTAAATTGTTACCGTAGCAAATATTTTATTTTTCCTACACCACCCAAATTTGAAGAAAATTGCATTATTAATAACACAGAAATTAGGGTGGATTTATGCAAAGCGATTTGTAGATTCTAATAATATACTAATATATTCATATAGGATCATTTGTTTAAAATTCCGAAATTGCTGTCACTTTCGGTATGATTCGGCCACACCGCATCATTCAAAATATTTAAAAAACCTAATAAACCTTGAAGCCACATCCATTTAGTTCTCCAGATACTCTTGATAGGTCACTTTCTGTGATGCACCTTTTATAAATAATATTAACTAATATCAGTTGTTAGTAAACATACTTTATATCTATTAAATCGATGTTCTCCAATCCTAATAGGGTTACGTTGGTCAATATTAGTTCAAAGGTATCACTTGGTTTGATTTCGACTCTATCCAGGTGTAGAGGTGTTAGCACAGGTATTTTAAATCTCTTGTCACCTAAACAAAGAATACTTATTTAAATCGGTAAATGTGCAAGTCAAGGTGCACGTCCCCTTGTCCGTACCGGACGCGTAAATCGCACCTTCCGCATCGTATTAATTTTGTCATATCGATGATTTAAATATAAATGCGTTAAAAAGCCCGTAATGGCTGATTGAAACGGGCGGAATGCGTCCACGGATTAGCAAGAGCGGGCAGGAAACATGGATGTTTTAGAAACATCGATGTCTCATCTCCAACTTCGATGTTTTAGTGTTTGTTTGAAGGTTTGAGACAATGATGTATCGTGAATGGTAGATGTGTTTTGGACTTTCATTGTCATTATTTATTTATATCACAACGTTTCAACTGGTGAGTATCCCCAGTGGTCTTCAGGTGAATAATAGACAAGCTACGAAACTACGAGGGTATTTATACTACCTCCTATGGCTTCGTTACGTTGGCGAGACATTCATCATTTGGAATAGAAAAGATAACGAACTCCAAGATTTTCTACATCACATGAATAACTTGGCAACAGCAATCAAGTTTACCATGGAGAAGGAGAAAAACAGTAAACTACCGTTTCTACAATACATGTGAGAGTCAAAATACTTGTTGACAGAGCATTTACTCTCTGTAACTCCGAGAAAGCTCTTTTCAAAGAACTCAACACCATCAGAAGGGACCTAAACACAAACGGCTACTCCGCGAGACTAGTAGACCAGACTTTCAAGAAGCGTCAGAATCACATGAATAGACAGAAAGATGGCACCGAAACTGGATCCACCCTAAAGGTACCATATGTCAAAGGAATCTCTAAGAAAATTCAAAGACTAGGACAACAATACAAAATTCGGACAGTATTCAGCTCTAAAGATTCCTTAAGAAGCCACCTGACGGAGACAAAGCCATCCAGCCAAAGGGACACGAAGAACTGCGTATATAGAATACCTTGCGAGTGCGGATAATCCTATGTTGGTGAAACCATACGCCCCGATGAAACAAGAATCAAGGAACACCGAAACCACACAAAGAAGGGAGAAACAAACAGATCTGGTGCGGCAGAACATGCTTGGACACACGCTCACCACTTGCAATGGTCAGAGGCAAAAATAATACTTAAAGAAGAAGTCTGGCGAAAGAGGAACTTCAAAGAAGCGGCAGTCATAATCCAAAATCTAGACTGCCTTAGTAAGCCCTCTATAGACATAAGAGATATGAAGACGACTGTAGATACTTACCAGTTGAAATGTTGTGATATAAATAAATAATGACAATGGAAGTCCAAAATACATCTATCATTTTCGATGTTTAAGTTTCAACGTTGTTTTTATAACGTCGATGTTTAATCGAAACATCGAAATAAAATCTCAATTCAAACTCCTAACGATGTAGTGTCAAGTATCAAGGTAATTTGGCGATATTAGTTAGTGTCAGAATTGTATCTAAAAATCTAAAAAAAATTGTTTTCCTTTAAATAAATGCGACTAAAATCTGATAAGAAAAAAACTTGAATTGATGTTTTCGAATACATTCCACCTCAATTGTCAAAATAAATTATGGTAAACATGGCAATGCTAATAGGTTTTTCTACAAGTCCTTCCAAATAGAAAAAGTACTTTTTAGTTTGCCTTCATCTGGTTGAAACACGGCCATTGTAACTTGGAATAAATTCAGTAAGTTCAATATGTTTTTTTTTTGAAAAATTCTCGAACACGGGTATTAATATTTTAAGGTGTGCTTTTTTTACTTAAAAAAATGTTAAAACAGTGTGTCTTAAACTAGAGAACCAAATGAGAGTTGCAGCACGAGGCTACATCTCGTGGCAACCACACGTATCAACCCAACCAGGACAGCGAGAATCCATATAGGTTCAAACGCTGGCAAGGCGGCCCATCGCGGGCAAACTACGTTGGGTGTCGCTGGAAGCCAATGTATCGGTTCAGCCTACCGAAAGCCGAAAATTCAAAAAACACAAACTTATAATAAGTTCGTGCATAGAATTGTCCCTTATCCTTTCCGTCTGTGTGAAAACACTTTGAGGTCCCTTACCTTCTCGTCAGACCCGGAGCCTTGCTGAAGAGCCGTAAACGGCAAAACGCGTCCAAGGATTGGGTCTGACGGAAAGGATAAGGGACAATTCTATGCACGAACTTATTATAAGTTTGTGTTTTTTGAATTTTCGGCATTCGGTAGGCTGAACCGATATATTGGCTTCCAGCGACGCCCAACGTAGTTTGCCCGTGATGGGCCGCCTTGCCGTCGTTTGAACCTATATGGATTCTCGCTGTCCTGGTTGGGTTGATACGTGTGGTTGCCATGAGATGTAGCCACGTGCTGCAACTCCCATTTGGTTATTTGCATTTCTGTGTGTAAACACTTTGAGGTCCCCTATCTTTTCGTCAGACCCGGAGCCTTGCTGAAGAGCCGTAAACGGCGAAACGCGTCCAAGGATTGGGTCTGACGGAAAGGATAAGGGACAATTCTATGCACGAACTTATTATAAGTTTGTGTTTTTTGAATTTTTAAACTAGAGATATGACATCAACGAGAATTTTTTCACATTTATTGACAGAATTATCGTATTCTACACATTGATACGCAACACATCTTGAACGCGTGGACTTTTATTTTGTCGTTTGTCCTTTTATTTCAAAATAATCGTTCAACGTAATGCTGAAAAACACAAAATTGAAACTTTAATGATGATGACAACATATTTACTCTTTAAGTTGAACAATGTTTTTTACTCCTTTTCTTTATCTTTCTTCTTTTTTGGAATATCTTGATGTACAGTTGTTATTCAGCTTTGCTAATTCATGGTATGCTTTCGCTTGTAGAGTTATTTTGAATGCTTAAAAGGTTCTGGGTGTCTTGCTTATTATCTTCAGGGTGGGAGCCAGTCACGGCGGAGTCTGTAAGTTGCGTGGTGGGGCCCATATGTATGTGAGTGTGTTATTAGTATATTTCCGATACGTCTGTCCGTGCGTAATATTTTGTAAGTATTTTATCGAAAAAGTGGTGTATTGTGTCAATATGCATGTCATTGTCTAGCACCCCCGTATTTTTTTTATTTTTGATCGTACGAGAAAAAGAGAAAAACTGACATACAGGGGAAACTTCTTCCTTTCGAAATCTGCATTGTAGTTTTCGGTAACTTTGCATATATACGGGGATCGATAAAAAGTATTTTTTTTTTTAATGAAATGCCCTGTATATTTTCGGGTAAAATGAAAGATCTTTTTTTCTCTGATTATAAATATACTTACAAGTTGACATTTAGTTTAGCCGTATTTGCGTTATTTAAGTTTACATTTGCATTGAATTTACATTATCTTGATATACGCTGCCATGATTATTGATTACTGAGTACAACAACTTCTTGAACATTGGGCCATGAAAACAATAGTAACAAATGTTTCTGAATTGACACTGTCATTAAAATATTAACTGTCAGTGCAGCCGGTTTCTTCTATCTTTTTAAAGTGGTGTTTTCTGTGGCTGAAAAACGAAATATTGTTTGTTTGTTTGCTGAAAATAATGTGCCTACGCGGCAATACATCCCAATGATCCGATTCCTACAAGATGGACAATCAAAACTATTTGTACCAAATTTAGCATAATGTCAAATTTGCGAGAAAAAAAGGGAACTTAATGAAAAAACTGACAATAACGATTTGAATATTCTTCTGCATTGTGTGGAAACCCCCAATAAGTCAGTACGGACTACTTCTAAGGAAATGCGTGCTCGTTACGGACCACGAACAACTTCAGGTGAGTATATCGGGAAGGTTTTCAAAAATATGGATTTAGACTTTACAAATATCATAAAGTCCAAAAATTAACAGAATTGCACAAGAATTAAAGACTCAGTTTCTGCAACCTTACGTTGGATAGATTAAATAACGAAAGAGACTTCTTCGCAAAAATATTATCGACCGACGAGTCAAGTTTCTCAACAAGTGGATTACCAAACCATCAAAATTACCGACACTGGGAACAAAAAAATCCTCAGCTCGCCAAGGAAGTTCGACTTCAAAGTCGAAGGACAGTTAATGTATGGTGCGGACTATTGAAAAATAGAATAATAGGACCCTATTTTTACTAATGCACATGGACTGGACCGTTATATAACCAATTTCTGGAAACATGCTAGAAAACTTACCGTTGGCGCAGAATATAAATTTTTTACCATGACGGTGCCCCACCACATGTGACACGTGAAGTACTTCATTTTTTAAATATTACAATGAATGGATTGGAAGGAACTGGGGTATTGTGTAGCCTTCAAATAGTCCCGATCTAACGCCTATGCACAATTTTTTCTGGGGGTATATTAAAACTAAAGTTTATGAGCGTGGTATTGGTTGAGGACATGAAACATTTTATTACTTAAGAAATAAGATATTTAAATTACGGAAATAGTAATTTTATGGAGAATGCAATTCAGCACTTACAACCCGTTTACCAAGGATGCATAGATAATAAGGGGTGGAATATTCATTATGATTAATATTCTATATAGCTACTTTGTTTTCTTTTATTGAATCTCTACTACTTTACTTAGTTAGTTAGTAAGACATTGTTTTTTCAATCTTTGCATGCCTGTTTGATTTATTTATTTATTTATTAACTTAAATAACGTAAAAGCAGCTGAACTAAATGTCAACTTGAATAGTGTATTTGAAATCTGACAAAAAAATATCTTTCATTTTAGCCGAAAATATACACGGCATTCCTTAAAAAAAATACTTTTGTCATACCCCGTATATATGCAAAGTTACCGAAAACTGCAATGCAGATTTAGAAAGGAAAAAATTTCTTCTGTATGTCAGTTTTTTTATTTTTCCCGTACGATAAAAAAAAAAAAGTTACGGGGGGTGCTAGTTTATACGAAGTCACCCAGTACAGTACTCTTGTAGGTGTGTATCTTGGTGTGTCTGTTATTATTCATAAGATTCTGTTTTGAAAAATTTGCAACTTTTTAAATTTTGTCTTGTTTACGGTACACCAACTCGGTGTACCGTATGGCAGTACTGGTCTAATTATTATCTTGTAAATGTTTATCTTGGTCCTGTTGTTTAATCTACTGTTCTGATTTATCAGAAGGATACATCGCACACAATTGAGTTTGTGCACAAGCTAACCGGTGGTCAACATTATCATTCCAGGCCATCTTTTTGTCAAACACGAGTCCCAGGTATTTGACTTTGCTTTTCTATGGTATTTCCTTGTTATTTACTTTGACTTTGCTCTCTGGTAATCTGAGTCGTAATTTTGTGAAAAGATGGCCTAAGTTTTGGAGTCATTTAGATGGATCTTCAAACCATTTTTGCAGAAGATTTATTTGTCTTTGCAGGCGTAAGATTACTATTCAAGGCTGTCTCGAGGTAGCGAATATTACCGTGTCGTCCGCAAACAGATAAAGTTTTGTTTGTGGGTGCTTAGGGATATCGCTAGTGTATATATCGTATACGACCGGCGCAAGAGAGGACCCCGACACTAAGAACCCTAACACTGGACACTGCGATTTCTGACGACACCGCAAACGACCTGTCGTCGAGAAATGAAACTACGATTTTAATCAAGTAATTTGGCATACCTAATCTTATCAATTTTACTATAAGGCCACCGTGCCTTTCCTTATCGAAAGCTTTTGAAACATCAAAAAAGACCGCTCCGGTTGAAAAGCTATTAAAACCCTTTAGCACATTTCCTGCTAACCTTGTTGTTTGGCGCATCGTGCAATGAGCAGACCGAAAACCGAACTGCTCCGTTGGTAAAATATTGTTGTCCAATACAAAATCGTTAATCCGATAGAGTATTAACTTTTCAACAATTTTGCCTAAACTGGATAATAGACTTATGGCTCTATAACTAGTCGCCAGCGTTAAGTCTTGTGTGACCTTTGGTATCAATGCTACCTTGGTGTTTTTCCAAGAGGTCGAGAAGCGGCCCCTTTCTGTGGTTGCTTGGGTTATATTTACCCAATCCACCACTCTTTCCCTGGTAAATTATTTAATGCTTTGTTTTTTGTGCCGTCAAACCCGGACGCCTTTTTTGAGTTTAAAACTTTTAACACGGATTTGACTTCCTCAAGCGATTTAATACGTAGATCCCGATTTACCACCCATATCCCAGGGTACAGCAAGCAATATAAAAAAGCAGTTTCGAGAAAATGGGCATGTTAGAAAAACAGATATTCATCGACAGAGTACGCTCAATGAAGAGGTCAAAGTAAATGTACTAAGAAAACCCTAATATTCCCACCAGGCAGCTAGCTACCGAAGGCGAAATAAGTCTATCTTGCAGTAGTAAAAATTCTTCTTAATGCACAAAAATGTTATTTTTACATAATGGCAATTCTCCCGGAATTAATAGAAGATCATCCTAATAGGAGACTTCACTTCTGCGAGCTAACGACGGATCTACTAGAAAGGAATAATCTAAACACAGAAAACATTATTTTTTGTGATGAATTAACGTTTATGTTAAATGGTAACGTAAACCATCAAATTGTCGTTATTGGCCTAACCATAACCACCACTGGATGAGGGAAGTCCACACTCAACACCCAGAAAAAGTCAATGTTTAGGCGCGCATTATTGGTGATCAAGTTATAAGACCAATTTTCTTTGAAGAAAATCTCAACGGGGCAAGATACTTGAAATTCTTGCAGGAAGAACTACTTCCGAACTTGGCTCTTCTAATTCCAGACCCTGTCGAATTTGATGTCCCAAAGAATAGAAACATCTGTTTTCAACAAGATGGTGTGCCTCCCCATTGTGTAAGACCTGTCCGTAAATATCTGGATGCAGATTTTCAGACAGATAGATTAATAGGAGGGGATCCATTGAATGGCCATCCAGGTCTCATTAGACTACCTTTTATGGGGGTACTTGGGCATCAAAGTTTTTAAGGCAAAACCGGCAATCGTCGAGCTGTTGAAAGCACGAATAAGACATGAGTGTAGGTTAATTTCTCCCGGAGTTATTAGAAATGTTCAAAACGAGTTTTGTTCCGTTAAGGATATTGCCAATTGGACAACATGTTGAGCATTAATTAACAAAAAAATTTTAGAAACGAACAGATGTATTTTTTTTTGTTTAAAGTACATAAAATTAATTTTTCTTTCATATCTTATATCTTATAAATGAAAAGGAATAAAAATTTGAAATTTTGAAGTTATGTGTAACTTAATATTCTGTTAAAAATGGTAAATAAAAAACTAGGGTTGCTACTCAAAAGAATTCTCCATGACGTCAGATCTCTAATTTATTTTTTCCATTTTTTTTTTCCAAAAAAGAACCATAATGGACTTACTGAATTTGTTCCAAGATACAAATTCGCAATGTATTTTATGCATTTTTAAAACTTTATACTTATTCACGCCACTTTTATTTCAACATGATCACCCAAGTTTGAATGCAATTAATCTGAATTAAAAGAGGGCAAAGATTGCATACTTTCTTTAAAGTTCTTTATTGCGCCATCTTCATGAATTACGTAAATGCACCAAGGCACCTAAGGTAATAAAAATTAACTTATAACCTTTTTTATATGGCCATACTACAGGACGTACAGTTAACTAATGTCAGTTAGGTATGCCACTTTAGGGCCAATTGTATAGGTTTCGTTTAATCTAGAGTTTAAGCCCAAGTTTAATCATAGGTTTAAATTAAAGTATAAACCAAAACTTGCAACTTCTTCCTTGTATACTTTCTGGTTAACATTATAAAAGCTAACTGCACTTCATATATATTTGTCAATACTAATTTTCACTTTTGACAATTGACAGTCTCACGTATTTTTGTTAATTTTAAAACCTTGGATTTTTCCAGTGTTTTAAGAAACGTTTTTAAGGTTTTTGTCAGTTAATTTGTTTTACGTTATGGATGTTGCTTCTTATAAGGTTCCTAGAACAACCAATTTTTTAAGTCGAGAAATAGAACTTTTCATAAGCCTTGTTAAGCATTATCAGCAAGTAATTAAATGAAAAAAAAAGTGATGTAACTACCTGGAGGGAAAAAGAATAGGCCTGAAACAAGCTTTCGGAGGATTTTAATAAACCCTATATGTAATAGAAAGAGAACTGCAAAAGCCCCCAAGGGAAAATGGGGAAATAAAAAAAAAATACCAAAAAAAAATTATATTAATTACGCCTTTATCATCATTATCAGGAAATTTATCAAAAATTTCAAAAATCTCCATTTTTTTAATTTACAACTATGTGCTAGCACAACACCACAGAACTCAACACAAAACTTAACGAGAATACTTAGCATAAAACAGGCGAAAAAAAACACAAAAATGTCAAAACATCTGACGTTCTCCATCTGCACATGTGTTTAAACAAAGCTTGAAGTTTAACTGGTGTTCACTCTGCCAGTTGATAGTTAAACTCTAGATGATCGTTACAGTTGGGTATATAAAGAACATTTGACACGAAACTACTGTTTTACCGTAGCTTGCAGTTTAAACGAAACCTATACAACTGACTCTTAATAAGGATGATTTCCAAGCAAGAAGCAAGAATACTACTTTGTGGTACCTTTCTCCAGATTCATAATCATAATATGTATTATTAGTGTACTTGCCTTTTAATAACGATGGTATTGCTTTTTTCCCATTCTCCAGGGCACAGGTGTTTAAATTTGGAGAAGTTTTACTGCATGGAATTAAATAGCTAGCTGAAATTCAAGCGATTATTAAACTTAATCTAAGGTAAGTTGCATTTTATAGCAATTTACTTTTATTGAGAAAACATCGTTTAAAAATAATATAAGCAGATTCACAGAGATAATTTTTTCAATATGAAAGCGGTCAAATTTGACAATATGGGATTTTAACTAATTATAATAATTGTAGTTGCTACAAGTAGTGCAAGAATATGGCACTAAATAATTGTAAAATTAATGAATGTGTCGCTTTAACCGTAAAGTTTATTATTTCAAATGACTACCGCATAATATAATCTTTTTCAGTTTGAGAGTTAAAAAATGCATTATTTATTTATACATCTAAATGAAAGATTAAAGACATTATTTTTGGTATTTTATCTTTGCATATTCTTCGACAATTTAAGCTCCTCATTTGAAATTAAAACGAATCCTAAGTTTAAATTTTAACATTTAAAACTGAGATTTTTCATAAAGTTGTGCAGAGTTCTTAAATGTATAGACACTTTATGATTTGTTTTCTACCTTTAAAATTAATATAGCAAATATTAACTCACGTGGATGTTTTCCTTTAAATTTGGCAGCGTCAACTAAAACTAAACAACTTAAAGCCAATACAAAATAGTTAAACATATTTCCTTATAAATTAAAAACTAACTAAAGGAAGGAACCTGGACAAATAAACGAAATCAATAATATTCTTTTATATATGGTAGAGTATGACCTTGCCTTTAGAAGATACTAGTTCCGCTAATTAGAATTTAAAATTAGGATAGGGCAAAAAATTGATAATTAGCAAATTCAAATTTTGACCGGTCTCTTATGATATCTTTTTCAATTAGTCATCCCAGTCGTCTGATGCAAAAAAGGTATAATATTTTTTATCGGTTTATTGCATCAAGAAATATTTCTAGTTTTAAGTGCTAATTGTTACAAGAGGGTAAAATTGGGCCGATTTAAATGCTCAGAAAATTTAAAATAGTTCAAACACATCTTGCAGCCTGTACCTTGTATACAGTTAAGTATGGCGGCCGGCTGTATGTGGAAAACCATTTAACATAAATATTTGAAATAAAAAAATATTATTGTAAAAGTGGTCAAAAGAAATTGCTGGAAACTATTTTAAAGTTCCTAAGTCGATCGCCGCTAGGGGACGTAACTATAACGACCTTTTATAAAAGTGTTCTTTTTTTATAAGATTTAGTTACATAAGATATACAAAAACCACATTACATTTATTCTTACCACAATTTTTAACAACTTTAGTTTGGGATTTCTTGTCTATACTCTATGAATAAGTGCGAAAGGCGGGGGGTCAAATCTTCGTACCACAAATGCTCGTAACTTAAGTTTGGATTAACGGAATTGAGCCAGTTTGGACTTGTTAAAAAGAGCATTTATTATTCCAGTCAATATTTAATGACTCAACTCTTTGTGTATATTACAATGACCGCTAGCGGGCGTTATTTTAAAAACGGTGAATTTTCCATCGTTTTTTGTAAATTTCATACAATACTCCACCGGGTAATGCATGGCTTAGTTAAACATGGGAAATCCCATGTAAATTTTAGGGTGGCTAAGCATTAGCTTACCTGTATATTTTAGAGAAAAATTGTATTATAATTTCTTGAAGACGCCGATATAATACACCCATGTGCCAAGTTTGAATACATTTTAGTAAGAAAATCCTAGCCTATTCAATTAAATGTGATGGCAAAATTACGAAATTTATGGTTTAGGTAATATAGCAAACACCAGCAAATAATTTCTATAACGCTATTGTCATAAATTGGCGTAATAGACCAGGGTAGAAGCCTTTGAAAATGGTAAAAAGTGAAAAGAAATAATAGTAGGATGAAACCCATTGTAAAAGGAAGAGAATATAACAAAAATAAAAGGAAAAATAATTTACGGGCGATTTGAGGTCGGGAAGTGGAAGGGGGTGAGTTTTAAGGGTAAAAAACGGATTATTTCGATTTGCGGCAAAACTACATGGAACTTATGGAAAAAGTTAAATAGCAAAGTTGTAGGTAATAAAAAGATCTACAACATTTGTATTTACACTTTTTTCACATAACCTCAAAATTTATGTGAAAAATTCAAATAACCAAATTTTTTATCAAAATTTGGTGAAAATTTACCTTTTCATGTCCCAAACACACTGTAATCTTTTTGATTTAAAATATTCATTTTTTCACCTTATTTTGACTTAATATCGAAAAATCACCCTTATTTTCAATCGAAAATTCTCGCGTCAGAATATCCGCTTTTTTAAAAAAGTCGGTAAGCTTTTTGTTCGTTGAAATCTCTACTTTCTGATGGTGTAAAAAAAAATACATTACTGTGGTAAATGTTCTCAAAAAATGCAAAAAACGAAAAAAACTCGAATCCGGATTTTTTCTTTTTGTCACTGAGTACAATTTTGAGCTATTTAATAAAATTTATACTTTAATTACTCAAAAAACGTTCTATTGCATGTTACATTGATAAACAAAAAATCGCAAGTTGAAATATACTACAATAATTGACAACTAAATAAGTTAATGAAGTTAATATTTAATTAGACATCTACAATATTGAGAAAGTTGTAGAATCTTCTTTAAATTTTTGCTTCTTTAAAGCCTTTTCATTTCTATTTTAAGAGAACTTATATAACTGAGTGACGTGTGGTTAAATTTTAGCCCATCAAAAGGAATTCAATAGAGAAGTGGGGAAGGGGCTAGGAGGATCTGGGCCTTACTATAGTTGGGGTCAAGCAAATATTTGACGCGTGACACTTCCATATTGTCATGGGTGTCAAATACGGCAGGCCACTCATAATATAAAAGTTACTAATGACTAATTTATATTATAATAATTACCACCCACTCGAAGTATTTGTATCTTTATCCTTTTATATGACTAAAAAGAGATATACATAAACCGAGTTACCTCACGTGAATTCTCTTCGATTTGGTCAAATCATATGGGCTGCAGATCCGTATTTTATTTATTCTAATTGCTTTTGTTAAGACCTGTGATATTAATGGTCAATCCTGAATCCCACCATTACAATGCACAGAATTTATCAAAACAAATTTATTTATATTATAATTCATATTCTTAGACCAATTTCCCCGCAATCATTTTCTGCAAAGGTTTACAAATAAAAATATTCGTCAAAAATAAATATAAACAAATAAATAATATAATAAAAATACCATTTATGCAAGAAAATTTTTTATCTAACGAGAAAAATAAGGACAAAATAATAAAAAGTTTGATGAAAAGATTACAGTCACAAGGATTTTCCTGTAAACAAGCAAAAGAAGATGCTGATGCTGACATAATTAAGACCTCGATAGAAATTGCCAAAGATACTAATAAAACTGCCATTGTTGTGGGTCAAGATATTGATCTTTTGGTCCTTTTAAATCAATTAAATTCAGAGAATCATGACATTTATTTCCTCAAGCCGGGTTCTGGAAATGTGAAAGATCTATTTTTCACGTCTAATAGTTTCAAATATGAATCTTTCAAAAACATCGTTGCATTTCTGCATTGTTTTTCTGGTTGCAATACAACATCTGGATTTGCCGGAAAAGAAAAGAAAAGTATCGTAAATTCATTATTAGACGATAAAAATTTGTCAAATTTGGCCAATATTTTTTTTCAAAAAGATGCAAACAAAGAAGATATCGAAAAAAAATGGATTACAATTAATCAAATCTATTTATAAATGTAAAAATGATAATATAACACTGAATCAACTAAGATTTCAAAAATATCAATTGGCAAAAATTAAATCATCTTTCATATTGGCAAACCTCCCACCCACAGAAGGTACAGCAGAACAACACTACTACAGGGCATGTTATCAGCTCCAAGCTTGGCTGGGTAACGAACTGACAGCAACAGATTGGGGCTGGAAACAACATCAACGTGGCATTATGCCCAAATTTACAGAAAAGGAATTAATTCTGGAAGTATTGCTCAAAACTGTTTGCTGCAGTTGTGGAACTGGATGTAGCAGTTTAAAATGTGGCTGCCGAAAACATGGTTTGAAGTGCACAAATTTGTGCTCAAATTGTCATGGTTCGGAAAAATGCGCGAATGTGGAAGAAAAAAGCTACGAGGAAATTGATGTTTTAGATGAAATTGTGGAAGAAGAAACAAAGCCGACTGTAAATAATGATACAGACGAAGACGATAATGGTCTTGAAGATTTCGAAGATCGACTAGAAACGGGAAGGTTTGTCGAATCTAACGATGGAGAAATGCCATCAAAGAGACAAAAACTAATGGATAAGTGATTAGAATTTAAGATAATGAATTTAGAAATAACATAGATGTAATTAGAATTTAATAATACAACTTTTTTTACTGAAAAAAATAGCAGCAGTCACATTTTTTAGATGAAATTTCCTTTAAATCCTACCTTCAATTATATTTAGAACAACTATTTTTGCATGTTTTTTGCAATCTTGATGTTTTATGGATTTGTAATTTTTTTGTTTATCAATATAACATGGAATAGAACGTTTTTCGAGTAATTAAAGTATAAATTTTATTAAATAGCTCAAAATTGTACTCAATGACAAAAAGAAAAAAATCCGGACTCGAGTTTTCGATTGAAAATAAGGGTGATTTTTCGATATTAAGTCAAAATAAGGTGAAACAATGAATATTTTAAATCAAAATAATTACAGTGTGTTTGGAACATGAAAAGGTAAATTTTCACCAAATTTCGATAAAAAAAAAATTTTTTTATAAAAGATATAAATTATAAACCAAAAACTTGGTTATTTGAATTTTTCACATAAATTTTGAGGTTATGTGAAAAAAGTGTAGATACAAAAGTTGTAGATCTTTTTATTACCTACAACTTCGCTATTTAACTTTTTTCCATAAGACTTGTAGTTTTGCCAGAAATCGAGATAAACCGTTTTTACCCTTAAAAACGCACCCCCTACCACTTCCCAATCTCAGATCGCCCGTAAATTCTTTTTCCTTTCATTTTGGCTATATTCTCTTCCTTTTCCTATAGGTTTCATCCTACTATTATTTTTTTCGGTTTCAAAAATTATCGACCCTGGTCTATAAAGCTGGACAGAACGAATAAAGATCATTTCCTATTAAAAACACATTTTCGTTTCACCAATCCGGCAATGGCACATGCAAAATAAATTACATTCTTATGTTTTTCTTACTGCGCCTTTAATTTAACATAATATATCTAAGATTACAGATTTTCGCAAACACATTAATTAATTAAATGTTGAAAAAACCCTACATTAACAACTAAACAATATCCTAACAGATTATAAAATTCATTTTTAACATTACTGAGTTAATATTAAGAAGTTCTGTCACATTCTAACGAAATACAGAAAGAAGAGTGGTATTTTTGCTGGATAATGCATTGCCTCATCTCAGAATTACAGTGGATAATGTCAAACTTATTTTTCTTCCACCCAATACGACCTCACATTGCCAACCTTTGGACCAAGGCATTATTCAGAATTTTAAAATGTTCTACAGAAGCTACCTTATTAAGAGGCTTTAACATGTATAGACAGCGGTTGTCCTCTTCAAGAAATCGAAAATAATATTACCATAACGAGCGCCTTGATTTGGGTTTCGGTGGCCTGACGCAATTTATCCCAAGTTACAATGAACAAATGCCTTATAAATGCCGGATTTATGGGTAATATTGATAATATTGACGAGTTCGAAGAAGAAGATGGTATTCCGCTCGTACAACTGTTCCCTAACATTAAGGTTATTTAGTTGAAACAACTTGCCTCTATTGATGACGATTTGCCGACAAAAAGTGCTGAATTGACTATCATCAAGTACGTTGGAGAGATCCAAGAAACTGATGAATTTACTCCCAACTCTGAGACAGAGAAAGAAGAACATGAACTTGCTCCAGTGTCGAATATATCAAGTCTATGTAAAGCCTGCGCAAGTTTAAGAGACTTTTAAAATAATGTTAACAGATTTGACAAGTCTACAAATATTTCTCAATTGCTATTAAAATGTGAATTTGAGTTTTATAAAAATAAAATTAAAAATATGAAGTAATCATTAATCTTTGATTGTTTTAAAAAATAAGAGTTTCAAAGCAAACATAAAGTACATTGTATAATTAATATATACGCTAGTATGCACGTACAGTACATACATATTGGTATATTGACTATATCTCATTTAATTTTAGTTCTAATAAATTGAAACAAAATATTTATAATTAGTTACATGTACAGGGACATTTTTTTAAGTGTCTCACCCGATTGGCGATTTTCCTGCTGACTATCATAAAAAACAAATTACATATTTCTCAATGATTTTCGATAAGGAAGCCGAATTTAATGTCAAAAAATACATAGACTTACAAATTTGACAGATGAGACGCCATTTTGAATTTTCTTAAACGGCAACCCCCATAAATAACCACACGATTGGATTGCATTTGGCAATCCGATTCTAAAACTATATAGTTGTTGATATTTATTTTCAGCCGTTTCGGAAATACGAGGGTTCCTAATTTGCCTCCATCGATTTTGTCTTTTAAGTGTCTCACCCCTTTAATAAATAGACCTTCTAAGAAAACCCTAATATTCCCACCAGGCAGCTAGCTACCGAAGGCGAAATAAGTCTATCTTGCAGTAGTAAAAATTCTTCTTAATGCACAAAAATGTTATTTTTACATAATGGCAATTCTCCCGGAATTAATAGAAGATCATCCTAATAGGAGACTTCACTTCTGCGAGCTAACGACGGATCTACTAGAAAGGAATAATCTAAACACAGAAAACATTATTTTTTGTGATGAATTAACGTTTATGTTAAATGGTAACGTAAACCATCAAATTGTCGTTATTGGCCTAACCATAACCACCACTGGATGAGGGAAGTCCACACTCAACACCCAGAAAAAGTCAATGTTTAGGCGCGCATTATTGGTGATCAAGTTATAAGACCAATTTTCTTTGAAGAAAATCTCAACGGGGCAAGATACTTGAAATTCTTGCAGGAAGAACTACTTCCGAACTTGGCTCTTCTAATTCCAGACCCTGTCGAATTTGATGTCCCAAAGAATAGAAACATCTGTTTTCAACAAGATGGTGTGCCTCCCCATTGTGTAAGACCTGTCCGTAAATATCTGGATGCAGATTTTCAGACAGATAGATTAATAGGAGGGGATCCATTGAATGGCCATCCAGGTCTCATTAGACTACCTTTTATGGGGGTACTTGGGCATCAAAGTTTTTAAGGCAAAACCGGCAATCGTCGAGCTGTTGAAAGCACGAATAAGACATGAGTGTAGGTTAATTTCTCCCGGAGTTATTAGAAATGTTCAAAACGAGTTTTGTTCCGTTAAGGATATTGCCAATTGGACAACATGTTGAGCATTAATTAACAAAAAAATTTTAGAAACGAACAGATGTATTTTTTTTTGTTTAAAGTACATAAAATTAATTTTTCTTTCATATCTTATATCTTATAAATGAAAAGGAATAAAAATTTGAAATTTTGAAGTTATGTGTAACTTAATATTCTGTTAAAAATGGTAAATAAAAAACTAGGGTTGCTACTCAAAAGAATTCTCCATGACGTCAGATCTCTAATTTATTTTTTCCATTTTTTTTTTCCAAAAAAGAACCATAATGGACTTACTGAATTTGTTCCAAGATACAAATTCGCAATGTATTTTATGCATTTTTAAAACTTTATACTTATTCACGCCACTTTTATTTCAACATGATCACCCAAGTTTGAATGCAATTAATCTGAATTAAAAGAGGGCAAAGATTGCATACTTTCTTTAAAGTTCTTTATTGCGCCATCTTCATGAATTACGTAAATGCACCAAGGCACCTAAGGTAATAAAAATTAACTTATAACCTTTTTTATATGGCCATACTACAGGACGTACAGTTAACTAATGTCAGTTAGGTATGCCACTTTAGGGCCAATTGTATAGGTTTCGTTTAATCTAGAGTTTAAGCCCAAGTTTAATCATAGGTTTAAATTAAAGTATAAACCAAAACTTGCAACTTCTTCCTTGTATACTTTCTGGTTAACATTATAAAAGCTAACTGCACTTCATATATATTTGTCAATACTAATTTTCACTTTTGACAATTGACAGTCTCACGTATTTTTGTTAATTTTAAAACCTTGGATTTTTCCAGTGTTTTAAGAAACGTTTTTAAGGTTTTTGTCAGTTAATTTGTTTTACGTTATGGATGTTGCTTCTTATAAGGTTCCTAGAACAACCAATTTTTTAAGTCGAGAAATAGAACTTTTCATAAGCCTTGTTAAGCATTATCAGCAAGTAATTAAATGAAAAAAAAAGTGATGTAACTACCTGGAGGGAAAAAGAATAGGCCTGAAACAAGCTTTCGGAGGATTTTAATAAACCCTATATGTAATAGAAAGAGAACTGCAAAAGCCCCCAAGGGAAAATGGGGAAATAAAAAAAAAATACCAAAAAAAAATTATATTAATTACGCCTTTATCATCATTATCAGGAAATTTATCAAAAATTTCAAAAATCTCCATTTTTTTAATTTACAACTATGTGCTAGCACAACACCACAGAACTCAACACAAAACTTAACGAGAATACTTAGCATAAAACAGGCGAAAAAAAACACAAAAATGTCAAAACATCTGACGTTCTCCATCTGCACATGTGTTTAAACAAAGCTTGAAGTTTAACTGGTGTTCACTCTGCCAGTTGATAGTTAAACTCTAGATGATCGTTACAGTTGGGTATATAAAGAACATTTGACACGAAACTACTGTTTTACCGTAGCTTGCAGTTTAAACGAAACCTATACAACTGACTCTTAATAAGGATGATTTCCAAGCAAGAAGCAAGAATACTACTTTGTGGTACCTTTCTCCAGATTCATAATCATAATATGTATTATTAGTGTACTTGCCTTTTAATAACGATGGTATTGCTTTTTTCCCATTCTCCAGGGCACAGGTGTTTAAATTTGGAGAAGTTTTACTGCATGGAATTAAATAGCTAGCTGAAATTCAAGCGATTATTAAACTTAATCTAAGGTAAGTTGCATTTTATAGCAATTTACTTTTATTGAGAAAACATCGTTTAAAAATAATATAAGCAGATTCACAGAGATAATTTTTTCAATATGAAAGCGGTCAAATTTGACAATATGGGATTTTAACTAATTATAATAATTGTAGTTGCTACAAGTAGTGCAAGAATATGGCACTAAATAATTGTAAAATTAATGAATGTGTCGCTTTAACCGTAAAGTTTATTATTTCAAATGACTACCGCATAATATAATCTTTTTCAGTTTGAGAGTTAAAAAATGCATTATTTATTTATACATCTAAATGAAAGATTAAAGACATTATTTTTGGTATTTTATCTTTGCATATTCTTCGACAATTTAAGCTCCTCATTTGAAATTAAAACGAATCCTAAGTTTAAATTTTAACATTTAAAACTGAGATTTTTCATAAAGTTGTGCAGAGTTCTTAAATGTATAGACACTTTATGATTTGTTTTCTACCTTTAAAATTAATATAGCAAATATTAACTCACGTGGATGTTTTCCTTTAAATTTGGCAGCGTCAACTAAAACTAAACAACTTAAAGCCAATACAAAATAGTTAAACATATTTCCTTATAAATTAAAAACTAACTAAAGGAAGGAACCTGGACAAATAAACGAAATCAATAATATTCTTTTATATATGGTAGAGTATGACCTTGCCTTTAGAAGATACTAGTTCCGCTAATTAGAATTTAAAATTAGGATAGGGCAAAAAATTGATAATTAGCAAATTCAAATTTTGACCGGTCTCTTATGATATCTTTTTCAATTAGTCATCCCAGTCGTCTGATGCAAAAAAGGTATAATATTTTTTATCGGTTTATTGCATCAAGAAATATTTCTAGTTTTAAGTGCTAATTGTTACAAGAGGGTAAAATTGGGCCGATTTAAATGCTCAGAAAATTTAAAATAGTTCAAACACATCTTGCAGCCTGTACCTTGTATACAGTTAAGTATGGCGGCCGGCTGTATGTGGAAAACCATTGAACATAAATATTTGAAATAAAAAAATATTATTGTAAAAGTGGTCAAAAGAAATTGCTGGAAACTATTTTAAAGTTCCTAAGTCGATCGCCGCTAGGGGACGTAACTATAACGACCTTTTATAAAAGTGTTCTTTTTTTATAAGATTTAGTTACATAAGATATACAAAAACCACATTACATTTATTCTTACCACAATTTTTAACAACTTTAGTTTGGGATTTCTTGTCTATACTCTATGAATAAGTGCGAAAGGCGGGGGGTCAAATCTTCGTACCACAAATGCTCGTAACTTAAGTTTGGATTAACGGAATTGAGCCAGTTTGGACTTGTTAAAAAGAGCATTTATTATTCCAGTCAATATTTAATGACTCAACTCTTTGTGTATATTACAATGACCGCTAGAGGGCGTTATTTTAAAAACGGTGAATTTTCCATCGTTTTTTGTAAATTTCATACAATACTCCACCGGGTAATGCATGGCTTAGTTAAACATGGGAAATCCCACGTAAATTTTAGGGTGGCTAAGCATTAGCTTACCTGTATATTTTAGAGAAAAATTGTATTATAATTTCTTGAAGACGCCGATATAATACACCCATGTGCCAAGTTTGAATACATTTTAGTAAGAAAATCCTAGCCTATTCAATTAAATGTGATGGCAAAATTACGAAATTTATGGTTTAGGTAATATAGCAAACACCAGCAAATAATTTCTATAACGCTATTGTCATAAATTGGCGTAATAGACCAGGGTAGAAGCCTTTGAAAATGGTAAAAAGTGAAAAGAAATAATAGTAGGATGAAACCCATTGTAAAAGGAAGAGAATATAACAAAAATAAAAGGAAAAATAATTTACGGGCGATTTGAGGTCGGGAAGTGGAAGGGGGTGAGTTTTAAGGGTAAAAAACGGATTATTTCGATTTGCGGCAAAACTACATGGAACTTATGGAAAAAGTTAAATAGCAAAGTTGTAGGTAATAAAAAGATCTACAACATTTGTATTTACACTTTTTTCACATAACCTCAAAATTTATGTGAAAAATTCAAATAACCAAATTTTTTATCAAAATTTGGTGAAAATTTACCTTTTCATGTCCCAAACACACTGTAATCTTTTTGATTTAAAATATTCATTTTTTCACCTTATTTTGACTTAATATCGAAAAATCACCCTTATTTTCAATCGAAAATTCTCGCGTCAGAATATCCGCTTTTTTAAAAAAGTCGGTAAGCTTTTTGTTCGTTGAAATCTCTACTTTCTGATGGTGTAAAAAAAAATACATTACTGTGGTAAATGTTCTCAAAAAATGCAAAAAACGAAAAAAACTCGAATCCGGATTTTTTCTTTTTGTCACTGAGTACAATTTTGAGCTATTTAATAAAATTTATACTTTAATTACTCAAAAAACGTTCTATTGCATGTTACATTGATAAACAAAAAATCGCAAGTTGAAATATACTACAATAATTGACAACTAAATAAGTTAATGAAGTTAATATTTAATTAGACATCTACAATATTGAGAAAGTTGTAGAATCTTCTTTAAATTTTTGCTTCTTTAAAGCCTTTTCATTTCTATTTTAAGAGAACTTATATAACTGAGTGACGTGTGGTTAAATTTTAGCCCATCAAAAGGAATTCAATAGAGAAGTGGGGAAGGGGCTAGGAGGATCTGGGCCTTACTATAGTTGGGGTCAAGCAAATATTTGACGCGTGACACTTCCATATTGTCATGGGTGTCAAATACGGCAGGCCACTCATAATATAAAAGTTACTAATGACTAATTTATATTATAATAATTACCACCCACTCGAAGTATTTGTATCTTTATCCTTTTATATGACTAAAAAGAGATATACATAAACCGAGTTACCTCACGTGAATTCTCTTCGATTTGGTCAAATCATATGGGCTGCAGATCCGTATTTTATTTATTCTAATTGCTTTTGTTAAGACCTGTGATATTAATGGTCAATCCTGAATCCCACCATTACAATGCACAGAATTTATCAAAACAAATTTATTTATATTATAATTCATATTCTTAGACCAATTTCCCCGCAATCATTTTCTGCAAAGGTTTACAAATAAAAATATTCGTCAAAAATAAATATAAACAAATAAATAATATAATAAAAATACCATTTATGCAAGAAAATTTTTTATCTAACGAGAAAAATAAGGACAAAATAATAAAAAGTTTGATGAAAAGATTACAGTCACAAGGATTTTCCTGTAAACAAGCAAAAGAAGATGCTGATGCTGACATAATTAAGACCTCGATAGAAATTGCCAAAGATACTAATAAAACTGCCATTGTTGTGGGTCAAGATATTGATCTTTTGGTCCTTTTAAATCAATTAAATTCAGAGAATCATGACATTTATTTCCTCAAGCCGGGTTCTGGAAATGTGAAAGATCTATTTTTCACGTCTAATAGTTTCAAATATGAATCTTTCAAAAACATCGTTGCATTTCTGCATTGTTTTTCTGGTTGCAATACAACATCTGGATTTGCCGGAAAAGAAAAGAAAAGTATCGTAAATTCATTATTAGACGATAAAAATTTGTCAAATTTGGCCAATATTTTTTTTCAAAAAGATGCAAACAAAGAAGATATCGAAAAAAAATGGATTACAATTAATCAAATCTATTTATAAATGTAAAAATGATAATATAACACTGAATCAACTAAGATTTCAAAAATATCAATTGGCAAAAATTAAATCATCTTTCATATTGGCAAACCTCCCACCCACAGAAGGTACAGCAGAACAACACTACTACAGGGCATGTTATCAGCTCCAAGCTTGGCTGGGTAACGAACTGACAGCAACAGATTGGGGCTGGAAACAACATCAACGTGGCATTATGCCCAAATTTACAGAAAAGGAATTAATTCTGGAAGTATTGCTCAAAACTGTTTGCTGCAGTTGTGGAACTGGATGTAGCAGTTTAAAATGTGGCTGCCGAAAACATGGTTTGAAGTGCACAAATTTGTGCTCAAATTGTCATGGTTCGGAAAAATGCGCGAATGTGGAAGAAAAAAGCTACGAGGAAATTGATGTTTTAGATGAAATTGTGGAAGAAGAAACAAAGCCGACTGTAAATAATGATACAGACGAAGACGATAATGGTCTTGAAGATTTCGAAGATCGACTAGAAACGGGAAGGTTTGTCGAATCTAACGATGGAGAAATGCCATCAAAGAGACAAAAACTAATGGATAAGTGATTAGAATTTAAGATAATGAATTTAGAAATAACATAGATGTAATTAGAATTTAATAATACAACTTTTTTTACTGAAAAAAATAGCAGCAGTCACATTTTTTAGATGAAATTTCCTTTAAATCCTACCTTCAATTATATTTAGAACAACTATTTTTGCATGTTTTTTGCAATCTTGATGTTTTATGGATTTGTAATTTTTTTGTTTATCAATATAACATGGAATAGAACGTTTTTCGAGTAATTAAAGTATAAATTTTATTAAATAGCTCAAAATTGTACTCAATGACAAAAAGAAAAAAATCCGGACTCGAGTTTTCGATTGAAAATAAGGGTGATTTTTCGATATTAAGTCAAAATAAGGTGAAACAATGAATATTTTAAATCAAAATAATTACAGTGTGTTTGGAACATGAAAAGGTAAATTTTCACCAAATTTCGATAAAAAAAAAATTTTTTTATAAAAGATATAAATTATAAACCAAAAACTTGGTTATTTGAATTTTTCACATAAATTTTGAGGTTATGTGAAAAAAGTGTAGATACAAAAGTTGTAGATCTTTTTATTACCTACAACTTCGCTATTTAACTTTTTTCCATAAGACTTGTAGTTTTGCCAGAAATCGAGATAAACCGTTTTTACCCTTAAAAACGCACCCCCTACCACTTCCCAATCTCAGATCGCCCGTAAATTCTTTTTCCGTTCATTTTGGCTATATTCTCTTCCTTTTCCTATAGGTTTCATCCTACTATTATTTTTTTCGGTTTCAAAAATTATCGACCCTGGTCTATAAAGCTGGACAGAACGAATAAAGATCATTTCCTATTAAAAACACATTTTCGTTTCACCAATCCGGCAATGGCACATGCAAAATAAATTACATTCTTATGTTTTTCTTACTGCGCCTTTAATTTAACATAATATATCTAAGATTACAGATTTTCGCAAACACATTAATTAATTAAATGTTGAAAAAACCCTACATTAACAACTAAACAATATCCTAACAGATTATAAAATTCATTTTTAACATTACTGAGTTAATATTAAGAAGTTCTGTCACATTCTAACGAAATACAGAAAGAAGAGTGGTATTTTTGCTGGATAATGCATTGCCTCATCTCAGAATTACAGTGGATAATGTCAAACTTATTTTTCTTCCACCCAATACGACCTCACATTGCCAACCTTTGGACCAAGGCATTATTCAGAATTTTAAAATGTTCTACAGAAGCTACCTTATTAAGAGGCTTTAACATGTATAGACAGCGGTTGTCCTCTTCAAGAAATCGAAAATAATATTACCATAACGAGCGCCTTGATTTGGGTTTCGGTGGCCTGACGCAATTTATCCCAAGTTACAATGAACAAATGCCTTATAAATGCCGGATTTATGGGTAATATTGATAATATTGACGAGTTCGAAGAAGAAGATGGTATTCCGCTCGTACAACTGTTCCCTAACATTAAGGTTATTTAGTTGAAACAACTTGCCTCTATTGATGACGATTTGCCGACAAAAAGTGCTGAATTGACTATCATCAAGTACGTTGGAGAGATCCAAGAAACTGATGAATTTACTCCCAACTCTGAGACAGAGAAAGAAGAACATGAACTTGCTCCAGTGTCGAATATATCAAGTCTATGTAAAGCCTGCGCAAGTTTAAGAGACTTTTAAAATAATGTTAACAGATTTGACAAGTCTACAAATATTTCTCAATTGCTATTAAAATGTGAATTTGAGTTTTATAAAAATAAAATTAAAAATATGAAGTAATCATTAATCTTTGATTGTTTTAAAAAATAAGAGTTTCAAAGCAAACATAAAGTACATTGTATAATTAATATATACGCTAGTATGCACGTACAGTACATACATATTGGTATATTGACTATATCTCATTTAATTTTAGTTCTAATAAATTGAAACAAAATATTTATAATTAGTTACATGTACAGGGACATTTTTTTAAGTGTCTCACCCGATTGGCGATTTTCCTGCTGACTATCATAAAAAACAAATTACATATTTCTCAATGATTTTCGATAAGGAAGCCGAATTTAATGTCAAAAAATACATAGACTTACAAATTTGACAGATGAGACGCCATTTTGAATTTTCTTAAACGGCAACCCCCATAAATAACCACACGATTGGATTGCATTTGGCAATCCGATTCTAAAACTATATAGTTGTTGATATTTATTTTCAGCCGTTTCGGAAATACGAGGGTTCCTAATTTGCCTCCATCGATTTTGTCTTTTAAGTGTCTCACCCCTTTAATAAATAGACCTTCTAAGCTGAACACCTCAATTTTTTTCACAGTAAGATAACTTCGCGTGAGCAAGCGATCTACGCTATAGTCAAATCCGACAGATGTCAAAAAGTGACAGATACGACACCATCTTGAATTTTTTTAAATAGCAACCCTCATAAATAACTAGACGATTTGATTGCATTTGGCGATCCGATTCTAAAACTATATAGTTGTTGACACTTATTTTCAGCCGTTTCGGAAATACGGGGGTTCCTAATTTGCCTCCATCGATTTTGTCTTTTAAGTGTCTCACCCCTTTAATAAATAGACCTTCTAAGCTGAACACCCTAGTTTTTTTCACAGTGACATAATTTCCGGTGAGCAAGCGATCTACGCTATAGTCAAAGCCGACAGACGTCAAAAAGTGACAGATATGACGCCATTTTGAATTTTTTTAAATGGCAACCCTCATAAATAACTAGACGATTGGATTGCATTTGGCGATCCGATTATAAGACTATATAGTTGTTGACACTTATTTTCCGCCGTTTCGGAAATACAGGGGTTCATAATTTGCCTCCATCGATTTTGTCTTTTAAGTGTCTCACCCCTTTAATAAATAGACCTTCTAAGCTGAACACCTCAATTTTTTTTACAGTTACATAATTTCGTGTGAGCAAGCGATCTACGCTATAGTCAAATCCGGCAAATGTCAAAAAGTGACAGATACGACGCCATCTTGAATTTTTTTAAATGGCAACCCTCATAAATAACTAGACGATTGGATTGCATTTGGCGATCCGATTATAAAACTTTATAGTCGTTGATACTTATTTTCAGCCGTTTCGGAAATACGGGGGTTCCTAATTTGCCTCCATCGATTTTGTCTTTTAAGTGTCTCACCCCTTTAATAAATAGACCTTCTAAGCTGAACACCCTAGTTTTTTTCACAGTGATATAATTTCCCGTGAGCAAGCGATTTACGCTATAGTCAAATCCAACAGATGTCAAAAAGTGGCAGATACGACGCCATCGTGAATTTTTTTAAATGGCAGCCCTCATAAATAACCACACGATTGAATTGCATTTGGCGATCCGATTCTAAAACTGTTTAGTTGTTGACACTTATTTTCATCCGTTTCGGAAATACGGGGGTTCCTAATTTGCCTCCATCGATTTTGTCTTTTAAGTGTCTCACCCCTTTAATAAATAGACCTTCTAAGCTGAACAACCTAGTTTTTTTCACAGTGACATAATTTCGCGTAAGCAAGCGATCTACGCTATAGTCAAATCTGACAGACGTCAAAAAGTGACAGATACGACGCCATTTTGAATTTTTTTAAATGGCAACCCTCATAAATAACTAAACGATTGGATTGCATTTGGCGATCCGATTCTAAAACTATATAGTCGTTGACACTTATTTTCAGCCGTTTCGGAAATACGGGGGTTCCTAATTTGCCTCCATCGATTTTGTCTTTTAAGTGTCTCACCCCTTTAATAAATAGACCTTCTAAGCTGAACACCTCAATTTTTTTTACAGTGACATAATTTCGTGTGAGCAAGCGATCTACGCTATAGTCAAATCCGGCAAATGTCAAAAAGTGACAGATACGACGCCATCTTGAATTTTTTTAAATGGCAACCCTTATAAATAACTAGACGATTGGATTGCATTTGGCGATCCGATTATAAAACTATATAGTCGTTGACACTTATTTTCAGCCGTTTCGGAAATACGGGGTTCCTAATTTGCCTCCATCGATTTTGTCTTTTAAGTGTCTCACCCCTTTAATAAATAGACCTTCTAAGCTGAACACCTTAATTCTTTTTACAGTGACATAATTTCGCGTGAGCAAGCGATCTACGCTTAAGTCAAATCCAACAGATGTCAAAAAGTGACAGATACGACGCCATCTTGAATTTTTTTAAATGGCAACCCTCATAAATAACTAGACGATTGGATTGCATTTGGCGATCCGATTCTAAAACTATATAGTCGTTGACACTTATTTTCAGCCGTTTCGGAAATACGGGGGTTCCTAATTTGCCTCCATCGATTTTGTCTTTTAAGTGTCTCACCCCTTTAATAAATAGACCTTCTAAGCTGAACACCCTAGTTTTTTTCACAGTGATATAATTTCCCGTGAGCAAGCGATTTACGCTATAGTCAAATCCGACAGATGTCAAAAAGTGGCAGATACGACGCCATCGTGAATTTTTTTAAATGGCAGCCCTCATAAATAACCACACGATTGAATTGCATTTGGCGATCCGATTCTAAAACTGTTTAGTTGTTGATATTTATTTTCAGCCGTTTCGGAAATACGGGGGTTCCTAATTTGCCTCCATCGATTTTGTCTTTTAAGTGTCTCACCCCTTTAATAAATACACCTTCTAAGCTGAACACCCTAGTTATTTTTACAGTGACATAATTTCGCGTAAGCAAGCGATTTACGCTATAGTCAAATCCGACAGATGTCAAAAAGTGGCAGATACGACGCCATCTTGAATTTTTTTAAATGGCAGCCCTCATAAATAACCACACGATTGAATTGCATTTGGCGATCCGATTCTAAAACTATATAGTTGTTGACACTTATTTTCAGCCGTTTCGGAAATACGGGCGTTCATAATTTGCCTCCATCGATTTTGTCTTTTAAGTGTCTCACCCCTTTAATAAATAGACCTTCTAAGCTGAACACCCTAGTTTTTTTCACAGTGATATAATTTCCCGTGAGCAAGCGATTTACGCTATAGTCAAATCCGACAGATGTCAAAAAGTGGCAGATACGACGCCATCGTGAATTTTTTTAAATGGCCGCCCTCATAAATAACCACACGATTGAATTGCATTTGGCGATCCGATTCTAAAACTGTTTAGTTGTTGACACTTATTTTCAGCCGTTTCGGAAATACGGGCGTTCATAATTTGCCTCCATCGATTTTGTCTTTTAAGTGTCTCACCCCTTTAATAAATAGACCTTCTAAGCTGAACACCCTAGTTTTTTTCACAGTGATATAATTTCCCGTGAGCAAGCGATTTACGCTATAGTCAAATCCGACAGATGTCAAAAAGTGGCAGATACGACGCCATCGTGAATTTTTTTAAATGGCAGCCCTCATAAATAACCACACGATTGAATTGCATTTGGCGATCCGATTCTAAAACTGTTTAGTTGTTGACACTTATTTTCAGCCGTTTCGGAAATACGGGGGTTCCTAATTTGCCTCCATCGATTTTGTCTTTTAAGTGTCTCACCCCTTTAATAAATAGACCTTCTATGAACACCCTAATTTTTTTCAAAGTGACATATTTTCCCATGAGCAAGCGATCTACGCTATAGTCAAATCCAACAGATGTCAAAAAGTGACAGATACGACTCCATTTTGAATTTTTTTAAATTGCAGCCCTCATAAATAACCGCACGGTTGAATTGCATTTGGCGATCCGATTCTAAAATATATAGTTGTTGATATTTATTTTCAGCCGTTTCGGAAATACGGGGGTTCCTAATTTGCCTCCATCGGTTAAATGAACATGTATTTTCATTGCTGATCAAGAACACACTGCAATATTGAAATATATACAAAGAAAAAACAGATTCAACAATTACGGCAATCTGCATTTCTACCAAAGAGGCTGGCTAGGGTCGACTAGTATTTTTATTTATAAAAGTGTATATAAGAATTTTTAACTAAGAAGTTCATGACTCTTAAATGGTAAAAATGCGTCTTGTTATTAATATTTAATTGTAATTATAAATAATATTGTCTTCAATGTTAGTTGCTTGGTTATTACTGTTATACTTTTAAAATTTATTAATTTTATGCTTTTATATTTTTTGTAATGTCGAAACATGTTCTGATTACAAATTAAAACATAAACCTAGTTAAAGATGAATATAATTTTAATATGCCCAAATCCTTTGCTAACGGATTGGGTTAGTTTTTTTTTTAATTGCACCTGATAGCTAGAACTTTAAATATAAACCCTAACGTTTTATGAATAGTTTATACATATACAGCAACAGTGGCACAGTTATTTTTATATGTTATTGCGCAATTTTCGTTATCGTTAATAAGTGTGTTTATTAAATTTAACATAAATATAGGCTCCAGCAGTTTTTAGGCAAGTACTATAAATGTTTTGTTCAACCAAAAAGCAGCGTTTTTTAACTTGTGGGGCGAACCCCCCTAGAAAGGCGTGATACCTGTTAGCATATCGAAAAAAAATATTATAAAGAAATTAATAAAGTTACTGAAACAAATGCGCATTAAAAAAATGCATTCTGCAAAATAAAATACACGTTCACACTGATATATCGTCGTGTTCCGGAGAAAACCACGTAACTCCGCATTTTCATGAAAGTGGTATTTTAGTGTCATCTGTTAGCCAACAGTGTAACTAATCCGTATGCAAATTACGGAACTCCTAGAATAAACCGTTATATTTTAAATTTTAGAAAACGAAATATACCCATCTCCAGCAACGAGGGGGCGTCCAAGGAAATATGCGTAACTCCTTATTTGGTATAAAAATCAATACCATTGATAGGTTATAATATATTGGGTAGTTATTTTTTCCGATTACGGGTAAAATCTTTGTTTTCCGACGTGAACTTCGTGAGATTTGTTACAAGTAAGTATGAAAGCTTATTTTGTTTGTAATGTTAAGGCACATTTAATAATTTAAGGATACTTTTATTAACATAAAGTACACATTGGAGATACGTATTTTTCGGCTACACCATTTTCTTGGCGGTAATGTGAAATCATGGAGATACGTACTTTACCTTTTTAATATTCAACGTTTTTAATTAGATTTTAAGCACTATAATTATTAATTGTGGGGTTATAAAATATTTTAGGGTTTCTTGGGGACAGATTAGAAACAAACCTTTATTGCTGTTTGTGTATACAATTCTGTTTATTGAATAATCTCAGTGCTTTATTATATTTTCCAAAGAAAAAGCGTAATTAGTGGTACATTTAAAGGAAAAAACTGATGACATATATATATATATATATATGTATCGGTCCATCGTTGTTCCCTCCATGATAAACACCAGGCGGACCGACCTCCGGTATTTCTATAACAGTTACAGCGTAATGTTTGTATATATAGATTTGGGGGAGGAGCCTTATTACGTCTTTCAAGAGAGGGGTAAAGAATTGTACCAAAAAAAATTATATATATTTCCAAGTTAAAATGTAGTATTAGTTCCCTCTGAATTTATATATTTTAATTATGGTAATTACTCGTAGTTCCCTCCAGCGCATTTGCCATTTTGTGAAGGGCGCTACGTGTTATTATTATTGTGTCCTTATATTCTTTAAAGGTTTAATGAAATAGGGTATTCGTGAAGGTTTAGCTGGCGCGAAAAAAAATAAAAGTGTTGAAGTTTCTAAGACAAACATATTTATTTATTCTTTTATCTTAATATTTATTGAATTTTTGACTTAACTGGACCATTTCGTTAAAGTTTTTGATAATAATAAACTCTTTTATCTATCACCTTTTATCACAATTCGCTAACGGGTTTAAGGCGGCCGATTTGTACCAATCCTGAATAATTGATTGTTGACGGTAAGCTTTATCATCTACCAAATTTTCAACTCGCTAACCCCTTAAACAAGGATACTTCACCTTTGACATTTTTTACATTACAGAGATAAGTATCCAACTTTTTGGCGCTATTTGGATTTTTCTACGCAGATTCAATTTTATTTTTAATCTGTACTCTGCAGGTAGAAAGGGTATAATTGTAGTGATGGTCTAGAATACTGATTTGCCCCATAGCTATGATTGCGGCAAATATATAGACGTACAAACCCCAGTCATAAGGGTTGTATTGTTTGTGTACCTCTTTGGAATGTATAATTTCCAATCTTCAACGGTAAAGGTTTTTTTTATAAAAAATATTGTATGCCGTATAAACTGGAAATAAACAATACAATTCGATTTATTTTGAGGCACTATAGTAATGCTGTCCAGATGTAATTTATTGCCTTCTTAATATAACACCACAGTCTTACAGTGGTTATGTTTTGTTATAAATACTATATCGTTATATAACACTCTAATGAAAATATTGTTATGGATAAACGGAACCTATCCATGATAAGTAAGACTAAAAAATATCAAAAACTGATTTGGATAGCTTGCCAGATTGAGCTAGTCGGCCAATTCGCTGCAGATCCATTTTCTGCTTCTATTCCGACAGTCGCCTAGCTGATGTATATTTCTACTGGTTCTATGCACAAAAATTTTAAGAAGAATAAATTCTTTCCTCACAAAATACAAATTTTACACGAACTCGACGAAAACGATTAAGATAGAAGGACCAAATTTTGTGAATTAATATGCCAAAGGAATAACGAAGACCCCACCTTAATAAAATAATGTTTTGCTTTAGCGACGAGTCAACTTTCTTTTTGAATGGGTATGTTAACAAACACAATAATTAAAGGTATTAGGATAATAAAAATTCAAGATTTTTTTCGGGAAGACCACACTAAATGTTATGATGATGGTTCCAAGACCAAAATGTTCCGGATTTAAAATCGCCCCCCCCCCCCCCCCCCCGATCGATCTCAAGCGAAATTATCCAAACATCCACCATGTCCAATAGGCGGGTTCTTCGAACAGCATTCAAAATGAAAATGGTGTGACAACTTCTTCTTCTTAACGTGCCATCTCCATCAGTGGAGGTTGGATATCACAGTAGCAAATTCTTCTCGGTCTTCGGCTGTTCTAATAAGCTCTTCAAAGTTCAGTCCAGTCCATTGGCGTATGTTTTTCAGCCATGATAGTTTCTTCCTTCCAAGGCCACGCTTGCCTTCGATCTTTCCCTTAACAATAAGTTGTGCGTAACGATATTTAGGGTTTTCCGGATCTTTACGAGTTTAAACAGCTCTCGTTCTATCCCCAGCCTGCGTAGAACTTCTTCGTTTGTGGTGTGCGATGTCCATGTTATTTTGAGCATTCTACGGTAGGTCCACATCTCGAAAGCTTCTAATTTATTAATGGTTCGTGCTTTAAGTGTCCATGTTTCGGCTCCATACAAGAGGGTAGACCAAACGTAGCACTTCGAGAGTCTTAAACGCAGACTTAGGCTGAGTCGTGAGTCGTAGAGTAGCTTGCTAAGTCGCACGAAGCAGTTTCTGGCTTGTTCTATTCTGCATCTTATTTCTACGTCAGGATCCAACTTGCAGTCCATCCAACATCCCAAATACTGAAACCTATCCACCTGTTCCAGAACTTCGCCGTTTATTTGAATTGGTTGTGGGACATTTTTTGATTTCTTGATGGTCATAACCTTGGTTTTCTTTATGTTTATTTTCATGCCAAATGCTTCGCAAGCCATGTGAACATTACTGAGGAGTCGTTGTAGGCCCAGATCCGAGTCTGCGATCAGGACAGTATCGTCGGCGTATCTGATGCTGTTAATGTTCACGCCATTAACCTTAACTCCATCTGAAGAGTCCGCCAAAGCTTCGCCAAATATTAATTCCGAGTAAAGGTTGAACAGTAGTGGTGATAAAACGCAGCCCTGTCTAACACCCCTGTGGATCTCAATTTGCTCGGACGACGATTCCTCAATTTTAATTCTGGCGTTCTGGTTCCAGTATAAATTCTGCAACGGTGTAGTGTCTTTCTCGTCCAGACTCATGCCACGAAGAGAGTCCATCAACAGGTCATGTTTCACTCTATCAAATGCTTTCTCAAAATCTATGAAGCAGATGAAGAGGTCTCTTTGTTGATCATAGCATTTTTGTGCTAATACCAGCAAGCTAAACAGGGCCTCTCTCGTACCCATTCCGCCCCTGAAACCAAATTGGTCATCTCCAATATTTGCTTCGCATTTGCGAGAGATGCGGTTAAGGATTATTCGCAGCAGAACCTTTAAAGCAAGTGACAACTTAAGTTATTAAAAGACCCGAGATTACCAGCTTCCAAATTGACTTCTGCAATTTAAGAGGACTGAACTCGAACATCAATGCAGTTCATCAATATCAACAATCTACCAAACCTCATGTACTTGCACTAACCGAAACAAAGGTCACATCATCATTTAGTACCGTTAGCTATTTATATCCTGGATACGACTTTCATCACCGATTTAGGCGCCATTTTGGCCTTTGTCTCTTTGTCCGCAGTGATATTTCTTGTCGACGGGAGAAGACACTCGACCCTAATGACTTTGATGTAATGTGCTTTAAAATATTAATGCAGGGAATTACTAAATTCATCTGCTGCCTTTACTGGCCGCCAAGCGATACCCATTACAGAGACTTGTTCTCCTCTCCTGCTAAGTCGACTTCTTTCAAACCCACCATCCCAATTCCGAAGTTGTCATCCTTGGCGACTTTAACGTTCGTAATATTAACTGGCTCAAATACTCAAACGCAACCGACAAGTAAAGTCACGAAGTCATCAGCTCTAACCTCATCCAACTCGTAAGTGAACCAACTCGGATTTCAGGCCGAGATGGCGATGTTGCTAGTTTGTTGGATCTTTTCTTAACTTCAAACCCCGAGTTTTACACTGCCACCTTGAGGCCTCCGCTGTGAATGTCTGACCACAACCTCATTTCGGCACTGAACAAACTACCAATTAGTGCCGAACAGCCTTCTAAACTACGTAAGATCTGGCATTATACATCAGCTATATGGGATGGCCTAAAGGATAATTTTTTAACCTTTCATTGGCAGAAAGTTTGTTTTACCTCTAATGATCTACCCATCCCTTTCTTAAGAAAGTGCCCTTCTAACAACAAGCCTTGGTTTATCAAAAATTGCGAACGAGCTGTTAAATTACCAAATTATTTCTACCGACAATGGCGTCAAAACCCTACCTCCGAAAATCGTACCATCTTTGTTAACGCTCAAAACTAATGCAGGCAAGCGATAAACCAAAGCAAGAAAGCACACAACCAGAGAATCAAAGACAAACTTCTTAAAGGTCCTAACGGCTCAAGATCATTTTGGTCGGTAGCTAAGACCGTCAGTCAGAACTTTACCAAGTCAACCATTCCACCTTTGACATGTTCTGATGGCACCATTGCGACCAAAGCACAGAAAAAAGCAAACTTACTGGCGGAACTATACTCTTTACATTCAACGGATAATTTTCAGGGAAAAGCTCTACCGAACACTCCCCCTGTAGAATCGGGAATGCCCTTAATTGTTTTCCTGCACCGCTATGTTAAACGAATCTTGAGAAGTCTTGACACTAAAAAGGCTTCTGGTCCTAACGATATTCCAGTCATTGTAATTAAGACATGCGGTGACGAACTGACACCGGTATTTTGTAGACTTCTTAACTTATTTTACAAAAAAGGAATATTCCCTCTTGCTGAAAAACTGCGCGAGTCCAACCCATACCTAAAAAAGGCAAGAATACCTTGCCAAACAACTATCGTCCAGTCGCATTGCTTTCGTTTATATCAACAGTTATGGGGAAGGCTATCAACGAAAAACTATTAAAATACCTAGAAGGCTTCAACATTATTAGTGACCGCCAGTATGGATAGTCTAGTCTAGATCAACAGGAGACCTTCTCGCTTATGTTACTTGCGTTTGGAACAACGCAATAGAGCATCATGGGGAGTCCCGGGCGGTAGCACTGGACATTTCCAAGGCCTTTGACCGAGTATGGCATGAGGGGCTTCTAACTAAAGTGAGAGCATACGGGATGCCGGTTCAGTTTTGTTAATGGCTTTCAAGCTTTCTTAAAGACCGTTCTCTGCGAGTGGCGATGGACGGATTTATTTCAGACACATTTAACATCAACGCCGGAGTCCCTCAAGGTTTTATATTGTCACCCACCCTCTTCTTACTTTACATTAACGATCTTTTGGAAAAAACTATAAATCCTATGTATCGCTTCGCCGATGACAGCACACTTGTTTCATCTTTTACTTTGGATGCTCGGACATCGGCTGCCAATGCCCATCTCTATAGGCAGCAAGCGGTCTCACATCTCAGCAAAGACCTGAAATAAATTCTGTCTGAGGGTGACAGTGACCAAGTAGAACTTAACGCTAAAAAACCCAGGCGGTAGTTTTTTCTAAAAAAGATAATGTTGAAAAACCGGATATAGTCATGGCGGGACACTCGATTCCCTTGGCTTTATCAATTCATTTATTGGGCGTCAATTTGGATAGTCATATGTCTTGGCATAGTCACGTTGCGGCTATTGCTAGGGCAGCCTTGCCGACGCTTGGGATACTTTTCCGAACTAAGAACCTCTATACACTTCAACAACTATTGATGTTCTATCAAACCCAAGTTAGAGCATCGTTGGGGTACTGTTCTCATATTTGGGGCTCTGCTCCTAAACGATCAAGCGTGCTATCTATAATAAATGTACCAAGTTTGGTTTGGATCGGCCGTTTTTATATCATTGGTCAATGGTTTTTTGTAAAAAGTATCATGGGTAACGTACTACTGTTTAAAGGGTTAGTGAGTTAAAACTATAGTAAATGATAAAGCGTATTATCTAGAATAGATGTGCCAAGTTTGGTTAGGATCGGCCGTTTTTAAACCTTGTGTCAATGGTTTTTTGTAAAAAATATCAAAGGTGAGGTTCCCCTATTTGAGAGGTTGGCAACCTAAAATTTTAGCAACCGATAAAGCTTACTGTCTACAATAAATGTGTAAATTTTAGTTTGAATTGTTCGTTTTTAATTCCCTGGTCAATGTTCTTTTGTGAAACATATCAAGGATAAAATACCCTGATATAAGGGTTAGGCTAGTTGAAATTTTCTTAGATGATAAAGCTAAGTAGCTACAATAACTGTTTCGACTTTTGTTCAGATTAACCGTTTTTCAACCCTAGGTCAATGTTTTTTTGTGAAAAATATTAAGGGTAAAGTAGCCTTATTTAAGGGGTTGAAGAGCTGAAATTTTAGCAAACCATAAAGCTTACTCCCTGCAATAAATGCGCCAAGATTGGTTCGGAGTGACCCTTTTTAAACCCTCGGCCAATAAATTTCTAGTCGATAAATAATTAGGTACTCCCCACTCGCATCTTATATTTGATCATAATTTTTGCGGAACAATATTAAAAACACATGTAAAACATTGTTGTCGGATTTCGGAGGGAACTAAATCGACTAATTAAATTGAAATCTTCTATAACATTCTGGAGGGAACTTAGAACGAAATATGTAACCTACAAACTCGATTACAGCGCCGCCGGCAATACGTCGAACTAAACCATCCATTGTCAAGATAAATATGCACAAATTACCCTCCAGGCAATTTTTCGTCAGTTGCTAGGAGGAAGCTTGGACAATGGTTCAAAGTGAAATTCAAGGCAAAACGTAGTTCCCTCCACAATCGGAGGGAACTTGGTCATATATGAGGGAACTACGAATGATATATTTGTAGTTTGGAGGGAAGAACGTAGGGGTTATACATATATATATACCTATTATATAAGAAACTGCAGTCACAAAAGAGTAAATACTGCATATAGGTACCTATAGTTTTAAAAGTAGGATCACAGTGACAATGTTTAACAAATTCTGAAAGCTGAAAATTTTAATTTTATAATTTATAGATTTTATATTATTTATACAGTCAAAAAATTTCAGCCAAGTTGGGCTCTATCGTAGTTAGGTAATTCAATTAAAATATAGCTTTAAAACATAAATATTTCAGAATCTTATTCTGCAAACTTTATTCTTTGCAGGTACTTCACATTATATGATGGCTTCTATAGGGCAAAAAATGGTAGCCATGGCAATCAATAACAGCATACAATCAGAAATTCAAGAGGATAATGATCCCTTTCTGAACTTAGTTGATTCCTTCCTTTCTCAAGCCAACTTAGATACAGAAATTGACAACGGTGCACACGACTTAATACATAATGTTATGAACGAATCGGATATCCAAGAAACCAACCAAGCAGTACAAATTATACTTTACCATAAAGAAAGCGAAATTCCTGACTCGTCAGAAGGCGTTAATATAATAAAAAGATCAGGCGAAATAATCGGGGAAGAAGTAATCCTAGAAGTCATTGACGTACCAGATCCATCAGAAATTAAAGGGCTTCTTTCAAACAGTGAGGTTAAAGCTAAGGAAGGAAATACATCTGACGCAGAAAACTACTCATTCAAAAACTATGAAGAGCAAGAAAAAATAAACCAGTCAAATAGTTTAGTGCTGGAGGATATAGCAATGCCAAACAACGCCAATCCAGAAAACGACAGCCTTGAAGAGGAAAATTATTTAAATGAAGTAGGCGAGGAAGATAAAAACGATCAAATATATTTAAATGAAAGTTCTGCCGATATTTTAAATCCTAGGAAAAGAACAAAAAAGAATGATGTTGATATAACTACATGGAAGAAAAATAAAAATAAATTAAATCGAGAAAAAGGCTTAGAGTACACAGGCAAAAAAAAAGCTGACGGAAAATGGAACTATAACATACCTAGAAGTAAAAAGAGCCTGCCAAATCCATGTGCGTGCAAAATTAAAGATGGTTCAAAGAAAATTGAATGTAATAAAGTCACACAAGAAAACCGAGAAAGTACTTTTAATATGTTTTGGAATCACATGAACTGGTCAGAAAGGAAAATTTATATTCAATGTTTGGTTAAAATAGAACCCGTAAAGAGAAGAAGAGGAACAGAAGAATCAAGTAAAAGAAATTATTCGTTAAAATATCATCTAAAAGTGAACAACACACAAATTCGAGTCTGCAAACAGATTAAAGTCGTTGGGAATGAAAGAATCTACAGTTCTAAACTGGGTAAAATTGGACAAATCACAAGAAGTAGAAAAAAAATCGAAGGACAGAAAGAGAGAAGTTAGAAAAAAAATTTACGAAAACAGAAATTCAAATTTAAAACACTTTTTTAACTCTCTTCCGAAGGTGGAATCGCATTATTGCCGGTCATCCAGTAGCAAACTTTACTTAGAACCAAAGTGGAGTTCAACAAATGATTTATTTAAATTTTACAAACGTAACTATTGCCATGACAATAACATTACACCTGTATCCCGGACTGTCTTCTTCAAGGAGTTTAATAAAGAAAACCTTTCCATTTATATTCCCAAAAAAGACTTGTGCGACATCTGCGTTGCCTACGATACAAAAAATATTGGACAAGAAGAGTATGACCTACACCAGGTAATGAAGAAAGAAGCTAGAGAAGAGAAGAACAGGGACAAGGAGTCTGCTTCAGTTGCCGCAGTTTTTACAATGGATTTGCAAGCGGTTCTACTGTGTCCCAAATCAACTGTAAGCTCGATGTACTATAAAACAAAACTAGTGGTGCATAATTTCACCCTATTTAATTTAAAAACACAGGAGGGCCACTGTTTTCTTTGGCACGAGGCTGAAGGGGCTGTGACCGCAAACGAGTTTTCATCCATATTATTCAGTTTCTTAGAAAATACTGTAATTCCAAATTTACCAAATGATAATAAGGATATAATATTATATAGCGATGGATGCACAGGACAGAATCGGAACTCTATTCTCGCAAACGCTTTCGTCAATCTGTGTATGCTCTATCAAGTTACAGTTATTCAGAAGTACCTTGAAAAGGGGCATACACAGATGGAAGTAGATTCCATGCATTCATGCATCGAAAAGAAAATTCGAAATCGCAAAATAAATATTCCAGCAGATTATGTCCATGCTTGCAAAATAGCTAGAAACCATCCAAAGCCGTATAATGTCAAATACCTCACACACGACTTTTTTAAAAAATTTGATGAACTTAATTGTTACAAATCAATTAGACCTGGCAGCGACACAGTTACAAAAATTCGAGCACTTAAATACGAGAGCACAGGAAAAATATTTTTTAAGTTGAGACACACTGATTCTTGGGAACCGCTTAATCAAAGAGCTAAATTATCTAATCCTCGTACGATGGGCAGCTTACCAAACCTTTACCTGGAAAGACGAAAACTTAAAAAAGAGAAATATGGACATCTTCAAATTTTAAAAAAGAGCTTGTTGTCAGATTATCACTGCTTTTATGATAGCCTTCCTCATGAATAGTTTTCTTTTAACAAAAATTAATATTTGTATTTAGCTAATAAGTATATTTGATTTGTTATTTATTCATACATGCACGTTCTTGACTAAAAACATTTATTATTAAAGAGACTTTTATTATTTTGATTGTATGTGAATAATACGTATCTCCATATTTTTAAACCCGAAAACTGCGTATCTCCATTTGTTGCTAGCATTTAAAAAAAAAATTAAATTGCTTTTTATTTCTCTTTAAATATTGCATATTTTTAACAAAACAGCATAGCAATAATAATAATATTGTATAAAATGTCACGTTTATTATGTTTTTTCTTCCTCCTGTAAAATTTCATTACAAGGAGCGACTTTCTCCTGAAGGCGACGATATTACACTTATATATAAGATTGTATCAGTAATGGATAATGTATTTAATATTAATAATTAACTTCAATACTACAATTAAAAACAAGTTTAAAAATTCTGGATTTGAATAACAAAATGCTCAATCTCCATTTCTAGCCGTCTGGAGATACTATCAGCACTGCTATAGGCAGATGAAAACTATATATACAAAAAAGGCCAACTTCATTTTATAGTTGGTTGCCAGTCTATCAGTATTTTTAATTAAGGCTAATTTTCAAATTAAATAGTAATAAAAATAGCCAGATCGCACATACCGGATGATGCACCGCCAAACTGGCCACTGGAAATCACATGTAAATTTTGCTACCCTCAAATATTGGCTTCCCAATTTTTTGCCACAAAATTACATTCGACTTTTTTGAAGGTTCTCTTATTGACTACCACGAATTTAAGTATTGTCTAATTAATAACGAAATTAAAAGTTATTTAGAAAAAATTCTTAATGATTATGTCAAATGTTACTAGACGTTTAATTTTTTATTAGTTTGAACATGACGTTACCGATATGGCGAAGAGGAAAACGGGAAGGCAGTGAAATTATAAAGAGTACTGTGCATCATAAATATCAAAAATTGTTAAAATTCAATATAGCATGCCTGATGCCTTAGTTATTTTCTTATATCATTTTACTTTTAGCTGACAATAAATTAATACGTTTTATTTACATGTTACAACGAATTTCATTGATTGTGAAATTTCGATCTACGATGAGAATTGTGATTAAAAATTTGATAGCAAACAATAAAAGTTGAGAAACGCCGGGTTAAAAGTAATTAGATAATGCAAGGGAGAATACTTAAATTTGTATGTAAACTTATACCCTGACCAACAACCATAGAGAAAGGTAGGATATTCTATAAGCAAATTTCTTAAACCCAAAGTTTTTGTAATTTTATTTAAGTTAATTTTATTGTTTACAATTCGCTAATTTCTAAAAGACAATTGCACAAAACAAACAACAACGAATTTTAATTTCTATTCGTTAAATTAATAATCCTTACTTTTTATTTGCTTCGACTAGACATGCAATAGGATATCTTAATCATTCTAGTGGCACCCAACTGCCTTTTTTTACTTTTCCCAATGGTTATACAGGGTGTCCCACGGTGGATGGCGTATTATACGTTTATGGAGAACTAAATAACGAATCATTTTGAAAATTTGGCAACCGGGATAAACGATCATGATCTACAGTTTAAAAATATTTTTGATCATGCGGTGTTGCCGCTTCTACTCTAAACCGGTGAAAACATCGCTATTTTAAATAGAACACCCTGTATATTCTTCAATTTTTGAATTCCGAATATAATTATGAGCAACTTCTCTTAATATTTCCCTATACCTATCTGTGGCCGTTTTTCGGGAATCAATTAATTTCAATTTTTTTTTGACGAAAAAAAGAACTTCCAATAAATTTTAATATCTCCCTCCTATTAAACAATTTTGAGCTGAAATATGGGTCATACCTGAAAAATGCATCTAGGCATTTGATCTTTTGGTCACATCTTAGTTTAAGTATACAGGGCGGTACAGAAATTAATTTATGTCGGTAACTTACAAAAATGCCAGAAAAATTATACCTAATACCTAACTTCAAGTTTCCGATTTAATAGTGTTTATTCATAAAACTTCATAAATCGACAAACTTTCAACGGTTTTAATAGTAGTGGGCTATGGAAACAAATTTTTTGTTACATAGTCACCATGGCAACTTGTTTTATAGAAATGTAATTTTAATTAATAATCATTACTCTAATACAGTTTTAATGAATTTATTTATTTTCCATGGACAGTGTGATCAAATAATTAGTAGAACCTGCAGAAAATTTAATGAAATGTATCCGAATTTGCCGCAGATGAATAACAAAAAATTTATTCGGCTTCAGAACAATTTTAGACAGTTTGGATCAATTTTAAAAGCACCAAGAAACTTGCCCAGACCCGTGACTTCTAATGAGGAGAATGAAATTAATGTTCTGGAATACTTTGTTGCTTCCGTGCGCAGCGCCGAAGAAGGCTTAGACATTGCACATTCATCGGTAGAAACAATTCTAAGGAAACATGGAATGCATGATTATAAATTTACCAGAGTTCATAGCTCTTAAGCCTGAAGATAGTTAAAAGAGAGTAGAGTTTTGCGAAATGATGCTAGTGCATATCCAGGAAGATCCAAATTTCTTAAGTAAAATTATATAGACCGACGAATCCAAATTTTCGAGGGAGGGCATTTTCAATCGTCACAATCGCCACTTTTGGGCGAATGAGAATCCCCATGTCACAAGAGAGGCAGGTTTTCAAGATAAATTCAGTTTCAATGTATTCTGCTTAATAATGGATAATCAAGTGAGGTAGGTATGTGATTTACGATGAAAACCTAAACTCTGGAAAATATGTAGATATTTTAAACACAATAGTTGAAATCTTTACGGATAGTCTCTCACTTGAAGAGTACAGGAGGTGCTGGTATCAACTTAGCGGAGCTCCTGCACATTGTACCGCTGAAGTATCTGTGGAGCTTAGAAGGATATACGATGATTGATGGTTTCGACACTTAGGACCATGGAATTGGCCCCCAAGATCACCTGATATAACCCCTTTAGACTTTTACTTGTGGGGTGTATTGAAGGAGAAAATATAGAAAACACCTGTGAATACCAAAGAAAAACTGGAGCATTGAGTCATCCAAGCGTTCAACGACCGTGATGCGAATGAACTTTAAAGTGCTACAACGGATGGTGTCAATACCTGTTTATTAAAGTGTCTAGAAGTTAATGGCCAACATTTTGAACAATTGCTTAAAAAATAGTCCATTTATTTTTAATAATAGTCTATTTTACTTTTATCGTATTTGATTATCTAGATCGATTTGTAATACTTTTTATTATTTTTGTTATTATTTGTTGCATTCAGAATTGATCCAAACTGTCTAAAATTGTTCTGAAGCCGAACAATTTTTTTGTTATTCATCTGCGGTAAATTCGAATACATTTCATTAAATTTTCTGCAGGTTCTGCTAATTATTTTATCACACTGTCCATGGAAAATAAATAAATTCATTAAAACTGTATTAGAGTAATTATTATTTTCCGCCATCGTAGGTACTCAAATCACAATTATTTAAAAAATTACATTTCTATAAAACAAGTTGCCATAGTGACTATGTAACAAAAAATTTGTTTCCATAGCCCACTACTATTAAAACCGTTGAAAGTTTGTCGATTTATGAAGTTTTAGGAATAAACGCTAATAAATCGGAAACTTGAACTTAGGTATTAGGCAAAGTATACATACTCTGAAAGCTAGTTTTATTGGCTTTTCAAATCCGTATTATTATACAGGGTGTTCCATTTAAAAAAATAATTTTTCTGGCATTTTTGTAAGTTACCGACATAAATTAATTTCTGTACCGCCCTGTATACTTAGACTAAGATGTGACCAAAAGATCAAATGCCTAGATGCATTGTTCAGGTATGACCCTAATTTCAGCTCAAATTTTTTTAATAGGAGGGAGGTATTAAAATTTATTGGAAGTCCTTTTTTCGTAAAAAAAAAATGAAATTAATTTATTCCCGAAAAACGGGTACAGATAGGTATAGGAAAATATTAAGAGAAGTTGCTCATAATTATATTCGGAATTTGAAAATTGAAGAATATACAGGGTGTTCTATTTAAAATAGTAATGTTGTCACCGGTTTAGAGTAGAAGCGGCAACACCGCATAGTAAACTGTAGATCATGATCTTTTATCCCGGTTGCCAAATTTTCAAAATGATCCGTTATTTAGTTCTCCATAAACGCCTAATACGCCATCCACCGTGGGACACCCTGTATAATATATAATAAACTAAAGTGCATAAAATATGTTAAAGAAAATACTAAAACATTTTGTCATCTTAAGTGGCGGTAGGGGTAAAAATAAAACCTTTTGTTTAAAGCCATTCACTATAATAATCAATAATAATTCACTTTACTTGTTAGAGCTTGATAATAGAAATTTAATAATTTTTTTTAAAAAAACATGTACTGTTTCTTGTTGTTTAAATTAAATTATATGTGGGATAACATTTTCATTAAGATACAACTTACCAGCAAAAAGATTGGGGTTTTCAGCTTAGAAAGTCTATTTATTAAAGGGGTGAGACACTTAAAAGTCAAAATCGGTGGAGGCAAATTAGAAACGCCCGTATTTCCGAAACGGCTAAAAATAAGTGTCAACAACTGTATAGTTTTAGAATCGGATCGCCAAATGCAATTAAATCGTGTGGTTATTTATGAGGGCTGCTATTTAAAAAAAATTCAAGATGGCGTCGTATCTGTCACTTTTTGACATCTGCCGGATTTGACTATAGCGTAAATCGCTTGCTCACGCGAAATTATGTCACTGTGAAAAAATTAGGGTGTTCAGTTTAGAAGGTCTATTTATTAAAGGGGTGAGACACTTAAAAGACAAAATCGATGGAGGCAAATTAGGAACCCCCGTATTTCCGAAACGGCTGAAAATAAATATCAACAACTATATAGTTTTAGAATCGGATCGCCAAATGCAATTAAATCGTCTAGTTATTTATGAGGGTTGCCATTTAAAAAATTCAAAATGGCGTCGTGTCTGTCACTTTTTGACGTCTGTCGTATTTGACTATAGCGTAGATCGCTTGCTCACGCGAAATTATGTCACTGTGAAAAAAATTAGGGTGTTTAGCTTAGAAGGTCTATTTATTAAAGGGGTGAGACACTTAAAAGACAAAATCGATGGAGGCAAATTAGGAACCCCCGTATTTCCGAAACGGCTGAAAATAAATATCAACAACTATATAGTTTTAGAATCGGATCGCCAAATGCAATTAAATCGTCTAGTTATTTATGAGGGTTGCCATTTAAAAAATTCAAAATGGCGTCGTGTCTGTCACTTTTTGACGTCTGTCGGATTTGACTATAGCGTAGATCGATTGCTCACGCGAAATTATGTCACTGTGAAAAAAATTAGGGTGTTTAGCTTAGAAGGTCTATTTATTAAAGGGGTGAGACACTTAAAAGACAAAATCGATGGAGGCAAATTAGGAAGCCCCGTATTTCCGAAACGGCTGAAAATAAGTGGCAACAACTATATAGTTTTAGAATCGGATCACCAAATGCAATTCAATCGTGTGGTTATTTATGAAGGCTGCCATTTAAAAAAATTCAAAATGGCGTCGTATCTGTCACTTTTTGACATCTGCCGGATTTGACTATAGCGTAGATCGCTTTCTCACGCGAAATTATATCACTGTGAAAAAAATTAGGGTGTTCAGCTTAGAAGGTCTATTTATTAAAGGGGTGAGACACTTAAAAGACAAAATCGATGGAGGCAAATTAGGAACCCCCGTATTTCCGAAACGGCTGAAAATAAATATCAACAACTATATAGTTTTAGAATCGGATCGCCAAATGCAATCCAATTGTCTAGTTATTTATGAGGGTTGCCATTTAAAAAAATTCAAAATAGCGTCGTATCTGTCACTTTTTGACATCTGCCGGATTTGACTATAGCGTAGATCGCTTGCTCACGCGAAATTATGTCACTGTGAAAAAAATTAGGGTGTTCAGCTTAGAAGGTCTATTTATTAAAGGGGTGAGACACTTAAAAGACAAAATCGATGGCAAATTAGGAACCCCCGTATTTCCGAAACGGCTGAAAATAAATATCAACAACTATATAGTTTTAGAATCGGATCGCCAAATGCAATTAAATCGTCTAGTTATTTATGAGGGTTGCCATTTAAAAAATTCAAAATGGCGTCGTGTCTGTCACTTTTTGACGTCTGTCGGATTTGACTATAGCGTAGATCGCTTGCTCACGCGAAATTATGTCACTGTGAAAAAAATTAGGGTGTTTAGCTTAGAAGGTCTATTTATTAAAGGGGTGAGACACTTAAAAGACAAAATCGATGGAGGCAAATTAGGAACCCCCGTATTTCCGAAACGGCTGAAAATAAATATCAACAACTATATAGTTTTAAAATCGGATCGCCAAATGCAATTAAATCGTCTTGTTATTTATGAGGGTTGCCATTTAAAAAAATTCAAAATGGCGTCGTGTCTGTCACTTTTTGACGTCTGTCGGATTTGACTATAGCGTAGATCGCTTTCTCACGCGAAATTATGTCACTGTGAAAAAAATTAGGGTGTTCAGCTTAGAAGGTCTATTTATTAAAGGGGTGAGACACTTAAAAGACAAAATCAATGGAGGCAAATTAGGAACCCCCGTATTTCCGAAAATGCTGAAAATAAATATCAACCACTATATAGTTTTAGAATCGGATCGCCAAATGCAATCCAATCGTGTGGTTATTTATGGGGGTTGCCATTTAAAAAAATTCAAAATGGCGTCGTATCTGTCACTTTTTGACATCTGCCGGATTTGACTATAGCGTAGATCGCTTGCTCACGCGAAATTATGTCACTGTGAAAAAAATTAGGGTGTTCAGCTTAGAAGGTCTATTTATTAAAGGGGTGAGACACTTAAAAGTCAAAATCAATGGAGGCAAATTAGGAACCCCCGTATTTCCGAAACGGCTGAAAATAAGTGGCAACAACTATATAGTTTTAGAATCGGATCGCCAAATGCAATTAAATCGTCTAGTTATTTATGAGGGTTGCCGTTTAAAAAAATTCAAAATGGCGTCGTATCTGTCACTTTTTGACGTCTGTCGGATTTGACTATGGCGTAGATCGCTTGCTCACGCGAAATTGTGTCACTGTGAAAAAAATTAGGGTGTTTAGCTTAGAAGGTCTATTTATTAAAGGGGTGAGACACTTAAAAGACAAAATCGATGGAGGCAAATTAGGAACCCCCGTATTTCCGAAACGGCTGAAAATAAATATCAACAAATATATAGTTTTAGAATCGGATCGCCAAATGCAATCCAATCGTGTGGTTATTTATGAAGGCTGCCATTTAAAAAAATTCAAAATGGCGTCGTATCTGTCACTTTTTGACATCTGCCGGATTTGACTATAGCGTAGATCGCTTTCTCACGCGAAATTATGTCACTGTGAAAAAAATTAGGGTGTTCAGCTTAGAAGGTCTATTTATTAAAGGGGTGAGACACTTAAAAGACAAAATCAATGGAGGCAAATTAGGAACCCCCGTATTTCCGAAAATGCTGAAAATAAATATCAACCACTATATAGTTTTAGAATCGGATCGCCAAATGCAATTAAATCGTCTAGTTATTTATGAGGGTTGCCATTTAAAAAAATTCAAAATGGCGTCGTATCTGTCACTTTTTGACGTCTGTCGGATTTGACTATAGCGTAGATCGCTTGCTCACGCGAAATTGTGTCACTGTGAAAAAAATTAGGGTGTTTAGCTTAGAAGGTCTATTTATTAAAGGGGTGAGACACTTAAAAGACAAAATCGATGGAGGCAAATTAGGAACCCCCGTATTTCCGAAACGGCTGAAAATAAATATCAACAACTATATAGTTTTAGAATCGGATCGCCAAATGCAATCCAATCGTGTGGTTATTTATGGGTGTTGCCATTTAAAAAAATTCAAAATGGCGTCGTATCTGTCACTTTTTGACATCTGCCGGATTTGACTATAGCGTAAATCGCTTGCTCACGCGAAATTATGCCACTGTAAAAAAAATTAGGGTGTTCAGCTTAGAAGGTCTATTTATTAAAGGGGTGAGACACTTAAAAGACAAAATCGATGGAGGCAAATTAGGAACCCCCGTATTTCCGAAACGGCTGAAAATAAATATCAACAACTATATAGTTTTAGAATCGGATCGCCAAATGCAATCCAATTGTCTAGTTATTTATGAGGGTTGCCATTTAAAAAAATTCAAAATAGCGTCGTATCTGTCACTTTTTGACATCTGCCGGATTTGACTATAGCGTAGATCGCTTGCTCACGCGAAATTATGTCACTGTGAAAAAAATTAGGGTGTTCAGCTTAGAAGGTCTATTTATTAAAGGGGTGAGACACTTAAAAGACAAAATCGATGGCAAATTAGGAACCCCCGTATTTCCGAAACGGCTGAAAATAAATATCAACAACTATATAGTTTTAAAATCGGATCGCCAAATGCAATTAAATCGTCTTGTTATTTATGAGGGTTGCCATTTAAAAAAATTCAAAATGGCGTCGTGTCTGTCACTTTTTGACGTCTGTCGGATTTGACTATAGCGTAGATCGCTTTCTCACGCGAAATTATGTCACTGTGAAAAAAATTAGGGTGTTCAGCTTAGAAGGTCTATTTATTAAAGGGGTGAGACACTTAAAAGACAAAATCGATGGAGGCAAATTAGGAACCCCCGTATTTCCGAAACGGCTGAAAATAAATATCAACAACTATATAGTTTTAGAATCGGATCGCCAAATGCAATCCAATCGTGTGGTTATTTATGGGTGTTGCCATTTAAAAAAATTCAAAATGGCGTCGTATCTGTCACTTTTTGACATCTGCCGGATTTGACTTAGCGTAAATCGCTTGCTCACGCGAAATTATGCCACTGTAAAAAAAATTAGGGTGTTCAGCTTAGAAGGTCTATTTATTAAAGGGGTGAGACACTTAAAAGACAAAATCGATGGAGGCAAATTAGGAACCCCCGTATTTCCGAAACGGCTGAAAATAAATATCAACAACTATATAGTTTTAGAATCGGATCGCCAAATGCAATCCAATTGTCTAGTTATTTATGAGGGTTGCCATTTAAAAAAATTCAAAATAGCGTCGTATCTGTCACTTTTTGACATCTGCCGGATTTGACTATAGCGTAGATCGCTTGCTCACGCGAAATTATGTCACTGTGAAAAAAATTAGGGTGTTCAGCTTAGAAGGTCTATTTATTAAAGGGGTGAGACACTTAAAAGACAAAATCGATGGCAAATTAGGAACCCCCGTATTTCCGAAACGGCTGAAAATAAATATCAACAACTATATAGTTTTAGAATCGGATCGCCAAATGCAATTAAATCGTCTAGTTATTTATGAGGGTTGCCATTTAAAAAATTCAAAATGGCGTCGTGTCTGTCACTTTTTGACGTCTGTCGGATTTGACTATAGCGTAGATCGCTTGCTCACGCGAAATTATGTCACTGTGAAAAAAATTAGGGTGTTTAGCTTAGAAGGTCTATTTATTAAAGGGGTGAGACACTTAAAAGACAAAATCGATGGAGGCAAATTAGGAACCCCCGTATTTCCGAAACGGCTGAAAATAAATATCAACAACTATATAGTTTTAAAATCGGATCGCCAAATGCAATTAAATCGTCTTGTTATTTATGAGGGTTGCCATTTAAAAAAATTCAAAATGGCGTCGTGTCTGTCACTTTTTGACGTCTGTCGGATTTGACTATAGCGTAGATCGCTTTCTCACGCGAAATTATGTCACTGTGAAAAAAATTAGGGTGTTCAGCTTAGAAGGTCTATTTATTAAAGGGGTGAGACACTTAAAAGACAAAATCAATGGAGGCAAATTAGGAACCCCCGTATTTCCGAAAATGCTGAAAATAAATATCAACCACTATATAGTTTTAGAATCGGATCGCCAAATGCAATCCAATCGTGTGGTTATTTATGGGGGTTGCCATTTAAAAAAATTCAAAATGGCGTCGTATCTGTCACTTTTTGACATCTGCCGGATTTGACTATAGCGTAGATCGCTTGCTCACGCGAAATTATGTCACTGTGAAAAAAATTAGGGTGTTCAGCTTAGAAGGTCTATTTATTAAAGGGGTGAGACACTTAAAAGACAAAATCAATGGAGGCAAATTAGGAACCCCCGTATTTCCGAAACGGCTGAAAATAAGTGGCAACAACTATATAGTTTTAGAATCGGATCGCCAAATGCAATTAAATCGTCTAGTTATTTATGAGGGTTGCCGTTTAAAAAAATTCAAAATGGCGTCGTATCTGTCACTTTTTGACGTCTGTCGGATTTGACTATAGCGTAGATCGCTTGCTCACGCGAAATTGTGTCACTGTGAAAAAAATTAGGGTGTTTAGCTTAGAAGGTCTATTTATTAAAGGAGTGAGACACTTAAAAGACAAAATCGATGGAGGCAAATTAGGAACCCCCGTATTTCCGAAACGGCTGAAAATAAATATCAACAAATATATAGTTTTAGAATCGGATCGCCAAATGCAATCCAATCGTGTGGTTATTTATGAAGGCTACCATTTAAAAAAATTCAAAATGGCGTCGTATCTGTCACTTTTTGACATCTGCCGGATTTGACTATAGCGTAGATCGCTTTCTCACGCGAAATTATGTCACTGTGAAAAAAATTAGGGTGTTCAGCTTAGAAGGTCTATTTATTAAAGGGGTGAGACACTTAAAAGACAAAATCAATGGAGGCAAATTAGGAACCCCCGTATTTCCGAAAATGCTGAAAATAAATATCAACCACTATATAGTTTTAGAATCGGATCGCCAAATGCAATTAAATCGTCTAGTTATTTATGAGGGTTGCCATTTAAAAAAATTCAAAATGGCGTCGTATCTGTCACTTTTTGACGTCTGTCGGATTTGACTATAGCGTAGATCGCTTGCTCACGCGAAATTGTGTCACTGTGAAAAAAATTAGGGTGTTTAGCTTAGAAGGTCTATTTATTAAAGGGGTGAGACACTTAAAAGACAAAATCGATGGAGGCAAATTAGGAACCCCCGTATTTCCGAAACGGCTGAAAATAAATATCAACAACTATATAGTTTTAGAATCGGATCGCCAAATGCAATCCAATTGTCTAGTTATTTATGAGGGTTGCCATTTAAAAAAATTCAAAATGGCGTCGTATCTGTCACTTTTTGACATCTGCCGGATTTGACTATAGCGTAAATCGCTTGCTCACGCGAAATTATGTCACTGTAAAAAAAATTAGGGTGTTCAGCTTAGAAGGTCTATTTATTAAAGGGGTGAGACCCTTAAAAGACAAAATCGATGGAGGCAAATTAGGAACCCCCGTATTTCCGAAACGGCTGAAAATAAATATCAACAACTATATAGTTTTAGAATCGGATCGCCAAATACAATCCAATCGTGTGGTTATTTATGGGGGTTGCCATTTAAGAAAATTCAAAATGGCGTCTCATCTGTCAAATTTGTAAATCTATGTATTTTTTGACATTAAATTCGGCTTCCTTATCGAAAATCATTGAGAAATATGTAATTTGTTTTTTATGATAGTCAGCAGGAAAATCGCCAATCGGGTGAGACACTTAAAAAAATGTCCCTGTACAGGGTGGCTGTAAAAGGTCTTAACAAAAACCTACCATATATTCTTCAGACCAAAATTAGCCGATTTAAGTAAACTTACCTTAGTACAAAGTTGCTTAGTTTGGGCGCTAGACGGCGCTGAAGTGACAATTTTTAAATCGTTTTTCTGGATTAACTCAAAAACTGCTCATACTATTTTGCCGAAATTTGGTACGTTGGCATAACTTTATGGGGCAAAAAATGTCACAATAATTCTGATTAATATCAGTCCATGGGCGTAGAACTTGGGTTTTTTTACTAATTGCTTGCTTCAGATTTCTATGCCAATGGAACAGGAGGGGTTTGGACACAAAATTCAAATGAACCAACTCATCTGCTACAAAAAAGGTACTCTTAATAAGACTCGAGTCCTCTGACGGTTTTCGAGAAACTTGCATTTTAGTACTTAATACGTAGTAGTTTTTACCACGTAGTACTTGGGTTTTATAGAATTTTTCTGCTTTTGATTTCTACGCCAATGGAAGATAAGAGTTTTAAGTTTAAAATTTAGAGTAAACCAACTTATTTACTACAAAAAACCTCTTGAACAGTTTCCTTATCATCTGCTTTTTGCTCGCAAGGTATTTTTCAGGTATGTACATTGTACAACACGACCTTACACCTCACAAACGACTGTTATTGTTGGTTATTATTGGTTTTATCTGACAACATAAGATTATTGTTAAATTTGTAACATTTAATATTGTTGCTAACGTTTAATCATTTTATCTGCTTGCATTTGCATAACAATATGATATTTATATTTGGGTATTGCCAAGGAAATGGTCAAGAATGCGTCAGAGTCTATTCCGAAAGGTTTCGAAATCGTCGTATACCAAGCCACCCGACGTTTGCTGCTGTCGAAAGGAGCCTGCGAAAAAACGGCCAATTTACTCCTAAAGCCATTGATAATGGAAGACAGCGTTTTGTAAGGATTCCTGAAGTCGAGGAAGACAGTTTAGACGTGTTGTAGAAGATCCAGAAATAAGCACCAAGAGGCTAGGTAGGGAAATAAGAATGTCCAAAGATATTGTTCATGACGTACTTCAAGAACAGTTGCTATATCCATACCATAAGATGCCAGTTCAAGATCTTTTACCTAATGATCCTGAAATGCGCCTGGTTTTTAGTCGGCTTGTACATAGGCAGATAGAAGAGAATCCCAACTTTGCCAACAATATTTTGTTTACCGATAAAGCATGTTCCACAAGAAGAGGGATTACAAATTTTCATAATGAACATGATTGAGCGCATGAAAATCCACATGCTATCAAGGTAAAACATTTTCAAAAAGAGTTTAGAACTAATGTGTGGGCTGGAATAATTAGTAAACACATTGTTGGTCCTGTCATTATTCCACAAAGATTAACCTTGGAAATATATTTGCAACATCTACAAAATACACTGCCAGATTTGCTAGAAGATTTACCTTTACAACTTCGGAGAGATTAATGTTAAAACCTTTTTGAATCAGCAGTACCCAAATAAATGGATTGGCAGAGGTAATGTTCCTGTAAATTGGCCACCACGATCTACGGACTTAAATCCATTGGATTATTTCTTATGGGGGATTCTTAAGACAGTGGTTTAAAGGACAACCCCAGATAACGCAAGTAGAGGATAATAGACAGAGCTGGCTCAGTGGTGCTAGTGGTGCGTTTTATGATCTAACCTAGGTGGTGCAGGTGGTGCTGATTATGACCTAACCCGGGTGGTTCGGTGGTGCTGTTTACAATCTAACCCGAAATTAAACCCGACTTTTTACGATCTAACCCAAGTGCTTTCGTGAGGCGGCTTCTTATCTAACCCTAATTTGAACCTGAATATTTATGAACTGACCCGAGATAAAACCCAACTTTTTACGACCTAACACGGGTGCTTTCGTGAGGCGGCTTCTTATCTAACCCTAATTTGAACCTGAATATTTATGAACTAACCCGAGATAAAACCCGACTTTTTATGATTTAACCTTAGTGGAAACGCCGCTGCTAAAGCGGGATAATTAAATCCCAATTTTTATAAGCCATCCTTAAACCTGAATATTTATGATCTGACCCGAGATAAAACCCGACTTTTTATGATTTAACCTTAGTGGAACCGCCGCTGCTAAAGCGGGATAATTAAATCCCAATTTTTATAAGCCATCCTTAAACCCGACTTTTTAGGATCCAACCTGAGCCATCCTTAAACCAGACTTTTTATGATTTAACCTTAGTTGAAACGCGGCTGTTAAAGCGGTATAGTAAAAACATGATTTATATTTTCTAACTTAGTGAAACGACGCTGGCGGGTAGTAAAGCGAAATAAAACCCTAATTTATATGGTCTAACAAGATAAGTATAATAAGGCGGCACATTTGTCACCGCAATAATTATTTATACCTAAATGACCCTCTCAAACCCTCTGCCGACTCGGTTTAAAAAGAAAGGCACATAAAACTTTATTTATTTCGAAGAACCCTCATTAAAATTCAGAAGCATATCTAATAATTGTTTTCAATTTTGCACCACTTATAAAAATGCAATGAAATAATTAGCAAGAATCATTTGTTTAAAATATCTTAAATGTTTGAATCAAATTGGCTAATAGAAGTGATAAAAAAGATACACATTTTGTTTTAATTTTTTATGCTACGACATTGATATCTTATAACGGATAAATTCAAAGTTAAAGCTACCAATAAAGGGTTCCTTTCTGCTAATCATACCTAAGTTTTCTATAGCGCGTTTTAGCTATTTTAAACCACAAAATATTATAATTTTTATACCTTTGTAATTTTTAGTTGGGAAGCTCATATAAGTCCCACATTCTATAAGCTATATTTACTTGAGCATTATTTCTAGCTTTATGTGGGAAAGCAGTTTAAGCTTTTCTCGATCCTCGGGAACAATATGACGAACTTTCCATTCAATTTTGCTCACATTAATAGTTGCTTCTACTTCGCCAACATAGCAGTTAACATATGATCTAGATAAAACCAATATTAGTTCTTGCTTTACGTTAAGAACTCCTTTTAAATAATCCTCAGCAAAACCCAATAGATATTTTAATGATAATTTTCCGATAAAATATATGGCTTGTTTTGTCCAAAATAGCCTGATATTCCTCATTTAAACCCCATCCTGTGGTAAGTAAGTTTTTTTTATGCAGTGGATTAAATGATATCATTGTCTTTATTTTTTTATTTTATATACATTTTTACATCAAAAAGATCATTGTTTTATTTTTGTTTTCCCAAAATCCCAATTAGCGCTAAAAAAAAATCAATTAGATATTTTAATAAAAAAATTCAATATTATTAGCGTCACCTACGCATAGGGTTAAAAATTATGAGAAACTTTGCGTATATCATTTTCCATGATTCTCTCGACCACCACATCGATGTCACATTTCAATATTCTCGCCAACATTTAACTTTTGAAATTAGCATAATAACAAATCCTTTACAATGAATTAAACAAACGCATACATAATTTTAAAATCTCATAATAAGAATATAAGCTAAAATTATAATGTGTAACAGCTCCAAAATCTAACAAGTTTGGACTAGTCGAATGACGTCAGTTTACATCTGTAGAGAATACCCAACTCTCAACTCATAAAAAATGGTTAAACTTTGTCGGTAAATACCCTTCTATGATGCAGGGGAAGGACAGGTAACTCGAGATGCTTATAAAGAAACGTTAAAGAACATTATTTACTTATTTCTAGACTCTTAAAAATTAGATGCAATCGAACAATAAATGTTTCCATCATGTATATTTATCAGTAACACATTACTTTCGACATACATAAATTCAAATTGATAATTACTTGCCTTAGTACTTTTTTAGAAGCTTGAATCATTGCATATAACCGTCTGAGGGTACCCAAACTTCCCCTAACATATTTCTCCGTAACCGGGGAAAAAGAGGTAAAAAAGCAAAATACCAGCTTCAAGTGTCTTTGCAAACAACCGGCAATAAAATAGAGTATTTCAGTTTTTAATTTTTCGTAAATAAAAGTTGGCTAGATTAATAGTCTCTGTGAATATAATAACATAACCAAAGTGATATGATGTAAATTTAGGAGTACAGTACAAATTATTCCTCTATTAAAATATACCGCAAATAACTAACTACCAAAGGATTTTTGATATTTTGAATATATTTGATGCTCATAGCATTATCACATTTCCAAAGGCTCTAAATTTTAGAAAAATGTTCTAATAGAATATGTCTATCAATATAAAGTAAAGGTATTGTTAGGTTTTTTTTTAAAAAATACGACCTACAACAGTCTCTGCTACAGCATGGCTGACTCTGTGAGACCATAATAATTATATCAATAATCGAGTCGTCCTTATGATAATATTTTCTTCCAATATCCGGCTCCACTATCCATAAAAGTTAGGTTAGTTCAGGTTTCTCAAGTGTTTAAGAAACCTGAACTAACCTGATGGGGGCGCGTCAAACCTGAAACCGATTACAAGGAGCACTAACCTTAGTACATGCAATCAAACCTGAGCTACCCTGAAAGATTATGATGAAACCCGACTCTCTGCATCGCAACCATTGGAGTGGAAAAAAAAATTTCAACTCTTCATACGACGAAAAAACATCCGTTAATTAATATTGCTTGTTTTCTAAACCATACTAATAAGCCCTTTTTAATATACCAACCTGAAAGATAAGAATACGGGGGTTTTCTGTGTGAATTTAACTCTAGAAGGAACAAAATTGCAGAGAAATTTGGGGATTTTTCAAGAAAGTCCTCTCTCAAGTACAACGTAGTGGTGAATTATCCTACAAAAATATAAAAAAAGATCATCTCAGTATCGCGTTTGAACTCTATACGAAATCTGCAAGCCTTGCTACTTTGGTTATAACGAAACGATTTTGTGAATATTTCATAGTAATTTTAGAAAAGATTGGTTTATTCTAAATATCATTGCGTATATGTCTTATATTCATTTTTAGTTATAAGTAACATTTTTCCATCGAAAATCAGTCTATTTCAGTTGAAAAAAAAGTTATTTATTAAGTTTTCGTATAATTTTCATCGGTAATCGCTATGTTTTATGAAAACCATAAAAACAGATAATGCTGGTAACAGGTGCTTTAAGATTATAATAATGTATGTAATGGATGGGACAATGAGACAATTAAAGATGACATTTGTTCTGTATACCAGGCGGTTTCTAATCTAATTTTTGTTTTCAAAGTGCTCTGCATACAACATTACAACAAAGTCAAGTTTGACAAGAAAAGTACGATGCGTTTCTGAATAGAGGTACTTTTGGGTTATGTCGCTAGAACACGATACGTTTCCAAGAAATATTGGAGGTATAGAATTTTTATTTACTATAATACTATCTTAAAATTCTTCTTGGAGAAAATAATATTTAAATTTGAATGTATCTGACCCTCTACAGAATATAACCTTTTGACTTTTTTAAGATGACATGAACCATGGGAAAATTATTTTATTCTCATTTTGACAACCGAATTATACCTTGAAATAAGATGGTATTAAATAGAAAGTCACGCTAAAAATGCATCCAGCATTTTTTTCGTATTTTTATAAATTTTGACCGACACATCACAAATTTTGCCTGACCCAGGAAGGAAATATGAAATTTTAACTAAGTAGCTCATAGTGTAGGATTTCTGATTGCTTACATAAATTTTAACTGTCTCTCTTACAGAACTAGAAACGTATCCCCCTAACGATTCAGTACAGACAAAAAGAGCGAAATAATAATTTTATTTAACCTGCTAAACAATAGAAAAGCAAGCTAAATAGGCAAGATGATGGGTTTTGTTAGGAAACACAATGATTTTTTAGTGTCAAGGATGTTTTAGGCTCCGATATCATTAATATTTTCTGAATACTAAGGCTATATTACTTTCAAAAGCAGACTCGTTTGAGACGATTGGCGAATAAAGATGAATTGATCGTAAATAAAAATATAAGATCTATGTGCTTAGACTGTGAAATTATCAAAAAGTGGGAGTGTGCTTTTGAAATCGAACTTAAGACCGATAAAAATATGAAAATATACTTGTTTTTTTTTTATGTAGGTAGATAGTAGACTATAAAACAACAAAAAAAAAAACACGAAATAGGTAGTTAGACATTTGGATGATTTTTCTCTCTGTCCTTATATACGATGTAAATACGAAAATGTAGTTAGTTATACTTGTGTGAACCAACTATAAGATAAAAGATATTACTTTAATCTTTCAGCAGATCTAGTTTTCAAAAAGATAACCTTCTGTTTTATATCAATGTTACCACTATCATAAGCTTCCTCATAGCGTCCGCTTTTTAAACTACTAGCGAATACCGCTCTTGATTGATTACCCAGATCCTTATTATTACATTATTACATCATTTTATTCACCCGCTACTCTAAATCCCATAAAACCAGAACAGCATATCTTTTAAAAGGCAGTTTTAGCACTTTTATTCAAAAGAAATAAGTATATTTCGAGTGCTTAGAATATCACTAACTAAACGATAGGGGTTTAAAACATGATCGCAAACTTACGAGGTTGGATTTCTAAAATTGGCAGGATCAAATAGACAAATAATAATTTTACTTGTAAAGATCTCTCATCGAATCACATCTCCCCTATTGAGCATTAAAAACTAGCATTTGTATATAAACGCTATTGGTACAAATAAGATTCAGATAAATAACTTCTTACCTGCCTAATAACACCGACATTTTATGCAACATTTTTAAAATAATTATTGTTCTTTGATCAAACCAATATTTCACTATCACTTTGTAAACCGACAAAAATAGGTAAATTTTTCAATTTCGTATCGGGATTTTTGATGAAAATAGCCCAACATTTTCGAGTAAACCTACCTAGAAATATAGAAGATATTTATTGCAAAATTAGTAGTTTACATGCTTGGTAAAGTGAATTAATCTACCACTGTAATCGTTTCATTTTTAGCTAAATAGAGGTATTCTTTTTAAACGTGAAAAAATAGACGAAATCTCTAATTTTATTTCATACCTAACGAATTCAATAATCAATAATCTCATTTTCGACTAAGATCAGCTGTTACTTTAGACAGAATATTCCTAATAACATAATATATTTAGTTATACAGCTTTTTAAAATAATTATTGTTCTGTAACCGTAAATTATTTATTTATTTTCGTGTGATAAAGAGCTAGTTTAAATTAGTTAAAAAAACAAACAAAACAACTAATTATATATCCAATATATTTGTTTAAAATTTTGTTTCTTAATCTTGTTCTATTGCGTATAAATCGTGTTAGCATCACAAATTACAGTCTGTGAAGCTGGTTTATAGGATCATTTAGTTCGATGGGGGACATATTTTATGATATCCCGTATTTCGTCAATTATTTGGCAGGTAGGTTTGATGCTTCAATACGGTACTCCTCAAGATGACATCAAATATTTCTAAACAAGAGGCGTCCAAGTCTATGGAACCCATGTAAAAATAGCTGGTATGTCTGTTGCCTTCCGTAGACATTAATGACATCTCGCATGTATGCTGAAGTGTATCGTTAATAGAAATCTTGAATATTCTAGTACCTACCTATATCTTGCGTCATTATGTCAATGCTTACATTGACGTCGCCAGGCATCTTAAAAGGATAGATGCGTAATGTGCCAGCATTTGTGTAGAAAGCTATGTTTTTTACAAAATTTTCTCTAGGCAACCAAATTGTAATAGGGTTTTCGTAGTTCCAGTATATGTCTGGCTGCTTTAGCCTAAATAAATTGAAGTGTATTTGTAAGCGAATTAATCCTTAAAATTTATTATATCGTCTGATATAGGCACTGTTTCAACTACGCGTTTTGGTAAAAAATAATTGGAAAGTAAAATTACTAAAGCACTAACAATAAATGGAACGTGGATAAACTGGTAGATCTAAGCCCCAAAAATATACGCCTCTTATGATAAATGTTAAGAAATTGTAGCGTTGCCAACGTCAAATTAAAAATCAGGATTTGGCAAACAGGACTCAACCCTCTCATTAATGCTTGATCTTCGGTATACCGAGTTTTATAAGTATTTTTAACACTCATCTGGCAATAAATTAATGCAAAAACCTCCTTTTTCCATTTTTTTCAAGCCATTAAACAACAAAATTGTCATTTTTTGAAGAAACCTTGCATACATAGGTATTAGCGAGCGAATTTCGACTATTGTAGATATTTAATATTAGAAAATCAATATAGAGGCAAATCGAAAAGTCTATTTTTAAGACGGCTTAAGAGGTAGTTTATGGTGATGTACATATTAGAGTTCATTTTAAAATGAATGATAATCTCCTAAACACAGACTTTTGGCAATAGAATGAAATAAAAATATAGTTTGATATGATAAGGCTATGCAGCTGCTCTTTATGGAATTTCATGTGAGCCTAGACTTTATGGATTTTTGTTCTTTTTTTTTTTTTTTTTTTTTATCAGTAAAGTTATCCTATAGATATTGTTTGTTAATCCATTAAAATAGACAAAATCTTTGAATTCGTATATGATTATCCGCTGAAATACCCTTAATCTGCAGGGTACCTAACTCTACGGAGATATTTATTGCAAAGGGCGGCTTTTTCAGTTTTGAAAGTATTCAACATTTACGAAATTCATCTAAATATATACGAGTACTACGCTATACTTTAATCAAACTCACAATAGAGAGAAAGCGACAGACGTGTTTTAAACTAATGTGGCTTAAAGGATAATTTGTGCTGTAAATATTAGAGTTCATTTTAAAAGAAACTATAATCTCATGACCGACAAAAAAAGTACCCATTTCGATACATCATTTCCCCTATTTTAACGTTAAAATAGTAAATTATGTTATAAGCTCGAAAAATGTAGTATTTCAGACGTAATGCGGCCGGTAACCTAAATAGTCCGAAAAACATTTTTCGTCCATATGTCATAAGTTATTTTTTATTCGATCTTGTTTTTAATGCGATTGACAGTTGTAAAATAATGTAAAAATGAAGTGAACCTATACATTTCATCTTGCACGCTAATTTTTTGGTCTTAATGTTTGTTAGTTAACAATGAAATCTGTAATAGCGTCCGAAAAAAAATTTTTTTTTGACTAACATAAAAAGTGTTGTCTAGCTACCAGGGCAATAATCAATACTTTATTGAGAAGGTTAGCTCTTCGTCTAAATATCTAATCTATAAAACGTCATTTTTTCCGACACAATCGGTTAAAAAGCATACAATTGTATGTGAACGTTTGTACAAAAACCATCGTGTTAAATCAGTTCTTATACCTGACTGACAACGCCGATCTTTAGCTTTTTTTACCTTTGTAAAATAAAAAGATTAGTTCTTACTATCAAAGAAATTAAATATGCAACAGAAATAGGTCTCTCTCCTGCATTATTCCGTACTTAGATTTATTTTTCATGAAAATAGTCAAATCTACGTCTTTCGTTTAAATCCATAAGGGACGGTTGTTTTGTACACGATTTACAATCTTATTTTCAACTAAAATACTAGTATAAAGAAAAGTATTTCTTCCGACAAACGTGGAAGGTATAGACATTTAAACAGTTAGCCATAACATACACATACTGACTTGCATTATTTTCATGAATCGATTGGCTTCATCTTTGTGTGTGAAGTGAATTTCCTTTTAAAAATTACAATGCGCTCAATTATGAATTTTCTAACATAACTTTTATGGATAGTGGAGCCGGATATTGGAAGAAAATATTATCATAAGGACGACTCGATTATTGATATAATTATTATGGTCTCACAGAGTCAGCCATGCTGTAGCAGAGACTGTTGTAGGTCGTATTTTTAAAAAAAAAACCTAACAATACCTTTACTTTATATTGATAGACATATTCTATTAGAACATTTTTCTAAAATTTAGAGCCTTTGGAAATGTGATAATGCTATGAGCATCAAATATATTCAAAATATCAAAAATCCTTTGGTAGTTAGTTATTTGCGGTATATTTTAATAGAGGAATAATTTGTACTGTACTCCTAAATTTACATCATATCACTTTGGTTATGTTATTATATTCACAGAGACTATTAATCTAGCCAACTTTTATTTACGAAAAATTAAAAACTGAAATACTCTATTTTATTGCCGGTTGTTTGCAAAGACACTTGAAGCTGTTATTTTGCTTTTTTACCTCTTTTTCCCCGGTTACGGAGAAATATGTTAGGGGAAGTTTGGGTACCCTCAGACGGTTATATGCAATGATTCAAGCTTCTAAAAAAGTACTAAGGCAAGTAATTATCAATTTGAATTTATGTATGTCGAAAGTAATGTGTTACTGATAAATATACATGATGAAAACATTTATTGTTCGATTGCATCTAATTTTTAAGAGTCTAGAAATAAGTAAATAATGTTCTTTAACGTTTCTTTATAAGCATCTCGAGTTACCTGTCCTTCCCCTGCATCATAGAAGGGTATTTACCGACAAAGTTTGACCATTTTTTATGAGTTGAGAGTTGGGTATTCTCTACAGATGTAAACTGACGTCATTCGACTAGTCCAAACTTGTTAGATTTTGGAGCTGTTACACATTATAATTTTAGTTTATATTCTTATTATGAGATTTTAAAAGTATGTATGCGTTTGTTTAATTCATTGTAAAGGATTTGTTATTATGCTAATTTCAAAAGTTAAATGTTGGCGAGAATATTGAAATGTGACATCGATGTGGTGGTCGAGAGAATCATGGAAAATGATATTCGCAAAGTTTCTCATACTTTTTAACCCTATGCGTAGGTGACGCTAATAATATTGAATTTTTTTATTAAAATATCTAAAGTAAATATCTAATTGATTTTTTTTAGCGCTAATTGGGATTTTGGGAAAACAAAAATAAAACAATGATCTTTTTGATGTAAAAATGTATATAAAATAAAAAAATAAAGACAATGATATCATTTAATCCACTGCATAAAAAAAACTTACTTACCACAGGATGGGGTTTAAATGAGGAATATCAGGCTATTTTGGACAAAACAAGCCATATATTTAGCGGAAAATTATCATTAAAATATCTATTGGGTTTTGCTGAGGATTATTTAAAAGGAGTTCTTAACGTAAAGCAAGAACTAATATTGGTTTTATATAGATCATATGTTAACTGCTATGTTGGCGAAGTAGAAGCAACTATTAATGTGAGCAAAATTGAATGGAAAGTTCGTCATATTGTTCCCGAGGATCGAGAAAAGCTTAAACTGCTTTCCCACATAAAGCTAGAAATAATGCTCAAGTAAATATAGCTTATAGAATGTGGGACTTATATGAGCTTCCCAACTAAAAATTACAAAGGTATAAAAATTATAATATTTTGTGGTTTAAAATAGCTAAAACGCGCTATAGAAAACTTAGGTATGATTAGCAGAAAGGAACCTTTTATTGGTAGCTTTAACTTTGAATTTATCCGTTATAAGATATCAATGTCGTAGCATAAAAAATTAAAACAAAATGTGTATCTTTTTTATCACTTCTATTAGCCAATTTGATTCAAACATTTAAGATATTTTAAACAAATGATTCTTGCTAATTATTTCATTGCATTTTTATAAGTGGTGCAAAATTGAAAACAATTATTAGATATGCTTCTGAATTTTAATGAGGGTTCTTCGAAATAAATAAAGTTTTATGTGCCTTTCTTTTTAAATCGAGTCGGCAGAAGGTTTGAGAGGGTCATTTAGGTATAAATAATTATTGCGGTGACAAATGTGCCGCCTTATTATACTTATCTTGTTAGACCATATAAATTAGGGTTTTATTTTGCTTTACTACCCGCCAGCGGCGTTTCACTAAGTTAGAAAATATAAATCATGTTTTTACTATACCGCTTTAACAGCGGCGTTTCAACTAAGGTTAAATCATAAAAAGTCTGGTTTAAGGATGGCTCAGGTTGGATCCTAAAAAGTCGGGTTTAAGGATGGCTTATAAAAATTGGGATTTAATTATCCCGCTTTAGCAGCGGCGTTTCCACTAAGGTTAAATCATAAAAAGTCGGGTTTTATCTCGGGTCAGATCATAAATATTCAGGTTTAAGGATGGCTTATAAAAATTGGGATTTAATTATCCCGCTTTAGCAGCGGCGTTTCCACTAAGGTTAAATCATAAAAAGTCGGGTTTTATCTCGGGTTAGTTCATAAATATTCAGGTTCAAATTAGGGTTAGATAAGAAGCCGCCTCACGAAAGCACCCGGGTTAGTTCGTAAAAAGTTGGGTTTTATCTCGGGTCAGTTCATAAATATTCAGGTTCAAATTAGGGTTAGATAAGAAGCCGCCTCACGAAAGCACTTGGGTTAGATCGTAAAAAGTCGGGTTTAATTTCGGGTTAGGTTGTAAACAGCACCACCGAACCACCCGGGTTAGGTCATAAACAGCACCACCTGCACCACCTGGGTTAGATCATAAAACGCACCACTAGCACCACTGAGCCAGCTCTGTCTATTATCCTCTACTAAGGCAGAACAACTATGGCAACGTATTCAAGATGCAATAAATATTATTAAGGGCGATGAACAAGTTTTGTTTTCACACCATTTTATAAATTTATTATGAGAAATCTTGTGCCGATTGGCCCCTCAAATGCTGGTTCTGTTGTAAAATAAAACTCCCGTGGTTATGGATAAATAATATAATCGTGACGAACTTATTTTCACATGTAAACACTAATACAAAAGGTTATGACAAACAATACTCGTAATAAAAAACGGCAACCCTGTGCCTTGCTGACAAGCTTTTAAGAGCCGCGGAAAACGTTCTTGTCCCTTGACCTCCCTGGACCTGACTGACAACCGATCGAAAACATCGATCCCTTGGCGCTGCGGCGCTGTGTTGACAACGGGGAGCGCCTTAGTTACGGAACACAAGCAGACCGAAAAACATTGTCTCCTTGATAAATTCCCCCAATTGTACAGGGTGTGCAAGTAATATTTTTTACGACCATAACCCAAACATGCCGCCCCCCCTTGAAAGCTTGTCTTTCAAAACTAACCTAACATCATTATAAACTAACTTAATCTCTAAATATAACGCACCACCTTATTCATTTACATCACCCCTTTCAATAGGTAACAAACATAATCGAGAAATAGCTCTCTTAAAAGTCCCAGTCGACGTTTTAACCGATACAACTCGACATCGTTGATCACTACCCGGATGTAAACTCACAACACGTCCTAACTGCCATCTCATCAGTGGCAAATTTTCGTCCTTTAAAATAACCATGTCTCCCAGTTGAAGATTGTCCACTTCATTACGCCACTTAGGTCTCTGCTGGAGTTGGCTCAGGTATTCCATGGACCATCGCTTCCAGAACCCTTGGACCAATTGTGTTAATAATTGATACCGTTGTAACCGAGATGGATTGTAATGAGTTAAATCTTCTTGAGGTAAGGCGCAGGGTGAAGTACCAATAAGAAAGTGGCCCGGCGTTAAAACCTCAAGATCATCGGGTAACTCTGACATGGGAGTAAGTGGTCGAGAGTTTAAGCAGGATTCCACCTGGGTCACAATTGTATAAAACTCTTCGAAAGTAAATCGTTGTTCTCCGATAACCCTCTTTATATGATATTTTGCTGATTTTACAGCCGCTTCTCACAGTCCACCAAAGTGTGGCGAACGGGGAGGAATAAAATGCCACCTTATGAAAGATTCTGAAAAATATTCCGAAAATATGCATTGATTTTGTTTATTTTGTAAAAATTTATATAAACCCTGCAATTCGTTATTTGCCCCCACGAAATTTGTTGCATTGTCTGAATATATATTCGCACATAGCCCCCGTCGAGCAATAAATCTTTTAAAACAGTTAAGAAAAGATCGAGTTGTAAGATCAGCTACCACCTCCAAATGGACGGCCCGCGTTACAAAGCACACAAATACACACAAGTATGCCTTTACAATAACATGACCTCGAATCTTACTAACCTTAATATTAAATGGTTCAGCATAATCTACACCGCAGTTTGCAAATGGCCTGCATGGAGTAACTCGCGCCCTCGGTAAGTCCCCAATCATTTGTTGTAAGTTCCTTGGTTTCATTCGAAAACATACTAAACATCCCCTTAAAACGCCTCTTACTGTTTGTCGTCCGGATATAGGCCAATACCTAAGGCGAATTTGTGCTAGTAAAGCCTGTGGACCGGCGTGTAGATACTTATAATGTTCGTGTAAAATAATCAACTTAGTCACGGCATTTTTGCTTGGCAGAATAACCGGAAACCTTTGATCAAACAATAAATCGGATTTAGCCAACCTACCTCCTACCCTCAGCAATCCTTCTGAATCCAAAAAAGGGCTAAGCGCAATTAATTTACTAGCTTTGTCAAGTTGGTTATTGAATGTATCTCACGTCCAAATTCCTTAATTTGGACCAATTTTATTATCACAATCCAAGCTCTATCTAGCTCCTTGACGGTTAAAGGTCCCATTTCCCGTAATTCTTTTGAAATCTTGCAATTAGCAGCAAAACGAATGCAATACGTAATAGATCGAAGAAGTCTTGAGAAACTCGAAAACTTGGTAAGAATTTCCCAAGAGTAATTTGACAAAAGCACCTGCCGAACGGCCCTTTGTTCCGGTATTACCTCAATATTAGAGATTTTGTTTGTAGGCCAATGTGCCTTATCCTTTGATAACCAAGTAGGTCCCTTCCACCATAGCATGCTTGTTTTTAATTTATCACAATCCGTACCTCTCGATAGCAAATCTGCTGGATTATCTTCCGATAAAACATGACTCCACGTATGACCTTGAGTTAAGGACTGAATTTCCGAAGTTCGGTTTGCCACGAATGTCGTCCAATTTGACGGTTCCCCGGCAATTCAGCATAAAACAATGGACGAATCAGACCAGAATCTAACTTCCGAAGGCTGTATATCAGTGGACTGTAACACTAAATTGGTTAATTTTGCTAAAAGCAGAGCTCCGCATAGCTCTAGCCTCGGAAGTGATACAATTTTAAGAGGGGCAACTCTAGACTTCGAACACAGTAACCTAACACTACATTTCCCTGCTTGATTGACCGATCTAATAAAAACACAAGCACCATAAGCTCTTTCAGACGCATCACAGAATCCATGTACCTGTATATCATTAGGATTCTTACAAATAGCGTGCCTATCTATTTCTAGAGTACCCAACTTCCTGAAATCAGCCTGCATCCTAAACCAAAGTTGTAAAACCTCCTGTGAAACATAATCATCCCATCCTAACTTCAATTTCCAAAGAATCTGTAAAATAAGTTTAGCCCTAATAACAAGAGGAGACACTAGCCCTAAAGGATCGAACAACTGGGCGATCAATGACAAAATATGTCTCTTCGTTATTCCTTGATCAGTGATGTTATTTCCTTCCGTCGGACAATCATAATGTAACGTGTCCGATATCGTATTCCAACGCAACCCAAGAGTTTTAGACGTATTAATTTCGCCTGAGATATAATATTCAATACTTTGAACCTTTTCGTCATCGTTTTTAATAACTTCTGGTTTATTTGATCCCCATTTCCTTAACACAAATCCCCCAGACTCAAGTAAATTACTGACCTCTTCCTTTAGCTTTATCACCTCTTCAACAGTCTCGGCCCCTGTCAGCAAATCGTCCATATAAAAATCCCTTAGAACCACATTCCCAGATTCTGATTTGCTAGAGATAGCAAGCTGCTGCATACTTTTAACCGCAAGATAACCTGAAAAAGCCATTCCGTATGTTACAGTATTTAATCTATAATGATCAATCGGATCATCAATACTAAATCTCCACAAAATTCGCTGAAAGTCCTTATCTGCATCGTCCACCAACACCTGCCTATACATTTTCGCCACATTAGCGGTAATAACAACAGCATGTTTTCTTAAACGCAACAGGATTGAGAAAATGTCATCTTGCAATTTGGGCCCCACCATTAAGTTATTGTTTAATGACACACCTGTAGTAGTAGCTGCACTAGCGTCAAAGACCACCCGGAGCTTAGTAGTCAGTGATAATAAATCCTTGGACCTTTCGTATTTAAAATCATATTTTCATTTACCTCAATTTTTGACATATGACCCATCTCAATATATTCCCTCATAAATGCACAATACGATTCCCTCAATTCATCAACCTTATTTAATTTCCTTTCCATCGAATTATATATTTTTAAAGCGACATCAAATGAATCACCCAACTGTGATGCTCCTTCCCGTATTGGTAATTTAACTATAAATCTTCCACAGTCATCCCCGCCTAGTTGTAGTTGCGTAGAAATGTTCACATTCTTCTCCTTCCTTCGTTAAAAACTTCTCCTTCCCTACCTCTTCCAATACCCAAAACTTTTCAAGTTGCTCTTAAACTGATAGAGTAGACGCAAATTTGCAATGTTGTTCCCTATTGAATTCGAACCCTGAACCTACTGGCCCTGCTACCACATATCCCAATTTAGTGCCCTGAATGATGGGCTTACCTTCACCTAAGTTTATCTTGTCACCTTCCAGAATATCCCAAAATATAGAAGCACCCAGTAATATGTCAATTTTCTCTGGATTCCCAAAGGATGCGTCCGCCAAAATAATATTTTCTGGAATCCTAATCTCACCTACCTTAACATTCGTAGACGGGATATTATTTGAGATTTTATCGATTAACAAAAATCCGGTGTCTACGTTATAATCCGAGTGGGCTGAATGAATCCTTGTATTTACAGAATGAGTAATATTAGTGACCACTGGACCTATACCTAAAATTGACATGTTTATCCTTTTTGACGGAAAACCCAACTTATTCCCTAATTCTCTTGTCATAAATGAAGATTGAGACCCGCAATCCAACAATGCTCTACAATCATATAATTTGCCCTGATCGTCCTCAACCTTGATGATAGCGGTAGATAAAAGTACCTCCGAAACTTGTTCCCCACCTTGCACCCGATATGCACTTGCTGTGCTACTGTGCCCATTGAAGTTCGATTCATTCTTAACTCCCCCATTAGTCCCGTTTTGATCTCGTACTTCCGATTTCCCTTGTTGATTTGAACCTCTCGCCACGGATTGAGCCTGATCCACATGCAATAAAGAATGATGTTTCCCCTTGCAAATTCTGCAACCGTTAAACGTGCAAGAGTGCACCCTATGACCATGCCGCAGACAATTCCAGCACAAATTTGACCTTGTAACAAACTCTCTTTTCTTTTGCAATGTCATATCTAAAAATGTTCTGCATCTTTGTATATAATGATCAAGCGATTTGCAAACTAGACAGTGTGGTTTTTCAAAAGCACCGTATGCCTTTAACTGATGTCTATTACCTTGGGTTGGTTTACCCCTGCCACTATTTTCACCAATATCAACAGTTGTTTCCAACACAGTACACTTTTTTGCCAAAAACCTTAAGAATTCTTCAATAGTGGCAAAAGTATCTACCGAACCCTCCCTTTGCCACTCCTTTCTCGTAATTGGATCTAGTTTCATTTCAAAAATATAAATTAATAGGGCATCCCAATGTTCAACACCTAAACCTAAACTCTTGAGCGCTCTTAAATCCTTTCGGATTTCGTCGACAAATTTTCTCAACCCTGCTTGAGATTCCTTGACCATAGAAGGCAAGGTATACATTGATTCAATGTGACTTAAAGCTATTAACTTTCTGTTTTCAAAACGCTCCCTTAATAAAACCCAAGCCTCCCTATAATTTGACGAAGAAACCTCCAAGGAGTGAATAATATCTGCCGCACTACCCTTGAGCGCACCCTTCAAATAATAAAACTTCTCAATATCTAATAAATTTGTGTTCGAGTCTACGAGTGTCATGAATGTATCATGAAACTCTAACCACTGCTTGTAAGATCCGTAAAAACTTGGTATTTCCATTGCTGGAAGTTTTATTTCAGGCCCTGACTTGCTTAATTGCACCTGCGCGGGTCCTCCACCTGGAGATGGCGCTACCCGAGACGGTAAAGGATTAATCAACTCGTTTAACCTTCCCACTATCACACGTTGTCTCCTTGATAAATTCCCCCAATTGTACAGGGTGTGCAAGTAATATTTTTTACGACCATAACCCAAACAAATCTCATATTGAATTCTTGATTTTCGTGGCAGTAAATCCAAGGTAGCTCTGTTAGCAGCTTCTTCTATGTCTTTAAGTGGATCGATTTCTTGTATTTCTTGCATTTTTGGCAAATCACAACAGCCAGCGCTAGCGTTTTATTAAAACTGACAGGACCTTTCAAATTTTCGATTTTTCTGTAAACAAATCAGCCAACAATGATGGTTGCTAGGTTTTATTGACAAATATGAACTAATTTAATATAAATATACGATGCTATTAGAAACTACCTGAATGTAAGAGATTCTAAACATTTAATTTTTAATTATTGTATGCTTTTTATTGCCGTTTGTATATTTATGTGAAAAGTATATTTAAGGCACTCTTGTGGCTTGTCGCTTTGCTCGTTCTGCAAATTTCCACATGCGTGCCTTAAAAATGTACTTTTAACACTTATATCATAAATAACTATGTACTCGTGTTTTCGATACTGCATTGTAGCACTTTAAAATCCTCACCCTGTATAATAATAATATGAGAAATAGTTATCTTTTGTTGGTGGCAATCAAAAAAATTTAACCTTAAAATGGCGACAGATTTCGCTTTTGAGGCAGCTCCTTACGGATCTTCATAAAGAAGGTAAGTTATTATGTGAAATGAGGTGAAAAGTTTTCCTGCCAACAAAGAAGACTCGATTACGTCCAATTAGTGATAAAAATGTTGAAAAAATTCGGGAAATTGAGATGAAATATGTTACAATTTTTGTTGTATTTATCATCATTCATATTTTAATATTTTTTGCAAAATTAAATGCTACTATTTGAGGCGATTTAAAACAGGTTGGCACACGATCTTTTTTATTTTTTATAGCTTTAGGTACTAAAAAGATATATATATTGGAATGCTGATACAACCTGTTGATGTGAAATTAATACACCCCAAGTTTTTGTTAATAACATTTTGAATACCTTTTGATATGACTGAAGTCAAAGCCGCTGTCTTTTCACTTTTCTTTGTATAAACTGGACCTGCAAAGCCTTTCAGCAGGAAGGAAATAGATACTGGATAAGGTTAAGATATTACCTAACTGTGCAACCAATATAACATCTACGTATCTATCAACTACGACAAAGAAATCTAAACAACAATTTCGTTTGTCGATTTTGTCTTTCTCTAAGCTTATTCAAGTCTGCAGTGAGCGATGAGCTAACGAAATGTTTTATTAATAATATTGACAGACAAAACCATTAAAAAGTTGTTTGAATTAATTTTTATCACCTAATAAATTTTGAATGAATTTAAATATGTTTTACTAATGATTTTATCGTATTAGTTGAAGCTAACCTGAATTAGCCTATACATTTTTTTTTATGATAAGGCGCAGCACTGCAGGATTGATCCTTTATGGCACACTGCGAGCGGTGCGTATGCGCAGGAAATAATTCACGTTGGTCTTGAATCTTTGGAGAATATACTCGTTGGAGAACACGGTCCCCAGATGAGCGAGTTTTAAACAGTATCGTTCGAGGAACACAAAGTCCCGGTCTCAAATAATTTAATATTTAAAAAATATTCGGTTACATGTTTCGCCTTTAAGGCATCATCAGACCTAAAAAGATGTCAATCAACACGCATATAAGTGAGCGAATCGCACTAGTAAACCTACCTGATACACCAAAAAACAATCTAAGAAGAACAAAAATGTCAAAATATAAAAAATATAAAAAAATGATAAACGTTACAATCACATCATTAAAAACAGTTAGAAATTAAACTAAAAATTGTATATAAACAAAAGGGTACAACAACAAACTAAAAGTGTAAGGTTCGTTAAATAAGTACTAGGCATAGTAAGCGGGGGAGATGCAGTCACCCAGAGAACAAACTCAGCCCAAAATATAACAGCCATTAACACAAAGTACCCAGCATCAAGGACGTCCATGTTGTCAGTCGATAAAATTGGCGGAGAAAGTTTATAAGGTTATATAGCAGTCCGCTGTTAGTAATTTAAGTTGTTAAAAATAAAATAAGGCTCGAAATTTATTTTGATTTCGATGTTTAAGACTTTCCAGGTTTTTCTCAGATTATGGTCACCGATCAAGCAAATGGCTCATCTTTGATTGGAATCTAGCAATCTCATGATATGCTTAGGAGCAGAGCCTTATATATTCATACAAATATTACTCCAGCGATGGTCGAATTTGGGCTTTATAGAGCACCAAAAGTTGTTGGGGTGTATAGAGGTTCTTAGTTCGTAAAAGTATTCCTAGCTTCTGACAGGCTGCCTTACCAATGGCCGCAACGTGATTATGCCAAGACTATCCAAATTGACGCACAATAAATGAATTGATGAAGCCAAGGGACACGAGTGTCACATGACTATATCCGGCTCTTTAACATTAACTTTTTTAGAAAAAACTGCCGCCTGGGTTTTTTTAGCGGTAAATTCTACTTGGTTACTGTCACCCTATGTGATGTGCATTGGCAGTCGATGTTTGAGCATCCAAAGTAAAAGATAAAACAAGTGTGCTGTCATCAGCGAAGCTATATAAAGGATTTTGAGTTTTTTTTCAGAAGATCGTTAACGTATAGTAAAAACGACAATATACAGTGTGTCCACGGATTGACTATCGAAGAGGAGCAACTTTTTTATTTGTGTGTTTATGAAAAAAAGTTATTTTTCATAAAAACTCCTGCTGGTTCTCAAACGACCAAAAAGCATATTATTTTTTCAAATTTATATACCGTGTGTTCAGAATTTAGAAAAATATGAAAAAAACTAAGAACAAAGTACCCTTATGTGTAAAGATAGGATACAAAGTAATTAGTAAAAGTTGTTGTGGTTGAAAACCTACGTCTCATTGCCAAGTTTTGATTTATTGGCTAAACGTACAAAGACCGGCAAAAAGTTCCAACTCATAAAATACGATTTGATTTAAATTAACGCATTTTGCAAATTAGTTAGTCTTTAGAAGGCATTATTCTGTAAAACCTTTATAGTATACGTTTCGATGACAATGGACGATTGTCATCGCGGAGCGACGTATTTAACAAATTAAAAATGTTGTCAATGTCATATTGCTCAATTTATGACGGTAAAAAAAATGCTAACGTTAGAACAAAAAGTATTTATTGTCCAATGTAAAGCTGGATTTATAAACTCGAAAAGTTGGTGAGGTTGAAGTTATGACCAAGTTTGTGAGGTTAGATATTCCGAACTCCGAGCATAAAAATTGATTATCTCGAACTACCCGGGAAGTTTTCGAACCTTACATGAGCTTTACATGAACAACATGAACAAGTGTATAAATGGAAGTGAGTGTTCCCTTCAGTTTAAATTGAACTCCTATTTCCAACACCAACTGAACCTCAACCTCGCCAACTTTTCGAGTTTATAAATCCAGCTTTATGGTTTAGGAGAAAATATCTCATACTCGTATGTAACAAGAATGTTTAATGAGAAATGGCCAAATCTTACCATTAACCGAATATCAGTTAAATATATTGTTTCAAAATTTAGAAGAACAGGAAGCGTATTAAATATTAAAAAGAAGAAAACTCCTATCAATGAAGAAGAAAATGTTGGTGCAACTATTGCGCTGGATTCCGTTCGGCATTTTCCCAAAACATCGCTAAGGATCAGAGCATCCCAAATTGGAAACATTAGTAAATCATATTTGCAAATAATTTTTAAAGCAAATAAAGTCAGGCCATATAAACCTAAATTTGTTTATACTCTAGAAGCAAATGATGATGCAAAAAGACTTGATTTTTTTTTATGGGTAACCTGATCTGACAATTTAAAAATTAGAATTTGACAAGCGATTCAAGCTATCCCATTGCAAGAGATACGGCCTTTTCTCACTTATATTTGTTTAAGAAAATTTTTTACTCTTCATTCGTTCTCTAATAAATTCGTTTAATTATGAATAGTGCACGGTTTTATTTTAAAACGTATTGATTCTTTAATAATATGGGTAGTTACCTAGCCATTTTCGACAATTCCTCGTATAAAGATAAAGATTTTACAGAATAATAGCTTCTAAAGACTAACTAATTTGCAAAATGCGTTAATTTAAATCAAATTATATTTTATGAGTTGGAACTTTTTGCCGGTCTCTGTACATTTAGCTAGTAAGTCAAAACTTGGTAATGAGACGTAGGTTTTCAACCACAACAACTTTTACTAATTACTTTTTATCCTATCTTTACACATAAGGGTACTTTGTTCTTAGCTTTTTTCATATTTTTCTAAATTCTGAACACCCGGTATATAAATTTCAAAAAGTAATATGCTTTTGGGTCGTTTTAGAACAAGCAGGAGTTTTTATGAAAAATAACTTTTTTTCATAAACCCACACATAAAAAAGTTTTTCCTCTTCGATAGTCAATCCGTGGACACACTGTAGAACCTTGAGGAACTCAGGCGTCGATGTTAAATGTATCTGAAAGAAATCCGTCCATCGCCACTCGCAGAGAACGGTATTTAAGAAAGCGTGAGAGTCATGAACGAAATTGAACCGGCATTCCATATTATGCTCTCATTTTAGTTAAGAGCCACACTCGGTCAAAGGCCTTGGAAATGTCCAGTACTACCGCCCGGGACTGCCCATGATGTTCTATTGCGTTATTCCAAACATACCTTGAGTTGCTATAATAATGACGTGCACTAAGATATAACATTTCGTAATATATTTTTGTGGAGATCTTGTTCCACCCGTATTTAAATTGAAACTAATTTAAAATTTTATAAAACCATTTGGGCTATCTCACATCTAGGGTTTATATAAAATTGGAAATTCCTATTTTAGGTGGGTAATTTTAATTTGCTTTTAAACATTTACGTTTTATTGTTATGCAAGGTTACTATAAAGAGACTAAAATAGTTTGGGTTATCTCACGTCTACAGGGTGTCTCACGGTCGATGGTAGGTTAGACGTTTACGGAAAACGGGGCATAGAAAATTACTGAAAATTTGGCAACTTGGGTAACTGGCTTTGCTCTATCGATCTAAAATTTTAAACAATGCAGCGTTGTCGCTTATACCAAAAAGTAGCAACAAATTTGATATTTTAAATGGAACACTATATATAATTACATTTTCCGCTTCATTATTGATTTCTAATTATTTTAGTATAATACGTTCCTATACCTATCTTTAGCGGTTTTCGAGAAATTAGTTAATTTCCATATTTTTTGTTCAAAACATAGCTCTAATTAAATGTTTATTACTGCGGTATTTGGATTTGTAGACAGCTGAAATTTTGGATGTAGTTTACCTAGTCCTGTATATTAGTTATGCATAAAGAAATTTGTTCTGTGTTATACAGGTTCGTTCAAAATTCGTCATTTTACCGCTCGATACAAAAATGGTGAAAAGTGCATTTTTTCAAATATAACACCCTGTATATTATTAAATATCCTGCAAGAAAATTAATGTCCCTTCCAAATGATATATCATATTCCTATACCTAAATAGTTAAGATGTCGAAATAAAAGCAAGTTTTTTTAAAAATCGGATTATTTTGGCATATTTGTCTTAGATAGCCATGAAATCCCAAGATGGAACATATCTTTGTGAAAATTTGACAGTTAGTGCATCAATAATAAAAAACTTGCTAGTTTTTAACTTTTAGTAAAGAAAGCGACCTAAAAAGAATTAAAATGGAGGTAAATAACTATTCAAATGAAATTTTGATGAAATTGTTTATTCTTCATGGACAATGTAACCAAATTATAGCAGGAACATGCAAAAGGTTCAACGAAATGTTTCCCGATCAACAACCAATCAACGAGAGAAAGTTTGTACGATTACAAAATAATTTTGTTAATTATGGGTCAAAACTGAAATCGGAAAGACATTTACCGAAGCCTGTAACTTCTGATGAAGACAACATCATAAATGTCTTAGCCTATTTTCACGCTTTTCCTCAAGCTTCCACTAGAAGTGCAGAAGAAGATTTAGGCACAACTCGTCCTCTGTTCAAAGGATCCTTGATAATCATGACATGCACCCATAGAAGTTCACAAAAGTTCAAGCCCTGAAACTGGAAGATTACCAACGTAGAGCACAATTTTTTGAAGCAATGCTGATCCGCATCCAAGAAGATCCTAACTTTCTAAAGAAAATAATTTGGACGGATGAAGCTAAATTTTCCAGGGAGGGCATTTTTAATAGAAGGAACGAGCATTTCTGGGCTGACCAAAATCCACATGTTGTTAAGGAAATGGGATTTCAGGAAAGGTTCAGTTTTAACGTTTTTTGCCTCCTAAAAGATGACAAAATAGAGTATCACATTTACGAGAAATTCCGAAAGATACCTTCAAATTCTAAAATCAGTTGTGAACGAGTTTCTGGACAATTTATCATTAGAAGAGTATCGTACCTGTTGGTTTCAACTGGACGGGGCACCAGCCCATTACACTAGGACAGTAACAAGAGAGTTGTTTCAAATCTTCGTCGATCGTTGGCTAAGACATTTGGGACCGTGGGATTGGCCTGCTAGATCGCCCGATCTCACGCCACTTGATTTCTACTTGTGGGGTGATTTGAAAAGAAAAGTAACAGGACACCAGTACAGAGCAAACAAGGCCTTCGCCAGCGAGTGATCACTTACATTGAACAGCTTGATGCCAGTGAAATAAGGAAGGCCACAACTGAATCTCCGAGTATACGGATTGAAAAATGTTTGGAAGTCAACGGTCGTCATTTTAAACATTTATTAAAAAAATTTTGAACCCTTCTATGATATGCTTTTGTCTTGTATTGTTATTTGCTATTTGACTGTATTCATGTTATTTGTCCCTACTGAAATTAGTTTTGTTTTCAGTTTAGACCCATAATTAACAAAATTATTTTGTAATCCTACAAACTTTCTCTCGTTGATTAGTTGTTGATCGGGAAACATTTCGTTGAACCTTCTGCATGTTCTTGCTATAATTTGGTTACATTGTCCATGAAGAACACACAATATCAAAATTTCATTTTCAAATCACTTTTTAGGTCGCTTTCTTTACTAAAAGATAAAATTTAGCAAATTTGTTATTATCAAATTTTCATAAAGATATGTTCCATCTTGGGATTTCATGGCTATCTAAGACAAATATGCCAAAATAATCCGATTTTTACAAAAACTTGCTTTTATTTCGACATCTAAACTATTTGGGTTCGCCACGACCAGCTAATAAATGTCCTTAAAACGAAAAATATAGATGATTACGACCTTAGAATTATTGCAAATTTATACTATAAAGAAAAAGTAAAAGAATGCATGGATAACCAATTATCAGAGGAAATAGAAATAAGGAAAGGAGTAATTTCACAAAGACATAATCACATAATTGAACTTACTGTTACAAAAACAAAGGACAATAAAAAAATATATTTTGCTCCATACCGTAACTTATCTAAGTACTTAGGTTTCTTTATAATACTGTTACTATAAGGTGCAACTAAACTTTAAGGTAAAAATAATTCTTCACAAGGATTGAGGCCAAAGAAGCCATTAATATTACTATTTGCAATGGTTTTAATAACTTTAGTTCGAAAAGGCTCGCGCTAGCCATAATGCAGTTTGAACTGGTTACACTTCGAATTCAAGTAGTGCCGGCAAAATTGGAAATGTGGGGATAGTGAATCTACCGTTTATTTATTCTACCGTGCCTCTATTTATTTTATCGTGCCTACCATTAATAGAATAACAAAAAAAAGTTAGGTATAGTATATTCAAATGAAATTCAGTAAGGCAGCAAAAATTCATTATAGCCTTAGAGTACTGTCAACTAGAGTATTATTCACGTTGTTGTTTTACGTCTAAGTTAAATAACTACCCACTTTCTATCTAAACTGCTTTATTCCTGGCATAGTAGCATGTTCAACTAATAATAAAATTGTGAGCGTAATTAACTTTTTTTTGTTTATTTATTTACATCCAATTACAGAATTATACAATAAATGTGTATCAGAATTATACAATAAATGTGTATCAGAATTATACAGTAAATGTGTATCAGACCGTGAGATGCACTGGATGCAAACAAGTTAAGTCGTGAAAGCTTTCGGTAAAGCTAGTAGGCGACTCCCGTTTACAGTCAAAACACTGCAGGCGGACCTAAATAAATCTTAACTTTTCTAAACAAAACAAAATAATACCACATTCTCTTATTGATATGCCTAGTTTCTATATAATTAATAAATTAAATATAATACCTAAATATATGATTCAGTAGCAATAGGTGCCTATTCAATTATATTATTATTACTAGTTAGTATTTTTTATTAATTCAGAGATATAAAAACCCCTTGACAATATCCATTTTTTGCTCTCAATTTTGAATCTCAGACTGTTAAGGGGGCATTCCGATACGGGAGACCGCGACAAGCGACCGAGACCGAGCGACCAAAGGTCGCTTGTCGCTGCGGCGACCAGTAGCATACAAATACAGACGATGCGACGCGCGACGTGGCGACTTTGGCTAGGTTCATTTTGTTTAATTTAGTAATTGTGTACGTTTTAGAAAACCATGTCTAATAATCTTAAAGTAAGAAAACATTCACTAAAACGTTTATTGGAAGACGAGGACGAAGATATAATTGTGTTGGCTTTACCGCAAGAAAAAAGACAAAAAATTAAATAAAATACTATCCTTATAAGCCTGGAGAGTGCTGTCATATAATGGTGGGCGATTAGTCTGATTAGACACTAAATCGATGAACAATTCATCTTCCTGAGTAGAAAACGTCGCCATTCAACCCTCTCTAGGTATAAAATAATTGAAATAAACTATGCAGGTCGCAGCGTATCACTGCTTCCAGAGCAGTGTGGTCGCGCGACCGTTGGTCGCACGATGGCCACGCCTACCGTCTCGCGTCGCTGTCGCTTGCATCGGAAAGCACCACATACAAATCCGTTAAAGCGGTACGTCGCGGTCGCACGTCGCGGTCTCTCGGTCTCGGTCGCTTGTCGCGGTCTCCCGTATCGGAATGTCCCCTTAACTGCTCGGTTTGCGATCTTGCTTTATTAAATTTAATATTTTAACTCCGATATATCCAAAAAAGTGTTGACCAACGCCCTTCCTCATTCCCGGAACTACAGACTGAGCCCGAGCCCTCGACCGGGTGTTATGCGTATGTACCGATTTAGTCGCATTGACCATATTATCGGCCCTATGTTGATATACAACGGCGGCGTGATAATATAGCTGTTTTACTGTAAACAAACCTGTTTCTATATAGGGGTTTTCCGAGGGATATATTATATTTTTATTTAATAAGATTTTTATAATTCTATTTTGGGCTGTTTGGAGTTTATTGAAGTAACATTCCCTTACTCCACCCCTCTCTATTATCGCATATCTCAATATAGATTGATAGATTGAGCCTTTATAAACGGCAATTATGTGTTTTCTGGTGAGAAATTTTTTAAGTTGTCTAAATTTATAATACAAACCCCTTATTTTCTGCATTACTTAATTAACATGATCTCCCCAGCGCAAATGACAATCTGTGGTAATACCTAAATATTTTATTGTTGATGTGCGAGTAATCTCACCGTTTTTTAGTTTTAAAGTGTCATAAGTAGGTAGATTATTTTCATATGATGTTATTGGAAGAAAAAATGTTTTTGTAGAATTTATGGTGAGTTTTTTACTATCAAACGATTCCTTTATATTTTTTAGGTCAGTTCCTGCCTTAATTTTTAGTTGTTCTCAAGACTTGTCAGTATAGAATATTGCAGTGTCATCTGCGAACGAAATACTTTCTCCACTAGTTCTTTGTGTCAATATGTCATTAACGTATTGTAATGGTCTGGAATTTGTTAACTATGTATTATTGCAAGCTTACCTTGTATTTCGGTCATTCCTTACTAAATTTTTCAGGTACTTAATTATGGCTAATTATTCAGATATCCATCGTGATTTCTCTTGCTTCGTAGTTCTTTTTAATCCATCGTAATACATTTGTAAAACCAGATTTGAATTTGTTTACATATGAAATTTGCCAGTCAGCTGTTTGGTCGTTTTTATTGGTACGTCGCTCGGACCGTTTATTCGCTCGGCCGTTTGCATCGACTTATTTTATGCGTCGATACAGTTCGGTAGGGTGGGCGTAGGTCTGTTCTCATTCGTACTCTCTTCAAGTAGCCTACTGACCTAGAGTAGAATTGCACTCGAACCTAGTGAACATCTAGAGCTTGATTCTGTGGCGAATTCCCTCTCGATCAATTTTTGACACTTCCTCGTTTTTCTTAAATTCTTCTAGGGTCTCCTTTCTACTTTTTGTCCAGACGTGAAAGAAGTCAGATCAACAGACGAATTTCTTCGGAAAATTCACGCTGTGTAGCGGATATGTTGGCTGAACTTCAATTTTAATCAATCCTATTTGGCCTTTATGTAGGTTTTGTTAGTATGGATTGATTAGCGAGTTTCTCGGATTTTATTCACGTAGAGGCTACGGAACATCGGCTTTCTTTGCGACACGTTTTTTCTTTGGCCCTCCATGGTATTGAGAGGTAAGTTTGGTTCTTTTTTTTTGCATTTTTCTATGATTAAATTTTTGGTAAAAATTGATACCTTGAGGTGAAATTTACCTTAATTTCATGTAGATATATTGGGTTTGACCATGTGTCGACCTTGAGTTTTTTTAAAGATTTTTTTTTGAGGTTAAAATAAAAGGGCAGCACATGTCTTTTATTTTAAAGGGAAATTTTGCCTTCTGAGTTTTCTGGTTTACATTATTTACTAATGGAAACAATGTTTCCTTAGGGTTTTTAGTCTGGGTACATTTTCTGGCTTAAAGCCAACCCAAGGTATTTCGGGACATGTTGGACGTTTACTTTTGAAGTCTCCTAAAACTATGGGATTTTGGACCCGTGATAGATAGTTGGTTTACCAGCCTAGAACCGCTTAATGCTTTGCTAGCAGATCCAACCTGCTTTTTCCTTGGCCTGGTAGCAGTTGATCGAGTACATGGACCTTCATTTCAGCGACAGATAAGTTTTTTAAAATAATACCAATGATTTCATTTTTTATAGTCTCAGACAGACTAGTCTAAGCGTTTGCCAAGGCCCTGTTACTTTATTAATTTTTTTTACATCTCTTGGTGGAGATACCTTGTAAGCTTTCTTGTGGCTGAAGGCAAGCATAACCTAGACTGCTGAAACCTCCTTAATTTATTTTATGAATCTCTAAATCGTTAACTTTATTCATATCTGTGTTTTTACTTAATTATCATGCTTTTATAATGCTGTAAGGTGCCAGCATTTTGTAAGGTAATGTCGACATCACTGCGCTGAGTATACCAGGTTAACCTCATTTATTTTACTAGTTAGTGAAACTTTTCTTGAAATATTGCTCATAGAGCATTTCTGTTACTTTGGAATTGAGAATTCCTAGTTTGTACTTGGCCGTATTAATCTTATGACCATCTAAATCACACCCTATTATTTAAGGGCTTCACGCAATTACAGGGTAGTTTTTTATTAATATAAACCAGTCAACCTTATCTTGTGTTTCATTTGCCTATTTGTGGTTTTTGGCTATATATTTTATATTCTTTTTGGCAGTTTTGCTTATAGAAAAAACTGTCTGGCGCCCTTTATAGATTGTAACTTGATGTTCCATGGTCTGTAAGAAGTAAGTATGGTAGTAATGCTTTTGGTGGCATCATGGTATTGGACAGGACCAGATATGAGATCCAGTGAACCCACCCTGATGAGCTAGTTTGGGAAATTAAAAATGGTAAAGTTGGTATATATACTTTAAATTCTCATTTTACCTCACCATCCCTTCAGGATAATACCAACCCCCGTTTTAACCATAACAGTATAAGATAAGAAGTAGGGGACCCAAGACTGTTCCCTGTGGTACGCCGCAAGTTACAGTCGCGACGTCACTAATAGCTGCTCCAATTTTTACATATTGGGATCTGTTTTCTAGATACGATCTAAACAAATTAAACACAACTACCCTCACGCCAACACTCTCCAACTTTGAAAAAAGCTGAGAATGACTGACGGTATCGAACGCCTTCGCCAGGTTCAAAAATACACATACCGCTGGCCCTGACCCGTCAATTTCACTATACATAAGTTCTGTCAGTCTTGCTATTGCGTCCGCTGTCGACTTTTTTTCTTGAAACCCGAATTGTCTAATGCTAACTAAATTGTGTTGAATTAAGTATCTATTTAGTCTGATTTTTAAGATTTTTTCTAGAATGTTTCCAAAGTTAGAGATTAGGGAGATAGGCCTGTAGTTTTTTATATTTTTTTTGGTCTCCGTTTTTGAAAATAAGTGTAACGATAGCCACCTTAAAATGTGTGAAGAAATAGCCGCTTGACAAACTAAGGTGATACCTCGCTGCCCTTAATTCAACCTCCGCTTTCTAAAAGCTAAAAGTTGTTTCAAATATTCGTAATCTTGAAAATTACTTGATAAAAATGCTATTTTATGTCACAATAAAGTTGCTAAATCTGCACACCAGAAGAGCAGTTTTTATGGTAATTAATATTTTGGTTCATGTGAAAAGTAACTTTACCTAAAAAAGATATGACATAAAACTATAAGAATACTTTATTCTATTTACTGAAAACACCGATTATACAAATTACACGATTGTACAAATATTTTTCCTTTTATTTACATTGTGTTAAAAAATAACACAAATATTATTGCTATACTGTAAACTCGTTGTGTAATTTAAATATTCATTCAAATAGTAGAGTATTAATTTATTATTATTAAGTATGCATAAAATATCGCAGTAGGTTTTTTTTTCAATTGCTTTAATTTTCGTTTAATTAATTTAAATTACAAATACACTCTTCAGCACAAAATTCAGCAACCCAAAAGTTTGATGTTTTATAACTTTTTTATTTTTAATTCGACTTTCATGATTTTTTTAAACGTTTGCAATTGTATATTAAAGTACAAGTTTTATAAAGCTCATTTTAGCGCACGCGTTCATGTTAAAAAGCGACCCGCGATGGCATTTTTTTCAATAAATAAATACATATTTATAAAGAAAATACAACATACAAATTTTCAAAATTTTTAGGCCTAAATTTTATGTTGGTAATACAATCAAATTATTTATCATAGCAGCCTTGAAATCAACAAACAAATTTTATTTCCGTGTCAGGCATTTTGTCGCGAAGTTGTCTAATTTTTCTAACATACCTATACGATTTTAAAATATGGAGAAAGATGAGTTTAGTTTAACTCCCCCAAAGTTAAAGGAAATTACGGTAAATTTTGTAGTTCTGTTTTATAATTTAGTAAATTTGTAAGATTATTTGATATTTATTTGATATTTAATGCAACCAAACATACACGACAGCAACATAAAACATTTGTGAACATCATTACCAACCTTAGAAAAGTAAAGAAAGCTGTTTCATAGAAAATTCATTGTGATACTGAAAACGATATCGAAACAGCTTTTTTATGAAACCAAATAAGAAAAATACATTTTGACATTACTTTGGCTTCTTTTCATATTTTACATTATTCGCTTAGGTGTTGTTTCTTGTCACATTTTCAAAACACCCTGTGGAAAAATTGGGGCGGATAATTTTGTTTTTTTTGGTATAAACTTAGATATATTCCTAACATTTCGTTTTTTGAATTACGCCTTTATCTTATTTCTTGTATGAGCTACACAATTTTAAATAAACACTGATAATCGATATGTCGACCTGCATGTCGTTATAAAATAATAGGAGTTGGCAATGTATAGGACTGTTTTTAAAAAATGATATGGCAATGACAGTATCGAAATAATTATTTTACTTGCCATTATGGTATTACCTACTGCATTCTTGGGTCGAATTGTAATCTTAATAGAGGAAGGCCGTAGTAAATATGTGGCTCGTAATTTGGGATATCGTCGGTCTACTACAGTTCGAGATGCTTGGCAAAGGTATTTAAAGACGGGAAATTTTATTAGGTTTAGTTTAGTTTTATCATTGTCAGATTCTTCAGAAATAGAAGATCTACTGTTATTTCTTTAAAAGATAAATTTTAAATATTACGTCGAGTTAATGTATGTGATAAAACGGTACGCAAAAGATTGGCAGAAGCCGGGCTTCTTTCGCGTATATCTGTGATAGGACCACAACTACTTCCTCGGCATCGACAACAACAACTTGCATTTACAAGATTGCATATTCAGCCCTGTGCAGTAAGTACCTTGACTTTATGTTAAAGTTGAAATTACGACGTAAGAATAACATTTGACTGAAATTTCAATAAAAATGCTAGTTTGGGGTGCAGATACATAGGCACTCTAATGAGTTAATTGAAATAATAGTTTAAAAAATTGGAATTAGTCAAGTTACTCTTTAAATTTCAGCAAGACCTAATTGTATAGGTTAGTGTATAGGTTGGGATTAACTCAAAAATAGAGTTTACTCCAGGAGTTAATAGTAAAATACATTGTATAATCAGAGGTCACCTCCGACCCTAGGATTAACCCTAAACTCGTGGATTGTGTATGAGTTAGTTCGTAATCTTGGGATAAGAATTGCGTATTTTCGACATGTTTGTTTGAGAACCTACTTTAGCATTTTTACCAATTGAACTCAACTACTGCATGATTATATACATAGTGGCAAAAAAATCGCGCATAATGCCTGTAACTTTTAAATTACCTCGAATTCGAAAAGGTGACGTTAGTGAAAGTTGTTCAGTAAATTATTCCCCACATTTTTACCTGCATACATTTTTTCTCTCATTTCTGGTTTGGTTGCCAAAGAGACTAACTTGCTTTTTCTAAACGGAATACCCTGGATATGATTACATATTTGGTTTCTACTGGAAAAGCTCTGAATTTTTTGTATTTCAAATTTTCACCTATCTGCAAGCGTTTCCGAGATATAGACAGCTCAAAAATGAAAAACTTCCTATTTTTAATTAGTCTTACCTAATACCCACCAGTTGAGTCAAGGTGTTTTCATGACAACGGCCTAATGTGTGTAAGTTTTGAGGTCCTGTTTAATTTTCTGTCGTCTGATTTCTAATTTGTTTACACTATCTGAATGAGAAACAATGAGCTGAAGTTTTAATAACGAGCGGTTACGGAAATATGATGAGATCGTAAGATCAGGTTTGTCAACTTTTCAATGAATTATATCCAAATATGCCTTCAATAAATCAGTCAACGGTATGTCGAATGGTTAAGAAATCCCAAGAAACAAACAGTATTAGGGAAGCCGCTAGATAAGGTCGACTTAAAACAGCAACCAGGGAAGACAAAGCTTTGGATATCATGTTCTAAATACGCCAATCGCAATGGATTTTAATGTGTCTCATCAGTCAGTGAAAAATTTGTTAGGCAGAAGAAGTTGCATCCCTACAAGATAGTTGGTGCACGAGTTAAACGAGGACGGTTTTGATAGAAGAGCTAAATTTTGTGAGCTGATGATGGAAAGATGTAATAACGATAATAACTTCGCAACAAATACCATTTTCTCGGAAGAGGCTACTTTCCATTTAAATACCATTGTTAATAGACACAATTATCGTTATTGGTCTGCTCAGAATACTCACTGGTTCCAGAAAGGTCATACTCAGAGGCCCGAAAAAGTTAATCTTTGGGCGGGCATAGTTGGTAGACCTATTGTGGGACCTTTGTTCATAGATGGTAATTTATATGGCGAAAAATATCTGGACCTCCTCAGGAATTACATAATTCCTTCTTCAGAATGGTTTTATCGGGTGTGAATAATGGCATAAATGAACAAGTATGGTTCAATCAAAATAGAGCACCTGCGCATTATGCGGCAAATGTTAGACAATTTATAAGCGAACAATTTCCAGGACGTTGGATAGGCAGAAGAGGTGCTATTGACTCGCTAGCGCGATCCCCGGACTTAACCCCACCCGATTTCTTTTTGTGGCGACGCTTAAAGAACAAAGTCTACGTTAACCGTCCAAATAACATAGAATCTTTAAAAGTCAGAATAAGTGGTGAAATTCAGGCCATTCCAGAGGACTTCCTTTTAAACGTTGTAGACGGGTTCAGGGATCGACTGGCACTCTGCTTAGCAGAAAATAGTGGTCATTTTGAAGACCTGATCCACTGAAAATGTTTCATTTTTTTATTATTCCGATGTTAACTTGTTCAATTATCTAGGCTATTTATTTTGTTATTATAAAGTTTGTTACAATGTTAAATAAATAAAAGTATAAAATACCAAAAATTCAGAGTTTTCCCAGTAGAATTCAAATATGCAATCATATGCAGGGTGTCCTATTTAGAAAAAGTAAGTTAGTCTCTATGGCAACCAAACCAGAAATGCCAGAAAAAATTCATGAAGGTAGAAATGTGTGGAATAATTTACTGAACAACTTACATAAAGGTCAATTTTTCGTATACGAGGTAATTCAAAAGTTACAGGCATTATGCCCGACTTTTTTGCCACTCTGTATAGGAACCCTAGATGTTTTCGGTGTTGTAAATTATCTTCTCTAAGATTTGGAGATTAATAACGTAGCTGAGAATGTGTAAAGACCTCGGATTGTAGACCTTGTATTAAGAATATGGGCTATTGGATAGATCCAGAATTTATTGCACGGTTTAGAATATTAAGAGCTTCTGTTGAAATGCTAATTCAAGTGATTGGCCAACGCCTGCAAAAAAAACGTTGTACCAAATCACTATCAACGTCTGTATAATCAATTTTATGGATTAACCCCATCCTATACAACTGCAACAAAAGCCTATCTTTGATTACCTTAGGTTTAATTTAAGGGTAAATCTTTATATTAATTTTATAGTTAATTCTAGCCTACACAATTGGGCCTTATCAGGGGAAAATTAAATTAAGTTTCAAGTCAAAACTGAGAAAGGTCAAGAATTTTAAGGTAAACGAAAACTTGCCCGGTAGCGAATTTCAAATGATGTCAATATTGGAAACCTAAAAATTTTTAAAATACGAATTTTCGTGGAAATAGATTTATGGTGCATTTATACAGACAAATAAAAATAAAGTAAGAATTAAATAAATATTAGATTGAATTTCTACTTCTAAAATTTTCAAAAATACCTACAAGCAGATGTGCCGACAGTCCTTATTTTATCGTTATTTTGTTTGCTGTATAAACGGCAACTAAAGTCCGTTATTTAACTCCTTATTTCTTATGTTATTACTTATTTTAATATTATGCTATTTGTCTTTATAAATCCATAATTAATTAGCTTTGTTTATCGAATTGCTACAAAATGACATTCAAGACAAACTATATTAAATACAGGGTGACTCGGATCTAAATGTACATACATCACCAGGAGATAGTGGACGTCTTGGGGGTTCTAAATAATCTATCTTTAGTCGGTCCATCTTTCCTCGTTAATTAGATACAGAGTGTTTTATAATGTTTGGCTCATTTTTGTTTTTGCCATAATTTTTTTAGCACCCAGTATAAAATGTTCATATTCGGTGGAAATATTTTGAGTAGCTATCGCTTCAAAATGCCCTATGAAAATTTTTTGAAATTCAGGTCCGGACTTTAAAAACAAGACTGATTTCATTTTTTATAATTCAACACCCTGTATATCATATTTTTGTAAATTTAATTTTTTATTTGAAAAACACATAAAAAACTAATTCTAATGACATACTTATCAAAATCCCCGCACTCGCTGCTCAGCCATAATAAATTGCTCTTCTTTCGATGTTGAAACACATACAAAATATTAACTGTTTTTATAACGACAATAATACCAATAATAAGAAATAAACCAAAGTAATAAAATAGCGGCGTGTTAAAATTTGAAAATTTTCTATTCAATTTGACTCCATGGCTCGGCACCTCAGAACAACGAAATATTGGGGGGCAACAAAACATAATAAGTCATTGTCAGTTGTAACCTGTCAGATTTTTGGGCATTACGAGGATATTTTTGTTAAACATTTACTTCTCGTTTAAAATGCCCCATAAATTTTCAAACCAAGAATACGCTGATATAATATTTGTATATGGATTTTGCGATGATAACGGGCGAGCCGCTTCTCGAGAGTATGAATTAAGGTTTCCTGGAAGAAGATGTCCAAACCATCAAACATTTTCGAATGTATTTTCTTTTGTTCGTGAACAAGGACATTTTCCGACACAAAATAATATTGATGAAGACACCCAGTTCAACAGGAAGAAGACATTTTAAATTTGATTGAAGAAAATCCAAAAACATCCACAAGGAAAATTGCTAGACGTCTGCATATAACGCAAAAATTAACCCATTCAACAATAAAAAATGAAGGCTTATATCCTTATCATATCCAAGAGGTACAAAGGTTGGAACCAGGTGATTATGCTAACCGTTTGGTTTTTTTGTCAGTGGATTAGGAGGCACCAAAGAGATATTCACCGGACTTTGTGGACCGATGAAGCTCAGTTTACCAGAAATGGAGTCAACAATTCCAGAAATTGTCATCTATGGTCTCTAGAAAATCCAAATGCTATTAGGCAGTCGCACTCGCAACATAGATTTTGCATAAATGTTTGGGCAGGTATAATCGATGGTAAATTGATTGGCCCACACATCTTTGAAGAAAGATTAGATAGAAACCAATATTGGCAATATTTACACTTTTTGGAAAACATTTTGCCAAATCTTTTCCAAAATGAGAATGTTAATTTAAGAGGAATGTATTACCAACACGATGGAGCCCCTCCACATTATGCAAGAATTGTTTCCGAACTTTTAAACAATAGATATCCCAACAGATGGATAAGTCGTGGGGGGCCCCATTCTTGGCCAGCAAGATCTCCCGACTTTAACCCGCTGGACTTCTTTTTTTGGGGGTATATGAAACATTTAGTTTACGAGGAAGAAATTAATACACGGGACCAGCCCTTACAACGCATTATCGCTTCATTTCAGGAAATAAAAAATAGACCAGGTGTAATCAGAAGTGCAGTTTCAAATTTAAATATCAGAGGAAGAAAATGTGAAGAAGTTAATGGTGGACATTTTGAAAATATTCTCAAATAATTATGTTTTTGTTATTTTTGTTATTATTGGTATTATTGTCGTTATAAAAACAGTTATTATTTTGTATGTGTTTCAACATCTAAAGAAGAGCAAATTATTATGGCTGAGCGGCGAGTGCGGGGATTTTGATGTATGTCATTAGAATTAGTTTTTTATGTGTTTTTCAAATAAAAAATAAAATTTACAAAAATATGATATACAGGGTGTCGAATTTAAAAAAATTAAATCAGTCTTGTTGTTAAAGTCCGGACCTGAATTTCAAAAAATTTTTATACGGCATTTTGAAGCGATAGCTACTCAAAATATTTCCACCGAATATGAACATTTTATACCGGGTGCTAAAAGAATTATGGTAAAAACAAAAATGAGCCAAACCTTATAAAACACTCTGTATCTAAGTAACGAGGAAAGATGGACCCACTAAAGATAGATTATTTAGAACCCCCAAGATGTCCACTATCTCCTGTTGATGTATGTACATTTAGATCCGAGTCACCCTGTATAATTGAATTAGATATACCCACTCCAGGTATAGGTATCAAGAAAACATATTTTTGAACTTAAGAGTTTTTTATACTCGTTAAAAACCACTAATCTACTTTTGTTAATTATGCATTAACGAGTTTGTTTTTATTTTAGTTTTTTATCAAAAAATCTTTTTATAATACTGTCTATAAGGATAACAAAATTTTGTTGTTAGTTTTCTTATGTTTAATATAAACTTGCTTTTATTGTGTTATTTTGGACCCCTTTGCTCTTTTTAATAGAGAGTATTAAGTGTATTTTTTTATAAAACACACTAATAAAAGAAAATCGTTTTTATTATAGTACTTTTCATAAGCGTTATTTAAATTTACAAAGGCGACAGATAAGAGATATATGTGATCCTTTATCATTACTAGAGGCTAGTTTTAAAGAACTTTTCAAAGTATCCGGGAATTTGGTCACTATTCCGACAGATCATGAAATCAAAATTAGCTTAACTTTTAGGTTATAAAAAAAACTATTCTTCTGTTTTATCCACTAGCCTATGAACAACAATGTTGCCAAATGTAAACTTGACATTAGTTTCAATAAACTTCTATTTCAATAATTTCTAATCAAGGGTCGTTACTGCATGCCAATTTTTTCCAATATTGAAAAAAAAGTCAATGTTAATTGGAATTATTTCAAAAATAACTTTAAAGGAATTGTTTGAGATGTTCGGATAGTCGTGAGCGAATATACAGAGTGGCAAAAAAGTTGCGCATAATGCCTGTAACTTTTGAATTACCTGCATGAATTTTTTCTGTCATTTCTGGTTTGGTTGCCATAGATGCATATTTGGATTCTAGTGGGAAAACTCTGAATTTTTTGCATTTCTGATTTTTATTTATTTAAAATTGTCACAAACTATATAATAACAAAATAAATAGCATAGACAATTACTTAACATCGGAATAATAAACAAGTGTAACCTTTTCAGTGGATCAGGTGTTCCATATGACCACCATTTTCTGCTAAGCAGAGCGCCAGTCGATCCCTAAACCGTCTACAATGTTTAAAAGGAAATCCTCTGGAATGGCTCGAGGTTCAGCACTAATTCTGACTTTTAAAGATTCTAAGTCATTTGGACGGTTAACGTAGACTTTGTTCTTTAAGTGTCCTCATAAAAGGAAGTCGAGCGGGGTTAAGTCCGGGAATCGCGCTGGTCAGTCAATGGCACCTCTTTTGCCTATCCAATGTCCTGGAAATTGTTGTATTGTCTAACATTTGCCGAATAATGCGCAGGTGCTCCATCTTGCTGGAACCATACCTGTTCGTTTATGCCATTATCTACACCCGGTAAAACCATTCTGCAAGAAGGAGTTATGTGATTCCTGAGGAGGTTCAGATATGTCTCTCCATTCAAATTACCATCCATGAAAAAAGGTCCCACAATATGTCTACCAACTATGCCCGTCCAAACATTAACTTTTTCGTACCTCTCACTATGACCTTCTTGAAACAAGTGAGTATTCTCAGCAGACCAATAACGATAATTGTGTCTATTAACAATGCCATTTAAATGGAAAGTAGCTTCATCCGTGAAAATGATATTTGTTGCGAAGTTATTATCGTTATTGCATCTTTCCATCATCAGTTCACAAAATTTAGCTCTCCTATCAAAATCGTCCTCGTTTAACTCGTGCACCAAATTTATCTTGTAGGGATGCAACTTCTCCTGCTTAAACAAATTTTTCAGTAACTGATGAGACACATTAAAATCCATTGCCATTGGCCTGGATGGTTGTGTTAGATTTTTATCCATTGAGAGCATGATATCCAAAGTCTTGTCTCCCCAGGTTGCTATTTTAGGTCGACCTGATCTAGCGACTTTCCTAACACTTCCTGATTCTCGAAATTTCTTTACCACTCGACACACCGTTGACAGATTTATTGCAGGCCTATTTGGATATAATTCAATGAAAAGTTGACAAACCAGATCTTGCTATTTCTTCATACTTCCTTAACCGCTCATTATTAAAATTGCAACTCGTTGTTTCTCATTCTGATAAATCATAGTGTATACAAATTAGGAATCGGACAACAAAAAATTAAACAGGAACTCAAAATTGACACCTCTTAGGTCGCTGTCATGAAACACTATGACTCAACTGGTGGGTATTAGGTTGGAATAATAATAATTAGGAAGTTTTTCGTTCTTGAGCTGTCGTTATCTCGGAAACGTTTGTAGATTGATGAAAATTTGGAATACAAAAAGTTCAAAGTTTTTCCAGTAGAATCCAAATATGCAATCATATGAAGGATGTTTCATTTAAAAAAAAGTAAGTTGGTCTCTATGGAAATCAAACCAGAAATGACAGAAAAAATTCATGCAGGTAGAAGCATGGGGAAAAATTTACTGAACAAATTTCATAAAGGTGACTCTACGAGGTAATTCAAAAGTTACAGGCATTATGTGCGACTTTTTTGCCACTCTGTATAGTAGTCGAAATGGAAGGTTTGCCGACTGCATTGGAGCGAATTTCATATCATCGTGGTTCCGTCATGATTTGGGCGAGAATTCTAGCTAAGCACATACCTATTTTGTATTTGTTCAAAATGAAACTCAAAACCACCACCGTTACATCGAAGATAGCTTCCAAGGAGTGGTCGTTCCATTTGCTCCTTTTATTGCTAACCAATTTATTTTAATCCATGATAATGCTAGACCCCACGTTGCACAGGTAGTGAGCGAGTATCTGGATGAGGTTGTACTGCGAAAATTGGAACGGCCCGCACGTAGAATATCAGACTGTTCCTCAAGAAAGAATAACTAACATTTTTCATTCAATGTCACGAAGACTGCGTGCTGTCACTGTTGCGAATACACGATATTAAAATTTTCGTTCATGTTGTTAATCACGTCTATTGGTTTTAATTTTTTAAAATCTTGAAAATCAGTGTTCTTGTTATTTAAAATTGTGTAGCTTTTCCAAGAAATGAGATAATGGGATAATTAAAAAAAATATATTAAGAATATATTTAGGAGTATAAATAAACTTGTCGGCCTCAAATATTCCAAAGGGTGTTTCGAAAATATGACAAAAACCAACATTTTAATTTATCCCGGTGTAACATCACCTAAGCCAAAAGTGTTAGTTATCAAAGGAACACAGAATAATATCACTAGATGTATTTACAAACTGGTAATAAAATCATGAAAATCGGATTAAAAATAAAAAAGTTATGAATCATCAAACTTAACCAAAATTTTTAGGTGGTGGAATTTTGTGCCGGGGAGTGTATTTGGTTCACACTTTTCCCAAATATTCTTTACCATTTTGAAACACAGATTATTAAAATTGCCGGGTTAAATTTCACGTAAAAAAGGCCTTTTAAATGAGGAATCACTCGAGCTCTCTTTTCATTTAAGAAAGTTTTCCAAGATGGCGAATGTCGGCCATAACAAAATACCAGGCTTTTGTTCAAAACTTCGTACAGTAACATCTCTCAATAGCGACCACCCTCGGGGAATTAAATGTTGGTCGATTAGCAGGGGTGGTCGATTAATAGAGAAAAACTGAAACAACTGCTCTGCATTATAGAGTGTTGGTTTATTAATAAGTATCTTCATATGTATAAATAATTTTTAAATTAGATGAACCACATTTACCAATACATCTATACTGCACGTGCATACTAACATATACACTGTGGGCCAAATTTATTTGGAACCCAATTTCACTATGAATAACTTTTGCCATATTTGTCGGATTTTGGTGGTATTTTGTGTGAATATTAAAGAGACCTTTCCTTAATTGTAGACCAAATATCCAATCACTATGTACAGGGGGAGCCAAGTACCAAGAAATATTTGTAATTATTTCCCTTGGGGCTGTTGCAAAATTAAATGGTTTACTTTAAAACTACAAAAATTATTTGAAATTATTAAGAGGCTCTGAAAAAATTGTTCTAGAAACTTTAGGTTTTGTATTAAAAACGTATTTTTTCCACTACTAACCTATAATATCGCCATTATTGACCGATTATTAACGTTAGAAATCGGTTTTCTCTACCTTATTGACCATGGTCAATAATAAGGCATTAAAATTCATTATTGACCGATCTTCAAGAATCTATTTGAAGGCAGGTAACTTGATTTTATGATTCTACAACATGAATTCATAGACATGAATGTGGTTAGGCAACCAGATAATTATCAATACATATTAGATTACTTAATATTGTAAAATATCGATACAATCAACATTTTTTCTGCTTCCATTCTTAATTCTGGAGGTGTACACATAATATCTTCGCTCATTTTTAAAAAAAAACGGAAAACTCGTGAAATCTGATGACATAAATGAACAAAAATTGACATTAACAAAGCCACCTGACAAAACAACAAAATATTTTGCCAATTCCAAAGCGCAGGTAACTTGATTAAAAAATATACTTATACCTACCTATCATTTTTTATAATTATTAATACTATAAAGATAAATGTCTAATAAAAGTTTGTAGTAGTGGAAAAAATATTATATTAACCACGGTTTAGACAGCTTATGCCGCTCGGGCAATAATGATGGCTGTCTAAACCTTGGTTAATAATATACTATTTTTTTCGAAACTTTATTAAATAATATTACCATACAGCTTTATTAAATATCAAGTTAACAGAGCAAAAATACGTAAATAATTGGATGTCAAGTTACCTATGAAACAAAAGAAAAAATGCCGTTGGATCCCTTGACGACAGTATGTAAATATTAGTAACTTGTCAGTGTGATAAATTTATTTCAAAATGGTGTACTCGTATTTGTCATTTGAAGATAAAATCTTAATTTCATCTCTAAGAGTTAATGGCCATGGTGCAAAAAAGATTACTAAAAGTTAACCAGAGCGTAATTGGAAATTAAGTACCGTCAGTTATTTTCTACGGCATTTACTGGAGACCAATTGTTCATTCCAAATGAAGCCTGGAAGAGGAAGAAAGAAGACTGGTAAAAGTATCGAAAACGTTGAAAGAGTTAGGGCAATTCTTAATGCTGTCGAACCCGGTGATACGATAAGTTCAAGAAAAATAACAAAAACGACTACTATTAAAGGATCATCGGTAAGAAGAATTATTAAAATCGATTTGAAGTATCGACCCTTTAAAGAAATATACTATCACAAATTTTTAAATGATGTTAAGAATAAAATAGTAGAAAGATGTCAAGCATTGTTAAGAAGATTTAGACGACGCGATGATATTGAAAGAATTTGGTTCTCAGATGAAAAAGTTTTTTCTTTGCGCCAGCCAAAAAATTCTCAGAACAACAGAGTATATTCTAATGTACAAAGTAAATCGGAGATACCACTGGAACATCTTCTGGTTCCCAGAGATCATTTTTCTAAGTCAGTTATGGTTTCTCTGGCTGTATCGATGCTAGGAAAAACTGAAATTTATTTTATTGGCTCTGGAGTAAAAATTAATTCCGAAGTTTATCAACGGGACATTTTAGAAGGTATGCTTCGAGAAATAGAAATAGTTAGCGACAACTACACATTCCAGCAAGATGGCGCACCAAGCCATACGTCAAGAAGTACTGTAAGATACCTGCAGGAAAATTGTCCTGATTTTATTGAACCAAACATGTGGCCTCCAAATAGCCCGGAGTTAAACCCCGTCGACTATAACATTTGGGGGACATTAGAGGGAAAAGTTTATGAAAATACTCGGATTAATACGATTGATCAGCTTAAAGAGAGAATAGTCTAAGGTTGGCAACAATATAATCAAGAAATTATTAATAACTCAATTGGACAATGCGCCGAAGACTTCAAGCTGTTGTAGATAATCAAGGTGGTCATATTCACAATAATTTCTTGTAAACTTATTGAAAAATATTTTTTTATATTACATTTTTGCTCTGTTAATTTGATATTTAATAAAGCTGTATGGTAATATTATTTAATAAAGTTTTCGACAAAAAAATACGTTTTTAATACAAAACCTAAAGTTTTTAGAACAATTTTTTCAGAGCCTCTTTTCCGATAGTCTCTTAATAATTTCAAATAATTTTTGTAGTTTTAGAGTAAACCATTTAATTTTGCAACAGCCCCAAAGGCAATGATTACAAATATTTCTTATTACATGGCTCCCCCTGTACATAGTGATTGGATATTTGTTCTACAATTAAGGAAAGGCCCCTTTAATATTCACAGAAAATACCACCAAAATCCGACAAATATAGCAAAAGTTATTCAGAGTGAAATTGGGTTCCAAATAAATTTGGCCCACAGTGTATATTATACAATGTACCGTATGTTTTTTTCGAAATTATTATTTTTTAAAATAATCAGAAATTAATGATTGCTTCATATTAGTTATCTTATTTTTATAAAATTCAGATTCAAATTTTAATAGCAATTAAGAAATCTTTGTAGACTTCTCAAACGTTATTAAAAAAGTTTTTTAAGTCACACAACACTTGCGCAGGCTTCAGATAGGCTTGATATTTTCGACACTGGAGCAAGTTCAGGTTTATCTTCCTCTGCCTCAGAGTTTGGAGTAGTTTCATCCGTTTCTTGAATTTCGTCAATAAACTCGTTGCTAGTCAATTCTGCACTTTCCGTTGGTAAATCGTTATCAACAGCGGCAAATTGTCTCAAGTTCACCAATGTTTCCTTAATGTTAGGAAACAGTTGTGCGAGCGGAATCTGTATTACATCTAAATTCGGCTTTCATAAAGCATTTTTTTATTGTCACTGGGGACAAATTGCGCCAGGCCACCGAAACCCACATCAAGGAGTTGGTTATGGTAATATTATTTTTGATTTCTTAAGGAAAGCAATCACTATTTATACATGTTAAAAGCCTCTTAATAAGGTAGCTTCTGTTGGTTTGGTTGGCAACGTGAGGTAGTATTGGGTGGAAGAAAAATAGGTTTGACATTATCCAGCATAATTTTTGGATGAGACGGTGCATTCTCTAGAAACAATACCACTCTTCTATTCTATTTCTTTCTCAGTATCAAATCTGTAAAGTCATGTTATCATGATGTCTGCTGTCATCCACGCTTCCTTATTCGAGACCCATTGGAGAGGTAACTTATCGATATATGCGCCTTTATAACATCAAGGATTTTTGCTTCTGCCTATTATAACTGATCCTTCCTTTTCACCTTCCATATTTGCATAAAATAGAATTGTAAACCGTTGTTTTGCTGTTTTTCATCCAGTACACTTACAACCTTTTAAAGCATATGTTTTTGTTGGCAATGTACGATAGTAGAGAGCTGTCTCATCTGCATTAAATACGTCCCTTGGGGCATAATCCTTTAAAATGGTCAATAGCCTTTCTTTCCAAGCAGTTACGTCTTCCATTTTAATATCGGCTGATTCGCCATATATTTTCTTGAAGGTAATATCGTGCCAACGGCAGAGTTTTTCTAACCATCCGTTTGATGCCTTGAAGTTATCTAGTCCAGATATTGAGCAGATTGTTTTGCTTGAATTATGGGCCCGGATATTGGTAAGTGCTTGTTTCGCGCCTTACAAAACCAGTTAAAAACAACTTGGTCCACCGCCAGTCCTTCGGTTTTGGGAAATTTTCTTTTTTGTTTACCGTTGCCACCTTCTTGAAGCGAATTTCTAACTTCTGCTTTATTTGGAAGCAACATAGTCACTTAAACCAGTTTTTCACTTTCCTCAATTATTTAATTTTTTTTCACTTAAAGAAAGACATTTCCTTTTTTCTGCCATTTTGAAGTGTTCACGTTTGTCCCAAAACATACAAAAACTGTTCAAAACAAAGCTAATGTTAACAACCGATTCATCAGCCTTTAAAGCAAATTGAATGGATCCGCCTGCGATAAAGTAATTAGTGTATGTACCTATATTTCTTTAGAATTGTAGGGTCGAGTTTTACTGCCTCTAATGGAGAGTGTTTTTAGCATTATTGTTTACTAAAAATTTCGATGATGAGTGCCCGTGGTCGTTTAACAGATGTCGGTCAAGAGGAGTATTAAATAATGGGATTTCCATTTTTTAATATTGGGAATTCATCACCGGTCGTTTAACGAAGGTGGTCACTTCATAGAGGCGGTCGCACACAGAGGCTTTACTGTAGTTTGTGTTTTTTACATAATATTTTAATAATTAAAAGGTTAATAAAACAAAATTTTCCTGAAGGGACTCTGCTATTATATATTCTACAATGATTACCTAATAAAACCTAATTGTTGGGGAACAGCCCTAAAAGTTGAAATGAGTTGTCCAAAGATGGACTGTTTAGTTTAGTTGCAACATAGTAGGCGTAACATGTCAAATTTACGATTTCATTCATAACATAGTAGGTATAAGAAATTATGTATTTTGGAGCGGCGCCAGGAAAGCGGCTGGAGACCACTGTCACGCTCCAATTTTGTTCGCTGTAAAATGCGCCCACTGGATTGGCGGAAGCTTGGCGACGGCCAAAAAAGATGAATGAATCGTGTCATAGGGTATGCGTGCAGCGGCTCCAGCCGCTGATTTGGGCGCTGATTAGGACTTAAGAGTTACTGTTGATTGAGCAAGAAAGCTAGCAACACGTCCCGTCAAAAAGAAGTAACCAAAGTTGGTTGTTGGCGGTCATTTTACTGTTTGTACCAAGTGGTAAATCTGTAGAAATGTTAGTGTACTAATTTCTATGTAAAAAGTGGAAGTTTCACCCTAAGTACGGGTACTAAGTGTGCATATCTCTGTGCAAAAAGTTATAATGTGTTAATTCGCCAGTATGTTAAATACAGTTATTTTGCTTTACCACGAGTTTAATTTCCAATCGCAACAAAAACGACCAGTGAGTCACACGCCTGTGGAAATATACCACAAAATTGATTGAACATAAGAGGAAATAAAGCCCTGCATTTCAACACTAATTTTTAATTGCTGTGCTTCATTTATCATTTACCGTTACCAAATTTGAATGTATAGACAGTTTAATATCTAACGCAAAGTAGGCATAATGTAGCGATATGTAAAAAAATGCCATTTATTTTTTTAATCGAAGGCCGTTCGTCAAACAAAAAAAAGTTATGTTAGCGCGAACACCACTGGTAGAAGTAAATTAAATATTTTTTATGAAAAAAATCTTTTTGTGCCTGGTTAGTACCTACTTAAATTTAAAATAATATCTCAAATACATTCAAATTTTGAAATCTCTGTATCTATAAAAGAAAACTCGATTGCGGACCTATCTTTAAATGCACTTTTTTTCTTATAATTTAGTAAGGAATATCAGCCTTGAGTTTGGCAACATATTTAATTAACACCTTGTATAATAACAAGTCTACCACAATGTTTTAGGTAGGGCTTAAGCAGCCTGAGCCCCAGCCCCGCTTTAATAAAGACTTGTTAAATTAAATTGAAAATCTACTTATACAAATTGATTTTTATTTAATATTTCATAAATAACAATTACTATCACATAATTTAACTTACTTTTACAAATACAAAAGATATTAAAAAAATATATTTTGCTTCATACTACACTAAATTATCTAGTACCTAGGTTTCTTTATAATACTGTTGCTACAAGCTACAACTAAAATTTAAGGTAAAAATATTTCTTCATAAGGAATCAGCCCAAAGAAGCCGTTAATAACACCATTTGCAATGGTTTTAACAACTTCAGTTATTCCTCCACCAAGGTCTTCTAATACAGCTTCGGGATTTTCGTTTAATACTTTGTTCATGTTGTCGCCTAGAAGACATTTAGCGATTATTGTCATGATTTATTTCTATTAACGTTTATAGGCTTCCAAAGCAGAAATAGGCACAACCACTGCCGTCTCGAAGAACAGGCCGTCATGTTAAGATCGTGACTTCACATTAGAAGATGGAATTTATTATAGAGGCTATATTGCATGTAGACTATAAAATTGATATTTGTAAGTCAAACATGTCTTAAATTATATCAAATGAGGTATAGAATCGTATATTAAAAAGGTATTTCGATGATTAGTATGCAGAGTGATTCAAGACTATAAACTAGCTTATGTTATGATCACTAAGTATTGCTTTCGATCTTCTTCGATACTCCTTCGAGCTTACGAAAATAATTCTCAAATAATCCCTTAATAACAAACATTAGAAACAATTTCATAGGTAGCTATTTTAAATAAAATTTTATATCAGTCAGTTGGTAGGTACATACTATCATTTTATCTTCCTCGAGATACTATATAAACTTTATTTAACTTGGCTTTTGACTAGGATAGATTTAGAATCAGCATCCCCAAAAACCCCTTAAATCATATTTTCAAAATCTCAGTTACCCTAATTACGATTTAGGTTTGCTTCAAAATTTTGCTAAGAAACGGGCGCTCTGTTACCGTTGGCATGCTGACCTTTTTTGTTTTTAAGCAAATTAAGCAAAGAGTGCTTTGAAACAAAAAGTTTTTGTTTGACATTAAATAATTCGTACGAATTGTCAATAAGTGAAGCAGTGTTACGTAACTGTTAATAAGATGGCACAAAACCGAAGAGTAGTTCTCACAATTGGAGAAAAAGTAGAAATTATCCGCTTATTTGGTAATAATGAAAGATCTACGCGCCAGGTTGCTGGAATATTCAATAAAAGGCATCAGGATCGAGCACCACTTACTCACGATACCGTTGCCAAAATCAACAGATTGTTCGCAAGGACTGGAGTGGTTTTCAAAACACCAAGGAGGTACAATTTGAATCAAAGACATTATTCAGACGTCTCTTGGGATCCTTTTTTTTATCAATAAATAGCATTTCATCAGTGAAAAGCATAGTTGAGTATTACACCCGGGAACATAATTTAATGTTATGGGTTTTCTAAAATAATCACATTAAACTGCTAAAAACAACTAAGAACTTAAAGGAAACACCAAAACACACATACACACGGTCTACCAAAACAATGGAAACCAGACCTGTCAAAACGTGGATCGACTAGAAACAGCTGATTTTAGAATATGGGTGGGAACATGACGGCCTGTCTCCTCGAGACTTCAATGGCCCAACCCAGTTTTCTGTTTAATACTGCTGTCAGAAAATAAATGTATAGGGACAGATGGTGACACGATTAAAGAGTCATAACAATAAACTGGGGACCTTACTTGATACGATGTATCTCTTGGCATTTTTATTAATGTCCAATTGTATAAGTTGGGATTAACTCAAAAGTAGAGGTTAGTCCAGGAGTAAGTAGTAAAATGCGTTGTATAACCAGAGGTTACCTCCGAACCTAGGATTAGACTTTAACTCGTGGATTGGATATGAGTTCTTCACAATCTTGGAATAAAAGGAATAAAAATTGCGTATTTTTAGCGTAATAATCTGTTTGTTCTTGAACCTATGTTATCAATTGAATTACAACGTTTGACAACAGACTCCTGACGTCAAAATCGGTCGATCTAAGCCGACTTAGTTATATCCAAAATTGTCTCGTTTAGCCGGTAAAGGGCGTCAAAAATTTGTAAAAATATTGGTTGTTCCTAAATTAGGTGAAAATCTTCTAATCGATTTTAATGATTTCTAGTATGTAGACTAATACTATAAAATGACGTTTTCTAGTAGTATAGTCGCCGGCTGTAAATAAGTCGAAGTGTTATAAAAGTGATATAATACGTCAACATTTCTCCTGATTTTCTATACCAACGGCGTTAAGACAACCCAGATATTTTTGTCGAGTGGCTGGATCTATTTGGAAGCTATTTCACCTCTTCAATATTTTTCGTTGAATGAGCTGTTTTGTCAGAAAAAAATATTTACAATTACATGCATACATCAATTATTAACATTAGTAATAAAATTAAAATCAAATTACCTGTAACAATAATTTTTTAGTGACCTTGTTGCTATGGCATTTAATAATTTGACAATTATTGACAAATTATCACCAGTCTATGAAATTTACTAAAGTATACGATCAACATTCTTGAATTACAAGTTCATTTTACCATTAAATATGGAAAATTATACGAACTCTGAGAAGGTTGACATGCTCCTGGTATACGGGTTGTATCAAGGAAATGGGCGTCAGAGTGTTAGGGTTTACATGAAGAGATTACCTAACCGTCAAATACCAAACCACAAAACATTTGCCAATATCGAGCGTTATCTTCCGGACACGGGCAGCTTTGAGAAGAAATTTGAAGGCAGGGGTCGTATGCGAACAACTCGAACTGTGGAAACAGAAGGGAACATTCTGGAAAGAGTTGAAGAAGAACCAAGTACTATTACCCGTCGCTTAGAACGTGAGTTACATGTTCCTAAAACGATTGTCAATGATGTTTTAGAGAACAGTTGTTAAATCCATACCACGTGCAAAAAGTCCAGGAACTTTTACCAACTGATCCCCCCATGCGGCTTACATTTTGTCAACTTATTAGAAACAAAAGAATCCGTGATCCAAATTTTTGTGGAAAAATATTTTTTACTGACGAGGCGTGCTTTACGAGATCTAGAGTAACAAATCTGCACAACGAACATATTTATTCCGATGAATATCCACATGCCATTAAGTTGCACATCATCAGCATCAATTTAAATTTAATATTTGGGCAGGTACTATTGATCGCTACCTTATTGGTCCTATTGTTATTCCAGACAGGTGAGATGGAAATATTTATTTAAATTTTTTGCAAGACACATTACCAATTCTTCTGGAAAATTTGCCCCTTTTACTTCGGAGGGAAATGTGGTATATGCATGATGGTGCCCCGCCCCATTTTTCCGTTGCCGTTCGGCAATGCTTACGCCATCAATATCCCAACCGATGGATTGGAAGGGGCAATGATGCACCAGTAAAATGACCACCACGTTCTCCGGAGTTAAATATGTGTGACTTCTTTTTGTGGAGCGCTATTAAAACAGAAGTTTACAGGACTCCGGTAAACACACGCCATGATTTATTGACGCGGATTTTAAATGCAGGCAACCCTGACACATGAAATAGGGTCCAATATCATTTTTTAGGAGTGTTAATAAGTGCTTAAGTAATGTTTTCGTTTTACTTAGTTTCTTACAACATTCTTAATACATACTTCCAACTTTGTTTTGCTTTGTTTTATTATTAATGTTAATAATTGATGTATGCAGGTAATTGTAAATATTTTTTTCTGGCAAAACAGCTCATCCAACGAAAAATATAAAAAGGTAAAATAGCTTCCAAATAGATCCAGCCACTCGACAAAAATATCTGGGTTGTCATAACGCCGTTGGTATAGAAAATCAGGAGAAATGATGACGTATTATATAACTTTTATAACACTTCCACTTATTTACAGCCGGTGACTATACTACTAGAAAACGTCATTTTATAGTATTAGTCTACATACTAAAAATCATTAAAATCGATTAGCAGGTTTTCACGTAATTTAGGAAAAACCAATATTTTTACAAATTTTTGACGCCCTTTACCGGCTAAACGAGACAATTTTGGATATAACTAAGTCGGCTTAGATCGACCTATTTTGACATCAGGAGTCTGTTGTCAAACGTTGTACACGTATTTTCCGGACACCCTGTATAGTATGGATTTTTCGATGTTGTAAAGCATCTTCCCTCAGATGACGAAGTCGATTTGGGAATTATTATCGTAGTTGAAAATGAGCGAAGATCTAGGTTTTTTAGTCTCCGTATTTACAATTTGAACTACTGGATAGATCTAGAATTCAATGCAAGGTTTAGAATATCGAGACCTTATGTAGGAATGCTTATTTAAGTGATTTGCCAACGCCTGCAAAGAGAAATGTGGTACCAGTCACCAAGGACATTAATGTAATTGCAACTTACAAATCAAAAACCATTAAATAAAAAGAAAGTTGCAAAGTAAGGTTACTTTTAAATAACATGAACATGACAATTGACAAATGAAATGTGAAAACAGAAAGCAATTTTGAAATTTTCATCCCTCTGAAGTTACCAGTTTTATAGATTAACCCTATCATACACAATTGCAACAAAAACCTACCTCAGATTAACTTTAGGTTAAACTTAAGGGCAAATCTTCCAATTCCAACCTATACAGTTGGGTCTAAGTGGCTTCTTATTGTTTTAATGATCGATTTTTAATTGTGAGTTTTTTTAATTACAATGCAGGTTATTTCTTCAAGCTCGGTATTGTACATATAAACGGAGCGGGTCTCACTTAATGCAATATTAATAATTAAAAGATAATTTGAATCATTTTAATGTATTGAATAAAACCAATGCTTTTTTTTCGCTCTTGCTGCTTTTGCCTGTCGACACACAGTGGCAGTGGCGTATCCAGGAAAGATGCGAAGATGGCAATTTTCTCCCCCCCCCCCCCTGACTGTTTCAATTTTGTTAAACAATAGCAAGAACGGGACACCCCCTAAGAGTACTCTAAAAAAGTATTTAATTTGTAATGCGTACAAATGATTTTGAACAGACCTCGTAGAGAGGCAATTTTTAAATTTGTGCCTTATCGCTTTTATACATTTATTCGTCTATTTTGGTAATACCAGAAGTTCTCGCATAAATGCAGAAGGAAAACAAGGAAAAAACATTTTCATTAGAAAAAAAAAGGAATATTCTCTTCTCTATGTTTAAATTTGACGTTTTTTGTCATTTTTTTAATTTGATTTTGATTATACTTGTTTGTTGTAAGACCACTTAGGATTCCTATTTGTTTTTTTCTTATCTCATGATTGTCTTGTCACTTTGTTGTTTAGGATGTAGATACCTATATTAAGAAATACCTTTTACTTTTTGTGTTGTCTAATTTGTTTTTAGAATCTGTTTTTTAAAGCTATTAAATAATTATTTAGACTAAACTGATTTTAATATTATACATAAATTAATAATTTTACGGATTGTAGTACCTACCAACCAACGACCAATAAATAATAACCACAGGTACTTTTTATCCACTTGAAGTCAGACACGGATCAACCAAAAATCATGTGATAGGTACATATTATTATCATGAGTAAAGAATATTGAAATGATTTACATTTTCTCAAACCTACCTTTTTGCATAGAAAAAAAAATCGAGGTGGAATTAAATAATTTAGATCATACATCGCAATGCAAATATTAGAACAGTGGACAGAAACGAAATTTGGGCTTGTTCTCCAAAAATGTTTGCATACGGCGCTCTTTTCACGTCTTTCAAACTTTGCCCTCTCACTAGGAGCATGAGCTGGATACGCCACTGCACAGTGACGGCTACGAACATTTCTACTCTTGTTACACGAAAGTGTACACTCAAAGTACACTTGAACTCGTCCCAATTTTATTTTTATAATATTATAAAATGTACGTGTGACCAATGGCCATACCGACATTTGGAAAATGTCGCCTCTGAAAAAAATATATTTAAAACAAGCTTATAGATTGCTTTCTAGGCTATATTAAAAAATATTTTTAAAAATACAAGGTGCTTCACATAGTCAGTAAAGAGCAATGTACCATTTTTTTAAGTGAATACGTGTAATCTTTAATATGTTTTCTAATTCGGCGCGGAATTTTAATTATATTCCTTGTTACCTGTAACTAGATTTTTAATCAAGTTAAGTAAACTTTCAAAAATGTCGATATTTTAGGAATTCTTCATCTACTTTTTCAGAGGTTTTTCCCACAAATCGAGGCGTTTTTTTGAAAATTGTGTATTGAATTACTGCAAAATAGTGAGTCTTGTAAAAAACAACGAATGGCACCATTCAGCGTATCGAAAAAGCTCTATACTTGTCCATCGATCCATCGTGCGAAACCGGTAAGAAAATCGTAATTTCTCTAATAACCTAATTTTTCGAACGAATCAAACTCTGGGCTCAACGGCACAGTTTTTTATTGCATTATTATGCTCGACTACATTAAAAAATACGATATGCAAATTAGGACGCCTTAAATATCATCATTTAATTTATTATTAATTATTAAAGTTCCATGTGTCGACAAATAACATGAGTCACGTGTCACGCAATCGGGATTGTTTACATTGACGATTAAAGCAGTTCTATATTGTTGTCCTTTTTTTTATGTACTTACTCATCTATATGAATCTCTAAAGGACGTATAACGTCGGTAGTAGTTTGTTAAGTTGTAGAACGCTGTTAAAAAAACTAATGTACAGGGTGATCAACTAAGCGAAATATGGGCACCGGAGGGCGTAACAGCTATGGTTAAGTTCTGTAAAATAAAACCAAATTATACTTTGTTATACAGGGTTGTTGGTATGTATGGAAACGGTCGATTATTTCTTAAAACACAACAGCTAGCAAAAAATATTCCAGATATAAGTTTAAGGGTTTTTTTATAGTCTATTAGAATTTAAAAAAAATAAGTATACAGGATGAGTCAGAAAGCCGTTAAAGAATAAAGTTACTTTTTTTTTAATAGAACACCCAATATCTTAGAACATTTTTGGATTTCACATAAAATTGAAATTATTTTTTATTAAGTACATTAGAGGCCTAAATCTACTAGTTTTCGAGATATCGACTTTGAAAAATTGCATTTTTAAATTTTCACAGCTTCTAGCTTTCTAACGGTACGTCTTAGAGTAAAACAGCATACATGTCCCTATATTAGTTTTCAACTATATTTCTAAAAGTGTTAACTTCCGGTTAAACCGGATGTCTTTCAAAGGCCGGAATTATAGTACTTCCGGTTTAACCGGAAGTTGATATTTTTTCAAAGATAATAAAAAAGTAAGATAGGGACATGTAAGCCGTTTTGCTCTATGGCGTACCGTTAGAAAGCTAGAAGCTGTCAAAATTCAAAAATGTCATTATTCAAAAGTCGATATCTCGGAAACTATTAGGTTTAGACTTACAATGTATTTAATAAAAAATAATTGCAATTTTTTGGAAAGTCCAAAAATATTCTCAGATATAGGGTGTTCCATTAAAAAAAAAGTAACTTTATTTCTCAAGGGCTTTCTGTATCATCCTGTATACTTATGTTGTTCTAATTCTAATAGACTCTACAAAGCCATAAAATTTTTGTCTTGAATATTTTTTGTTAGCTGTTTTATTTTATGCAATATTCGACCGTTTCCATACATACCAACGACCCTGTATGTCAAGTATAATGATAAAATATATGGCGTTACGGCCGTTTCGTAGTACAACTACATCTTCAAGACGCTGACAAGTGAACCTAAACTAAAATTTAAATTATATATATATAAATGTGCTAATTATGAATGGAGTAGGTAACAATCTGGGAATTTCCTAAAGTATGTAGTGCAATAAGCATTATTGGGTATTTAAATATTTAATTAGGTTTCTTTATAACATTGTAAACAGGGTGGAATTTCCTAGATCTAATTGCGTGTTTAAGAGGTTGACAGTTTTATCCCTTTTGTGTTTATAAATTTGAGTATTTTCCAATATATTTAATTTGCGACCTTTTTGTTCGGTATGTAATATTTTTAAATTTAAAAATTTGAAATTTATAAACACAAAAGGGATAAAACTGTCAACCTCTTAAACACGCAATTAGATCTAGGAAATTCCACCCTGTTTACAGTATTATTAAAAAACCTAATTAAATATTTAAATACCCAAAAATATTTATTGCACTACATACTTTAGGAAATTCCCATTCATAATTAGCACATTAATTTTATATGTATATAATTTAGATTTTAGTTTAGTCTCACTTGTCAGCGTCTTGAAAATCTACTTGTACTACGAAACGGCCGTAACGCCATATATTTTATCATCATACGTGACATATAACAAAGTATAATTTGGTTTTATTTTACATAACTTAAAATATAGTGTCACAAAGTAACGGACGAATCTATTAATTCTTTCAACTTGTCAGCGTCTTGAAAATGTACTCGTACTACGAAACGGCCGTAACGTCATATATTTCATCCTCATACGTGACATATAACAAAGTATAATTTGGTTTTATTTTACATAACTTAAAATATAGTGTCACAAAGTAACGGACGAATCTATTAATTCTTTGAAACAAGCTATGGTTAAGTAAATAAAAGGATTTTTCACGAAATTCATCCCATGATGATATTATGAAGATAATTGCTCCTCATTCTTTATAATATTTGGGTTCTTTCTTGTTTTGCACATTTCCTCTATCTCTAAAAATAAGGTGGTGGGGGAATGTTAAATTTTTCTTCCTTTAAATACTAATAACTCAATTTCGGCTTGACCAAATTAAAGTCTCGTTTGCTACAATTTAAATGATTTTTTGTGACTTTAATTTTAACCGCTAGATGGCGCTCTTTGACAACATACCAAATATTCCCGATTTTAAATTAAATGTTATTGTATATTTTTTAGCATTACTAGAAAGACGACAGAAAACCCTAAGAAGTGGTGAGAAAACCGCGACTCTCTCTCTCTTTTTTTTAAACGGACTTATTATAATTAATATAAAAAAGCACCAAAAGGGGTCTTCCAAACGAATCCCGGTAGGTAATAATAATCTGGTATGTAGGCCTCGGAAACAAAAATATGTCTACTAAAATATTGGGAAGAAACGTTCAATCATTCAATTTGAGTTTTTTTGCATTGAATTTAAGGATTGTATTTTCCTTTAAAAATGCCTTTTACAAATGATGAGGCCGTTGATATGATTGCCGTTTATCTTGAATGCCTTCAAAATTCAGCAATAGAGAGTATGCAGTGCGATATGCAAATCGCCATCAACATGTGAGAAGAGTTTTTCGGAAGTTGCAACGCTTATGTGGTGTCACTGGAAGCTTTCGCCGTCCTATATTTCAAAGACGTCATCGTAATGACAATGGTAGAACCGAAGAAAATGTTATCAATGTTTTGGCCTATATAGAGTTTAATCCCCACGTTAGTACTAGGACATTGTCTGCCAATATCTCGTACTACCATTCAAAACGTTTTAAACGAGAGTAGGTAAATTTTATTATATATTAAAATATATAAAAACAACCTTAGAGCGTTCTTTTGGTATATTTTTTTGGTTTATTACTAATGAGAGTTATTACACGATTTTATTTAACTTGGCATCTCCGTATGTCTCTGTTTATCAAATCTGGTAATCGTTTTCTTACCTACTTCCTGATGAGCTAGAGGCTTGAAATTGGGCAGGTGTATAGGGTTCCGGTGACAATACATTCCAATACTTTTTTTAGGAAAAAAAAATCAAAATAGCGGACTCTCTTATTTAATAATCGATTCGTCTCAAACTTGAACACTATTGTTCATTCTATTTTTTTAATTATTCGGGTCCTTGAAGATATTTTTACGTCAGGATTTTATAATTTGACATCTGTTACTTATTGCGTACGGTTTAGGCATTGTCGTTTATAGAAATTTTGATATCGGCTTTTGCCTTAATTAATTTTGGTTCGTGCGTTTTCTTTTAAAAGTTTTTGTCTGCAAAGTTTTGGCGCCTTTTTCTATTATATATCATATAGTGCCTCTCTACTATGGATTTGGATTTGGACCAACAGGGAGCTAGTCTTTTGGTAGTTTATATGTCATGTCTTGTCTAGATCTCGTATGTGAGTCTTTGATTAGTGGGTTTGTCGATACGTCTGTGCGTCGGTAATAGTCTTTAACAATTTTCAAGAAAAACTCGTTTACCGTCTGTATTTGAAAGTCACGGTGAAGTACTCTGTTGGATGTATATCTAGGTACGTCCGCGATAGTTTTTAACACCTTGTTTTGAATTACCTGGAACTTATTAAGCTCCGTCTTGCTTATGTTACACCACGATGGTGCACCATAAGTGAGAACCGGCCTGGCCAATTCCTTGTAGAGGTTGACCTTAGTCCTATTTGAAAGTCTACTCCGCCTGTGAAGCAGGGGGTAGATAGAGCCTAATTGACGCAATGCAAGCTTTACACTATTAATTGGATTGAGCCTCCAGTTAAGCCTTTGGTCAAATATAAGTCCCAGGTATTTCACCTCCTTGCACCAGTTCACTTGAACACCATTAACCCGAAGCCTTGTTTCAGGCCTGCGCACGGTGATTTTTGAAAAAAAGATGACTTTCGTCTTGGCGGGATTCAGGCGAATCTTCCAAGCCGAAAGCCATTTTTCCAGCTCGATTACGTGACGCTGCATCCACGACAATGCGCGGTGATTTAGAAGTCGAAGTAATTGCTGTATCGTCAGCGAAAAGATAGAGCTGCGTAAATGTATCTCGCGGAATATCATGAGTATAAATATTATACAACATCGGAGAGAGAGGTGAGCCTTGCGGCACTCCCGCCCTGATGCGTTTATTCTAAGAAAATGCGTTCTCTGACGAGACCGCAAAACTTCTATTCTCCAGAAAAGAAGCTACCACCTTAATTAAGTAGTTCGGAGTTCCGAGCCTTATCAATTTTAACAAGATACCATTGTACCAGCTTGTCGAATGCTTTGCTCACGTCAAAGAAAACCGCTCCCGTGTGCGCCCTTTTATTGAAACCTTTGACTATATTTGATGTCAGTCGCGTCGTCTGCCTGACTGTGCAATGTTCGGACCGAAACACAAACTGTTCAGCAGGCAGAACGTTTCGTGTAAGTACAAAGTCATTGATTCTACTTAAAATTAGCTTTTCAGCTCGACAGCAGGCTAATCGGCCTATAGCTAGCCGGCGCCGTAGGGTCCTCACCTTTCTTATAAATCAGAATAACCTTTGCGTGTTTCCATGCAGCCGGGAAGTGGCCTTCTTTGATTATAGCCTGAGATATGCTTACTATGTTCCCCAAAGCTTCGTCAGGTAGATTTCGCAACGCCGCATTTTTTAAACCGTCAAAACCCGAGGCTTTTTTAATATTCAAAACGCTTATTAGGGACTTAACCTCGTTTAAGGTGACTTGGGGAAAGGCCTGAAACGGGTGATTGATTGTTTTATAAATATGTATCGTCCTTGAGACCCTCTCATCTCGTAACGCGTCATTGGTCGGGTTTTCGCTGAACTGATCGCAAAGTTATATTTATTTATTTTTATTTTATTTTTTTTTTTTAAACAGGGACTGTCAAATTATTTTCTACTTTTTAGTGCAATTTTTTGTATGTCCTGGTGACTCGAATAAAATCGTTCAACTTAAAAAAATGTTTTATTAAATTTATTTTTCATTTCAGGTTACATCCCTACCATACGTTGCACCAAGCCTTGAATGAAGAGATTTTGATCGGAGACTTGATCATTGCCATTGGCTTCTGTGCATGATAAATGAACACACTGAATTCCTATCCCAAATTCTTTGAACAGACGAGGCTACTTTTCATTCGGTAGGGAAATTTAAAAAATATGCATTACTGGTCTGCCGGAAACCCTCACTGGATGCGAGAAGTTGAACATCAAGGACGCTGGAGTGTTAATGTGTGGTGTGGTATAATAAGGGATACAGTTATTGGACCCTATTTCCTTCACCAGCCACTAAATGGTAACCGCTTTTTGGACTTCCTTAGGAATGAGTTGCCGATTTTATTAGAAGATGTGCCCCTTGCAACCAGAAAGAAATATATTTATACAGCTTGACGGCATTGACCAGATACGGAGATCAGAATTCAAGAGGCAATTCGTGGCATCGCAAGAGTGGAAGTAGAAGCTGCCGGTCTTTCTACTCGAGAAAGACTCGAGCAATGTTTGGAACATGATGGCAGACACTTCGAGCACTTAAGACACTAATCTGTTATTTTAATTGTCAGTTTTTTGTGTTAGTTTTAATTAGAAATTATCAGCAATATTTGTATTATTAGTATTATTACAAATATAACTGTTTTAGTAAAGTTTTGAGCTTGGAAAGTTGATTTTTTTGACATTAGGTTAAGGTAACAAGTAATGAAATTAATATCCCTATGTTGCTTATCCCAACGCACCACCCGATATATCGCATTCTTTAGGGCTAGGGCGTTATCGGCGAATTTATTTTTCCCATTTTTCATATTTCCGTTTTAAAAAAAGATAGAGAGTTGCGGTTTTGACCACTTTTTAGAGTTTTCTGCCGTCTTTTTAGTAATGCTAAAAAATATATAACACTTAATTTAAAATTTCCGAGAAAATCGGGAATATTTGGTAAGTTGTTAAAACACGCCATTTAGCGGTTAAAATAAAAGTCAGAAAAAAATTATTTAAACTGTAGCAAATAGAGCAAAAAAGACTGCTTAAACGAGACTAACCTGTTAAAATTTTGTCAAGCCAAAATTGAGTTATTAGTATTTAAATAAAGAAAAGTTTCCCCCACCACCTTATTTTTAAACATAGCGGAAAAAGTGCAAAACAAGAAAGAACCCAAATATTATAAGGAATGAATTTCGAAAAAAATCCTCTTCTTTACTTGGCCAAAGCTGTTACGCCTACTATGGTGGCCATTTTAGAAACTTAGCAATATTTTCCAGCTATTTCTTATGGCCACTCTCGTTAATTAAATTTTTTTTTGGAAGTTTTGCGACTAATACTTTTCAATATGCAGCCGCTTACCTCGCTTAGTTGGCCATCCTGTACTTTTTTTGCCGATTATGCAAATGATCGCTGGATTATTTTTAAATACCAAACGTGTGTTATTTAAAGGGTAATTCTGATAATTTACTCAATGGTAGCAACTTATATTATATAAAAACTACAGATAATTTTTCCATTGGTAAAGTGGCCGGAGTAAAGACAGATAAGTATGTGTACTTTATCATTATAAATGTGTAGTAAGTAGTAAGTAGTACTTACTTATCATAATAAATATTAGTTTTAAGGAGTTCACCTCGGTATTCACCTACCAAATAGTAAGAAGTCGTAGATAAAAACGGATAATAATTCATGCAAAAGTGCAAAAAATTACAAAAATGTGATGAGGCTCGGTTGCAAGAGATTTCTCCCCCGCAGCTGTCCGTGGGTTGGTTGAACTTCCTCCACTCATAGGTAAACCACTTTTCACATTTTCACCCCGTTCCCGCAGGAAAACCCTCATAAGATACCTTTTTTAAACCAAGTCATAATTTTAGTTGAATTAAAATGCTACTTTACGTCTTTAAATACCCGAACTTAAACTGGAGATAATTTAAAGTTCAGACTAAACGCACCATGTAAAATAAAACATCAGTCAATTCCCATAGCAAGTGCTGAAAATTCAAGGCTCATAAGATCCAACGGGAAAGATTTATATGGAATCAAATAACTTCGAGCAAAATGACGAAACCCAAAAAGTATGAAGAAATACAGAGAATATCCGTATAGGATGGGAATATAAAGCTGCACGAAACCGACACGAAGTTAACAAAAAATATGTAGCTTTTACTCTTTTGTTACATGGATTTCGATTTATGTTTTCAGGAAAATTGTATCTTAAACTAAGTAAAAAACACAAGTATAAGGTCATATTCGTATTACTATAACTACAGTGATGATGAAAAGGACCGTATGGAATTTATTTTTGAACAAGTTTAACATTATAGCAAATAAATACTACTTGACGAGTAGTTTCCAGCAATCTGGTGTCAGTAAGACCCTTAGACCATATTGTACGTAATACTGTGAATTAAAGTTAGTGGAACATTTTATTTTATTTTATTTTTTAACAAGTGAATGGTGACCACTTGGTGAGTACATGATTAATGATATTATTACAAATATAATTAACAAACCGTTAAGTTGTAAAACAAATTAAAATCATATTGCCATATATTATATAGTTCCTAAAATTCGAACATTTTTCTCTTTTCAGATGCATTCCTATTTTATTTGAGATGACATAGTCTCATTTTGACAACCCCCCTTTTTAGAATAATAAGTTCATTTAATTTCATTAACAAATATACAATCCACCATAACATTAATCATGTCCCCTCGCCAATTTAGTTTCACTTACAAGAGAACGAATTGATATGTTACAATTCTTATTTTTCAACACGTTTTACTTTAACATCACTTAAATTACTCGACTATGATTAGGATCCTTAATTCTACTTGCGTATAAATCAACCCCTACCTTCACATGGAGACACATCGTTCTTATTCAAACTCCTGTCGATTCCAAAGGTTGCATAATCTGCATTATATTGTATTATATTATTAAATCACCTCTCTGTTCCCCCAATTGTTTTAACTTCTTTACATATAAAATTTCTTAAATGGTTAGTTGCTGAGGATGACTTTCTCTAAAGTCGAAACTAGTACAACACATTCATTAAGAAATTTATTTTAACTCATCGTCATTTCATGTATTTTTATAAACCTTGTTTTCTACCCTAGAGGGGCAAATAAAGTTATTTGGTGGTAAAGACAGACCTTTATTTCTATTTACAATCTCGCCACAGAATATGGACTACTTCTTAAATCTTAAAATAGAAGTGGTTTTTTAACTTAGGGGTAGTACGAGTAGTTTAATTTTGCCAGCGTCTTGCTTTCCGACCTCGAAGTCGAGGGAGATATATCTTGCGGCCCGCTTTTATTTGTTTTGAAACCCCCAGCCGTAGCTTTTAAATTAAAAAAATATTTAAAACAAATGTATTTATAACCCCTATCAATTGTATCATATTATTTTATGAAGTATAGTTGATATCCGCCCCTGGTTGTATTCTACATTTTAGTGGGAAGAACTTCTAAGAAATAATAATGGTAACTGACTAAATGACTTACAATTTACTTTTGAAACGCTCAGATACTTTTTTCTTTATTGCGCATAGTTGATTTCATTATCTACTCCGTTCGCAATATTTACAGACCAGTATTAATGTATTATAACTACTGAGGACTACCACTGTATACTAATATTGTTTAAAATAATAACATACACATACTTATCTGCCATTGCATGGCGAATGGCGAACTTGTTCGAAATGAAAAAATTTCCGTGGTAACTACTTGGAATATATCAATCTACATTCGATAAATTATCAGACTGTGAGCCTTTAAAACCCCTACCTCAGGTATAATAAAGCAGGTAATACAACATTTTTATAAATAAACCAGAAATCAAGAAAACAAGCATCTAATAACCTTAGAACCCGCTAAAGTGCCTAGTCCGACGTCAAGTGCGACAAAAAAAATCTCTCGTAGTTGACGTCACGGCGCGTGTTCTCGGAGCAATTTCAATTGCTTATAAATTAAAGACTGAATTTAATAACAGTTTATTTTTGTGGAACGTATGATTTGTTACATTGTTATGTTTTTTAGTGTTATTTTCCCGTTTCATTCATATTGTCGATATTAAGCTGATTATAGTCTGTTGCCTAATGCGAGAGAGTAATACAAAATTATTGAACTTTAAAACCCAGTGGTCTTCGCCGTATTTCATAGGCGTAGTCCAATTATTATTTCATATCTTCTCTTTGGAGTTGCAAAAATAGTTGAAATGTATTCGAATATGATTGAAGTCGGACAGTCAATAATATACCGAGTTGTGCATGAGGATAAACGCGGCTCCATCAGGTCACCAAAGTGAAGTACAGGACGAAAACAAACTATAATAAATTAGGATGAGAACACTGCCATCACAAGAATCATACACTCGTTTTACTTAAAACAAAAATACCTACCTTGAACAAAATAATGTCTTAAATGAAAAAGGATGATCTCATTCCACCCATGGGTAATAGGAAACTATGGAAAACTTTGAAGGAAATTAATTTTTTTTACGAAAAAATTCAAAACAGAAAATGATTTTTAATAGAGAAGGACGAAATCATCTGCTGCCGACGACGATATTTGAGGTCAGTTAGACAGTTTCGAAGGGAAGACAGGAATATCTATTATATGGACGCAACCTGGTTAAATGAAGGATATACCGTTGGTAAGATATGGCAGGATAAACATATAAAACGCGCGAGGCAAGCTTTCATGGAAGGATGGTCCACTGGAATAAAAGCACCCTCGGGAAACGGTAAAAGATTAATAATTATTCACATTGGTAGCGAAAATGGATTTATCAAAACGCACTGGAGACCATCATGAAGACATAAACGCTGATGTCTTTCAAGAATACTTCCAGCAAATGCTACCACTCAAGAAAATCCGAAGAAGTACCAACGTCTTCTTGGAAAAAAAATTACATCATTCGTTGGCTTACGGTAAACAAGAAGTCATTTCATAAAGATATGCTGAAAAAGGAGGTACTGGAGATTGTAAAGTTGAGCAAACCTCATTGTTCGAAATTTGTTGTGGACGAAATCGCTTTATAACGAAATATAACGGTACTTCGCCTTCCGCCATATCACTGTAAATTAAACCCCATAGAATTGGTGTGCGCCCAAGTAGAAGGGTGAAGGGTCTATATAGCAAGGCATAACACCACTTTTGAAACGAGAGACGTTGGAAACCTCTTGAAAGAGGGAATAAAGACAGTGAATTGTGAAAAATGGAATAAGTGCGTCGAGCACGTGATTAAAATGGAAGAAAGAATGTGGGAAGCTGATTACGTACTAGAAAACACTGTAGAGCCCCTCATTATTTCTCTGGACCCCAACAATGCTAGTTCATCTTATTATTACGCTTATTATTTCACACGACATCAGATTAGAGATGCACGATACGATACGATTTTCCAGAGTATCGATACTTTAATGTTCGATACTCGATATTTTGAATCGATATTTTTTATGCGATACATTTCAAGTATCGATACATTTTGTTGGGTATCGATACTATCCGGTTTAATTCGAATATATTTAGGTAGTAGCGTTACCTAGTGACTACTAGCGAAAAAGTAAAATATTTTCCACTCCTTGGATTAATTAGAAATGCGAAACTGTGAATTAGATGCAGATTACTGCACCAACTTGATTAAATCTTAAACTTTATTGATTGAAGTAAGATGGCAGTAATATACTAAGCAAAGTAGGTTATTCCCAGGGAATAGGGATCGAAAACTCGAAAATAGATTATGTAATAAAGTGGTCGGGGAATTACACTGACAAAAATGGATTTACCGATGTCGTGGGTTGCAGAATTAGAGCTACTTTAACGCACGTTACTATGTTGTTTAAGCTGAGCCTACGAATTATCACAAATCATTTAAAAACGCTACAATAACTCAGCTTGTTTTGGTTCACCTCAACACACAAATATCAATATTTTAAACACATTTGGGATTACCACAATCCTTCATTTTGTAACCATTTTATGAGTTACCTGAACTTAGTTTTTGGATTGGGATTGATTTTAAAGTGCCGTTTTGATCCAGACGTGCATTATTTTAACTCATTACTATTATGTGTAATTTATTTTGAGTTGAAATAAGTTATAAAGAGTGCCCTAAAAACCCATGTCGAGGGTAAATCACCGATCGAACCGTCACGGAAAGTTCCGAATTCACGCTCGTGCCGATTTGGCGCGGTAACTTCATCCCATTGTTATTAGTACCTCGTGCACGTTGCGTCGTCATGGACCACATAACTGGACTTGCTATCCGCGCAATCGTTGATCGGAGGGATCTTTTTTTATTTTTGTTCAGAGTTCGTTCTTATACAGGTGCGTGAAAGAGAAAATAATCCAATTTTAGTGTTGGAATATATTTAAAGTGCCAAACTTTATTGTGCCTAGCTTCGTTCATAAAGTAGTTCTTTTGCACTTGAGGTTTATCATATTATGTTATTAGATATGTCAGTAATGTCAGTTAACCTAGCATGTGTTTTCGGTAACAAGTGTTTGTTAATTAAAGTACATATTACTAAATATTCCTTGTGTTTCTTGGCTCTATTGAGATTCCCTGCCAACATTTAGGACAGATTAAATCTATATTCGTTAGGTAAGCTAGAACAACTGAAAGGTCCAGTTTTGATAGCTCGAATCATGAGTTTATCTAGCCCGAGTAGTAACGCATCACAACTCCCATATTGGTTTCTGGCAGCGTAAACAATGAATTGCTGCAGCCCACGTCGCATGTGTTCGTCAAACTCAGTTACGATTAGCTAAGCTAGCTAGCTAAAACGACCCATCTTCAGGGCTATTATAACTCATGAACAGTGATTTGATGAAACTTCTTCGATTTAGTTGCCGTAACTCAGAGGTCTGAGCTGTCCCCTATTAGCAACACGCGTCGGTTTAGGATAACTCATATTTGAGTGTCAACTCGAGATTTCGCTCAGTGTACTCATAAATACTTACACTATGAGCAGTGGTAATTAAGTGATACTTTCGTCATTTTTGATGTATGTGTGTGGTAATTTTTATTATTTAATTTAAAGTCCTTTAATAATTTGTTTAGCATGCCCCCTGTAAGAAGTAACGATTGAAAAATGTTTAGTAAAACAAATCGGGTCAATGCGACGTGAAAACCGCAGGAAATACCACAAGTTTAAAAAACATTTACAAGGAAGGCATCCAAACTTTTCGAATAAAGCTCTTAAAATTGAAGAAAAGGAAATATCAGTAGAACCTTTAAAAAAAAATAAGTTTAACCTTTTTAATATTCTAGGTGGGTACTTGTGTATCTACCTATATACGTTTTTATGGAGAATGGGACTATTCAGCGCAGCCTTTTCAGCACTGCCGTTTCTGCGCCGCCGTTTCAGCGCCGCCGTTTCATCGCTAGGACATTTCAGCGCCGGCCCATTTCAGCACTAAATTATTTCTCAGATGAGCGCATACTCCGCATTGTTACCGAATACGGCAACAGAACTCCAATAGAATATTTAAGAGGAATAGCCCACAATTACCAAATGACTGATTAATTAATTGTATATATTATATTAAAAATGTTATTAGTTTGTAGTACCAATATTGTATCTTTTTGTAGTTTTATTTAATAAATTTTATTTATTAAACAAATTTTAGTTATTGTTTTTTTTTTAGTTTGTATTACCAATATTTTATCTATTTTTAATTTTATTTAATAAATTCTATTTAGATCATTTTTATTATAAATATTTAATAATAAAATCTTGAGAAATAATTTAGCGCTGAAATGGGCCGGCGCTGAAATGTCCTAGCGATGAAACGGCGGCGCTGAAACGCCTGCGCTGAATAGTCCTAGACCCGTTTTTATGTCCGTTTTTGAAATGCTAACAGAAACAAATATTTTTATAAATTATTTTGTGGTTTTAGCCTGCCAATACTGAAAATAATAGTTACAATGTTAATGATGTACAATCATAAGCTTCAACTTCAACGACCTCTGTAGTGTCATTGGATGATGAAGCAATATCTTCGGGCAGTTCAGGCGATCAGTACACAAGTAGATACGGATAAAGGTATCGATATCTGATGTATCGACCTTTTCCAAAACGATTTTTACTGTATCGATATTTTCGGTCACTATTCGGATCGATACCAAGCTTATACCAAATATCGATACATTTCAATGGATCGTGCATCCCTACGTCAGACTGCAACGCCATGTCGAACCACTAAAATCCAAACTTACTCGAAAAGATTGCCGGGCCCGGGGGTTGAACCCGCGCTAAACCAGTCCTCGTGTATCCGAAACTGTTGCCTTAACAGCGCGGCCACGAGACCCGTAAAGAAGCTATTTATAACATGTATTCATGGTGTAAATATAAATGACTGTACATTTTTAAAACTGACGGATTTAGGTAGGATACGTAACAACGAATCTAACGAAAGTGACTTTGTGAAGCCCCCTCTATTTTCAAAAATATTTTTTAATATTTACTAAGAATCAATCTATAAACGTTATTTAAAATACTGTTTTTCAAAAGCAACTTTTTTGGAATATCGGTTTAGTCTGTGACTTTTTGAATTGTCTATAGGGTATCTCAAACTTAGAAGAATTTAGAAAACGAATGTAAATATCGTGCTGAAAATTTGGAAATGGCGATAAGACATAGCATTCTAGCCTCTAAAAATATATTTGAAAATAAGGCGCGGCGGCGGTGTTCTACCTCTACCGGATACTAACTTTAAAATTTTAAATGCAACCTGTGCATATTATTCGATTTTTTGATTATGCGGTTAAATCTGAGTAACTTTTGCTAACCATGTCCTGTATCTGTCTCCTATTGTTCCTTAGGTATTAATTATTTTGTAATATTTTGCGACCAAAGCAGGAATATCAAAGAAATAAATTATCGTAGGTATCTATGGATCTAACGATCTAAAATTGTCCAAATAGTTAAACAATATGCAGGTATTTTGGTTGTATAATAAAATTGGAAAATATTTTATACAGGGTGCCCAAAAAATATGTTTCGGTGAGCTTTCCAAAAAAATACCAAAAGTCAGTATTTTCAAACGAAACACGCCGTATATTATTAAACCAGACGATAGGGCAGAAATTTTCCAAATAATATGAATAATATGTGTACATGTAATATGTTCCTATGTTCGTTTTCACAACACATCACGGATGTGTCGTCTGCAAAAAGTACCACCTCATTATTATTATTTATTATGTCTGCAACCTAATTTGTATATATTAGGTAAAGTAAAGAAGAGAACCCAGGATCGAACCCTAGGGTACGCTTTTTTTTTATTATTGAGAGGTCTGTTTTTCAACTCATTTTATTTAATCACACATTGTTTTCTGTTTGATAGATAGGACCTGATTAGTCGGAGTGCGGTGTTGCGGATATCCATTTTCTCAAGCTTCCGACAGAGCAGACCGCCATAAATATGTTGTTTTTGTTACGAGACTCCAGTGCCATGAAAATGGCCCGTATCATTGATTTTCCCCTCCAGAATCAATTCTGTTTTTTAGTCAACAATGAATTTGTTTCAAGAAATTGCAGAAGTCTACCATAAGTCACTTTCTCAAAAATTTTACTAAAGTTAAACAACAAAGAGATAGGTCTGTAGTTTTTCAAATCATCAAAGGAACCGTTTTTTGTAAATGGGTTTAAATAAAGCGGCTTTTAGGTTGGATGGAAAGATACCTCTTTGAAGAAACAGGTCGATGGATTAGCGATGATGTCTGCAGCTGCTTTTATGAGACTCATTAGTATTTCATCATAGACAGTGGATTTCTTGTTCTTCAGTTCGCTCATTATTTCAATCTTTTCCTGCGGTGTCACCGGGGAATTTAAATCGGGGCTAAGAGGTGGTCGTTTCATCATCGGAATAGCTCAGCCTACTTGTAGAACATTTAAAAATAAACGCAAGCGATAATAAAGTGTATAGAAGCATGTTAAGCTATAAAACGGTATATCTCCTCAAATCCTAGAGATAATGAATTGAAAAGAGAATGTTAAGAAAAGATGGAGCTACAATCTAGTGCCAACTGCACCCCACAGTAAAGCAAAGTATGATATTGCCAAGGAACGAACCTACAATGCAAAAAAATACTAATTCAAATCGAATTATTAGTTCAGAAAGAAACCTCAACTACGTGGCAAGGAGTTCATCAAAAATCTTAAATGGTATGCAGTAACTTTTAGACGACTATTCGCAACTTCCCAGTAGCCCAATCACTGTACATATAATATTGCAAAGAATATAATACTTCAGCCTTTAGTGAAATTTACATTCAAGATGACGACTTCTCTTCTTAAGCTCAATGTTATAATTCGTTTCTTTTTCTCCGTTCCTTAAATACTGAAAAATTTCCAGAAATCTCATATGAGAGATTAATTATTGACATCTGCTCTTGCCGCTTATAAAAAAGGGAGAAAGGATTTGTACGCCGGAATGTGCGAGGAAGCGCTGAAACTCTTAAAATTGCAAAAAGAATTGGAAGACGAACTACAGGAATGAAATACGCTTGTGGGAAAATCGGTGCATGAAACTTGCAAAATATTGTTGCAGTTGAAAGAGCCTAAATTGGCTAAGAAAGTTAAAAATTATTTTAAAGGACCACATAAAAGGTGTAAATTGGAACTTTCTTTATAGTTTAATGCATAGATAGTTTGCTAAAGTACTTAAAATTTGTTTGTATGATATAGATATTGGTGCATAAAAAAAGCTTCCCTTGCAAATCAAGGCGATTGAATCGAATTAGAAAAACAGTCCAATCTGAAAAAGTCTCCCATTGGCTATGCACCTTTTGTTGATGTATGCTTGGAAAACAATAACAAGGATAAAGCCATAAAGTACATGTCCAAAGTTTGGGACGATTTAAAGGTCAAATATTATCTTAAAGTCGGGTAAGTAAAGTGATGTAAATGGGTACAATACCTTACTCAACGAAATTTAAGTTGAAAATGTTCTATGCTCGCTGCTAAAAATTTAAAGTTAGTATCAATAAAATGAAGATGTTTGTCCCTTTTCTTGTCGTCATACCCAATCCTTGGACGCGATACGTCGTATTACAGCTCATCGGCAAGGCTATAGAGCTTGACTAAAAGAAAAGGGATCTTACAGTGCAATTCAACAAATAATGTAACGATACATCTGTGAGATGTTACACGTGGCGGCATCTCGTGGCAATCGAGCCATCCACCCAACCGTCGTTGACGACAAGAAAAGGGACAAATTATTTCTTTTACATGGCGTTTTCGGTTCGCAGAAACCGACAATCGGCTTTCAGAGTCACCTGACATTAGATAACTGCTTATGCGGGTTCCATTCCAGCGTATCGTCTTCTTTAAGTCCTCGTTGGTCTGGTTGAGTGGATAGCTCGATTGCCACGAGATGTCGTCACATGCAACGTCTCGCATATATGTATCGTAATATAAATAAGTTGCCATGACCCTATGACAGGTTGATTCACGAAACAAGAAATATACAAAGTAAGAAGTAAGTATGTAAGTAAGTATGAGTAAATAGAGTTACCTACATCCTACATTGCTATTAATAATGATAATATTATTTACTAAAATAAGCATGAACTGGGTACTACAAAATGGAATTAAAACATAGGAATCATATCTTCTCTTACAACGAATAGCTTAGTAGTTTGAAGTGCTGGCCATTTAGAAGTAAACACTGATGAATCGTAGTGATCCTATTGTATGTTCAGCTGTTGCTCTTTGAATTTCTGCCGGTGTCAAACCTTGAGAGGCGCCTGTCATCCTATTTCGCAGATTTTTTTCCCTACCGGTCTCGTATACAATTCTTTTAAGCTTGCCCCAGAAAAAGAAATCCAGAGGAGTAAGATCTGGAGACCGTGGTAGCCAATCCCATGGATCATTACCTGTTATCCATTGATCTTCAAACTTAAATTCAGGTTCCTATTTATTTAATATAAAAAATGCGCAGGAACCATATCCAAGAACATTGCGAGACATTAAGCGGCAAATTATCCGAAAAGTTGGAAACAGTAAATAAATGTCCCGAAAATTTCTGCACGTTATTGAGACGTTAAATTTTCTTTACAAAGGTAAACTGAAATTTATGCTTATATCCCCTTTATTAGTACATAATTTCCTTTCTTTAGTCAAATACATTATTATTTGTTGAAATAAATATCCCCTTTCTTTAATATAATGTGGATTTTTCTGAATCCAAAAATGATTGTTGCGTCGATTTAATACACGTAAAAATTTGGATTTGTCAGACCAAATAATTTTTTTCTGAGAAAGTCGGGATATTCATTGGTCTCAAGTTAGTATCACTAACTTTTTTTGTCGCAAAAAATGACAAATTAATTAATATCTATATACAGATAGATACAGGACATGTTTAACAAAAGTTACTCAGATTAAACTGCAGAATAAAAAAAATCCAATAATATGTAGAGGTTGCGTTTAAAATTCTAAAGTTCCGGTAGAGGTAAAACTGGCAACGCCGCATTTTCAAAAATATTTCTAGAGGCTAGAATGCTATATCTTGTTGCCATTTCCAAAATTTCAGCACGATATTTATATTCGTTTTCTGGATTCTCCTAATGTACCATCGAGTTTGGGATAACCTGTATAATTATTGTAGAATGTATGTGTATACAGTGTGTCTACGTAAGTTGGCGGTATACAAGAAACTTTTTAATTATTAATTTTACGAAAAAGTTATTCTTCATAAAAAGTTCTGCATGGTCTAAAACCTAATATGCAACAATCAGATATGAAAATTTATTAGTCGTATACGAGGTTTATCAAATAATATTAATTTTGCTCAAGAGTAAAGTACCTTTATTTTTGACAATATCGAAAACTATTATAAAGAAAAGATGTTTAGAATTAAAAATAACTTTTAAATATTCATTAAAATACTATTTCTTAGACATTTTCTCTGCAATAATGTTGTAAACTTAAGTTGCACATTGCACAAGAGATAATTGTTTTGATAACAGTAGATGTTTACAAAAAATTTTATTCAGAATTGTTTTATCAAATTTATAATTATTAAATGTAATACATTAATAGGCAAACTTAAGTTTTCAACATTATCGCAGAAAAAATGTCTAAGAAATAGTTTTTTAACGAACATTTGAAAATTATTTTTAATTCTAAACATCTTTTCTTTATAAAAATTTTCGATATTGTCAAAAATAAAGGTATTTACTTTACTTTTGAGCAAATTTCATATTTTTTAATAAACCTCATATACGACTGATAAATTTTGATATCTGATGGTTGCATATTAGGTTTTAGACTATGAAGAACTTTTTATGAAGAATCATTTTTTCGTAAAATTGATAATAAAAAAGTTTCCCATACGCCGCCAACTTACGTAGACACACTGTATATAAAAATAATTGTCTAACATACTTAGTTCCTTGTTCCCATTAAACAAGTTGCCCAAATAAAATTTCGCTTTGTTGATTTTGAAGGTCACATCAGAGTTCTTGATTATACCATACTCCTTGCCATCACTTTTTTTAATAAGTTCGTAGTCAATAGTGTATTTGAAACTGCAGTCATCTAAAAACAAATAAGATTAAATCATCATTTTAAATAATTTTTTTGGTTATGGAGACCAAGGGACTCTCTTTCATCTTAAAAAAATCCTTATTCAAGGCAAAAATTTAATTATATTAAGATAATCATTGGACCATATTTACAAAGAGCTATTTTTTAGGGGCATCATTATTCTTGATAGGTATCCTAAACATGCCATTAAACTAAAAAATTATTTATTTAAAGATTGAAATTTTTCTACAATATACAATGTGGTAAAACTCAAGTGTGTTATTCCTTCCTAAATTTTAAGAATATGAATATTATATATCAATATAGGTCCGCGACCGCGTTATATTTGAGACACAAGGTGTTACAATTTCTAAACAGAAAAAAAAATGTACGCCACTGGCTTTTTTATTCTGATGGTACAATTATGTTTAATAATTAGGGGTAGTTCTAAAAATAGTGGTAGAACTAGACCAAATTTTCGATCTTTGTGATCCAACAAATATGTTTGTATGCCTAGTTGGTATCTACTAAAACTATCTAAAGCGGTCTTCAGCAGTCTCCAGCGGTCGAGCTGTCTTAAAAACCGTTCTCTGCGAGTGGCGATGGACGGATTTCTATCAGACACATTTATCATCAACGCCGGAGTCCCTTAAAGTTTTAAATTGTCGCCCACCCTCTTCTTACTATACGTTAACGATCTTTTGGAAAAACTTAAAATCCTATATATAGCTTTGCTGATGACAGCACACTTGTTTCATCTTTTACTTTGTATGCTCGGACATCGGCTGCGAATGCACATCTCTATAGGCAGCAGAGGTCTCACATCTCAACAAAGACCTGGAAGAAATTCTGTCTTGGGCTGACAGTAACCAAGTAGAATTTAATGCTAAAAAGACCCAAGCGGCAGTTTTTTCTAAAAGAGTTAATGTTGAAGAACCGGACATAGACATCAATTCATTTATTGGGCGTTAATTTGGATAGTCATATGTCTTGGCATAGTCACGTTGCGGCCATTGCTAAGGCAGCCTTCCAGAACCTTGGAGTACTTTTCTGAACTAAGAACCTCTATACACCCAACAACTTTTGATGCTCTATAAAGCCCAAATTGGACAATCGCTGGAGTACTGTTAGCATATTTGGGGCTCTGCTCCTAAACATAGCCTGCGATTGCTAGACTCCATTCAAAGAGCCATTCGCTTGATTGGTGACCATAGTCTGACAAACAACCGGGAAAGCCTTGAACATCGAATGATTGGCGCCTTGAGTCTATTTTACAAATATTTTTATGGCAACAACTGAGGTTGCCCGCTTGATACCACCCAGAGCGGTGCATGGTAGAAATCCAGGACGAGCCACTGCAGCCCACTAGTACGTGGTACAGCTTTGTGTCCCTCGAACCATACTGTTTCAAAATTCTTTCATCTGGGGAACGTCATCACTCCGGAACGACCTCCCTGAGTTCGTGTCCCCAACGAGTATAATCTCCAAAGATTCAAGACCAACGTAAATGGTTTCCTGCGCACACGCACCGCTTTCAGAGCGCCATAAAGGATTTATCCTGCTGTGCTGTGCCTTATTATAAATAAAAAGCATATTTAGGAAACCATGCATAGTTCTACAATGGGCTTCAAAAGGAATTTAAGGAATGTAGACAAAAATAAACATTGTTGCCGTAATTATCTGTTTAAATTTCCATGAAATATTAATTTGTATGCGATTCAAATATATTACATAACCCAATTAGATGTATGCATATCCCTATATATTGTATACATCCTGTTATATATATCCCGTTTATTTCCCCCCTTACATTATAAACTAAAATCGTTTAATATACAGGGTAATTTAGAAGTACGGTACGTAACTTAAGAGAGCGACTCCTTATGATATTCGGAGTTGCCCCGTTTTTGATAAGGGTGTTAAAGTTTTTTTTAAAAAAATCGGTGCCTTTTATCAGTAGGTAGCCATTTTCAATTGATTTTTCATTTGATTAACTGTTGCATTTCTTTTGTATCATTATTTAAAAAAAATAACTTTTATTTTAATTTAAATGTTTTAATTAACTTTGAATACCACTAAGAATGGCTGTCAGCCGTATCTCAGAAAGTGTTAGTCGTATGGCTTGCGGAAAAAAAATATATTAGGTAAAGTGGTCACGAGAAATTGCTGGCAATTATTTTCAAGTTTCTCAGACTGGCGCAAGAGGGCGCAACAGCAACGGTAAATATGAACCACGAAGTTTCCTCAAAAGTCGCCTAGTTAAGGTATCCCGAAAATAACATTTTTGTATATTTTGAAGACTTATTAATAAAATTCACCTATAGAACGTGTTTGTCACTTTTCAAATAAAGTGGTGGGGGAAAGTTGAACATTATTTGTAATAAATGCTGATAACTCCGGTCTGGCTTAACATAATTTAGTAAGCTTAGTTTTGTTAAAAAGGACTTTTCTCACTCTATATATCATCTTATGAACTACGGCAATATGTGTTTTACACTAGGCGCTAGGGGGCGCTGTCTTACAACTTCACAAACATTGCGTTTTTTCCATAATTGTAAATATAATAGTATATTCAATTTTACCTGATTACAAGGATGATTAAAAGTCTAAGAAGTCAGCGAAAACCGCAAGTTAATATCTATTTTCAATCCGGAGATATCAACAAAAATAATCATAATTACGGAACATTATGATTTTATTTTCAAATTGCCATTGTAAAGGTTTTTTTAAGAGTCAAATAGGCCTTGGAAAAATAAAATATGAATTGAAACTGTGCACGCGTGTCACCTTTCATTATTACCTCAAAATGTTTGTCGTGCCAACAGTGTTGTGTCGTATTTGATTTTCAAAATACCTCTGTTACTTGAAGAAGCGGTTGACATCATTGCGGTGTATTTTGAAAGTTTGGGAAATGCAATAATTGCCTAACGGGTTTACGCAGTATGATACCCTCAAAGGTGCCGATACGACAGTAGAATGTTTAATCGTTTAGCTAGCCGTTTTCGTACTACTGGAAGTATTCGTCGCCCTGTATATCGCAGACGCCGCCGAGGTCGAACCGAGGGAAGCATTGTAGATGTTTTAGAATATGTGGAATTTAATCCACAAATTAGTATTAGATTAATTTAGAGACTTGGGCGTTACTCGCTTTACTGTGCATAGGATTTTATTAGAAGAAAGGTAAGTAATTATATCTATATGTTATAACTACATCTATCTTTATACTCGAAACTGCTTGTCTCATACATAATAAATATAAGCAAGAAATTGAGACTACCAGCTTGTACGCAACTCGCTCTTCCCATTTAACTGCTTTACCTATTCCGTCTTCAACTTTAACGAAAAAATCAATTATATTCAATAGCAAAAAACTATTTAACCATCTGACTTTAAATAGAATGATTGAAAGTCCTAATAAGTTTAGAAGACAAATAAAAATGCTATTGGTTGGAAAGGCCTACTACTGTGTTGAAGAGTTTTATAATGATCGTTTGGATTAGTTTTTACTCGTGTTGTACATTGAAAATTTTTTTATTTTTTTGACGTTTCGATTCTCTACAACTTACCTTTTCTTGTTGTTGTATATAGTATTTTTTGTACTCTTTGTAACTATAATATAGATTTTATTCTACCTACTATTGTCTAGAATCAGGGTCTGACCAACGTTATGTCGACTAAATTAGATTAACTCGCTTTGTAAATAACATTTTGTTTTAATACAATAAAGCTGTTTTTGACTTTGACTTAAATAGTTTAGAATAATGCCAATATTTCTCTTAATAGTTTTTAAGTCAATGTAATATGTATTTTGTCTTTCTTAGGCTACATCCCTACCATATTGTTCTCCACCAGGCTTTGACCCCGCAAGATTATGATAGAAGATTGGATCATTGCTATTGGTTGCTCAATATGATATTGAAAGAAAGAAATCTCCTCTCCAGAATTTTGTGGACTGATGAAGCTACTTTCCGTAGTAATGGAGGAGTAAACCGCCATAATATGCATTATTGGTGGCGGGATAATCCTCATTGGATGCGGGAGGTGCAGCATCAAGGAAGATGGAGTGTCAATGTCTGGTGCGGCATTTTGTGTGGCAGAATAATTGGACCGTTTGTATTTAATGAGTCGCTTACTGGGCAAAGATATTTACATTTTTTAAATTACGAACAATTCTTCACGATGATGTGCCCTTGGATATTCGCAGAACTATGGTTTTTCAACAAGATGGATGTCCTGCACATTTTGCGGCAAACGTTCGTCAATTTTTAGACGACACATTTCCTGCAAGGTGTATAGGAAGAGGGAGTATATTTCCGTGGCCTGCCAGGTAATATATAGGATATATTGTAATACTTTTAATGAAAGTGGTAATTTCTATTTTAGATCACCTGACATAACATGCCTATATTTTTATTTATGGGGGAGATTGAAGGATCTTGTTTTCGTTACCAGACCCATCACAAAGGAAAACATGATAGAAAGGATAATGGACAGCAGCCGCCGTATCCCTATGGCAGAGGTGGAAACTGCAGTATTATCAATCACGGAGATATTGGAGTCGTGTATACAGAACGATGGGCGAAAATTTGAACATCTAGGGCGCCACTGAGAATTATTGTCACCTTCATATTTTGTTTTTCCAAGGCCTATTTGACTCTTAAAAAAACCTACTTAAAATGGCTTAAAAAACTTGAAAATAAAATCATAATGTTCCGTAGTTATGATTACTGTTGTTGATATCTCCGGATTGAAAATAGATATTAACTTGAGGTTTTCGCTGACTTCTTAGACTTTTAATCATCCTTGTAATCAGGTAATATTAAATATACTATTATATTTACAAATATGGAAAAAACGCGCAAGGTTTGTGAAGCGGTAAGACAGCACCCCCTAGAGCCTAGTGTAAAACACATATTGCCTTAGTTCATAAGACGATATATAGAGTGAGAAAAGCCCTTTTTAACAAAACTAAGTTTACTAAATTATGTTAAGCCAGACCGGAGTTATCAGGATTTATTACAAATTATGTTCAACCTTTCCCCACCACTTTATTTCAAAAGTGACGAACACGCTCTATAGGTGAATTAGATTAATAAATCTTCGAAATATACAAAAATGTTATTTTCGGGATACCTTAACTAGGCGACTTTTGAGGAAACTTCGTGATTCATATTTACCGTTACTGTTGCGCCCTCTAGCGCCAGTCTGAGAAACTTGAAAATAATTTCTCAGACTGGCAATTTCTCATGACCACTTTACCAAATATATTTTTTTTCCGCAAGCCATACGACTAACACTTTCTGAGATACGGCCGACAGCCATTCTTAGTGGGACACCCGGTACATAGGTATTTTTTTGTATGTACCTAAATGCAATAAAGTGGTCTTTATTTTTTATTTCGAAAACGAAGCAAGATACGAAAATAATTTAAGGAATAAAAAAGTTGTATTATTAGTTGGTTTAGAAAAAGTCAGTGCCTACATTTTTTTTGTCAATTTTATTCGTTAAGGTGCTCCCCGGTACGCCACTGGACTTAATAAATTTAATCTAGTTGGGACAAATTAAGCCCCTTATTACTTAGTACTTATCAAATTCCAATAAATTCGAGAAAGGGATATTTAAAAAAAATTTTAAAAAGCGATTTCCTTTAGAAAGCTTTAACACCCTGTATATCCGGACTATTACAGACACATGTTTATATGAAGTTTTTCTCTTAGAATGTCGTAAAAAATCACCCCCCTAAGTTACGTACCGCACTTTTGAAATACCCTATATAGTAATAATAATAGTAGTAGGCACTAATAGAATTTATTATATTCTTAAAGCGGCGAAGATAATATTTAAAAAATTTAGCCACCCACGTGTAATACAGCGCGGAACTCTAAGCCACAAATTATCACTTGGACCTTGATAATTATTTTGTCACTTTCTATGGTATATTATATCGAATTAGTGGGAATGTGCTTGTCATCATGACATCTTTAGAAATTTTACAGGAATTGGCATAGTTTAGAATTATGTTATTTAATTAGTAATTAGCAATTATATTTAAACGTATGTAGCTGTTTGTAAAATGAATACCTACGTATACAAAAGTCAAAGGGATCCATATTTAAGCTAAATAGCCAATGTTGACTAACTTCTTTAAGTTTGTTAATCCATTTAGAGTTATTTATATGCATCAGATGTTTTTTAAAAGATTAAAAAAAAACGCTAAAAATACAATTTGAACTATTGATTTTATTGGTTGTGGTTATTATACAAGGTTGTTTTTATCAAAATGTAGAAAATAAGCTAATAAATCGCTATTTGGTATACGGGTAACTCAAAGATTGAGACACTTTATTTGTGAAAGCAATTAATAGATAAGGTAAGTCTCCCACGGTGTTCCAAGCGGAAATATACTCCATCCTGCAGTGTGCGTATGAAAACAATAGGAGAACTTATCTTAGCAGCCAAGCAGCCCTTAGAGCGCTAACATGCAATAAGGTGACATCAAGACTGGTATGGGAATTTCAAGAGGAATTAGTGGCCCTGGCAAATGCCAACAAAGTAATACTCCAATGGGTACCGGTACATATAGGTATTACAGGAAACGAAAAGGCCGACGAACTTGCAAGAAAGGGGTCGGAGAAAACATTCATTGGTCCAGAACCGGCACTCGGAGTCCCAAGGTGCACAGTACGAGATGTCATAAAACGATGGACAAGGAATCAACACAAAATCCACTGGAACAACAGACAGGGATTAAACCATAGTAACTCTTTCATTGAGGACCCAGACCCGAACCTAACGAAACAGCTACTTCTGATGAGCAGAAATCAGCTTAGAATTACCGCAGGAATTCTGACAGGACAGATAGCCGTAAAGAAGCACCTGCACCGTATTCAACTGTGCAACGGAGACCTAAGCTGCAGGTTATGCGGGCGAGAAAGTGAAACGGTACAGCATATTATCTGCCACTACGAGTCATTGGATCGGAAAAGGCAACAAGTACTTGGGCAACCAAGACTAGAACCAGAGGAAATTCCTACAGTCTCCCCAGTCGACCTACACAAACTAGTGCAAGGAACTGGGATCAATGAGTGGGTGTAAGAACAAACAAGGGTGAATACAATGGGCCAAACGTGTCTGAAGTGCTTCCGGCACTGGACGAACCCTCGGAAGAAAAAAGAATTAATAGATAACAAAACTTTTATTGCCGTTGTCCAGCATGCCATTCAAGTATTGTGACATCGGCAATTGCATCTTACAAAGTATATTATGCAAAAAGAAGCTTTTAGGATATCTAGTTTTGCTATACTATTTTAAGTAGATTTGAATATCTAATAATATATAAATAGCAAATTGACTTTTATTAGTTTTAGTTCCAATTGGTTTTCCGACAAGTGAATTTTGGTATACAAGTGTTTGGTTGGAATGTGTATGGGCTTATCCTGAGAGTGAGGCATCTGTAGTGTCACTTTAGAAGAAAGCATTAATCTCCCTATGCTAAAGAAATAATTAAAAATATGTACCAATCTGTGCTGAAAAGAGATTCTAATTCAAGTGATGCTTTAGACGAGACGACTGCTTTAACAAGCACTTTATCTTCATCAAAGAATATAGCTTTTAAAATTAATAAAAATACGTGTGTGATAAACATGCAACAGAAAATGAGCATATGCTGTTTCCTGTTCCCCTTACTATTGTGGTTGGCTTAGTTCTAACAGGTCGTAACCCACGATAATTACCAAATTGCGCTTATTGAATTTTTGATATGATAGAGTTCTCTTACATCTTATAAGAATACGTCATAACATAGGAAGAAGAAGTAAGTAAGAAGTATTTTAAAATAGTCACTTTAATTAGGACGTATCATAAGTTGGCGTTTGTCGTAAGAGCAATAAGTCGCAACCCGCAAAAATTTGTTTGTGACAGATATGTTAGTGTTGTGATTGTAGGTTAGGTTAGGTTAGGTTGAAAGTGAGTGGGTTACAATTAACCCTCCACTGCGACCGAATGATCTATTGTGGCTCTTGTGATTGTAACAGCGGACCTTAGTTTTTACCAATAACAATTAGAATGGTAGGATGTTGATTAAAATCTGTATTTATTTTACAGTGTAGTTTGTTTGTTTTCAGATTTTCGTATGTAATCTTTACCTTAGGTATTAGTAAAATATAAAATATTTCAATGACAAATTTAGTGATTATACGACTCACCGGAACTATCATGTTAAATCTTATATATACAGGGTTGTTGGTATGTATAGAAACGGTCGATTATTTCTTAAAGTAAAACAGCTAACAAAAAATATTCAAGACAAAAGTTTTAAGGTTTTGTAAAGTCTATTAGAATTAAAAAAAGATAAGTATACAGGATGAGTGAGAAACCCGTAGAGAAATAAAGTTACTTTTTTTTTAATGGAATACCCTATATCTTACAGTATTTCTGGGTTTTACATAAAATTACAATTATTTTTTATTAAATGCCTTATCAGTCTAAACCTAATAGTTTCCGAGATATCGACGTTTGAAAAATGACATTTTTGAACTTTGACAGTTGCTAGCTTTCTAACGGTACGCCATAGAGCAAAACGGCTTACATGTCCCTGACTTACTTTTTATTATCTTAACCGGAAGTTGACACTTTTAGAAAGATAGTTAAAAACTAAGATAGGGACATGTAAGCCGTTTTACTGTAGAACGTACCGTTGGAAAGCTAGAAGCTGTCAAAATTCAAAAATGTCATTTTTCAAAAGTCGATATCTCGGAAACTATTTGGTTTAGACTTATAATGCGCTTAATAAAAATAAATTATAATTTTACACAAAATCCAAAAATATTCTAGGATAGAGGGTGTTTGATTAAAAAAAAAGTAACTTTATTTCTCTACGGCTTTTTGACTCATCCTGTATACTTAATTCTTTTAAATTCTAATAGACTATAAAAACCCTAAAGCTTTTATCTGAAACATTTTTTGCTAGCTGTTGTGCTTCAAGTAATAATAGACCGTTTCCATACATACCAACGACCCTGTAGTGTTGGACACACAACTAACCTGAACTATTGTGTTATCTTATATACAGTGTTGGACACAACACTTTGGCATGATAAATTATCCTTATTTTTTTCACTAATTTTCATTAGTTTTTATGTTCTTATAGAGAAAATTGTTGAAAATTGTTTTTGCAAAAAATTTGCTGTTTCTCTTTTTGGCTACGTAATTCTAAATGAGATAATATGTAAAATAAAAAGGGACTTATTTCCATATTTATACGTTATTGGATTATCAGGGTGAAATATTACTCAACATAATAACTCCACCGTTCAAATTTTCAAAATGATCTAAAACGAAGCTATGGTAACTTTAAAAAGACAAAACGAAACCTCATAGGCTAATATTATACAGTGTGTGTATAAAGTGTGGAAACGGCTTAATAGCATCAATTTATTGGCCGATTTAAACCAGATTTTGTCCAGTTGTGTAAGAGGATCTGACGCACCGAATGACGATATTGGCGTTGTTGTCAGCTTCTTAGTTTGTCTGGAATTCGAACAAATTTTATATTTTTAAATGTAACACTCTGTATATTTTTTCATTTATAGTTTTTACTTTAAATTTGTTACAATTTTGTTATAACATACTTTGTTCCTAATATCAGTAGTTTTCGAAATAACGAGTACAATTTAGAAAAAATATATTTTTTATATTAAATGTTCAAACTGTTTTCCCTGTACAGCTTGACAGTGTGATAATTGAAAATAAAATTTTTTAATTGTGTTATAAATCATTTCTGGCGTTATTAATTCAAATTCGTCCAAAATTCGACGCTGCAAATCGGCCAAATCTTGAGTTTTGTGGTATAAACTCTGTTCTTCAAGTGTCCATATAAAAAGTAGTCATTAGGCGACAAATCAGGGGACCTAGGTGCCCACTCGATTGTACCCAGTGGGGATTTTCATTTGCCCAAAACCTACAGTTGTATCTATTGACTTTACCATTTGACATAAATGTTGCTTCGTCCGAAAATAGTATAAATTTCAAAAACTGGTTATTTTGGTCAAACCTTGACATCATAATATTACAAAATTCAATTCTTCGCTCATAATCATGTTCTAATAACTCTTGAACTACATGTATTTTGAAAGGGTGATACTTATGTTTTATTAAAACATTATGGACGGATTTGAAGCAGTCGTCACTTACTTGAGAAATTTTGCTTAATGAAGAAACAGGGGTTTCAACAACATGTTGTAAAATCTTTAAACTTTTCTCTTCATCTATCACTGCTGGTCGTCCTGATCATCTTCTATCTCTACAATTTCCAGTTTCTTCGAACAGTCGGACAGTTTTTAGAACAGTTGCTTTTGAAATTGGATTTCGGTTTGGAATTGCGTCATTTAATAGATTTTTAACCTCTTCGTAAGACCTGACCCTATCGCCATATTCTCTTATCATAAGAATTGCAATTTTTTCACTTTCAGTTAAAGACAGTTGTGCATGTGAAAATGACAGCTTTTATGACTTTACATCAAAACTGAACTGGTGTTTTATTTATTAATACATAAAACACAATTTGTTGATATTTTCAAAACACGTCGTTATTTCGAAAACTACTGATATTAGGAACAAACTGTAACAATTTTAAAGTAAGAACTATAAATGAAAAAATCTACAGGGTGTTACATTTAAAAATATAAAATTCGTTCGAATTCCAGACAAACTAAAAAGCTGACAACAACGCCAATATCGTCATTCGGTGCGCCATATCCTCTTACACAACTGTACTAAATTTGGTTTAAATCGGCCAATAAATTGTGGTGTTATTAAGCCGCTTCCAGACTTTATACACACACTGGATAACTAAGTTGCTTCTTGCTTTTTCTTATTTTTACATTTAACTATGTGCAGCAATACCTTTTTTTGTTTAATTTTGTTTCTTAGCACACTTTAAACTAAAAACTATACTAAAAACAGTACTTCCTCTCAATTAAGCTCAAGAAACAAAAAAAATGATAGAGCTATGATGTAGTATTTAACAGAAGCAGTAAAATGCCATTACCGTCTTGTCTCCTAAAAGCCCTATATATAGTACTGCAATATAATGATTTGCTTTAGATAACACAAATATCCTTGAGGACCCTAAGGAAGTAAGAACTGCAGTACATAATATTGCAGGTTTTGCTTCGTCGGAAAATATAGAAGATAAAGGTCAGGCCTAACGTCTCTGAAATGAAATAACTTCTCGAGAAGCTGATGCTGATGGTCCAGAATAGTTACCCCCATGTATTACCAGACATCAAAAAGCAAATTTAAATGACGATGGAATAGTTGCAAATGAGGTACAGAGTGAAGGAAATGATGAAGCAAATGAAAATAGAAATGAAACTAAAGATGTGATTAATGGATTAGCTAAAAATAGAAAACCAGCCACTTTTATTCAAACTAGTTTTTTACGTTTTCTGAATAAACTTACCTACAGATACGACCTGTTAGAACTAAGCCATAGAATTAATAAAAAACATAGAAAGTAACATTTCTGCAGGCAGTTGGAAAAACTGTATACAACATGAAATTAAGAAGGAAAATTGTGTATAAATGCTAATGTTCAACCATTAACAATAAGTATATAATATGAAGATAGTTATAGAACACAGAACCAAATCTAGAGTAAAGTAGAATTAAGTTGCCAAAATTGATTGATTGTGTAGTATCTTAATCATAACATTGTAAATTTAATCACAATAAATTGTAAAAATCTCTTTGTTATGCCTAATGTACTTTGTTGACGACTGTAAAATCTTAATTTTTATTGAAACGATTAAATCTGTATTTCAGTCTTTAACTAATTTGTATTTTGCTAATTATGTCTTAACGTATTATAATTACATGTTATAATTGATCTTTACTTTCCTTTGGTTTCAAATGTCACTTTACTTCAGAATAAATATAAATCAATATGTCTATCTATATTTTCAAGCCAATCCTGAATCCATTTATTGCTGCTTGAAGATGTTGGGACCTACACAGTGGGATTTAATCAGGTAGTCGATTTATTGCAGTAAAGGTCAACGATATAATGTAAACTTTACTATATTTGTTTTTATATTTTCCTTAATTTAGGATTAAAACAAAAAAAGAAGTATTTCGCACTCCTATGCTGTCACCATCGCGCCATAGCGACTATTTTTAATTTACCGCCCTTCCGTCTCAGGCGTTGTAGCTCTAGAACCGTGTAATGAAATTATATGTAAAAAATAAAGCAGTTGCGAACCTATATTTATATGAATACTTTGTCTAAAAATCTTACAAGAAATTCTCCCTAAAAGTTTAGCCACATCCTTAATTAAAACCTTGTACTTCAATAAATACTTACCAAACTTAAAGTCCGCTTTGCCTTCTCCTGTAATTGGCAATACAAGAATTTGTCCAGCTACATTGTAATCAGACATTATTCGTAGCCCAGTGCCTGTTAACATCACCTCTCCATGTTTTCTTCCTTCATCAATTCTTAAAAAAAAATGAAAATTTATGTGTTTATTTATCAAATTAATTTCACCCTCGGCTTTGGTGGATATAGAGTTATCTAACCGTTTTTTGATAATCACCCAAATTTCGATTATATTGGTGCGTGAATGGAATTTATATAAAATAATTATAATAGAATGTTTCACGAGTTTCGTTAAATGGAAGAGGGTGGATTGCCCCCTTCGTTGGCACAGGAAATATTTGGAAATTTCGATTTTAAGGTATTAACCGTACCTTTTTCCTACAACAATCTGTGTATTCGAATTTTCTTATAATAGATACCTTAAATAGTTATTTAATTTTTAAATAAAAGAGCGCACACGAAAGCGGTTTTCTTTGACGTGAGCAAAGCATTCGACAAGGTCTGGCAAAATTTAAAATTGATAAGGCTCGAAACTCTGAACTACCTCATCAAGGTGGTAGCTTCTTTTCTGGAGGGTAGTAGTTTTGCGGTCTCGTCAGAAAAGGCACTTTCTTCGAATAAACGCATCAAGTCGGAAGTGCCTCAAGGCTCACCTCTCTCTCTCTGATGTTGTATAATATTTATTCTCATGATATTCCGCGAGATAGATTTACGCAGCTCTATCTTTTCGCTGACGACGCAGCAATAACTTCGACTTCTAAATCACTGCGAATTATCGTCAGTCTGATGCAGCGTCACGCAATCGAGCTGGAAAAATGGCTTTCGGCTTGGAAGATTTGCCTGAATCCCATCAAGACGAAAGTCACCTTTTCTTCAAAAAGCAGCAGTGCGCAGGCCTGAAACAAGGCTTCGGGTTAATGAAGTCCAAGTGAACTAGGCTCAATTCAATTAATAGAGGAAAGCTTCCATTGCGTTAATTAGGCTCTATCTACCCCCTGCTTTACAGGCGGAGTAGACTTTCATATAGGACTAAGACTAAGGTCAACTTCTACAAGGTATTGGTCAGGCCGATTCTCACTTATGGTGCACCTTCGTGGTGCAACATAAGCAGAATGGAGCTTAATAAGTTCCAGGTAATTCAAAACAGGGCGTTAGAAGCTATCGCGGACGTACCTAGATATACCAACAGAGTACTTCACCATGACTTTCAAATTCAGACGATAAACGAGTTTCCTTAAAAATTATTAAAGACTATTCCGACGCACAGCCGTACCGACAAACCCACTTATCACAGACTCACATACGAGATCTAGACAAGACACGACATACAATCAACCAAAAGACTGGTTCCCTGTTCCAGATCCAAATCCGTAGTAGAGAGGCACTATAATATCATAGAAAAAGGCGCCAAAACTTTGCAGACAAGAACTTTAAAAAAAAAAACGCACGAAACAAAGTTAATTACGGCAAGAGCCGATATCAAAATATCTATAGACGACAATACCTAAACAGTACACAATGAATGACAGATATCAAAGGATAAAATCCTGACGTAAAAATACACTCAAGAACCGAAGTTAGTTATTAAGTTATGTGGAGTTTTATTTTTTCACTATTAATTGTGAGTGAGATAAGTAAACGTTGTCGAATTTCAAGATGATGAAGCCGGTAACACCAGACGAACTCTCGTCATTTAATTTCTGTTAATTTCGTAGTTTCTGAAATCGCCATAATTACATCCATTACATAATCGCAATACAAATTACTACCGTGCGAAAAAAAAATATTTTCATCCAAGAAAGCTTGAACTGAAAAACGCAGGGCTTTCTTTTCCCTGGGCCCGCCCTTAACCGGAGCACTGCGGTCATAAGTTGGCCTATAGGGCAAACCTTCGGTTTATTGTATCCACTCAGTTATCTTGGTTTCGTAGATTAGTTTATATACGTCAACTGCCGATTTAGTGGTTACTTCATTCAGTTCCAGTTTTAATCTCCCGAATATGGCCTAGCGCCTGCGATCCAAGGATTTCGCATTAACAGACTACATGATAGACAGTTTCCCAATCCTTGCCGCAAAGCGTACAGCTAAGATCTTCATTGCATATCTTCATTTTGTTCAGATGATCCTTGACAGCCATATGTCCTGTTAGGATTCCCGTTGTTATTCTTAGTTGATTCCTGCTAAGGTTAAGCAACTGTTTTAAGAATTTAGGACCAATACTTCCCATAACTCTCTCGCTATAAATGAGTCCCTGTGTGCTGTTCCAGTAGGTTTTGTTTTTATTTCTGATCCATTGCTTAATAGCTTCTCGTGCTGTGTATTTAGGCACTCCTAGGGCTGGTTCAGGACCAATGCTTGTTGCAGCTGATGCTTGCAAGCTCGTCTACTCTCTCGTTGCCAAAAATGGCTTTGTGACCCGGTACCCAGAATAGTTTCACAGTATTGCTGTCCGTCAGGGTTCTCAGCAAACATGGGGCTTGGTTTAGATCACAATAATAAAGGGTAATCTAGGTAAAAATTGTGTTAGATTCATATTATGACATGATATGCCAAAGTAATGAATATCAGTATACGTAAACAAATACAAATTTATTTTTGCTGATTACAAAATTAGCCAAGTAAGAATATAGAAAAGAAAGAATAAAGAGTCGGTCCATAGTTCCCAAAGAGACCTGATATAAATTAGGAGTTAAAAAACCCAAAGTCTTGGTCTCAAATTTTTTATAAAAGTTTTAATATGCTGTCGATAAGTTTATGTAGGTTACATGTTTCGCCTTCTCGGGCATCATCAGACCTAATCTAACAGTAAAAATGAAACATCTTTACAAAAATACAGTAATGGCGCTAAAATATGATATTTTGATGTAATTTTTGCTCGCACTGTAAAACAGGTTATTTTCTAAGTAAATATAAAAAATTTAAGAGCATATCCTTGCGCGAAATTGATGAAAGAAGGTTATGTAAATATGTGATCTAAAATGCTTCGTTTTCAATATACAAAGTGTCAAAATTCACTAAAAAAATCTTTTTTTTTTCGAAAATATAAGGACAAATAATTAAAATTTAGAATGCATACAGAGGACCTTAAAATTCCTCAATTGTTACAATCTACTTAGCTTTTCTCGATTTACCAGTGGCATGTGTTATACCAGATGAGATAGTTTCTTAAAAAGTGGTGCGTTAATCCATTATTTTCTGATTCTTGTTTCATCAAAGCCTCAAGCCATTATCTGCGAAAAGTTCCTCTTGCGCTATTTTGCTGCAAGAGTTTTTTTTTATTTATATTTACAATAGTTACAATAGATTTGGCCATAACTTAAAGGCCCTCCAGGCATTGCCTAATTACAAGTCCAATTTTAGGGCTTTAGTATGTCAGAGTTCAAAAATATTAACAATTGTAGAGAGCATGTTTTTTGAAAAAGAAAAGAGATAGGTATAGGTAAATAATAGTTGTTTTAAAAACTCGTAGAGATTATAAAAACAAAATCATATAAAATATAGGATCACATGTTTAAAATTCCGAAGTGGCTGTCACTTTCGGTATGATCCGGCTACACCGCATCATCAAACATATTTTAAAAACGTAAAATTCCATCTCCTATAGTCACATTCAAATTTTCATAATAAAATCGCATTTAGTTGAAGTGAAGATCACTATAAGGGAACATTTAGTACTCTGGATACTTTTAATAGGCCACTTTCTTTGGTGTACCCTTTCTAAATAATAATAATCAATAGCAGTTGTGAGTAAGCATACCTTATTTCTTTTATATCAATGTTCTCCAATCCTGATACGGTTACTTTGGTCAATACTAGTTCAAAGGTACTACTTGGTTTAATTTCCACTCTATCCAGGTGAAGAGGTGATAGTACAGGTACTTTAAATTTCTTATCACCTAAACAAAAAATATCTTATTACATTGCTATACAAAAGTCCACAAATTCTATCAGTAACTCATTTAATACAAACAAATCTAGAAAGCGACAGAATAAAAATATTGCACAAGTAATAATAATAATCTTTGCCATTACAATTACAGTGAACTTAAGAGCCGACGCGACGTTGGCATACAAGCCGCAATCAGCTAAATAGCATAGCAATTTCGATACTGGGATTCTAATCGTGGTGAAAAAAAAATAGTACTTCGTGACGTCACACAGAGGTTTTTGCATGTCGACGTTCGTAAATTATTTTAAAGGCCATAGAGGCGTCAGAAAATTAACATGTTTTGCATTTCGCACTAAAAATACAATATATTTTAGAAAATGTAATAAAAAAATGCTAAATGACTCCATTGAGTAAACTTTATGGATATTAACAAACCTTCAACTAGGTGTCCGCCTGCGAAAAAAAAAATTAATTAACATGAAAAGAATGAATATTTGTTAAAAACGTATACCATGGAATTCGGGAAAGAAATTCCGAACTAACCACATTGTATGCTACAGAAATATGTGGCACTTTAACGAAACTTTCCTCGTGCACTATTCAGGATTTTCAAGGACCTTTAACAAGAAAATGGAAATAAAGACAATAGTCAAGGAGCCCAGACAAGAGGTCGGAAAACAATAATCCTATACTTCGGTACTAAAATAATTGGCAGTGACTCATTATTACCGGGACGTGCAAGACTTAAGGAGAACCCTAATTCCAGAGGCGCGTCATTTTAAACAATAATAATTCAAAAAGTTGATGAATTTTTTGTCTATTATTATAATATATTCTTATTTACTATAATAAATATAATATTTCAAATTAAACTGAAAAATAAATTAAGCTTTTACATTTGGTGATCTAATGAAGTAATTAGAGAAACTAAATTACGCAGGTATAAAATCCAAAAAAAAAATAATAAAACAACGGTATATGTTATTTTCATAATGTTTTTATTATACCATATTCATAAAACTACTAACTAACAAAGAAAACGAAAGTACGCATCTCCACAGTATCATAAAAAAGCAAAAACACGGTCGAGCACCGTCGACGTTTTTAGGTTCCTATCGCACCAACATAAAAATCAATAATCTAAAAATAGAACTGTTCTTTGAAACGGCATGTAAAACGCAATGGTAAAGACTCGAATATTGGTACATCTTTTTGTTGCTTTACAAGAGATTCATTTTGTTGTAAATCACAGTCAAAATTATCATCATAAAATTCTGTACTATCTGACGATGTTACGAATGGACTTTCACTTTCGGTATCACTGGTGTCTTCATCATTTTCTTCTGTTAGATTTTCTGACTCACTTTCAATTTGATTTTCTTCTAAATCTTCAAATCCTGGAAAGAGAAAGGTGAAATTTTCTTTTCCAGGTTTTATTGTCTCAAGCTCATTGAAGTTGACATTGCAGCTTATTTCAATTTTTCGTTTTTCAGCATCCCATAGTCTGTAATTGGTAGAATAACCTTCATACCCAACAAACATTAATTTTCGTGACTTTGGATCCTATTTCTTTCGGAATGATGGTGGTATTGACATGTATGCAGGACTTCCAAAAATTCTTAGATGTTTTGTTTCTGGTTGTCTTCGGAACCACTTTTCATATGCTGTCATGTCATTGACTTGGGTAGATGCTGTTCGATTCAAAATGTATACAGCAGTATTCACTGCTTCTGACCACATTTCCTGGGGTACATTTTTATTGATCATCATTGTTCTTGCACTCTCACCAATAGTTCTCATCTCTCTTTCAGATCGGCCATTCTGTTGTGGTGTGTAAGGTGCCGAACATTCATGGATTATGCCCTCTTTTGATAAAAATCCCTGGAATTCTCTGTTTATATATTCACCTTTTCCTTGGTCACTCCGAACAACTTTAATTTTGTTTCCAGTTTGATTTTCTACTAAGGACTTGTAAATCTTAAATTTTTCAAAAACATCCGACTTATGCTTTAGGAAGTAAACAGTTCGATAGCCACTGGCATCATCCTTAAACAGGACAAAAAATCTTGATCCACTTGGTGACGATATATTCATAGGTCCACATACATCACTGTGGATCATTTCTCCAGGATTATTGTTCCTGATTGTAGTTAAACTTTTATGTGGTTTTCTTGCTTGCTTCCCAAATTGACATGACTCACAGAAGATTTCCTCTTTGTCATTAATATTAAGGTCACGGACCATATTAGCTGTTTTCTTAAGCATGTTAAAATTAACATGGCCTAGGCGATCATGCCATAGTTTCAATGAGTTTTTACTGCTAATGCCTAAGTTGCATTCTGGCTTAGATTTCACTCGGAACTGCATTATCCATAGATTGTTTTTCCGAGATCCAACACATGAAACTTTTCCTTCCGGATCACGAAATTCACAGCGATTTTTAGTCGAATGATGGGTGAAATCCTTATCGGTCATTGCTCCCACTGAAAGCAGGTTTCGTCCAAGTTCTGGAATGTACAACACATTATTAATGGTTCTGTTGTACCATTGACCTTCAACACAGGCTTGTATTTCGATTGATCCTTTTCCAGTTGCGTTTATTAATTTATCATTTGCAATTCGAACAAGTATTGGTTCATCGACCCAGTTCAATGTTGAAAACGAATCCTTTTGGCCAGTCATATGCATACTAGCTCCCGAATCACAAATCCAATCTGTTTTCTCCATGCCTGAGCTTGCAAAGTACAACGCAGAAATGTCACAAATGTAAGCGGAACTAGTACTTGCCATACATGTTTCTTTGTGCTTCAAATCTGCGATCCTCTTTCTGCACTCTCGTATCCAGTGCCCCTTCTTTTTACAATAGTTGCACAAGCTATTTTTCTTTAAATTTTGTATGTTATGACCACCTGGTTTCTTTTGTCCAACATTTACATTTTCTAACTTGCTCTGAAGTGCTTGAACTTCCAAAGCCAAACGAGAAACTAATGAGTCATCACTAGTCATCATGGTTTCCTCTTTAAGTAATCTTGAGGTCAAATTGTCAAAGGTTTGTTGATCACTTGCAACAGAGTCCCACGCAGTTCGAAAAGCATTATATTTTGCCGGTAGACTACTAATCACTTTCGAACAGATCGCACTTGAACTAATATTCTCCTTGACATCCTTTAATTGCCGCACAATCAGTTCGATGGAGGAAATATGTTCAGCGATATTCCCATTCTCACTCATTTTGTAATCATAAAATCGCTGCCATAATAGCTCCTTAGATATCTCCGATTTTTGTTCATGTATTGATAATAGTCTTGTCCACATTTCCGCTGCATTTTGACAATTTATTAGATGCTGAATCTGATCCTGACTTATCGTTGATAATAAAATCACTTGAGCCTTAGAGTTACTAGAATCCCATGTTTTCCAATCTGCTGACGCCTGATCGGCTGATTCAGGTGTTATTCCATTAACTATGGAGAGAATCTTCTCTGCTTTAAACAAAATTGTGACACTAAACTTCCAGAGTTGAAAATTTGAGCCGTCAAACTTCGTTATATTGCCACAATCAAATTTTACCGTTGATGACGCCATCACTACTAGTACAAAGTTTGTCTTTACACGACTTGAACGTGATTTTATACGACTCGAACGTAAATTGACAAATTCGCACTGCAAAAACGCGACGCACTACTCAAACTCAAAAATTTTCGCGATCACACGGTATATATATCCACCGAATTATGGTTTCCCAACGTAACCTGGGCCCATAACCTGTTAATATTAAAATAAACCACACCAAAATAAATATATATATATCCATTTTGGTGTGGTTTATTTTAATATTAACACACATAATAATAGAAACATATAATAGTGGATAAAGGGGAAAACCTAAACCTAAATTATAATTGTTTATAAATTTCCTAACTATTGTTACCTAGTGAACACTAATTGATAATAATTTGACAAATTATAGTCCACGCCGACATTAAAAAGTGTTATAATGACAATACGTTACAATTTTAAATTCATTATTACATCGATTATTCACTATCTGAACACTATCTGAACGATGAAAACATTTCATTACTGTCGCCACTGCTGTCATCTGCAAGATTTATAATAATAGGTTCTACCATGACTTCAACGCGTACATTTAAGTCCCATATTTTTTTTTCTACACCCTCAACATGTAATACGCACTTATGCCAATCTGCTGCTTGTGCATTCGCTATTGCCGTTTTTAGCAGTTCTTTAACATCTCGTAGTTTAAAAATTTTATCTTTACGCGGAAATTCACCTTTTATCTGTGCCCATATAAGCTCGATTAGATTTAGTTCACAATCGTAAGGCGGTAAACGTAATATTGTAACACCTCGTTCACGAGCCATTTCATCCACTACATATTTCGTATATTTTTTTGTCTTGCAAGATTGAGCAACTGCACTTTTAGCATTTTTTCGCCAAATGCAATATTTTTTTCTTCGAGCCAGTCAACAATCTTTCCTTTTCGCCACGCAGAAGTAGGCAAAGCTTCCACCTGACGGCTGTGGTATAGTGCATTATCCATCACGATTACCAACCCACGTTCAATACGCGGTAAGATGGATTTAAATCAATCTTCAAACATTCCCGAGTTCATATCCTCCTGATAATCACCGGCTTTACGAGATTTTAACACGTCTAACCCACCTTTAAGAAAACCAGAATCACTTCCGTGAACCCCGGCCGATATATGGGCGGTTGCACCATCATGTTGAAAATAACCAAAACGTAGTACATCGTCGTGTAATTGCTCCATAAATGAATTCAAAATATTATCCCTAGACCACTGTGCTGTTACTGTGTCATGGAAGAAAATAGGACCAACACTTCTTCGTCCAGAAACAACCAACCAGCCACCAATTTTTTAAGGGTGCAATGTGCAAAATGTAAGCTCCACATGCGTGTATTTTGATAATTCACATAACCAGGCTTCATTAGAGAAAAATGTCAGGTCTAATAAGTCATTTATTTCCAATAAATTTTGGGTAAACCACTGACAGTAATTCCTGCGTTCTTCAAAATCTGCAGGTCGTATTTCTCGGAATACTTGCACTTTATTGGGAAACAAATTTAACTGTATTTTAAGAATAGCCCATACTAATTTTCCCACTTCTTAAGACAGGCGTCTTACTTATTTTGTTGGCGTATTTTGCATTTGACGAATGTTTGCAACAAGTCTTTCTGTTCTTGCGGATGATCTTTCAGCTCCTTTTTATGTTGAATAGAACATGTTTCCCTAAACAGAGCCACGGTTCTTCTCAGGTATTGATATAAATCATCAGCAGTAAAAGGAAGTTAGGAAATTTTTCGCGAAAATCGTTCATGCAAAAACGCTGATTGTATTGATACTAACCATTTACTCTTTTCGAAAATGCGCTTCAATCATAACTTTTTTGTGGTGTTCCGTAAAACCCATTGTGTGAATTATTCAAGAAATTGGATAAATTAGCGATGAATCTAATTACTTGTAGCGACTGTTAAAGTTGACGAAATAACTGATTGATTAATAATGCTGCTATTTACTGACACCCAACAGGTATTAATTTAATATTTTGCTCGCACGGTATAAAAGCAACTAATATGATAAAAATTAACCTTTAATCGTATTTATTTATTAATCATTAACAGACATAACAAATATTAAATGTACCATCTCACGTTGCTGATGATATAGGCATATTATAGGACTTACAGTTGGTATGCCACTTAATAAGGACGATTTTCAAGTAATAATACTACTTTATGGTATATTTTTATAGATTCATATTCACAATATGTATAATACGAGTACTTGCCTTTTAATATCGTTGGAATTGCTTTTCTTCCATTCTCCAGGGCGCAGGTGTTTAAATTTGGAGAAGTTCTACTGCATGGAGTTAAATATGAAGCTGAAATTTAAAAGATTAGTGTATTTAATCTAAGGTAAGTAGTATTTTATAGCATTTCACTGTTATTTAGAAAATTCAGATTAACAAAGGTTTTTTTTAATATCAAGGTGGTCAAATTCGACAATACGGGATTTTAAATAAACAGATGGCCAGACGAAACGGACATTACAATTTTTTAGAGGCATTTCGAAGTAAAATATTTTTATATCAATAGAGACACCTACGGTTTATATGACGTTCTTTGAAATTTTATCAACAAGGTTCAATGTCGATCGTAAGATCTAAATATAATAGGAACTGTTGCATACAGGGTACTTACTAAACCCATTACAATCTTGCAAAATTCCATTGCTTCCGAAATCTTACAAACATTTTTTTACGGATTGGTTCACCACAAATGTCAAATGTCAACTGGCTAAAGTGCTCCAGTACAACCGATGAGCAAGGCCCAATCCTTTGCCGTCAGCTCTGGCCTCATCCAACTTTAAATCTGGACTTGTACACTGCCACCGTGAAGCCTCCGTTAGGAACGTCTGACCACAACTTTATTTCGGCACTGAAGAAACTACCAATTAATGCCGACCAGCTTCCTAAACTACGCAAGATCTGGCATTATACATCAGCTAAGTAGGATTGACCTAAAGGTTCATTTTCGAATATTTCCTTGGTGGAACGTCTGTTTTACCTCTGACGATCCATCCATCTGTGCTAGAGCTTACTGGCATAAAAGTCTTCATTTCTTTTTCAAAAAAGTGTCATTCTAACGGCAAACCTTGATTTACCAAAAATTGCGAACGAGCTGTTAAATCGAAAAAATCATTTCTAACTACATGAGCGTCCAAACCCTACCGCCGAATATCGTACCATATTTGTTGTTTGTGCAACAAATTTGGAATCAAGAAATCATACCCAACGAATGGAAAGAAGGTGTTATCATCCCATTCCACAAGAAAGGAGACAAAATACAGTGTAAAAACTACCAAGGTATTGCTTTACTAAGTCACGCCTATATAATCTTCTCCAACATTCTCCTTCAACGTCTTTACCCATATACCGAAGAGATTATCGGAGACTACCAATGCGGGTTTCGAAGCGGAAGATCAACAATTGACCAGCTTTTCACTATCCGCCAGATTCTGGAGAAATGTTGGGAGTTTAACAAAAACTTACATACCCTTCATAGGCTTTGAACAAGCATATGACAGTGTCGTTAGGGTAAGGTTGTGGGAAGCTATGGAAGAACTTGGAATCCCACACAAGCTGATTCGACTGTGTAGAGCGTGCCTAGAGGGGGCAAAGAGCTGCGTCAAGATCGAAGGTGAGTACAGCCAAGTATTCTGTATCAACAGAGGCATAAAACAGGGAGATGCTTTGTCGCCAGTACTTTTTAACCTTGCACTAGAAAAAGCGATAAGAACAGCATCAGTGAACGCGGAGGTTTTTGGTCTGGGTGGCCCTAAACTTATTCTGGCCTACGCGGATGATATTGGCGCAGTAGGGGAAAGCACGGTCAGTGTAAAGGAAAACTTTATAAAGATCGAAAGAGAAGCCCAGAAAATAGGCCTACGAATAAATGAAGGAAAGACCAAATACATGCATGTCTCCCGCAACCCTGCGCGAAACAGAGTCAGGCAGAACATCACCATGGACGACTATAATTTTGAGCATGTGCGAACCTTCAAGTACTTGGGCGCAGTGATAACGGCAGACAATAATATGCAGGAAGAGATCAAACAGCGTATCACACAAGCAAACAAATGTACATTTGCAGTACAAACCCTGCTAAAATCAAAATTTATCACAAGAAAGGCAAAAACCATAATCTATCAAACAATAATACGACCAGTAGCAACGTACGCCAGTGAAACATGGACACTGACACTCCGCGACACGGAACTCCTAAGAAGGTTTGAGAGAAAAATCCTACGCATGATATATGGCCCCGTCCGAGACTCTAAAACCGGCCGTTATAAAATGAGAAGCAACGTAGAGCTTGCTCAAATATATCAAAGCCCTGACATCATTCAGGAAATAAAGTCTGGCAGACTAAGATGGGCAGGGCACGTACAAAGAAGCCGTAACGATCGACTAATAAAACGGCTGTGGGAGGAAGCACCACAAGGAAAAAGACCACTGGGAAGACCTAAGCTTAGATGGAGAGATAACATAATCAAGGATCTAGCTACCCTTGGAGTAGACCATCAAGAATGGATGGAGATGGCCCAGGACCGTTCCAGGTGGAGGCAGATAGTCAAGGCAGCCAAGACCCACCCTGGGTCGTAGTGCTACGGAGTAAGTAAGTAAGTATTTTTTAACGCTCGAAATCAATGCAAGCAAACGATAAACCAAAGCAAAGAAGTACACAAATAGAGCACCGAAGACATACTTGTTGAATGCCCTAACGGATCAAAATCATTTTGGTCGGTAGCCAAGACTGCCAGTCAGAACTTAACCAAGTCAACCATTCCACCTCTAGCACGATCTGATGGCACGATTGCGACCAGAGCGCAGGAAAAGGCAAACTTACTGGCGGAACTATTCTCTTCACACAAACGATTAATTTTCAGGAAAATATTCCACCGAACATTCACCCTGTGGAATCGAGAACGGCCAAGATTGTTTTCCGATAGCGCCATGTTAAGCGAATCTTAAGGAGTCTTGACACCAAAGAAGACAAATTGACACCGGTATTTTGTGGGCTATGTAACTTATCTTACAATAAAGGAATATTTCTTTCTTGCTGGAAAACTGCGCGAGTCCAGCCCATACCCAAAAAAGGCAAGAAGACCTTGCCAAACAACTACCGTCTAGTCCCATTGCTTTCGGTTATATCAAAAGTTATACAGCGTGGGCAACAAGAATGGAACACCCCCAATATTTTCGAAAAACGCTCAGACCCGTCGATTCTATTTATCATTTTTACAAATTCTGAGAATTTTTAGTATTATATAGGATTGCTCAAGAAGTCGGGGAACACGTCAACTTAAATTTTTTAAATGAAATACCCCAAATTTTATTCGATCTCTGAATTCTACTTAAAATTCTGAATATTCATGTAACATAACCTATTTCGATGTTCAGCTGTTTGCGATATATCACAGTCTAAACAATAGTAATTAACAAAATTTAAGTGGTAGGTTTATTGGGTAAAAACAAGAGCTTTGAAATCTGATTATGAAAGGTAGAGTACTTAATTAATGTTCAAATTGGCCATTGACAATTTGGCAGTGTCCTAAAGGTAAAACAAATTCGTTTTGAACATTCCCAATAACCTGTTCAGGAATTTGTCGAATTTCATGTTGTATTATCAGTTTTGATGTCTCTAAATCCGATTTTCTGTCGACCAAAACCTACAATTATGTCGGTTGACTGTTCCATTAAGGCAGAATGTAGCCTCATCAGTAAATAAAATATCCTGCGCGAAATTTCGGTCATTATCGCAGATGTTTTGCATATTCTCGCAAAACTGAAGGCGTCCTTCAAAATCATCCCCATTTAGTTTGTGGACAAGACAAATTTTGTACGGATGATATTTTTCCTTCTGAAAAATAATTTGTACAGATTTATAACCAATATTTGGATCAAACCCACTTGACGAGTGCTGGAATGGGGATCGTCTTGATATATAACAGTAAAACATTTAGTCTAGTTTCATGACAAATTTTGAGACGGTCACTTTTTAGTTTATTGCGCACAGATCCAGTTTCTGTAAATTTTAAAACTTTCTTACTTACTGTGGACCTTGATATCGGCGTTCGCTCTCGATGAACATTATTAAAAAGTTCACATACTTCAAATATAGATCTCTTTCTATCGCCATAGCCAACCATCATGAGGATTTCTATGCGCTCTCTTTCACTTAACTGCATTTTACTTAAAACGTGTCGTTCTAACAATACAACGTAACTTTTTTTGGCAATACTGTCACTTAAAATAAAATGACAGTGGCAAAGAAGTGCAATAATGTGCTTGGTTACCAGGGTTGCTACAATAAAGGTAATAAGTTTCCGTATTTTCTTCCCTATTCATTAATTCCATGATAATTGCCATCATTATTGTTTAGATTGTGATATATCGAAAACAGCTGAATATAAAAATAGGGTATGTTGTATGAAGAATATTCAGAATTTTAAGTAGAATTCAAAAATAGAATAAAATTTGGAGTATTTCATTTAAAAAATTAAAGTTGAGCAATCCTGTATATTACTAAAAATTCTCAAAATTTGTAAAAATGACAAAGAAAATCGACGGGTCGAGCGTTTTTCGAAAATGTACAAGGTTATAAAAATATTGAGGGTGTTCCATTCTATTTGACCACGCTGTATAGATGGCTATCAACGATAAATTATTAAAGTGCCTGGAAGGCTTCAACATTATTAGTGACCGCTAGTATGGATTCCGTAAGGCTAGATCAACAGGAGACCTACTTGCTTATGTTACTCACGTTTGGAACAACGCAATAGAACATCATGGGGATTCCCGGGTGGTAGCACTGAACATTTCCAATGCCTTTGACCGAATATGGCATGAGGGGCTCCTAACTATAGTGAGAGCATACGGAATGCCGGTTCAATTTTGTTTATGACTGTCAAGCTCTCTTAAAGACCAGACCGTTCTCTGCGAGTGGCGATGGACGGATTTCTTTTAGACACATTTGACATCAACGCCGCCCAACCAACAAAGTTATTTTATAATTCAATGGTTATACAGCTATTTTATTTTATTGGTATTTTATTAATACTTCCAAAATGCTAATCAATCACATAAGAGCTGCAATAAACACCATTCTGTTGTAGGCAGCCAATGTGCTTTATAAATTTATCACCATAACGTTTATATAACAGAATTATAAAATATCTTATAAAACAGTCATAAAATTATTGCAGAAATGTTTCTATGAACAACTTTAAAAATATTTTAAGCTATAAAATATAATTATTTTATAGTGGTTTTATAGTACATTTCGGCGACATTTTTAATTTCGTTATAAACATATTTTAAAATTGTTTTATAGTTGCTTTCTGTGACTTTAATAAAACAGTTATAATAGAGTACTTCTAAAAGCAATTCGCCTTTGAAAGTAAATAATTGTTATTTTAGTAATCACTTTTATAACTATTTTATAGTATGGCAATTCTACTACAATATAGAAACAAAAGTAAATCTCTTATAAAATTAAATTGTTCTCATGAATAAACATTTGCTGTCGCCAACTACATAATAAGATATATTTAAGACCACTAATTTTATACCATCCCTAGCCTGATATTAAAAAAAAAAACTAAGAAAAGTGGTGCTTTTCGAAGAAGATTAAAGATGTGTTATGAAAATATGATGTGTAGTAAGAACATTGGTTTTGATATTAATAATACGGCAGAGGTTAATAAAATAATGAAATACATTAACTGCCTCAGTGCTTCGGATCAATCGTCAAATACCACTTATACTTCTTCTAAAACCAAGGACAGGCTTTTTATCAATTTTAACATAAAACACGACTGAAATGAAACGAAAAAATTTTGCCGTCGATTTTATAGGTTATATGTTAATTATTAAGTTATTTTAGGCGGTAATACCGGTCACTTTTACCATCAAATAACAATACATTTATCATAAAGAAGATAAAATGTACACGAAATAACTAATTTATTTTATAAGAGCCGCCAAAAAGTTGTCTTCTAGCAAAAAAGTTGCCAACTAGCAATATTCCCGCCTAATTATGTAGACAACAATCAGATGTTTACGTTGTCCCTGCTGCTAGTGCTGCCATGTGAGTTTAATCAGACAAAAGGGCAGGACCGTATTGTTATGTTTTTCATATAAAATTATTATTATTTGATTTGTTAAAAAGTATATTCTACTACCCACCCGCCCCTTCCATTTTCAAGGGGGCGGAAAACAAAAAAATAACGGAATTCTTTTTACCTTCTTGCTTAATAATTTCGATTTTTAATTAAAATATTTCCAGTATCATAACGAAAAAGAAATCGCTCAATTATCACTACTTTTCTTCCGTTCTATATTTTCTTTAAAAAAGTGATTAATTTATATTTTATTGTCAAAATTAACGAAATTTTTAGAATATCTGTCTTATAGAAATGTGGACTTTGGGGAACTGCTTAGTTTTCGAGGTATTTCCTGTTTAGGTTGTGATTTTTTATAGGTCTGTTTATATCTCGACTTTTATGAACCCATAACGATTTTTACTTTATTATCAAAATATTCACTATTTTTCTCATGTTACCCCCGAGCAGTGGAGGAAATTAGTTTTATAGCTGCAGAAAATATTCGCATGTTCTTCCCTCTCATTCACAGTAAGTACTATATAGAATTAGACCTCTGGGAGCCGAAGAGGGACAAATTTGAGTGACACAAATTTTTAAAAGAAGTAGGTACCTATAGTAATTTTATATTGTTTTGCAAGCAATCCATGATCCATTATATCTAGAAATATATCAGTGGTGCTTTCTATCCTTAATTAATTTCCGCTATAAAAACAAAGATATCATGAGAACTAGTCGAGTATACTACAGACAAACAAATATTTTTTAAATGAATCGAGGCTTCTATAGAAATTGAATAGGGGACGGGGGATCTTTTGGTAAGTGTGGGTTATGTATAGGGTTCTCAAACCTGCCACCATTGTTCGAGGATCGTCTGGTGAATCGTCAGTTAAAATAATTTGTTGATATATATGTTGATAAATATGTTTTATGTAAAAATACTAGTAAAAGATTAGTGTGCAATAAGTTAAAATAAAAGAAAATTAGCGGTGTAGCGTACAATTTATACCTAGTGCCCAATTCTTTTATTAAAGAACACGAGGAATCCAAAATTATTTACTATTTATGAATTAACATCCCACTCGATGATGATACCAATGATGAACATATTTTTAAGCGGCGGCGGGGTATCACACGCTGGGACTTTCACGGTTCACGAGGTCATCTGGATACCGAAATAATCACTAAGCCTATACTCACTATTTGTATTTATTTTTGTGTTTACTAATCAATTAAATGATATTTCGTTGTATCTTTATAAGATTAAGATAGACAACACTCCCTTAGTTTATATTTTGTTTTAAAGCAGTTCGGTCCTGTCGCAGTACCCTTAATTTTAAAGCATAAATATATTTTAAATGTTTTATAGGGATTGTGAAGTAGCTTAATTATCTTAATATGCTTGCTATTAATACAAAATTATTTTATAAGAAGCCGCCATTATTAAATGAGAGCGTTCGGGAACATCAAAATTGACAGACTTAAAAATACCACATACCTCATTTATGTTAATATTTACAGCTGGTAAATATATAAGAATTATGAAATAATGATGCCTAGAACAAATTGACTCAAGTTTTTCTGAAGAAAATGACGAGATCGACAAAGCTAATTTTTTATGTTTCAAACATTTCCCTTAAACATTAATAAATACGGGGCCTGCTTATATTTTGTTAGAAATATGCTATATATTTCTCAATAAAATTTAATTCGCAGTCAGAACTTGGTCTCTCCACGAATGTCTCTAAATAATATCAAGAATGGAATTAAAATAAATAAAATGGCCTCTTACTTCTTGTAAATAGTTGGCGACGTTAACTATATTTTTCCTTTGTCCAATACAAAATTGCTTCTTGCAGCATATTTAAAAAGCTTTTTTATTTTATTGTTGTTATTTCATGTTGCATTTTCATTTTATAACGTTTACCTGAAACTACTAAAAACCTTTTATAAAACTGTTATTTAATTGTTTTAAAAATGTAATATGCAAGTATATTTTATAGTGGGATATGAAAAGCTTTAATAAAACTGTTTTATAATGCTGGTGTTGAAATTTTATAAGAATTGCAGAAATGTTTTGAAATTGTTATGTAGTGTTCGCAAAAGGCTTTATAAAATAAAAACGGTTACTGAAGTATTTTATAAAATTGTGCCAATTTTGCATTTATAGCTGTTGTAGAAGCGCATTAAAAACGGTCCTGAGAGAACAGTTGTTTTATAATTTATTTGTCAAAAACGTTTTCGCGACTATTATAAAATATCAAATTGCTGGTTGGGCGGTCCCTCAAGTTTCCATACTTTCACAAAAGATCTAACATCTCAACAAAGACCTGAAAGAAATTCTGTCTTGGGGTGACAATAACCAAGTAACATTTAACGCTAAAGAAACCCAGGTTGCAGGTTTTTCTAAAAGGGCTAATGTTGAAGTACCAGATATAGTCATGGCGGGACCCTCGATTCTCTTGGCTTCATCAGTTCATTTACTGGGCATCAATTTGGATAGTCATATGTGCTGACATAGTCATATTGCTTCAATTGCTAGGGCAGCCTCGCAGACGCTTGGGATACATTTCCGAACTAAGAACCTCTATACACCATAACAGCTTTTGAAGCTCTATAAAGCGGCCATCACTAGAGTACTATTCACATATTTGCGTTGATCATTAAAAACCAGTTAGCAGTATCTCACGAGATTGAAAAATAGAAAAATAGCGTGCCTTGTCATGATTGATAGCACTTAACATCCGATTAGGTTAAAAGCAAAATCTTCGTACATTAACAACTTTTAACAATTTGTGCCATGTTTTTCACGATAAAAAAAATGTTACAGTAAAAATTATTCACACAAGAAAATGACTGAGAAACTAATTCATAAACTTTTTCTAATTTAAAATCAATATGGCTGGGGTTTGAAATAATAGGTGTAAGCCTGTTGAGGTCGGAACATTCGGAATAATGTTCTCAGGCTAGGTTAGTTAGTAAATTCATAAAAATTCCAATTTTTAAGTACTTATGGTAATTATTCCAGTAATCAATAAGCTTAGATAAAATTCGAATTCAATATAACCGCATTAAAGTAACCCCAGCTTTTGATTCAAATTATTTCAATACGGTCGAGGAGAGAATGGAAGGTACTCTATCGAACGCGTTCTTAATCTGAAACATGCTTTTGGAAAAAAATCAATATCATCCTAAACCCGTTATGGACAGAGTCGGTTTAGTGAGCAACTTATAAGGTGTTATTTAAGTACGTATACTTTAGTATTCTAAGACAAAAAGCTCATGTTAATATAAGCCTGCAAAAGTAAACACTCGCCAATATTAAAGAAGAAAGCCATGAAGCGTAGAGGAGCAGAAAATGTTTAGAGGTCAAAGGCGTTATTTTCGAACATTTAATAAAATAATGTTTTGATTAAGAAAATGTTAATGAATGAAATTTTATTTATTTGTTATTACGCTATAACTTAAAAACAAACGAAAATCGGATAAGAACATAATATGGGTTTTTTCATATTGTTCTCGCGTGTATAATATACTCCTGGAACTTGGTCCATCCCTACTGACTCACCCTGTATAGAGGTTAAATACGCTGCTATATGTATAAAAACGAATATGAATTAGACAAATTTTGGACTAGATTTTAAAACATGAGACAATACTGTCGAGATGGTTACTCAGTTTTACTCTAGCGCTATGATTATTCAAATACAGCTGTGTCAAAAACAACTAATTATTCGATACATTGAGAATAAATGTAAAATTTATTTTAAATTAATATAAGTTTTTTAACCGCAATTTTGCTTAAGCAGTAGGTATTTTTCAAAATTTTTTAAGACATCTATTGTGGGGACTCTAGGTCGTGGAGTGCCTAAAATGTATTGCCTTCGATTGATTTTTGTGATCTGCTTTTTTATCTATATCCTTAAAGCATCCAAATAAAGAAATTTCAGCCACTCCATACAGGGTGGCCATTTGAAAACGAGACAAAGCCAATTTTGGGCTCCCCAGGTTTAAGAAACTACTTAGCCTGTACTACAGTGTGGCTCACCAAAAGTACAAAAACCGGTTGTTTTAACCTTTTTTATTACAAAAAAAGTTCTTAAAAATTAGTCCATTAAATGCTGGAAATGCTGCCCCTGGACCTCCATGCAATAGTAGAGATTTTGTTCAAAACGCCCTTGTACATATTGAAGCATCTGTGGGGTGATTTGACGACATTTATTAATTATTCGTTGTAGGTGTTCCAAAGATGTTGGATGGGTGACATAAATTTTAGTTTTTAAGTGGCCCCATAAAAAAAAATCTAACGGGCTTTAATCCAGAGAACGTGGGGGCCAGTCAATACTTCCTCTCCTTCCCATCCATTGTCCTGGAAACGATTTGTTCAAATAGTGACAAACAGTGAGTGCAAAGTGCGTTGGCACCGTCTTGCTGGAATATTAAGTTGTTTCCCATGTACTGATCGTCATATCTCAATTTCTACTAACGCTGGATAAATGGCGTTTTGTAATAATTCCAGATACATTTTGCCTGGTAAGTTGCCAGGTAAAAACGGGGCCTATTATACGGTTACGAAAGATGCCAGCCCAAACATTCAGTTTTTCCGGACGAAATCTTCTGGAATTTGAATCAGACCAATAACGACATTTGTGACGATTCACCGTACCGTTTAGGAAAAAAGAGCATTCACCAGAAAAACATACGTTAAAAAGAAAGTTCTGATCATTTAATGCCCGTTCACTCATAATTTCACAAAATTGCAATCGCCTATCACAATCGTGTTCGTTAAGTTCTTGTACCAAATTTATTTTATAACGATGAAAAGTGTTTTTTAATATCGTTTGAATGCTGCTTCTTTTAACACCAGATGCTGTCGCCACCTATCTTGTACTCAGTGTGAAATCTTGAACAACATGCCCTAAAATCGCCACCTCTGTAGCTTCATTTACTACTGAATTTTTAACTTTACGTTTTTTTTTTAACTACCGATCATGTCTCCCGAAATATTTACACCAATTCCAAAATATACTTTCGATGGGCTTGTCGATTTTGATGTTGATGGTCAAATAGTTGGGCAGTTCTATTAGCACATTCATTGTTTGCAAAAAATAATGAAATGATTTGCATCGTTTTAGCAATTGAGTAAACCATTATCACTTTTATACCGATTCTGTAACGAAAATAACTAAACCTTACTACTTTACCGCGACCGAACGATATGATCTGCAACAATAATTGAAGGCCACCAAAATTTTTTTATTTGTGTTTGTCTCCCTGTTCATCTTTAAGGGTATATAAATCAAAGATTTTTATTTTTTTTTTTTAACAAATTTTAATGTTTATTCTTTGTTTAAACGTCTATTAACTGCCCTAAGCAATGGGATTAATATAACTACGGGAAACTGGACCTTAGGTCTCCAGTACCCAGAACACAAAAAAATTTCTAACAACATATGCTAATAAAATTTTACAAAATGGAATTCTTACTTAATTGATAACAGATGCTTTCTTTCTTTCTCCCTTTCTTTTAATACAAATTCATAATATGAATTAAAACTTCGAAAGTCTTCTTTATGTATCCTTACTTGAACCTGAATAAGAAGAACATGTATTTCTTTATGACCTTCTAAATTTCACAATTATCTTTGAATTTATTACCTCTATTAACAAAATTTCTTGTTAGTATGTTGATTGCATTCACTACGTGACAAATTTTCAAAAAATTTTTAAAGCTCCATCAACGTCACTTTCCACCTACAATTTTCTCTATACTGCTAATATTAACTGCAGCACTATTTTTTGTCTTCTGAAGATGAAAGTTACTACCTTCGAAACATGTAGACGCGCTTTCATAAAACTGAGCCTCTGATTGCTCTTATTAAATTAGTAGAAAAAGACTTTTTGACTTTCTTTCCTTTCCCTATATTTCAACTCCACTTTGAGTATGGACTATTTCCTCAAATTAAATATTGAATTATTTTTCCTAATATTACAGATCCGATAAAACCACTCAGATTGGTTTTTGCAACTTGTCTAGTGTTCATATGTGTGCGGTGAATCAATCCCTAAAAAATGTTTGCAAGTTTTCGGAAGCAATGAAATTTGGCAAAATTGTAATAGGTTTAATAAACCCTGTATATATCAGTTTTTAATTTATATAAATCTCACGATCAACAGAAATTCTCATCTATGAAATTTGAAAGAACCTCTTAAAAAATAATTAATATAAATATATTTCACTTCGAAATGTACCTAAAAATTTGTAGTATCTGTCTCATCTGGCCAACTTCTTATGATTGTAATTACTACAAGTAGTGCAAGAATATAGCCCTAAAAAATTGTAAAATTGATTAATGTGTTGCTTTAAACGTAGATTTTATTATTTTAAATGGCTGCCACATATATTTTTCTTTACTTGGGTGTTAAAAAAATGTATCTAATATTAATAAAAAAACCTACAAATCTAAACTTAAGATTATAGCTATTAATATAACGAGATTATTATGCGATTTATAATAGTCGAGGACATTGCTAGGTGACGAGGCGACAGCCGAGTCACCCGCAATGTCCGAGACGGTGTTAAATCGCTAATAATCGAGTTATATTCAAAGCTTTATCGTATCATTGACAACGGCGATGCGAAAATAAAAACAAGGTGTTTTGTCATTTCATTTTGGCATTTCAAAAAGTCATCATTAAAATCATGCAAGATTTTGATATTCCTGACGATATATTAGCTGCAGCCAACATTATAAGGTTGAACTTGCTTCCGGACAAATCTAAAATCCATTATGAAAAAGAATATCGGCAGTTTTGTGAGTGGCGAAACAAAGTACATGTTCAAGGTGCAGATATTATTTGGTATCTAACGTATTATGCTTTCGTAACTAACGTATTAAATTATGGTAACTAATGTATTATGAGTAACTAAGGTTTTATGTAGGTTTTAGTACGTTTATGATGTTAATAATTATTAATAAAGATATCATATAAAAATGACTTAATCTTCAATGATACGATAATAGCTATTAATATAACGAGATTATTATGCGATTTATAATAGTCAAAATCAAATCAAATCAAAATATGCTTTATTGTCATAAAAAATTATTTTTATCGACAAAGCCTTTTTTTAAAATTAAATTAACAATAAAATATAATAATATAATAAAACTTAAAATATCGGAATAAACAAAAAAAATGCAAATAATTATGGCAGAGTATCACCAAAATATTCATCTAGAGTATAATAAGCTATAAGTCGAGGACATTGCTAGGTGACGAGGCGACAGCCGAGTCACCCGCAATGTCCGAGACGGTGTTAAATCGCTAATAATCGAGTTATATTCAAAGCTTTATCGTATCATTGACAACGGCGATGCGAAAATAAAAACAAGGTGTTTTGTCATTTCATTTTGGCATTTCAAAAAGTCATCATTAAAATCATGCAAGATTTTGATATTCCTGACGATATATTAGCTGCAGCCAACATTATAAAGGCCGATTCATAAAACTTTTCGTCGCTGTTCCCGCTCGTCGCCGCCGTTCCCGTCGCAATTTAACCTAAGGGGAAACAGTGTATACGTTCAGAAAAGCCGCCACCGCTCCCGTTGGTAGTTCTGAATTGGCCAATTTTTAAATCGCGTCGTTCCCACTGACCTTGGTCGTTCGTCGTTCCCACTTCTGGCCAATGAGAAGAAAGAAATTTTTGACCATATGGTTTGAAGTTTTGAAAGAAGTGATTTTAGGGTTAGAGTACTGAGTACTTAGAGTGTTTTGCTGTTTTGTGGATTTTACTACAAAAAAAACATTAATAACATATAATAAGGTACTAACATCACGCTTTTTAAAATAAAATACAATTCTTAACTTTGTTTTCCCAACCTCAAACCTTCTTTTGTTATTGCGGCGCAGTTCGTAGTTCGACTTTTTTATAAATACCTATCCAACGGCGGCGACGAGCGGGAGCAGTGACAACGAACGGGAACAGCGACGAGAAGTTTTATAAATGGAACTTAAGGTTGAACTTGCTTCCGGACAAATCTAAAATCTATTATGAAAAAGAATATCGGCAGTTTTGTGAGTGGCAAAACAAAGTACATGTTCAAGGTGCAGAAGAAACGGTATTGCTGGCGTATTTCGCAAATCTCTCTGAGGAATACTCTGCTTCATCCTTATGGCCGAAATATTCCATGTTACGAGCGACTTTAGAACTGAAGGAAAGAGTGGAAATCGACAAATACGGCGCCTTAATACATTTCATCAAGAAGAAAAATGTTGGATATAGAGCAAAAAAATCAAAAGTAATTACAAGAGAACAAGTCAACGAATTTGTGTGTTCTGCCTCAGACGAGAAGTTTTTAATGATGAAAGTGGCCTTTTTAATTGGAATTGGAGGAGCCTGTCGAACTAATGAATTAGCGAAGATGACCACGGAAGATGTTGACGTTTTAGAGGACAAGCTGATTGTTACTATTCCCGACTCAAAACCCACAAGAAACGTATTTTCGCTGTGATATTTAACGGCGAAGTCAATCCTGTGCTTTTATTTAAAAAGTACGCAATGTTAAGGCCAGACCATGTCACTCACCAAAGATTGTTTGTATCATATAGAAGAGGGAAATGTACGGTACAGCCCTGCGGCATTCATTTATTCTCTAAAATACCTCAAAAAATAGCTGAGTATCTCTCACTTGAAAATCCTAATTTGTATACTGGTCACTGCGTTAGAAGATCTTCGGCAAATTTTCTTGTTAATGCTGGAGGAGATATATTAGACCTACAAGAACTTGGTGGATGGGAATCGGCGAAGGTTGCTAGAGGCTATTTAGAAGAAAGTGTGACCAAGAAAGTTTCCATTGCTCGCAAAATTCAAATTGGCGATGTTTCCGGCAGTGGATTAGGCACTGGGGAACCGCACGAAATCGAAAGGAGTGCTTTCTCGGTCATTAATCAGTCTTCAGAGGGCATACCTAAGATCGTGGACGTTAAAGACAAAGGTGTATCCATCAAATTTGAAAACTGTCAAAATAATGTTTTACATGTTCATGAAAAATAGTTCTAATATTATTTGGTATCTAACGTATTATGCTTTCGTAACTAACGTATTAAATTATGGTAACTAATGTATTATGAGTAACTAAGGTTTTATGTAGGTTTTAGTACGTTTATGATGTTAATAATTATTAATAAAGATATCATATAAAAATGACTTAATCTTCAATGATACGATAAAAGACATTATTATTGGTATTTTATCCTTTTATTTGATAATTTAGACTTCTCATAATTTTAGTTCTATTCTAGGTGTTTTTAACATTTTAACATTTTAATATTTTAAACTGAGATATTTGATATAGTTGTGCGAATTTTCTATTATACAGTGAGAACGTAAAGGTTGGAACAAATTCATTTAAAATTCGTGTGTTTTTTTTTGGAAGAAACGCTCGCACCCGCTAATTTTTTATTTTTGTTGTGCATTTCTTGAAGCTTATTTCATGTATATTGGTTATCCCAATAACAAGTTATGACGGTTTACTTTATTTTCATAAATGAGTACCTCAATATAATAATTTTTTTTGGATTCTGCATAAAATTCTAAACATATTTCATGAAATATGTTATACAGGGTCGTTGGTATGTATGGAAACGGTCGATTATTTCTTAAAGTAAAACAGCTAGCAAAAAATATTCAAGACAAAAGTGTTATGGTTTTGCAAAGTCCACTAGAATTAAAAAAAGATAAGTATACAGGATGAGTCAGAAAGCCGCAAAGAAATAAAGTTATTTTTGTTTAATGGAGCACCCTATACAGGGTCCTGCAACAGTGCGTCGGGCTTTCAAAGCTCCTAAACGAATTAAGTTAGAAATTTCACTCATATGCGGGTTTATACTGTATCATAGAGTGTATTTCAGTATAATAGTTTTAGGGTTTTTTATAGTCTATTAGAATGCGCAAAAATTAAGTAAACAGGATGAGTCAGAAAGCCGTGGAGAAATAAGGATACTTTTTCTTTAATGGAACATCCTATATCTTAGAATATTTTTGGATCATAGAGTGTATTTCAGGAAAATATTTTTGTATTGCAGGGTTGCCCAAAAAAGTGTGTTAACATAATGTTGAATTTTTTTAAACGGGACACCCTATATTTTCTTGCATATTTTGGTTTGTATTATTATCCTTTATAAATACCTATAAGTTTATGCAATTTGCTTTGGTAGTTTAAGAACAATAAATTAAAAACTAAGATAAAAAAATTTAGCAGCTCTGAAGAAAAAACCAAAAAAAAAAATCTGAAAACATTTTTGGTAATTAAGGCATTGTACAGAAATAATGACAAGGAGTCCAGAGATACGATGAATTGAAGAGTTTTTATCCATTTTATGCAGGGTGTTAATAAGGTTTCAAAAATAAGTCATTAAAAACTCATTTTTTTTCTCAAATTTTTCAATTGGAACACCCTGCATATTTTTACCTAATGTAACGTAGAATTCATAAACAAATATTTTTTGCAATACAAACATGTAGGTTATTTCCAGCCGTTTACGAAATAATGGCAAATTTCGTAAATTCTGTTGTGTAGAAATGTAAAAAGAACGTTTATTTTATCAATTAAACATATTATATGCCTAAACTAATATTATAAACTACAATAAATGTTTAAAATGTCTTCCATTTTGATCTGTGCATAAACTAATACGCTCTTGAAAAGATCTATTTACTTCCCTTAACATTTATGTTCAAATAACAGCAAAAGAATGTATTAGGTTACGCATAAAAATCTTGGTAGGCTTTGAAATACGATAGGGAATCCATTTTTATTAAAATTTGACAAGTTTAGTTAATTCAAAAAAGTTATCATTTAAGGCTTATAGGACTTAGCGCTTAAGAATATGATATTAAAATTAATTTTGGTAAAAAGGAGTTAGCTGATATGATTTTTGCACTTGGCGAGAGCGAAAAAAATTGCTTGTTAGCAAGTAGAGTTTACGCGTCACGTTATCCAGAGAGAAGGCAGCCTGAAGAAAAAAGTTTTAAAAGGTTATTATTAAGATTTGTTGAAACTGGAAATGTCGTGTACACCAAAGAAGAAAGAGCAAAACCTGTCACCAACGAGGAAAAAGAATTAGAAGTATTATTAATAGTTACGATCCACACATAAGCCAAAATAAAATAGAGAAAGCAGTAGATATTAGCGAAAGATCTAAACAACGAATTTTAAAAAAGCATCGTTTTCATGCCTACCACATTCAATTCCATCAAGCTCTTAGCGATAGAGATTTTCAAAATCGACTCGAATTCTGTGCCTGGACAAGAATGAAATTTTAAGAAGATCCTATGTTTCTCAATTATGTTTTATTTTCTGATGAGGCTACATTTTATAACACCTCTTGTGTAAATAGGCATAACTTTCACTATTATTCCACAGAAAATCCGCGATATATGAGACAAATCGATCAGCAGCACCAGTGGTCTTTGAATGTGTGGGGCGGAATTATTGGTGATACTGTGATAGGTCCATATTTTTTTAATGGTTATCTTAATGGGCCCATGTATTTAAACTTTTTACGAAATGATTTACCAGGTTTAGTGGCAGACGTTGCTCCACATATTAGAAATAGGATGTGGTTTCAGCAAGACGGAGCTCCGGCGCATTTTTCCCGGAATTTAAGAAATTACCTTGATTCGCTACCAATGGATCGGTAGAAACGGACCTACACTGGCCTGCTAGATCGCCGGATCTAACAAAGCTTGACGTTTTTTCATGAGGACATAAAGCAAATTATTTATATTAATATGCAGCAAAGAATTAGACACGTGTTTGGTAGTATACTGCCTGAAATGTTAAGGGAAGTAAATAGATCTTCTCAAGAGCGTATTAATTTATGCACAGATCAAAATGGAAGACATTTTGAACATTTATTGCAGTTTATAATATTAATTTAGGAATATAATATGTTTAATTGATAAAATAAACGTTCTTTTTACATTTTTACAGAATAGAATTTACGAAATTTGCAATTATAGGTATCGTAAACGGCTGGAAATAACCTACATGTTTGTATTGCAAAAAATATTTGTTTATGAATTCTACGTTACATTAGTCAAAAATATACAGGTTGTTCCATTTGAAAAATTTGAGAAAAATGAGTTTTTAATGACTCGTTTTTGAAACCTTATTTAGAACACCCTGTATAAAATTGATGAAAACTCTATGATTCGTCTACCGTCTTCGATTACCAAAAATGTTTTCAGATTTTTTTTTTGGTTTTTCTTCAGAGCTGCTAAACTTATTTATCCTAGTTTTTAATTTATTGTTCTTAAACTACCAAAGCAAATTGCATAAAATTATAGATATTTATAAAGGATAATAGTACAAACCAAAATATGCAAGAGAATACAGGGTGTCCCATTTTAAAAAATTCAACATTATCTTACCACACTTTATTGGGCAACCCTGAAATACAAAAATATTTTCCGGCAATACACTCTATGCTACAAAAATATTCTAAGATATAGGGTGTTCCATTAAAGAAAAAATATCCTTATTTCTCCACGGCTTTCTGACTCATCCTGTATACGTAATTTTTGCACATTCTAATAGACTATAAAAAACCCTAAAACTGGAATATTTTTTGCTAGCTGTTGTGATTTAAGAAATAATCGACCGATTCCATACATACCAACGACCCTGTATACTTAAATTCAGCCGTTTGCGAGAAAATCGATATTCGTATGATATTTTTATTATTACTTAAATCATGAACACTGTTGTAAATAAAGCCTTTGGTTGTTAGGTTGTTACACTGACAGTGATGGCAAAAGTTGTTTTAATAATCTTGTAATTTTAAAGAATGGTAGGTACGCTTAAGTGAAAGAGAGCGAACAGAATATTAATAATGATTGGTTATGGAGCTCACAAATGGAAGCTTGCAAACTTTCCAACGCAGTGAACCGATATCTCGATCTACTGTCAGTAAAATGGAAAAATAATATAGAGATTTAGGTCACGTTGGGGACAATTATACGAAAGGTCGACCTGCGGTATTAGAAGATTTACAATTAAATGTGTTATTGTCGGTTCAAGAGGACCACCATAAGGCGAGTAGTAGCATTTCTTTAGAAAATCATATCTGCAAAACATTTCTCCTAAATTATTTAGATAAAAATAAATTGAATCCTTCAAAGTCCTACTGGTTCATGAACTCAATGAAGATGATCCAGACAGAGGAGTCCAATTTTGCGAGGTAATTATCTATTTTCGGATGAGGCAACGTCTTGTTTGAATGGAAGTGTAAACAAACAAAACTGTCGGTATCGGGCTACAGAAAATCCATGCTGGATTATGGAATGTCACAGCCAATATTATCAAAAAGTGAATGTTCGGGCCGGCATTGTTGGAAGTAGAATTTTGGGACATTTTTTTATTAATGGAAATTTGACATGTGAAACATATTTAGAATTTTTTAAAAATTATCTAGTACCGTGCCTTGCCACATTATACCCTAATCCAGAAGGTGATGGGCCGAACAACTTTTTGTGGTATCAGCAAGATGAAGGCTCGGCCCATTACACCCGCCGTGTGCATGAGTACCTTAATACAGTTTTTTCCGAACGATGGATTGGCAGACGCGGTCCAATAGAATGGCCGGCCAGATCTCCAGATTTAGCCACTTTAGATTTTTTTGTGGAGTTATCTTATGTCTAAGGTATATGGTTACCGACCAAACAATATTTAAGATTTAAAGAATAGAGTATGAGGCGAAATAAGATTGGTAGAACCTTACGTCCCTAATAAGGTTCTGCAAGAATTTGAAGATCGTCTTGGTTACTGGCAGACTGTTGGTGGAGGTCATTTCCAACATTTGAAAAAGTGAGTTTTAGTTTCTTTTCAATTTTCTTTTCTTTTTGCTAATAAATAATGTGTTGTTGATTTAAGTTAAAACGTAGTTCTCTCGCAAACGGCTGAATTTAAGGATATTACATATTTCACGAAATATAATTGTTTAGAAATTTATGCAGAATTCAAAAAAATATTTTAAACTAGGGGTATCCATTTCAAAAAATAAAGTAAACCGTCATTAGGACAACTTCTATACATGAAGTAAGCTTCAAGAAATGCACAACAAAAATAAAAAATTGACGGGTCCAAACGTTTTTTCGAAACAAAACACATGAATTTTAAATGAACTTGTTCTAACCTTTACGTTCTCACTGTATAAAGTAGTTAAATATCTACACACTTTATGATTTATTTACTATTTTTAAAATTAATGTAGCAAAAATTTACTCACGTAGATGTTTTCCTTTAAACTTGGCAGCGTCAACGAAAACTAAACAACTTAAAATCAATACAAAATAGTTAAACATTTTTCCTTATAAATTAATAACTAACTAAAGGAAGGAACTTGTCCAAATAATCTGAATCATTAATAGTCTTTTATATATGTCAGAATATGACCTTGTCTTTAGAAGATACTAGTTCCGCTAATTAGCATTTAAAATTAGGATATGGCAAAAAATTGATAAATTGCAAATTCAAATTTTGACCGGTCTCTTACGATATCTTTTTCAATTAGTCATCCCAGTCGTTTCATACAAAAAAAGCTATACCTTTTTCTACTGGGATTAGTTTTTTCCAGCATGAAATATTTCTTGTTTTTCGTACTAAATGGTACAATAGGGGAAAATTGGGCGAATTTCCATTCTCAAAATATCTAAAACAGTTCGAACATATCTGAATCTGAATGGTAGACGACAGCTCGTTAGAGTATCATCGGGAACATCGGCTGTCGCAAAAGTGACCTATGTAGTCAGGTGACTAAATTCTCCCTGACTTATTTCTTTACTGACGATACACAGCTCGTTTACTTCTTTGAACTGGTCCCTTATAGTGAGGTTGAGGTAGATATCAATTCTGATTTATATAGAATCTATGACTATAGTAGGGGACATAGTTTAACACTTAATGCTAAAAAAACAGAGGTCTAGCTTTTCTCACCAGCGGTATGTTCGGATTTTTTGGAAAATTATCTCTGCCTCCAGTTGAAAATGAAAATCTAAAGTTTTTTGATAGGGCTAAAAACTTGGGACTTTTGTCTAATACTAAACTTAGGTATAGTGATCACTTATCTAATTTAAGCAAAAAGTCGTTTTTTGTACGCAAATAAACATATGCTGAATTTCAAAGTACGTAAAAAGCTATGCGAATCTTATATACTATCAATACTGTCATATTACATCACCCTCTATTATCCATGCTTAACACAGGATGGTAAGTGACGCCTGCAGAAAATCCAAAATAATTGTTGTAGATTTATTTACGGTCTAGAAAAATATGATCATATATCCGAAATAACAGATGAACAGATAAATGCCGGATAACGGTACCATAATCAAATTGTAGCCTCTGTAACTTAGGGCAGCTACAGCTAGCTACACTAACTCATTAATCTTGTCTCAGTATCTATAATAGGAATCTCCGCAAACGCCAAATAGTCTGAAGAACGCAATATTATATAACAACACGTTATTTATTAGCGAAAAGAAAAGAAAATTCAAAAGAAACTTAAAGTCACTTTCTCAAATGTTGGAAATGACCTCCATCAACCAGTCTGGCAGTTCCCTAGATAATCTACAAATTCTTGCAGAACGTTATTAACGATATAAGGTTCCTTTTCAATCTCTATCAATCTTATTTCGCCTCTTAATATGTTCCTTAAATTTTCAATATTCTTTGGTCGGTTAACATACACCGTAGACTTAAGATAACCCCACAAAAAAAATCTAAAGGTGTTAAATCTGAAGAACTGGTCGGCCATTCAATTGGACCTCGTCGGCCAATCCATCGTTCGGGAAAAACTTTATTAAGGTACTCACGCACAGGGCGGGTGTAATGGGCCGGAGCTCCGTCTTGCTGATAGCATAAAAAATTGTTCGGTGCACCAGGATCTTCTGGATTAGGGTATTATATAATGTGCAAGATACGGTACTAGATCATTTTCTAAAAATTATAAATATGTTTTACCTGTCAAATTTCCGTCAATCAAAAAGGGTCCCAAAACTCTATTGTCAACAATGCAGACCCAAACATGTACTTTTTAAGGATTTTAGGTATGACATTGCATAATCCAACGTAGATTTTTTGGAACATACAATTACTGTTGATGATTATTGCACACATTTATCATTATCTCGCAAAATTGGACTCTTTTGTCTAGATCATCTTTATTAAGTTCACGAACCAATTTTGTCTAAAAACTTTAGGATAGATACATATGCGAGATGTTACACGTGGCGACATATGTATTTATACATTATGTGTTGAAAACACTGTAAGGTCCCTTTCCTTTTCGTCAGACTCTATAGCCTTGCCGATGAGCCGTAATACGGCGAAACGCGTCCAAGAATTGGGTCTGACGGAAAAAAAAGGGACAAACATCTTTCTTTAGGATAGATGTTTAGCAGATATGATTTTCCAAAGCAATAGTACTACTCGCCTTATGGTGGTCTTCTTGAACCGACAATAATACATTTAGTTGTTTATTTTCTAATACCGCATGTCGACTTTCGTAGAATTATCCCTAATATGACAGAAATTCGTCTATATTTTTTTTTCTGTTTTACTGACAGAAGATCGAGATATCGGTTCCATGCGAGGATACTTGTTACTGAAGAGTTTGCAAACTTCCAATAGTGTGCGCATTCTATTTCCATAACCAGTGATTATTAATATTTCTATTCGCTCTCTTTCACTTAAGCATACCATTTTTTAAAATTACAAGATTATCAAAATAGCTTTTGCACTTTGACTTGAGGCAAAACTCCTCAAATCATGGGCCAACCGTTACTGTCAGTGTAACAACCAAAGACTTTATAGATCAGTGCTCATGATTTAAGTAATAAAATATATCGATTTTCTCGCAAACGGCTGAATTTAAGTTTATGACATATTTCATGAAATATGTTAAAATTTTATGCAGAATCCAAAGAAATATTAATAAATAGGGGTATTCATTTAAAAATATAAAGTAAACCATCATAACTTGTTTTCGAGACAACCTGTAGGTATACATAAATAAGCTTCAAGAAATGCGCAAAAAAAATAAAAAATTGACGGGTCCGAGCGTTTTTTCGAAAAATAAACACATGAATTTGTTCCAGCCTTTATGTTCTCACTGTATAATGTGATTTAAGCTTTGACAAGGTTAATGTTGAGTAGCTGAGATTGGTCAGCTAGACTTCGCCTGATAAGGATTTTCTGTTGATTTCTTTATCACTTTTTTTTTGTTTTTTCTATTTGCATTATTTTTTATTTATTCTCCTAAATTCTTCATAAGGTCTTCAATTATTAATATTATAATTACTCTTAGTCAACAGCTACGCAAGCAAGGAGAAAATTGTTACATTTACTCAACTAGTTGGTTAGTTACCAATTTTTGAATAAACAATATTAGAACATTTAAAACTATCATACTACCTACCCATTTCTTGCTGATTTGCATTATTATCCAGAAGTTGTGGCAAACTGTTTCTTAAAAAAGATTGGTAAATTTCTATATTTAGGTCCAATGACTCAATCTCCGACTATACCAGGCCAAGAATTATCCAACCAAGGATGTTGACTCGACATAATTCTCATCCACTGAGGATTCTGAGGTGCCTGATAGTGTAAATTGTGCCGAATTACGCTAAACTAATAAAGGCAAAGTTGTTTCACTCAGCACAAAATTCAAACTCACAATAATCCAGATTATTTAAATTATTACCTGACCACAATTGGTAAAAAATGTTACTTCATCAGAAAAACTATATTTCTAAAAAATACATTGTGTTCGTGAATTCCAAGTCTTAACCAAATACAAAATGTGATCCTATTTTGAAAATGTTGACAATACAATTTTTAATTTATTAATTTTAATTAAAAGTTATGTGGTAAGGGCCAACATGACGCTTATTATATTTCAAATAGCCACTACCAACTTTTGGCACACGAGCAACTTCCCATGAACTATCATGATAATTTATAGCAACTACACCCAAAACTCCAAGGACCATATCATCGGTTTTTGTTTGTCATCGAGGTTTGTTTTTATTTCGATGGTTTCCTGTACTTTCTCTCAGATCTTTTAATTGCATAAATTTAATATGATATTTTTAAATGGCGGGAAACCTAATAGCCCACAATTGCGCAGCTTCTTGTTAGTTCCTTTTACATTCTCTCAGTATTAATAACATGTTTATTTCAATGTCGCATAATTATTCCATAATTGCACTGAATAAATTCTCAATGAAACTCAAAGAATATCTTCGAATTAAATTACTTTAATGTCACAGTCAAAAGAAGTATCCTAGTATACTACGATAATTAAAAGTTTTGATAAACAATAATCAGTGGAGGTAGGTATCCGATAGTTTAGAAGGCCTAGTTTTAATGCCCGGTTGTACAAACAAGGTTTAAGTTGGGTTTAAAGAGAAAAAGGTGTCCTTAAACTAGCTTATGCTGTTGTACAGGGTGTTCCAGCGAGGACTGAACAGGGGCTTATTTCTACTTTTCCCTGTGTTTTTGGAAAGCCCCAGAATAGCCAATCGATGTATCTTCAGTAGAATTCAAAAATCTCACCAAAGAATAATTTGAACCAAAAACAAACGGCTTACGCCATGAATGTAGCGTTTTTTAAATGCAACGCCCATTTTTTATATAATTTTTTTTAAAACGTTTTTTTTTATTTTGTTGAAAATCTTTTATATTGCGACAGCTGTTTCTATTACATTTATACCGGGTGATGCATGGCTTGCACATAGAAAATCCCATATAAGCTTTCAGGTGGCTAAATATAAATATATCCAGAGGCCGATATCATAAACCCATGTGCCAAGTTTGAATAAAATTTAATAAACCAATCCTAACTTTATTATTTTATTTAATAATTATTATTTGGCATAGATAAAACGAAAAGTAGCGTCAGTGTCAACTTTTCCATTGAAGACGCTTTAATTATAGCTAAATATGAGCTATTCCATCAAAGAAAAAGTAGCCATGATTAAGTGGTATTATACAGGAAACAGTTTAAGAGGAGTGTCTAAAATATTTTCGGTTAAATTTCCTGATAAGCCTATCCCTTCCATTTCATTAACTAAACTTATTACTAGTAAATTTGAGGGCAAAGGCACTTTAATAAGTAATGTAAATGCTCAACTCAGAACGTCAATATAGCTAGAGAAAGGGATAATAGAGATCTTGATATCTTGATATTTTACTGGAGGAAAATAAAATGATTAGCACGAGGATTCTTGGGCAAGCCGTAGCAAAACATCAAACCACATTGTTGCGCACTTTAAAAAAACGTAAATATTTTCCTTACAAGTATAAAAAACATCAAGAGCTACGGCAAGGTGATGAAGAACGGAAAATGGTATTCTGTTTTGAGGGAATGGGAAGAGCAAATAACAATAGGGATTTTTTGAGAAATATTTGATTTACCGATGAACATTCACCCTCAACAATGAACCAAATGTTCAAAATTGCCGGTTTGGGAACCAAGAAAATAAACATTGTCTTGTTTTTACTCGGACGCAATATCCACAAAAAATAAATGTTTGGGCGCGAATTGTAGGACATCACATTATCGGACTATTTTTTTTGAAAGGCAACCTTACAGCAGTAACCTATTTAGACTTACTACAAAATCGAATTAAACTCGCACTAGAAGAAGTTGTACGCGAAAATCAGGAGATCTGGTATTAAATGAATGGTTGTTCTGCCCATAATTCTCTCATGGTTAAGAATGCTTGCAAAATATTTTTAACGAAAATATTATTGGTCCACGGCATCTAATCCTTTGGCCAGTCAGGTCTCCTGACCTTTCGCCAAACGACTTCTTTTTGTGGGATCATTAAAAAAAAACTATGTATAAAGATGTAAAATTTGAAAATCTATACAACCTAAAAGAACTGTTGTATTTCGTTAGAATGTGACAGAATTTCACAATATCATCTCAGTAATGTTAGAAATGAATTTTATTATCTGTTAGGATATTGTTTAGCTGTTATTGAAAAGTTGTTTGAACATTTAATTAATTAATGTTTTTGTAAAAATCTGTAGTCTTAGGTATGTTATGTTAAATTAAAGGCTTAGTAAGAAGAACATAGTGGTGTCTTTTATTTTGAATGTTTGTTGATCGGATTAGTGAAACGAAAATGTGTTTTTAATGTGAAATAATCTTTAGTCGTTATGTCCAGCTTGACGTTAATTTTTGACAATAGCGTCATAGAAATTATTTGCTGGTGTTTGCTGTATTACCTAAACTATGGAAATTTCGTAATTTTGCCATCACATTTCATTGAATAAGTCAGTTTATTAAGATTGGCTTATTAAAATTTATTCAAACTTGGCAAATGGGTATATTATATCGGCCTCTTCTAGAAATTATAATATAATTTTTCTCTAAAATGTACAAGGGAGCCAATATTTAGCCACCTAAAAATTTACATGGGATTTTCTATGTTCAACTAATGCATCACCCGGTATAATTTTACTTAATAATGCTATTACAACCTGTTTAATTTAATAGGTTCATTGGTGATGTAGGTAGGTATAGCAGCTGCTGATAGCCGACAACATGTCATTTCTAGTAACATTCTTTTTACAGAACTTTAATTTGGTCAGGACTGGAGTTAGATATTTACCAATTATAAATATTGGTTGTGTTATTAAAAAACGAATCCTAATAAATAAATGGGAGGTAGGTGTCTAAAAATGTTAATAAATAGTAAGCATACCACACCAAACCAAAAGTTACATTTTTTTTGAAATCATATTATTTGAGGCGTATATTTCAAACTTAAATGTGCTTAATACAATCAAAAACAATAACAGAGCAGGAGATGAGATTGTTGACGATATGTATGAAAAAGGCAAAATTAGAACAAATCAACAAAATTAACATAATCTCTAAAAAAACTAAATTCAAAGGTATTATATATTTTAAAAACTGTAAGTTTATCTAGGCACGATAAACATAAACCCTAGAAAATTAATCAATTTGTAGGTAATACTCTCAGTTCCAAAAAAAGTGACGCACCTAATTTTTGTTGCAACTTTAAAGCTTTGTCATTTCTGAACAAATAGACCGATTTGTATTACCCTTCCATTTGGTGGTAGGTAATTCCATTACCTTTAAATAAAAAATTAACTGGTAGACATTTTTTCAAAGCCCCCTGGATGATTGTGGAAAAACTCAAGCCATGAAATGTCCTTAATTTTTGACTCACCCTGTGCGTTAATCAAGTAAATGTATAGAAAGCGCTTACACTCTATATGAAAGTTACTTCTTTTACCAGCATTTTGATTTTTGTTCATTAATTTATCTCTAGAATTGTCCGAATTACAGCTTTTTTGCTGAAACCTTGCATATTACCTCCTTTATGAATTTATCGAGAAACAGTTTTTAACAGATACGAATTTTAAAAACATTTTTATTAAACACAAAATTATAAACTAGGATAACTGCTTAATACCGTGTTTTGCCTCCCCTAGCAACTCTAAGAGCTTCTAATCTACGCGGCATACTAGAAATTAGGTTTCTTATCGTTTCCATTGGTATACGAATCCATTCTTCCACTAATGCATATGCTAATTCTGCGAGATTTTCAGCAGGCCTCTGGCGAGAACGTACCTTTCTCCCTAGTTCGTCCCACAAATGTTCTATAAGGTTCATATCGGGGCTTCTGGCAGGCCACTGTAATGTGGTGATATCCGTAGCTTCTAAGAAGTTTCGAACAATTGCTGCGGTGTGTGGTTGGGCATTATCCTGCATCAATATAAAATTATTGCCCACTAACTCTGCATAAGGTAAGACATACTGCTTTAAAATGTCAATATAGATTAGCGCTGTCATCGACTGCCTCAATGGGAAAACATGGAGGGGTGTCTTTCCATTCATTGAAATCCCTCCCCACACCATAACCGACCCACCATTATAACTTTTACATTCTGTTATTAAATTCTGATTAAACCTTTTACCTGTCCTTCTCCATACTCTTTTCCTTCCATCCACCATGTTAAGGCAAAACCGTGATTCATCCGTAAACAAGACATTCGACCATTCACGAATATTCCATTGTCCATAATATTCAACGAAGTTTCTTCTAGCAGCACGATGTTGTGGCAATAATTTGGGACCTTTTGCAGGTCTCCTAGCTTTCAAATTAACTTCGTTTAGACGTCGACATACCGTTTGCTTACTTATCGTAACACCCCGAATTTGGCGAAGATCTTGCTGAACATTTACCGCAGTATTTGATCGATCACGTAATATCCTCAATCTCAAGAACCGATCATCTCTTGGAGAAGTTTTTCGAGGGCAACTAGAACCAACCCTTCGAGCAGTGCTTCCTGTTTGTTCGTACTTGTGGATTGCTCTACGAGCAGTTGCTTCATGGACACCCACTGCACGAGCGGCGTAACGTTTACTACGCCCATCGTTAACTAAAGTAACTAATGCTGCTACTTGTTCTGAACTTATTTGAGGCATTTTATGTAATTTTAGTCACTAAAACTTTTATAATGACATTGACTTTTTTAATGACACAACGACAAAGGGTCAAATATGGAGTAATTGCCATGGCAAGGGCAATTGTTTTTTAAAGGCAATGTGACCCTACAATAAATTACATTTGTGGGATAAACGTAACTAACAAAGTTAGCGCAACAGTGTTTGGTTATATTTTTATTTATTCTAACTGTTTACATTTAGCCTGCAATTATCAAAAATATGTTATTATGTTATATAAACCCCTGAATAGCCCAAAATCATACTGATCAAGCTAGAACTAGGGTTACATTTTTTTTATTAATTTTAAATAATAATTAATAAGCTAACAAATGAAAGGCGCGTGATTTTTTTAAAAGTTTTTTTATATATTTTATCAATAAAGTGGCCGGGTTTGCAAATTTTTTATTACTAGGTTGTTTATTAATATCAAATAATAAAATGTTAGCACATGAAGATATTTTAATCGAGGCAGACATACTTAACTATACTTGGTGACATTTTTTGATATTGACAATTTAAGGACACAATAATAATAAAATTATTTATGATGGTTTCAAATCACGCATAAAATTTGAATGCAAGTACTAACGATTTTAAGAAGGCTTTATAAAATGTGTTGTGGTAGACTTAAAAACATCTTGCAAATTTGGGTTCAAAAGTACAGATGGTTTTATTGACAGTTTTAATGAAGATATTTATAACTTTACAAAAGGTCGTTTTTGGTTTTATGCCCGGTTTATTCGAGCTTTGAAGAGGTTATCTAGTATACAACATATAATAACAGTTTTACGATCAGTTTTATTATATAGACTTAATAGCCGCTTGTAGATTGTGATAAAACTTAAAATGTTACTTGGGTTTTGTAATACATGATAACAATCTGTAATCTCTTTATCTTCACTTTGAAGACATTACCAAAGGTGATTATATACTCTACGCCAGCTACCAGTTTATGGGCGGCAGACGCCATCTTTCAGACATATTTGCCAACCTGTGATTTAAAAAGTCCCTTAATTCAAAAATGGTCTCGCGAATACTGGCAATCACTGCATTGATGAGAGATGGATATATGAATAACCATATATTTACTAGCATGCGATGAAGATAAATATACCGCACATAATCCGTTCCGCTGGAAAAGCGTCGATTTGTGAAATATATGTTGCACCTCACTTAGAGTGTCGTGTAGATATGCATCTTTTCCTTACTCCTTTGCTCCGATATCTCTCTCCGTCAGTCTACAATCCATCTGTATATTCCCTTTTCATTTAATCGTATTCGAAATTTACAGCTGATGTACAGATCCGTCTGGGCCGTCCCGTCACTGTACGTTCCGATTTTGACTTATCACGTTGAAATAAAAGTTTGTTTTTAGGAATATTTTGTATATTTTCTGTGTTTTGAGATAATGTTTTTCCATTATATCGTTAATTTTGTGCCTATTAGTCATTTTGCTGGACTTTGTGTATCTGGAAGTGTTTCTCTCTATTGAAAAGTAAGTAAACATACTTTGGTTATTTATATATTACACAACTACACTCAGTTCCAAACAAAGTGACGCACCTAAATTTGGTTGCAACTTTGAAGCTTTGTCATTTCTGAACGAACGGACCGATTTTTATTATCTTTCCATTTGTTGGTAGGTAAATCCGTTACCGTTAAGAAAAAAATAAACTGGTAGACATTTTTTTAAAGCTCCCTGGATGATAGTGGAGAAACTCAAGCCATGTTATTCTCTTAATTTCTGACTCACCCTGTGCGTTAATCAAGTAAATATATAGAAAGCGCTTACACTCTATATGAAAGTCGCTTCTTTTACCAGCATTTTGATTTTTTGTTCATTGATTTATCTCTAAAATTGTCCGAATTACAGCTTTCTTGCTGAAACCTTACGTATATCCCACAAATGTAATTTATTGCCTTTAAAAAAACAATTGCCCTTACCATGGCAATTACTCCATATTTGACCCTTTGTCGTTGTGTCATTAAAAAAGTCAATGTCATTATAAAAGTTTTAGTGACTAAAATTACATAAAATGCCTCAAATAAGTTCAGAACAAGTAGCAGCATTACTTACTTCAGTTAACGATGGGCGTAGTAAACGTAAAAAGTAACGATCAGATAAGTTATACTATATCGGTAAAGATAAAGTCGGAAAATGGCAAAAGCACAGTCCTTTATCATCATCAAGATCCAGAACAAGAGCAAAGAATCTTGTTACTCAGTTACCAGGAGTAAAACAGCCTGCTCGAGACCTAGTTGACCCTGTAGAAATATGGCGAAAATTTTTTCACGTTTCTGTTCTTCAAATTATCGTGACGCATACTAATAGCACATATAGTAAGTTTTGCACAAGGGAGATATTATAGAGACACTTATACAAAACCAACAGATGTCATCGAAATTGAAGCTTTAATTGGTTTATTATACTTATGTGAAGCAATGGAATCGACTATGCTGCGAAGAAATATTTGCCACCTATGGAAGTTCAGCAGAACTTTTTCGACTCACCATGTCCATGCAGCGTTTTCTTTTTCTCTTACGACATATTCGCTTCGATGACCACAACACAAGACTCGAACGAAGAACCAGTGACAAGTTAGCGCCTATCCGAGAAGTTTTCCAGAAAGTTGTCACTAATTAGGACCAGTTTTCCCCTTCTCAATTAGTGACAGTGGATGAAATGCTGGTTGTGTTTAGAGGAAAATGTGCATTCAGGCAGTATATTCCTTCAAAGCCAGCTAAGTACGGGGTAAAAATATTTGCGTTATCAGACGCTAAAATGTTTTATACCATGAATATGGAAGTTTATGTAGGTAAACAACCACAGGGTTCTCCGTTCGAAGTGAGCAACTCCCCTATAGATGTCGTTTGCAGAATGGTTGAGCCAATTAGTGTTAATGGTTTGAATCGTCCTATCCCATTAATTATTTTTGCATTCAAAGAAAATTGTACTATTGTGTCCTACGTTCCAAAACCTAAAAAAAACGTTTTGCACCTATCATCAATGCATGATATCGACGAAGTCGATGAAGAAAGTGGAAAACCTATAATGATTTTGAAATACAATCAAATGAAAATAGGAGTGGACATGGTGGACCAGCTATCGGCAAACTATAATGTGGCGCGCAATACAAGAAGATGGCCACAAGTTATATTTTATGCTTTGCTGAAGACCAGCGGAATAAATGCATAGGTCATATATAACTGCAATAAAAAAAATGAAGCTGATATATAATCTTATATAATCTTGAGAAGGCATTTTCTAACGAAACTTGCAATTGGTCTAACTGAAAATTACCTAAAAAGAAGACACACTGATCATCACTTGCCAAGACCAATAAGAACAAGAATAAAAGAAATATTGAAAGTACCAACGGAAGAGCCGCGACGAGATCCCAATGAACCACCACAGACAGGGCGTTGTTTGGAATGTACATCCCGACAAAACCGCAAGACTAAATACTTCTGTCGGTTATGTAATAAGTTTCTTTGTCTGGAGCATTCCAACATAGTTTGTTCTGTTTGCTTTGGAAAATGTAGGTAAGAAACTATTTTTGGGATTTTTTCAATAACAATAATGATTGTTTTTTATTAGTTAGTTTTTATTTTATCTTAAGTTTGTAGTTGATTTATGATCAATAAAATTTGTAAGAAGGACTAATTTTTAATTTTTTTGACTATTAGAGATGATTATGCAGGATTACTTCAAAGTCGGTATGTCGGACCGACGTCACCGGTGGAGGGCTATCTACGATAACGGAATCTAAATAACAATTTCGATTGTCGACTTTACCTGTTCTCTTTCTTATTAGGTAAAGTCCCTGTATTGGAAAGTCTGGACACGAGCTATAAAGCCCGTGTGTAAGAAAGAGAACTCTGTGTCCTTCTCTATTTCCTCCTTTTAAGAAATTAATGGCGCCCGGGCGTGCGCGCGGCGTCAGTCTCCTGTCATATGATCCCGCGATGTAAATAAACAGTTCGCGTTCGTTAAACGTCAAAGTGTTTTTAAAATGCCTACATGCAGCTATCCCGGTTGCAAAAATAATACCAATCGTGGGAGAAAACGTTATATGGCCTCATTTCCCTCGGATGAGAACAGACGTGAGAAATGGATAACTAATGTTGGCCGAAAGAACTGGACACCATCAAAAAATTCATTCATATGCGAGGTATAATAACTTTTAGCACCATCGCGGATGGGGTGGTTTGTAATAGCAGTTTGAATTAAATTTTAGTGATGAAAAGACAATTTATTTATTTTTTAATATAATAATTGATTAATTTATAAGCTTATATTTATTAAAAGAGCACTACAGTAGTACTTGTGTCTTCTATAATTTAATTATTAAATATATTAAAATTAGTAGACGATTCAAGAATTAGTAAATAAATCCACATACATGTGATGTTTCCAAAAGCACAATATTTGTTTATAATATAGGTACATAGGTACCTGTGATCTCCTTAGCAAATCTAAAAAATGATATTCCTTCGCCGGTTTTAGAAGGGCATTCGGGGTAAGCTCCCGATATGCCATCTTTCTGCTTCTTTACTACCGACATTAAAATCAAAAGAAATCCTTTCTAAATTGTAAATAACCAAAAAAACAAATCACTTTTCACTTTATACTGCAGAAAAAAAAAATTCGTTTGGTTTTCTAAAAGTAAACAAACGATTTGACAGATTGCGAATGCCGTGAACTTAGCTGCGAATAAGTCTTATCTGCGCTTTCTTATTGGAACCGCCATTAATTTCTTAGCTCGAGGCCAACCAATCAAGTGAACGTCCGCTCATGTCCAGACTTTCCAATACAGGGACTTTATTATTAGGTAGGTCGGAACGCCATCTAGGGTTGAGGGAACGCTTCTTTATAGTATTACAAACAACTTAATTAAAAACCAACCGTACTGCGATGAGCGATGAGCTAACAAAATATTTTATTCATAATATTGACAGACAAAATCATTAAAAAGATGTTAAATAATTTTTATCGCCTAATGAATTTTTGATAATATAATATTAAAATATGTTTCGCTAATGATTTTTTCGTATTAGTTGAAGCCATTAACTAAACAGTTTACAATAAAACTATTAATTCGAATTGGATTTAAGACGGGTTTATTGCTTAATTTACACACAAGCTCTAGTGAGTAAAATATATTTGTTATTATGATAGTATTATTACTGCTAGATATACAGTGAGAGCAAAAAGTTTGGAACAAATTCATTCAAAATTCAACCTTTAATTTTTCGAAAAAACGCTCGGACCCGTTCGACTTTTATTTTTTGAAGGGCATTTTTTAAAATAATTTTCATTTGTAAAGGGTGACTCAAAAAAAAATATTTCATGTGACTCTTTAATTTTTTAAATTGAAACCCCCATTTTTTATTTTATTTTTGGATTCTACGTAAAATTTTGATCACATTTCATGTATTATGACGCAGGTCTAAATTAAGTTGTTTTATAAAAAAATCAAGTTATTTGAGAAAAAAATTATATTTATTTAATTTTAAATAATAAATGTTTCAATGACAAAATTATGAAATATTACTTTAATAAATGTTGGAATTGACCACTAGCAACATCCTGGCAATATCCGAGGCGATGTTCGAATTCTTGCAAAACATTGTGCACTATTTGAGGTTCTATCAATCTTATTTCCTGTCTTATTCGTGCTTTAAGGTCGTCAATATTTTTCGGTCTGTTAATATAAACTTTAGACTTTAGGTATCAGTATAACAGCAAATAATCTAATGAAGTCAAATCAGGGAATCTGGCCGGCCATTCTGTTAGGCCCCGTCGACCAATCCACCTCCCAGGAAAAACAGTAATTTTGAAAAATACTTTATGTTATAAAATGCTAGTTTCTGTATCGAGTGCAATGAAAATAGGTTTACAATCTTGTAATTTAAATATCTATCTTACTTTCATAGATAATTGACCATTAATAAAGCCAAGACCTAAATCATATAATAATAAAGATAATCGCAAATGGGACGAAATGAACATTTTTGCTTTTGTAGGGGGCACTAGCATTTCATGCAAAGTCATAGAAATAGAGCTCGGAGTAATAAAATCTTTTGTCTAAAAAATTATTAAATAAATATCATTTTAGACCCTATGAAGTAAAGAATGTACACCATTTACGTACTGGGAATGCTGTGCGATGACATATTTTTTGCAACTGTATCTAAATCGAATACGAGTCGGTACGCAGTTTGCTACAAAATTAATATAGTTTAACGATTCTCATTTTATAGGCTCCGCACAGACAGTATTAATTGCCATAATACAAGATATGGGTTCCCAGTTGAAATGTAATATTAGTGTATCTTTACATAATATTTATAGATAGGTAGATTTTAAAGTTTTAATCACGATTACTTATTTATTATATATTGTGGAACGCAGTAACAAATAACCACCCATTAGGGTCTCTCCAAAATTTGACTGTTCCTGTTAAATTTTGACCCTAGATTTTTACATATTTATTCTAGCAGTCATGACATATTCTTTTGTTTGTTTTAATGGTTATATAGCATATACTACCCTAGATTCCCAAATAACATTTAAAATTTTATAACAATCTACAAGAGGTTATTAAGTCTATATAATAAAACTGATCGTAAAACTGTTTATACTAGATAACCTCTTTAAAGCTCGAATAAACCGGGAATTAAACCAAAAAGGACCTTTTATAAAGGTTATAGATATCTTCATTAAAACTGTCAATAAAACCAACAGTACTTTTGAACCCAAATTTGCAAGATGTTTTTAAGTTTTTTATGTACAGTATAAATAACTATAAAGGTGTGCTCTCATGTCGAGATGGCAGAGGGGGCGGAGCGTCAATATATATAAAAACTCTATAAAATTTTGCGAACTTGAAAAAAGTGAAGGGAATGGTATTAATTGGGTAAGTGTAATGATTGGGGATCAAAATCTAAAAATAAGTGTAATCTATAAGCCTCCAGATTGTAACAATAATGATTTCCTAGAGTTTATGGAGCAAATCCTAATGAAATATCCAAAAAAATATTTAGTCGTCGGCGATGTTAACATAGACCTATTAAAAGATAGCGCAGTGGCAAAAAACTATAAAAACCTAATCACATTACACAACTATAAAATAAATAATGAAGTAACAGTAGAGAATGCAACCAGGACAACTAGTTCCACCAGAACTATTATAGACCATGTCCTAACAGATAAATATTCAAAATTAGACTGTTAAATAGAAATCCAAGAAACTAGTCTGTCAGATCACAACTTATTATTGTTAATTATTGAGGAAAACATAAAACCGTTTATACAAAAAACTCATCAACATATACTACTAACTTAAAAAAATTTCAAAACATTTTCAAGCAGCAAATAGAAAAAAATGAGGTAGAATCTTTTGAATCTCTAACTGATATAATTACATACTGTAAACAACAATCTGAATCTGTAAAAACTATCAAAATAAGACAAAATAATACTTGGATAAATCAGAATATTCTAAATTTGATGAAGAAACGTGATATAATCTATAAGGCTAAAAAAGGTAGGACAAATAACAATCAACTAGAGGGCGAGTTTAAAAAAATAAAAAAAAGAATACATAATTTAGCTAATACCTTAAAAAACAAACATTTTGCCAATAAATGGCAGCAGGCAGGAAACAACTCAAAAAAACAGGGGAAATTTATAAATAGTTTTTTTAAGAACGGCAATGTGGACCAAAAAATACATAGTCTAAAAATAGGGGGTAATGAAATAATGAATCAAAATGAAGTAGTTAACGCGTTAAATGAACACACACAGGTAGGGGAATTAATTGTCAAACATTTGGAAGAGGAAATAAAACAAAAAAAACTTACAGTTACAACATAACATTGTAAACTACTGTCAAAACAATATCGACTTATAACCGGTACAGGCCCGGGAGATTGAAGAAGCAATAATTGAGCTCAAGCGCAATTCATCTCCTGGGCACGACAGGATTACAGTCAATGACATTCTTACATTAAAGGCTTACATAATTAAAATTATTACCAACCTTATAAACAAAATATTTCTTACCGGCGAATTTCCTCAAGAATTAAAAATTAGCAGAATCAGCCCCATTTTCAAGTCGGGCAATAAGAGCTCTATGAACAATCATCGTCCTATTTCGGTGATTAGTGTTTTTTCGAAAATAATAGAAAAAATTATTAAAAAAAGGTTATTATGGCACATAAATAGAAATATACTGACAGATGAGTTTTAATATGGGTTTTTAAATAATAGCAGCACTCTTAGTGCAACAGTGGATTTCACTAACTACATATCAGCAGAACTAGATAAAGGAGGGGCAGTGGTAGCAGTCTTTGTGGATCTAAAAAAAAGCTTTCGATGTTGTGGACATCGACTTACTATTGGTTAAATTGGAATGTATGGGGATTAGGGGGACAGCACTTAGTTTAATAAAAACATATCTAACAGGGAGAAAGCAATATGTTAGGATCGACCAAACTTGTAGTAGTCTACTTACAAACGCCTACGGAGTTCCCCAGGGGTCAGTACTTGGACCCCTGTTGTACTCGCTGTATGTTCTTAATTTGAAATATGCAGGTTTGAAGGCAAGGTACTTCACATTTGCTGACGACACAGTCTTGGTTTACACTGGTACGGAGGAACAAGATTTAAATGAAATTGTTTATAAAGGAGGGAAGAGATATATGCTCCGTATACACCGATTTTTCCAAGGCCTTTGATAAAGTACATCATGCAACATTAATGACGAAACTTGGAAATTTCGGTGTGCATGGGGGTCTCCTTAAACTCCTTCGTAATTATCCAGTAGACAGAAGTCAATTTTTGGCTGTCAATGGAATAAGATCGGAATGTACGAACGTGACCTCGGGTGTCACACAGGGGTCCCACCTTGGACCAATTCTTTTCAGTATTTTTTTAAACGATATCGGCAATTGTTTTACTTATTCTAATTACTGCTTATATGCTGACGATCTTAAAATATTTAAGTCTATTGGGACTCACAATGATATTATTGAATTACAGATGGATATAGATACATTCTCGAATTACTGTGTTCTAAATAGGCTTTTCGTTAATCTAGATAAATGTCATGCTATACTTTTCTAAAAAAAAAATAGCTTACTTGATTTTAACATAGATCTTTTGTTGAATAACGTTAAGTTAAAATATGTTAATACTATTAAGGATCTGGGAGTGGAGTTGGATTCCAAATTACTTTTTGAGGGCCATATTGAAAAATTGTACAACGGGCCAATCGTAACTTGGGCTTCATTCTTCGAATGACGCATGGCTTCACCGATATTAATTCGTCAATAAACTTATATAATTCTACTGTAAGACCAATCTTAGAGTTTTCGATCGTGGTTTGGAATCCAATGTGCCACAAGTATGTAGATAGGATTGAGAGCGTGCAGAAGAAATTTGTTAATTCCCTTAGTTTTCGTTTTAACAGACACAGACATTTTTTTTCCTATCATTTGAATTTGGCTTTTTATGGTTTACAGACTCTTGAATCTAGGCGGAAACTTTTCGATGTGATTTTCGTTTATAAAACGGTTAACAACCTAATTGATTCTGATATTTGTACTAACTACCTTTTATTCAATGCAAATCCTTACACACTTCGCAATAGACATACATTTAATATAAAAAGTTTTTCTTCAAACTATTTCTCAAATTCACCTCTCATTAGATGTGCGCACTCATGCAACAAGTTACCTCAAGGGGATGCTAATTTCGACCTTTTCTTTGTCAATATTGGATGTTTCAAAAGGTTTGTAAGGAATCGCAGTCCTTAATAACTTACATTGTTTCAATCGTTTCTAACCTAATTTTCTCCGAAAATTGTAATTGATTGTATTATTTTGTGTCCTCCTGTTATAGGGCAGCTGCGACTGTCTGTTGAAGGACCAATTCCTTTAAATAAATAAATAAATAAATATGCCCCCTCTCTCAAAGTTTAAAGGCGTAAGTGGGGGAACCAAAGGATGTATAGGTGCTTTGGAAAAACCAAAAGGTTTTAACTTAGCTTGCTAAAAGCTACCAAAAAACTATTAGGATTCAAGGAGCCTTTACCAATTATCGTCCAAATTAAATAGTATTTATGATAACATATATTAAGGGTAAAACTACTTAAGAGTTATTCATTTTATTTCTTGATCGTAAGGAAGGAGTACTTAAAAACCATATGATCAAACTCAAAAGATTTATAGATGTCTACCACAAAACTTAAAAGATTTAAAATCCTTTATAAACCTTAATGAGTTTACTGTGGTTTTGATTAATGCAACGATTAAGTGGTTATATAACCAGTAGGTCTTAAAGAGCAAAAAGATTTAGCAACTTGCTTTAAAGATAACTTGAAGGCCTTTTTTCAAGTACATATTATCTGCAGATAAATTGGTATGCACAAAAGAAAAAATAATAAAACCCACTTCGGTTTATTTGCCTTCTTAAACCTGTGATAGAACCCTATAAAAACTTGTTGGCATTTAAATTGTTACTTGGGTTTCTAAGTTCTTCGATTTGTGCGCTTATTGTTAATAGTAACTATCAACTATTATACAGGGGTCCTTGAAATGACTGTACCTATATGCAATGTTGTTTGGTTTTGTTAAATTTCTCAAAATAATATCGTTTCTTCGGATTAATTTCTAAGCGCCTTTATCAATTTTTACTAATTTTGGGACTAAGAATTAATACTATTTTTGGCGTGTTTTGACGCGAACGCGATCTTTTTTAATGCCTGGAAATTTAAGAATGGCGCGTGATAAAAGTAAATAAAAGCTTCTATTTTTGTTACCGCCTGTACAAATGACATCAATTGGTTCTCTGACACTAGACTTGACTTTAAAACTCTTTGTCCTTTGCAAAATTTTCGCCAGGCATACAGTTTCTCTTCCCAAAAATTATTTACGATACTTCATCATTGCTGCTATTCTGAACGATAAAAAAATTGTCTTATTTAGCCACTAGGCAACAGTAATATAAATCTGACATACCGATAGTGCTTACTTGTTGTTGGTGTTGAGCGGAGTCGAGTTTATTGTAAATCGAATAATTATTGATCCTTTAAAATATAATATTATTTTTTCGCTGAGAAGGTTGACAACTATATGGATTATGTGAGAGAAATGGACGTATGAGTGCCAGAGTCTATCGTCACAAATATCAAAACCGCAGAATTCGGAACCAACAAGTTTTCGCGAGTATTGAGAGGCAACTTAGAGAAGGAAATAATGTTAATCGAGGACGCCAACGTACAATTAGGACTCCGGAGCTCGAAGAAGTAGTTTTCGACAGATTTGAAGATGATCCAAAATTAAGCTATAGATGCTTGTGGTTTGAATTGGCGGTTTCCGAAAATACCATTAATAATATTCTACGAGAGTAGTTTCTTCATCGGTATCATGTGCAACAGGTGTAAACCCTTTTGCCAATGGATCCTGAAAGTCGGCTGATGTTTTGCCATTTCATCGAAACAATGAGAATACCAAATGCAATCTTTTAGAAGAATATTTTATTTACGGACGAGGCTGCGTTCACGAGTCGGGTATTAGAAATTTACATAACTAACATTTGTACAGCCATGAAAATCCTCATGCCATCAGGGAGAAACATTTCCAGCATGAATTTAGAAATAATGTTTGGGCAGGTATGTTTGACAATTTAATTATTGGACCAGTTGTAATGAAAAATCGGTTTAATGGGGATAACTATCTACTCTTCATGCAAAACACTTTACCCGATTTATTGGATGATCTTTTATAACAACTTCGTACCGAAATGCGGTTTATGCACGACGGGGCGCCACCTCACTTTAGTATCAATGTTCGAAGATTTTTAAATGAAACATATCTTAATAGATGGATCGGAAGAATGAAATCTCCCGATTTAACGCCTCTAGACTATTTTTTGTGGGGCTCTATTAAATTAAAAGTGTATGCTTCCCCTAACGCTACAGAAGCTAAGGCAAAGAAATATCATTGCTGCAGATTATTTTAAAAACAAGCCCGACACGATGCCAAAAGTACCGTTTAATTTTTTGAAAATAATTAATTTATGTATCCACGCTCACGGTGAACATTTCGAATATTTGTTATAAAAATTAAACTAGTTGGTAGTTATTAGAATTAAGACTTTTTTAATAGTTTTTCGTTCCGAATAAACAACAATGATGAATTACGAGGCATCGTAAATAATTTCTGGGAAGAGAAACTGTATGTCTGGCAAAAGTTGTACAAGAGACAAAAAAGTTTGAAGATCAAGTCAGCTAGTATGAGAGAAGCAATTTAAGTGATTTTTACAAGGGGGAAATAAAAATACGAACTTTTATTTACGAATTACGTGTCACTTTTAATTTTCCAGGCGTTAAAAAAAGATCGCGTTTGCGACAAAACATTCCAGTAATAGTAGTAATTCTTAGTCACAAAATTAGTTAAAGTCGATACAGGCGTTCAGAAATTGTTCCAAAACAATGATATTAACTTAAGAACTTTAACGCCCCGTAGCGGAAAAACGAAGCAACATTGCAAGTTTGCCTAGATCGCCTTATGTCTGGTTAAGGAATCTGTAATTAAGTGTTGTACAGCCATTTCAAGGACACTCTGTACATTTTTGAAAAACTTAAATAGCCTAACTAAATAAGAAAAAAATATACAAGGTGTCCCATTTATAAACCATATGTGTGCTTTAAATCTTGAAAAGTAAGACTCCGATAAAAGAAAAAGTTAGCACGCCACTGAATTCTGCTAAAAAACCTGCCTTGAAAATCGTGTTTGGTTTTTTGAAGTTGAAGGATTACGAAAATACAGAGGGGGGTCAAAAAGCAAACCTTTTCGATAACATCCTGTAGCTTTAAAACTAAGAAAGCTATAACATTTCTGTTTGCTGCATCTTGTGTTTCATGAAAGAGTAGCGCAGTAATATAAAAATTTACAGTCCTTTACAAAGATGCAACCGGGGAGGACATGGAAAATGCCGAAGCAGAGTGCAACGCTTGTGACTACTGTGAGATTTGAGTTCTGCGAAAACTCATAGATTTGAAGTAATATTTAGGTAGTTGATATAAGTTTTATTGATTCATGATATAAAAAATAGTAAAATAAAGGTTATAAACTCTAACGCGCCTGTAACTCTAGACTTGGTCTGATCCCGTCGTCCTTCGTCCCGTCCCAGTCATCATCGGGCCACCGGCCACTACCACCGACCGGTGGTAGTGCACCGGCTTGGCGGCGGCGGTTCGCGTAGTTCCGCTTGTGGATCATTTTAATTCGGTGTCGTTAGACTGTGTGACGTCAGGGACAAATGCAACACAAAAATTTCGTTGAATTCCGTACCCATACTAACGTGCCCGTGCGATAATATAAACATTTTCAATGTTAAAACTGCAAGTCTCTATATTTACAAGTTACCGGGATAGTCTGCAATTACATCGAAAAATGTACAACCCAATAGAAAATACAGCGATTCGATTAAAATTTATTTGTTGTTTGTTTTTCAGTAAGATCATTAACGCACGCAAGTAAATCTGTCCTTAGAACAAATCTTAAAGTCTGAATTTTTAGGTTTTTCCAAAAATCTATAAAGAATAAACAACGTTTTAGGGAATTACGTAATATTTTCATTTTCTATATTTTCGTTCTTACTTTACGCAAATAAAATTATTATTGCGAGTAGTAAAATTCATTTCTAAAACAAATAGATGACTTATTCCAAAATATTATGTAAATTTTATGTCATTAAAAGTAAACAGGCGAAATCGGCAATTTATACGTTTTTTTATTGAATAATAATAAACCGGTCTAACTCTTAAATTGTCTTAAATGTCTAAGTCGTTAATTATTAGGTAACTAAACTATTTTTTTGGTTCTACTTTTTATTTGCCTTTTAGTTTTAATAATGGTAACAATAATAGTAATAATAATAATAATAATAATAAAAATACGAAACAAATAATATAAGACGGCAAGGTCTAGTGAGTTTAATTGTTAACTGTCTGAACAACAGGATTTTATATGAAAGAGTTTACGTTATACAGTGACTGGTAGAAAGTACGCACCAAAGGGGATTTTTTTTTTATTTCAAAACTTACCAAATTTTTTTGACGGTGGAAATGTTCTGCATGTTCTCAAACAAAAAAGAGCATAAACAAAACTAGTGAATATTGCGTCGTATAAGAGGCAGAGGTGAAAACATTAAATTCACTCAAGAATAAAGTGCCCTTGTTTTTTACCGCAGAAAAAATTTTTATTAGGAAATGTTGTTTGCACTTAAAGGTTATCCATAAATACCAAATTTCAGCTCGGAAGCATAGCCTCGTATAACGAATCGATAGAAGCTAGGCAACTTATAAATTCAGTTTTTTAACAGCTCGTGGGCAATTTGACACATAACTTACTTAAATTTGTTTAAATACGCGAAAACTGGACGTTTAATAAAATAACGTCAAAAATAATCTTATTTTTCTGGTGCATACCGTACATTATTCTATGGAGCGAAATAACTTTACGTAAAACAAATTAGGGTTTACTTCATACATTTAACAATATTTTGCTGTCCCAAATTTTTCAAAAACTCTTAAACCCGTTGATTCATGAATTAAAGTTGAAACCCTTACATAATAAAATTAGTTTTCATTAAAATCTAGTTGGTATAAAAAAAAATTTACAGTCCTTTACAAAGATGCAACCGGGGAGGACATTGAAAATGCCGAAGCAGACTGCAACGCTTGTGACTATTGTGAGATTTGAGATCTGCGAAAACTCATAGATTTGAATGTTATATTTAGGTAGCTGATATAAGGTTTATTGATTCATAATATAAAAAATAGTAAAATAAAGGTTATAAACTCTAACGCGCCTCTAAGGTATGGTTTGGCTGGAGCAGTCAGCGGCCGCGGCTGGCGTTCGCGATTAGTAGCTCGGTACTGGTTTAATGCGATTTGCCGATTTGTATGTACACGGTTTCACTGCCGCAGCTCAGCGACACAGCGTTCGCCGTCAATTGCAGTGGCTGCGTTCGGACTGCTAGAGAGACCAGTCCAGCCGTGATCGCTCAGCAGAATGCCACCGTTTTCGGCAATTGCTGACGAGGAGGTGCAAAAGTATACAACTATGAGAACGAAAATTACAAAAATGTTGTAATGAAACAAAATGCATGAAAAAAAGTGGCAGCAAGTGTAGGGAAGAACGGTAAAGTGTACAAAACCATTCTGTTTATTTTTCAGCATTACATTACAAAGCTTATAATTAGGGTAGACTGGGGCAACTGCGAAGCCCTTTTTAATAGTTCAAGTTTATTTCCTTCCTACTTTAAATATACAATATTTATAAAAGTGTCTTTGTAAGAAAGTAATAGTTTAATATGTTTACTTTTCATACTGCATAGGGCACTCATGAATTATTTTTGAGATCTTGAGATTTGAATGATTTTTTTTTATACCGAAATTTTACACTTACCCCAAAAAGGGAAAGTGTAAAATCGGAATACAATTTCCATGCATGTTCGCAGAAGTGGTAATGGGAAAGTGTAAATGAAGTTTATATCTCCCATGCCAATTTTTCTTTTTACAGACTTAAAAAAGAATAAAAATCTGGGAAGTTATGAACTTTTTATTGTTGCGAAATAGTTAGCCAAGCAAATCATAAAAACGAAAAATTAAAAGGTACCTCTGAAAAATAATAAGTAAACCAAAATAACCCTCAAAAAATTCCTAATAACAAGAATAATGTTTTTATAAACGTATTTATCCGTTTAAAACCCAATGTTTGGCTTTAATCTCTAAAACAGTAGGGGTTATTCCCAAGGAGAAACTAAAACAGAAAATAAACTTAAAGTTTAAAAATTCGAATAATTTTATGGAACTTGTTAAATATTGTATCCCGCAAATTTCACATTAAAATGAAAACCTCCTCGGCGTGTTACTACCGGTTCAGGTAAACGAGTCACTATATCGTCTAGCTGTACTACATCGACATCATTGGTGAGTGGCCATAAAAAAATTGTCTTTTAGTTTTCTAGTAAACTTGATTTCAAAGCCGTTGTCAACAGTATTTACCTGGCCAATAAAATGTTTCTTTGCTTTTGGTAATGTGTATTTAACCAGTACCCAGTCTTCAATGGAAATATTGTCTTTGTTTATTTCAGGAATCTGATCTTCGCAATCCGATTCTAAAGTGAAACTGTGATCCGATTCCATAAAAGGTATATTTTCATTATCTGATTCACTGGAGCTGGATTCAAATTGATACGGACTTGGTCGACTTTGTTTACTCTTTCGGTCAATTTTCATAGCTGGTTTAGATATAGTAGATGAACTTGTAGAGATTTTTGATTGACTACTTGCGATAGTACCTGCAATGGTTTGGATACCTTGAATTAAGCGCTTTCGTTTCCTTGGATTAGAAGAAGGACTCTGTCGGAGCGAATCAAGTAGTAGATCATCAAAACTTGCCCTCTTTTCTTGCCGATTTTCGGTTGTAGCTGGTACTACAGGTTCAGTTATAGGCTCCTGATGATTATTTAGTATATTTCTTCATTTTGATCAGATCTGACAATTACTTTGAGATTGGTGGCACTAGATGCTGAAGGAGCTGTAAGTAATTCTGCATTAGTTGTTAGTTTCCTTTTAAATGAAGCGCCAGATGTAGAAGGCTTTACTGTTTTTAACATTGACTGTTCGAAAGTAGCGGTTTTTTCTGTTACGTTCGGTGCTACAGCATCATGTTCATTCCTTTCAATATCAATGCGATCTGGCCTCGGTTGTAAATCTGTTACAGATCTTTGATTTTTTAAGTGTTCCTGTCATCTTTTTAGGGCATCGATGTCATACTTTTCTTTAGGAATAACATGTCTATTAAATGGAATAATACCACCCTTTCTGAATCCTGTTTTTATGATTCCGGAATCTACTTCAGCCCAGGTTTTCACTAGCAATGTGGCGAAGTCCCTTTTTGGTAGTCATTGTCCCTGATGACGTCTTTGTCATGTTATTACTTTCCTCTCCCATATTGCCTTAAAGGATCTAAACATACTCAAATCGAGAGGTTGAAGTAAATGACTTGTATGGGCTGCAGTTTAAGTATATGAATATTTTCTTCTCTTGCGGCTTGAATTAATAAGCAATCCACATGCGAGACATGCCCATCATATATAACAATAATTGGTGCCTGATCACGAACCAAAGGAATAAAAGTCTTTAGAAAGTAATTTCTAAATATTTCGGAGGTCATCCATCCATTGGCGCTGGCTGCATTTACGGTGTCTTTGAAGAAGTCTTAATTTTTTTCTGAAATCCAGCAATATTATTGCCTTTAAATATTATCAATGTTATTACCTTTAAATATTATCAATGGTGGCAATTTTCTACCACTAGCACGTGCTCCTGCCAGGACGGTTATATTTTCTCTGCCCGATCCAGCAATAATGCTTAAAGGACGATCCTGAAGACCCAACTCCAATATAGCCTTTTCCAATAAAACAAAATATTGGTCTATTATGAATGGGTCCGTAGATTTCTTTCTGCAGTACTTTAAGCTTTGTGGTTTCTTCATACTCAAGGAGTGACGTTGTTTAAACTTTATTAGCCAGTCTGTGCCTGGCATATTGTTCTTAAAAGGATTGAGAATATTATTTAAAGTTACAAAGTCCCGAACTTTTTCTTGAAGCTCTCTCGAAGTTAATCAATATCCCCACTTCTCCATTGTTTTTATATTTTCGGCCAGTTGACACTTATCTTGCCAAGAAAGTATTGGAGGTCGGCCCTGTGTCTTGCTTTTTTCGCCACGGCGGCCAGTTATTCTACAGTAGATTGTAATGTATGGGATTCTGAATTCGGTACTAGCCATCGACATGGTTAATTGACCTTGATTGACGGCATTTACTGCAGCATTTAATTGCTCCTCCCCATAGGCAGCCCTATCGAACTTTTTTTTATAATTTCGTACCATGACGTCAACTCCCTGTAAAAAATAAAAGCTTTAAGTGTCAGTGCCAACGAACTTTAGCATTCCCAGGAAAATGGGGCAAGTGTAAACTAACCTTTACACTTTCCCCATTACAATTTTCACACATGCCCCACATTATGTTTTTTATGGGGGAAGTGCAAACCTGCTCGTGAGTAAAAACCGCTTTTAGATTTGGTCGGTATATAGGATTTTAAAGCTACAACAATTGACTAAACATAAGAAAATGCAATAAAACTAAAAGTATATTATAAGTTTTTACCTTTGACCAATTTTTTATGGAGATATCACACACTATTTAACGGACCAATTCGGAGGTAATGTTACAAATGACTACTCAGAAAGAAAAAAACACCTGGTAACTCGCCGGGAGTAGATAATTCAACAGCGCTAACGTATAGTTAGTTCAGGTAAACTTTCAATATTGCCTGATTGGCGCTCTGATTTTCCACTTACCCCATTTTTGCACTTGCCCCAGTCCACCCTATACCATATTCAAATCCAAGATTATGCATACGAAGGAAATATTGATCAGTACTTAATGACAACCGTAACTCTATTTCGATTGGTCAAGCGGCAATAAAACTAAAAGGCCCTAGGCGACAGGGTTGAATTTAGTTTACCCGTGATTTTCGCATTATTGCATTGTATCGTTTGGTGTTATTGTTTGTTATCAATATTTTGATATAAATATTTGTGTTTTTGACCGTTGTATTTGATTGTATACAGGGTGTTTTAGAAGTACTAACCTGAATATGTGTCCGGAGTTGCCCCGTTTTTGATGTACAGAGTGTTAAAGTTTTTTAAAAAAAATCGTTTTTTTTATTATTTCTGTAAATATCCTTTTCCCGATTTTATTGCAATTTGGTACCGTCATTCATAATGATTAGCCCCAACTAGATTAAATTTATAAAGTCCAGTGGCGTCCCGGGAAACACTTCAACGGATATTATTGACAAAAAAATGCACGCCACTGACTTTTTTCTAATTTTGTTTACTTGGTATACTGCAGCTTTGATTTAAATATGGTACCTATAGTATAAATTCAAGTGTTAATATGACGTTTGTCGAAATGGAGGAATTTGGGCTAACATCTCCTCTTCGTCTTCTTCCTCTAACAACAGCATGCAACTAATGTTATCGGCGTTCATTATAAATCATACATAAGCGCTTTCACTACAAAATACGAATATGATCTGAAGCGCACTCCAGCCGCGCCAGCCAAACCACCCTGTGGCGACGGCCGATTGATATAAATACACTGCTACGCTCGATCGCGAACGCCTGCTGCACCCGCTGACTGCTTCAGCGGAACCATACGATTACTCTCGACTTGGTCTGATCCCGATCATTTAATTCGGTGTGACGTCAGGGACAAATGCAACACAAGAATTTCGAATTCCGTACCCATTCTACGTGCCCGTGCGATAATATAAACATTTTCAATGTTAATATTTAGTATTCAAGCTGACGTTAAGCGTCAGTTGTTGTTTTGGTTGTAAAAAATGGCAGAACCAAAATTGTCTTTACAAGAAAAAATTGAAGCCGTTTTGATTTTGGGGGAAAATCACCATTCTTCTCGCGAAACGGCAGATATTTTTAATCAGAGACATTCCCATTGAAATATAATTAATTTAACCGTTTTAAGAATTGTCACTAAATTGAAACAAACAAGATCAGTCGAAAATAAATTCAAACAGCCGCACAAGAAAAACCTAACTAATGAAGACACAAGTTTAAATGTGTTGCTGTCTGCAGTCGTAGCTCGATGCCATTTTCTCAGTGACATGATGTAAGTGTCTCTAAAAGGTCAATACGAAGGATTTTTAAGAAACATAATTACAGAGCCTACCTATAAGCCAAAATTTGTACATACCCTTCAGGCACGGGATTTTGATGCTCGCCTCGACTTCTGTTTTTGGTTTCAAGGTATGATAGAAGATAACCCATACTTTGGTAGGCATGTTTTCTTTACCGACGCAGCAGCTTTTTCTAGTAATGGTACAGTAAGAGTCACAAAATTGCCGCTGGTGGTCAAACGAGAACCCCCACTTTGTGATCGAATGTAGGAATCAATATTCGTTCAAGACGAATGTTTGGTGCGGGATAATAGACAATTGTCTTTTAGGACCATTTTTTTTCCGTGGAAATCTAAGTGCTGCAATGTACTTGAACTTATTGCAAACCGTTGTAAGTGATTTCATTGTGAATCTGCCACTAAATGTCCCTCAGAAATTTTATTTTCAACAAGATGGCGCGTCAATCCATAGTACTATTGTAGTAAGGGAATGGTTAGATTACTACTTCCCTAATCGGTGGATTGGTTGCTTTTTTGAAAACCCTTGGCCCGCAAGATCGCCCGATATCACACCAATGGACTTCTTTTTTGGGGTTACCTTAAAAATAAAGTTTTCGACCATTTCGAAATCAAGATCACTTAGAAGTCATCAGGCAATGCGTTAGACAAATCAATCCTATCATTTTACGAAATGTTACAAGGGAGCTTATTCATAGAACCATAAAGTGTATCGAAAACGGCGGAGGGCATGTAGAACGTTAAATTACTGTGTTCTCGTATGCTATTTTTACTTGTTCACTAACCTGAATTTATAAAGTCTGTGCGTTTTAAGAAGTCCGATATCGGATTAAATCACCAAGGGATGTTATCGGTTTTAAAACAGTAAGTCGGTTAAGTTACAATATCTTCGCACCTTCGCTATACTTGATCACACCGAACATCCCACTGGTTTACTGTATTCTATTACTGGGCGAAATCAGTGGTTACAAAACAAAATTATCTTAGAATTACGCGTTGAGCATAAGTAATAATTAAATAGATAATTAAATTATTTTGCTAATATTATAGTTAAATCTATATAATAATCGCTATTTTCCAAGAACCAATTAAAATTTGCTCAAGTGCGGGATGGTTAAACATGTTAAAGATTTTATCAGGTGTATACTTTTCCGATAATGACATTATTTTGGGATAATTATAATTAAATCTTCATAATAATTACTATTTTCCAAGAAATAATTAAAATTTGCTGAAGTGCGGGATGGTATGTTCTACTTTATTTTAAATAAGTAGTTGTGCTTTTCACTTTTAGTTTGTTTCTCATTGTGTGTAAATTAAAATCAGTTATTAAGCAAAGTTATGGAAAATGTTCAGCAAGGTGGCACATCGCCTAGAAGGCATTTATCTCCAGGTGAACGCCGTTTGGTATTACAAGTGGAACGTTATTTTACTATAGAAAAAGATAACTCGGGCCCGTTAGAGTCTGTTTTGGCAGTGCAAAAACGAACGTCTGATGCTTGCGGCATTTCAGAGAAGACCTTAAGAACACTTCGAAAAAAGAGTGAAGAGGATTTGGACAGACCATATAAAAGGGTTCGACTCCATTCAAAAACCTTGGATTTATCCCAAGGGATAAAACTCTCTATTATGGATATTGTTTATGATATGTATAAAGCCAAGGAATATGTTACCCTCAAAGCTATTCTTGAAAAGATAAAGCAGAAAAAACTTTGCGATATTGGAACTAACAGTTTGTCCATCATCTTAAAACATATGGGTTTCAAATATAAAAAAACGAACAACAGAAAACTGCTTTGCGAGCTGTCCAATGTTGTTTCGAAAAGATGGCAATTTTTAAGGGATTATTTAAACAACAAAAAATCGGAATTGTCAAGACAAGTTATTTTTCTTGACGAAACATGGGTATTTGCAAACGGAACTTCAACAAAAACGTCTTGGCAGGATGACTCAAGGCATTGTTATTCAAGTACCCGTGCAAGTAATGAAAAAGGTATATTATATTACATGCTGGTAATGAAGAAGGTTTTGTTTTAAATGCCAGTTTGATATTTTCATCAACAAAAAAAACTGATGATTATCACGGCAATATGGATGCTGAAATTTTTGAGCATTGGTTCGAGGAAAAACTTTTAAAAAGTTTAGAAAAACCTTCCTTCATTGTTTTAGACAATGCCTCTTACCATACGAGACTCGAAGAGAAATTCCCTACAAGCAGCTGGAAAAAGGAAGAAATAAAAGAGTGGTTGTCAAAGAAAAACATAAACCATGAAAATTTATATTTAAAAAGTGAACTTTTAAGCAAGTGTAAAGAGCAGTAATTTAAAAAAAAATATGTTGTTGACGAATTAGCCCTCAAATATGGATATCAAGTTTTGAGATTGCCGCCCTACCATTGTCATTACAACGCAATTGAATTGGTATGGGGTATTAGCAAGAACTATTATGACAAACATGCCTGTAAAAATATCGGTAAGCCTAGCGTTATAAAGTTATGGGAGGAGGCGCTTAGCCAAGCGGGCAAAGAAGAATGGCGGAAATGCATTGAACACACAGAAAAAATTATTTTTTTATCTTATGAGACAGAACAGGTTATAGACGAAGTAAGACCGTTAATTATTACGAATGGTGATGATGATGACGATGATGTTAATTCTGATGAGTCTGAAAGCATGGGTGAAATTTCAAATGCAGAGGAAGACTACTTTTAGTAGTACCTATCTAAAAGTAGGTACGTTCTGTCGCAAGACTACAAAATCGGTTCTTTTTAGAACCAAAACTTTATAAAAAAGAATTCGTAAAACTAATTTGTCTGAATTCTACAAAAGCTAAAAAATTATTATTTTTCTTTACCTAAACTAATTTTTTATTTACTTTAAATTATTTTATTTAGAAAATGTAATTCATCAACATCCAAAATTACCTTCAATATAATTTATTGTTTGAGAGCCACCGACATAATGCTCAAGAGGTTTTATGGCTTAGCGGACTTCTTAAAACGCACAGACTTTTAGGTTGCATAGCTTCTATCGATTCGTTATACGAGGGGGCGTCAAAAAAAAAGCAAAAACATTTTTTTTGTGCTACCGAGCTAAAATTTGGTATTTATGGATAACTTTTAAGTTCAAACAACATTTCCTAATACAAATTTTTTCTACGGTGAAAAATAAGGGCACTTTATTCTTGAGTCAATTTAACGTTTTTACCTCTCCCTCGTATACGACGCAATATTTAAGTACTAGTTTTGTTTATGCTCTCTTTTGTTTAAGAACATGCAGAATATTTCTGCCGTCAAAAAAATTTTGTAGGTTTTGAAATAAAAAAAAAGTCCCTTTGGTGTGTACTTTCTGCCGGTCACTGTACATATAGGAACAAATAATGTAAAATATGAGACATGCAATAGTATAAATAGTATTCATAGTAAAACTATGAAGAGGATTGTTATTAATTTTAATGTAGAGTTTATACGATCTTAGTTGAGACCGCATGGAGTTAATTGATTATACGAGATATCCTCAATTTACTAGTTTTCGCATCACAGAAGCAAACGTCGAGCGCGTTTTATTTGCCACTGGCCAGTTTTGATTGATCATACTTTTTTTATTCCAAATATCGAGCTGATATATTTGCAAGAATTTGTAAATAAAGATCTTCGTGTTCAAACTCATCGGAACATTCTAAATATTTATTTTTGTCTTGTAAATGTGAAAATAGTAGTTCTTCAGAAAAGAATATTGTGAGTAGGATTTGTGAACTAGCCCAAATTAGCCGTGCATAAATTTATAGGGTGATAAGAGCTGGAGATATAGTCGACGATTCTACTTAACGGAAAAGTTGGATAAAAACTTAAGAAACTTAATACGAAACGAAGGAGTTTATTCATCAAGTTGTGTATGAACTTTACCATAAAAATAAGGTATAAATATTGGAGATGATTCGGGATAAGTTAAGGGACGATCCAGATTATAACTACAAATCGTTAATTATTTTGAGAAATACTGGATTGTGAATTTATTCATAAAAAATTGGGCAAATGAATGATTATTATGGAATCAGCAGGTATACTTAATTGACAATAGACAAGAGTACTTTGCGCAAAATAAAAGAATACAGGGATGCAAAATAGCAACATAATTAATCTTAATGAGCCGTGATTTGATTGACCCACAATGTTATCCAATATAGGTGGGTAGAGAGCAGCAAAAAGTGTAAGTTAGGTACTCCGTGCTCTAGGGAAAAAATAATTATAATTCATCATGCTGGAGGTAAAACTCGATTTACTCCTAACGCGTTTTTGTTGTCTGCCAAAAACATATAAAGCAATCCTCTGTAAACTATCACGAGGACATGACAGTCGACTTATTTCAGAAATGGGCAGAGCAGCAACAGATGCCAAATATCTTACCCGGTTCGGCAATAGATATGGACAATCACTCATGCCGATCTCGTCATAAAACAAAAATTCCGAACATCAGTACCGGGTGTCCCACTAAGAATGGCTGTCGGCCGTATCTCAGAAAGTGTTAGTCGTATGGCTTGCGGGAAAAAAATATATTGGGTAAAGTGGTCATGAGAAATTGCTAGAAATTATTTTCAAGTTTCTCAGACTGGCGCTAGAGGGCGCAACAGTAACGGTAAATATGAATCGCGAAGTTTTCTCAAAAGTCGCCTAGTTAAGGTATCCCGGAAATAACATTTTTGTATATTTCGAAGATTTATTAATAAAATTCACCTATAGAACCTGTTCGTCACTTTTCAAATAAAGTGGTGGGGAAGGTTGAACATAATTTGTAATAAATGCTGATAACTCCGGTCTGGCTTAACATAATTTAGTAAACTTAGTTTTGTTAAAAAGAGCTTTTCTCACTCTATATATCATCTTATGAACTACGGCAATATGTGTTTTACACTACGCGCTAGGGGGCGCTGTCTTACAACTTCACAAACCATAATTCCATTCCATAAGTGTAAATATAATAGTATATTCAATTTTACCTGATTACAAGGATGACTAAAAGTCTAAAAAGTCAGCGAAAACCGCAAGTTAATATCTATTTGCAATCCGGAGATATCAACAACAATAATTATAATTACGGGATATTATGATTTTATTTTCAAGTTGCCATTGTAAAGGTTTTTTAAGAGTCAAATAGGCCTTGGAAAAACAAAATATAAATTGAAACTGTGCACCTTTCATTAATACGTCAAAATTTTTGTCGTGCCAACACTGTTGTGTCGTATTTGATTTTCAAAATGCCTCTGTTACTTGAAGAAGCGGTTGACATCATTGCGGTGTATTTTGAATGTTTGGGAAATGCAACAATTGCTGAACGGGTTTACGCAGTACGATGCTCTCAAAGGCGCCGATACGACAGTAGAATGTTTAATCGTTTAGCTAGCCGTTATCGTACTACTGGAAGTATTCGTCGCCCTGTATATTGCAGACGCCGCCGAGGTCGAACCGAGGAAAACATTGTAAATGTTTTGGCATAGGTGGAATTTAATCCACAAATTAGTATTAGATTAATTGCTAGAGACTTGGGCGTTACTCGCTCTGCTGTGCATAGGATTTTATTAGAAGAAAGGTAAGTAATTATATCTATGTGTTATAACTCCTAAATAGTTTAGAATAATGCCAATATTTCTCTTAATAGTTTTCAAGTCAATGTAATAAGTATTTTGTTTTTCTTTAGGCTACATCCCTACCATATTGTGCTCCACCAGGCTTTGACCCCGCAAGATTATGATAGAAGATTGGATCATTGCCATTGGTTACTCAATATGATATTGGAAGATAGAAATCTCCTCTCCAGAATTTTGTGGACTGATGAAGCTACTTTCCATAGTAACGGAGGAGTAAACCGCCATAATATGCATTATTGGTCGCGGGATAATCCCCATTGGATGCGGGAGGTGCAGCATCAAGGAAGATGGACTGTCAATGTCTAGTGCGGCATTTTGGGTGGCAGAATAATTGGACCTTTTGTATTTAATGAGTCGCTTACTGGGCAAGATATTTACATTTTTTAAATTGCGAACTTCCAATTCTTCTCGAAGATGTGCTCTTGGATATTCGCAGAACTATGGTTTTCCAACACGATGGATGTCCTGCACATTTTGCGGCAAACGTTCGTCAATTTCTTGACGACACATTTCTTGCAAGGCGGATAGGAAGAGAGAGTATATTTCCGTGGCCTGTTAGGTAATATTATAGGATATATTGTGATACTGTTAATGAAAGTGGTAATTTCTATTTTAGATCACCTGACTTAACATGCCTAGATTTTCATCTATGTGGGAGATTGAAGGATCTTGTTTTCGTTACCAGACCCACCACAAGGGAAAACATGATAAAATAGATAATGTACAGCAGCCGCCGTATCCCTATGGTAGAGGTGGAAACTGCAGTATTATCAACCAGGGAGAGATTGGAGTCGTGTATACAGAACGATGGGCGACAATTTAAACATTTAGGGCGCCACTGAGAATTACTGTCGGAAAGATATATTTGCTTGAAACATACGTACCTTCATATTTTGTTTTTCCAAGGCCTATTTGACTCTTAGAAAAACCTTTACAATGGCAACTTGAAAATAAAATCATAATGTTCCGTAATTATGATTATTGTTGTTGATATCTCCGGATTGAAAATAGATATTAACTTGCGGTTTTCGCTGACTTCTTAGACTTTAGTCGTCCTTGTAATCAGGTAAAATTGAGTATACTATTATATTTACAATTATGGAAAAAACGCGCAATGTTTGTGAAGTTGTAAGACAGCGCCCCTTAGCGCCTAGTGTAAAACACATATTGCCGTAATTCAGATGATATATGGAGTTAAAAAAGCCCTTTTTAACAAAACTAAGTTTACTAAATTATGTTAAGCCAGACCGGAGTTGTCTTCGAAATATACAAAAATGTTATTTTCGGGATACCTTAACTAGGCGACTTTTGAGGAAACTTCGTGGTTCATATTTACCGTTACTGTTGCGTCCTCTAGCGCCAGTCTGAGAAACTTGAAAATAATTTCCAGCAAGTTCTCATGACCACTTTACCTAATATATTTTTATTCCGTAAGCCATACGACTAACACTTTCTGAGATACGACCGACAGCCATTCTTAGTGGGATACCCGGTACAAAAAATTCGATATATTATAATTTATGGAAAATAAAGGCATAGAAATACATGAGAAAAAGACAGAAAAGGAATTATTGACACTAATCAAAAGGAAAAACTTCAAAAAGGAATATGTTACTGATGAACCCTTTTAAGTAAACGGTAATCTTATTTTATGCCTGCCTCCATATTATTACGTTTTCAACCCCATCGAGATAGTCTGGACTGCTATTAAAATTAAATTACGTAAATATGATTTTTGTTTCCTCTTTTTTTGACCTTGAGCATAGCGTATTTAGCAACAAATATAATCAATCACCTGTATTAAGCGATTTTTTATTAAATAATATCAGGACGGTAGTAGATCAAATCAGTAAAAGTGATATACCGGGTTATGCATGGCTTAGTTGAACATAGGAAATCCCATGGAAATTTTGAAGTGGCCAAATATTGGCTTCCCTGTACATTTTAGAGAAAAATTGGATTACAATTTTTTGAAGAGGCCGATATATTAAATCTATGTGTCAAGTTTGAATACATTTTAATAAGCCACTCATTACCTTTTTTTTATTTGTTTATTTACTATTTTTTTACGGTCTTCGGCTTATCAGAGGCCATCTTGAACCGGTCATCGACCGTACGGTTTTTAATCGTGATGCCTGGATGGGGAAGTCGTACTTCTCCTGGGATAGTCTGGACTTCATGGACGTCCTCATATGCAGTGGCAGTCGGTATTTTTCTTTTGAACAGGCGCCTTCGAAAGTGGAAGACGGCAAATACAACAATGGCTGTAATCAATAAAATGGTTAAGGTTGTCCAAAAATTTGAACCATAAGGCCCATAAATGTCTGTAACAGTAATTGAATTTAATTTTTGTTTTTGAGAGATTAACGCGTTTTTCAGGTTCTTTAATTCGTCCAAGTTTACACTGTTAATTGTTAGTGGTTTAAAACTTTGTCCATCATTTGTAGAATAATATGCCGATTCGTTAAAATTTAATTTTGGAAGTTCGATATGTTTAAATTCGTTTTGGGCACTTTGATAAGTCCTTAATAAATGTTTACCGACTTGCACTTCGCAATTTAAATTTATTTCGATTAAGAATGTTCCTTTTACTTGCTTATTTTCACGATCGTTATTACATTTTTGTTTTATTATAGAATTATCGGGTGAGACAAAAATCCACTTATTATTTTCAAGTTTTTGAACTTTAATGTCTGTAATATGCACTGGCAAAAGCTGGCAATTTGATGAATTTTGGGAGAGGCTTAGAAGTTGAACTTCGCAGGGTGCTTCTTCTTCTTTTATCTGTATCGGGCTGCTTACATGACAAACGAATTCTTCTGAACCAACTTGAAGGCATTCTTGATCAAAGAGCATATAATTTTGTTCGTTTAGGGTAAGGTATTTTGACTGGGGTAAAATAAAGGAAAAGGTGTTGTTCTGCATCACTGGGAGTGCGTATAAATGATAGTAATCATAACCCTCGCTCTCTACTACTGGAATTTCCAATATAAATACAATTTTATTTTCCCTTAATAAACTTTTAATTGTTATCGTTTTTTCAAAAAGTAAAACATTTTCGATTTTAGGCTCGAAAGGCAGTTTTTTGTTAATTAAGTGTTTACTTATATATTTAATTTCTTCCAGAAGCTCTGTCGGTTCTATCATTGAATTATGAAAGGTATTTAATTTCGCGAAACTTATGGCAATTTCTATTCTTTCCAAAATGTCATAAATTTCCTGATAGGCTGTAATTATTTGTAAAATTGAAATATGAATGCGCACATAGAGGTGCGTTTGCGTATTTTGGATCTCAATATTTTTTAGTGTTTGCTCAATAAGCATAATTTTGGTTTGTAGCATCGATTGGTTGTCTATGATGGTTTGCATTGATTTATTAAAGGTATCAATTGATTTTTCAAGAAGTGTTATTTGTTCGTTTACAAGAGTTTTGATTTTGATTTGGTTGTTGGAGAGTTTTTCAATTGCGTGTTCATAGCGTAGAGCATCATTGTTATCTAAATTGCCCGTTATTGATTTTATTATAGATCCTAGTCCGTCAATAAGTCCTCGTTTAGATAATTTTTTGCTTAATAATAAAGAAGGGTTTAATTGATATATTTGTTGTTCGATTTTCTTTTCTAGGGAGTGTACTAAATAATATGAATTAACGAATTCGTCTTTTTAACCAGTTTTGGTCTTGTTACTCAAAAAAATATTTTTAAGGGTTTTAAAATTCATTTTAAGTGAACGAAATTCATCGATTATATCCGTAATATCAAACATTTGTATGAATGACCAAACGTCTATTTTATTCTGTGCGTTACCAAGCTTTAACGGCAATAATCCAGGGTTGTGGTTAAGTTCATAGTACTTGGGATAGGTTAGTGCTGTTGCATGGGTGATGAGGATGAAGAACCTGCAAAAATATTAGGTTTCTTAGGTTTCCGTAATTCTTTTATATGAATGACTTCTTTTTTATTTTTTCTAGTTTTGGAAGAGATTTGGACTTTATTATTTTCAAGAATTTTGGTTATTTCATATGGTCCTAAAAATTTGTTACATTTTTATTTCGATTTTGGGGATTTTGTTTAAAGACAGTTTGTCCTAAATTAAATTCGTCGCTTGTATCTCCTTCAGTATTGTGTCTCGACACGACCTTTTCTTTTTGGATTTCTAAGTTTTGGTTTACTTTTTCATATACACGGTCTAATTTTTGTTTATGATTTTCGACATAATCAGAATAAAAGGCTTGTGGTATAAAGATTTCATTTGGATCTCTAGCATTGGTATTGCCAAAGGTGAGTTCAAATGGTGTATATTTAGTGGTGGAATGAATGGTGTTATTATAAGCTATTATCGCATAGTCCATAATATTTTCTTTATCATTCGGGTGCGTCTCTAATAATATGCGTAAATGTTCAATTATACTGGAATGAAATCGTTCGACTATACCGTTTGAATCGTGGTGATACGGGGTTGTAAAGTGAACGTTGATTTTATGTAAGGCCAATATTTCTTTAATTGTCTCGTTATTGAATTCGCATCCGTTATCTAAAATAAATCGATCGGGGATACCATAACATGAGAAATATTTAATTAAAGCTTTGCTGACATGAATAGCTGTTTTACCTTCTATAAAGTACGCTTGCGCTAGTTTAGTAAATGCGTCCACTAGGGTTAAGTAATTTTTTCCGTAAGTAAAAATATCAATATGAATTATTGAAAAGGGTTTCGAGGCTGTTTCAGTTACAATTAAAGGGGTGTATGGTTTCTTCCTAGCGTATTTTGCACGGTTACATGTGTCGCATGCATTAATGAAATTTGATACGGTTTCTTTTAATCCTATCCAGTAATAATTTCTTTTTAAATATTCAATAGTTTCAGTAATACCTCTATGGTTCGATTTTCCTTCGTGATGATTTTTTACTAACATTATTTGTTCTTCAAAATCTTTAACAGTATTTAATAATTTTGTACATTTTATAAGTTTCGGACCCCGTTCTGAGAATTTCTCGAGATAAACTTTGTTAAAGGTAACATACAGAATATCCGTGTGAAAATGCATGTGGTAGGTTTTTCCTAGTATTGTATAGTCACGTAAGAATTCAAAGATAAGGTTTTCATTACTTAGTTCTGGGATTTTTAAAGTGATAATTTTTGGATGCTGATAGTTTTCTTGTGAAATATGAACTTTGTGGTGAGGCCATGGGAATATTAAAATTTGGTTGACTTTGTTGTTAATCGATTCGTCTAATATTTTTATACCTGTATTAGTTGATTCGTTACAAGTCGAATGTTGTGTATCAATAAGTGATTGATCAGGTTGATGATTCTAATGTCAGATAAAATCTTTATTTTTTTCGTTTCTGGTTTTATTTTTTTACTGGTACTTGGGATTTGAATATTTTCGGGATTTTGATTATTAGGGTCTTCTAAAACGTTTTCTGCCATATTTCTTAATGTTTCTAAGGTTACAATGTCGATATCTCCGGGATTCGCTATAATTGATTCGTTCTCTAATGCGTTAATTTGAACGCGTGATAATGCATCAGCATTTGTATTTAGTTTGCCGGGTTTATAAATAATATCGTAATCAAACTCTTCGAGTTTTAAGCGCCATCTAACTAATTTAGAGTTTGGTTCCTTTAGATTGAACAACCAAACAAGTGGGCGATGATCCGTATAAATAGTGAATTTTCTACCGAATATATATGGTCTGAAATATTTGCAAGCCCAAACAATAGCTAATAGTTCTTTTTCTATGGTACTATATCTTTGTTCTGATTCATTTAAAGTTCGAGAGGCAAAAGCTATTGGTCTATCAGATCCGATATTACCTTGAGATAAAACTGCGCCTAATGCAATTTGTGATGCATCAGTGGTCAATATAAATTTTTCGTTAAAATCAGGGTATTGAAGAATTGGTGAGTTCATTAGTAACTCTTTGCATGTATTGAAAGCAGAGATATATTTATCATCGATTTTTACGATTGCGTCCTTTTTTAGACACGCGGTTAGAGGTTTTGTTATTTTTGCAAAGTCTTTTATACATTTTCTATAATATCCAATAAGTCCTAAAAAGCTTTTAATTTCTTTTGGAGTTCTTGGGACTGGGAAATTTTTTATAGCATAGATTTTATCTGGATTGGGTTTTACTCCGTTAGGTGTAATAACGTGTCCTAAATAACTTACTTCCTTTCTTAAAAACTCGCATTTATCTAACTGTATTTTTAAATTTGCTTTACGTAAGCGGTCGAAAATTAATTTTTTTCTTTGAATGTGTTCTTGGAGTGAAGTGGAGAAAATAACTATATCGTCAAGGTATACTGCGCATATTTCGTTTTATAGGCCCCTTAAAACGTCGTCCATGACGCGCTGGAAGGTAGAAGGGGCATTCTTGAGCCCAAAAGGCATTCTTTTGTACTCATAATGACCGTTTTCCGTCGAGAAAGCTGTTTTTTGGATGTCGTTTGGATCCATCTCGATTTGGTGGAATCCGTTGGCTAAATCTAAAGTAGTGAAGTATTGACTTCTACCTAATTTGTCTAACATCGCGGTTATACAAGGGATTGGGTACCTATCAGAAATCGTTTTATCGTTTATTTTCCTATAATCGATAACCAGTCTCCATTTGCGCACGCCCGAAGCGTCAAGCTTTTTGGGTACGATCCAAATCGGTGATGACCAAGGTGATGTAGAATTTTGAATTATACCTTGCTCTAACATTTTTTTTATTTGCGTTTTTACCTCATTTCGGTGAATTTCGGGGTACCTATATGTTTTCGTAAAAATTGGCGTTTCATCGGTAACATTGATTTTATGTCTAACCTGATTAGTAAAAGTCAATGGGATTTTATCACTATAAAATATGTCACGATATTCGAAACAAAGTTTTCTAATACTGTTTTTCTCTTCAGAGTTGCAATGGTCTACTCGGATATTTTTTAAGTTTGATTTTAAAAGGTTATCATAATTTTGATCAAAATCTTGACTAGTGTCCATTTTTTCAATAAAATTTAATTCTGCAATATTTAAAAATTCTATTTTGTAAGGGGTACTTAATTTTATTTCTACTTCGCGTTCATCTGCGTTAGTAATGGTCGTAATTGCAAAGAAATTTTTTACATTGACAACTGCACGGGGAGATTCGATATTTTTGGCAAGAATGATGTGTTTCGTCAGGCCTACACCATTTTCTAGGTTTACCGGAATTTTGCAAATTTGTTCTGTGTGTGGCGGAATAATAATATTGTTTAATTTTAATTTATTTTTAAATTCTGTGAATTCTTCGGATTCGTAAATAATATCAATTTCTGCACTGGGTGTACTTAGTAATTTTTGATCAATATTTACGGAGGCTTTTATTTGTTTTAAAAGGTCGGTACCTAAAAGGCCATCGTACTTCTCACTAAATTTGAAAAGATAAAATTTGTGGTTTTCATTGACATTAAATATTTTAAAAATGGGTATTAAAATTACTTCATTATGGTATGAAATGTTATGAGCCGTTTGAATGTTAAAGTTTTCTTGAAAAATACTATTTTTATAAAATTTATAAGCTAGTTCGGGGTTCATTATACTTCTAGAACTACCTGTATCTATTAGAAAGTTTGCATTTAATTCAGGGATAAAAATATGTGGTAAGTCTGCTTTATTAAAATTAAGAGTAATTAGGTTGTCTCGATTTGAGGTGGTACTGCACGAAAATTTATATTATTATCGTTTTCGCATGTATTTTCCGTGGGATGTTTAAACGTATTTGTTTCGTCAGAAACTTGATCCGTGTGTGTAAGTTGAGGATTAGTATTATTAATATTATTGTATTGGTTGTCGTGATCATAGTAATAATCTGTACTATTTTCTTGTAAAGAGGAGTAATTGTCACCAGAATTAGGGTAATTGTATTGGTCATATTGGTCGTATTGATTATATTGGTTTTCGTCGAATAAAAATTGATTCTACATGTCTTGATACCGTGCATTTAAATAGTTTAGGTGCGTATTCCCAGATGATACGTCCATAGGTTCTGGTTTTGGTAAAAATCGTCCTTGATGTGAGTTATTTGAGTAAAATTGTCTACTCGGGTTAAAGAACTGTTTTTGAACTGCATTATTATTAAATGTATTAAATGGTCTTAACCTGCTTTGGTTTGACATAGGTCGGTTATTATTGTTAAAAGGGTTTGAGTTAAAGTTATTTGTATTTGACTGATTAAAATTGGGTGGATTGAACCTTGGTTGAGAATTAAAATTTGGGAATCTGAATGGTGTATTTGTAAAATTGGGTGGTCTTGGAAAATTAAAATTTGGGGTAAAGTTTGGTCTCGGTGGGTTGTTTTGTGGTACTTGGCTTTTTTGTATTGGTGTTATTCTTTGTACTGTCCTATATGATTGGGTATTTAAAGTTGTGTTTTTATTTTGACTGTAATAGAAATTCTCTTCCCCTATAACTAATGACATGGCTTTTTCTAAGGAATCTGGGTTTCTTAAACGAATGTTATTTTGGAGTTGCCCGTTTAAACCTTTTATAAATGTTTTTAAAGCAAGAGAGTCATAGCTTTGAAGATAGATACTCTTTTCTTCTTTTGTTATGTCATTGTTCTGGTTAAGTTGAGAAATTATTAAACTGCGTTGATCTTGAACCCTCATCCCAAAGTTATATCGTGTTTCTTGCCTATTTGGCGTAAGAGCTAAAAGATCTTGTACCAAACAATCGATATTACGTTGGTCTCCGAAACATAATTTTAGAGCTTGTTTTATTTCTTCCCGAGTTCTTAATTCTATTCTAGAACCGATAAGAATAAGCGCTCTTCCACTTAATTTACCAATTATTGCGCGTAATATAAATGTATTTAAATCCGCGTCTTGACTTGTAAAAGCTTTAATCAGATTTTCGGCACTTTCAAGGAAAATACCTAAAGTGTGAGAATCACCATTATACTGCGGTATAATGTCGACATAAAGTTTCAATAATTGATAATTTGTAGTTGGAGGCATATTTATGTTTAATCTAGCTGGTGCGATTAATGAGTTGATTTCGGGTTGAAACTGCGTTTCGTTACTTATACTAGCGATTGTTGCTATTTCGTTTAACAATTGATTTTCGATTGATTGAGATGTACTATTTTCGGGTTGAAACTGCGTTTCTGTGCCTGTCTCCTGAATAGTTTCTAGAAAAGCGTTTGTAGATAGTTTAGCGAAAATTGTATTTAAATCGTCTAAATTAGACATTTAAATTTATACATACTAAAATATACGAATATTTGATATAAGAGAAAGTTACTTTTTATTTAAAAGAAAATAACCATTTTCCAATAGAGAAAGCAAAATCTTATGACCTATAATTATATACACTGGAAATTCGGGAAAAAATGGTAAATGGAAAACAAAATTAGACTTACAATGGAAATTTCATTTTCTTGTTTCTTTGTTTCTTATCCTAGGGTGAAGTCGAGTCTGCGATTTTTGTCTTCGTCAACTTCCTACAGCTAAGGGTGAGTTCCAAAGTCGGCGATTTTTGTCCTTTTTGGTTCTCGGGTTTCCAGGGGTTGGCGATTTTTGTCCTTGCCTGGAACTGTTGTCCAAATTGGCTTCCCAAGGGTGTTGCACTCGGTTTTTCGGTAAAGTCTAAAAAGACACTCGGTTGCCTTTCACGTTTTACGCGATTTTTGTGGAACCGTTCCGAAATAATCCTACCGACTGCGCCAGTTTTGATTCGTTATTTCGCACAACAGTTTTTAAAAAACACAATTTAGTTCAACAGGAACTTTATTACAACGTACAATATAGTAAAATGCAAAAAAAGTTATCAAACATTGGTTTTAATCCTATTTATAAGCTCGCATCTTCTTATCTTATATTTTGCTGACTGGAGGCTTTCGTGGGAATCCTGGGACAGTTGTGGTCACATAACTAGCGTTATACGTAAAGGAGCACTGGAAGGCGGCACACACTGGTTCGCTCTTATGAACGAATGCGGCCAAAACCTTTATTTTATATAATATTAGTCAAAAGTAATGTATCAGTTTATATTTTTTAGTAATTTTAGGGCATCCATTAATATTTTGGTATGTTACAATTATTGGTAGTATACAGGGGTGCCCGAAAAAATGTCTTATTAGAAACAAAAGTTTATTGTAAATGTTTCTATTAAAAAAAAAACAAAAGTAAAATAGGTTTACCCATATTACTTAAATCCATTTAAAAATAAAAAAAATATACAACATTTTAGGTCAACTATCATTGCAGTGTTGCCAATATATTTAAATGTAGCAGCAGTTTAGAGACTAAAATGTTTCATGTAATCATATAAACGTTACTAATATTTATATGATAACCTATAAATAATAGCGACGCGCATCTGGGGACGGGTCTGGCAAAACGAAAAATAATATATAATAAATATAATAATAAATTTGACTGTGTGTATTTGTTATATAAATCCATAATTCTTAAGCTAATAAGTAGATAGAAATTTGAACTGCAGACTAACAGAAATATTGGTCCATTTTAAAATTAATTTAAAAGGTTTATAGAATCACTGTACAATTCTGTTTCACTATTTTTGTTCTGTCATTTATGCCTTAAGCTTGATATTAACGGATCAGAAGAAATGAGTAATGCATGTATAACATCCTCGTTTGTTGAAACGCGCGAAAACTTTCGAGAATGAGACTGCCTAAATCTTTTAAAGTCCTTATTTCTGGACTCTGCTGCTTCCTCACTTAACTGGCCTATTGGAAGGCTGATGGACTTTATAATTTGGCCCCCGTGTATTAAAACTTTATGTAATGATGATGGCATATAATACCATTGATAATTCTGAATGAAAATGTTGGCAGTTTCGTAAGGGTACTTTTCAAAATTTGTCTCATTAATAGCGGATCGGGTAAATAACTTGCAAAATAACTGCAAAACGTCTAAGTAATTCTAGGTTAAACCCAGATATTTCCGATACCATTTCAAAATTTTTAAAAAATCTTCTAGCCGTATTGCCATCATTTGATGTGCCACTACCTTGTTTTGGCATATCAACAAGTATTCCAAGTTTTTCCTTCAGTTGAGATTGAATTTTAAATTTTGTCGATTTTAGAAGTTCTTTTTCGTTCGATGATTTGGCCGCCCATTTCATAAATCCCAAACGGTAAGAAACATGAAGCACATATTCCATAAATCGTATTAACGCATGAAGAGGTGACAAACCGTATTTATATTCTTCTTGATTTACTTGTCGGCCCTTAATAATTTCCATATTATTCATCTCGGAAGGTTTCGCTCCACATATATTACAGCAGGCTGAAGATGATGTACCTGTTAGAATCTGGCACACCTTTCCATCAATCATTGTTAAAAACAGATTATGCTTTACGTATACCGTTTTACCAGGAAATTCAATTTTAGTATCTACCAATTCAGATATTTGGTCATTTATGGACTTAACAAAATCAGTAACGTATGATTTTGTTTCTTTAGCAAAATGGAACGAAATAGGTCGGCAGTAATTCGTGGATGATGGTCGCTCATTCTTCCAAAAAATATTTGTGGAATCCAAAATGTCAGTTAATTGAATTGGAACGAGGGATGACATAAAAACAGACTCGTCGGTTAAATTTGGATCTAAGAAATTTTGTTTGTAAATACTTTGTCCAGATGAACCATCGCATCCCTATTTCGATTTCAGTACTAACCTTAACACCTCTGGTGCTGTCACTATATTACCTTTTATATCTGGAACTAATAAAAGTCGTCTAACAGTTTGGTCCAACAGAGACTGTAGTTCTACATCTACTCCACTCTCAGATATAACAGTTTTGCTCGGATAGCATTCCTTTTTCGCTGCTAAAATAGAAGCATATCGAGAAAACATGTGGTAGTTTTTAAGCTTACACTGATTTCGCAAATGTTCGTATTGATATTTTGTAAGTTTTGTATCGGTTATTAGTGCCAGGGCTTCTTCTTTTGTAAACAAATCCGGAATGTCATCATATGTTATTTTTTTATATCTTTCTGCACCATTTTCCAAAATGTCATTAATTAATTCAGCTTCTTTTTTTTACCTGCTGACTTTAATACTGATACTAAAAGATGGTGTAATTCGCTGACAGATAGATTGGTTAGTTTACTTAAAGACGACACTTTTCTTCGTTTTGAGCGATTGGAGCAGTTTTCTAGAGTCTTATTTGGCCTCCCTCCTTGTCCGTTAAACAGCGTAAATGAGCCCTAGAGCCAGGAAGCATATTTTTTGTAAAAAAAACTTTTACTACGACTCGACGATTTCCATTTTTCGCGAAATTGCGGTAGAAAGTAGCGCCCTAATCCGTCAAACGCAAGTTTTTCACTCTTACCGGAAAAATTATATTTTTCTTGTACGTAATTAAAAACAAGTGTCTCATTTCCTTTATTTTCTACTAAAATGTCGCACAATATTCTTCGTTTAACTTGCATTTTAAAAGATAATTTAAGAGTACTAACAGAACTAATACCAAAATACTTTTAAAACATTTATATTTAACAAATCCTGACGCGACACGTCAAAAGTAAACAAATTATGATTCCAAAGCCAACTTATATATTACCTACTAGCTGAATTGCAAATAGTAGCAGCTAATTTTGCAAGATTCTGAAGAAGAACATAGAGAGGCTTACTTTAAGCTATAAACAATAACTTGGGTCAGCTTGGATGACATTAATTTAGCTGTATAGATAAAAGTATATTGCAAAAATACGATATATTTTGAAATTTTTAAATTTGTAAATTATTTGTTTTAAATTTTATTCGTTAAATACTGATACAAATCTAAAGAAGTATACGTGCAGTATGGCCTAAGTATAATATGCATCTTTTGAAATTATTTCGAAAACGTTTAAACGTGTAGTTTATTCGTTTTTGATAAACAAAAAATTATAAGCTTTCTTAAATGTTTGTATGTAGTAAAAGCTCTAAAAGTGCGAAAGTACGAAGTATATTTTTTAAACAGAACTTTTATATTTTTAAAATATATATTTTAAAATATTTGTATCATATTTTGCAAAATAAATGTTATCGGTATATTGCGTTTTGGCGAACCAGTATGCGGCAGTGCTGTGTCTGGGAATCTGGAAAAGTTCATTGTATCGCGTAACCCTGTTGTGAATATCACGACCTCTAACAAGTTTTTCATAGAGATATACAGGTTCTTTAAATTTGTTTATTTTATACACCAAAGTAGGTACCCAAATTAATTCGATAGGGGAAACTGTTGTATACTGGGACAATATTTTTCAAATGATCATAAATTATTTATTTTAATCTTGAATCAGATTCTCAGCTAATCATTATATTGGAAACATAAAAGTATTATTTAAAAATAATTAAGACAATGAAAAAAGTGAAAGGCCGGATTAGAATAGGCTTATCCCACTGTACACCCAAGTCCCACTATACAACCTACCCCTGTTTCATAGTGGGACTAGGACCGTTACATACTGGGACAATCTGATAATAATGGGGTTAAGTTGAAATAAAATAAATGTGAGCCAGAAAAATGATACAAATTTATATTTTATTCAAAAACATTAAAAAAATATTGCTATCATGGCTAAACATTGGTAACTAAACTATAAAAAAACAAATGATATAAAATGAAAGCAACAAACAAGAAACGAATTTAAACAAATACGAATATTATTCTATATTATAAGGAGAAAATAGAAATAAAGGTCTGTCTTTACCACCAAATAACTTTATTTGCCCCTCTAGGGTAGAAAACAAGGTTTATAAAAATACATGAAATGACGATGAGTTAAAATAAATTTCTTAATGAATGTGTTGTACTAGTTTCGACTTTAGAGAAAGTCATCCTCAGCAACTAACCATTTAAGAAATTTTATATGTAAAGAAGTTAAAACAATTGGGGGAACAGAGAGGTGATTCAATAATACAATACAATATAATGCAGATTATGCAACCTTTGGAATCGACAGGAGTTTGAATAAGAACGATGTATCTCCATGTGAAGGTAGAGGTTGATTTATACGCAAGTAGAATTAAGGATCCTAATCATAGTCGAGTAATTTAAGTAATGTTAAAGTAAAACGTGTTGAAAAATAAGAATTGTAACATATCAATTCGTTCTCTTGTAAGTGAAACTAAATTGGCGAGGGGACATGATTAATGTTATGGTGGATTGTATATTTGTTAATGAAATTAAATGAACTTATAATTCTAAAAAGGGGGTTGTCAAAATGAGACTATGTCATCTCAAATAAAATAGGAATGCATCTGAAAAGAGAAAAATGTTCGAATTTTAGGAACTATATAATATATGGCAATATGATTTTAATTTGTTTTACAACTTAACGGTTTGTTAATTATATTTGTAATAATATCATTAATCATGTACTCACCAAGTGGTCATCATTCACTTGTTAAAAAATAAAATAAAATAAAATTGAATTAAAGTTAGTGGAACATTATTAAATTAACTACTTTTTGTGTTTCATTTTATTGCCAGGTGAAGAAATTAATTTTAATCTTAGCCTCAGCATGCTATTCGAAGGAAATATAAGGAGAAAAGTCATAATTAAAACACCACAGCTTGGAAGCTCGTTCGGTCCCTCCAGAAATAAAGGGAACAGGAAGTTTAATAACAATATCCTCTCTCGTAATCAAATCTTCGTCCCTTTTTTCTGGGAAGAAAAATTTATCATTGGCAGTCTTTTTTAGATAATTGACGACATACTCTGCCGTATTAATTTTATCAACTTGCCCAACATAATATTTAATTTTCTTCTTCAATGGGTACTTATTTCACAATAACAAAGTCATGCATATTTATATCATAATCTGCTTCCGTTGTAAATTCGTCCGATATATCGGAACTGTCATCATACAAATCTTTAATTGACACGTCGCTGTCACTGGAGTCTGCAAATAAATTTTTTGTGACAGCCTTTACCTTTACCTTCTGTGTTTTTTTGATTCCTTTGGCTATTTTCTCTGCTTCTTTTTGCTTTTTTCCTTCAATTTAGCATTATACCTAGTCAAACCATAAAACATTATTTAAATGTAATACAATTGTTTCATCAAAATAATTACTGTCCATTGCAGTCCCACTATGCACAATTCAATTAATTTGCCATTAAAAACAGTAGGGTTTATAGTGGGACAGTCCCAGTATGCACCCCATAATTGTGTCCCAATATACAACCCTAGACCTTTTTTAGGTTATGAATTTATGTTGCCAACAGAAACGTAAATATGACCAATATTAATCTCAGCTTACCTTGTAAACACTTTAGGCGGTATGTAGAGAAATTTTCACATATATCTTTTAGTAAATAACGCCGATATTCGACTCGATATCGACACGAAATTAGAAACTTTGCTTCTGAGAAATTAGATGCTCGCCGGTTTCAGACAAACTAAACAATTTGCTGATAATATTTTTAACTGATAATAGAGGGCAGTACACGTAAATGTCACTCTAATTAATTCGAATTTTTCCTTAACTAATTTTGCGGGAAATTTGAATTGTCCCAGTATGCAACCTGTTCCAGTATACAACAGTCTCCCCTATCTTTCAGCCAAGGAAAACCACCCAGAAGCAAGAAATGATGGAGTTATGTGGTCAAATTTTCTTAGACCGTAGCAAAACCTAATGCATGAATTTTGTAGTTTTTGCAAACTACTCCTACTTGCTACGGTCAGTGCAGGCCAATAAAGAACATTTGCATAATCGAGTAGAGATAGAATCAAACTATCAGAGAGTCTAAGTTTGATGTCCTGAGCTAAAATATCTTTATGAATGTATAACGTTTTTAATTTAATGAACGATTTCTGTAGAAGCTGGGAGACATGTTGCTCAAATCGCAAGTCAACATCTAATAAAACACCAATCAACAGGAGACCTTCTCGCTTATGTTACTCACGTTTAGAACACCGTAATAGAACGTCATGGGGAGTCCCGGGCGGTAGGACTGGACATTTCCAAGGCTTTTGACCGAGTATTGCATGAGGGGCTCTCAACTAAAGTAAGAGCATACGGAATGCCGGTTCAATTTTGTTCATGGCTGTCGAGCTTTCTTAGTGATCGTTCTCTGCGAGTGGCGATAGATGGATTTCTTTCAGACACGTTTAACATCAACGCCGGAGTCCCTTAAGGTTCTATATTGTCACCCACCTTTACTTACTATACATTAACGATCTTTTGGAAAAAACTAAAAATCCCATATATAGCTTTGCTGATGACAGCACACTTGTTTCATCTTTTATTCTGGATGCTCGGACATCGGCTGCCAATGCACATCTCTATAGGCAGCAAGAGGTCTCACATCTCAACAAAGACCTGGAAAAAATTCTGTCTTGGGGTGACAGTAACCAAGTAGAATTTAACGCTAAAAAGGCACAGGCGGCAGTTTTTTCTAAAAAAGTTAATGTTGAAGAACCGGATTTAATAATGGCGGGACACTCGATTCACTTGGCTTCATCAATTCATTTATTGGGCGTTAATTAGGATAGTCATATGTCTTGGCATAGTCACGTTGCGGCCATTGCTAAGGCAGGCTCGCAGAAGCTTGGAGTACTTCTCCGAACTAACAACCTCTATACACCCCAACAACTTTTGATGCTCTATAAAGCCCAAATTCGACCATCGCTGGAGTACTGTTGGCATATTTGGGGCTCTGCTCCTAAACATACCCTGAGATTGCTAGATTCCATTCAAAGAAGAGCCATTCGCTTGATCGGTGACCATAATCTGACAAAAAAACCTGGAAAGCCTGGAACATCGAAGGCATGTTGGCGACTCTATTTTACAAATATTTTCATGGCAAGTGCTCAACTGAGGTTGCCCGCTTGATACCACCCAGAGCGGTGTATGGTAGAAATACACGACCAGCCACTGCAGCCCACCAGTACGTGGTTCAGCTTAGTGTCCCTCGAACGACACTGTTTCAAAATTCTTTCATCCGGAGAACGTCATCACTCTGGAAAGACCTTCCTGAGATCGTGTTTTCCAACGAGTATATATAATCTCCAAAGATTCAAGACCAACGTGAATCGTTTCCTGCGCACACGCACCGCTCCCAGCGCCCCATAAAGGATTTATCCTGCAGTGCTGTGTCTTATCATAAAAAAAAAATAATAAAAAAAAGAAAAAATTGAGTGAAGTTCATTATCTTATTATTTTCGGGAATTACCAAATATGTTAAATACAAAAGTTTTAGAGAATGTTAAGGGGCACAGTTTAAAATTACTTTCAAGCATATAGGGTGGTTCAAAAAAGCGTGGCGTGGAATAGAACATAAGTTTTTTTAAATGGAACACCCAATCTTTCAATTTACTTTTAGATTCTGCATGAAATTCTACAACTTTTTTGTTAATAATATGATATACCTAAACCTAGTAGTTGTTCTAATATTTTAATTTTTCTAGAATAGTTTTTACTCTTATAAAAAATTGAAAGTTCCATTATTGTTTCTGAAGGTGAAATACTCATATTTGGTACAAACGTTCTATAGAGATGACAAAAAGAAAACGTGTGACGATTTTGAGTTAGATGTTGCAGGGCGTTCAAAATAAATTTATACATGTCGACTAATTTAAATTGAGAAATATCAACTCTTTTAAATGTCACACCCTGTATATGATTATTTTTCTGATAGGTTTTATGAAACTCTTCAACTTCCATGTTTTTCCATTTTTCTCATGTTTACCCTTGTTTTTATTACACCAACGGGACTAACGCTATAAAATAAATAACAATAATTTTTCTTAACTTACTTACTTCTTTTATTATGACGTAATAAATGTTCAAAAATATGCCCGTTTACGTGGATTCATATGTTTAGTATTTTACTATATTTCCCTGCACGTTCCTTAAAGGATAAATGGTGTTATTGTCCTGCAGGCATCCCGTATCCTATTTTTGTAAACGCGATCATTAATGTAGCCCCACAAAAAGAAATCTAAAGGTGTTAAGTCACATGATCGAGGGGGCCACCCAATGAATCCATCCCTACTGATCCATTTTTGTGGATAATGATTGTTTAAAAATGTCCGAACTTCCCGACGGTAATGAGCAAGAGCTCCATCTTGTTTCATCCACATTTGTTCCCTTTCAATGTCATTAACGTCTTTAAGGAGGTGTGGTAATTCATTTTGCAAAATGTTTAAATATATATGCCCGTTAAGTGGTTCCACACCGTACATTAAGCGACCAATGGTTTTGATATTGAATTTCCTGGACCCAGAATGTACTTACTGTCGAGTAATATTGCATCTAATATATTAATTTTTGTTTTGTCATGGCCAACTTATTTTATGGCGTTAGTCCCTTTAGTGTAATAGAAACAAGGGTAAAAATGAGAAAAATCAAAATAAATCGCCAATCATTAAAAATAGGTAGGTATATGACATACTTAATAAAGTTGAAGAGTTTTATAAAACCTATCAGAAAATATAATATATGTAATATACAGGGTGTGCCATTTCAAAAAGTGGATATTTAAATTTTAAATTTTAGTCGAAATGTATAAATTTATTTTGAACTCAATGTTCGTTATATGTTTTCTTTTTGTCGTCCCTGTAGAACGTTTGAACTAAATATGAGTACTTCGCCTTCACAAACAATGGCGGAATTGTCAATTTTTTATAAGAGTAAAAACTAATATTTTTATAGAAAAATTAAAATATTTAAACAACTACCAGGTTTAGGAAAATAACAATATTAACGAAAAAGTTATAGAATTTCATGCAGAATCTAAAAATAGATTAAAAAATAGGGTATTTCATTTAAAAAAAAAACGTATGTTATATTCGCCACGCTTTTTTAAACCACCCTGTATACTGAAAAATAATTTTAAACTGTTCATCTTAACATTCTCTAAAACTTTTGTATTTAACGTTTTTTGGTAATTCCCGAAACAAATGAGATAATGAACTTCACTCTATGGTTGACTCACCCTGTACATACTAATTTGTTTACTTCGCAGTGCCTTTTCACCTGACAACTGATAACAGAAATTCCACAGTTTTTTGCTAGCTTCACAAGTGAAAGGTTATTGATTTTTCTTGATTTTATACAATACACTACCTTTCTATCATGTTGTTAAGGTACATTTAGTGATTTTTGATCAGATTTGATCAATGTGTCATTTTATTGCGACGAGTAATATCGATTGCAATAAAATACATAAAATTATAATAAAAGTTTGGATTTCGGATTTCTTGCGATGCTTCTCAACTATACAGTGAGAACGTAAAGTTTGGAACATATTCATTTCAAATTAATGTGCTCTTTTTTCGAAAAAATGCTTGAACTCGTCAATTTTTTAAGTTTGTTGTGCAATTTTTGAAGCTTACTTCATGTATACGGGTTGATCCAAAAACAAGCGATGATGGTTTACATTATTTTTTTAAATAGATACCCCTATTTTATAATATTTTTTTTTTTGGATTCTGCACAAAATTCTAAACATATTTCATAAAATATGTCATAATATGCTTAAATTCAACCGTTTGCGAAAAAACTGCGTCTTAACTTAAAACAACAATACAATATTTTAAGTGAGGAATGAAACACAAAGTCTGCTCCACTAATTTAATAAAAAGTTCAGATTAACATCCCAAACATGTTTCGAAGGTATAAACCTTCATCTTCAGTGGGTAATTATTAAGATGTTATTTATGAAGAGACCAATGACATTGTTAAATTTATTTAAACTGAAAAAGGAAGGAAAAAAACACAAAATTAGACAATGTAAAAACAGCCAAGGCATCATCAAAAAAAAAAGGTTAATGTGATTAGGAAAAGATATTTTGTAAAATATGGTGATTAATATAAAACCGCGACCACAGTAAAATAAAGTCAAGTTAGAGACTTACCTAATGTTGCAGAAAAATTCTTTTTAAGAAGACATATGTAACTTTAATTAGATAACTAATACATATTTAAATTAAAGTAAAATTTATAAAATAAAATGAATTTAAAATGAATTTGGTTTTATTTTAAATTTATTAAAAAACCCAAATTTTACTGGGAAAATGTAATAGGGTACGACCATCATGGTGGAGTCGTACCAAATGGTAGGTAAAAATTTTGATTTAGTTAAAGTATGAATGGTATTTATTTTTTTTATATAATTCAAAAAAACGGTTAAAAATCAACGCACTGCGACAATGTCAAAGGTTATCTGTTTAGACAAATGGAGTAACAACTAAATAAAGAAGGAAGATGTACACTGTATGTTAGAAAAGGTATGATGTGAACTAATATAAAAATATAAAAACTAAAAAATCTTAAAAACATCGACATCTCTTAAAGCATTATAATATCATAATGGATGAGTAAGGCAAAGTTAGGACGCCAGTCACAAGAGAGCGTAAAATGTTAAAATAATAGTAACCTAAAAATGTTTATGAAGGTAAATCATGATCGGGAACTAGGATGTGTGGAATACGAGGTGCCATTAACGGAACAAAGATGGAGCAATATAACAGGGTATTTATGAAAACCGTGGTGCCATAAGATAAAATGATAGTTAAAAAATTAGGTTATGTTTTAATTATTTAAGAATTTTAGAGCATTGAAAAATGTTAGACAAGTAAAGTTAATCTGATCGTTAATGCAGTGTAAAGAGGGATTGTTAAGAGCTTTCTGGATTTCAAGGATCTCCAACAGATTCATCGTAGTCCCCTTATCACAAACATGAAGCACCTTAGTACTAGTATGGAGATCAAACGAATGGTTAGCATTGATAACATGATTGGCAAAAGTCGATTTAGAGTTTATATCAGTATGGTTTTTGTTTTTTTCAATGATTTTGAGATGTTCATTGACTCTGGTTATGATCTTCCTACCACTCTGACCTATGTAACAAGTATTACAACCTGGATGAGAACAGGAAATGGAATATATACCTGACCTATCCAAAGTAGATATTTTGTCTTTGGATTGCACTACAAAACTACGTAAGTTGGTTTGAGTTTTAAAACTAATGTTAATATTATATGATCTAAAGATGTCTTGGATTTTGTAGGAAATATTGTTGAGGAATGGTAGTGAAAAATATCTCAATTGTTCTTTTTGGATTGGTAAACATAGTTTCTTGTTGAGAGATCTAGACAGATGTTTATAATAAAGTTTATTTATGAAATATGGTGGATAATGGTTATTGTAAGCTATTTGTTTGATCCAATTAAGTTCGGATTTGAAGTTTTCATGAGAAAGAGGGATGTTAAATAATCTATGCAAGAAAATGTTGAATGCAGCTGTTTTATGGCTATGTGGATGGTTAGAATGAAATGGAATGACCAGGTCGGTACTCGTAGGTTTATGGTAAATACCAAATTGTAATTTATTATTTTCTTTTTGAATGAGTAGGTCTAGGAAGGGAATGGAATTATTTGACTCGATTTCCATGGTAAATTCTATGGAAGGGTGTAATGTGTTGAGAAAGTTAAAAAACGATTGTAATTCAAGAAGAGACCCTGTAAATATAACCAAAGTATCGTCAACGTATCTGGAAAAGTGGATGACCTTCATGAAAAGAGGATGTGCTTCAATTTGTGATTCTAACCTTGCCAAAAAAATTTCTGCTAAGAGAGGACTAAGAGGTGAACCCATACCTAAACCTGTTTGTTGGGAGAAATATCTATTATTGAATTGGAAAAAGTTTTGCTTGAGAACAGTATCTAATAAGAGGCAAATATTAAGTACATGATGTGTGAAAATGGAGTGATTAGAGAATAAGAGGTCTCTAACAAGCATAATGCACTCTTCAGGAGGTATACTGGGGAATAAATTTTTTACATCAAACGAAACTAAAATAGAATGTTCAGGAATGTTAATATTCTTTAATTTGTTAGTTAATTCATATGAGTTTTTTACAGCAAACCTACTAGAAAAATCAGTTAAGTCTGTTAAAATGGAGTTTAGCCAAGAAGCCAGTTTATGAGTAGGAGAACCAGAATAGCATACAACTGGGCGTATTGGAATGTCTAACTTATGGATTTTAGGCAAACCATACAAATGAGGGGTTTGTGGATTCATTGGATATAACTTACTCTTATCTGTTTCAAATGTATTTAGAGTATCATTAGTGATTGAGAGGATTTTCTTTAGATGAGTGAAAAAATTAGGGGTTGGATCAGAAGGAATAGTGGAGAAGTTGTCCGGGCTCAAAAATTCTTCGACTTTAGAAATGTATTGTTGTCGATCTAAAATGACTACAGTACTGCTTTTATCGGCTCTCGATAAGACGAGATTGCACTCAGAAATCTTTAGGCGAAAGGAAGCCAAAGTATTATTACGTTTAATGTTAGAAAGGTTAGCCGGATGTTGTGAGTCATTCAATTTGTTAAATTAATTAAAAAGAAGTAAAGAAGCACTATTTCTCCCTTAACCTTTTGGATTTGAAATTGAAGAGGATCTACTTTAGACTGACATCGTTAATCCACCCTATTGAATGGGATATCCTCATTTCTCAATTTCTGGATTATGTGGAAGACATGGGTAAGGCCAAGTTTGAACGCTTGTCACATAAAATCTATATATTAACTTCTAAACAAAATAATAATTTTTATCACAATTCTTATACACATAACTTAAATCATACAAATAACCTTTTTAATTCCACCAATATCAACAATAGCTTTTATAACGAAATCTTTTGTGGGGACTTGGACATTACCAACATCACAAATGGGCAATTTTCTGATTTTAAATTCCATGATCGTGTTTTAAATTTATCTTCCACTTCCTTGACCTGTGATGAGGTAGAGCTTTTGAGCCTGGGCTTAAATTACAACTTCAACTTTACCCTAACACCTCTTAACTTACAGCTTTTGGCAGTGGCATCTGAGAGAATCTTGGAGAGTGTTGGCTCGTCTTCTCAAACACATACTGTTAGATCCCAACTGACAGTTGTTCTCAACAAATTTAATGACTCACAACATCCGGCTAACCTTTCTAACATTAAACGTAATAATACTTTGGCTTCCTTTCGCCGAAAGATTTCTGAGTGCAATCTCGTCTTATCGAGAGCCGATAAAAGCAGTACTGTAGTCATTTTAGATCGACAACAATACATTTCTAAAGTCGAAGAATTTTTGAGCCCGGACAACTTCTCCACTATTCCTTCTGATCCAACCCCTAATTTTTTCACTCATCTAAAGAAAATCCTCTCAATCACTAATGATACTCTAAATACATTTGAAACAGATAAGAGTAAGTTATATCCAATGAATCCACAAACCCCTCATTTGTATGGTTTGCCTAAAATCCATAAGTTAGACATTCCAATACGCCCAGTTGTATGCTATTCTGGTTCTCCTACTCATAAACTGGCTTCTTGGCTAAACTCCATTTTAACAGACTTAACTGATTTTTCTAGTAGGTTTGCTGTAAAAAACTCATATGAATTAACTAACAAATTAAAGAATATTAACATTCCTGAACATTCTATTTTAGTTTCGTTTGATGTAAAAAATTTATTCCCCAGTATACCTCCTGAAGAGTGCATTATGCTTGTTAGAGACCTCTTATTCTCTAATCACTCCATTTTCACACATCATGTACTTAATATTTGCCTCTTATTAGATACTGTTCTCAAGCAAAACTTTTTCCAATTCAATAATAGATATTTCTCCCAACAAACAGGTTTAGGTATGGGTTCACCTCTTAGTCCTCTCTTAGCAGAAATTTTTTTGGCAAGGTTAGAATCACAAATTGAAGCACATCCTCTTTTCATGAAGGTCATCCACTTTTCCAGATACGTTGACGATACTTTGGTTATATTTACAGGGTCTCTTCTTGAATTACAATGGTTTTTTAACTTTCTCAACACATTACACCCTTCCATAGAATTTACCATGGAAATCGAGTCAAATAATTCCATTCCCTTCCTAGACCTACTCATTCAAAAAGAAAATAATAAATTACAATTTGGTATTTACCATAAACCTACGAGTACCGACCTGGTCATTCCATTTCATTCTAACCATCCACATAGCCATAAAACAGCTGCATTCAACATTTTCTTGCATAGATTATTTAACATCCCTCTTTCTCATGAAAACTTCAAATTCGAACTTAATTGGATCAAACAAATAGCTTACAATAACCATTATCCACCATATTTCATAAATAAACTTTATTATAAACATCTGTCTAGATCTCTCAACAAGAAACTATGTTTACCAATCCAAAAAGAACAATTGAGATATTTTTCACTACCATTCCTCAACAATATTTCCTACAAAATCCAAGACATCTTTAGATCATATAATATTAACATTAGTTTTAAAACTCAAACCAACTTACGTAGTTTTGTAGTGCAATCCAAAGACAAAATATCTACTTTGGATAGGTCAGGTATATATTCCATTTCCTGTTCTCATCCAGGTTGTAATACTTGTTACATAGGTCAGAGTGGTAGGAAGATCATAACCAGAGTCAATGAACATCTCAAAATCATTGAAAAAAACAAAAACCATACTGATATAAACTCTAAATCGACTTTTGCCAATCATGTTATCAATGCTAACCATTCGTTTGATCTCCATACTAGTACTAAGGTGCTTCATGTTTGTGATAAGGGGACTACGATGAATCTGTTGGAGATCCTTGAAATCCAGAAAGCTCTTAACAATCCCTCTTTACACTGCATAAACGATCAGATTAACTTTACTTGTCTAACATTTTTCAATGCTCTAAAATTCTTAAATAATTAAAACATAACCTAATTTTTTAACTATCATTTTATCTCATGGCACCACGGTTTTCATAAATACCCTGTTATATTGCTCCATCTTTGTTCCGTTAATGGCACCTCGTATTCCACACATCCTAGTTCCCGATCATGATTTACCTTCATAAACATTTTTAGGTTACTATTATTTTAACATTTTACGCTCTCTTGTGACTGGCGTCCTAACTTTGCCTTACTCATCCATTATGATATTATAATGCTTTAAGAGATGTCGATGTTTTTAAGATTTTTTAGTTTTTATATTTTTATATTAGTTCACATCATACCTTTTCTAACATACAGTGTACATCTTCCTTCTTTATTTAGTTGTTACTCCATTTGTCTAAACAGATAACCTTTGACATTGTCGCAGTGCGTTGATTTTTAACCGTTTTTTTGAATTATATAAAAAAAATAAATACCATTCATACTTTAACTAAATCAAAATGTTTACCTACCATTTGGTACGACTCCACCATGATGGTCGTACCCTATTACATTTTCCCAGTAAAATTTGGGTTTTTTAATAAATTTAAAATAAAACCAAATTCATTTTAAATTCATTTTATTTTATAAATTTTACTTTAATTTAAATATGTATTAGTTATCTAATTAAAGTTACATATGTCTTCTTAAAAAGAATTTTTCTGCAACATTAGGTAAGTCTCTAACTTGACTTTATTTTACTGTGGTCGCGGTTTTATATTAATCACCATATTTTACAAAATATCTTTTCCTAATCACATTAACCTTTTTTTTTGATGATGCCTTGGCTGTTTTTACATTGTCTAATTTTGTGTTTTTTTCCTTCCTTTTTCAGTTTAAATAAATTTAACAATGTCATTGGTCTCTTCATAAATAACATCTTAATAATTACCCACTGAAGATGAAGGTTTATACCTTCGAAACATGTTTGGGATGTTAATCTGAACTTTTTATTAAATTAGTGGAGCAGACTTTGTGTTTCATTCCTCACTTAAAATATTACTCCACTGTGAGATGGACTACTTCCATAAAATTAATACAATATTTAGTGAATTTATTTAAACAATCTAAAATAGATTGATTAAGAAATTATGCTATGAATATTGACAATCTGATGACCCCCAATTTTTCTCAATGACGTAACTGGTTTTTAAACTAATTTTAATTTCCCTCCCCCCCCCCCTCTTTTTTCTTATTAAAATTCTGACCCACCAAAATATAAATCATGTCCCTCACTGAGTTGATTCATGAAACGATGAATTTATTGAACTTTCCTTAATTTAACATGTTATTGACATCTATATAGCATTACATAACTATAAATTTTCACATTAAGAATTTTGGCCTCTATTACTTATTTACATTTAATTTCCTTGACTGCTTAAAGTAGCATCATGTTCATAATTATCTGCTGTCGAATCCATTGGCTGCACAAGGTACACGTCTTAATTACTGGGTTGCTGAAGATGACTTTGTCTAAAGTCGAAACTAGTACAACCTAATGTCAAATATAAATTATGTATACTCTTTAACCCTTATTTCACCCTAAAAGGACAAATATATTTTATTTTGGTGGTATAGACAGACCTTGTTTTCTTTCATAATCTCGCCACAGAAAATGGACTACTTCTTGAATTCTTGAATACAATATTTATTAGCGAAACAACAATATTGACAATAACCTCCACCATCAATCTGGCAGTACCCGAGACGAACTTCGAATTCTTGCAGAACGTTATTAACAACGTAAAGTTCTATCAATCTTATTTCGCCTCTTATTCTGTTCTTTAAATCTTCAATATTGTTTGGTCGGTTAACATATACTTTAGACTTAAGATAACACAAAAAAAACTAAACCGCTTAAATCTGGAGATCTAGCCGGTCATTCAACTAGACCTCTTCGGCCAATCCATCATTCGGGAAAACTCTATTAAGGTGCTCACGCACACGACGGGTATAATGGGTTGGAGCTCCGTCTTGCTGATAGCACAAAAATTGTTCAGTGCATCAGGATCTTCTGGATTAGGGTATAATGTAGCAAGATACGGTACTAGATCATTTTATAAAAACTCTAAATATGTATCACCTGTCAAATTTCCGTCAACTTAAAAGGGTCCCTAAATTCTATTTTAAACAATGCCGGCCCAAACATTAACTTTTTGAGGATATTGGGTGTGATATTCCATAATCCAGCGTGAATTTTCTGTAGCCCAATATCCACAGTTTTGTTTGTTTACACTTCCATTGAAACAAAACGTTGCCTCATTCAAAAATATAATTCGTTTCGAAACTGTGGATGATTATTGCACATATTCATCATTATCTCGAAAAATTGGACTTTTTTGTCTGGATTATCGATCTTCATTGAGTTCATGAATCAATTAAACATTTTAAGGATGGAATTTACTTTTCTCTAAATACTTTAGGACAGATGTTGTGCAGATATCATTTTCCAAGGCACTAGTACTACTCGCCTTATGGTGGTCTTCTTGAACCGACAATAACACATTCAATTGTGTATGTTCTAATACCGCAGGTCGAATTTCATATAATTGCCCCTAACTTGACCTATATTTTTTTTACAGCTTATTAAGCTGTGTTTTTTTTCTATTTTACTGACTGTTGATCGAGATATCAGTTCCCTGCGAGGATACTTCTTGTTATTGAAGAGTTTGCAAACTTCCATTTGTGTGCGCATTCTCCATAACTAATCTTTATTGATATTTCTATTCGCTCTCTTTCTCTTAAGCGTGCCATTTTTTAAAATTATAAAATTATCAAAATAACTTTTGCCAGACACTTTGACTTAAGGCAAAACTACTCAAATCAGGTGACAACCGTCACTGTCAGTGTGACAACCTAACAACCAAAGGTTTTATTTACAACAGTGTTCATGATTTAAGTAATAATCAAAAAATCATTTGTTAAAATCCGAATATCGATTTTCTCGTAAACGGCTGCAATTAAGTATACCGGGTGTTGCATCGTCGAGCGGGACATAGGAAACCCCATGTAATTTTAAATGGGGTCAATTATTGGCTACCCTAATTATTTTATAGAAAAATTCTATTTAGGTTTATTAAAGAGCACTAAAACCCACATTCAAAAGAATAACTTTAGATATTTTTGATGAGCCCGTTTACGGGTTATCGCCGATTTCTTTTTAACTATTTCTCCTTTTTATAGCCCCGTATTTGCGGGCACCAGTCAAGGTAAAAGATGACTGTCAAATAAAGTTGTCATTTTGAAATGTGTGCTTTATTGTTATAAAAACTCGTAGATCGAAAATATTAGCCATGAATTACACTTCTGAAGAAAAAATATTGATGATTAAATGGTATTATCAAGGAAATAGTTATCAAAATGTGTCAGACATGTTTGCTGCTCTGTATCCGAATAGACCGATACCTGCAAAATCTACAGTCGAAAGGACTATCAAGAAATTTGAGACAAAAGGCACTGTAATAAATAACTGCAGATGTGAAGAAAGGCAGGAACAAAGAAGAGATGCAAGAAATGATAGGGACTTGCAAGTTTTATTGTGCGTGCAAGAAAATGATGGGAAGATCAGCACAAGGAAACTTGAGGATGACATAGGATTAGATCACACCACAGCGTTACGAGCTTTGAAACGACATAAATATTATTCATACAAATATGAAAAGCACCAAGAGCTAAGAGATAGGGACGAAATACGACGACAGGAGTTTTGTTTTGGTATGATGGAAAGAGCAAACATGGATAGGGAATTTTTAAAAAACATTTGTTTCACTGACGAATGCACATTTACCTTAAACAATGAACCCAGTGTTCAAAATTATCGATATTGGAGCAAAGAAAACCAACACAGGTTTGTTGAAACAAGGACGCAATATCCACAAAAAGTTAATGTATGGGCTGGGATTTTCGGAGAAAATATTATCGGGCCATTATTTCTTACACAAAATTTAAATGCAGAATATTTTTTGGAACTACTTGAAGATCATATTTTACCTACTTTACATGATGCCGCCAGGGAAAATCAGGAAGTTTGGTACCAAATGGATGGCTGCCCGGCACATAGTACCCTGGCTGTCCGGGAATATTTAAACCGTGCTTTTAATGGAAATGTTATTGGCTTAAATCATACAGTAAATTGGCCAGCCAGGTCTCCTGATTTATCGCCAAATGATTTCTTTCTCTGGGGCCATTTAAAAAACAGGATATACAAAGATAAAAAATACCCAAATCTAGACGAGTTAAAAAATGCTATTTCTGCCGAATGCAATAGAATTTCGGTTTACCAACTAGCGAATGTAAGAAGAGAATTTTATGATCGCCTCGGTTATTGTCTAGCAGTCAATGGAGGAATATTTGAACATCTTCTTAAATCCTAAAGTTCTAACAATTTAATAGTACCTACCTATTAATTAGTAAAATATTGAAACATTTAAATGTCATGATTAACCTTGTAATTGGATACTTTATTTTAGTTTTATTCAGATTAATTTGTACTCATAAATACACCTTTAATATTTTCGGTGTACGAGTTTTTATAACAATAAAGCACACATTTCAAAATGACAACTTTATTTGACAGTCATCTTTTACCTTGACTGGTGCCCGCAAATACGGGGCCATAAAAAGGAGAAATAGTTAAAAAGAAATCGGCGATAACCCGTAAACGGGCTCATCAAAAATATCTAAAGTTATTCTTTTGAATGTGGGTTTTAGTGCTCTTTAATAAAGCTAAATAGAATTAGAAATAAAGGTCTGTCTTTACCACCAAATAATTTTTGGTGGTAAAGACAGACCTTTATTTCTATTTACAATCTCGCCACAGAATATGGACTACTTCTTAAATCCTAAATAGAATTTTTCTCTAAAATAATTAGGGAAGCCAATAATTGAACCCCTTTTAAAATTACATGGGATTTTCTATGTCCCGCTCGACGATGCAACACCCGGTATGACATATTTCATGAAATATATTTCGAATTGTATGCAGAATCCAAAAAAATATTATAAAATAGGGGTATCCCGTTTTTTCGAAAAAAAATCACATGCATTTTAAATGAACTTGTTCCAACCTTTACGTTCTCACTGTTTAATCAAAAGTTTATGGGAAATATATTTATTTTATTTTATATTACTAAAAAATCAGAAAATTTCAGTTTGCAGATAATCTTTTGGTAAAGCTACCCTATGGAACTATAAAAGGACACTTATTGACTACTCCAGGAAATACCACATTCAAAGCATTTCAGGGTATTCCTTTTGCAGAACCTCCTGTAGGGCCTTTAAGATTTCAGGTATGCGTTATCCAACAAACAAGAATGTACTTTTTGTAGATTAATACTTAATATTTTATGCTTATGCATAATTGTGACATATTAAGAACACAACTTTTATTATAGGCACCAAGACGTCCAATATCTTGGGAAGGAGTACAAGAAAACACTAAAGATTCAAGTGTCTGCTATGCTATAGAATCAGATTCTGCTGACGAAAGTGAAGACTGCCTTTACCTCAATGTGTTTACTCCAATATTCAGCAAGGTTGACACAAGTATCTAAAGTCTAGTAAAGGCTTAATAATAGGATATACCTACAGTTGCCATTATATCGGTCGTAAACTAAATCATTGTACAGAGCACCAGAGCGGTATTGTCAAACAAATATTTTATTTAATGTTGGGTTGCTTTACTTATCCTCCAAATTAACGTCACTACGGGTTTCGTAATTTTTTAATAACAACCTGTATTTTTTATTGCACAATCGAATTCTTCTTTCCTTTGTGCTGGATTGTACGCGCAGGTCCTCAAGGTTGACCAGCTCGCAATCCTGACCCTAGACCTCTAGACTATTATTTATGGGGTCACCTATAGTCTCTTGTATATAAGACGCGTGTACTAGATGAAAACGACTTAAGAATTCGAGTTATTGAAAGTTGCAATGCGAAACGAAATAATTTAGGCATTTATTGAACGTGTAAGAGAATCAATGGTGAGAAGGGTTGCAATCGTGGGTTTTATCAGAAGGTGGCAATTTTCAACATTTGCTTTGATTTACTGTTGCATTTTTCTTTGTACCATTATTTTAAAAAATAATTTTATTTTAATTTAATGTCTTAATTAACTTTGAAATACATAGGTATTTTTTGTGTATATGCAAGAAAATGGTTTTTATTTTTTTTTCTCGGAAACGAAACAAGATATGAAAACAGTTCAAGGAGAAAAAAGTTGTATAATTAATTGGTAAACCCAAAAAAAATATCAAAATTAGAAAAAGTCATTGGCGTACATTTTATTGTTAATAATATTCGTTAAGGTGCTCCGCGGGACGCCACTGGACTAAATAGATTTAATATAGTTAGGGCAAATTAAACCCCTTATTATTATGACTAACGGTGTCAAATTTCAATGAAACCGGGAAAAGGATATTTCAACGATTTTTTTTAAAAAACACCCTTGAACGCCGGAGACATGTTAATATGAACTTCCTCCCTTAGATAATCATAAGGAATCATCCCCTTAAGTTACATACCGTACTTCTGAAACACCCTGTATAGCAATAAAATTTGTTATATCATTATTAATATACAGATATTTCAGGAAAATGAAACCGATCTACCAGTTTTACTATGGATTCACGGAGGTGGTTACTCGCATGGTTCCTCCTTGTATAGTAATTTTGGTCCGGATTACCTAATCGAACATGATATCATTATTGTCACAATCAACTACCGGTAAAATATTAGATTCTATTAGTAATAGACTTTAGAGTAAATTAAGCTAAATGTTTAAAAAACCAGTCAAATAAGACAATGAGTGAAAAATGTAAAATATATCATAATCTGCTTTTATGGATAGTAGTAGTAGAGTAATAGCAGTAGAGATATAATATGACTTTCATCGTTCTTTCCCCTGACTCTTCATATATAAGGGAAGTCATACGGTCTTTGAAAGTAGATCAAAAGATGGGTGTAAGTCACACATATACAGGGTCGTTGGTATGTATGGAAACGGTCTATTATTTCTTAAAGCACAATAGCTAGCAAATAATATTTTAGATAAAAGTTTTAGGGTTTTTTATAGTCTATTAGAATAATTTTAAAAAATTAAGTATTTAGGATGAGTCAGAAAGCCGTAGAGAAATAAAGTTACCTTTTTTTTTATAGAACACCCTCTATCTTAGAATATTTTTGGATTTTACGTAAAACTACAATTGTTTTTTATTAAGTGCATTATAAGTCTAAACCAGGTAGTTTCCGATATATCGACTTTTGAAAAATGATGTTTTTGAATTTTGACAGCTTCTAGCTTTCTAACGGTACATCTTAGAGTAAAACGGCTTCCATGTCCCTATCTTAGTTTTTAACTATCTTTCTAGGAGTGTCAACTTCCGGTTAAACCGGATGTAGCTCAAAAGCCGAAAAGTATTTTTGAGAAGATAATAGAAAAGTAAGATAGGGACATGTAAGTCGTTTTGCTCTATGACGTACCATTAGAAAGCTAGAAGCTGTCAAAGTTCAAAAATGTCATTTTTCAAAACTCGATATCTCGGAAACTATTAGGTTGAGAATAACAATGCATTTAATAAAAAATAATTGTAATTTTATGTAAAATCTAAAAAAATTGTAAGATATAGGGTGTTCCATTAAAAAAAAAAGTAACTTTATTTCTCTACGGCCTTCTGACTCATCCTGTATACTTATCTTTTCTTAATTCTAATAGACTTTGCAAAACCATAAAACTTTTGTCTTAAATATTTTTTGTTAGCTGTTTTACTTTAAGAAATAATCGACCATTTCCATACATACCAACGACCCTGTATATTGTATATAGCCAATATACGGTGTGTATAGAGTCTGGAAACGGCTTAATAACATCACAATGTATTGGCCGAATTAAACCAAATTTAGTATAGTTGTGTAAAAGGATCTGACGCACCAAATGACGATATTGGCGTTGTTGCCAGCTTTTTAATTTGTCTTGAATTCGAACGAATTTTATATTTTTAAATGTAACACCCTGTATATTTTTTCATTTATAGTTTTCACTTTAAATTTGTTACACTTTTGGTATAACATACTTTGTTCCTAATATCAGTAGTCTCGTCAGTAGTTTTCGAAATAACGACGTGTTTTGAAAATAACAACAAAGTGTATTTATTTATTAATAAATAAAACACCAGTTCGGCTTTGATGTAAAGTCATAAAAGTTGTCATTTTTGCATGCAAAAATATCTTTAACTGAAAGTGAAAGAATCACAATTCTTATGATGAGAGGATATGGCGATTGGGTCAGGTCTTACGAAAAGGTTAAATATGTATTTAATGACGCATTTCCAAACCGAAATCCAATTTCAAAAGCAACGGTTCTAAAAACTGCCCGACGGTTCGAAGAAACTTGTAATTGTAGAGATAGACGACGATCAGGAGGACCAGCAGTAGTAGATGAAGAGAAAAGTTTAGACATTTTACAACATAGTTGAAACCTCTGCTTCTTCATTAAAAAAATTTCTCAAGTAAGTGACGTCTGGTTCAAATCCGTCCATAATGTTTAAATAAAACATAAATATCACCCTTTCAAAATACATGTAGTTCAAGAGTTATCAGAAGATGATTATGAGCGAAATATTGAATTTTGTGATATTATGATGTCAATGTTTGACCAAAATAACCAGTTTTTCAAATTTATAGTATTTTTGGACGAAGCAACATTTATGTTAAATGGTAAAGTCAATAGACATAACTGTAGGTTCTGGGAAAATAAAAATCCCCACTGGATGAGAGAAGGTCATACACAACGCCCTGCAAAATTGAATGTGTGGGCTGGGCTTCTGGGTAACCACAAGATCGGTCCATTTTTTGATTGATGGAAATTTGACATTACAACTTTACCTTGAGCTCTTGGAAATGCAAATAGTGCTTGCTTTACGAAATGTGATGGGTCCAAATAATGCAAGTATATTCTTCTAACAGGACAGAGCTCCTCCCCATTTTGGTCGAAACGTGCGCGAATTTTTGAACAACACTTTTCCGAATAGGTGGATCGGTAGAGGGGGTACAATCGAGTGGCCACCTAGGTCCCCTGATTTATCGCCTAACGACTACTTTTTATGGGGACACTTGAAGAGCAGAATTTATACCACAAAACCTCAAGATTTGGCCGATTTGCAGCGTCGAATTTTGAACGAATTTGAAATTATTACACCAGAAATGATTTACAACACAATTGAAAAATTCTATTTTTAATTAGCACACTGTCGAGCTGTGCAGGGAAATCAGTTTGGACATTTAATATAAAAAATATATTTTTTCTAAATTGTACCCGTTATTTCGAAAACCGCTGATATTAGGAACAAAGTATGTTATACCAAAAGTGTAACAAATTCAAAGTAAAAGCTATAAATAAAAACATATACAGGGTGTTACATTTAAAAATATAAAATTCGTTCGAATTCCAGACAAACTAAAAAGCTGGCAACAACGCCAATATAGTCATTCGGTGCGTCAGATCCTTTTACACAACTGTACCAAATTTGGTTTAAATCGCCCATTAAATTGTAATGTTATTAAGCTGTTTCCAGACTTTATACACACACTGTATTGCTAATACAATGTTACAGAAATGTCCCCAGAATCCGGCGTTTTGCTGAAACTTTGCGTCTGCGCAGTTCGCGTTTTCACCAGATCCTGCTTTAAACGTATTTAACTTAATTGGTTTGATTAGGTACTGATTCATAAAAGAAGTAATTATAGTAAATCTTGGTATAATATGAAATACAAGAAGACGCAACGCATTAGTTTTCTCGAAGAAGCAACACACTGAAAAAATTATTAAAATATCAGGACATGCGTATTTTGGCAGATTAATAGCAATAGCAAGTCAGAACGGAGGTTTTGAATGTTTACATTAGACTTGAGAAACATGTGCATTCGTCTTGCCTTGGCACTTTGCAGAAAAGGAAATGAATATGTGTGGAAGCATAATAATTGTGAAAAGCCTCAATGCCGCGCATTATAAAAACTGTAAAACAGTCGAGCAAACACTTATGTTATTATACCTATATTATAAGACTACAGTTAAGATGTACTAGTAAGAAAATGTTAATGTTCAGCACACTGATAATAAACAAACAGCGGTAATAAAAGTTGTATTTGGATGTAGTATGTGATTTTTAAACAACAAAGAAGATTTTTGCGTTGAAATATGGAGGCAACAGTAAAATAGCACCAGTATTATATAATGTATACTATGAATTAATTCGTTAGGTTGGTAAGAAGAGAAAAGCATTTTGAAAATATTTCACAATTGAACACTCAATAACCAGTGTGCGCCGTAAATAACCAACCGTGCCAAGAAAAGTGAAATCGAGTCATCGCTTTGCGAGTTAGGTGGAAAAATGTAATGGTAACGCAACTAATTTATTAGTTTGAACAAATTACTTCATTAAGTGTTCAAAATGTGCACCGTTATTGGAAAGACAATATCGGTTTTTATCACTAAATTTTGCACTTTGGAGAATTTAATTCTTTGAAAATAGAAAGAAAATTACGCCAAATTAATTTTTATTAACACACATAGATCCTTAACTGAATAACTGAATTTTGGTCGTTGATCAACATGGCGACACCATGCACTTGTTCCTCAATACGAACTTATACTAAAAGACACTGCACTATAACTCAAGTAAACCTAAACTATAGAGGTCTAATCTAGTAACCAGTTTTTAACGAGAGTTCCATAAAATCCAATAAAGAACTAAAAATAATGGTCTTAAATCTCACAATACACACGCCAAACACTGTGAAAATATGGAATAAAGAGACGACCAGCTGCGGACAAGACAAACGTCAGTTTTAGGAAAATCGTAGAAATCCGACGTACTACGCATGAGTAAAGCATCAGCGAAAGGAAATTTTAAGGTGCATATCGGAAACATTTTTAGGTGGTTTGGCCATTAGCTTTGTTCTTCTATTAGTAGGAGTTTAGTGGTGTAAGTTCAAGCTAGTATACAAATGTCTAATGATCTGTTTTTCAGATTGGGACCTTTTGGATATTTAGCTACAGGAGATACTTTAATACCGGGAAACGCTGGGCATAAGGATCAAGCAGTTACCATTAGGTGGACATTTGAGAACATTGCTGCATTTGGTGGTGATCCACAAAAAATTACTATTGCTGGTCAAAGTGCGGGTGGATCATCAGTAGGTTACCAACTTTTATACAGAAAAAATGAAGGTAACGTCATTATTTTTTATTTTTCACATTTTAGGCGATAATAATATTTCGCATTTTTTTCGGCAATTTCCAATAAAAAACAATAGCTATTTCTTAGTAAAATTAACGTATATTCATTTTTTCCTCTTCAGGACTTTACAGAGCAGCTATTCTGCAGAGCGGTAGCCCATTAAGTCCATGGAGTTTTATGGACAGCAATTTAGCTAGACAGTATGCATTTGATTTAGCTAAACAAATTGATAAATCAGTGGATTTACTAAATGATACTTCCCTGCTTCGAGATTTCCTACTTAGTGTTGACAGCAAAGCAATTGATAGGGCTTCAGCTTATACCGCTATAGTAAGTTAACCGAAACTAATAGAAAATGCTTATCAAGCAAGCAATTTAAAACTAATATTTATTTATGTCTGTCATTATCACAGGCATTATTGATTTTATAAGAAGAAGGTAAATAAGACATAAAAATAAGTATCTACATTGCGACCGGAGTTGTGAAAGATACTTCAGAAAAGTAACTAGTTACTTAATAGATATTCTTCCATAACTAAATGCATGTAAAGGGCACGTAAACACGATGTGCTAAGACCGTCCCCGAATAGTCGCTTAACTAATTTACCCCAGCAACAATCGATTACAGAGTTCAAAATTTAATTGACAGGCTGGAAATTATCGGTCGGGGAAGGTGATAGGTATGGTTTCTGGTCATGTTATAACAAATCTGTTATTTATATCGTTGGAATCTATAATAGTAATTTACGTAAGAAGTTCCTAAAGTGATATTTTACGGAATGAGTAGGAACTTTCCAGGACGAGCCGTAGACGAGTCCTGGAATCCTGCGAGTCCCGTAAAATCACTTTTGGATCGTGCTAAGTACAATATTTTTCCTGTAACCGTTTTGTATGTTAAAAAGAATATTGATGGATAGTAACGTATGAACTTTATATAGACAATTACATATAACAATCACCCTTATGAATTCATTACTAAAGAATATTAATGACACAATTATGACAATTACTTATATTAATATTATAAGGAATATTAGGAGAAGTGGCAGTGTTGAAATTAGAATTAGACGCATCAGTATTTGTACTAGTTTTCGGGATATTAATTTCATTACGGCCCTTTTCAATCTGTGAAACTATGTGAATATTGTTTCTTAAAGAATTTGCTAAGTATCCCTCTGCTACATTGGTTGATTTCCATCCTCCGTGACTCTTTAAGTTGGTTATACTACCACCACTTTCAGCAAGTAAAGTGGCTGAGCTTCTGCGTAAACAGTGCCGGGTGTATTCTTTGGGATTCGGTAATTTAAGAAATTCAGCAATTGTGCAGGCGATTTTTCCAAAAGTGTGAATACCAATAGGTTGTATAGTATATTTTCCGTTTTTATAATAAACAAATAATCTACCATGTGGTGTATTTGCTTGACGTAATGACAAATATTTTCTGTATAAAGAAATATTATTTTCTCCAATGACGACAAAGGTTCTTTTCATATTCGTTTTAGAATTAAGAATTTTAATCACTAACATGGTTGCCTTATCTTTTATATTATTCAAGTTCATTTTACAAAGCCCTTCACGACGACAAGCGCCTGCCAAAGCAATTATTAATGAAACCTAAAATAAAATTAATCACAAGGAAGAAGAGGAACTCGATTTAATTATATTACCTTTGTCATTAGGTAGACATTATCTTCAGCTTCTGACAAGAAGTGATTTATTTCTTCTTTATTCAATACTCTTAATTTTTTTGTTGTATAGCCAATAGATTTTCTTCTAAGAAAAGCAATAACTTTGGGATAGGGGCTTATATCTATATTATTTTTAATATTAATTGTGGACTTCAGCATCGAGCAATTGCTCCGGAGGCTTGAAGTCTTTAAGATTTTAGATTTTCAATAAATATGCAAGAATCACTTGTTCATTTATAGTATGCACATTTTTATTATTGCTTCATTTTTCAAATAAATTGTAGACCAATTCATACCTCTCTTTTGTCTTTACCCGCAATAATTAATAAGTAGCAGATTTAGCAGGTTCAATAATCTTATGTGGAATCGTTTCAGCCTCACTTTCACTACTGATTTCCATTTTTTGGATTTGAAAAGCGAAAAAACACACACCAATGTTACATGACAGGCGCTGTCATAATAAAATACAAAGTTCATGTTATTGTCAAAGCCGCCTACATAGATACCGAAATCGTCCCGAAAGTAACAAGAATCGTCCCGAAAGTAAAAAAATCGTTTTGAAAGTAAAAAAAATCGTCCCAAAATACTTTCGGTACCATTTGTGGTAAGTCGTACTTTTGATTTAATAAATCATACCGAAAATTTTATTTTTTTTAAATCGACCGGAAAGCAACCACTTTCTACTCATTTTAACCGGAAAATGTCATTTTATCGGTCTAGACCAGAAAGTCATAAAAGAGGGACCGGTAAAGTACTTTACCGGTCCCTCTTTTTACTTTACCGGGCCCTTTTTTTACATTCCGATCAATATTTGAGAAAACGAACCAAACCCATAATAAGTAGGCTTTGACTTGATTGTTTCTTTCATGGCGTTTCATGGCAACGAACTGTCAAATTTAATACTGCTTATTAAAAATTGTGTTTAAAAGTTAAAAGTTAGATTATATTATGGAAATGAATATGGATGAAGGTGAAATTCCTCTTGAAATAACTGAAGCGGCTGCTAGAGCTACTCACGATTTGTTGCCGCATAAGTCCAGGGACAAGTATGAAAAAACGTTTGCCGTTTTCAAATGTTGGTGTAAAGAAAAAAATTGTACTTTTAACATAACAGTTCAAAAATAGATATTATTAATTATTAGAATAATTCTAATTTTAATTATTTATTAAGTACCTATTATCAAATAATATTTATTATAACTATTATAAATAAAAAAAATTCCTGACTATAGAGTTTTCAATCTGTTTAAAACTATATTAATGTAGTAAGCCATTATCTAAATTTTCTTGTACGCCACTGGTCTTGCGTCGATTTAAAAAAAAATATTGTACGTTACACAACCGGAAAGTACGTTTACAGGACTCGCAGGCTTCCAGGACTCGCCTGGCGGCTCGCCCTGGAAATTGCCTGCTTCGTCCTGTAAAATAGTACTTTCCGGTCTTGTAACGTAATATACTATTTCGAGACGGCTCGGCTGCAGAGAAATGAATTTTACTACAGTTACGTTAAGTAACCATATACTATAAATTATGTTTTTTATTAAATTACTCACAGCTCTGATTGCGAATCCTATCTAACATATTTAAATCGCTCAACTTGTTTTATTTAATTTTTAAACACCTCGTCAGGGAACATTTATTTAATGAAAATCTGATTGTTACCTACTAATCCATGGGCTATTTTTTTTAAAATTTGATTTGCTATAGTTAATTGATTTATAAAATTGGTCTTCACTAGTGTTCCTCAGGTTCTGAAAAATTATTTACGCTTGAAATTAATGTGTATAGTTGACATACGACTCACAAAATCCTCTGACTACTCTTCTATTGTTAATTGTTCTGATTTATGAGGCATTTAATTAAGTTATAAGATCGTTAACACAACGGGTTTCGTCCTATTGCGTATTGTTGTCAGGTTGACGTTATCGAGAAGCTATAGATGAGCTCCATATTCACGTGTTGAAGTAGTCGTTGTTCATGACTGCAGATACCACTATATTGTCTTTAGTGACAGCAAGACTATTGATGTATTGTCTATTCAACAGTGGCCATTTCGAGATCTCGGTTAATTTAGAATAGTTCATAGAGCATCAACGATTTTCTTTAGTGCCTACCTAATTATTTCAGGAGAAACTGAATTATTTGGGTATTGCTGGCATATTTCCATAGTCCATATCTTGGTTTAGGTATCTGTTGATACATTAATAGTTTGTTATAAGTTGAGATACTTGAGTATCTACTAAGTAGCGAGCATATTTTTTTGAATTTAAGACCTAGCTAATCTTTCTAATAGCGGCAGCAAAAAGAATATCTAAATATTTTTGTTGAGTGAAATATAGTTGTTATTTGCTGGCTCGTAAATAATTATTACTTTGATATATGAAGCAACAGATTAGTTTGATACTCAATTTCTCTCTTCAATTGTATATTTTGATAACCTCATGAATGTTTGCTATTTATTTTCAACTTGTCGTAGCCAAAATGGCTCTGACGAAGTTGCTACTGTATCTATGATATTCTCATTATTATATAGATCAGACGAAAATTAGGGCCTTCGACAATTCCTTAATTCAGTATAGGTACGCATCACGTTGCTTAACTCGAGAGACTTTGTTGAATATATATTATGATTCTAATAGTTCAATATAACTTTGTGGAAGAAGCATGTTTCACTTATGGGTACGTAAGTTCATCATGTCAAACTCTATTAAACGCATGTGCAATATTAGGAAGGATTGAAGAAATTATCCATACTTTCAGTGGAGTCAAAATAATGTTAATGAAACAATGCTGTCTTCATCCACAGTTTAGTAATTGTAAAAACAAATAAATAGTTCCCTACATGTGTCGGACGCTTAAGCATTCATTCTCAGAAGATACTAAAAAGGATAGTACACAGTTAGGAACGACCAATGAATATAAAATAAAAATTTAAGTGGGACTTACCTAAGATCGAGTTGAGCGAAACGGTTAATGTAAGTTATCTCAAACTAATGAGTACCACTTAACAGGATGAAGAATGTAGTTGAAGACCCAGTGTACTAACTAGTCATATTAACATATCAATTGTATTAACATTCGAATAGAAGTGAAGTTTTAATTATAAATGTGAAATCTTTATATAGTGGAGAAACATTATGGATGAAAGATTATAAATTGAGTTATAACATTATTGGAGGAGAAAGGTTTTTTTTAGAGTGTGTCAACAAGGTGTTCGCCTTCGATAGCGCCTAAACTGCAAGAGATATAAGAAAAAGTTTTATACAAGACTTATAGGGTTTGCAATGGAGCATAACGCAAAAATATTTTGCGTTATATAGGATGGCTCAAAATATTGGTACTACATAAAAATTATTATTTTTAAATGAAACACCCTATATGTTGTTTCCCTTTTTAATTCCGCTAGAAGGAATCTCTATAGTCATATTTACTTTTTTGAATTTGATTGCGACGTTTTCAAGTAAATAATTATTTTCTGGTATATTATGATTTTTATTTGACTTATTAAGAAAATCATAGTTGTCTATGGAATCAATAGAATTAAACAAAATTTTTACCATAAGTACCTTAAAGTCCTTGGTACGTAACCATATCACTATTTGTTCTATTTATTATACGGGGTGATCGTGTTGACTTGGCAAATTTCGCTAATTTAAATATGCATTATGTCAATTTTTTTAAATGGAACACCCTGTATTTTTTTAACTGATGAGGTGTATTTTTTAAATGCCTTAATTTTTTGTTAAATATGTCATCTACCTAAATCTTCTAGTTTTCGAAATATTGTATATTTTATGAGAAGCTACACGAAAATTAGTAATTTTATTGTTATAATCAAGAATGCCATGGGCAAAATAATTAAAATTGGAATATTCATTGGGAAAATATAAACGTATGTCAAGATGGTCATGACAAAATAAACTCTTTACCTTGACATAAGTTGTCATTATTATTTCTCTTTAAACTTATTTATATTGGTATTATATGGTAAATATTGTTTAAATTTTTTCCTTCATCACTATTTTTGATCTTGGTGTATTTTGACTATGACTATTATGACACATGCAGAACTTATTGACATGACTTATGCTTTGGGAGCAGGTGAAAGAAATTAATTTTTAGCTTCGAGGATTTATGCCCAACAACATCCACAAAGTAGACATCCTCATCCAACTGCTTTTGAGCGATTAAAAGAGAGATTTAAAAGAAGAGGAAATATCGATTATGAAACACATGAATAAGTCAAGCCAGCGACTAACGATGACAATAAATTAATGACAGCTTTAAGTGTAGTTGAAAATCCTCACAAGAGTACTCGACAGCTAGTCAATGAACTGCCGTTTAGTGCATCATCAGGGTCAAGAATTTGAACATTTTCATCCATATCATATTCAGTTATTGCAAGAATTAGAGCCGCAAGATTATGAAAATAGAGTGATATTTTGCCAGTGGGCTGAAGGTATGATACAACAACAACCTCGTTTTTTTGAATATGTTATGTTTAGTGATGAGGCTACATTTCATAGAAACGTATATGTGAACAAACATAACTTCCATTATTATGATACTAGCAACCCCTCTTTTACACGAGAAACTAATTTTCAACATCGGTGGTCGCTTAATGTCTGGGCTGGTATAATAGGAAATAATATGAGCACATTTCTTTTATGGAAACCTAACTGGTCAGGTGTACCTTGATTTTTTGCAGAATCATTTAGAAGTGCTATTAAATGGGTTACCAGAACATACTCGGAAAATAATGTGGTTTCAGCAGGATGGTGCGCCAGCTCATTACAGTCTACTAGTGAGACATTTTTTAAACCGACGTTTCCATGACCGTTGGATCGGTAGGGGAGGCCCAGTATATCTTGGCCAGCAAGGTCTCCCGACCTTACCAAGCTAGATTTTTTCTTATGGGGATATGTAAATGAAGTAGTATATGAGACGGCTCCTATCACAAGAGAAAATATTCAAAATCGATTTCAAGAAGTGTTCCAAACCATCACTGCAAATAACTTAAGAAATGTAAACGACTCATTTGCGAAAAGAATTCGTTTATGTAATTTGAACTTTGGAGGACACATTGAACAAAATTTGTAACAAGATGGTTTTTCTTTAATTGTTATCTCTAATATTTCTTTTTAGTTTGGTTTATTAATAACATAAATGTGTAAGATGTTCGTTTTAATTATAATTCATTTAATGTTAATATTTAAAAGAATAGATGATATTCTTTCGTTGACAAAATACCTATGCATTTTTTTGTTCCTAAAATTATCTTAAAAAGACTTTTAACAATATGTATCAGTTTTGATGTTTATGCCCATTTTAATTATTTTGCCCATGGCATTCTTGATTAAAATAATAAAATTACTAATATTCGTGTAGCTTTTCATAAAATATACAATATTTCAAAAACTAGAAGATTTAGGCAGATGACATGTTTAACAAGAAATGAAGGCATTTGAAAAATACACCTTATCAGTTGAAAAAATAGAGGGTGTTCTATTTAAAATAATTGACATAATGCATATTTAAATTAGCGAAATTTGCCAAGTCAGCAAGAACACCCCGTATAATAAATAGAACAAATTGTGATATGGTTACGTACCAAGTACTTTAAGGTACTTATGGTAAAAATTTTGTTTAATTCTATTGATTCCATAGGCAACTATGATTTTTCTAATAAGTCAAATAAAAATCATAAAACACCAGGAAATAATTATTTACTTGACAACGTCGCAATCAAATTCAAAAAAGTAAATATGACTGTAAAGATTCTTTTTAGCGAAATCAGAAAGAAAAAAAATATGTAGGGTGTTTCATTAAAAAAAATAATTTTTATGTAGTACTAATATTTTGAGCCATCCTGTAAAACGCAAAATATTTTTACATCCTCCATTACAAAACCCTATAACTCTTATATAAAACTTTATCTTATATCTTTTGCAGTTTAGTCGCTATCGAAGGCGAACACCTTGTTGACACACCCTGTATATAAAATTTTATTTTATTAGGGAAAATTAGTATTAAAAAAAAATTATGTTAGTGTTGTTACCTAACATGTAGATATAGGGCTTAGTCCCACATTTTTGAAAAAGAATAAAGTATTTTCGTTTTTAGGAAGTTTTTAAAAAAAAGGGGTAGGTGGTTATAAAAAAATTTAATATAACCTGTGCTGACCACGACCGTGTTAACTACTGCAATGTGATTGTTGAAGTGAGGTTAATTTAAAGAGAATAATGAAATTAAGCACATATAACCAAATATTAATACTAAAAATCAAAACTTTTGTTGAAATCAAGTGGGAAGATTTAAGGAACTCGATGTTAGGTTTACAAAATCCGTACAGAATCAATTGATCTTTAGTTGTTATCGCTGACCATTTAAAGTACTTGAGAATCGACAGAGCCCAACATTTGTCAACGAATAATCAAATTAAATGGTTTTGTTAAAACGGGGGTTGTAAATGTCTATCGGAGGGAGATAAAAGGCTGCACTAAAGAATGTACTTGAAAGGAATGTTGACGACATTGACACTAGATGGCACAATAAATGTAGGAAATTTAAATTTAAGAACATTTTTACAAAATTATTAAAAAATAATGAAAATGTTTACAAACTTCGAAGTGTGGTTGGATACAATGGAAATATCTAGGGGAGTTGGAAAATATTGAGTAGAGATAGAAAAAGGTAAGAATTGTGCAAAAGAGACTGAGTTATAATTATGATTTACCCAGATTCAAGGCATTGAAAAAATTAGTGCTGCTATGATATGGTCGTTGGTAGCAATTTTAAAATTGCAACTAGTAACTTTGTGGGAAATGTTAGACTTACCTCTGATTCATACAGTCATATCTCCACAAAGTGCGCCTCATATAGTTATTTGGTTTAAAAATTGTTCATTAAATTATGTCATCTTTGTTTACAGCAAAAATTAGTAAAAATATGTGGGGCTAGAAGTACTGCGTTCGCTTTTCTGTTGGTTAATTGCACAAGGCGCTGCAAGTCGGTTGACGATTGTATTCCCGCTTCAGTCTCACTCAAGTCGCAGAACGCCCATCTCTTACTCCCGGCAATTTTATGTAATAACAAATTGGTTGGAATTATTTTCTTTATTTCGTTATTTAATATATTATGTTCTGGTGGAAGCCCAGACTCTCTTATCATTCTGATCGTTTGTAGTGTGTCTCTGTTCTCTTCCTTTTTTTTGGGCTTAGCTTAAGTTGGCAAAACTTTGTGTCAGCTGGTTGTTGGAGGAGAAGGGGGGTTTCTTCAGAGTCCTCGGGGCCTTTAATTTCACTTGTTTACTTGCGTAAAATCCTTTAGACAAGAAGGTCAAGCATGTCGCCGTTAGGCCATTTTTTGTCAAAAGACCACGTGGTCTCACCCCCCTTTTAGAGGTAAGCTTCCCTTATTCCTTTTTTTTTGGGTTGTTGTTTCTTGGGGTTCAGTGGTTAATTTTCTTGTATATTATTTTTAGGGGTTTTGTTGGTTTCGGCTGATTTTGCCGTTTTTCCAGCCGTTCGGCATTTGGGTAGGTTAGAGAAACCACATGAGATTTTAACAGCCACCTGATAGCCCTTGAGCTACCAGGTTCCAGTTGACCCATGCTAAGTTTAAGTAATTAAACGATAAGCTATATATTAACCAAATTCCACCTGGCCGACCATAAGAAGCCTTCAGGAACCACATGGGCCATGCCCATTATAGCTGCCGCAGAAGCGAGGGATTAACAAGCTTGTATAAAGTGAACATCATTTAATACATTTAGCCATTTTAATTTAATTATTTCATTCTAACATTTAAATTAACTAATATACATTGGTTCATGAATGGGGTTTTACATTAGGGCATCCCTTTGACATCTTTTGATTAATCGGCTACTTTTTAGGTATTTTCGCATAAAGAAACTATTGCTATCGGCTGTTGCCTTTGTTAACTATGCCGCGCTGTGTGTGTTGTGATTGAAGATTTTAGTTTGCATATTCTTGGCGCCTTATTCCGTTATCTAGGAAGATGATAGTGCCTCTCTACTATTAGTGCTTCTCTACTGTAGACCGACGGGGAGCCAGTCTTTAGGTAGTTTGTAGGTCGCATTTTGTCCCGCTCTCGTATATGAGTCAGTGATAAGTGGGTTTGTCGAAACGTCTGTATGTCCGTAATAGTTCGTAATGATTTTTAAAAAGAACTCATTAATAGTTGGCATGCGAAAGTCCTGGTGCAACACGCGATTCATAGTGTACCTCGGGACATCTGCAATAATTTTCAGTGCCCTATTCTGAATTACCTGGAACTTATTCAGTTCCGCTCTGCTTATGTTACACCACGAAGGTGCACCATAGGTGAGAACCGGCCTGACCAATGCCTTGTAGAGGTTGACCTTTGTCCTATTTGCAAGTCTACTCCGCCTTTGAAGCAGGGAGTAGATAGAGCCTAACTGTCGCAGTGTAAGCTTCACTCTATTTATTGAATTGAGCTTCCAGTTCAGTCTTTGGTCAAAGATAAGTCCCAGGTACTTCACTTCCTGGCACCAATTTACTTGGACTCTGTTGACTTTGAGCCTTGTTTCAGGCCGACGTACGCGGCTTTTCGAGAAAAATATGGCCTTCGTCTTAGTAGGATTCAGGTGAATCTTCCAAGCCGAAAGCCATTTTTCCAACTCAATTACGTAACGCTGCATCCGGCTGACGACAATGCGCGGTGATTTGGCAGTTGAAGTAATTGCTGTATCGTCAGCGAAAAGATAGAGCTGGGTGAATCTATCTCGCGGAATATTATGAGTGTAAATGTTATACAACATCGGAGAGAGAGGTGAGCGTTGCGGCACTCTCGCCCTGATGCGTTTTTTCAAAGAAAGTGCGTTTTCTGACGAGACCGCAAAACTTCTATTCTCAAGAAACGAGCCAACTACCTTGACGAGGTAGTTTGGAGCTCCGAGCCTTATCAACTTTAGTAACAGACCGTTATGCCATACCTTATCGAAAGCTTTACTTACGTCGAAGAAAACCGCTCCCGTGTGCGCTCTCCTGTTAAAGCCTTTTACAATATTAGATGCTAAACGCGTTGTTTGCCTAACTGTTCAATGTTCGGCCCGAAAACCGAACTGTTCGTTAGGCAAAACGTTGCGTGCAAACACAAAGTCATTTAGACGACTTAAAATTATTTTCTCGGCAATTTTCCCTAGACTGGATAACAGACTAATCGGTCTGTAACTCGATGGCACCGTCGGGTCCTCGCCTTTTTTATATATTAGTATGACTTTGGCGTACTTCCAGGAGCGCGGAAAATGGCCTTCCTCGATTATAGCCTGGGATATGTTTGCTATATTCCCCAAAGCTCGGTCTGGTAGGTTTCGCAACGCCGCATTTCTTAAACCGTCAAAACCCGCGGTCTTTTTAGTATTCAAGACACTAACTAGGGACTTTACTTCGTCTACAGTGACTCGAGGAAAGTCCTGCAGCGGATGATTTATAGTTCTAAAAATTTGTATTGTTCTGAAGATCCTCTCATCACGTGTCGCATCGTTCGTTGGATTTTCGCTGAATTGCTCGAACAGTTTGTCTGCGAGCAATTCAGCTTTATCCATAGCATCAATTAGAATTTCGCCTGTGTCCTGGTTCTTTAGGTATGACATGGGAGCGCGTGCGCCTCTAATCAAAGTTCTTGTCATTTTGTAGACAGAATTGTCTTCTATAGATAAACTTTCGATTTTGTCGTCCCACAGATTCAACTGCCTTTCTACCAGCATTTGCTTGATTACATTTGCCTCTCTGTTGGCTTCCGTCTTGATGCGAGGATCTCCAGTACGATACGCCCTATTTTTCAATCTATTTTTAACTCTAATGCGATTTCTAATATCGTCTGTTAAAAACTAATATTTAATTAATAGCTTAATTAAAGTTATGTTTACTTGTAGATACACGTCTAGAAAAATTGAACTTGATTTTAGAAGGGGACAAGTTAAAGAGATAGTAAGAGCATCTAACCTACCTTATATCTACATGTTAGTTAACAACACCAGCATAAAAATTTTTTAAAATCTTAATATCAAATTTAGAAAAGTTTTATAAATATAAAAACATTTATCCTCCAGTAATTTTATAACTCAATATATTTTCTTTGATTCATAATGTTTCTACACTAATTAAAAATTTCACATTTATAAATAAAACTTCACTTATATTCGAATCTTAATACAATTAATATGGTTTTATGACTAGTTGGTACACTAGGTTTTTAATTTTACATTCCTCATCCTGTTAAGTTGTACTCATTAATTTAAGACAACTTACATTCAGCCCTATGATCAAACACACACGTTAACTTTTAACGTACGGTTTCCATGATGGTTGAACAACAGTTAATTTTGAAGCCTAGAATTAACTTGTGTGTTTGATCATAGGGATGCTTAACAGTTTCGCTCAACTCGATTTTAGGTAAGTCCCACGTAAACTTTTATTTTATATTTATTGGTTACTCCTAACTTTGTTCTATCGAAACATGTAGGGAACTATTTATTTGTTTTTACAATTATTAAACTGTGAAGGAAGACTGCATTGTTTCATTTACAGTTTTTTTTCTTTCTATAAATTTTTTGTTTATACGAGTTATTTGGCGCACTTGGTATACAGTTTCTCCGAAGCCGGACTGATGTTTTAAAATTAAATTTAGTTGTTTTCTTATGCACCTACTTTAAAAATAATTATAGTAATACCACAATAGTTACAACTGAAAGTTATTGGTTTTGAAGCAACAAGAAGTCTTTATTATCTGAGAAAGGTTAAAATGGAGTTAAACTGTTTGTCTTGCATTATTTCTAAACAATTTAAAGCAGTTTTAAAAATGACGAATCGCACACGATTTATATTTGATTGCTGTTTTTTTTTAGACTAGGCCACTTCCAGTTATTGAGCCAGAACATGATGGCGCATTTTTGACAGATACGCAATATGAACAATTAGCAGATGGTAACTTTGTTCGAGTTCCAATTATTATTGGAACAACTTCGGAAGAAGCGATACATCGAGCGGCTGGTAAGAACAAAGAATACCTAAATAATAATAAACTAATCACACATTGCTTTTCGCAACCAGTCCACATCATTAGCTTAACTAAGCATGTAAACCTAAATGCCATATACCACAGCCAATGACTAATAAATTTAAGGTTAGCACTGTGTAGAAGAAATTTCGGAGTACCCAAAATATTGTCTGTGTCAACAGAAACTAAATAAGATAACAAATAAAACTCTTAATTTGACTGTATGCTATTCAGTTTGTCCCAATAACATCAATCCATTTTTATCATTAACTACAGTATTCTTTTGTTTCCATCAAAAACCATGAATAAATGCCTAGTGAGCCGTTTCAATTCAAAAAATCGATTTAGTATTTTGAATTATCAAAAGGATTTAGGGAACGAAAATAAAATTTACATCGAGCGATCCAACATCAAAAAAAAAAAAAAATATATAAAATCTGTTATGTATACGATTATGATTTTAAATATAGATTTTGTTTAACACAGTCATAATTTGGAAAAATTTAGCCGCTACAATCAAGTTATATCGTGCGAGCAAAATTATTTTCATCCAGGAGGGCTTGAACTAAAAAACGTAGGGGCTTACCAAATCTAGGTTAAAATTGTGTCAAATTCATAATATGACATTATATATCAAAATGATGAGGCAAGGGCCTTGCGACACATAAAGCACCGGCAGATCACCGAAGTTAAGCGGTGTCGAGCGCGGTTAGTACTTAGATGGGTGACCGCTTGGGAAACACCGCGTGCTCTTGTCTTAGGGAAGAGTGTAAAATGAATCGACATCAAAACAATCCTATTCACGCCGGACAGGCCGGATGAGATCGGATATCTCGTAGGATGAAGGTGCCGTTTCACACTCCCCAGTCGGTAGACCGCACGATTAAAAACCGTACGGTCGATGACCGGTTTAAGATGGCCTCAGATACGCCGACGAACCGTAAAATAGTAAAATAAAAAAAAAATATCAAAATGATGAATATTAAAGTAGGTAAGCAAATACAAATTTGTTTTTGTTGTTGACAAAATTAACAAAAAGTAACCATACAGAAAAAGGAAAATTAATATTATAGAAATTGCTAAAATTGGCCACCTCCATGCTACAAGCATAAATTCACACGTCTCGTTGACCAGCATCTCTGGAGAAATTTTACCATATTCTTGGATAATCCTTTCTTGTAACTGTTCTAAATTTTTAACTAGTGTTTTAAAAATATTGTTCTTCGGTGGGATTTTATCTTAGATGTCCAATTAGGTTATAATGGTTCTCTGCCTGACCCTTGTCCCTGTCTAAAAGATTTCTTCCCATGGAAAAGTTAAATATCTTGAAGCCAATACCTTTTGGCCAAAATGAGTCATCGTAAACCTGGTCTTTGAGTTCGAGCTTGACTCCCACCAAAAATTTTAGCTTGTTCGTTTTTGGTTGTTTTGGACGGCAGAGTTTAACTACCACCTTTTCCAGGGAGCAGTTTGTGTGTTTGGCGATATAATTTCGGACAATATCTACAGTGATAGAATCTTTGACCTTCAAAAGAAATATCCAGATTCTGCTGTCCTGCTTTGCCGCTAAAGCCATACCAAATTCCGTTTTATTGTCGACCCGTGTGCCAATTTGAGGATTTCCTTTACGCAATCTTTTATTTCGATCGCCTTCATTGTTGCGATAATTATTGTGGTCGTTATTAATTAATTAAATACACCTCATCCCTTTTGTTTACTACAAATAGTAGTTTTAACCTATGACGTCTTGTTCTTTTGGAAATTTTAAAACCATCTGCGTCGGAACCGTGGATCCGATTGCACCGGGAGTCGAATTCGTCAATGACTGAACCGGTCGCTGTTGTTACTATCGAAGATTGTGCCTGATTATTGCGGCCAGTTTCACGGTGCTCTGTTGACGTTGACGGTTGATTGCGCGGTAAATCGACATCGACTATTTTCGGTACTTTTTTTGAGTGTTACCCTCCGTTTTGAGAATTATCTGACTGGATTTCCCCAATTAGGCTTCCGGGGCGAGAGAGCGAGTTCCTTAGTTCCATTAATTGAAGTCTCTGAAGCAATAGATGATTATTTTCCTGTAGAATTTTGTTTTTTTTCGCCGTTTCGGCCACAATTTTTTTTTTGATAATCTACTTCAATTTCCAGTTTTTCATCCGGTATTCCCACTTTTTCTTGAAGCAAGAGCATGTTTTCTTCCATCTGGGGCATTGTTTAAACAACACTCTAACGAAAAAAGCTCACCGTCCCCAACATTACTAAAAACAACCAATGGTAAAATTATTGACGACCCAATTGTAATTGCAAGACTTTTCTTGAACAGTTCAGTCTTCCTGTAACATCACAGCAGAGTCACGTCAAATTGAGCGGGGAGTTCCCCAGGGCTCAATCTTCGGGCCTATTCTATTTCTCCTCTACGTAAGTGATGGGATCTCTGCTGAGGTGATCTGCCAATATGCTGATGATATAACAATTTTGCTTCCCAGGCTCACACTCCCTCAGCTCGCGAGTGACAGTTCTGCTGCGGCAGAGGAAATGAGACATTGGTGTCAAGAGAACAGCTTTAAAGTGAATGCCGACAAAACGGGTCTCTTAATTTTCAGCAAGTTCAATGACGCGGATGAATCCTCATATTATGTTGCCCTAAATGGAAAATCAATTGTAGCGTCTACCGACATTAGGTTTTTGGGTGTTTACCTTGATCTTTGCTTAAAATGGAAGAAATAGGTTGTCACGTTGGAGTACAGAATAAATAGCCTCTGTGGTCTGTTGAGGAAATTGAAAGACCAACTGTTCATTCACACAATACGACTTTTCTATTTTGAGAACATCCAATCAATCATAAGCTATGGTATTTTTTTCTGGGGCTCTTCGAGGTGTGCTCAGAACATATTTAGGACCCAGAAGAAAGTTATTCGATGCATCTTTGGACTTCATCCAATGACATCATGCAGTCCCTACTTTCAAAGTTAGGACTTCTTACCGTACCCTCACTTTACTACCCCTCACTGGTGAACTTTGTTAAAAAAAATCATAAACTCTTCAAAACGAATCACCCCAATCCAACGCCCTCAGCATTCCTTTTCACAGTTCAACTTATTTCGAGAATGGACCGAAGTATAGAGCCATCAAATGGACCGAAGTATAGAGCCATCAAGGCATACAACTAGCTACCACATGACTTGAGGCAAATACAGAGCCTGCACAGCTTTAATAAAGCAGTCAAATTATTTCTGTCGGAAAAATGTTATTACTGTTTTAAATTTAATTGTTAATAATTATATTGTTTTTACACGTTTATTAGTCTATTAGTATTGTCTGGTCATTTACACTACATGTTTTAATTATGTTTGTTTTTAATTTGGCTTTAGATATTTAGATATTGTGAAAATTCAAAGCATCTCCACTTTAGCCCAAAGTTAGTCTAGCTTACCCCTGGTGGCATCTTTTTAGTTGACTTTGCTTTGTTATATTGTATATGATTTTAATGGCAAAAAAAGAATATTAAAAAAAATACTGAAGAAAATGAAGTAATACACAACCCTTAAACAAGGTGATCTGGGTGGGAATATAATGTCTGTTCGAAACTGATTAATCTGTCGTCGAAAAAATTGCGTAAGTAGTTAATACTTTCGGCGGATGTATGGGCGGTTGCACCGTCCTGTTAAAGATAACCAAAACGTAGTTTATCGTCAAGTAATTGAGCCACAAATGGATTTAAAAATATTGTCCCTATACCGCTGTGCTGTAACTGTGTCATGGAAAAAAATAAGACCAACAATTCTTCTTCGTAAAACAGCAGACCAGACACCAATTTTTATAGGGTGCAATGTGGACTTTACAAAAAAATGGGGATTTTCACTACTCCACACGCGTGTATTCTGAGAATTCACATAACCGGTGAGGTGCAACCAGGTTTCATCAGAAAACATGTCAGGTCTAATAAATCATTTCATTCTAATTAATTTTGGGTAAATCACTGAAAGTAATTCCTACCTCTTACAAAATCTGCGGCTCGTTCTTTTTGGAATACTTGCACTTTATAAGGAAGCAAATCGAACTGTTTTTTAAGAATAGTCCTGCATGTTCCATAAGATTTTCTTGAGGCAGACGTCTTACAAATTTTGTTGTCGTATTTTGCATTATTTCACTACCGTTTCCTTTAGCCAGTCCACTGTTCTTTTCAGACAATGATAAAAATCCCGAGCAGTAAAAGCGACGTTAGAAACATTTTCGCGGAAATCGTTCATAAACAAACGTTGATTGTATTGCCACTTACCATCTACCCTAAGCCTGTTTCGAAAATATGCTTTAACCATGAATTTCTCGTGCTGTTCCGTAACATCCATTTAGTGAATTATTAAAGAAATGAGATAAATCAGTGATGAATCAAATGACTTGTAAGCTGGCTTAAGCTCGCCTGTTGTCAGATTTGGATAATTAGATTAAATTATAATTTACTAAGATTTTTTTTCCGACAGAAATCATAATTGTTCCTTTATTAAATAACATATTGATCTGATAAAGATTTAAATTATGTTGTAATATATCTACAGGGTGGTGATAAAGTTTGGAATATTAGGAATATTTCTGAACAGCTTACCTTAAAAAACAAACGCTCAGACACGTCGATTTTTATTTTTATTTCTGCATTTTTCTAGCTAATACTAAAATATACAGGGTGTTACATAAATGAATTATCACGTCAGTGTCACTTTTTGTAAATGGAATACCCTTATATTATTTCATTTTTTTATTCTACGCAAGATTCTAAGCAGATTTCGTTTATGATGTCTTATAGGTACCTATCATGAACTGTTTACGAGTTATTGACAATTGACAATTAGACATCTTCAATGAAAATAAAAATATAAATTGAGTTGTTTGAACGTTTTTTTTAAGTCAACCGGTTCACAGATATTTCTATTATTCCCAACTTTATTTTCATTCGTATAGGGTGTCTCAAAAAATCAGTATCAATTTCAAGTTTGTTTTTATAAACGAAAGGACACTTTCCGATGATTATATTCTCAACAATTCCCGCCCAAACATTAATTTTCTCCTTATACTGCGTATGGTCCTCTCCATACCATTGTGAATTTTCATTTGACCAACAACGAAAATTTTGCTTATTTACTTCTTTATTAAGGCAAAATGTGGCTTCATCAGAGAAAATCACGTTTTTTACAAAATTATTATTATTTTGGCAGATATCCATCATTACCTCACAAAACTGATTCCTTCTGTCCAGATCATCGTCATATAGCTCTTGAACTATTTTATAAGGACGCCACTTTTCTTTTCTTAAGAACTTCACAATAGCTGAATGATCCACATCAATGTTGTCTCAGTTTGAAAGACATCTAGTACTTGAATGAGGATTTTCTTCCAGCGACAATAAAATATCAATTTTAGTGTCTCCAATGATGCCTGGTCGTCCTGAACGCGGCTTGTCTCTGACATGTCCGAAATTATTAAATTTATTTATTAATTTACTTACAGTGGCCTGACTGATTGGCTGTCTCTCCGGGTATTTATTATTGAATATCTCACACACTTCTTCTTGCGTTCGAGTTTTATCTCCACAACCAGCCATAATGAGGACCTCGATCCTTTGCGTTTCTGTTAAGAACATTATGATAAAATAATACAAAATAATCAAATAATCACAAGGCGTTTGTCAAAAAAAATGAATTAGAATGACATCAAATAACATCACTATGAACGCCAGATATTGGTAACCATGCTAACGTCCAAAGAGAGTTTGTGGATAGATTGGGTCATTGTAGAGCAGTAAATGGATAACACTTCCAACATTTATTAAAATAGGCAGGCATATTCCTTTATTGTAAATAATGTTCATTAAATAAAATAATTTGTTTAAAATTTAAAAAGGGCCATTTCGTTTATAAAAACAAACTTGAAATTGATACTGACTTTTTGAGACACCCTACACGAATAAAAATAAAGTTGGGAATAAAAGAAATATCTGTGAACAGGTTAACTTAAAAAAAAAACGCTCAAACAATTCAATTTATATTTTCATTTTCATTGAAGATGTCTAATTTTCAATTGTCAATAATTCGTAAACAGTTGAAGATAGGTATAGGACATCATAAACGAAATCTGCTTAGAATCTTGCGTATAATCAAAAAATGAAATAAAATACAGAGTTGCAAATAGTGACATTGACGTGATAATTCATTTATGTAACACCCTGTATATTCTAGTATTAGCTAAAAAAATGCAGACATTTAAAATAAAAATCGACGTATCTGGGCGTTTGATCTTTTAAGTTAACCTGTTCAAAAATATTCCTATTATTCCAAACTTTATCACCACCCTCCTGTATATTTTAATACTCTTACAAATCAAGTCCCAGAAGTATTGTCTAAATTCATTTAAAATTCAGCGGTGTGCTTTTTGGAAAACGCTCGGACCGTCGATTTTTATATCTTAACGTGCTTTTTTTAATGGTAAATTCATGTATACAGGGTAGCCCTGAAATAAATTAAGACAATCAACTTAATTTTTTCGAATAAAATGATCTATTTTTTATTTCTTTTTGGAATTTTGCATCGAATTCTTAGTATGTTTCACGTATCATGTCCTATACCTAAACTCAACAGTTGAAAAAAATTACGATTGAACATATAGTTGGGGTCAAGCAAATATTTGACGCGTGACACTTCCATATTGTCATGGGTGTCAAATACGGCAGGCCACTCATAATATAAAAGTTACTAATGGCTAATTTATATTATAATAATTACCACCCACTCGAAGTATTTGTATCTTTATCCTTTTATATGACTAAAAAGAGATATACATAAACCGAGTTACCTTCTCGTCGAATTGGTCAAATCATATGGGCTGCAGATCCGCATTTTATTTATTAATTTAATCGTTATACACTACTAATCGTTATACACTACTAAGATTGCTTTTGTTAAGACCTGTGATATTAATGGTCAATCCTGAATCCCACCATTACAATGCACAGAATTTATCAAAACAATTTTATTTATATTATAATTCATATTCTTAGACCAATTTCCCAGCAATCATTTTCTGCAAAGGTTTATAAATAACAATATTCGTCAGTCCGGTCCTGACTAAGTATCAGCTGTAATAAAGTTGGTGAAATCAAAATAACCTAGTATTGGACAAATATGACAAGATGGAAGTGTCACGCGTCAAATATTTGCTTTACTCCAACTATATCAATAAGCAAGACCGTATTTCTGAGGATTTATTTGTAAATCGAGCAAAACATTCCATTGTGTGTTTGTTTTGTTTTTTTTTTTTTTCAATTCTGGTATTTCTAACTGGTGACCTATCACCGTTTAATCTCATAAAGACTGTATGAAAATTTTACCTTAAATATGTAATTGTCAAGCGTAGTTAAAATGTTGCGGTTTTTAAAATGGTGAAGTTAACGGAGCGAGAAAAAATTCAAATTCTATGCGTGGTTGGGCTTGGTGAACACTTACTCAGAAAAAAACAGCTCAATTATTATATCCCTCCTGATCGTCCTTCCATATGCCAGAAGGTGGTGAGTAGAATAGAGGCTAAATTTATAAAATTCGGTCATGTTAGATATTTGCCTAAATCTGGTCGTCCTGCTCGAGATGAAAATGAACAACTTGACGTTTTGCTTTCCTTGGAAGAAAATTCATGTACTCCTCTGTCTCACATGATGAAACCTTTCCCAATCGGTCGATAGGAAGGAGAGGACCTATCGAATGGCCTGCTGGGTCACCAGATCTAACTCTGCTGGATTTTTTTTTGTGTGATTACCTCAAATCAAAAGAATTTGTTGACAGGCCAAGCAATCTGCAGGAGTTGAAAGAGAGGATTCGAAGAGAAGTGCATGCCATTATTCTGGAAATAGTTGATAACGTGAAAAGAGAGTTTATTGATCGCCTTGGATATTGTCAAACCGTGAATGGCGAACAACTTCAACATTTAATTTGATTTGTTGTTCTGTTCTTTGTAAATAAACAAGTCTTACTTATTTACATACTTAGAATCGGATGCAAGATTCAAAAATGAAGTTGATTGTCGTAACTTTTTTGGTACCCTGTACATATGAATTTACCATCAAAGAAACCACATCACATAATGTCCAGGCGTTTCTCCAAAAAAAACACACCACTGAATTTTAGATGAATTTAGACATTACTTCTGGGACTCACTGTAGCCCTAGTGTAATATAAATAAATTATTAGATGTTGTGTGCTTGTCAAATCAACACAATTGCACTTTTTTCCCATTCTTTCTATTTTTTTTTTAATAAGACAAGTCTCACATTTTGGACTATATGGTAATGTGAACAACATCAGAAAAATATCTGATTCTTTTACTCAGTTAGGTCGCTTTGCTTCCTTTTATTTAACTACAATTCTTGAATTTTAAATGGCATTTTTTATACATTAGTGGAATTCTCAAAATAGTTTTTTTTTTCTACTTTTAGACTTATCGAGCTTGGAAAAATATCTGAGAGAATACGAAAATAATCCAGAAAAATTTATTCCCGACGACTTTAGGCTTAGAGCCGATGCTAATCAGTCTCTAGTTGGCAATGCCATAAAGGAACTTTATTTGGAAAATGTACCAGCTACTGAAAACCTGGGGCATATTGTTCGGGTAATAAAACCTATAAAGCTTTGTGGATTTTGATTATATAGCAGCAAATTCTTAAAAAATTCTGGGAAAGTATTCTTGAAAACTGCTTAATAAGTTTTAATAAAATTATACAATGCTAATTATTGAAGAGTTAACTTATGCTTTTTAGAATATTAGCCCCCTTTCTTCTGAAGATGATGATGCATTAGCGAAAAATGTACGCCAAACATTTAACAATTTACTCTGATATGATCCCAAAGATCTTAAATAGTATATAAAACAATAAACAGACACTTCAGAAAGTGCCAATGTCAAAACCCAATAATTGTTATTGTAAAATTTTAGTTAACACCACAATCCTCATTTATATAAATGTGTTTTTATTTTTCAGTATTTTAGCCACAGCACCTACACTACACCGGTGATAAAACACGCAGACCTTGCATCAAATTTTACTGACGTGTATTTTTATGTATTTTCTTATGATGGTCCACTGGGAGATGTTAATGTAACAATAAAAGGTACAATAAGGACTGAAAATATGATCTTACATTCAATAAAATGAAAATGGCAAGAAAACTTTCTTCCCCGAGGCTTTTACGCTATTATTTGGCAAATAGTAAGGGAAGTCAGTAAGCTAAGGTTAGGCTATCTATTAAAAAAATGTCGTTGCAATGCTGACCATTATGTTTAGGTGGTAATATTGGTATGCTATATTGCATATCTAAACCAGATGAAAAAATATATTTTATCTTTTTTTAAAGAAAGCTTTGCAACTTTTAAAAACGTTCATTTTTTTCACTTTGCACCACAGCAGGGGTAGAGTGGAATAGCTCATTGGGGCAAAGTAAAAGAGTTTTTTAAAATATAAAATGTAACGATAATAAAAAACTGAACTTTAGTATAGATCCACATACCCCATATACAACGTATCATCCAAATATAATAAAATTTTTCATTGTAATAAATATTCCACAGAAATTAAAAAAAAAATCTTTTTCAGTATCTGAAAAATGTGTGGAATCTTAGCAACTTTTTAAAAATAAATTTTATATTTTTTAAGGGCAACTTACTAAAGATAAACATATCCTACATTTAATTTGGGAAGTCTTGAATTAGAAGAAATGCATTTTCTAAATCATATGGCGTGGGCTAAAGTTAAATTATAAGGCGTAGTGAAAAATATAAAAATAGGATAATAAAGTTAAGAGTTAGGAATAAATATAATCAAAAGCAAAATTAATAAATGATTAGTGCAAAATTAATGTTTCAGATCGATTCAGATTATTTTGAGTTTTGGTAGTTACTAACTAGGCATATAGTTGGTCTACTTCCAACGCGCTAAAATATATCTTGATATATTTTACAAGAAAAATTATATGCCGCTGTTTCTCTCAAAATAAACTCCGCGCTTATATATATATTATGTCTTGATATATTTTACAAATAAAATTATATGCCGCTGTTATTCTCAAAATGAATATTATTTTCATAATAACGCCTGGTCATTGAGCAAAATTGTTCCTAAACTTTTATTCGTGCGATGAACGGTTCTCGATTAAAAAAATAAGTGACATTTATTTACATATCGGCATGCATCAGTTTGAAAAATATTATCTTTCGGCAACCGTCCATTTCCCGGACGCTTTTTCTCTGAGAAAGCAGCACTTTTTTGGCATAGTCCGAAAAGAATTGTATCGTTGTTGTCCATAACCAAATAATAGTATGAAAATCTAGGTAGGAATGCTTTAGAAAAATGCAGATGATCGTTACCGTAGCAAGAAAATAACAACTTACCAATTTAAATAGTTGACATCTTGCCCTTTAAAAGTTTGCATGGCTTTTGGTCGCGATTATTGCAATACTTAATGAAAGGCCATTGCCTTCATCGAACTTTAGCAACGTTAGTACTTGCTAATAATGGTGGAAATTTCACAAATTTAAAGAGACACGGTGGCTGGAAGTCTGCTAATGTAAGAGTATATACAAACAAAATTAAAATTGCCAAGACTATTCAATAATGATCACACGAAAACGATCAAAATGAATAGGATTGTTTTTCATTATATTCTGACTTCAAGTACAGGTATTTAAATATACCAAGCATTGCAGACAAATTGAATCCCTCTAATATTAGCAATTCCAGTATAAATATTAATATAAACAAAAACTAAAATGTTCCTAATCTTGTTCAACAAATAAATATTATAAAGAAACGCACTTTATTTATTTGTTGTTCTACACTACCGAGAAAATAGTGTACTCAACACGACCGGAAACTGTTTTCCATAACATAATATCAAGAAGTACTGTGAATTAGACATTGAACTTTTCATATAATAGTGCTCTCAAAAAGAAAAAAGCAGCGGCAAATATATCTCTTACCTCAAAAATAAATCGATTTTGGATCTATCTCTATATTTAGATATCTAGATTGTTTTAAGTTATCTAAGGTGGTGCCTTTGCTCAAGTCCGGTGATGTGGATGTTCCTGATAGTTATCGCCCTATTTCGATCATCCCATACATTTCAAAGGTCTTTGAGATGATATTAAAGAGTAGACTCTGCAACTTCTTTGAGGTTAATAATTTGTTGAATAACAGTCAGTTTGGATTTCGCCGGGGATGCTCTACGATCATGGCGGTGACTGACGTTGTGGGTGGCATAGTTGAGTGTCTTGAGAAGGGGAAACAGTCAGCTGTAACGCTTTGTGACCTAACCAAGGCATTTGATTGTGTCAGTCATTCTCTCTTGTTGCAGAAGTTGGAGCGTTACGGCGTCAGGGGTGTACCCTTGTCCCTTTTGGCTTCATATTTGGATGGTCGAGAGCAGTGTGTTGAGCTTTGTTCGGGACGTTCTCACTATCGACCAGTGAGGCATGGTGTCCCACAAGGGTCTGTTTTGGGACCGTTATTATTTATAATATACGTTAATGACTATTTCAGCTTCATGCAGCCCCTCAGATGTTCACTTTATGCAGACGATTCCACCATTTGTGTATCTTGTTCCAAGGAATCCAGCTTGGAAGTGGAACTAAATCGAGTTATGTCAAGGGCTGATACATGGTTTTCTTTAAATTTCTTGAAGTGTAATCCGGATAAATCTCAAACCCTCGAATTTTCCGTTTTTACTAACGCCAATGCTCGACCGGTCAGGATGCTCGGCATCACGCTGGATAGTTCTTTGACATGGGCTTGTCATGTTGACTTCTTGTGTGGAGGACTCTCCAGCGTGGTGTTTCTTCTGAGGCGGCTCCGGCGTTGTTTTTCTGGGAATATCCTTAGGAATGCCTACTTTGCACTGTTTCACTCTCGCCTTGTGTATGGAGTGACCTTGTGGGGATATTCTTCTAGTGCAGGGAGAGTATTTAAACTCCAAAAGCGAGCAGTTAGGGTTCTTTGTGGTGCTGGTATAATTGACCACTGTAGACCACTTTTCAGGACAGCAGAGATTTTGACACTCCCTTCCATCTATATATTCTATCAGCTATTGGAAGTGCATAGAGGGAGGCATCAGTTTCGGACTCATCGGAGAACCACAATTATCGCACTCGCTCTGCGAATCTCTTAATTGAACCAAATTTCAGACTATCTAAATCTAAAAAAAATTCAATACAGATTCACCTATCAATATCCTACCCTTGGACTTGAAGAATTTGGGAAATGATCGTTTTAAAAATACGCTAAAGGAAATTTTAATCGAGAAGGCTTATTACTCCATTGAGGAGTTCGTTCAGGAAGCCCGTAACTTGACCATCTGACTCAAGACTCTATATTGCTCTTTTAATTTAATTTTTTTGTTAGTAACATTGCTTTTTGTTTTGTTTCTTGTGTTATTTTCTTATTCTCTATTTTTTAACTGAACTTACTGTTGTTCTGAATTTTTAATTTTGTTTTATTTTGTAAGACTTGCTACAAACTATATTATATTAGTAACGTAGTCAGAATAAATAAATAAATATGAACTTTCCGACTTAAAATTGATCAAGGAATAACCTCATAAAATAAATACATGCGATTAAGTAACTAAAGTATTCTAAACGGATAAGTTTTGTCATTAAAAAATACTAAAATTATCGCATTATTCAGTAACGTAAAACATCCAATAGCTGACTGAAGTCCAATACCTGACACTTTACTAAATCTAGTGCTATATTATTAACCGTTTAAACGGAAATTTAAATTTTGCGGCAATTTTATGTTGGTAACAATGTGTAACGGATTTCCAGTCAAAGTTAGAACGTTAGCTGGTGATGGCTGTGTTATCTGTAAAGTTTTAGACACTCCTCGTGATTTTCATTAAATTTCTTAACAATTTCCCTAAGAATTTGTATGCTTTTCATAGTGAATCTAGAGGTAAGTTAATGTAATAGTTTTGTTTTAAATAATATTCTTTACTAACTAGTGTTAAGTTAACATAACCTTAATATGATAATTGCGTATTTTGTAATACAAAGTTAGGAAATAGGCGTGTCAGCTATTGGAAGTATTCCAATGAATATTTTTCTAATACCTGACCCTGCGTGTCAGGCTTTGGGATTTTACGAAAATTTCAATACTGTTCCGAATATTATATTTAGAAATGGTCCATTATCCCAACAAAATTTAAAAACCATACAACATCAAATACCAAAGGCTGGCACATGTATCAGGTATTAGAAAATTTTATGTCAGCTACTGGAATGTCTTTTTTTCAGAGATGTCTTGCAACGTGGAAGACACATCTTTATATCAGTTGTGGAAAAAGTTGAAAATGCAGACTGTAGAAGAAGAAAAGGACAAAACAAATATAATTGAATCAAGAGTGGAAACTAAAATTGAACAGAATAATGCAAATAAGGAAGAAGAAAAAGAAAAAAAATATATAACTGAATCGAGAGTGGAAACTGAAAAAGAAGAAGGGAATGCAAAGAAGAAAGAAGGTAACGTTGATAAACCGGAAATAAGTAAAAGGCAGATACAAAAAAACAAAGCAGGCCCCTCATCAAATGTTAACGATTTATTAGACTTCACTGTCTGTGATAAAAAAAAAACATACCAACCCCGTTTAAGAAGGCATTGTTTTGGCCAAAATCGTGTAATGATGAAAAAAAGAAAACTAAGTCAAAAGATAGAATTCCGTCGGTGATAACTGGCTTGCAGAAAAAAGCATATTTTTTAAAAAATGAAAAAGAAAAAGACCAAAAACTACGAGAAAAAGAAGAGAGAAAAAGATTACGCGATGAAAAAAAAAAATAATGAAAGAAATAGAAAAGAATATCAAGAAGGAAAAGCGGACACACAAATGGTCAGAATCTTCTTCAGACTCCTCTAGAAATGTACCCGAAGAATCAGAAGGGGAGGGAGATGACTGGGCAAAAGGCAAAACGGATTCCAGTGACGAAAATGAAAATTATTACATCCCTCCAACTTTAAAATTATTAAACAATAAGTCAACCAACATAGTTTCGGGAGATTTTGTAATTTTTATTTACCAAGATAGATATCACCCTGGCATGATTAAAACTGTAAATGATACTGATTAAAGCTACTATATCAGTGCCACGAAACAAAGTGGTTTTGAGGGTACCCTAAACTTTAAGTGGCCACAAAAAAATGACTTATTATGGTACCCTGGTACTGATGTACAAGAAAAAATTAATCCCCCAATATCATTTGGAACTAGAAGGTGTTTTAAAGTAACAGAAATGGCAAAATATTTCAAATAATTATATAATGTTAAATAAAAATGTTTAAAAATCTCCTTAATTTGATTTTGTTCTTTTAATTCAGGTATTGGCATTGAAAAAGTCAGCTATAGGATATCAATTTTTTTTTTAGTCAGGCATTGGATTAAAAAAATATGATTCTTTTGTAACTTTTTAACTGAAAAAAATGATAAAATTAAATATTCTTTTCACTGCTATCTAGCAAATGATACCTGCTTAGTCAGAGAAATTTATTCCAACGCCAAAATTCAGAATTTTAAATTTTTAATTGGCATAATTAGTGAAAATTGTACCTTAAAGTGTCAGCTACTGGTCAGTTTACGTTACATGTTTTTGAATCAGATCTACTAATTTAAATTGTCATTGTATTTATTTATCACAATTTCTACTTTAATGAATTCATATCCAGCGAGGTTCCAGAAAGATGTGAGTAGCTAGCCATTTTTGAAACGAGATATAATAATATTATGTTATCAGGACAGAAGTTTGGAAAATTCAAATATAGGGTAAAACTGCACTATCTGCACTTAAAAGAGCAAACTTACATTTAGATTAGTTAATATGTATAGTTTTGATGATATTGTTTCCTTTAAAAATAGAAATATATCCACATGTTCGGTAACTTTTTAAATTTTATTTAAAAAATGCGGAAAATTCAAGGAAATATTTTTGTAGACTTGGTCAAGTTAAATTCAATTTTATTTTAGGTGCTGATAAGATCGATCATGCTGAAGACTGTAAATATTTTTGGAAAAAAGAAGACTCAACATATTCAAATGCTGATTTGTCCAAATATCCAGAAGCCGATGTTATAACTCTTAATAGAGTGATTACTTTATGGACCAATTTTGTTAAATTTTTGTAAGTAAAGCACATTTTGCAAACCATTGTAGTAGGCTGAATTTCTCATAGTATTATAATAATTCCTCTGAGAAAAAAACTAAATAGAGTACTTTTAGCGAGTAGACCTGCAGTACTAGTGTCGTTGGAGTGGACTTGGTTGCCTGTAGACTAAAAATTAATTTCACATCCTTGCTATCTATATTCCAACAGGTTAAACCTAAATTAAACTTTTTACGTTTTTCGAGCAACTTAAAATCATGTTCTGCTTATATGGGAGTAAAGTATTGATATTAGGTGATTTATATATAACCAGTTTCCGATGACAGGCAGAGAAATCCGAGAAAAGAGACTATAACTAATTTCTTAAATTTGATTTCCTTAAATCAACTCAATAATATCGAAAAGTCCTTTAATAAAATATTAGATTTAGTCTTCGCGAACTTTAGATGCGAGGTGTCTAGGGAACTTATTCCACTAGTTGTAGAAGACAACCATCACCCCGCCCTTAGCATAAATCTAGCAGTTAATCTTGATAAGGGGAATGAGTTTCAGAACCAATACATCTCAGAGTAAGTATAATTTCAAAAAAGCCAATTTCCATTTCCTCTGTAGGCCTATGCTATGCACAAACTGGTCTGATGTTTACAAGTCTAGCGATATTAATGTCGCCTGCAAGAGATTCTACGAGTTACTTTACGGTGTTCTCGATTGATGTGTTCTCAAACTCGCATTTTGTAGGAGATAATAATAATAATAATAATAATAATCTTTCCCTGAGTGGTTTACTTCTCATATTATATAAATGGTAAAACGTGAGCATTTGATATTAAAAAAAAAACTAAAAAAAACTCCAAAGTCACAAAATTTCAAAGCTGAATTTAGCGATATTAGAGCAAGATTAGTATAATGGGAATGATAGACATTGCATTTAAAAACCACATTTTTCGAGCTGAAACCACTATTGCCATCGATCCTAAGATGTTTTCGTCATTTATCAATTGAAGTCTTCCTCGACGTTGCCTGTAACTTTTACTAACGGAGAAAGGCGATACTCGGATCCCACTTCGATTTACAGTGCATTCGGTACCTTTTTTAGTAGCGTGTTCAATCTTTCTGCTTGCAACCCAAAATATCGGATCCAGAGTGTTACTACCCTCAGTACACACATAAACCTTGATTATCTATCAGAAGAGTCTATAAGAAAGACAGTCAAAAAATTAAAAACAAGACGACTTGTGACCCCGACAAAATACCCTATTTTTTCTTAAAGACTGCGCTCCAGCACTGCTCCAGCCCTTGTTCTTTTAATTCAACCTCATTAATAAAACAAACACTTTTCCCGATATTTGAAATGAAGCCAGACCCGGTCCTTTTTTCAAAAAAGGCAATACTGATGAAATCTCGAATTATAGGCCTGTGTCAATACTCTTCCCTATTGCTAAGCTCTTTGAAATTCCAGCATATGAGTACATCTTCTGGCAAGTTAAGCATATAATCTTTGATAAGCAACATGGGTTTTTTAGCAATCGCAGTACTATAACTAAGTTAACTTATTTACCTCTAGCTCTAGCATTAGACAACCGCCAAGAAATTGATGTAGCTTATACTGATTTCTCGAAAGCCTTCGATCAAGTTGATCACTCAATTTTATTAAGCAAATTAGCCGATATGGAATTCAGTTCCAATCTAACATCCTGATTATGCAATAAGTCTCAATGTGTGGAGATTAACGGCCCTAAATCGAAAAAATGTATGGCAACTAGCGGTGCCCCCAAGGCAACAACCTTGCCCCCCTATTATATTCCTTGTTTATTAATGACATTACTAGCAATATTACGAGTGTAGTTCTGCTTTTTGCGGACGATGTGAAGTTATTCAGAGTGATTCAAAACTATGGTGACTGCCTCGGACTTGAGAAGGACATTGAATCTATCACTAACTGGTGCATTGTCAATCACTTACCGCCAAATGCGGGCAAGTGCTTTGCGATGATATACGCAAATAAACAGAACATTACTAAATTTATTTACACTTTGGGAAATGATGCAATTAAACGGTGTGATAGGTTCAAAGATCACCTTTGATTCTAGGCTCCCATTTGCAGCACATATAAATTACGTTTGCAGCAGTACTAACGGATCTATTGGGTTTATTTTGCGGAATTCTAAGGGCTTTTCAATTATTCAAACATTGAACATACTTTATCATAGCTACATACATCGAAGTTAGAGTATAGAGCGATTATATGGCATCCCAATAAAATTATAACAAGTATGCAATACAAATCGAAAATGTACAGCGCAGATTTGTTAAATTCCTGTGGCTTAAAATGGACCGAGCATTTCCTTTTAGAGGAACGGATTATGATTTTCTCCTTAATAGACATCAGATACCCTAACTGTCCAACCGCAGAAAATATATGTTATATTAGTTTATATTTAAATTATATAGATCACTCACTAATGACTGCTGGGATCTCTTATGCCAAGTTAACTTTAATACACCTTCTCGGTCAATTAGAGAGCCTCTGGTGTTTCACATTCCTATCCCATCCACTAACTTGTTAGTAAAAAGCTCACTTTTTCAGTCCATGAGCATTATTAATGCTACCTACAATGACATTGATGTGAATGAATGCACTCATCCTCAGTTTATAGCGTTAGTTAAAAACGAATTCATACAGTGATGGGCTAAAATATGGAACAAATTCATTTAAAAATCAGGCATTAATTTTTTGAAAAAACGCTCGGACACGTCGATTATAGTTTTTTCTTCCGGATTTTTTGCCTCAAAAAAAAAATATACAGGGTGTGTCAAAAAGTAGATGTGGCAAAAATGTTTTGTATTTTAAATAGAACCCTATTTTTTTCAGTCGAATTTTGAATTCTACGTCAAATTCTGCGCATAATTCATGTAGCATACCCTATCCTTATCTCTAACGGTTTTAGAGAAAAATTACATCATAAAACGAAAATTATTTTATTAAGTGTTGAAAATGCCAACCATTAACTTCTTGACAATATGCCAATCTACTTAAAAACCCTTCTAAAACATTATTTACGGTATTTTCATTAATTTGCCTAATTTCATATATCTAATTTTAAATTTTAAGTCTTCCAAATTTTGTGGTTTATCCTTATACACTTTTGATTTCAAATAACCCCAAAGAAAGAAATCCATTGGTGTAAGATTGGGAGATCTTGCAGGCCATTCTATGGTTCCTCTTCTACCTATCCATCGTTCGGAAAATATAGTATTCAAATACTCTCGTACTTGTCGAGCAAAATGAGGCGGAGCACTATCCTGCTGAAACGAAAGAGACGCTTGTAGTAAATTAGGCTGATTCGGATTTGGAGAATCCGCTGCTAGTGTGGGAATTAATTCATTTTGAAGATATTGTAAATACCGGTCTCCTGTAAGATTTCCATCGAAGAAAAAAGGTCCAATAATTCTATCATTTAATATCCCTGCCCAAACATTTACTTTTTGTAGGTTATGCGTGTGATGTTCTCTCATCCAACGGGGATTATATTTTGAACTCCAATACCGAAAATTTTGTCTGTTTACCGAACCATTCAAACAGAACGTGGCTTCATCGCTAAAAAGTATGTTGCGATGGAAAAATAGATTTAAGTTGCAAATTTCCATCATAGTTTCACAAAACTGTAGTCGGCGGTCAGGATCATCTTCATTTAGCTCGTGCAGCAACCTAATTTTGTACGGATGGTACTTTTCTTGTTTCAATACCAGCAAAACAGATCGTCGGCTCACATCATTATTAAGGGCTACTTCAGTGGATGCACTATGGGGATTATCTTCAACTTCTAACAAAATGTTCAATTTTGTGTTTTCACTAATTTTTGGACGACCTGGCCGTAGACGATCCTTTACATTCCCTGTTTCCTTGAATTGCTTCTCAATTTTACTCACTGTAGATCTTGTAATCGGTCGCTCTGGATATTGAGCGCTAAACAAATTACAAACTTCTTCTTGATTTCTTGTTTTGTCTCCACATCCAATTAATATTAAAATTTCGATTCTTTGAGTTTCATTTAAATGCACCATGATCACAGTTTTTCAAAATTATACCTAAAATTATTTTTGATTGACACATGACTTGCTATCGTAGTGACAATTCATTTAAATTTACCTGTTTACCTTTAAGTAGGTACATTAACCTTTTTTTAAAGAAAAATTTCGTTTTATGATGTAATTTTTCTCTAAAACCGTTAGAAATAAGGATAGGGTATGCTACATGAATTATGCGCAGAATTTGACGTAGAATTCAAAATTCGACTGAAAAAAATAGGGTTCTATTTAAAATACAAAAAATTTTTGCTACATCTACTTTTTGGCACACCCTGTATAATTTCTTTTTAAGGCAAAAAATCCGGGAGAAAAAATTATAATCGACGTGTCCGAGCGTTTTTCCAAAAAATTAATACCTGATTTTTAAATGAATTTGTTCCATATTTTAGCCCATCACTGTATAATGTTTATTAAAAAAAAAAAAACATCCGTGTAGTTATATGAAAATTATTGGGAATAAGTTTTTATAATAATAGTAATTTCAATGCTGCTCCACAATGCCGAGCTCAATAGTTTTTATGCTCTTCCAATTGGATTTGTATATACAAAATAAAAATTAATTAATGTGGTAAAATATTTTCCGATCATACTGTTGCACGCCGCCCATGCTTCTGAAAGAAGTTTCCGCCTATAACCCCAATTTCGGTTTTTTGCTGTTCCGATTGACTTCGTATTACTTTACCAATTGGCCAGCATCTCTCTTTGTTAGTTTTTATTTTTTAAAACTTGTATACAAACATTCACATTTACACACATTCAGACACACATCCATGCCCTTGCCCGGATTCGAACCAGGGACCTATCGGTTGCCATGCAAGCTCTTTATCCACCAAGCTACTGAGGCCGGCCTGCCAAAATTATTCCTACGAGAAATTAAATAGCTAGAATATTTAGACCACATGTCGCCCATCTCGCAGGTTTCCTCGCTGAAAATTTTATACAAATAATAGAAACACAATTTTATTGGATTTTTAAATAGTTTTATTTCTAAGTTTTATACTTTTTAGGAACCCTACACCAATAGAGTCTGATTTACTTCAAAATGTAACGTGGCCAAAATTCCTACAAAACGAATTTAAATATGTGGATATTGGAAGAAATTTGGAAATCAAAATAAATCCGAAAAGTCCCTACTACAAAAAATGGTCAAAATTTTATAGCGATTGGGCCGAAAGACCATTCACAACATTCTAAAAAATTTATTGTAAACATTTGTACTTATCTAATTTATATAATACATCATAAATACTGCGTAGTTTTTTGACTTTAATTATTTCTTAGGTAGCATTTAAAACAGCATTAATTTCTGATCGGTATACAGGGTGTCCGAGAGAATGTGGGAAATCTCTTGGATTCAGATAGAACATGAAAAAATAAGATGACAAGTTCCGCAAGGAAGCCGCTGGAAATCGGTTTTTCTTGAATAACATTCAAAGTACTACTTAATATAATTTGCCTAATAAAAATTAAATGTGATGGACACTAGTAGGGACCTCCTAAAATAGTGCTCTTGAAACATGTTTAGCTAGTTTACCAGAGGCGGACTATGCTTTACAACGCTTACATTTTTAACACCCTGTGTGATAAAGACCTAAAAAAAATCTGAGTAGCTTGCACCTGAGAGTAAAGGACACTTGTTGATTGGCGATAAAATGAACCGTTCTCGAGAACAAGAATAATAAAGGAATTCATGGGTTATGTTTAATAAAAAGGTCCGTGATTCCTATTTTGTTTCTCGACAACAAAGTGTGATACGAAAGTTATTCAAACAAGAGAAAAGTTTCATTATACGTTGTTTAATCCGAAGAAATGCAAAAGTTTAAAAAAACGCAGGAAAGTAATATAAGGCACCTTAACGAAATTATAGACCATTTAAGAACATATGATTTTGACAAAAAGTATAACCTAAACTTGTGACTTAGCCCCCCAGCAAATGTGGCCGTTGTCAAATATGTTAAGGTAATTTCATGGTGTTGGGGAACAGCCCTAAAAGTTGCAATGAGTTGTCAAAAGTTGGACTGTTTAGTTTAGTTGCAACATAGTAGGCGTAACATGTCAAATTTACGATTTCATTCATAACATAGTAGGTATAAGAGATGATGTATTTTGGATCGGCGCCAGGGAAGCGGCTGGCTACCACTGTCACGCTCCAATTTTGTTCGCTGTAAAATGCGCCCACTGGATTGGCGGAAGCTTGGCGTCGGCCAAAAAAGATGAATGAATCGTGTCATAGGGTATGCGTGCAGCGGCTCCAGCCGCTGCATTGGGCGCCGATCAGGAATTAAGAGTCACTGTTGATTGAGCAAGAAAGCTAGCAACACGTCCCGTCAAAAAGGAATAACCAAAGTTGGTTGTTGGCGGTCATTTTACTGTTTGTACCAAGTGGTAAATCTTTAGGAATGTTAGTGTACTAATTTCTATGTAAAAAGTGGATGTTTCACCCTAAGTACGGGTACTACGTGTGCATATCTCTGTGCAAGAAGTTATAATGTGTTAATTTCGAAAGTATGTTAAATAGAGTTATTTTGCTTTACCACGAGTTTAATTTCCAATCGCAATAAAAACGACCAGTGAGTCACACGCCTGTGGAAATATACCACAAAGTTGATTGAACGTAAGAGGAAATAAAGCCCTGCGTTTCATCACATGGCTTTGACATAAACTTTAACCTAAACTTGTCAAATTTGCCCCCCAGCGACGTCATCCTTAAATGGTCAATTGAAAAACAGCCTTGGTCCTTTCCACATCAACATAAAACGTGATTCTTTGTAGAAGTTCCTCCTGAGTACGGTTCAGAAGCTTTATAATAAAAACACCAGTAAATGTCAGTAACTGACAAGAAGGATGTATTATGACAATACATTTTTTGTTTTCGGGTAAAATAGGTTAAAAGCATAGGTAGGTTAAAAGCTTCAAGGCATAGATAAGGGAGATGCGCTTATGGTAGGGATAGATAGGTAACTTAACATACTAAATTGGTTCCTTTGGCGCCATTCATGTCTGGTTGAAGAACTAAATGTAGCACCTGAGCGAGGAGCGGGGGGTTGGCGCCACGCATGAAAACTTAAATTTCACAACTTTGAATTCAAATTTTCGCGCTTCTAACTCTGATGGAAAAGTTAGAAGCGCGAACCTTTTGAATTAAAGTCTATATATTTTGGGAGATTAAAAGGAAGTTGTAACAACGTTTCTGATATGGCGACAAGCTTTATTAATATTAAATATTTACATGAATTAACATAATAACAAGGCAAGTTTTACCTAGGATTGTGCTGTAAAGAATTAACATAGGAGCAGCGCTCAGCTTTAAATAGGATCCTCTTCTGCCACGCTCAATTTTTTGGTCATATCCAAAATGTGTGTGACAAACTCTATAAGTTTTTTGAATGCCAATCTTGTCTTTGCCACAGAGTAATGGTTTTTGATTAGCATTTACCCAAAGTTTATGCGTCTAAAAACACACGGACATTATACTAAGATCGTAAGCTGTCATAACTCTAAGAAAATCAGTATATAAGTAATCATTCTGATTATTCAGGATCAAGAGGTGTCCTGCATACGTTTTTTTTTAGATAGCAACAATATTTTGTAGACAGTATAGGCGCAAAGTGTCTTTTTGGCTCTTCACGATACACCCTTTTTATTACTTCGCTAAAACAACAAAAAACTTACCGGGTCGCTTTTTGGAAACCTGTGCATTTCACACGTTTCCTGCTTTGTACTTTACATCCGGGAGCGCAACAATAAAGCTGGATTTATAAAATCTCGCCGGCGTCGGCGCCAGCGCTCGTCTTAGACATACATAGTGGGCGTTTATGAACTTGGCGTTCGCGTTCGCAGTGTTGACAAATAAAAACATAATCTGACAGTTCTGACATTTTTAGTTTGTATTCTTGGTGGTGTTTTCTCTAGCCAGTTATTATAACAATAAGAAAGAGTTAAATAAATGGGTCTAGCAATGCAGAAGAAGTTACTTGGTGTCTTAGGGGTAGTAAAATTTAAATGACGATTGGCCGTTGACAGTTTGGCAGATGCCAACGATGACTTGACAGAAATGCTAAAATCCCATTGGTTATGACACGGCGCTACGGATTTTTTATGAACGCCGGCGCTGGAAAGATAAAGATGGTTTATGTTGAACGCCACCGCGAGCGCCGACGCCGGCTTCGAGTTTATAAATCCAGCTTTAATCACCATTTTAGCAGAATGAACTTAATAAACTTATTCGTCGCGCCGCTTCGTTTAAAAATTTAATTTTAAAATGTCAATGTCGCTTGGGTCCGACTCCGGAAATATTTTTATTATGGATCAGCGCATAAGTCATATTTTTATCTTTATCGCACCTTAGCAGCTGATACGGTTGAATTCAGAGAGAGAAAGATAAAGAACGTTCCTCACGCTCATTCTAAACACATGTTTTGCTGCTACCAACGTTAGGATATGAACAACCTTATAAAGCAAAATGCCTACAATAGCGCCATCATCGTCTGGTTGAAGAACTAAGCGAACGGGGAACGATCTTCACCATTTAAGTTATCCTAGCCTGCTTCAAGGTTTAAGATTTTTAATACAATTTGGTTTGTCTCTCTGTTATACAAACAAAAATATAAGGGAGGAGATAAATAAATAAAACAGTTTTGGTAAACAAAAAGTACTTTATTTTTGAGAATTTGACTTTCTAATGCATAATAAAACAACTAAATTACATACTTAACTAATTATTTAATTAAATGTTCAAAGAACCCCCCATTTGCTGCTAGACAATACCCCAAACGATCATAAAATTCGTTTTGAACATTTCTTAATTGATACACGGACAGCCTTTCACACTCTGCAGTAATAGCATTTTTTAAATCCTCCAGCGTCTCGTATTTAAAATTTTTGTAGAAGGTTGTTTTTAGATGTTCCCATAAGAAAAAGTTATTCGGCGAAAGATCGGGAGACCTAGCTGGCCAATTAATTGTGTAATTTAGTCCAATAACATTTCCTATAAAAACATTTTCTAAATATTCCCTAACTACTGCGGAGTTATGAGCTGGGCAGCCATCCATCTGGAACCAAATTTCTTGATTTTCTCGAACAACTTCATGCAACGCAAGCGTAATTTCATTTTGAAGCAGTTCAAGAAAATATTGAGCGGTTAAATTTTGATTTAAAAAGAGTAGTCCGATGATATGATGTCCCAAAATGCCAGCCCATACATTGACTTTTTGGGGATACTGCGTCCTTGTTTCAATAAACCGAAATTCATTTTCTTGGCTCCAGTATCGAAAATTTTGTACATTAGGCTCGTTATTTAAGGTACATTTGTCGGTGAAACAAATATTTTCTAAAAATTGTCTGTCATTGTTTGCCCTCTCCATCATATTAAAACAAAAATCAGCCCTTCGAATCATGACCCCATCTCTTAGTTCTTGAACTTTATGGTATTTATACGAATAATATTTATGTTTATGTAGTACTCGTAAAACGGTTGTATGATGTTTCCCCACTTCGTCTCCAATATGCCTAGTACTTATAATTCCCTTATTTTCTTCCACACTTAACAAAATATTTAAGTCTTTATCATTATCTGCAGGATTATTACCTTTGGCTTCTCTTTCGCATTTACATTTATTGAGAAGCGTTCCACTATTTTCAAATTTTTTAATTATTCTGGTTATGGTGGATATTGCTGGAATAATTGGTCTCTTTGGATAATGTACTGCAAACATATCCCATACTTTTCTGCTGCTGTTTCCTGCATAATACCACTTAACTATAGCAATCTTTTCAGACGTAGAATAGTTCATAACGAAATAATAATTATTAGAGTTAAAAAAATTGTCAAACTTGGTTTGAATTTGACACTGACATAATCAATCAAAATATTAAAATTCAGACCCGTATTATCCATTTTAGGAATATAAAAGATAATATTATTTATGAAATAAATTTGGATAGACTGCAAGAAAATTATTAAAACTTTGAAACAGAGTTAAGTTTATTGGATTCTTTAAAAAGTTTAGATAAACTTCTGCTCTAAAATAAATTGGGGAGCCAATATATGACCACCTTAAATTTTGCATGGGATTTCCTATGTTGCGCCAGCCAATGCACCACCCTGTATGTGTGTTGTGTAAATTGGTGATACCAATTTTGGTTAACCTTGCTTCACCCGTGAAAAGATTAATGCTAATGAAGTTTACATTATTTCGTTGCTGATCCAATTGCCAGTTTGCAGACTGCATTCTACGAGGAAAATCTTCAGGAATCAGTTCATGTACTTTTTGCAAATCACATGGATATAACAGCTGTTCTTAAAGAAGTTAATTTACTATTGTTTTCGATGTTTTAAACTGTGCTGATAATTTTCGAGTGCTAGTTGAGGGAGTATCATCTACAGCATTTAAATTATTTTCCTCTAATTGCGGCGTAAATAGGGATCTTCTCAGATCAGCGTCAGTACTAGTTTTTCCTTTCCTAAGACTATTAAGAAACTGAATAACATGTATTATATTCTTAACTGGAATCGCCCACCATTATCCCTTAGATGTTGGTCAACTCGTTGAAATGTCTTCTGGTTTGGCATATTACGATTAAGAAATCTCTCGTGATATAACCTTCTGGCTTCTAAAACATTACAAGACGCAAGACCATACATCAGATGCATACTCAAAAAACGTGTATTCCATGGTTCGAATTAATTCACAATTAAATTCGCCACGAAATCAAAATATCAGTAAACTAATGTCGAAGTAAAGGATCAATGTCTCAGCGATGTGAAAGATGCCAAGTTCTAAAATGCAGGATATTCCATTTATTTCGTACCATAGTAACGTTTGTAATATCAATACGTTTTTTTGGTGCCGATAAATAAATAAAACGCATCTTCTTTGCAAACACAATTGTTCTAAAACTATTCGTTTTATCGACAATCAACAAGAGTACCTTTCTTTAAGTCTAAGATGCAAGCTACCCAGATTTGTTTTTTTTAAGTCTTTATCATAAAGGGTACTAAAATTGTAAGCATTAAGTGGTGAAGCTTAGTCCGCCCCTGGTAAACTAAAAATATGTTTCAAGGACACTATTTTAAGAGGTCCCCATAATTGTCTATCACATTAAATTATATTAAGTAATTTGAAAGTTAATCAAGAAAAACCGGGGCCTGTAAGAAAAAAATTTATAGGAACTTGTCATCTTATTTTTTCATGTTCTATCTAAATCTGAGAGATTTCCTACATTTTCCTGGAAAACCTGTATAAACAAACAAACAAATCCGGAGCGATTGAATTTATAAAATATTGCAAACGGCCTAGAATTCCTTAGAAACAATAAACGGGACAGAATTTTATTATATCTCGTGTTGTAAAAGTTATAAAAACTTATTATTTAGTAGCCTAACAGGATAAATCCTTTATTATTGTTAAAATTATAATAAGCGCTTATACAGGGTGTCTCTATAAGGTCAGTACAAAATTGCTAAGGCCATAAAAGACGACATTATAAACCAACTTACCTTAGTTCAAAACATGATAGTTTCTGAGCAACACACTGTATAACTAACTAATAACGTCTTTAAACTATTTCGTTCCTACTCCAAATTTACTATGTATTTTTTTTAATTCGCCGAAAATATTAAAATCATTAGTTAGAATTAGTTTATTTTTTAATTAAATCGATTATCTGAAGTAGGTATATATGATTATTTTATACACCGTTGGTATAAATTGTTTAAATAATTTAAATATTATAACGTATCGGTAATCTAAGCGTATTTGAAATGACTATATTATAAAACAAAAAATACACAGACATAATCTATAATAGCTATAAAGGGTGTTTCATAAATATTGCGAGAAAACTAAGGATGAGTTTCCCTGCATAAAAATATGAAAAAAAGTTGCTATAAACCTATGTATGGAAATGCTTCGTTTCGGAGATACAGGTAACTTTATTTTATTTTTGTTTTCTCCAAATAATTTTTGAAATAAAGTTAATATTTAAACTAAAATTTTCAACTAGGGGCTTCTCGAAATGTGAAATTCAAATTTAATATAAGTATGGCTCCCAATCGTAGAGGGCCGCCACTTATAAACACCCAAACTGCAAAAAAATAGATTTCTCTAACATTTTTACGTGAAAAGGCATTCTTGGTAGAAGTCGCTACATACCCAACCAGCATAAATACATACATAAGACGTTTTAAGTACGTACTAGTCGGACATAAAGTACGTCTTATGCATGTACGTTATTGGACGTAGTACGTACATTTTACAAACTTAGTACGTAAATTTTCCACACAATTGTACTTAATTAAGACGTACGACAAGTACATCTTATGTACGTACGATAAACGTATATTTAATGTACGTACATTTACTGTACGTGTTAAAGATGTACGCACACTTCGTGCTATGTACGTACTACATAAGTAAGAAGTACGTTGTTTGTACCTACAATGGAAATAATACCTACTGATAAAGTATCTACAATAATATATATTACAATAAATTTGTTGGTTAATATTTAGTAACATTCTATATACAGGGTGAGGATTTTAAAGTGTTACAACGCAATATCTGAAAAACGGCTATAAATATTTTAGTCAAATTTTGGGACGTGGATAGGGAGGTTGGGGGACAAATTTTAAAATATTTTTGATATTTACCCCCCCTCCAGATTTGATGTGGCTAGTGACAAATTTGAAATGTCAAATGGAAAGGTATTTTTTTTTTGATAATTCGATTCCTCGTCAATAACTACGTAAGTGAGCAGAAAATTGTTACATTTGCTCTACTAGTTGCTTAGTTACGAATTTTTCAATAAATAAAATAGGAATACTTAAAACTACACATTTTTAATCATGACACCTATGATTATTGTTTATCCAAACCTTTAATTATGTTGTATCCTAGGAAACCACTTTTGACTTTGACAAGTAGTGATAATCTGATAAAGTTCATTATTCAGTGCAATTATGGAACAATCTTATGACATTGAAATAGACATGTTGTTAATTCTGGGAGAATGTAGAAAAAACTACCGGGAAGCGGCGCAATTGTGGACTGTTAGGTTTCCCGCCATTCAAAAATCTCATATGGCATTTAAGCGATTAGAAGATCGAGGCCGCAGCACGGGAATCCTAAAAAATAAGAACAGAGTTAGAAGACAAACAAAAACTAATGACGATATGGCCGTTGGAGTGTTGGGTGTAATAGCTGGAAATCCTCATGTTGGTTCAAGGGAACTTGCTCGTGATTCAGGAATGTGCCAAAAATCGGTACTGGCTATTTTACACAAGCACAATTTTCACCCTTACCACATAACTATTCATCAGGAATTGTATGGCCAAGACTTTCAAAATAGGATTACATTTTGTACGTGGTTACAAACTTTAATTCACGAAAACAATGCATTTTTAAGAAAGATAGTATTTTCTGACGAAGCTACATTTACCAATTGTGGTCAGGTAATTATTTAAATCAATATGGATTAATGTAACTTTTAATAATCAAAAATATGTAATCCACTACTTGATGGGTGTACATAAATAAATACATATCTAAACACCCGTTAACGGGTGTTTAGAGAATATTCACATACATTTAGATTTATTTTTAATTTTATACTGATTCAATCAATTTTGCTTTTCTTAATTTAAGGTCAACCGGCACAATTTACACTATTGGGCACCTCAAAATCCTCACTGGATGAGATTTCTGCCAAACCAACATCCTTGGTCGGTTAATACCTGGTGTGGCATAGTCGGAGATAGAGTCATTGGACCACATTTTTTTGACCGTCACCTAAATGGAGAAATGTATAATAATTTTTTACAAACCGATTTGCCACAACTTCTGAATAATAATGGAAATCAACAAGAACTATGGTTTCAGCAAGATGGTGCTCCGCCACATTTTGCCCGACAAGCTCGAGATACACTAAATGAAATGTTTGGAAACAGATGGATTGGTCGTGGTGGTCCTGTAAATTGGCCTGCAAGGTCACCAGATTTAACCCCATTAGATTTTTTCTTGTGGGGATTTATAAAAGAGAAAGTTATGGCTACACCACCGACCACACCAGAAAACATGAAAGATCGTATTCAACAAGCATGTAATTTAGTAACGCCTCAAATGTTAACTCGCGTGCGCAACTCATGTCAAAAAAGAATTGCAAAATGTTTAGAAATGGATGGGGGTCATTTCGAACACCTTTTGAAGCATGATCGTCGTTAGATTTTTTAAGGAATTATCATTTTTAAGTATTCCTATTTTATTTATTGAAAAATTCGTAACTAAGCAACTAGTAGAGCAAATGTAACAATTTTCTGCTCACTTACGTAGTTATTGACGAGGAATCGAATTATCAAAAAAAAAAAATACCTTTCCATTTGACATTTCAAATTTGTCACTAGCCACATCAAATCTGGAGGGGGGGTAAATATCAAAAATATTTTAAAATTTGTCCCCCAACCTCCCTATCCACGTCCCAAAATTTGACTAAAATATTTATAGCCGTTTTTCAGATATTGCGTTGTAACACTTTAAAATCCTCACCCTGTATATTGTGTATATATGAATGTATTATTATCTATCTGATACCACGGGATTATTATTTGTTTCCCCATCGTTATCATTATTTTTCGCTTTTTGTTTATATTCTAGTCAATCGGGGGTCCTCCTTAGCAATTTGGCTATTTCCTGCTCTGCCTCTTTTTTATTTCAGCTTTTTTCTGTTCTCAGAAGGGCATCTTAAATGAAAAGACTTTAATTACAACCCAGAAAAAATAATAATTTATAGTAGGGGAGTTCTGCCTAAAATGACATACTAGGGTAAAATGACATACCCCACTTATTTTAAATTTGGCGCTCTTGAGAGGCCTCTGCTGGGTTCCATTCGGGTTTAAGTTGGCACTACTGCGTTTCTACCTAATGGCGTCGTTGCAACTAGAGCGGTTTTGTTGTAGTGTGTTTATTAAAGAAATGTGAGTATTCAATGTAATATTTTTGGTTAGATTGAACCGAAATTATATAAAAATGCCAAGGGCAAATTAATCCACAATTAGTGGTGATATTAGTATGGTTACTATTCTTCATTTTGTTAATAGATAAACGCTATTATTGTGCTTGTATAAGAATTAAGGGCATGTGTAAGAAAATTTTCAATTCGGGGCAAAACGACATACCAGCTGCTCGGGCAAAAGGACATAGTATGTCATTTTACCCTTACAAAGGAGTGAACGCAGTTTCTCATAATTTTTTTTTGTACAGATGGTTGGACATTATGCAAGAAAAAGTAATCGTCAGAGCTGGAGTGAGAATGCAATGCAGCGCGCTATTGATGCTGTTAATAGCGGAGAAGCAGGTTGGCTAAAAGCATCCAAACTGTTTGGTGTTCCGCAAGCCACGCTTCGGAGAAGAGTACAAAATAAAAACTTAATTGCTAGTGGTACCAAGAAATGGTTAGGTCGCTTTCAAACAACTTTTAACGCTGATTTGGAAAGGAAGATTGTGGACCATATTAAACTTCTCGAGTCTCGACTATTTGGATTGACTTCGACCGACTTGCGTAAATTAGCATATGACATGGCCGACAAAAATGGTATAGAGCACCGCTTTAACAAAACTCTGAAGATGGCTGGCTGGGACTGGTTGGCTGGTTTCCGCAAAAGGAACCCGGATATTGCCTTGAGAAAACCAGAGCCCACTTCCAAAGCGCGCGCCATGGCATTTAATAAGCCTCAAGTATCGAAATTTTTCGAAACCTACCAAGAAATTTTGGAAAAACATAACATTTCACCGACAAAAATTTTCAATGTGGACGAAAGCGCTCTCTCCACTGTACAAAAACCACCGAAAGTTTTTGCTCAAACTGGAAAAAAACAGGTTGGAGCCCTAACTAGTGCCGAGCGCGGAATTCATGTCACTATGGTATGTTGCATGAGTACTACGGGCCACTTCATACCTCCAGCCTTGATTTTTCCCAGGAAAAGATGGAAGGAGGAATTAATAGATGGGGCACCGTTAGGCACCCTAGGTTTATTCCAAGAGAATGGATGGATGAACTGTGAATTGTTTCTTAGATGGCTGCAGCACTTTAAAAAGTTTGCCAATCCTACGATATCTGATAAAGTTCTCTTGATTGTTGACGGGCATATAAGTCATAAAAGTTATGAGGTTCTAACGTTTGCCAAAAACAACGGAATTATTATATTGAGTTTGCCAGCACACTGCACTCATAGGATGCAGCCACTGGATGTTACATTTTATGGACCTATGAAGACCTATTACAACCAGGAAATTTCTTTATGGCTTAAGGCACATCCCGATAGAGTTTTGTCACAATATCAGATAGCCAGATTGTTTGCACAGGCTTATTCCAAAGCTGCGCAAACAGCAATCGCCGAAAGTGGGTTCCTAAAAACTGGAATCTGGCCAGTTAATCCACACATTTTCCCAGACTATTTATTTTTACCAGCTGAGACTACAAATATAAGACAAGAAGAGGTCAACGATGCCAATAACGGGCAATCTGACAATGCACCTTCCAATAATAATAACGATGGTGATGCTGAAAACAAAGTTGAGTATTCTGGATGTCCTGAAAAGCAAACACCGATGCAAACATTTAGCAAATCACCACAGGAAAAACCGAATATTATGCGAGAAGGAGAGGCAGGTCAGCCTTCATGTTCCGGTGTAAAAAATTTATCTTTTTCTATAGAAGAGATTTCTCCGATTCCGCAAGCAATTTCGGCTACTAACAGGTACTCCAAACATGGAAGATTTAAAAGCACAGAATTTAGCAAAAAATGAGAAAGCCAGAGACAAGGAATTACGGCGCAGAGCAAGAGAAACTAAGAAGAGGTTAGACCTGCACGTGCATGACTACGTTCCCCCGAAAGAAAACAACGAAATGGAAAAAAAAAATGAATTACGCCGCACAGCAAGACAAACTAAGAAAACATTTATACAGTCAGATGAAGGCGATTCTAATACTGACGAAGATCCATTTAAAGATGACGGCGAAGAGGATACTGCCTGCCTTTATTGCAATTCGCTGTACTCTCAATCAAGGTCTAGAGAGCAGTGGATCAAATGCATGAAGTGCCAAAATTGGGCTCACAGTGACTGTGCGGGTGTCTCTGGAAACGTTAAAATTTATATTTGTGAGGTTTGCCGCTGAATATTTATGTTTATTTTCTTATTTTCTTTAGTTTCATTTGTTAATATAAATGTTCCAAGACTTTTTTTTAGATATTAAATGTCGTTTGTGTGTTTTTGTTGCATTGTTAAAGATTTTTTAAACCTATGTCATTTTACCTTCATATAGGCCTAAAATGACACACTAAGTACATTTTTTTAAAATATGATTTTTTTCTAAAATATTTTATTTTTTACTTTTTTATTATGCCAGGTATGTGTGTTGATCTAACATCTAACTACTGGTTCGAAAAAAATAGCTATGAAATAATTTTGACACATTCTGTGATCGAAAATGCTTAGGGTATGTCATTTTAGGCAGAACTCCCCTATATACAAATACAAAAGTCAACTAAATAAAATAAGCCATATTTTAAAGAAACTTTAAGATGATTAAAACAAAAAATTAGGGGAAATAAAATAAAAATAATATCAAGATACAAAATACACTCATATCCTACTCTACTTGACTACTATACACTACACCTCTAGTTGAAATCGTCCAATTTCCGTTTCATCATTTAAATTAGTACTTACTTATTATAACTTTTGCAATTAAAAACTGCGAAAATCTTTTTTTCTGGTATCTTTTTAGCCTGGTGATTCCAAATAAATGCTCCCATGCTTCGTTTAATAAAGCTTGCAAATTATTTCCTGCCAATATGCACATTTTAGACTCCTAAAATGGTAAATGTACTTAAACATTATCAAAAATAAACATTCTTACTATATTAATACCTAACGTAAAGGGCTGTTAAGGTCTTATTCAATTGTTAATTGAATTTTACCTTAATATACATATAGGTATTTGTATATCAAGTTTTACTATACTACTTTTTAAATAGAATGGGTGGTCAAATCTTACCAACTTTCTGAAATGTTCTAGTAGATTTAAGAAATCTTCAAGTGCCAGTAGATCTGCTTTACTATTACAAGCTCTATTACAAGTAACTTTTACTTGACTAAGCGCCCCAGGACTAATAGTTTCAGTATTTGATACCTTAAAGTTTTTTACTTGGAATGTCAAGCCTCTCAGAAAAAAATGCTGTCTTAAAATTTCAGCATTGAATTCAGCTAAAAATAAAACGAATCGTAATCGACATAGCTAAGTACATTTAAGGTTTTTTAAGCTTCGAAACTGTTTAAGAGGCATTTCTACCACTCAAGTTACTATTTACCTGTAAATTGTATATCAAATAATAAATTAACGAACAAAGTAATAAAACTTAACGCATTTAGAGGAAAACGTCCCGGTAAAATTCGCCAATTCGTTGAGAAACATCGGCAATACTGCAAAAAGAAGCCACACTTACAAACTCAAAAGTTTGGTTAAGTTAATTTAACTGCACAGAAAGACGTCCGAATAGTGTCGGATTTTCACGACGTAAGCAAGCGCGAAATTTAAATCGGTAGCGGATAACATAACCTACATAACAACGTATCATCCCAACCGTTTTTTAGACGTTGGTACATTTAAGGATGATACATTGTACGTACAATCAAGAATGATCGTTGTACATACACAATATGTGAGAGAAAATACGTACTTAAAATGTACATTTCACTTACTGTACGTACGGGACATAAAACGAACACAATAAGTACGTCTTTAGTACGTAGGGTGTTTGTTGGGTATAACCGTTCTCGAGAAAAAGAATAATAACATTTTCCGGAGCAGCAAACGGAAAAAGTGAAGAGGAAATTATTATTTTTACCTATTTGGTTATTTTGACCGTACACCTGTTTCGTTTACTCTATGTTACTGAGACGCTAGATGGCGTATTGGTTGTAGTTCTCTTCCTTGGTGTTGTTTTCAATATAAGATCAGTTCAACATAAGCAGTCAGTAACAGATGAACGTGTTTTTGTTTTCCCTTTTACCCTGGTACTTTTCATTACTTTTTCCTACGAGCGTGCGCAAAGTAGTACTTTGCGCACGCATTTCCGTGTGCAAAGTTACACTTTTCCGCGCTAGTGCGGATAAGATTTTTATCCGCACCGGGTGCGGAAAAGTAGCACTATTCAAAAATCTCCTTGGCAGGGAATATTTATATTTATTTTAGTAGCTGTAGACAATTTTATGCAATGTGCGAAGCCGTTGCAAGTGTATTCTCTTTTACCTTTTAATCGTAATTCACGATATTCGTATTTCAGCCTAAAACGAAAAAAAATTCTTTTTTTTAAGTACCTCGTATAGTGATAAATGATTATAATATTGCCAAACAACAATAAATGTACATGTTGATTTTGGCACATGATGTCAGATTTTCCCTCCGTTTCTATGTCAACAAGAATCTACAAACACCGACACTTTTCTTTCCATCAAATCCTCAAAAAGTATAAACGCTGTTAAAATGAGCAGCTCTGACGAGGAGCTACCAGATTCCATTCTAGAGGCCGCAAACTCTGCAAATTTAAATTTATTGCCCGCTAAATCCCAAGAAAAATACGAGAAGCAATATAAACAATTTGAATACTGGTGCCGCAACAAAGGGACAAATATCAACAAACAAATGTTTGTCCCTTATCCTTTCCATCAGACCCAATCTCTGGACGCGTTTCGCTGTATAACAGCTCATCAGCAGAGCTATAGGGTCTGACGGAAAGGAAGGGACTGTCTGTGACTTTCATCACGATATATAGAAACCAATATTGGAATGAAGCACAACGGCGACATCCTATAGGAATCGAGCGTACCACCGAGCGAGCCGGTGAGGTTCTATAAAGATCCATACACCTGCGCGGAGCCCATAGTAACAGGCATCTAACCTCGGTGGCGCCGAAAACCATTTCTTCGGTTTTGGTTACCGAGACCTTAAGATTTCAACAAACAAATGTTTGTCCCTTATCCTTTCCATCAGCTCGATTACTATAGGATGTCGCCGTTGTGCTTCATTCCAATATTGGTTTCTATATATCGTGATGAAAGTCACAGACAGTCCCTTCCTTTCCGTCAGACCCTATAGCTCTGCTGATGAGCTGTTATACAGCGAAACGCGTCCAGAGATTGGGTCTGATGGAAAGGATAAGGGACAAACATTTGTTTGTTGAAATCTTAAGGTCTCGGTAACCAAAACCGAAGAAATGGTTTTCGGCGCCACCGAGGTTAGATGCCTGTTACTATGGGCTCCGCGCAGGTGTATGGATCTTTATAGAACCTCACCGGCTCGCTCGGTGGTACGCTCGATTACTATAGGATGTCGCCGTTGTGCTTCATTCCAATAAGGGACAAATAGTTTTAAGAAGGAGGTATTCTTAGCGTATTTTGCAGATTTACGAAAATCAGTTTAGCCAAATACTTTATGGAGTAAGTACTCTATGTTAAAAAGTGTCCTTAAAATCAAAATAAGCTTGGATTGAAGTCAATATTTCAAGCTAACATTGTTTCTAAAAAAGCAAAATGTGAGATATCGTCCGAAAAAGGCCAAAATTTTTGACAAAATTGAAGTTTCCAGATTTATGGAAGAGCACTGATCAAATTTACCTTCTAATAAAAGTCGCCACCATTTTTGGGTTGGCCGGTGCTTGCAGGCGCGATGAGCTTTGCAAGATAATGGTTGATCACATAGAGGATAAAGGAAATTTGATAGTCGTGAAAATTCCTGACTGTAAAAACAATACTTCAAGAATCTTTGTAGTATCTAATGAAACAAGTAAGGGGTATTATTTACAACTCTATCATAAATATGCAAATTTGCGAAAACCATCCACTCCGCACAAGCGCTTTTTTGTGCAGTATCGACAAGGAACATGCGGTTCTCAATGTATTGGAATAAATTCATTCGGTAAGATGCCTTCGGAAGTAGCTGCATATCTACAATTGAAAAATCCAAAGCATAATACAGGACATAGTTTCCGTCGTTCATCGGCTACCATGTTGGCCGATTCTGGAGCAGGAATCACTAATGTCAAGCGACTCGGAGGCTGGAAATCGACGACTGTCGCCGAGAGCTACTTTGAAGATTCGACAAATCAAAAAAAGGACATGTCGAATAAAATATTGGCCACAAAAAACTGCCCTTCTTCATCAAGCTACATAAATCCTTCTGAGTTAACACATTCATCGGCCTATTTAAACAACTGTCCTTCCACGCCAAGTCAGTGCTCATCAAGCCATACCATAAACCACCCACTGAATGAACTTACTGCATCGGCTATCAATTTGCATAATGTCAGCAATTGCTCTTTTGTTATAAATGTTATAAACAAATAATTTAGTTTCCTATTATTATTTTTTATTGTTATGTAATTTTTGAATTTTCTATTATAATTTTTTTTGTTATGTAATTTTTAGTTGTACTATACCTAGTTCTTTTTGTAAAGTTAAATTAAAAATTATTGAAAAAATTATCATATTTTTATTTTTGATGTTATTCTTATATAAAGCTCGTAGGAAAAATGTTGTTCCTAACACATGCGCAAAGTGCTTTTCCGCACGCAAGAATTTATCCGAACTCCGCTACGCGTCGTTCGTCCAACTATACTTGCGTGCGGAAAAGTATCACTTTGCGCACTTGTCAGGAAAATAACTATATTGCCCTAATTTTAACAGCTAAATACTGACGTTATTTAGTAAGGTGTTTTGTTTAGTTGTCAAGTTGTCAAACTTTTCAAAATGAATTACACAAGTACCTAATGAAATGTGCGATATGCATTTCGTTTATGGCCTGTCCAACGGTAATTGATTAGCAGCCAGGTGTTTTTATGAGCAAAAATACCCTAATCATATTAGGCCGCATCATACGATGTTTACTTGTCTCCACCGACGTCTTAGTGAAACTGAAAGCTTTCAGAAATAAGCCGCTGGAAACGAGCGACCCCGTACAGCAGCAATTCCACAAGTAAAAGAATATGACAATGTGCCTAATAAAACTGAGGAAACTTCCACAACAAGTACCATCAAGATTGCTTCAAAGGTAATTGTAAGTTGTTCTAGAGTTTTTAGAATTTTTAAGAGTAATCTCTTATGCCCTTATCACATCCAGTGGATACAGGCACTCTTATCGAGTGATTTTCCATTAAGAGCAGATTTATGTCAATGGACGCAATAAAATGTTGGCGAAAATCCCCAGTTTTTAGGACAAATATTATTCACCGATGAGACAAACTTTTCCAAAGATACCTTAATGAACTTCCACAACAATCATGTATGGGCGGATGAGAACCCACATGCAATTTTAAAAGGCCGCCATTAATACCAGTTTTCACTTAACGTATGGATCGGAATTGTTTGAGACCATTTGATCGGCATAATATTCTTTTTAAAACCAAAGCTTACTATAGAAGTTTATCGTCGTTTTCTTGATGATGAATTGTCCAATCTATTGAAAGATTCCATTGTCATTGAGGTTGCAAATGTATTTTCTGCACGATGGTGCTCCACCTCATTTCATTTTTATTGCTGGTGAATATAGTGTATCCAAATCTTAGACGAGGTAAAAGAGGGGACGCGGCATTTTAACCTTGAGATTGTGACCAGGTGGAACCAGACAAAGTTTGCCAGTGGCGTAGCGTAAATACATAAGTTTATTAAAGTGACCCAAATTATTTTGTTTTAATGAAAATCAAGATGAAAATATATATACCTAGTTTTTTATACAAATAATTAGATTTAAGAAACATCTGATGTTATTTGTGGAGAATATGGTTGATTAAAAAGCAACCTTAGATATCAAAAGTTTTAATCCTTGATAAAACTTATAAAATATTTTAATATAAAACGAAATAGATATAGGTACGTATAATTCTGCAGGTAAGACATACCTAATACATACATACTAATATTTAGTCGGTGATGTAGGTTGTTTTACCAAAATATGTTACCTATGGTCTAATCAGCCTACACAGTTTTGTGTAACCTTGCTTACCTACATATTTTTATCTAGCATACATATAGCATAAAAAAACACAATTTAGAAAATTAATAAAAATTACGTTACTGGCCCTGAAACAATATAATTTTTGTAAAATGGCTTCGGATGGGATTTTCTGTTTCACATTTCTTTTGTGTAATAAAGTGAATTCTTATTTTTAAATATGTTGACATAATAGATTCTATTAAAAAATATATGTGATTGCTGCTTGTTTCTGCTACATGCATGGTAAGGCAGTTAAAATATTCCATTTGCAAGCAATCAAACATAATTTTATTTTTCAAATTTGCAAACATGTTGCTTTTATGTAAGGAATTTTCATAAATCCTTAAATAGTGTTCACAGACTTTGCAAATTTTAACAACGTCCATTGAGGGATAGGTTAAACCACCATGATCTTTTTTGGCTATTAAGGATTTAAGAAAATTTGTCTTTTCTCCGCAAAGTGCATCAGTGCACGGTTCACATTTAACACTTTTCTGGAGACGACGAACAACAAACCCAGCAATATATATAATAATTTGTGAAGAACACTCACTTATTATGTTACTGTTCATAAGATAATCATGATCAAGCCACGAACTCTCAAGAGAGGACCAGTTGCTTTCAGTTTCTTCCATCAACCGAAACCTACTTGGAATTATATTTAATTCAGGGTCTTTTGACCGGCTTGACCCCACTAAAATCGGAATATCTTCAAGAGGTATGCAATTTCCCATACCTCCTTCTCGAATCTCCGCCCTTACTAACAATCTCTTGTAAGCTGCAGTAAACTGGCGGGATGTAGGATTGTTGTTCCAACCACCCCGACTACGTATAGAACTGAAAAATAATTCCAAGTGGTCCTGGCTAATTTTATATAGTGGTAAATATTGTAATAGACTTTTTTCAGTAACTAATTTGTCATAAAGAAGTAATGAACTTTTTAAACAAATAATTAGTCCAACAAAACCTGTCTTTCTTCTGGAATTTATAACCAACTCCCCATCCTGAAACTTTAATGTTGAAATATATTCAATTGCTTCTTGAATAAAAGTTTTAGTTTTTTCAATGTTGTTAGCAAGCAATGCCTTTTTAAACCCTGGCGGAATGGGGGACCTACTGTTTAAAATATCAAATATAGTGTTAAACATTTTAATAAAGTGTGCCGTTGGTGCACAGCCCTGAAACCCGGTTAGTCCTAATTCGTTTTCACAAAATAATAGAGCATCTGCTACAGACTCGCTCAATAACTGAACAGCCAGCTTCACCTTCATTTTTTGTTTAAAAAAATTCAGGTGGGCTTTACGCAACTTATTTGCCAAATGCAAACCCTCTGATTCTTGCAATTCCATCAGTTTGTATACATATTCCCATTTTATATAACCCCCATGTTTATCCACTAATACTTTTTTTTCTCCAAACGTATTTCTTATCAATTTTATCATGTGAGCAGGATCATAAAATATAAAAGTATCACTGTCATTAATGGAGAAATAGGGTTTAATATTTGCTGGGTCTGTGCTACAACCTAAAATATTTCCCATCGATATATTGGATGGAGCACCATCGAATGTAACAGATACGACATAAACACCACTTTCACAAGTTAATTTTATGCACTGTGACACAAGATTGCTTTTTTGCTCTCCATTTAAACCGTCTGTAAAAAAATAGCCAACCGGTAATTTCCATTTACCATTTATACAAACTACCATGAGCACAAAAGCCTCTTTTGCCACAGCATTACTATCATCATTTAAATCAAACCCATAGTTAACATATCCATGAAATTTTTTGCCATCCCACTCAATTTTTTTTCTGATAGATATCTCATCTATAACAAGAGCTACCACAGTGGGTTTTTTTGATAACTGTGCTTGCAGCTTCAAACTATCAAAAGATTCTTTTGTGAATCCAGGTTCTGCATTAACATTTTTGAACCACCTTCCGATAGTTCTTTTATGGGGTAAACAGGTGTCAAATTCCTTACGTACATAATCGTATGCCTTGGGCGAAAAAAAACTTAGTGTTATGGCAAATTTCCTAAGATCGGGAGAATATTTACATTTTTTCCCAAGTTTGCGCTTTCTTAACTCTATAGCTATCTGAGGCATTGATTCTAATAGAAGTGAATGATCAGATAATAACAAATTTTTGTTTTTTAACTCTCTTATAATTTGTTTCATACACAAAACTTTTCTTTTGTACCTTTTAAGCTTTTGGCCCTATACTTTTATCTTCTTAGATTTCTGTTTGCTTTTCTGTACTACCTGAAACAGTTTTTTGCGCAGCTTTTTTTTGCGTGGTGTTTCTTCTTCAGACTGTTGTGTAGATGTTGAGGCTATAGGTTTTCCGGATATAGTTCTTTTTAAAGCCTGTAACAAAAATTATTTTCTGTTGCTATAGGTATATAGGTATGTATAGGTAATTTAACAAGGTAAGTACCTACCATCTACAACAATATTAAGATCATGTTTGGAGGTTAGAAACAATGATATTAATGATACATAGACGTGTTTTGGACTTTCATTGGCTATCTTTTCTCGTGAACCAGTTGAAACGTAGTGATAAGAGGAAATATAGACAATGGAGGTCTAAAACACGTCTATCATTAATAATATTAAGTTAAGTTATTTTTGCAAAAGCAGAATAAGCTTTATGTACATACCCTTCTTTCTTGTTTGGTCACTTGTAACCCTTTTGTAAATCCAAAAATAAAGTCGGCACAGCTTGATGTAGAAGGCAAGTCTTGTTTCCACTTTGGTATAACCAACGGGTTTCAAAATGTTGTGAACAAAGCCTATCATTTTGGCCTGGACTCCAGTCTGCTCTATGCATATTTTTGACCCAAATATTACATATTTCTGGATATTTCGTAGGGAACCTATTATAATTAAACACAAAAATATAGTGTTATTATTTTATAAACTAGATTAAAACGTTTTATCAGGTAGACAAGAGAAAATATTGCTTTATTAAAATTATGCGGACGCCACTGCAAATTGTCTCAAATTACATGCTTATTAAGCAATTTATTAATGAATATAGTTAAAATATCTTACAGAAACCGGAAATATTGTTGGCTTAAGACTATATCAACAATAAAATAATAAAGCAAAATATCTCTGATGTTCATAAAGAACAAAAAATCAAAATTTATAGTTTGCAAATATGTAGGGTCTACCATTTATTACCTGTGGAAGCTTTTTCCTGGTTCCTTTCGATCGCTACGACTTCTGCACCCGTACGATGAACAAACGACCATTGTTTTCAAAGATAAATACTACAATGTTTTACTCACTTTGCAATTAAAAACACGAAAAACCCGCGTGGTGACAATCGGATGTTTGGAACCAGAATAATGGCCGCTATCGATTTTTGGTCACACTTTGTTTCTGTTGTGGTAAATGCGCAGGCTGCGTCCACTCTTTTACCTCGTCTAAGATCCAAATCATTGGATAGGTCGAGGAGGAACACAACCCTGGCCCCAAGGTCTCCAGACTTAAATTTATTGAATTGTTTCCTCCGAGGTCACCTCACACATTTGCAAGTACGCGTATTTTCGGCGCAGTCGTGCGAAATAATGATAGGCACCTTTAACCAATATTATAAAATTGAGCTAAATTTACCACACTTCTCTCATAGTTGATGGTTGAAATTTTTGAAGAAAACTCTATACCTTTTAGTACTAATGTCTATATATATTTGTGACAAACAAAAATTACAAAAAAAATATTAGTAGAATACAAAACAGCAGTAACAAAACAAAAACAGAATCAAAGTTACAAAACATTAGTTCAAAACATTAGAAAAAGTAAAGAAATAAAATAGCGAATGATCAAGATACATGATGGAGAGGTCTTACAAAAATTGGAATTTTCTAGCTTTACTTTTTGCAAATTCATTAACAAGATTTTCCATTTCAAGTTGCTTTAAAAAGTCAGACTCTATAGAAATCATAGGAAGATTTTCTAACCGCTCTTGGCCCATTCTACACTGAGAAAATCGGGTCAACTAAACAATTTAGTTGAATTTTTTTAATTACCACAATTTAAATTTTAGTTCTGATAATCGATTTTTTAGTTATCGCAATAGTTCTCCCAGCTAATTTATTTTTCTTGGACCGCTCTGGCTGTGACAACGTACCAGTTTTCTTGCCAGAACTAAATTACTAAGTAACAAAAGGATTTTACTTAATTTTGAATGTTGTGATACCTTGTTGCGGCTTATCTAGTTAGGTGGGTTAAATTATCTAGATTGCAGCAACCAGTTGAGATAACTCACGGTTTAATTATCCCTACATATTGTCATAATTAAAATCAACTAATTTTGTAAAGTTATACCAGCCTGAAACGCTATTTAAATAATCTTCGGTCTTTCCGATTCCACCGACAGTCACCGAACGTCAATTGAACGGAAATTCACGCCCCGTCCAGACTCGTTAGTGTCGTTAGCTAGTTATTTTTTCTATGAGTGCACCTCTATTTGTTCGTCTGAGAGTGCACCCTATATTTCTGTGCTGTGCATGCGATTTCTTACTTATTGGCCGTTAATAATGGTGTCTGTGTTTCCTGAATATGTACAAAGTCCTGCTTTTCCAGTGGAGTTGGCAGGAGTATGTATAAGAAGTCCTTGAAGGTATATCTTGTAATTGTTATTTACCTATTATTATAATTAATATTAATAAACTTACAAATTTATATAACTGTGTTGTATTTTTTAACATCCCTTTTTTAAAGTATTCAGTGATACTTTTGACATTTTAAGATCATTGTTCGTGCCAAATATCTAAGTGACATTTGGAAAAAGATGTATTTTTGTTAGTTATTGATAATAAGAATTTGTTTTATCTTATGATTCCACCATATTATTCCTTTGCCACTTTTTGCCTAAGTTATTTTTTTTTGTTATATACATATAAATATTTTATTTTTTGAACAATATAATTTCATTCTAAAATCTAAGTAGGTACCTATTATTTTTGGTAAATTTATATTTTCATAGGCTTTATATTTTATTTACTATAGAGAATTTTGCCAATCAATGTTTGAGATTCGAAGTTTCAGCCATCATCAAAAAATGATAAAAAAATGTTTAAAATCTATGAATATTTAAGAAAAAAATCAAAACATTGTTTGGAAAATAAAATTATTAAAATATATATGAGGCAAAAAGGAGGTAAAAGAAAATGGTGGGCGCACAATATAAAATAAATGAATTCTTGTAATCAACTAAAAATTAGAGCTGCCGCAATTAATATCCTTTGTTGGTACAACTAAAAATATGAATTTCTACAATTAAACATTTTAGTTAATCCAACTAACTAAACTAGTTGTCACAGCCAGAATATTTGTTGCAACTACAAAAGGATTTGGTTATCCCAACAATTCAACTAGTTGTCATAGACCGTTTCAACTTTTTAATTGAGTTGGTGCAATACACTCCTTTAGTTATCACAACTAGGATATTAGTTCTTACAACTTAATATGGTGTGGCTGTGACAACAATGACATTTAGTTATTGCAACAAAGGAAAATTGTATACGCCCTAACTAAACCAGTTCAGTTGTGGTAACTCGACGATCGGTCTGTCCCCTATTTTATTAATTTTTCTAGTTGTGGTAATTAAATTTTTAATTGTGGCAACCCGTTTTTTTTCTCGGTGTAGATCGTAAATAATTTTTTATCAAATTTAATTTAGAGAATGACCTCTCAGCTGTAGCTACAGAAACTGGAATGATTAATAATATGCGCAATGCAATCGTAATGTTTGGAAACTAGTGGATTCGGTTATAAATTGCGATGTAATTAAGTGTTTCTACTCTAGGCGTCGCGTTTTTGTCGCCATTTTGCGGAAATTGGAATTCGTGTAAAAGTCCTGTTCCGTCTATACCTTTCTCGTTTCGACCCTTGTCAGTTAAGGTTTCTTCCAGATTTTCTAACCGCTTATGGCCCATTCTAGATCGTAAATAATTTTTAATCAAATTTAATTTAGAGAATGACCTCTCAGCTGTAGCTACAGAAACTGGAATGATTAATAATATGCGCAATGCAATCGTAATGTTTGGAAACTAGTGGATTCGGTTATAAATTGCGATGTAATTAAGTGTTTCTACTCTAGGCGTCGCGTTTTTGTCGCCATTTTGCGGAAATTGGAATTCGTGTAAAAGTCCTGTTCCGTCTATACCTTTCTCGTTTCGACCCTTGTCAGTTAAGGTTTCTTCCAGTTTTTTACAAAAATTAAATTGATCTTAGTCAGAATATGTGCCGAAATCCTCAACATTCCACAAAAAATTAAAAACATCAGAATGACACGATAATAGTTTAAATCTTTCATGTACCGATGAAAGAGTAATGTTTAGCATTCCGAAAAGCAATTTACTTTAAATTTCAATTCTTGATTTTCAATCGGCTGGTCGTCACCTTCGTACGAAAATTGTTTTTTAATCTTTAATGGCCTTAAAATTTCTGCGGATATAAATTGTGCATCAAGTTCTAAGCAAGAAGCTAGTGCTTTGGCATCTACTATTAAGTTACTGAAGCATTTGTCAGATCGATATTGTTTTACAAATTCATTGACGTTATTTAAACTTTCGCAAGCCTGGGAAATATTAAATGTTTTTGATTGCAGAATCCACTGTACTAAGAATCTTGTACCACAGGACTACCATACACACAACCTCATAATTTTTAATCTTTTTACCTAGGGAGGTAGCTAGATGTTTTGTAGTATTGTCAAAATTATTTCCGGATAACATTTCATAAAGAGCAGCGTAAATTTCGCCCAACTTAAATCTTAGAGGGGGTTATTGCATCAATTTTGCTAGACCATCTAGTATCTAACAAAGGCTTTAATGTCAGACTTAAAATGTTACTTTTCAAAAAAGACCACCGGCGGAAAAAAATTATATAATTCTTGAACAGTTGAAAAAAAATTATACTAGAAATATTGGATTTCACAGCATCGTTTTTGACAAGGTTCAAACTGTGGTTACAGCAAGGTATGTACAAACATTGCTCGTGGATTAATGTCTAAAATTCTTTTTTGTACACCTTGATGTTTATCCTTCATATTTGAACCATTATCATAACCTTGGCCGCGCATATTATAAATGTCAAAACCATAATCCTCCACAGTTTTTAGTAAAAAGTTGTTTAAACCTTCACCTGTTGTATCACTTATAGGACAAAATGTTAAAAATCGTTCTCCAATACTCAATTTATTGTTTTTTAAATTAGCGTATCTTAAGCAAACAGAAATCTGCGGCTCACATCAGGAGTACAATCAAGTAATATAGAAAAATACTTTGCTTCTTTAACTTCGTATAAAATATTATTTCTTATATTGTCACCCATTACTGGTTTCGTTTTGAATTTTATCTCCAAGTTAAAGTGAAATATTATTTTGAGATCTATTAATATGTGCAGACATGACTGGATCAAATTTTGCTATCATTTCTATACATTTTAAAAAATTTCCATTATTTTTTTTAGATCAATTGTTACTAGGACCACGAAAAGCCAAGTTTTGTTCAGCCAAAATTTGAATAGTATAAATTATTCTTTCAATGACACTGCGCCAATGTTTAGTTTAATTTTTTAATAAATTTTGCATTTCCGAATCAACGGTTCGATTAGTTTTTAATTTTTCTAGTAAATCTGACCAGACACGTAAATTTTGAAAATGAGATTTTTTACTTTTTTCGTGGATTTTCAAATGTTCGCTTAAATGATGCCAATCATTGAAACCGTCTTGGTTTTTTAATTTAGTGTTTCTAAAAGTCAATGGATTGTTGGGGTTGGGGTCATTGAATATTATACAGCAGAAGCTGAAATCTGCATTTTTTTCAATAGATCATAGCAACCAATGACGCTGAACCTTTTCACCATTTAACAAAATTCGAGTAAAATATGTATCGGAAAACTTACGTGCGCTTCTGTCTTCAGGATACATAGTTTTATTTTGATAATGCAATGGACCTTTTTCGACAAGTTCTTGCACCTGGATTGGAGATAATACACTCGGCCAAAGACCTGGATCGTTAGAAAGGGATACTGCTTCGGATAATTCGTCTTGCTTACTCGAACATAATGGTACCTACACTGACTGAAACGTATCAGAATCTAATTATTTTGGATCTTCATCCTTATTAGCTTGCTTTCTAATTCTCATGACAAGTTTAATTTTGTTGAATGTAGAAAATCACTGTTATCAGAAGTAGTGTCTTGTGTGGTTTTTCGAAAAAAGTTACAAATTTGAAAAATTGGTTTTCTCCAAGTCTTCCTCCCGTTTTCGCTTCTTAAGCAAGTTTTGGTAAATAGACAATTTTTTTTTCTTTTCTGGCCATCTAAATAAAATAAATAAAAAATATTATACACTAAGCCTAAGCCACCCCACAATTATTTGCATCCCTGTTAATTAATTTACTTAATCACTTACTTACCTTATTTGTAATTAATTTTCACAATTGCGGTATATACGTAATAGCAAATAAGGCACTCTATACGTCTTATGCGCCTATTAAGACAAGAATGAAAAATTAACCTACTACATCGATTACGAACACGCAAAATTTTGCAAGTTTAAACCAGCGCGCCGAATGCACGCGGATTTTCGCGCCCCACAGGAAGAGGAGTAGTAAAGTTTCACCACTGGTACTGGTCGCCGACCGGCGGTCGGTGTTGGTGGATAATGTATTTTCACCACCGGTATTCATAGATAATTTTTTGGGTTTCCTGTTAATTTGTGTTGAAGGCCTGGCGCCTTTAAGGCCTTGGCGCCGTCGTGCGCCTCACAACCTTGCCCATATGGACGGCGCGTCCCTGCACATTTGTTTTATACGACTCCAATAGAAACTGTGGAAGAATTAAGGAATTGTACTATCGCATCCTCTGAAACAGTTGGAGTGCGCATGTTCAACAATTGTTGTAACTTAGGTGAAGTATTTTTCAATTGGATTGTCGTTTGTTTAATACTTTTTCTTACGTAATTATTAATGTTAATGAGTAAAAAAGGTAATATTATTTAGTGACTGACTGTTTCACAGTAATATTGTTAAACGCATGCAATAATTTTATTATTAGTGGTAATAAATAAAAAAGAAAAATTCTGTTCTTGCTTTCTACTGCTTTCTTCAGAAATGTGCACCGAAAATGTTATTATTCTCTTTTTTGATATCTCCTGCTCGTAGCGACTTCTAACAAGTATGCCTTTTTTACGTAAAAGTGGTAAAGAATTCAATATTTTCGCTTAGAAATTTGTTACAAAAACGTTTAAAAAAGTTATGACTCCTAAAAATAATAAAAAGATATGTAGGTGGCGCCCTCTATAACCATAACAATTTCGCGTTTCAAAAAACCTTAAGATACCAGTTTTAGTTCAAATATCGATATTATTTCAAAAATCACTTAGAAAAAACAAGAATAAAAATTTAACACCCTGTATCTCCGAAACGCAGCATTTCCGAACATGGATTTATAGAAACTTATTGTCATGTTTTTAAGCAGAGATATTCATCCTGAATTTTTTTGCAATGTCATATTGCACAATGTGATACTACGAAACACGTCTAGCGATGGGTCGGACAAAAAGAGTAGGCTATTAATGCTACCTTGCGGCGACTTTTGTAGGTATTAACCGGCTCTCTCTTGTCGATGCAGGTGTTGCTTTTATTAGCTTCATAACTCAATCCTGTTAGGGTAAAAATAAAGAGGAGTAGTTCATCTCACCGCGCTGCTCGTCGCGATGCTCGCCGTGCTGTGATTAATAACAATACCACAAACGACTTAACAGCAACATACTGGAGTAGTGCACGAGAAGAGCAAACAACGAGAAGCGACAAAATCCCGAATTTAAATGGGGACCAAATTATATGTCCTTCACCTTGAAATTTTGACAGTTGGCCGGGTTATTACACTGAAAGAAGCACTAAAACGATAAAGAAAATTCTTAACACTGAAATAAAAAATGTGGGTACCTAGTAAAAAGTCCTTTTTTTCATTGATATGTTCCGTGTTTCATGTAATTGGCTTTCCAGCAAATTTCGTAAAATGAAAAAAAATTGAAATAAAATAAAAATATTTTTAAAATGTTTTATTGATTGTGCGTTACTTATTGATAGTACATTTTAGGAAGGAAATGAAATAGTATATTACATACCAAGAGTGGTAAGAAGCCTAATACACACGATTTCGAAAATTACGGTACGGGCGTTAGCGAAAATTGCTCTTGTTGATACAGACATTATAATATTACGTAGGTAACTGCTCTTACGCACAGCTCGACTTGTGGAATATTTTCCAAAAAAACACAAAATCTATTAGGAAAATAAAAACATGTTCTCTTAGATTAGTTTGATAATTTTTCCTTCCCATCGCCTTTCCTTAAAAACATACTTGTTTCCATACATTTAATATCACCTTCACTTGAATTACATAATAAATAATGGTAGGTCTTTTCCATATACCTTTCACGTAATAAAATACAGCAGATAAATACAACAAAACAAATATAAACAAATGTATCAATGCGGTGGAAATGTACTTACTGTTCAGGATCCTTTGGAAATGAAAACATGCTTATTCCTTGACCTTCTTTTGAGGGACACCCTCAAAACGCACAGGTAATACCAGGCATAGTTTTGCAACAGCACAGAACTCACAAAAATAAACAGTTAAACAATACACTTCTTTCAACAAAAAAGACAACTAAACTCGATAACGATAACTCATCGGCTACCAGACTAACGGCTGAAATACGACCGGCTTAAACCTATGACAGTTAACCGGGTTACCTCCCACTACATTGATTTCGCCAAACGTCATATTGTCGCTTCTCGTTTTGCCCCTCTCGGGTACTACAGTGGGGTGAGCAAATCCGTATTCTGTTATTTCCGTATTATGTATTTAAAAAGCGGGAGGTTAGGCAAAAAAGCAGCCACGCAGGATCGATGGAGGAAAACCGCCCTATGAGCGAAACATTTTTGGGTGCTACTCTCTTTTTTGATGATGAATCTTGCTTTTCAAATTGACCAAATAATAATAGCTGAAAATATTGTTGAGGAAAGGTTCAGTTATCTAGTTGCATAATTTAGTAGCAAAAATAAGTATCCATTCAAAGTAAAGAAAGTACGGCAACGTCGTCGTCTGCAATCTTTTAATTTATCTTCGATGCATTGAAACTATAAATTCACATGGAAACAAGTAAAAAAAGTCAGTTAACTTCAGTTAAATTCAAAACGTAGTTTCAACCGCCAAAAATAATTTCTGACAATATTCGCCGAAGTAGAGCAAGAAAAAAAAAACGAAAAACCAAGATGGCATCCAGCTTCGCGGAAGACGGCATCTTATCTTATCAACAAACGAGCGGCCGCCCCTGAACGAAGTATTAGAGCGTACGTGACTAAAAGAAGGGTTTATTGTAAGGCAACTAGATATACTTACGTGTTAATTGAAACGGCATGACAGGATGCTACTATGTGTACGAGAAAGAGGGATGATATATGAAAAATAAGACTTAACATGTTTTGACAATTCAGATTCGTATGAGTCTTCATGAGAAACAGACGGTCTAACTCGCGGCATTTACGCGATTTTCGTTGATTTTACGGCTTCCAAGCCATGAAATAAGTCGGTCAACTGGCGAAGTTGAATTCCGAAGATGTTATAATGTAATTATTATATCACGAGTCGAGCCCAGTTAAGCTTTTGTAAAAAGCAGTCGGAAATTCGTGGAATTTATGCGATAAATTCTCGAAGGTTTAAGAATGTAGTATTGTATCACGATATTATTGTTTGTTGTTAGTGATGTAGAATGTGTAGCTGATTAAATGAAGTAAGTGATTACCATAACAAAATGTAACAGTAAACCGTATTTGCTGCTACGCAGACCACATGTGACGGTGAGTAACTGAAATAAAAGAAGTAGATAAATATATTTTATTTAAACTGACATATTTTGAACCATGCAACCTATGGAAATACAGTAAATAATTTATGTTTGACCAAAGCAAATAAAGGCAGCGGCCAGCAAATATAAAATTTTTTATTTTACAGTAGGTACCTGCATAACAGAGTGCAAATACAAATAAACCTGAATCGACGGAAAAATGTTATTCTTTGGCCTAAGTGTCTTTGGCGAATAAATAAAAACTAGGTATAGACTTAAACAATTCTGATCACAACTAATTCTGAAGATTTTAAGCTGCTTCCTACTTGACTAAGAATAGTTATTCCATATTGTTCCAAAAATTTACCCAATTCTTGGCTTGACTCCAAGAATTTTATTGCTAGACAATTAATTTTTTTTCTTACCGCTATGACAACCTAAAAATTATCTCGCTCAACGCATTGGAGTAAAAAGGAAAAAAAACATAAGAATAAATTTGGGAAATTAATTGTTTCAAATTATAAACCAGAACATTAATTATAAAATCTGGTAAATCTTTTGGTAGCTTCTCCAAAAAAGATGAAAGTTTTACAAATTCTTCAAATAATAAGTCGACATCTATGTCATTAGTACTAGCTAACTAACCTCTTAAGGAATTTTCAGAAAATTTCAAATTTTTGGTCAAACCTTAAATCAATTGCACTATTTACATTAAATTTGTTATTGTTAACATCAATTATTATGCTCGAGTAATGCAATCATTGCAGTGGCGTGTTTACCATGGAAGCTAGGGAAGCACAGCTTCCCCTAAACGATTTACTTAAAAACAGAAATAATCCAATACAATCCTACTAGAACTTACAATTAATTTTTAAAATTGTCCTAAATTTTATTTGTAAAGCGGGCAAATCCGACCGCATTTTCATAAAGCACCCTTGATCAGAGAACTCCATATGCTATCTAGTTCTACTTCACGGTGGTGTCCGATTGATTTCGAGACATACCGACGCGCCATTCGCGCCGCAACGCCGGATTGCGGGAAGCGATTGGAAAGCAGCGTATTGCCGTATATTGTTTTAGTGCATCCAACAAATTAGAGTGGCGCGTGTTTAGGCGAAATTTAAAACCGTGCATAAATATTGGGAAAAGTACGCTGTTTTCAAACAGATTATTATTTTAATTATGGATCCTGTTGCTAGTTCAAGTTCGGCTGAAAGTGAAAATAGACTTTTGTGTGAGTGTATTGTGTGTCAGATAGTGGTAAAAGGATTTTCCACTTATATTTTTGAGGAAAAAATCAAATTATTTCCAATGATAGGCCCACTCCATCTATTCCTAATTTAACAAAAAAAACTAAACTTTATATTAGACATTTTCCAAAAGAATCATATAAAACTTGTGAATGGCTAACTGGTTGTGAAAATAAGTCTCTTCTGTTTTGCTGGCCATGCCTCTTATTTTCTAGTGAAAAGAATTTGTGGAATAAAAATGGATTTTCAGATTTAAATAATCTACATAAATTAATTAAAAGACACGGGTCTAGTAAGTCGCATTTACAGGCAATTATTAAAGAAAAAACTTTTGGTAATATAAGAATAGAACACGCATTAGACAACTAACTAAAAATTGCTTCTGAAAAACATAACCAGGAAGTAGTAAAAAATTTGAAATATCATCCCCGATGGGGAAAAAATTTCAAATTTTTTGTTATTAAAATATTTAAAAATATATTTTAAATTGATGCACTTCATATGCGTAATAATTTGTCAAGATTTACCCAAAAAAGGGCGTGGCACCAGAAAAATTTTCGTCTGCGGCGCAAGAAACGGCGCCACAGGCGCAAGGGACCGCAACACTTTCGGCAGCCCTGGTTACAGCTTCTCATTGTATTAAAGTCTGGACACGCCACTGAATCATTGTATTATTTTAGAGTAGAGTACGTGTTTCTAGCAGAGATGATAAAGTAGCAAATGTATGATTTACTACATAATTTACTTTACAATTGCTAAATTAACATCCCTGGTTCTTAGGCACTTTCACATTGCACCACACACAGGCTCAATTGAATTAAAAATCAGAAGTTTGTGGACTTTCTTTAAAAGGAGGGAAGGTGTAATATGAGAATTGGAAGGTCTTGCAGCCCAATAGAACGAGCCAATCGCGCAGCTAGTTTGAAGTAGCTGCCTGCTAAAAACAAATAATTTTGTTCCTCAAGTTACGGCGAGATGCGCGGCGAGGTGCGAGGCTAGGTGCACGACTTCGATATGTTTCTGTTCAGTCGTTAATGTGGTATTTATTCATCGCTGCGCGGCGAGCAGCGCGGCGAGATGAACTACTCCACTACATGTTTACATTTTAATGTTAAACAGCTGCGAGTGTCGATGTATCGAGACTATCGCGGCAAGATGAACTCTAGTCCGCCTTACGAGTCTGTGACTACGACGGCTGAGAAGACAGGAGGGTAAAATGCATAAAAAAGTCAGGTTTAACTGTAGCGGTATAGGCATGCGGAGCCTCGTTTCATATTAACATTTTATAAGTTAATAGACTAAATTCACTTCCTAATATTTTAATAACTAAACCACACCACTGTCCACTGTCAGCGGCAACAGGAAAAAAAAAAACGCAGTGGAACACACACTTTTTAGGCATTATTTTATTAATGTGTCCACCACAATTATTTCATCGACTGGAAACGGCCGGCTGGAATGGCGTAGGCGAGAAAAAATTCATACGCAGTCTTGTCATCATAAAATTAGGTAATTTTTATTTAAAATTTATTGGTGAACTTAGCAAACCCTGTACTTGACTTTTTCTTTTATTAGCATTCCGTCCATAGCCACAGAAGCGTAAGGCGGACTATACTCCAGTATGTTTTTACACTTAGTCTCAGGCCAGGTATCTAACATTACTATTGTAAAAAGTTGGTAACTAAGCAACCATTAGAGTATAATAATATGTGACAATTTTCTGCTTACTTATGTAGTTGTTGACACATAATCGAATTATCGAAGAAAATAAACACCTTCAATTTGACCTTTTAAATTTGTCACCTGCCAGATAAAATCTGGAAGGGTGGTATATGTTAAAAGTATTTTAAAATATGTCTCCTAACCATTCTATTGAGGTCATAAAATTTGAATGACATATTTCCAGCCGTTTTCTGATTTTACATCGTAACACGTTAAAATCCTAACCTTGTATAGGGTCTGATAACAATGTATAGACGGACGATCTCGGCTGTTTACACAGGGCTGCTCAAAAACGGAAATAAAAAATAACTAAACTACAACATGTTCAGTAATTGTAAATGATAACTTCTTTTTCCAAATGATGGTTATTAGATATCTTTAAGTTTCGACATTTTTACCCACCTATATAAAAGATGTAGTTGATACACGGTATGTGCAAGTTATTTAATCATTATTTCTTCAACAATGTACTTTACACGATAACAATAATTGCACTTATAGATTGGAGTATGTTTGTAAGATATCTACCTACTAAAGGTATTTATTCTATTGCTATTCTCTGCATTATGTTTTTATTATAATTTCAATTTTATAATATTACACACTAGATATTTCAATTTCGTTTTTTCCAAAATGAAGTGTATTGTTGTGTTGGCGGTCGTCCTTTATGTTAACGCTGCAGTGAGTATATAATTTTAGTCACTATATTTTTAATAAGTTAAAATATAACCATAATTCTGTCGTACCAGTTAAAAAAACACGTAACCCTTAAAGTTCAGCGCGGGGTCCTATATGAAGACCCCTGAATAAGCCTGTTGTGTGTTTTATTTATCCAAACTTGAAATAGCTGAGTTTTCTACTCTGGTGTATAATTCGACATACATGTTGATGTGTCAGTAATATTTCTTATTCTTACAACTGCATTATTTATCAGACTCCCCAAGTAGTTCTTTATGTAGTGCTTTTTAAGCTTTCATTTTTTGTTTGTTAAGAAGTTAGACATTATAAAGTATCATGAAAGATAGACGTGTTATGGAAATCCATTATCTATATTCAACCTGTGGGCCTGTTGTAATGTATAGACAACTTACTTTTACAATTTGCAGATTTACATGAGTAAGCCGCCAGGAGGACAGCCTGAAAAAATCAGGTTTACCGACTAGTTACCGATTTTGCATCATCCTTATTTAGGACTGGCCAGGGTGTAAAGACGGATAATTCTTTTGCTTCAATACCGTTGGCACAATTCCTTCCTTTTAAAACTCTTACCTTGATCGTTCGTGGAAACAAACCCGACACTCCAAGCCAATTGGCAGTGGTGAATCTGCTTATTCTTCTCAGTTTACATCTTTCTGAGATATAATAAGTTACGTATCAGAAAGAACAGACTTGTTCATGTTCTATCTATCTAACATGAAAACCCACTGAACACAAGAAAACGGAAATGCTCCTCTGCTTTAACAGTAACAAAGGAGCCGTGGATAACGCAGACAAAATGATAAGGGAATATACTTGTGCTCCCCGTACTACTCGCTGGCCATCTCGACTATTTGTGGATCCTCTTGATATTACTGTATTGAACAGCTTAATAATTTACACTCCCAAAATATCTAAAGATCGTAACGGTTTTCTGCAGGCACTACGCAAACAACTAGCTAACAATATGGAAATAGAATAAACCCATTTCAAAATAATCCCAGTGTATGTCAGGCGATAGTTGTATGTGGAGTAGTAAAGCCTCCATAACAAAGCCAATATCAAGCTTCTCCAAGCATAAAATAACGAGGAATATGTCATCTGTGTCCATAAACTGTTGATAGTAAAGTGAATATAAATTGGGATGATTGCAAGAAATGTTTTATTTTTTCAGTAAAGGTTTAAAAAAAGTAAAAGGATAACTCATTGGAACCCCACGTCGTCTTCCATGTAAAAAAATAATGTAGTACCTCAAGAGTTAAATGGCATTTTTGGCGTAAACCAAATTTTACCATAATTCGATTTTGTAAAGTATTGCACTTATTTAATTAAACAATAACTTTTAGAAATTAAATTCCATTGAACAACTTTTTGAAACCAATATAATTTTGTAATCTCTTACGTTATTGACGGAAAAGTGCATTCTCCCTCTGCTACGTCACCAGAATACAATTCAAAGTAATCGTATGTCGACTTCCGGTCTTATAATCTTGTTGTATAAGCGCCGAGCAATGACCTTTAATTGAAATCGCTGTTTTGATAGAAAAGCTTTTTTACCTTTTTTCCATTTGAAGCAATAAAGAAGTGTCTTTTTAACTTCTACGGCAGAATTATTGTTATAGGTTCCTCTAGCGTATCATTTTTAAAGTAAAGTCCTGATGTAACAAATCTCTTTCCTAGTATTCCATTCACACAAGTCATAGTTATAATTGAAATCAGAAGTACGGTATGTAACTTAAGGGGGTGATTCCTTATGATATTCTAAGAAAAAAATTCCATATGAGCATGTATACGGAGTTGCCCCGTATTATGATACAGGGTGTTAAATTAAAAAAAAAATATATAATTTGTATAGTTTTTATAAATATCCTTCTGTCGATTTTACTGAAATTTGGTACCGTTATTTATAATGATAAGCGGCTTAATTAGCCCTAACTAGATTAAATTTATTAAGTCCAGTGGCGTCCCGGGGAGCACTTTAACGAATATTGTTAACAAAAAAATGTACGGCAGTGACTGTTAATACAACTTTGTTGATCTAAGAATTGTTTTTGTACTTTGCCTCGTTTTCTAGAGAAAAAATAGAAACCACTTCATTGAATTTTACAGGGACATTTTTTTAATTGTCTCACCCGATTGACGATTTTCCTACTCACTATAATAAAAATCAAATGACATATTTCCCAATGATTTTCGACAAGGAAGCCAAATTTAATGTCAAAGAATATATAGCTTCACAAATTTGACAGATACGACGCCATTTTAAATTTTTTTAAACGGCAACCCTCATAAATATTTAGACGAGTAAATTGCACTTGGCGATCCGATTTCAAAAAACCTATAGTTGTTAATATTTATTTTCAGCCGTTTCGGAAATACGGGGGTTCCTAATTTGCCTTCATCGATTTTGTCTTTTAAGTTCTCACCTCTTTAATAAATAGACATTCTAAGCCGAACACCCCAATTTCTTTCACAGTAACATAATTTCACGTGTCCAAGCTATTTACGCTATAGTTAAATCCGACAGATGTCAAAAAGTGACAGATACGACGCCATCTTGAATTTTTTTATATAGCAACCCTCATAAATCTACACGAGTAAATTGCACTTGGCAATCGGATTTCAAAAACCTATAGTTGTTGAATTTTATTTTCAGCCGTCTCGGAAATAAGGAGGTTCGTAATTTGCCTTGGTCGAATTCAAATTCAAAATGGCGTCGTATCTGTCACTGTTTGACATCTGTCGGATTTGATTATAGCGTAAATAGTTTGGTCACGGGATATTATGTTTCTGTGAAAGAAATTGGGGTGTTCGGCTTAGAAGGTCTATTTATTAAAGGGGCGAGACATTTAGAAGACAAAATCGATGAAGGCAAATTATGAACCCTCGTATTTCCGAAACGGCGGAAAATAAATATTAACAACTATAGGTTTCTTAAATAGGATTGACAAGTGCAATTTACTTGTGTGGTTATTTATTTAGGAAGGTTGCTATTTACAAAAATTCAAGATGGCGTCGTATCTGTCACTTTCTGACATCTGTCGGATTTGATTATAGCGTAAATAGTTTGGTCACGGGATATTATGTTTCTGTGAAAGAATTTGGGGTGTTCGGCTTAGAGGCTCTATTTATTAAAGGGGCGAGACAAAATTGATGAAGGCAAATTAGGAACCCTGGTATTTCCGAAACGGCTTCAAACAAATATGATCAGCTATAGGTTTTTGAAATCGGATCGCCAGGTGCAATTTACTCGTGTGGTTATTTTTGAAGGTTGCCATTTAAAAAAAATCAAAATGGCGTCGTATCTGTCAAATTGTGAACCTATATATTTTTTGACATTAAATTTGGCTTCCTTGTCGAAAATCATTGAGAGATATGTGATTTGTTTTTATTATAGTCTGCTGGAAAATCGCCAATCGGGTGAGACACTAACACATGCAGGAAAGTGGTTTCTATTCACTTTATAGCATGTACAAAAAATACATATGTACTTCAAAGTTAATTAAAACATTTAAATCGAAAATAAAATTATTTTTTTAAATAATGATACAAAAAAGTGCAACAGTTAATCAAACCAAATGTTCAAAATGGCAACCTTCTGATAAAACGCACGATTGTAATCGTCTCACCATTCATTCTCTTCCACGTTCTAAAGTGCCTGCATTAATTCGTATCGCATTGCAACTTTCAATAATTCGAATTCTTGAGTCGTTTTCATCTAGTACACACGTCGTATACGAGAAAGTTTAGGGGACCCGATACTACTAGAGGATTCAAGTCGGGACTGCAAGCTGGCCAACTTTGGGAAGTAGGAAAGTGTTGTCGAGGTATTGGCTGAGCAGCTAAACTAAAATGAGCTGGGCCGCCGTCGTGCATGAACAACAAATTAATTGTTATTTGTAGAGGTACGTCTTCTAACAGGGCGTCAAGTTCTTCAGATAGGAACTGCGTATAGGAGTTTTCATTCAATCGAGGTGATAAAAAGTATGATCCAATAAGATAGTCTCCAATGATCCCTGTCCATATATTCACCGAAAATTGTTGCTAAAAACTACCTTCTCTAATATTGTGAGGATTATCGTCCGCCCAAAAATGTTCGCTATGGAAATTCATAATGGCTTGAAAAGCCCTATCAATAAATAAAATGGTCGGTAAAAAGTTGTTGCAATGTGCTATTGTATGCAGCAACCAGCTACTAAAATCAAATCTTGGCTGAAAATCATGGGGAAGCAAAGCTTCCACATGTTCAATATGGTATGAGCATAGTTGATAAAGGTGCAAAACTCTTCAAACAGTTGATGCACTTGTTTTGCACTGCTACCTTCCTGGCACTAGTTCAAAGATCATTTTCTATCTCAGCCTCTTCCAACTTAGGCATGGTTACTGATGCAGAGAGTTCCGTACTATGTTTGAAACTTCCAGTATTATTCAATCTTGCATGGAGCTATCTAAGTGTTTTGGAAAATGGCAGTATTCTGTTTGAACGTTCTTGATAAATTTGCCGAACTTCTTCAGCATTTCATTTGCTAGACCATAATTAAAATGCATCTGGGCCATTTCAACGTTACTAAAGTTATTCATTTTTGATTTATTATTGACAAAGCAGGTAAATTAGACATCAAAACTTAATACATAGGTATTTTTTTTGTAAATGCACATAAAGTGGTTTTTATTTTTTCTCTCGAAAACGAAGCAAAGTACGAATATAATTTAAGAAATAAGAAAGTTGTATTATAAGTTGATTAATCAGAAACAATATTAAAATTAGCAGGAAGTCAGTGGCGTACATTTTTGTCAATAATATTCGTTAAGGTGCTTCCCGGGACGCCACTGGACTTAATAAATTTAATCAAGTAAGAGCTAATTAAGCCCCTTATCATTAAGAATAACGGTACCAAATTTCAATAAAATCGGGAGAAGGATATTTAAAAAAATGATAAAAAAGTATTTGTTTTTTTTTAATTTAAGACCCTGTATATTAAGAACGGGGCAACTTTGGACATATGTTCATATGAACTTTTTTTCTTAGAATATCATAAGGAATCACCTCTACATGAGTTACGTACCGTACTTCTGATACACCCTGTATATCATCAAGCACGATATAATTAATACCCTCGTCGTTTGCCTAGGAAAACGGCTTTAATTTCAACGACAATATTTATATTGCAAAAGGAGGACTAATCATAAGCAAGGGCAATGCTTTAAGCCCATTGTTAGCAGAAATTTTCATTAATGAGTAGGAATCTAAAATTCGCAATAATTGCAAGTTAAGTAATAATTTTTTATTCTGGTTGCGTTTTTACAGAGCCTACAAGACAACTAAATATCTTCCTTAATTATATAAGTAGTTGACATAACAGGATCAAATTTGCGTTAGAAACAAAAAAAGAATTCAATAAATTTTCTTGATCTAATTATAAATAAAATTAACATTATATTAAATTTTAGCATATTTAATAAACCGTTAGATACTGATATTACAATAGATTTCTACACATCCCTACTCATATAAATTAGCGACATACAACCGTTACATTAAATGGTGTATATCCTTATACTGTATCCACTTAAAGATGAGAATAAATTTTATTCCCTTACCTAGATCGGCAACCCAGCTGAGGAAATATCTAGATATCTAAGAAACCGTGGTACAAAACTAGCGTTCAAAACTAAGAATATAGTAGGTAAATTAATAAAAAACAATAAAAAGACAGGAGTGTATAAATTAAAATGAGGCTCATGCGATAAAGTTTATAATATAGGACAAGCATCCTCACCCAACGCATTTTAAAAAAAAATTTCCCAGGAGAGGGGTGGTACAAGAGTTTTTTACGTCGAAATCCTTCGTTAACTGAAAGGCAGCCAGAAGCAGTAACATCGGCAAGTGCCAACGTTAGTGAAAATGATATACGAGGATGGTTCGCAAAAATCGAGGCTTATTTAACAGAGGAACAGCTGTTGGATATTTTAAAAGATCCAAAAAGAATTTTTAATAGTGATGAAACCAACTTTCAACTTTGTCCAAAAACAAAAACTGTCGTTGCACCAAAAGGGTCGAAGAACGTCTATGAAGTCGATAGAGGTCAGGCAAAATCAAATATCACAGTATTATTTACGTTTTCGGCAGCTGGAGAAACCACACCACCATTAATAGTATACCCTTATAAACGTCTACCGTTCGAGATTAGCTCGTCAGTACCAAAAAGTTGGGGAGTAGCATTATCCGAAAATGGGTGTATGAAATCACACATTTTTTATGGATATATTGGAAATATTTTCTACACACATCTTAAGCAGAATAATGTAGCATTTCCAGTGATACTTTTTGTAGATGGACACACCACACACCTTACTTTACAAGTTAGTGAATTGTGTAAAAAGTTGAATATAATCCTAATAGCTCTTTACCCCAACGCAACACGAATATTACAGCCGGCGGATGTTTCCGCTTTTAAACCCTTAAAGACATTGTGGAAAAGGGGGGTAAATGATTGGAGAAGAGAACATCCCACCGAATCATTATCCAGAGAAAAATTGGCACCGATTCTGGAAAGCGTTTTGCCAAAACTAAAACCTGAATCCATTGCCAATGGTTTTCGTGTATGTGGTTTGTTCCCCTGGAATCCCGATGCTGTAGATTATTCAAAATGCTTGGTAAAAAAAAAGGTTTTACTTACAAACACAAGTGAAAGTAGTAATATAATAATCCAAAAAACTCTAAACTATGAAAAGTTTAGGCAGATGGTGGGACAACAAAAGTTAGCTCAATTTCAAGAAAAGAATGTCACATACGAGAAAAACGATTCCGAAATTTTGTACGAAATATACAACTTTTTTGAAAATGAAGAGAATAACGTCTACAAAATGTCCAAAGAATTAAGCCAAAATGTGGAGCAAGAAACCCCTATAAAATATTACATAAACAACAACATAAAAATTGTTGAAACTGATAATTTGAATATTAATGTAAGCGAGTCTAATGCTGCAGAAGAAAACGTTCAAACTTTTGATATTACAGATCTTCCAATTGTTTTTTCTCCCACCGAGGCTCCCGCAACTAATGAAGATGTTCAACAAGAAGTGACTACTAGTTTCTTACAAAAAAATAATACTCCTTTGATGAAACAATATCTAATCTGGCCTGTTACACCGCAGAGAAAAGGAACTAAAAATTCAGAAAAGATGTCATTTGTAGGTACTTACATCAGATCAATGGCAAAACATGCAAACTGAAAAAAAGCGCCAAAAACAGAGGCAAGAAGAAGAGAAGGAAGAAAGGAAAAGAAAAAGGTTAGAACAAGCTAAAGCAAAAAAAACGAAGGCAATTAAAAAAAAAAAGAAAATAAAAATAGTAAAAACCTCAAAATTATTTCTGACGAAAAAGTAACTTATGATGTGATCAAACAACTACAAAACAAGACACAACTGGATGAGACAAGTGCACAACAAATAAAAAACGCCGGGTTAACTCAAAGTAATACTTTAGAAAAGAAACCGGAGGAATCAATAAGGAAACCATTAGTTTTGGAACATTGCAATCTAAACAATCAGGGACTAGATAAGGAACCGAAGGAATCGATAAGAAAACCATTAGTTTTGGACGATTGCAATTTAAACAATCAAGAACAAGAGACTCCCTTCCTTGAAACAATTCCTTTATCAAAGAATGCAAATGCAGAGAAAAAACCTATCCATGTTAAACAAATCCGTTTTGATGAAGATGAATCTTGTGATATATTATCGGATTTTGAAAATAATCAAAAAGCAGTTTCGGGCATGTGTTTTATCTGCACTTACAACGTTACTTCACAGCGTAATGGTATAAAATGTTTTTCTTGTGCCCGGGTATATCATTTAACTTGTATAAGGAAGCATTTTAATATGCCACCAATTGTGAAATCATTTATTTGTAAGGCCTGTTACAAAAAACGATTTCCATTTACATAAATATACTCTAATTTTAGTTCCTTACATTTAGCTATTAAGTTTGTTGTTTTTTTTTCTATCCCAAGTATAGATAGGTAATTAAGAATATTTTTTATTTTTGTTATACCAAAGCATAGGTACGTACTTATCTATATTTTTATTATAATAGTCACTGTTCTTACATTTATGCACTTTTGTAAAAAGTTTTGTTACTGTACCTAAGTAGGGTATTACGAAGGGCATACATTAAACACTTTAATATAGGAGCATACAATACTTTAAATGTATAAATTTTAAAGTTTCCTGAAACTGTGATACTTATTTAAGACTTTGTTGGTTAGAATTTAAATAAAGATTTTTGTAAAATGTATGTACCTAGGTAGGTAAACCTACGTCTAAACTATATGTGCCAATAACTGTATGATCAAGTGCCAATAATACTTCTTACCAAAGTGCCAATAACTGCGATAATTGAGTATTTTAAGTTTAAGATTTATTTTAAAAATTTGTATTTAGAAAAAAATGTTTCGTTTACATAGCCTTATTCCTTAGTCTTAATGAAATATTATAGTGCTATAGCCATTGCGATAAATAATTATTTTAATTTTTACAACATAAAAATAAAATCGGATGTTGCTTAAAGTGCCAATAACTATATGGTTTACCCTATGTAATTATTTCTACTATTTTATTATAGCATCCGATTCCACGTTTATATTACTTCAGACTTGCCCCATTGAGGAAATATATCCGAAACGCGTAGGCATTATAATTTTTTAACAAAGAAGTCTAATGAATTACATAGTTGGTTTTAATTCAGTTAAATATCTTAGAAACGTAAAACGTAAATAAACATCAGAAATTTAACATATTGCTAAACGATAAATTAAATTTAAATGGATCACCATTATTGAATTTGTAAACATCCTTATCCTTTATTCAGGTAATTTCAATTTTGTTCTCTTTGATATTAATATTTGGAATTTTAGTATTAAGTTACTTACACACTCAAAATAAAATATCTTATATGTAAATTAAACAATGCAGTCTTCCTCCACAGTTTAACGATTGTAAAAGTAATTAAAAAGTTCATAACATAGTTAAAAACACTAACAATAAATATATTAAATAATAATTTGTTTAATAATTAAATTAACATTTTTAATCTTCATATTAAAATTTGAAACCTTTCATTATATAAAACCTTTCTTTTTCAAGTGTTACAGCTCAATTTAATATCCTTTATCTACTATGTTTGTTCACTAATCAAAATATCACTTTACAGTTGAAAGTCTACTTGTATCTGAATCTTAATACAATTATTAATATGTTAATATGACCAGTTCGTACACCAAGTCTTCAACTTTACATTTCTCATCCTGTTAAGTTGTACTCATTAATTTGAGATAACTAACATTACAGTTTCGCTAAACTTGATGTTAGGTAAGTCCTACCTCAACTTTTATTTTGTATTCATTGGTCGTTCCTAACTTTTTACTATATTTTTTCAGTATCACCTAATGATGACGGCCTAAGTATTCGAAACATGTAGGGAACTTTTTATTTACTTTCACAGTTATTAAGCTGTAATAGAAGACTGCATTGTTTTATTTACATTACTTTGACTGCACTGAAAGCATGGACTATTTCTTCAATTTTAAATGTATTATAGTGAAAATCGAAAAGTATTGTTTTCCCACATGTTTATTTCATTAAATAAAAGCTTCGCCAATTAAGTACATAATAAATTATCCAAAATATTTTGTGTCTAAAGATTTCAGTCGACCTATTGGTAAACTTACCATATGGCACCATCAGAGGACGTGAAGCCGTCACTCCTGCCAACACGTCCTTCAGAGCTTTTCAAGGAATACCATATGCAGCTGTTCCAGTAGATTCACTTAGATTTCGGGTAAGTATCGATAAAAAAGAATCTGGTATGATAATATTTTAGGAATATGTTACCAGCTTTTTATTCTTTTACGCATAATAAAATAAATAGCGGGGCACTCGACAACAATTTATTTCGGATAAAAAAAATGCTATTCTATAATTATTATGATCTAAGTCCCAATCATTAATCTTCTTATATGTTAAATATGTGTCCCAAGTATAAGGTTGCTTGTTGTTGACGCACCTAATTGTTCTAAGTGCCACGAAGCCATTTTTGTTGCATTAATTACACTGCGGATAATTTATAAACTTATTTTGATTTTCTGTTTTTTTTTTGTTATAGTTTTCTGATCAAATCATTATTTAATCAAACAATGTACATAATTTTAGATCAAATAAAACGTCCTCAAAGTATGCCTTGGAATTATTTAAGCAAATCTTGAATTAATTATTACCCTTAAAAAGTAAAGTGAAATTCTGATTTGTTTAATTAGATTAAAGTTACATTGTTTTCATTATTATTATTTAATTACGGAGGGCTACGTGAATTGAGGCACCCTAGAAAGTATCCTAGTCGCATCTTCTGAACGTCTAATATTTTTTCAAAGTTTTCTTAAATTCCATGATGATATCGCGTCGAAATGAGAATCTCTTTAAAAAAAATCTCGGTTCAATTTATCATTTTTCGATATGGCCACCTCCATGCCAACTTTCTGAGAATGCAGAGGCTCCACTATTACAAAGAAATGTGATTTTCAAAACTCCATATTCTCATTTGTTCAGAAATAACATAACCGGGAAGGTATTCACACTTACTGATTTTCTAAACAAAGCTACAGATAATGATGTGTGAAATTAATTGTATATGAGGATCTTAAATGGCGTCCGATTATAAATAAACTCACTAGCCATCAACCCTTTTACCATTTCTAAAGTATATTTCGATAATATCAGTTTTTGATCTCTCATGATTAACATATTATTTTTTTTCCTTTATTCGCTATCTATAAGTTAACTATATAACTAACAATTTTTTTCAGTTTTTCCAACCTGTTAAGTTAATTCTATACAGCGAATTTAGATGCTGCAAAATGGCGACACAATGGTATAATTACGGCATAAAATTCTGATATTTTTTGCAAATTTTTTTAGAATTTTTTTTTCTATTAAGTATCAATAATTATTGTGACAAACTTGACAGTCATTACTGTTCAAATGTATTACGAGAACAAGTTTTAGCGCGCTCTAGACAGGAAAATCTACCGCTAATTTGACACAGATATATGGGTGGCAATCGAGTCGAATAGGTAAATGCTTTCTTTACCAAATAAAATAAATTAAGTTTTAGTTGACTAGATATACAGGGTGTTATTTATGTACGTGGCCAAACCTCAAGAAGTAATTCTTTGAGTGATTCTAAGATGAAAAGTTTATATAAACATAGGTCGGGTAATGCTTCGTTTTTAAGATACAGGGTGTCAAGCTTCTTAAAAAAAATAGTTTTTGGAAAATATCCTAATAATCCTTTAGCCAATTTTCTTGAAATTTTGTAGTATTATTCAGGGTAGTATGGGCCTAGTTAAGCCCTAAGTACATTAAAGTTTTTAAATCCAGTGGCGTCCCAGAAGGCACCTTTATTGAGGTTCTTAACAAAGAACATGTGCGCCACTGATTTTTTTTGAAATTTTTGTATTTTTCTCGCATTAAGCAACTAAAACTGCAAGTTCTCTATTTTTGGCAATTTATTCGTATTTTCCTTCGTTTTTGAGCAATTTTGTCGTATTTTCCTTCGTTTTTGAGAAAAAAACATAAAAATCACTTTACTGCAATCAATATAATAATAAAAAAAATTGTGTTTTTTAAATAATTAAAAACTGTTTTTATTGTTGTGTATGGACATGGAATAAAGTGATTTTCATGCTTTTCTATCAAAAACGAAGCAAGATACGAAAAAATGAGAAAAATAAAAAAGCTGTAGTTTAAGTTGCCTTCCGGGACGCCACTGGACTTAAAAATTTTAATCTAGTTGATGCTAAATTAGCCCCATTTTACCCTAAGTAACACTGCCAAATTTCAAGAAACTCAGATAAAGGATTATTAAGATATTTACGAGAAAACTATTTTTTTTAAAAATTGACACCCTGTATGTAACTTTTCGTCTTAGTATCACTCAAAGAGTCATTCCTTGAGGTTTGGCCACGTGCTTAAATAACACCCTGTGTTGCCTTGGGAATATTATGCTTTTGGAGAGCCCGAAATAGTTCGTATGACGGGTTTTGATTTTTTTCTTTTCTTTGTTTAAATGAAATAATGGGCCATCAAAACAGATCTACTAGCTACATACAATATGCAATCACTATATGCATTATTTTGATACCATGAATTTTTTAAAAAAACACTTACCTGTCTGTAGTCCTAATCGTAAAAAAACCAAAGCGATAGTTTTGTTTTTCAACAGACAACTCTCACTCCGACTTATTTTATACTAATGAATTGCTTTTCCTTCAAGAATAATCGCAAAACTCTCGGCAAAACTTCAAAAACCAAAGATCGGTATCATGGATTTCAAAATCTTTCCTGTCGATAATGAGTATTCAACATTACCATAACCTCACTTTAAAGTTAGCGAAAGGTATGGGGTTGCCGACCCCGGGGTTTAACTTTGATTGCTGTTCGATACATGGTGTATGATTGGTTGCCTATCTTGAAACCAGTCCTCCATACTGATAAGCTCTCGACAGGGTAGGCATACCGACCCCAGCCCCGGTTATTTGAAAAGTAAAACATTTTATTTTATTGCCGCCTCTGAAAAGACGCTACTGTTTCGACGGACAGGCTGAAACGTGTAGGTAACGGTATTGGTATAGTCCGAAGGACGAACGTTGTCCTGTGAAAAAAATGCGAATAAAAGTGTAATATTGCCGATTTGGCTAGCACACATTTTAAAAAGGACATCTTAGTATTCGTTTATATTACAGTACGTATATTATTATTATTAGATTAAGTGAAAGTATTAAAATATTGGTACATTATAAAGTTATTCAAATTTTTATCATATCAATCTGTTATTTAATGAAGAAATAATTATTATTTCTGTTGTGAAATATCTTAGTAATTTATAATTTAATCTAATCCAGTCTTCATTTAATTATTGGTGTGAAAGTTTATTTTCAGTAAGGTAAACCCGGGTAAGTGTGACCGCGTTTTCGATTAGGTAATTTTTGGGCCTTGTTTTTTAATTGTTGTCGTAACTTTAAAAGTCTATAGATTTTTTTGGGAGTATGCCAGAACATCTAATTACTAAATGTAAATGTTTTAACATGATTTCATAAACGGTTTAAAAAAAGTATATATATTTTTAAAACTTTGTCTGTGGGTCACACTTTCCCGTCCGGTTGGGGCAAGTGTGTCACTGATTTATTGTCTCGCCAGTTAAGCTCTTATCTAGAAACTAGGGGCAAGTGTGAAAAGTTAGGAAAATAATTATAATAACCCAATATTTTTTTTTACATATCTTTAATAACAAAAAAGTTGCAAACTTTAAAAAATTAAAAATTTAAGCCTGAAAAATCAACTTCAAAATGAAAATTATTTCTTCGGCCTTCAATAGGATTTGGCAAGAACCGAATTATGTCGCCAGCTACTACGACATCTGTATCTTGTATTTCTGGCCAAGAAAATAATTTTTTGTTGTATTTTAGAAATAACACAAGCCATCCCTCTTGTTCTCTACTTTTAATTTGACCAATAAAATGTTTGGTATTCTTTTTAATGTGGTATTCCACTATTATCCATTTTCCTACAGCAATTTGCGGCGCGATGTCTTCCTGATTCTCCTCCTCAAATACTTCAGGATCCATGTCATCTTCTGACTCGATATAAACTGGCTCTTCCATTTCCTCTTCTGAGCTTGAGGTACTTAAACGTTTCTTTCTTTTAACTGTTTTTCGAGTTTTTGTATTTTTGCTATTGGTTTTTATAATTTTCCCTTCTGTCTCTTTCTTTTTTACGAGCCTTTCTAGTACTTCTTTTGAAGTAATTACTTCTGCACCAGTTGCTACTCTTTTCCTTTTCTTCAATATATTATTTTTATGCGTTTGCTTCATGGTATCCAATAATAAATCCTCAAAACTTGTCTTTGATTTGATTGTTTCAGCTGAGTTGCCAGGGGTGTCCATAACTTGCTTCTCTTGCGCAGTTGTAGTTGGCTCATACACATTAGCACTTGGCCCCTGTGCATTATTATTTGGTTCCTGTGCATTAGTAGTTGGCTCATGCACATTAGCAGTTGGGTCCTGTGTATTTGCTCCCTGTGCATTAGTAGTTGGCTCCGTTTGACTTGTTGATATGTCTTGTTGATGTTGTCTCCACCTTCTTAATGCATTTGGATCGTACTTTTCGTCCGAAATAACATTTCGTTGAAATGGATAAATGCCGGCTTTACGAAATCCATTTTTAATTATTTCTGAATTTAATTCCTTCCAAGTTTTTCCAAGCAGTTCAGTAAATATTTTCTTGGGAATTTTTAAACCAACATTACATCTTTGCCATGACACCAATTTTAAGTCCCAGTTATCCTTTACAGACTTAAACACAGACAAGTCTAAAGGCTGTAAAAGGTGACTCGTATGCGGAGGTAATTTAAGTATGGTAACATCATTGGCACGAGCTAACTCAATAAGGGGAATATTAACGTGGCTACTGTGTCCATCATATATTAATAAAGCAGGCCTGTTTGGTCCCATAGCGGGAAGTAAGGTTTTTTCAATAAAATTAAAAAATATATCTGTCTGCATCCAGCCATTGGGACTAGCTGCGTAGGCAGTTCCTGGAAAACATTTGTCTTCATCTGGCAACCAAGAGTCCCACACATTCTTTCCTTTAAATAATATAAGGGGAGGAGCTTTTATTCCTGAAGCAGAAACGGCCGATAATACTGTTGTGTTTTCCCTTCCTGGCCCAGAAGTAGTTCGCGAACTTGCTTTTCCTTTCGCTCCAACAACTTTTGTTTTATGAGGATCGTGTGACAACGAAGTTTTGTCCAGGTTCCATATAAGTTCTGGCTTGTCCCGGAGATTTAGATCATTCAAAGTTTTGTCCAATAGATTGAAATAATCATTGATAAAAAAAGGATCTGTCATTTTTTTTCTAGAAAATTCAACGGCTTGGGGTTTTTTGAGGCTCAAATTGTGTCTTTTTTTAAAATTGAAGAACCACTCGTCCCCGGGATTATTATTTTTAAAAGGCGTTTTAATTTTATTTTTTTCAACATATTCGGCAACAATGTTCAATAATTCTTTGCGACCAATACCAAATCCCCACTGTTCCATTGTTCTAAGGCCCTCTGCTAATCGTACCTCATCTTGGTATGGAATGGCTGGCGCTCTTCCTTGAGTCTTGCTTTTCTGACCACGAACACCAGTAACATGATAATGCAATGTAGTTTTAGGAATATTATATTGCTTGTGTGCTCGGTAAATCGACAAGACACCCCTTTTAACCTCTTCAACGGCATTTTGTAGGTCAGCTTGGGAATATCTTGAACCTCTTCTTGTTTTACGTTGATAGTTTCTAACCGATTTGTACCTAAAAAAAACCATTTTTTCAGTGTGCCATCTTCAAATTTACCAGTTCACACTTGCCCCTTGAATTGCGTTCACACTAACCTCAATAGGTGTTTTTCTTGGGGCAAGTGTGATCAATGCTTTAAAACTCTTATAACAATGAAAACGAACAATGTAGATATTGCACAGTAAGTCTTCACTACTAAACTATATACCCATACACCAAAATCAAAACTTACCACAGATATTACGTTTTACTGATTTTTCCACAAAACACGTGTTACCTCGTCTAACGGCTGAAAACTAATAACCTCCAATATGCACAGAAAACCTGTATAAGAAGTAACATCACAGAGTTCATAATTATAAATTTAGGTAAGCAAATAACCTAAGCTCCTTTCTACGAGATGTCCCTACGATAGATTATTTGGCGGCCGATTTAAAAGGAAGTGTCACACTTGCCCCACAATCACACTTACCCGGGTTTACCTTATAATTTTTTTTATTGCAAAATGAATGACCAAGAGTTTAGGAGTTTATTGTTATTAGAAGAAGAAGAAGACGAAAAGCAATTGCTAAAAGATATTGTTTTAAAGAAAAGAGGGGGCATACATGAGATGTTTAAAAAACGCCAGAAAGAAGGGTATTTTAATCTGCTTATCAATTGTCACTTGAACCATGACGAAAATTAATTTAGGGAATTTTTTCGACTAAACCGAGCTCAATTTAATTTTGTTTTATCACTAATTCAAAAAGATCTAATGAAACATGGCACATATTTTGTGCAGTATCCAATAACACCAAAGCAAAAATTGGCGGTAACTTTAAGGTAAGAATAAAAAACATATTTTTTAACTGACTTTGTTTATTGCACAAATAATTCTATTGCGTACCGTTATGAATATTATATGGAAACAAACAGGAAAATCCATGGATTATATTATATTAATGGGGCATCTTAGTTACTGGATATACCTCTGTATTAATATCTCGTGACTAGGTCGCGGCAGTTGATTGAAAAATTGATAGGGGGGGCTTGAGTTTGAAGGCATGGTATTTGTAGAGGTAATTGTTTCTTGTGGGTATTTGGAGTTATCAACATTTGGCGCTTGCTCAAGTGATAGATTTAGTAGGTTACGGGAATCTGCTGATTGATTTGTAGAGTTGTAGAAGGCAGGCGTAAAAGGTTGCGAATTGTTAGCAATGGAGTTGGAATGAGTATCGGATACTGTAAAACTTGAATTATAAATATGTTTTTGATTTGAATCGGTATAGTTATTGTGGGTTGCGAAATAGGAGTAAGTATTAGAATTTTTTTCAAAATTTTTGTGAAAGGCTTTATCCTGTAAGCTACTTACAAGGGATAAAATTACCATTTTGCCTGGCTTATTAACTCAGGGGGTAATTTTTTAACAGTAAAGCTAATATTCTTCATAAACAGATCCACGTCGTCTTCTGCTTCTGTTTTTTGCTTTTCATTTTGTAAAGCTTCTAGAAGTTGTAAACGTTTTTGAGCTCTAGCATCAAAACCGCTGAGGAAAGTATCCTTCGATTCCGTGTGACGGGTTTTTTTATTCTGCTGATTAGAAAAGGACGTTGAGCTCCTACTACTATATGCCAAAATATCGCTTTCTTCATTATGAGTCCTTTTTTCAGATATATGTCCATGTGTTGATATTTCAGATAACGGCGAATTTACATCTTCTATATCAACATCGTCAAAGTTAGGTTCATCTGCTGTGAAACTTTCTACATCAGTATCAGTTTGGCTTGAAGTTGTCACGTCTAATGTATTTTTGGCGTATGCTCAATATTGTCGAGAAAAGAGAGTCGTTCGAAAAGATTTCACGTTGTTGGTTTTTCTGATGCGGCTGAACCAGTTCTTAATTTATTTTTCTTCTTAATTCGAAAATAATTATCTTTAATGCTTTTCCAGCACTTCTTACAAACGTTCGCTGCAAATAAAAAAATTTTAGAGTATTTTTCGAAACCGCATCAAAAGTTAAATAAAATAAATATACATTTAGAAAAATATATATTCATTTTCTAATCGTATTCCTATTAGAAAAGCCGTTAATATCTGTTTTTTATCAGTCAGAAAAATTGTATAATGCAACTTTTTTTCAGGTTTATAGCTACTGGAGTCATTTCGATCAATGAGATTTGCTTTTCGAATTTCTCACGGTTACATAAGTATTATCGTTAAAGAAACACTATCAGTAATTTGTAAGAACCTAATGCCAATTTTTATTCCCCCGGTAACACCGGATATGCTAAAAGGAAATGTCAATGATTTCTGGAAACGATGGAATTTTCCGAATTGTGTCGGAGCCTTAGATGGAAACATGTAAGAAATTTTTCACCAGCAAAATGAGGTTCTTTATACTACAACTACAAATATTATTATTCTATTGTTATGCTGGCACTGGTTGACGCAAACTACAAGTTTGTTGCTTTGGATATTGGGTCATATGGCAAAGAAGGCGACAGTTCAATTTTTAATAAATCGGATTTTGGAAAAAAAATTTTGCATTCAGATTTTTTTTTCCTCCAAATCAAACACTACCCAATTCATACAAAAAACTGCCCCACGTAATTGTGGCAGACGAGGCTTTTCGTTTGAATACACATCTCATGAAACCATTTACTTAATCAGCATCAAGCTCCGATGCAGCAAAGGCTGTATATAATTATTGACTAAGTAGAGCACGAAGAGTGACCGAAAATGCTTTTGGCTTATTATGTCAAGTGTTTAGAGCAGCGGTTCTCAAACTTTTTTGGCGACGGAACCCTTTTGGGAAGCAAAATACTTGATGGAACCCTACAATAAAACAATAGTTTTTAAAAGTGTATTCTTTATTAATAAGCATAATAAAAGTACAATGTAACAGTTACTAATTATTACTTACTTTACCACATGGCAAGTACAATAATAGAAGATATTAAAAAAGAAAAAATCTAACTAATGGGAGGTATGAAACTGTTTTTTATTTTTCATCAATTGGTTGATATCAGGTTTGATAGAAGACAGTTGAAGTCTCATATCAGGTTCGGCGTCCAGTCTATTGCGATATTTTGTTTTCGTGGCTGCATAGGTTGAGAATCCTGTTTCGCACAAATATGTTGTTGGGAACGGGAGAAGAATATTCAGAGTCATTTTGCCAAGCATTAGATATTCATCACGGATTCTGCACCAAAAATCGTTGAGAGGCGTCGTTTTGAACAGTGACTCCATACTTGTGTCTGATGACATTTCTAAAAGAGATTCATATATCTCGTTTGACATACTTTCGGGCTTTTCCAAGTTGGGTAAAAAAGGATTATGAATCCATGAATTCAGTTTCATTTTTGTATTCTGTTCTTCGGGAAAATAATTTTCAAAAGATGCGCGCATCGAACTGAGATATTGGACCAATCCTTCAAACACATCATCTTGAAACATTTCTGAGTCGTTATCGCTAACAAACTCACTGAGTGACGTAAAGCTTTCTATTTCTTTCTTACCAACGCAAATAATCCAAAAATCTAATTTTCTTTTGAAGGCAGTTATTTTATTATTGGCCTGAAACACTGTTGTCTGTTTACCTTGCAATGATAAATTCAATTCGTTCAGTTTTTGAAAGATATCCGCCATAAAAGACAATCGGAACAACCAAGTTTTATCATACAAACGGTCCTTCAAATTAAAAGAAGTATCTGCTGAAAGAAACATTTGTAAGTCGGCTCTAAGTTCAAATAGCCTTGTTAAAGTTTTACCCCGAGACAGCCATCGCACTTCTGTATGGAGCAGCAGTGTTTTATGTTTGCTGCCATAATCTTCACACAATAATGAGAACAATCGGGATTGTAGTGGTCGTGATTTGATAAAATTAATTATTTTTACCGCTTCATCCATAACTAATTTTAGATTTGACGGCATTTGCTTTATCGCAAGTGCTTGTCTATGCAGAATACAATGGCTGGAACTACAATTAGGCGCTTTATTTTTTATTCGTGACACTGCTCCTGCTGTTTTACCTGTCATCGCCTTGGCCCCATCTGTACAAATGTCAATGCAATTGTTTCAACTGAGATTATTTTCTTCAAAAAATATATTTATTTTATTAAAAATTTCTTCCCCGGTAGTGTTTGTGAGCAGCGGTGAACACATAAGCATGTCTTCTTCAAAAGAACTTTCATATGGATATCTCACAATAACCAGCAAGATAGCCAAACCAGCGACATCAGTTGACTCGTCCATTTGCAAGGCGAATCGTGTTTTTTGTAGACGTGTAACTAGTTCTTGTTTGACGTAGCTTGCCAGATCATGGATTCGCCGTGAAACAGTATCGTTTGATAGCGGCACAGTAGAAAGATGCTTTGCAGATTTTTCATCGAGCATACATTTTGTTATGTCTAATACACATGGCTTAATTAAATTCTCAGCGATGTGCGCTTCACCTGCTTGTGCAATGCGATAGCTAACTAAATATGATGCCTCCGTGGCCTTTTCGTTGATAGTTTTTGTTACATGCATCATATTTTTTTGACTTTCCAATAACTGATCTTTTTTACGAACAAAAATTCTTTATTCTTGTCTTTAGACTCGGGGTGTACAGTTTGTAAATGTCGGCGCAATTTGGCAGGTGCCATGGAACTATTAGGAAGCAGTTTACTACATAGCATGCAGAGAGGTGAGCCGTTGGAATCAACAAATCCGAAACTGATATATGATTCATCATATTTCCTTTTTTTCGTCTTTGAAACCGTCGAGCTTGACGTCGTGGCATCATCGTCTGGATCGGTGATTGCTATATTCTCCGCGCGTACTGCTTTTGAACATTCAGCGTCATTAGAAGATGTTGTTGCAACACGTTTAACACCTTTGAGCCAACGTTCCATTCTTCTTTATTTATAATGTTACACGTCAGGATGGTGGGGTCTAAATAATACACAATCGTTACTGCGTATAAGAGACTAAGTTTAGTTCAATGAAGAAATGTATAAAACTGAGACAACAGAATACAGCAGGCAGTAGAACAATGAAAACTAGTTTCTCGCTAGCGAGCTTGTAAGTAGGTAGGTAGGAACTTATCGCTCCGAACGCTAATCGTCAACTGACTGACGAGGCGCGACGCGCGATCGCCGCTTTTATACTTAGTCCTAGACTCGATCTCGAATATTCTCGAAAATACTCGAGTCGGCGCCTTTGATAAACAAAAAGCAAAAATAAAAAGAGAAATATAAAAATTGCGTTGTAAACAATTCAGAGGCGGCTTTTATCAAAGGGACTGCGCGCTCACAAGTATACAAGTATACATGTTGATACCAAACTTATGAGATATTGTACCAGCTATTGTAACACATGTTTATACAAATACAAATAAACAAATAAATATACCTACGCGCGGCCGCGGAGTCAAAACGTTCGACCAGAGAGAGGTGCTTTGATTTTTTTTCTAAATTCTTGAGGAACCCCTACAGAGGTATCGCGGAACCCTAGGGTTCCGCGGAACACACTTAGAGTATAGCTGGTTTAGAGTATTTTTCACGCATATAGCTATAAAACCCGAAGTATGTGATGATCTAATATAATGGCAGCTTTTTGCTTGCATAATTTACTTCGCGACAAGTTTTGGGGCAGTGGATCATACAAAGTAATTTAATTGGCACAGGTTCCACATAATCAAAAACTACTTGGCGTGCTATGTACCCGACAAGCGCTTGCCTTCTCTGGGCGCGTGTCAGTTGTTCGTCTGTAATCGTTAGTGGCTTACCATTCTAAACGCGATTTTTAAAGGCGGGTACGCACTTGAGCACGAATCCGAATGAGGCAAGCCGTGGCCGCATGAGGCAACAAGTATGGGCGGTGCCCCGAGGCGCGGCAATATGCTCAAATCGTGCGCCGAACAGCCTCAGACCGAGCCATCTGATGTCGGTCCATCAAAGGAATTCGTGCTCAGTCTGGACGTATTTTTATTTAGGCGTTGCAGAGAACACGCTCAAATAAATATATTTAGTAGCATTTCAATTGTTTAATTACTTTCTCTTTTAATAATTTGTATGCAATGAAGTGGAGCCAAGATGTATGTTTAAGTTTAATCAAAGAATTTAGAAGCAGGAATGTGCTATGGAATCCCCGAAATAGTTGTTACTATAACAAACTAAAAAAGGAAGATGCATGAGCGGAAATTACCGCAATTTTACAAAAAGAAATTGAGGAATTTAAGAAAAAAATTGAATCCTAGTATCTTTTTTACGTATTTTGTGCTTAATATTATTTAAAATAAAATAAAAATCCTGCTTCGATATTCTAGTAAAATTTTTAAATTTGTCACATTCAACGTCCATCAAAAGATCATTTAATAAAAACGTACTATTAATGTGATTCAGGCGTCGTCTTCTCAAATAAAGCTGGGATGACCAGAAACGCTTTGCCTTTTTATTTTTCTTTTTTGATAATTTGTGCAAAATCATAATAAAACTAACACAAGCAATCGAAGCATTTAAAAATACGGTATTATTTGTTGGCATTTTTTTAAACAATTTTTGTTTCTTTATATTTTACATTAATTTTATTATTATTATTATTATTATTTATACACAACACACGCCGAACAAACACTGAGCAGTACTGAGCACGCCTCATACGGCCTCGTGTTGCCTCATGCGAAGAAGAAATTTTGACAACATGAGGCATTTGGTTCGGCCTCGGCTTGCCTCATTTGGATTCGTGCTCAAGTGCGTACCCGCCTTAAGGTGAATGTGTACACGCGTCATGCGTTGTAATTAATTCAAATTAGGAAAGTTCAGTTCCCTCTAGTAAAATGGACGCTTTTAATGTATTTTAATATCATCATGGAATTTACATCGCCTTTAGGCCCCAAATTTTAATGTTTTAAGTGTTATACATATACCTGTTGTATGTTATGTTTTGTGGTTGGTTATATTTTTATGACAAAGCAGTACTGATGATGGCGTAATTGCCGAAAGCGCTCTACGGATATTATGTTTTATTCAATAAACTTGCACTAAGTACAAAAATTAAAAAAATCTTTGTAATTAATTCTTTCATGTTTTTGTTTGTATTTTCTTTTAATAAAACCTAAATATATAATGAACAAATCGTAATCAGAAAAGTTATGTGCACGTCTATAACACGCTGCTTAAAGCTCCATATTTATGGTTTTTATTTCCCCTTTGTAACGTTCAGATTTCGCCAATAAAACTTGCCATTTTAGTGACTCTATCTACATACTGGCTTATAACTATTGCTTGTTCATGACCCTTAAATATGTTTCTATAGATTTTATCCTATTTCCTTGTCAATGCCCTGTTGCCTTGTAATTTTTGGTTTGATCGACTTAAGGCTTCTTTGGTAACAGACACTGCATACCTATAAATAGTTGGGAGTTACAGTCTTACGCTGTAGAATATCATTTATTGATGTTTTGTTCAGACTATACCTTTTGTTGGACGAGCTTTTAAGCTTGCCTAGCATTTTATCCGCTGTATTTGGAGGTATCAAGGCCATTCTAGGTTTTCTGCACTAGAATTCACTTCCTATCGGGCCAGTGAATCTGTATGGTTCCTTAACTTAGGTTTGACTGAATTATGGAAGTACTACTGAAGTCCTAAAAATCATGCATGTAGAAGTTACTGTAACACTTATACCAGCCCTGTTATTCATTTGTTAAGGTTACCTTGTAACTTGACTATAGGATTTCACTCTGCCAAGCTGAATCCGTATTTTGTGTCATTGAAATATCCAATTTTCTCTACCCTATCCTGCAATTTTAAGACACCGGCAGTTGAGCGACCGATGAAATGACTTGTTGATGTTTTGGATTCTGATGCATCTTGGATTGAAGCCTGTATCTGGGGATGGAGTTCTGAATATTTATTGCTAGTTTTATGTTTGTTTTCTGGACTAGATATTGGTTTTTAATTTAAGTGATTATAGGTTATTTCCATTTGTCATAATTTTTATCTGACGTTTGGTTGACAGTTGTCATTTTAGCTTGTCGTAGGTTTGAGTTCACCCGCTCGTCTTGTCTTTGTAGTTTAGGCATTAACTCCTTTATTAGGGATGGTGTACTTTCGGTTTCACTTAGTCGTCGATAATGTTTTGTTGGCTTTGTTTTGGGGCTTAATTACCGACTTATTTTGATTGGAGTTTCTTATATTTGGGTCATGGCTAAGTAATGCCTATGTTTTTATCCTTGATTTTGCTGGTAGCGGTCAGAATCTGACGTTGCAGTGCATGTTGACAGTCGATACATATCGATGATTTTCATCTCCCAGAACTATAGTCTATGGTTGTGACGTGTTTCCGGGCAACCACCTTGTTTGCACCTTGATTATAAATTGAGATTTCGACGTGGTTTCGAGGCTTTTTGACGAATACCTCGTGCAGTGAACTTTCGAGCTGGGCCCCGTTTCTTGAGCAGGTGTTACACCGCCATTGTTTAATGGGATAATTCAAGAAACGGTAATTATTTAGTGGTGATCTGTTGTGTTTTGATTGTTACTTTGCTTTGATTGAAGATCACCCTAGAACCAATGAATTTGGGATTTAAAAACCAGACTTGATAAGTTTTTCTTGCACTTCTATGTCGAAACTTTTTGTCAATTGCTATCGACACGTGTTATGTTAAAACCTTTTTTGGGGCTGAGTCTCCACTTACCATTTGCTTTTACTTACCGTAAATCTGCCATGTTAGCCTTCTTTGTCCTTTAGAACGACACAAGGGTTGCAGCTTCTACCAGCTCACAGCGAGGGATTTCAGATAAGATTTTATTAATTCTTTAATGCCACTTTGATCGACTCTTGTTTACATTACTCGATAATATCTCCCGAACTTACTTCTTGAACAATAATAATTATTAATAATTTATTTCTTATTCATAACAGTTTATTCGCATATAATTTAACCTGCTTAACTTTTAATTATTAATATCAGGCAATTAGCCATGAATTGTTTTTATGGTAACTTTCCTTGACGGGATTATTTTTATTTAGTATAGATTATAGCTTTATATAGCGGAGTGATCACAAAGCTGGAATGTTAAATTGTAGCCCCTCTATTTTGTAGCTGATAGGCTTGCTCAAGTGAAATTGAATTTATTAAACTGATTTTATTATTTAACTTGGCTCAACATGTATTCGCCTATCGGTTACGCTGATTGCACTTTATCCTTGGTAGGCTAGCCTGGTTAATTATAGATATATTTAATATAGATCTTATTATTGACATTTTTACGGTATACCTTTAAATAATATTTATTTTATATGAATTTTGTCGCCTTCACCATTTTGTCAGGTAAATCATTCCTCTTGTAATCTTCAATTTAATCTACAATCTATTACAGGTTAATCAAAATAGAGCCCTCAGCTCTTGCTGATTTTATATTTTCGAGCTTTAAATTTCAATTCTCTTGCAAATAAGTTCCCTTCGTCACTTATAAATAATTGTTTTGGTATAACAATGGAATGGTTTCGACTGTACTAGAGCGACTTCAAATATTATGGATTTTTGGTAAGAAGGTTTGCGCATGCGCATGAAATATTTGATTTTATTATATTTAAATTTAAATTAGTCAGTTTATGTCAATCGACAGTAGATGCAAATGATCGCCATATCATTTTCCTACTGCATAGGGCTAGTTAATAATTAAAAATTTTTACGACCTGTGCTACACTATTGTACTTATTTTATTTATTTACTACGTATGCTTTCAATAGCCAAGAAGGCTAACTTTTATTTGATTTCTTTGAGCAATTGAGCTTTGTTTTTAACTGGAAATAAATGTTTCAAGTAATTGTTATGAATTCGAATTTCATTTATTCCTTTGGATTATCTCGAAGCTACTAGTGCCGGTTTAAGTGAGCCACCCTCAACACCGTGGAGTATTTTTCGGCCTCTTAACTGCTCAGGGTCCGTGGCGCCAACGAACTCACGAGAGTCGGGTAATTTGTAGACGAGTCAGAGCCTCACTTCAGCTCGTACTAGCCAGCTAGAGAATATTGGTCCCTTATTTTACCTCTTTATGAAAGCGAAATTGTATATTTTTAAAAGATTTTAAAGCCGAATTCAACGTCTTACAAATTGACGCCCAACGTGAGTGGCCTTTGTTTTTGTTTGATATTGACATTAGAGTAGCACAGTTTTCACTAGCCTTACTGACTTTAACTTTTGCGCCTTTATTTTCCCGATTTGACTTATAGGTACTGCGACTTATGATTTATTTTATTACCTTTGCTTTGCTATACGATTTATACCTGCATTTATTTGATTACTTACTTTGATTATTGACTTTGATTATCTACCTTGATTTATTGATTTTGCCCTTCTTTGGCATTGATTATTATTTTATTTTCAGTGCTTGATTTTTTTTTCTGGTCTATTGAAAAATCTCCAGATACTTACCTTTGATTATTATCAAATATTTCTTTTATTATTTTTATATAGCATTGTGCAAGTGAAGTTAGTAGTGTACTTTTACTGCTTTAAAATTTTGTTTTGTGTCGCATCACTTTCTGTTTATTGATTTAGTGAAAGTGATTCTACGACACGGTGTTACTAGTGCAAAGTTGAGTGCATTAGTGTGAAATATTATACTATTATTCATTTATTTTTATTGAATAATTACTATTCCTCACTTTGATTTTATTATTATACTGATTTGTGACTCTACGTATTTACGATGGATTACGTCATGAGAATCGAGTACCTCAAGAAGGACATGCTTATTCATGAGCTAAAGATTCGTGGCATTCCTGCTGATGATTCGAAAACCGTTGATTGGCTTCGATCATCCTTACGCCCTATTATCCAACTGGAAAAACTGAAGAAATCTTTAAGTTATCCTCCATATAACCTAAATTTGAATGAGGAGAAAGTTTACGTGCGGGATGCATTGAAGAAAATTAAATCTTCTTTAAAAACTGTAGCAGGAGAGAGTGCTAAACCTAAGTTTGAGAGATGCCAGACTCATTTGGTACATCTGCTAAATAGGATTGATCGAGTTCCTACAGAAAGTCTGTCAGCAGAAGATGCTGATATTAAAGCAGCACTATTCGTTGACATCTTGACGACATTAGACAACTTGAAACAAGTATCTCGTCAAGATCCGAACTTAAGCCTATTAATGGACAAAACACGTTTAGACGAACCTGATACCGATACTTCGTCAGTTGCAGGGGCAACTCAAACACATGGATCTACTCCTCAACGGCAACATTCTGTAAACTTCAAATCTCAACGAGTAGAAAAATGGGGAATCAAGTTTACTGGAGATCAAAAGTACATGTCCGTACACAGCTTCCTCGAGAGAGTCTCAGAACTCAGAGTAGCTCGTAACCTCACCGAAAGAGACTTGTTTGATTCTGCCATTGACTTTTTGAAGGCAAGGCTTTAAACTGGTTTAGGTCTAATCGCTCCAGATTTAATGATTGGAAAGGACTTTCATCATTATTGTGTAAGCACTTCGAACCTTCAGATTATAGATCAAGATTGTTCAAGGAAATTTTGGACCGAACACAAGATCCTTCTGAGAAGATTGTGGATTACCTATCGAGTATGCTTGCTCTATTTCGTCGATATGGCTTCATGAGTGAAGACGTTAAATTGGATATTATTTCCAGAAATTTAGCTCCATTCTATACCACTCAATTACCTGTCGTAAATTCATTAGAAGAACTTGAAAATCAATGTCTGATTTTGGAAGGCAAGAAATATAGAGCTGAACATTATGTACCACCTTCTCGGAGACGTCAGAATGTTGTTGAACCCGACTTTGGGTTTGTGTCCGATTCGCCAGAAGAGGTCCCTAGCGACAATCGCTTTAGTACACCTAGTGTTCAAGAAATTAGGCACAATACGAACACACCTTTTAATAACAAAAGAGCTCCTAGAGGTGACTTGTTGGAACTGCCAGAAAACAGGTCATTTGAATAGAGACTGCCCTATTCCACGCAAAATTCATTGTTATCGTTGTGGAACGCCCAACGTTACTGTAAGATCATGTCAGAAATGTTTGAATTCGGGAAACGGATCCCGGGGGAATCAATAGAAGGTCGTGAGATACCTCCCAGTATAAATATTGTTTCGACCAGTGATTCAGACTTTCCAGCCAAAATTCTCTTAGATTTCATTATTAGTCATGCGTAAGGAGATCAACGCCCTTATTTGGAAGTTTCAGTTGTAGGTACTCCTATTAAAGGTCTACTGGATTCCGGCGCTACGCGCACGATTACAGGCCTTCCTGGCTATCAACTTTTTCAGCGCTTAGGATTAAAACTTGTTAGTACAGAAACAAGATGTACCGTCGCCAATGGACAGAGCTGTTCTAGCATTGGTTTTATGCAAGTTCCTTTCTGTTTAATGGGAAAGACACGAGTCATCGACGTACTAGTCATACCTGAACTTTCACATACACTGATTCTAGGAGTAGATTTTTGGAAAAGCATGGAGATAGTCCCTGATCTTAATCAAGGTATTTGGCATTTTGCAGAGAATTCTAGTTGCACTCAGGTATGTAGCATTCAGGATGAAGCTACACTTACTAAAGATCAACGAATAGCACTAGACAACTTGGTTAAGGAAAAAATGTAATCAATGGGAACCGGACTTGGACTTTGTAAAGTAGCCGAACATACGATTGAGTTGGAACCTGGTACTAAACCCATCAAACAAAGTTACTATCCAGTGTCTCCTTTTAAACAGAAAATCATAGACAAGGAGCTACAAAAAATGATATCTGATGGTGTCGTGGAAATTTCAAAAAGTGGAGTTCCCCTATCTGCCTAGTGCGCAAAAAGGACGATTCCTACCGCTTCTGTGTAGATTATCGTTTACTTAACGAAAAGACCAAAAAAGACGCATATCCCATTCCCTACATCTCCGCCATCTTGCATAGGCTAAGAAACGCAAAATATCTTAGTTCGATAGATATAAAATCAGCCTTTTGGACTGTTCCTTTGAGTAAATCTTCACGTGAATACACTACATTCACCGTCCCAAGAAGAGGACTATATCAGTTCTGTCGTATGCCGTTTGGGCTAACAAACAGTCCAGCCACTTGGCAACGCGTCGTCGACACAGTCCTAGGCTCAGATCTCGAACCATCAGTTATGGTCTACTTGGATGACATAATTCTTATTTCCCAGGATTTCAACGAACATCTACGACTTTTGGGCTTAGTTTTTGACCGCTTAGAAGCAGCAGGTCTCTTAGTATCTCTAGATAAGTGCCAGTTTTGCAGGCCAGAGTTGAAATATTTAGGTTATGTAGTGGATCGTCAAGGTCTCCGACCAGATTCGGAAAAAGTAGAAGCTATTGTTAGGATTCCACCTCCTCAGAACGTTAGCGAAATTCGCCGTTTTATAGGTACAGCATCATGGTACCGACGTTTCGTTCCCAATTTTTCATCTACCATAGCTCCCTTGACTAACCTAACGAAGAAAAGTGTCAAATGGACATGGATACCCGATTGTGACAGAGCTTTCAAATCTATCAAGGAAGCCTTAATTTCAGCACCAATACTTAGCTGTCCTGATTTCAGTCGACCTTTCGTCCTACAGACGGACGCCAGTTCTTTTGGACTTGGCGCTTGCCTCACGCAGACCTTTGAAGAGGGCGAGAAAGTAATATGCTTCTTATCAAGATCACTTACTAGACAGGAAATGAAGCTGACTGTGACGGAAAAAGAATGCCTAGCCGTCATTTGGAGTGTTGAAAAAGTACGTCATTATTTGGCGGGAGTACACTTCACAGTAATAACTGACCATCATTCATTACTATGGTTACATAGGTTAAAAGACCCTCAAGGTCGATTAGCGCGCTGGGCGCTGCGTCTTCAACCCTATGATATTACCTTAGTTCATCGACCTGGAAAAGACCATGTTGTGGCAGATTTTCTTTCTAGATCAGTCCCTGTATCTGTAGAAGCTGTAGAAGAGAACCGCCTGCAGGTTTAATGGGTGATCGACCTAACATTAACCAACCTTGGCAATGTATTAGTTTAGATTTTATTGGCCCCTTTCCACGTTCGAAATCAGGCAATACTTACGTTCTCGTGGTTAACGACTATTTCACTAAATATGCCATGCTATTTCCATCTAGAGCAGCGACAGCGAAATCGCTTACGAAACAGGTCGAAGAAAGCATTTTTCTAACTTATGGAACACCACAGTTTTTAATGTGTGACAATGGAACTCAAATGAAATCTAAGGAAATTCAAGGTATGTGTGAACGATACAGGTCGAAACTATTTTATACTGCATCTTACCATCCTCAAGCCGATCCCACAGAACGCGCTAACAGAGTTGTTAAAACTATGATGCGTTCCTATATACAAAATAGCAATCATCGAACATGGGATGATAACTTGGCTGCTATTGGATGCGCGATACGAACGTCTCGACATGAAACAACCGGATTCACTCCATATTTCCTCAATTTTGGAAGAGAACACAAATTATACGGACAGGATTACGCCGAAGAAATTCCTAACGACAACTTAGATCCTGGCGACTATGTCAAGAAGAGACAAGCCGCATTTGTGAAGTTGTATCAGGAAGTTCAGGAGAAAATTAAAACCTCTCGTGCCAGAAATCAACGAAGGTATAACTTACGACGACGACCTGTGGAGTATGTTCTTGGACAGGAAGTTTGGCGTAAAAACAAAAGTATCTCCGATGCCGTGAACTATTATAGTGCTAAATTAGATCGACTCTATTTAGGCCCGTTTATTATTAAACGGAAAACTGGTACCTGCACTTACGAACTTCAAGATCGCGCAGGAGAAAGTAAAGGACTTTGGCACGTTCAAAATCTCAAACCGTATAATCCATCAACTTTAGTAGATAGTTCAGATAGAGGATAGTCTTACTCATCACTTTTATCTTTCAGGTATCTTGTAATTTTTACTTACTTACTTCTTTTAGTTTGGGGTTTACTCGCCCTGCAGTTGTGGGCTTGGTAGTATTCATTTCTAATTTGGAGCGCGAGATCCCTTAGATTTGAACACTATCATAGTAGAATTTATCTGCACTGGATCGCAGTGGTGGTAGAAGTCCACCGAGAGTCGTGGTAAGATTAGCCCTAAGCGGTCTTACTTCTGCTGTTGTTGTGAGATTAGCCTTCAGTATTCTTACTCCTACTGTTCTTAGTAAGGGGGGCCTTCAGCTGTCTTACTATTTTACTTGTGGGTAAGTCCTGCCTTCAGCTATCTTACCTTTATTTGCCGGTCACTGCACTTTATCTTTGCTTTGGGTTTTTAAGTAGTATACTAGTTTAGCCATTGTTGTGTGGGTACTTACCGCGTTGCGCGAGACGTGATGGGTGTACATACTTCGGTGGATAAACATTAGTTTTTCCCGTATTTAGCAGTGATATTTCTCTTTTCGATACCTTTAACTTAATTTAATTTGCCTTTTGGTTATCTTTGCTTACCTTTAAATTATTAGTGGGATGGGTTACCTTTGTTTTCGTTGTGATGAGTAAGTTATCTTTACTGTGAGTAATTCGATTTACGTCAGTAATTCGTTTTTGATTACCGTAATTTTGGTCTTTGATTACCTTACCTTTTGTATTTTAATTACCTTACCTTTTTGGATGTGACTACCTTACCCTTTGGATTTGAATTTTTGATTTATGACTTATGTGAGTTGTGTGAGTAACGAATAAAGGTTCGCTTCTTTTTTTTTGTTCCAAATATTTTTACATCACCTCCAGCGGATGTGGAGTTCTAATGAAGTGCCGTTTCTGTCTCGGCGTGAAACTTGACAGGCCAAATGTAGTTGGTTAGAAATACTCCGCACGGCGTACCCTTGATAGTAGAAATCATATCAAGAGTACGGAGACAGACCAATCGCCTTCAGTCGTTTTGTGTCATTGGTAGTGAATCAGGCCCTCAGCGGTTTACTACAGTGGGTATCTGAGGAGTTAAACTTCAGTTGGCTTCTCACTTCACTTGTAAATGTTGTGGCAAACCTGTTATATGAATCTTCGCCTTCAGTATCTTCGGTGTATTATTAGCTTTTTCGTAGATTTTAGTACAATAGTTTCTTGCTTATCTATTATGTCTTGAGGTTGCCACTCCAGCATTTAACATTTTATAGTATTAGTTTTATGGCATTCATTAAGTAGAACCTTTATTCTTGCTTGTTTCTTCCCTAATGTTTTTATTTACTTTATTACTTAATTGAAGGTCGCTCAATTCAGGCTTTGGTTGTGTACGCTGTTGTCTTGGCGTGAAACAAGACGGGAGTGGGTACGACTTTATCTTCTCTAGGAGTTGACTTTCTTTTCGTCTTTTTGGTTTTACTTTTCGTTATTTTTCTTCCTTTCATTCTATCTTTACTTTGGGGAATGATTTCAGTACCTACCGATTTTGACTTGATTCCTTGGAAATTTGGCTTTGCCGGATTTTCTTTAGTGATTACCCTGATTTGGACTTAGTATTTTACTTTTACCTTGATTTGTCTCTTTAGTTATTTGGTTAGTTTGGATGGATTAACTAACGCCGGTTGATCTTTGCTGTCGCTCGTCTTGAAGACGTTATTTATTCATGATGACTTTTTTTTTTGCTTCGTTCTTCCTTTCAGTTTTAGTGGTAGGTTTTCGTTGTAATTTTTTTTTTTATTTTTTGTAAACCGTGTTGAGTACGGGATATTTGCAACGAGAACGTAATTTCTCTCTCTGTTTTTGCTTGATTTGCGTTGTTGATATATTTGCTTCATTTACTTTGTTGGACTTTGAGTTATTTTTGATTGATTTACGTTGCTTTATAGATAGAGTGAGATAACCCATTTGGGGATTTAAGCCGCTGTTGGAACTGAATTGCAAGTAACGGAGTAATTTCGTTATTGATGTCGCTCAGATGCGATTTATTGATTATTGATTGATTTTGACTTCGTCATCTAGACGCTTTATACTTACCGATTTTGTCTTGGTTCGGGTATAGCCCGACTTTATATTATTTACCGATTTTGTCCTATCTATATACAGCCTTCTTTTTTTTTGCTATATAAAAGGCCGAGGGGCGTTCGGTGATCGTGGATGGCGCTTTGCCGTCTTTTGTGGAATGTTCGTTCTGCTGAAGGCAGATTTGCGGGCAGAGTTGTATTGTGGGGGGTGGCTGTCTGACCCCTGATTCAGTCTGTATATCGCTGCAGCACAGGGGAGGGCGAAACTACTGCGTATGACCTCGTCCGTGGGTCTCGTGTGATACGCCAGGCCAGGAGCAGAGCCGCCTTTCGGAACACCCTAATTAAATTTGCCATTGAAGGCTGTGGTACATTTAGTTGTCCTCGACACGTTTGTATCTTTGAGTTTAGTGTGTACTACAATACACTCCCTTTGACTGGTGGAACATCTGGGTTACAACTATTATTTTTTTTTTGTTGACATTGATTATTTTTAGTTTTCCACTTTCTAGTGAGTGTAGGGTTTGTAGGTTTTTGGGATTATTTTTGGGCGTGAGTTGTGGTTTCTTTGGTTAGTTGGTCTGAGGTCGTACACGAGGTCCTCCAAGTCACATTTGGATGAGACGCAATACAGACTGAAGGCCGTTTTCGATCTACTGTTTATTTTTATTTTTGAGGTTATGCCTCTCATTTTTTTTTTATTATTTTCTTTAGGTTACTTCTACCACACCGACTATCCGGAGTTGCTTCTTCTTGCGTTCGAGGTTCTCTTGGACTCTTGCAGGCAAAATACTCACTAGAATTACCTATGTATATGCTTGTATATTATAGTTATGATTTCTTTATTTCCTTCCGGTTCTTTCTGGGACTAGTTAGCTTTAGTTTTGTCAATTGATTATCTTGATGAGTTATTATTTGACTTGGCTACATAAAATACCTTTTGACACTTACCTTTACCTCCACTTTTTCTTTTTCGTAAATTATCGTCGTGAAACCTTTTATCGCAGGTTTCCCTCCTTCCGAAGGAGAGGGGGAGTTGTAACGTTCAGATTTCGCCAATAAAACTTGCCATTTTAGTGACTCTATCTACATACTGGCTTACAAGTATTTACTTCTAACACCAGTTATTTTGCCTGATAATTTATTAATTGCACACTCACCAGTGATCCTCAGAATTGCTTGTTCATGACCCTTAAATATGTTTCTATAGATTTTATCCTATTTCCTTGTCAATGCCCTGTTGCCTTGTAATTTTTGGTTTGATCGACTTAAGGCTTCTTTGGTAACAGACACTGCATACCTATAAATAGTTGGGAGTTACAGTCTTACGCTGTAGAATATCATTTATTGATGTTTTGTTCAGACTATACCTTTTGTTGGACGAGCTTTTAAGCTTGCCTAGCATTTTATCTGCTGGAGTTGGAGGTATCAAGGCCATTCTAGGTTTTCTGCACTAGAATTCACTTCCTATCGGGCCAGTGAATCTGTATGGTTCCTTAACTTAGGTTTGACTGAATTATGGAAGTACTACTGAAGTGTTAAAAATCATGCATGTAGAAGTTACTGTAACACTTATACCAGCCCTGCTATTCATTTGTTAAGGTTACCTTGTAACTTGACTATAGGATTTCACTCTGCCAAGCTGAATCCGTATTTTGTGTCATTGAAATATCCAATTTTCTCTACCCTATCCTGCAATTTCAAGATACCGGCAGTTGAGCGACCGATGAAATGACTTGTTGATGTTTTGGATTCTGATGCATCTTGGATTGAAGCCTGTATCTGGGGATGGAGTTCTGAATATTTATTGCTAGTTTTATGTTTGTTTTCTGGACTAGATATTGGTTTTTAATTTAAGTGATTATAGGTTATTTCCATTTGTCATAATTTTTATCTGACGTTTGGTTGACAGTTGTCATTTTAGCTTGTCGTAGGTTTGAGTTCACCCGCTCGTCTTCTCTTTGTAGTTTAGGCATTAACTTCTTTATTAGGGATGGTGTACTTTCGGTTTCACTTGGTCGTCGATAATGTTTTGTTGGCTTTGTTTTGGGGCTTAATTACCGACTTATTTTGATTGGAGTTTCTTATAATTGGGTCATGGCTAAGTAATGCCTATGTTTTTATCCTTGATTTTGCTGGTAGCGGTCAGAATCTGACGTTGCAGTGCATGTTGACAGTCGATACATATCGATGATTTTTATCTCCCAGAACTATAGTCTATGGTTGTGACGTGTTTCCGGGCAACCACCTTGTTTGCACCTTGATTATAAATTGAGATTTCGACGTGGTTTCGAGGCTTTTTGACGAATACCTCGTGCAGTGAACTTTCGAGCTGGGCCCCGTTTCTTGAGCAGGTGTTACACCGCCATTGTTTAATGGGATAATTCAAGAAACGGTAATTATTTAGTGGTGATCTGTTGTGTTTTGATTGTTACTTTGCTTTGATTGAAGATCACCCTAGAACCAATGAATTTGGGATTTAACAACCAGACTTGGTAAGTTTTTCTTGCACTTCTATGTCGAAACTTTTTGTCAATTGCCATCGACACGTGTTATGTTAAAACCATTTTTGGGGCTAAGTCGTTTTCTCTCTGCTTATTTCAGTTTGTTGAGGGAAGTCCACTGTATTTTCATGCTGCCTTAGCATCGAACAGAGGATTTTGACCCTTAACATCAATATGTAACTAATACGTTTTTCTTTATATTGCTTAATTTTTATGACACATGCGTTTAACCGTGGTTTGCTATATTTATTACTCTAAATTAATGTATTACGAGATGAATTCTGGGGATGGAGGCATCGTTGAGCTCGAGTACAGTGTGTTAATTAACTAATTAACTCTTAAATGTAGTCACCAAAGTTCCCTGACGAGGAAGGTGGGAGACTTGTGGGTTAAGTGAATAGAGGGGTATTGATTTGTCTTAAGTTATCAGTAAATGTGACTTTATGTCTTACTTTTATTAATTTTGGTTTCGTAATGTTGAAATTATCGATAAAATGAATTTAAATCTACCTTATTTTTGAAGTTTGTACTAGTTACACGGGGTTCGTTTAGTTTATGAGCCGTAGCTCGTGTGTCAAGTGAATTAATTTCTATTTTTGATCATTTTTGTAGTCGTGCTTGACTAAATTTTTAACAGTAGTAGCCAAGTAAATTTTATCTTTGTCTAATTTTACGTTGCAACTATACGGGTTGTGTCTTAAAACCAGTGTTTTGGTTAATTTTTAATTCGGAATTTTGTTCCATTATTATAGGGTTTCATGGACTGGGCCCTATTATCGGTTGTCGATCTTACCTATTGAAGGCAGGGTTTTGTACGTATGGAACCCAATGATGTTCTTGGAGTCTCCACTTACCATTTGCTTTTACTTGCCGTAAATCTGCCATGTTAGCCTTCTGTGTCCTATAGAACGACACAAGAATTGCAGCTTCTACCAGCTCACAGCGAGGGATTTCAGATAATATTTTATTAATTCTTTAATGCCACTTTGATCGACTCTTGTTTACATTACTCGATAATATCTCCCGAACTTACTTCTTGAACAATAATAATTATTAATAATTTATTTCTTAATTATAACAGTTTATTCGCATATAATTTAACCTGCTTAACTTTTAATTATTAATATCGGGCAATTAGCCATGAATTGTTTTTATGGTAACTTTCCTTGACGGGATTATTTTTATTTAGTATAGATTATAGCTTTATATAGCGGAGTGATCACAAAGCTGGAATGTTAAATTGTAGCCCCTCTATTTTGTAGCTGATAGGCTTGCTCAAGTGAAATTGAATTTATTAAACTGATTTTATTATTTAACTTGCCTCAACATGCATTCGCCTATCGGTTACGCTGATTGCACTTTATCCTTGGTAGGCTAGCCTGGTTAATTATAGATATATTTAATATAGATCTTATTATTGACATTTTTACGGTATACCTTTAAATAATATTTCTTTTATATGAATTTTGTCGCCTTCACCATTTTGTCAGGTAAATCATTCCTCTTGTAATCTACAATTTAATCTACAATCTATTACAGGTTAATCAAAATAGAGCCCTCAGCTCTTGCTGATTTTATATTTTCGAGGTTTAAATTTCAATTCTCTTGCAAATAAGTTCCCTTCGTCACTTATAAATAATTGTTTTGGTATTACTATGGAATGGTTTCGACTGTACTAGAGCGACTTTAAATATTATGGATTTTTGGTGACAAGGTTTGCGCATGCGCATGAAATATTTGATTTTATTATATTTAAATTTAAATTAGTCAGTTTATGTCAATCGACAGTAGATGCAAATGATCGCCATATCATTGTCCTACTGCATAGGGCTAGTTAATAATTAAAAATTTTTACGACCTGTGCTACACTATTGTACTTATTTTATTTATTTACTACGTATGCTTTCAATAGCCAAGAAGGCTAACTTTTATTTGATTTCTTTGAGCAATTGAGCTTTGTTTTTAACTGGAAATAAATGTTTCAAGTATTTGTTATGAATTCGAATTTCATTTATTCCTTTGGATTATCTCGAAGCTACTAGTGCCGGTTTGGGTGAGCCACCCTCAACACCGTGGAGTATTTTTCGGCCTCTTAACTGCTCAGAGTCCGTGGCGCCAACGAACTCACGAGAGTCGGGTAATTTGTAGACGAGTCAGAGCCTCACTTCAGCTCGTACTAGCCAGCTAGAGAATATCGGTCCCTTATTTTACCTTTTTATGAAAGCGAAATTGTATATTTTTAAAAGATTTTAAAGCCGAATTTAACGTCTTACACCTTTCTCTTCATACGTCGTAGTGCTAGCCTCGTGCGACCGACTATAGTATGAGCATAAATGCATATCGAGTTCATAGAGTTTATTATAGACAAGTGATTTAAATATGAATGACGAGAAGCTAATTGAACTTGTTAGGCAAAATACGGCCCCCTATGATTTTGCAAATAACAAATATGGTGACAATAACTGTAAACAGCTAGTCAGCAATTGCACAAGAACTGACCGTTACATGTTGGAGAGTAACTCGTAAAACTTGTACTTTTATGTGAGCAAATATTGAAAAAATTTAGTGTCGTCATGTATCAGTTCTCTGTACAATGTAATATATTCTCAGTCAATACTTCTTTATCTTTAGCATCCCATATATGAAAAATCGTCGTTTTTTTCAAGCTTCTTTATTCACTGCAGTAGCCCCTATGTAATCATATCCTCCAACCACATTTTAAGGTTTTTTTAACGAAATACACGCTATTTGCATTAGTAACTGACTACTGACGGAAAGTATGCATACCACCGAATTTACCGGAACGTCAATGTAACAGTTATGGACAGGAAACGGAACGTATTGTGAGAATCAACCATGATACTTTTCGGCACATATTTTAGCTTTTTCACTCTAAAATGTAAAAAACATTTTAAAAATCACAAATTTTTTCTAGGGACAGAGATATGTAGGTAACCCGCTAACGACATAATATTTTCTACAAAGCTTCTTGCTCTGACACCAATCATGTGATGTGTACATTTTATTCCATTATAGAAAGACACTTACATAAAATTATACGGTTCTCATTTTTTTTCTTATTATTTTGGATTAATTTTTTGAACATGCATCCAAAAAATATTTTAGTCTCAGTTCAACAACTTTTATTTAAATGTTTAGGTTTAAAATACGATAAAAAAAGTTCTTGTAAATAGTTTAAGGTTATCTGTTAATAAAATATTTGAAAATTTACTATAATTTTAGGCACCTGAACCTCCAACCAACTGGACAGGAGTTAAGGATACCCTCAAAGATAGCAACATCTGCTACTCCGTGAAAAACGACAGTGATGATGAAAGTGAGGATTGTCTATACGTGAATGTTTATACACCAGTATTAACAAATGTTAGTTTAAAATTGTTTATTACAAATTAAAATTTAATCAAAAATAACACTAATAGAATATCAAAGGTTCTAGGGCAATGCACCAAAAATATTTCTGCGGGAAAAATATATAAAAATATGTAGTTTTCAACGTTAATTCCAAGTTTTGAAATTCCTAAGCTATCCCCACCCCTCAAAATAGGGAATGGGAGCAAACGCCAAAAATTTGATTAAAAATGTCCAATCATTTTTCTACTATATCATCAAGATTTTCTTAAAATATTTTAAACAGTTTTTGAGATATCACTTTGTAACACTTTAACCGAAGGGCAATTTAAAGAGATTTTTTTTTTGTTTATTTCAACGCTTCGTCTTGAAAGTTAATATCTTTTCGAAAAAGCTAGTTTCTCAATAATAATAAGGACTATAGTATATTGCTTAATGCGAGAGAGTAATAAATCATTATTGAATTATAAAATCCAGTGGTCTTCGCCGTATTCCATAGGTGTAGTCCAATTATTATTATCTAATTATGTTTATTTTCAGGGGTCCCGAGATTGGGTAGGTAGAGGCACAGGTAGTTTACCCGCCTGTGCCTTACTGTTTCAAAAACCTGAAATGTTTAGTTACTTTCTGGCAGTTGTTGGAAAACTTCGCTCTTGAAAATGGCTAGTGTTTCTGAACTTGTTGCTGCGAAAAGAAATAAGTAAAACTGCTCTTTTTAAAAATGAGAAAATTATCATTCTCAATGTGTTTGCAACCAACTAACATTGGTAGCAAAAATGGATTTTTCGATGGTGGCTTACTAGCATTTAAATCAGAACAGACCGGAGACTAGCATGACACATGAACGCTGATGTCTTTGAAGAATACTTCCAGCAAATACTAGATCTTATTTCTCCTGGGTCTGTTATAGTCATGAATAATACCAGCTATCACACAAGAAAATCCGAAGAAATACTAACGATTTCTTGGAAAAACAATGACATCATTCATTGGCTTACTATAAATAAGAAGCCATTTTAAAAATATGCTGAAAAGGAGCTACTGGAGATTGTAAAGTTGAATAAACCTCTTTCTACGAAATTTGTTGTCGACGAAATCGCTTCAAAATGAAATATAACGGTACTTTTGTATTATACCTATGTAGGTAATCGAGATTACCTCCGGTGGTGATAGGCATAACCATGGTGATGCAGTCACTGTCAAGAGGACATGTCAATTTAGTTTTTGTTAATTACTCCTGTTTTAAATAAAGATATTTAAAGTACGAAGTGTTATCCTTAACGACTAATACATGGTGTCAGGTTAAAAATACATTGTGAAGACAAAAAGCTAGAATTTTTGCTGACATGGCAAGCTTTTGCAAGGCGCCAGAGCCGCTTGTACTTGATGGAAACATAGCAGACAACTGGAAAAGATTCAGCCAAAGAATCGACTTGTTTCTTACGGCTTTCGACCAAAGCTCGAAGGAAGAGAAGAAAAAGATTGCAATATTCTTGAATTTAATCGGTGATGAAGCACTAGAGCTCTACAATACGTTCACATTTGAAGCTAGAGAAGAGAAGACATTAGAGGTAATCAAGTCTAAATTTGAGGCTTACTGCGCACCTAAGAAGAACGTAATTTTTGAACGATTTAAGTTTAACAGTATCTATCAAAAAGAGGGCCAAACTTTTGATAGTTTTGTCACCGAATTATGCAAGGCGGCATTGTCAACTGAGTATCCAGAGAAACATGACATGATAAGGGACCGTATAGTAATGGGCATTCAAGACGTAACAACTCAAGAAAGATTGTTAAGAGAGCCAAATTTGACCCTTAGAAAAGCAGTAGATTTTTGCCGAGCGACAGAAATAAGTAAAACTCAATCGAAAGTGTTACAGAATGAAGCAGCAGTCAATTCAGTAAGATATAGAAAAGAGCGCAGAGAGAATAAAAAATCTAGGAAAACGTGTGACTATTGTGGTTATATTCACCCAGAAAGAAAAAAAAAATCTACTTAAAAAAGCATTGGAGGAAGGAAGGGATACAGAATCATCATTGTTAAATTATAGAAATACCCCGTTAAAAAATGTCGGGTACTCCCCGTCACAATTATTAAATAGTCGATTGTGTAAAACAAAAGTGCCCACTGAGGTAAGTTTGTTATCTCCTAGTGTATGTACAAATGTGATATCCAAGTTAAGAAACAAACAAAATATGAATACTCAATATTTTAACAGATCTGCAACAGATCTTAAGCCGCTTAAAAAAGGGTCTAACGTGACAATGTATAATCATAGAAATAAAACATGGGACTCGGGTAAAATAGTTAATATTGATGAAGCCCCAAGGTCCTATATTATAAAAGATAATTTAGGAAATACTGTGAGACGAAATCGTTATGATCTAAGGCCATCAGAAAACACATTTCAATTAATTGGTCCCAGCGACTTTGATGAGATAACTAATTTACCAAACTTAGACATCGATAATCAAAGTGTCGATAATGTCAAGCCATCAGGATCAAAGATGACAGAAACTTACCTGTCCCTAATACTGTTACTAGGTCTGGTCGCGTTGTTAAAAAACTAATAAAACTTGACCTATAAGGGAAAGGATGTATTATACCTATGTAGGTAATCGAGATTACCTCCGGTGGTGATAGGCATAACCATGGTGATGCAGTCACTGTCAAGAGGACATGTCAATTTAGTTTTTGTTAATTACTCCTGTTTTAAATAAAGATATTTAAGGTACGAAGTGTTATTCTTAACGACTAATACAACTTTACCTTCCGTCATATCACTGTAAATTTAACCCCATAGAACTGATGTGGGCGCAAGTAAAAGGGTTTTTAGCAAGGCATAACACCACTTTTAAAATGAGAGACGTTGGAACCTTCTTGCAAGAGGGAATAAAGACAGTGGATTTTAAAAAATTGAGTAAGTGCGTCGAAGATGTGAATAAATTGAAATAAAACAAATAATGTGGGAAGCTGATAACATGCTAGAAAACACTGTAGAGCCCCTATATTTTTCTCTGGACCCCAACGACGATATTTCATCGGACTACTCGGAGCATGATGACTAAAATTTAAAAATTAAGTTGCTGTTTTGAACATAGTAGATTTTTCTTATAAATACTAATATTTATTCCAATTTATCTATTTCCATATTATTCCTGCTTCTATATAAGTTTGTATTCACTTAATATTAGAATAATCAATATCTCAATTATCTGCCTTTACTTATTATATTCAAGTATAATTATTATTATAGTTTTTAATCTAATAAACTACCCAAAGTAAATCCGCCGTCACCTTACTTTCATTAAAAAAACTCGTCTTTCTATTGTATGCTAATTAGGGTGACCCTAATTTAGGACCGATTCGGGGTGTGTAGGTCTTAAATATCTGAAATACGGAATTTTTAAAAACTGTCATTGCAATTTACCTAGAATTGACAATGCAACCTTTAAGTTTTTCACCCTGCCTAATGGGTCCTATCATTGTAAATTTACGTTTTATTACTCTCTTGCATTAAGCAACAGAGTATAATACTAAAATTGCAGCAACATTTATTATTAAAAAAAATTTGGAAATAGCGAACATAAAGCAATTTCTTACCAAATAACCAGTTTTTCGTGAAAATATTTTTAAATGTAAAGTAATTGAAAATATTATTTAAACTTTAGGCAAGCTCCTCAAAACTTCCTGTAATGCTATGGATATACGGTGGTGCTTATAGAACGGGTTCCGACAAATATAACAATTTTGGACCCGACTTCCTTATAGAAAAAGACGTTGTAGTTGTTACATTTAATTATAGGTTGGGTGAGTACACTTCTTGTTGATTAAAATAAAAGTAATGATAAATATACAGGGTGATGCAGAAGAACGGTAGGTAACCCATGGAGCTGATTCCTTATGATATTCCAAGAGAAAAAGTTTACATGAACATGTGTTCAGAGTTGCCCCGTTATTGATATACACGGTGTTAAAGTTTTTTCTTTAATCGGTTTTTTATATTTTTTTTCAAATATCCTATTCCCGATTTTACTGAAATTTGGTACCGTCATTCATAATGATAAGGGGTTTAGTTAGCTCTAACTAGATTAAATATATTACGTCCAGTGACGTCCCGGGGAGCACCGTAACGAATATTATTGAGAAAAAAATGTACGCCACTAACTTTTTTCTAATTTTTATTTTTTTTTTCAGATTTACCAACTAATAATACAACTCTTCTGCTTCATTTTTGCATCTTGCTTCGTTTTCGAGAGAAAAAATAAAAACCAATTTATTTTACGTGCATAGTGTCCATTTTTCGATGTAATTGCAAGGTATCTCGGTAACTAGTAAAGTTAGAGACTTGCGGATTTTACATTACTTCGTTTCAATGGTTTCATGACCTATACTGCTTTACTTTTCTAATTTTTCGTATTGTGCGTTTATTGTTAATATTAACTATCAACTATTACATATTGTTGAAAAATAGCCCAATCAAATAAGAGAAAAATATACAAGGTGTCCCATTTAAAAAATCATATGTTTGCTTAAAATCTTGAAAATTAAGACTGCCGGAAAAGAATTAAGCACGCCTACTTTACTTAAAAAAAAAAAACCCTCTTAAAAACAGCTTTAAATTTTTAAATAAGTTAAAGGGTAACCGAAATACAGGGGGTGGGCAAAAAGCAAGCATTTGCTAAAAAACCTTGTAGCTTATAAACTATGACATATCTGCATGCGGAATCTTTTGTTTCACGAAAAAGCAGCAACGTAATGTAAAAACTGCAAGTCTCTATCTTTACTAGTTAATGAGATACCTTGCAATTAAATCGAAAAATGGACACCCTGCAAAAAAAAATCTATGTATTTCAAAATTAATTCAAACATTTAAACTAAAAATAAAATAATTTTTTTAAATAATGATACAAAAGAAATGCAACAGTTAATCAAAGCAAATGTTGAAAATTCCCACCTCCTTGGGCGATTGCAACCGATTTTTTTTTAAAGAATTTTAACACCCCGTATATCAAAAACTGGGCAATGCCGGACGCATAAACGTAACTAGCGTAGTGTATTGCACGCCGAAGACCTGCTAGAGCTTCCGAAGTTCGCTACTTAAACAGCGCCCGTGAACGAATGTATGCGGAATGCGGACCAGGAGCTACGTAAGCAGCGCGGCAGCGTCTCAGAATGCATCACTTCTTGCGACTTTGCGACTATTATTGTTTGAGTTTTGTTTTAATTAACCGTGATAATGGATGACTTGCCGCCAGAATATATTTATTATAAAGATCCTCCTAGTAATTAATTAGGAATGGAGTTTGTTGAGGGAACTGAGATTGAGGTGAGTTATTTTGTACAATCTTATTATTGTTTCTTGCCCTGTCATATATATATACTAAAATCAAATAACTGACCTCTGACGCCTGATGTAAACAAAAGCTCCTATGTTGAGATATTCGCCAGAGCCGATCACTCAGGCACGTCCTTTGTTTAATTTTACTTTTACAATTAATTATCGTTTACGTCAAAATATTTCGGAGAAAAATGTATTGGCTTTAAAGACTGAATTAAAATGGTTGAAACAATCCACAAAAGTATTTGAGACTTTTTTCTTATTTTGATCCAATGGATATCCCTCTATATTTGTGATGTATGTTTAGTAAACACCCTATACAGGGTCCCAACTATTTCATAGGGACAGTAGGTAGGTATTGCATTCAGTGGCGGCTTTAGGGGGGGGGGTCGCGGGGGGCCCCCCCCCAAGGGCTCTTCTTCTCCAGTCTCGCAGCAGAAACCCGAACCACGGGCCTTACTACTAAACATATTTAACATAATACATTGGGTATTAATTATACTTGTTGTTGTTTTTTAGTTCTCTAAGTTTGGAAGAAAAATTAGAATTAGGTATTTTACCCAAAAAAAGGGCGTGGCACCCAAAAAATTTTTGCCTGCGGAGCAACAAACCATTTTTGCGCCCCCCCCCAAGACCAAATTCTAAAGCCGCCACTGATTGCATTGCTATGTCGGCAGCAGTTAAAGTTACGGGGGCGATAGATTTAGAAAAAAGTTGCGATTCCCGAAGCTTACCTAAAAAATATATTTTCGTTGTTGCCAAATTTCTGTCAGTTTAGAAAATGCAGGGTGATTTATAAAAACCAACGGTTATAATTGTCTTAAATATTTTCGAATTTATTGATTTTAAAGACATAGTTTAAATTTAAAAATTTTATTTTTTTTTTCGCTCCACAATAGTTATAGTATTGTATACAATTACTGGAATATCGTCAGGACCAGAAGCCTTTTTGGTGTCGAGACTCCTCAAGATTCGTTTAACATGGCGGTGGCGAAAAACAATCTCGGGCATTCTCGACCCACAGGGGCAATGTTCGGTGGAGTATTTCCCTGAAAATTCACCGTTGAATGTGAAGAGTAAGTTCCGCCAGTAAGTCTGCCCTTTCCTGTGCTTTGGACGCAATGGTGCCATTAGAACGTGTTAGAGGTGGAATTGTTGACTTGGTAAAGTTCTGGCTGACGGCCTTAGCTACCGACCAAAATGATCTTGAGCCGCTAGGACATTCAAGAAGTTTATCTCTGAACCTCTGGTTGTGTGCTTCTTTACTTTGGTTTATCGTTTGCTTGCATTGGTTTCGAGCGTTAACAAAGATGGTACGATTTTCGGCGGTAGGATTTTTACGCCATTGCTGGTAGAAATAATTTTTTGATTTAACAGCTCGTTCGCAATTTTTGGTAAACCAAGGCTTGCCGTTAGAAGGGCACTTTTTTGAGAAAGGGATGAAGGCTTCCATGCCAGTAAGGATAACCTCCGATATTTCTGTTGCACAGATGGATGGATCATCAGAGGTAAAACAAACGTCCCGCCAAGGAAAGGTTCGAAAATGGTCCCTAAGGCTGTTTAAACGTCTTGCATTGAAAATTCTTCAATGTAATCTGCTTCTCAATGCATTTCAATCGAACTACCAAGGACTAGTTCATATAAATATTTGAATAGACTTGCCTTATTTTGTTTCATTAAGATCATCATTAACAACTAACTACATACAATATGTATTGTAATATGTACCTACGTCCAATCATACAATGCACGCATAATGCGATGTAGAACGCTATTTACGAAGCGGTGGTTGCAAAGTGCCTTCACGCGCGCTGTTTACGAATGATCTTCGGGTATATTATGGATGGCGATACGATACGCTGGTTACGATTATGCCGGACATATTCTCATATGAACTTTTTCCCTTAGGATATCATAAGGAATCACCCCCTTAAGTAACAAACCATACTTCTGTAACACCCTGTATGTTTAGCCTTATTCACAATATTTAAACACAAAGTAGTTAATGTTAACTTAAAAATTTGTAATTATATTATTTTAGGTCCTTTTGGATTTTTGGCAACTGAAGATGGTGTAGTGTATGGAAATGCGGGGTTAAAAGATCAAGCAGCAGCAATTAATTGGGTTCATGATCATATTGAATTATTCGGAGGCAATCCCGAGCAAGTTACAATTTTTGGACAAAGTGCTGGCGGTTCGTCGGTTGGTTATCAATTATTGTACAAAAAAAATGAAGGTAAGGCATATTATATTTTTTTTAAACCAATTATTAATCGATATTCAGAACATATCAAATTTTAGGCTAATCAAGTATTGGCTCACGTAATTATTTTAGAAAAAAATAATAAAAATAAACCTCTTGGGATTAGTTGAAAAGCCCTTTTTAGTCAAAAGGTTGTCTGCAAAACCCTTTTTGCAACTTTGTAATTTACTATATATGAATCTTGTATTAATGAGCAGTAATCAAATCAATTAAACCAATTACATAATATTAAAATAAAACAATAGTATTAACAAGGGACACGATTAATTTAAAAAATGTGTGTGTACCCTCAGCCAACATTACGTAGAATATAGAATAGCCTGTTGTAATCTTTTCCAAAATCGGCGCCAGTGTAATATCTCCATAGCCCGCGGTGCTATATTATCACCATAATTCTTGGGTGCCAGTATGCACCTAAGAATAACGTAAAATATACTGCGATAAGGCAACCTATCCACCCTTACTCTGACAACCCTAAGCCCTGCAGGATGTACTTCAGACAACAGTCCCCAAACATGACCTATGTTGTGCTGCCTGAAAACTCACCCTTTAGCTTGCTCAACTCAGGGTAGGCTCGCTACTTTGTTTCTAGATTGAGAGGTTTAGCATTCTTATATAAGTAAGTTAAAGTCAAATCCTGAAGGCGCCACCTTAGTTTTATTTTACTTAAAAACCTTTAAATGTTCTAGTTCTTAGAAGAAAACAAACTAGGAAATAAAACAATTATGTCAAAATCGGTTTACAATAGCTTCTTACGAGCTCTCATTCACTCAAAGTCGCTGTCTTTCAAATAAACAAAAAAGCCAAATTTTAGCAGAGGCCAATAAAAATGTTTATTTCTTATGTCGTGTTAGGCCCGTGGTTACATGGATCTATAAATGCAAGCTCCTCTTACCTGAAATGTATCAATATAGTGGTAGTATTTGGATTGACATAAAAGACTTGTAGGTTTAAATTTCAAAGTTAACACTAAAAGAATGAGTAAAAGTCAAACCCTGTTTGGCAGGGCCTGACACAAGACATCAACTGTCAGACCTATATCCAGTACATTGCCCCAGACTTGGAATTTCCGCAAGGTCTGTGCAAGAATCTCTCACAACTAACTAAATTTATCATAAGAGCATTGTTGAAGTACAATACAAAATCTTACGAGTACCTGTGGTCACTCGATAAGTTCACTAGTGCATAGATATGTTAAAATGTTCAAGTTACAAGCGTTAAAGTTTGAAGAAACAAATGGCCTTAAGCCGGGAAACAAAAATATTTACTTTATAATTAATAATTGCAACTATATTCACAACGAAATTAGCGGTAACAGACCACCTAACATTTTAAACTGCTAGAAATTCTTGTGATGCACAAGTTCTGTACATAACATGGGCGCAAAACTTTTTAAAACACTGTATATTGAACAATATGCAAATGCAAAATATTAAGATTTTAAGTTGACTAAGTTTTTAAAGAGAAATTATCACAGTGTATATGATTTAATAATCTGTAATGAGGTTCGTTACCCTGATTGCACCACAGTACTCGGGTGTTCACAGAAAAGGCTTATCTTGAGAAATAGCATACACGCCACGGGAAATAATATATCAAATGTTGATCTTACGCTGTCCTGTTGCCTACTGGGTACTCCCATGGTTCCGTACTACTGAAGGAAAATGTTGCTTAGCTGAAACTTTATGTGCTACCCAAAGTTCATGAAGAGTCGATCTTCAGTAAAAAACACACACATGGTCCCTCAAACAGTCAACGTGGATGCTGCTACACTGCTAGTCTCCAAAAATTTAACTAACCCTAAAATCGAATTTTAGATGTATAATATAAAAGAGAAATCTTTCATAATACCCATCGAAGGTAATTAGATGCTAAAGTTTAAACCTACCTTAAATAACTAACGAGGGTTCCATTCCACGAAATGGCATCTAGGACCGCTTGTTGAAGTATATGGAATAGCGTTTTAAATCGGCACTTCGCCCAAAGAATAGGCAAACTACTATGCCATATTGTTTTTAATAAATTTGTGAAAGTTTTATCGGCACCACATGGTCTTCCCTGCCCAAGAGAACTAAAATTTGGGAGCTTCCACAAAGGTGCTTTTTACTTCAAGCGTCCATAGTCGAAAGGGCCAGATATTGTTTCCTCTCCTCCATGGTAATACGAGATATTGTCGACAAATTAGTCACACCAATCCATAAAAACTCCTTTAACATCATAAAAAAAAGTGAGGCAACCAGCGTCGACCGCAAAAATAAGCCTCAATTAACCAGACGTTGTCGTAAAAAACCACAGAACGGTCAGTCTGACAGTGACCATCTGACAACAGCCAAAACATTTGACCTACACCTTATATACAAGGTTAAAAAGTTATTTTTATTGATAATTTGAAAAGTTGATTAATTACTACACTGACCGGCACGAAAACGGGCACTTTTAAATTTTACCGAATTGTAAAGTTCTATAACTTTTTTGTTTTTTAACCGATTTTATTAATTTTTTAGGAATATGATAGGTCATTATCTTGACATTAAACTATTGGTTTCAAGTTAAATGTAAAATTTTCCCTAAGTCATATTATACGATGGAAACCAATATGTTGTTTCTTAGGCCTAATTTTGAATCCTCCTGTGAAGTTGTCAGACAGGCCAGGAATGTTAGAAAGCTAGTAGGTATTAAGGTGTGTCTATTTTTAACATTTTGTTTCTTGATTCGTTTTGATAGCTTCATTTTTGTCGAAGTTGTGGGTTTTTAAAGAATATACTAACATTTTTAATTAACATTTTTATTTTCCCAAAATAGAAGTATTAATCACATTGGCAAATAACATATAAAAAATATACCCAATAACAATATCGAGTATTACCCCTATGAGCTTGGATCACAGCGTTTCTTCGTCGTGGCATACTTTCCACCAAGCGATTTATATCTCCTTGAGGTATAGCTGCTGATTGCTCGGAGAGTGCTCTTCGCAGTTCATCCAAGGTTCTGGGGGCCGGTACTAGATTTCGACTTCTTCTGCCAAGCATATCCCAAACATGCTCGATAGGATTTAAATCTGGACTGTGTGGTGGCCAGTTCAGCGATGAGATGTTAGCTTCACTGAGGTAATCCCTAACTATCCGAGCTACATGAGGTCGCGCGTTATCCTGCATAAGGAGAAAACGATTTCCTGCCAACGCTGCGTGTGGAACAACATACTCTGCTAATATCTCATTTATATACCTTTCAGCGGTTATAGATCCTCTTGGAAGAAAGTATAAGGCGGTGCGTGATTTGAATCCTAAACATAATGTTCACCTGTTCGCCGCCATTCTCTTTTCCGTCCATCTGGGGATCTTAAACAGAATCTGGATTTGTCAGTAAATAATACCCGTCTCCAATCATTTTCCTCCCAATTTTGATCTTCTCTGGCAAATCGCATTCGAGTGAGACGATGTTCCCTATTAAGCTCTGGTCCCATAGCAGATCGTCTTGACACGAGGTTTGCTTCATTTAGCCTCCTTCTAACAGTTCACGTTCATGTTTAAGTTCCTTACATGATGTATTTAATTTCTTATTTGTACTGCTGGTAGATGTCGATTTCTTAGTGATAAATTTATAATAAAACGATCATCTCTATTAGAAGTTCTTCTATGAGGGCCTGTTCCTGGGCGCCTGCTGTAAGAACCCGTCTTAAGAAAACGAGCGTAAATACGCTGCACTGTACTTCGCGTACATCTAAACCTATTGGAGACATAACTTTGGTCTCTGCCATCTTGAATTAACGCCACAATCGCCGATACCACTTCTGAGCTTAAACTCATTTCTGCCAAAATAATTGACTACTTACAACAATTATGTATTTAAAAGGACGCCATCAAAATGATTCCATGGAAATAAAAACAATATTCCATGGATGTGTTGATTAATATTACCGGAGCTCGAGGCTTGCTTGGGATTCAAATATCTGTGAATTTTAAGTGCATTCTTTAAAAACCCATAACTTCGACAAAAATAAAGCTATCAAGACAAATCAAAAAACAAAATGTTAAAAATAGACACACCTTAATACCTACTAGCTTTTTAAAATTCCTGGCATGTCTGACAACTTCACAGGATGATTCAAAATTAGGCCTAAAAAACAACATATTGGTTTCCCTCGTATAATATGACTTAGGAAAAATTTTACATTTAATTTGAAACCAATAGTTTAAAGTCAAGAAAATAACCTATAATATCCCTAATAAATCAATAAAATCGGTTAACAAGCAAAAAAGTTATAGAGCTTTACAATTCGGTAAAATTTAAAGGTGCCTGTTTTTCGTGCCGGTCAGTGTAGTTAACTAAAATAAGAATTTGAATTAAGACCTGTCTACAAGTAGTATGAAACCAAAGAACAGAAATAAATCAACTTGGATATGTCCTATAAGTACAAAACATTCATGGAATATAAACATTATCAACAAAAGTTTCAAACTTATCATAGTCAACCTATTAGCTATTAACAGAAAACTAAATTACTAATTAATGTTTAAGATGAGAGCCTACATAGGCACTTTAACAATTTAAAACCAAAAACTTAACATAGGTAACCAAACTATGAAAACGCAATTTTTAAACCGTAACACTGTCTATAATTTATAGAATTGAATACATTTTATACAATATAATAATTATTCGATTGAAGTAGCCGTTACTTGATGAAGATCCATTATAAACTGGTTAAATAATACAACAATGTGTATAAATCTTCACTAAATAATTTATTGTACCATGACAATTGTTTCGACAACACAGTGTCTTCCTCGGATCCGAAGAAGACACTGTGTTGTCGAAACAATTGTCATGGTACAATAAATTATTTAGTGAAGATTTATACACATTGTTGTATTATTTAACCAATATAATAATTGTCTAATGCTAGGGAAGCCCGATTCAAGAAACAGTGATTCGCTAAGATACATTTTTTGCTTAAACAAAACTTTTTTAATAACATATTTTTAAGTTATTTTTAAAGGTAACAAATCAGAGTCGCATATATAACCTCAGCACATAAAGCTATAATTAAAAATTTATTTAGCCAAGCCTGAGTAAACCATTCTTGCTAATTTCAATATATCAATTATTTGTGAAAACTTGTTTACAAGCTTTTTAATTTTTTTGTTACCATAATCAATATTAAAAACAAACTTAAAATAAGTTCGTGTATAGAGTTGTCCCTTATTTCTTGCATTATACCCAATCCTTGAACGCGTTTCGCCGTTCCACTGCGCATCAGGAAGTCTCCGGTTTCAACAAAAGAGAAAAGAACCTCAAAGTGCTATAACAACACAGAAATGTAAATAAACCGACAAGAGTTGCTGCACGTGGCTACATCTCATGGCGATCACACCCATCAACCCATCCAGGACAGCAAGAATCCATATAGGTTCAAACGCTGGTGACGCGACTCATGGCGGGCATACTAAGTTGGGTGACGTAAAAAGTCAATGTATCAGTTTTACCGAAGGCTGAATATTAAAAACAACCTTAAAATAAGTTAATATATAGAGTTGTCCCTTATCCTTTCCATCAGACCCAATCCTTGAATGCGATAAGGGACAACTCTATACACGACCTTATTTTATGCTTGTTTTTACATATTCAGCTTTCTGTATGCTAAATCGATATATTTGCTTTTAGCGCCACTCAACGTGCTTGCCCGCAACGAATTGCCTTGACAGCGTTTCAACCTATATGGATTATCGCTGTTCCAGTTGGATTGATCATCTTTATTGAAATTGTCATGGAAGACGTCTGGATATCTAATTGAGTTGCAAAAGTAAGCTGAATTTTTAAACTGCAATTGTAAAGCAAAGAGGCATCAATGCGGAACTATGTAGCTTTGTTAGCCTCTCCGCGCTTAGTCATAGAGAACGAGACAAACTTAGTTTAATCACTATTTAGAGTTAACTGATTTAAGTTTAACAAATAATATTAAATTTTATGTAGGGCCAACTGTCTTCCTGAATGGCTCAACAATTTCCAGTGAACAGCGGCGCGGTGTCATCCGCAAAACATACTATTCTATCACTCACTTTAATGTTTAACAAGCTGTTAATATATATTGGGAACAAAATTGGACCCAACATTGTACCCTAAGGTAATCCCACCTCTACGGTCTGGAAATCGCTATATTCTTTTTTATTTACACTCTCTGTACTCTATTAAAATAGATTATGCACCATACTTTGATTCCAATACTTCTAAGGCGCTTCAGTAGTACTACTGTGTCAAATGCTTTTTTAATATCCAAAAATGTAATCACCGGTTTAAGATTTTTATTTGTGCCGTCTGTAATAATTTACTTCTTGTCAAGCATTGTCTGTACTCACTTGGAGCTTAAACCCATACTTATACGAAGAGATAATATTATGTTTTTAAGAAAGTTCCAAAGTTTCTCCTTAATGCATATTTCTACAATTTTGTTAAGAACACTCCATATTGTTATTGGTCTATAGTTGTTTTTATCTGTATTCCCTTTACGAATTAGTGCAATTAATGACTTTTAAAAATGTTTCGGATAGCAGCCAGTTGGAAAGATGGTAGGTATTTACAACATATAGCAGAGGTTTAATAAGATATTTATGTATGATCTCCTTTTATTATTTTCGATGTAATTCCATCATCTACGCAAGAGTTTGTGTTTTTTAAAGAGCCAATCACATTTATTACTTATTCGTTTATAGGTTCGAGGAACATTGAATTGGCACGCACAGTCTTGTAAGTTTGGGGTATTGCATTTTTCGGTTGAGACGGTCGGTTCATCGTCCTTTTTTATTAGTTTTATTAAATTTTTATTATAAAATTTATTAGAAGCTTCTTGGATAGGACGCAAAATTTTTTGGGATCGTTAGGATCTTCTGGTATTTTTTATTTATAGTATTCATATAGTAACATCAGCAGTTTTAACCACGACACTTAAAATCGATAATTTAAAATTTCTCTGCCACATTTGGGCTGCAGAAATATAGGGTTTATCGACATTTTATTATTAATTAATTCATTATTAATGTACATTGGTTCATGAATGGGGGTTTACGTCAGGACACCCCTTTGAAATCTACTGATCTCTCGACCACTATTTAGGTATTTGCGCATAAGAACTATTGGTATCGGCTCTTGCCTTAGTTGAGTATGCCGCGCCGTATGTGTTTTAATTGAAAATTTTGGGTTGCATATTCTTGGCGCCTTTTTCCGTCATCTAGGAAGGTGATAGTGCCTCTCTACCATTAGTGCTTCTCTACTATAGACCGACGAGGAAAGAGTCTTTAGGTAGTTTGTAGGTCGCATTTTGTCTCGCTCTCGTATGTGAGCCAATAATAGTTGGTAATTATTTTTAAAAGGAACTCATTAATAGTTGGTATTCGGAAGTCTTGGTGCAACATGCGATCCATAGTGTACCTCGGGACATCTGCGATAATTTTCAGCGCTCTATTCTGAATTACCTGGAACTTATTCAGTTCCGCTCTACTTACAAAGGTGAGAACCGGTCTGATCAACGCCTTGTAGAAGTGTACCGTTATCCTATTTGCAAGTCTACTCCACCTGGGAAGCAGAGGGCAGATAGAACCTAACTGTCGCAATGCAAACTTCACTCTATTTATTGAATTGACCCTCCAGATTAGTCTTTGGTCAAGGATAAGTCCCAGATATTTCAGTTCCTGGCACCAGTTTGCTTGGACTCTGTTGACTCTAAGCCTTGTTTCAGGCCGAGCGGGATTTAAGCAAATCTTCCAAACCAAAAGCCATTTTTTCAGCTCAATTACGTGGCGCTGCATCCTGGTGACGACAATGCGCGGTGATTTGGCAGTCGAAGTAATTGCTGACATTATTAATAAAAGTAGGTTTCATAAGCACAAACCTATGAAAATTTAGTTGTGCTTATAAATACTAAGCTCATGTTTGGGGTAATGCCTATCACTCAATAGAGGAATAAGGAATATTTATTAAATCTAAAAATATCCCCAAATTATTCATAGTTTTTTCATAATAAGGTTTTTTCTAAACGGTTAACTTTTTGCCTATTAAAGTTAAGGCTGCGAAAGCCGATTTTCCAATAAAAATAATGAACACTATATCGTGGGTGATATATATTGTGGATGATAACTCACTAAGTCAAAATAGGTAGTTTTGAGAGAACGACATTTTTACAAACTTCTATTGTTTATGGTCTTTAAATTTCCAATAATTTATCAAAATCTGGTGCTTTAGTTTTGGATTATAAATGAACCCTGCTATTTCTAATTATTCTTTATGCTATACTGACAATGGAATTCCGTATTTTTACCTAATAAAGGAAAAACGTGGAAAATATGGCTTGAGGTTTTGTCATAGTCATGCTTATTAGTTGGATAAACCTTAATAAGTTTTTTTCTCAAAATAATAAGACAATACTTATCTTAAAAGCACATTTATTAAAGTAAATAAATATATTTAAACCTATTACAACTATTCTCTAAGAAATGACTAGGACTACTCCAAGTCATTATCATCAAACCCAGATGTCAAGGTACGTACATTGTTTACTGATATGTAAGCTATTTTAAAATTGCTGTTTAGGGACTTCAATACATTACCCACCCTCATTGTATTGAAGTCCTTAAACAACAATATTAATAATGAATTAAAGTCCCTAAACAACAATTTTAAAATAGCTTGAAAATCAGTAAACAATTTACGTAGCTTATTATCGAGAGTAAAGGATTCAATTAACGTGCTTGACAAAAGTGGGGTATATTTATTGTCCTGTAACTCAATAACTCATGCACAGCTAAATATGCTGGACAGACAGGACGTAGTTTTAATATTAAAATAAAAGAACATCTAAACTCTTAGAAATCGCCTAATGACAAGAGATCAGCTTTTGGCCTACAATTAAGAGAGAATTTACATAATTTTAATACTAAAGACACCTTTAAAATGCTACATAATGCGAATAAAGGCCATAAGCTGAATTTTTTAGGAAATATAGAAATAGCCAAATTAGAGATTAATAATCAGATTAAGTGCTGGAACGATCCTGTCAACGCCTACTACAGAGAAGAAGCGAACATTATGAAAGTGTTTAAGTAGTGAATGTTTGTTTAAATATTCGTACCTCTTTTTGTGCAACCTAGATGCCGCTCTTGTTCGGTATATTTTGTTTAATTTTTTAAACGTTTTTTTGGGTTTATCCCGTTGATAAATTTTATATAATTAGATAACCTGTGTTCGCCATAGTAAACTTGTTTGTGTCCTTAGTGTAAAGTTTGTGACTGTATTATGTAAGTAATACCTAATAATTTTGATTTTGAATTGAGGTTATTATATGAATGGACTTTTTAGACAGCTCTTGAAAATGTCTTAAGAAACCGACATACAAAAAACGGGTAGAGCAAAATATTAAATATTTGTGAAGAATGTTGGATTTTTCTTTCCTCTTCAATATAAATAATCTTCACCCCGGAGATATCTATGATTTAATTATAATTATTTATTGCAAAGTTGCAAAATCGTTGACTTAAAAGGGCTAAAGTTTGTCCTTTAAGTCGGAAATAAATGACTTGCGTACCTGACAATTATTTGTCACTTGGGGATACTTGCCAAGTCGTGTGAGCGGCCTACTTGGATAATTGTCAAATGTCCAATTATTTGTATATTCGCCAAGAATCGTCTGATCCTGGCCTTAGGTGCAGGTCTTAGCGCTACTTAATTAATGATAATAGATTATTTTCTAAACTCATTAAGGGACCCACTATTTAGCCTCCTTGAAATTTGCATGGAATTTTTTATGTTTGTGTCGAAGCCCTACCCTATAGAGGGTGTTATAGAAGTACGGTACCTATTCTAAGAGAAAAAGTTCATATGAACATGTTTTAAAGAAGAAGATCGGTTTTTTATAATTTTATTAAATATCCTTTCCCCGATTTTATTGAAATTTAGTACCGTTATTAATAATGATAAGGGGCTTAATTAGCTCTAACTAGATTAAATTTATTATGTCCAATGGCGTCCCGGGGAGCACCATAACGAATATTATTGACAAAAAAATGCACGCCACTGACTTTTTTCTAATTTTGATATCTTTTTCAGATATACCAACTAATAGTACAACTTTTTTGTTCCTCAAATTGTTTTCGCTCCTTGCTTCGTTTTCGAAAGAAAAAATAAAAACCACTTTACTGCATGTGCAAAAAAAATACCTATATTTAAGAATTTAAGAAGTAGTCCATGTTCTGTGGCGAGATTGTAAATAGAAATAAAGGTCTGTCTTTACCACCAAATAACTTTATTTGCCCCTCTAGGGTAGAAATCAACCATTGCATAGAGATACTTCGTCCTTATAATAAGCTGCTGTCTAATCCAATGGTTGCATAATCTGCATTTCATTGTACTTTATTGTTGAATCACCCATTGTTCTCCCAACTGTTTTAACTACTTTTCATAACAAAATTTCTTAAATGATTAGTTGCTGAAGATGACTTTCCCGAAGGTCGAAACTAGTACAACAACTTTAAGAAATTTATTTTAATTCTTCATCATTTCATGTATTTTCTATAACCCTTGTTTTCTACCCTAGAGGGGCAAATAAAGTTATTTGGTGGTAAAGACAGACCTTTATTTCTAAATACCTATATAGGTATTTCAAAGTTAATTAAAACATGTAAATGCAAAATAAAACTATTTTTTTAAATAATGTTACAACGAAAAATGCAACAGTTAATCAAAGCAAATGTTGAAAATGGCTACCTTTTGATAAAATGCACGATAACAATCGTCTCACCTTTGATTCTCTTACACGTTGAAAAATGCCTGCCTTATTTCGTATCGCATTGCAACTTTCAAAAATTCGAATTCTTAAGTCGTTTTCATCTAGTACAGGTTAGTCTTGTATATAAAAGTTTTAGGTGACCCCATAAATAATAGTCTAGGGGATTCAAGTCGGGACTGCGAGCTGGCCAACCTTGGGGACCTGCGCGTCCTATCCAGCAATTAGGAAAAATGTTGTCAGTCCGACAGTCGCCCATGATTCCTATCGATACATTCACCGAAAATTGTTGCTAAAAACGACCTTCTTTAATTTTATAAAGGTTATCGTCTGCCAAAAAATGTTCGTTAGAAAAGAGGCCTCATCAGTAAATAGAATGTTCGGTAAAAAAGCATTTCCATTTGCTAGGTCATAATTGAAATGGTCAGCGTTAGTAAAGTTATTCATTTTAATTTGTTATTGACAAAACAGGTAAATTATGCATTAAAATGTACCTTTCCCTGATCTTTTAATTAACCTTGAAATACTATTTATACTGTTATACTATTTGTTTTGTACATGCCGTAAAGTAATTTTTATTTTTTTCTCTCTAAAACGAAGAAAGATACGAAAACAATTTAAGGAACAAAAAAGTTGTATCATTAATTGGTAAATCTGAAAAAATATATCAAGTTTAGAAAAAGGTCAGTGGCGCAATATCAAGAACGGGGCAACTCCGGACGCATGTTCAAAATATGAACTTTTTGTCTTAGAATATCATAAGAAATCACCCCCTTAAGGTATGCACCGTACTTCTCAAATACCCTGTCTCTGTCGGTACCATAACAATTTTGATTTTAGGTTTATTTAGGGGAGCTATTCTCCAAAGTGGAAGCCCACTTAGTCAATTTAGTTTTTTGGGTGACATTAGCGCAAGAGCATATGCCTTTGATTTGGCGTCACAAATCAATAGTACATTTGACTTCAAAAATGACAGTACTATTCTTTTGGATTTCTTGCTAAATGTGTCTGCAAAAGAAATTGATACAGCTTCAACCAAGACTACTGTTACTGTAAGTGACTATTGAAATTTTTAAAAGATAGTTTTAAAAATTAATCAAATCAACAATGATTTCCAAATAAATCTTGTGCATGATAACAACCGTTCGCAATTTCTCAGTAATTTCTTCCTGTACACAATTTAGGAAAATTATCTCCAAAACTATCCAATAAAATTAAGCACAACAAGAAAGTTAATCGCATAAAGTTTATTTTATATTTAAGGACAGTTTTATAATTTAAATTAGGAATTGTATCTGAAATTAATTCAACAATTAAAACATTAAATTACTCTTTTTCTCTATAGCAAACACTATGTTCGTTAGTACTTTATTTTGAAAGCCCTAAATTATTATAATGTTGCTCTTACTGACACCCCTCGCAGCTAATCATAATAATGTGAACACATTTCTCCAGTCCGCTTAACAAATCACTTACACACAATGCAAGAAATAAAACTAATACATGCACCCTCCATTGCCAGGAACCAAACTTGCAAAAGACATAAATGGCGCGTCCGCGCGACATTTCGCCGACTCACTACTTGCTAACGTGGAAGAAGATGGTCACGTGACCACTGCGTCATAAAACTCTTATTCGGGCAATCACATTTTTAATATAGGATTAAATGGCAATTTTGGTAACTGTAAATACAGAAACTGCAAAAGTTTAAAAATATTATTTTTGAATCTGTTATTTGAAGGAACTAAAATTATATTCAAAGAAATTTCAAGAAAAATTGGGGACAACTTAATTAGCAAAATTTAATTGAACCAATAAACATTCCGAAAACTTTTATTTTTATTTTAATTAGGATATGTTATGAGATTGTGCAATTTTATTTAAAATGGTGTTAAATAACTGTTTTGATATACTCTGACGTAAAAATGCCAAAAATATATGTTCTTTAGGATAGAGCTCTTCCCGTAATTGAACCAGAACACGATGAAGCGTTTATAACCAAAGAGTCCTATGAGCAACTCGCAAATGGGAACTTCATCAGAATACCAATTATGATTGGAGGAACGTCTGAGGAAGCTATTACCGCCACTGGTAAGAATGTAATACTGTCAAAAAATATATGTCTTATTATTCTCAAATTTGAAAATAATTAAAATTAAATTTAAAATAGAAAATTTTAGTTTAAATTAAGTTTAAAACAAAACTTTTAACTTTAACTTTAAACTTTTCCGAAATATTAATACAACATCAAAACATTAAAAATATTGTAGTTCATGTTTAGGTTGGTTCAGAACAATGACGGTAAAGCAAAGATAGACCACGCCTCTCATTCATATACGTACTTCTGCGCCGAGCCTACAACTCAGTGTTTATAAGAGGGCGGTAGCATGGGCAGGCTACTACGAGGTTCAATTAGCAGTGGCGTATCACTTTCAAAGCATTTTAAATGTAGTGTTAAATTTATCAATAATATAATTTCAATAATAATTATATAAAAATAGGTAACGATGATACAGGTCAAATGGTTTCTAAAAACTGGCAAGAGCATTGCTGTGTTTAGGATTAAAATAAAAAGTGATATTTTTTCATATACTGTTTCGACATACGAATGGATTTGTGCCTTCCAAAGATTATAAAAATATGAGGAAAAAAGTGCACGAACAAAACGAAAAACACGACAATTTTTATTCATAATAAGTATTTGTTTTATTTTATTTGTAATATATTGTAACGGAAATTATATACACTATAACTATACAAACCGTTCTATGATGTCACTGCAGGTATTACAACCAAAAGTTATATGCGACTTAAACTCCATCAGGCGCGTAACTACAGGGGGGCCTACCAGACGTCGCTAGGCCCCCCCCCCCCACAGAAAAAGGCTGACTTTGTAAGCTCGCTACTCGCCTCGCAAATATAGCATCAATTTATAATTATAATCTATATAAATTTGAATAAATAATCTTGCCAAATATCACTCGACCATCATTTTTTTATTGGTTAAATTTTCCATTTTTCACTCAAACTTTTTTGGCAATACTCGTTGAACTTTGGGCTTATTTATTCAAAAATTAAATCCCTCGAGCTTCGCTCTCGAGATGTAATCAGAATAAACATGTCCAAATTCAACTCGAAAAATTTCCAAAAAAAGTTTTCGTGCCAGCTGAAAAATCTAACCGATAAAAAAACGAGGTCTTGTGATATTACTGTTGATTATTAACCAAATTTGTTAAAATTTGGGGGTGGTCCAAAAAAATGTCGCCTGCTGCGCATTTCGCCTACGGCGACCTTTTCGCCGGCCCGCATCTACACGAGCCGCCACTACAAGTCACAATAACAGGCCCACCCTAGGCCACCCCCAGGTCAGAGGGCTAGTTACGCCACTGAACTCCATTAGGGTGTCTTTAATAACTTCAAGACTTCCTAATTGACAATGTAATGAATGATCCCACTGTAATGATATTGCTATGTTAATAATATTTGCATACCTATCCTCCACTAACAATACTTTAAGGTTTATGTATTGATTCCCTAAAAAGAACCATTGAAATAACTAATTTGATACTAACTTGTTAATTGGGAAAAAATTACATTTTTTAAAATAAATAGTGACTTAAATATTGGGTTACTACTGAATTTTACAATACAAATTTGGTACCAAAGTAGTATAATATACTGTGTTAGACAATTTGTACGAAGGGTGCATTTTTGCTTACATTTCCATAGCCTCTGATGGCGCATTGCCCTCTGCATCTGACTCTTTGTCCGTCTCTGAAGGAGTACTTTTTATAGGAAGTGATAATTGTTCTAACAATTTTAACCTAAAACACAAGATAGACTATAAAAAAATTTAGACTTAAAATAGGAACGTTCTACTATTGTTCTAATTTAAATCAATATTTACTTTTGCTTGACCAGACCATAAAGTAAGTTGATTACTGTATTGAAAATGTGTTATAATACCTACATTATTTCATACAAATTAGGGCATTCTTTAGTGCGTTCCGTTTTTTTTTTTAATCTTTATATTTAAGTATTTCTTTGTTGTGTCTCTTCATAATTATAAACAAATTTGTTAAAATTTTATTTTGAAACCGTAAAACGATATAGAACATTTTTCTGAAATATCTCATTTGGTCTACAGTCTAGCCTTTATCTGTTTATAGCTTCGAAAACAAGAAACTACTTGGTGCTACTTAATAGTTTTTCCAACATTTTTACCTGTCACCTGTCTTCCCCCACCCTCACAATTTTTTTATTTAAAATATAAAGATTAAAATTGGTGAAAAACCCCTCCTTTTTGGAAGTGGTTAAAAAAACTTACAGATCATTTCATTTTTATAACAACATACCTCTTTGGAGGAGTTCCATGAATGGTCGAATCAGAACTGAAAAAAAGGGGATTCAATAATTTATAAGTAAGAAAAAAAAATGTTAGTTGCGTAGTTATACCTATATTCTATTAAAATAACTTCTCTAATTCACAATATAAATGTCTAATATCACATAATTTGTAACTTTCTCTGGCAGAATTAAAGGGACGATTTTTTTTACTAAGCCTGACACAAAGTATAGGTCACCCGAAAGGTTACTGATAGCTTCAGAACAAAATGTGTTTAGAATCTGTGTGTAAGTAAAATATAAAAGTACAATAAAACAATTATCCTATTTAAAATATTAGAGCTGACAGCTACTTTCCATATAACCACACAGGATAGGAAATTGCAAATCTTTTAAAGGAAACACTTAAAAAAAAATAAAACATGCAAAGTTTTAAGAAGAAATATTTAGTAGTTTATTTAAAAGTCTTAATGTTTGTTTTTATTAAATTTTCCTATACAATACTTATTCATAGAATTTCACGTACCTTATTAATTGACTGATTTTTTCCCACATAGAATGGCTTTGGGTTAACTCCATTTTTTAAGTACTTCACTCCCTTTTCTTTACTGCTGCTTTCCTGTTCATCTTCTTCTTTTTCTTTTTTACTAATTAGATACCTGATGTACCATACTTTTTTTTATATAGATTTGGATGCCCTAGAGAGTAGCTTTTCTGCAGCTAATAATAACCACGCATTACTGGTGCCGTCTAAAGGATTTCATTTTAAAAATGGTACTAATGCAAGTGTTGTGGGAGATGCCCTCTATGATCTTTATTTTACAAACGTATCTTTAGTCGACGAAGTAGGCTACTATTTAAAGGTAAAATTATTTTTCTACTACTAATATGAGAAATCGCCATTATTTACTTCATTTCTCTAATGAGAAGTGAAATTTCTCTACCTAGGGAAATAACGATGATATTTGTATAATCGCCTAGTTAAATAATGAATAAATTTCTGTGTAATGACGTTAAGTTACACATGATTTAAGAATTCTTACTCACCGTTTCTTTACCATGGTACTAGTTTAAAGCTTTGACTAACCATTTTAATGTAGGAATTCTGGAAAATATTATAAAATTTTTAATAAAACAGGACATTTCATCATAAATTGGAAGATATATCAAAATGAAACCAAAAGAAAACCGTCATATTTAAAAATGCTCATTTACCGGAAACATATTAATACTTTTTAACATGTTAGTATTTCTAATATGTCGTATAAGTATTTAACTTTACTATATCATTGAAAATTATGCAACTAGACAAGAAACTGGCAGTGAATTATTATTCTTTTTGCGATTGCAATTTTTGGATATTTTCCGAATGAAAGGAAATTTTCAGTTATTTACTTCCAAATAAAAATATTTCGAAAATTTGAATTTTTAACGGAACCATGTCGATCACTGAGAAATTTATCTTACGCAGCATTACAATTGACACAATATTTTAGTTACTTTAATTGAGAATAAAAATAATACATTTACTTATTTTAGTACATGAGCCATGATAGATACAGAAAGCCAGTAATGAAGCATGCAGATTTGACGTCGTGGTATACTCAAGTATATTTTTATATATTTTCTCATGATGGACCAATGGGAAACTTTAGCCGTACAATTGAAGGTAGTATTTAACCATAGCAAAATAAAGTCTAATAAGCGTAGGGGCGTTAAAGGAATAGTTAAATTGAACCATATGAATAAGCCCGATTTATTTTCAGCATACTATTCAACATGGGTAGTGGCCACACGGCTACTTTTTCTTTTACTGTTCTGAGCGGCGATATATCTGTGAAATAAAAAAATATATATAAATTAGGCAGCCCTTTCATCGCTACTTGCGTGTTACTACATTTTTACTATTTCTTCATCGGGTTCCCATTAATTAGAGTAATTTTTCCGTCATTAGGAGAATGCTGCCTTGTCCACGACTATCGTTGTTATATTAAACCATGTACGCAAGTTTTTAACCGGAATATTCTTCTTGTACCTAGTCCTTCTGTCTTCTATTCTGCCTTCTAGAATCAGCAGTAGTAACTATAAGGCTGGTTAATTTTTTATCAATAGTACAAATTATTTTGCTAAAATTGCCGATTCTTTCCCCGATTGAGGATGTCGTATGTTCATCCAGGAAAGATAGGTTGGTATATTTAACCATATTTCATAAGATTCTAGCTTTTTACGGAAATCTTTGGTGAAAGACTTAACGTAATACAGCCCTGGAAAATCATACACCTCAGTAGCCTAATCTCACTTGGCATCAACATATCGTAGCATTGACCACTGTTCTTGAAAGGCTATAATATGTCTGCACTCTTTCTATTTGTTGATTATTTATCGTAAATTGGCCGACAGGTTGTTGTTTTCTAGCACTCCTCATATGAGGACAAAACCAAACAGCTATCGTCAACATGTTGTCAAAACATCTGAACACCACGGAAGAAGCTCGCAAAGGGCTTAAACTTCACGATTGCCTCAAAAGAAATAGCACTATTGGACATTATGTGTGCAAGATAAAGAATTCCAATGGATAGTCTAAAGAAATCCAAACCCCGAGGCCAATCATTCAAAAGGAAAAATGTCCAAACTACGCAAAGACGTGAAGATTCCGATGCAGCAGATCACGCTTGTAGCCACAGCCACCACTAGGCATTTGGAGCCAGAAATTACATTTATACTCTAAGAAAAATATTGGTGAAACAGGAAATTCAAAGAAGCGACTGTCATAACCCAGAATCCTTATTGCTTTAGTAAGCCCTCTAGAGACATGATAAATATTTGGAAATCCTTGTTAAGTAGATGTTAGAATAGATTACGACTATATGCAGTAACTCACGTCTACACCCATTTTTGCCATGCTCTGCTAACCCCTACGTATTATAAATGCCCTTGTAGCCTCGTAACTTGTTCAGTATTCACCTGAAGGCGACTGAACAAATTTGGAGGAACCTAACTCACATAAGTGCTTCTTATGGTGACTTATATGGCATTTAGATACAATTGAATTGAGAGCGTTTATTGGATTGTTACTGTTAGCAGATGTCTTTAAATCTAACCACTGATTGCACTGGTTGAAATATTTTTAGAGGTATAGTGTCCAAGGACCAATTTTTGCTTCTGCTCGATGCATTGAGATTTGATGACCAAGCCTTGTGAAACGTTGTAAAAATCATAAATAATAACCAGTACAAACACGTATATTATTCATGATAATTTATTGTTTCTAACCTAAAGACAAATACTTCATCATAATTATATGTCTTTTTGCATTAAAGTTTAAGGAAAGTTCGTGTCTTTGGCCAATCCAATACCCAAACCATTATCACGTGAAAACTCTCAAGGTACCTATCTACGTATCTTATGATATTTTTGTTTTATTCATTAGTTTTAGCTTAGTTTAGGTTAGTTTTTCAATCTTGTGCCACTGCACCAGTTAGACCAACTTAGTTACGAGTATTTTTTAGGTTAATTAATTATTTTCAGTAATGTGACTAATTATATAGGTTAGGATTACTTTCAATGTTACAGTTTAAATTAACCAATTGCCGGTTCCTATTTCTCAAGTTTAACTGAACATTGAAGTTAAGCTTAACCTATATACAGTGTCACCATTAAAGTCCGCACCATATGGAACTTTTTTTTATTAATGAGGTTAGTTAAAATTAAATTTGGGCAATCGTTTTTGCTTCAAATTAGACTAAAAATTATATAATCAAAGTCACCATCTGTCATTCGGTATCTGTCAAAAATTACATTTTAATCAAAAAATGCTGTAAAATGGCATTGTTTTACCGAATTTCAAAAAATTTTATTAGAAAAAGTTGTTTCTAGTACAATTCTTGGCCTAAATACAAAGTTTCAGTTTTCTAGCTCAAAGTTGATTTTTTTGCAATTTTTTCTAATTAACTTTTTTTTTATTTAATGTAAGTTCGCTTAATGGATATTAAACTATTTGCTTATACCATACTCAATATTTTATTTAGTTTGTATGAGCTTTTTTTTACTAGAATGCCATTTTTTTTCGAAATTTAAAATTAGAGGCAAAAAAATTTGACACAGGTGGTGCAAAGTTATCCTAATTTAAAAATTTTAACAGATATACGTCAGATGTTTCGTTTTTCAAATGACAAATACATCTAAATATTTGATAAAAATTTTATTTTATACTTAAAACTATCATTATTATTAAAAGGAACAAAAAGGAACTTTCATCATTTTAAATAGGTAACACAAAAGCAATATAAATTTCACATTTCAGTGTGACGTCCTTCTCGCTCTATACAAACACGCGTCCGTCTATAAACGTCTTTGACAGCATTTCGTAAAAAGCTTGGTCTTATATCAGCACAACACTGTCTTATCGTTTGTTCCAAATGCTCGATATTTCTAAACGGTCGATTCTTATAAACTTTCTGCTTAAGATAACCCCACAGAAAAAAGTCTAGTGGGGTTATGTCAGGCGACCTGGGTGGCCAGTGACATTCTCTATCACGCCCTATAACTCTGTTTTGAAATAATTGGTTTATGCGTTCTTTCACTGCTACAGTTTGATGTATGGGTGCACCATCAAGCTGATACCATAAGTTATGTCTATGGTGTAAGGGCATGTTATCCAGAACTTCGGTAATCTCGTTATCAAGAAAATTCAGGTACCTTTCACCAGTTAAGTTTACTCTAAAGAAGTATGGTCCAATAAGCTCATCTTTCAAAATTCCACACCAAACATTGGTTTTAAAATGATACTGGTCGCGACATTCAATTGTGAAGTTAGGATTTTCTTGGGACCACCATCGGCAATTTTGTGAGGTCACGGTACCATTCGAAGAGAAAGTGGCTTCATCTGTCCATAATATCTTGTATGGAAAAAGAATATTCTCCTCATATTATCCCTGATACCAAAACGAAAAATCAAGTCGGATATCAAAATCGCGTTCTTTTAATGTGTTTATAAACTTGGGTTTATATGCCCGAAATCGATTTTTCTGAAGAATTTTTCTAACGCTTTCCCTCTTGCACCCTGTTGAATCACTTATCTTGGTTACACTACTTTGACCGTGGTCAATAACAGTTAAACAAACATCAAGTTGTGCTGCTTCATCGTATTTACTTGCCGCGTGAGGTTTCTTAAAATTATTTTGAACAGATCCAGTTTCTCTAAATTTTGACATTATTCTTGAAACAGTGCTATGCTGCAAATTTTTTTCTGGATGCCTCTCATTAAAAATGGCAGATACTTGCCGGTGAGGCATATTCTCTCCACAAATTAAGACAATTTCTATTTTTTCTTGAATGGACAACATTGGTGATAACACTGAAAACTATAACTTGCGAAAATATTCAAATTTATTACATTTCTTTTATTTATTCGGCACTCTTATTCGTTTTTTTTTTCCATAGCCTACTTATAAAATTCAAAATTGCCTTGATATTTTATTGTGGATAAAAAGAAAATGTGTCTAAATTTTGAACTAATCTGATATCTGAGAATTTTATTATAAGTTTTTTAAACTTCTTAGGTGTATGTACTATCAAAAAAATGGAATATCTGACGTCTATCTGTTAAAATTTTTAAATTAGGATAACTTTGCACCACCTATGTCAAATTTTTTTGCCTCTAATTTTAAATTTCGAAAAAAAATGGCATTATAGTAAAAAAAAGCTCATACAAACTAAATAAAATATTGAGTATGGTATAAGCAAATAGTTTAATATCCATTAAGCGAACTTACATTAAATAAAAAAAAGTTAATTAGAAAAAATGGCAAAAAAATCAACTTTGAGCTAGAAAACTGAAACTTTGTATTTAGGCCAAGAATTGTACTAGAAACAACTTTTTCTAATAAAATTTTTTGAAATTCGGTAAAACAATGCCATTTTTCAGCATTTTTTGATTAAAATGTAATTTTTGACAGATACCGAATGACAGATGGTGACATTTGATTATATAATTTTTAGTCTAATTTGAAGCAAAAACGATTGCCGAAATTTAATTTTAACTAACCTCATTAATAAAAAAAAGTTCTATATGGTGCGGACTTTAATGGTGACACGTATAATAACGGACATAAATATCTTCGCTTACCAATGAGAAGTATTAGAAATGTATCTGTAATCATTATCGCATTAAGCAAATCATTATTATTAAGACCCGATTACATTTATTTTCGTATTATAAAAGAATAGAACTCATTTATGAGACGGCCCTTAAGATACTTGTAGATGTTAGCACATATTTTATTTTAAGGCGCTGACAAAGTTGGACATGGGGAAGATGAAAAATACATTTGGAAAGTAACATCTAGCACTTACACCAATGAGAACTTATCGATTTTTCCAGAAAGCGATGTATTAACCCACAAGAGAGTAATCGAATTGTGGACTAACTTTGCTAAATATTTGTAAGTAGATCAGATTTAATACAAGAAATATTTAATCAATTTTACGGCATTGCAAAGATAAGGAAAAAAAAAACAGGTTTCCCTTCGAAATGGTAAAGTGGTTAAAGATTACTAGAAACATTTTCGACAATGTGTTATCGCTTCTACAATATTATAAACTTATTTTTACAACTTAGTTTGGAGTTGCTAATTTTACCTTGTGGTTAAATCTAAGTTGCAGTATACAGAGTGGTTTAAAATCCATGTATTTTGAATAACAAAAGATTTCTTTTCAAGTGAAAGCTACTGGAATTTGGTATTGCTTTATGTTGGTCATCCTTAAAAACATTTATTTAAAGAAATTCATTGAAAAAGTTATTAATATTGAATGTTTAGTCAGTTGCGCCATTTAGTGTCAGTCAGAGCTGAGTGTAACTTAATAGAAAAGATACTTTTTAGCATCTAGTTATTTAAAGTAAATAATTAGATATTGAGTAACTAAGATATTTGTTTAATTATGGCAAAAGTAACTATAACTTCGTTACTTTTAAAAAGTGTCTTGTTTCTAGTTACCTTTCAGGAGTAACTATGTACTTAAAAAAGTAACTACTTACTTGTTAAGTAACTCAGATCCTATTAAGGTAACAAATCAACTAAAAATGCACACGGGCCGTTTTTTTTGTTTTGTTTAAAATTCATATTAACATGTTTAATAAATGTGTTTGTATTGTTTGAACCCAACCATATTTACTATAGTAATTCGTTTTCTATATAATAATAATTACCGTCTTTATTTAATATAGTTTTACAAGCATAACAACAAAACAACGAGAGGGCGAAATTTAACAGAATAATGAAGTTTTGGTGAAACCCTAATGGGAAATTTACAGTAATAATTAAGAAATCTTATTTAAGAGTAATTATCGGGATAGCGTACTTATATTAACGTACCACCCAAGAACATACAAGTTTTACTATAAAAACATAATTAGAAATGAGAAATATTTAATTTGTGTATAATAAATTTGAATCCATTATAGAAACTCACAAAATATATCAATTTCTAATAGTTCATCGTACATCTTAAATTATAAAAATTTAATAGGTCGTATACATAAAGTTACGTAAATATTCTAACGTAACTGTATAAATATATTTTAAAAGATCTTAGCATAAAGTTTTGCTACCTGCTACCTCTTTATTTTTATTGCTTAATGTGCCTTGGAAAAATCCCTAACATTTTTAGTCAAATATATTCTCAAGTTACCATATCAGTTATTTAGTAACTGTAGTTACTTTCAATGTAACTTATAAATATTAAAGAAAACAAGGTCTGTCTATACCACCAAACTAAAATTTTATTTGTCCCTTTAAGGTGAAAAAAGGATTAAAGAGTGTACATAATTTAATGCCATTTTAGGTTGTACTAGTTTCGACTTTAGTCAAAGTCATCATCAGCAACCATACAATTAAGAATTATGTTTAGGATGTACCTAAATAAACGAACTAAAACAAATTAAAAGGGGGGGGAACGAAGTGGTTCAACAATACATGGCCATAACGTGCACCTTATGCAGCCAATGGACTCGACAGAAGACAATCACCTACACGATGCTACTTTCAGTAATGAAGGAAATTAGATGCGAAAATTGTAGTAGAGGACAAAATTCCAAATGGAATCATTTATAGTCATGATATGATACTACAATTTTCGCATCTAATTTCCTTCATTACTGAAAGTAGCATCGTGTAGGTGATTGTCTTCTGTCGAGTCCATTGGCTGCATAAGGTGCACGTTATGGCCATGTATTGTTGATCCACTTCGTTCCCCCCCTTTTAATTTGTTTTAGTTCGTTTATTTAGGTACATCCTAAACATAATTCTTAATTGTATGGTTGCTGATGATGACTTTGACTAAAGTCGAAACTAGTACAACCTAAAATGACATTAAATTATGTACACTCTTTAATCCTTTTTTCACCTTAAAGGGACAAATAAAATTTTAGTTTGGTGGTATAGACAGACCTTGTTTTCTTTAATAATCTCGCCACAGAAAATGGACTACTTCTTGAATCTTATAAATATTGTTTTTCCTACCTGGTAAATTTTTGGTATCTGTAGTCAGTTCAAAAGAATCTTAGTTACAGTCAAAGTAGCTGGTTACTTTTAAACTATTTACAATATTTAGTTGTTTCTCTCAAGTAACTAAGAAGCAACTAAGAACTAGTCGGAGTAACTAGGCAATAGGCATGGCTAGATAAATGGAAAACTCGCCTCAGTGACGCCAAAACCCACTCCAAAGCCAGAAAAAAATCATCACAAACCAGATTGCAAGTCAGAAACATCAGACTAGACTGGTGTAATAATGTTAAATATCTGGGTCTGTCGTTTGATAAGTGGCTGGCTTGGATAGATAACGTAGACCAACGCTTAAAAAAAAACAAATGGTCAACTTGGTGCCATCTACTCACTTATCAACAGTAGAGGTAGACTAAATTTACGCATAAAGACTTTCCTGTACAAAGCAATTATTTGGCGCATACTTACTTACGGTATTGCCACTTGATGAAAATGATCTGTTATACATCTGTCCAGCAATTAAGTTCCAAGACCGATTCAAGTAACGAACATGAACCTATATCTGCGTTATAATCTTGTGTTTAATTGTTTTAGCATTTTTAATTAGTCTTATTTTTATTTTGCAGTTGATTTAAACCCAAAGAAATTATTTTAAATCCATATACGTTCAATGGCGGTAAATTCGGTTCGGATTTAAGTTCCCACAATCCGGCTTCACATTTTCTAAGCAAAATAAATAAATTCATAAGAGCTCAATTTGAATCGTTTTTTCCATGGTTATTAAATATCTATTCTGCTTTATAAGGGCTTAAAATACTACAACATCTTAATAGCGACATGACGCATTACACTGCGTATTGACCAAAACCCGCATTAAGGATAACTTTTTCATATAAATGCTTATATGTCAGAAACATTACTAGCTTGGTATAGGTATGGTACTCACAAAGGAAAACTAACTTTAGCAAGCTTTTTAAGTCAGTTATAATATACAAGATGTTTGATTTGAAAAAATCTACTTTTACAAATTTTTGGAACTAACCACAACACATGTATTTTGAAATCACCCAGTATATTGCAACTTAGATAGCGTAAAATGCCTCCGGGTATTGCTTATATCTCATAGTAAAATTTCAGTGCCTGCCTGTCTTATTTGTCAGCCGTGGCTCGATGTAAACTTCATATTGGATCACCCTGTGCATTGAACACCTTACCTATTCACAACATTTTTTTTTTAAGAAATCCGACTCCAGAGAAAACAGATCTACTTCAAAATGTAACTTGGAATAGAGTGCGTCCATATCACTTCCAATATCTGGATATTGGGGATGACTTAGTGCTCAAAGAAAATTTAGATAGCCAATATTATAACACCTGGACACAGATTTACGATGACTATAATAAAAGGCCTTTCACTGTTTTTTAAATTTATTATATACAAAAAAAGTAATAAATCTTACAAGTAATTCTTGCTTTATTGTTTAGGTTGAGTAGCAGAATGAATTATTATGAGCATGATTCGGTCAGGTCATGCCCATAATAAAAACTGTTTAACTAATATTAGGTCCATTGACATCAAGGATCCTTATATTTAATAAAAACCCAGTTAATGAAACTTTTAACACAACTATTTTGACCCAAAACATTTAGGAAAGGTTTTCTCTTTGCTAAAATACAGATTAAGTATAAAACAGTTCACGCCACATGAGAAATAGGTATTTACACAGTGACAATGTGATAGGCCGTGGATTATAAAACACGCAACATCTCCCAATAGTGGACTGTTGAAAGTGTCCTTCTAACTCGAATTTATTTGAAGCCAGCCATCCAAATTTAAATGCCTAGTTATAGGTGCATTTATTTACAATTGTTTCAATAGAAGTGGAGGCGAAAAATCATATTGCAAATTACCTCAAGATCCTGTAAGGTAAGTACGTTTTACTACATATTTTTTTACCAATTGATTACAATCTGTGACTTCATAAAAAGTAGATGGTAGTTTTACTTCAAATATTGTTAAGTAACTACATTATTTTTTCTCTAAATTAACTATGTGCAATTATATTTTATTCAAAATACAGTAATTAAAGGGCATTTCTAATTTGATCGTACTTGCGGTAGGTATCTGAAACCTCCAAAAAATATGCTCCACATTGATTATTTCAGATATAAATATCCTCAAAACGTGGCGTGGAATCAATCACGTATGTTCTAAATGATTACTCTTGAAAGGTACGGTTCTTATTGGTTTTTGTTTTTGAAAATATCACCAACTTGAGCATCCCCGACAGAAAATCTGTGTGCCAAGTGTCTTACACTTAACCTATGTTTTCCATTCTATAAATTAAAAAAGTTCGTTTTATTTTTACAATTTGATCGTATTAAACCTGTTTCAAAAGCTCGTCTAAATTAGACACAATTTAAACTGGATTTATAAACTCAAAAAAATCGTAAAGGTGAGGTTCAGTTGGCGTTGTAAGTGAGAGTTCCATTTAAATTAAAGGGACCACTCAGTTCAATTTATAAACTCAGTTCGTGCAAAGTTCGATAGTTTCAAAAAGTTCCCGGGTAGTTCGAGATAACCAATTTTTATGTTCAGAGTTCGGAAAGTTCGTTCCGATCAAACCAGTCCATTCAAGCAACAATTTTTCGAACTTCGCTACTGACATTATACATACCATTTTCTGACCTGTCGAATATCGAACCTCAACAACTTGAACATAACTTCAACCTCGCCAACTTTTCGAGTATATAAATCCAGCTTTACCCGGGATCTTCTCTGGCAATGCCTTAAACTTCTTTTAATTTTTAACGCCTGTATCGGTTAATCCTCGTGCAATTAATTGGGTTAGGCAGAACCCTAAGTTGCTTACTGTGTAATGTGTGTTATCAACTTATGTATAATCATCGAGAGCTGAGCTTGCCGAGGCCACTAGCATTACTCTCTCTCTACAATAGCTGGGGGCAGCCAATTCCTCGGAAACATGTAGGTGGAGCCTGGCAGGAATTGTACGTGAGTTTGTCTAATTAGTGGGTTTGTAGCAACGTCCGTCCATCTGTAGTAGTCCGTTTTATCATAAAATTAAGTCAATGTTTGTATGTCAAAGTCCCTGTGAATTAATGATTTTTAATGCCCTATTCTGCAGTACCTAGAACTGGTTGTGCTCTGTCCTGCTTATTGTTACTTTTCTTGTGAAGCAAGCAACCTTACGTCAAGTACTTGACTTGCAGTCTGCTCGCACAACTTTTCGGCGAACAATTCGGTTTTTCCTTTGCAACCCGACATTATTTCATTTTTCAGGGTTCCGACGAATACCATCGCTTTCCTGGTAACCTTTCTTAAAACCCTCGACATTTTATAGATACTGCCATCTTCCGTGTTTAAATCCCTTGTTCTGCCTTCCCAGGGAATGGATTCGCGGTCCACAAGTAGCTGTTTAATAATCTTCTAGCTCTGTTTGCTTCAGCTTTAATTTGCGGATCTTCAGTCCGGTATGCTCTATTTTTTACTCTGTTCCTTTCCCTAATTGCATTTTTCAAATCGTCAGAAATGGCCCCGAAGTTCGAAAATTTGAACACCGTAATTTTCTCAACTGTCTGGTTTATTTGTTGAGGCCCTCTCAAAGACGGGAGCGGTTCAATCTCTTGCGTACGTGTTCTATATCGCATTCAATTGGTGACTGCCTTGGATTGAAACGCCATCCCCTTATCGTGAGGGTTTACATGCTTCACGATGACCGGGAGGTGATCTGACGTGAGCTCGTGCGAGACTATTGGATGAGAAATCCATTCTGTTTTTCCGATCACGAAGATGTCCAAAATTTCCGGGAGCCCACACTAAAAAATATATCCTGCGGCAATATATGATAGTTAAATATGTCCTAGTGGTTGAATAGGAAGAGGCCTCTTGCCTTCGTGAGTATACCCCCCCCCCCTATTATTGTTGTTTAGACACAGTTTATTTATATTGTATTGTAGAGTGTGTAAATAAATATTTGAACTACAACTAAGGAGCTTATTATTTCAAATTTCCCACATCTCTTAAAGTGGCAAATCAAATTGCACATATTACGCTTCTAGTTTAGAATCACTATATTCTCACAAAATCAACAATAAAGCCTTTACTAGAACAGTATTTAAAACTACATAAATAAACATGACTATTTTGAATTGGTACAGTTAATCCCTTTCAATTTTTTAGTAATTAAATCGTGTTCCAGAAAATTGTTGGTGCAGGTCACTCGCAACTCGCAACTCGCGTGTCCAAGGACATAGGAACGCCCTTCGTCCACCGTTACAACGCAACTGCAATCCAACTATACAGGGTGATTTCTAAGGTGATACTTTTTTTTCAAGTGTGTATACAACTCGTTAAAAGAAACAACTTTTTCAAATAACTTTTTTTAAATAACTCAAAAATAAAGGAGATATTTTTTCATACACATGAGCCATTTTTATTTTTAAACACTCCCAAACCAACTGAAATCTATCACGTGATGAACTGACAACAAATTGAGACAAAAGAATAAACACCAACAAAAAAAATTATCGGCAGTCGTATTGCAGGCTTTTTACATTAGCGTATCTCCTTTATTTTTGAGTTATTTAAAAAAGTTATTAGAAAAAGTTGTTTCTCTTAAGTAGTTGTGTATATACATTTGCAAAAAAAGGATCACCTTAGAAATCACCTTGTATAACGATTGCAATCAAAGTTGCGTTGTTTTGGCAGTTATCCACTAAAGCAACGTAATTATCAGTCGAAGTCGAGATGCCAAGTAGATCGGACGATGAAAATGTTATAATTACGTATTGGTATTTGAAGATAAGAAAAAATATGAAACGTAAATGGCGGGTTCATCCGCTTATCCGTGAAAATCAAAAGCGAAACGCTTTAATAACGGTAAAAGCTTTACAAACAGATGAATGCAGCAGGTTTAACTTTTTGTACAGAATGTCTAAAACTTTGTTTTCTGAATTACTGGAGAATTTTCGCTATTATCAGATATTATAAATAACTCATGGCTTTGAGGTAAGTATTTATTAACGTTACTTTTTATTAACAATAAATTAATGTAAAAAATTTAGGGAAGATTTGTTGTAGACCACCACGAGAGGTCATCATTTGTGCTGTCTTTTGGTGTATGTAAAATCTGAGGTGATTGTTCCGGTGAAGTAAAACAAATTACATTTGACATAGAGATGCTTTGTCAATTTGTTTTTATCCGATCGTTTAGAATCTCACTCACTAGATCCGAAACTTTTCCCTTAAAGTATCTTGTTTGTTGATTATGCATTAAATTTAATTCCAGAAAGCTGACCGATAAAAAATGTTTCTTAGTATCTTCGCCTTCTGTAGATTTAGTTCCTGTATTACAATATTGGATAAATGTTTTGTACATATTATAGGATTTTTCTTTCAGATATTTGGGCTCTGGATGTACGCTTTCTTCACTTTCATTCTATTTTGCAAGATCAAATAACACAATTGGATGCATCGTTTCCGAAACTTCAATAGCCATATGAACATAATTAGTAAATAAATACATGCCCATTACATACATTCAAAAATAAGTGAATGAAAAAATCGCAGCGATTTCAGGAGCTCTTGAATCTCCCAAACTGCCTGGGTGCTACAGACGGAAAATACATCAGCTTTCGAAAATTACCCGGTAGTGGTTCAGAAAACTTTAATTATTTATCATTTCATTCCGTCGTTCTTATGAAATGTACTGATTAGATGCTGATGAAAAATTTATAATGATTGAGATAGGTTGTGCAGGCCAGGATAGCGACGGGGGAATTTTCAAAGCATCCAGAAAGGGTCAGTGGAATTAACAGACAAAAACTGGATGTTATACAACCACAACCATTACCATTTAATAATACAGTAAAACTTCTCAATAGCGGCCACTAAAAATTTCATTACAAATTGACCGTTTGAGGGGGTGACCGTTTTTGAGGGGAAGGAAAAAAATAAATTACACATCTACATATAACATATGTGTCATGTGAATAAAATTCAACTTCATTAATTAATAAAAGGCTAATTACAAACACATACGTTATTATGTAATATGAACTGTAAATATATAGACATAACTATTTATTTCATAATTCCTACATAATATGTATACATAATAATGTTTAAAAATGTGCACTACATACGAAAAAAAATTATGCTTTGTGAAAAAAAGATTCAATGGAAGTCTGTTTCATATTTTTTATTTTAATTTTTGCTGCTTCATTTTCACATTTCATTAGGATATTTGAAATATCAATGGCCAAATTGCCATTTTCTTTGCCTAATAAAAAATTTTGTACGTCTCTTATTTTTTCACAAACTTCACTCATGCTTTTTAAAGACGAACTAAAAACCTCCTGGTTTTCTTTACTTTCACAGTCTTCGTTTCCGGTAGTTTCAGATTGGCTGGTAAACTCCTGAATTATTTCCTGCATCTCCATACTGGGATTTTCCGTTGAAATGTTTGAGTCGATTTGAAGATAATTTTCCAGGTTTGGATTTCCTGGGATACCGGAAAACAACTGACTTAGTGGAATATCGTCTTCTTCTTCAAAAATCTCATTCTCTTGGAGAGTTTCTATAAATCCAGCTTTTTGGAAACATTTTTTAATCGTTTTAGATGAAACATTTTTTCATGCTGCAACAGTCCATACCATAGCACTTGACAAATTTATGGTCTTTTCTGCTTTTTCAAACGCATCCTCGGTAGCGGTGTTAGTAAAAGTTAAAAGTCTTTTTTTCAAATATTTTCTGTATATCATTTTAAAATTTTGTATGATGCCTTGATCTAATGGCTGGCAGTAAGATGTAGTGTTTGGAGGCAGAAAAACAAATCGAACATTTTCCAGTTGTATTTTCGGGTGAGAACTTGCGTTATCCAAAAATAAAAGTACTTTTCTTCTTTGTTTTTTCATTTTGGTGTCAAATTTTTTTAGCCAGGAAATCATTATCTCTGTTGTCATCCAAGCTTTTTTATTGGAGATGCTTTTTCCTATAACTAATGGGGTCTCCTTCTCACCATCCATGCTACTGCAAAAAAGAATTGTCACTCGTTGCTTAGCTGATTTTCTTCCAGCACATTTGTTACTCTTTAAGGCAAAAGTTTTGTTTGGCATTGCGAGATAATAAAGGCCTGTTTCGTCTGCATTAAAAATATCTTTATCATCATAATCCTTGATAATTAATTTTAACTTAGTGAACCAATCTTGAACACTCACTTCATCCACATCAGCAGACTCACCAGAAATTGTTTTAAAATTGATGTCATGTCTTTTGCAGAATCTATCTAACCAGCCATTTGATGCCTTAAAATCACAATTTTTCAAATTTTCTGACACTTCCAGAGCTTTTTCCTTTAGTAGTGGTCCGGATATCGGAATGTTTTTGTTTCTTGCTTTGCAAAACCATTTGGTCAATCGCAAGTCCGTCTGTTTTTGGAAACTTCCGTTTTTGATCTGCATTAACTCCTCCTTCTTCATAAAGTTTTTTCAGTTCAATTTTACTTTTTAGAATATCATTTACTTGCGTTCTTCCAACACCAAACTTTTCCGCTATCTTTCGAGCACTGATACCATATTTATCACTATCCGCGATAATTTCGAACTTTTGTTTAAAAGATAAACGTTTACGTTTCAGAGACATGGTCGACTATTATTGTGCTGTTAAAATGCAACTGAATAAAATTTTCCCTTTTATGAAAACATCTTAAGATTTAACAAATTATATTTGTACGTACTTAAAAACCTATTTACATAATTAGGTTTTATCATTCTCCGGTATTTCCAATAGTACCAGTAATAAAGTACCGGCTGGGTGCAAACATTCCCAGAAGGGTCGAGACGACCGCAATTAAGGGTAAAAATTCAAGGTAATTTTCTTAAAAGTTACGGATTCTTGTGACCGTGGCCGTTTTAGAAGTGTTTCGGTATTCGAGGGGTCTTTTATTATTAAAAATGCTATAAGATTTATTTTAAGAAGCCAAAACTGACCGTTTAGAGGGGTGACCGTTTTTAACGGGTGGCCGAAATGAGAAGTTTTACTGTACTGAATGTCTTCGCTTTTTATAAATAAATGATGAAGTTTTTCCACTTCAAAAGTATCTTATGAGACCGTACCCTAAGAGGAGAGTAAGCAATAAAATTATCGACTACAAGTTAAATAGAGCTCGAAAAACTGTTGAATGTGGATTTGGAATGGCCTCACAAAAACTTCAAACTTTCGTAAATGCTGTTCGCTGCATAAAAGCCAGAACAGTAAACAATATAGTTCGGGCAGTTTGTATTTTTGCATAATTATATACAAAAAATAGAGGGAAAAACTTATCAACTACATAATAAAATAGTTGTTTCTGAAGAACCCGATGCTCCTCAGTTGAATGTAGAGCATATTTTAATAAATGAAAATTCAAATGCACAAGCTTTAATGGACTATTTATCAAATTGCTTTATCGGACCAAAAGCACGAATGGAATTGTTTACAAAAATGATTTGTTTTGTTTATGTTATAATAGCCAATAAAAATATCAAGCTTACCATCTTCAATTGTTATTTTTGCAACTTCGGTCCATGCTTTTTCTATAACATTCTTCCGGGAATAATCAGCCTAACTTATAATTATACAAACATTCATGTTTTTGAAATGCTTGAACTAATTTTAAACAAATATTTTGTTCTGCATCAGACGCCATACCATACCGTAAAAATCTTGTGTGAATCATCTAATCTCGGCGAAACCGTGGCGCCACATGGGCGAAACTCATATGGGTGACCTCGCAAGAAAGAAACCGCTAGAAAACCTAGTTTGAGTTGTCAGGGTCACCAGTCCACCAAAGGGCTCTTCGAACGATGACTACCATGTGCTCTTTTCCGACCCATCAGACTTAAATATTAGTTTGTCGACTATCTCTCTTTATCTCATAATAATAATCTCTAAAAAGAGACAGACCTTATTAAAAACACAATATAGGTACATATCCACAACCCAAGTGAATGCAAGCTGAACTGTATAAGTCACGCCAAAGGAGTCTTAATGTTCAGACTCGTGTAAGTTTTTTACTTTGTCGGTTGCCATTTAATACCATAAGTGTTGTATTTACATGTATGCTCCTTATTTTCCTCTACTAGTATCTAAGATGGCCTATGTCACCCATTTAATAACCAAAATCAAGTATTACTGCAAATATCCCGGTTGCAAGAGTGCACTTAGATCTTCATCTAACTCTTCTTCTTATAATCAATTTTCGTGAGCCAGACATCAGTCTTTTGCTCTTGTTTTTTGTTGTAGATACCTTGTCGATAACAATCTTAAAAGGTTTTGATTTTAAATTTTGTGTTATATTTTCTTCTTATTTTCTTCTGTTTTGGTTTTGCTTTTCGTATTCTCTTTAATACATATCTGTATAATTTATCAGGGGGGAGCCAATCTGTAGGGAATTTGTGTTTTAACTTTGGTAATTAGTGTATGTGCGTGTTTAAAATAAGCCGATTCGTGGATCTACTTGCTCGGGTATGGTATGTTGTAATAAATTTGTCATAAAAACTATTTAATTTGTCCATTCGTAAGTCCCTGTGCAGTACATCTATCGATACATTTCTTTGAGCGTCCGTTATTATGCGTAAAACTCTATTTTGTAATATTTGCAATTTTTTCAGTCTCGTCTTGTTTACGGTGCACCACGTAGGTACACCGTATGTAAGTAGAGGAAAGTCGCCTATTATGAGGTACCATTTTATTTTCTGCAATTTTTTCTTTTATTTATTTTTTTTTATATTTCATTTCAGCAACATTGGTTCGTCATTATGCAAGCAAGATAATACTAGATAGAAAGAAATTTAGAGCATTACCATTTTTGTAAAAAAAAAATAATTTAAAAATGCTGTGTCTACCAGGTAGCCTATTATGAGTTCCTGGTATGCCTTATATAGGGTACCTGAAAAAGTTATCTGGTACAAGTGTTTAGTACAAAAAAACGGAAAAATAAAACGTACTTAAAACTTTTAAGTTTTATTGATACAAGAAAAAATTATACAAATGTAAACAAGTTATAAAACCCTAAATATGGCGAAAAGATTTACTTAAACAAATATCTTAATAGAAACTTTTATGAATATATATATGTGAGAAAATGATACAATCACGTATTCTCTCCAAATATTTATTAGCAGTAGCCATTTTAAATTACAATTAAATCAAGACAAAGCTAGAGCGTCACTGCTCATATGACGTACAGTCAACAAGTGTTCTTTCAAACTTTCTTTTTCTATCGCCTACCCTAATAATTCTAAAAACTAATAGCCATACATAAATCTGTCACTTAAGCTCTAAATATAAAGAAATGCTTGAATAGTACTTAATGGCCTAAAACTATAACGATAAGAGTCCATCCTAAGAAAAGGGCTCTGTTGGCTTGAACCTTCATCTGGTTTTCTGCCATCTACAGGGTCGTCGCTCACACGGCCAACCTGACGCCGTAATTCGCTCTCGAATTACCGTTTTAAAGAAAACTGAAACAAAAGAAAAACAACAACAGAAATGTGCCATGATTCATTATAGAAGCATAAATAAGGCCTGGCGAATCGATCATGGCAATATCAACTTCTATTAAATTGCTTCCGTTATTCAATGTGGAAAGCGTCTCGCTTTCAACATAAAACCAAACATGAAAAAACATTTCTGCCACTTTTGGACATGAAAAACACATATTTGTGTAAAGCGCGCTGCTTTCAACACATAAAAAAACGTAATATTTGAGCAAAGCGTATTATTTTCAACACGCACAAAAAACAAATATGGGTGAAAAGCGTTCCGCTTTCGACACACCAAAAAAACTAATATTTATGCAAAGCGGTTCCGCTTTCAACAAACACACAAAAAAATCTATTATTGGTGTAAAGCGTCTCGCTTTCAACACACCCAAAAATTAAATATCGGTGCAAAGCATTTCGCTTTCAACACACCAAAAACACTTATATTTGTGCAAAGCGTTCCGCTTTCAACACACACAAAAATATCGCAAAAATCTAATATTCGTGCAAAGCGTCCCGCTTTCAACACACCAGAAAAAATTATATTTGCGCAAAGCATCCAGCTTTCAACACATACAAAAAAAAACAAATATTGGTGCAAAGCGTCTCGCTTTCAACACACAGAAAAAGTAATATTTGCGCAAAGCGTCCCGCTTTCAACATTTACAAAAAAAACAAGTAATGGTGCAAAGCGTATCGCTTTCAACACACAGAAAAATTAATATTGGTGCAAAGCGTTTCGCTTTCAACAAGACAATATAATATCTCTAAAAACAAACAAAAATACCTCATTTACATTCGCTCATAATAGCTTAGTTATTAAGTATTGTTTAACATTCGTCTGAGAGGTCTCAAAGCCGTACTCTAATCATTTCCTTTGTTACGGCTTGTTGCCAAATTCTTTAGGTCAAATCTATCATTAGGTAAGATTTAAGTAATTTTAAATAGTCCCTCGTAGCTATCATCCAGCTTAAAAAGGTGGCTAGTACCCGATGGATGGTAAACATGGTGGCCTACCTTTAAAATTTTATTAGACCTCCTCTATCTATCAAAAAGATTTTTAGCATAGCCTTTTTGCTTTCTAATACCTTGGTATGGTATGCCAGATTTCTGTCATTTAACAAATTTTTTACAAATATCTTTTGATGGAAGAGACTTTTTTAATGCGTTAATATCTTTATTTCTGGAATGTTACCCTCAACGCCGGTTAATAAATAAACAGGTGAGAAACCAGTAATTTTCTGAACTGTGGTATTGAATGTATTTTGTAACTTTAGATTCTAGTTCGGTCATTCTGTCTTTTTTGTTTTGTGATAACTTTGAAGAATTACAATCTGCAATAAGTTTAGATTTAAGACCCAACAAATAAATACCAAAATGCTTTATTCAAGTTCGTAGCACAGATATTTTCGATTTCTCGTTAGATGTTCTTTTTGAAAAATATGCTACCCCGCCGTTGGTTATCATGTCGCTGAAATAATATACCGCCATTACCTAGCGAACTCGCATCCAAAATGGCTAATATTTGACTACGAAATGCAGACACATACTCCTTGGCAATTTTTTTTTATCCTCTCCCCACTGAAATTTTCATTGCTTTTAGTAAGTTTAGCAATACAAGCCGTTCGAGCGGCCATTTCTGGAATGAATTTACGAAAATAGTTTGCCAAACCCATAAATTGCCTAACTTGTCTTACGTTCTCTGGATTGGGTGCTTTTAATAGTGCTTTAACCTTATTTTTACCCGGCCTTACACCTTTTTCTAATACCTCGTGACCCAAATTTATTCGATGTGTTTTTCAAAAAAATGACACCTGTTAATATTTAAAGAGAAACCTGCCGCTGCTAGGGATTCTAAAACTTTATCTCGTTTTTTTTTAAACCCTCAGCTATCGTTACATAAGGAATAAGAATATCATTCAAATAGACCAAAGAGTCTCTGTCCCTCAGATCGCCAAGTGCTTTACAAATAACCCACTGAAAAACTGCTGGCGTATTGGAAGGGCGAAAGGCATTCGCAGGTATTCGTAATGACCATCCGACGTCACAAACGCGTTTTTTTTCGATAGAACAATCTGCAATAGGGATTTGATAACAGCCGGACGCCATGCCCAAAGTTTTAAAATATTTTCCTTTGCCTATCCTATCCAATTGATTATCGATTCTCGATAGTGGGAATCTATCTTTAATTGACATTTTATTAAGAGCGCGATAATCACAATATATCCTCGCGCTACCATCTTTTTTATGAACGAGTAAAATAATTGGACTTGCATATTATGGAAAAAAACCTTCTTTTTTCTTAACAAATCCTTAGTTATTAATTTCACATTTTTCTCTTTCGGTTAAAGCCAAGCGATACTTATTGATGTTACCGATTTACCGGTAGTTATGTGTTATTTTTTTTTATAGACTTCAAGTAAACTCAACCAATCGGCCCTATCCTGACCTGTCAGAGGCGTACTAACGACATCGGTAGAAACTACAAGTTATTTATGACCTTCGGTCGAAGCTTAGGTAGAGGCAAGTGCCGCAATTGTCATTATGGATTTTAAGTTAAAAAGGTCACGGCCTAAAATCGGCACTGGTATAATTGCTGAACTACTTACAATGTAAAAACAAATCTCGAAAGCTGTACCGTTACATTCAATATTTACGGTGGTCCTATTATTTGTAACTAAAGATACACACCCAATATCTTTCAAAATCATAAAGGCGGGTTCCCATTTTACAACTTAGTTTTTCTTTTTGCAATACAATCCGGTAATAAACTGCACTCAGATCTCGTATCTATTAAACAGTTAGAAAGTATGTCCTAAACTAAAACTTAGTGCAAAAAGAAGGATCTGCATCTATACAAAAAAATTAATGATATGAAAGGTAGAAGGTTGCTAGCAACAATAGAAACATATAATTTTACTTTTAACCAAAATATTTTCGTTTACAGCTTCCGCAGAATGGTCAACTATCCTCTTTTTTGGCAAAAATGACTAACGTGCCTGGGTTCATTGCCATTAACGCATATTTGCTGATTAGCCCTACGTTCCCCATTAAAAATAGAAGGATAAATCCTTTTATTTGAAAGCTTGTCAAATTTTCTTATTTAAAAGAGTCAAGAGCTCAATAACAAACTCGATTTTAAATTTTTTAAATGGAACCGTTCTAACCTGAACAATATTAATGTCCCCGTTAACAATTTCTAGCAACTGACTCTCACTCTCAGACAAATTAAAATTCAAAGATTTGATCAAAGAAACTTTTTTTCTGGCATACTCACATTTCCACTAGTGTAGAGGCTAACTTTACGTAGTTTTTCGCTAAGGTTCTTTTTCGGTGGGTATAGACTGCACAACTCTGCCTTGGACGTTCCCCATGACTTGTCCACAGGCTGCCAGGATCAAAACCATTCAGTGCTTCGCCCTGAAGACCAGAAACACACCTCACCAGTAATTCGAAGTCCGCCCAATCGAATAGTTCACCCAACTTCTTTATTTCAGCACACCATTTTACTGCCATTGTCCGAACCCGGGTCAATTTTAGGAATAGACACCGTCGTATAGACACAGCAGTTTTGTTACCCTGTTCTTGCAGAGTTTTCACTGAACTCGATCGCGAACATTTTTACAAATTCTTCCATTTTGAAACTGCGTAAATTTTTTTCCAACGACAAATACAATCTAGTTCAACGATACGGTCATTCTTGATAAGTCTCTTGACAACACTATACAACTCCGTTCAAACAATCAGCACAAATACGCCGTTCACACGCGTCCAAAGCAATTGCAATTTGTGGTACTTTTAGCGATTCTATCCCACTTCTGATGTGAGAAAATGATACAATTACGTATTCTCTCCAAATATTTATTAGCAGTAGCCATTTTAAATTACAATTAAATCAAGACAAAGCTAGAGCGTCACTGCTCATATGACGTACGGTCAACAAGTGTTCTTTCAAACTTTCTTTTTCTATCGCCTACCCTAATAATTCTAAAAACTAATAGCCATACATAAATCTGTCACTTAAGCTCTAAATATAAAGAAATGCTTGAATATTACTTAATGGCCTAAAACTATAACGATAAGAGTCCATCCTAAGAAAAGGGCTCTGTTGGCTTGAACCTTCATCTGGTTTTCTGCCATCTACAGGGTCGTCGCTCACATACATAAAATTAAAAGCTTTTACAGAAGTCGCAAATATACTTCGGCGTGTCATTTCACGCACATTTGACATGGGCCCTTTCCAAACATCCTTGACACTGAACCCTCTCATCTCCACTTTTATCATCCTTAAATATAAGGTGACAAAACATAAATTCTGATTGAATGTCATTGAAATCAGAGTCGTCTGATTCTTAAAAATGCACTTCGATATCTGAGTCAGATGATGAGTTCTATTTAACAGTCTGTTTCTTGGATTTTTTATTTGTATTATCATTTTTGTTTGTATTTTTACCTTTGTTTGATACCGACTTTTGTTCGCTCCAAACTTTTCTTTTTGACGTTTTAGGAACAATAATTGTTTTCTTTGTGAGAACCATTTCCAGTTCACTTTTGTAGGGTGTACTAGTAACCACAACGCACTTGCCCCCTCTGCGGCTTATATTTGGAATAGGCAATATGTTGCAGGGTAAAATCAGTCTTTAAGTAGGAGTGTTTGGTGGAGTGATGTGGAGCATCTCCTGAGAATTACACTTTAAGGTGCTTGGAACGGCATGATCTGCAACTAATTTTGACCTAGTAGAGAGAGTACTATCCAAAGTATTTGTCGTCGAGGTGCTCGGTATTGAATCATTAGGTATTCCTTGCATTAAACAATCACCAATATTTTTCTCGGATTTTTCATGGGAACTGTTATTAACAAAATCGTAATCTCGGAATATATTTCGGGTTACCCTCGGGTTTACCGGAAACATTCCTGTCTTTTTAAACCCATTAATTGCATTCCAGTTTTTTCTCTTACCTTGGTTTGGCATCTAGATATAAAAAATATGCATATTAATACCTAACTCTTGATAATGGAACAATAACAGAAACAAAAACCTATATGCACAAAATACTTACTAACATTCGTATTATTAGCCTATGCATAACGAATAGCCAAGAGTTACCTTGTATTTAAAAAAAAATCGTTTAAATAGGCACCGTCTAAAACTTTTACGACCATTAAAACGTACAAACGAAAATGATGGAACAGCTAATTGGTGCATGGCTTTAATATTAAGTAGATATCAATACAAGACTGGTAGGTCTACTTTGGCTATTGAAGCATTAATGTCTCTATTTTAGTTGCCGAGATATATGCCTACCTCACATTAGGAACAAACTCCATAATAGGCGACTTTCCTCTACAGGTCTTATTATTGTCTTGTAGATCAACGTTTTCGTCGTGACGCTCATCTGACCCTAATTGTGTCAATAAGTGTGTGGAAGAATGACTGTAATATTAATCCTGACATTGAGTGCAAAAACTTTGGGATTTGTGAAGATCACTTCGATAAATGTCAACTTAAGAACTTAGTTTTAAAAAGGCTTAATTATCATGCTGCTCTTAAAGTTGTCACTGAGCTTTTGCCTCCTGATGTTTTAGGGTCACTTCTACATTCCGTAGAACCTTTGATCCAAGTACACCATCCACTTCATACCAAGATAAGGATAAGCCCAATTTGATCAGTTCTTGTGCACTTCCAAATTTTGACAGTACTGATCCCGATATTCCAGAATTTCTTAATTCAAGTACATACTGGCGTAGGCAGTTCTGTTTTCTTCTTAAACAAGACCGACCCAGGTTTCTAAGTAAATGTGGGGTCAGTAAAAAGGACTGAACAGACAATGTTTTAAGATCAGTCTTTCCTCGCCATTTTATATTTTATTGAATTTTTTTCACTGTTTTAAGTTCCTCAGTACATTTAATTTAAAAATTATGTTTCGTTTAGTCTGTTAGTCATTTTGGTACTTATCATAAGCATTGTTTTTGTTGCATGGACCCCTTATCGAGCTCAAATACTGTGTGACAATTTTAACTCTGGCTGCAACATTTGACCAGCACCTGGTTACGCCATTTTACACACTTTCAAGTGGATATCTGGACGGTTATGTTTGTTTTCGTGTCAATTTTTTTAAATTTATTTTTTTTAATGAAAAGTGGTTTACTGGATAAAGGAAAATATATTTAGCGCTGATACTTTTAGCACTGATTAACTTATTTGATAGACGATTAAAATAATCCCAGTTTCTAATGTGCCAAAACCTTCAAATTTATATTCACAGTGACACATTCAATAACCTGATTATTTGAATCGTCTATCAAATGAGTTAATCAGTGCCAAAAGTACCCACATTAAATGTCGCAATGGTTTTTCATTTGTCAATAGTTTATAGTATTTTCCTTCTACCGGAGGCTATTGCTAACTGTTCACATCTTTACCACTTGACTGAGCTAAGTTTAAGAGAAAAGCAAGGGAGGAAGTAAGATTCTTATGTAAATGGGCCAAAACTGACAAGTAACTTACTGAATTTACTTGAACTTGAACTAAGAAAGTGTGGAAAATGTAAGCAGCTAATTTAAACTTCAAACTTCAAACTTATTTATTCATGTTAACATACAAATAGTTATAGAATTTACATACGTCAATAATTAAAAAAAAAACATAAAGCATCCTTCCATATTGAACTATACTCGGAACTATATATAAATTACAGATAATATCACTTAAGGAGTATACAAAATAAAATACAGAATAATACAAGCAAATAAAAATAAATTGTTCAAGAAATTAAAATATCCCAGGTAGCAGCATGACGTGAAAATGACGTGAAATACTAGTCATCGAGTGACAGAAATGACGAGATAAATCACGTAAATTTGACGTGAAAATGACCTCCTAATGTCACAGACGAATGACGTCATATTGGCGACGTCATTTTGACGTGTTATATATCGTACTATTTCACATGTTATTGACGTCTTATTCACGATATTGTTTATTTTTTTTTATTTTAGTGCTCTGTAACAAAAATGAAACAAACACATTTGGAAAAGATAAATTTATTGAGAAAAAATAGATATTTACAGAAATATGGTCTAAAATTTCTAAAACCATAAAAATAACCTCTATAACGAAGTTTTATTAATTTAAACAAAGTAAATCAGTAGGTATCTCAACTTTCAAACAACTATCACTAAGTATCACCACCACAAAGTGGTTCCAGGATGATTATGAATACCCGGAAAATATATTTCCACCATGCAGGAATCCACAAACCAAAAAGTTCTACACAATTTTTACAAAACAAAAACGACAGACCAAACCAAACCGCCCAAGGAAGCCACGAGATAAGCAAACATAACCTCAATCTCAAATGTGTCACTTTCGTTTCGTTTCGCGCTTGCAGTTTCCTTACTTTCATTTTTATATATTTGTAGGAGAAAGAGGTAGGTAATACTAGGCAAAGAGTAACATAACCAATGTTGCTCTTTGTACTAGGTATTATAGCAAATTGCACCACCGAACGAGTAGAGTCACGGCCTACTCTAGCTAGAAATGGCTGTGGTAGAATACGGAGCAAATGAAATAGAGGTAAACTATAAAGTACATTTTATATACGCATTGATGGGAGGATCTACTTGTTTCTCTTTCTAGTTTGTTTAATACATTTAAATGCACGTTAATTGCCTGAGCACAATTTTGATTCTGTAGCATAAAGCATAAGTATAAAATTAAAATTAAATTTTCTTTGCTCCAACGTATCTATTTTATCACCAGAAAAAGACGTCAATATTACGTAACATATAACACGACATAATGACGTCATTATTCAGAGGCCATTATGTCGTTATTTGTTGGTCATTTTAGACCGCTGACGAGTGTTGACGAGTTATCACCATATAATGACGTCAATATGACGAACCCCTGCTACCTGGGATGTAGACATAATACAAATAAAATGCAGATAAAATAACAAATACATACAATAGACTGATAAAACAAAACGGAGTAAAATGCAAAATATAACAAGAGAATAAAAGGACAAGAGAATTTTAAATTTCCGTCACAGGTATGCTTAAATATTCTTCCACAGAGTAGAATGCTTTGCTGATGGGAAATGCCTTGAACCTTTCTCTTAAATATCCAATAGATAGATTTCTCTGATGGTATGAGAGTTTATTGTAAAAGTGAATCCCAAAGAACCCAGGGCCATCTTGACACCTTTTAAGTCGCTTATAGTTTGGCACAAGATTTGAGTTGTGACGAGTACCATGGTCACGTAGAGAACTATGAGTGGCATAATTGTCGATATGCGATCTGACATAGAGTAGAGTTTCTAAGATAAATAGAGATGGTAGTGTCAGTATTTTATTACAAATAAGAGCCTGGCGACAATCCTTTCTGTACCTCAGACCACAAACCTCCTTTGCAAAGCAAACACCAATGCAGCTTCACTACTATGTCCCCAAACCATTTTAGCATAGTTAATGTGTGAATGAATATTAGCAAAATGTGAATCCTTTAACACACACTTTGACACAAATTCACCCAGGTTTTTAAGCATAAATATGTTTTTGTTTATTAATTTGCACACATGAGCAACATGAGCATCCCAGCGCAGCCCCCGTCCAGATAAACACCCAAAAACCTCACTGGGTTAGCTCTTTAGACCTCTGGGATATCTCTGGTTGCAAATATCATCCTCTGTGTTCTATCCTGATTTAAGAAAATTTTGCTTCCCACAAACCATTGCTCAGCTCTTTCCTGTGCCAGCCTCGAGCACTTTTAGGCATTTTCCACTTTCCTGTCAACACATGCAATGGTTGTGTCATCTGCAAATAGGGTATACTTTGTGGTGGTTTCTATATTTGCTAGGTCATTAATATAGGTTATAAAAAGTAGTGGTCCCAATACAGATCATTGTGGTACCCCCACCCTCCCATCCCTCCTCCCAGACAACACATCAGCAACACGGATCCTCTGACATCTTCCCCCTAGATAGCTTCTAATGAGGGCCAGGCCACTATCACCAAAGTAACTTACCCAAAAATACGTCGTGGCTAATACAGTCAAAAGCCTTACTAAGGTCACAGAAAATGGCCGATGTAAATGCAGAGTTGTGAAAGGCATTAATTATATAAGGCACTAGGTCCTAAACCCAGTGAGGTTCCCAGACCCCTTCTAAAACCAAACTGTTTGTTGTTGAATAGGTTATTGTGTTCAAAGAAATCATTCACTCTGGCTGCTATACTTTTCTCAACAATTTTAGAAAATACAGGACGCAGAGAAATAGGGCTGTAGTTTGTAGCATCATGTTGCTATTTTGTATTAATAATCAGTAGCGTAGCTACAAGACCTGGGTTTGAGATAAAGCAAACATTTTTTTAGAGCAACGCCAAAATGTCAAGAATTCACCTAATTGCCTCAAGCAAGCCCGGTTTCATGAAATACTTGAAACCATTTTAGTTACGTCACTATTATTAGTTAAGTTTTTGGTATATTTTATAGACAATATTTTTTATATGTAGCTATAAAGTATTTCTATTGACTTGATATCAATTTCTGTCAGAATTCGTTCGCACTATTCTTTATGGTTAGTTTAAATACATTGTAAATGTTTTTTTATAATCTCTGTTTGTTATTTACATCAGCATTCATAAATAACAACAATAATTGATTTTTAATGGCATTTATTGCTTTTTTGGTATAATCTTAAATACAACATATTATAGCACGTTCACTAAATTCTGAAATTTGGTGAATATATCGTATTGTATAGTAAACTAACTCAAAAAGCGATAAAACGTCAATAAAAATCTGAAATTTTGTTTAAACAGTGAACCAGTAATTTAGAAACGAGTTATTTGAACTACCCACCATAAATTTCTTATCGTAGCGCTCGGGGTGGACTAGTGGCCAACTTGAATCTTTGTTTCGCTGGTTTTCTACGTACTTTGCATTTCTAACCTCTTATCTGTTTTGTGCGTGGCACTAAAAATGATCTGAAGAGTTGCACCAGCAACGGAGCGCAACTAGTGGCGTTGCGACGGTGGAGGAAGCGCCTAAGCGTGCGAGCAAATTGACATTATTTTGCATCTGGTGTGGGTTTATTTGGGCGTACCCTTTACTACTTAAATACCCTTAGCCTTAGCGGAAACTCATTAGACTAAATTAGGTATTAAGGACGTATATTAAAAGATGGCTGGATTTAAAAATGATTTATTTTTTTACATAACCACATTGAATCATCTAAGAAAATATTACAATAATACGTATGTACAAGTTTCAGAAACAACGATACGTACAATGTTGGCCAAATGCATTGAGTTTTATTGGTAACATAAATATTAGATGTTTTTTTTTTAATTTTAATTAATTATATAGATCATTTAGGATTTTCAAATTGGGGTATGTATGTACACAAGGTAAATGGAAATGATCAATTTTGGAAATCACTTGCTACCTGTTCTACAGCACTTGACCACCATTGCGATGTGAAAATATCGAGTTCTACTACAATATTAATTTATTTAATCGACTTAGTTAATACGCCAGAATATCTTAGTTTAAACCAAATGATCCGTTATAGTCTATAATCAGGTTTAACCTTAATTTACCTATCTTACAAGATACAAAATGATCTGGGTAAGAGGTGTTAACTTATCTACTGTTGAGATTATTTATTAAGTTAACGGTTGAACCTTTATGATTAAACCTTATATTTAACGGAGACAAGAAATATTATAAATTAATTTATTTCTTAGAATTTACCGATTGCATATTATATTTATAGTGTCGTCTTTAAGGTTAGGAAAAAACGTATACCTAGCTTTAAGTTGTTCATATTATAGGTATGCCTGGTTAATGAAAATTAATTGAAAAAGTAGAGGACCCTCATTGTGTGATTAGCTATATAGCCTTTTCCTAAATGCCATTTAACAGAATCCTTATCTAATTGAAACATTGGGATAGGAACATAAACCATTATGGACTGAGCAATTAGAATTACAATCACAAGATTATGATACTGTTAACAATATCGCATTTATTTCAAAAAGCAATGCTAATCATTTAATCATTCAACTCAGCCAGTAATATTGCAGTTGTATTCAGTAGTCTACTCTCGGCTTTTCATGGGCAGCAGGATCGGTAGGGCCAACCCAGTGTCAATCTAACAACAGACATTATATATTATTTATCTACATAATTTTGCATTTTTAATGACTCGCAAGCTGCCAGCGAATAACCGCTCCACTTTTTAAACCGCCATTGAAAACCCGGACATCATATGGACTACTCGCATTTATGCCGCCATCAAATTATTTGTTTTACTTTTAAAGTCGCCTTATTGTAACTAGAACTAGGGTCCAGCAAGCCTACCCTGCATAAGACAGAACTTTAAGATTGCAGGCTTTAGGATAGGCAACCAAATATACTCCACTAATTATTTGAGGACTTCAAACACGGCAAAATCGGATTTGCCAGTAAATTTAAGGTTTGGTCCAACCCGAACAAGAATTGTACTAGTTAAGTTCCCGAGCGGCCGCACAACTAATTTACCACTGGAATAGTCAATTTCCATGTTCAAAATTTAATTGACAGACTGAAAATGATCGTTCTGGCATAGAATATGTGCGGGGAAGGTGCAAGGTATGGTCTTTGGTCGGGTTGGAAGAAACCTTTAAACTGACAAGTAAGGGTAGTTAGCTAGTTGTTATATTCATTTATTATCGGTTGTTGATTATTATTATTGAAAGAAAAGACTGAATTAGTGCAAAATAATTGAAAGTGAGTATTGTGTGTTGAAAAGCAAAACTTTTGGTTTGGTTTGGTTTGTAGTATTGTTTAGGATAAGGTAAGTGTTCTAAAATTTAAAAAAATATCTTGTTTGGATGCATGCACCACGCTATAACATGAAAATCGAAGTTGAAAGTGAGATAAGAAGTGATACCATTCGATATATTTTAACTTTCAAATGTGGATTTCCGTTTTTTGTTTTATTTGATGAACAAAGTAAAATAAAAAACTAATTAACACTGGAGGCAAAGGTAGTAATAGATAATTATTGAAATAATTTAAATCAAGAGCTCAAAATTTATAAAATAGATTAAGAGAAAAAAATATTAAAAAAAAAAATAGTTATAAGTTTCACAAAAAACAGTAGTTTTCCCCGAACACCTTTATGAAATGAAATATTACTCACAGTATTGCGAAACGTGACTTACTTTCTAAATGATTGTATTAGGTATGTTAATTCACAATTTGCGCACATTCGCGAAAGAAATAATGACCGGCACCTGAAATAGCCTGAATTGACGTGAATCGGGATTTTGAATGTAGCATACTATGCAAGCAAATCAACTGAATTTGTAACATGGCAACAACGCATTTGCTTGACAACTGCTAAAGAACTTTACCGAACACATCTTGTCTATGCAGTCTAACCTTAAATAAAAGCGATACGATTTTAAAACATTTTTTGTCTGGAATAGATATAAAAATAGCTGAGTAAAATGGTTTATAGCTAGGGACGCACGATATTTTTCGATACATCGATACATGGAGTCAAAACATGGCTGTCTTCACATCAATGAATTTTTGCTCGATATTTTATGATACCTTTGCTTCTAAAAATACATCGATTTTTTTAATGAATCGAGTAGTAGCATTAGATTTTTGGTTCAAAGCAGTGCATATTTTTTTTAAAACCTTTAATTATTTGATGTTATGATGCAGACGCGAAACACGTCTGGGAACAGTTCTCTGTTTTTTACTTGGTTATTGTTATACCACAAAGAGGACTGGAAGGTGAACGGCGTATTTGAAGATAATCATAAAGAATGAGAGAGAAGTGATAACCAAATTCTATCCCTGTCTGCAAACTTCACCGCGAGCTTAGAAGGAAGGCAGAAGTTAATATCACTAGCTGTATTTCTTCTATTTTTTATGGACACTAAATTAACCACCTAAGATACGAATGGCGCTGTCCAGTCTTTTATGTCCATATATGGTTGCTTTTATTGCCAACGTTGCCATGAAAATCAATATTTGACAAGCGCAAAATTGAAATATTTTGCTCCACAGTCAGAAAAATACAGACATATTTTGCAATAAGAAATACATCGATAAATTCGATGTGTATCAATCTTTTTCAGTCAATGTTTTTTCAACATCGATGAATTAAGGCCGATGTTTCTGCTACATCGATGAAATGTTTCTCGATCGAATCGATTTTCGATGTATTGATGTATTTTGAATTTTGTGCATCCCTATTATTTATAACCCATATAAAAATATTTTTTTTATAGAAAATATGCTTTGTCCAACGATTTTTTGGATTTAGTGTATTGCATTTAAGGTAAAAAAAAAAATATAGCGAAATCAGAGCTGACCTTTAAGCCTATAAGGCTCAAGGCCGCGCTTCATTCAAACTCTAAGCAAGATAGCTACTTAACTTGGACTATAAAATCCATAGAATAGGAAGTGCCAACCACTGGCACTGGCTTCTGTGTTTGTGGGCATCTTACAGCATGACGCGGATCCTGATCAAAGTGATTGCCCCTCATAGTAATTTTACAACGGAATACATTTTATGTTTGTAATTATTTTAGTTCAACAACAAAAGTTTATCCCAATAATTGATGTTAGTCTAGGACCGCCCTTGCGTTTAGCAACTCTGGGAACTTTTAATCTGTGCAGCATACTAGAAAATAAATTTCCTATCCGTTCCTGTGCTATATTTTGTATTCCATTTTTCTGACAATGCTTAACTTTAAACTTTTTTCGAGAACGCACCCTGCGCCCTGATTCGTCACATAGCTGTTCAATGGCACTCGTGGTTGTTGGTAAATTGTAATGTGGTGATATCCGCATACTTATAAAATTCCGCGCTACTGCTGCTGTAGGTATATGGTCCGGTGTTTTCCTGCATTAGAATGAGATCATTACCAATTAACCCAACAAATCGTAAGCTATTCTGCTGCAAAATATGGGTAGTCAACATAAGTTTGTGCTGCCATTGACTAGCATGAACGCCTATCTACCTATCGAAATTCCACCAGACACCATAACCGAGCCACCATTAAAACTCTCGCATTTTGTTATTATATGTTGATGGAATATTTTGATCGTTCTTCTGCATATCCTTTTTTTCCATTCGCCATATTATTACAAACCCTATAAACATTTTTAAAAAAGACATTTGACCATTCTGGGTTAGGTTAAGCCAGACAGTAATTGGCATGTTAAGATTTTGCATACAATATGTTGTTATTTATTTATTTCTACAGGTATCATTATTGCTTAAAGTACATCGGTTAGAGCTAAACCTCAGGTGCCCTAAATAAAAATGCATTTTCAATATAAATAATACTTAAAAAATGTAGAGACATTTATATATGCGATCTTGTAGGAAAGTACAATTATTGACACGATTTAATATAGTCATCGATTTATCAAATATAAGCATTGGTAATATTTATTATAGATAATCGTATACTAAATTTAGTGATTGGCACCCCAAAAAAATATACTTGTTTTAATTAAAATTTAAGCTAATTTAAAATCAAATTAAATTGCGACAGAACAAAAGAAAAATTTTAATATATTTTATATTAAGATACAAAACATAAAAGTAACGCCAACAAATTGTTTTAAATAAACAAATAGGCAATAGAAGAAATGGTATAAGTGGTAGAAAAAACTAACGTTTATCAGCTACTGGTTTAAAAGTTTTTTTTTTCCTGCCTTGTATAACCTCTTACACAAGTGTGCATATTATTTATAAACTGATTTACTAGTGGCATATTAAACTGCTATTCGATATAGCTTGGGTGGTAGGTCCTCGCACAATACAAGCATTTGTGACATGATGTGATTTTATGTGTTTAATTATATTTACAGCAACGTTAGGGTGCGTTTAGACTTGAGCACGGCATTCATTCGTGCTCGCGGCACCGTTTAAATGAAATTTCTTTTTCTGAAGAATGGGTTGATCCACTTACTTCCGAACAGAGGAGTGAACAATGGACGACCAAGAAATAGTCGCGGCTGCATTCATTGTGATATGCAGTGTAATTAAAAAGAAGAACAGTAGGAACACTCGAAAACATTGTCGTTGATGGCAAACGCAACTGTTGATGACAAATTGATATAATTTATTAAATAATTTAATGTCGAAGAGTGGCTATGATCAGTTCAAAAACTTCACAAGGATTAAAAAAATCGATTTAGAATTTTTGTTAAATTTGATAACGCTAAAAATTGTATTATTCTGGGGATGCTTTACATCCCATAAAATGGGCAGCTTTTCATATTCTTGTATCAATACAAATGATAAATTGTTGCTTCGTTCCATGATACTAGTAAGCGACGAAAATAATATAAATTAATAAAAGAAAAATTTTCACACACGCACAAACAAACCAACTTCCCGTTCAAACTGAGCATTCGCCTACAATAAAATCCCTTTAAGCACGACCGACGACCAATACTAGGCGGCTCGCGTTCGCGACTATTTGCACACATTAGATTCAGAGCTAGCGTGCACACATAACCGTTTACACTTGAGCATTCGCGGTGGATCAGTGCGTTCGTGCTCAAATCTAAACGCACCTTTAGATGAGAAAATGGTCCAACCATAGGCATCGTAACTATAGATCCGACACGCCATTCATAAATGCTATAAAATTGTGATGCCAAAATCGTTTGGTGGCGAGACGCTGTGAGGAGCTAGGTGGGGCCGGGAGTGGGGATTACGCTGACATTACATATGCATGCAACAAAACTCCAGGAAAACAACATCCGCTATGCCAAGTATTGTCGAGTCGATGCGGGTGGCCACGAAAATGATGAAATCTGGGCGGATCCGTTATTGCTGCGTTGCCATACTACAGATTTTTTACAAGGTTTTAGGCAATGTTATATATTTCCCACATGATGTTAATCTACTTAATCATAGAAGTTAATACTTTTAACAGAGTAAGCCCAGAAAACTACGTTTTCTGTGGCGTAAGTCTGGCAAACCAAGTGGAGGGGAGCAACTTGAATGTTGATTTACTTTACACTGGAATACATTGATGACAACACGTTTATTTGTTATTGTTCGGTCTAATAGTTACGATGTCTATGGGTCCAACGGTTAGTAATGTTTTATTTTCCGGAGTCAGAACTTCTTTTATTAAATGTTTAATTGTAACTTTACCCTTACTTTTGACTTTATAATAATTGTTTTTTTAAGCTTCACTTTTTTCTGCCTTTTTTTAACTTTTAACTTCACTTCTTAACATTTTTCGACTTTAAAGACGTTCCACGTAAGACCATTATAAAATGATATTTTTTGACTAATAATAGTCCCTTTCTTTTCCTACTGGAGTATCTGGCCAACAAAAGCATTATATTAAGACTGTCTATTATTAGCATCGTTTAATCCATGTAAGTACCGTTCAGTTGCTTCTTTTCTACGGTTTTAGTGTACCGAATTGTCAAATTTTCCGAATTTTTCATAACTATAGATACATCTTTTGGACTAGACTTTGAACCTGATCCTATTTCTATATATTTAATTGTAGGGGCTTGTTGGTTTATAATTCTTATATTAATATTTTAATATCTATATTATGACTTGGATTTATTGAATTGGGTTCTCCGGGGACTTCTAGGCTTTTAATAATTAAAGGTTCATTTCTGCTTCGTTGATTCCAATTAACTTTTCATAAACACATTTACCGGCCAGCCCGGAGATATTGTTTTTCGGTAATTTCCCTTCATTGTGAATTTGGCTTAATCAAAACATAAAAAAAAATTCTACTATTTTCTGCTTGACTTTGGGTTACACCGAAAGTCTGTATACAGTGAATCCCAGAAGTAATGTCTAAATTAAGTTACGTGACGCAATATCTAAGCGTCTTGAGATTTACTGCGGTTATGAATGCCAACTATGTCGATGTACGTTTAATGTCTTTAAAAAACTTTAAAAATTAGTTATTGATGCCTAAGCATAGTAAGGGGTATAACTAGGATTTGGAGAAATAAAGATTTGTTGGTAAGTTTTGTAGGTTTGTTAGATATTAAACTATAAAATTAAATATATTTTTGTTGCTTAAAATTGCGCGAATTTTTATTTTTAACAATGCCAATTACTATACACGATAATTCAAAGAAAAACAATTATTAAAATGTCGTGCCAATCACTGTACGGTTATTAATTTCACGAAAACAGTACTTGCTATGCTGATGCTAATATAGGACGTTGTTTTAATTTTGGCGCCCAAAACAACCACGCCGCATATGACCTTATCTGACGCAATGAATGCTTTACGAATTGACCAATTTGTAAATGGTTAGTGTCGCTTGGCAGTTGTTTCTATGTTTTTAGTGGTAAATAGTTAGTTTACATTGGTGAAAAACGACTCACTGTGACGTGAATTTTAAGGGGTAAGTTTTGAGACACTACCTATTAAAATTTAAGTCTAGATTACATGAGATTTGGTAAAAAAGCAGTGTATGTAGGCTCTGCTTTTATAATTAGCACTAAGTATTTCTACCGGGGCCCTTCAGAGGGTAGTGATTTCAGGCGTCCTTTATGTATGATGTTAGGAATTTAGATATCTACAACAGTTTAAAATATGTTTTAGTTTATTTTTAGAGGGCTTACTCTCAACGAAGCGCTATCTATGTTGTATGATAACCACAACGATGATAGTGTTGACGCCAATGCTGAAATAGTTCTGCTTCCACCCCAGAAAATGCCTGTGGAAACATTACCGATGAAGAGTCTGGAGACGAGGACATGTTTGTATTGGTCAACTTACAGCAAGTCAGCTAAGAGCACCTGCAGAAATAACTAGAGCTCATGAAAGGTCAGATGATGATTCCGATTCTGATGAAAAAAATTAACTGCCCCCTTGTTCGTCTAGTGAAAAAAACACTGGAAAATAAAAACAGAACTCAGAAAATAAAAAAAAAACATATTGCCTGGAAAACTGGTGATTTCGATGACCCTAAGACAGATGAAGAGGAGCAAATCGATTTCTCCAATGCCAAGGACCTTACACCTATAGGATATTTTTTGGAGATATCTTGATGATGAGTTAGTTGATCTTATCGTAACTGAAACAAACAGGTAAGACATGTTTTTTTTTTCATTAGGTCAAATTCATTATAAAATAAAATTTTACATACGCAAGTCAGAAAAACAAACCCGCAAACGTAATTTCACAAGAAAAAAAGAGCATTTGTTGGTGTTCTTCTTTTCAGCAGCTACGTACAACTACCAAGAAGGCGTATCTTTTGGGAACGAAAGAAAGATACGCATAATTATTTAGTTTCAAATGCGATATCCAGAGACCGGTGCGAATTTATTAGGAATAACCTGCACTTTTCGGACAATAATATCCTAAATAAGGATGACAAGTTGACCAAAGTACGTCCATTTTTTATGCATCTAAATAAAAAATTTTTAGAACATGCCCGTCTAGAAAAATCCCATAGTATTCATGAAGCCATTGTGCCATACTATGGGCGTCACGGACGTAATCATTACATCCATGGGAAGCCTTTCAGGTATGGATACAAACTGTGGATGGGCTGTTCTCGACTTAGACCCGTAAATTGGTTCGAACCATATGAAGGTGCCAATACACATATTGGTGACAAATATAAAGATCTGGGCGTAGGTGCTGGTGTAGTCCTTTTATATGCTGACCATACTCAGGCCAAGTGGCCGCTGGAAGATATAAGTTTCATTTTTATATCGATAATTTTTTTAATTCAGTGATTTGCTTATCAATTTATCTTCTACAAATATAAAGGGCAGTGGAACTGTTTAAACCAACAGGCTAAATAACAATCCTTTTTCCGATATTGATTTGGAAAAAGGAAAACGAAGGGACTACGAACGCAGGGTTTCAGAAGATCACAGTTTAGTCACTGTTCAGTGGAAAGACAACAATATAGTAACCATGTGCTCAAGTGCTCTGGGTGCTACACCTCACCAAACTGTTAGACGATACTCTTAAAAAAACGAGAAAATTATTCAGGTAAGAGAACCTTATGTTATAAAAAAGTATAACATCAACATAGGAGGAGTTGACAGGTGCGATGAAAACATAAGTGTGTATAGAATATCAATTCGCGGCAAAAACTGGTATTTTCCCCTCACGTCACATAGTTTCGACATGAAGGTGCACAATGCATGGAGAAATCACAAAGATGATAAGGGTTTGCTGTAGAACTTTCAACTCAAAATAAATAGAAAACAGCAAGTGCTACCGAGCGTCCTGGCAGAAATGAAAATGCTGCGATACGTTTTGATACGATTGAACATTATGCCATTCCCCAAGAAAAGCAGACCAAATGTCGTCATTGTCATACCAAGGCAACAACAAGATATCAAAAATGCGACGTTGGCATCCATGTAAAATATTTTGTTGGCTACCACAAACAAATATAATTTAAAGAAAGATGTTTTTCCCTTTTCTTTCCGTCAGACCCAATCCTTGGACGCGTTTCGCCGTATTACGGCTCATCGGCAAGGCTATAGAGTCTGACGAAAAGGAAAGGGACCTTACAGTGTTTTCAACACATAATGTATAAATACATATGCGAGATGTTACACGTGGCGACATCTCGTAGCAATCGAGCTATCCACCCAACCAGACCAGTGAGGTCTTAGAGAAGACCAAACGCTGGAATGGATCCCGCATAAGCAGGTATCTAATGTCAGGTGGCGCTGAAAGCCAATCGTCGGTTTCAATGAACCGAAAACATGATATAAAGAAAGATGTTTTCCCCTTTTCTTTCCGTCAGACCCAATCCTTGGACGCGTTTCGCCGTATTACGACTCATCGGCAAGGCTATAGAGTCTGACGAAAAGGAAAGGGACCTTACAGTGTTTTCAACACATAATGTATAAATACATATGCGAGATGTTACACGTGGCGACATCTCGTAGCAATCGAGCTATCCACCCAACCAGACCAGCGAAACGCGTCCAAGGATTGGGTCTGACGGAAAGAAAAGGGAAAAACATCTTTCTTTATATCATGTTTTCGGTTCATTGAAACCGACGATTGGCTTTCAGCGCCACCTGACATTAGATACCTGCTTATGCGGGATCCATTTCAGCGTTTGGTCTTCTCTAAGACCTCGCTGGTCTGGTTGGGTGGATAGCTCGATTGCTACGAGATGTCGCCACGTGTAACATCTCGCATATGTAAATATAATTTAAGTTCCATAGTATGATATTTTCCTAACGTCCTAAATATAGGCCTACCCCAAAAGGGTTTATGGATTAACTTTAATTTTTTTTTTACATTTTTTTAATTTTATTTGATCTTTAAAAAATAAATATTTATAAAAATAAATCCTCAGAAATACGGTCTCACTTACTGATATCTTCATTAATTTGTCCGATAACTGTTGAGTTTAGGTATAGGACATGGTACATCAAACATACTTAGAATTCGATGTAAAGTTCGCACCATATGGAAAACTTTTTTATTATTAATTTTACGGAAAAAAGTTATTCTTCATAAAAAGTTCTGCTTAGTTCAAAACCCAAAATGCAACCATCAGATATTAAATTTTTTTCAGTCGTATACGAGGTATATCAGAAAATATAAATTTTGCTCAAGAATAAAGTACCTTCATTTTTGACAATATCAAAAATGCAAATTTAACTGTAGGGACGTGAAATCTAGGATGCATTGATAAGCAAATGATTTCTTCATAGCAAGAATTGTTTGACACTGAACGTCAAATAAAATTTGTTAAGATGCCGGTGATATTTAGTGTGGAAGAAAAAATAGAAATTGTGTTAATCGTTGGTGATAATTACAAAACTTACCGTGAAGCAGCTGAAATATTTAACAACAGACATCCAGGGAAAAATATACACCATACATCAGTAATGAGAATTATGGAAAAATTCAAGTCATGTGGAGACGATAATAATAAATTCACAAACAAGCGTCAAAAAGTCGTTGCAAGTGAAGAGATGAAGTTAAATGTAATGCTATCTGCAGTGGAAAATCCTAAATTGTCCCTGCGAGAAAGGGCATCTTCGCTTTCAGATAAAATTGGTAAAGACGCACTATCAAAAATCTTTAAAGAGAACAAGTTTCATCCATATAAACCACAATTTATCCATACTTTAAAACCTGGAGACTACGACAGACGACTAGAATTTTGTTTTCTTATTTAAGGAAAGCTAGAAGACGATCCTTTTTTGACTAGGAAAATAATTTTCTCTGACGAAGCTACATTTACGTCTAATGGAACAGTGTCTTCGCAAAATTGTCGATGGTGGACTGACTCCAATCCTCACTTTACGATTAAAACTCGCGATCAATATTATTTTAAAACTAACGTTTGGTGCGGCATTTACAAAGATAAAATCATTGGCCCTTTTTTTTTCGACAATCTATGACTTCTCAACGCTATCTAAATTTTTTACAAAATCAGTTGCATGATTTTCTTCGTGACCTTCCGAGACATGAACGGCAACAAGTATGGTACCAGCAGGATGGCGCAACATGTCATAGTACGATGGAAGTAAGGCAATACCTTGAAAATATCTTTAATGGAAGGTTAATTCATAGATATTCCGATATTTTTTGGCCAGCTAGGTCGCCAGATTTAACCCCATTAGATTTTTTCTTATGGGGTTACTTAAAAGAAAAGGTATATCAACACAGGCCATTCACGAACGTAGAACATTTGGAAACAATTATTACGGTAATAATTCAGGGTATAACTCCGAATATAATTAGAAATGTATTGAGGAAATTTTCTTCTAGAACGGAAACCTGTATTGTAAGAGAAGTTGAAGCAACAGTGAATTGATAACAAATTATTACACGCTTGTTACGCAACTAACAATATTAGCATTGTATTCATGTGGTTAATAATTATTGTAAAATAAATAATTTTGTTATTTACCAATTTTTTAATGCATCACCAAAATAATGCAATATAGAGGTTAAGAAACATAAAGATTATCAAATGTTTAACGAATAAAGAGATAACTGATTAAATTTTTCGATATTTTCAAAAATAAATTTACTTTACTATTGGGCAAAATTCATATTTTTTGATATACCTCGTATACGACTGAAAAAATTTAATATCTGATGATTGCATTTTAGGTTTTGGACTAAGCAGAACTTTTTATGAAGAATAACTTTTTTTCGTAAAATTAATAATAAAAAAGTTTTCCATATGGTGCGAACTTAATCCACTTGGCAAGAAAACGTGAATTTCATGTATAATTTTACGTCAGACTGAAAAACGTTAGAATACGAATAAACGTGTTTTCAATGTGTAAAACACGCTTAATGTTACGGTGTTCTGACGTTGGTAAAAATAACGTTACTAATTTTAACGTTTTTATAACGTATTATATTATGATACAATTCTGCGTTTTTGTAACATATTTTTAACTTATAAAACTAAATTTTTCCTCAGGAAAGTAGCGTATTATTTCATACTTTATTATTTGGATACTTATAAATAAACAACAAAACATTCAAGTTATGAACTTTTATTTTTTCAGGTTGCCTTAGGTTACCGTATACAATTTACAAATTTTAACTTATTTTAATTTAAAATCTAGTAGCTATATTGTATAAGTTTTCATTTTTTTTGTTTCTTCAAACGGTTCGCGGCATACCTGAAGTGGTCCATTATTATTTTTTCCATCGAGTACTCATTAGTTTCTCCAAACTGAACTTGCGCTATTTCTAAATTAAAAACGAAACATTTTTTAAATATTGTTCCAACAACCTACTTACACGAGATATTACATTACATAAGAAACATTTTCAAGGGTCTACAATAGTAAAGAACTACAATAATCATTTTTTGTAGAGGTTATAAGGTGTAGAATCTAGAGAATATTAACTATTCCTAATTAATTAAAGGAAAAAATAGAGTGGCGTATATTGTTCTATATTTGGAATTAACTTCAAAAGGCTGGTATTTTTGTTACATTAAAGGGATTCTTTTAGCATTTTTTTTGTAATGAAAATAAAATACACGAGACGCCATTTTGCCCTTCAAGCGTTTGTGGTAAAGAACAAAAGAACTCGTGAAATATATAAAGAATAAACAACAGTTATTTCATAAAGACTAAACCATAAAATTAAGAACAACTTACGCTTAAAGTAAACGAAAACTCACAAAACTTAAAAGAGATTCGATGCTATCCAAAATTTTCACCAACTGCTCCTTGCCTTCCACTATACACTCACAACACAACGAAACAACGTCAATCGTCTATGACAGACGCGACAATCGCCGATCGCTGGGTTTTAGGCGCGAAATTTAAAAATGTTAAGATAAAGTGAAAAATAGGTTACTTATTTCGACGTTATAAAACATAACGCAAATTGAATGTTTTATAAGTAACGTTACTTTTATTTACATGAAATTAATGTAAAAATGTAACACAAATTACAACGTGAACAAAAATTACATTAAAATAACAGTATTAAAAAAAAATCACGTTTTTAAATCGAAGTTTTTGGTAAAGGGAAATAACATTACCATTTTCACGTGAAAATAACGTTTTTTCTCAAAATATGTCAAGTGGGAAGTAGACACACTGTATATGTTTTCATTTGAAAAAATGAAGTTGATGGTCTTAACTTATTTTTCGGCATGAATGTACCATCCAAAAATCACATTAAGAAATAAAAATTGACGGGTCCGACAGTTTTTCAAAAAAACACACAGCTGAATTTTCAATGAATTTAGACATTACTTCCGGGAGTCAGTGTAAAAGGAGATATAAACACATTTAATAACTTTCTATCAGTTTGGTCCTAAACTAAATTAATAAAAAAAGACTAGCAATTACTGTTTTCGTCAAATTAATAAACAGTGATTGACACGACATGCTAATATTTGTTTTTCATGGTAGAGGAAATTAAAGTATTACTTGTTATATTTCACAATTATAATTCAGTTAACTCAATCTATTAGAAATATTAGCAATCAAAAAAGCCCTAAAAATCCATTTAATGTTGTTAATAATCAAATTGAAATACCTTCAGGTGCCAATCTAATACTTAATAGTCTAATAACTTAGGATAAATATACAATAAACACTGTCAATAATTATGAACGAAAAAACCCATAATTATATACACAATCCCTATCGTTTTCTTAATTTTATTACTTAGATGTAAATATCTCCCTAATCACACCTGTAACTTAGTTGTACCTTTGGTCAATACCTGAAAATTAAGGACCAAAACAATTCACTTCATCTCTCTATTTTTAGTTTAATGACATGTTGACATGTTTACCATTACTATTACTTAGATATTCACTTTGTAACTACACGTAGAATTTAGTATTGTCTTGTATTCCTTCGATAATGATCCGCAAGGGTAGAGACACGTGTCAGGCAACTGAATTATAATTGTGAAATATAACAAGTAAGACTTTAATTTCCTCTATCATGGAATATCCATTTCACCAAGCATGTAGCCCATCACAAATTAATTATATACAAGTTTTTCTTTGAATTATCGTGTACAGTAATTGGCAATGTCAAAAATGCAAATTCGCGCATTTTTAAGCAACAAAAATATATTTAATTTTATAGTTCAATATCTAACAAACCTACAAAACTTACCAACAAATCTTTATTTCTCAAAATCCTAGCTGTACCCCTTACTTTGCTTAGACATCAATCAATAATTTTTAAAGCTTTTTAAAGACATTAAACGTGCATCGACATAGTTGGCATTTATAAAAGCAGTAAATCTCAAGACGCCTTGATATTGCGTCACGTAACTGGTACGCGATTGGCGAAAATACTATGGGATTGCCTGTGTGCACAAATGTATTGAAATTCTCGAACCTGACGAAAATAGACGCAAGGTGCCAATCACTGTCTAGGTGCCAACAACTCTCTGGTTTACCCTATTCCATTTTCCATAATTCTAAATAAAGTTTCTACGAGCAGCACGTTGTTCTGGCAATAATTCGCCGTGTGCAAACCGTCTGTTTACAAACTGTAGCATCTCAAATTTGGCGAAGATATTCTCTATATTTGTTTAATTTGGTAAAATCTGCAAACTTATAAAACGATCATCCCTACGGGATATTTTTGGGGGACGACTGAAACCCACATTGCACGCAATGCTCTCTGCAACAGCTCGTATTTGCAAATCTACGAACTATTGCTTCATGAACTACAGAAAAAAATAATGGTGGATTTCAGGAAATACGTTTGATTCGAATAATTTTAGAGATAGAGCAATGATAAAAAAATGTATGTAAAAAAGGCACTTTTAAACGAAGGGTAGATATTTTCAATACAAACTAAGGCCTAATACTCAGGGTAATTCAAAGAAAATAAAAAAAAAAAAAACATACATTTAAATTTCTTCACTATCTTCGATGAAGCGTGAGGAAAATCTTCAATACTAATATTTCTAGCTGAAAGAAATTAAGTTTTTCTACAGACTAAAGTTAATTTAAATCGGGTAACTGGCATAGGAGTTATAGGGCTTCAAATTTACCAAAATCGTCACTTCTTTTGAAACTGAGTGTTTTTCAAACCTCAAATTTAACATGTGCTTCCACTCATATTTCTGACTTTGGATAGTTGAATACAATAAACATTAAAAAAAAATCTTCAATATCGGATCTATTTTTAAGTGTATCGAAAGTTTAAGGGCTTTTCCGCTTCATGGACTCGACTAATAGCCTTTAATCCATTTTCAAATTTTTTTTTCAGTTTTAGGTCAACAACTTCATCAATCCTAGGCATACTATCCCAGTTTCGTATTCTAAACCCAATCAATCTTAAGCCTAAAATGACCACGCAATCATTTGGTAATAATAGCAGTTTCAGCGGAGCTTCCCATGCTTTCGCTGATCATATCAAATGTTTGCGTGGTCTTATCCAACTTTCATAAGTCCGGAACAGTAGCGTCCATGGATTTCATTTCTATGCCTCCGTTACAGTCCAATCTTGGATGAGAGTAAGCGTGTTGCAAGGCATGCAACGAGCTGGACGAAAGAGTTCGTTCGAGTATTTCACCCCAGTATTTCTCTGAAAGCCCTTCCAAATCACAGTCGGGGGTGTGTCCCAAGAAGTTTGGAGGGGGCGTGCTGTTGCAATAGTGTTGAAACTGGTGATGTTTTTGTTCTTCGGATTTGCGACAAAATATCTAAAAAATAATGGAATAAATAATTAAATTTGCCTTTATTGAGGAGTAAGTAACGAATGTATTAATGACAAGAGCTAGCATTCAATTTATCCATTTGTTTTTATACCGGCTTAATAGAATGTTACCAGAAGTGCTACAAAATATAACTGTCAAGAACAAATTACTTCAATAATTCTAATGGGACGCTCTACATATTTCAGCTCGACACACGAGTCTGTGGCTACGACGTATCGATAAGGGGAAAAACAATATTTTAAAATATGGCGTAATTATGGGCGTGCTACATCGCCATATGTTTTAGATGCAATAAAAATAGGAAATGATTTTATTTTATTTGATTTTAAGTGCTTTATTGTCCACAGAAAAACTCAATGTATATTTTTATTGACAGAGCTACTAATACTAATATAATAATAATAATAATAATAATAATAATAATAATAATAATAATAATAATAATAATAATAATAATAATAATAATAATAATAATAATAATAATAATAATAATAATAATAATAATAATAATAATAATAATAATAATAATAATAATAATAATAATGATAATAGTAAATATTTATTTATTTACATTTTTTGTTTTTACATCCAAGAGTTACTTACAAAAATAATATGTAAGAATAGATAAATAAATAAATAATCCTAGGCGTTAGGTCTTATAGACCTGTACGTAAAGGAATATAACCTATTTATAAGTAATATAGGTGTGTAATATATAATACAAATATATGTGCGCTTTTGCAGCAAAATAACACAAAATTAAAGAATTACTTGGGTTTAGATGCAGAAGACGGATTAGCTATCCCGCTTATTTTAGTCGCGGAATATGAGTTGTTTTAACATAACAACAAGTGAGTGAGTAGGCTTCCTTGAGCGTTGTTATTTACAGCAGTGACATCTAACAATAAAGAGAAAATAAATAAAATGCTTAGAACGAAAGAAAAAAATTTTTCTCTTGGCATACATTTTGGCGTATTATAAGAAGATAATCAATAAATCTATACATGCATACGCAGTATTTCAATTAAATATAAATAAGCATAAGCATAAACAACTATAAAATATATTGTAAATTATATCATGTTGTAACAAAGGAAGATACTGATGATGTTTTTAGGAAGATAACCAAAACGAGAAAAGAAGAAATTTTTCTGTTTATTCACATTCAGAGAAATATTGTATTTTGCTCATGCAGAAGAAAAGGGGAGGCTGATTATATTCGTAGGCAGCAATGCAGAGAAGGATAATAATTTAGCAAGAATATATAATCGTCCTTTGGTATTTGGTTCAAGTTAATGTTGGTGGTTATTTGTTTTAAATATCAAAGAAAGCAGTTTAGTTAGAAATTGTAATTATTTTTTAAATCTACCAAGTTAGATGTGTTTTAACTAACGCACGATACAGCATAAGCAGTTGCTTTGTTTAAAATATTTGCTTAAAATACTTAAATTTGTAAAGTAGGGATCTGATTTTTTTGATAAGGTATGTGATATGTGCAGTGCATCCCATCGAAGGTGTGAGTATATAATTATTCCTAAATATTTAATGCTACTCACCCCTTCGATACTTATATTTCCACAATCACAGGGGGTTTGTATTTGAATATCATTAAAAGTTGGTAGATTTATAGGTAGAGATATGAATGGCACTTACTTGGTTTTATCGAAATTCATGGTGAGAGACATACGCTTGAAAAAAATCCACAACTTTATTCATTTCCGTGTTTATTGTACCCTTTAGTAAGTCCCAATTTTGTTCTTTAAAGAAAACAAACGTGTCATCAGCAAACCATTACTTGCAACTTTTCAAAAATCCTTGAAATAGTAATCCACAGTTACATCTACCCACAGATCCGTACCTTGCTCTCTGAATATCAGCATGGCTGCATTGACTCTAGATTGTGCGTTACTAATCTATATTCGTTGTCACAGAGAGCCTGTGCGGCTTTGGATGTAATAGATATGGATTTTCAAAAAGCCTTTAATCAGATTGACTACTTTGTTTTGCTTGCTAAGCTAGAGAACCTGGGTATGTCGCAGAGACTATTGACCTTGTTAGATCATATTTGGTTGACCGTGTGCAGTATATCGAGTGTGAGGGTTTCAGACCACCATTATTTACTGCGAGCTCGGGAGTGCCCCAGGGGTCTAACCTGGGGCCGCTTCTTTTTTTGATCTTCATTAATGGTCTTATTAACATAATTAATAGTGATAGACTCGCATATGCTGATGATTTGAAGATTTTTCATAGAATTTGTAGTGTTGCTGACTGTAACATTGTGCAGGAGGATTTGCGAGTCATCAACAACTGGTGTAAAAATAATAGATTGACATTAAATATTTTTAAGTGTCAGTTTTAGTCGCAGTAATAATCCTATTCTTTTTAACTACTCATTGGGCGAAGCTGTACTGAGTCGATCCGAGAGAATCTTGGCATTTTATTCGATAGCAAGCTCTTATTTTTACCTCATATAGAACAGATGGTGGCTTCGGCCTCCAAAGTGCTTGGATTTGGTATCCATGATAGTAAACAGTTCAATGATTCTTCTACAATAAAACTCTTATATTATACATTTGTACGTTCCAAGCTTGTTAATGCATCAATTGTATGGAGCACAATATATTTTACTCACATTAGCTATATTGAATCAGTGTAGAGGCGTTTATTTAAGTACTTAGTTTTTAAAGAGGACAATAATGTGTCCCATTCGGGGATTTGGTCACATTTTACTGCTAACTCGTTTTAATGAACCAATCCTTTTTACTAGAAGGGAGGTTCAATCGGTCCGGTTTCTGTATGGGCTGTTGAATTTCAGGGTTGATTGTGCTTCTCTCCTCGGAGATATTAGTTTTCGGGTTCCGCGTTTGGGGGCGAGGTTCACTCAGACTTTTTATCTCAGTACAGCTAGGTCTAATATTTTAAGGCAATGTCCTCTCTATTTGATATGCAGTGTATTCAACCGGGTATGTAATGTATGTGACATTAATGCTGACTCTCTTGCGACTATAGTTAACGCTCTGTTGAGTTTTAATAATTGATTGTGTACGATCTGATAGTGATGCACTATATATAAATTATATTTCTAATTGATTATTTGTATCATTGTCATTGTATAATTACTAATTTAACTACAACAATTATTAATTCATGGTTTAGGTATCATTAAGCATAGTATTTATATACAGGGTGTCCGGATAAGGATACGAAGCGGCCATATCTCGGAAACGATACGTCCCACAGATCTGAAAAAAGCTCTCATCATAAAAACTGCCAAGAGAAATTCATTCAAAATAATTTTAAGTTTCGGAAATTGCCGCAAGAGGGCGTAACGGCTTATTTATTTTTTAAAGCTCATTTTACGGCAAAAAATGCCACTTAACCGTAGAAAAGCAAATAAATAATTAAAATCAGTAGATTGTTTACTACAACTTTTGTTATTGTTATTTTTTTGAATCTCGCCTAATAAAGGAGTGCGGGAAGCCTTTAGGACATTTTTCAAAAACTGTCATTATGTCGTTATCCTTCAACGGATTTTCTATAACTTGGACTTGTTTGAAAGGGAATTCCTTGGAGTTTAAGTAAATGATTCAGGAATTGTCACAAGTTTCCTGATACAATTTTAAGATGGCTAACTTATTTTTTTATTTTTCTCGGTATTTGCAAATTGGATGGTATAATTTTTTTCGGTAGTAATAGGAGACAATTTGCATAGGGAACGATTAGTCCAAACCGCAAATCGATATCACCAGGGGTTTAGAGGTTATTTTGATTTTTCTTTAAAAAATGATACAGTTTCCATTTACCAGTACCCGGTATACCCCTAATAAGCAAGATAACAACTAATTTCATGGCCCACTGTTTAATAAACTATAAAATTTCTAATAAAAGTTTAACGAGTCAAAGAAACATCAATAACACTGAATAAAATATGAATATTATGATATGAGATTATGAAAAAGTGCACAAACCTTAAATCTAGAAACAATTAGCAATTTAGCAAGACAACAATAATTACAAATGTTTAAAATATTTTCCGTCACTTCCTAAGCTCTTAGTTATTCTTCTTTCAGTGAAAAACACTTGCCTCTTGCCTCAATTTTAGCCGTGGATAAGCTTCGAACGGCATTTCATATCCTTTCCATCATGTTTTCGCCTAAATTACAAGTTCCAAGTTGGCCATGGAAAAAAACAAATTAATAATTTATTGTGACAAGCTGTTGATGAGTTTTAAACGTCAAGCATCTTATAATATTAAGCAGTGTTTTTTACATTTCTATTACATTTTTCTACAAATAGTATGCCGTTAACTAACGCAGAAGCGTATGGTATGTTGAATATGTATTTTCAATCTCTTGAAAATGCTGTAATAGTGTCGCGAGAGTATGCAATGCGATTTCCACAAAGAAGACACTATTTTTGAGAAGTATTCTCAAGATTAGCTCGACGATTAAGAGAAACTGGTAATGTGCAGCCCATTCAACGACCCTTACGCATTCGTAGGACACGTAGTGAGGTAAATATTATTAACGTTTTGGCTTACGTTCAATACGATCCCACTTTAAGCACCAGAAAAATTTCCCTTGACTTGGGGGTTCCAAAAACAAATGTCCACGAGATTTTACAAACTAATAGTATGCACCCTTACCACATCGTTTTACACCAGGCATTGAACGATACTGATTATGATCGTCGATTGGATTTCTGTCACTGGCTATTAAATATGATTAGCGAAAATCCAAATTTTCTTTCACGGATATTATGGACAGACGAGGCCACTTTCACTAACGCTGGGGGTGTGAATTTGCATAATATGCACTATTGGTCTGAGCAAAACCCTCATTGGATGAGGCAAGTAGATTTTCAAAACCGCTGGAGTTTAAATGTTTGGTGCGGGATCTTGGAAGGAAAAATTATCGGTCCCCATTTTTTTGATCAAACCCTTAATGGAGCAAGATTTTTAGATTTCTTGGCCACTTTCCTTCCACCTCTTTTGGAAGAAGTCTCCTTACAAACGAGAACAAACATGTGGATCCAACTTGATGGTTGTCCGGCGCATTACTATCGTAACGTACGCCAATACCTAGAAGGGCAATTTGCGCATCGTGTAATTGGAAGAGGAAGCTTGTTTCCCTGGCCGGCTCGTTCGCCGGATCTTACTTGTCTTGATTTTTACCTATGGTGTAGGTTAAAAGATCTGGTTTTCCAAGAGACACCAACAACAAGGGAAAACATGATGGTAAGGATAACAAATGCCGTTAGAAACTTATCCACGGCTGAAATTGAGGCAGCCGTATTATGAACTAACAGAAGAATAATTAAGTGCTTACAAAATGACGGAAAACATTTTGAACATTTGTAATTATTATTGTTGTCTCGCTAAATTGCTAATAAAATTGTTTCTAGTTCTAAGGTTTGTGCACTTTTTCATAGTCTAAGTCTCATAATATGATATTATCATAATATTCATATTTTATTCAGTGTTATTGATGTTTCCTTGACTCGTTAAACTTTTATTATAAATTTTATAGTTTATTAAACAGTAGGCCATGAAATTAGTTGTTATCTTGCTTATTAGGGGTATACCGGGTACCGGTAAATGGAAACTGTATCATTTTTTAAAGAAAAATCAAAATAACTTTTAAACCCCTGGTGATATCGATTTGCGGTTTGGACTAATCTTTCCCTATGCAAATTGTTGTCCTGGCACAATTCGCCTTCGCTTCCTTCTTCAAGGGGCTTATCCCTGGAAGTTGCGCGGCTAGCGTCAGTCGTTGTCTCAGGGGCGGCGATCTGTGCAGGGCAGTTTGAGACCGCCCCAGGTACTGTTTTGGGGTCGGCCTCGGTGGTAGAGAGCATGTCGTAGTTTTCTTCATCCTCGGCCATCCGGGCTGGAGGGGTTTCGTCGTGTAATGCCATATTCTTGGCCATTATAGTTTCTGCCACGTGGTTTTCACGTTCTGCCGACCTGGTGCTGGTTATGCCCAGGTGGTATCCTCTTGTATTCGCCTTCCTGGCGATAGCGTCGACTGTTGCAGGTATGGCACTGTCTGTCCAACGCTGGCAACGCCGGCTATGTCGGATTCTCGCCGTATTTCTTTATTAAGTAGTTTGCCGCGTAGGTTTCGCGTCTTGCCGACCTGGTGCAGGTTATGCCCAGGTGGTAAACTATTGTATACGCCTCCTCGGCGATGGCGTCGGCTGCTACGGTTGTGGCACAGTTAGTCCAACGTCGGCAACGTCGGCGATGACCGGGTTCCGTATATTTCTTCTTAAAATTAGGTTGCCGTCTATTTTTACTTCTTCGCCGACCTGGTGCAGGTGATGCCCAGGTGGTTTTCTACTAGATACGCCTCCTCGGCGATGGCGTCGGCTGCTACGGTTGTGGCACAGTTAGTCCAACGTCGGCAACGTCGGCGATGACCGGGTTCTGTATATTTCTTCTTAAAACTAGGTTGCCGTATATTTTTACTTCTCCGCCGACCTGGTGCAGGTGATGCCCAGGTGGTTTACTACTGGATACGCCTCCTCGGCGATGGCGTCGGCTGCTACGGTTGTGGCACAGTTAGTCCAACGTCGGCAACGTCGGCGATGGCCGGTTCCGTATTTCTTCGGCTTGAATTGAGTTTGCCGTAGGGTTTTTCTTCTTTGCCGACCTGGTGCAGGTTATGCCCAGGTGGTAATTTATTGTATACGCCTCCTCGGCGATGGCGTCGGCTGCTACGGTTGTGGCACAGTTAGTCCAACGTCGGCAACGTCGGCGATGACCGGGTTCCGTATGGTTATTCTTAAGATTAAGTTTCGGTCCTGCTGGTACCTTGGTACCAACGCCGCGGATCAGCTAGGAACCACTGTTTCCTCACAGTATCGGGCTCGACTACGGCGTCCTTCCACCGGTGCTTCTTCAGCTACGCTCTGCTTTAATCTTCGGGTTCACGTATGCCTCCTTGACATACCCAGGTGCTCGGCAGTTCCAAGTTCGACTGGCAATTTTACTTGGTGATGGTCGTCCAAAGGAAAAGACTTATACAGATTTTAAAGCCGGAACAAATGCTCAACTATGGAAATAGGTGCTTGTCGCTCTATGGTTCTGTACGGACTGATTATTCCCCGCGAAATCGCGCTCTTTATAGCCGATTTCCACGTGGCGAATACCACAACACCCCCCCCCCCCCCTTAAGAGCAGTTGTTACGGTATGTTTATTTTAACCGTACCCATCTGGTACGATTATACTATATTTATAATGTCAAAAACTTAAAACTAATACTTAAATCTAAAAACTAACAAATCTCTAAGTCCAAAAACAACAAATAGAAACTAATATCTAAGTACATAACAACAATAAAAATTAATAACTAAGTCCAAAAACAACAATAAACATATTTAAAATTACTCTCTTCTTTAGGACGATTTTTCTTTTTCCCTGGTTCGAGGCGATTTCTCAACCTCCATGGCGATGTCGTCAATGGGTGGCTCTCCTCCAGGTGACCTGGTATAGGCCTCCTGTGGGTAGCTCTCTAGTGACCTGGGGGACTCCTCGGAGGCTTCAGGTGGCTTCTCTCTTGGCTGCCTCAAGACTGGGACGGCGACCTCGGGTTGAGGGGCCGTAGTTTCTTCCACGTCTGGTGGTTTTTTCTTGGGCTGCCTCAATGGTACCTCGGCGACCTCGGGCTGAGGGGCCGGAATTTTATGTGTTTCACGGGGTTGACCATGGAGTTCTTCCTCCTCACTTGGACTACTATCTTCCTCAGTACTTGAGCTGCTACTTTCACTCACGCTCAGGACTGTGGCACGTCTTAGATTATTAAGGTGGATTTTTGATGAAGCTCCATCCTTATCAACTTGATAGGTTGAAGATCCCAGGACCTCTAAAATTTCAAATGGACCTATCCACTTGGGCGCAAACGGAACTTTCGGGGCGAAATTTCTAACCCAAACCCTCTCTCCAACTCTAAATTTAATAATTGGTATTCTTGGGGTGGGAGCGTATCTCTGTTGATAGGCTTTTTGATTCCGATTCGCTTCCTGTCTAACTTGAATCATATCTTCGGGGCGTGGTACTGTTTCGATTTTGTCGCGTACAATCGCCCATTCTCCTGGTCTCTTCAACTCATATCCTAACAGTAATTCTCCTGGTGTCTTTTGGGTAGCTCCATTCTTCCGAGTCCGTAATGCATAGAGGACTTGCGGAATTTGTGTATCCCATACGGTGGTAGGTCGTTCTAAGATAGCGGCGCTTAAAGCCTTCTTAATTTCCTGCCATCTTCGTTCCGCCGGATTCGCCTGTTGATGATAAATGGGGGAGGATGTCCATTTAATATGATTTGATCTGCAAAATTGTTCGAATACTGCTCCTCTAAACTGAGCACCATCGTCTGATCTTATTTCTTTCGGATATCCATATCTACTAAATACTTCATCTTTTAAAAACTTGATGACTTTTGATGCGGTTACTCTAGCTACCGGAATAGCTTCTGTCCATTTAGTAAATACGTCCATTGCCACTATTAGAAATCGATTCTTCCTGCCAGTCTCTTCATATGGACCCATTATATCACACGCTATTATCTGGAACGGTGCTTCTGCTGCAATACTCCCCAGCGCAGCTTTCTTCTGAGGTGGCCCTGCCTTGATTTGTTTACAGATATCGCATTCTCTTGTATATCTTCGGACTTCTTTTTCCAAATTACTCCAATAATAGTAACGGCAAATAGCTCTACTTGTTTCTTGTGCTCCTGGATGGAGGGCTTCACTATAAGAATGGTAGGCTTCAAACACATCTTGTTTGTCAAATTTACCTACTACTAAACATAGCTTATTTAAATGTAGTCTGAATAGGTATTCGTCCTGGACGATATAGTAATTCCACCATGATGGTTGCTGCTCTGGAGGTTTCTTTGCTTCTTGTAGCCATCGTCTTTTAGTTTCCTTTATCTCATCGTCTTCGTCCTGTCCCTCTTTTACTCGCTCTTCCAGGTTCTGAATCTCCTGGGGCTGGAACATAGCTATTACATCCTTGGGTTTCTCTTCTTTTATCGGTGGGACCATTCTATCTTCATTAAACGTCTCCGGATCTCTCACTGTATCTTCTGGGTTCCGTGATAGGAAATCTGGAAGTGCATTTTCTTTTCCCGGACAGTGGATCACCCGAAATGAATATTCCTGAAGTAATAATGCCCATCTTGTCAATTTCGATTTAGTGTCTTTCAGACGATGCAACCACGTCAATGCTTGAGAGTCGGTCTTTAAAATAAACGGGGCATCTTCCAAATATTGTCGGAAATGTTTAATTGCCCAGACCACGGCCATACACTCTTGTTCATTTGCGTGGTATGCTTGTTCTGTTCTAGTAAGTTTGTGCGACGCGTATGCTATAATGCGTCGCTCCTCTTGGTCGCTTAATTGGTAGAGCACTGCACCTATCCCTATTTTCGAGGCATCTGTTTGCAAGTAGAACTGCTTCCCTGGATGCGGTCTCCATAGCTGCATCGGCTGTGCCATAAATTTCTTTACATCGTCAAACGCTTCTTGTTGTTTGGCTTGCCAACGGAAAGGCTTCTCTTTTTGCAAAAGTAGCGTTAAAGGTTCTAAACGCTCCGCTGCCTGGGGAATATATTCCCTCAGCCAGTTTACTAGGCCCAAAAATGACTGCAATTGTTTTCTACATGTTGGTGGAGGGAATTTCTCCACATCGTTTAAATGTTTCCGTTGTGGTGTATTACAGTCTTCTTTGATTTTAAAACCTAAGTAGTCTAACTCGTTTACCCCAATTACACATTTCTCTGCTCCGCATCTCAGCTGGTAAATCGAGAGTCTTTCCAACACCTTTTGGAGGTGTTGTCGGTGTGTTCTGTGATCTGGTGAAAAAATGATCACGTCATCCAAGTATACTCTCGTAAACTGCTGCAGTTCCCCACTTAGAACCTCCGACATCCGTTTCTGGAATGTGGCTGGCGCATTCCTGAGGCCAAAAGGCATTACATTAAATTCGTAAGTGCTTCCATCCAATAAACCAAATGCCGTTAGGTGTCTATCCGCTTCTGCTACTGGTATTTGCCAATAACCGGCTTTGAGGTCCAGCGTCGAGAAAACTCGGGCTTCTCCAATTTCTTTCAATGTGTTCGGGATTACTGGCAGTGCTGCCACTTCTTCTTGGGTTACCTCATTCAACTTCCGATAGTCCAAACAGAATCTCATAGTTCCATCTTTTTTCGTGACTGCTACCACCGGCGCACAATACTCAGAGGTGCTCGGCGAAATTACTCCCGCCCGAAGCATCTCTGCTACCTGTTCTTGAACCGCTACTCTCTTAATTTCTGATAGAGCATATGGCCTCACTCGGACTGGTTTCGTATTAGTCAATCGGATCCAGTGCTGGGTAGCTTTCGTTGTGTTTTGTTGTACACTTTCTTTGAATAATTCTGCAAAGTCTATCAAAATCTGAGTGTATTCTTCCTTGTCTATTTCAGGTACATACGGAATAGTGATACTATCCTCATCTTCTTCGTCTGCGTCTCGCTTCCCCCAGTATACGATATCTCTGGTGGTGTTCCCCAAGTATATACAACAACGGTTTATGTCCATCACAACTTCATTATTTTTGAACCAAGGCATTCCCAAAATGACGTCTTCGTTTAACTCGTCCATAATTGTAAATTTAGTTAGCATGGTCATGTTTTTGATCTTTATTCGCTGTTGTACATCTCCTCTTGTTGCGTGCTGGGCTTCGCCGCAGGCTAGCCTCATTTCGCCTCTTAGCGCTCTATTCCTAATTGATGGGGGTAGCAGCGCACTATTAATTATATTTCGGCTAGCCCCGGTGTCGAGCAATGCTCTTACTGGAATACCTTCTACTATTACATCAATCCTTGGCAAGGTCGCAGAATTTAAATTTAGTAACGTATTTGCTATTCCTTGTTTCCTATTCCCTTTTTTCTTCTTTCTCCTAGTTCTTAGTTTTATCCATTGCCTGGGTTGGTTGTCATCGCAAATGTATCGCCGATACCCCTCCTCCAAGGGTGGCATCCACATTTGTTTAACTTTCTTTTTCTTCTTTAGCTTCTGCCGGACTCCCCTTCGAGTTGGCGGAATTTGCCGACTTAACGGTGGCAGCGCCGGACCTCCAGGTTCGTCCTCATAGCTTGGCATTTCATATTCTTCCTCCCATTGAGGTGGCATTTGCCATTCCCATGGTGGCATCTCTTCTTCCATTATCATATTTATAGATCCATCCGCCAAGTCTTCTTTAGACTTGCTATGAATCTCCATGTCTTCACTGTACTTTTTCTCCCATAATCGGCGCTTCGCTCTTGTATTGAAAGCTGGGCACTCCATGGGCAGGTATTCAAATGATTTACGATCGTTTAAGCCAAAGGGCCTAACGTCGTCACAGGGTTCTTTGTTACTCTTGTGTTTCGAGTAAGTCAACGAGTTGGGCGCCATGTCCTGGCACAATTCGCCTTCGCTTCCTTCTTCAAGGGGCTTATCCCTGGAAGTTGCGCGGCTAGCGTCAGTCGTTGTCTCAGGGGCGGCGATCTGTGCAGGGCAGTTTGAGACCGCCCCAGGTACTGTTTTGGGGTCGGCCTCGGTGGTAGAGAGCATGTCGTAGTTTTCTTCATCCTCGGCCATCCGGGCTGGAGGGGTTTCGTCGTGTAATGCCATATTCTTGGCCATTATAGTTTCTGCCACGTGGTTTTCACGTTCTGCCGACCTGGTGCTGGTTATGCCCAGGTGGTATCCTCTTGTATTCGCCTTCCTGGCGATGGCGTCGACTGTTGCAGGTATGGCACTGTCTGTCCAACGCTGGCAACGCCGGCTATGTCGGATTCTCGCCGTATTTCTTTATTAAGTAGTTTGCCGCGTAGGTTTCGCGTCTTGCCGACCTGGTGCAGGTTATGCCCAGGTGGTAAACTATTGTATACGCCTCCTCGGCGATGGCGTCGGCTGCTACGGTTGTGGCACAGTTAGTCCAACGTCGGCAACGTCGGCGATGACCGGGTTCCGTATATTTCTTCTTAAAATTAGGTTGCCGTCTATTTTTACTTCTTCGCCGACCTGGTGCAGGTGATGCCCAGGTGGTTTTCTACTAGATACGCCTCCTCGGCGATGGCGTCGGCTGCTACGGTTGTGGCACAGTTAGTCCAACGTCGGCAACGTCGGCAACGTCGGCGATGACCGGGTTCTGTATATTTCTTCTTAAAACTAGGTTGCCGTATATTTTTACTTCTCCGCCGACCTGGTGCAGGTGATGCCCAGGTGGTTTACTACTGGATACGCCTCCTCGGCGATGGCGTCGGCTGCTACGGTTGTGGCACAGTTAGTCCAACGTCGGCAACGTCGGCGATGGCCGGTTCCGTATTTCTTCGGCTTGAATTGAGTTTGCCGTAGGGTTTTTCTTCTTTGCCGACCTGGTGCAGGTTATGCCCAGGTGGTAATTTATTGTATACACCTCCTCGGCGATGGCGTCGGCTGCTACGGTTGTGGCACAGTTAGTCCAACGTCGGCAACGTCGGCGATGACCAAGTTCCGTATGGTTATTCTTAAGATTAAGTTTCGGTCCTGCTGGTACCTTGGTACCAACGCCGCGGATCAGCTAGGAACCACTGTTTCCTCACAGTATCGGGCTCGACTACGGCGTCCTTCCACCGGTGCTTCTTCAGCTACGCTCTGCTTTAATCTTCGGGTTCACGTATGCCTCCTTGACATACCCAGGTGCTCGGCAGTTCCAAGTTCGACTGGCAATTTTACTTGGTGATGGTCGTCCAAAGGAAAAGACTTATACAGATTTTAAAGCCGGAACAAATGCTCAACTATGGAAATAGGTGCTTGTCGCTCTATGGTTCTGTACGGACTGATTATTCCCCGCGAAATCGCGCTCTTTATAGCCAATTTCCACGTGGCGAATACCACAACATTGTCTCCTATTACTACCGAAAAAAATTATACCATCCAATTTGCAAATACCGAGAAAAATAAAAAAATTAGTTAGATTGAATAACAGCGCCATCTTAAAATTGTATCAGGAACCTTGTGACAATTCCTGAATCATTTATTTAAACTCCAAGGAATTCCCTTTTAAACAAGTCCAAGTTATTGAAAATCCGTTGAAGGATAACGACATAATGACAGTTTTTGAAAAATGTCCTAAAGGCTTCCCCCACTCCTTTATTAGGCGAGATTCAAAAAAATAACAATAACAAAAGTTGTAGTAAACAATCTACTGATTTTAATTATTTATTTGCTTTTCTACGGTTAAGTGGCATTTTTTGCCGTAAAATGAGCTTTAAAAAATAAATAAGCCGTTACGCCCTCTTGCGGCAATTTCCGAAACATAAAATTATTTTAAATGAATTTCTCTTGGCAGTTTTTATGATGAGAGCTTTTTTTTCAGATCTGTGGGACGTATCGTTTCCGAGATATGGCCGCTCCGTATCCTTATCCGGACACCCTGTATATTTATAATTTCCTTTAAGTGGGCTCTGTGTAAGCTATATATAAACAGGATTTTCAGTAATCGAAAGATATCGGTGTGGAACTTTCGGGGGTAATACCACGAGTGCTTGTAATTTTTGCACAGGAAAAATTAGATGCACAAATGGTATTTGGTAAAATTATTTCTCGAATTAAAAAAAAAAGAAAATTAATAATTAAATTTACTGACAAAAATATCAAATATAAAGGCTAAATAAATAAAAATAAATAAATTATACTTATGATTTCTCCTTTTATATCTAGACTAAAGAGATCATTTAGATAAATATTGAATAATAAAGGACCGAGTATGGTTCCTTGTGGAACCCCACATTCTATGTCTTTAAAATTGCTGATGGCAGTTTTAAGTTTTACTCTTTGGGGTCTTTCAGATAGGTAGTCCTGCATTAACGAGAGGGCAGTACCGAAAACCAATCGGCTCAAAAGTTTCGATAAGCTTCACATGAGAGACTGTATAAAAGGCCTTTTTTAGATCAACGAAGAGTGCAATGGATGATGTTCTGCTATCCAATGCCTTATAGATATAAGTTGTCAGATACACCATTGCATCCTGATCCGATTGACCCTCTCTAAAACCAAAATGTTTTGGGGATAAAACATCATATTTTTCAAGAACATTTGCAATGCGGATTTTTAATATTTTCTCACATATCTTAGCAAGATTCGACATAAAAGATATGGGTCTATAATTTGACACATCCTGTCTCTTACCTCCTTTGTGAGTAGGTGTAATTTATGCTATTTTAAACGATCTTGGAAATACACCGCTTCCAATAATACAAAGTACAAATACAACAGCGGTTACAACATTATATTCTATAAAAAAAACATCGACAAGACATGCAACACATATTAAGTCTTTAAGCTTTCTGACCCATAAGACGGTAAATTGTATAAAAAGCAAAAAGTAATAAAGTAGGCTGAAAGCTGTCTTGATAATATTCTTCCAGGCCACAATATGCCCTACCAGCCAAAAAGTTTTTCACGGTTCTGCCAAACTGTGTGATTGCAATGATCTATAATTTGTACCTAAGTGGTTGTAAATCTTAATGCTTTCATAAATAAAAGAGTATTAATGATGAGTCAAGCAAACTCTTTTCAAAGGGAGCAAACACAGTTAATATTCTGAACCTAATAAACAGTGGTTTACGATGATACCCATTATCTTACTCTACACATAAATCTAAGGGCTTTTTGCAGTTGCTGATTACAAAAGCCGCAGAACACAATGCCTTATCTCAGCTAAAATTCAAACAAGGAGTGCTACACCATCTTAGCTGCTGAACAACCAAGTTCCAGAGACACCACCTTTATTGCAAAGCAATTGGATGCTAATTTATTTTTTAGCTCAGTAATATGTTTTTCAAATTTCAGTTTTAAGTCGATAAAAAGTCCAAGAAATTTGGTATCAGACTTATTTTCTATTGGGAAGAAGGTCGTTATAGGTAAATCGGAATGTCAGAATACTAGTTTTTTTTTTACATTAGGACACAAGGAGTTAGTAAGTCTTCGTCAACCATATTCTACAATTCCTCTTGATTTTTCCGAGTATCACAAAAGAGTGGTATCATCTGCAAAGAGTGTAAATCTTTCCTGAATATCCAAATTTGCAAGGTGGTTTACATACAGCAAGAACAAATCTGGCCCCAGCACTGAACCATTAGGCACCACAAAGTCTACACCAGATAAACCAGAACAATTTCTGTCAACGATCACGACCTGCGTTCTTCCCGATATATATGAATTAAACCAGCAATGTGCTGTAATACGAATGCCACAGCGCTGAAGCTTTTGCAGCAGTACTCGATGATCAATACAGTCGAATAGCTTAGAAATATCGCAAAACACCGGCGCAAGAGCCTCGCCCACATTGAGATTGAGAAAGATAACTTTGAGAAGTGAAAATATAGCATCGCTTGTGTTTTTTGATGCTTCAGAGCCAAACTAAGAAGAAGTTATAGGGGAATTTGTTGTGAGGAAATGAAGTACTCGCGACTTTGCAAGCTTTTCAATTAGCTTGGAGAGGGTCGCAAGGAGAAATATGGGCCGATAATTAAAGGAATCATCAAAATGACCTCATTTATGCTAAGGAATTACAAGAGCTTTCTTTAGGCATGAAGCAAATTAGCCCTTTAGAAAGAAATCGTTAATAGAATTGTCAAGAGCATAAAAAGCTACCTCCGGCGGGCATTCCAGGACCCTAATGGACACACCATCAATCCCAGCAGAACGCTTGTTCTTTATTCGACTGAAGACACTACGCAGGACGTCAATATCAGTAAAAGTGAGAGAGAAATCCACTGGAAACCATTCCTTATGATTGATTCAGTAGTAATGATTTTTTACTTTTGGTCATACTAATGTAAAAGAGGCATCAATCGTTAAAGTTTTGCGGCACGGCTCCGACGTGTTAATAACAACTGAATAACTTATGCTCGTTTTAAACTCCACTGACATATACAAATATCAATCGGTTGTTCTTACAAGGGAACACGACCCGTGTCAACCAACTAAATTAACAAGACCCACCTATTCCCTTTAATCGTACCATTTTGCCATATTTCAATATCAAAATTAATAGAATAAGAAGAAATTGTGAATAATGTTGAAACAATATTAAAATATACTTTCAGTTCCTTAAATATAGTATTATTTATTTTTAATGAAATCAATGTAATTTAATTCCAGGGTATCCTTGCTAACAAATATTATATTATAATTATTAAGTAACGGTATGTGGCAACATCGTAAACTACTGAAAGTATTTTGTCCGCATTCTTTTGTCAGCTACAAACAGATGTGTCGACCTAAATGTAACGACGTGTACACTTATGTCTAGGGGCTGCTTATGCAAGTACGGATAAAGTATTTTGATTTTGATACTTTAAACTTTATTCTACTTCATTTGACTTTTCTAAAGATTTTTTTTATGCTTTTCTAGGTCTAAAGGTGATAGTTGCTTTAAGACTAAGTCAAGTTCCAAACATTTTATCTAAAATAGCTATGAATGCAAAAAATTTGTCATATTTTGTTTTCACCCCATCATAGATAATTTTAATTTTGACAGCTTTCTGCAGCAATATAATTTTACGAGGGAGCATCAAATCAATATGATTTTAATTTACGGAAAAGCGAAATAAGAAATAACTGTAAAATATTTTATTGAAATGTTGCATAATAATTTAAAAATATTAGCAAAAACTAAGTCAAAAAAGTCTCCATACAGTAAGATATACGCAAGGAAAACTACATTATGTTCAATTGCACTTAATCAAGTAGTAATTGCTAGCTAAATTTAAAACAAATGAACCACTTTCAGCCATATTTTTAATATGTCACCCGTTGCCATCGATTTTGCAGTGAATTTATTTAATTGTTACAAAAATGAGTGAAATAAATTGTGAAATTTCCAATGCAGTTCGAAAGATTAAAATTGATTCATGGAAAGATGAAAAATCATTTAGACATATAGGAAAAATTATAGGGAAAACACACGCTACGGTTCAGTACATAGCAAACCAATACAAATCAACTGGTTTGTATAAGATTCGACCCCGCTCCTGTCGACCTTAGAAATTAATTAACTCCACGTGAAGAGGCCAATATTGTTAGAGAAATAAGTAAAGATTCAAAGAAAAGTGAATCCACAGCTGCAAAAGAAATTAAAGAAGAACTTTTAAAAAACGTTTGTCCGCAAACTGTAAGAAATTGTTTACACAGGGCAGGTTATAATAGACGTGTAGCCAGAAAGAAGCCGTTTGTTTCCGACAATAATCGCAGAAAACGGTTAGAGTTTGCTAGGGAATACGTTTCAAAGCCTCCTAAGTTTTGGGAAACAATAATTTTTAGTGACGAAACTAAGATCAATCTTTTTGGGTCTGATGGACAACTAAAGTTTGGAGAAAGAATAATACAGCATTAAAAATTGAAAATTGTGTTTGTCTCCCTGTTTGAGGGTATATAAATTAAAGATTTTTTGTTTTTAAACAAGTTTTCTTTATTTTAAGTTTTAATTTTCTTATCAATCATGATTGATTAGTTTTCTACAAACATGAGACTTACTTAATTACCGGTGATAGGGCCTTAGGTCCTAAGTACCCCCAAATAATTTTCATAAAATTTTTAAACCTTTATAATGAATGAGTCTTTAACAAAATGAATTCACTCTCAAATATTAACAAAATCTCTCTTCCTTGCATTTAAATGAATTGAAATGTCCCACAATTTCATTTACTTATCCTTTCTTTAAACTTTCATGGAAAGAACATCATCTTTCTTTAAAACCTACTAAGTATGACAAACATTTCATTTGTATTTTTAATTAAAATTTCGACTTAACATTTTAGTATGCTGATTACATTCACTACTTAATACATTTTAAATTTCAAATATTAAAGCTCCATCAACGTCACCTTTCCACCAATAATTTTCTCTTCTTGCTAATATCAATAGCAACACTAATTTTGTCTCCTGAAGATGAAGGTCACTACCTTCGAAACATGTAGACGATTTTTTATTATAAGATTGAACCTTTGATTGCTCCTTATTAAACTAGTGAATAAAGACTTGTTTACTTTATTTCCTCTCCCTATTTGTTAAACATTTCTAAATTATGATGTAACATTTCAATAACATATTATTTCGCAGCTATTTTTTATTCAATTATTTTTTGGTTGAGCCTGAAATAATAATATAAATTTTATTTCTTATACCTAGTTCCAGTTAGCTGGTTAAAACTAATAAAAAATATGTATATGTTGAAACGCCGGGCTTTATTTCCTCTTACGTTCAATCAAGTTTGTGGTATATTTCCACAGGCGTGTGACTCACTGGTCGGTTTTATTATGATTGGAAATTAAACTCGTGTTAAAGCAAAATAACTTTATTTAAAATACTGGCGAACTTAACACACTATGACTTCTGGCGAAATCAACACATTATAACTCTTTGCACAGAGCTATGCACACTTTGTACCCGTACTTAGGGTGAAACTTCCACTTTTTACATAGAAATTAGTACACTAACATTTCTACGGATTTACCACTTGGTACAAATAGTAAAATGACCGCCAACAACCAACTTTGGCTATTCCTTTTTGACGGGACGTGTTGCTAGCTTGTCTGCTCACTCAACAGTCCCTCTTAAGACTTAATTAGCGCCGAACGCAGCGGCTGGATCCGCTGCACGAATACCCTATGACGCGACTCATTCATCTTTTGTGGCCGACGCCAAGCTTCCGCCAATCCCGTGGGCGCATTTTACATCGAATAAATGTGGAGCGTGGCAGTGGTCTCCAGCCGCTTCCATTTGGCGCGGCTTCAAAATACATCATTTCTTATACCTACTACGTTATGAACGAGATCGTAAATTTGACATGTTACGCCTACTATGTTACAACTAAACTAAACAGTCCATCTTTGGACAACTCATTTGAACTCTTAGGGCTGTTCCCCAACATTCTCCCCCACCTTGAATCACTTGTGATTCAATTCAATTTAATCGAACATTATGTAGTACATCCCCTTTCTACACAATCTACTCTTAGAAATTAACACTCTGGTATCCAACATTATACCTAACCTAACAACGATAACCAACATTACATAAACGTTAACAGCCATGACCATCAATATGGTTGTAGACTCTACATCGTCTCATGATCTGAGTGAAATACCCCATATTCAAAAAGAGAGCTGCGCATGTGCCACGTGCAACGCAACCATGCAGCTCTAACTATAACCATTTTTTTTTCCTTAACTTCATAACTTATACTAAAATATTTACAATATGACCGAAGGTCACACAAAATTGTTCAGCATGACACACGATTTCATGTATCACATGCCCCTCGTATTTCCAAACACTGTCAAAGTTATCTCGACTCCGCAAATGCTCATTGTCTTTTACTGGACCCACTTGACATAATCGTACACAAGCCAATGCTCAATCGTCCACTTGAAGTCCTGTTTTGTTCTGTGAACATAATCTTGACCTAAGTGTATAAATTCCCTAAGAAAAATAAAGTTTTTCTTTTCCTTTGTTTTCACGTAATCTGAACGTAAGTGACCCGTATCCTATTGAAACCTGTAGAATAGGTTTCACAACAATCTTAATATTAAAAAGAACCTAAAGTTCTGTACAGCCGTCCTACCCGTCCGTATTGCCCAGATTGAATGTCCTATTTTTCATAACTGGCACATTTTTACCGAATCATATATTGTGTTAAATGACTTTGATATTCTTTGAAGAATATATTCGAAATTTACTTTGAAAGCTCGCTTCGAGCACTGTCATAAAATTCATTTTAAACCTGAATACACGAGGTCCAGATAGCAAGCTCCTTTTGAGCTGCACATAAACGTTGGCATTCCGCAGCGACACCCATAACTACTTCCCTTGTAATATAAAATAATAATAAAAAAAAAAACTAAAAAACTAAAGAACGGTGCTTCTGAGAGACACCTCTATCTTTAAGTATTGACATTGGAGTCGAATACTGCGAATGGCGCTACTGACGAGACACCCCTAACTTTCTTGAACTGGCGCTACTGATGAGACACCCCTAATTTTGAGTATTGACATTGGAGTCGAATACTGCGAGTGGCGCTACTGATGAGACACCCCTAACTTTCTTGAACTGGCGCTACTGTGAGACACCCCTAACTTTGAGTATTGACATGAAGTACAAGGCGTAAATTTGCACCCCACGTCACACACTCACAATTTTCCCGAATCCCCACCCGAAGAAGACCTGATAATTCCCCTGGACTGGGCTCAATAACCCCTTACCCGCCCCAACCCAGAGAAATGACACTTGGTAGTGATAGACAGCACTACTCGTGTCTTGTAGTGCCGAAGCCGCAAAGTAGATAGAACGAAATGGAAGAAGAAGAAGTAACAGAGTGACAGATGCTCCGCAGAGCGAAAGGTGGAACCAGATTCCGCCGGAACCCAGAACCGAAAGGGCAGTGCGCTACTGTCAGGGTAGTCTACGTCTTTAGTCTTTTGACACCAGGGACGCTCCTAGTGTGTTCTTGAAAAAGCTGCCAGAAGTTTCCAACTGTGCGAACTCATACGACGCTCCTTAAGAGCGAAGGGCCAACAAAAACAAAAACAATGCAAAAATCATGTAACCGTTTAGGTTTCCCAGGGAGTCTTAGCCTTCGACCCCCAGTGGACTTAAGGCAGGCCACCACGCCAAAAAAGGACTGACACCTTGTGTAAAATAAACTAATATAAATGAAACGTACGTTGAAACTTATTATTCAACAAACTAGTAATCGAGTAGATTAAGACTTAAAATATGGCCACACGCACGAGGTGCGGTAACCTATAATCAAAAGTAGTTTGGCTTAGTCGTGATGAAGTTCAGTAGTTACATGTGCCTGGTCATAAATGAGAGGAGACACTTTTGCTATAGACCTAGTGAAAATGCTGTCAGCTGTTTTTAGTTTTACAACCCTCACGTTACCATCCTTTCCAGGATACACTTCCAGCACTCTCGCTAGCGGCCATTGCAACGGAGGTACGTTATCCTCGCGTAATAGCACCACGTCGTTAGGGACTATATTTCTACTAACTTTTAACCATTTAGGACACTGTTGCAGACGATTGAGATAATCTACCGACCATCGCTTCCAAAAGATCTGTTGAATTTTGGTACACTGTTGCCAAAATTTTAGCCTATTATCGTGGATTTCTGTCAAATCGCGCTCAGGATATGCGGTTAAACTTTCCCCTATCAAAAAGTGCCCTGGTGTTAGATACCCGAAATCTGAAGGGTCGTTTGTCAATGGGCATAATGGTCGTGAATTTAACACCGCCTCGATTTGCGTCAAAATCGTATAAAAATCTTCGAATGTGAATTTTGAAGTACCCATCAGTCTATAAATATGATGCTTCGTGCTTTTTACAGCAGCTTCCCACAATCCGCCGCAATGAGGAGACCTAGGGGGGATAAATTTCCACTGAATTTCATTTTGGGCGAGATATTCTAAAAAAGGCTTACAATTTTGCGCATTATTGAAAAACTTGTAAACATCGTACAATTGATTACTTGTCCCCTGAAAGTTTGTTGCATTATCGCTGTAAATAATAGTAGGATTACCTCTACGAGCGATGAAACGTTTCAACGTCATCATGAATGCTTCAGTTGACAGACCAGTCACTAGTTCGATGTGAATAGCCTTTGTTGACATACACACGAAAATTGCAATGTATGCTTTAATGTACGGCGCTTTCCGTAATCTAGACGATCTTATTAGGAATGGGCCCCCGTAATCAATCCCCACTTTTTGAAATGCACGTGCTGCTTGCACCCTATCTGTAGGAAGATCTGCCATGATCTGCTGAGCTGGAAGAGCTCTAGATCGCGTACACGTGATACAATTTCTTATAACTTGCTTCGCTTCTCTCAAACCGTTAAGTGGCCAGAACCGTAGCCTAAAATTTGACAGCACTGACTGAGCGCCAGCGTGTCCTAATCTCAAATGTTCGTACTTAAGCATGATCTTTACTGTCGCGTTATGTGAAGGCAATAAATACGGGTGCTTTTGATCAAATGATATATCCGCATTTTCAAGTCTGCCTCCCACTCTAATTAACTGGCTCGAATCCAAAAAAAGTTTAAGATGCTTCAATTGCTTATCTGAGATTATTTGATTGTTCTTTAATTCCGAAAGTTGCTTTGGAAAACTCTGTCGTTGCAGATTTTTTACCACGAACTGGTATGACCTATCAAGCTCACCAACCGTGACAGTTGCATCCTGAATCTTATTATCTTTATTCCGAAGGTTATGTATAAACCGGAACATAAAGGCTAACATACGTATCAGACGTGAAAAGTTAGAAAACCGCGAAAAATAATTTATCCAAAAATCACAAGGTTGCTCCTGGCACACCGTTGGAAGTGCCACCTTCTTTTGCTCTGGCAGATTAGCAATGTTGATCTGCTGATCATATAAACTCAAATCCAAGTTAACGTCAAGTAAGAACTTAGGCCCTTGAAACCAGAATCCTAAAGCAATTACTTCGTTTGAGAAATTTCCGCGCGACAAAATATCTGCAGGATTGTCTGCAGATTTGACATATCTTAATTTGTTTTCCAACGAGGAGAACCGCTTTTCAGCCATGTTAAACGAATCACCAAGTTTCGTATACTCACCCGGAGTTTTAAACGGCATATTGACCTGAAACGAACCGTTTTCTACACGTTTTGTAGTATTAATAAAGATACTTTCTGCCAACTGATCGTCAGTTGACATTATAGGTTTTGAAGACACTTCTTCGACTGTCCAAAATTTCGTCAACAACTTATCCACGTCTTGAGTTTGCAAAAAAAATGACGCACTACTTCCGCCTGCCTGCGTAGCGTGCCCTTTCACCGGCGATGTACAATGTGCAGGTACCTTCCCTGCTATAATCCACCCAAGTGTGGTATTCACCAAAGTAGGTTTGTTAGAGCCTAAAATACACTGCCCCTGGCCCAAAATCGAATAGTACACATCAGCGCCCAACAACATGTCGATATCGGATGGAATATTAAAAGTTGGATCAGCCAGCCGGCTTTGTAAATTATACGGAATATCCAAAGTTTCTACTTTGATAGGGATTTGCGGCAATTTGTACGTGATACTATCCAAAATGATACACGATGCCACTGGATAACAGATATCCTGCGTTTTCGAATATATAGTAACGTTCGCCAATTTATTACATACAAAACTGTTTTGTGAAACACTTGAAATATTTACTTTATAATTAATAATATCACACTGTAACTGCTCTACTAATGATTTAGTAATAAACGAGCTTTGGCTTCCATTATCCAACAATACTTTCGCTGTTATCACATCCCCATTCTTACTCACAAGATTTACCTGCGCGGTTGCCAATAATACGTTAGAATGTTCATTTGCCAATGCTGAAAGAGACACTGGTTTAGTGGAACTTATTTGGGCATCCCTACTTGACTCACCCTGTAAATTTTGTACACCGATATTTCGAGGACTAGGCGTCTCCGTACTAGTATTTAAACTTGACACGTTGTGTGTTCGATTCCCATACCCGTTGTACTGCCCGGATGGCCTTAAGAACGATTGATTATTTGAACTGTTCGCGTTGTACGAGGTTTTGTCGTTATTATTCCGGGAATATCGCCCGTTTCGCACGGTACCTAAATTTGCATTTCGCGTAGAATTTTGTTGTTGTGCGGTGCCCGAACTTGCATCAGGACTACCTCTGGGCACATTTCTATGCAACGTTGAATGGTGCGATAAATTACAATATTTACATTTACTTTGTGATTTGCACTGAGCGACAGAGTGTGCACCCAGACAATTAAAACACAATCGCTTCGATTGTACGATCTGTTGCCTTCCATATAATGTTAAATCCAAATATTCTCGACACGCATATGTTCTATGATCTGGAATGCCACAAATACAACAATACTGATCGCTCTGCTGTTGACTAGCAAAAAAGGATACTCTGTTATTACTAGTTGTGCCTCTGGGCTGTGAACTTTGTTGTTCGCTACTACTAGAAAGATTTTCAAACACTAAACACCTACGTTGTAAGAATTCAAAGAAATCTGTTAACCCTGGTAAGTTATTTAAATTACGATCCAGCTCAAATGCCTTTTTTGTGGCGTAATCTAATTTATTTTCCATAATATATACTAACAAATATTCAATAACTTGAGTCTGAGATACCGGCAATTGTTTTAACGACTCCACTGTCTTTGTATTATTCGCTATGAACTCCCTTAAATTATTTGAATTTGGCTTAGTTAGCACCGGCGCACCTAAAATAGTTTTGAAGTGGTTATTTACCACACATGTCAAATTCTCGAATCTATTTTGCAAAATGTCAAAAGCAATCTGAAAGTTACTTCCTATTAATTCAAGAGAATCTATTAGCTTCAAAGCCTCGCCCTTGAGTGCAGATTTTAGGTACATTAATCGTTGTACATCCGAAAGAACTGCGTTCTCTATAATTAAAACTTTAAAAATTTCTGCAAAAGACCGCCAATCCGAAACACTGCCATCGAACGATGGGACCTTCAAATCTGGCAATCTAACACCCGAAGCAATATAATGTTGCCCCTGATTACTACTCGTTACACTACCTTGTGCATTATCTGCGCTTAATATTTCATTAAACGCCGCCACCAAAGAATGGTATTTGCCCTCGACTTCATCCCTATCTAAATCGTCTGGATCTAAATATTCAATACTATCCTGTAAATCAGAGTACGTCCCGTACGCTTTTCTCAACGTCTCCTCTCGCGATATAACTTGCTTCAGTGCCTCTTTGTCTTTTTTATTAGTTTTATACCATGTTTGACTCCTCGTGATCGCAGCCTTTGCCACCCCACGTTTTCTTTTTAACTCGCTTAATTCACTTATATTAACTGCCTCGTCTGAAGGCTCCATTTTTTATTTTTTGACTTTTGCTCTCTAACTAGCAACACAACTTACACAGAGGTGAAGTCGAATACAACACTACATTAATGTTGGCTACCAAAGTGTAATGCTACTAACAAATCTAGAATTATCAACAACAATACTACTACAATTTCTACATGTAACGTTTTTACCTTCCGCTGTCTCTCTGTCGACACTCACTTAACTTTCACTTCACTACTCTCACTGGTTTGGAAGTCTCTTACTGCCTCTTCTTGCTAATTTTTTACTTTAATTTTACTTTCGCACTTATTCAATTTTCCAACATCCGGATTCGAAGGACCATGTTGAAACGCCGGGCTTTATTTCCTCTTACGTTCAATCAAGTTTGTGGTATATTTCCACAGGCGTGTGACTCACTGGTCGGTTTTATTATGATTGGAAATTAAACTCGTGTTAAAGCAAAATAACTTTATTTAAAATACTGGCGAACTTAACACACTATGACTTCTGGCGAAATCAACACATTATAACTCTTTGCACAGAGCTATGCACACTTTGTACCCGTACTTAGGGTGAAACTTCCACTTTTTACATAGAAATTAGTACACTAACATTTCTACGGATTTACCACTTGGTACAAATAGTAAAATGACCGCCAACAACCAACTTTGGCTATTCCTTTTTGACGGGACGTGTTGCTAGCTTGTCTGCTCACTCAACAGTCCCTCTTAAGACTTAATTAGCGCCGAACGCAGCGGCTGGATCCGCTGCACGAATACCCTATGACGCGACTCATTCATCTTTTGTGGCCGACGCCAAGCTTCCGCCAATCCCGTGGGCGCATTTTACATCGAACAAATGTGGAGCGTGGCAGTGGTCTCCAGCCGCTTCCATTTGGCGCGGCTTCAAAATACATCATTTCTTATACCTACTACGTTATGAACGAGATCGTAAATTTGACATGTTACGCCTACTATGTTACAACTAAACTAAACAGTCCATCTTTGGACAACTCATTTCAACTCTTAGGGCTGTTCCCCAACAGTATAAAAATATGTAGTGTATGGAGACTTTTAGTTTTTTTTGCAGTGAATTTATTTAATTGTTACAAAAATGAGTGAAATAAATTGTGAAATTTCCAATGCAGTTCGAAAGATTGTAATTGATTCATGGAAAGATGGACAATCATTTAGACATATAAGAAAAATTTTAGGGAAAACACACGCTACGGTTCAGTACATAGTAAACCAATACAAATCAACTGGTTTGTATAAGATTCGACCCCGTTCCGGTCGACCTTAGAAATTAACTCACGTGAAGAGGCCAATATTGTTAGAGAAATAAGTAACGATTCAAAGAAAAGTGAACCCAAAGTTGCAGAAGAAATTAAAGAAGAACTTTTGAAAAACGTTTGTCCGCAAACTGTAAGAAATTGTTTAGACAGGGCAGGTTATAATGGACGTGTAGCCAGAAAGAAGCTGATTATTTCAGAAAATAATCGCAGAAAACGGTTAGAGTTTGCTAGGGAATACGTTTCAAAGCTTCCTGAGTTTTGGGAAACAATAATTTTTAGTGACGAAACTAAGATCAATCTTTTTGGGTCTGATGGCAGAACTAAAGTTTGTAGAAAGAAGAATACAGCATTAAAAATTGAAAATTATGTTTGTCTCCCTGTTTGCATCTTTGAAGGTATATAAATTAAAGATTTTGTGTTTTAAATTTTTTTTTTTTAAGTTTCAATTTTCTTATCAATCATGATTAATTAGTTTTCTACAAACATGAGACTTACTTAATTACGGGTGATAGGGCCTTAGGTCCTAAGTACCCCCAAATAATTTTCATAAAATTTCTAAACCTTTATAATGAGTCTTTAACAAAATGAATTCACTCTCAAATATTAACAAAATCTCTCTTCCTTGCATTTAAATGAATTGAAATGTCCCACAATTCCATTTACATATCCTTTCTTTAAACTTTCATGGAAAGAACATCATCTTTCTTTAAAACCTACTAAATATGACAAACATTTCATTTGTATTTTTAATTAAAATTTCGACTTAACATTTCAGTATGCTGATTGCATTCACTACTTAATACATTTAAATTTCAAATATTAAAGCTCCATCAACGTCACCTTTTCACCAATAATTTTCTCTTCTTGCTAATATCAATAGCAACACTAATTTTGTCTCCTGAAGATGAAGGTCACTACCTTCGAAACATGTAGACGATTTTCTATTATAAAATTGAGCCTTTGATTGCTTCTTATTAAACCAGTGGAGAAAGACTTTTTGACTTTCTTTCCTCCCCCTATTTGTTAAACATTTCTAAATTATGATGTAACATTCCAATAACATATTATTTCGCAGCTATTTTTTATTCAATTCTTTTTCGGTTAAGCCTGAAATAATAATATAAATTTTATTTTTTATAGTTCCAGTTAGCTGGTTAAAACTAATAAAAAATATGTATAAAAAAATGTAGTGTATAGAGACTTTTTGGACTGACTGTATATTTGATAATATAAAATTCAGTTTAAGTAGGTGCCTAAAAATTAGGCAATTCTTTCCAGAAGTTGGAAACACCCTATGTGGTGCATTGGCTGCCAGTTTAAAATTTAGTTAATTTTTTTTTTATTTAAGGCTACATTTACATATTTTCAATAATTTCTTTGTGTGGATTTCTGGACTCGATTATCCTAATTTACAGTGATATACTTTTAGATTAGGCATATGGCGAGTTTCCCAGTTTTCATCTATTCGATTCAAAAGTTTGCAGCAAATTTAAAATTCTACTCGTTCTTGCTTCTTAAACTGTGTCATCGTTTCTTAAAAGTATAATAGGAACAATTACATTAACCAATTTAGCATCTCGAAAAATTCAAAGACCTTTGTGAAACTATAATAGTAAGAAAAATTATGTCGTGAGTGGATTATTTCCGATGTCATTGAAATTCTTTTGGGAACAGTTAATTTTATTAGCTCTTTCTTAAATTTTTAGTGCCGAGCAAAATGGAGACAGTTGCTGTGCAAAGGTTGTTAAATGTTATTGCATTCAGGGAAATGAGATCAATTGGAAATAATGGCAGATTATATTCTAACAGAAAAAAAGTGAAGTGTTCAATAAATCGATATTTCGTTGGCTGTTTATTATAAGATAATTATTTTTGAGTTTTGTTTACTCAGGAAGGAAGATATTTGGTAATTTTTGTGATTTGGCAACGAAATTAAAAAAAAATGTTAATAATTGAGATTAGGATAAAAATAAGGTAATGATTCTACTTTAATAAACATCATCACAAAGTTTTGTTCTATTTATTTATGAAACTAGGTTACTTAAAGTCAAAATATGATTTATTTATGTTTGATATTAGTGACCACAGTTAGGTATAGATGATGGTAGTTTGGTTGGATAATGGTCAAAATAAAAACGGCTTAGAAGATCAAATTATTTATTTATCGACGTTTCGACCTATATTAGGTCACCCTCAGGATTCTAAAATATAGAAAGGGTATTGTGAAGGTACATATTTAAACATTTTCTTTAAGTATTAGGCTTGTATAGAGCCCGTTAAAACAATATACGGTTAAAATAATATAGTAACATTCAGTATATAGTAATTTAAATCAACATTTAACTTGCATATATATATATAAATGCAAAACAACATTGTATATGTAGGTTAACAGTCATACACTTACATAAATCTAGATCTTCTGCGTAAAAATGGCTCATTACGAAACACATGATTGGACTGGTTTTTTTTTATAAATATTTTTTATAATTTTTTTTTTATATATTAATTAATTAACAGTAGGTATGCTTGGATTTTTTTGATTATTTTTAGCTGTTGGTATGCTATACTTGGCGAACGACGAAAAGCAAATCAAATGTTAACAATAAAATCAATTTTGTGGTAGGTATTATTCTCCCAACAATGTTCACCAATATAAAAAACTGATAACGATATGTCTATTGTATTAGATATCAAGGATGAAGGTAGAATGACTTTAATTGAATTTTTTATATACTGGGTGTTAAATATTTAAGAATGTTGAAATATGACCTGCTTAGATGTTCGACATCTTGTTTTTTATTTATACTATTTTTATCTTTTTTAATTTCAACCATCTCATTAAGTAATCGTTTTTTATAATTATTTTGCTTTGCTAAAATTTGAGTTTCATCGAATTGGAATTGGTGTAGAAATCTGTCACAATGTCCGGCAAGAGCCGTTTTATTAGTGTTTCTTATAAGATTAATAGGCCTTACACTTCTAACATGTTCTGATATCCTTGTTTTAAGATAACGACTGGTTTGTCCGATGTAGACACCATCACACCCCGAGCATGGGATTTTGTAAATGATATTACTTTCAAGACTCTGTGGTGTTGCTGTCTTATGTTAACTTACATATACAATGTTGTTTTGCATTTATATAAATATATGCAAGTTAAATGTTGATTTAAATTACTATATACTGAATGTTACTATATTATTTTAACCGTATATTGTTTTAACGGGCTCTATACAAGCCTAATACTTAAAGAAAATGTTTAAATATGTACCTTCACAATACCCTTTCTATATTTTAGAATCCTGAGGATGACCTAATATAGGTCGAAACGTCGATAAATAAATAATTTGATCTTCTAAGTCGTTTTTATTTTGACCATTATCCAACCAAACTACCATCATCTATATGATTTATTGTTTGGAAGAAATATCTTTATTTGATAAAGCTTTCAGAAGTTTTTATCAACAATAAAATATAATATAGCAGTAAAATTTGATATATTAGAATAAAAAATGCAAATAATTATGACAAATTATCACCAAAATAATCATTTATTATAATCGGTTAAAAAATTATTATTTCAATAATAATTTTTTAACATATTAAAATTTGACAAAGATAATTAAAAAAATTTCTTGTAACTAGGGAAATCACTGAACCTTAAAGTACTTAATAATCAATTCTATTATTTTTTGTTTTCTTATCATTTAACAATACTACTTAAGATCTTTCAGGTAACTGGGATTTAAACCACTTTAATGTATACTCTGAAATCATAAAATTTAAGGCTTTTTAAATAATATGTTCTAGTTAACACAATTACAGAAATATCACAAAATATTGCTGCGGCCAAATCTCCTTCATTAAGCTTAAAATAAAGATGTTCAAGAAATTGAAAGATATCGTAATCAGTATTTTTATTTTTTGAAATGGATATTGGTTTAAATATTATTTTTAACAACTTTTAGAAAGTCGGAAGGAAAGAAATTGGTCGAAAATTAGAAGCAGATTCATAATCACTTCCTTTATGAATTGGAATAACAATAGCTGATTTAAGACATTGTGAAAATGATCCGGTCTCAAAAGAAATATTTATTGCTTTGGCTAAAGCTTTTGATGCAGGAATAGATAGTTGTGAATAAAAATTTAATAGATAAATTATATTTTTCGGCAACCGTCCGGGAAGTACCCACTTCCCGGACGCTTTTTCTTTGAGAAAGTAGCATTTCTACGGCCCAGTCCGGGAAGTACGTACTTCCCGGATTAGTCCGGGAAGAATCACATCGTTGTTGTCATTGTGAATATGGAAATCTTGGTAGGTATGATTTTGATAAATGCAGTTGAACATTACCATAGCAACGAAATAACGACTGACAGCTATCTGAAATGAAATTAGTTGACATTTTAATTTTCGAAAGTTTGCATGGTTTTTGGTCGCAATTGTCGTAATAAACTATGGAAAGCAACAGCGATAGTGGGTTTGAAAATGTGCCTTACGAAATTTCCAATGCAGCAGCTGCTGCTACAGCACAATTATTGCCTGAAAAATCAAAGTCCAGGTACGAAAACGTTTATGATTTGTTCACGAGATGGATGGATATGAAGAAATGCAAAACGATTGCAGAGAATGTAATTTTAGCTTACTTGGCGCAAAAATCTGAAACTGTCAAATCCTCTACCCTGTGGAGCATTTACTCTATGTTGAAAAGTACCATTTTAGTGAAGAAAAATGTAAACATAGCCACTTTCCCAAAGATAATCGCATTTCTAAAAAGGAAAAATGTTGGTTATAAAGTAAAGAAATCAGAAGTCTTCAGCAGCGAGCAAATCAACAAACTCATTAGAGAAGCAGATAATGAAACATATCTAATGCTAAAGGTAATTTTAACAAAATATTACGATTGTAGGATATAAAAGTATCAACTAAATTTGCTTCATTTTCTGGTAGCAACAATTATTGGGTTAGCCGGTGCGTGTAGACGGGAAGAACTAACAAAAATGTCAATTGATCTAATAAACGACAAAGAAGACATGTTGCTTTAGAAAATACCAGATTATAAAAGACATATTGAGAGAAATTTTGTTGTAATTGGGCAAGAAAACCTGCTGTTGTATAGGCAATATTTATCTTTACGGCCATCCCATACTCCCATAACAGATTATTCGTGAATTACAAAACAGAAAAATGTTCGATTCAGCCCGTTGGTATCCACAGTTTTGGAAATCTCGGATTAAAAATTGCAGAATTTTTAAATTTACCCAATCCTAAAAATTACACAGGCCATAGCATGCGTCGAACTTCAGCGACGATATTTGCTGATAATGGTGGAAACATCACAAATTTGAAGAGACACGGTGGCTGGAAGTCTACCAATGTCGCTGAAGGATATATAGACAATTCACTAACAAACAAAATTAAAATTGCAAAGCCCATTTAAAAATTATTATCAGATGAAAACAATCAATATGAAACAGAAACTTTACCTTCTTGTTCTGACTACAAAAGGCATTTAAATTTACCAAGCATTTCAAACAAACTAATCCTTTCAATATTAGCAATTGCTCAAATTTTATTGTTAATAAGAATTAGAATGTTTCTGTTAGTACCTATCTTCTGTTCGAATTTTAATATTTAATACAAATAAGAATTAAAATGTTCGAAATTTTGTTCAACAAAGAAATATAATAAAGAAATGTGTCTCTTTGATTTGTTATTCTACATGGTTGCCGAAAAAATAGTGTACGCAACACGTCCGAAAACAGTTTTTTTAAACTCGCAGACTTCCAGGACTCGCCTACAGCTCGTCCTAGAATTTTGTCAACTCGTCCGAAAAAACAGTATTTTCCGGACTTGTTACGTAAATTACTATTAAATCCTTTAATATATCGTAACCATTATAGAAAAATTTAAAATTGGTAGAAAAGTTTTTAAATGGAAACCCTGCATTTCATAGCATTTTTAACCTTAAATACAGGGTGTCTCTAAAAGGTCTGTACAAAATCTGAGCACATATTCCTGAGGTCAAAATAAGGCGATTTAAAGCAACTTACCTTAGTTCAAAATTGCTCCGTTTCCGAAGCTAAAAAATAAAAATCGAAGGTTTTTAAGTTTATGAACATTTTTTAACGTATTACTTTAAAACTTGGTACCCAAGGTTTTTTTGGGATGCGAAACCCGAATACGGGCACCTTTTTACTGTGTCCATTAGAGAGCGCTTCACAAAGCACTTCTTATGGTTTAGAATGGCCAAACCTTTTTTATCAGTGTAGTTTTTTCCTTTTTTTGTTAAGGAACTGATTTTTTGAATATTTTGAAACACAAAAGGTACTCCTGTGAAAATCCGCTGAAGTAAGCCGTTTTTGAGATATTTCGGTTTTTAGGGTTCGATGCTGCACCGATTCTCCGATATTTAAATTATTCTGAATAAAAAATATTTGCTGTTATCTTTGAGGATGAAATGTGGTCAGTGAATTAGCAGTGGAAAATGTATTTTTTTAGATACTTTTTTGGTGTATCATATCCAAAATCCTCGGCATCGAACACTAAAAACCGAAATATCTTAAAAACGGCTTACTTTAGCGAATTTTTACAGGAGTACCTTTTTTGTTTCAATATGTACCTACAAGAATTTAGTTCCTTAACAGAAAAAGAAAAAACTACACTGATAAACAAGTTATGGCCATTCTAAATAATAAGAAGTGCATTGTGAAGCGCTTTCTAATGGCCACAGTGAAAAGGTGTCCGGATTCGGGTTTCGCATCCCAAAAAACTCCCGAGTACCAAGTTAAAAGTAATATGTTAAAGAATGTTCATTAATTTTAAAAAATTCTATTTTTATGTTTTAACTTTACCACCCTATACTGGGAAACGGAGCAATTTCGGACTAAGGTAAGTTGCTTTAAATCGCCTTATTTTGGCCTCAGGAGTATGTTCTCAGATTTTGTACAGACTTTTAGAGACACCCTGTATAAAACTAAGATATTATTATGATTTGTCCAGTACAGGGTCGTCCACGTAAGATGACTCTGTACCTTTTCTCGGAACCTGTAGGAGTTATGAAAAAAGTTCATACAAAAATTAATTAATTGTAAACAAGTTTTTATTTTATTATATTTTTATGTATACAGGGTAAGTCGTTTGGCTGGAGTTGATACTAAATCTCTTTTTTTAAGTAGAATATCCTATGTCTTACAATACCTGGATTTTACATGAAATAACAATTATTTTCTAATATATGCATTAAGTCTAAGCCTAATAAATTCGGAGATATCGACTTTGATAACTTCTAGCTCTCTAACGGTATGTCTTGGGGCAAATCGGCTTACATGTCCCGATCTAATTTTTTTAATATCTGCCTAAAAGAGCAATTTCCGGTTAAACCGGAAGTACTGTATTTCCGGCTTTCAAGTTACATCCGGTCTAACCTAAGGTCAATACTTTTGGGAAGATCATAAAAAAGTAAGATAGGGACATGTAAGTCGTTTTACTCCAAGACGTACCGTTAGAGAGCTAGAAGCTGTCAAAGTTCAAAAATGTAATTTTTCAAAAGTCGATATCTCCGAAACTATTAAGTGTAGACCACAACGGTACTCTCATTAGAAAATGTCAACGCCCGTGACTAGTTGTTGTATTGTTGACACTGACATTTTACTCTACAACCTTGTGTGTTTTAATAATTTGTTATGACACTTAAAAAAAAAAGCCAGCGTGGCGCCAACAAGTTGATTCGTCAAAAATGTAATACATCGATTGTCGATCGACCAAAATCATCAGAATTCCAGAGATGGACATTAAGAAATCCATCGAAGAGGTTACAGATCACCCACTACCTCAAAAATCTCGCCCTCTGTATGATAAACAGTTTACAATTTATAAAAAATAGTGTGAAGAAAGGAGTATAGAAAATTTTGCTGCAAAAAGGATGTTGTTAGCTTACTTTTTGGATAATTGACGCAAGTTCATGGTATCGTTATTATGGACTCAGTATTCCATGCTAAAAATGATCGCATAAACCAACGTCGATATTGGCAAATACAGTAAACTTGCTGAGACCTTATACAATAAGGTTTAACCAAATTATGCTAAAACAGCTATTCTCTGGGCTACATGCCCCAACTAGCGCTGAATTAAATAGCACAATTTGGCGCATTTTGACTAACACCGTTAGTACTAAAATACATACTCAGATTGCAGAAAACTACGGGAAAAGAAAGGAATGAATCTTTATTTCCAATGATAGGATGCTACACTGCTGCTACCTGTAGACCGGTTTCGAACTCTTTGGTTCTCGTCAGTACAGGGCAAGCATGACAAGCGAGCATACCTACTATTGGAAAATCGAAACAACCTATAGTCATAGTATGTATTGTTCTGCCTAGGCAGTACAATACAGGTAGCGCCATCCTCTGAAAGTTTCTAGCAATCTGAAGGGGAAAATGCCGTATATAAACAAAATAAATAGCAAAACAATACTACTTGGCTTTTAGTTTGACTGTCTGTCTCTCTGTCTGTTTTTCAATATTTCTTTACATCAGTAGAAACTCGTTTGACATCTGTTGATTATTCGTGATTAATATTTAGCTCAATGGTGTGTAGAAATTTGTGTAATAAGCTTTTGCTTGAATGTTTGTGATTTTTATGGATTTAATTGAGAAGTTATGTCGCAAACATTTTGGCGCCTTTTTGTTAAATATATAATATTTGTGCATGTCATGATATGTCTTGATCCTGTATGTGAGTCGGTAATAAGTTGGTTTGTCGATACATCCGTAAGTCCGTAATAATTTCTAATAGTTTTCAAGAAAAATTCGTTAACTATCAACATCTGAAAGTCATTATGTAATACTACATTTATAATGTGTCTAGGCGCGTTTGCGATGATTTTCAGCGCCTTATTCTGAATCAACTGGAACTTATTAAGCTCCGTTCTGCTTATGTTGCACCACGTAGGTGCACCAGAAGTTAGAATAGGCCTGACTACTACCTTGTAGAGGTTGACCTTAGTCCTATTACCAAGTCTACTCCGCCTGTGAAGCAGGGGGTAGATAAAGCCTACCTGTCGCAATGCAAGTTTTAATCTATTAATTGAATTTTGCCTCAAATTCAGCTTTCGGTCGAAAATAAGTCCAAGGCATTTCACCTCCTGGCACCAGTTCACTTGGACCCCATTGACTCGTAGCCTTATTTCAGGCCTGCGGACGGTGCGTTTCGAGAAAAAGATGACCTTCGTCTTGGCGGGATTCACGCGAATCTTCCAAGCCGAGAGCCATTTTCTGTTTTTCTGGTTCGATTAAGTGACGCTGTATCCGGCTGAAGACAATTCGCGGTGATTTAGTAGTCGAAGTAATTGCTGTATCGTCAGCGAAAAGATAGAGCTGCGTAAATCTATCTCGCGGAGTATCGTGAGTATAAATGTTATACAGCATCGGAGAGAGAGGTGAGCCTTGCGGCGCTCCCGCCCTGATGTGTTTATTCAAATACAGTGCGTTCCCTGATGAGACTGCAAAACTTCTATTCTCCAAAAAAGAAACTACCACCTTGATTAAGTAGTTCGGAGCACCGAGCCTTATCAATTTTAACAAGAGGCCATTGTGCCAGACCTTGTCGAATGCTTTGATTACGTCAAAGAAGACCGCTGCCGTATGCGCTCTCTTGTTAAAACCTAGTAATTCGCGTAGTCTGCCTGACTGTGCAATGTTCGAGCCGGAACCCAATCGGCAGGCAGAACATTGCGCGTGAAAACAAAGTGTACTTAAGATTACCTTCTCGGCAATTTTCCCTAGGCTCGACAGCAGGCTGATCAGCCTATAGCTAGCCGGCACCGTAGGGTCTTCGCCTTTCTTATATCTCTCTGTCTATCAGTCTGTCTATCTTAAGCAATAATATCGGAAAAAGATTCAATTGGCTTTAGTTTAGAACGTGATAGGTACCTATACAAATTTTGTTTTTCTTGCTTTGGGTTTTTTAATATTACAAAATTTACTAATAACTGATTTTGTTGCAGGTGGCGCTAATTATGGGTATGACAGAGCAGGTCGAGGTAAGGATCTGTGCCACTTAGACTATAGGGATGTCTTGTACAATTAATATTTCTTTTCAGGTGTATGTTCGGAATATAAAAACCCAAAACATTAAAATGAAAACTTCGCAGATGTGGTAGGATTAGTAAAGAAATATTCTCCTACCTATACAGCATACAGAATTTTGTTACCAACAGACATAAACTATTTGAAACTTCCAGATGCAAAGCTATATATTGGTCATTATTTTAGGAGAAATTCGGCGTTATTACTTGCAGATTCAAGAGCAAACATGGATCAACTAAAACGATATGGTTGCTGGAAAAGCATGCAGCGCCATTGCGGAAGGTTGTGTCGAAAATTCCTTAAACCCGAAAAAGAAGTAGCGGATCAAATTTTTGTCAGTACCTCCTCAGATGATCCCATTGTGTTTATTGTATCAACTGTAGGAAATACAATAACGGAAAATAAGGCGATCGCGTTAACACGATAAATTAACAAAAATTCGGCCTCCAATTATCTGCCTCTTTTAACCTAGCTAACTGTAGTGGAGTAGGGATAAATGTAAATATTAATAAAGATGGGAAAAACTAGATTTCAGTTATGAGAGTCGGTCTAATAAGTCACTTTTTAGTATTCTATATTTATGTATTCCCAATAAACTAATGGGTAAAATATATCATTTTTGCATTTAAATTTGATTATTTTACTAGGTATACTTCTTAAGGATTAAAATAAATATTTTAATCCCTAGGGAATAGAAGTACCAATTTATTTCCTGAATATAGGACACATACTAAAATGACTCACCTGTTTTATATTTATTAGAATCCTTACAATACCAAAACATATTACTAACGTAGTGAAACTCTGTCCCGCTTTACTGTTTTCTTTGTGAAGTAATTTTCTGTCATAAATGGTGTCCCAGAGGTAATAAAACTTTTAATATAAAAGTCGTTAAAATAGTTAGTTCTACTTAAAGTTTTACGAAATCTGGATAAAGTTGGATTTATATTTTTAAATTTAGTTTTCAACGGAAAGTTTCCAGCGGAATAAAACTTTAAACAGGCAGAATGTTTTACAAATTGCTCTGGTAAAAGCCGAGATGCCGACGAGAACTTACCATTAATTTTAGATTAAAGAGTGTAACAGTAGCACGATATATCTCATGTTTTTACGGTATATCACGTCTTAAAATTATCACGGATAAGTAGGGGAATATGTATATTAACAACTTTTTAAAATTAAGATAGTAACAGTATTTACTTTAATGTCATCAGATGCTTTTAGGTATGAAGACAACTTCTTTGAATGCCAGCTTTTGATCCTGATTTGTCAAAAATGTCGCCATTGCCTTTTAGGGCCACAAATTAACTGCCTGATAAAATACAATTGCATGTGAAATGGAACCATGCCAGCCAGGCCCGTCCAACTGTCCACAGGGTACTTTTATCAGAGTGAAAACCACAAATAAATGGGTTTATTTGAGTTCGGTTCACTGCGGTTAACTTTGACGGTATGTGTCTGGGCAAGATTCTTGGAACTAATGAGACAATAAATTATAGGGGGGACTTAAAATGCTGAAAATGGAATTTAGGGATGTTAAAATCAAAATTCAAGGGGAGTCAGTTTATATAATAAGTCTCTCGACTGTATCTATCATATAATGCCGCCGGGAGAAAATACCCATTCGTCACCGATTGGACTCCCGGAAATCCTGAACATCTTTGTAGTAAATTATTCAAATTTACTTTCTCAACCAGTGGCGCTCCACAACCTGATTTCGACAATCCGCACGAGATGGGGCATGGCTTCGTCTCACCACAACCACTGTAAACTGGCCTTTATTCAGACCAACATTGGAAAACAACGAACCACTGCCGCCTATCCAGACGGAGCCAGACATTAAAACAGCTTTAATGAGCATCACTGAAGCTACCAATATTGTCATGGCAGATGCGTCTACTACAAAAGTGGTTTTCGAAGAACGGAGCCTTGAAATGAAATGAAAACTGATATTAGACTAAAGAACAGACTTTTAAATCAGACGTATTGAACTGGAAACCCTCGCATCAAAGTAGAAGCGGACAGGACAGCTCTGCTAGTTCGCAGACTCTTACAGCAACAAGAGTCCTCTCTGTGGCAAAACAGAATCAGAAATCTGAATACTGATGATAACAGCATCTATAAGATGACGAGCGGTAGCAGGAAACCTATGTCCCTTGCCAAACCTGTTAGTTTTAGATCCTAGAAATATAGTTGAGTTGTTCGCGGACATTCTTTATGCACAATTTAGCGAGAACCCAACGAAATAAGCTGGTAACCAGGAGGGTTCAGATTTACAAAACCATTCAAAATCCGATCCAAAATTGGCGAAATGTCGACATCGACGAAGTTAAAAATATTGTGACAGGCTATAATCGAGAAGGGCCGCTTCCCAAATGTGCGGAAAAACCAAGGTTGTTTTAATACCTAAGCCAGGACAGGACTCAACATTGGTTTTCAGTTACAGACCAATCAGTCTACTATCGTGTTTTGGCAAGGTTGTTGAAAAACTCATACTAAATATAATACTGAATAACCGATTTATATTCGACAACAACATTTTACCACAAGAGCAGTTTGTTTTTCGATCTGCTCATTGCGCGGTGCGCCAAACGGCTAGACAGACGTCCTTAAATCCTTAAGGGCTTTAATGGCCGCATGGGCTATGGTGACAGTGCTTTTTAAAATTAGCAAAGCATATGACAAGGTCTGGCGCGACGGACTTATTCCAAAGCTGATAAGATTGGGCATGCCAAATTACCTAATAAAGGTTATTCACTCTTTCTTGGAGAACAATATTTTCGCGATTTTTTTCAGAAAATGCGATATGAGAAACGTCAGAGCCAAAGTACTGCAAGGCTCCCCCCTGGCGCCAACCCTGCACAATACCTATACCTACAATATTACAATATTTGGTTAAACACAGTTACACCTGTTTCCTGACGATACCGCGATCACTGCCACCGCCAAATAGCAACAACTCCTAAAGAACAGGAGTTGTTGCAAATAGCCCAGGCTAGCAGTGTCTGATATGTTAGCGGACTTTTGGCGATTTTTATTTTATTTTGGCCGCAAATATTTTAAAGGAAAGTAATTGCTGGCGCGGTTTAACTTATTCTTTTGTTCATGACGTGAATTGTTATGCATTTTGGGATTGATTGTTGATTAGAGTTAAATTGTAAAAGATATTAGTGATTAATTTAGTTACGAGATTCGTTATTTTTACTTCATGGCAACGCTTGTACGTCGATACTTTGCTTTTTTAGGGTTGTACTTATAAAATTTACGTCAACATTTTTATTGAAAATGTTTAAAAAATTACTACATAATTTTTTTAGTTTGGTTTGAGTCATAAACTTTTTAAATTTTCGAAATTTTTTTCTAAAACGAACGTAATTTACAAAATGTGCATTTTTTACTAAATGAATAAATCTATGGTATTAAGAAGTCATTATAAAAGGGTAGAAACTAAAACTAAAGACTCAGCTATCACAACAAATAAGAATATACAGGGAAAATAATTTTTTACAGACGCGCATTTTCCACGTCAAGGCGTTCAACAATATTTTTAGCGACTTATTTGACATTCTGGATTCAACAATTAAAACAAGTAATAGTAGTAATTGGCTGAATTCACTAAACCAGTCAGAAAATCTGCAAAGTTTAGCTCCAAAAAAAAAAAAAAGAAAATAAAATTGTTAAAATGCCAGATACAAACAAGTAATAGTAGTAATTGGCTGAATTCACTAAACCAGTCAGAAAATCTGCAAAGTTTAGCTCCAAAAAAAAAAAAAAAGAAAATAAAATTGTTAAAATGCCAGATACTTTTATTAATGCGACTTTAGGAAATTTAATAAACCCCAATAGGACGCATATTGCGCCACATTTCATTCCGCCACGTACATTCAACCCCGATCGTGATTTACCTGAATTATTATTGCAAAACTATGATCAAACAGCTGTTTTAAATAATTGGAATGATGATTTTAAGCTGTGTGATTTATCGCAATATTTATTGGGGCAAGCACAAACATGGCTACAGGTTTATACAGTGAGAAACCAGAACGCAGATTGGAAAACGACAGTGGAAGCTTTAAAAAAGGAATATTCATTTTCGTCGTTTGTGAATGAAGCCAAGCTAAAACTTAGGTACAGAAGACAGCAGATAGGTGAAAATCTAATGAATTACCTACGAGACATCCTGCGATTATGCGATCAAGTGGACCCAAAAATGAGTGAAGAACTAAGAAGAGAACACTTCGAATAAGGCCTAAGACCAATATATGCGTACCAAGTCAAGTTGAAACAGCCACAAAGGTTTGAAGAAGTCCAGACGCTAATAAAAACTATAAATGACGCTGAAAATGAAATTAGTCATGCGTCAAAAATTTTTTCGGAGCTATCAATGGCAGAAAGTCGACCAAACCAAAGGCAAAGTGAACCAGTGGCGTACGAAAAATCGACATTAATAAACGGAATAACACAGGTAGTCAAGGAACAGATAGAAAAAGCAATGAAAAGTCAAACAAAAGGAAGAAGAAATTTTGGTAGCTTTAATAGTGCGCAAACGCGCACAGCTACGAGCCGTCCAGTATGTTTTCAATATGGAAAGCCGGGACATAAAGCAAGAATGTGTTTTCACAACCCGAAAAACCAAAATAGAAATGCAAGGTATGGAGGATAGAGAAACAACAATTTTCAAAGAACATGGTCGTCAAACCCGCGACAATGTGGCCGCATGGAAGAACCACAATCAAGTAGGCGACAGCCCTCGGAAAACTCCAACGGACAGTGTTAACACAAATAAGCACTGTCCACAAAGAAGATGAGACAGATGTTCTTGCATTAGGTCAGAGTTAAATTTCCTAAAACTCGCTTGTTGGACAAGAACTGTTGAATAAATTATTGCAGGGATAATATTAAATACCTGGATCTCTGTTTCGACAAACGGATGGCTTGGAACAAAAGTGCTGACCAGCGCTTGAGAAAAACTGACGATCAACTCGGTGCCATCTTCTCACTCCTCAACAATCGAAACATAATCGACTTACGTACAAAGACTAACATATTATAATATAACACTATTCTTCGACCAGTTCTGTTCCATTGAATCCCTTTCTCTTAACAAGACACACTTCAAGAAGCTACAGAGATTTCAAAACAAAGTACTTATAATTATCGCGGACGCACCACAGTAGACGAAGACCCATGTTTTACCCAACGAATTACAAATGCCGACTCTGACAGAACATTTTGACAAATTGATTTTAGACGGACGGACGTCACGCAGAACGAACTAATTACACGATCACATATACATGCAGTTCCGAGCAAACCATATAAACTACCTAGAGGCTGGCTGTTACCCCCACCCTAATGATTAGATATAAAAATACTTCCACACCAAATCCCTCTAAGGAAGGTCTGCTTACGTAGTACTGATATAGAAGTAATAGACTTATGTCTCATTTAGAGAACAAGAATGATGCAGGAAATAATAATATATTTTTAATAAATAATTTTACCATTCTAATATGAGTTAGACAGATTAGAAGTTAATGGCGACTTTAGATGGGCCCCAATGTAATTCTATTTAATTTTTCTAATTTTTATTATTTTTTTAATTCAAGTAGCTAATATAAAATTTACTACAGAAAATAATGAACTTAATTTTAAATAACTTACTATATTTTTATAATCCATCATGTAAAAATGCACATAGTTTTATTCAGAAAACCTTTTTACTGGATTTTTGTCAGTTACCAGTTTGGTAAGTTACTAATACTATTTGGCTTATGCTTAATGAACCAACCTAAACAACAGATTATTGGTCACACCTAAAACAATTTAAAAGCCCTTGAATTTCCTTTTATGGTTAACTGGATGTAAAATGACAATTTCGTCTTCCACGAGTAAATACGGAAAAGCGGAAGTAATTGTGACAATAGAAAATTAGAAGAAAATGGTCGCAGTTCAAGTTAGTTTGAAACTCTAAAAACAACATTTTAAATGAACTTTTCAATACTTCAAAAGCTTTGATGATTGTTGTCCAATTTAATATAATATTATTGCTGTGGATGTCTTGTCACTAAATTATTAAATTACTGTTGTTTTTATATTCTTTACCACTATCTACAGGGTCCTGTAACTCCCTTGGTCTCTACATTCTATGCAAATAGAGATACAGATTTCAATCTACTATAGAGCAATAGCTAGGATAAGGGACTATATTTAAAAATTATTTTTGAATATACAGGGTGTTGTATCCGAGGATTTGAATAGCCCGCCTACCACTACGGGAAGTCGTCCCCCTCCTGTGACAGAACGGACAAGGTCCGTGCGCGCTTTGACGAGAGCCTCTTCGCTACCGTACCACCAACGTGACAAGTCGGTCCCTGGAAAGCATGTTCCACCACCGGTTATCCAACATTAAAGTATAAACGTTTAAGACAATGTAACTAGTGATATAATATACGTATTGACCGATCCAGCGCCTTTATTATTATTTCACCGACTATCTACAAACACAACACTGGCGACGAGGAAAATTTTTGGAGCGTAAGCGTGAAAAGTCGAGTGAAAAGTGAAAGAGTACACGTGTGAGACAAGTACGGATCTAAAATGGCGAATTCAAGTTCAAGCATCAGATTTGAAGAATTCAATGGAGAAACCGATGACTGGGTAATTTATAAAGAGCGATTAGAGCAATATTTTAAAACCCAGGATGTTAAGGATACTCTAAAGACAGCATGTTTATTAAGCCAAATAGGTACCAACACTTACAAACTATTAAGAGATTTATGTCATCCAGAGAAGCCCCAAGAGAAAACTTTCGAAAGCCTAAGTTCTATCCTAGAGAAGCATTTTTCAATACGTACAGTGGTTTGGAAAGAGAGAAAAATCTTTGGCCAAGCAAAACAGGAAAATCATGAGTCAATCAGCGAATTCTACGCCAAAATATGTAAGTTAGCTGTGAATTGCAAATATGGAAATGACTTAAAAACATTCCTGAAAGAAAAATTCGTCACTGGACTCAGAAACAGCCGAATCTTCGATCGATTGTGTGAAGAGGACGAAACAGCAGATCTGGATAAATTAGTCGAACTAGCCAAGAAAAAAGAAACTGGAGAAGACAACGACATAAATTTTGTCAAACGCTCAGTCCAACATGGCTACCATGGCAGCATCCAGCAACGTGGAAGCAATCCCGGAAGTCTACGTCACACCAATGGCGGAAAGCGATCGTTCCCGCCAAGCTTCAATCAGCGCCACCACCCGGCGCAGAGTAGCGCGCATCCACATCAGCGAAGCGACAGCCGACCCAAGATGGCGATGAATGGGCAAGGACAATATCGAGCAGGCCAGGAGAGTATAAAAAATAAAAATAAATGTCAAGTTTGTAATAAAAATCACCAAGGTGAGTGTATTTATAGTAATTATACATGTTTAAATTGTAAAAAAAGGGACATTTAGCAAAGGCTTGTAGAAAAACACCACAAATTAATTTTATAAAAAAAAATAAACAAACAAAAGAGTTGTGGACGGTAGATAGGGCAATTAAGCCAAATGAAGAGTATTTTAATGAAAATTTTAATGTGTATCGTGAACCGTTCATGAATAAAAATTGTAATATGTCTGAAAATTTTAATATATCAAACGAAAATGTAAAGGGAACTTGTTGTTTTGACGTGGAAATTTTAATGGATAAAAAAAAAATTACGTTTCAAATTGACTCAGGTTCATCCATAAGTGCTTTAAGCAAAGACGCGTTTGAAAAATATTTTAAAAATAAAAAAAATTGGACATGACGGTACTGTTTTAAAATCTTACAATAATTCTTTGTTCAAACCTATAGGGTATATAAATGCAGATGTAAGATATATGAACAAAGCCAATAACATAAAATTTTTTATTGTAGATACCGATAGCACAGGTATTCTGGGAAGAGACTGGTTGGACGCATTCGGCATAGGATTCCAAATGGTAAACAGCATTAAGGTTCCAGAGAGAGTCAACGATGTAGTGAAAAAGTATCCGGAGGTGTTCAATGGAAGCGTAGGCAAGTTTAATTATGCAAAAATTAAGCTCCATTTGAAGAAGGATGCAACCCCGATATTTTGCAAACCCAGACCAGTACCCTTGGCATATAAGAAAATGGTGGACGAAGAGTTAGACCGAATGGAAAAGGAAGGCATCATAACACCAGTGGAAACCAGCGAATGGGCCACACCGATTGTACCCATACTGAAGGGAGATGGAAAAATCAGGTTATGTGGTGACTATTCCGTAACGGTAAACAGGTATTTACAAGAGACAACTTATCCTTTACCAAGATTCGAAGAACTTTTTGCGAAACTACATAAAGGTAAATATTTTACTAAACTAGATTTATCGCAAGCTTATAACCAATTTGAGTTGGATGATGAGTCCAAAACAATTTTAACTGTTTCCAGCACAAAAGGACTGTATAAAATGAACAGATTACCTTTTGGAGTAACTATTGCTAGTTTTGTTTTTCAGAAAAATATAGACCAATTATTTGTAGATATGGACAACTGCTGTGCATATTTAGATGATATCATCCTGACAGGAGAAACACCAGAACAACACATGGAGACCTTAGACACGGTGTTGAAAAGGTTAAAAGAAGCAGGATTGACATTAAAATTGGAGAAATGTGAGTTTGTGGAATACCTAGGTCATAGGATTTCAAGCAGGGGGCTGGAAAAATCTGAAAACAAAACGAAAGCAATTATAGAAGCTCCAAGACCAGAGAATGTAACTGAGGTAAGAGCATTCCTCGGAATGGTGAATTATTATGGTAAATTCATACCAAAGGCAGCACAAATTCTAAGACCTATATACGATTTATTAAAAAAATCTGGTAATTTCAAAAAGACAGACTGGAACAATAAATGTGAAGAAGCTTTTATAAAAATCAAGGAGATAATCGCATCTGATTTAGTTTTAGTACATTATAATCCTGATCTACCATTGATTTTAAGCACAGACGCCTCGGACAAGGGTTTATCGGCTGTTCTATCCCACCGAATGAAGAACGGGGAAGAAAGACCAATTTGCTTTATGTCGAGAGCACTGACGCCCGCAGAGCAACGTTGGCCGATATGTCACCGAGAGGCAGGAGCAATTTATTATGCTGTTAGCAAGTTTTATCAGTATCTGTATGGTAAAAGATTTGTATTGCGGACAGATAATAAAGCACTTACTACTATCTTTGGACAAAAGAAAGGAATACCACAAATGTACGCCAGCAGACTGCAACGCTGGGCGGCATATTTATCAACTTTTAATTATGATATTCAATTTATTCCAGGCAAAGAAAATGTGATTGCGGATTACTTGTCCAGAGCACCTTTAAAAGTCAACTTCATAGCAGTAGACGAAAATTGTCAATACCTAAACTTTACGTCGACATTGGAAGAATGGCCAATTGACAATGAGGAAATAAGGCGAGAGACAGAGAAAGATGATATACTGAAACAAGTAATAGAGTGGGTAAAAGCAGGAAAGTGGCCAAACCAGGTAACAGAAAATTTTAAACCTTATATAAATAGAAAGACAGAGCTAACTGTAGAGAACAATGTATTAATATTGGGACATCGAATTGTAATACCATCAAAATTAAGGGGGAGATTATTAAAAGAGTTACATGATAATCACCTGGGTATAACAAAAACAAAAAATTTAGCCAGATCTTACCTTTATTGGCCTAATTTGGACAAACAGATAGAAGAGAAATGCAAGGCGTGCATTCATTGTTTGGAAAATAGACAGGCACCGCCTAAGATAAAAGAAGCTGCTTGGCAGCCAGAAAATGGTCCATTTCAACGAATTCATATAGATTTTTTAGAATTTAACAGGAAAATATTTTTACTTATAATAGATTCATTTTCAAAATGGCCGGAAGTATACCTGATGAACCGAGCAAATGCAGAAGAAACGGAGGAAAAATTAAAGGACACTATTGCAAGATTCGGGATACCCAAAACAATAGTTTCAGACAATGGTCCTCAATTAGTTTCAGGCAAATTAAAGGCATTCTTCATTAGAAATGGAATAAGACATGTGACCTCACCACCATTCAACCCGAGCTCCAATGGACAGGCAGAAAGCGCTGTAAAAATATTCAAAAACAACCTAAAAATAAGATTGTGCGATCCAACGAATAAAGGTAAAAATTTAAACACACTAATTGCAGAATTTTTATTTTCCTATAGAACTACACCTCATGGATCGACAAAGGAAACACCTGCTAAGATGATGTTCAATAGAGAACCAAGAACAAGGCTTCAAATCCTAAGGGAAACAGCAGGAAGACCAGAATCTTTAATGGAGAACGAGAACCAATACAGCAAGCGAAATTTTAAAAAGGGAGAGATAGTGATGGTAATGGACTACCGAACTCCAAATAGACGCAGATGGACCACAGCTAAAATTGAGAAAATAATAGGTAAGAACACTTATATATGTAGATTAACCGAAGGGAAGCTGTGGAAAAGGCACACTAACCAGATTATGCAAACAAACCTGTCAGAATCCAATAGTACGAGGGAGAGCTCAGGGGAGAATGAGGTCCAGGAAAAATATAGATACGCACCTTTTGAAAAAGACGATCAAGACGTAGCAAACCCGGAAACACACCAAGAACTTCACCAAAGTCAACCCGGAACTACAGAGAGTCTGATACCGAGTGCGTCTGGACCAGGATCAGAATATCTGAGCCGTATACCTTCGGGTAGCGCGACAAAAGTACCTTCAGGTAATTTAAATAATTGTAACGATACATCATTGGATGTAAAAATAAATAGTAATGTTTGTCCCGAGATTTTAGATAACCATGCAGAACCTAAAACAACCAGTTCACCTACCGGCAGCTTAGGGACCGATGATAATAACTGTAAGCAAAGAGTTAATCGTGATAGCGTGAGGCCCACTGTGTCAGGTACTGTACGTACGAAGTCAAGAAGGGTGAAAACACCGAAAAGGTATAAGGATTATGTTTTGAATATTGATTGACAGAAGTGAAATAAGTCACGAGCCAAAGTTGATAAAACCAATATTCAAAGCATCGGTAAGGAAACCAAAAGTGAGCATATTTACAGAAAGATGCAACTTGAGGATCCTACAGTCATATATATATATATATATAAATTATTGTATTCTGCATAGAGTAACGTATGGCATAGAGAGCAATAACAATGTAGACAGCTGCACCTATTTTAATTAGTTCATTAGAACAAACTTGTAATAATGTCAAGAAAAATCATTGTAAAGTATTGAGTCTCTGGGCCAAATGTACGACATCGTATAAGCTATTTGTGATGCAATTTTCTACCCACAGGAATCAGGTTGGTCAGGGGAGAGTGTTGTATCCGAGGATTTGAATAGCCCGCCTACCACTACGGGAAGTCGTCCCCCTCCTGTGACAGAACGGACAAGGTCCGTGCGCGCTTTGACGAGAGCCTCTTCGCTACCGTACCACCAACGTGACAAGTCGGTCCATGGAAAGCATGTTCCACCACCGGTTATCCAACATTAAAGTATAAACGTTTAAGACAATGTAACTAGTGATATAATATACGTATTGACCGATCCAGCGCCTTTATTATTATTTCACCGACTATCTACAAACACAACACAGGGTGTTTCACAAAAGCGGGACTATTTAAAATTAAATATTTTTAAATCGGACACCCTACATTTTTTACACGGAATTTGTGCCACTCTTCATTGTATATATAATCCAACATTCTTTTGCCTTATTTATTGCGGTGTTGCCAAGTTATCAATTATTTTTCAATTTTTTTTTGCTTTTGTCCGGTCGCAATAAATATGCCACAATTTATTTAATGACATTAATTTACAAAATATTTTTTGCAGACTGTTTGCATTAGGGTATTGTGTATACTATTTATCTGATTTTACGAGATGTGAAGGTGCTCTAATTTTATTTCCAAATTTCGGAAAGTTTGGATTCACTTTATTCAATTTTTTTAAAAATTGAATCTTTTACTTAATCCCCTAAACCTCTAAAATATATTTTTTTTATTGTCTGCGCCGTTGCCAAATCATGATTACTTTCTCCATATCTTCGATATTTTTTTATAAACTTTTTGTATACACAGTTATTCACGTTATCTAATAAAAAAAAAAGTTTTCAGGGTGGATAGGGGCCTGTTTAGGCAGGGTATTTCATACTCGATGGTACGTTAGAAGCGAGGTTAGAAGTATCTGGAGAACGAAATAAAAAATAATTTTGAAATCTTCACTACGGCCATAGGAGGCTGCGCTCTAGCTTAAAAAAATAATTTCGCGGTTGCAGTGATGCCAGATCTATTAATAACTGTCATCAACTTTGGAATTTTACATGGGGCACCCTGTAGTTTATTTTATTTTTAGACTCTACGGAGCAATCTAGGTTTTTTTTGTATAGGATATTTTTCCATTTCTCTTGCTGTCTCTTAATTATTAATTATTTTGTGTCTTTTTTTTTACCGAAACTATGTGAATTAAAACTTCAATGTTTTCGTTTCCAGATGTCAAATCAACGTAATATTTTAACATCATTTAGTCAACATATGGTACTTTAATTCTGGCAACATAGGATCGCCGACTTCTATACAGAGTATCCTAAAAATTAATTTTACAAATTTGATCACTTTTTTAAATGAAACACCCTTTATTATTTAAGTGTTGAATAGAGTGGACCAATTGAACTATTTTCATTTAGAGTGTTCCTCTACCTATTTTGAACCGCTTTCGGTTTATAAGCCGTTTTATGAATATTTTCTATTCATATTCGAGAACTAGACATAAAAGATCTAAATCGATAAGTGTGCCATGATCAAAACAAATTTCCTTTTATAATAAATTGTGGTTCTGAAAAGAACCGATTTTGTCAGTAAATTAAAACTTTTGGAATTGTCACCTAATACGTCAGATGCTTAAAGTGCTGGCCATTTTCATGGAAGCAATCGGTAATAAATGTCATCACTTGACCGGTAGTAGCTCTTTGAATTTCTAATGGATCAAGTTCTTGGAAAGCGCGCCTTATCCGATTTTCTAGATCGCCTTTTGAATTTACTGGTGTTTTATAAACCACTTCTTTAATCCTACCCCACAGGGAAAAGTCGGAAGGATTAAGATCTGGAGATCGCGGTGGCCAACTTCATGGTCCTCCACGTCTTATCCACCTATCTTCAAACATATCATACAGTTCCGCGGAAACTTCATGGGTACAATGAGCAAGAGCTTCATCTAATTAATTCAAACAATTTCTCAAATCAATAAGCGGTAGATTATTCAAAAAGTCACATACGGTCGTTCTTAGAAATTCGAGATATTTTGCAGAAGTTAAATTTTGATCATAAATATAGATTGATAATTGCCTATCCATCAACAAACAAAATACATTAAGACTATATCTTTGTTGGTAACCTCTTTCTTTTATAACGTGTGGATTTTCTGCAGCCCAATAGTTATTATTTTGACGATAAGGACTATTCACACTTGTCAGTCACGTCTCAGTTCCGTTGCCGTTCCGTCTCAGTCTCATTCAGTAAATATCTGTGACGGATATTCATACATATCAGTCATTAATTGTCCTCTGATTGTTAGTAGTTGTAGTGGTTTTCTCTGAAAATTTGCGGAATGGCTAATTTTACAGATGACGAATTAGCTATGATTGCTGTAGCTCTTGATGAGGAAGAAGAGGCGACTCGAACCCCAAAGAGGAAGTGGGTACATAAGGCGTGGTTGAAAAGGGAAATTGAGGGAGAATTCAGTACACTTTATAAGGAATTAATCGATGATGAAACTAAATTCTATGAGTATTTTAGAATGTCTAAAGATTGTTTTTATATACTTCTTAATAAAATAGAACCCCACTTGAGAAAGCAAGATACTCATTGGAGAAGGGCTATTACACCAAGGCAGCGACTAGCTGTATGTCTTAGGTAAGTAAATTTCGAGAACAGTAAACAGCGTTTTATTTAAAAAAATTAGTAATTTATTTCAGTCGTGACAACAAATATGAACTTAAATAAAATATTTTATTTGCAAAAAAATTATAAAGGTGTGTAACTTTGAAAGTAGTTTTGTAGCTGATCGTGTGCATGCTGTGAATCCGAACTGTTAGTATCCTGTCCATTTCCAACTCCATCGCTGGGTGAATTCAATGGGGTACTAACTGCTGATAAACTATTTGAATAATATGACGTGGACGACATATTACCGGCAGATGCTGGTCCTTGACGCGGCTGATTCATTAACTTTTGCATTTCATATTTTTGCGTAATATTAAATATTTCTGCTTTTGCCAAATGTAATGAATATGGATCTAAAGATTTTAGTGTTGACCCTATAGAAGCCAAAAAAGTGTCAACGGGATGTACGGGAGTATTTCGTTCATTTTTCTTTAACAAATAGTCCATTAATTTTCCAGATGCACTTATTTGGGGTTCCACTTTTTTATAAGCTGCTTTTCTTACTGGCGTTATTTTCTTATCAGTTTCAGGAATATTGTTATGTGGCGGAGAGGATATATTATCATTTCTTGAATATTCAGGTTCAGAAAGCAAAGTAGACTCTTCGACAATATCTTCTCGAATGTTTTCAGGCTCTATATTCACTTCACCTTCTTCTTCGTCTTCTTCTTGGCTGTCTATATTCCCTTTTGTGGCCCTCTCCCCAAAATACCTATTTAGAAATTCCAATTGCGTGGAATATTTGTATACTTTTATTTTCTTTGCGCTCTGGCCGCTTTTAGTCACATTTTTTTTTAATGCTTTTCGGTAAGTGTCCCTAATATTATTCCATCGGTTTTTGCAAGATGATACTGAAATAAAAATATGTTATTTACAATAGTTGCTTAGAACTTAGTGGTAATAGAAATTATGTATACAGGATTTGTATTATTTTTTTGAAACACCCTGTAGAAAATGCGCAATAAAATTCCAAAGATTTTTGTTTTTTCCTTTTAGATATCTGGCTACAGGAGATTCTATGAAAACAATATCATTTAGCTATCGCTTGGGCCATAGCACGGTATATACCATTATAATGGAAACCTGTAAAATTATTAATGAAAATCTTTTGAGTGAAGAATTACCTCAACCGTCGGAAGAAAAGTGGAAATCTATTGCCGATAATTTCTATAATCTATGGAACTTTCCTAATTGCATAGGTGCTTTAGACGGCAAGCACATTTCAATACAAGCCCCACGAAATAGTGGGTCACTTTTTTTTAACTACAAAAAAACATTCTCAGTTGTCTTATTAGCCCTGGTTGATGCTCAGTATAGTTTTATAGCTATAGATGTTGGTGCATATGGGAAGAACAGCGACGGAGGGATATTCGGAAGCTCTAACCTTGGCAAGGGTCTTCACAGGGGTTCTTTATCTGTACCAAAGAATTCTGCATTACCAGGTACAGATACTGAAGTTCCATACGTAATTGTAGGAGATGAAGCCTTCCCCCTTAAGACATATCTGATGAGGCCATACCCAGGACAAGAACTGGATTACTCTAAACGGATTTTCAATTATCGTTTGTGTAGGACAAGGAGAATTGTGGAAAACGCGTTCGGCATTTTAAGTCACAAATTTAGAATATACTTCAGAAGAATCCAAGCATCTCCAGAGAATGTAGATACAATTATATTAACGACTTGTATATTACACAATTTTATTAAAAAATACAGCACATCAGTGACATATAATCATGAAAGAACAAACACAGTTACAGATTGTGCTTCAAAACAAACAGCAGTGCTGGAACATTTGCCTATGCAAGGTGGGAATGCGTCAACAGATGCTTTCAGAGTAAGAGAATTGTTCAAACAATATTTTGTTTCAAACGTTGGAAGTGTTCCATGGCAAGACGATAGAGTTTAAATTAAATGTTACCTATATTATAATATACCACACATATCTAATAGCTTACCATCTTGTTTCATTTCTTTTGCAATCCTAGCCCAAATATTGTTTTTAAATCCTGAGTCCATATATTTGGAATCCGATAAATCATATATAATAGGATATTCTCGAACCAACTCGATTAATTTTTCGTCATTCATATTTTTATGTGAAACCAATAAACTTTTTACGAAAACACGTCAGTCAAAACAAGAAAATATCGTTGGCGACGAATTTAAATTATGACTGCACGGACACTCAAACGAGACTGATGGTAAAATCCGTGACGGCGCCGGACGTGTTTGACAATGTCGGTTTAAAAATAAGGCAACGATATTTTTTTTTATCGTAACTGAGACTGTTTGACGGAACGGAACTGAGACGTGACTGATAAGTGTGAATAGTCCTTAAAGACTTCTTCGCGTGAAAATTTTGCTTAAAATTAGCCAATCAGGAGCCTCAACAATTCTTCAGAAATATAGTATCCCTGTAAAATTCAGCGTCACCGAGAACTTTTTGAAAACGATTTTGAAAAACGAGTGGAATTTTGTATTTTTTTATTTTTTATTTTTTTTTTATTTTTATTCATTTAACGTATCCAACATTTTATAAAAAATATATATACATATATCCCAAAGGTAACATAGTGTACTATGCTCTCTACAATAAATTTATCTATATAAATACTCGAAGTACTATGCTCCTAACAATTAAACTATGTAAGTATCAATTAAAAATATCACAACTCAGCTAAAATATCACAACCTACCCAACGCACCCTTGAAACTTTGGATGGAGGAAAATTTAAAAATATCCACCCGATCTGAACTGTCATTTGCAGATCTGAGCATTCTCGTTATCGATTCGTTCATGCCGTAATTGGTAGAATGAAAGGGAATGGCAAACGGCTCCGTATGACGACCACGTCTTTCCCCAGTTCTGAGGTTAATCAAGTTCAGCAGAGCAGGACAGTTAATACCACCTCTCACCAATTTAAAGAGCAAGCACAAGTCAGCTCTTAATCTTCTACTTTCCAAAGAATCCAAGTTCAAACGAGCTGAAAGCTCCTCATAAGAATAGTCCTCCCGCAATAATCCCAGACGAAAACCCACCATTCTAAGAAACTTCTTTTGTACTCTTTCAAGAGCGTCAACATATATCCTGTAGTGAGGTGACCATACAGGTGACGCATACTCAACTATAGTTCTTACCAGCGTACAGTAAAGAATCTTAAGGGTGTCAACGGAAGAATCTCGTGACGATCTATTAATAAACCCAAGCATCCTGAATGCTCTCGCGACGATCCCATCTATATGGCACGAAAAAGATACCTTATCATCAATCAGGACTCCCAAGTCACGCAATGAATCTACTTCACTTATTCGGTTGTTGTTTATGAGATAAGGAAATAAAAGTGTATCCTTAAGTCTTGAAAAAGTAATCTTATAGCACTTGTCAATATTTAGATCCATACAATTAATCTCACACCATTGCATAAAGTGGAGGAGATCATCCTGCAAAAGCAGGGAATCTTTCAGAGATCCCACCTGCCTGAAAATTTTTAAATCATCAGCAAAGGAAAGGAAGCAGCTATTGACGATAAAGTTGCCAATATCACTCACAAAGAGATTAAATAAAATGGGACCGCAATGGGAGCCCTGCGGAACCCCTGACGGCACCTGAATCAACCGGGAAATGGTCCCTCCGTACTCACAGCCTGAGTTCTCCCCATCAAAAAGCTCCTGAACCAGCACAAAATGAAGCCGCTTATCCCCATAGCTCCCAGTTTAGCAATAAGGAGACCGTGGTCAACCCTGTCGAAGGCTTTAGAAAAATCTGTATAGACAGAGTCAACCTGCAGTCCGCCTTCCATCGAGCCCAAGATAAAATGTTGGTAAAGTAGCAGATTGGTGGAAGTTGACCTTCCACTTAGAAACCCGTGTTGTTCAGGGTTAATGACATGCTTGCTGTCCCAGCTAAGCTTAGAAGTAACCAATGCATCAAGAAGTGTTGGGATCTCAGACTGTGAGCAAACTGCACGATAGTTAACTACCTCCTCCCTGGATCCGGACTAAAGACCGGCTTCAAAAAGCTAAACTTCCAGAAGTCAGGATAGACGCCTGATGTAAGCGACTTATTGAACAGTTTGTGCAATTGCAGTGCTAAAGTGAAGATGCACTTCTTCAGAAAAAAAATTGGGATCCCATCAGGGCAACAAGACAGCTTAGATGGACATCCTGCAACAGCATCTATGATTTCACTACTAGATATACTATATGAACTGATGTTAAGAGCCTCAGAAAGATCAAATGCAGGCAAATCATTCACTGATTCCGACCTGTAGACACCAGAGAAAAACTCAGCAAAAAGATCAACCAGATCGCCATTATTATGACTAATGTGATCTTGATATGTAACACTCAAGGGCAAGACATTGTTTTTACGTTGATCGTTTATATAAGACCAAAATGCTCTAGGATTTTCATGAATACCATTTTGAATTCTATTGATATTGTTATTATAACATGTATCCCTAAGTTGTTTGCACTGGTCCCTTAATTGACAAAACAACAAGTAGTCAGACTGACTACCAGATTCTTTATAGCGTTTATGAGCTAACTTCTTGTTAATCACGGTTTGACGCAGCTCAGTGTTGAACCACCTTGGGAAAGAAGATGTTCTGAAACTTTTGACTGGAACAAAGAGATTTAGGGCATCATAAATGACATTGTAGAAAAATGCCACTGAATCATCAATGCACATGCATTCCATGATACCCCAATCAACACTGGCCAAATACTGATTTAATGAGATATAATCCCCTTGCTTATAATCGAAATAATATTCCTCATAATCTGAAGCTTCTACACACAATTCAGGAAACAATTCAATAGTTATTGCTGTGTGATGAGGGCTATCAGGCAAAATCATATCTGTCGCGCCACTAATAACGAGACTGCTCAGATCTGAAAATACCAAATCGAGAAGTACCCCCCTACTATTAAAAATATTATTATACTGGAACATATTATAGAAACCGAAACAATTTCCAAGTTCTCGCGCAGGAGAACCTGCTGGACAGTCAACTGACAGGCCAAATTCATCATTTCCCCACTTAGCTGCAGGCAAATTAAAATCTCCAGCCAAAATTAACTTACATTCAGGGTACTCGCTATATAAAAAATCAACAGTGCTACATAAGTCGGTAAACATCTCAACTGATGAGGAGGGAGGCATATTAATACAACCTAAAATTAACATATAAGAATCACATTTGATAGAAACATAAACTTGTTCTAAAGTATTGCTACCAGTCGATTTGCGGTCGACTCTAAAGACATCAAGACCTTTTGGGCACACCTCCGAATCATTAAAGTTATCCGTAAGCCAAGTCTCAGCTAACATAACAATGTCATAGGCACAGCAAGTAAGTGCAAGCTGCAACTCGTGTAGTTTAGTCCGAATTCCCCCGGCATTATGATAATAAATGTTAATGCATGCATTGGAACACTGAGGATTCCCCTTCTTTTTACTACAAACACCCTCTACAGGTGTTCCGCACAGTTCTGAAAATTTCTGTCTTCATCATGGGTTAAAGTGACACCGCCAGCGCTCATATAAAATTTACGTAATTCAATACCAGTAGGCCATAAGTTTGCTGACATGACTGCCTCCCTATGCATAAGATCAATCTCCACTTTGAATGACTGATTTTTCCCTTTAACTGGAAGTTTCTCCACCAGAACATCACCAATCTGTTGGCATTTTTTAAGAATGTACTCCTTGATAACCTGAGCAGGGACACCACTCTTAATTTTACCAATGTAAATGGCGGCCCTTCTAGGTTCCTCTGTCCCATCCATAGCCTTACGACCAGAATCGGCAGCGAAATTCTCCTCACCAGACAACTCTGCAGAACCAAAAATAATATTCTGACGAATCTTACGATTTCTAACATTGTTATTATGATTTTTGAAGGTTATGGTAGGGTCATGTTGATTATTCCGGTTTCTGGCATCATCTACTAACGGTACTTCTTCATTTTTGTTAGCTGTTGCTAAAGAACCTACGCCGTCACCTGAAGCTATCGGATCCAACGTTGCCGGCCCTGCACCATGTTGGCATAACTGTTGCGAACTCAAGATTTTTGAGGTTAAAACTTCAAGTTGTTGCTGAAGAAGGCTTATTTCATCCTTAAGGGCATCTTGAGACTGTTTAAACTCTTTTTTGAGATCACGGATGGTATTTAAGAGCTCTTCCAAAGGTTCACTTTTCGGTTCATCAACAGTGTCATCAACTGAATTCTCGGAACACGTTGGACACATCAATTCATTAAATCCTACTACTCTTAAGCCCCTGCTTCGTACGGCACACGCCCCGTGGTAACTCGCGTTACAAACTACGCACTTAATTTCAGCTTTAACACTTCGAGAACACGCTCTACACGTCGATTCAATCACGACCTTTTGCGAAACACTTTGCTTGGCGGCCATCTTAAATCACATGTTTATTATTTGGGCCTAAAAATGAAACCTTTTTTTATTTTGGTTTATTTAGTAACAAGTGCACGTTTCACAACAATGTATTCGTTAATATACATAATTTTCATTACTATTCTCATTCCAATCGGCATCAATTTAGAATAGTTGATTATCAACACAGTTGTTGGATTTTTTGATAAATCAATTGCCAGGTTAAATATAAGATATTACCATAGCCACAAGAGAAACGATGTGGCTTCAAATCTATGAAGCACCCGCACATTTCTGTCATAGAATCTGTGAATTTATAAACGTCCAATTTGAAAATCAATGGCCCCCCAGATCACCCAACTTGACTTCGCCCTATTTCTTTTTATGGGGCTACGTACAATTATTATTGGAGAAGCTTTCCGAAACATAAGCCCATCAATGTTGCCAAATGTTACTAAAGGATTTAAAAAGAGGGTACGTTTGTGTTTAGAGTCGAATGGTCGCCATTTTGAATACTTGTTATAAGCAATTGTTTGTTGTATGTCCATCATTCCTTTCTTTCGTTAGCTTTACATTACTTTAACTAGTAAGTAGTGCATTTACTGTAAACCTTCTCTTTTTTAGAACCAATTTTGACCTGTCAAAAAGCCAGAGGTGACTTCATTAATATTAAATTTGTTCTGTATCTTGTAGTCTTTATTATGAATATTTGCGTTTTTCCTGAAAACGTAAGCAATTAACTATTCGAAAACTACTTAATACTTTTCCATTGACAGTTAAGTTTTAAATCTACTGCTGACATAAAATACAGGGTGTTATATTTAAATTAAACAAGGTATTATGATTTTAAACTTGTAATTAATTTGCCGTACTGTTTGGACCCCTTTGCATAAAAATTTGTAATAAATGCAACATAAAACCTAATTAGTTAGTAGACTCCAGTATGACTTTGGTTTGAAAGAAGAAAATATATATTGAGAATTTAAGCATTAAAATTGTTAAGGCAAAATAGGGTAAAAGGGCCCCTGGGGTGAGTGGGCCATCTTCCCATTGAACCTATATGCCAAAAGATATCTTTATTTCCGTCTTTTACTTGTACCTTTGGTAGCGTCATCTACAAGCAACAACCGAAACCGGTGCGATCAACGTTGCATAGCGAATATAAATGGCTGCCAAGCCAAGGTGATTGCTGTTGTTTTTACTCTCGCAACTTTGGTTAAACTTTCCGTTTCATTTTAATTAAAATTTAATTTTGAGATAAGGTGCTCACCTATTTATTACAAGATTAGTAGAAAGTATATATTTAAAATATTTTCATGGGTTTTAGTAATGTTTCCAATTGTTTAGGTTATAACTGGGGCGACCCAGTTCCCCCTTTTTAAAAGGTTTTTGGGGTAAATAGGTCCTAGGAACCGGGGAAACTGGATCCTTAGTGGCCCATTTACCCCGGCACCTATACAACGTTTTTATACATTATCGCATCAGACCTGTTTTTTGTAGAATGGGCAGAGTTTATCTTAGAAAGACTAACCGAGGATCTGGTGGGGTCGTTACATTCGAGTTGCATTAGAGAATGCTGTGAGAGAAGTTCGAGAAGGGGGAAGGACTACTCGAGGAGCTGCAAAATATTATGATATTCCAAGATCAACTTTGAAACTTTATGTCCGCAAAACCAGAGATAGTGGGGTTCTTGCTGTTAGTGGGGTTCTTGCTGTTGGCGGAAAAGGAGGTGGTGGAATATATTTAGTATAGCGACATGAAGTCCTTGATGTTGTACAGACTTATACGAAGAACAATAATATAAAGACTAAATTTAAAGATGGGCGTCCTGGCGAGGATTGGTATATTTCATTTGCTCGTCGAAATAAGCTATTCATTAACAAACCTCAGACAGTAGAATATTTACGAATGTCTTAAATAAATTCTTTTGTAATATATGGGTTCTTTGATTTACTCAGTAAAACAGTTGATGAGCTTAACTTGGTAAATAAGCCACAACAAATTTTCAATTTAGATGAGACATCTTTTTCGCACGACCCAAGTAGTTGGTGCAGTTGATGTACGGAGCAACAGGATGATAACTTCTGCTGGAAGAGAAAATACATCTGTAATAATCTGTACTTCGGCCTCCGGTCAAAAGTTGCCACCCTTAGTGATATTTAAGGGTAAAAATGTTCTAGAATCGTGGATAAGTCAAAATGTAAAAGCTGACATCAATCAATCAATCAATCAATCAATCAAATATATTACGGACAATAATTACAATAAATAATCTTTCCGTCGTCAAGGACAATAAGAAATAAGTTTTACACGTTAAAAATTTTTTAAAATAACATTACAAATAAGCTTACCATATACAAATACTTTCACTTTACTAATTACAATACCTAGGTACAACAGATTAAAATATGTTTAAAAGTAAGATGTTTAGCATAAAATTACCATTATACAAATTTAAGATTAAAATTAAAATTTGAGAGTACACTGCAGGTGGGTACATTATTAAAAGGTAAAATCAAGAAATTCCTGAGCACTGAAAAACGCATTTCTGATCAATAGTTCCTTAATATTCATTTTAAAAGTTTTTTCTGATTGCTCTCTTAAGTTTGTTGGCAGGTTGTTATAAAACTTTGGACAGTAATAGTTCACTGATATTCGTGATTTTTGGAGTCGTAAATGGTCGAGTCTTATACAATCTGCTTGTCTAGTCGGGTAGTGGTGATAGAAATTATTAAGGTTATATTTGTTAATGTTTTTATGACAGTAGATGAGACATTCATATATATACCTACATGGTATTGTCATTACCCTCAGTTCTTGATAGGTTTGCTTGGTATCGGCTCTATAATCAAGATCAGCTAGTACCCTTATCGCTTTCCTTTGTAGTGCGAATATTCGCGCAGTGTGTGCCGAGTGTCCCCATGCCAAGATTCCGTAACACGCCACGGACTGGAACACGCCATGGAACGCCTGCACAAGGCAGGACTTAGGTAAAACGTTTTTAAGATTTCTGAGTAGAAAAATATTTTTTGAAAGACGCATGGCCAGTTGATCTACATGGCTATCGAATTTTAAAGTTTTATCTAATAAAATCCCAAGAAACCTTACCCCGTCCGTCGACTCATCATCCTCCAGCTCCCTCAGTCCAAATGTAATGGTCTCAGTCTTAGTTTCATTGAGGGCCGGCCCATTGGCCCTAAACCAATCCCTTAAGCTGTTCATTGACTCAGTCATACTCTCATACAGTCTTTCTTTACAAACATTTGACTCAGTGATGGAAGTGTCATCCGCAAACAGCATAACCTTGGACGATGGGATAGACTCATTTATGTCATTTATGTACACCACAAACAGAAGGGGGGACATGGCTTACGCAGCCTCCATCAGGGGATGGATGGAGGCTACCATTTTTTACAATTGGTTTAAAAAAAGTATTTTGCCAAATATTGCTAATGAGCGACCAGTGCTTCTTATATATGATGGGCATTCAACACACGTTAGTCCTGATCTCTGTACGCTGGCAACCGAAAATAATGTTACTATATTGAAACGTCCGCCACCCACAACTCACGTTATTCAACCGCTAGACGTGGCTATATTTGGTCCTTTTGAAACCAGCTGGGACAAGCATCTTGTAAAATGGCAACGACCAAATCTTAGAAATAGAATTCCCAAAAAAGACTTTGTGGAGCTAGCTATTAAATAAAGTTTATGATGATATGCCAATAGCGAACAACAAGAGTTGTTTAAGAAATACAGGAATAAACGATGATGTACGTGATTCTTGGACTTTACCTTGTAAACAAAGATTCGATTAAGCTTTTGATTTTTAAACCAGATTAAAGACGTTATGAGAAACGTCAAAAGAACCAAGATTACGCACATTCCGTTGATACTCCACTTATAGAACCTAACTTAAATGGCTCTGAGCCTAAGACCGCAGATACTATCTTACAAAATTGTATTAAATCGGTTGAACCTCGGGCCGCATCATATGTCAACGACAATCAAGTGGCGGGTTGTAGTGGACTTCAAGGTATATCTACGTTCAAGATAATGTTCAATCAAAGTCATTCTGCTAGGCATGGTCAGAACTGCAAAGAAAATTCCAATAACAACTAGAAAGCGGCGAATATGTACTGGACCTGAAATTATAACAACAAAAGGTTATATCACGCAACTAAAAAAAGAACAAACCGCTAAAGAAGAAAAAGAAAAGAAAAAAAGAGACAACATGAGCAAGAAACTTCTTAACGAAAAAGAGTTAAATTCTACAAAAATGTAACTGTTGACTGTTCAAGCAGCGACGAATTAACAAATGAAATTGAAGAAGAATCTGAAGAAGAAGACGTAACTCCAGTTGTTGATGTAATCGCCGACGTAATTGTTAACTACAACGGAATATTCTACCCAGGTCAGGTCGTTTCAATTAATGACAATGAACACTCCATCAGAGTTAGGCATATGGAGGCAAGACTAACTTTTGGCGTTGGCAAGGCAAAGAAGACTCTGTAGACTACAATCCTGACAACATTGTTAAAATTATTAATAAACCTATGTTAAAAAACCAAAGAAACATGTACGACATATAATATAATAATATACACAGGGCATTCCATTTAAATAAAAACAACTTTAATGCGTTCCGTGTTTTTGGAACAACCTGTATTTTATTAAAATAATTTTAAAAAGTACCCTTAGCAGCCTATCTACCCCGAAAACTTTTTTTTTATCCAAAACCAATAATTCAGCTATAATATGTCGTCCCGAATAACGGAAATAACCCTGTATAAGTTTAGATGGTCGGGAATATATTGCAATATCTTATATTTCGTTGTACATCTCCTACGCTTTATAACAAAGTATTTAATCTTATACCGACATTATCATGCTTCTCAGCAGGCATTAAATTATGTTATTCCCATACTCTAAAAATTTCATTTCATTCTGTATATTTAAGACTTGAAAGCGATAGAAATTTAACAGCAATTATTGTTTTAAATTATAACGACAAGCAATAATTATTGTCGTTAACCGAATTTTTGATATTTGTTACTGTTTTATATAAGACTTACATTCAAAATGCATTATCGGCTAGAAGAATTATTAAATATGGTAAGTTTATGCTTTCGAAAACGCATGGGAACTGGCCAAAGTTTTTAGGAAAGAAAACATCCTCAGGACATACAGGGTTACGTGGTTAAATTTGCGACGCTTACTTTAGAGCAATAAAAAAAAAAGGAACAAGACAACGGTTGTAGTGGTTTTAGTTGTCAGAGGCAATAGTGGCCGCCAGCTTTTAGACAGTGGAGAAGGGCCTGGGTTAAGATCTTAGTTTATGAGCGCCACAGTTGACTGGTATACCGTGCCTCTGGCAGCGATGTTCAGTAGTTATGGATAACTGCGAATGATCCCATAACTGCACTAAACTTAATTTTCATTACCTTCAATTATTGGCCTAGGTTCGGGACAATAACGTAATACAACAACGCTCAGTATATTGAATATATTTATGTAATTGGTCACAGGGTTAAATGAAGGTTGATATAAGGAGTAACAATAACCAAAGTAAGTATAGACCCTGTCATGAAATACGTGATGTGTGGTAAGATTCTTAAAATTATCTAACACGAGTTGCCTAAAAATGATTTTTAAAAAATAATAGTTAATTTTGGATCTTTAAGAAAACGTCTAATGAGTCATATACAGAATGCCCGGAAAAATGTGGGAAGTCTCTCAGATAGAATATGAAAAAATAAGGTGATAAATTTCTATAAAATTTTTTCTTTCCCTGAAGGACGCCGCTGGAAATCGGTTTTTCTCGAATAAGTTTCAAAGTGCTTAATATAATTTAATAAAAATTTACTGTGATGGACACTAATAAGAACCTCTTAAAATGGTGTCATTGAAACCTATTTAGTTTTTTTAGTTTACCAGGGGCGGACTAAGTTTTACAATTTAATGCTTAAATTTTTAATACCCTGTATAATAAAAAGTTAAAAAAAAAACTCTGGATAGCTAGCATCTTAAACTAAAAAAAAGTTATTTTTGCTTATTGTCCATAAAACCATATATGTATTAGTAGGTACTATATGGCGCCTTGTCCATTTAACCAATGTAAACGTAGTGAAGCCGAGGTTCCTTGTTTAGTCAGGGTCATTTCGCGCAGTGCGCATGGGCGAGAAAAAGAAAATACACGTTTGTTTTAACGAAAAAAAAATTAGGTCAAAGAAAGATGTGTGTCCCTTTTCTTTCCGTCAGACCCAATCCTTGGACGCGTTTCGCCGTATTACGGCTGGTTGGGTGGATAGCTCGATTGCTACGAGATGTCGCCACGTGTAACATCTCGCATATGTATAAACACTGTAAGGTCCCTTTCCTTTTCGTCAGACTCTATAGCCTTCACGATGAGCCGTAATACGGCGAAACGCGTCCAAGGATTGGGTCTGACGGAAAGAAAAGAGACAAACATATTTCTTTATATCAGGTTTTCGGTTTACAGAAACCGACGATTGCCTTTCAGCGACACCTGATATTAGATACCTTCTTAGGCGGGTTCCATTCCAGCGTTTGGTCTTCTCTAAGACCTCGCTGGTCTGGTTGGGTGGATAGCTCGATTGCTACGAGATGTCGCCACGTGTAACATCTCGCATATGTATTTAAAATGAGGTCAGTTTCTTTCATTTGACTTTGACAACTGGACCGAAATTTGTAAACAAACATTAAAGTTCTTGATTTGTTTAAGATTTTGTATATTATTTCGATTGAGGAAAGAAAAAGAACGCAGGTAAACATATTAATAAAACTTTCATTAGATATTTTACAATTATTCTTAGAGTTTAACAAGTAAAATAATAGGTTTTTGTAGGATTCTTTGAAGTACATGCAATTTTCGGTAAAAATAGGTAGGTACAGGGTTATCCAACCAAGACTAGACAAGGCGATTTTTTGACTTTTCCTGTACTTTTATAAAAAAACTGAAATAGCCATCTTAAGTCATTTTCTCCCGCGAATTCGAATATCTTCAGCAAAAAACAATTGAACATCAAACAAAAGTACTAGGGGTCACTTTGATATTTTTTTAAATGGGATGCCGTATTTTTAATGAGCTTATCCGATTTCTCATATAAATTTTGATCTAAAATGTTGGATTTTTAATTCAAAAACGCCTTTTTTCTTCAGTTTTAAATTCGGAAAATGTTAAAAAAAAAAAAAAAATAAATTAAAAATCCAACATTTTAGATCAAAATTTATATGAGAAATCGGATAAGCTCATTAAAAATACGGCATCCCATTTACAAAAATATCAAAGTGACCCCTAGTACTTTTGTTTGATGTTCAATTGTTTTTTGCTGAAGATATTCGAATTCGCGGGAGAAAATGACTTAAGATGGCTATTTCAGTTTTTTTATAAAAGTACAGGAAAAGTCAAAAAATCGCCTTGTCTAGTCTTGGTTGGATAACCCTGTACCTAAGTATATCAACAGCAGCAAAGAAAATAATCTTTAGGAAATGGACTACCTAGTTATTGTTCCCTCACGAAATTAACGTAGGTAAGTTAAAGGGAAGAAACATCCGGTCTAGGTACATACCTGTAGATAGAACGATAAATCTTTGTTTTAGTTTTTACGCCTGTTTAAAATAATGTAAAATATCTGTTTTGCCTCGGCATCGTCGCAAAATTATCATACTTTACACACACAATCAAAATTTGCAGAAAAGTAAAGATAAACAGTACACAAAAGCCGTTAATAATACCAAACCAACTCGATGAAGCGAACTGTCAAACAAATTAACATTTGCTAAAGATTTCGAGGATATGTCGAGTAAAAATGAGACGTAGTCACGTTGTCATCTTACAGTTAAATATATGAAATTGCTATTTAACGCGTTTTAGTTTAGAAATGGAAACAAATAATTTGAAAGCACTTGGAAGTACAGACTTAATGCTTATTTTACAGTTTTTTAGCAAGATTTTTGGTAATTTTATCATTGCTCTAATTTTCTAAGGCTCACTCTTCTGTCCTGTTCTAAAGAAATAAAAGTACATTTGGCAATACCCTTACGGCGCATGCGCACAAGTCGAAATTACCCTGGATCTTCTATCTCTGTTTTTGCTTCAAGATATTCAGGGTAATAGCCATATAGTACTAATACATATATGGATAAAACCAACCGTTTCAACAACAAAATGTATAACGAAAGTCATTTAAATAACAGGAAAGTTTCATTTTAAGTTTTTTAATCCGAAAAAATACAAAAATGCAGTGATGTAATAGGAGGCACCTTAACGGAATTATTGAGAAACTTCATAAGAGGGTTCAACATGGGCTCTGTAAAGTGTGATACACTGGCGGGAACGACGAATTGAGGACTGTTGTACCAGCCACAATAACCCAGCCCTGGCCCTTATCATGTCACAATGAAAGGTGATTCTCTATAGAAGCTCCCTTCTAGTGCCGGCCCGAGTGGAAAACACCAAGTTTTTCAGGTGCCCCCACAGGTAAAAATTCAATGGCGCTAGGTCGGTAGATCGAGGAGGCCAGGCAATAGGTTCTCCTCTACCTACCCAACGATTTGCATAGACGTTATTCAGGTGCTTCTGCACACCAACCCTAAAATGAGCTGGTGCCCCATCGTGCATGAAGTACATTAGTTGCAAAACCTTTAATAAGCCTCTCAACTATAAACTTACGGTGGCCAATTTTTATTATTCAAACAGCCATAACGTACCCTAATTATCTTGTGGGATGGTTCTGAGGAATAAACAAAAATAAAAACTATCACTGACATGCAACTAAATAATATATTGATCTTTGTAAGTAATTTATATTTACATTAGCATAATTAAACGTAAATAATAAATAAAAACCATAAGTAAATAAAAACCATAAATAAATAAATTCAACCGAAAAAGCTTACGTTTCCTTAATCCTAAATATTATTACAAGTTTAGTGTCGTTTTCTTTTTGGAAAAAACAAAAAGGGTTAATTTATTTTGTGGAAAAAGCACAAAAGTTAAATTTAATTTCATAAATCACTTTGGTCGATCTCATGGTCTATTAAATTATGAAACTGCTCGCATAAACTGTTCTTACAACAAAAAAACTAAATGGATCCTACCTTTTCAGCTAACTAAATTCCGATGGCATTTTTTTGACATTACAGTGCAGACGGGATGTCCGACACGGGAGGAAATTCCATATTGTTGTTCCTTGCCGAAATAACAGTTCATCAATAGATTGACAAAATGAACTTTTCGACTGACCAATAGCTTGGTGCATTCGACTTTTGGAATATTAAATCATTAGCGAAGAACGCTACTGACCAATAGCTTGACACAATTAACTTTTTGACTGACCAATAGCTTGGTGCAATTAACTTTTCTTCCGAGATTTTTCTTTAAGGAGCGCGAGGGGCCTTTCACCTCGATATTCAACAAGGAACTACCTCTTTTTTGAACGACACTCTCTCACCTTTTTTGCGCCGCTTCTTGACCAATAAGAGATCAAGATTTCTTTTTGCAGAAAAAAAGAGCGTGACAGTGGAAGCCATCCGCTTTTTCTGGCGCTGATCTTTTTCTCATAAGGTAGGAAACCAAAACAAATAAGCAAGAGCGAGACTCACTGAATTACGTTGCTTTTAACCAGATAATCGATTTAGTTACCTGCTCGACAGAGAAATACCATCCGATCAAGGGCACAGATTAACCTAATAATCTGTGTCAAGGGTTAAAAACAGGGGCGGTTCACTTTGCTCTTATAGTTTTATTAAAATACTTAATGTTGTAACTAGTTTCACAACATACATGTTTCGGCGGGTTTCAAGTGGTAAGTACTGAAAGCGTTCTGGAGGAGCTCCAAATAAACTCTGCCATTCCGACGATACGAATGGTCCAATCAAAAAGTAGCCAATGATCCCTGTCCAGATATTAATTGATTGGACCTAATGTTAATGATGCAAAACAATAGTGGCATTAGGATTTTCACCAGCCCATACATGTGTGTTGTGTAAATTAGTAATACCATTTTTGGTAAACCTTGCTTCATCCATGAAAAGAATAATGCTTATGAAGTTTTCATTATTTCGTTGCTGATCCAATAGCCAATAGTTTGTAAAACTGCATTCTACGAGGAAAGTCTTCAGGAGTCAGTTCATGTACTTTTTGTAAATGACATGCATATAACAGCTGGTCTTGAAGAACTTCATATATCATTGTTTTTGATATATTAAACTGTGCTAATAATTTTGTGTCATCTACGGCATTTAAAATATATTCCTCTAATTGCGGCGTAAGTACGCACCATTTTTTACTACTTTAAGTTATTATTATGCAACAGTGATACCTGCCATAATTTGCATAATACCGCCAGGGTAATTGCACCTTTTAATTGTTTATGTCACATTTTGGTTAGGATACTGCATCAGCGAACTGCGGTCTGCTGTACATAGTCATCGTGTCACCACTGCAAACAATGCATGATCACGTGCTGTAGGCCTACATCCCAGAGAAGCGCGTATTGAGCACAGTTTATACTATTTTGCACCCCCGCTAGAAAAGAGTCGCAACTCAAAAAATGCCTTTGGTTAGTTAAGCAAGTAGCAAGCTTTAAAATAACTTATTCTTCTTTCTATAAAAGCGCCATTTTATTATTTTAACTATTAATAAAGTTACTAGGTGCTAAGGTTACCGAAAAATTGAGCCCAATAGTTATTTAAATAAGTACTTACTTAAATACTTTGAAACAGTTTTTTTTAGTTGTGACATTTTTCTAGCTAGGGTGCGATTTGGTGTTTGCTCAAAGTCGGTGTATTTATTTGACTGTAGTCACCTATGAATAATTTATCTGCTCATATAGCATTGTAGTATTGCTATGGTACCATAGTTTTCCAGCGTTTCTGGGTCATATTTCTAAATTTTTCTGTACTTCATAACTTTAAATTTGACTATATCTTCATATCTCTACATTAAAAATTAATTCATTGATTGTTTAATAATCACTGATTGTATCAGCTAATCAAGAGCGTATACCTATAACAGGGTGTCCGGGAAAATGTGGGAAATCTCTCGGATTCAAATAGAACATGAAGAAATAACATAACAAGTTTCTATAATTTTTTTTCGTACAGGCCCTCCCTACTGAGATATGTGTCCCTGAAGGCCGCCGCTGGAAATCGGTTTTTCTTGAATAACTTTCAAAGAACTTAATATAATTTAATACAAATTTAATGTAATGGACGCTCCTAAGGATCTCCTAACATAGTGTCCTTGAAACATATTTAGCTTTTTTAGTATACCAGAGGCGGATGAAGCTTTACAATTTAATGCTTAAATTCTTAACACCCTATATGACAAAGACTTAAAAAAATAAATCTCTGTAGCTTGCACCTTAGAGTAAGAAAAGGTACCCTTATTTATTGTCGATAAAATATACCGTTTTCAAGAAAAATAATAATTAACGAATAGTTGTAGACAACCAATGTTCGCAAAAAATGTGCGTTTTATTTATTCATCGGCACCAAAAAAACGTATTGTTGTTGCAAACGTTACTATGATACGAAATAAATAAAATATCCTGCATTTTAAAACTTCTCATCCTCCACACCGCTGAAAAGGATCAATGCCTTTACTACGATATTAATTTACTTACTTTTGGATTTCGTAGTGAATTTAATTGTGAATTAACTCGAACTATGGAATAAACGTTTATTAAGTATGCAGATATGCATCTGATGTGTAATCTTGCGTCTTGCAGTGCTTCAGAAGCCAAAAAGTTTTATGACGAAAGATTTCCTAATTGTACTATGCCAGACCAGAAGACATTTTAACCCGCTGGCCAATGTCTAAGAGAGAATGGTGGGCGATTCCAGTTAATAATAATGTGATACATATTATTGACTTTCTTCATAATTTTAGGAAAGTTTGGAAGAAATGGTGCGTATTTACGCCGCAATTAGATGGCACTCCATCAACGAGCACTCGAAAATTTAGTACATATGCTCCATTCCACAATAATTCGTTGATTTCTCGACAGCAATAAAATTTAAATGACAACCCTCAGTCGTAATCCCAACCATAAATTTAATAAGTTGCCTGACAAATATCTATTGTGTAGACACCGGACCTTCTGAAGGGGTACAGGTCCTGATTACCTACTAATTTCAATAGTTTAGGTTGCTATTTTCAACAAAACAACAAATATAAAATAATAGGTAAGTATCTTTGTTTTAATCATGTAATTAAATAGCTATTAATATTTATACAAAAATACTAATCTACAATATTATAATAATACAATATTTAACTTAACCTACTCTATATTTAGCTCTGTTTCACTATCACTATCGTCTTCATCTATGCCTAAACTAATTATTAAGGGCCTTACGTTACTATTAGTTATGTTATAGGAATCTTCGACTTGGATCACGTGTCTCACAGAATTTTTCCAACTTTCTACTGGGACATTATTTACACATTTTTTAATTAATTCTATAACAGAACTACTTAGTGTAGGGGATGTGTTTTCTCTTCTAATCATCGTCTTTAACTGGATCCATATATGTTCTATTGGGTTAAAAATACAGTAATACGGAGGGAGGCGAAAAACTTTCCTTGGCTGGATGGGTTTGGTCACTATATCTTTTACTGTCGTTAATGCAACTTTGGTCAAAATACCCGTTTCACTAAAACTTGCACTCCGGCCATACCCTTTTTCTAAAAGAGTACAGTAAACGTTCTTTATGACGTTTTTGGCAACAAGTGATAAATGTTTTTTCTTCGTTTCACCATAACTTCCGGAAGCAATATTATCTGAAGTTTCACACACATCTGACATATTTTGGATGCTCGATAACACACACGAAAATACCTTTAACGCACAGCTGACAAACACCAAACGACTGATGAACTAAGATGAAAAGGCTCTGCTTTATATTGAACACCTGCAATTTGCCGTTAACCTACCTAATATACCAATATAATAACATAATTAATAGTAACGTAAGGCCCTTAATAATTAGTTTAGGCATAGAGATATTATAATATTGTAGATTAGTATTTTAGTATAAATATTAATAGCTATTTAATTACATGATTAAAATAAATTTACTATTATTTTATATTTGTTGTTTTGTTGAAAATAGCTAACCTAAACTATTGAAATTAGTAGGTAATCAGCACCTGTGCCCTTTCAAAAGGCACTTATTTATGGCTGGGTTTAAATTTTATTGCTGTCGGGAAATCAACGAATTATTGTGGAATGGAGTATACATACCGACTTGTGCACGAGGATAAACGCGGCCCGATCAGGTCATCCAAGAGAACTACAGGAAAAAAAAAACTGTAATAAATGAGGATTAAAAGACTGCCATCGGAAGAATCATACACTTGTTTTACTTAAAAAAAGAAATACCTACCTTGGACAAAATAACGCCTGTGGGAACTATGGAAAACTTTCAATTTAAAACAGAAAATCACTTTTAATAGAGAAAGACGAAATCATCTGCTGGCGACGACGATGTTTGAGGGCAGTTAGACAGTTTCGAAGGGAAAACAGGAATATCCATTATATGGACGAAACTTGGTTAAATGAAGGTTATACCGTTGGCAAAATATGACAGGATAAACATATAAAAAGCGCGAGGCAGGATTCATGGAAGGATGGTCCACTGGAATGAAATCATCCTCGGAAGAAGGTAAAAGATTAATAATTACTCACACTGGTAGCAAAAATGGATTTGTTGATAGCGGCTTACTAGCATTTAAATCAAAACGGACTGAAGACTGCCATGAAGACATGAACGCTGATGTATTTCAAGAATACTTTCAGCAAATGCTAACACTCAAGTGAATACGAAAAAATACCAACGTCTTCTTGAAAAGAGAATGACATCATTCATTGGCTCACTGTAAATAAGGAGCGATTTCATAAAGATATGCTCAAAAGGGAGCTAATGGAGATTGTAAAGTTGAATAAACATCTTTGTACGAAATGTGTTGTCGACAAAATCACTTTAAAACGAAATGTAACGACACTTTACCTTCCGTAAGATCACTGTGAATTAAACCCCATAGAATTGGTGTGGGAGCAAGTAAAAGAGTGTGTAGCAAGGCATAACACCACCAAATGGAGTAAGTGCGTAGAACATGTGATTGAAATAGAAGAAAGAGTATGAGAAGCTGATAATATGCTTGAAAACACTGTAGATCCCTTATTATTTCTATGGACCACAACGACGATAGTTTATCGGACTACTCAAAACATGATGACTAAAATTTAAAAAATTTTTGTTGTATTGTACAATAAAAATTAATGGCATTTCTTGTTTTAGATAATCTTTGGAAATCAGGTCTCATATCAGTTCTAGAGCGAGTATCATAGTCGTGTACAGGGTTATCCAACCAAGACTAGACAAGGCGATTTTTTGACTTTTCCTGTACTTTTATAAAAAAACTGAAATAGCCATCTTAAGTCATTTTCTCCCGCGAATTCGAATATCTTCAGCAAAAAACAATTGAACATCAAACAAAAGTACTAGGGGTCACTTTGATATTTTTTTAAATGGAACACTCTATATCTTCGAATATTTTTGGATTTAACATAAAATAGCAATTATTTTTTAATAAGTGCATTATAAGTCTAAACCTAATAGTTTCCGAGATATCGACTTTTGAAAAATGACATTTTTCAACTTTGACAGCTTCTAGCTTTCTAACGGTACGCTTTAGAGTAAAACGGCTTACATGTCCCTATCTTACTTTTTTATTATCTTCCCAAAAACATCAACTTCCGGTTAAACCAGATGTAACTCAAAAACAGGAAATACAGTACTTCCGGTTTTACCGGAAGTTCATGTTTTTGTAAAGATCATAAAAAAGTAAGATAGGGACATGTAAGCCGTTTTACTCTAAAGCGTACCGTTAGAAAGCTAGAAGCTGTCAAAGTTGAAAAATGTCATTTTTCAAAAATCGATATCTCGGAAACTATTAGGTTTAGACTTATAATGCACTTATTAAAAAATAATTGCTATTTTATGCTAAATCCAAAAATATTCGAAGATATAGGGTGTTCCATTTAAAAAAATATCAAAGTGACCCCTAGTACTTTTGTTTGATGTTCAATTGTTTTTTGCTGAAGATATTCGAATTCGCGGGAGAAAATGACTTAAGATGGCTATTTCAGTTTTTTTATAAAAGTACAGGAAAAGTCAAAAAATCGCCTTGTCTAGTCTTGGTTGGATAACCCTGTACACAGTAGATTTTTTTTATAAATATTAATATTTATTCCAATTTATCTAATTTCATATTATTCTTACTTCTACATAAGTATCTATCTACTTAATATTAAAATAATTAATATCTCAATTATCTGCCAATCTCCATAATTATAGTCAAGTATAATTATTATTATACAGTTTATTCTAATAAACTACCTGAAATAACGCCGCTGTCACCTTAATTTTATTCATCAAAGTCGTCTTTCTTTTGTATGCAAACTAGAGTGACCGAATCGGGGTGTGTAGGTCTGAAATAAGGAATTTTTAAAAACTATCATTGCAGTTAACCTAAAATTTACAATGCAACCTTTAAGTTGTCCACCCTGCTAAATGGGTCCTGTCAATGCAAATTTACATTTCAAGAAACAGTACAGTCCGCCTTCATAGTTTTTTCAGTTTCTCTGTGTGCGGTTGTGTCATTGTGTCATAGTTTATTGTGCATTTAGTCTATTTAAGTATTACCGGCGACTTTGTTGTTCGCAATGCTTCCAAAAAATGATAAAAAGTGAGGTGTTGTTATACATAGTAAAGACCGAGAAACTGTTAGCAATATTATAAAATACGGGCTTTAGTAAAGAACTGGGTTACATTTAAATCGGCTGATATGGAAGCTCTGAAGACAGCGACTACAGCAAGAGTGATAATACTGCATCAGAGGACGAACTGGGACGTCCGTTTCTTGATTCTGATAGCGACTAACAATTTTTGTTGTTTAAACGATACGTTACTTATGTTTTCAAAGTTGTAGGCCATTTAAAGAAACACACATTTATATTTGTTAACTTCCCACTCAACTTTTCACATAGTCATCTATTAATGTAATTTTACTTTACTCAGGCAGTAAATAATATAATCACACAATCTATTAAATCGTTTAATCATTTTCACTTTTAATTCTTGCAAATAATTTAATATTTTATTATTATATTTTTTTAAGGGACTGGCGCCACTGGCGTATCAATCTCGGGCAACAATTTTAAAGTGAGTTGGAACGTGTTGTCCTTTTTCACCCTTATGACGCTCCTGTATCATTTTAATTTAGATCAGAGTTTCCGTGGGCCCCGAATATTTCTCTCTAAATCAGCGTGGAAACCGCTATATCTGAACTAACCCTAACATATTGGCCCATTGTTTTCCGCTTGCATAATAACCAATATCCAGTCCAAGAGTGTACACGTTGTTTTAACACACAGGTCCTATAATAATTGTTAGATGTCAGAGATACAAACTGTTTCTGTCTCTTTTATAGCCAAATATGCATAAGGAACAGTTAAATACAAAAGGTGTCCCTGCAAATACGGAAGAGCATACAAAACATTCTCAATTCTTAACAACATACTTATACGTAACTTACCCCACCAAATATTTCTTTACAAATTCTCCTAAAATGATTATTGAGCGTCCAATAAATAAATGGATACCAAAAGCTATTGCTTAGTGCCAGCCAAGTGGCTACAAAATCCAGTCCTGGGGGAGCGCGCGATCCAGTACACGCTGCCACAACTTCTTGTATTGTCCATGGGGTAACGAGAACGATGAAACCCAGCGACATAGCTGCCATCGTCCTTGAGCAAATCGTGCTTAGTTTTCGCTCTTGGTTGACTAACTGAAACAATACTGGAATCAGCACTATTTATGATTCACCTTTACCTCTTACCTAGATTAGCTTTCAAGAGTAATAATTCAGGACATAGTCGATTGATTCAATAGGGTATTGATTCTACACCATACTTTGATTTTCGCTTTCTTACGGTATTATGAAATGAAAAATCTGTAGATTTGAAATAGCAAATAAATTATCTTTTTTAAATCTGCATTAAGTTTCTAAACCCGTTTATGAAATTTAAACCTACGGGGGCAATAAACACGACTTAAGTTTCGATTGAATTCATTTCAATTATTGTCTAGTTTATTTAAAAAAAAATTGAGAAGTTTACCTGTAATAACATACTAAATAATATAATTCACGGGTTTTTATTTTACTGTAGCATATCCAATTCTAGAATAAAGCAAATTACCCTTAAAAATCCATGGCTACTAGCTGCTTGATTACATACTACATACGTATAAAATTACACACATTTGCATATAATGCACATTCCCATAAATTGCCTTAGCTGTAAGCATTTGCCCCATCCATATTTTGTCTACAAGTAGTACAAGTCTTAATTATGTGTAAAGAAAGAATAATAAAATGTTGTGGAGTTACCACAAAAGTTCTTCGTTATTGTCTAATTTTTCCAGAAGGAAGAGAAGAAACTTATGAAAAATACACCACATATAAAGTTTTTGGTATATTTTTCGCAACCTGTTTAGTGGTCGCTGGTACTTTGTTACATGTTATAAATGCTTTTCGAAGTAAGTTTCTTTAGCTATAATGTTTATTTATTATTTGACTACTAGGGTGGCCCATCTTTATAAAGTTTTTTTTTGTTTTTGAATTTCTGTGTTCTCACCCTTAAAAAGTGTTTTTTTGACTACAAGAATAATATCCTATGACCAGAATGTATTTAAAATAAAAATAAGGGCTGCCGTCAACAACCGAGAGTATGATGCCTAAAAAAAATTATCTTAGCTAATTTTATCACGCTATCTGTTGTTTTGTTTCTTAGCAATACGGCCTAATGTAGACAATTAGTCTTATTCTTAAAAGTGTACCCCTTATCTAATAGTTATTTATGATAAGTGTTAAAAGTGTTATTCTATTCGGGTTCTTGAAGGTATTTTTACGTCAGGATTTTATCCTTTGACATCTGTTACTTATTGCGTACGGTTTAAGTATTGTCGTTTATAGAAATTTTAATATCGGCTTTTGCCTTAATTCATTTTGGTTCGTGCGTTTTCTTTTAAAAGTTTTTGTCTGCAAAGTTTTGGCGCCTTTTTCTATAATATATCATTTAGTGCCTATCTACTGTGTATTTGGATTTGGACCAACAGGGAGCCAGTCTTTTAATAGTTTATATGTCATGTTTTGTCTAGATCTCGTATGTGAGTCTGTGATTAGTGGGTTTATCGATACGTCTGTGCGTCGGTAATAGTCTTTAATAATTTTCAAGAAAAACTCGTATATCGTCTGCATTTGAAACTCACGGTGAAGTACTCTGTTACATGTATATCTTGGTACGTCCGCGATAGTTTTTAACGCCCTGTTTTGAATTACCTTAAACTTATTAAGCTCCGTTTTTTTTTTATATTTTTAAGGCACGGATGTGGAAATTTGCAATTTGCAGAACAAGCGAAGCAAGTTCTACAAACCAAAAGAGTGCCTTAAAAATATCATACAGTATTTTTCTACGAACGGCAATACAAAAAAAAACATCCAATAATTGTAAATTAAATGTTTAGAATCTCTTACATCCAGGTAATTTCTAATAGCATTGTGTATTTATATTAAATTATAAGTTTCACATTTGTTAATAAAACCTAGCAACCATCATTGTTAGCTGATTTAGCTTACAGAAAAATTGAAAATTTGAAAGCGTCCTGTCAGTTTTATTAAAACGCTATCGCTGGTTGTTGTGATTTGCCAAAAATGCAAGAAATACAATAAATCGATCCACTTAAAGACATAGAAAAAGCAGCTAACAGAGCTACCTTGGATTTACTGCCACGCAAATCAAGAATTTAATATGAGATTGCTCATAATAAATTTAAAAAATGGTTTGAAAACAAAGGCGTTTCTGGAAAGTATTCCGAAAACATATTCCTGGCCTATTCTGAGGAAAAGGCAAAGGTATGGAAGTTATCTTCTCTTTGGTCCCACTATTCAATGATCAAGGCTATGCTACGTGTAAATAACGACGTAGATATCAGCAAACATTTTAAAATGATTGCCTATTTGAAACGTCAAGAAGAGGGTTACTAGGCCAAAAAATCAAAAATTTTTACTAGAGATCAAATTGAACAGTTTCTGAAGTGCGCACCGGATGATGAGTACCTTCTGATGAAAGTAGCTACGATTGTAGGAGTATTTGGTGCCTGCCGCAACTTTGTCAGTTGACTCTTGACAACGTAAAAGATATGGAGACTTCATTAGTTATTAAATTATCAGATACCAAAACCAAGGTACCACGAAATTTCACTATCGTTGAAAAGTTCTATTTGGATTTTTATCGAAAATATACTGATCTTCGTACAGTAGATGTCGTAGATCGGCGGCTCTTCTTAAAATATTTAAAAGGTAAATGTACCAGAAATCCCGTCGGAATTAATACGTTCGGAAAATTTCCTGCTGCTATAATGCTGGAGCTAATTTGATGACAATTAAGCGGCATGGGGGATGGAAATCCTCAACCGTTGCGGAAGGGTACATCGTGGATTTCTTCGAAAATAAAATTTCTATTGCTCGAAAATTGCTTACAGTACAAACGACATCAGCCGATGATGCTTCAACATCAACTGGGCATGCTGCTGTTTCTGTTCAATCCTCCTCAACCGCGAAGAACAGCGGAACTGAGGAAGGAATTCATTTTTCAAATTTTTCAAATTGTACTATTAATATAAGTGTAAATAAATAAAATAGAAATGTTTTTTGACATTTTTTTAAAAAAATTAACATTTTACTTTTAACACTAGTGCCTTAAAGTGACATTTTTAAGGCTAGTAGACAGTGTTAAAAGTTCCATTTTTAACAAGTTTGTAGAAAAACTATTTTAGTACACATTTAATTTGAATTTAAGCAATTTGATCATCCTTTTTATAAATGACAAGAATATTATGATGTATAACAAAGTATTTAAATATTTATGGTGCATTACCAAGTTTAACGGCTTTTTGGGGAGGGTATGGAGTTTGCAAAAGATTATTGCTATTGTACTTACCTGCCGATGTACCTGTTTTTCCTAGAGCGGGTCAAAAGTTCCCTCGAGCTATTATCACAGCTTAAATAGTTATATAAGTTATATAATTATATAGTTATATAAGCTGTGCTATTATTACTGCTAAGTTTCAATTCATATTTCAAAGCAAGGTTTAGTTTTAACCTATCTTTCGAAAAGAGAACGTTAAATTTATGATTTAAAGTGATTTGTGTAAGCTGTGTTTTCTCTTCCGTCATGTCAACTACTCGAAGTTTAAGAAAGGATACTTGGGTGTACCCGATTGGCAATTACACGTTACAAATTATTGAAAGTAAACTTCCTTCCAATAAAGATGTATTAAGTGTACTGTTCTTTAACTTCCGGCAAGCAAAGTTAAATCTTCATCAAAGCGCTAAGTTAGTAATTGAGGAAGTACTTGTTTTCTGAAACAAAGCCCGTATTCCAACACTGGGCTTACATCATTGTATAAAATAATTACACTTATATAGAGAACTAAGAGGTGTGCAAAAAAGTTCTCATAAAGCAACGGACGCCGCAAAGGAAAAAGAAAGAATGTTTGCTGATAAATCAAACGATTGGTTTGATATCGCTCACGCAAACGCATATAAAATGTTAAAAGTCAAAGAAGATATACACTTTTTGGTCAGCCAACGAAAAAACGATTGTCCGGGATTTATCTATGTAAATGGTGTAGACAAGAAGCTGCCTAAAAAAGAGCAAAGGTGGCGATACAAAACAAATTCTAAGGATACCAGTTTTATACACTTCAAAGGGTTGTTGTTGTTAGAACGAGATTTAATTTATTTACCTTGTAGGCACCATATTTGTGAACTTATTTTAAAAAGTGCTCATGATGTAAAAATGCATTTTTCTAGTGGCCCCAACGTACCATTGTTTAAACGTTTCAGAGAATCCTGGTCTAGAATCAATAATTTAAATTTTAAATCAGCATTAGAAGATGATAACATAAACAGATTATTAATACTTGAAGATTTTAAAATGATTGGTCTTCTTACTTTTGTGGAACAAACCTTAGATTCTCAGCAGCCTCGCGACGACTATAGAGAATTTTTACATTTAACCCAATTGTCTTTGGAAAGGACAATGTAGAATTTACTATTCGTGCTCTTGGAGCGTTTCATCGTGCATGCTGGATGGCGAACGCTATTTATTGCTTAGAAATATATCTTTATAGGGATGAGTTTAAACTAACAGTCAGGGAAAGGAAGAGTATCAGAGATGTATGCATTTTTACTGCCAAAGTGTATGGTATGGCTTGGTTCACCACTCCCTGTTCATACAAAGCTCCATACCAAGATCTTCAATCTGCTAAAAATCTTATTAAATATAAAACTATTGATCCAGAGATATCTGTAGCTGCTGTTGAAAAAATTAAAAATCACCTGCCGTACTCTTTTGAGATTTACGCAGTATCATTCTTTGATAACAAAATCCCTGTTGAAATTAAAAGAAATATGATAAAAGCTTTAGAAAAACAAGGCTCGCTAGAAGGAGAGGAAAAACGACTTAAATTAAATAATATATACGAAATAGAACATAAAGAACATTGGGAATTTATAAAACAAACTATTTGCGTAAAAACATAATAGAGTTAGTTCTTAGGTACAATTAATTCATATTATATACCTATAATACCTATACAATATATATTATACTCTGTTTCGATGTAGTCAGTGATATTTAAAGTTTTAAAATTTAAAAACCTTTGTATTTCATTCCATCGACCATTTCGGATTAATTAAATGGCTTCAAATTTTGCACACGTCATTTTCTTGATATTTACAATATTATTCTAAAAGGGTGAGACCAAAGAAAAAACAAGTCGCGAAATGTGGGCCACCCTATTGACTTATTGACTACGTTATATTTTAAAATATATTTGTAGGAAGTCAGGAAATTAAAAAGATACATAATACGTAATATAGTTTAACATGTAGTCAATTTCTTATGATATAGTTCCGTGTGAACAAAAATTAGTTTTATTCAAGAGAGCTTGGATTGAAAAATGTAGGGTTTGGTTTAGATCACAATTATTATAAGAAGACGATATATCTAACCAAATTTAGGTTAAAATTGTGTCAAATTCATAGTATGACATGATATGCCAAACCGATGAATATTAAAATAAGTAACCAATTATAAATTTTTCTTTGTCGTTTACGAAAAAACAAAGTAAGAATATAAAGAAAGGAAACTAAAAATTATAGAAATTGCTGAAATTGTTCTAAGCATGAATTCCGACGTCTGTTCATATTTTCGCGTTGAGTGGAGAAATGTTACCACATTCTTGGATAATCCTTTCTTTGTAACTGTACTAAACTTTCAACTGGTGTTTTAAAAATATTTATTTGTATATTTACTTATTCAATTCTTTCTCCATAAGATACAAAAAATGTATATTGGATGCGTCAACAAACATAACACAGTATTGCAATAATAAATATTGCACCGTCCAATGCAACAGTAAAATTAACATTTTACTTTTAACACTAGTGCCTTAAAGTGACATTTTTAAGGCTAGTAGACAGTGTTAAAAGTTCCATTTTTAACAAGTTTGTAGAAAAACTATTTTAGTACACATTTAATTTGAATTTAAGCAATTTGATCATCCTTTTTATAAATGACAAGAATATTATGATGTATAACAAAGTATTTAAATATTTATGGTGCATTACCAAGTTTAACGGCTTTTTGGGGAGGGTATGGAGTTTGCAAAAGATTATTGCTATTGTACTTACCTGCCGATGTACCTGTTTTTCCTAGAGCGGGTCAAAAGTTCCCTCGAGCTATTATCACAGCTTAAATAGTTATATAAGTTATATAATTATATAGTTATATAAGCTGTGCTATTATTACTGCTAAGTTTCAATTCATATTTCAAAGCAAGGTTTAGTTTTAACCTATCTTTCGAAAAGAGAACGTTAAATTTATGATTTAAAGTGATTTGTGTAAGCTGTGTTTTCTCTTCCGTCATGTCAACTACTCGAAGTTTAAGAAAGGATACTTGGGTGTACCCGATTGGCAATTACACGTTACAAATTATTGAAAGTAAACTTCCTTCCAATAAAGATGTATTAAGTGTACTGTTCTTTAACTTCCGGCAAGCAAAGTTAAATCTTCATCAAAGCGCTAAGTTAGTAATTGAGGAAGTACTTGTTTTCTGAAACAAAGCCCGTATTCCAACACTGGGCTTACATCATTGTATAAAATAATTACACTTATATAGAGAACTAAGAGGTGTGCAAAAAAGTTCTCATAAAGCAACGGACGCCGCAAAGGAAAAAGAAAGAATGTTTGCTGATAAATCAAACGATTGGTTTGATATCGCTCACGCAAACGCATATAAAATGTTAAAAGTCAAAGAAGATATACACTTTTTGGTCAGCCAACGAAAAAACGATTGTCCGGGATTTATCTATGTAAATAATGTAGACAAGAAGCTGCCTAAAAAAGAGCAAAGGTGGCGATACAAAACAAATTCTAAGGATACCAGTTTTATACACTTCAAAGGGTTGTTGTTGTTAGAACGAGATTTAATTTATTTACCTTGTAGGCACCATATTTGTGAACTTATTTTAAAAAGTGCTCATGATGTAAAAATGCATTTTTCTAGTGGCCCCAACGTACCATTGTTTAAACGTTTCAGAGAATCCTGGTCTAGAATCAATAATTTAAATTTTAAATCAGCATTAGAAGATGATAACATAAACAGATTATTAATACTTGAAGATTTTAAAATGATTGGTCTTCTTACTTTTGTGGAACAAACCTTAGATTCTCAGCAGCCTCGCGACGACTATAGAGAATTTTTACATTTAACCCAATTGTCTTTGGAAAGGACAATGTAGAATTTACTATTCGTGCTCTTGGAGCGTTTCATCGTGCATGCTGGATGGCGAACGCTATTTATTGCTTAGAAATATATCTTTATAGGGATGAGTTTAAACTAACAGTCAGGGAAAGGAAGAGTATCAGAGATGTATGCATTTTTACTGCCAAAGTGTATGGTATGGCTTGGTTCACCACTCCCTGTTCATACAAAGCTTCATACCAAGATCTTCAATCTGCTAAAAATCTTATTAAATATAAAACTATTGATCCAGAGATATCTGTAGCTGCTGTTGAAAAAATTAAAAATCACCTGTCGTACTCTTTTGAGATTTACGCAGTATCATTCTTTGATAACAAAATCCCTGTTGAAATTAAAAGAAATATGATAAAAGCTTTAGAAAAACAAGGCTCGCTAGAAGGAGAGGAAAAACGACTTAAATTAAATAATATATACGAAATAGAACATAAAGAACATTGGGAATTTATAAAACAAACTATTTGCGTAAAAACATAATAGAGTTAGTTCTTAGGTACAATTAATTCATATTATATACCTATAATACCTATACAATATATATTATACTCTGTTTCGATGTAGTCAGTGATATTTAAAGTTTTAAAATTTAAAAACCTTTGTATTTCATTCCATCGACGATTTCGGATTAATTAAATGGCTTCAAATTTTGCACACGTCATTTTCTTGATATTTACAATATTATTCTAAAAGGGTGAGACCAAAGAAAAAACAAGTCGCGAAATGTGGGCCACCCTATTGACTTATTGACTACGTTATATTTTAAAATATATTTGTAGGAAGTCAGGAAATTAAAAAGATACATAATACGTAATATAGTTTAACATGTAGTCAATTTCTTATGATATAGTTCCGTGTGAACAAAAATTAGTTTTATTCAAGAGAGCTTGGATTGAAAAATGTAGGGTTTGGTTTAGATCACAATTATTATAAGAAGACGATATATCTAACCAAATTTAGGTTAAAATTGTGTCAAATTCATAGTATGACATGATATGCCAAACCGATGAATATTAAAATAAGTAACCAATTATAAATTTTTCTTTGTCGTTTACGAAAAAACAAAGTAAGAATATAAAGAAAGGAAACTAAAAATTATAGAAATTGCTGAAATTGTTCTAAGCATGAATTCCGACGTCTGTTCATATTTTCGCGTTGAGTGGAGAAATGTTACCACATTCTTGGATAATCCTTTCTTTGTAACTGTACTAAACTTTCAACTGGTGTTTTAAAAATATTTATTTGTATATTTACTTATTCAATTCTTTCTCCATAAGATACAAAAAATGTATATTGGATGCGTCAACAAACATAACACAGTATTGCAATAATAAATATTGCACCGTCCAATGCAACAGCAGTCTTAAATATATCTTTGAATCGGACGAAGAAAACGAAACCGAATCGACAAAACACGCTAATCGTTCATGACGCAAGAGTGATTTGTACACACAACCATTATCATTAAGAATATGTCTTGGAGGAGGCCGCGGATTTATACCAGTTCGTGGACGATACCAGCTCCACGGAGCATCACAAAACTTATGAAGGTATGGTTGGGAACTTGAATGCAGTTTCGATGAGAATAGCGAATTGGTGCGAGTCGAACGACACGTTGCTTAACCCTCAAAAATCAGTTATTGTTAACTTTAAAGGATTCAGATTAGCCGACAACAGCAATAAAATATCTCTCGTTTTCTTGGGTAACAAATCAATCCCGAATGAGACTCACACAAAGTTCCTTGGTGTTCACATTGATTCGACCCTAAGCTGGGAGGTCCATGTCGATCATCTTGCTGGTAAACTTGCGACATCTTGCTTTATGGTCAAAAACCTAAAACAAGAGCTAAATATTCAAACTATTCTTCTTTATATCAACGCACATGTAATGAGTCGCCTGTCTTATGGGATTATCATTTCGGGCTCTTCGCCAAAGATAAAATGACTTTTTATTCTGCAGAAGCGATTGGTGCGTGTCCTGGATGGAGCACTAATGTCCATATTGTCTCTGTATTACTACAAATTGCTTCCTTATACAAGAAAACATATAACTAACTTTACAACAAACGGCTCAATCAACAAGGGCATGCAGATCAGACTGTCCTCTCAGCTCTCCATTCCCAAACACCGGACATACTTGTATGAGAAGTCTCTATTATACATGGCGACGAAGGCATATTACAAATTCCCAGCGAGCACAAGAAGCATCAAAGATTTCGTCAAGTACAAACAATATTTAAAAAGCATACTTATAGAAAACGAATTGTACAGCCACTCTGACTACTTTGAAATTATGTAACATCTACTAACTACCTATGATCACTGACATTGACTGCCACATGGAAGTGCAGACCAATTGGTATAGTTTCGGCGGATATATGGGCGATTGAACCGTCTTATTGAAAATCACCAAAATGTAGTTCACTTTCAACTATTTGCTACACAAATAGATTGAAAATATTGTCCCTATACTGCTGTGCTGTAACTGTGTCATGGAAAAAAATAGGACAAACAATTCTTCTTCGGGAAACGGCCAACCAGACACCAATTTTTTGAGGGTGCAATGTAGACTTTACAGAAAAGTGGGTATTTTCACTACTCCAAATGCATGTATTCTTAGAATTCACATAACAGGTGAGGTGGAACAAGGCTTCATCAGAAATAAATGTCAGGTCTAATAAATCATTTCTTTTCAGTACATTTTAGGTAAACCACTGACAGTAATTCCTGCGTCTTTCAAAATCTGGAGCCCGTATTTCTTCGATACTTGCAAATTTAACTGTTTTTTAAAAATGGTCTTGCAGGTTCCATAAGATTTTACCACTTCTTGAGACAGGCGTCTTACACAATTTCTTATCGTATTACAGATGGTCTTCTAGCTCCTTTTTTATGTTATGTAGAATCTGTTTCCCTAAAAAGAGCCACGGTTCTTCTCGGGTAATGATAAAAATCCCCAGCAGTAAAAGCAACGTTTTTCGTGAAAATCGTCCATGCACAAGCGCCGATTGTATTGTTACTCACCATTTACTCTAACCCCGTTTCAAAAATGCGCTTCAACCATAAATGTTTTCTGCTGTTTCGTAAAACCAATTGCATGAATTATTCAAGATGTCGGATTAATTAGCGATGAATTAAATTACTTGTAACGACTGTTAAAGATGAAGGAATAATAATTATTTCAGATTGAATTATTGGTAATGCGGGTATTTACTGACACTCAATAGGTATTAAGCTCTACCGCTAAGCAGTACGGCCTTATATGTCAAGCACACTTTGATGATAATAATTTTTCTTCGCAAGGTACAAAGAACTACAGAACAGTCCTTAAGAAGTCACTAAACCCTGTATTTTTCAAAAGGAGAAGTTTAGATATTCTTGTCTGCTATAAAAACCCTTTTTGATTATAGTATTTTTTTATATGACGTTTAAAATTATTTGAATCAAGGGATTTTATAGTTTCTGACAAATGATTATAAAGTTTTAAAGTCTGTAAATTATTTTTAGACATATTAAACGGTAACCTAAATTAAACTTTGACACCTGGCCGCAGTTAGGCAATCCAAACCAGGTTATGTTTGCCTGCCACGGTCATATTGGAGTCACAAAGTGTTTCCAATATGGCCGTCGACGGCAAACGTCAGAAAAACTGACCTTTATTTTTGTGTGAATGTCAGTGTCAGTTTAAACAGCGTTTTGGTTTTCTGTGTTTCATTAAGTTATTGTTGTTCAATTTGTGTTTTTTTCTATTATTTATATTTAATAACACTTGAAGTTGATGATGTTATTGGAGATGTTAACAATCGCAAGGATATATATACACACAGCACAGGACTCGACTGTAAACTAAGCATTGAATCCGTGTATATTTGCCTTCAACGGCCATACTGAATTGTTCGTTGAATGTTTTTGTGTTCTGTGGAACGAATTCAATATGGCCGTAGCAGGCAAATCGTAATTTGACACATCGTTGGATTGCCTAATCTGTGACCTGGCAGTAAATATTTGCACCGCCGCGGCAAAGCCTACTTGTTCAAAGTGCGCGCTTTAATGTCAACTTTAAACCTCTATGTTTCAAAGAAAGTTTCATACATTCATATTTAGCCAATTAGAAGTCTCCTTTTGTTTACGGTACCTATAGCAACGGGACTAATATCGAATATTTCCCTCATATATAAAAAATCTCATAAGAAGTGTGGTCTTTCGCAAGAATTACAGCGATAATTCCACAGTAGAAGCGATAATTCCACAGTAGAAGCGATAATCCCCCAGTAGGTAGCTATCAATCATAATCAAGTTTTTACTACAACTGTGTACTAACAATCATACAAATCCATAATTTTTGACTGTTTATAAATATATTATTTATTATGTACTTTTTTTAATTTTAATACTAACTTAATACTTTACATTATATTTATAAATATATTTAAAAAATAATAATAATAATATTATATTTTCTTTACCAACATTGGAGGCGTCTTTTGAATATCCTGGTATATGGGTATTTAAGTGTAACCACGGTTACCGCAAAAACTTTTATTATTGAACTTACATATGTCAATCTGCGACATTTAAAAAGTGAATTGATTACAAATCAAGATTTCTTTAAAGATATGGAACGTTTTGGTAGTCACTCTATAAAAGAAATTTATACAAGCATTACCAACAGCACGCCTGTGAACACAGTCAAGAATAAAAACTTTGTATGGAGGCAGTTTGTGACTTTTTGTGAGAAGAGATCATTCACGCTAGAAAGAAACACTACGGTAAATGGAATAGCGAAAATTTTAACAGACTGGGCCTTTAACATGCGGAAACAAAACGGCGATGAATACAAGGAACATACAATTAAAACCATTTGGAATGTTACCGCCAAAATGACAATGGAAAAATTTCATGACGAATTTGGAATTACTTTTAATCCATTTTTAGATATCGAGTTTAAGACCGCACGTGAAGCAAAAAATTCAAAACGAAAACAACTTCAGAAAGAACCCGAAAAAAGGAAAGAAAGTTCAGTTGCTTTAAAATACAATGAATTTAAAATGATGGTAAATAACTGCAATGAAGAGACTCCGCATGGACTACAAAAAAAACTCTTTCTTATATTATCTTACGAGTTAGCATGGAGAGGCGGTGAGGGAAGTACATGCCTTATGACCTATTTTAAGGAAGAAATGCATAACGAAAGGGATAAAACTGGGAGAATAGAATACAACCCGTTATTTACTAAAACCACACAAGGGGGTTCAAAGCCCTGCGCAACTTCAAAATGGTTAATTAAAAACCAAGCAGCTCCAGATTTGTGCCCAGTACGTTTGTATTTGAAATATCAACAGAAACGTCTTGAAATTAAAAATGAACGTCTATTTTTAACAGCCAATTCTTTCTGGGAGTGTAGCGGCAAGTGGTACAAGAATATTCCTGTCGGAAAAAACAAGTTAGGTAAATGGACAAACCGGGAAGCTAAAAAGGCTTGACTGGACACAGCAACAAAAAAAATTACTAATCATTCTCTGCGAGCCACAGCAATTTCCCAATTAGCTAAGAGCGGAGTCGGCGAACAACAGTTTATTCAAATTACCGGCCATTTAAGTGCAAAATCTATATCATCTTATCTTTAAATGGATAAAAACCACCACGAAAACATAGTTGCAAAGATGAGGGATAGTAGTCCTAATAACTTTGAAGAATCTTTTCAGCTACAGCAGCCGCAATCTTCTTCATGGATGTCTATGACAAAAACCTCAGCCACATCAAAACAAAATCACATTGTAAATTATTCTAATTGTACTTTTAGCGGAAACACATTTTATTCCTAATTTTAAGTATATTTTTAATAAATTTGTTACTTATTACGTAATTTATTGTACAAAAATGTTTTTTTTTTTAATATGAAATACAATTTTTCGGGAAATATTCCACCGAATACCACTCGTGCATCAAAAATAACCAAATAATTCTGCTTTCAAGCGTGTTGTAGTATTGTAACTGCATTCGGTTATTTTCATTTTTGATTAAATCTCGAAAAAGCCCTCCTTCTTCGAAGTCGGGCTCTTTCGGATTTAATCAAAAATGAAAATAAACTCATTCAGTTACAATACAACACGCTTTCAATCAGAATTATCGGTAATTTTGATGCACTACTAGGAGTATAAGTACTTATACTCCTAGGCGTATAAATACATTATAGTAGTATAAATGTTTTTTTTCGTTTTATTTATTGACTTTTACCTTTGAGCATTGCTCATTTAGCCACGAAATTTAAATTTATTTTTATTTATCGGTTTTAATAAACGAACATTTACACAATACACAACGATTATTGGAATTCACATTGGTACTTATTATTTATTGGTAATATTTATAGTGAAAGTACAATTGTGAAGATTTGCATCATTTAAGAATCCTCCACTTCTTGCAATATCAGTACTGCTCATAACAATTTTTCCAGGGTGAACTGCTTTTGAAAATCCATTAGAGGGTCCATTAAATGGAGGTTGTTCGAGATTTTCCGCAGAGCTAGGTAGATGAATTCTCTTAGCAATTTTGGTTTTACTTTGCACAGAATCATCAATGTACCCTTCGGCAACTGCATCAGATTTCCAACCCCCATGCCTTTTCAGCGTAGTAATATCCCCCCCACTATCAACAAGCATTGTTGCGGAAGTTCGTCTTAAACAATGCCCTGTATATTCTTTCCAATTTGGAATCTACAGATACAATGCCACATCTTTTGCTACACTACCAATTTTATGGATACCCATGACAGCTTTATAACATTTCCCATTTTAAATTTAAAAAAAAAAACGTCGTTCCTTAAAATCGACAGGACGCAAATTAACGTAGTTTCTATATTTGCTTAAATATTCATCCCCCAGGACGTTAAAAGTTCTTCTCTTATTAGTTTTAGTGTTGGGAATTTTTATTAGCAGCAAAGAGCCCATATCTTCAAGATCATCAACTGTCATATTCACTAATTCGTCGCAACGACATGCCCCAGATATTCCAAATATCAAACTACCTAAAAAATTAAGGGTTGGTAAGCACAATGTGAAACAAACAAAATGTAATTTTATTACCTTCATCGCCAAATACTTTTCATCTGGGGCGTCAGACAAAAATTTGCTAAACTGTTTCCTTGACAAGACTCTCGATTTCTTTGGCTCGTAACCTTCTCCTTGCTTTTTTGAAAAAGCACGCAAATTGTTGTATTTTTCAATGTTCACATTATGTTTCAAATTTTGCACGGACCTTATCATTGAATAATGAACCCACAAACTAGAGCTCTTCATTTTCAGTGCCATTTCGTTAAAATATGCCAATAAAACGTTCTCAGAGTATTGCATTAAGCTGGATTTATAAACTCGAAAAGTTGGCGAGGTTGAGGTTCAGTTGGTGTTGGAAATAGGAGTTCAATTTAAACTAAAGGGAACACTCAGTTCCATTTATACACTCGTTAATGTTGTTCATGTAAAGCTCATGTAAGGTTCGAAAACTTCCCGGGTAGTTCGAGATAATCAATTTTTATGCTCGGAGTTCGGAACATCTAACCTCACAAACTTGGTCATAACTTCAACCTCACCAACTTTTCGAGTTTATAAATCCAGCTTTACTTTTTTCCAGTGCACCATTTGTTGAACTTGACAAGCGCGGCTTTATATACTGCACCAGATTTCGTCGGCAGCAAGTTTTGAATAGCTATTCTAGCTGCCTCTACTACCTCGGGAGGATCATCAGGCACTTCTAAACTCATTTTCTGTAGATTTATTCGGTCTCAACTGACGCAACACCGAATTTGAAATATTTGTTTTGATAGATGCCAAACAAGTACGTATCCATGATAACGATACCAAAAAGGGAATATACAGTGAAATATGTTAAAAATTCAATCTTGTTATCTTCATTAAAAAACTCGTTTTCTTTTGTTGTTTTATCTCGAACAATATGATGCACGTTTGAAGAAAAAATAGTATATGATATTCGGAGAATGAGATACTTTATGTGCTTCCATCGATGGCTATTTTTGCAAATAAATCGAAAACGGTCACAGATACGAGAATAGTGCAAGAGACCGGAACGCTAAACAAAGGAACAAAGAGTTCAAATTTCATACCGTAATTCATACAGGGAGCTGAAAAAAAAATTGTGAAAGATAAAATTGTAGCCGATTCAAGAAAATGTAACACCCTGTATACTGCGACCGACAATTTTGATACTTTATCGTAGAGATTCTAAAAAATGGTTGGTGTTCCAAATTTGAAACAATTATCATAAAATATTAGAGAGAAAACGCAAAATACAAGAAAAAAAATTAAAACTTTGCCACCCTGTATAACGAAAATAACGCGTTTTAGATCATGCATATTTTTGCATTTTTTTCTTATTTTGACGAGTACTATCACCCCCTGAAATATCTGCATGACATTAATTAAGTATATAGTGCACATACTTAAATGTTTTCATTTTTTTAAATACTTGGAAGCTGAAGCTAAAATTAGAATTAAAGGTGATAATTAAGAGTTAAAAAGTTGTATATGCACAGAAAGACCATTTCACAAGTTCAAAGCAGACGAACTGTGGGAGGTAATGACATCATCGCCTCGCGAGAGCTTTATTTGATATTGATCTTGTATACAGTAAAATGTTTCAATAGCGACCACCCTCGGGGAATCAAATGTCGGTAGGTTGACAGAGGTGGTCAGTTAATAGAGAAAAATTAAAAGAACTGGTCTGCATTATACAGTGTTTGTTTATTAATAAGTATCTACATACATGTAAATAATTTTAAATATTTTTGTTGAAATTTATCAGAACTAAAATTAAATGAGATAAAGCCAATTTACCTGTATGTATAATTGTGTATACTGTTCGTGCATACAAACATATATATTATACAATGTACTGTATGTTTTCTTTAAAATTCTTATTTTTCAAAATGATCAGAAATTAATGATTGCCTTATATTTTTTATTTTATTTTTATAAAATTCAGATTCACATTTTAATAGCAATTGAGAAATATTTGCAGTTCTGTCAAAATTGTTAACATTATTAAAAATGTTTTCTAAGTCTCTCAAACTTGCGCACATAGGCTTGATATTTTGGACACTGGAGCAAGTTCGGGTTCCTCTTCCTCTGTCTCAGAGTTCGGTGTAGTTTCATCCGTTTCTTGGATCTCTTCAATACACTCGATGATAGTCAATTCTGCACTTTCTGTTAACAAATCGTTATAAATAGAGGCAAATTGTGTCCAGTTCACAAATGTGTTCTTAATGTTAGGAAACAGTTATGCGAGTGGAATATTATCTTTTTCTTCGAAATCGTCAACATTATCTGTATTACACATAATTTCGGCTTTCAGAAAGCATTTTTTATTGTCACTGAGGACAAATTGCACCAGGCCACCAAAACCCATATTAAGGCGTTGGTTATGGTAATATTATTTTCGATTACTTAAAGAGGATAACCACTGTCTATACATGTTGAAGCCTCTTAATAAGGTGGCTTCTGTAGAGCATTTTAAAATTCTGAATAATGTGTTCTTAATGTTTTGTCTTGTCTTGGTCCAAAGGTTGGCAATGTGAGGTATTATGGGGTGGAAGGAAAATAGGCTCGACATTATCCAGTGTAATTTTGAGATGAGACGTTGCAATATCTAGAAATAATACCACTCTTTTATTCTGCTTCAACATCTTTCCATCAAATCTGTGAAGCCCTGTTGTCACGTAACTTATCAATATGTGCGCCCTTAAAACATTGAGAATTTTTGCTTTTACCTATTATAAGTGGTTCTTCCTTCTCACCTACCATATTTGCACAGAACACTCATCATTTTTCAATACATATGTTTTTATTGGCAATGCACGATAGTAATAATAAAATATAAAAACATAAAATCTTTCTAACTATCCATTTGATGCCTTGAAGTTATCTAGTCCTAGATACTGAGCAGATTCGAGGGCATTTGCTTGAATTATGTGCCCGGAAGTTGGTAAGTGCTTGTTTCGCGTCTTACAAAACCAATTAAGAACAATTTGGTCCACTGCCAGTCCCTCGGTTTTGGGAAAGTTTCTTTTTGTTCACCATTACCACCTTCTTGAAACAAATTTCTAGCTTCTGCTTTATTTTGAAACAACATAGTCACTTGACTCTTACCCACTTTAAATTTTTCGGCCAGTTTCCTGGTACTACTTAAACCAGTTTTTTCACTTTCCTCGATTATATCAATTTTTCCGCTTAGGGGCCGTTCAAGTATTACGTAAGCAGATTTTCTGCAATTATTAACCCCCCTCCCCCTCGCCAGCAAAGCTATTACCCCCCCCCCCTCCAATGTTTACGTAAACATTGGTACATGCATTCAATGTGTCCTGGTTTCTTTATTGATTCATAAGCAGCAGTTATAAGTCTAGAAATAAGGAATAGGCTGAATAGGCTTGGAATAGAGGATTTTAACGCACATAATATTTATTTAAGCAAATTTTATTGACATGGTATTCAGTTACTATAATCTTAATATATTAACGAGCAAAATAAACTTCTTTTAAAATTTTCGTAAAATAATTCAAATTAACAGACCTCACTCCATGGCACACGAATCCATGACTGTAAGTCTTCGATGACATTAGATGTTTACTGCTCAATGTTGTGTGTCTGCTCACTTTCGTGTGATTTTGGAATATCGACATCGTTCTCTTCGAGCCATTCAACATCTTGGTGCTCGTCTAAATTTTGTATTATGCACATCAATTCGTTAGCACGACGAGCAACCACTCTTAAAGGTCTTACTCTCGTTACGGTATGCGTGTTTACTTTTTTATGGATCTTCTCGATGTGAAGATTTAATGACTTGACGGAAGCATGATAAAGACCACATATTCTGCATGTTCGACTTGATAGCTTCAGTTTTACCGTTGGACAAAAATAATCGAAGGGCATTTGCAAAAAAACTTTGAGTAAAGAATTCAAGTATAGAGCTAAAGTGACTGGAAGATTGAGAAATTGCCCTCCATCATCCAAAACCAAGTCATCAACTGTTTGTTTTACTTTTACTGGTGGTGAAAGAGACCTAGCTGTTTTCTAGTAATCTAAATAAGCCACTTCTTGGACGACAGCATTCGGTGTTTCTACATTTTACAATTTGAAGCAAGCGGTGGATCAATGGTAAAACAAACATTAACTTACAACACGTCAAATCGTCAATCGTACCAAAACGAAACAACAGATTGGCGGAAGAAATTTAGACAAGTGAATAGCGCACGGTAATTCCCCTACTCGGTTCTAAGCGAGTAAACGTATCCATTATTTTAGAGAATACCTGAAAATGCGTTTCGCTTTCAAGCATAGACAAGTGGGGTTGCCAGATTATGTGTTCAAACCAAAATCGACTAAATTTTGTAGAAAATCCGAAAAAGTAAAAAATAAATACTGCTGACCTAATCACCATCCCCCATGTCATCAAAAATAAGCAAGGCAAAGACCCCCCCCCGCCCCCTGGAGTGCTTACGTAATACTTGAATGACCCCTTAAAGAAAGACATTTCCTTTTTCCGGTCATTTTCAAATATTCACGTTTGTCCCAAAACACACAAAACTGTTCAAAACGAAACTAATGTTAACAACCAATTTATCAGCCTTTAAAGGATATTGAATGGATCCGCCTGCAATAAAGTAATTGGTGTATGTACAGGGTCATTCAACCAGGACTGAACAGGGGCTTTCTTTTTGAATTGCTCTTTATTTTTAATAAAACCAATATAGCCATCTAGTTTATGGTTTGCCGTAGAATCTAAAATTGCGATTTAAAAAGCGATCTGACCTAAAACATAGGAACTGTGGCTTAAAGTTGTTGTTTTTTTACTGGAACATCCTGTATATTTTTATTTCTATGAAACGCCTTTCTTTCCTGATTCCATAAATATATAATTTATCTATATTAGCTCAAACCGTTTTTAAGATATGAGCAATTAAATATTTAAAAAGCTGTATTCATTTGAGCTTAATATAATATATGGTTTATGGAATGCCTTGGAAAAGAAAAGCCCTGTAATGGCGTTGCATTAAAATAACGTCGGAGGAGGTGTTGGAAAATAAAGTTACAATTTGTCTAGAATGCCTTAAAAACAAGCCATGAGAATGATAATATTAATATGTCAAAGTCTTATTTATTAGTTAAAATTAAATATTCCCTGGAAGAACGATTTCAGATAATCACACTTTTCTATAAAAGCGGGGAAAATGCAAGGGAAACTCAGCGGAGATATTTCGCAGAAGTTAATAGAATCGCATCAGTAAACACAATTTTGACTTTAAAACGTTTATTTGAGGAGACAAAGTTATTACACGACCGCAAACGAAGATATGGAAGAAACGTGATCCGAGAACGTGTAATACTAAATTATTTTAGTAAAAACCCAATGAATTCCATAGAGGAAGCGGTAAGAGATATTCCGTATGGTCCAAGAAGAAACAGAGTGAGTTTTAGCACCGTTCAAAGAACTTTAAATAAGCATAAATTAATTCCGTTTCGAATTCACCCTATGCAACACCTGACGGCAAACCAAAAGGAACTTCGGTTTCAATTTGTTGCACAAATGATTATGAGAGAACAAGATAGGGATCCTGACTTATTTAAAAAGGTCCTGTGGACAGACGAAGCAACATTCTCAATATCAGGAATGTATTATCGACGCAACGTGCACTATTATTGGTCTCGAGTAAACCCAAGAAAATACCAAACTATTAAATATCAAGGCAGAACGTCTGTTAATGTATGGTGTGGTATAGTTAACCATAGAATAATTGGGCAAATTGTTTTAAATGGGTCATTAACTGGTCAACGATATCTCCAATTTCTTCAAAATGAAGTTGAAAATCTCATTATCGAATTACCGCTAATGGTAAACCAAAATATTATTTGGCAACAAGATGGAGCACCACCTCATGCAGTTTGTGATTTTGTGGATTTTTTGAATCATCGATACAACGAGTGGATTGGTCGTAATGGTACTATGAGGTGGCCACCAAATAGCCTAGATATTACAATAATGGACACATTTCCATGGGGGCATTTAAAAAATGTTGTTTGCCGCCATAGAAGCCAAAATATTAAGGAAATAAAAATTAAAATTAACAATGAAATTAATAGACTTATGGTAGAAAATCATATTTTAACAGCAAGTCTTGACTGACTGAAATGGGGCTACCGGGCCTGCTTTGAAAATAATGGGGGCCACATTGAACAATTAAATTATTAACTATTTATTAATTTTATAAACTGCAGTTGTAATTTGTAATATTATTTATTATCGTTATTATACACATATCATAAAAACTCTAGACTTTGACATATTATTATTTATCTGGTTCTGTTTTTCAAGGCATTCTAGACATATTGAAACTTTATTTTCCAACATCTCCTCTGACGTTATTTTAATGCAACGCCATTACGGGGCTTTTCTTTTCCAAGGCATTCCATACATATTAAGCTCAAATGAATACAGCTTTCTAAATATTTGATTGCTCATATCTTAAAAACGGTTTGAGCTAATATAGACAAATTATATATTTATGGAATTAGGAAAGAAAGGCATTTCATAAAAATTGAAAATATACTGGGTGTTCCATTAAAAAAACAACAACTTTAAGCCACAGTTCCTTTGTTTTAAGTCAGATCGCTTTTTAAATGGCAATTTTAGATTCTACGGTAAACCATAAACTAGATGGATATATTGGTTTTATTAAAAATACAGAGCAACTAAAAAAAAAGGCCCCTCTTCAGTCCTGGTTGAATGACCCTGTACCTATATTTCTTAGGAATCGGGTGTTACTGCCCCTACTGGAGGCTGTTTTTAGCATTAATTTTTACTATAGATTCCGATGATGAGTGCTCGCGGTCGTTTAACAGATGGATCGGTAAAAAGGAGTAAAAAATATTGGGATTTCAATTTTTAATAATGGGAAATTTATAACCGGTCGTTTAGCGCAGGTGGTCACTTCATAGAAGCGGTCGCAAACAGAGGTTTTACTGTATTTTGAAAACTACTTGTCGGATGGACTTGAAGTTTTCAGGGCTATAAACGTATAGGGTGTAACTTGAGGTTTTTACCAAATGACCCAGTTCAGGTTTAGGGTAGAGCATTGTATAGGTTGAGCCAAATTGAACACTTTTAAAGGAAGACTCCTATTTCTATTACGGTTTCGGAGATACAAGGTATTTTTCGAAAATGTGCATTTTCGGAAAGTCTCTGTAACTTTTTTCGAGATGAAACTTTTTGTTATTTCTATGAAAACATTTCCGACGCACTTTTTTACGTAGAATTCAGTGGGGTAAGTAAAAATTCGTTCAAACTAATTTTTTAATAGGTATCAATAGAGAAAACAACTTTTTAAATGAGGTACCCTGTATTCTCGCATATTTGAATAGAGCTTGAAATTACCATTCACAAAATACAGCACAATTGGTGTTTTGCTTAAGTTTTCACTTATTACTACTTTTAAGTACTTGAATTATTAAGTTAAACATATTATGAGTACAGGGTGTCCAGTTTTCGTATGTTTTACGGGTTATCTGCGTTATAGTAAAGATAGAAGGTTGCGGTTTTCGCGGCACTGTGTTACTTTTTTGAGAAACAAACGATGCGATCAACAGAATTTTCATAGCCCCCTTAGTTTTTTAGATACGGAGTGATTTTGAAAATTTTGCATTTTGGGACACTCCCCCGTATCTCGGTTACGCTGCAACTTATCAAAAAATAAAAAATGGACTTATTAGTTTTTTTTACGCAAAATCCAGTGACTTAGTCAGATTTTTTCTATGTTTAATTGTTTTCGGGAAAAAGAGCAAACTTGCATTTTTTTAAATAGGACCCCCTATATATTTTCAGCTATTATGATTCAGTTTATTACAAGCTTTTCAAAAATATATAATACTTTATAGCTGTTTTTAATGTAAAGCTCAAAATTTACATTTTTCAACAAATTTAATTTTTTTTTAGTAGGCCATGATGGGTATTTAGGAAAACAAAAGATGACAGGCTTGTTATCTCAAAAAATCTTTATTTACTGTCAGAATAGGTTATCCATTTTCTGTTCTTTATTTCTATTCAGTTTCGATAAGTAGCAGTTTTTTCTTAATTATGGCTGCGAATGCAAAGTTCGAGAATTATGAAAAGTACGATATGTTCGTTTGTTATATTCAGTGTAACGAAAATTCGGATGAAGCATTAGAAGTTTATTTTAACAGCCGGATAAAAGAATATTTTTAAAGATAAAATCAAACCTAATTGAAGTCGGTTCATTTTCCAAACCCCGACCTAGTATTTACAATAAGGAAAACCAGGACATTGATGAAGTAAACGTTTTGGCTTCAATTGTTTGTCAAAAAAGTAACACAGTGCCGCGAAAACCGCAACCTTCTATCTTTACTAATAACGCAGATAACCCATAAAATATACGAAAACTGGACACCCAGATTCGGTAAGAAAATGTTACCCCAACATAAAAATTAAAAAATTTAAATAATTTTGATATCATGCCAAACACCCTCTAAACTGGTAACTGGTGCTCGGAATTTTTGAAATTTAAGTATTGTAATACTTAATTTATTTATTATTTAAATATTCAAATTATTCCATATTCAAATATCATCTATGATTATTCAAATATTCGCTTTAGAGTATCCAAATATTCGATTTCTAATATTCAAATATTCGATTTCTAATATTCAAATATTCGATTTCGAATATTCAAATATTGAAATATTTGAATACTGGTAGTGATATTCAAACATTGAATAATATTATTATTAAACTCTTAGTTATTACCTTTAATTCAAATTTTAGCTTCAGCTTCCAAGAGAGTAACGTCACACAGCGTTTTCCGCGAGTCGATATTTGAAAATTATTTTAGAGGCTTTAGAGGTGTTAGAATTTTTTGCAGTTCGTACTACAATTACAAAATCTTTCAGAAAATTTAGTAAAAAAAATGCTAAATGACCTCGTTGTTCAGGTCCTTAAAGTAGTATTTGAATAGTTCAACTGTTTTTATAATGGGCCCCAAAGGTACATAACTAATCGGAACGTTTCCCTTTGGATTTTAGATCACCACGATATTGAAATAGTCAGCTTTGACATTGTTGTGCTAATTTCAACAATCGGAGTCTTGTGGATCAATGGATTTTTTTACAAAAATCAAAACCTCTTGATCGAACTGGCACAGTCCATATCAGATTTCGAGCTATTTGGAAAGCCACCTGGATTTGAAGAATTTAACGGCCACCTTAACCTTTATGCTAAGTTCCATCTTGGTTACGTCGGAGGTGGAGCGCTAGGGTATTTTGCTATTTTTGCTCCACTTCATGCACAAAAGTGCGAACAATTAAATGCAGAGAAAAATATGACAGAAATTTGCGAGCTTTTTTGTCCCATATATATACCCCATATGCAGGAACAACTATTTTCATCGACAATAACTATTTACATTGTTGCTGTCTTGCAGTTTATCCTCGTTATGAATATTTATATAACGTGTGGCAGTATAATATGGATGAACGTTGAATGCGTGGAACACATTGGCTTTAGGATTAGACATTTAAAAAGTAAACTTTTAATGGCATTCAAAGAAAATGATCAGGTGAGAAGAAGACTATTGTTTAGGTACGCAATTAATTATCATAATGAAATTTTAAGGTAAGTGGATTTAATCTATATGAATATTATATTTTATAAGAACTCTTAATTACATAATCACGTTAAGTACATTTCTCATCAAAACTTGTATACAGATTGGCAAGAAAGTCACGCATAGTGCCTGTAATTTTAAAATTACCTCGTATACGAGAAAGTGACCTTTATGAAAGTTGTTCAGTAAATTACTGTGCACATTTCTGCCAGCATGATCTTTTTCTGTCATTCCTAGTTTGGTTGCCATATAGACTAACTGACTTTTTTTAAATGGAACATCCTGCATAATATGATTTTATATTTGGATTCTACTGGGAACATTTTTTGTATTTGAAATTTTTATTTATCTAAAATTGTAACAAACTTTACAAAAACAAAATAAATAGCCTAGAAAATTGAACAACTTAACATCAGAATAATAAACAAATGAAACCTTCTCAGTGGATTAGATGTTCAAAATGACCATCATTTTCTGCTAAGCAGAGCGCCAGTTGATCCTTGGACCCGTCTACAACGTTTAAAAGGAAGTCCTCTGGAATGCTCGAATGGTCCGAATGTCAGCACTAATTCTCACTTTTAAAGATTCTACGTCATTTGGAGTGTAAGTTCTGTAAGTCCAGGGATCGCGCTGACCAGTCAATAGCGCCTCTTCTGCCTAGCCAACGTCATGGAAATTGTTCGCTTATATATTGTCGCATAATGCGCAGGTGCTCCATCTTGCTGGAACCATATCTGTTCGTTTATGCCATTATATACACCCGATAAAACCATTATGCAAAAAGGAATTATGTGATTCCTGAGGAGGTCCAATTATTTTTCGCGACTAAAATTATCACCCATAAAAAATGATCCCACAATATGTCCACCCACTATGCCCGCCCAAACATTAACTTTTTAGGGCCTATAAGTATGACCTTCCTGAAACCAGTAAGTATTCTTATTAGACCAATAACGATAATTGTGTCTATTAACAATGCCATTTAAATGGAAAGTAGCTTCATCAGAGAAACTGATATTTATTGCGAAGTTATTAGGTATCGTTATTGCATCTTTCCATCATTAGCTCACAAAATTCAGCTCTTCTATCAAAATCATCCTCGTTTAACTCGTGCACCAACTTTATCTTGTAGGGATGTAACTTCTCCTGCTTAAACAAATTCTTCACTGACTGACGAGACACAATAAAATCCATTGCCATTGGCCTGGATGATTGTGTTGATTTTTATGAATTGAGAGCATGATATCTAAAGCTTTGTCTCCTCCGGTTGCTGTTTTAGGTCGATCAGATCTAGCGGCTTCCCTAAAACTGCCTGTTTCTCGAAATTTTTTTAACACTCGACACACCGTTGACTGATTTATTGGAGGCCTATTTGGATATACTTCATTGAAAAATAGAAAAACCTGATCTTGCGATCTCTTCATATTTCCGTAACCGCTCATTATTAAAATGTCAACTAATTGTTTCTCATTCAGATTAACCATAGTATAAACCAGTTAAAAATCAGAGAACAGAAAATTGAACAGGAACTCAAAATTGACACCTCTTAGGACGCTGTCACGAAAACACCTTGACTCAACTGGTGGGTATTAGGTAGGAATAATTATAATTAGAAAGTCTTTCAGTTTTGGGCTGTCATTATCTCGGAAACGCTTGCAGACAGGTGAAAATTTGAAATTCAAAAATATCATAGTTTTCCCAGTAGAATCCAAATATGCTGTTCCATTTAAAAAAGGGAAGTTAGTCTCTATGACAACCAAACCACAAATGAAATAAAAAAAGGCATGCAGGTAAAAATGTAGGGAATAATTTACTGAACCACTCTTATAAAGGTCACTTTTTCGTATACGAGGTAATTCAAAAGTTACAGGTATTATGCGCGACTTGCTACTCTGTAGGTATAATATTGTAGGATGGGACATTTAGCAGATAAGTTTTTTGGAGCCGAGCTATTCTTACACGTTGTTTTAACCGGAGCAATTTTGGGTTGCTGCGCTTTTGTAATAACGGATGTAAGTATTTTTTATGTTTGAGGTTAGTCTTAGGCTTACGTGCAGTAAAATGCATATGACTCGGCTAGGAATACTACGATTTGCATTTTAATCTCAGTTTCTGAAAAAGTAATAAATATATTATTTTAAAAGCAATAATGAAACCAATCATAATAATATAATATATTAATATATAATATATTAATAATATACGCCGCAGATATAGCTATGAACCGGCAGGAAATATTTTTAAATTGTCAGTTTATGTGGTTAGCAATGTTAGAATAAATTCAAGAACTAGAAAAGCAATATAAATAGAAGCAAACTTTAAGAAGCATCTAATAGAGCAAAAAACAAAGGAACTTTCTCTAGTTTTAGATTCTTTTTTTGTAAATACAGTAGGTACGTAATTTACGAATATGGTGAAATTTCACTTTACGATATATTTCTTCTATAGTTCTTCAACTTTAACTTTTTTTAGAAAAGCTGCCGCTTGAGTTTTTTTTTGGTGTTAAGTTCTAATTCCTTTGTTATCATCAAAGGTATATATAGGATTTTTACTTTTTCCAAAAGATCGTTGACCTATAGTACAATATAGAACCTTAAGGAACTCTGGCGATGATTTTAAATATATCTAAAAGAAATCCGTCCATTGCTGTGCAGAGAATGGTCTTTAAGAATGCTTGACAACCATGAACAGAATTGAACCGGCATTTCATATGCTCTCGCTTTAGCTAGGAGCCCCCAATGCCATATTCGGTCAAAGGCCCTAGAAATATCCAGTGCTACCGCCCAATATTCCACATATATGAGTAATATAAGCGAGAAGGTCTCCTATTGATCCAGACTATTCTAGACTTATGAAAGTCATACTGGTGTTCACTGATAATATTGAAGTCTTCCAGGTAGGTACTTTAATAATTTCTCGCTGATAGCCTTCTCCATAACCTTTGATATAACTAAAAGCAATGCGACTGGACGATGGTTGCTTGGCAAGGTCTTCTTGGCTTTTTTGGGTATGTACTGGGCTCGGGCAGTTTCCCAGTAAGAAAGAAATATTCCTATAATAATTTAAGAAGCCTATCAAAAACCTGTGTAAATTTATCGGCGCATGCCTTGATCATGATGACTGGAATTTCGTCAGGGCAAGAAGCTTTTTTAGCGTCAAGACTCTTCAAGATTCGCCTAACAGGACGCTGCCGAAGAGCAATCCTGGACATTCTTGATTCTATAGCGGAAATATTTGGTGTAGAATTTTTCCTTGAAAATTAACCGTTGACTGGGAAGATAGTAGTTCCGCTAGTAAGTTTGCCTTTTCTGTTCTTTGGTCACAACGGTGCTATCAAAACGTGTTAGAGGTTCACATTGTAAAGTTCTGACTAACGGTCTTAGCTACCGAGCAAAATGATTTTGATATGTTAGGATATTTAAAAAGTTTGACTTCTATCCTCTGGTTGTGTGCTTCGTTACTTTGGTTAATCGTGTGTTTACATTGATTTCGAGCGTTAACAAAGATTTTCAGCGGTAGGGTTTGTACGCCGTAGTCGAAATAAATAATTTTTTGATACATGCGTAAAATATGGAGGTTACATTTAATGATAAATTATACAATAATTTCACGTTTAATCAAAAACCGAACTCATAACGTCAGGTTAACTGTCAAGTTCTTAAGTTTTTGTTTTTAAAAAATTTCAGCCCTTACTTTCTCTATCAGAAATTTATTTTTGGTTTCGCTAACATGGCAACCCAAAAATTTTTTAGAAATTGGGACCCTCCAGGATATCCCGAGGGGAATTCATAAGTGAACATTTTTCTTTTACATTTTTGACATTATACAGTGAGTACCAGAAGTAACGTCTAAATTCATTCAAAATTCAGCTGTGTGGTTTTTCAAAAAACGCTGGGACCCGTAGATTTTTATTTCTTAATGTAGTCTTTTGATAGTAAATTCCTGTATACAGGGCTGCCCTGAAAAATAAGTTACGACCGTCAACTTACAGCAGTTATCGGAAAAATTACGATTGAACATATCAATAAGTATATATATACATGTATTTCTAAGGATTAGTGAAATAGTGAAGTTTACGTAACGAGAAGGAAAAAAAATTAAAAGTGGTGAGCAGACTAGAGGCGAAACTTAGAGAATATGGTAATGTTAGAGATGTGCCTAAATCTCGACGTTCTGCTCGAGATGAAAATGAACAACTTGACGTTTTGCTTTGCATGGAAAAAAACCCATATATTCCGCTGTCGCATATTAGGGCTAATCTAAATATTAATTTAGTAAGTGTTCTGAAACGGTGTATATTAATTAAAAGAAAAGTTTATCTGGCAACCTTGCCTTCATACGGCACCGGTACCCTTCGCAAAAGATGCTTCGTACGGGTCGTGCGGCGAGGGGGCAGAAGCCAAGGGTTTGTTTTTCAGTATTCGCCCAATTTTCACTAAAACGCAATATTGAAATATTTAAGTGCAAATATTTGTTCTCCACTCCTCGCAAGTCTATAATAATTTACACAGTATTTAGAAATAATAACAGTGAAGGTCAAGTTAAAAGTGCCTGAGATGTATAGATGCATCAAGTGAAATAGACAGGTATAATAGTAAAAATATTAGGCATATAAGATCCAATATTTTCCCCGTTCATTTGCAACTGAATAAAGCGTTGTTTTTTGTTGTTGTTAAACTGTCGAAATTATTTCTCTTTTGAACCTTACCTATGGAGTTTTGGAATCTGCACAAAGACACAGTAAGAATACTACTTCTTTCGATAAAGCTACGTTCTGTTTGAATGGTAATGTGAGCAGACAAAATGGTCATTATTGGGCAACAGAAAATCCGCATTGGATGATGGAGGTTCACAGCCAGTACCCCCAAAGAACAAATGTGTGTGTAGAATAGTGCGCGGATGAGTAATTGCTCCATTTTTCTTTGAACAATCTTTAACTGGACAAGTATATCTCGAGTGTCTCTCTTAAAACAATTTTAGAATTAGTGGCTTTATTTCCGAATCCATTGGACCCAGAATCCCCTAACGAAGCACTGATGTTTCAGTAAGATGGTGCTTCTCCGCACTATGCTGCCACTGTGCGTACATTTTCAGATGGAACGTTTTCTAATCGGTGGATAGGAAGGAGAAGACCTGTTATATGGTTTGCTAGGTCGCCAGACCTAACTCCGCTGGATTTCTTTTTGTGGAGTTACCTTAAATCGAAAGTGTTTGTTGACAGGCCAAACAATCTGCAGGAGTTGAAAGAGAAGATTCGAAGAAAAGTGCGTACCATAACTCCGAAAATGCTTGAAAACGTGAAAATAGAGTTTATTGATCGCCTTGGATAGTGTCAAGCTGTAAATGGCGTACATTTTCAACATTTGATTTGCTTTGTTGTACTGTTCTTTTTAAATGAACAGGTCTTACTTATTGATATGTCCAATCGTAATTTTTTCGTTAATTAAAATGTTTTTATTTGAAAAAGTGAACTGTAATGTAACGAAAAGTAACTTATCTTTGGGCTATCCTATATACAGGGTGGCCAATTAGTACGACAAAGGTCAATATCTCCTGCACCATTAAAGATATCGGAAAACTTTTGACAAAGCTTATTAACGGTTAAGAGATGCATCTTTTAAAATTATTTTCGTCTATACAGGGTGCTCCAAAATAGCGGCATGGTAGAAATTTTATATTTTTTAAATGGAACACCCTGTATATATTTACATATTTTAATTTGCCGTAAATTACAGCACATAGCACCATAATTATTTATACACATTTTAGCAACGTTGCCGAATAGATGGGAAAATCCCTTAAATTTGTGAAAAAACATCGTTCAATAAAATGTGTAGTGTTTTTTAACTTATTATAATTGGAAATAAAATATTTTTATAATGGAAAGAGAAGTGTCGACAGAACTCGCCTAGGGTAAAATAAATTCATATTTTTGTACAGGGTGATTTCTACGGACATGCCAACTTTACGAACTTTAAACCTAATTTTCTCATTTTTTTCAAATGAAACACCCTGTATTTGATTACTTTGACTTGTAGGGATTTTCATCCTCTTTAACTTTTGTTAAGGTGTTTTCATGCCTATCTCTACAAGTATTGGTCGTATTTCAGTTTTTGTCTAAAACTCTAGCAAAAAACTGAATGTATTTTACCATTGTCGTTTTTCTAGTTACCTATGACATAGAAAATAAAAACAAACGTTCTTGTTTAAAATGAAACGTCGGTTTGTTTGTAATATAATGACAATTATAGTGATTTGGTGAGCTATTCTTCAAAAATTAATAAAAATGGATTTTTCAAATGTCGAAATGGTGGATATGGTTTTTGTATTAGGAGCTAGTGACAAAAACTGCTTGTTAGCTATGAGGATATATCAAGAAAGATATCCAAACCGAAGACAACCCAGTAGAAGGGCGTTTGAAAAAGTAAAGGAGCGTTTTCAAACAACGGGGAGTGTAGCCTATAAAAAACAAGAAAGAATCAAACGTGTTTTAACGGAAGAAAATCAATTAAATGTTCTTTTAACAGTCACTGAAAATCCACACATTGGCCAACGAAATATTTCCGACCAATTAGATATTCGCCGTTCATCGATTCAGAACATACTGAAAACAAACAAAATGCATCCTTACCATATCCAGTTACTGCAGGAACTAAATGAAGGAGATTTTCAAAAGAGAATAGATTTTTGTGAATGGACGCAGGAAAAAATGAGACAACAACAAAATTTTGCACATTTAGTATTCTTTTGTGATGAAGCAACATTTCATAAAAATGGAAACGTGAATAGGCATAATTTTCACTATTATGCTACAAGCAATCCCTATTTTATAAGAACCCATTCACAAAACAGATGGTCCTTAAACGTTTGGGGAGGAGTTGTAGGAGACTATGTTATTGGACCGCATTTTTTTAAGGAAAAAGTAACTGGACAAGTATATTTGGACTTCTTACAAGACGATTTACCACAATTAATGGCTCAGATACCGAATGAAATTCGTGAACGTCTTTGGTTTTTACATGATGGAGCCCCCGTGCGTTATACAGGACCTGTTACTAACTTTTTAAATGAAACATATGGGCAGCAGTGGATTGGAAGAGGAGCGCCCATACCATGGCCGGCTAGATCACCAGACCTAACAAAAATGGATTTCAGTATATGGGGATTTGTAAAGGATCAGGTATATAAAATAGCCCCCACTACAAGAGATGATATGAAAATTCGTATTAGAAACTGTTTTCAAACTGTAACTCGGGAAATGTGTAGAAACATGACTCATTCTTTTGAAAAACGTATAGAATTGTGTATTCAAGTTAATAGGAGCAACTTTGAACAATTAATTAGGTAATTTTAAATCAATTATTTAGATTTTAAAAATTGTCCTCAAGCTTAAATCGGTAAAAAACTTAAATCTAAAAATTGTTTCGAGTTAATTATTTATGTAAATCAATAGAAAAACTACAAAACTGACGTTTCTTTGTATTTTCTATGTCATAGGTAACTAGAAAAACGACAATGGTAAAATACATTCAGTTTTTTGCTAGAGTTTAGACAAAAACAGAAATACGACCAATATTTGTAGAGATAGGCATGAAAAGACCCTAACAAAAGTTAAAGAGGATGAAAATCCCTACAAGTCAAAGTAATCAAATACAGGGTGTTTCATTTGAAAAAAATGAGAAAATTAGGTTTAAAGTTCGTAAAGTTGGCATGTCCGTAGAAATCACCCTGTACAAAAATATGAATTTATTTTACCCTAGGCAAGTTCTGTCAACACTTCTCTTTCCATTATAAAAATATTTTGTTTCCAATTATAATAAGTTAAGAAATACTACACATTTTATTGAACGATGTTTTTTCACAAATTTAATGGATTTTCCCATCTTTTCGGCAACGTTGCAAAATTGTGTATAAATAATTATGGTGCTATGTACAGTAATTTACGGCAAATTAAAATATGCAAATATATACAGGGTGTTCTATTTAAAAAATATAAAATTTCTACCGTGCCGCTTTTTTGGAGCACCCTGTATAGACGAAAATAATTTTAAAAGATGCACCTTTTAATCCTTAATAAGCTTCGTCAAAATTTTTCCGCTATCTTTAATGGTACAGGAGATATTGACCTTTGTCGTACTAATTGGCCACCCTGTACATTAATTTACCATAAAAAAAACTACATTAAGAAATAAAAATCGACGGGTCTGAGCGTTTCTCCGCTGAATTTTAAATGCATTTAGACATTACTTCTGGAATTCACTGTATAGCTTGTTATGTCCTAAAATAGTCTTAATGTCAAATAAAATTAGTATTTATTTCTTTAATGCGGAAATAACTCGAATAATTTGAAACACTATTGTAGACTCACTCTCTGGACACATTGATGCTATTTGTTGGATGGCTAAATGCTATTATCATGGGATGTGTATCCGGGCAAAGATTAATTAACGAGGTAAACGTAGATCTGAACATAATTTCCTTACTTTTTAGGGTAATAGGTAAAATTCTAACGTCATCTCCTAAACGTCAATAAAAAATTGACTGAAAATGAAATGAAATGGTAAAAATAATAATAACATTGTAAATAAATAAATTAATTTGGTCGCCTAGACAGGATATTATAGGCTACTATCAACTTCAATCGTTGGTGTAACAGGTAGAATGGGCACCGGTTATTGTTTAATCCTCAGATTAATCCGTAACTACTACTAAAGGGTCCTCTGGACCTGAGCAATACTTTAACAATTGCAATTTATGACGAAATATTGGGGGGGGGGGGGTGTATACTCCCGCAACAAAATCAGTCATCATGACAACTTGGCCGACTTACCACCAGAGAGCCATTAAGGTAGGCACTGCCCTTGGCTCTTTTGCGACACAATATACTGCTAATCAATCTATGGACCACCTCTCTGTCCTATTATTAATTTATAAAAAAGAGACACAGTTATTGTTAATTACATACCACGCTACGCCACCTCACTCAAGCATTTATATACCGATTTCTGGATAACAAAAAAGAAGAAGAAAGGATCTGTGAACTTGAAGTAGTGTGAAATTCCGAACGAATTGTTGCTGGTAAGGACTCGAAAGATTTTCAAATATTTATATCATAATTAGCGGTTTTAGTCATAATCACAGGTATGTAACGTAAATGTGAAATATGTATATGCTTTAGAGGTTCATTATCATCATCATCAATTAACCCTGCCTTGTATCCACTGCTGGATATACGTATCCTTTAATCTCTTCCATATGTTCCGATCTTGCGCCGCCTGCATCAATTTCCCGTGACAACGCCTTAAGTCATCGGGCCATCTCGTTGGAGGGCGGCCCCTATTTAGGCTCCTTGCCTTATTCTTCATTCTAGTATTCGTCTGGTTTATTTGTTGTCTGCCAGTCCGGCGACATGTCCTGCCCAGTTCCATTTAAGAGTGGTTATTCTCTCTATCACATCTACTATTTTTGTTCTTTGTCGTATCTCCTGGTTTGAGATTCTGTCTCTAAGGGAAGTGCCCAACATTGTGCATTCCATTGCTCTTTGTGCCACACGAATTTTGTGCGTCGTTTTTCTGGTCAGTGCTACTGTCTCTGCTCCGTAGGTCAATACAGGCAATATGAATTGGCTACAAGTCCTTTTTTTAAGGCATACTGGAAGGTCTGATTTGAATATATGGTTTAACTTTCCGAAGGCTGCGCAGGTTAGTACGCGGCGGTTAGGTTCAGTAGTTTGGCTTTTTCTTTCTATGCAAATCTCGTATCTCAAGTAGTTTGGTCGATTGCTTTTTCAGCGACCGTTATATTTTCACTGAATACGAGGTTTGTCATATTTTGTGTTTTGGCCATGTTTATTCTTAGTCTGGCCTCTAGGGAGGACAGGCAGAGACTGTCTAATAGATTTTTGGCTTCGTCCATTTGGTCAACTATCAAGACTATATCGTCAGTGAATCTCCGGTGACTAAGCCTTTCTCCATCTATATTTATGCCCCCTTCATACAGGTTTTCCCGTTTGCATGTATATTCCAGCAATGTAGTAAACAGCCTTGGCGATATGAAATCTCTATGTCGTACAGCACGTCGTATGTAGAGATTAGGTATGCTGAAATTTATAATAAGAAGTGGTTCTGTTCTTTCTTTTTATCATACTTTAACAATGAACCGTGCTCTGAAATGATATAGACAGGCCCCAACTCAAGCAGATGCACGAGAACATGCATATGTAGTTAAATGTTCAGACTGTGTAAGTTTTTCACATTCATTCTTTGTTATTTTTTGCTATAGTTGTGGAATTTCAGTATGTGCTCTTTATTTGCATCTTTATTATAATTATTATCTGATGGCATCTGCCTATGTTGCTGGGTATATTTTAAAATATGTTAGTGTCCCCGAGTGTTTGTCATGAAAATATATTCTTCTCCGAGGTGAATTTAAAGAGTACTCTGATTTCCCTGGCAATTTAATGCTGTCCTATGCGAGCAAAAAAGTAATAGAGTAGGTAGATAAGGTGCATATACTTTTATACAAATATCAGGACGATCTTGCCCATGAACGAAATTTGGAAAATACCTCTAAGGTGCTTTACTCTTCTAGTTTAAAAGTACAGTTTTATGCTATTCATAATGTTGATGGCAAAATAATCGACAAAGCCATTCGCCTCAATGTTTTTAAGTACATAAAAAAAATAGGTAGGACACCAAAGGTCAAAAAATTTAAATAAAGTCAATTAAATTAATTTATCTTTTAGCTCATTTCATAATACAAATTTAATGTTCCTAATATAATGGCAAAGATAATGAGTTTTAATTTTATTTAGTTGAAGTTTAAGCTTTCATGAACAGTTTTTAATTCGAAAATTAGGTTTTGTTCATTAGCCTGATGGTCATGTCAATCCTAATCATTTAAATTTGTTTCTATTACATTAACTACTTGTGGATCCCAAATACCCAAATGCGACCATTAAATTGGTTTTGGCATTGTACCTACACCTGGCTATGATATTTTCACCTTGTGACAACGTTCTTTACCTGGATGCTAGATTTTACACCTAGATACGACTGGAGACTATTTATATATATGTTGTATGTGTTGTTTTTCGAAAAACGCTCGGACCCGTCGAATTTATTTTATTCTTTGAAATTTTTTGACGTTCTTCAATATTATACCGGATGTGCCAAAAACGCTAGGCTAGTGTCAACTTCACTTTTTCAAATAGAATACCCCTTTTTTCTCCAATATTCAGATTCCTCTCTAAACTCTAGACAAGTTTCATAAAACATGTTGTATGGCTAAAGTCAACAGGAATTGAAATACAGGGCCCCCAATAAAAATCAAGGTATAATTTTAAGGTCTAGGTATTTACCTTTTTAACGGTTTTTAAGAGAAAAAGTTCATATCAACATGTGTTCAGAGTTGCTTTTAATATACAGGGTGTTAAAGTTTTCTTTTTTGAAAATAGTATCGGTTTTTTAATTTCTTTAAATATCCCTTTTCCAATTTTATTAAGATTTGGTACCGCTATTCATAATAAAAAAAGGCTTAATTGGCCCTAACTAAATTAAATTTATTAAGTTCAGTGGCGTCCCGGGAAGCACCTTAATAAATATATAAGGAAGCCGAATTTAATGTCAAAAAATACATAGATTTACAAATTTGACAGATGAGACGCCATTTTGAATTTTCTTAAATGGCAACCCCCATAAATAACCACACGATTGGATTGCATTTGGCGATCCGATTCTAAAACTATATAGTTATTGACACTTATTTTCATCCGTTTCGGAAATACGGGGGTTCCTAATTTGCCTCCATCGATTTTGTCTTTTAAGTGTCTCACCCCTTTAATAAATAGACCTTCTAAGCTGAACACCTCAATTTTTTTCACAGTAAGATAACTTCGCGTGAGCAAGCGATCTACGCTTTAGTCAAATCCGACAGATGTCAAAAAGTGACAGATACGACGCCATCTTGAATTTTTTTAAATGGCAACTCTCATAAATAACTAGACGATTGGATTGCATTTGGCGATCCGATTATAAAACTATATAGCTGTTGACACTTATTTTCAGCCGTTTCGGAAATACGGGGGTTCATAATTTGCCTCCATCGATTTTGTCTTTTAAGTGTCTCACCCCTTTAATAAATAGACCTTCTAAGCTGAACACCCTAGTTTTCTTCACAGTGACATAATTTCGCGTAAGCAAGCAATCTACGCTATAGTCAAATCCGACAGACGTCAAAAAGTGACAGATACGACGCCATTTTGAATTTTTTTAAATGGCAATCCTCATAAATAACTAGACGATTGGATTGCATTTGGCGATCCGATTATAAAACTATATAGTTGTTGACACTTATTTTCAGCCGTTTCGGAAATACGGGGGTTCATAACTTGCCTCCATCGATTTTGTCTTTTAAGTGTCTCACCCCTTTAATAAATAGACCTTCTAAGCTGAACACCCTAGTTTTTTTCACAGTGACATAATTTCGCGTAAGCAAGCGATCTACGCTATAGTCAAATCCGACAGACGTCAAAAAGTGACAGATACGACGCCATTTTGAATTTTTTTAAATGGCAACCCTCATAAATAACTAGACGATCGAGTTGCATTTGGCGATCCGATTCTAAAACTATATAGTTGTTGACACTTATTTTCATCCGTTTCGGAAATACGGGGGTTCTTAATTTGCCTCCATCGATTTTGTCTTTTAAGTGTCTCACCCCTTTAATAAATAAACCTTCTAAGCTGAACACCCTAGTTTTTTTCACAGTGACATAATTTCGCGTAAGCAAGCGATCTACGCTATAGTCAAATCCGACAGACGTCAAAAAGTGACAGATACGACGCCATTTTGAATTTTTTTAAATGGCAACCCTCATAAATAACTAGACGATTGGATTGCATTTGGCGATCCGATTCTAAAACTATATAGTTGTTGACACTTATTTTCATCCGTTTCGGAAATACGGGGGTTCCTAATTTGCCTCCATCGATTTTGTCTTTTAAGTGTCTCACCCCTTTAATAAATAGACCTTCTAAGCTGAACACCTCAATTTTTTTCACAGTAAGATAACTTCGCGTGAGCAAGCGATCTACGCTATAGTCAAATCCAACAGATGTCGAAAAGTGACAGATACGACGCCATCTTGAATTTTTTTAAATGGCAGCCCTCATAAATAACCACACCATTGAATTGCATTTGGCGATCCGATTCTAAAACTATATAGTTGTTGACACTTATTTTCATCCGTTTCGGAAATACGGGGGGTTCCTAATTTGCCTCCATCGATTTTGTCTTTTAAGTGTCTCACCCCTTTAATAAATAGACCTTCTAAGCTGAACACCTCAATTTTTTTCACAGTAAGATAACTTCGCGTGAGCAAGCGATCTACGCTATAGTCAAATCCAACAGATGTCAAAAAGTGACAGATACGACGCCATCTTGAATTTTATTAAATGGCAACCCTCATAAATAACTAGACGATTGGATTGCATTTGGCGATCCGATTATAAAACTGTATAGTTGTTGACACTTATTTTCAGCCGTTTCGGAAATACGGGGGTTCCTAATTTGCCTCCATCGATTTTGTCTTTTAAGTGTCTCACCCCTTTAATACATAGACCTTCTAAGGTGAACACCCTAATTTTTTTCACAGTGACATAATTTCGCGTGAGCAAGCGATTTACGCTATAGTCAAATCCGGCAGATGTCAAAAAGTGACAGATACGACGCCATTTTGAATTTTTTTAAATGGCAGCCCTCATAAATAACCACACGATTGAATTGCATTTGGCGATCCGATTCTAAAAGTATATAGTTGTTGACACTTATATTCAACCGTTTCGGAAATACGGGCGTTCCTAATTTGCCTCCATCGATTTTGTCTTTTAAGTGTCTCACCCCTTTAATACATAGACCTTCTAAGGTGAACACCCTAATTTTTTTCACAGTGACATAATTTCGCGTGAGCAAGCGATTTACGCTATAGTCAAATCCGGCAGATGTCAAAAAGTGACAGATACGACGCCATTTTGAATTTTTTTAAATGGCAACCCCCATAAATAACCACACGATTGGATTGCATTTGGCGATCCGATTCTAAAACTATATAGTTGTTGATACTTCTTATTTTCAGCCGTTTCGGAAATACGGGCGTTCCTAATTTGCCTCCATCGATTTTGTCTTTTAAGTGTCTCACCCCTTTAATAAATAGACCTTCTAAGCTGAACACCATAATTTTTTTCACAGTGACATAATTTCCCGTGAGCAAGCGATCTACGCTATAGTCAAATCCGACAGACGTCAAAAAGTGACAGATACGACGCCATTTTGAATTTTAAGTGTCTCACCCCTTTAATAAATAGACTTTCTAAGCTGAAAACCCCAATCTTTTTGCTGGTAAGTTGTATCTTAATGAAAATGTTATCCCACATATAGTTTAATTTAAACAACAAGAAACAGTACATGTTTTTTTTTTAAAATTTATTAAATATCTATTATCGAGCTCTAACAAGTAAAGTGAATTATTATTGATTATTATAGTGAATGGCTTTAAACAAAAGGTTTTATTTTTACCCCTACCGCCACTTAAAATGACAAAATGTTTTAGTATTTTCTTTAACATATTTTATGCACTTTAGTTTATTATATATTATACAGGGTGTCCCACGGTGGATGGCGTATTAGGCGTTTATGGAGAACTAAATAACGGATCATTTTGAAAATTTGGCAACCGGGATAAAAGATCATGATCTACAGTTTAAACATATTTTTGACTATGCGGTGTTGCCGCTTCTACTCTAAACCGGTGACAACATTACTATTTTAAATAGAACATCCTGTATATTCTTCAATTTTCAAATTCCGAATATAATTATGAGCAACTTCTCTTAATATTTTCCTATACCTATCTGTAGCCGTTTTTCGGGAATAAATTAATTTCAATTTTTTTTTACGAAAAAAGGACTTCCAATAAATTTTAATACCTCCCTCCTATTAAAAAAATTTAAGCTGAAATTAGGGTCATACCTGAACAATGCATCTAGGCATTTGATCTCTTGGTCACATCTTAGTCTAAGTATACAGGGCGGTACAGAAATTAATTTATGTCGGTAACTTACAAAAATGCCAGAAAAATTATACCTAATACCTAACTTCAAGTTTCCGATTTAATAGCGTTTATTCATAAAACTTCATAAATCGACAAACTTTCAACGGTTTTAATAGTAGTGGGCTATGGAAACAAATTTTTTGTTACATAGTCACCATGTAATTTTTTAAATAATTGTGATTTGAGTACCTACGATGGCGGAAAATAATAATTGCTCTAATACAGGTTTAATGAATTTATTTATTTTCCATGGACAGTGTGATCAAATAATTAGTAGAACCTGCAGAAAATTTAATGAAATGTATCCGAATTTACCGCAGATAAATAACAAAAAAATTGTTCGGCTTCAGAACAATTTTAGACAGTTTGGATCAATTCTGAATGCAACAAATAATAACAAAAATAATAAAAATATTACAAATCGAACTAGATAATCAAATACGATAAAAGTAAAATAGACTATTAATAAAAATAAATGGACTATTTTTTAAGCAATTGTTCAAAATGTTGGCCATTAACTTCTAGACACTTTAATAAACAGGTATTGACACCATCCGTTGTAGCACTTTAAAGTTCATTCGCATCACGGTCGTTGAACGCTTGGATGACTCAATGCTCCAGTTCTTCTTTGGTATTCACAGGTGTTTTCTATATTTTCTCCTTCAATACACCCCACAAGTAAAAGTCTAAAGGGGTTATATCAGGTGATCTTGGTGGCCAATTCCATGGTCCTAAGCGTCGAAACCATCAATCATCGTATATCCTTCTAAGCTCCACAGATACTTCAGCGGTACAATGTGAAGGAGCTCCGTTAAGTTGATACCAGCACCTCCTGTACTCTTCAAGTGAGAGACTATCCGTAAAGATTTCAACTATTGTGTTTAAAATATTTACATATTTTCCAGAGTTTAGGTTTTCATCGTAAATCACATACCTACCTCACTTGATTATCCATTATTAAGCAGAATACATTGAAACTAAATTTATCTTGAAAACCTGCCTCCCTTGTGACATGGGGATTCTCATTCGCCCAAAAGTGGCGATTGTGACGATTGAAAATGCCCTCCCTCGAAAATTTGGATTCGTCAGTCTATATAATTTTACTTAAGAAATTTGGATCTTCCTGGATATGCACTAGCATCATTTCGCAAAACTCTACTCTCTTTTAACTATCTTCAGGCTTAAGAGCTATGAACTCTGGTAAATTTATAATCATGCATTCCATGTTTCCTTAGAATTGTTTCTACCGATGAATGTGCAATGTCTAAGCCTTCTTCGGCGCTGCGCACGGAAGCGTAAGGATATGCAACAAAGTATGCCAGAACATTAATTTCATTCTTCTCATTAGAAGTCACGGGTCTGGGCAAGCTTCTTGGTGCTTTTAAAATTGATTCAAACTGTCTAAAATTGTTCTGAAGCCGAATAAATTTTTTGTTATTCATCTGCGGCAAATTCGGATACATTTCATTAAATTTTCTGCAGGTTCTACTAATTATTTGATCACACTGTCCATGGAAAATAAATAAATTCATTAAAACTGTATTAGAGTAATTATTATTTTCCGCCATCGTAGGTACTTAAATCACATTTATTTAAAAAATTACATTTCTATAAAACAAGTTGCCATGGTGACTATGTAACAAAAAATTTGTTTCCATAGCCCACTACTATTAAAACCGTTGAAAGTTTGTCGATTTATGAAGTTTTATGAATAAACGCTATTAAATCGGAAACTTGAAGTTAGGTATTAGGTATAATTTTTCTGGCATTTTTGTAAGTTACCGACATAAATTAATTTCTGTACCGTCCTGTATACTTAAACTAAGATGTGACCAAAAGATCAAATGCCTAGATGCATTGTTCAGGTATGACCCAAATTTCAGCTCAAAATTGTTTAATAGGAGGGAGATATTAAAATTTATTGGAAGTTCTTTTTTTCGTCAAAAAAAAATTGAAATTAATTGATTCCCGAAAAACGGCCACAGATAGGTATAGGGAAATATTAAGAGAAGTTGCTCATAATTATATTCGGAATTCAAAAATTGAAGAATATACAGGGTGTTCTATTTAAAATAGCGATGTTTTCACCGGTTTAGAGTAGAAGCGGCAACACCGCATGATCAAAAATATTTTTAAACTGTAGATCATGATCGTTTATCCCGGTTGCCAAATTTTCAAAATGATTCGTTATTTAGTTCTCCATAAACGTATAATACGCCATCCACCGTGGGACACCCTGTATAACTATTGGCAAAAGTAAAAAAAGGCAGTTGGGTGCCACTAGAATGATTAAGATATCCTATTGCATGTCTAGTCGAAGCAAATAAAAAGTAAGGATTATTAATTTAACGAATAGAAATTAAAATTCGTTGTTATTTGTTTTGTGCAATTGTCTTTTAGAAATTAGCGAATTGTAAACAATAAAATTAACTTAAATAAAATTACAAAAACTTTGGGTTTAAGAAATTTGCTTATAGAATATCCTACCTTTCTCTATGGTTGTTGGTCAGAGTATAAATTTACATACAAATTTAAGTATTCTCCCTTGCATTATCTAATTACTTTTAACCCGGCGTTTCTCAACTTTTATTGTTTGCTATCAAATTTTTAATCACAATTCTCATCGTAGATCGAAATTTCACAATTAATGAAATTCGTTGTAACATGTAAATAAAACGTAATAATTATTGTCAGCTAAAAGTAAAATGATATAAGAAAATAACTAAGGCATCAGGCATGCTATATTGAATTTTAACAATTTTTGATATTTATGATGCCCAGTAACTCTTTATAATTTCACTGCCTTCCCGTTTTCCTCTTCGGCCATATCGGTAACGTCATGTTCAAACTAATAAAAAATTAAACGTCTAGTAACATTTGACATTATCATTAAGAATTTTTTCTAAATAACTTTTAATTTCGTTATTAATTAGACAATACTTAAATTCGTGGTAGTCAATAAGAGAACCTTTAAAAAAGTCAAATGTAATTTTGTGGCAAAAAATTGGGAAGCCAATATTTGAGGGTAGCAAAATTTACATGTGATTTCCAGTGGCCAGTTTGGCGGTGCATCATCCGGTATGTGCCCTCTGGCTATTTTTATTACTATTTAATTTGAAAATTAGCCTTGATTAAAAATACTGATAGACTGGCAACCAACTATAATATGAAGTTGGCCTTTTTTGTATAATATAGTTTTCCATCTGCCTATAGCAGTGCTAATAGTATCTCCAGACGGCTAGAAATGGAGATTGAGCATTTTGTTATTCAAATCCAGAATTTTTAAACTTGTTTTTAATTGTAGTATTGAAGTTAATTATTAATATTAAATACATTATCCATTACTAATACAATCTTATATATAAGTGTAATATATCAGTGTGAACGTGTATTTTATTTTGCAGAATGCATTTTTTTAATGCGCATTTGTTTCAGTAACTTTATTAATTTCTTTATGATATTTTTTTTCGATATGCTAACAGGTATCACGCCTTTCTAGGGGGGTTCGCCCCACAGGTTAAAAAACGCTGCTTTTTGGTTGAACAAAACATTTATAGTACTTGCCTAAAAACTGCTGGAGCCTATATTTATGTTAAATTTAATAAACACACTTATTAACGATAACGAAAATTGCGCAATAATATATAAAAATAACTGTGCCACTGTTGCTGTATATGTATAAACTATTCATAAAACGTTGGGGTTTATATTTAAAGTTCTAGCTATCAGGTGCAATTAAAAAAAAAACTAACCCAATCCGTTAGCAAAGGATTTGGGCATATTAAAATTATATTCATCTTTAACTATAGGTTCATATTTTAATTTGTAATCAGAACATGTTTCGACATTACAAAAAATATAAAAGCATAAAATTAATAAATTTTAAAAGTATAACAGTAATAACCAAGCAACTAACATTGAAGACAATATTATTTATAATTACAATTAAATATTAATAACAAGGCGCATTTTTACCATTTAAGAGTCATGAACTTCTTAGTTAAAGATTCTTATATACACTTTTATAAATAAAAATACTAGTCGACCCTAGCCAGCCTCTTTGGTAGAAATGCAGATTGTCGTAATTGTTGAATCTGTTTTTTCTTTGTATATTATTTCAATATTGCAGTGTGTTCTTGATCAGCAATGAAAATACATGTTCATTTAACCGATGGAGGCAAATTAGGAACCCCCGTATTTCCGAAACAGCTGAAAATAAATATCAACAACTATATAGTTTTAGAATCGGATCGCCAAATGCAATTCAATCGTGCGGTTATTTATGAGGGCTGCAATTTAAAAAAATTCAAAATGGAGTCGTATCTGTCACTTTTTGACATCTGTTGGATTTGACTATAGCGTAGATCGCTTGCTTATGGGAAAATATGTCACTTTGAAAAAAATTAGGGTGTTCAGTGTTCAGCTTAGAAGGTCTATTTATTAAAGGGGTGAGACACTTAAAAGACAAAATCGATGGCTGAAAATAAGTGTCAACAACTATACAGTTTTATAATCGGATCGCCAAATGCAATCCAATCGTCTAGTTATTTATGAGGGTTGCCATTTAATAAAATTCAAGATGGCGTCGTATCTGTCACTTTTTGACATCTGTTGGATTTGACTATAGCGTAGATCGCTTGCTCACGCGAAGTTATCTTACTGTGAAAAAAATTGAGGTGTTCAGCTTAGAAGGTCTATTTATTAAAGGGGTGAGACACTTAAAAGACAAAATCGATGGAGGCAAATTAGGAACCCCCGTATTTCCGAAACGGATGAAAATAAGTGTCAACAACTATATAGTTTTAGAATCGGATCGCCAAATGCAATTCAATCGTGTGGTTATTTATGAGGGCTGCCATTTAAAAAAATTCAAGATGGCGTCGTATCTGTCACTTTTCGACATCTGTTGGATTTGACTATAGCGTAGATCGCTTGCTCACGCGAAGTTATCTTACTGTGAAAAAAATTGAGGTGTTCAGCTTAGAAGGTCTATTTATTAAAGGGGTGAGACACTTAAAAGACAAAATCGATGGAGGCAAATTAGGAACCCCCGTATTTCCGAAACGAATGAAAATAAGTGTCAACAACTATATAGTTTTATAATCGGATCGCCAAATGCAATCCAATCGTCTAGTTATTTATGAGGGTTGCCATTTAAAAAAATTCAAAATGGCGTCGTATCTGTCACTTTTTGACGTCTGTCGGATTTGACTATAGCGTAGATCGCTTGCTTACGCGAAATTATGTCACTGTGAAAAAAAATAGGGTGTTCAGCTTAGAAGGTCTATTTATTAAAGGGGTGAGACACTTAAAAGACAAAATCGATGGAGGCAAATTATGAACCCCCGTATTTCCGAAACGGCTGAAAATAAGTGTCAACAACTATATAGTTTTATAATCGGATCGCCAAATGCAATCCAATCGTCCAGTTATTTATGAGGGTTGCCATTTAATAAAATTCAAGATGGCGTCGTATGTGTCACTTTTTGACATCTGTTGGATTTGACTATAGCGTAGATCGCTTGCTCACGCGAAGTTATCTTACTGTGAAAAAAATTGAGGTGTTCAGCTTAGAAGGTCTATTTATTAAAGGGGTGAGACACTTAAAAGACAAAATCGATGGAGGCAAATTAGGAACCCCCGTATTTCCGAAACGGATGAAAATAAGTGTCAACAACTATATAGTTTTATAATCGGATCGCCAAATGCAATCCAATCGTCTAGTTATTTATGAGGGTTGCCATTTAATAAAATTCAAGATGGCGTCGTATGTGTCACTTTTTGACATCTGTTGGATTTGACTATAGCGTAGATCGCTTGCTCACGCGAAGTTATCTTACTGTGAAAAAAATTGAGGTGTTCAGCTTAGAAGGTCTATTTATTAAAGGGGTGAGACACTTAAAAGACAAAATCGATGGAGGCAAATTAGGAACCCCCGTATTTCCGAAACGGATGAAAATAAGTGTCAACAACTATATAGTTTTATAATCGGATCGCCAAATGCAATCCAATCGTCTAGTTATTTATGAGGGTTGCCATTTAATAAAATTCAAGATGGCGTCGTATCTGTCACTTTTTGACGTCTGTCGGATTTGACTATAGCGTAGATCGCTTGCTTACGCGAAATTATGTCACTGTGAAAAAAACTAGGGTGTTCAGCATAGAAGGTCTATTTATTAAAGGGGTGAGACACTTAAAAGACAAAATCGATGGAGGCAAATTAGGAACCCCCGTATTTCCGAAACGGATGAAAATAAGTGTCAACAACTATATAGTTTTAGAATCGGATCGCCAAATGCAATTCAATCGTGTGGTTATTTATGAGGGCTGCCATTTAAAAAAATTCAAGATGGCGTCGTATCTGTCACTTTTCGACATCTGTTGGATTTGACTATAGCGTAGATCGCTTGCTCACGCGAAGTTATCTTACTGTGAAAAAAATTGAGGTGTTCAGCTTAGAAGGTCTATTTATTAAAGGGGTTAGACACTTAAAAGACAAAATCGATGGAGGCAAATTAGGAACCCCCGTATTTCCGAAACGAATGAAAATAAGTGTCAACAACTATATAGTTTTATAATCGGATCGCCAAATGCAATCCAATCGTCTAGTTATTTATGAGGGTTGCCATTTAAAAAAATTCAAAATGGCGTCGTATCTGTCACTTTTTGACGTCTGTCGGATTTGACTATAGCGTAGATCGCTTGCTTACGCGAAATTATGTCACTGTGAAAAAAAATAGGGTGTTCAGCTTAGAAGGTCTATTTATTAAAGGGGTGAGACACTTAAAAGACAAAATCGATGGAGGCAAATTATGAACCCCCGTATTTCCGAAACGGCTGAAAATAAGTGTCAACAACTATATAGTTTTATAATCGGATCGCCAAATGCAATCCAATCGTCCAGTTATTTATGAGGGTTGCCATTTAATAAAATTCAAGATGGCGTCGTATGTGTCACTTTTTGACATCTGTTGGATTTGACTATAGCGTAGATCGCTTGCTCACGCGAAGTTATCTTACTGTGAAAAAAATTGAGGTGTTCAGCTTAGAAGGTCTATTTATTAAAGGGGTGAGACACTTAAAAGACAAAATCGATGGAGGCAAATTAGGAACCCCCGTATTTCCGAAACGGATGAAAATAAGTGTCAACAACTATATAGTTTTATAATCGGATCGCCAAATGCAATCCAATCGTCTAGTTATTTATGAGGGTTGCCATTTAATAAAATTCAAGATAGCGTCGTATGTGTCACTTTTTGACATCTGTTGGATTTGACTATAGCGTAGATCGCTTGCTCACGCGAAGTTATCTTACTGTGAAAAAAATTGAGGTGTTCAGCTTAGAAGGTCTATTTATTAAAGGGGTGAGACACTTAAAAGACAAAATCGATGGAGGCAAATTAGGAACCCCCGTATTTCCGAAACGGATGAAAATAAGTGTCAACAACTATATAGTTTTAGAATCGGATCGCCAAATGCAATCCAATCGTGTGGTTATTTATGGGGGTTGCCATTTAAGAAAATTCAAAATGGCGTCTCATCTGTCAAATTTGTAAATCTATGTATTTTTTGACATTAAATTCGGCTTCCTTATCGAAAATCATTGAGAAATATGTAATTTGTTTTTTATGATAGTCAGCAGGAAAATCGCCAATCGGGTGAGACACTTAAAAAAATGTCCCTGTACATGCAATAAAGTGGTTTTTATTATTTATCTCGAAAACGAAGCAAGATACGAAAACAATTCAAGGAACAGAAAAGTTGTATTATTAGTTGGTAAATCTGGGAAAAAATATTAAAATTAGAAAAAAGTCAGTAGCGTACATTTTTTTCTTAATAATATTCTTTAAGGTGCTATCAGGGACGCCACTGAACTTCATAAATTTAATATAGTTAAAGCTAATTAAGCCCCTTACCATTATAAATATCGGCACCAATTTCAATAAAATCGGAAGAAGGATATTTAAAAAAATATAAAAACCGATTTTTTTTTTCAATTTTTTACCCTGTACCTATATCAAAAACGAGGCAACTCCGGACACGTGTTCATATTATGAACCTTTTCTCCTGGAATATTATAAGGAATCACCCTATTAAGTTACGTACCATACTTCTGAAATACCCTGTATCATTGGTTCTTGAATTTAGTGAATATACAGGGTGGCGCACCGAAAACTTTCCACCCAGGTTTATTTTCTGGTTAATAAATAAATCAAAATTCGCTTGAATACGGGAACCTTAGTTCTCAGGGGGACATATTTTTTTGCTATTTTCACCCCCCCGCCCCCTGCTTGAACCCCGACGTGGGGGGGCTTTCACCCTTAAAATCTTAACTGTAAAGAGGGAGGGGTCGAGTGATGCCTTATTTCACAGGGAATTCAATAGCCTTCCCAACGCGACCTAGCTCGTTTAAATCAAGTGAATAGTTTCTGAGAAATAGGGCTAAACAAAAAAGAAAATTTAAAAGTAATAAAATTTATTACCGCTTGTATCAATCAAGTAAATGTTAAAAATGTCCACCTCCAATCTCCATGCAATTGTAAAGGCACTGTTCAAAATGTTCGCGAACATTATGGAGCATTGCGGGAGTTATTTGTCGGCACTTGTACACTATTCGTTGTAGCAAGTCTTTCAAAGAATTGGGTTGGGTTGCATACATTTTAGACTTTAAATGTCCCTACAAAAAAAAGTCCAGTGGCGTCAAATCAGAAGATCTTGCAGGCCATTCAATTCAAGTGAAATGATCATTCGCAATCCACAATTTATTTTTAACATTTGTTTCTCCAACGAATACACTTTTTTTCTTCACGGTACTGTCAATCGACAGAATTGCAGGTATTGGTCGGATTCCAACCTAGAATTTTTTGAGAAGTGCATACTCAACATCCCGATAAATTAGATGTGTGGGCTGGAATTTTTGGGTACCGAATTATTGGGCCGTATTTTATACCTGAAAATTTAATGGGCGAAATGTACCTGAACCTGTTGGAAACCACTAATAACCCTGCTGTAACAAATGTTATAGAAGAAAATGACCGTTATCGGCCAGAAAATATTTACTTTCAGCAAGACGAAGCACCCTCGCACTATGCGTCCCCTGTTAGACAGTTTCTGGATAAAAATCTTCCAGGAAAATGGATTGGAAGAAGAGGTCCTATTGAATGGCCTGCAAGATCTCCTGATTTGACGCCACTGGACTTTTTTTTGTGGGGGCATTTAAAATCTAAAATTTATGCAACCCAACCCAATTTTTTGGAAGACTTGCGACAACGAATAGTGTACGAGTGCCGACAAATAACTCCCGCAATGCTCCATAATGTTCGCGAACATTTTGGACAGTGCCTTTACAATTGCATGGAGGTTGGAGGTGGACATTTTTAACATTTACTTGATTGATACAATCGGTAATAAATTATATTACTTTTAAATTTTCTTCTCTTTTCAGTCCTATTTCTCAGGAACTATTTACTCGATTTAAACGAGCAAGGAGGTCGCGTTGGGAGGCAATTGATTTCCCTTTAAAATAAGGTATCACTCGACCCCCTTTCCATTTAAGATTTTAAGGGTAAAAGCCACCCCGTCGTAAGGGTTCAAGCAGGGGGGGGAGGTGAAAATAGCAAAAAAATATGTCCCTCTGAGAACTAAGGTTCCCGTGTTTGAGGGAATTTTGATTTATTTATTAGCAAGAAAATAAACCTGGGTGGAAAGTTTTCGGTGCGCCACCCTGTATGGTATTTTGTAGTATAACAACTCAAAAAGTAATATTTCGTTTTTAAAAATCTTAAGTGTTGTTAAAGAGAAAACCAGTAATTTAAAAAAGAATGATTTGAATTACCCGCCATAATATTTCGAGTGTAGCGCTGGGTGGTAAGTCGGCTCACTCGCTGGTTGTCTACGTAGTTCGTGCTTCAAACCACTTATTTGTTTTGTGCCTGTAGTGACTGTATTCGTCGGAATTAGAGTTTTGCATATTTTTTGTATTTTGTGCACCAGGACCCAACAGTAGTTTATGTGTAACTTTTCCTGTAAGTACCTAGGTACTTACTAGTATTATTATTTTGACTAAAACTTTTTACACTTCTGTTCTGGCTTAAAATGAGTTTGTGTCGTAAACCATGAAGAAAAATATCATGCACCTTTAGCTCAACTTCCAAAATCAAGGAGACGCAGATGAAGTACTTAATCCATATATTTAAGTTGGCCAAGTCACGTCACGTCGTTAAACAACAATAACCTTTTGGTATTTTTATAGTGAAAGTAAGAAAATATATGGATATCTACAAATTAAATTAAAGTTAAAATAGTTAACAATCTGAGAAATAATTAATTTCCATAGAATGCACTGTTTATGTGAGTAAATCCACGTTTTTCAAAAATCTAACCTAAAAATGAACTGCGAAATATGTAAACAAAAGAAAGTTTTTCAAGAAAGTATTTTTTGCCCGATGGATGTAGAAGGAATATCTGTAAACCATGGGGGGGCCCCACTTCGTCGGAAGTTAAGGTTCTGCAACTTGCAGGAGGTCGCAAGATGTTTTTTTATTGTCCGGCCTGTATCGAGGGTAAAACATGTAAATTACTGAGAGCAGGAATTGAGAACAAAGATATTATAATAAATGAAAAAGAACAAATAATAAGTTTGCTACAAAGTGCGACACATAGACTAAAAGAGAAAAAACAAGAAGCTGAAGTTAGAGTACAACAGCTGTCTTCAATTAATGTGAAAGGGGACGTCCTGCCAAGGGACTCATATAGCGAAATAGTAAAAACTAGACCAAAAAAGGATGTCTAATAATAAAATAAAGCATAAGAAAAATAAAAATATCGAGCAGGTGAAACAGGACTTAATAAGTGACATCGATGTTATGGCTCTCTACAGAGAAATAATGTTCGGAAAGGAAATAAAGAGTGGTGGATGTGTCTTAGAATTGGACAGGAACGCCGAAACAGAAGAGGGTATAAGGACAATTCAAGATGAGCTGCGGTCTGACTATGAGATAACCACTCCTAAGAAGATAAATCCCAGAATTAAAATTATGGGCATACCAGAATCAATAACAAGACATAAGGTAGAGCTAGCAACAAAAATAGTGCCACAAAATAAAATTGATATCCAACAAAAAAGTGTTGTTTCTGATATTTTCCATACATCACCCATACACAATAAAAAGTTCAACGTACTTTAACGTTATGGATACAATGGTTTACAGATCACCAAATTCTTTAACTTTATTGTGCACATGGAGGAGTGATTGGAAAGTAAAATGAATACAAAAACTAGAAATGTGTATGTGATAGGAGACTTTAACATAGGTATAATAAAGAATTCTACTGGAAAACGACAACTAGTGATTTTAATGGCTGCTCATGGGCTGAATCAGAAAGTGGAAGAGTTTACACGGGTTACAAAAGACACAAAAAGCATTATTGATCTTATATTTACAAATAATGACAAAGTATGTACAACTGTTCTAAAGAAGCCAAAGATTAGTGATAATGATATTGTTCAGGTGATAATAGGAACTAGAATGGAAACTAAAAATCAAGTTATTTTTAAAACTAAACGGAATAAGACACAAATATTAAGTGATGAATTCCAGATAAGGTTGGACAATCAAAGATAGTTGGATACGGGTAATGTTAGTGAATTGACTGAAGCACTATACTGGAATGTGTTTGAAATATTGGAGGAGGTGGCACCGATGAAACAAAGAGCACTTTCAACATACAGGAACCCTTGATTTGATGAGGATATAAAAAATGCACTGTAACAAAGAGATCTACTATATCAAAGGGCACGTTATTTAGATGATGGTTCTAATTGGACTTTATATAAAAGGCAAAGAAATGTTGTATGTACCTAACCTCTTAAGAAAAAAATATCGGACGCGTTATTGACCAGAACAAAAATAACAGCAAAAAAATGTGGAAATGTATCAAAGAAATAGTTGGAAAGAGAAAAACGGAGGATCAAATAAAATCGGTGGTGTATGAAATAGAAACGGTAACGTCAAAACCTCACATAGTAGAAACATTTAATAACTACTATATTGAAAGTATAGAACAAATGATTGGCACCAATTTAAATCTAAATCTAAATATAAATAAGCCTAAATCAACTGATGTTATACTTGATATGGGTGAATCGAAAGATTTTGCTGTGCTGACGGATTTTAATTTATTACAGGAGAATGATATTTACAATATTGTCAAACGAATAAAGAAAGAAACATCAATAAATGACATAGACCTGGAGATTTTATAGCAGATCAAGTTGCAAAAATTATAAATAAATCTATTGCCGAAGCAGCAGTTCCTGATAGATGGAAGGTGTCAGTAGTGTATCCAATTCCCAAAATACCCAATGCCAAGAATGTTAGGTTTTAGGTCAATCAATATAATCCTTCTAACTGAAAAACTGTTGGAATTGCATCTCAAGGAACAACTATTACCACATGTAAATTAAAAATCAAAGTGCTTTTCGGGAAGAACATTCCTGTGAAACATCCTATCAGCTCGTGATTTCGAAATGCAAGAAACAAATGGACAAGGGTGAGACTATTGTAACAGTGTTTATAGACTTTAAGAGAGCGTTTGAAACCGTGGACTGATCAATTCTTTTAAAAATACTAAAAAGTTACAGTATTAGGAGGAATGCATATAAATGGTTTGACAGTTATTTGAATGAACGATATCAAGAGAAAAAAGTGGGTGATTCAATATCTAAAAAGAGACAAATTTATTTCGGTGTGCCACAGGGAACAATATTGGGGCCATTGTTATTTCTTGTTTATATCAATGACATTATTAATTGTTTTGATGGTAGTACAGTATTGAACTTATTTGCAGATAATACGTGGGTCTCTGTAGGTGATGAAAATGCTGAAAATGCAATTGCTAAAATGGCTAGGAAGTTAGAAAAGGTAGAGAATGGTTACTATTAAATAAATTATTGGTAAATACGAAAGAAACTAATTTTATGATTTTTAATAATAGAATGAATAATAATGTAGGTTTGAAATTGTTTGGTGAAGATTTACAATATGTTAATGAGGTAATGAGGTTAAATCCTTAGGGATAATGATTAATAACAAGTTAAATTTTAAAAGTCACATGAACTATGTCAGTAAGAAAATAAACGAAAAACTAGGTTTCTTCAGAAGAACATGTCAGTCACTGTCGCTTCAATCGCGTATCATTGTTTATAAGACTATAATCTGCCCACACTTTGAGTATTGTCCAACAATAATGTTATACGTAAGTAAAAATGACAAAGATAAATTACAGGTATTAAAGAGTAGGGCTATGCGTATAATATTAAGAGTGAATATTTACACAAGAATACCCAATATCTTGTCTACATTGAAATTTATGTCTATTCACCAAAGGCTTGTAATGTTAAATACGTTGTTTATATTTAAAATGGTTCATGGTATGTTGCCGGATTACATGAGCAGGAAAATTAAATTTGTTAATGACATATATACATATAATACAAGAACAGCGGCAAACATTTATATTCCAACAACTAGTAGTTTGCGTGACTTTAGAAGGTTAGTTATAGGATTTGTTAAAGAAAATCATTTATTGTTTAATTTTGTATTTATATTTTGTTAAAAATGTTACTGATAGCACAAGTTGCTAATAAACTCATTTCATTTCATTTCATTTCATTTAATCCATCGGAAAAGGACTGAAAAACGAACAACTATATTGATATAATTGCAATATACCCATTTGCCTGCCGTGTACTGCTACTGCTTGTTCGAATTGTAAATAAAATATTCATTTTTTATTTCGGGTTCTCTAACGTTAATTTTTCAAATAATTGTAAAAATAAAGCACGTTTTTCTGAATTTAATTTAAATATTTCAAAAAAAATTACTCATTAATAGTACTTAAGTCGCAAAAATTGGATAGTAGTAGTTACTGATTAAACTGTAACCTTAAAAGTAATCCGAGCCTATAATATCCGGCATCCATCAGTAAAATAACTTATTTAAGTTTCTATTAAATGCTGTTTAGCGGTTGCGTCCAGTTTACGATTTTTTTTTAGAGTCTAACAATATCTGATGTATTAAACGAAGTACAGTGGCAACATTTTGAAAACACATTAAAGAAGGACATCGTTTTCTTTCTTTTACGATGCAAAAACCCGATACAAATACGGGCTGCAAATGTAACAATGACAAATCATTTGATTATAGAGGTATGTAACTAACATGAACTAAAGCTAGAATTATAGTTTGACGGTAGCTAGTACTGGTCGACGTTTGACGGTGGCAGGCAGATATAAACAAATTGCTCTACCGTTTTCCAATTTATAGATTTTTGTTCCATTGTTGCTTGACGGTAGCTTAACGGTCAAGACAGCCATCTTTTAACTTCTTTTGTTCGCTGTTGGGAATATAACCAATCATGTCGTAGAATGCTGTCACGTGGCCAAACGGTTGAACGTACATCACATTAGGATACTTTTCTGGACTTGTATTTATGGTTTGACAGTCATCGATTTCTCATCCATAATCCATGTTAATTTAACTTGTAAAATCTTTTAACTAACAAATTTGCAATTGGAATATAAAAACACATTTCAAAATATTAACATCGAAATAACTTTCTATGCCCAACGGTGATGCGACTGTCAAATTTTAAAGCCTATTTTTGACCGGCCACCGTCAACAGACCGTCAAATATCGACTAGTGCCAGCTACCGTTAAATTATAAATCCAGCTTCACGTCACGAATCAAAATTAAAGAAATATAGAAACCCCATAGAATTGTTCTTTTCCAAAAAGCCCGCCCCCGAATATACGCCACCGATTTAAATATGAAAAAAATTCAAGCACTACTACAAAATAAGTAAACAAAATCATTTAACAGGGCACCATATTGTGATACTAAAGGATGTTTTATTCAAATTTGCTTATTTTAATGACCCTGTATAAAAACTACATGGCAACCATACAGTACGCAAATCGTATTTTCTATAGACTTTGTAAGAGATAATCGCAAATAATTTGTCAGATTAGTTAGTTTCAACAATATTATGGCATTTTAAAATAAAAACGTTAAAATATTAAATATTTTTGCTGCTCACAGTATTTTATTTTTTTAGGAAATAAAATAGTTCCATCTATAAGCGCGCCCACTTGGGCGAAGCGACGCGTCGCGAAGCGTGGCGAAGGGAACCGTCGCTTAGATATTGTCCGCACACTAAAGGTGCCCGCTCACTTGGGCGAAGCGGCGCGTCACGTTGCGAAGCGTATTTTTTCCGTATGAGAAAGTTACATGTAATTAAATGTATACTCGCCCACTTGCGAGGCGCAAAGCGTGGCGAAGCGTCAGTCGACGCGCAAGAAGTCTTGAGAGTAACCAGGCGAAGTTTTACGCGATGCGACGCTTCGCGCCGCGCTAATGAGCGATGCAAAGAGAAGAGAAGATCCGAAATATTTGTTATTCGTTGCCTATCGTTGTCGATCCTAACCCAACTGTACGGTGTGTTTGTTTACTATTGGGGTGCAATCCGACTCATTGCCACGCTTCTCGTCGCTTAAGTGCGCGGACAATACCTAAGTAACGCTTCTCCTCGCCACGCTTCGCCCAAGTGAGCGGACACCTTTTTAAGGTGGCCCCTCACTTGGACGAAGCGGCGCGTCGCGTCGAGAAGCGTATTTTTTCCGCGTTGATAAGCAGTTCGAAGAGAAGAGAAGATCCGACATATTTGTTATTCGTCGTCGATCGTAACTCAACTGTACGGTGTGTTTGTTTACAGTGCAATGCAACTCTTCGCTACGCTTCTCGTCACCTAAAAAGGTGCCCGCTCACTTAGGCGAAGGGTCGCGTCGCGAAGAGAAGCGTCGCTTAGATATTGTCCGCATACCTAGGCGAAGGGAAGCGTAGCGGAGAGTCGCATTGTATCCCAATAGTAAACAAACACACCGTATAGTTCGGTTACGATCGACAACGATAGGCCACGACTAACAAATATATCGGATCTTCTCTTCTCGTCGCACCGCTCATTAGCGCGGCGCGAAGCATCGGGACGCGCAAAACTTCACCTGGTTGCTCTTAAGACTTCTCCCGCGTCAACTGACGCTTCGCCATGCTTCGCGCCGCGCAAGTGGGCGAGTATACATTTACTTACATGTAACTTTCTCATGCGAAAAAAATACGCTTCGCGACGCACGCGCCGCTTCGTGCAAGTGAGCGGGTACCTTAAGTGTGCAGACAATACCTAAGCGACGCTTCCTTTCGACACGCTTCGCGAGCGCCGCTTTGCCCAAGTGGGCGCGCACCTTTAGGCGACGAGAAGCGTAACGAAGAGTCGCATTGCATCCCAATAGCAAACAAACATATCGTAGTTGGGTTACGATCGACAACGAATAACAAATATGTCGGATCTTCTCTTCTCCTCGCACCCAATATCTTTAGTCTAAAGATCTCGCCTCGCACCGCTCATTAGCGCGGCGTGAAGCGTCGCGTCGCGTAAAACTTTGCCTAGTTGCTTTCAAGACTTCTCGCGCGTCGATTGACGTTTCACCACGCTTCGCGCAGCGCAAGTGAGCGAGTATACATTTACTTACATGTAACTTTCTCATGCGGAAAAAATACGCTTCGCGACGCGTCGCTCCGCTTCGTCCAAGTGAGCGGGCACCTTAAGTGTGCAGACAATACCTAAGCGACACTTCCTTTAGCCACGCTTCGCGACGCGCCGCTTTGCCCAAGTGGGCGCCGCACCTTTAGGCGACGAGAAGAGTAACGAAAAGTCGCATAGCATCCCAATAGCAAACAAACACATCGTAGTTGGGTTACGATCGACAACGAATGACAAATATATCGGATCTTCTCTTCTCCTCGCACCCAACATCTTTAGTCTAAAGATCTCGCCTCGCACCGCTCATTAGCGCGGCGTGAAGCGTCGCGTCGCGTAAAACTTTGTCTACTTGCTTTCAAGACTTCTCGCGCGTCGATTGACGTTTTACCACGCTTCGCGCAGCGCAAGTGAGCGAGTAAACATTTACTTACATGTAACTTTCTCATACAAAAAAAATACGCTTCGCGACGCGACGCGCCGCTTTGTTCAAGTGAGCGGGCACCTTTACTATCATTTTGTTATATTATACTTTAACTTAAAGCACCTTCCAAAGTTTTAAGTTTTTTCTTTATTTAGATTTTAAATGTTATTGTCATAAGAAAAAAACTAAAAATTGAAAATAGTGTTCGTGCCACGCAAAATAATGATCAATATAATTATTATTTATCAAACAAATTTTAATGATGTACCAACTGATAAGAAAATTATTAAACTCAAAAATAGAGTACAAAAAATATTAATTAGGACTATACCACCACCTGCAGTTTTGGGAACTTACAGTGCCGTTGCTTGTATAGGTTGCTTTATCAGTAAACATTATAGGATTTCCAAAAGGTGGATCATCCTCTTTTTAGCCTTAGAACTAGAAGCAAGAGTCAAGCCTATCTTGAAGGGTATGCAGAGATTTGAGTTTATATGGTAGATACTTGTTATTCTTAAAAATTCGCTAAAATACCAACTTGTTCTTTCCTTTTAGACAACGGCATCGTGGGGACTTCCTTAACTGATAGCAAAACATTTAAAATATTTTCTTCCGTAGTTATAGTTTCTCAATGTGCAGCATGGTACATATTTTCCACCGATCCACTCTGTTTAAATTTATTGACATTTCTAAATACAGTGGAATTGTGAACATTTTTATTGTGTCAATTGTTAAAAATAGTTGTTGTCTCGCGATAATTGTGATAATTGTCACCATGAATTAAAACTATTTCTATTCTTTCCTGTAAATACTTTTCAACTTCCATTTTTGCAACAGAACTAACTAAATGTCATTAATTTAATTTCAATGCTTGACTAGTTTCCATGCCTGCTTTGATCTTATTTTTGTTTATGTACAGTGGTATTGGTCATGAGAAGGAAAATTATTTGTATTATTATTATTTAGGCTGCAAGTTGAGATATGAAGAAAGACTTCTTTGTATTTTAAACAAAAAAATACGAGTTTGAAATGTTTCGATTTAATATATACAAATCTATATTGATCTTTATTATTATTATATTATTAACTTTTGTTGCAAATAATATTTGTAAAAAAAAAACTTCCAATTTTAAATTTTTGTCGTAGGACGATTACAATAATTAAAATCTAAATAAAGAAGAAACTTTGTACTTTATGTATAAATATACCATTTGGAAGGTCCGTTAAGTTACAATGGATGACAAGACATCAGTCAGATGAAGTTATTTGGATTTCTTAAAAAATTAAATACGGTATGCAGCCAGAATATTTAATATTTTTTTAAAGGGAAATGAAAGTCTGTCTTTACCACCAAAATTTTTTTATATTAACTACACTACACCCTAGATTTGGGTATCGAGGGCATATATATGGGAGGGATTCACCATATGAGTTAGATGTTCAATATACATTCAAGTTTGAAAATTGAGTCGGACTAGTTTCGACCTTAGAAAAGATCATCATCAGCAACTCTATATAATTATAATGTATACAAGGTAAAACACAGTAGTGGATGGTTCAATGAATGTGTGTGCCTGCCCATGAACTTGACTGGGAACGTCCCTTTGGCTACACAAATAGGTTAAGAATAAGGGGTTAATTAAAACACTTGTTGAGTATTGAGTGTAGAGGTTTTATATTTATTTGACGTGAGCTAATAACCGTAAATAGTAGGAGAAATAGGTCTTAAACAAGTTTGTTTTTCCTCTTGACCCATGCCAGTAGGGAAATGATTTTATTTATTTTCATTAAATATATTATTGAGAGAAAAGGATTAGGATTTTGAATTTGTGGTGGTATTCTTTATGGAATAGACTTTTTAAATTAAGTTGGGTTAATTTTTTTATTTTTAATAAGTATAACATTTTTAGATGTCAGATAGAACTAAAGGTTTGTTTTATGTTAAATTTAGGTACCTTTTAGTTCGTTTTTTATTTGCAAACAGAGAGAAAGAATATTTTAGTGTTGAGTATTTTAGGAACACGTGTAAGAGCTGTACTACAGAATCAATAAAATGTAGGTAAAATGGTACTCACTTGTATTTCTCAGTCACTCAATAAAGATGAGGCTTTTCTCTTTTTTCTTTTGAGAAGGTAGACCATATTAATTCGGTAATATTTAATCATCAGTTAAATCACTCTAAGTACTAGCAGAGGAATTCAGAAAATGGAGATACCGGAAAGATGGTACTATAATTCAAAGTTTTTCCCTCCTACAATTTTAGTTTCCGGGGTAAACCGTCAAGTCCGTTGGTGGCAATATTTGAAAGGAGTTGAAGTTAAATGTTAAATTTAGAGACAATCTCAAACCGCAAAGAGGTCATCCCAGCACTAATTAACAACCCCTATGTTAAATTTAGTTACTAGTTATATAAACGAAATTTGAAAATTAATCGATAAAATTAAGTTTGGATTTTATCGTTTAGTATTTTAATATCCTGTATATTATTAACAATTAAAAAAGTAGATATCTTCACCCGAGCACAGCTGAGCGGGGGGCAATGACAGTAGTAGTACCTCAAAGAGTCAACAGGCAAGTAACCTTAATTTATCTAAAATTGCCTGTTGACTCTTTGAGGTACTACCACTGTCATTGCCCCCCGCTCGGCCGTGCTCGGGTGAAGATATCTACTTTTTTAATTGTTAATAATATACAGGATATTAAAATACTAAACGATAAAATCCAAACTTAATTTTATCGATTAATTTTCAAATTTCGTTTATATAACTAGTAACTAAATTTAACTTAAATAAACATGTATACACCCCGAATAGGGAATGTTAATTAGTGCTGGGATGACCTTTTTGCGGTTTGAGATGGTCTCTAAATTTAACATTTAACGTCAATTCCTTTCAAATATTGCCGCCAATGGACTTGACGGTTTACCCCGGAAACTAACATTGTAGGAGGGAAAAACTTTGAATTATAGTACCATCTTTCCGGTATCTCCATTTTCTGAATTCCTCTGCTAGTACTTAGAGTGATTTAACTGATGATTAAATATTACCGAATTAATATGGTCTACCTTCTCAAAATAAAAAAGAGAAAAGCCTCATCTTTATTGAGAGACTGAGAAATACAAGTGAGTACCATTTTATCTAAATTTTATTGATTCTGTAGTACAGCTCTTACACGTGTTCCTAAAATATTCAACACTAAAATATTCTTTCTCTCTGTTTGCAGATAAAAAACGAACTAAAAGGTACCTAAATTTAACATAAAACAAACCTTTAGTTCTATCTGACATCTAAAACTGTTATATTAAAAATAAAAAAATTAACCCAACTTAATTTAAAAAGTCTATTCCATAAAGAATACCACCACAAATTCAAAATCCTAATCATTTTCTCTCAATAATATATTTAATGAAAATAAATAAAATCATTTCCCTACTGGCATGGGTCATAAGAAAAAACAAACTTATTTAAGACCTATTTATCCTACTATTTACGGTTATTAGCTCACGTCAAATAAATATAAAACCTCTACACTCAATACTCAACAAGCGTTTCAATTAACCCCTTATTCTTAACCTATTTGTGTAGCCAAAGGGACGTTCCCAGTCAAGTCCATGGGCAGGCACACACATTCATTGCACTATCCACTACTGTGTTTTACCTTGTATACATTATAATTATATAGAGTTGCTGATGATGATCTTTTCTAAGGTCGAAACTAGTCCGACTCAATTTTCAAACTTGAATGTATATTGAACATCTAACTCATATGGTGAATCCCTCCCATATATATGCCAACGATACCCAAATCTAGGGTGTAGTGTAGTTAATATAAAAAAATTTTGGTGGTAAAGACAGACTTTTATTTCCCTTTAAAATACATAACCACATACCATGGACTACTTCTTAAATCTTAATATTTTTTGGTTTTTATTTTAAAATGCCATAATATTGTTAAAATTAACTAATCTGACATATTATTTACGGTTATCTTTAACAAAGTCTATAGAAAATACGATTTGCGTACTGTATGGTTGCGATGTACTTTTTATACAGGGCAATTCAGGAAAAACTATTAAATCGCAATTTTGGTCTAAAATAAACGAGACTTTCGTTTTTTACTATAAAATGCTCGTGATAATAGCTTGGCCTTTAATTTCTTTTAAGTTTAGGGTTTCGCTATTTCTTATCACCAAGCTCAGGTAGCTATATATTTTTATGCCATTATAAATGAAAGAGTCCCTAATGAGGGTCAGGCGAGGAATTGGTAGAGGTATATTGTCCGTCTGTCTTGTAAAATTAATCTACTGGTGATTAGAAAAATAAGTTTTCTTTTTATGCATAAGGTATGCAATCTCCAAGATAAACAAGCATGCTAGCGTTAGTATATTATTATAGATAAAAAGTGGCTTGCAATGAGCTCTGGGAAGTGCATTGCATAAGTACCTTAACTGGAAGGGTTCCCAAAGGCACGAAAATAACATTAATGCAAACGAGCTCAAAAAGTACTACTGCACTTTTGCTGAAAATCCAACTTGGGAACTGCACCCTACAGCTAACCCTCTGTCTTATCTCTCAGGCGTGCGTATTTAGGAGACCTTTTATTTTTTTCCAACTACTCCGCAATATGTGAATGAGACTATTCAAATCATGAAAAACAAGAAGTGAAGACGGAATTTCCCTAAAAATCCTGGTTCTACTGACAGAAGATTCCATCTTTACATTATCTTACCTTACGTCCGGGGTATATTTAACATTTGATCAAAATTTGGTGGTAATTGTATTCGGCAAGTACGTACCTCCCATTAATTTCTTCTTAAAATGGATATTTATATTTGATGGAAGACAAAGTTCTCCTTTTTTTCTCATTTCCCCCTTCTAGAAGAAATTATTGGCAAGATCGTTTTCTATTTAAATTTAAATTGAAATATAAAGGGCCGTCCATAAATTTGCAAAGATCAAGATTTGCAACAATCAAGTAACAATCTCATAAACACTGAGCTCCAAACTACGGAAAATCATATTTTGCATATTTTTTAACAAAACGATGAATGACGATTGGAACTATTGACAGTGATGACGGCTTTATTTTTCACAATATCACAAAACAATTTTAGCAGTTAATACAATAAAAAAAAGGATTGACAGCATGCAAGCCTGCATTTTCATTTATGGGAAATTCAGCGATAATATTTGTTATATTAGAAAATTATTTAACAATCAAACCAACTGCAATGAGTTTCAGAAACTTATTATTTGCAGCTTTAAAAAATATTTGCTGAATTATTGAATTTGCTTTGAATCGCAAATTTTAAGCTGGTTACCAACAACAACAACAACAACAACAACAACAACAACAACAACGAGACCAATATAGTATAAGCTACTCTCACACAAGAAACCTTCCCTTATTACAATTTAAATTGTTATTGTTAGCTTTATCTATATTTTTCCTGCCCGCTTGTTTACAATTATTATTGGTTTCCTTGGCATTTCGGTCAATAGGCTTGTTATCGATATGTCTTTTATGGTATTCAATATTAAAATTTTTGCTCCCTAAGTATATCCAATCCCTAGATGGTAAAGACTGAGTTTCAGAGTTTCAGTAAAAAGCGCTTCGCCGACTCGTAACGTCATTCTGCATAAACACAACGGCGCGAGGGTCGCAAAACGCGAACGAATTTGAGTTTGCTTATTGCTACACAGTAGTCAGTAATCCATTATAATTTATTTAAATTACATGATTATTAATATTATCTAGAGAAATCGTGGTCGAGATTTCAAGTCTAGCAACCAAAAATTACATAGATGCAGATGGAAATATTAGGGGAAAATGCTTGTATCAAATTCAAACCCAAATGTATCTCACTAAAAAAATGCGTAGAATTTTTGTCATGTCGCATACGGAAACTCTTCTTTTTTTAAGTCTGAAGATGGTTTAAAAGTGATATATACCGAAAACTCACTCAAAATGAATTGAGGTTGACCGAACCCCCAAGAAATCCAATAGTTATTATTGTTAGCAATTATAAAGCCAGCATGACCATAATAATTGTAGCTTTACGATACTTGTTTTGTTTCCGTAATTCAAAGATTTTCCTGCTTAACTACAGGGATTTCCTATTGCTTTGACGACCTCTTGTAAAGCCTAATATAGTCACATTGTGCCAGGGTTATTGGTATATTGGGAATAATTATTATAAGCATCATGGATCAAAAATAGGTGACCTACATTAAGGTAAATTATTAGTATATAATAATGATAATAATTGTAATAATAGTAATAAATATCTTTACTTCTAATTACGTACAAGAATACATGGAAGTATATCATACACAAAAAGCAAATGACGTCAATAAAAATAAACCTAATTTTTTAATCTTATAAAACTCCACAATAACTAATTTCCATTACTTTAAATAATTCTGTATAGAATAAAGTTCCATGTCAACAAACATTTTTTTTACTGTGAGTTAAAAAGTTTTAATTAGTTGATACATTTCATGTGTCCCGGTAAGTTATTAAAGAATTTTAAACATATATATCGTGGATTTTTCTCTGATAGGATTAGTCTGTGAATAGAGTAGTTTTCATTTAAGCTCCTTGTGTTATATTCATTAAACGTTTGCAGCTGAAACATATTTCTGTTTTTGGAAAAAAAGATCAAACATTCGTAAATATAGACACCATACAGAGCCAAAAACCCACACGATTTAAAAACACTTCTGCTACTTATATATAATTATAATCCATTCTTTTCACAATTCTTACTGCTCGTTTTTGAATCACAACTACTTTTTCTTTTAGGCTATTGCTACCCCACAAAATTACGCCGTACTTCATTGTTGAATCGATATTCGCATAATATATTGTTTTTAGACTCTCTTCATTTAGGTACCATCCAACAACCCTAACACCAAACAAATGGAATTTAACTTTTTTATCACCATACTTATATGATATGGCCAGTTACAGAATTGGTCCAAGTAAATTCCCAAAAACTTAGTTTGTTCAACAATTTCTACATCGGATTCCCCAAATGACATTATATTTGATTTACTAGCTGGTAACATTTTTGTTCTAAAAAGTATCACATTTGTTTTGTTGCTGTTTAGTTATAATTTATTTTGCGTGAACCAGATGTTAGCCTGGTTAAATAAGGATTTTCCCATAACCAATAATTCATCCATATTTTTCGCCCCAGTGATAAGATTTGTGTCGTCTGCATAACATGTTACGTTTTTATTAAAAGCTGCTATGGAGTATAAGTCGTTAACGAATATCACAAGCAATATCGGTCCTGCAATACTACCCTGAGCAATTTCTGGTATATTTTCCATCAAATCGGATGAAAAACTTTGTCCATTCTTGTTATCTTTACTTTCTGATATCTCCCTGAAAGATATTACTCAAATAATCTAAGAGCCCTGCCTCTTATACCATATAATTGTAATTTTTGTAATAGTAATTTTGGAATAATACAATCATATGCTTTGGATAAATCCAAGCATATTCCCATAGCCAACTCTTCATTCTCTATAAAATCTATTATGTTTTTTCGTAAATTGAAAAAGTCTAAAAACATTGAAAGTTAAGAAAATTTCGAAAATTATGGCAGAAAGCTTATGGGTCTATAAGGTTCCAGCATTTCTGGATCTCCTTTCTAAATATGGGTTTTATCAAAGATATCTTGAGTTGGTGGATAGATACCTAGATTACCTAACTGAGTTATGTGTTATACTAGTCACCTGCATCATAATTTTTGTATGTTCGATGATTATATTTGTCAATAATGATTCAAAACTGTCAAGAGTAATGTTAATATTTCCAGATGGTGGTCAGTATACAAATATTATTATGATTTAAAAACCATTTAAATCACATTCTTCAGCCGCATACTCAAATTAATTTTTAACTGAGAGTCTGTTAATTTTAGTTCTTGTCTAATATTTGATTTTTCTGTGTACCGGGTGTCCCACTAAGAATGGCTGTCGGCCGTATCTCAGAAAGTGTTAGTCGTATGGCTTGCGGAAAAAAAAATATTATATTATTAACACAAAAACACGATATGAATTGAAATGTCCCACAATTCCATTTATATATCCCTTCTCAAAACTTTCATAGGAAGAACATCATCTTTTTTTATAACCTACTAAATGTGACAAACCTTTTATAAGTACATTAAATTAAAATTTAGATTTAAGATTTCAGTATGCTGATTACGTTCACTGCTTAATACATTTACAAATTTCAAATCTTAAAGCTCCATCAACGTCACCTTCCACCAATAATTTCTCTTTATTGTTAATACCGACAGCAACACTAATTTTGTCTCCTGAAGATGAAGGTCACTTCGAAACATGTACACGATTTTTTATCATAAAATTGAGCGTTTGATTGTTCTTTATTAAATCAGTGGAGAAAGACCTTTTGACTTTCTTTCCTTTCCCTAAAAAGATGTGTGTTTGACCGACTGCATGTTGCATAAAATTGGAACTGAAAATAAGCTCGAATAATAAAATAACTAGTGAAAGACAAAGAAACCTGATCAATGAAGACTTTAAACATCAGGTAGAAACTGAAGTTTCACATAAGAACCATATTTTTTTGAATGTTAATTCTAAATTAATAAAAATTAAAAATAAGTTTTTCCATATTTTAATACGAGTGTTATGATGATCGTAACTGCGAATCAGAATAGTCTCCCCAGCTTATCGAAAGATGCGACATCCCACTGGATTGAAGGATTGCAATAACTAATATAAATAACGTGCGTGCAAAAATTATTATCATCACACCCTCAAAAAATTGACATCTGGCTGGCTGTTTCCCGAAGAAGGATTATTGGTCCTATTTTTTTCCGTGGCGCAGTTAAAGTACAGCGGTATAGGGACAATATTTTGAATCCATTTGTGGAGCAATTACTTGATGGTGAACTACATTTTGGTTATTTTCAACAGGACGATGCAGCCACCCATTTATCCGCTGAAACTATTAACCCATTAGTATAAAGGTTATAAATGTTACAATAAACATTTTTTTTTATTGCACATGCATATTGGGTGGAGTATAATAATTTTTTAAAATTTTTCTAAATAAAATTTTTTGAAATTTTTATTATTAAAAAAAATACAGGATGTTCGTTTTATCAAACGTTATGCATAAGAGAACATACATATAATTTTTAATTACATAAAACTATACACCTATAATATTCATGTTTTTATTTCAATAATTTTAGTGTTCGGATTTCTATGTTACTTAAAACAAATTTAAAAAAATTAAGGTGTAACATATTGGAGAAAACAGTTTTTTTGGATGCAGTGCTCTCTGACACTTTATGCAGATAAATTTGACATTTTTCCACACTGAGCACATCTTCTCTCTTTTTCCGTATATTCTGAAAAGTGGTTTATTTGATCAAACCTAACATCATAAAGTGGAGCAGGTGTTATTTTTCCTTTTGTTGATTTTTTACCTTGACTTTTTAAAATACTCAAGGCCGAATATCTTCTAAATTTAAATAAACCAAAAGACATTTCATGAGTTGGATGAATTTTTCGGAGTAATAACCAAGGGTTGACAACAGATACGTCGAGTAAATAAGAAAATATAGGCCACCACCATTTGCGTTCCCTCATTCTAGTTCTATAGACTGCAACCAAGCCATCTAGTTTATCCACTCCTCCCTTGCCCTTGTTATAGTTTTGAAGTATTTTTGGCTGCGGTACTGCAATTTTTGATTCGGATGATTCAAAATTCGAGGCTTCAGTGACAACTTTGTTATCTTTCCATTAAAATACAATTACTTTTTCGCTGCTTGAAAATACATGCACCTCGTTTTTCCTTGGTTAGATTTTTTTTCTGATTTCTTAGTAGACAATCTTCTAACCTATTATCTCTAACAGTACCCGTTGCGTAATAGCCTAAAACAGAAGATTTAGAAGTTTGACGGGAGTGTAGTAATTATCCATAATAATTTTGTAACGAGAATTGGGTGGTATTTCAGCAGATCTTATTAAATTTAATACAATAAAACAACACAACAACAACTCCTAGACCGAATAAATGTGATTCATTTTGTGTATTTCTCTTTTTTCCTATATGTGTATCAAAGCTGATCATATATCCATTATTTGTGCCAAACCGTATAGGTTTACCTTTTATGAATTGTCTCGCAAAATGTTGTCCATAATATGGGATCATGCTCTCGTCAATACTTATGTATTCATCTAAAATCTAATCCACCATAATATTTAAAACTTCGATTTAGTTCATCAATTAGGGGCTGTAATTTATATAACTTATTTTCATTATCAATTTGACTGTTGTTGAGGTGTAGATGTCTCAATATAAACTCAAACCTATTGAGTCGCATGCTTTCAGATAATATTTTTGGAACATCGTTTTCGTTGGACTAGTACATCCGTTTATTTGGATATTTACCATATCCTGAAAGTAGAAGTCCTCCAAATAAAACAAGCAGTTCACTTCTGGCCATTCTCAAGTACAGATTTTTCTGCTGCGCATAAATATTGGTCTGTTCCTCTATGTTGGATAGCACTTCTTCATCAAAAAACAGGTGAATAAATTCCAAAGGCGTAGTTTTACCATATACTTCTTCCGGCGGATTTTTTTCTGTGCAATCTTTTTCAATATTGAAACTGCTTTCCTGATTAGTCCAAGATTCTGTTTTTCTTTTCTTAGAAGATGAAGGCGTAATATCATTTGATAGCCAATTTAGAGTTGCATTTGGAAATAACGTTAAAACAATGAAATAAACACGGTTACTGCCTTTTACGTACGCTGAAATGAATCAACAGATGTATTTGACCGTATACAACCTATTTATGTCAAAAATAATTGACAATTTGTAAAGAAATCTTCTTTATCGGCCTAAATATAGATGTTCGATGAAACGATCGTCATGCACTAATGTTTAACTATTATACTTATGCAATTTTTTTGATGACAGTTGTCGAACAGATATTGAATTCTAACACAGATTATCTTGTTTAAAAGTTATGGATTACTTCATTTTTCCTTATTTGAAGAACAATATTTTTAAACACTACTTGAAAATTTAGAACAGTGACAAGAAAGGATTATCCAAGTATGTGACGACATTTCTCCAATGATGCTGGTTAACGGTTTTAAAAATATGAAGAGACGTATGACAGGCCACCTTTCTGTCAAAGGCTAGAACAGACCTATAAGCACTAGGGTAAAAGTCAACAATACACCCATAAAATGGAGTGACAATATTAAATATCTAGGAAAGAAAACAAGGTCTGTCTATACCACCAAAATAAAATATATTTGTCCTTTTAGGGTGAAATAAGGGTTAAAGAGTGTACATAACTTAATTTGACATTAGGTTGTACTAGTTTCGACTTTAGTCAAAGTCATCTTCAGCAACCAAGTAATTAAGAATTATGTTTTTTAGGATGTACCTAAATAAACAAACTAAAACAAATTAAAAGAGGGAACGAAGTGGTTCAACAATACATGGTCATAACGTGTACCTTATGCAGCCAATGGACTCGACAGAAGATAATCACTAACATGATGCTACTTTTAGCAATGAAGGATATTAGATGTAAAAATTGTAATAGAGGACAAAATTCTAAATGGAATCATTTATAGTTATGATATGATGTATAGATGTCTATAATGAAAATTCAATAAAATCAACGTTTTATGAGTCAAGAGGGCACATGATTTATATTTGGTGGGTCAGAATTTTAATAAGAAAAGTAATAAAGTAAAAAGGGGGGGGGGGGAGAAGGAAATTAAAATGAGTTAAAACCATTTACGTCATTGAGTAAGTTGGGGTCATCTGAAAGGAGAAAATTATTTCCATTTAAATTGTATTACGGAGTTATCATAATCTATGGTCTCATAATATAGACTTAATTTTGGATGTGGTAAAATAATCAAGTACTCACCAAATTGTCCATATTCAAGGCTTATTATTTAGAATTATATAAATGTAATGAAGCCTACGTTGCAAATTTTCTTTTTTTCTTTTTGGTAAAAGAGGCACAAATTAGGAACATGACTCAAGAATTGATGCTGTTCAAAGCGAATGTTGAAATAAAATGGAGGGTATCTCTGATATCAGTACTATAAATTTCTTTTTTGTATTATTTAAAATCCGTATTTCCGGGTATCAACTGTCAAGTCCACAGGCGGCAAATTTAAACAGGAATCGTCATAACCTAGGGGGGGGGGGGGGTAGAGGGAAGTTGACGTGGATTTTATGATATACTATCAATAAGTGTTAGATTATATTAACATCCCTTATTCGGGGTGTGCACTTATGAGTATTATAATAGATAAAGCAAAGTAATGATGTGAGAGAGCACAGAAAACTTTATAAGAGAATATTTTATTTTATTTAATCATACATCCAACTTGGCTATTAAAGGACCCTATCGCTAAGTCACAACGACCTTTAATCAAAATTACAAAAGGGCAACAAACTAAGCTCAAACGAATAAATAAGTGGTATTATATGCAACCATCTTGACTGGAGAGTTGTTCCTAATTTGTGCCTCTTTTACCAAAAAGAAAAAAAGAAAATTTGCAACGTAGGCTTCATTACATTTGTATAATTCTAAATAATAAGCCTTGAATATGGACAATTTGGTGTGTACTTGATTATTTTACCACATACAAAATTAAGTCTATATTATGAGACCATAGATTATGATAACTCCGTAATACAATTTTAAATGGAAATAATTTTCTCCTTTCAGATGACCCCAACTTACTCAATGACGTAAATGGTTTTTAACTCATTTTAATTTCCTTCTCCCCCCCCCCCTTTTACTTTATTACTTTTCTTATTAAAATTCTGACCCACCAAATATAAATCATGTTCCCTCTTGGAGTTGACTCATGAAACGTTGATTTTATTGAATTTTCATTATAGACATCTATACATCATATCATAACTTTACTAACGAGTGATTTTCAATTATTTTGCTCAAGGGAGGCCATGCATTTTAAAAGCATCATGGCCGTACTGCGTAGATAAGATGACATGATTGTTTTATGACATTTACGTCTTATTTGAATTTGTGTATTTGTAAAGTTTAAAAATTGGAGAAATTTTGTAATTTTTGCAGTTATTTGAAGGTAGGTTACTATTGCTTTAACTAATATTTCTCCGGGGAGTCGTCTTTTGACTATTATAAAGTGCTATTTGCAGGATATGATTTAATTTTTTATTTTTTTTTATTTTTCAGCGTATCAAGTTTTGGTGAAGCTTTGTTGCCGGATTGAAAGTTCTACAGTAAAAATGTTTAGTGAAGCACAAAAAATTTTTATTGTTGAAAGTTTTTTTAGAAATGGAAACAAAATAGGCGGTGTGTGGAATTACTCTATGCATGACTGCTTTGATGAATTTCGAACCGAGTTTCCTGATGTTGCGGTGACCTTTCATAATTTTCGTACTGGGTCACAATACCTAATTGATAAATTTCGTCAGACTGGTTCTGTTCAACATAAAAAAGGGGCTGGAAGACCAACGAAATGATCGAATGAGGTTATTGAAGAAGCGCGACAAATTATGGAAAATAATCCTTCAACTTCTATTAGGCATTTATCTCAACAAATTCAGCAAACGGATTTATGCTACAGTACATGTCAAACACTTTTGAAAAAGGATCTGCATCTATACCCTTATCGTGTTACGGCTATTCATGAACTCCTTCCCAATGACGTTCCCCAAAGACTTAATTTTTGTGAATGGTTTTTAAACAATTTTCAAGAAGAAAATAGTGGTGCTTTTGAAAAAACATTTTTTACCGATGAGGCTTATTTTTATTTATCAGGCTATGTTAATTCACAAAATATGCGAATGTGGATACGCAAAATCCGCATGTTTTTGTAGAAAGACCTCTTCACCCTCAAAAAGTTGGTGTGTGGGCAGCAATTAGTTCTAGAAGAATAGTAGGCCTAATTTACTTTGATGGCACAATTACAGCTGAGAGATATCGGATCGAAATTCTGACAACATTTATTAATGAGCTTCACGATGATGAATTGCGGGAAGGTTACTTCCAACAAGATGGCGCTACACCTCATGTAACCAGAGAAAATTTAAATTTTTTAAGTGAATTTTTTGAAAACAGAGTTATAAGCCGAAATACGCAACAAATATGGCCACCTCGTTCCTGCGATGTAACACCCTGCGATTTCTTCTTGTGGCCTTTTATAAAAAACTCCATTTATCGAACACCAATTGAGGATATAAATGATCTTAAACGAAGGATTTCAGAAAAAATTGCCGAAATTAATAATTCTCCAAACGTATTGGTTAATGTGTCTCTGAGGGTAAGAAGAAACATCAGAAGGTGTCTAGAAGTAGGAGGCGGTCATATAAAGTAGGCTTTTAAAGTAAAATAGCTCAGGATTTTATATTACATACCGTCAAAAAACATTATTTTAGGTTTTCAACGTGACAACGCTGCTTTCTTGTAAATTCGCCCTATGATTTAATCTACGCGCTACTGCTACACTATGTATACTGGGTCACAGCCGCCCTTGAGCAAAATAATTAATAATCACTCGTTATAAGTGATTCCATTTAGAATTTTGTCCTCTATTACAATTTTTACATCTAATATCCTTCATTGGTAAAAGTAGCATCATGTTAGTGATTATCTTCTGTCGAGTTCATTGGCTGCATAAGGTACACGTTATGACCATGTATTGTTGAACCACTTCGTTCCCTCTTTTAATTAGTTTTAGTTTGTTTATTTAGGTACATCCTAAAAAACATAATTCTTAATTACTTGGTTGCTGAAGATGACTTTGACTAAAGTCGAAACTAGTACAACCTAATGTCAAATTAAATTATGTACAATCTTTAACCCTTATTTCACCCTAAAAGACAAACATATTTTATTTTGGTGGTATAGGCAGACCTTGTTTTCTTTCATAATCTCGCCACAGAAAATGGACTACTTCTTGAATCTTTAAATATCTGGGCTTACTTTTTTACATAATGATGAACTGGATTCTCAATGCCACCCATAGACTTAAAAGCGCGAACGCACAAACAGATGTGCTCTACCCCCTCCTTAATAGAAACTGTAAAGTTAAGCTAAAAACTAAACTTAACCTTTACAAAACTATGATCAGGCCTGTTATTTCATATGGCGTACCCTCTTGGTGCACGATGTCTATCAGTAATCAAAAAAAATATCAAATTTGCCAAAACAAAATTCTCAGACTGATCACCCCAACAAGACTTTTGCACAGAGACCTGATAAAAGACACCATCCAATCTCACCTACACAAACTTTAACAAACTACTATAAAGCCACAGGCCTCTCAAACAACGCCCTAATCACAAGATTGACTTACATCGTAAATATTCCGGTTCTCATGAGAAGCAAAAACGAAGTCATCGACAGGATCTCAAACTAATTTCATTTAATTAAAGCGAAATCTACACTACAAACAAATGAGAGTAAAAGGCTCTACCTATACTCAGAAGCACTAGTCGATACAAGAAGATGAGACGTGTAAATTTATATTTGGAGCATAGCGGGGGCGAATTTCAGCAGATTCTATAATTTTACCTTCCTCTCTCCATATTCTTACTTTGTTAATTTTGTACACAACAAAAATAAATTTTATTACTTATATGTGTGTTTACTTATTTTAATATTTATCATTTCATATCATAATATGGCACAATTTTAACTTAGATTTGGTCAGTCTTGGATGAAAATAATTTTTGCTCGCAAGGTATCAGTCTAGGTTCTTCAATGTTTCTTTACGTCAGGAGAAATTCCTTTGACATCTATTGATTATTCGTTAATACTATTCAGCTCTATGGTTTGTAGAAATTTGTAATAAGCTCTTTGCCTGGATGTTTGTGCTTCTTACGGATTTAATTTAGAAGTTATTTTGCCAAAATTTTGTTGCCTTTTTGTGTATAATATTTGTGCATGTCAATTTTAGTGCCTCCCTACTATTGTGGGATGGGATTTGCACCAACAGGCAGCCAGTCTTTAGGTAACTTGTACATCCCGATTTGTCTCGATCTTGTATGTGAGTCGGTAATAAGTTGGTTTGTCGATACGTCTGTACGACCGTAATAATTTCTAATAGATTTCAAGAAAAATTCCTTAATTGCCAACATCTCAAACGCCTTGTTCGGAATCGCCTGGATGCAAAGTATCATTATTTTTAAACCGTCAGTAGCATTTAGAAAATGGTCTCTCTTTTTTTTATCAAATTTTGTCAAATATGAATGTATTATGATACTCATTAATGCAAGAGATTTAAAGCGACCCAAGTTGACGAGGACAACATTTGTCCTCTTACAGGTGTACTAAAATGATTCTTTTAGTTTTACTTTCTAGTTAATGATATATTCTTATGTTTGTAAGTAACACACATTAAGATAAATTATTATAGTAATGTAACTTTAGTAGCTTTAAATAACTTCGTAAAAGCATGATAAATGATTATTTAACTAAAAGCATTCGTTTATGACCTCCATATAAACCGAAACTGGCCCTCATCAGCTTATAGGATTTTATGAGTAGTACGTTTTATAATCATATACTTAAAACCATGCGTCAAAACTGATTTTTCATGGCTTGCAGAAGATTTATAAACTTGTAAGATTCTTTTCAGTATACTTAAAAAACCTAAGATTATACTCTGTGGAAAAACTGGTTCTTCTTTACTAAAGTTAGATAAAAATGATTGGTGAATTTGATAAAGGTATTAAGATCCGTTTATGATAATTTTTTGTTTAAGTATAAAAGGTAAAAATTAGATATATTATGAACTTAATTTAAAACTTGCGGCAAATACTGGTAATAATTTTCTAATTTACTTATATGTACAGTGCGTCTAAGTAAGTAAGTTGGCGGCATATGGAAAACTTTTTTTTATTAATTTTACGAAAAAAGTTATTCCTCATAAAAAGTTCTGCATGATCTAAAACCTAATATACAACCATCAGATATCAATATTTATCAGTCGTATACGAGGTTTATCAAATTTCCTCAAGAGTAAAGTACCTTTATTTTTGAAAATATTTAATTTAATTTAATTCTAAACATATTTTCTTATTATAATAATTAATATAATATATAATAATTTTCGATATTGTCAAAAATAAAGGTACTTTACTCTTGATTACTTTTAATCGAGACCAGCACTTACTTAGTCCGTGCCTGTCGTAAGTGAAGGAGTGGGCTGTTACTTAAGTATTATTTTGATAAGTACCCATTGGTAAAGGTCGTGTATGTTTTATTTTCTGCTGTTTAAGCAATGTAATAGATAGATCCAAAATTTGAAGAGAGCAGAGAAAATTTAGTAATTCGCTAAGAAAAAGAAAAATCTGCGGTTTTAAAATCACTCTTTGATGGGAGGAAAGACAGGACGCTACTTGCGTTAAGGAAATTAGAAGCATATTTAGCCAGCGAAATAACAAGAATGCTTCTGGTTGAGATGAGATGTCCTTGACGATTTTTCTTGTGCTACCAGCCAAGGCATTGATGACCTTGGTTGAGGCAATAAATACCTCCTTCCTAACTGGCACTTGTGGAAAAACTTGTTAAGTCTAGAATGATTGCTTTTTTAAATAGACACAACCTTATGAGCATGCAATAGTTTAAATTTCAGGCTGAGAGGAGTACGAGCGATGCCATCTTTGAGTTCCTCGAACAACTATATGTCTGCTTAAACTCTCAAAAGTCTGCTGCAGCGGTGTTCTGGAAAGCCTTTGACTGCGTGAACCACAGAATACTGCTATGGAATTTGGAGGCTTATGGATTTATAGGTGTGGCCCTGGAGTGGTTTCGATCGTATTTAGCGAGTCGTGTTCAGACGGTTGTCTTTAATTACAGTAGCTCTGGAGAATTGAGCCTAGATACAGGCAATCTTGAGGAAACCATACTTAACCCTATCATTTTCCTCATCTACATTAACGATGTGCCTCCTCTTGATATAGCGGGGACGTTCACCATTTTCGCCAATGACACGACCATCTTTTGGCATGACACGGTTGTCGATAGGCATTGTTTAAATGTAAGGAATAACTTGTGCAAAATCAAGGAGAGGTGCGATGCGAATTTGCTATCCTTCAATATTTCAAGACTAACATATTGGGATTTTGCTGTGGTCTGGATAATGTTTATTTGAAGGATGAGGCGATCGATATGCCTGATGCTAGTAAATTTTTGAGACTGTACATGGACATCAATCTTAAATTTGAGAACCACATAGTAAATTTATGTCAAAAGTTATCTCCTGGTTGCTATGCCATTAGGATAATCTCAAACAATTTGGGTTTTTCTTTGGCAAAAGACTCCTATTATGATATGATTGAGTCCCATCTTCGTTATGGTATTAGTTTTTGGGGATCTTGTGCGCAGTACTTGTTCCAATCTGTGTTTGTGTTGCAAAAAAGGGCAGTCAGATATTGTGTGTAGTGCTAAGGTTCGTGATTCTTGTCGTCCATTATTTCGTAATAACTCAATTTTACCTCTTTGTTTTATATTTATCCTGGAAACTGTTTGCTTAATGTTTAAGAAATATCAAAGTGAACTGTCTTTCCCCACCCATTAACACACGTCAATCATTTTTCCTAAACTTAAAAATTCCACGATTCTACGATTCAGCCTAATTAAAAAAATCTTTAATCACTTATCACTTTATTTAAGAAAGCAACACTGTGTGGGTAGGTTTAAAAGATTTACCAAAAAAGGTATTACTACAAAAAGTATATTACACTCTTGATGAATATTTTGACGACGTGTTGAGATAAAAAAATTATCACGTAGAGTAACTCGACTATTTAAATTTTGAATTATTATTCTTAACTACTTGTTTTCTAATTTATTTATTAATGTTATGTTATTTTGACTTCAACGATTTAACAATGCCTCATTTCAATAAATGTTGTTGTACTCTTGCGTTCTATTTATTATCACCTCGTTGCGCTTGTATATTATACCTTTGTCAACAAGATAGATATTCTTAGGACAATAAAGGATTTTTTGATTTGATTTAATCTAAATATGGAAAAAATGTATGGTAGGGTTCATAAAAGAATCAAAATCAAATCAAATCAAAAAATATAATAATATATATATATATATAATATATATTTATTTTTCCACATTTTTAAATAACATTTATATTGTTAACTAATTTAATAAATATATTAGAGGGGTCTCTTATGAATAAAGTAGAATTTGTTAAACTATCCACAAAAAAGGAAAAAGGAAAAACGATTTAAGAGCGAGAAAAAAGAAATAAAAAAGATACACGACCAAGATTTACAAAGCTACAAGCTTGTCTGCAATCTTGGGTGTACGAATTAATTTTTATACGGTGCCTTCCAATACAAATCCAACCACCCTCACCCTTTTGTCAAATATTTTTATAATGGCAAATAAATCGAATGCAAAGAAAAAGAAAAATCGTAGGTAAATCTAATATATAAAATAAAAAATTCATTCCTTCTAATAAAGAGCTATAAACTGTTTGAATGTTGAGTTATAAATAGGATATTATTTAATTTATTTCAACCAATTCTACATTACTTTTGATTTACAACATCGCCGGAGCATTTTTTAATTTTTATTTATATTATTATTTACCGTATGCAAACCTTAACTGGAATTTACAGATGATAAGTAGTGTTTACTTTTTTGTGGATCGTGTGTATTTTGGACTGTAATTATAGACCTTCCTTCCTTTCAGTTTTTGTTGCTGGGTCGAGTGTGTTTCCACCAGTGGTTTATTGGTATTTTTGTTTGCTTACCTTTTGTTGATTTCTTGGTTTTCTCTAACAGAGTTGGTATTTTTTGTTTCTACTCCTTTCTCCACTTCGTCATCTGAGTTTTCTGTACTGCTGTATTCGCTTTCCCTGCCTTGGTCAGTTTGTTTTTCTATGTTTTTTAGATCAGTTATTTGATATTCTTGGTCCTCAATTAAAAGTTTATGTCCCACAATTTTTGCGTTAAGATTTTGGGATCTTGCGATTTTCAAATGTTTGTGTAGGACCTTTTGAGCTTCCCTATCCTCAGAACACAAATCGTTTGCAATTGACAGACCGTGGGTTTTTAGTGTTCTAAGTTTCCCTTTATTTTTAAACAAGGTTATCTTCTTGAGATATGATACAAACTGCAATATTATGGGGGGATTGTAATAGTACATTACATACCGAAGAGGAAAGTGTTTCATTACTGTCGAGAGATTAGTTAGTTATCCGAAACGCGAAGCGTCGAGGTTAACTTTAATCTCTCGACAGTAATGAAAACTTCCCTCCGAGGTTTGTATACTATTTTATTTACAACCACACCGTTAATTGAAAATTAGATATTTGATTTTTTCAAATGTAGTAAAAATGTCAAAATATGCCATTTATTGTTTTGACGCCATACAAAAATATGCTGGTTGTGTCATTCAAATATGTTCTGGTTGCAGTGCCATAGTAATGGAGCATAGCTTGTAAATTTAAACAATTGGGGGAAATAAGTGAGGGAAATGGAAGAGGGAAGTAGACGTAGGTAATGTGACACTTCAAGCCTTTAATAAGGTTAGTAATGTCAACATTACATGTATGGTTGTAAATAAAAGAACATTTCGTCCTCATTGAAGCGCTTATTTCCAAATATTTACGGTCGATTGTTCCCAAATCAAGCAATGTACTAATATGTGCACAAAGTATTCTAGATTATTTGGTAAATAAATTTGATTTATCGGAGCTTATGGCTTTGGAAGGTGGTGGCACCTCTACCAATACGGGTGAAAAGGGTGGAATAATTGAGTCGAGACTCGGACGATTACTTCACTGGTTTTTGTGCCAGTTACTCGGAAACGAACTTCCTTTGCGACCCAAACAATTTTACTAAACCAATTGGCGCTTTATTACAAAAATGTGAAACCTTTCTCCTAACTAAATACCAATAAATTGAAGTATAAGTAGATTTACCTTCTATAGATTTAAGTACTGACCAAAGATGCCTGTTAGTAATGCAGTTAACGGCCTATATACCACTGATTTTGCCAATATAACTCCTGGACAGCTAAATTACGCTCGCTGGTTAACATTTGCAAATCGTATATTAAGATTATATAAGGTGTTATTTAAGTACGCGCCAAACTTCAAGGGGTGATCTTTTGAGTGATTCTAAGACGAAAAGTTTTCAAGATGCATGGTGTCAAACTTTAAAAAAAAAAAACGTTTTTTCGTAAATATCTTAATAATCCTTTAGCCGATATGGGATAGAAATATTGGAACAATCAATGTTCTATGCCTGATAGGACATTGGCTTAAGGAAGACGAGCTAGAGCATATCCAGGCGGGACAATACTCTGTTGCATTAGTTTAGAGGGGAAGGAACAGCGACAATGGTGGACCCAACCTGTAATGCCATACCTATAAGTGAAATAAATGCCTTGACTGTTGAGAAGTGTACCGAGGTTTGTAGTATCTTCTTGAAATCCCATAAAATATTTATAATAACACTCTACAGATCGCCTTCGGGCAGTCTTGACATCTTTATAGGGCTATTAAAACAAATATTAAATAAACTAACTATAAATAACCGGTTAATTATTGTGGACGGCTTTAATGTGCAACGAGGCAGAAAAACTATCTAGACGGTGTATTCTCAAACTTCTGTATTGATGATTGTAAAGTGTCTTTGCTTGACGTGGGAATTTCTGATCACCTTGGACAGCTAGTTGTCATTCCGTTCTCTTTTGACAACACTACCCATGACAAAACCAGGGTAACATGCAGGCCATTGACACAGAGAGGTAAACATATGGTATTCAATTTAGTAGAAAATATAGATTGGAAGTTTTTGGATAAGAAGGACTGTAGTATAGATGCTGGGAAAATCCGCAGGAAATAACGCTTGAATGTAGTAAGAATATAGATATTCTTGATATTCCCTTAAAATCTGTCATACAGTAAAGTGAGAAATTTGTAATTGTTGTGTAATTTTGCGTGTACTTATTAATAATAATAATAATAACAATGTCTTTATTTTTACATTACTAGGTTTACAATGTTTACAATATAAATATAGTTAAATCATAGTACCTATATCAGTGTAATGTAAAAAATGGCGAAGTCCAGTGGCACACTAGCCATTTCTGGTTCGCCTACCCTGCTCTACTTAACCATGGACCAATAAATGAGAACCTTTTTTCCTTTGGCGTAACATAAAAATAATAGTTTATTATTTTCCACGTAAGGCAACCGAATATATTATATTATCTGATACAAATGAAATTACATGCATTGTCGTTCAAAATAATATTTATAAATTTTATCATGAAATTTGAGAGGGGGCATCAGCTGTAGATAAGCAGGAAGGGAATTATATAGGTTTGCTATGCTGTATGTAAAAGATCTTTGAAAGTGCTTTGTCTTGTGCATTGGTGGTGTTATTAACCCTTTAAAGCGAATAGTAATATTATGGACATGAGAACGATATAAAATCTTACAGTGCAATTACGGAGGTTTTTTATAATAAATAATTCTATGATAAAAACACGCCGAGTGTACCCTCCTCCTACCCTCCATATTCAACCGATTTGCATCGCGCAGCTTATGAGATATTCTTTCAAATTTGCGAATTCCATATATAAGACGAAGACAAGAATTCTGCACATTTTGAATTCTGTCCTTCTGAATTTGTGTTAAACAGTTACCGTAAACAACGCCTGCATGATTAAATATGGATAGTACAAGTGAGTCACAAAGAAGTTTCTTAAGTTTAGCTGACAAGTCATGACGACTTGAGTAAAGTAGTTTTAACCTAGTGTAGGCGCGCTGCAAACAACCCGATATAATATGTTCTTCAAATCTCAGCGAATTATCAAAAATAAGTCCGAGATTGCGTACATTATTGGTATGTTCCAGCACAGTATTACCTATTTTTATATTTACATAATTATTTACACTGTTTACATCATTCTTCGGACCAAAAAGCATTAAGCAGCATTTTTTTGGATTCAAAACTAACGAGTGATCCAAAGAAAAGGATCTTAAGCTCTCTATATCACTATTCACCTTTTGGCAGGATTCAAGATCTTTTTCTTTTTTGAAGGATATATATATCTGAGTATCATCAGCGTAGTACTGAGTGTTCCTGTTGTTGGAATGTTTGAGATTCCTAAATTTCCTTGTCACACAATCAGTGGAATGAAACATTAAGCTTGTAAAGTCCCAATTTTAAAGCCACTTTTTAAACCAAATTTGAAAATATATTTTAAGCGTAAATACAAATTCTTAAGATCGTGAAAATGTCATGGGTCCTAGCGTAGGTTGGGAGATAGGGCTGGGATGTGGAGGAGCTCGATAAGCAGTCACCTTCACGTACATAAACACAGACTAGTAGTGACCCTCTCAATTCTGGCCTTTGATCCTTTTTATGCATGATTTTGATGACAAATTCTAAGAAATTGAGCTGCCAGGTATGGTGTCCACGTTTTGAACTCTGGGTTGCTCTATCTTTAATTTAAACAAAGTAGGCAAGGAACCGCTTCGTCGGATTAAGAGCAGCGCCGGATTAGGAAAGATGTGGGCCCGGGACTAAAAAACCTGGAGGGTCCCTTAATGAAGATAAATAAAATATTTATAGTATTATATTTTGTATAAGAATGCAAACAAGGACAGAGACATAACAAAGAACAAAAAAAAATAATGTAAGCTTTTACCGTAACAAAAAATAATCAGTTTTAAAATGTTTTTTTACGTGCTTTTAAAGTTGAAAATGTATCAGTAATGTCGTCAAAATCTGTTGAAGACAAAAGATCATTTTAAATACTCATTAAAGCTAAACTGGACAGTCTAACTTCGCACATGGTGGCCCTGTATTTGTTTTTTAAAAGAGCTAGTTTTAAAAATGATCTTTCGCTTTTGCAGTTAGTAATTGGGATGCATTAATAAATTCTTAAAGCTAAGATGTGATTGGAAATATTTCTAACAAATCTTTCTCAATTAAATAACTTAGAAGGAATGGAACATTAGTGACACTTTTAATATTTAGAGTTATTAAATATGAAGAGAACTGAATAAGTTCGTAAGCCAAGTTGTCTTCTAAATCGTTGGGGTATTGAGAAATTAAAATTTTGCCATTGGCAGATATTTCTTCTGAAGAAAGAATAGTTGACTGGCCAAAAAATCCAAAAAGGTCACTTATTTCGTTGTAAGCTTCATTTCGCTTTTTAAGCTTAGATGTTATTTTATCTATCATTGGCAGGAACGATTCTATGCGAAATTGATCTTGACCTTGTCGTGATATTTCTGTTGAGCCGTCAGCTATTTTTTTACGCTTCTACGTTGATATGCATCTTTGTATGAAGTGTTTAAAACCGAAGATATATTTTTCGCCTTTTCTTCTAAGGATTCGAATTGACCTCGTAGATTACAAACAAATTCTAACAATCAAACTAACATTTTATGTCCCGTTATGACATCGAGACCGGGTTTTTGTAGATAAGTATTGGTGCCATCAAAGCGCTCTAATGATTGTTTCCATAAGGTAGCCATAAAAGCAGTTTCAAGTTCTACCATACGCTTCTTTAAAAAAATGCATTGTTTCTAGTATCTTTTTTTTCTGACGTGTCTTCGGCTAATGGTTTTAAGGCATTAAAAATTCCATCATAATTGATGACAAGGGATTTTACTGCTTGTTCGCGAGACGACCATCTTGTTGCAGAAAGTTGCTTTACAACTAACAATCGTTTATGGTCCCCACATTCTTCATTTTGTTTCTTGATGTTTTTAATTGAAATTTTCCAACGATGGGTGAATGCAACAAAAAAGGCATATAATTTCTGTAAAAATCCGAAAAAACTTGTAGCCTGTACACATTCGTCTACGCTAGATTTCCCAACTAGATTTAATGAATGAGTTGCACAAGGGACGTAGTGTGCTAACTTATTAAGTTTTTTAATTTCGGCTTGAACGCTTTTGTATTCACCAGACATATTACTAGCATTGTCGTAAGTTTGTCCCCTACAGTTTTCAATTTTTACTAAATTAGATTTAGAATTAGAATAACCCAATTTTTTGTCGTTTTGCCCTAACCCTTTATAAAGAGATTATAGGTGCCTGCTATCACCGTACACGTTGCTCGTGTACGGTGCTTCCACTATACAATTGTCTAATTTGAACGTTAACAAATAGAATATTTCAATATTGAAGGCCATTCGAACTCGCGGGCCTTTAAACAACGGTAAAGGCTTTTCGCTTGATTTATGGTGCCCTTTGAATGACGGGGCCCGGGGCTATAGTCCCCCTAGCCCCCCTTAATCCAGCGCTGATTAAGAGGTGTAAAATAATTATTTTTTATGAATTGTATTAATTCGCGCAAACCCTGTTGACACTAATATTTCTTTGAGACTGTAATTTTCCTGGGCATGGATAATATGCATAATCTAAAGGCTGATTGCTATTAGAACAGAAAAATTATTAAAATAAATTTTAATACGTCTAATGACATTTTTTCCCTAAACTTTGAATTTTGAAAGGCCCGGTAGACACTCAATAACATTTTTTTTATGTTAAAGTGCAAAAGTTTTTTTTAAAGACAACGTAACCGAGCAACTTCTTATAGCTGGTAGAAATCTGAAACATAAAAAAAAATTTTGAGGCTTCTCTACCCCACCCTATTGTTTATCTGAATTTGTTTTAGATCCTACACACATCATATTCTTACTTAACACTTTTAAGCAGTGTTAATAAGTAAAAATAGTTATCCAATAATTACAAATCAACTAGAAAGGAAGCCTTTTTAAGTTTACAAGAAGTTAGTATGTTTACGTAAATGTTGCTTGTGTTGGTTTGTTTGTTTTGCTTAAAGCCAGGCATATGACTAGGGAACGAACCTTCATTCATTTACTTGGCCTCTAGGTAGTTACAGAAATTGTATAGGCATATTATTAATATGACATTATCCAATACCTGCTTCTTGTTCCTCACTTCAATTGCATGATTAATTTGCAAAATTTTGTGCTTAGATGTTAAAGTTTAATAAATAGTTACGCAGAAATTTATCGTTTTATTTATACCATTTATACAGGGTGTCCTTGAAATGACTGTACAACGCTTAACCAAAAATAAGGCGATCTTGGTAAACTTACCTATATGCAATGTTGCTTCGTTTTGCCGCTACAGGGCACTAAAGTTCTCAAGTTAATATCGTTTCTTCAAAATAATTTCTAAGCTCCTTTTTCGATTTTCACTTATTTTTGGACTAAGAATTACTACTATTATTGACGTTTTTCTACGCAAGCGAGACATGATTCGTAAATTGAAGTTTGTATTCTTGGTAGGTACTCCCTGTACAAATGACTCCAGTTGTTTCTCGGACACTCGCTGACTTCATTTTAAAACTTTTTATCTCTTGCTAAATTTTCCCCAGACACACAGTTTCATCTCCAAAAAATTATTTACGATACCTTGTAATTTATCATTGTTGTTTACAAAACAACATGAAAAAAGTCTTAATTCTAATAACTAGTTTAATTCCATAGCTGGGCAAAGCACTCGAAAAAGTGCTTCGAGCACCAAGCACCAAGCTCTTTGGAAAAGTAATTGCCAGCACCAAGCACCAAGCACTTTTAAAAATCTAAGTGCTTGCAATTCTCGATTACCAGGGAAAGTAATTGCACAATTCAATTGCCAAGCCCAAATTACTCAAAAAGTGCTTAAAATCATTGTTGATTACTTGCAAGTGCTTGCAAGCACCTTTTTCTCAAATCAATTACCAAGCACTTATTATTTTTCCAATTACTTCCTTCCCAATTATTAAGCAACGTGTATATTTTAAAAATGAACAAAATTAAGAATTAATGTTTTCGGATAATAATAACCAAACCTGTTCCTACCAGTCTACTAGTCTACCTACATGACACAAAGCTTGTGACAAAATACAATAAAAAGTCATGAAACTAAACAAAGTAACTTTCAGCTTAGATTTTAAATTAAGTTATGTACCTACCTATTTGGTTTCTGACATTATTCCATCGTTATTGCCATGTATCTGTCATTACGCGGCAACGACAATATATTTGAAAGGCAGTCAGGTAAAAAGAAAAAAACCGGCTCCTTGAAAGTGGGTCAGATTTTTCAGTAATAAATAGATTTAGGAAATATCCTTTTTTATACTAATAAAGCAGAAAAATAAACGATCAGAAAACAACATAAACTTAATCTCCCTAATTGAATTGACGTCGAATCAGCGAACACTACCTTAATATGAAATTAAAAAATTGTATATGGGCGAATTTACGTTAAATGTACATTGCTGTCCCCAGCTAATTTTATTTTTAACTTTTGTTGAAAAGTTGGATATCTATTAAATATAAATACGCCCTTTCTGTGAGAGCCCATCGTAATATTTTTAATTTTTAATTTTTTACGCAAGTCCTTTAGTGCTTGCAAGGCCTCTAGTGCTTGCAAGCCCTTTTGAGTGCTAGCAAGCACTTTAAATGGCTTAAAATACGAAATTCAATTACCAATTACCAAGCACTTTTTATAAAGGGCTTGCAATTACCAATTACCGACCACTGCATTTTAAAAGTGCTTGCAAGTACTGTGCTCGAAGCACTATTGTGCTAGATTACCTTTTTCAAGCACTTTCAAGGCAATTACTGCCCAGCTCTGTTTAATTCTTATTATATTATAGCTTCCGTAGTAATGGGGGAGGCATACACTTTTGGTTTAATAGCGCCCCAGAGGAAAAAGTCTAGAGGCGGTAAATCGCAAAATATTGCTGGCCAATTCGATCCATCTATTAGGATATGTTTTATTTAAAAATCTTCGAACATTGATCTTAAATTGAGGTGGCGTCCCGTCGTGCATAAACGACATTTGGGTACGAAGTTCTAATGACAGATCATACAATAAATCGGGTGAATTGTTTTTCAAGAAAAATAGATAACTGACTGGTCCAATAATGAAATTGTCTATCACACCTGCCCTAACATTAATTCTAAATTCATGCTGGAAATGTTTCGCCCTGAAGACATGATGATTTTCATCGCTATATACATGTTCGTTATGTACATTTCTAATTCCCGACTCGTGAACGCAGCTTCGTACGTAAATAAAATTTTCTTATGAAAGGTTTCGATGAAACAGCAAAACGCCAGCCAACCTTCAGGCTCCATTGGCAAAAGCTTTTGCACCTGTCGCATATGATACGTATGGAGTAAGTGCTGTCGTAAAATGTTATTAATGATATTTTTGGAAACCGCCAATTCGAACCCCAAGCGTCTACAGCTTAACTTGGGATCATCTTCACTTTTGTTTAAAACTACTTTTCGAGCTCCGGAGTCCTAATTGTACGTTGGTGCCCTCGATTAATATTATTTCCAATAAAAGTACTCGTTTCCCTAGGTTGCCTCTCAATACTCGCGAAAGTTTGATGGCTCAGAATTCTGTGTCCTGAATATTTGTCACGATAGACTCTTACACTTATACGTTCATTTCTCTTACATAATCGATATACTAGAAGTATGTCAACCTTCTCAGCGATAGAATAATGTTCCATTTTGAAAGACCAACAATTTTTTAATATACAATAAACTCAACGCCGCTCAACACCAAAACTAGTAAACACTATCGCTATATCAAATTTATGTTACTGTTGCCTAATATACAAACAAAAACAATTTTTGTATCATTGTTCAGAATAGCAGCAACGATGAGGTATCGTAAATAATTTTGTGGAAGAGAAACTATATGTCTAGCGGAGATTTTACAAGAGACAAAGAAGTTTGAAAATAAAGTGTTAGAGAAACAATTGAAGTCATTTGTATAGGGGTAATGAAAATACAAACTTTTATTGCCGAAGCACGCGCTATTTTCAAATTTTCAGGCATTAAAAAGAGGTCGCGTTTGCGTCAAAACACGCCAATATTAGTAGAAATTCTTAGTCCCAAAATTAGCAAAAATCGATAAAGGCGTTTAGAAATTAATCCGAAAAAACGATATTAATTTGAGAAATTTAGCGCCCTGTAGTAGATTGTCTTATTTTTGGTTAAGGAATTTGTGGTTAAGCGTTATACAGCCATTTTAAGGACATACTGTATATTATATTAATGAGGAAAGAAAAATCCAAAATTCTTCACAAATATTTAATATCTTGCTACTCTACGCGTTTTGGTTTCTTAAATCATTTTCAAGAGCTGTCTAAAAAGTTCATTTATATAATAATCTCGATTTCAAATCAAAATTATTAGGTATTACTTACATAATTTAATCACAAACTTTACATTAAAGACACAAACAAGCTCACAATGGCGAACACAGGTTAACTAACTATATAAAATTGATCAACGGGATAAACCCAAAAAACATTTAAAAATAAAACAAAATATACCGAACCAGAGCGATATCTAGTTTGAACAAAAGAAGGCACTATTATTTAAACAAACATTCACTACTTAAACTCGTTCACAATTCGCGCTGCTTCTCTATAGTGGGCGTTGACAGGATCGTTCAAACACTCAATTTAATTATTTATCTGTAATTCTCTCTTAAATGTACGCCAAAAGCTGATCTTTTGTCATTAGGCGATTTCTGAGAGTTTAAATGTTCAAAAAAAACTTCCTCTGTCAATCCTTTTCTATCATTTAAAATAATAAATTCAGCTATGTTATCTAAAGATAAATTATTGATCTACCAACAGATACCAAATAACAGCTGGAAAGTTAATTGAGTTTAAGGCTTTCTTTTCTTTGTAACCTTTATGAACTATCGAACTTAGGTTGGAATTTATGAGTAAGTCCTAATTAGGGAATATAAATTATAAAATGAAATGAGGTTTATCATATAACAATGTATTGTGGCATAAAATGTTGTACAATAAAAAATATAGAAGATGTATATTGTATATTGGTGTATTATGAAAATGTTCCATTATTAAAGTCTGTTTTCTAATTGCTGAAATATGAAGGATATAATTTCCAGTTCATTTCAATTCAGAGATATTAATATTGGTCGAAATGGCTTTGCAATCAAGGGTGTTGCTTTTTAATTATTATTTAGAGATAATAGGCTGGATTATGGTCAAAAGAAGATGGTCGTCAAGATTACATTTGCACAGGGTGGCCAACTAAGCGAGGTCAGCGGCTGTATATTGAAAAATATTAGTCGCATAACTTCCAAAAAAAAAATTTAATTGACAAAAGTGGCCATACAAAATAGCTGAAAAATATTTTTAGGTTTCTAAAATAGCCACCAGAGGGCGTATCAGCTATGGTCAAGTAAAAAAGGGATTTTTTACGAAATTCATCCCATGTTAAAACTACGTCCTCTCTGACCAGCATATTTAGCTGTGGCAGAGTTACAGGAAAACAAACATACCCCACTTTTGTAAAAGAAACAAAAATCAACGTCTCGGTCTCAGTATTTATTTTTGATGACGCGTTTTGTCCTATAGGGGCATCATCAGACCTACAAATACAATCACCTAATGCACAAAAGATAAAATAGAACACAATATTTACCTTCAAAATAGGGTCCAGTCACACTAAACCCGTTCACAGCACAGGAAAACAATAGAGAAATATTAAAAACATTAAAAACCATAAGAATACATTAAAAAATATAGACACGAACGTCTTTACAACACATCAAAACAATATTAGAAGTTAGGTTAAGCTAGCTAAATAAAGTCAAAACAGAAAATATCGGAAAAAAATTATAAAAATTATAAAAAATTTATTACTTAAAATTGATTTCAACCTAGTACCTTGAGGGTAATAGTCCGATATTCTGACCACTACACTACAGAAGCATTCATGCTTGGACAGGGTTTATGTGTCATTAAAATTCAATAAATTATTAAAAATCAGACTCGGCTCAAAATTAAACACATCGTTTATACAGTTTAAAATTGGACTTTCTTGGCTTTTGTTATTTCCAACTTCTCCAACAAATCCAATCTCTTACCCTTTGGGCACCCGTGTAAGACAGCAATGCCCTCTTGAGAGAAAGAATGTTTGCTCACCAGCAAGTGAGCGGCGAAGGCGGAGTTGGTCTCTGTAACATCCGACTTTTCGAACTTCTTGACCAGGCTTAAGTGTTCCTGTACCCTGGTGAATATTTTTCTCCCCGATTGCCCTACATAAACTAAGTTACAGTCCTCACACTTTAAAGAGTAAACCCCTGATTTTGATAGTATATCCATTTTGTCCTTAACGTTTAATTAAATGTTTACCAATGTATTTACCGTTCTGTAAGCAATAGAAAATCATATCTTTTAAAAAACTTCCCCTCTCCCAGAAACGTGAGACACTTAAAATTGTTAGCCTTAATTTTTCTTTCGGGGAATTTAATGTGGTAGGACAACTTGTATCTATTGACAAATCTATTAAATATCTTGTTGATCGAAGAAATAGAGAACCGATTGTTCATCGCTAAGTGTTTAATTAAGTTAAATTCGGTCACGAAAGCCTCTTTTGAAAGGGGCAGCTTGAAAAGTCTATATAGGAGGGAGTTAAACGCTGCAAACTTATGTTGGGGTGCGGAATTATGTACATGTACGAGAACTGGATAACATTATCTGTTGAGGATGGTTTTCTGTAGATTTGAAACTCAATGTTGTTCCGTTCTCTGATCAACAATAAGTCCAGAAAAGGGAGCTTACCGTCCACCTCTCTCTCGATTGTAAATGCTATGTAATGTGTTTGTAAAATCTAAAAAATCGGCGAGTTCACCTTCATCACCCGACCAAACTATAAAGATGTCATCCACGTATCGTCCATAGAACAACAGGAACCCGGCGAATCTACTCTCCATTAATTGTGTTTCTAAATGGTGCATAAAGACCTCGCTCAGGAATGGAGATAAACAAGATCCCATTGCCAGCCCATCGTTTTGCCTAAAGAAGGTATCATTTAACTTAAAAAAGTTTTGGTTAAGTACCAATGTTAGAAGGGATATAAGATTCTCAACGATTACAGCTGGAAGGGAACTCTTAATAAGTAGACCTCTTACTAAGTGTATGCAATCAACAGGAGAAACGCTAGGGAAGAGGTTCTTAACATCCAAGGAAATCAATCTAGCGCCGTCCGGGATCTTGACCTCCTTTAAGCAATTAGCAAAATCGATGGAGTTCTTAGTGGCATACATATTATCAAAACCTGTAACCTCCCTCAAGGTATGGTTCAACCACTCTGACAGTTTGTAACAAGGTGAGTCAATGAACGAAACTACTGGTCTTATTGGGATACCTGTTTTGTGTATTTTTGGTAAACCATACAATAATGGTGTTCTGGGGTTCATAGGATAGGGTTTGTACTTAGAAGTTTTAAAATACTCTAGCGTCACGAGAGATTGGTCTAAGGCTTTTTTAACTTTAGCAAAGAAAGAACTAGTCGGGTCCCTATTGATACCCAACTTTTGTCAAGCATGTTAATTGAATCCTTTACTCTCGAGAATAAGCTACGTAAATTATTTACTGATTTGTAAGCCCTTTTAAAATTGTTGCTTAAGGACTTCAATACATTACCCACCCTCAGAGAAACAGCGCCTAAAAAAGTTAGTCTTATATACCTAGGAGGTTGAAAAGATATTATAGTGTTATCCAAGGGGTCAGTCAACACCTTCTTAAGCATGCCATTAAATTTTTTTCTTATTAAATTATTGATTAATGATATCTTGTATCCGTTGTTATAAGCAATTTAAAAGATCATGTTTTCCCTCTCAAATTCCAAAGGTAAGAGTGGGCTCGTGAACAAACCATGGGTCAAAGAGTTAGACGCTGCCATTTATGAGCTAAACAATGAATTGAGTCAGCTGGTATAACATTGTCTGTATGTGTGTCTTTCCTCTTCAATATGAATAATCTTCATCCCGGAGATATCTATGATTCAATCATACTGTGTATTAAACTTATTGCGAAAGTCATTTTAAAACCATATAAAGATATGCGCTGCTCTTTTCTCAAAACTTATGCAAACGTAAAAACGTAATAACTACGCTACATATTTTATTAAATGATATGAATTTTGGGATTAGTTTTTTTTTTACTTCTGCTGCAACTTTTTATTTTATCAGTAGAGGGGCACTTTAGACAATTCATCGCCTCATAAATTTGGCGCCCGGGCAATTGCTCCTCCGATAGAAATGTCACTGTGTTGCTGGATAAGTATTATAGCCCTTAATTTAATATTGCTATAAAGTAATATTGTATATAGTAATAATTGTTACAGACAATTTCTTAAAGCTCCTCGGTATTATGGGTTTCTTATAAACCTTACAGAAGCTCGTTCCTTTTCCTTTCGATTAGATCCACTAATTGGATGCGTTTCGCTTTATAACGGCTCATCAGCAGATGGTTTAGTTTTATCGATACGCCCGATGGCCACGAAATGTCGGCACAATATCATATATTTGACATGATGCAGCCATGATCAAGTTTTCTTATATAGCCAAGGGGAAAGTGAAATATTTCGGAATTTCGAAGTAGTTATAATTTTTATGAAAATGATTTTTAACATATTTTGGTGTTACGATTTAAACAATCCATTTGTATAGTCCCAAAATGTGTGTCACCGAGTTCTATAATCATAAAATTACTTTATAAATATGTATTTTCAACGGAATACTAATTTACGACAGGTGTGAATTACAAAGCAGTCTCAACACGGATTTTATGCCTCGTCACCTTCTTTGTATCAAAGTTTCCTTAATAGGATCGAAGTTGCTTAAAGACAAACATGTTACAGACTTGTTTGCATTTCAACGGCTTTCTGATTCTTGTGTATTTTCCGTCTACTACAGTAGGTAAGTCATTTTTAGCAAAACAAATTAACTTATTTTATACCATTTTCAGGATGATAAGACTCATTTTATCGCACAAGAGCTAGCGATAATTAAGGATCTCGGTGCAAAAAGGATATAAGTCAGTTTTTTAAAATATTACAAAAAAATTAAAATAAAAAAACTGAAATATTTCCAAATTATTTAATTTAACGGGATGAGCCACAAAACAACGCAAAAATAAAAATTCTACAGAAAACGAGATATTATGAAGTTAATTAGTTAAATAATTAGTCGGAGCCATTTTCCTCTTCATCTGTGCAACAAAAGTATTTTAGGGTGTGATTTTGACCATTTCAAAAAAAAACTATAATAATACATAGTATGTCCGGCGATGTGGTAGACAAGAGGAGAAACGGACCAAAAATGTCATTTTTCGAGGAAAGGGAAGGAAAGAAAAAATACGATTGTTAGTGAATAAGAAAATTGTATACACGGTGTCCAAAAAGTAAAAAAATCAAATTCTTTACAAGAGTAAAGTACCCTTATTAGTTATTAACAAAATGCTATTTAAGAGAATTGTTTCAAATCATCACAATAACTTCAAACGTGATAAAAGGCTTTAACAGGAGAGAGCACACGGGAGCGGTGTTCTTTGAAATAAGCAAAGCATTCAACAAGGTCTGGCATGATGGTCTCTTGTTGAAATTGATAAAACACAGAGCTCCGAACTATTTAATTAAGGTGGTAGCTTTTTTTTTGGAGAATAGAAGTTTTGCTGTCTCGCCAAAGAACGAACTTTCTTTGAATAAACACATCAGGGCGTGAGTACCGTCCGATGCTGTATAACATTAACACTCATGAAGATTCGCTTGAATCCTTTCAAGACGAAGGCTCTTTATTATTCGAGAAGCAATGTTAGCAGGCTTGAGACAAGGCTTCGTGTCAACGGAGTCCAGGTGAACTGGTGCCAGGAGGTAAAATACCTGAGATTTATATTTGATCAACGACTGAACTGGAGGCGCAGTTTAATTAATAAAGTAAAGCTTGCATTGCATCAATTACGCTCTATTTACCCCCTGCTTCACATGCGGAGTAAACTTGGTAATAGGACTAAGGTCAACCTCTACAAGGTGTTAGTCAGGCTGGTTCTCACTTATGGTGCACCTTCGTGGTGCAACATAAGCAGAACGGAGCTTAATAAGTTCCAGGTAGTTAAAAACAGGGCGCTAAAAATCATTGCGGATATACCCAGGTACACGATGAATCGCATACTTCATCCAGACTTTCGTATGCAGACAAAAAATGAATTTTTTACAAGAACTATTACAGACTTTTACAGACGCACGGACGTATCGATAAACCCATTAATCACGGACTCACACACGACATCTAGACCAAACAGTACGTACAAACTACCAAAAGACTGGCTCACTGTTGGTTCAATCTCATAGTAGAGGCACTAATAGTAGTGAGGCACTATCAATCAACCACCTATCACCCAATCAATATCAGAATCAATGGAACAGGCGCCAACATTTTGCAGTATAAAAACTTTTTAAATCAAACACGCAGAAATACGAATAATCAAGGCAAAACTGAATTTCAAAATTTCTGGGATGTTCGGATTATGGAGAATTAATTATTTATCTGGACACTTCCACAATTAGCGCTTCTACATTAGTCACTAAAATTAGGTTTGGGACGATTGGTCGCGAGGCTAGAAATTATTATTTACTTTTTCAAAGTACGTTAAAGTCACAAATTGTGAAATAATCGTATACCGACGCTAAATTACCACTATCCCCTAAAATAAAAAAATCGGAACCTAGATTTAAGATTTACTACCAACTAGTATTTAATACCGCTTTGTCTTCCAGTTGTTACACCATACTGGCGGATGTCCGGTATGCGGTTCAATGCCACCCACCCCCTTGCAATTTATCCCGTTGCAGTCCATCCCGCTGACATCCACCCCGATGGGATTCATTCCGCTAAAATTCATCCCGCTACAATTTATCCTGTTTTCCGATATTGCGCGTTTTGATCTAAAAGAACTTTGAGTGTTTATGATTCCGAGACCAGAAAACATTATACGTGAATAAACAACCAGTGTATATCCTGTATTGCTTGTGACCGTGTTGTGAATGTTGGCAGTGACAGAAAGTTTTACTGAATTGACAGTGACGGAAACTTTCACTAAATAAAATAATATTCTATTTTTCATTTTCCATTTTGGTTAGATAGAAACCTTCGCGGGCGTGCCCATAACAACTCGTTAAACATTTATTGTAATCGGATGAATGACATAGGAACGCATAAGGGACAAACAAATAAACATCTAATTTCATTTTTATAATAAATATTAGAGAATATAGAAGATTAAATTATAATGTTTACCTACTGTATAGGGTGTCCGGGAAATGTGGAAAATCTCTCGAGTTCCCCCTTATAAAAATAAAAAAAAAATCTTTTCTAAGTTATTTCGGCAAATAAAATTTTTTTAGAGAGGATTAGTAGGTCACAGAATTTATTTAAACCTACATACGCCCTCAAATCTCCAGTTAGGCTATTTTCAATTTATTAATAATTTTTTTCCAACTTATTTGGGTGCATACATTTTTTTTAAAGCCTATAATGGCTCAACAAATCGACGGAAACTTTTACCTGTCCTACGGAGATATGTGCCCCTGAAGGACGCCGCTGCAAATAAAAACTTAATGTGATGGGCACTAGTAAATAGAAGATTAAATTATAATGTTTACCTACTGTATAGGGTGTCCGGGAAATGTGGAAAATCTCTCGAGTTCCCCCTTATAAAAATAAAAAAAAAATCTTTTCTAAGTTATTTCGGCAAATAAAATTTTTTTAGAGAGGATTAGTAGGTCACAGAATTTATTTAAACCTACATACGCCCTCAAATCTCCAGTTAGGCTATTTTCAATTTATTAATAATTTTTTTCCAACTTATTTGGGTGCATACATTTTTTTTAAAGCCTATAATGGCTCAACAAATCGACGGAAACTTTTACCTGTCCTACGGAGATATGTGCCCCTGAAGGACGCCGCTGCAAATAAAAACTTAATGTGATGGGCACTAGTAAGGACCTCTTAAAATAGTGTCCTTGAAATATTTTTAGTTCTTTTAGCTTACCGGGACTACATCAACTAACATGAAACGTAATTCTCTGTAGAAGTTCTTCCCTAGTGCCGACCGGAGTGGAATACGCCAAGTTTTTCAGGTGTCCCCACAGGTAAAAATCCAAAGGCGTTAGGTCGGAAGATCGAGGATGCCATCAGGCAATAGGTCCTCCTCTACCTATCCAACGGTTTGGATAGACGTTATTCAGGTACTCCCGCACACCAACGCTGAAATGAGGTGGTGCCTATCGTGCATGAAGTGCATGTTTTGGCGGGTTCCAAGTGGTAAGTGCTCTATTAAATCCTGAAAAGCGTTCTGGCGGAACCTCAAATGAAGTTGTCAATTCAAGCTTTCCGGCAATACGAATTGTCCAATCAAAAAATTAACGATGATTTCTGCTCAGATAATAATTGATTCGAACTGATGTTGATGATGCGAAACAATAGTGGCATGAGAATTTTCATCAGACCATACATGCGTGTTGTGTAAACTGGTGATAACATTCTTGGTAAACCTTGTTTCATCCGAAAAATAATGCTAATAAAGTTTACATTATTTCGTTGCTGTTCCAATAGCCAGTTTGCAAACTGCATTCTACGAGGAAAATCTTTAGGAATCAGTTCATGTACTTTTTGCAAATGATGTGGATATGACAGCTGTTCTTGAAAAATTTTATGTACTATTGTTTTCGATGTATTAAACTGTGCTGATAATTTTCGAGTGCTCGTTGATGGAGTGTCGTCTATTTAAAATATTTTCCTCTAATTGCGGCCCATGTACGGTTCTTCTCAGACAGCAGCATCAGTACTATTTAATCCAAGCTTTTCTGAAATTATAAAGAAAGTCAATGATGTGTATTATCTCACCGCCCACCATTCTCCTTTAGACTTTGGTCAACTCGTTGAAATATCTTCTGGTTTGGCATAGTACGATTAGGAAATCTTTCGTAATATAGCCTTCTGACTTCTAAAACATTGCAAGATACAAGACCATATAACAGATGCATATCTGCATACTTAATAACCGTGTTTTCTATAGTTAGAATTAATTTGAAATTTATTTCACTACTAATTCCAAAAATCAATAAAATTAATATCAAAATAAAGGACCAATGTGTCAGCGATTTGAAAAATGACAAGTTCTAAAACGCAAGATTTTTTATTTATTTCGTACCATAGTAACGTGTGCAACAACAATGCGTTATTTTGGAGCCGATAAATAATTAAAACGCACATTTTTTGTGAAAATAGGTCTTCTACAACTATTCGTTTATTATTCGTTTTCTCGAAAACGGTTCATTTTATCGACAACCAACAAGAATATCCTTGTTATAGTTGAAGGTGCAAGCTACCCAAATTTATTTTTTTTTAGGTCTTTATCATACAGGGTGTTAAAAATTTAAGCATTAAGTTGCAAAGCATAGTCCGCCCCTGGTAAGCTTAAAAACTAAATATGTTTCAAGAACATTGTTTTAAGGGGTTCTTACTAGTGTCCATCACATTAAATTTTTATTAAATTCTATTAAGTACTTTAAAAGTTATTCGAGGAAACCTATTTCCAGCGGCGTTCTTCCGGGGCACATATCCCCGTAGGGAGGGCCTATAAGAGAAAATTTTATAGGAACTTATCATATTATTTTTCCATGTTCTATATGAATCTGAGAGATATCCTACGTTTTCCTGGACACCCTGTATACTCAAAAAATTCCCTAACCTTAACAACTATTTAGAGAAATAATCAAAATAATTTTAATAATTCCCTGTTTAATTTAGTGTGTCTGTTAAGTACTCTGTATGGTGCCCAGAAATCTATTTATAATCTGTACCTTGATCAACATATTTTCCTTTTCTTATTTTCTATGTTTTATCTTTTACTGTTTTTTTTTTGTGTGAGACAAAGGCAAAGTTAATTAAAAAAACAGTTGAGCCCCAGTACTAGAAGAAAATTACTTTTAGTGCTGGGACTAGATTAATTATTTTTTTAAATTGTTTTTATTATCCTTTGAATTGACATTACTAATGAAACTGTTGGTTATTATACAAACTTAGTGTAAGAATATTCAAACAAATACCTGACTCACATCGATCGGAATACTTAGAAAAAGATAAGTTTTAATATAATGGGGAAAACAGGCATTCCTGAAATTAACAATAATTACGGACTCCTGATCTGTCAAAGGAATACAATTAGCAATGATGCTTACCTTCCTAAAAGGTTTATTAGGGCTATATATCTAAAGCAAAGGATTCCACCTGTCGAGTAAATAATTAACAAGAAGCTAATAATAAACCAAGTCAGTGTTATAAAAATACTAGTTAACTTCTTAGCAACCCCCTTATTTATGGAATGTTTGCTGTTACTGACTTAGAATTGCTAAATTTCTATACAGGGTGACTCGGATCTAAATGTACATACATCACCAGGAGATAGTGGACATCTTGAGGGTTCTAAATAATCTATCTTTAGTGGGTCCATCTTTCCTCGTTACTTATATACAGAGTGTTTTATAAGGTTTGGCTCATTTTTGTTTTTGCCATAATTCTTTTAGCACCCGGTATAAAATATTCATATTTGGTGGAAATATTTTGAGTAGCTATTGCTTCAAAATGCCGTATGAAAACTTTTTGAAATTCAGGTCCGGACTTTAAAAACATGACTGATTCCATTTTTTTAAATTCAACGCGCCCTGTATATCATATTTCTGTCAATTTTATTTTTTATTTGAAAAACACATAAAAAACTAATTCTAATGACATATACTTATCAAAATCCCCGCACTCGCCGCTCAGCCATAATAAATTGCTGTTCTTTAGATGTTGAAACACATACAAAATAATAACTGTTTTTATAACGACAATAATACCAATAATAAGAAATAAACCAAAGTAATAAAATAGCGGCGTGTTAAAATTTGAAAATTTTCAATTCAATTGGACTCCATGGCTCGGCACCTCAGAACAACGAAATATTGGGGGGCAACAAAACATAATAAGTCATTGTCAGTTGTAACCTGTCAGATTTTTGGGTATTACGAGGATATTTTTGTTAAACATTTACTTCTCGTTTTAAATGCCCCATCAATTTTCGAACCAAGAATACGCTGATATAATATTTGTATATGGATTTTGCGATGGTAACGGGCGAGCCGCTTCTCGAGAGTATGAATTAAGGTTTCCTGGAAGAAGATGTCCAAACCATCAAACATTTTCAAATGTATTTTCTTTTGTTCGTGAACAAGGACATTTTCCGACACAAAATAATATTGATCGAAGACACCCAGTTCAACAGAAAGAAGACATTATAAATTTGATTGAAGAAAATCCAAAAACATCCACAAGGAAAATTGCTAGACGTCTGCATATAACGCAAAAATTAACCCATTCAACAATAAAAAATGAAGGCTTATATCCTTATCATATCCAAGAGGTACAAAGGTTGGAACCAGGTGATTATGCTAACCGTTTGGTTTTTTGTCAGTGGATTAGGAGGCACCAAAGAGATATTCACCGGACTTTCTGGACCGATGAAGCTCAGTTTACCAGAGATGGAGTCAACAATTCCAGAAATTGTCATCTATGGTCTCTAGAAAATCCAAATGCTATTAGGCAGTCGCACTCGCAACATAGATTTTCCATAAATGTTTGGGCAGGTATAATCAATGGTAAATTGATTGGCCCACACATCTTTGAAGAAAGATTAGATGGAAACCAATATTTACACTTTTTGGAAAACATTTTGCCAAATCTTCTCCAAAATGAGAATGGTAATTTAAGAGGAATGTATTTCCAACACGATGGAGCCCCTTGACATTATGCAAGAATTGTTTCCAAACTTTTAAATAATAGATATCCCAACAGATGGATAGGTCGTGGGGGGCCCCATTCTTGGCCAGCAAGATCTCCCGACTTTAACCCGCTGGACTTCTTTTTTTGGGGTATATGAAAAATTTAGTTTACGAGGAAGAAATTAATACACGGGACCAGCTCTTGCAACGCATTATCACTTCATTTCAGGAAATAAAAAATAGGCCAGGTGTAATCAGAAGTGCAGTTTCAAATTTAAATATCAGAGGAAGAAAATGTGAAGAAGTTAATGGTGGGCATTTTGAAAATATTCTCAAATAATTATGTTTTTCTAATTTTGTTTCATAAGAAATCTATTACGATACCGTTTTCAGTATCGAAACAGATCTATTACGATACAGTTTTTTTATTTTTATAAAAGTTGGCATTGGTAATATTTAAATGTTTTATTCTGTTGACGTCTGACGTTTCCTGTTATTGTGATCCATGAGAAAAGAAAGTTTTCGAGATTTCTCTGGTAAAAGTTGATTTATCGTTTTATTAGCAATATCCCTAAACTCAGGGGGAGTTGAACTTAGATTATTATGCTCCATATTTTTTTAATTATAATTATGAACAACTCTATGAAATATTAAAACACAAACTTCGTGACAATGACACAAAGAAAATATTATTTATTGTCAAGGCTACTATGATAAAAGTAAATTTATAGTATTACCAACATAGAATTTAGACATACAAATTTTCAAAATTTGAAGGGTTGATTTCCTTTTTAAATATGTATCGTCTTATTGAAAAAAATACAAAATAGAAAAAATAGTATAAAGTACGTGTTTTATAAAGCAGTTAGAGCACTTGTCCCGTTAAAAAACTCGCCGCAAGCGGCTCGTTTTTTAACATGGACGCGTGCTATAAGATGATGCTTTATAAAACATGTACTTTAATATACTATTTTGTTATTTTTGTTATTATTGGTATTATTGTCGTTATAAAAACAGTTATTATTTTGTATGTGTGTCAACATCTAAAGAAGAGCAATTTATTATGGCTGAGCGGCGAGTGCGGGGATTTTGATAAGTATATGTCATTAGAATTAGTTTTTTATGTGTTTTTTAAATAAAAGATAAAATTGACAAAAATATGATATACAGGGTGTTGAATTTAAAAAAATGAAATCAGTCTTGTTTTTAAAGCCCGCACCTGAATTTCAAAAAATTTGCATACGGCATTTTGAAGCGATAGCTACTCAAAATATTTCCACCGAATATGAACATTTTATACCGGGTGCTAAAATAATTATGGCAAAAACAAAAATGAGCCAAACCTTATAAAACACTCTGTATCTAAGTAACGAGGAAAGATGGACCCACTAAAGATAGATTATTTAGAACCCCCAAGATGTCCACTATCTCCTGGTGATGTATGTACATTTAGATCCGAGTCACCCTGTATAGTTAAGCTTATTGAAGGAATGACAATATTATAAGGTATGCTAATACATTAAATCTGAGAAGAAATCCGTTAAAGTATGGAATATTAGAGGGTGAACCAACAACTTTTTTATACAGGGTATCAGTGAATGTCAGTTAGATATCTAAGGTAGTAATAGTGCTCTCAAAATATAAAAAAGTACTTATTAACATGCGGTCAGAAAAGCTTCATTTTTGGTATACATGTTTGTTACAGTTCGAAAATTGCATTTTATAGTTTGGTTACCTATGTCAAGTTCTCGGTTTAAAATTTTTAAAGTACCTATGTAGACTCTTACCTTAAACATTAGTTACTAATTTAATTACTTGTAAATAGCCAATAGTTTCACTTAAATCAGTCTGAAACCTTTGTTGACTTTGTTAACTTTTTAAGTTATCAATAGAAATAACTTTTTAACCTTTTATATAAGATGTAGGTCAAATGTTTTAGCTATTGTGAATCAGCTGTTTAAGAAAATCGATAATTTGTTCAGACAGGTCAGCGTCATTGGATAGGATTGACAGCATCGTTGATTTTCATGGGCACGTCTGGTTATGTGAGGCGTATTTTTGCGGTTGCGTTGATTGACATAGGTTGCCTTAGTTTTCTTATGGTGTTAACGGAGTTAGGGTTTTCTTGGATTGGTATGACCTATTTGTCGACGATTCTTGATAACTATGTTGAAGAGGGAACAAGATCCGGCTCTTTCGACGATGGACGCTTGAAGTGGAAAGCACGTTTGTGAAAGTATCTCCCGAGTTTTAGTTTTCTTGGATAGTGAAGGCCATGTGAGGATATGGCATTGTGGTTTGTCTATGCTTTGGGCGAAATGCCGATTTAAAACGCTTTTCAGTCAACTTCAACAAGCGGTCCTAGACGCTATTTTGTAAAATGGAACCCGCAGAAGTTACTTGAGGTAGCATGTAGTGACATAGCGTAAAGACGTCACTGGAGTCTCTAGTCGTTCAACGTGTTTGGTGGTCTGTTACAGCTAATTTCGTTGTAAATATTGTTACAATTGATTATTATAATGTAAATATTTTTGTTTTCCGGCTAAAGGCCATTTGTTTTTTCAAACTTTAACGCTTGTAACTTTAACATTTTATTCTATCTACGCCCGAGAGGCTAGTATACTTATTGAGTAACCACGTGTACTCGTAAGATATTGTATTATACTTAACGATGCTTTATGGTAAATTTGTTTAGTTTTGAGAGGTTCTTGTACAGACTACACATGCTACTAAATACTAAGACCAAAAGATCAGGACCTTTTGTTGTAACGGAATATTTAATCGTTTACAGAAAATATGCAGCCTTCAGTCCCTCGAATGAGAATAACCGGCATTTCTTCTATAAGTATGCGAACGGTAAAGCACATCAACAATTTATTGGCATTCACAAGTTCGGCAAAATGCGAGAAGAAATTGCTATTTTTTTTAAACTAGCCCATGCGAAAGAGTATACTGGACACTGCTCTCGCAGAACTTTGGCCATGTTGCTGGTGTATTCTGGTGGGGACATAATAATGTTGAAGCAACATGGGGGATAGAAGTCTTGCACGGTCGCGGAGGGCTATATCGAGGAATCGCTTGTCAATAAGCCGAACATCGGCAATAAAATATTTTCAGGCGTTTTTGGAGTATCAAGTGGTATGGATAATAATATTGTTAATATTACAGTTAAGTGGAGAGAGTTCACTTCTATTAAATAATTGTTCACATGTCATTAACATTTCTAAAAAGTAAAACTTTCCTGTTGTAATTTGTGGTTTTATTGTAATGAAAACGTTTTGCGTAATTGTTTTTTTAAAACCCCACCATTTTGTGTTAACCTAATGTCATTGTCAAATTTAATTACCAGTTTAATTGAAATTATTACCTGGAACGTTGCATAGCAACGAACTTTTTCTGACTAGGCAGTAAAAATACACCTTTAAACCCTGTCAAGTGTCATTAAATATCCGCTTTTTAATATCATTTATACATACAATTTAATTAAGAAAATATTTCTAGTGGCCAAAAAAATCGACAAAAAAATTGATTGTTTACCTAGGACCCTCATATTTTTTCAGTATAAGAATTATCCAAATAAATTTTTTATTTAGAAGGGTCTGAGATCAAATATATTTTTATATTTAAATCCACTCAGGGCAAACTCTTTTGCAAATATAGCTTCATTTTTACAGTTTATATTAGAACTTTGACTTCAAGGGACCTATATGAGTTTTATATTCCGGTTTTATTACTTTTTCAACCGTGAGATGTGTAATTTGAATAAATTTAAAAGGTTAACAAGGTTGTTTGTTTATAAATGATGTGTGCAACACGTGTCATACAAATAATAAAAAATTCAAAGGATTTAATTAACAAAAATAGGGCTTCTCGCCTTAGTTGTGAACTTAGTAGTAAAAGTTTTATTAATTTCACCAGAAGGAGTTTAATAATTAACTTTGGGTTTGGGTGCCATGGAAGTTAAAACTTTTTGTTGGCCAGTTGTTTCAACGATTGTTTTTATGTAAGTAGATCTAAGTTAAACATTAGTTCAGATATTTTATATTTTTTATGAACTTTTAAATTCGACCAAAATAAAATATTTTTACACCAATTTAAATTGGATCTCGAGCGACACGAAACAGGACCAAATTTTTAAAGTCAAAGTGAGATAGACCCCGTATTACGCTTGCACGCTGATGATGCCGTGGCTTCTTATTAGTTGATTGAGTAACGTTACTATTATTAAAGGAAATATTTTATTATTTTCTTTGTTATTATTTATTTTTTATCTTGGTATTATTATTATTTCATTTATTTAAAATGTATTCAGTATAGAAATCGAGGTTTGATGCTTCCTTTCCTCGGATTCATCCTCAGACGCTCTTCGCCATATAACAGCTCGTCAGTGAGGCTATAGAATCCGATGAAAGGAAGCAAAACCGAAGAGTCTACTTGACCCTAAAATGTGGATGAATGATGATGATTCCTACATATTAATAGCTGATACCAGAAACAATGATAGTCATTACACATCTATTGATTGAAAATTTAAGGAGAAAATGTTCATTAATAGCAATTGACATTTCACGATTAATTAATGCTTATACAATAATTAAACAAAGTCAACTCAAATTATGATATACACAGATATAAACATGTGATGAGTTCTGAGTACTGAGGGCACTTTCATGAGTTACAAGGAGGGTGGATCATCACCTTAAAGTGGCAGGGGTGAGGGCTCGCTTCCCTTATAGATCTTACATGGGATTGCCTGACGATGGGATGGGTTTTCGCACTTATGACAGGGGTCGTAGACCCGTCTCTTCGTCATCATCACCTGTGTTGCAGACTCAAGTGTCGGGAGGTGGTTCTGTGATGTCAGTGACAGTGAGTCACTCACCACTCTGAGACATTTAAAAACAAAAACCAGTATGAACACATCATTTGTCTCTCTATTCATCTATAATTTTCTATTTTATTACAACCCAATAATAACCAGAACAATAAGAACATAATAAATATGGAAAACGAATAATTACCATTGTTGGTTATTTACATTCTTTCTTTCAACCTTAACCTTAACATCATAATTAAACACTTTGTTTGTGTGCTTCTTACTGAGAACAATCGTTTTAAAAAATCGTTGCTTATTTGAAAGTAGCAGGGGGAGTTAATCACCACCCACATGTGGCAGAGGTGGAGTTGGTACTCTCTGCGCCATCTAGCGGCGGTGGGCTTGCCTGAAGATGGGTCTCTACCCTTGTGACAGATGTCAAAACCTTTCGTCCTGTCAATACCACCTGTGTTAAAATATACATATCAAGGAGTGTTTCGCGGTTTCGGTGACAGCGAACGGTGGCCACTCACCACCACCACAAATATTTGTAAAAGAGGCAAACCGGCCTTTGATGTTTAAGGCTTTCTAGGTTGTACCCAGCGATGGCCCAATGTGGGCTTTATAGAGCATCAAAAGCTGTTTGAGTGTATAGCAGTGACCGCAACGTGACTATGCCAAGACACATTACTATCTAAATTGACGCCCAATAAATGAATTGATGAAGCCAAGGGAATTGAGTGTTCCACCATTACAATATCCGGTTATTCAACATTAACTTTTTTAGAAAAACTGCCGCCTGGGTTTCTTGGCGTTAAATTTTACTTGCTAACTGTCACCCCAAGATACAATTTCTTCCGGGTCTTTGCTGAGATATGAGACCATTGCTGCCTATAGAGATGTGTGTGAAGTGGCAGACGATATTCGAGAAAAAGATTAAACAAAAGTGTACTATCGTCAGCGAAGCTGTATATAGAATTTTTGTTTCTTTCCACAAGAGCATCAATGTAGGTATAGTGAAAAGATGGTGGGCGATAACAGAGAACCTTAAGAAACTCCGGCATTGATTTTAAATTAATCTGAAACAAATCCGTCCATCGCTACTTGCAGACAACGGTTTTTAGGAAAGCTCGACAGACATGAACAAAATTAGACCGGCATTCAGTATGATTTTACTTTATTTAGGAGCCCCTCATGCCATACTAGGTCAAGCGCCTTGGAAATGTCCAGTGCTACCACCTGGGACTCTCCATGATACAAACGTGACTAATATAAATGAGAATGTCTCCTGGTGACCTAGACTTACGAAATCCATACCGGCCATCACTGATAATGTTGAAGTCGTAATTCTTCATTAATAGGACGACAGCTGCTTGGCAAGGTCTTGCCTTTTGTAGGAACGTACTGGGTACGCGCAGTTTTCAAGCAAGAAGGAAATATTCCTTTTTTGTAAGATGTGTCAATTTATCAGAGCATATCTTAATCACGATGGTTAGAATTTCTTTAGTACCAGAAGCATTTTTGGTGTCAGGACTCCTTAAGATTCGTTTAAGAGGGCGCTGCCAGAATACAATCTCGGGCAGTCTTGATTCTACAGCGGGAATGTTCGGTGGAGCTTTCTCCTGAAAATTAACCGTTGAATCTGAAGAGAATAGTTTCGCCAGTAAGTTCGCTTTTTCCTGTACTTGATCACAATGGTGCATCAGAACGTGTTAGAGGTGGAATGGTTGACTTGCTAAAGTTCTGACTGACGGCCTTAGCTGCCGACCAAAATGATCTTGATCCATTAAGACAATCAAGAAGTTTTCCTTTGGTCCTCTGGTAATATGTTTTTTTCCATTCGTTTATCGTTGCTTGCATTGGTTTCTAGCGTTGACAAAGATGGCACGATTTTCGGCGGAATTTGATTTTGATGATGAGAATTAAAGCCTCATTGATGTCAGTACGACATTTAAACCAACGTATGACACAGATATTTTAAAAGCATGATAAGCTTATACAGCTGTTTTTCATTTCATGACCACCTTTTTGAGGAAGATAATTTTTGATATCTCGGTACATCTTTTAATGCTACACCTTTTTAGAATGTACTATATTTAGAAAATCTGTATATGCTCTCATATACCTTCATAAAGTTAAACAGCGCAGTTACGAAACAATTATGTAAAGTTTAGTGTAAACTATTTTAACCAGTCACAGTCACATATAGTAACCAACTTGAAAGCGGTTAATTCTAAAATATGAAGGCAAAACATAAATTTTACAACTTATAAGTAAATCTAATATGCCGCTCAGCAGCTGTGTGTAGTTTGACTAATGGCAGTATCATTATGTGGGGCTATATTTCTGGTGTTCAGTTGGTGGTCGATAAAGACATTACAACGTGGTTGATATCAATGTTGTAGAAAGATAATTGTAATACAAGTCTAATTAGTAATTTTATGTGATGAATTTGGTCCAAAGTTTACTTGCTTAACTAGAATATGTGTTGTGAATATTTTATTTCCAAAAATTGTTATTTTTAGTACCTATTTTTGACATAACAGTCTAGCTTGCACCACTCCTTGCTTCTAGTGTAGTCATAGGATATTATAGATTCAACCAGTGAAAAGTTCAATAATTTTTAAAGTGTTTCGCTGGCAAAGAATTTTCAAGGTTATAAAATGTATACATAATATTCCTAATTGGTCAATTAAGGTTACGAAAAGATTTCCCACCATTGGCTACGTTGCTGTAAAAATGCCAACATTTAGAATGCAACAAAGATATTATTCCAATTTCATTGTATAAGATTATCCAGATTTTAAAACTACTTATGCCAGCGATCCGACTTTTATATTACCCACACGATCAGATTACGTTTATGATGCTGATAACACACAATGCAAATTCTACCTAATAAAAGGGTCTGGGCTCCTTTGTTTCTCTGTCGTGTGAAAAAGAACTTCAGTTAAGTTAAATATAAAATGAATTGAAAGTTTTAGTTGTATTTTTAGCTGTGTTTTGGATATCCTCTATTTCCTATATAACATTAATAAAATATCATTATGAAAGGTGTTTCAGAAGTACGGTACGTAACTTAAGGGAGTGATTCCTTATTATATTTTATTTATTTACATTTAATTATCCCTTTCCCGATTTTATTAAAATTTGATACCATCATATTAAAAGAAATAATTTTATTTTTAATTTAAATGTTTTAATTAATTTTAAAATATGTAGGTACTTTTGTACAGACGAGTGAATTGCATTATAATTTATAGTTGTTGATATTTATTTTATTTTCAGCCGTTTCGGAAATACGGGGGTTCCTAAATTGCCTTCATCGATTTTGTCTTTTAAGTGTTAAGAATTGGTGTTTTCAGCTTATTAGGTCTATTCATTAGAGGGGTGAGACACTTAAAAGACAAAATGGATGAAGGGAATTTAAAAATCCCCGTATTTCCGAAACGGCTGAAAGTAAATATCAACAATTATAATAATATGTTTTGTAATGGGATCGCGGAATGCAATTCACTCGTATGGTTATTTATGAGGATTGCTATTTAAAAAATTCAAAATGGCGTCGTATCTGCCACTGTTTGACATCTGTTGGATTTGATTATAGCGTAAATAGCTTGGTCACGGGAAATTATGTTACTATGAATAAATTTGGGGTTTTCAGCTCAAAAAGTCTTGTTATGAATAATGAAATTAAATGCAACCAATGTTTTCAGAATCAATACTACTCTTTGCCTAGATAAAATAAATGCTTTTCAAATATTCCATTACAACACAATTCCTCAACGGTCAGAGAAACAACGAAATAAAATGCATTTAATGTTTTCAGAGCAAATAATATTGTCGCCCAGACAAGCTACCAAATTTGCAAATATTCTAAAACAGCGGCCTGTCGCTAAGGTTATTTAAGCAAAAAAAATGTAAAAACGTATATTATCTGACACATCCCGCCGGTAGAAAATTAAGTTCACCGCGGTAGACAAAGACGGAACAATAACAATTGGCCATTGGTCCAGAGAAAACATGGCGGAACAGTAAATAGCCAATTAGAACACAACACGCGAAATGTCAGGCCTTCTGATTGGCCAATCTGATAGTTTCTGGCGACAGGGGGACACTTACGTTCTCTCGAGAAATCACTACGAATTTAATCCTTGAAAGTCAATACGTACGTCAAAAATTAAAGCGGGTCATTGTCCGACGGACAATCATAAAATTGCATAGGCTGAAATATCAGCATCAAGTAATAAGTATAGTAATGTTACAAAAAGTTAGTAATGTTATAAGTTAGTATTTAATCATGTATTAAAGTGTTATAGTGTAAACGAGTGCAGATTTGGATAAATAAACGCCAAATTAAAAAGGATCTAACTGTTTAATTCACCTAACCAATATATAAAACGAACCAGTGAGATAATCTACCTCGATGAATATACAAAGCCTCACCGTTTAATGTTGGGAGTTAAAATTAAAACTTGATTCTCACAGGTCTATTTATTAAAGGGGTGAGATACTTATACGTACCGTACTTCTGTACTCTGTACGGTATAATAAGTAATGCGCCTAGATAATTTGCTACTTATCATGTCATACACAACGATCTAGATTCAGACATTACAGAATTGTAGCAATAATAATAATATTTATAACAATAAATGCCTTTAAATCTCTTCAATCAATAAGCACCTTACAGCTAATATAATGTTAGCGTAACAATAAATTATTGGCAAAACTGTATCAACCTCCAAATGTGTGGTCAGATAATAAAAAATACAGAGGATAAAAGCATACCTAACCACATATGACGTAAAAAATAGTCTAGATATTATCAAATACTCGAAATACCGCAAACTAGTTCAAGGTATAGCAAGATACCTCTAATTACAGCGAAATACCTCTATTTGCCCCGAAATGCTTCGAATTACTTGCGATATCCCTGAAATAAATTATTTACAAAATGTCATGTTTTCAAAATAAATGTACGTATTCTTCGGAATGGTTAAAGTATGTTCAGAGATATAAGAAAGTGACTAACTGATCCCTATTAGAATAGCTGTATCCTGCAGGCTACAGCTAAACTTCGCCCTATAGGCATATGATTTTTTGAAATATATTGTATTATTTGTTATATATTTGCCAATAAAAGTCGATTTATTATTATTATTATTATTATTATTATTATTATTAGGAAAGACCCGGGCCAGCTGTGAAATTGAAATGTGGCCGAAAAGGTCCGTATTTTGCTTAGAATTTACTCATGGTTTGTAATAAAAATAAGTAAGACATTAAATAATATTTTATTTACGTTTAAATGTGAAATTACAAGTTATTTTATTTTCAAAAATTATATTTATGATCACAAAAATATACAAATTATACGGTACTTATATTAATTATTCACTTAATATATCAATATCACTATCGCTATCATCATTGGTTCTAATTATTATTTGTGCTATATTGTTTATATGGCTATAGGATTTTTCCACTTTTTTAACATGTGTAACAGAATTTGCCCAGCTTTGTGAAGGGATGTTAAAAACTTCAGTTTCTATAAGCTCAATAAGTACACTGGAGCTAATGGTAGGGCAAATATTGTTACGAAGAATGGCAGATTTTAGTTAGTGCCAAACATGTTCGATGGGATTAGAATATACTTTAATTTTTTTTGCAGACAGAGAAAATCCATTTGGAATCCATCCGTCTTTAGATCCAGCATGCAAAATCGTAATTCGTTTACTTTTTTTTGATGGCGCGCTTGTTTTACACTTGCCGCTTGAGTCAACTTAACTCTTTTCCGGGTTATCATATGTGTCGAACCAGGTTTCATCCAAGTAAATAATCGGCCTTTGCTGATCTCTGTAAATCCTAATTTTTTGTAGATATTCGGATCGCCATTCCCGAATTCTACTGGATTCCATTAAAACTTGTCTTTTGTTATTTTTTTGAATCTAAAACCCATGTGTTGGATACACTTCCATAACGTTGTTCTGCCACATTTAACGCCGGTTTCATCTTTTTTAAGCCTCTTAATTAAATTATCTAATGTAGGCACGCTTCGTTCCTCGTATAACTTATAGATTTTACGCCGTATTATATCTTGATCACTTCCATCTACCTTCGAGAAAATGCCAGTATCGGTTCTTTTTTTTTCTCGCTAAAATGGGATTATTCACAATTTTCCATACAGTTGATGTTGGAATTCTTGTTAATGTGGCCGTTTTTTCTAACGCTGCTTGCTTGCTGACCGCACGTTCAACGAGAGTTGAATAAACATTGTTTATAACTTCCTTAGTTTTCACAGAAAAGTGTTTTCTGCTTTTTGACGGGGTTATCTCCTGAGATACATTGGGCTCGCACATATTATCCACGACTCATACACGATTAAACAAACGCTGCATTACACACGAAGTAAGAATAATTACTAAGCTTAAAACTAACTAGAGTGGCTATAGATACAGTCTTTAGAACATAAAACAAATGGGATTAACCCTCTCATTTTGAATCAGTTAAAAATTGGTTTAAAATCACCATACTATTAATTTAATAATGAAATTACGTCTTTCGGATTTGCAGTTTACTTAAAGACATTTTTAAGTACGGACCATAATTTGCCTGCATTTATTCATTAATTCATTGTTTGTTTATGGCCACCCTTGGATAATCCCATTCAAAGGTAAAGTGTAACTTTCTTATATCTCTGGACAGGGTTTACCCTCTTGGAAAAAATAAATTGGCTGTGACCTGACTTAAGAATTGCAATGAAGATTCCAATAATAATCGAACACATAATAATATGTTCTAGTTACCCAGAACCTATAACCTATATCATTACTTTATCAACTTTAAATTACTTTAATACAAGGTATCTCAGTATATTAAATAATACACGATTTTGCATCAACCATATGAGTAATTGTTCTTAAAATTATTAAAATATATAAGTAGGTATACATAATACAGATGTGTTTCCGTCTGTTTTACGTCATCTTCAATAATGGATGTTAATTGAACTAATACTAAATACCTATGTTGAAATTAACGTTAAACTTTTCGATTACAATCCTAATAGCAGAGTATGAAAAAACAATGTATGCAGAGCACTTATTTGATTCGAAACAAGGGACAACTTAGTTTAGGTTCCTTTGCTGATATCACTAAACTAACCTGAAGATTGATCAACGACAATCTTTCGGCAATGCGTACAGATCACACGAAAATGACCTAAAATTTCGAAAAACTATTGAGCATCAACTGCGACCTTGATGTTTGGAAGGACGAAATGCATCTTCAACTGTTCGAGAGGGCCTAGTATGGTACACTAATGGGTCAAAAATGGCAGATTGAGTGGATGTAAGGAGCATCAGTATCCCCCTAGGAATCCACGCCACAGTATACCAGACCGAAATGCATGCAATACAAGTATCTATTCAAATAAATATTGAAACGGACTACTACAACCAAAATATACAGGGTGTTATTTATTAAGTGTCCGATATATTACAGGACAATTTCTCAGTTATATATAGGTGAAAAGTTCATATAAACATGGGCCCGCAAGCCCTTGATTTTTGATACAGGGTGCTAAAAATTTATTAATTAAATAATGTCTATATTTGGACGAAAATTGGTATTTGCGGATTTTTTCATATGAGAAATTTAAATTTGATCTTAGTTTGGCCGTTAATTGTAGGCGGCGCTACCTACAGGTCTTTCTCTCTTTTGGGAAGTCACAACTTTTTCGTGCATATATATATATATATATATATCACATTTTCCAGAAGAGGAAACGATTCCTCTATCATTTTTACGTGAAATGGTATGCTTGTCGGATACTTATTAAATAACACCCTGTATGTATTCTCTCAGACAGCCAAGCTGCCCTTAAGGCTCTAAACTTCTGTTAATTTACATCTAAGATCATGATCACCTACGAGACTTAAAAGACCTGTCATCCAGAAATATCAAAATCGAACTCATGTGGGTTCCTGGTCACGCGGGGATAGCAGACAATGAAGAAGCAGACAGACTTGCCCAGACTGGAGCTATTCAGGAGTTTTAAACCCGCCAAAGGTGTTTCCAAAGAGATGGTGAAGTCAGCAATAAGCAGATAGTTCCTACAACAACTTTTCAACCGGTGAACCTGGCCAGAGACATTTAAGGGATATTATAGTAGGAAACCCCTTAACGAAATTAATACCTGAACATGCTGCATTTAACACACATTCAGACAAAACAAGTTATAGGCTTATTAACAGGCCCCTGTCCTTTGAGAAAATATCTGTAGAGGATGGGTGTTTACGCTGGACCCATAGAGTGCAATGTGGTGATGAGGAGGAAACGTAACAATGCCTTGCACGTAATTCACAAATGCGATACGTTGGCTCGCAGATGACTAAACATGTTTGGAGCCATTTAGCATGGGGCCACTCCACCACATAAAAACCCTAAAAGATAGTAACTAGATCTAACCAAAGGAACCGGACTTTTCTAACAAGAAAAGGGAACACAATAAGTCCTAAAGCTGCAGTGTAAAGAAAATCAGGTTAGTTAACTAACCAACCAACCAACTCGAACAAGTTAAATCTCAGTATACTCCTTCTTCAACGCCCTATTATGATAACGAAGCTGTGTGTTAATATTTGACACTTCCCTTAAACATCATTTATTCTGGATCAGTTCCTTTGCTCTCCTCTGACTAAATATCTACATTGTCGAATGTCTCTTGCAAATTGACGATTTCATTAAGGTTCAGACCAGACAACGCTACTCTCATATATGGAGATATCTTTCTATCCATATAAAGGACTAATTCAATTAAGAAAAATACCAATTTTTTGTATGGACATGCATCAACCAAACCTTACGAGACATCTTTTGAGGCTCTATTATCACAATATAATCATAATATTTGGAATCCTCTTAGACTTTATCTATCATGGATCAGTTCGCTTAGTTTCTTTTAACTAATATTCACATTTTAGAATGCTTCTGGCAACTTCAAAAATGCCCTGGGGCAAGATCAGACGTTACACTGACACGTTCCATATTTCCTAAGCTAAATCGTCTCTTACGTGTTGAAAAGTTTCGGGACTGGCGCGAATCGTATTAAAACCATCAATAATACGCAGTCGAAAGTCTTCTTCAGTTTCAATAGGAGTAGTATAAACGAGTTGTTTAAGGTGACCCCAGAAATAAAAATCCAGTGAATTCAGATCCGGCGAACGGGGTGGCCATGGGTGAGGTCCTCCTATCCAACGAGCAGGATATTGTTGATCTAAATAGTTTCTAACACGTACTGAAAAGTAAGGGGGAGCACCGTCATGCATGAACCACATTAAAGTTCTCGTACTTAATGGCACTGCTTCCATCAATTCTGGCAATTCATCTCTAAGGAAGTTTTAATAGACATCACCAGTAAGTCGATTTGGAAAAAAATACGGTCCAACTAAGCTATCTCCAATAATCCCTGCGCAAATATTAGAAGAAAATATATACTGGTGATGTCCTTCGATGATAGCATGAGGATTATCTTCCGCACAAATATGGTTGTTGTGAAAATTTATGATGCCTTATCTGGAAAAATTCGCTTCATTTGTAAATAGTATTTTTGCCGAAAAATGTGGGACCCTTAAAGAATTTTTTTGAAACCAGTTACAAAAATTAACTTGAGCTGGAAAGTCACTGGGCAACAAAGCTTGCACTCTTTACACGTGATAAGGATAAAGTAAATAGTCCTTTAAGATACTCCATACTGTTTTGTAACTCACAATCAACTCGTTCCCGATTTTCCTCGGACTAGTGCCTGCAGATTCCTTCACCATGTTTCCTCAAGTTGTACGATTCTAACTGTAAGTGGTCGGCCGCCTATTTTTCTTTTTGTAAAGCTACCTCTTTCCTCTAACCTGAGGTGCAATCTTGTAAATGTTTCCGAACACGGTACTCATCTATTAGGAAAACGTTTTGCATATAAACGTCTCGCCTCTAGCGCATTTCCATTTGCCAAACCGTACTTTTTGAGCCATTTCTTGATTGGTAAACTCAGCCATTATAAAAAGTATGTAATGTAGTACAAATAAATTGAAAAACAATTCAAAAGGATATTATTTGAAAGATGTTAAACAGGAGACAAATGTTACGCAGAAAACAAATGTGGTTGCCATGGAACGAAGCAAAGCCTACTTGTATCATTTGACGCAACATAAAGATGAAAATACGAAAAATAACTAAAAAATTAAGGTACTCTTTTACCCAGACCCCGCGAATGAACTAATTGTAAGATTTAAAATTAACCCCAAGTAAAGTGCTCTAATCCCTTATGTTTAACAAATATCATTAGAATATCGTTTGGCATTAATTAATAAAATGAAAAAAAAAATACAAATTTTTTTGTATTTTGAAAGCGAGGCGACATGCAAAAAACTTTTATACCACATTTTCGTCTTACAATAAGGTGAGGATTCACCTCCTTCATTTTTTCAGAGAGGTTAGGGAACACCCTGTATATCTATCCAGCTAAATCAACATATATTCTTCTTGAAATTGGTGCTTAAATAATTCTCAGGTGTTATGCATGCAACTACGACCAGTCGACCATAGGTTTGTAGCTGTACTGTAGTTTGAAACTATTAAAAGTGTTCTTTAATAAGTTTTACCGACACAGGTGATACTATTATTCTTTCATAAGATTTACAGATCCCTTTCTAAACTCTAAATTTTCTTATACAACCAAATTTCTTTTAATCAAGATACAAATATTTCTCTTGTTTTTTTTCGTGAACTACTCCATTTAATTTCAATCTACTATTTCAATTGTTGAGCGATTTATCTTGAAACTGGACGACATTTCAATAAAAGCTGCACTCCATCGCAGCGACAACGTAACTTTTGAATTTTATTAAACCACTGTGATCCCGAAAAACAAATGAAACTCGAGCGCCTTTTGCATAACCCATACGATAGAACCGCTGATAAAACAAAATGAAAATTTTAGGCAAGGAAAGGGTCTGAAATTTGTTGTTTTTCTGTTGCTTCGGAAAATATCATGGGAAATATTAAAATTGGGAAACAACGAAATTTATGATTTTCAGCTTCACCTATCATCTATACATTAGTGTCGCGATATCTGCTTTACTATACTATTTAGATTAGATAGATTTTAGATACACAAAAAATTATGAAAAATATCAATTTTAAAATTATTGTGTAATATACAAGGCGATTTAAAACACATAATGAAAACCATGCATTCAATTCCATTTTGGGGATATATTAATTTACCTGTATTGCTACTAACTCTAGTTACTGGAACTGAAAACAATTTAATGTCTTAAGAGTACGCTAAGAAACCAACTAGGGAAACATTTCCAAAAATGCTATTGATGGGGCGAGATGTTCTGATCTGTCTTCACATATTCCTGTATTTCAGACAGTAACGGATGGTTCATGAAATTCGGCTTGATTTAGTAAAATACATTATTGGTTTAACATTTTTAGTTAATTACACGATTTGGTAATATTTTGATGTTTACATCAATTTAATTTTAAATTATTTGCACAGTAAAAATTTATTATGTTCACGTTGACATGAAGACACCTTGCAACTGAGGTCAATTTAAATACCCTTCGGATTTAGTTCCAGTTAGCTTAGGAAATCGAACTAATACGTCTTTGTTCTATTTATAACTTAGAACTGAACAAACTGTTACTTTTAAACTTTTAACCACTTGTTCATGATGTCAGACTAACTAATTACTAACATCGGGAAACTGGAATTCTCGTACGGAAGCCCTTCAAGGAAGAACTATGATGGGCAATTCCGTTGCATATCGAAACCCACACGAGTATTTGCCCTTTTTAGCCCAAAGAATCCCTTTTAGAAGAATATCACTTCACTGCGATCAAACTAAGGTGACACCTTGTGTCAGAAAGACGCGTGAATCCCGCTATTCGGCAGCGTTGCGCAGCTTCATCCTTCGAGTCTTGTACGGTACTCCTACTTGGTTCTTTCGCGTTAATGTCGCTGTCAATTTAATCAGCGCGCGGTCGCGCAATTCGTTGGACCAATTAAAAATCATTGATATTCGGTTTGCCGGTAGCGGTGTGGTAGCAATGTTTATATACAACCAATTAAATTTAAATTAATATAGAGGTATAATATTCGCATCACGTTTGGCGTTAAATATTAAATAAACTAATTTGCATATAAGTACTTCACGTTGCGCTGCCACAAAGATACCCAATATATTTTTAGAGTTTCTCTGAGATATTAAACCTTTGTATGCGGATCAAGTATGAATCCTCGTATAAGAACCGAACTTAATATTATTAGTTGATTTCTTGAAATGAACCGCTTCAACGGTCGTTCGGGTGCTATATACCTAACTTAAAAATGTAGTTATTCCAGTATAACGTTCTTTGACGTCGATTACCGCCTTGCTGGATATTCGACTGTTTGTTTTAAACCTGATAGTTGTATGTATTTTTTAGCTGCTGCTATGCCAGAAGTCAGTTGGGATTGGGATGGCAGGCGGTGTTTATCTTTTGTTGATTTTTGATATTTTTAAAAACTATTATAGCAATCGTATTCTGAAGATATATCTGAAATACTTCTGTTGAACATGAATGTTTCACTGATCGGCAGAGGTAACCCGACATTAAAGCAATACAATGAGTACCTAGTAATTATTTTTCTAGTACAATAAACATAAAAATATTAAATATCATCCCAAAGTAAGACAAATAGTTTCTATCAATATAGGTCCGCACCCGCTTTAATTTGACATACAGGGTATTGAAAAAAAAACGGATTGTCCTTAATATTTTTGAGATCGCTTAATCATTTTGAATTTTTTTAACTAGGCATAAAAACACATTCACTTCCTAAAAAAGATTTGCTTTACTTCTACCAGTGGCGTCCGCGCTAACATGTATTTTGATAAAAGTACAAAAGTTGCTATTTCTTCTGCTAGAACGGCTCGTCAGTGAGGCTATAGGTTCTGACAAAAGGCAGATGCGTCTGCTTTAAAATAGAAAAAGCGAGGATAAACAGAGAGTGAAATTAGGTGTCTCCGTCTCGTGGTCCTGGTCAAAAACACCAACAAAGTCGCAAACATCTAAGGAAAACCTGCAATAACAACACGTTGCAGTTGCAAGAGTACTTGCTGGCAGTACTATATCCGAGCTCGGCATCGTGTCGGTTCAGTGACCGAAAACCAAGTAACAGAAGAACGGTTCTAGGAAAAAGCAACCCTTGGACTTTTATCAAATAATCAAAATCAAAATATTGTTTCAAGGTACTTCGCTTTATGCATTAAACTGCCTACATAACTGTGTTTTCAAAAGAGGAAAAGGCAGTGGCGTACATAATTTTTGCTACGCTTAAAAATTGTAACACCTTGTATCTCAAAATGTTGATAGGAACTACTTGTCTTATTTCTGGGTAAGAAATCACCACACAAGCGATGGCACACCTTTTATATGCCTAAGATACCTTATGATTCTAAAAGACATGTAAAATAAACTAATACAGAGTGTCCGGGAAAATGTGGAAAATCTCTCGGATTCAGATAGAACATGACAAATAGGATGACAAGTTTCTATACGATTTTTTCTTTCAAGCCCTCCCTATGGAGATGTGTGCCTCTAAAGGACGCCGCTAGAAATCGGTTTTTCTTGGATGACTTTCAAAAAACTTAATATATTTTAATAAAAATATGATGTGATGGACACTGATAGGGACCTCTTAAAATTGTGGCCTTGACACATATTTAGCTTTTTTAGTTTACCAGGAGCGGACTAAGTTTACCACTTATTGCTTAAGTTTTTAACACTCTGTATGATAAAGACTTAAAAAAAATAAATCTGGGTAGCTTGCACCTTAGACTCAAAAAAGGTACTTTTATTTATTGTCGATAAAATTAACCGTTTTCGAGAAAAAAGGAATTAACGAATTAACGGCTTATTAAAAAAAAAAGAAAAAAGGACCATGATTTCTATCTTGTTTCTCGAAAACAAAGTGTGATACAAAAGTCATTCAAACAACACAAAGTTGAAGTTATTTAATTCGAAAAAATACTAAGATTTAAGAAAACGCAGTTATGTAATAAAAAGTACCTTAACCAAATTATTGAAAAATTTCATAGGATGGTCAACATGGGCTCCGTGAAGTTTGACAGTCGCGGGCATGACGAATTAAAGACTGCTGTACCCGACACAATAACTCAGCCTTGGTCCTTATTACGTCACAATGAAACGTCTTTTTCGGTAGAAATTCCTCACTATTGTCGACCGGAGTGGAATACACCAAGTTTTTTAGGTGTCCCCACTGGAAAAAAATCAACCGCGTTAGATCGGGGATGGCAATAGGTCCTCCTCTGCCTATCCAACAGTTTGAATCGACGTTATTCAGGCGCACCCGCACACCAACGCTGAAATGAGGTGGTGCCCCATCGATCAATCAAATTGTATTGAAAGCATCACAATACTGTACAATATTAACTTAGTCCTACGACAATAATAATAATAATAATAATAATAATAATAATAATAATAATAATAATAATAATAATAATAATAATAATAATAATATAATACGGGCCTTTTTCTGTCATGGTTAATCTGTGTATTGGATATGGATATTCTAAGTTTCTTATTTGATATTCTTGTTGCGGGACGTTATTTATAAAAGAAGATCTGTTTTTAAAGAAAAAAAATTTCTGTATAAATATTGCAGTTACGGTCAAGATTTTTAATTCTTTAAATTTTCCCCGACATGACTCTCTATAATTTAAATTCATCAATATTCTAAGTGCTCGCTTTTGGCAGACGAAAACTTTTACAATATCTCTGCAATTTCCATACATGATAATTCCGTATCGAACATGAGTCTCAAAATTGGAATGATACAACATTTTTTTAGGTTCTGATGGTACGTATCTGCCCAATACTCGAAAACTATATCATACCTTATTTAACTTACTCACAACATAATCGACATGACAATCCCATAAAAGAGTAATAGTATAATATATACTTTATATACAAAACTTAAACTAGGCTAAAACTAAACTTTAACTGCAGCAGATACTAATAATTTTTAAATTGAAAATATGCAAGAAACTTAGGGTATCGAAAACTAAAACATCAGAAAAAGTTTGTATATTAAGTTTTCTAAGCAGCGGCCTACATGATGTCATACTCGAAGCATTTTCTATTGGTCTGATTGCTCCTTTTTGCAAGAGACAAATTAAGTTGGTTTTTGATGCTGCAGCAAATCCCCAAAATGGTAGACAGTGTCGAAAATGGGACTAGAATAAGGCATAATAAATCTGTATTGCAGTTTTTCGATTTAAAGTCTTTCTTGTTGTTTTTTTTTCGTGCAGTTTAGTCCATACACGTGTGTTGTGTAAATTGGTGAAACCATTTTTGGTAAACCTTGCGTCATCCGTGAAAAGAATAATGCTAATGAAGTTTATATTATTTCGTTGCTGATCCAATAGCCAGTTCGCGAACTGAACTCTACGAGGAAAATCTTCAGGAATCAGTTCATGTACTTTTTGCAAATGATATGGATACAACAGCTGTTCTTGAAGAACTTCATGTAGAGGGACATTCTTTTAAGTGTCTCACCCGATTGGCGGTTTTTTTTTGCTGACTATAATAAAAAACAAATTTCTCAATGACTTTCGATAAGGAAGCCGAATTTAATGTCAAAAAAATACATATATTTACAAATTTGACAGATGCGACGCCATTTTGAGTTTTCTTAAATGGCAACCCCCATAAATAACCACACATGTAAATTGCTCCTGGCGATCCGATTTCAAAAACCTATAGCTGTTGATATTTATTTTTAGCCGTTTCGGAAATACGGGGGTTCCTAACTTGCCTCCACCGATTTTGTCTTTGTCTCACCCCTTTAATAAATATACCTTCTAAGCTGAACACCTTAATTTTTTTCACAGTGACATAGGTTCCCGTAAGCAAGCGATCTACGCTATAGTCAAATCTGACAGATGTCAAAAAGTGACGCCATTTTGAATTTTTTTTAAATGCAACCCTCCTAACCACACGATTGAATTGCATTTGGCGATCTGATTCTAAAACTTTATAGTTATTGATATTTAATTTCAGCCGTTTCGGAAATACGGGGGTTCCTAATTTGCCTCCATCGATTTTGTCTTTTAAGTGTCTCACCCCTTCAATACATAGACCTTCTAAGCTGAACACCTTAATTTTTTTCGCAGTGACATAATTTCCTGTGAGCAAGCGATCTACGCTATAGTCAAATCCGACAGATGTCAAATAGTGACAGATACGACGCCATTTTCAATTTTTTTAAATGGCAACCCTCATAAGTAACTAGACGATTTAATTGCATTTGGCGATCCGATTCTAAAACTATATAGTTGTTGATATTTATTTTCAGCCGTTTCGGAAATACACCATTCCACTGGAATCGATGGAACAAAATCGATGGAGGCAAATTATTACATAATTTCCCGTGAGCAAGCGATCTACGCTATAGTCAAATCTGATCACCAAATGCAATTCAATCGTCTAGTTATTTATGAGGGTTGCTATTTAAAATAATTGAAAATGGCGTCGTATCTGTCACTTTTTGACATCAGTCGGATTTGACTGCAGCGTAGATCGCTTGCTCACGGGAAATTATGTTACTGTGATAAAAACTAAGGTGTTCAGCTTAGAAGGTCTATTTATTAAAGGGGTGAGACACTTAAAAGACAAAATCGATGGAGGCAAATTACGATCCCCCGTATTTCTGAAACCGCTGAAAATAAATATCAACAACTATATATTTTTAGAATCGGATCGCCAAATGCAACTCAATCGTGTGGTTATCTATGAGGGTTGCTATTTAAAATAATTCAAAATGGCGTCGCATCTGTCAAATTTATTAATCTAGGTACTTTTTGACATTAAATTCGGCTTTCTTATCGAAAATCATTGAGAAATATGTAATCTGTTTTTTATTATAGTCGGCAGGAAAATCGCCAATCGGGTGAGGCACTTAAAAAAATGTCCCGGTACTATTGTTCTCGATGTATTAAACTGTGCTGATATGTTTCGAGTGTTCGTTGATGGAGTGTCATCTACAACATTTAAAATATTTCTTCTAATTGCGGCGTACGTACGGTTATTCTCACACAGCATCATTACTATTTTTTCCAGTTTTTTCTAAAATTATAAAGAAAGTCAATAATGTTACCGCCCACCATTCTCCTTTAGACTTTAATCAACTCGTTAAAATATCTTCTGGTATAGCACGATTAGGAAATCTTTCGTGATATAACCTTTTGGTTTCTAAAGTATTCCAAGACGCAAGACCATAGATCAGGTGCATATTTGCATGCTCAATAAACGTATATTCCATAGTCAAACAATTGAATTTACCACGAAATCCAAAAATCAGTAAATTAATATCGAAGTAAAGGATCAATGTATCAGCGAAGTGATAGATGACAAGTTCTAAGATGCAGGATATTTTATTTATTTCGTACCATAGTAACGTTTGCAACAGCAATATTTTTTTTTGGTACTGATAAATGAACGCTAGGCTGGAACAACGTTTTTTTTTTTTTTTTTTTCTAGGGTTGCAATGGCCTCTTGCCTCTTGGCATCCAGCCAGGATTTTTTCTTAAAACTTGTATAATAATTCACATTCACACAAACATCCATGCCCTTGCCCGGATTCGAACCAGGGACCTATCGGTTGCCCGGCAAGTTCTCTACCCACCGAGCTACCGAGGCCGGCCTGGAACAACGTTGTAAACGACAAATATTATTTTGTTGGAAAATTGAAAAAACGAAATATGATCTATTGCTTTATCAGGTAAAGTTATTATATGACTAATATGACTACCCTAAATAAACTAATTATATTATAGGTATTGCAGATTTGATCACATACAGGATATTATAAATATGAGCATATTTTCCTCATTTTAATAAAACAACGTTGTATATCCACGTCGGTTACAACGTTGTTTTATGGAACTAGGGCGGTTACAATGTTGTTTTATATTAAAAATAAAGTACAAGTGCAAATAAAAAAGTATTTTTTATTAAAGAAATGAACAGAAAATGAAATGTATTACATGTAGTTTTAAGCATGGTCTTAATATTTTGATAAAAATCAATATATTTTAGTGGAATATAATCACACATATGAAGCAAGTTGGCCAGTTATTCTTTTTTGATTGGTAAAGGTTCATTATACGCTTCCCTTAAGTCGTCCAGCGTTACTTTAATCGTCGTCTTCTTAAGCGATTTTAGCGAATAAGATGTCTAAGGTTGAACTGTGTTGTGGGATTTTCGTGGCCGGATACTGTTCGGGTCATCCGATGTTATTTGTAACCACATTCCCTGTGTTATTTTGCGTTTAGGATCTTTCCATATTGATTTTTCGGCATCAGAAAAATCTTTAAAAAACGTTTGGTGCATATAAATAACTGTGAAGGGATTGTTTACTTTTGATTTGGCCGATGACATCTATCCACTGAAAAGGCACATAAACCGTTGAACGTTTTTGACTCGTTCTATGAGAGCAAAATCCCTGTCGCACGGTAAGAAGCTGTGTCCACTAACCAAAAACTTCCGCTCTACTTGGGTGAAGTATTTTTCTCTCAGTATCATTCGAAGCATAGTTATCATTTTCCAGTTGTTATTCTGGCCCACACATTGGTCCGACCAAACAACAAGTTTTCTTTCCTCTCCTGGACCAAGACGTTGGAAATTTTGGATAATATAAAATAGTAATGCCGATGCTATTTCAGTAGAGCCTCGATAAGCCATTACTTCATGCCATAACATCATCGTAGCTATACCATTCCCCATGTTATGAACACAATAGTTGTAGGTAGAAAGTTGCCACTGATAGAAAATGGACGAATGGGTTAAATTTGGTCAAAAAAGTACTTGCTGCAAATCTGTGCATAGAACCACATAATTAGGATTTATCTTAGCCATTTCGGTATCTTGTCTTAATGTTTGGTAGCCTGCTTCTGCCCTCATGTGATGAATTTTACTTTCATTTTCGACTTCCTTTTTTTCACGTTCATCCTCGGTGGAGCAAAGTTTCATAAACAGTTTGTCACAGTAAGAGCAAGTGTCAGATCTGGGAAGTCCAAATCGCAAGTTAAAGTTACTTTTAAATACATCAGTATACATCCTTAATGAGGTTTGACTATGTGGATTTTTTTCCAAAAACAGTCTGTACATTTTTGAGATGCTCAAATCGGCGGAAAGGCAATTGCTCGAGGACTCATTTCTACTGTAATGATTTTCCTGCTGTGGAAATGACCTAATATGTTCGATTATATTATCTTTATCGGTTGGATTAAGTTTTTTTGGGCGATTCCTGTGCTTCCCACGTTTGTCAGTTACATCTACACCGCATTTTATTTTATCCACAAGGTACTGAACTCGTCTCTGGGTGACTGAGAATATATACCATAGTGTTGATTTGCATACCTTTGTGTTATTTACGGTGTATTTTACACTAGTATGGCGCCGGGATGTTGCCTCTTCAACCCTCCTTCTCTTCGGTTCTTCAATGGAAATAGCTTGAGCTAGATATTGTGATTGTCCATCATAACTAAGGTCTCTGAACTTCTGAAATAATGTTTGGTGTTTACCCACCAATAATTAGGCAGAGCACCAATTTGGCGACTGAGAACACTTGCATATACGCCTCTAAAAATAAAAAATATGTTGCAAAATCCTAAACCATACATGGTTTTTATAGTAACTTACCTCATCTGGGCGCTGTAAAGCATTTTTAGGGACATTCCTAGACGAAATATAAGGGTCACCACTGTCTCTACTAGGTTTCCTGACATTCTGCTGCCATTTCTCAATATGCAACTTTCGCTTTTTGCCTCTGTTTATCTGCGTCTTAAGAAAATCCGTCAAAGAAACATCCATTTTTGCTTAAAACAACAAACTACGCATCAAACACGTGTAAGCAAATCAAAAGCGCGCGAAACTTACTCTTCCACGAAATAACGAATTGTACTGTTTGAAATAACACTGGGAAATCATCAAAAAAATGTGCTGCGTTGTCCATATCGCGTCGGTACATTATTTATAGCGTATCCAACGTTGTTCCACGCAAATACCGCATTTACACTTAATGGCGGTTACAACGTTGTTCCAGCCTAGCGTTCAAATAAATAAAACGCAAGTTCTTTGCGAACATAGGTCCTGTACAACTATTCGTTTAGTATTCTTTTTCTCGAAAACGGTTCATTTTCTCGACAATAAATAAGAAAACCTTTTCTTAGTCTAAGGTGTAAGCTAACCAAATTTATTTTTTTTTAAAGTCTTTATCCTATAGGCTGTTAAAAATTTAAGCATTAAGTTGTAAAGCTTAGTCCGCCCCTGGTAAACTAAAAAATCTAAATAGGTATGCTTCAAGGACACTGCTTAGGAGATTCTTACTAGTGTCCATCACATTAAATTTTTATTAAAGTATCTTAAGTACTTTGAAAGTTATTAAAGAAAAACCGAGTTCCAGTGGCGTCCTTCACGGGCACATATCTTCGTAGCGAGGGCCTGTAAGAAAAAGATTTATGGGAATTGTCATCTCAGTTTTTCATGTTCTATCTGAATCCGGGAGATTTTTCACATTTTGCCGGACACCCTGTATTCAGTAATATACACTACAGAGTGTACGGAAAAATATTGAGAGTTTCCTAAATACTTGACAACATATTAGAAACAACTAGTATTGTTTCTAATATGTTGTGAAGAGGTCGAATATATCTTCTTATATATTTTAATTGTCCATATTTTAACTGTACCATAGCAATAAGGACTGATGATGCCCGCTTAGGGTGAAACGGGTGACCAACATTAAACTAGAATTTGAGACCGTAACTTTGGGTTTTAATTTACACTATCTAATGCTGCATAACTTTTTTGTGCCTTTATGTATTAAATTTGTAATAATAATGAATTCCTATTTCTAAGCAACTTTTTTCAAAAAATGTAAACCTGGCAGGTTTCGGTACGAGCACCCGTTTCTGAGACAATTTAATTTAAATGTTTTATTGAGCAATGAAACTTGTCGTCTCTATCTTCTTTCATTCTAGAACTGTTACAAGCGCGTTAACTTCTATTTATGAATTCGAAGAAAAACGCTTCGAATTGTGTATCTGGTTCAAGGAAAACCCAAAAAAGTTTTAAAGATATATTGGTTTGACGCCCTGTATGTATTTCGGAACCTATCAACTTTTGGACTAAGATCAGTTAGGCTAGAGCGACGTATTGGATGATCTATGTAATGGATGACCTCCTTTTATATGCACATGTATATTTAAAATATATATGAATAAAACAGGCTAAACAAATAAAACATTAAGTATAAAAACAATATTAAATACACTCAGGCATGAAAAAGGGACTACTGCTACAGGAATTCTTCTTAGACAATAACAAAGCTATTTTAGCTTGTTTTAAAAATTTAGGTAACGCAACAAAACGCCCCTTGGTCGTTCATTTTGCGTGCCCAATTATTTTGTACATTCTCCCCGTGTGAGATGATACCACCGAGCTTGCAAATTGGTTTAATTAAGCCATAATTATTCACAGTAAACCATGAGTTTCTCTAATTTCTCCTTCGTCAGTTAATAAGATATCTTCGCAACGTTTTAAACTATTTAACAGAAAGCGGTGTCGGCAAATTTTCAAGTTTACATTTAAGTTAGTTTATTTGCTTTACGTTTTGCTCATTTAAAAGTGTTTTAATTAAAATATAACATAACTATGTAATTAATTACTTATTGAGTTATAACGTGCCAGCAGAAACTATTTTCATTCAAGAGGTTTTGGACTAAAAAAGTAGGGATTGGTTTAGATTAGAGTTAATATAAGATAAGGAGATGATATATCTAACCAAATCTAGGTTAAAATTGTGTCAAATTCATTTAACCTAAACTAGCCTAAACTGATGAATATTAAAATAAGTTAACAAATCGCGGGCTGAAAACCAAAGGGTTCTAAGTCGCAAAAAGAAAATTGTACAGGAAACGAATTTTAAAGTTTAAAAGACGACAAAGTCAAAATAATTATTTTTCTTTTAATTTTATATATTTTTTGTTAAAGTATGTAGTATTTGTAATATTATGTCAAAAGTATTTTTCAATTTTTGGAACTTGTTTTCAATCATACTAGATATTTACTAAAAAATGTACCCTGTACCTACTTAGAACCTTATGACTTTCTAAATGAAAAATTGTGATGTAATATCAAAGTGTTTATTTTATTAAATTCGTAATTTTCTATTATTTTATTTTTATTTAAAGCTTGCCATGTATGTACAAATAACTTTAATATACGAAGAAAACTGAAATTTTTATGTTATCCAAGGAAAAGCAAAAATATTTTATTTCTGTCGGTGAAACCATTTTAATATTTTATTTTTAATAAAGATTTTTACAGAAACACAAAACAAATTACATTACAAAAAAAAATACATTAAGATCTTAGCTCAGTTCTTTGGGCATCCAACGAAACGCAAATTTTACATGTTTAATCTTTATGGTGGTGACGGATTTGTTTTTGGATACAGGTGCGGATTTTATAGAAAATATGATTTTTTATTGTTTGTGCTTCTTTTCGCCCTACCAGCATCAACGAAAGCAGTAATAAATTCCGTGCTATGGTGATCAGTTTTGTAGCCCACTTCAAACAGTTTACCTTGCAAAAACTAGAGTTGACACACTTTTGTAAATTGGACTTTGGAGTACTGTAAATTCATCATCTTGGCACTTGAAAATTTTTAAAATGTGACTGTTGTAAATTTATTATCTGGAAAGGATTCTTACGGTTAATCTTCAACAAAATTCCTATTAGTGAAAGGGGAGACCAAATATCAGAAATTTGCATTTGTTTTTCAATTTGCGAATGAGCGTTGTCTACAATTTGAATGCAGGAGTGTCCTGGTAAGGAGTATTTCATAATAATGCTTTGAATGTGGTTGTGTCTAATCAGAAAGTCGCTTACACCAAGTGAGATGATTGAATTTCGATTTTGAGGGACACAGCTGTCACTTCAAGTTACAATTTTTGTAATTTTTGGGTGTTTTACTACAATTTTTTCCAGAATCCTCATATAGGCACTTGCTATTGCACATTGAATTTGCTTGTCCAACGAACAGTGCGCTGTCAAATTGTACACGTTTATTTTCTGTTTGTAAAATAGAACACACACATCGGACTTTGGTAAATTTATAATGTTTTCTAAGTCAAAACAGATCACTGCAAAAATAGGATCATCTATCTGTTTTCTTCCAGTGTATAATTTTTTTTTGAAATGTGTATTTCGTATTTTTGTTTTAAAAGTGTATTCACTTTGTTTCCTTTTCTGCGAGTCTAGCTAGAACTAGCCACCAAAATAAAAGAAACCATAAACACATCGGTTAAAAAAGTCTGCTCAAATTGAAAAACAACAAAAAACTCTAAACTGCAATCGAATATCTTGAAACTTCTCAAAGAAAGACGAGAAAGGGCAGATCGAACAACAGACAGCTTCAAAACTCTAAACAAGGAAGTGAAAAAGGGAATTAGAAAAGACAATAGAAACTATACCAATAAAATAATAAATGATACAATAAGAGAAAACTGCAACATGAAGGTACTAAAAACAAAAAAGTCAAAATAATCAAAATAAAAAACGGAAAAACATGACTGCCCATGACAGAAAGACAATAATCAGAGCTATATAAGAATTCTACGCAAAGTTATACTCGTTACACACACAACAACAACAACGAACTACAAGAGCTATACTCAACATCGGCTCAGAGGAAATGCGAGAAATAACGAACTCCGAAATAAAAATGGCACTAAATCAATTAAAAAACAATAAATGTGCAGGAGAGGATAAAATAACAGTATAGAAATGCTGAAAATTGGCGGCAGAAGGATAGAATAAATGCTAGAGATTCTATTTAATAAAATAATCGTTGAAGGGAAAATCCCACAAGACTGGTATAACTCCGAAGTCATCTTAATATTTAAGAAAGAAGACAGTACAAATATCGAAAATTACCGACCAATATCTATACTGTCACATCTCTACAAGCTATTAACCAAAATCATAACCAACCGCATAACAAATAAACTTGATTTTTACCAACCGGTCAAACAGGCCGGTTTCAGAAAACACTACAGCACACACAGACCACCTACACACAGTAAGAACACTAATAGAGAAGTGCACCGAGTACAACGTACCGCTCCATGTGGCTTTTGTAGATTTCCAGAAAGCATTCGACTCCGTCGAAATATGGGCAGTGTTAGAATCCTTAGACAACGCAAGAATTGATTCAAGTCACACGAACATCATAAAGAACATATACGAAAACGCTACCATACAAATAAAAATGGACGACGAGACAAAAACAAACCATATAAAACTACAAAGGGGAGTAAGAGAAGGAGACACTATATCGCCCAAACTATTCACCCTTGTACTAGAAGACATTTTTAGGAAATTAAAATGGGACACCAAAGGCATCAACATCGACGGAGTATACTTAAACCATCTAAGATTTGCTGATGACATAATCTTAATAGCAAACAATCTACAAGAACTAAACGAAATGCTACAACAACTAAATGATGTATCCACAACAGTAGGTCTAAAAATGAACTATGATAAAACAAAAATAATGAGCCAGGAACAGACAAATATAACAATACAGAACCACAGGATAGAAAACGTCGAGCATTATGTATTCTTGGGTCACGACATCAGACTGAGAAAATCAAACCAGGACGCCGAAATAAAAAGAAGAACACAGCTAGCATGGGCCTTCTTCGGTAAACTTATGTATCTTGAAAAATAATTCTATTCCCATAAATCTAAAAAGAAAAGTATATGACACTTGCATAATACCGGTGTGTACCTACGGAGTAGAGACCATGTTCCTCACCAAAAAGTCGGCTAAAAAATTAGAGACAACCCAAAGGGCAATGGAACGAAACATGCTTGGAATATCACTAAGGGACAAAATTAGAAACACAGAGATAAGACGTAAAACCAAAGTCAGGGACATCGTGGAGGAGATAGCAAAGATGAAATAGCAATGGGCTGGCCACATAGCCAGATACGATGACAACAGATGGACACGAAGAGTACTAGATTGCACACCATGGGAGACAACACGAAGCACGGGAAGACCTCAAAAAAGATTGGTGGACGACATAAGAGCAGTGGCAGGAAAACAATGGATGAGAGTGGCAAATGACAGAGAAAGATGGAAACAATTGGGAGAGACCTACATCCAGAACTGGATGGACAAAGGTTGATGAAAAAGAGAAGAAAAAGACCTTTATTATCATTATTATTCCACTACGAAAAGTAAAAATTAAGTCGAAATTTTGCTGTAAACGCAGTTAACCGTTCAGAAACTATTGAAAAATATATTTTTTTCAACTAATTTTCCATTATTTAAAGTTGAATTTGTTGGACTAATCTCGCCGAATTTTAATTATTACAAAAACAACATATTAAATGCGGCCCTGATTTAATAAACGTACACTTAAAATAAAAGTAACTAAAAAGTGACACATGCCATAAAAATCTAATCTCTACTAACTTCTTTCAAAAATTAAATTATATTAGTTCTGGCATGAAGGCCAGGTCGGACAGCCTGTGGCCGGCAGGCCGCTTGTAAGTGAGTGATTACCATTATTTCCATGAACAGTTAGTGTCAGTTACAATATAAAGAGATATATGCTTACCTGCTATGTATGGAGTATAAACAAGAGCTTATACAGAGTGGCAAAAAAGTCGCGCATAATGCCTGTAACTTTTGAATTACCTCGTATACGAAAAAGTGACCTGGATGAAAGTTATTCAGTAAATTATTCCCCACATTTTCACCTGCAGGAATTTTTTCTGTCATTTCTGATTTGGTTGCCATAGATATAGATATAAATAGCCTAGAATTGAACTACTTAACATAGGAATAATAAACAAGTGAAACCTTATCAGTAGATCAGGTTTTCAAAATAACTAAGCAGAGCCCCAGTTGATCTCTGAACCCGTCTACAACGTTTAAAAGGAAGTCGTCTGGAATAGCCCGAATTTTAGCATTTAAAGATTTTCAGTCATTTGGATGGTTAACGTAGACTTTGTTCTTTAAGTGTCCCCACAAACAGAAGTCGAGCGGGGTTAAGTCCGGGGATCGCGCTGGCCAGTTAATAGCACCGCTTCTACCTATCCAACGTCCTGGAAATTGTAAGCTTATGTATTGTCTAACATTTGCCGTATAATGCGCAGGTGCTCCATCTTGCTGGGACCATACGTGTTCGTTTATGCCATTATTTACACCCGGTGGAACCACTCTGCAAGAAGGAATTATGTGATTCCTGAGGAGGTCCAGATATTTTTCGCCATTCAAATTATCATCTATGAAAAAAGATCCCCCAATATGTCTACCAACTATGCCCGTCTAAACATTAACTTTTTCGGGCCACTGAATATGACCTTCCTGGAACCAGTGAGTATTCTCAGCAGACCAATAAAGATAATTGTGTCTATTAACAATGCCATTTAGCTGGAAAGTAGCTTCATCCGAGAAAATTATATTTGTTGCGAAGCTATTATCGTTATTGCTTCTTTCCATCATCAGCTCACAAAATTCAGCTCTTCTATCAAAATCGTCCTCGTCTAACTCGTGCATCAACTTTATCTCATAGGGATGCAACTGCTCCTACTTATTTAGCTTATTAGAACTCAGACCACAGAAAATTAAACAGGGACTCAAAATTGACACCTCTTAGGTCGCTGCCATGAAAACACCTTGACTCAACTTGTGGGAATTAGGTAGGAATAATTATAATTAGGAAGTTTTTCATTTTTGAGCTGTCATTATCTCGAAAACGCTTGCAGATAGGCCAAAATTTGAAATACAAAAAATTCAGAGTTTTCCCAGTAAAATCCAAATATGCAATCATATGCAGGGGGTTTCATTTAAAAAAAGTTTCATGGCAATGTTCAATGGCAACCAAACGAGAAATGACAGAAAAAATTCATGCAGGTAGAAATGTGGGGAATAATTTACTGAACAACTTTTATTAAGGTCACATTTTCGTATACGAGGTAATTCAAAAGCTACAGGCATTATGCGCGACTTTTTTGCCACTCTGTATATGGAAGTATAAGGCAATATATAAAATGATAAAAATATCTGTACCTATTTTAAAAGCCTAGAAAGTTATATTATCAACGAAGAAAGTTATTTAATGTAAATCGTAAAGAAAAAAAAAACAGTCAGGTTAATTTAGGTTAGATCAGTTTGGGAAATCAGGCAAAAATCATTTCCATATCTTTCGAAAATTGTTAAATCGAACAATATCTCGATAAGTCTTATGAATATCAAAAAATTATCAAAAATATAGAAGTATAGAGAATTTTAATTACAACTATATTACACTCTCTTCACTTTTCGTAGTAAAATCAAATGGAATCAAGTTATCGCGAAAAACTAAACCCACCTTTAAATGTTGGTTTTATATTTTAAAGGCCTTGGTGTATAGGCTTCATTTAGTGGAATTTTCATTATTTAAGAAATTCATTCTTATTCTTCTTCTTATTAGGGTCGCACAATGAACACAAAATCTTCATTACCTTCTGGTTAATTTGATATTTCTCCTATGATATGCGACTTTCCACTTAGCTATGGAAATAATTAGTAATAATAACATGATTAACATGCCTTGAAAATAACTTTAAATTATTGCTACATTCATCGTAACATAAATTGACCCTTGACACCTATTAAGTAGTGAACTTCAGTATTTAAAGTAATGGTTGATCTAACAGATAGGTGCATCAAAACGTTACGAACAGATAATTAATTTTAAGAAATGAATCGAGATCTCACCAATGTCAATTTGTTTGTTATAAAGACTTAAATTAACTTTTATTTTCAATCAATTTAATATTATGTTTCTTATTATGTAACAATAGAGGCAAATTTCTTTATTAAGTTCCAATTTTGTCGATTTACGAGCTTTCAGGCGACCATATCTCCATGAAAAATAGCTTATCGCAAATAAAGTTGTCCCAAACTTTAAAAACTAATTTAATGGAGGATTTAATATCAGATCTGGTAAGCTTAAATAAAATTTATGTTAGGAATAGAAGATAAGGGCAGGTTGACAGAAAGTCTTTAAAAGTGTTGTCTTGAAAAATCTTACTTAAGTTTTGTTGCTAAAAAACTTTAATGAAGTTTCGGGAAAAAATCGTAGTTAGGGGTCCATTAGTTTTTATGAAAAAGAAAGTGCTTTGCCGTAAAATTATAATTAACATCATAATATAAATACTATTTACGTAAGAACATTTTGGTTGTTACTTTGAACAGATATCAGATAGTACAGGTACATAAATATATCGACCCGAATAATTTTTTTTAAAGAAAATATTTTTGAAAAATAACTAATTTTGTTCAAGAATTACCTTAAATATGTTACTTACCTTACCCTGTACAATAAAACAGTTATGACAATTGGTTTAATGCAAGATTAAGTTAAACTTACTTTAATTTAATTCAGGACAATCCATCTGTCTAAAACTATACCAATGATATACTTTCTGGTATTATTCTTCCAAGGGCTTGAGGTGAAACAACCGCAGAAAACTTCAAATTTTCCAAACTTCGTCCTGTGGCCAAATATCGGTTACTATCAATTGTCCTTCGGCCGTAATTGCTTTTCTCATTTTTGTATTTTCCTTTATAATAAATGACTTTATCAACGCTGAAAGTTCACTGAAACATACATCATCCATTCTGAGATAGTTTTTAAAATCATCTGTGGAACAAGTTCTCAACGTTCGCACCAATGTCATATGAGATAAAGTATCACGTTGCAACAGCCAGTCTTTTAACCAAAAACGTTTTTTCGCCTTTGTTATTGGCTCTTGTAATAATAAAATTACAAGAAGTGCAGACATTTTTTTTTCCAAAATTATTATTTAAAAACGTTGTTCACAATATCATAGTTCGATCAGCACTGACAAGAAGCTTGCGTGTATGGTGAAAGCGCCGTTCTCCTGCAGTTATAAAACTGTCAGCCCAAAAACTGAGGGCCCCATCGGTTAGTTTAACTAAATGGTGTGTGACTCGAGAAAGTTTAAATCTTCAGTTCCGATCGTACAGTCCTGGGACTACAGGCGAACTGTAGGTGAATGGGTACCTTTAACCTTTATATTGGTCTGTGGTTTTAAAATTGTGTTTACGTTTCGTGTTATTGTGCATCGATTTTTAACAAAGACTTCAAATCTTCTCATACAAAACATATTAAAAAGCTGTTTTTTTACGTACGTCTTAACTCGTGAAGAAGTCTGTTAGATAGGCTTCGGATGTAAAAAAGATGAACCAAGGCGAGGGCTTATGGAACTTTCTCATGTAGCGTTTGAACTACTGATATTTTTGAAAGAATAATTTTATGTGTTTATTTTTGTAAATTTATCTTGTTTTTATTAAATGAATATGCAGTGTAACTCCCTCACTCGGTTATTTTGGTAACAAGCTGACAACACTGCTGATAATTGACGTAACTCGAAGGGTATGACATGCAACGGAAATTGTTTATAAAAAGTACAATATTTTACGGAAAATGTTTTGTACAAAATCAATCAACCCAAACAGTTTTAACATCGAATCTTTTTATTTATGAACTGGACAAATTAAATAACAGCGCATTAATCAACATCCCAACAATGACCTAAAACATTCCGGCAGTTTTTAGCACATATCGAATAAACTGGTCATAGCTCATGAAGCACGAACAGAGTTCACCTTTTCCACGCTTTAAAACCACTGACCACAATGACCACATTCAGCGGCAGCACTAAAAATTCTGCTTTATCACGTTTTGTAGGGGCCTATTTAAAACCTGATAATGCGTTTGTATAATGCCGCTCATCTCTATAATAAGGGTATTTCACCTATTTTCTACTACTGTGTAACGTTGTTACTTATCATTTTATTATTACATATTGTTGGTTGTCGTAGAATTGAAAAAGTGATTTTACCTCCTTATGTGAAACCGATCTCCATTTTAGGCTGTATTGGTTCTAAATTTTGATTATTTTGTTATTATTATTCTGAGGTTCATCTGTATCAATCGGCATTGTGAAAAAAATTTAAAATCTGTTTTTTGTCAACGCTGCGAAACCTGCAGCCCCCGATCCTGCTACTTCAAATTTTTTCTTCCAAAATAAAAGGCAAGGCAACGGCACGTCTGCGACTGAGGAAGTCATTGCAGCTCTTTCCTCCATCAAGTCACATGTAGTTGGCACTGATGGGATTGGACTTTCCATGTTAGGCTATTGCTGTCCCTACATCTTACCCTTTATACAGGGTGATTCATTAAGATCGGCCACCGGCCATATCCCGGAAGCTACTGGGCATAGAAATTCAGTAAAAAGAAATCATTACTAAAGTGACCATGAGAAACTCCTGGAAATTACTTTTAAGTTCCGCATTTTGCCGCCAGGGGTCACAATTGAAAAGTAAATTTTAAAATTTTAGATATCTCCGAAAATTCCACGTTAAGGTATACTTCTAATAACACCATTTAAAAGTTTGGACAATTATGCATCATTTTGGTCCTAGGCTCATTGGCGTACCGACTTTAATAAGAGTGAGGAAAGCTGTTGAAAGTGTAATGATTGAAGTCGCTGTAACTTACAAACGAGTTATTCGATTTTAGCAAACTAATCATCGTTTGGAAGAGAAATGTAAGTACTTTTAACTATCGTATTCGGTGGTCCATGATAGTCCTCAATAAAAATGCTAGAGGGTACAATTTGCAATAAAACACATATTTTGATTTTATTAAAAATGCTAGAGGGTGCAATTTGCAATAATAACAGATATTTTGATTTTATTCCGAAAACTTAAATCATACGGTATAATTATGATATCATAATCGGAAAGTAGATAAAGTTTGCTAGAAAAAACGTAAGAACCGCAGTTCGATACTTATGTTCGCTTCAAAGTTATTGCCAAAAGAATGTGCACTATTGATAACAAAGAAATCGTCATTGGATGCGCGAAGTGGATCACCAAAACAGGTGGAGTGTAAACGTGTGGTGCGGAGTGTTAGGACACAGAATTATCGGACCGTTTATTTTTAATGCTCATCTAAATGGCGAATCTTACTTAAACTTTTCACAAAATAACTCGCCTATCCTTTTAGAAGATGTTCCTATTGGTCTAGGAACATCTATGTGGTATCAACATGATGGATGCCCGGCACACTTTTCGCAAAGGGTCCGTGATTTTTTAAACGTTAGATACCCACATCGCTGGATAGAGGGGTTAATTTGTTTGCGGGGCCACCTAGATCCCCGGATTTAACTGTGTTAGATTTTTACTTGTGTGGACGAATAAAAGTAAAGTCATTGTTTATAAAACGCGACCAACCACACGAGGCAACATGATTAAGCGAATTGAAAATGCAATAAATTCAATTTCACGCGCTGAAATTAAAACAGCTGTTTCTAGTTCTAGACCAAGAAATAATCGTTGTATTTTGCAAAACGTAGGTAATTCTGAACATTTATAAAGTCTTTCAATTGTTTCCTTAAGAACTTTTTCATGACTATTATATTTCGATTGTTTCCTTTAATAGTTTCCCATAATTATTCCAATACTGTTTTATTGTATTACTGTTGGTCTTAAAACACGCTTCAAATTTTGTCCTTTACATGATTTGGACTAGTCCTAAGCCTAGATAAAGTGTGGAGAAAGGCACGAAATACGACAAATCAAAACCAGTTATTGCTAAAGCAACCCCACACACCTACGAAACTATAAAAACAATCGCTTCTTCATTTAAAGTTTTAAAAATTATTCTTTTGGCAATAACTTTGAAACGAACGGAGGTATCGAACTGCGGTTTTTACGTTTTTTTCTAGCAAATTTCGTCTACTTTCCGATTATGACATCACAATCATACGTATTTTAAGTTTTCGGAATAAAATAAAAAAATGTGTTATTATTGCAAATTGCACCCTCTGGCATTTTTATTGAGAACTATCATGGACCACAAGCTTTTTAATGGTGTTATCAGAGGTGTACCTTAATGTGGAATTTTGGGATATATCAAAAATTTTAAAATTTACTTTTCAATTGTGTCCCCTTGAGGCAAAATGCGGAACTTAAAAGTCATTTCCTAAATGTCTATGCCCAGTAGTTTCCGAGATATGGCTGGTGGCCGACCTTAATGAAACACCCTGTTACCCTCTAGTTCACATTGTTAACTCCAGCATAGAAACCTCTACATTCCCTGAGGTTTGAAAAAGCTCCTACATACTTCCGATACCAAAAGTGACTGCTCGTGATGACCTAAAATACCTTAGGCTCATAAGTATACTGCTTACTGTATCGAAGGTATTGGAAAGGGTGTTGGAGGGTCGTCATTTTTACATATTACGGATGGTATCCTGGGGGCGGCCGACCGTGGCGATACAGCGTTAGTTTTACTTGACTATTCCAAAGCTTTCGACAGGTTGAATCAGATACTTCTGGCAATCCTAAAATTCCTTTGCTTCGAACCTAGTGCGTGCCACCTCATTAATACGTATCTTAATGCTAGAACACAGTCAGTGAAACTTAACTCCATGCAGTCTATGCCTATGGACATTGCCTGCGGCGTTCCACAGGGATCCATCCTTGATCGTTTTTTTTTTTAATTTATACTGTAACGAAATAAAACTTATTTCGTTACACTGGATTTTAAAGTATCTTTAGGTATTGGCGCTGCCATCTATGGATAACTCTGCATACTGCAGAATATCGATTATTTAAGTTTGTATAAAGGAAAAGAGCAACTGTAAATTTGTCGTTTTATAATATAGATCTCTAGGTTATTCTTTAATATAGATTATCGATTTCCTACATTTAATTTAGTTCATATTGGCTCCGCGGATGCGTAAAGGCTCGACTCAGAGAAGTGAATTTAGGACTTCACTTTCGTTTTTATCCTGTTACAGGTATGTCACGCTAAGCTTTTGTTTCACTAAATTTATATTTTATCTGATAATAAGTATGTAATTGAACCATAAATATTACTTTCTAGAGACCCATGACCTTTTAAGCTATTTTTACACGAATTAAATTCCACATTCTTATGTTTTAAACAAATAAAGACATGCCGACCATCATGGCGTGATATTTTAATAATCTTCATTCATCTCATTTATCCTTGTAAAGAATAGTGTTTTTAAAGATCTAGAAGCATCATCTTAACAGACAGAACGCAGTCATAAGATTATTTCTTCAGTCAGTGTGGAATTTCAATCAATATTTTAATAATTTTGCATTCAATTTGAATATCTTCTTAAGTCAATCAACAGGTCATGGTTTTGTGTGTTTTTCTTCATCAATTAATATCTAAACTCTCAATTTAACTTTATTTCTCGGGATTCTGTCGTTCTTTTACGTTTTAGCAAATATGGTTGGCCAGTTGGTGGTTTATTTAAGTTCTTGATGAACATTGGTGAGGACCAGATATAGGGTAAACCTGGCTGGACCATTTACAAGGAAACCGACAGATCCAGGCTCTACAGAACTGGTAACTGACAGAATATCCAAGGAAGCTGATATCGAGGAAAGCAGGTGAGTTTTTTTTTTTGTTTCTAATCAGAAACCTGAATTGAATTTGTCGGAAAGCTCACCTGGTTTCTCTCAAAGATATCTGTCAGAAATCAATTCTAGTTTAACATTAATTTCTCTTAAACTTCTTACTCAATTAGCGCGACATGCTTGTAATGGATGGATAATACCTTAAGTCACATTGTATATAAAATTTCTCTTGTACCATATCTATATCTTGAATCTATCTTGTACATATCTTACCTTGGGTGCCATAATTAAGACATTAGTCTGGTACACCAATATCATGTGGTAACGAATGCCTGTAGCTTCTTTAAACCACATTTATCTATCTCGCAAACGATTGTCTTTTGCTCGTTTTTGCATATCATACCTGCACAAAAGTTACAAATACTTTTGAATGCAGTTATCTCTCTCGCAAACGATTGTCTTTTGCTCGTTTTTGCATATCGTACCTGCACAAAAGTTACAAATACTTTTGAATGCAGTTACCTACCTCGCAAACGATTGTCTTTTGCTCGTTTTTGCATATCGTACCTGCACAAAAGTTACAAATACTTTTGAATGCAGTTATCTCTTTCGCAAACGATTGTCTTTTTGCTCGTTATGCATATCGAATCTACACAAAGTTGTGGATGGTTTGAATGCAGTATTCTCTTCTAGTTTTAAATATCTGTATTGTATATTTGTACATTTTGTAGTTATTACTAGTTAAAATTACTTAATTTTTATCTTGTTGGCACAATATATGCTTCTTTTGGATTAACTTAAAACTTAGATACATTTTAAGTCAATCAAATCATTTGTTTTTCGTACTACTTAAACACGAAGGAAAATTTGTTTTTGACCTTATGTAATTAAACATGGTTATTTCATCTTTTAATTTAAAACTCTATGCATATTCACTTGAGTAACAGGGAGTAAAAACATCCTGTGACTATAGTATAGAAATTTAAGTTACAACTGGTACTGTTTACCATAAGTATTCATTTTCAAACCTTTATTGCAATATTATTCGCTGGTCTCACGCCACCTTTCTAATATTTCATGTACACGAGCAAACCTGAGGCTGACAAACTGACAAGCTCATCAGATGTCATTACTCCTATCAATCGCTGTCACAAGAATTCAAGTCTAATCAAGTCCTGACATCTTCCTCATCGTTTCCATTGCTGAAGTCTATGCATGGAACACCTTTTCCATTGCTGAAGTCTATGCATGGAACACCTTCTCCGTTGCTGAAGTATATGCATGGAACACCGAACACCTCATCGAGACAACTTACAGGTGAAGAGGACTGAATTTTGGACACACCTCATGGAAGACAATGCAGAGCTAAGTATTTGTCAGTCAGAAGGACAACTTTGTAAAGACCAGTAGACCATTGCTATATTTTCATTTTAATTTTCACCTTTTTATACTGTAAACTGTTTCCTTAGAAACCAATCTCAACAACCATCATTATACAAGTATAGTTTAATAAACTACTAAGTGTTTGTAAAATTTTGTATTATTTCTGGTAGGATGGCGCCCTAAAAAAATTTGTCAGATAATAAGATAAACGCACACCTAACAACAAAAAAAAAAGTCTTTTTAGCCGAGGCAACTCAACATCATTTGTATGATAATCATTAACGTTACAATGGCGTCCAACGTCATCGTTATAATACACCTCTCAACTAACTAACCTAACTAAACACGTGAGATATGCTTCTGTGCAACTTTATGTGGACGACACTAAACTGTACATGTTATTTCGCCCAGAAAATATCCCTGAGGCAAATGATAGATTGTCTAGTGACTTGGAAGTACTGTTGAAGTTCTTTACAAGTCACTGCCTTGGACAAGTAGTTCTTTTTGGATGTGCCTAATATCAAAACCTTCTTCGCATCTCCCAAAAATAAATAACGAGCTATCACCGAATTTTAGGGCCATTCTTTTTGGAAGGAACCCTCACAGCTGAACGGTACCTGGATTTCTTAACCTTCAAGTTGAGGCCTGCTCTAGCTGTAATTTTTCACAACGAGGTAGATCCAGATATACCTAATGAAACAATTTAGTTTCAGCAAGATGGTGCTCCCCCGCATTTTGGTGTCAATGTGAGAAGATATTTAGATCAGACATTTCCAAGTCGCTGGTTTGGACGACGTGGTACAATTGAATGGCCACCGAGGTCCCCAGACTTAACGCCTCTAGACTATTTTCCTTGGGGATATTTAAAAGAAAAAGTTTACCAAAATAGGCCAAATAATATTGAAGATTTGAAACACAAAATTAGATTGGAGACACATGACATACCGGCTGAAATCATGCGAAATTCCTTCCACGGATTTTACCATCGTCTGGAAGCAAGCCAAGTAGAGGGTGGAGGACATTTCCAGCATTTGCCATGTTAAACCACCTTTTTGTTGTGTATTGTTTTGGTTCGTTACATTTTAATTTTTTTTGACAAAATAAATAACAAATAAACCATAACTATTGTTAGGTCACAATGTCACAAAATGTCAGAACGTGAAACAATGAATACTTACTTAGATAGAGATTTTTTAAAACTTTTAACAGTCGCCATTTTAAAATAGCTTGACAGAATCACGTCAAAATTTTTGAGAATACTGTACGAGATATTAGCTTTCAAATGATGTATCACAAGCTGTATGTTTCCATTTAAAAAAGAGATCGATGTCGTCATATCTCTGGCAAATGTCTATAAAAAAACAAACGAATAACGTCAAAATGTGAGCATATATAAAACTAAATTGACATGTCCCAGCATTTTCCCCAAAAGTTACAGGTTAAGGCTATATTAATTTTATTCCGGACTTCTAAGCAGCCCTGTATATGCATCTTTTTGCATATTTTGTCAATTTGATAAAAAAATGCATATTTTTCCAAAATAACTATTTTATCAGCATATCTTGATGTTTCCGGCGTTATCAAAAAATTAAAACGCTCGGTCATGAAAACTCGTAGACTCATAGGGGTAATGTCCAGTCCGGTACTTGTTTCAGGGATTTTCCAATTTGAAGATAATACATAATAATTAATATTTACATGTTGGTCATACACAAGGTTTTAATTAAGGGTTTCCGGGGTTTGCATATTGTTAGGGGTTATTTATTGTCATTTAATAATGTCTTGTTATTATCTGCTTAGCAAACTGTACTTATATCCGGTTGTAATATGTACTCCTGTTTTAGTTGTCGAAAGATTTCAGCATTTTCAGTATGAAATTGAAACTTCTTAAAGTGGCGAAAACGTCTTCGTGGATTAAAAATTTCCCAGAGTTAGAGTTTAGTGGAGGAAAAGTCTTCTGTGAAGTTTGTGCAAAAATTATTGTTTGTGAAAAGAAGTTCCAAATCGATCAACATTTAAAAACACCGCTGCATAAATTAATGTTACAAAAAATGAAATCTGAGCCAGTTCAGCTGAATGTAAAAAACTCGATTCAAAATGTTGTAGAAAGATCGAAATCTGAAAACGAAATTTTTCAAGAAGACTTATGCAAGGCATTGGTCGCAGCAAACATACTCTTAAAAAAATTGCAAAATCCGCAATTTAGAGGGTTATTGCAAAAATATTGTCAACAAACCATTCCTGACGAATCTATGCTTAGAAAGAAGAATGTCCATTCAGTATACGAAACCGTTTTAGAAGAAATTAGAGCTTTACTGGGTGATAAAATTTTTACATTATTGTTGATGAAAGCATAGATGCTTGTGGCAGATATATCGCACACCTTATGATTGAAGCACTTCAAGAAGATAAAGCAACCCGTAACCCGATTTATTCATCAGTCCCCATTGAGCTTTTTCTTACCAAATTCAATCCCAGATGAGTAGTTTTTAGTGCTTTTGTCTGATGCAGCACCATATATGGTAAAAGTAGGCCAAAACTTAAGAATCCTTTACTCCAATATGGTACATGTGACTTGTCTTTTACGTGAAATAAACCGAGTCGCAGAAACCGTCAAAACTGAATATATTTTAGTAAATAAATTAATTTCAATTGTAAGAAAAGTTAGTTTACCTCCAGAACCTGCAATTACCCGGTGGGAACATGGATTAAGGCCGCAATATTTTACGCAGAACATTTTGAAGCCATTAAAGAACTACTTTTGAATTTATATAACGATTCGCAGTGTATTGTGCAAAGTAAAGTTGCCAAAAAGTGCAAGTGTAGTTAAAGATCTTGTTTTTATTAAGGTTAATTTGAGTTTTATACCGGACATAATATCCTGGTTAGAGAACAGAAATTTAAGTTTAAGAGACTTAATTAGTATTGTTGAAACATTTTTCGCTAAGTATAACAACATTCCCGGTAAAGTAGGAGGTCAAGTAAGGAACAAATTGGATGTAAGTGTAAACAAGAATGAAGGATATAAATACTTCACTGCAGTAAAAAGCATTTATGTAGGTAAACCGTTCAACGAAGTTGTATCTTGGCCTTATACTTTCCTGCCTAAGTTGCAGTAGTGTCTGATTACATCACTGGATGTTGAAAGAAGCTTCTCTTCGTGTACACATATTTTTACTGATAGAAGACAATCCTTTTTAGTTGAAAATTTTGAAAAATATTTAGTCATAAATGCCTTCTACACAATTTCAGGTTAAAAAACTGTTTACTTTTATTTCCCATTGTGTGTTTCTCTACCCTATTTAAATATAATAAATTAAGAAATATTGGATACCAGTATTCATGTTTGGTCAAAAAAATGCATATTTAAAAGGCAAACAAGGCATATATATGCGCATATTCTCGCTGAATTTAAGTGCATATATTCCGCCCTTTATTAATTATTAAAAAAAAGCCTATAAATTTTATACGATTTTTTGCAGGAATTATTTCATTTGCAATTGATCAGTCCTTGTCTGATTTTTATGGGAAGAAAAAAAAACGTTACGAGATAGGTTTACCACACTAAGCCACATAGCATAGCCTGACGTCAGAAATCACAATTTGGAGACCTGTATCTGTATGACTAACTATATTATATTCATTTGAAGATGTTAGGAATAGCATCCCAACTCTACTTCACCCCAAACTTATTGACATGGAAAGGCGATTTGTGGCACCACGTTAGATCTCCCGTTTGCGTGTCGGCAAAAACTCGCAGCAGCAAAGGTTTTGGTCAGAATTCAAAGGGATGCTCCGGTGATATATATATCAACTTGCCAACCGAGTCGTTGGGAATTTTTTATCTTCCGCGCTTTTTATTATTCAGTGAAACGATTATGGGACCTTAATCATAAATTATCCGTGTACTAATTTTAGGATACTGTTTAAATTGCAAAAAATGCAAATTAAAAACAACTTAATTCAAGGTCTTCGAACCTGACATAACCTGAACAGGCCAGTACACTATGCACAGGGTTAAACGGTCCCTGCTATATTATTATGTTTCGTCGGATTTTTTCTAAAAAAAAACGCCTTTGTGTCGATGCCTTGAAAAGCCAAAAAAATAATCCAAAGCAGCCTTTTATTATTATGTGCCCAAGGACTTTTTAATTACAAAAAAAAAATATAATAAATAAATACTGTTGTGATTCAGTAACGAAAAGCCATTATTACCATATTGATTTTCTTTGTCAAAAGTGAATACTTTTGTTGGCTTCGACTTTTTTCCTTTGATGCCCTTATAACACGATTGTAGCATAGATATTGCTATAGAGTTAAAAAGTAATCCTTTATAATTTTAATGTAAATAAAAATGAAACCTAAAAATTGTTTTATTTTGTAATGGCTCAATTACAGAAAAATATGGATTATATACGATGCAAAATACTTCGTTTTTTACTCATAATGTGTTAAATGCTCACATCTAAACTGCTGGATGTTTGAAACGCATAATGAAAATTTCTAGTCTGCGGGAGTTCATATAGATAATGTGTCCTAAAAAGTCTGGTTTTCAAGATACAGGGTGTCAAAGTTTAAAAAAAAATCGTTTTTTTATTAATATCTCAAAGATCCTTTAGCCGATTTTGGTGACATTTGGCAGTGTTGTTCGTCATGATTAGACGCTAAGTTGCAAGCACTAACTAGATGATAATTATGAGTTCCAGTGGCGTCCCGGAGGGCAGTCTCACGAACAGTAACAAAACAGGCAAAAAGAATGTACGCCACTGACTTGTCTAAAAAATTTATAATGCTTTCGGGTTAAGCAGCTAAAAATACAACTTTTCTCTTGATATTATTTCGGATCTTACCAGTGGCGGCTCCTCAGGGTAGGCCTCTGAGGCCGCGCCTCACCCTCAATCTCAATCTCCTCTCAAACAAAAAATATAAATATGTTTCTTGTAAATTTATAAATTTTCAAATATAAATTCCACATGAAAAATAATTTTCATATTGCTTTACCGAGCGCCGCGCTATAAGCGACAATTTTATTCTGTATACTTTCGTCGACGGCCGAGAGGCTAAATGATTTCAGCTTCACTGCTCCGAGTGTTCGTACCTATTTTGTCAAGCCTCATACGAAAATCTCAACGTCTTTTGCTTGGTCTCTTTCTATATTACCCGGAGGTCATTTCGCGTTTGTTTCTCTCATTGAGGCTATAAGAACCTAGCTTGGCTGGTTGTTGATTGGCTGTTTAAATCACATGTTTTATTCTGCGAATTCTGTGATTACTCGGCGCCCGGCTTATATCGTAGCAGGTGTGTGAACTGTGTGTCTTGGTTTAATTTATAAAAATTACAAATTGTCATATTTTACTGGTTTATTTAATGTTAATATTGTTGTGACTGTGCAGGGTAGTGAGGATACAGGTGCGATGCAGTTAATGTAGAAGTATTGCCAGTGTTTGTTTGGGCAATTTATAATTTCGTGTTCGGCAAATTAGGGTTATATTTTCAAGATCCGGTAAGTTTTAAGATTTCTTTATTATGTTATTAATTATTAAACGCTAAATTTTATTGTTTTAAAAAAATATGAATCCTGTTCATGATATTATTCTCTCAGTCATTGAAACGCCATTTTTAAGGAGAAACGAAACGGAAAAAAGACAGATATTATGTAGTCGTCCGACACCAAAAATTTCGGCAATATTTACCGATAAAAGACGGGGTAAGCAATATTCAAGAGCTCTTCAGGTAACTTGGTACGAAACCTATAAGTGGCTGTGCGGAAGTATTTATAAGGAAAGCTTATATTGTTGGCCTTGTATTTTATTAGGCAGCGTAAAAAACAATTGGAGTTCAGAGGGTGGGTATTCTGATTTAAAAAAATTTTCACGGGCAGTAAAATCACACAAAAGTTCCAAAGGACATATTAAGAATTCTGTGGCGCTTACGAGAGTAGAGCAAAATAGAGACACAATAGCGGAAGCACTGAGAGAAATTGACCCTGACCTTGCAAATTGAATATTTTTCTCGTGAAACCTAGTATTTTAAAATAATTATATTGCTGGTTGAATTCCGAACTATTCATTTTAAGCCAATGACCTTGAAATCGCGAAAAATTTTCGCGCTATTTTGTAGCCTCACCCCCTTATACACCCACGAGCCGCCACTGCGTTTTCGAACATGCAATGATCAAGAAACAAAAAAGTTGTATTTTTAGCTGCTTAGCCCGAAAATAATATAAATCTTTTAAACAAGTCAGTGGCGTACATTTTGTTTGTCAATGTTATTCTTGAGACTACTCCCCGGGATGCCACCGGAACCCATAATTATCATCTAGTTAGTGCTAATGGGCGTAGGCAATTTCGGCCCCGGCCAGGTAGCAATCAGATTTTGACAGAAACTTTCGGCTCCGAGATGATAGGGTCATATTTTTATTACAAGCATTTTCGGTCCGAACAGTCTAATATTATAACATTTTAAGTTTTAAACCATTTTAATTTTTTTGTGATCTTTTCTGTTTTGAATCATTTTTGAAATGAAAATTAATCAAATTAAAAATCAATGAATGGTTTGTGTATTTCGGTTTTTATTTCAAAATTAAATTTCATCACTAACATAAATACCTAATATATTTACATATTACAACATACTTAACACAAAATCTGAAAATTACTTATTGCTACTACAGGAATGATATGCTACAGTTCTTACCAAATCTAACCTAGAGATATGCCCCAATTGGAAGTTCTGTTCTTTCTAAAAATGCCAACTTATTTTTTACATTTTTGTCTTTAATTTTTGCCGTTATGTGAATACTTTTCATTTTCATATAAGCGTCTATTTGGAATTATTTTAATTTTTCCATAAAAATATATATAGACGGATGTCCGCATAAGAAGAAGAATTAAACCTGGAATGGAAGATTCGAAAGCATTTGAAGTCGTACTAATTGATAGATTTTTGTTTGCCCATATTGTCGGTGGAAATTGGGCACTTTAAATAATGTACACCTATAGAAGGTAACCAGCGTATTTTTCAAGAATGTCGTTATTTGGCTTATAGCTCATTAATTCAAAAACAAAACAGCCCTCTACTTCTTCTGGAGCTAAATATGTTAAGTCAAGTGTATGTCTCAGCCAAACAACTATCGTCCAGTCGCATTGCTTTCGGTTATATCAAAAGTTATGGAGAAGGCTATCAACGAAAAATTACTAAAATACCTGGAAGGCTTCAACATTATTAGTGACCGCCAGTATGGATTCCGTAAGTCTAGATCAACAGGAGACCTTCTCGCTTATGTTACTCATGTTTGGAACAACGCAATAGAACACCATGGGGAGTCCCGGGCGGTAGCACTGGACATTTCCAAGGCTTTTGACCGAGTATGGCATGAGGGGCTCCTAACTAAAGTGAGAGCATACGGAATGCCGGTTTAATTTTGTTCATGGCTGTCGAGCTTTCTTAAAGACCGTTCTCTGCGAGTGGCGATGGACGGATTTCTTTCAGACACATTTAGCATCAACGCCGGAGTCCCTCAAGGTTCTATTTTGTCGCCCACCCTTTTCTTACTATACATTAACGATCTTTTGGAAAAAACTAAAAATCCCATATATAGCTTCGCTGATGACAGTACACTTGTTTCATCTTTTACTTTGGATGCTCGGACATCGGCTGCTAATGCACATCTCTATAGACAGCAAGAGGTCTCACATCTTAACAAAGACCTGGAAGAAATTCTGTCTTGGGGTGACAGTAACCAAGTAGAATTTAACGCTAAAAAGACCCAGGCGGCAGTTTTTTCTAAAAAAGTTAATGTTGAAGAACCGGATATAGTTATGGCGGGACACTCAATTCCTTTGGCTTCATCAATTCATTTATTGGGCGTAAATTTGGATAGTCATATGTCTTGGCATAGTCACGTTGCGGCCATTGCTAGGGCAGCCTCGCAGAAGCTTGGAATACTTTTCCGAACAAAGAACCTCTATACACCCCAGCAACTTTTGATGCTCTATAAAGCCCAAATTCGACCATCACTGGAGTAATGTTCGCATATTTGGGGCTCTGCTCCTAAACATACCCTGAGATTGCTAGATTCAATTCAAAGAAGAGCCATTCGCTTGATCGGTGACCATAGTCTGACAAACAATCTGGAAAGCCTTGAACATCGAAGGCAGGTTGGCGACTTGAGTCTATTTTACAAATATTTTCATGGCAAGTGTTCAACTGAGGTTGCCCGCTTGATACTACCACCCAGAGCGGTGCATGGTAGAAATACACGACGAGCCACTGCAGCCCACCAGTACGTGGTTCAGCTTAGTGTCCCTCGAACGACACTGTTTCAAAATTCTTTCATCTGGAGAACGTCATCACTCTGGAACGACCTCCCTGAGATCGCGTTCCCCAACGAGTATAATCTCCAAAGATTCAAGACCAACGTGAATCGTTTCCTACGCACACGCACCGCTCCTAGAGCGCCATAAAGGATTTATTCTGCAGTGCTGTGCCTTATCATAAAAAAAAAAAGCCACTTTCCGATATCTAAATTTTTATTTTTAAATTCGTGAACTAAACCAAGTAATTGCATTTTTTTAAACCAACTTTGATGTAAGTGAAAACGGCAGCCACTAATTTTTACTTGTGGAAAAATAGTTAGCAATGCGAGATGAATTGCTTTTTCGAAATCTACAAGGACTTCTACAGGATGTAACGAAAATTTCAAATATTCTTGATTTTAGCAGAAAAAATAGATTTTGGTAAATGGCCGCTGTTTCATCTCTTAACAAACAATATACTAACGTCCATTTTCTAGTCCATGTATAGTAAATAATTGGCAAAAATATTTGGTACAGTATGAAAATGGTCCATTCATATACAATTTTTCGATTTCACATAATGCACGAATGTTTGTTTCGCATGAAAAAATAATTATATTATGTTCAAGATTATTTATAAATATAAAATCTTTACCTGTGTTCGTTGTAACAGAATAAGCACTCACTGTACTATGAACTTCTTCAATTGATTTTGGTAATGAACTTGGTAGCAATTTTCGACGATAGTTGTAAATATTTTTTCGAATAGCTTCAATGTCTGAGATTGTTATATCATTTGAAGAATTTGTAGCAACAGCTCGTCCAATAATCTTAGCAGGTTTTTCTGTTACATCTTCTTCAGCTTTTAGCTTGCACCCATTGGTAATTATTTTTCTCTGTATCTTGCGTTCATCTATCTATTCCATGATTATGCATTAAGTCAGCTTTTGTTATTGTAACGTCAGAACCGATTTTCACCACTTTCGCTAAACATTTAGAATTCTTCTGGATGCACCACCACGATACTTTATCACTTTTTAATTCTTTGCTTTTACAAAACGTATAGTTTTCTACAAGAAGTAAATCTCGATTACGGGTACTTTTTATTAAACTTATTTTAAAAAAATGACATAAAACATACAATTTCAAGACCTGAAAAGGAATGATTAAAATCGGTCTTTAAACATAAATAAATACCCTTCGTGTCATTGTTATAACAATTTAATTATATCAACACCATCCCTTAAGCATACCTAAAGTACCGAGTCGGGAATTTCCCCGGATGGGTAAAGTATTTGTAGAATTATATCGTTGACCTTTAGACTGCAATAAAACCCCCATTATTCCTTTAACCATAAAATAAATAAGAAAATCCCAAATTTTAAAACCTTTTCGAGTAGAGCCGGACCAGGTACAAATTTAATTTATACCTATGCCTGATGCATATATAAATACAAACTGATTTTTAATAATTTTAGTCTTTAGTGGTTTTCCGGCGAGTAATTTTTATTTGGGCTTATTAGTGGTAGAATGTGGCGTCCTTGGAATTGTGCTGATGGGGGGGCATCTTCAAGTGTCATTTTTAAAAGAAAGCATTTATCTACCGATGCCAAACTAATAACTAAAAATGTGTATCAATCTTTGTTGTGTAGAAATTTTAATTCAATGGATGCTTTAGCAGAGACGTCTACTTTGACAAAAACTCCTTTATCTTCGGTAAGAGACATAGTACTTAAACCTGTTAATCCTAGAAAAAATCGGAGTGATTTTGGCACATTTAGAAGCATTGACGGAAATGACATGGCTTTATTAAGAAGAAAGATTTACCAAATCTATGAGGCACAAACTGTACCCACTTTGATTTCCCTCAAAGAGCGGCTGATTAAAGACGAAACAAATATCTCTTGTAGCCTTTCAAGTCTTAGGAAAATATTGCATAAAATGGGTTTTAAATACCGAAGCATTAATAAAAGACAAACATTAATGGAATCTCAACGTTTACGGGAATGGAGACTTAAATATTTAACAGCTGTTAAACAATTTAAAGAAAAAAATCGTCCAATTATTTACCTTGACGAAACATGGTTCGATACCCATGACACACCAAGAAAAGGTTACTTAAATGATAATGAGCTATACCTGCAATGTCTGGGGCCGAAAGTTCTTAGAAGATTATTTGACATATAGTTCCTAGCAGATACCTGACCCAATATGAGGCCGAAAAATCCGCTGCCTTTGCCGACTAAGCGTCTTATGATATTGCATAACACCACCATGTGTCTTGGAAACCAGACTCTTTAGGACACACGTTTATATAAACTTTTCTACTAGAATTTGGTTCAGGAATACGGTTTCAGAATTACGGCCTATCATTAAGTAACGCCCTGTATATTGAAAATTAATGCTCAGGAAATATTTAAGATATTTGAACGCGCTTTGAGGCATATTAGGTTATTAGGGCTTATTATTTTTTTGATCTTACGGCAGATTGATTAGTATTGGTTTATAAGAATTTTAATTCCACAATACAATGAAACACTGAAAATTTAACAAAATTCTAAGGAGATGCCATTTCTTTGCGAAAATCATTTTTCTTTATTTTTGGATTTTAGAAGAATCGCTGAATTATAAAAATGAAACTCTCGGGGTTTTTAAATAAACTTAGTAGTTTTACAGTAATATAATTAGAGTTTAATCGAGAAACAATACTTTCGTATTTCATCGCCTTGAATCTGTCTCGCATTTATTCGAAAAACGTGTTTTCAACTTATTGTTAGATCCAAGTTCTTTTCGTGTTTTAAAAATATTTTACACAGGGTAAGAAAAAGTATACTTTCACTGCTCAATACAATTATATTTGTATTTCTTTATTCCACCAATTATAGTCCCGTTTACGGCAAATTGTGGTCAGCATTTTTTATATATCAATGAAAATGATCAGCCCCATAAGACCCATATTGCATCAGAGGTTTTGCGGGTAAATAACATTAATCGTATGGATTGGCCTGCAAAATCTTCTGATCTTAACGTAACAAAGCGCGTTTGGTCCCGTTTAAAATTGTCGGTGAGATCTTGGAACAACACTCACCAAGGATCTGAGCAGTTAACTCAAGCTATTATTGAGGAATGGGAAAACATTTCCCATAAGCTTATTCATAATCTAGTGGATAGCATGCCTCGCCGGTACGCAAAAGTAATACGCGTTTGTAACCTTTATACCGGGTTCGCCAACGAAGCGGGGATGGAAGATTACGTACTTATCGAAAAACTTACTGAAACAGCATAAGATTTCCAAATTACTAAAAGCAACTGACTGAAATAGTATACTCAAAAATAATATAGGGTGATCACATTATGCACAATATTAAAATTCTCTCTTTTTTTAAATGGAACATCCTGTATATTTTTTGATTTTTAGAAAGCCCTTTTGATATCTTTTCTACTGAAACCATATTTGATACCTCTTAGGGTTTACCGTAATTTAGATATTTGGATATTAACTTTAAAAGCCAACATTTTTTTGCAAAAATCTAGCGGTAACCTTTTAAAGATTTGCATTTATTATGCATGATTAAATGGTATTTCCTTCTGCGATAAAGTAACCAAATATTATTAATTAACAGATTTATTACGACATGTAGAAAAAACTTAAAATGAATATAAAACAATGAATTACAATATAAGTTTAAGAAAACCAATGGGTTGACAAAACAAAACTAAGCAAATCCTTATTAGGCAAAAAATCCAAATTTATTGTCTGGTTCTAATAATATGTTTAAAGGTTCTTCCCTGTTCTTGAATGCATAAATGTAGCATTCGAACAAAATTTTGCTGGACGTCTTATAGAGTTCGTATTCTAATATTTCCAAATGCCTCTCGTATACTATCTTTCATATCGTCTCGGTTTTGTAAAGGGTATGGCATATACTTGTTTTTTAACGTATTCCCGAAGGTTTACAAAATACATGTCGAACCCAATGTGAATTTTTAGTAGCATAATAATGCATATTATGTCATTTACGAGTCCGTTATTTTTAAATGTAGACTCATCACGAAAGAGAACTTTTGATAACATATCTGGTATTTTTCTAATTTTATTAAGCATCGAATTAAAGAATGTAATTCTTCCTAAATAACCATCTTCATAAAGTTCTTAGTGTAATTCCATGTGATAAAGATGATATTTATACTTTTTCAAAATCCGTCGCACGCTTGTTTCCTTAACACCGGTTTCCTGAAAAATGCCAGTTTGAATTACGTTATGATTTTCCTGTACTGCCAATAAGATCTTTAATTCATTTTCTTCATTAACAACGAGTTCATTGATCAGTATTCTTTTTTGAACGCAACGTTTCCTGTTCCTAAAAATCTATGCAACAACTTCTCGAAGGTCTCTGGTCTGGGCTTTCTTTTAATATCTGAATATCTTTCGATATACACTCGACTCGCTAGAAGGCAATTTCTTGCACATTCTCCCAATATACAATTTATATTTACCATTTTCAAAATGATAAAATTCGACATTTTGTGAAAGTTTGTATCTAATTTTCGCAACTGAACAAAAATTAAATAATTGTATTCGGCTGTCATAGCGACAATCTAAACAAAAAAAAAAATGATGCAACTCGATTATGAACAAATATAAAATGAAATAAATAAAAAATGGCAAAAGTGGTACCAAATATGATATCAGTAGAAAGGATCTCAAAGGGGCTTTCTAAAAATCAAGAAATATACAGGGTGTTCCATTTAAGAATTTGAATTCCATTTAAAAAAATTTAAGTTTAGTTCGCCTCACCTTTTCGAGCCACCTTGTATAATGTAAAGTATTTTCAAAATATGTCACTTTTAATTCCAGAGCTTATGCTGTTTCAGTATTTTTGATCAGTTTCCCGATAAGGATGTAATCTTCCGTCCCCGCTTCGTTTGCGAACCCGGTATAGCGTCGTTAATTTTTTGCTTACTTAATTTAATTTGTTTTATAAAAACCAACTAAATAAAAAAAAATACATATTTGCAGATAAGCTACTGAAATAGAAAATTAAAAAGCATTGTTGGTATTTTAATTCATAGTTGTAAAAACTTCCATTGAATTTTGAGAGCTTTGAAGCTGTCACTGATAAAAAAAAAACATACCTATTATTAGAGTAGGCATTAAAAGTAATTATACTTTTTCTTAACCTGTATAAAATAGTTTTAAAACACGAAAAAAGCTAAGAATTTGGAACTAACAATGAGTTGAAAACACTGCGAATAATTGGGAGACAGATACACGATGATGATATACGAAAGTATCGTTTTCCAGTTAAACTGTAATTACTGTAAAACTACGATGTCTATTTGAAATTCCCGAAACGAGTTTTTTACAATTGAACCAGTGATTCTTCTTAAACCCAGAGGTAAAGGAAAAGTATTTTCGGAAAGAAATGGCGTCTTCGTGAAAGATTTTTAAATTTGCACTGATTCATTTATTTATGTAATGTAGAATTAAAATGAAAACAAACCAGAACTAATCATTCTGCCCTTAAACCAAACAATAAACCCTAATATGCTGCAAGCCGCGTTCAAATATCTTGAATATTTTCTGATTTCCTAAATTCAAATATAGACTAAAAATTTTTCTGATGCAATTCGAAGTTTCAGTAGTTTAGTTAAAAAAACACGATAATTTTGAAATTAATTACAAAATGAGCTATTACAACCTGCATTTTAGAGTTGGTAAAATTATAGTTAACATTCCAATTAACAGAAAACTTAAATTGTGAAGTTTTAGGAAAACGACATTTTCTTGGCACGCTAGCTTGTTTGGACTTATTTAATTAAAATATAAATATTTGTTCCAAGAAGAGTAATTCCATTGAACCCATGCTGGCAAGCTTTGCATGTTTATTGGGAAATCTTTGTTTTGTAAACAAGTAGCTGTCAAAAAAATATAATCAAAGAATGTTGGTGATCAAGCGAGGAATGGAAATTCAATCAAACAACTAATTGATTTTATCTTAACACCTGAATTGAAACTAAAAGGGTATGCGCTACTTTCTTGTCCTCGGATTTTAATATCTTTATAGCTTCTTACCTAATAACCAAATGTTTAAAATTTATTATTGTGAAGCCACTGGTCAGTAGCATAATAATAACAAATTGTATTGGTCATTATTTAGCTAGTCACTAGTAACTGTTTATGTAGCTGATCTAGGCAAAAGTGTTGATCTGATATATCAGTGAAAGTAAACAACCCACTTGCTGAAGATAACCATTCCATAGGAATAAGCTCCAATCTACAAAAAATAAACACAAGCCACAGAACTATAGAGAGTGGCAAAAAAGTCGCGCATAATGCCCGTAACTTTTGAATTATGTATGCCAAAAAGTGATCTTTATGAAAGTTGTTCAGTAAATTATTATCCACATTCCTACCTGCATGAATTTTTTCTGTATTTTCTGGTTCGGTTGCCATAGAGACCAACTTACTTTTTTTAAATACCCTGCATATGATTGCATATTTGGGTTCTACTGGGAAAACTCTGAATTTTTTTGTATTTAAAATTTTTATTTATTTAAAATTGTAACAAACTCTATAGTAACAAAATAAATAGCGTAGAAAATTGAACAACTTAACATCGGAATAATGAACAAGTGAAACCTTTTCAGTGGATCAGGTGTTCAAAATGACCACCATTCTCTGCTAAACAGAGCGCCAGTCGATTTCTGAACCCGCCTACAATGTTTAAAAGGAAGTCCTCTGGAATGGCCCGAATTTCAGCAGTAATTTTGACTTTTAAAGATTGAATTAAGTCATTAGGACGGTTAACGTAGACTTTATTCTCTAACTGTCCCCACAAAAAGAAGTCGAGCGGGGTTAAGTTCGGGGATCGCGCTGGCCGGTCAATAGCACCTCTTCTGCCTACCCATTGTCCTGTAAAATTGTTCGCTTATGTATTGTCTAACATTTGCCGAATAATGCGCACGTGCTTCATCATTCTGGAACCATACCTGTTCGTTTATGCCATTATTCACACCCGGTGAAACCAATCTGAAAGAAGGAATATGTGATTCCTGTGGAGGTCCAGATGTTTTTCGCCATTTAAATTACCATCTATGAGAAAAGGTCTCACAATATGTCTACCGACTTTGCCCGCCCAAACATTAACCTTTTCGGGCCTCTAAGTATAACCTTCCTGGGACCAGCGGGTATTCTCAGCAGACTAATAACGGTAATTGTGTCTATTCACAATGCCAATTAAATGGAAAGTAGCCTCATTCGAGAAAATGATATTTGTTGCGAAGTTATTATCGTTATTGCATCTTTCCATCATCAGCTCACAAAATTCAGCTCTTCTATCAAAATCGTCCTCGTTTAACTCGTGCACCAACTTTATCTTGTAGAGATGCAACTTCTCCTGCTTAAACAAAATAAATGTTTCACTGACTGATGGGATACATTAAAATCCATTACCATTGGCCTGGATGATTGGGTTGGATTTTCATGTATTGAGAGCATGATATCCAAAGCTTTGTCTCCCCCGGTTGCTGTTTTAGGTCGACCTGATCTAGCAGCTTCCCTAACACTGCCCGTTTCTCGAAATTTCTTTACCACTCGACATACCGTTGACTGATTTATTGGAGGCCTAATTGGATATAATTCATTGAAAAGTTGACAAACCTGATATTGCCATCTCTTCATATTTCCGTAATCGCTCATTATTAAAATTTCAACTCGTTGTTTCTCATTCAGATGAACCACAGTGTAAACAGATTAGAAATCACACAACAGAAAATTAAACAGGAACTTAAACTTGCCACCTCTTAGGTCGCTGTCACGAAAACACCTGGACTTATCCGCTGGGTACTAGACAGGAATAATTATTATAATTAGGAAGTTTTTCATTCTTGAGCTATCATTATCTCGGAAACACTGGCAGGTAAAAATTTGAAATACAAAAAACTCAGAGTTTTTCCAGTACAATCCAAATATGCAATCATATGCAGGGTGATCCATTTTAGAAAAGTCAGTTGGTCTCTATGGCAACCGAAATTATGTAGGAAGAAATGTGGGGAATAATTTACTGAACAACTTTCATAAATGTCACTTTTTCGTATACGAGGTAATTAAAAAGTTACAGGCATTATGCGCGACATTTTTTGCCATTCTGTAGGTGATTAAACATAATAACTATTTCCTAGTTTTGGAAATAATACTCTTAATTCTGGACAACAATATCTTACCCCCATTGTAACATATTGCCTTGAATTGGCAGACGACGGGAGAAGACATTTGACAATTTGCCTTTGGTACATACTTATATTATGACTGGTGTCTAATCTCTAATTACCAGAGGTCATTTCCCATTTAACAACTGAATCACTGCACCGCAAAAATGTCACAAATTAGAAAAAAGTCGAAAAGGTAGAAAAACTGGCTATGATAACTCGGCTACTAAACCAACAATAAATGAGAAGGATTTCGGGTACACTAGAGCTCGTGTGGTTATAAAAAACTAAAGGAGAATTCCCTACACGACAGTGACCTGTTGAGATTCATAGATTCTGGGTTAGTGGTATTTTCATATCAGAGTGTGCATCATATCACACCAGGCTGGTAGAGTTGTTCCAAGCCTAATTTGATGACCCAAACCAATATTAAACTCCTCACCATAGGCGTCGCTTCTACCAAATAATTAAAATGCGGATTGTTGTAAATTTTTAATATCATTAAATAGTATATATTACAGCTTGTTCTTTATATCGACAAAAGGTTTGTACCCGTGACTTTGCCTGCAGAGAATATTTTTAAAATGATCCGTCTGTAAAAAAAATTGCTAATTTTGCCTAAGACAATTTAAAAATATAGTTAATATCGATAAGAGGTTTCTACCCGTGACTTCGCTTGCAAACAGCATAAACATATAATCTTTTTAAAATGGCCTTTTGGTAAAAAAAATGCTCATTTTGCCAAAAACAATTTAAGAAAATTGTCTTTGTCTAGCAAGGACCGCAAGGAGGTATGAGATTTCCTAGAATAAAATAGGGACATGTACTATGTTAGTTGGAATATAGAGTTGGTAGTTAGAATTCACTATATTTCATATTTTAACAATAAATTGATCGCATCAGCAGAGTCATAATATACGTTCTGTAATGTAACAGGCTTTTAAGATAGTATTAAACAAACATAATTAATTTAAAATTCATAAACAATTTAATGACTGGAATGGTTAGAACTTTCAGTAGTACAGAATATCTATTTTCTGTTTCTATAATACGAGCTACGCAATTTCGTTATTACCTGCCGAATATTATCAAGGACAACTTTGCTTAAAATTTGTGATTAATTATTGAGTGGCATTCTTTGCTGACAAGAGCAACACATTAGGTACAAAGCCATCTTTACTTAGCCGGCATGAAGAATAATAAGGCGTTTTCCTCTGGAACACAGTGTGCTTAAAGTACAATTTGTACTGTCTACCCAACCGTACTTAACAACATCATAAGTATCAAATCAAGTTTCATCTAAATAAATTATATTTTTGTCAGATTCATAGTATTCTTTCATATAATTAATTTATATTGCGCAAATAGTCCTGTCGTAGTTCAATGATATACTGGGATTCTATTATAACCATTAGATTATCTATTTTTTTACGTTTAAAGCCACAACTTCACAAAACACCACGCAATGCTTCTAAAGATTGGTAATTATAATCAGGGTAACCTGGCAATTTATCACGAACCAGTTCTAAAGTTGGCACTATATTATCTTTGTAAAAGTTGTGAATAGTTCGCAGAATAAAATGCCTTGTAGTATTGTCAGCCGTTTTGAATTTTTGATGTATCTGTTTACGCTTTATGGAATGACCGGTTACAGTCCCCAATTTAATAACATTATAAATTCTCATAAAACACAAGTTGTGTTAATATATTAATTCTTGTACAGAGCGCATTTTCAGTTTTTCCCGGATTTTCTTTTTTTAAACATGCGTACATATTGAAAATATTGCGTTGACATTGAACATGCAAATCTTTATTTCTTAATTCCGGACTTTTTGTTTCGCTTTCGATGACCGACTCTGACACCGACTCATTATATTCCTGCGATGATTCACCTTGCCCTACTATTTCAAATGGTTGCCAAAAAGCCATACTGATATAATAAAATATAGGTACCAAGTAAAACTTACTTGTCCAAAAGCACACACTTATATCACAAAATGAAATAATATGTAAATTACAGCAAATCGTTTCAACCAGTCACGCCACTGTTCAATTAACAATATCGCACACCTCAAACATTAAGTACTTTTAAAACTGATACGGGATAACTCAATTGATAGAACCTAAACTATTTGCTGTTCTTGTCTGCAGCATATAAATTTGTATAACTCGGATAAAATAGTTCGCTCTTTAAAATTGCTAGCGGGCTTGGACGCTCTGCCTCCAGGTGTTTATTTTTTTTGTTTGACAACAGTCATTATTTTAATTTCAGTTATTTTTGAATTAATAGTATTTCTTAAGTACTAAAAAAATTATTATATTATTCATGGATGAATGAATGAATGGCCTGTTCTTTTTTTCTTTGACGTCCAAAATTTCTTGGTTCAAAGAACTACCAAACGAGCTTTTAAAGAGAGTTACTGACCATAAATTTAATACTGATTCAAAAGAACATTATTAACAATAAAAACTTAAAAAAAGTTTTCAAAAAAGATCTGACAACCCCCGATTATGATGCCGGCCCCTTTAAAGCCCGTTAGAAGTTTTTTTTTATGTCATAAGACTGACTTTGGATAAAATATACAGGTCGTTTGTACACTTCATAAGTAGTGTGATATGGGCTGCGATATTTATTCGCTACACGCTGTAATATCTATGCGCTCATCAGCTCGGCTATATAGGCTCTTTTAAATCTATAATTTACCTGTGACCGGTAGTGATTATACAATATGTACAGGGTGTCCCACTTATAATGGAAACAGGCTTATATTTTCGGTGTTTTTCAATATTTTTTTTTAAATTCAATATGTTTACGTATGACCCTAAGGTGCACTTTTATATTGCTTAAAATTTTATTTAACAGATTGGCGTACGTCCTTTTGGCAATAATTTTATTTCAAAACTAATATCAGAAATCGATTTGGCATCCCTCAAAATGACCAAATACAAAATTTCAATAAATTGACACAGCCAGTGGCGTACATATTACAAATATTATTTTTACTGCTCGTTAAAAATATTTGCATGGAATTTCTGCACATGCACTGCAAATGATCCTTCAAAGCTTGTAAAGTCACTGGACAAGTTTTACAAACTTTATTTTTTATAGTCTAGCGGAGTCAAGCCCTAGGAGGTCAAGGTACAAAATGACTATTGTGATCAATCAATTTATTTTCAAAATTTGCGTCTACTACAACCTTAACGATAAGAAAAATACAAAACAAAAATGATGACAAACTATCATCGACTATGGATACTGACGGCACTGGAACTACCGCAATACAAGCACAAATATAATAACCTGCATCTATGGTAGTGGAATATTTTATATCTGCACACCCAGCTGATGAGATAATTAATGATGCCACTATAGAACCAGTCATTGAGCCATCCTTAATGAATTGGAGCGCCACCCTGTACAGAAGTTAATTGTATGGCAGAAAATACAGTACGCCACTGCTTTTAACGTATCTCACTTTATTAGATTAAGCAATTAAATAGTCAAATTTGTTGGTAATTAACTTGTTCCTCATCGCGCGTATTTAGATATGTAAATATTTTTAACATGAAATAAAAATAAAGTTGGGTATACCCACTCAGCAGCGCACCCAGGATTTTATTTGGGGGGGGGGGGGCGTCAACGGGTCCGGAAGCAAGTTTTTTTAAAAAAAATCCAAGGTTACGCACTTTTCTCGAAGTTTAGAGCGTTTTTAACAGGAACTTTTAGAGGATCGCAATATCCTAGTTCAATCGAAGTTAATATCTAAAAAAATTGACTTTTTAAAATATCCACTTTAATGATTATTTCTGACAAAACATACCCCAGTTTCTACCCAATAAAATATAATAGTAATGACGATATATCCTTAAAACAAATAAATTTATTTTTTGTTCATATTTAAAAAAAAAATTAATACACAAAGCACAACAAAATTTTAGAAACAATAAAAACCAAAACTTCTTTATAACACCCCTACATCTTTTAAATAAATAAATCTAATTTTCTTCGATCCTTAGAAAGTTTTGTAAAAATTTTTTCACAGGAAACAGGAACACTCTTATGGATAAATAAATTTCCCAAACCATTAAGTCTTACTTGCCCGGTAGAATTCCTTAAGTACGATTTTAAGTACGATTTTAAGTACTTTAAAGTAGAAAATGATCTTTTAGAGGTACTGGAGGTGACGGGAAGGGTAACAAAAATTTGCAAAAGTTTTTTTATATTGGGAAATATCATACCAGTTCATTGAAGATCTAGTTTAAACATAACGGAGGGTGTTCTTTTGGTATCTGTAAATTTGTCGTTCCATAATTTGCATTCGGATGTTAAAGTCTGTGCGTTTTAAGAAGTCCGCTAAGCCATAAAACCTCTTGAGCATTATGTCGGTGGCTCTCAAACAATAAATTATATTGAAGGTAATTTTGGATGTTGATGAATTACAGTTTCTAAATAAAATAATTTAAAGTAAATAAAAAATTAGTTTAGGTAAAGACAAATAATAATTTTTTAGCTTTTGTAGTATTCAGACAAATTAGTTTTACGAATTCTTTTTTATAAAGTTTTGGTTCTAAAAAGAACCGATTTTGTAGTCTTGCGACAGAACGTACCTACTTGTAGATAGGTACTACTAAATGTAGTCTTCCTCTGCATTTGAAATTTCACCCATGCTTTCAGACTCATCAGAATCAACATCATCGTCATCATCATCATCATTCGTAATAATTAACGGTATTACTTCGTCTATAACCTGTTCTGTCTCATAAGATTCAAAAATAATTTTTTCTGTGTGTTCAATGCATTTCCGCCATTCTTCTTTGCCCGCTTGGCTAAGCGCCTCCTCCCATAACTTTATAACGCTAGGCTTACCGATATTTTTACAGGCATGTTTGTCATAATAGTTCTTGCTAATACCCCATCCCAATTCAATTGCGTTGTAATGACAATGGTAGGGCGGCAATCTCAAAACTTGATGTCCATATTTGAGGGCTAATTCGTCAACAACATACTTTTTTTTAAATGACTGCTCTTTACACTTGCTTAAAAGTTCACTTTTTAAATATAAATTTTCATGGTTTATGTTTTTCTTTGACAACCACTCTTTTATTTCTTCCTTTTTCCAGCTGCTTGTAGGGAATTTCTCTTCGAGTCTCGTATGGTAAGAGGCATTGTCTAAAACAATTAAGGAAGGTACCATCCCGCACTTCAGCAAATTTTAATTATTTCTTGGAAAATAGTAATTATTATGAAGATTTAATTATAATAATCCCAAAATAATGTCATTATCGGAAAAGTATATACCTGACAAAATCTTTAACATATTTAACCATCCCGCACTTGAGCAAATTTTAATTGGTTCTTGGAAAATAGCGATTATTATATAGATTTAACTATAATAATAGCAAAATAATTTAATTATCTATTTAATTATTATTTATGCTCAACGCGTAATTCTAAGATAATTTTGTTTTGAAACCTCTGATTTCGCCCAGTAATAGAATACAGTAAACCAGTGGGATGTTTGGTGTGATCAAGTATAGCGAAGGTGCGAAGATATTGTAACTTAACGGACTTACTGTTTTAAAAGCGATAACATCCCTTGGTGATTTAATCCGATATCGGACTTCTTAAAACGCACAGACTTTAGAATGCTTTCATTGTAAAACTTTTCAAAAAATGAATACTTTGCATAAAATGAATGAAGGCTTAAAAAGCTTTGCAAATTCTATACTTGCTTATTGAGACAGGGCAATAAACAAATAAATAGCAAAATAATTTCCCTGTGTTTAAAGAATCGATCGTCTAGATTGGTAATAAGAATAAGTGAATTTAAAAACGGAATATTATATCATTCTTTGTATCGCGCTGGAAGTTGCAGTTTTTTTTTAGTGGGTTAGTAGGTATAGTTAATTGAATTCAATTTCATTTGGGGTTTGGGGGGGGGGGCAAGGGGGCCATGCCACTGTACCTACTGTACGGGTTTTGTTAATTTATTGAAATTTTGTATTTGGTCGTTCTAAGGGATGACAAATCGATTTCTGATATTAGTATTGAAATTAAATAATCGCTAAAGGTACTTAACTTTTTAAATAAATATTCTAAATCCCATATAAAACCGTCATAACCATTAACTAAAAGCATGTTTCCATTTTAAGTGGGACACCCTGTATAATAAGGTCAGCGAGTATTCGCTTAGAGTTGCTTATTAATAATAATAATATTGAAGAAATAGTTCATACTATCAGTGGAGTCGAAGTAATGTAAATGAAACAATGCAGTCCTCCTCCACAGAAGTCCGTGTTCTGACGGTCCTCAAGTACTTTAAACGTCCAGTGATGACAACTGAAGATCATTTGATTCTGTACGGATCTTATAAACCTAATATCGAGTTCCTTAAATCTTCCCATTTGAGTTCAACAATAGTGTTGATTTTTAATATTAATATTTGGTTATATGTCTTTAATGTCATTATTCTCTTTAAACTAACCTCACCCCAACAATCACGTTTCAGTATATAATACGCTCGTGGCTAGAACGGGTTATATTCAATTTTTTTAACCATCTTTCGTACGCCGTAGCCCCATATATACATGTTAATGTTAATTAATAAAAACACTAACATAAAAATTCTTTTTTAATCACAATTTTTTTCTTTATCTTCATATAAAAATTTAAAAACTTTATAAATAAAAGAAACCTTTCTCCTCCAATAATGTTATACCTCGATTTATTATCTTTTATTCAAAATGTTTTTCCATTAATTAAAATTTCACATTTATATATAAAACTTCACTTATATCCGAATTTTAATAAAATTATTTTGAATAGGGAGTACCTACACTAGGTCTTCAATTTTACTTTCCTCTTCCTGCTACTACTCATTACTTCGAGACAACTTACATTACAGTTTCATTCAAGTCGATGTTAGGTAAGTCCCACCCTAACTGTTATCTTATATTTACTGCCCGTTCTTAAATGTGTACTATCCTTTTTAGTATCCCCTGAGGATAAACGCTTAAGGGGTCTAAACATGTAGAAATAAGCTTTTATTTATTTTAACAATTATTAAGCTGTGGAGGAGAACATTTTATTTACAATAATAATATTAGTTACTCACACATTCTAAATGCCAAATATACATTAAATTTGGCCCAAGTATGCAAAGTTCGATCACAGAGAACTTAAAAATTTATAAACAGAACAATTCTGGAAGGCTGGAAAGGAAATAGCCTAATAGCTTAGGTACATTTATGTTTTCTTATATTCATCACTAGTCACATAACGAGTAATTATTATAAAAATGGTTTTAAAATTATAAAATTTAAATGCTCATAATACTTACTTTTTCTATACTATTTGACGTATCGTGTTCATCCGGGCTTGATATCGTATTACATCCGACATTTGATCGTCTGAACCCTAACCTATTTACATCGAACGCTGATCCATAACAGTACATTAAAATCATAGTCGTTGGAAAATAAAAACCGCACGCAGCTAATATTCTTAAAGATGCCTTGGGATAAAATGGTTCACACGCATGCATTCCTGTAGGATTGAAGTAAAATCCGCCTTGTTTAATGACGAGTACACTGAAAAGTGCCATCGAGCCTACCCAAGTGAAGCTCATAATGATGATAAACCAAGCCTGAAAAATAAAAAATGGTATTACTATTTAAATGTAAAGAAACTGGATTCGATTTCATAAGGGTATAAAATTAAAAAAAATATATATATTTATCAATTTTCAAAACCTGGTCATCCTAAATTGTATAAGACTATAGTTCAAATTAAATCATTTACATTTCTGAAAATGTCTTTAATTTATGGCGTAGTGTGGTTAATAGAGTTCGTCGCCCATTAACCACCTTAACTACTGCACAGCAATGTCAAATCATTACCCTTATACGCCAGCATACAGCACTTATACAGTATGTCCACGGATAGACATCCCCATAGGACTAATGGACCAAAAATATCGTTTTTCGACAAAAAGTCATTCTTGATAAAAAGTTCTGCATCTCGAAGAAATGTAGCCTACGAGGAGATTTTTTGATTTTTTTATACAGGGTACCCAAAAAATAAAAAAACATGAAATACCATCAAGAATAAATTAACTTTACTTATCGTTTTAAAGTAAAATCGCAAATAAAAAAAGGTTTTAAATCATATTCAATTCTGAGTTGGGGATTTTCTCTACTCCAGCATCATATTAATACGTGTATTATTTTTACTGAACAATCTCTAGTTTTACCTTTTTTACCTATCCCACCTAATGCAGGTATCCTATAAAAATATGATAAAACGTCATGATATTATTGTAATGTTATGAAGTTGTCAAAAATTTCATTTTAAAACATTAAAAGAAATATGCTGTCCGTTGAACAAAAAATATTTTTGGTCCAGTGTTATGGTACCGGTGTAAACTCTTACAATTATGTACAAGAAAGGTTTTTAGAAAAGTTTCCTGGAGTTTATGTTTCGACGTATGCAATTAGACAATTAATCAAGAAATTCAAACACACGGGGTCGGTGGAAAACTTAAAAAGGAAGAAGAAACTGTTTGATGAGGATGATGCAGCTACCGTTGTGGTCTTACAATCTGTTGAGGAGAACCCACTTGTCTCACTAAGGAAACGAGCTCAACATTTGCTTATTGTCCAAAAAAGTCAAATTCAAATAATTTTAAAACAAAATAACTTTCACCCATTCAAACCGCATTTAAATCATGCTTTAGAAGATGGAGACCATGCGAAACGACTGGATTTTTGTTTATGGGTAGGGGACAAAATTTTAAATGAAAATAACCAATTTCACAAACTTATTTTATTCACTGATGAATCGACTTTTTCAACAAATGGTACAGTGGCTTCCCAGCACGTACGATACTGGAGCACAGAAAATCCCCAATTTAGAATTCCTGCCCATCGCCAATATTTTAAAAAAGTTAATGTATGGTGTGGAATTTCGTATTTTGGAATAATAGGTCCGTTTTTTTTTGAGAACACGTGCAATAGGAATTCATACATGGAAATGCTACAAACCTTTTTTTCGGATAAGTTAGATGAGTTGCCATTGCAGTACAGGGGACAAATGTACTTTCAGCAAGATGGGTGCCCAGCGCATTGTGCACGCGAAGTTACAGAGTGGCTTAACATGAAATTTGGAAATCGATGGATGGGCCGGTACGGTCCAGTTATGTGGCCTGCAAGGAGTCCTGACCTCACGATTTCAGACGCGTACCTTTGGGGCCGTTTAAAGCAATTAACTTTTCAGCAACCCATTGAAAGTAATGTTGATATTTTGAAACAGAGGATTTTACAGTCAGTACAAATGATTTCCCTCGAGGAGGTAAGAAGAAGTTATGATCACATTAGAAGGCAATTTGAACAATGCGTCGAAAACGGGGGAGGCGTATTTGAATAAATAATAGTTCTTGCTTTGCAATGCAGTTCTTTTTGTTGTGCAATGTTTTTGTTTAATACGTTTATTATGTAAGCACTGAATATGATTTAAAACCTTTTTTTATTTGCGATTTTACTTTAAAACGATAAGTAAAGTTAATTTATTCTTGATGGTATTTCATGTTTTTTTATTTTTTGGGTACCCTGTATAAAAAAATCAAAAAATCTCCTCGTAGGCTACATTTCTTCGAGATGCAGAACTTTTTATCAAGAATGACTTTTGGTCGAAAAACGAAATTTTTGGTCCATTATTCCTATGGGGATGTCTATCCGTGGACATACTGTATATACATTCACACCTCACACAATCAAAGCATAAACTGAACCAGCCGGCGTCAAATGTATCACATCTTTATCAGGAAGAATGTCATAGTAATTTAACTCTAAACTAGAAAAATAATAATGTGTAACGTTCCGTTTTTTTCTGGAACCATTTAAGTAAGTTTTAGTAATTTTGTGTCTAAATTTTTATTTTGTTTGTTTCAATAAGTATAGAGAACACCAAAGTATCAAGAAAGGTAGGTAGGTTCACCAAACGTAAAGGCAAAGTTCCGTACCTACTTTTAATAAATTTAATATTATTTTCCATATCGTCGAGAATCTCAATAATTATTATTTTATACAATCAAGTGTTACAAAATCGTATTTTTTTTTTCTCATTCAATAGTTTTGGCGCTAATCTATATTAGAGTGCGTTTATTCCTCAGAAAAGTAACTAGACTGGCGCGTTGAATGCCGCGCATTGATCCGTATCGAGCCGTCAGAGAGGCAGAAATTTTAAGGCCGGATAAATTTATTATCTTTTAATAGTCCACGGTAGACGAAACTAAAGTCTTACTTGTTATATTTCACAATTTTAATTCAGTTGCCTGACACGTTTTGACCCTTACGGATCATTATCAAAGGAATGCAAGACAATAAGACAATACTAAATTCTACATGTCATTAAAACAAAATTAGTGAGATAAGGTGAATTGGCAGATGATGGATTATTTTGGTCCTTAATTTACAGGTATTGGCCAAAGGTGCAACTAAATTAGAGGTGTGATTATAGAGGTATTTACATCTAAGTAATAAAATTAAGAAAATGATATTGTGTTATTATGGGTTTTTTCGTTCGTAATTATTAACAGTGTTTATTGCATATTTATCCTAAGTTATTAGACTATTAGGTATTAGATTGGCACCTGAAGGTATTTTAATTTGATTATTAACAACATTGCATCGATTTTTTAAGGCTTTTTTGATTGCTAATGTTTCTAATAGGTTGAGTTTTCTAAGCTTGTATTGAGTATATATCGGTTTTATTTTGTTGGATATTGAGTGGTTATTTATTATACAGTGGTCTGCCATTCCTGTTTTATTTTGTTTTTAAATATGAATGTTTATATTCTTTAAGCCTAGTATTAAAGTTTCTACCTGTTTTACCTCTATAGATTGCATCACAGTCATCACATTGTATTTGCTAGACCCCGCTATGTGTTAACTTGTCTATATTTTCAATTTTTGAATTAGCTATGTATTTACCTAGGTTATTTTTATTGACTTGTATGGGGATAAGTTTATGGTTTTTGAGTTTTTTGGCGATTTTTTGACTTGTACTAACCTGATCTGTATATCTGATTGAACTGCATTTCGCGTTTGATGGAAGCGGACGTCCTCGGTATAGTAGTTTTTGTGTTTTTTGTCTGAGTTTTTTCTTTAGTATTTTGTTTATGAGTGTTGTTGGATAGCCGTTGTTTAAGGCTATAGTTTGTATTATCTCTAATTCTTTATTATATGAAGTTTCTGAAAGTGTTTGGTTTGTTAGGGATGTTTTGAATCTGCTGGTATAACTATAGATTTGGTAGGTTAATTGGTTGTTTTGATTTATTATTGTAAGGTCCAAGAAATTGATTGAGTGGTCAGTTTCCCTTTATAGTCATTAAAAAACTTATATTTATGTAGAATTAATGTTATAATACTAAGAGGTACTCTATTTATATTGATTGATATACAACTAGCGCAATTTCAGGAGTCTGAGCTTAAAAGTTTAAATGCCTAATTTAGGACGGTAGATATTTTGGACGTATTAGGCTATCTTGGGATTTTGTTTTCTTACCATACCGGTAAAACTGAGCATTTTGGTGTGGAACTGTCTGGCGTCACCAATTGGTATCTAATATTGTGCTCCAGCGTTGTTGGCAAAAGTCGTGATCTGGTTTGGGATTTTGGGTGATAGTGGAATCCAAATTCATCCATGTTGAGATTAACCTGGAACTACGGCTTGATTTAGAGTTCCGATTGGAATTGTTTGATTGTTGATGCTCCCATGGTATCTTCCTAAAAGGGTATTAAATACGCCTTCATGTAAGTGATTACTTTAAGAAACGGCCACCTTTTTATAGTGGCATGATATGTCTTTCTTTTAGTCGCTGGAATCCAAGTTGTCACAGATTCTCACACATCCATCGTATGCCATTATAAACGCGAGGGTGTTTTACCAAAATTCAGGATTACTAAGAAAACCCTCCGAAAAAGGTAGAATTCGGATAACTATAATCCTATGTTTCTTTTCTCTATTTTAATGAATCCCGAATTACTTTAGGTTTTTTTTCCTTTTTCTTTTACACTTCCTCTTCTGCACCCGGGTTCTCCTTTATGGAAACTGATAGAGCGTGCTTACTACAAGGTTCCTGAGCAGAGTGGCAGGCGGTAAACTGCCATAACGCTGACCCGGACAATACCTGGTTCCTCCATGGTACCCAAGACGAAACATCAACTATGTTACGCAACAGATAAGTGATAGATAATAGTGTTCTTATTTCAAAGAAATCTTTGCTTACTTAAATACCAATACATATTATATTCTATCATAACAGTCAATACTAAATAACGTGTATAACTTTTCACGTAATCAGAGTATAATTAAACTTGAAATTATAGTTAAATGCTTGTTTTATCTCCTTCATTATTTTTGGGGAATAATTTTATGGGTTGGATTTGCGGATAGTTTAAGGGATTACTAAGGGATAAATCGACCAGCAAAGTGCACCACACTTACTAACTTATATAGGTATTAGAGGTACCAATCAACCCAGTTGCGCCGATTTCTAGCTTGGGCTATGATTCACCTTAGTTAAAACAACACCTTAAATTACTGTCACACCAAAGAAAAGAAAATATTAGAAATCCTGCTACGTTTCTCTTACAGAGCTAGCCTGGATCTATGCCGCATTAAATTGTCCTTTTGGTTTATAGTAAATGACCTTGAGATCAAGGCAAATGATAGTATTTATAATTATGATTTTTTAGTTTAGAGAAGCGACGACCCACATAAAAGCAACTATTTGTTAAATCAACCACAAATCTCACCATTATCAAATTTATATTTTATCTAGGTACTGTGGCGTGAGTGAGGGAACAGCGGTCAATTTGTGAACTCAGCGGGCCGTGCGTGTATACAGGAAACGATTAACGTTGGTCTTGATTCTTTAGAGATTTTATGCGTTGTGGGAGGTCGCAAGTGATGACGTTCTCCAGATGAAGACATTTTTTAACAGTGTCGTTTGAGGGTCATTAAGTTGATTGGCTCGTCAATCGGGCAACGTCAGTATATTTCGTTGCCATTAAAATATCTCTAACAGAGGCTTAAATCATCAATCTGTCTTTGATTGCCTAGGTACTCGACGTTTTAAAATTTGTGAGAATAGTTTACGTCTCTATTTATCCTTACCTGAAATTCACCGGGCTGATGACGTCACTAACTTTGATTAATGTGACGTTAGCGGCCAATAAGGAAAGTATGGATTTATTGTAAAGCCGTTGTGTGTGGGATAGAATAACCCAAAACGGCATTATTAAAGTTAGATATAGCTGATTCTACTAAATTTTAAAATAAGTCAATTATATGCTAATTAATGAAGCCAAGGGATCGAGTGTCCCACCAAAACTATAATTGTTCTAAACATGTACGCTTTTAGTGTGTAGGTCCCTGTTGATCAAGACTTTCAAAATCCGTACTCGTCGATGATGATGTTGAAGCCCTCCGGGTGCTTTAACAATTTTGGCTTGATAACTTTCTTCAATAACATTTTGTGATATAGCCAAAAGCAATGGGACTGATTGATACTTTATTTACAGGATCTCCTAGGAAGAAGGAAATTTTCCTTTCATGCGTTAAATAACCTACAAAATATTGGTGTCAATTTATCGGCGCATGTTTTAATTTCAATGCCTGGTATGTCGTCAGCACCAAGGGCTTTCACATGGCGCTTCCGGAATATAATCTAGGATAATAATATTCTCGATACAACATAGCAAATGGTGGGTAGAATGGTTTCGCCAGTAAGTTTGCTTGCTAATCAGAACGTGTTGGAGGTGAAATGGTTGACTTGGAAAGGTTTTAACTAAAGCCTTAGCTGTATTGAGCGGTTAGAACCAAAATGGTGCCATCTATTGATCCTGAGACCTACATCAAAATTGCAATTCTGTAGCTGCAGGTTTTCAGTTGCGCCAGTTTAAGTGATTTCGGTGAAAAGTTTCATAGTGACTAACTTCAAATATAATAAAACGCTTTAACAGGAGAGAGCACACCAGAACGGTTTTCTTTGACATTTGCAAAGCATTCGACAAGGTCTGGTGTCATGGTCTCTTGTTGAAATGATGAAGACCCAGAGCTCCGAACTACTTTGTTAAGGTAGTAGCTTCTTTTCTGGATAATAGAAGTTTTACTGTTCCTTCAGAGGACGCACTTTTTTTAAATAAACACATTAGGGCGGGAGTACCACAATGTTCACCTCTCTCTTCGATGCTGTATAACATTTATGCTCATAACATTCCGCACGATAGATATACGCAGCTTTATCTTTTTGCGGACGATACCGCAATCACTTCAACTGTCGAACAGCCGCGACTTGTCGTCAGCCAGATGAAGCGCCATAAAATCGAGCTAGAGAAATGGCTTTCGGATTGAAAGATTAGTTTCGATCCCTTGAAGACGAAAGCTGATTATTTTTTAAAAAGGAATGTTAGTAGGCCTGAGACAAGGCCTCGTGTCAACAGAGTCCAGGTGATCTGATGCCAGAAAGTAAAATACCTGGGACTAATTTTTGATCAACGACTGAACTGGAAGAGCAATTCAAATAACAGAGCAAAGCTCGCATTGTATTAATTACGCTTTATCTTCACAGACGCATTAGACTTGGCAATAGAACTGAGGTCAACCTCTACAAGGTATTGATCAGGCCTGTTTTAATTTATGGTGCATCTACGAGATGCTACATAAGCAGAACGGAGCTTAATAAGTTCCAGGTAATTAAAAATTATTACAGAAGTCTTTCGTATGCAGTCAATAAATGAATTTTTCACAAAAATGATTACAAACTATTACAGACGCACCGACGAATCGACAAACCCATTAATCACTAACACATGAGATCTAGACCAAGCAGTACGTATAAGCTACTTAAAGACTGGCTCCCTGTTGGTTCCATCCCATAGTATAGAGACACTTATAGTAGTGAGGCACTATCAATATCAGAATTAATAGAATAGGCGATAAAAATTTTGCAGTACAAAAACTTTTCAAATTAATCAATTACAAACAAGAATAATCAAGTCAAAAGTCAAAATTTCTACAAGTAATAAAACCAAAACAGTTTACTAAGAATCAAATAAAGTCGCAGGAGCATTCCCAACTTAAAAAAAAAAAAAAAACGGAGATACCAAGTTTAGTATCCGGGAAAAATGTGAGAAATCTTCAGGATTCAGATAGAACATCAAAAAATACGATGACAAGTTGCTCTACAGTTTTTTCTTACGGACCCTCCCTACGAAAATATGTGCCCCTGACTTATAAAATACTTATAAAAATTTTGCAGTACAAAAGCTTTTTAAATTAATCAATTACAAACAAGAATAATCAAGTCAAAATTTCTACAAGTAATAAAACCAAAACAGTTTACTAAGAATCAAATAAAGTCGCAGGAGCATTTCCAACTTAAAAAAACAAAAAAAAAACGGAGATACCAAGTTTAGTATCCGGGAAAAATGTGAGAAATCTTCAGGATTCAGATAGAACATCAAAAAATACGATGACAAGTTGCTCTATATTTTTTTCTTACGGACCCTCCCTACGAAAATATGTGCCCCTGAAGGATGTCGCTAGGGAAATCGCTTGTTCTTCACTAACTTTCAAAGTACTTAATATAATTCAATAACAATTTAATGTGATAGACACTAGTAAGGATCTACTAAAATACGGTCCTTAAAATAGACTTAGCTTTTTTAGTTTAGCAGAGGCGGACAAAGTTTTACAACTTAATGCCTAATTTAATGCTTAAATTTCTAACACCATCTATAACAGAGGTTTAAAAAAAAATCTGGGTAGCTTGCACCTTATACTAAATCAAAGGTACTCTTGCTTATTCTTGATAAAATGAGTTTTCGAGAAAAATAATATTAAGGTTTATTTTTAATAAAAGGGACCATGGTTTCTATTTTGTTTCTCGACAACTAAATGTGATAAGAAAGTAATTCAAACAACAGAAAAGTTTCATTTTAAGTTGTTTAATTCGAAAAAATACAAAAACTGAACAAAACGCAGGGATGTTATAGGAGGCACCTTAACAAAATTATCGAAAAGTTTCATAACAGGGTTCCACATGGACTCCGTGACGTCTGATACACTCGCGGGCACAACGAATTAAGGACTGCGCTGTGCCCGCCATAATAACCCAGCCTTGGTCCTTATCACATCACAACGCAATGTGATTCTTTGTAGAAGTTCCTCCTCAGTACCGACCGGAGTGGAATACACCAAGTTTTTCAGGTGTTCCCACAGGTAAGAATTCAACAACATTAAGTCGAGAGATCGAGGCGACCTGGCAATAGGTCCTTGTCTACCTATTCAACGGTTTGTATATGAATGAATATGTTTCTCTAATTGTGGCATACGTACGGTTCTTCTCAGACCGGCATCAGTACTACCTTGCCAAACTTTCCTAATATTATGAAGAAAGTCAATAATATGTATAACCTTATTAACTGGAATCGTCTACCATTCTCCCTGAGACGTTGGTCAACTCGTTGAAATGTCTTCTGGTTTGGCATAGTAAGATTGGGAAATATTTCGTGATATAGTCTTATGGCTTCTGAGGCATTGCAAGACGCAACACCATACATTAGTTGCATATCTGCATACTCAATAAACGTGTATTCCATTGTTCGAATTAATTCATACTAGTGTCCATCACATTAAATTATATTGAGTACTTTAAAAGTTATTCAAGAAAAACCGACAAACTCTACAAATACATTTTAGATCTGATTATAGAGTAGGATAGCACACACATACACACCATCACACACACAGAAGTTACAAGAGATTTACGCACACCCAATTTCTAACTACAATACCTCGCCTAAAATAGCTCTAATTTGATTCTGAGTAATGTAAAAAATGTGAAATCTTAATTGAGTGATATTAGCTAACCTACACATTACATTAATAGGTCCATTACTACAATGATTTGTACGAGAATTCTTTAAATAAAATGTTAATGCATTTCTTGTCCTACATGAGGGAACATTAAAGTTTATTTGTTGGAGGAGGTTTACATCATCAATTTTATGCAATATCTTGTGCAAGTAGATAACAGAAGCAATATTTCTATGTTTTTCCAAACTAAGTAACTTATACCTGGACACTAGTTCTGTCTTGGCTACACTTAAATCATAGACACCGGTTTCTTTATAATACAGATATCTTAAAAAAAAAATATTTTGTACCCTCTCAATCGCATATTTGTGAACTTAATAACATGGGCTCCATATTATACTATATAGCATACTCTAGAATACAACGTACGTATGATATAAACAGAGTCTACAATCTAAATTTGTAAACTGTCTAGAATTCCTTAACATAAATCCGTACATTCTAGGTGCTTTTTTCGTTATATTCAAAATATGAGTTTTAAATGATAGTCGGGAATCAAATGTTACCCCTAGATCCTGGATTTCTTCCGTACGTGCTAAAACTACATCATCCATACTATAATCATAATTTAAAGAATTATTTTTTCTACTGTAACTAATGATATAACATTTGGCAACATTAAATTTAGATTATTTATCTCGGACCATTGCAGAATCTCATTTATATCTTTTTGAAGGTTTTGACAGTCAGCAACATTTTTTACATAGTACCGTTTTAAAGCTTCAGCAAACAGCAAAATTTTACTTTCCTTAATTTTCTTTGGTAGAAATAGGAGGAGAAACAGCAGTGGTCCAAAATTAGAACCTTGAGGAATTCCTGAGGTTGCTATATACGAATTAGGCGTGTAACCTCCTATAACTACTCTTTGTTTCCGACCCTGTAAGTAAGACAGGAATAATTGAACAAGCGGAGGGTGAAAGCCAAATTCATTATCTAACTTATGAAGCAATACCTGATGTGAGACTTTGTCAAAAGCTTTAGCAGAATCAGTATAGATGTCGTCCACTTGGCATTTATTGTCTAGACTCTCTGAAATATATTCAGTTATGTTACTTAAATTACTAACTGTTGACCTGTTTTTCATGAACCCGTGTTGAAAGATATTTTTTGTATAACTGAATTGTAAATAAATTTATAAATAATGAATTCAAAAATCTTAGCGACAGTAGAGAGAATTGCGACGGGTCTATAATTTGTGATATCCGCTTTGTCGCCTTTATAAAAATCGGGCATTTGCTACTAAAGCGACATTTTTTGCTATATTACTTAAAATATTTTAAGCATACAATAACAAACAAAAATATTCTAAAATAATTCCTAAATTGTAATTTAACCTTTTGTTATGGATTTACACATTCCTTAATAAACCATATAACTCTTCAAACAACAATTTACATTTTAATATATCACACTAATTTGTAAAGTTCGTAGATTCGCTAGAAATTGGGAGAAAACTAGGAGATTTGTAAAAATAAAACAGTTTTTTGCAGTACTTAGAAAACTGTGTTTTTATAGTTGTGCCACTTTATGATTAAGGGTACTTTATGTTTTCTTTTAACTAACAGAATCTGAATTAATCGCACCAGTAATATAGTCAGAAATATCTGGTAAATACCATTTGAAAAGAGAGTTTTAAAATTATGTTCTTTTAATAATAATGTAGATAATAAAATATTACTGAAAACAAATTAAATTAGACACAATTCAATTTCCCACAACTTTGTCAGTGTTAAACTTCGTTTTCGTTGGAATGTCAAAATCAATGGCCATGTAGTCTAGAATTCCTGAACGCTCAACACCACTACTTGTTTTTCCAATTAGTTAAATATTTAGTTAAACGTATGGTAGACATTGCGTAAATTATTTTGGAGCTTTTATAGATCAATCAATTTTACTAAATAAATAATAAAAAATCGACCCAGACATTTCAACCTTGGTACCCTTCTATTGTTCAAAAGACATAAATAAGCTTTGAAAATATTATAAGAAATTACGTAGGCCTTATCTTTCGTTTTGCTTTAGCGTTATCCTCGAGGTTATCCGAGACTAGTCTTAAATCGATTATCTCATCATCTATCAAAAATGTCGCGGACATATAGGAAAATGTTTTTAAGAAAAACACCAGTGACGGTTTTTCAAATATTTTTATCCCACAGGAACATTCGTCTTTATCAAATTTATCTAAGTAAAGATAAGGTTTATTTTGGACATCTATTTATTTACTATACATTATACAATACAAATACTTTGCAATAAAAGCATTATATTTCTGAGGAAGATTACTAACTGTGATGCCGCTGTCACTTTCCTATTAGCATTTTTGAGCTGAAGGCTGGACCAGTCATAATACCAAATTACTATTGAGAAGTCTAAAAATGTTGGTCTATTTCACTACCTTGGAGAGACATTAAAAGTACTTATATCGTGAGACTCCTATAAAATAAAGATCATCCGATTTAATCATAGTAGCTAAATATTTTTCTTACATATTTAATAATAATACTTTATATTGTCATGCAAACATTCATAATTGAGCGTCGAAAACGTCAAATTCATATAAAAATAAACGGTAAAATCAATAAAAAAACAGTATCAAAATATTCAACAGTCAGAATAGAGCACTAAACATATAATCAATAACATATAACATCACAAGAGAAAAATATACATATACTATACAGGGTGAGTTCGTGTTACAGGCGATATCTCTCAAACGGTTTAAAATATTTTCTTGAAATTTTAACGACTCAATAGTAATGCGGGGGGACATATTTAAACATATTTTTATCATATACCCCCTGTCCCCATTGTGAGGGGTGGGGGTAACTTTGAAATTTTGGATATGATTATGTACTTTTGTTTATTAATTTCGAATCTACGTAAAAGACTACGTATGTCTACAAAAAAAAAATTATTTTTGCTCCACTGGTTATGGAATATTATTTACCAATTATCGCCTGTCATGTTTTAGGAGATGTTTGAAATGTCTCCCTTTAGCTTCCGAACATGTTCTTACTATTTTTTTAAATGAATTTCGTACCCGCTCTACCATTTCAGGTGCCACTAATAAGCAGGCAAAGCGGATTCCGTCTTTCATATCGTTTACAGTTGTGCCATCACTTTGTCTTTTATAAACTTCCAGAAGAAAAAGTCAAGAGGGGTCAAATCCGGGGACCTAGCAGGCCAACTGACCGAACCAGCTCCACCAATCCACCTGTTTTCAAACAATTCGTTCAATTGATTACGGGCCTGTATTGCATAATGCGGTGGAGCTCCGTCCTGTTGAAACCACATCTCAGGATTTATGTTTTGGTTTATTAATTGAGGTAGTTGGTTCCTTAAAAAATCTGTATACATTTCTCCATTTGAATGGCGTTCAAAGAAATGCGGACCAATAACTCTATCTCCAATTATACCACACCAGACATTACCTGACCAAGGATGTTGATTTGGCACAGTTCTCATCCAGTGGGGATTTTCCGATGCCCAGTAATGCATATTGTGTCTATTTACCTTTAAGAAAACAAACAAAAAAAAAATAATTATTTTTTACTGACAAGGGATAACTTAAAATCCTACCTGGCCACAGTTATGGACAGTAGCTTCATCCTTTGTACCCAATTGCAAAATGTAACGATATTTTGAAAGTCTTGCCCATAAAGCTCTTGGTGGAGTGTAATGTGGTATGGATGAAATTTGTACATATGCAATATGGTCACAACCTGAGAAATAATCGTTAGTACGTAATAATTCTCAACTGACAGAAGTCAAAACAACGCATTTCCATGTAAACAAATAATAATTCCGAAATAAGTGAACTTGATTTATTGGTGAAATGTAGTTATTTTTTAAATCCAATAGAAATTTAATAAGTAAGTAGAAATTAAATGGTAAATAATATTTTTTAATTTTTATAACCTAATAAATCATAATTCCGTAACCAGTGGAGGAAATGAATTTTTTTTGTACACATACGTAGATTCGAAATTAGTAAACAAAAGTACATAATCCTATTTAAAATTTCAAGGGACAGGGAGTATATGATAAAAATATATTTAAATATGCCCCCCCCCCCCATCTTGCTATTGCCTCGTTAAAATCAAGAAAATATTTTAAACCGTTTGCGAGATATCGCCTTGTAACACTTTAAAAAACTCACCCTGTATACATATAAAATCAAAGAATATCGCTTATGGAATAAAATTAATTTTCGATTAAAAATTGTTTCATACTATGCTTAAATCGTTCAATACTCTGAATAGACTTAATAGTCGTGGGCAAAGGATTACATACCTTTATACAGCTCATGAGGGAACCTTTCTGGAAAAACCCTTAAGTTATTTCTACCCCTAGTAAAAACGTTACCAGGGACATCACCATTTCTAACAAACATATCGAAGTTGGATCTCGCATATACAGCACAGGCATAAATAAATAGTGCTGGCACGGTCATAATATCTAAGTATTTGAGCTTCCCCCTGCACAATTCTCCGTAATGCATCCCAAGAATATTTCTAACTACCCGCTTTTGAGCTACAAACACTCTATTGGCATATGCACTAGAAGCACGATAGCAAAACATATTATTATACGAATTTATAGCCTGAACACCAGCCATATAAAAAATTCTTATTACATTGAGACCGAACTGATAACGCATAAAACGAAAGGCATACGCTGCTCTACCTATTCTGCTAACAACAGAACCAACATATTCCTCCCACTGTAGATCATCAACCAATGTAACCATCAGAAATTTAACAGCCCAAGCTTGTTCTACACTTTTGCCATTAATTGGAACATATAGAGACTCAAAGTTGTTGTCTCGAAATATCATTAAAGAGGTTTTATTAGTATGCAAAATAAGGTTATTAGATGAACACCATTTTAGCACACCGGCTGCGACCTCTGTGAATCTTTCAGAGAGCAGCGCTCTATTTGTAGACGATACTATATATGATGTATCAGCAAACTGATACAGAGGTGTAATACTTACTGTCTTATTTAAGCTATTTGCAAATATTAAAAATAAAATTGGACCCAGTAGGGAACCCTAAAGTACACCTCTGTTTACCGCGATAACATCAGAATAAGTTGATCCCTGACCAGAACCGACACGGATAATCATCTTCCTATTTGTCAAGTATGATCTTCTAAACTTGCTGGACACACCGCGTACACCATAACACTCTATTTTTTTGCATTAGCGTGCCATGGTTTATCAAGTGAAAAGCCTTACTGAGGTCAAAATACAAACCAGACACCATCATTCCTTTGTCTATTTGCTCAATTATATAGTCTAGAGGTTGAAAAATTACCGTTTTAGTTGAGCGTCTGAGAAGAAAACCATGTTGCCCTCGATGTTGCCCAACGTAGAATAGGTTGTTCTTTATAATTTGACAACCCAGAATAGAAAAGCCTTTTCAACAATTTTGAAAAACACTGACAATAGCGATACTGGTCTATAATTTACAATGTCAATAGGATTGCCCTTCTTATAAATGGGTACCCACATTAGCGAACTTTAGCCTATCAAAAAGAAAGTAATCTACCTTGATTGGCTTCACTACAACACTTGAACAGTCTCCACATGCAATTCCCAGGTAAATTTCAAGACAGAACGTGTTGTATTGTATGAATCTTCCATACAGAATAATTCTTGGTTTCCTGTGTGGGTTAATTAAAAATACAGCTTTCTATTCTACCTTCAGGAAATTATCCTTTGAATCACTTTTTTCTCTTAGATCCATTCATATACGAAACCAGCTATATTAGAAAGTGCTCTTTTTGTTTTGACCTCTTCCACTGTAACTTTTCGTGAATTTCAATGAACTACTTTGCATGGAAGATTGCCTATGTTAACAATGCTTGTCAGTGAAGTAGCTGTAGTAGTATGTCTGGTTCTGAATATCTTATTCCCGATGCATCTATTTAGTATTTTTTTATTCTTTAGATAGGGTCTTTTTATAAGCGAGCTGGTAGTGGTCGTAAGTTAAAATTCATCAAAGAAGATTCGGAAGATTCGGATATTTAAGTACGCCTTACGAAAATAAACTTAAATAGGACGTGAAAGGTGAAGATGAAGAAAATTATTATGAGAAATGACCCTCCAGAAACATTAAAGCTGAATTTATGAACTAAAAAAATTCGCAAAGCTGAGGTTCAGTTAGTATTAGAAATAAGCATTCAACTTAAACTAAAGGGAACACTCAGTGCAATTTACAAATTCTGTTCGTGCAAAGTTCCTAAGTTTCAAGAAGTTCCCGTGTAGTTCGAGATAACCAATTTTTATGTTCGGAGTTCGGAAAGTTCATTCCGACCAATGAAGACGCAATTTTAAGCTCATGTGGTTCGTTGTTTAAGTCGCCATTCCGCCATTTGTATTTGTAAATTTATATTTTTTTTTGTTGTTGTAAGGTTAGTTTTGTGCTTTGTGCCGGAAAAGAAAAAATTGCTTGTATGGAGAGTGATGACACTAATTTGTTGTTATTCGAGTTTGTTCAAGATTATGAAATATTTTAATTTATTCTATTGGACACAAACTTCAACCAATTAAACAAGATTTTTTCGAACTTCGCTACTGACTTTATAACTACCATTTTCTCAACTGTCGAATATCGAACCTCTTGAACACAACCTCAACCTCGTCAACTTTTTAAGTTTATAAATCTAGCTTAAAACTGGTTTTACGAGAGTTTGAACTTCATTCGAAGGATGTTTAGAATATATTTACGATTTATGTCCTATCACGCACTCTTAAGCCGCGTCCAGATACGAGTAATGTAACTTGCAACGCGAGACGAAAATACTGCGAGCAACTCTGCAACAGCCTAGCCGCGGATGGCTTAATCCCAATCCGCAGTCGACTGCCGCGTATCCCTTTGTGTTCGCGTTAAAATCTGACAGGGTTATGGATAGCAACGAATATTGCAGCTGACAATTTACGTAACCATCTAGACCAGGGGTCTCCTAACTTTCCAGCCTTAGGGTAACACTGCTTACTGCAGTAAGTTCCAAGAGCCAACACCGTTTTAATTTTTCTGCCATTATCTATAATTTCTAGACTAGTCGCCCTGAGGAGCATACGCTTGCTAAATTTGCTAGTACAATCATTATTGTGTTGTACTGTATTGTTACTACCGCGACACTTGACAACATCTAGTGATTACATGCGGAAATAGGTAGTGTATCCTCTATCCATCGCTAACAGATAAAATCGCGTCGAACATCGTTGGTTCGAGAAAGTTCTGGTGTAATCCACTCACTTCTAGATGGCGGTAATTGTAGTATAAAAAAGGCCAGCGGCGCGACCGCGAGTTAGTCTACAGTCTTGTTAAATAAAGTAGTGCGTAACTCTTTAAAACGTGTTTGTGCGTGTTTAAAAGACATCTTTGTAACAATATTTTGATTTGACTAGTTGTTTTTGTGTGTGATCTACTAGTAGGAAAGAAGCGAAAAATAGACAGTGAATGCAGAACATTCAAAGATCAATGGAACTTTTAATATTTCGTAATTGAGTCCAGTAAGAAGGCGCCATGTTTGATTTGCAATGCAACCATAGCCGTTCTCAACGAATATAACATTAAACGTCATTATGAAACGAAACATTTTAAAAATTACTCAAAATGTATTGAAAGTTTTCGGACAGAAGAATTTGAAGCGTTGAAGCGCCGATTGAAATCGCAGCAATCTTCGTTTAAGAAACTCAATACTAAACAAGAGGCTGCAACTCGTGCCAGCTTTCGTGTGGCTCTTAAAATCGCAAAACGTCGAAAACCATTCACCAATGGAGAAATAGTCAAAGAATGCGTAATTGCAGTAGCCGAAGAAATGTGCCCCGAAAAGGTAAATTTATTTAAATCTGTCAGTGTGTCAGCAAACACCGTGGCTCGGAGGGTAGAAGTCATCGCAGAAAATATATCAACTCAACTGTCTGACAAAAATAGACATTTTGAGTGTTTTCCTTTGGCCTTGGATAAGTCAACGGATATGTCAGATACTGCTCAGGTGTTGATTTTTATTCGAGGAGCAGATAAAAGCAGTGAAGTGTATGAAGGACTTCTTGATATTGATAGTATTTACCACACGACTACTGGTGAAGTTATTTTTACGGGAGTTGAAAATGCCATTAATCAAAAGAAGTTTCGATGGAAAAACTTGAAACCTATTACAACTGATGGAGGTAAAAACATGTGTGGCAAAAATAAAGGAGCGGTCGCTCTGTGTCAAGGGCTGTAGAAAATGATGGTGGTTCAAAACCGTTAGTCTTAGATTGTATCATTCATCAACAGTCTCTGGGCGGGAAATGTTTGGATATGTCTAAACTTTTAAGACCAGTCACATCAGTTGTTAATTTCATCAGATCCGCTGGGCTGAATCACCGAGAATTCCGCGAGTTTACTAAAGAAATTGGAGAAAATAATTTACCATATCATACTGACGTACGCTGGCTTAGTTGGGAAAAAGTTCTTCAGCGCTTCTTTGAACTGCGAGCAGTGATCGGAATTTTTTTGAATGAAAAGCATCGTAATTAATCCTAATTACAAAATAGCGAATGACTGTGGAAGTTAGTTAGAATTCTACGTCCATTTGACAAAACATATAAACGAACTGATTTGAGGTGGCGAGGAAAAAACCAGCTTCTCCCAGATTTGTACACTAATATTAAATTGTTCCGGCAGAAAATAATACTGTTTCAATCACAATTGCGTAAAAAATGTTTCACACATTTTAAAACATCTGAAATATTCAGCCACACTACTGAGACTGAGTTCCCCATTGATTTTGCAATCGAAGCTTTGAGTGATTTGAATATAAATTTTGATACTCGTTTCTCAGACTTTGATGTTATTGCGAATGAAATTTTGATACCGACATTGAAACTCTAGCCCCAGAACTTCAAATTGAAATTATTAATCTACAGTGCGGTGATATAATTAAGAACAAACTAATATCAAAACTCATCTTTGTTGGAATTTTATAATAGTCTTCCACTGGCACAATTTGATAATTTGCATAAATTTGCTGGTGGGCTGTTTTCTGTTTTTGGTAATACTTACTTGTGTGAGAAAACATTCTCCAAAATGAAGTACGTAAAGAATGTCTACGATCTAAGTTAACCGATGGGCATCTTAAATCTCTTTCGGTAATTGGTATAAGTAAAACCGGTCCACAACTACAAACTATTGTCAGTTGAAAATCACAATTACATAAATCTCATTAGTATTTTATGTTATAATGTTTATAATGTTAGTTTATTTAATTTCAATTATTTATTAGTATTATGCTTAAGTTAAATTTTCTGCGTAATATACTTCTCATTAAGCTGTACCTAGCAAGTAAATAAAACCGAGTTATTATCATTCTGTGTTTTTTTTATTTAACTTATCACAACAACAATAAGCCATTAGCTGTCGCGGATCGGATTTGGCCCGCGGGCCGTAGTTTGGAGACAACTGGTTTAGACGAGCAAATCGTGTCATATTACATGTTGCGTCCGACCCTCAGCCCACGCTGCGAGCCTAGAGCATGGACCATAGCTTTGCTCGGATGCTTGCACAAAGTGTCAAAGTATTCAAATCGAGATGCCAAGCCAGTGTTTCCATTTCGCGCCACCCCCGAATTCACAGTTAAAGATAGAACATCATGTGTATGTTATAGTGCGTACAAGTGGATTTTTTTATTTCATCTTTTTCAGACGATGACGAAATTTTATTAACATCAATATATTGCTATATCTCCAATGAAAAGGCACACAAGAAAAAAAGAACGCATCCACTAAATAAAAATCGATTTCAATATAGCGAGTTCTGTCATCTTTCTACCAAAACACATGCATCGATTAATTTAAATCAAAATATCTCAAAAACGGCTGCTTATAGCGACTTTTGACAAGTATACCATTTTCACGTAAAAATGAAAGAGAAATCGTTTTTCTTCTAGAAAACGTGATACATACATACACGAAAAAGTCGTGACTCCCCAAAAGAGAAAATGACCTGTAAGTGGCGGCCCCTACAATTAAGGGCCAAACTAAGACGAAATTTAAATTTCTCATATTAGAAAATCCCGAAATACCAATTTTCGTCCACATGTAGACATTATTTCAAGAATTATTTACGAAAAAACAAAAATAAAAATAAATTTGTATGAACTTTTCACCCCATAAAGAGCTGAGGAATCTTCCTGTAAAATATCGGACACTTATTAAATAACACCCTGTATAAAACCTCAAATATTGATGCCAATCTACAAAGGAGAACACAGACCCCTAAAATAGACACAGATTCTAACTTGGCTATTTATGCTACGCAACTGTGTATAATCCAATGAAAATTTCGTAATCTAGGTCGTAAGTATTTACTAGACTGCATTTCCCCTGTTTCTAGTCCAAATTGGAACATTAGCTATAGATAGTGCTCCAATTGCCAAAAAATCAAAATGAAATATGGATCTAACGAGAAAGGATATTTTCTCCCGGAACGATGGCGTGATTTAAGTTTTTTGTGATTACCACACAAAATGTGAGATCCGGTTCAGGGTGTCCGGCCGTTTGTGAATCGATAGCGTCGTTTCCAGAGATAAATGCGCTCTGAGAACACGTGAGGGAATTTGCGGCTCAAGGGATTATTTTAAAATGCATTTCGGTAAGATTTTAGCCAGGAGATATTGTTCCATTCATTTTTTTTCTGGATGTACGGGGTGCATCTAAAAGGTATTTGCAAGCTAGCACAAATCTCTAAGGCTAAAATGTGGCTATCTAACCTAACTTGCTTTAGTCAGCAAGTTGATAGTTTTCGAAATGCAGAGCGTCAAAGTAATTTTTTTGTACCCCGTATAAAACATTCTCCAAAATAAAAGTTGCGTCAGCTCTAGTCAGGCGCACATCCCGAAGAGTTTGTCTTCAAATTCATAAATTAAAATTATGGAGCTTGGGCCAGTGGTAAGCGATGATAAACTGTGAGGGAATGCAAAGACGAGTTGCAGTACGCAATAAAACATTTTTTAAGTTTAGTTATCTCTGAATATGTCGGGTCGGGTCGGGTGGGAGCGATCTCTCTCGGCAATCTAGAGGTCCCGGGTTCGAATCCCGGCTTGGACATGTACGATTTTACTTAATTACTAACTTACTTATTCTTTATTGTTTCCAAAATATTACATTTTGTAACAATAAAGATCCGTCTACGCTAATGTTAGTATCGTATTAATGAAGGTAAAATAAAGAAAATAGGAAAACAGCTGTACAGTACAATAAAATAGATTAGACACTATGTAAGGAAATGTAAATCCTGAAAATAGATGTTTACATATACCGGGTGATGCATGGCTTAGTTGAACATAGGGAATTGCATGTAAATTTTTAAGTGGCTAAATATTGACTCCCCTGTACATTTTAGAGAAAAATTTAATAATAGTTCTTTGAAGAGACCGATATGTTAAACTCATGGTTTTGTATAGTTTGTACAAACCTGTATTCTATGGCGGTACTCGAAGAGAAAAAAGATATAATAATCTGATAATATCTGGTGTGCTGGTAAAGTATTTAGACCATATTGACTTGGAGACACGCCAACTAATCTACCTTTAATGGGATGGGACACCGCCTCATCAATTTCGTGCCCTAGGAATATTACTGGAGAGGATCTTTCAAGGCAGATGGATGGCTATAAGCGGCCCAATTCGTTGACAATCAAGATCCCCCAGCCCCCAGACATAACCTCCATTGATTTTTATTCTTTGGGTTACATTAAAATCGAAGATTACAAGCCTAAATACGCAAACATGGAAGAACTCCGAGAAAGTATCAGAAGAATGATAGCATCTATCGACGGTAGGACTATTTCAAAAGCGACAAGGCATGTGCTTAAATATGTCCAAATATGCATATAATTAGATGGTAATGAGTTTGCACATCTAATGTAGCCAATTTTTGTTAAAATTGTTTTATAGATAATAGATTGCTTAAAACATAAAATAGTAGCTTTGTTTCGATTGCTTCAATAAATATAGTTTCTGTAAAAATAATAAGAGAAAAGGTGTATGGTGGCAAAACATCTACTACAGATATGGTTGGGTCTTTGTGGCTTAAATAAATGCCACGTTTAAATAAAATTTAATAAGTCAATCCTAATTTATTTAATTAAATGTGAAGGCAAAATTACGAAGTTTTCATAGTTTAGGTAATAGGTACAGCAAACACCAGCAAATTATATTATTTGGCATTGTCAAAACGAAAAGTAGCGTGACAACATTTTCATTGATGACGTTTTAATTATAGCTAAATATGATTAAGGAAAAAGTAGCTATGATTAAGTGGTATTATACAGGATATAATTTAAAAGCAGTGTCTGATTGTTTTTAGTTCAATTCCCTGATAAGCATTTCCCTTCCATTCCATTAATTAAACTTACCATAAGTAAATTTGTTCAAAAAAGTTCAATGGCACTGTAATAAATAACTGTAAATGCTAAACTCAGAATGTCAATAGAGCTGAAGCAAGGGATAATAGATATCTTGATATATTACTGCAAGTAGAAGAAAATAAAATGATTATCGCGAGGATTCTTGGGCAAGCCGAAGGAAAGCATCAAGCCACAGTGTTGCGCACTATAAGAAAAACATAAATATTTTCTTTAAAAGTATGAACAACATCAAGGGCTACGGCATGGTGATGAAGAACGGAAAATGGTATTCTATTTTCATGTAATGGGAAAAGCAAATAAAAATGAGGATTTTTTGAGAAATATTTGTTTAACCGATGAATGTACTCACCCTTAATAACGAACCAAATGTTCAAAATTGCGGGTAATGGAGCCAAGAAAATGAACATCGTGTTGTTCAGCCTCGGACTCAATATCAACTAAAAATAAATGTTTGGGCGGGAATTATAGAACATCATATAATTGGACCATTTTTTATGGAAGGCAACCTTACAGCAGTAACCTATTTGGACTTCCTACAAAATCGAATTGAATCCGCACTAGAAGAAGTTGTACGCGAAAATCAGGAGATCTGGTATCAAGTAGATGGTTATCCGGCCATAATTTTCTCATGGTTAGGGAATACTTGCAAGATATTTTTAAAAGAAACATTATTTACCCACGGCATCTAATCCTTTGACCAGCCGGGTCTCATGACCTTTTGCCAAATGACTTTTTCTGTGGGGTCACTTAACAAATTTTAAAAGATATAAAATGAGAATCTAGAACAGCTAAAAACTGTATTTCGTTACAATGTGACAGAATTTCTCATTATCAACTCAGTAATGTTAGAAACGAATTTTATGATCGGTTTGGATATTGTTTAGCTGTTAATGGAGGGTCGTTTGAACATTTAATTAATTGTAGTCTTAGGTATGTTATGTTAAATTAAAGACTTAGTAAGAAAACATAATGGTCTCTTTTATTTTGGATGTGTGATTGCCGGATTGGTGAAACGAAAATGTGTTTTTAATGTGAAATAATCTTTATCCGTTATGTTCAGCTTTACGTCAATTTTTGACAACAGCGTCATAGAAATTATTTGTTGGCTGTTAAATTTATTCAAACTTCGTACATGGGTTTATTGTATTGGCCTCTTCAAAAAATTATTATAAAATTTTTCTTTAAAATGTACAGAGGTGCCAATATTTAGCCACCTCAAAACTTACATGAGATTTCCTATGTTCAACTAAGCCATGCATCACCCGGTATATAACCGCACATACGGTAATAAGAATAATAATAAAATTTAGACTTTACAATATTTTGAGGATAAGATAATTTCATTCGTTTCTTAGAAATGCTCGTAACCTAAGTATGCCAAACATGACATTAGGCAATCCAAGCCACGTGATATTTACCCACCATGGTCATGTTGGTATCACAATCTGCTTCCAAAAAACTAACCTTTATTTTTGTGTGTACGTCAGTATGACGTGTAAACCGCCATTTTGTTTTTGTGTATTTTATTTCTATAATAAGTTATTGTTGTTCAATATGTGTTATTACTGTTATTTATTTTTTATAGCACTTAAAGTTGATGATGTTATTGAAGATGTTAACAGTGGCAAGTGTGTATCTACACAAATTATTGAGGGAAAGCCGTGAAGTTGGTGGAAGGTAATTTGAAAGTGTTTATGATACTTGTTTTCAAATCCTTAGTGTTTAAACTGACTGAAATGTGACTGGTGTGTTTATATTGGATGTTAATTAGGTATTTCGTGATTTTAAGTACCTACAGAACGTGAGCATTATTGAGAACAGCGATCCTTTTACTCTTGAGGATAGTGATCCTTTTACTCTTGAAGACAGTGAATTGATTTTTTTTTTGCCACCGGTGTCTAATATGGATATTGTTTTGTATTTAGTGCTGAACCACAATTTTCACACCAAGGAACAACTGAAAGCTTTTAAGAGTCTACAATCCTATAAATATGTTGGGGCAGGATTTGCTATTAAAGTGGGCACAAAGTTAGTTCAGGTTTCTTATCTTGGTCGGAAAGGTATGCCATTTTATTTTCTGGCTTTTTGACTGACTATTTAAAAAAGGTCTTATTCTAGGTAGAACATTCCAAGCAGTGAAATTTGTAGTCATGTTGGAGCTATACCGCTTATTTCAGAGTATCCCACAAAATTGGGAGTTTACAACTTGTAGAGATATAAAGTCTGCCTGGCCAAGACCATCCCCGGTGAATGTTTTTATTGTTCCAGCTAGTGGCATGGAATTTGGAAAGACCACTGAAGAAGAAATAAAAGAAATTCCAGCGATGGCTAGTATAAAAATAGACGGTATGTTAAAGCGAGAGTTGAAGAACTTGGTTACAGCTCTGTACTAATTAGAATTGTAGAGCCTTTTGCTTCGAAAATATCAGCATTAACGGTTTAAAATTTAGTTTTGGTGTTAGACATATTTATATCAAGAGAGTTATTTATCAAATGTTTTTTTGATGAAAAGTTTTTAAAAAGAATTGTGAGATTGCCTTAAAATTTATTTCTGAAGTAATTATGCCAGAACTGTTGCGAAGATATTATACTAGAAAAGCTGGGACTGCGAAAGTACATTATTGGTGCATTTGTAAAAGTTTTAATTGTGGAAGACCTATTATAAAATGTGTTCGGGATGAGTGTGAAATCAAATGGTTTCATATTGGGTATTGGGTTAAAAGCCACTTATAGGAAATAACAATATATTAATTTTCTATAAAAACGTTATGAGTTTATCATTATTTATGTCAAAGCAGATTTACACACTGTAAAGATCTTATGACAAATGTAACAGTAACAAAAATTGGACAATTGAAGCGGAAGGTATTGTGCGTGTAAATGCTAGAGAAGCTTAAAGTGCAAAATTTGTTTTTATAATTTATAAATTAATTTAATTTTAGTTACTCAACATACACAATAGAAGCCATATTATCGAGTTTTAAGCAATGTGTTACAGGCACTCATTTTCTAAATTATATTTACAAGTTAAGGTCGTATTCAAAGAAAATACAGAATTATGTGAAAATGAAATAAACTTCCATAGTGTTAGCCTCGTGGCGCCTTCATCAACCTTGATCTGTAGTAATTTGTCCTGACTGAAGGTAAATGTATATCCCATAATTTGTAAAAGATGGTAATCGGGATGATTTTCTTCCTCTAAGCTGGCAGGATTTTCTAAAGTTGCAAACATTGTTTAATTATGAATTAAAATTATTGGTGCCAAATGGGTTAACTTGCTGCAAACTGTGATTTTTAAATATGGTGTTTAGGATCTTCTAGCGCACAGAACTTGACTGTAAACTAGGCATTGAGTTTGTGTATATTTGCCACATCTTTGCCTTCCACGGCCATATTGAATTGTTCGTTAAATGATTTTGAGTTCTGTGGAACGAATTCAGTATGGCCGTGGGGGGCAAATAGGGAATTTGACACATCGTTGGATTACCTAACTGTACGTTTCTTTAGCTGAATCAAGTGTCAATCCATCAAGAACTTGAGCGAATAAATGTAAGTTATTTTCCCAATTAAGTGGGCCTAAGTGCTTATAAAGTGGACATTTAAAGCACACAGGTTCAAAAGTTTCAAACTCGTACGTATTGCAAACAGATCAAACTTTGTCTTGATTTGTACCTCTGCATATAAATTTAGAGTAGAATTTGGTGCACATGCGCGTCTGAGCTAATAATCTTATCACATAAAATGGCCAGTTGAAGTCTAGGTATTCTGCTGCAGTACGGGACAAATTGAAAGAATTATAAAGAAGGGTGTAAGCCGAATTATTTGATATCCTCATATCGGCTTGAAAACACTGCTCTCAAAACTCCTCCAAGATGACCGCTCTATTCGTTTATTGGATATAGAGGTTCAGGAACCAGGTGTAATATAGCCTATTTGATTCTGAAAAATATTTAATTTGAAAGACCCAATTGTATGTCGCGTTAGGGTTCAAAACAAGTAATTTACGTTTTAAACAGATTTTGGGCAATCTACTGTTATTCATAAGAAGCATGTTAATTAAAAAATTTAACGTCCTTTTGAACACAAAATAGGATAGGTGGATAGAGACCGTCTCGAGTCTAATCAACGCTAAAGAAGTATTTCGCGGCAGCATCAAAAGCAATTTATAAAAGGAAGTCTGGATACTTTCGAAAATGGACGTTTTTAAGTGCTTGTTAAAATATTATAATTGTAAGTCAACTTAAAAAAAAGTAAAGATATGGTATTAGGAATTTAAAACACCAATGCACAAAAATGTCATGAAGTTTTAAATTTTTAAAACATCAAAAGACTGCTGTTAAGTTAAATGTTTTGCTGAATTACCCCAGGATCTCGACGAAGACATTAAATAAAATATTATTTATATTGTTACAGCAAATCCAACAGAAAATATGAGAAAGGTTGCAAACAAACTTCATATACTAACACACAACGCCGTTTGAAAGACATTAAAAAGAAATGGTTTAGATCAGTTACAACAAGTTCAGCATCTTAATGCTGGTGATAACGCGTTAAAAACTCAGTTTTATGTATCGATACGTTTAAATCGGGAACTGCATAGGTCCATTTTATTAAACAATAAAGCTTAATTTACCCATTATGGAATCAATAAGTTTCAAAATAAACAGTGAAAAGAAAATCCTCACGCCATATTCGGATGAAGCTCTCAACATCGATTTAAGGTGCATTTAGATGTAAGGCCACGACTGTATTTCCAACATGATGGTGCTCCACCGCACTTAACACCTTAATCCCATTAATTATTATGAGGGTGGATAAAATCATTGGGTTTGTAGAGTAGAGACAAGTGAAGCGTTACTTGGTTGACTTACTAATGCCGCAGCTATTATTATACAGGATGTCCGGTAAGTATATTGCATACTTTCGAGGTTTATAGGAGAAGAGAAAGTAACCCTAATTTATTATAGAATTAAAATTCCTAAAGAGCCCCAACTTTTCGTCCTTGAACCGGAACGAGTGGTGGTATAAATTATTCGCGATTAGAAACTTAATAATTTTGTGATAATCCACCGGCGTAGGCGGATGTATCCTGACTCCGTCTGACACAGTAACAGCGCGACCATAGTCCACCTTCACGGATCGAAGGTGAGCAGAAATTTCGTTATAAATGTTCTTTAATAAATTAGTGGGGCAGACTTTGTGTTTTATTCCATAAATAAATGTTCTTGTCCCTGGTAATGATTGGAGGGACTCGCAATTTCCGCGGGACGGTCTCCGATGAATCAGCAGTGCACTTTCTGTTGGCAAATCATTATCAATAGAGGCAAATTGTTTCAAATTCACAAAGGTGTCCTTTATGTTAGGAAACAGTTAAGCAAGCGGAATATTATCTTCTTCTTCAAAGTCTTCGATATTGATATCGGCTGATTCGCCACATACACTGCGCCACTTATTTAGCGCACAACCAAAAATTGGTCTCAACTTTGATGTTATGTATTTTCAAAATCTGTTGTTCGTTTTGATTATTTTTTTTTCTAATTGTAGGGTTATTTCTTAAGAATTTTACTGTCTTTATTGTTTTGGTTAAAAAAGTAACTTTGGTATTATACCGGGTGTTATAAGAATGCTGCGATTCTTTACGAAAATTCAAAACACCCTGTGGGCTATACTAGGCACTGCAAGATATTGAATTTCACCCAAATGAAAGTCTTATATTTCCTTTACATTTTCTTTTTTGATTCATTTGTTTATCACTGTTACTTTAATAAAAACACTATTTTGAAACATCAAGTGTTTTATTTACCTAAAATTCACTTATCGGTAAAGAAGCAGGCTATGAAAATGAAAGAAACGTCATAAAGTGAAATCTAACAGAAGTGTCAGTTTTTGTTGGCAGTTCAACAATAATTTGAGTGTGTGGAGGCAGTTACATTACATGGTAAAGGGTGGAGTTGCAATCGCATAGCTGTAAGGTTGGGAGTATCACACCACTATAGCGAGGGTAATTGATAGGTACAGAGATACAGGAGAATATTCTAGACGGGCCGGTCAAGGTAGACCTCGTATTACGACTCCTATTCACGATCGTTTTTTAAGAGTAAGTGCTGTAAGACAACGATTTACGACTGCAAAAAAGTTAAGATCTCAACTTCAAGGTGCAGGTGGTCCGCTTATATGCCTTCAAACTGTACGTCGACGACTGAGGGAAGCAAATTTAAGACCCATGATTGCTGCTGGAGGACCAGCATTAACAGTAGATCATCGAAGGGCCAGATTAAATTTTGGCAATGAACATGTTAATTGGTTGGAGGCAGATTAAGAAAATGTTTTTTAGACTGATGAGTCAAGGTTCTGTTTGTATAATTGTGATAGGCCTATCCGCGTCTACCGGAGACCCAATGAGAGATACAGTCAATGCAATTTTTTACACACAACTTTATATGGAGGTGGATCCGTGATGGTGTGGGGTGGAATATCTTTTACGGGACGAACCGACTTGGTAATTGTAAATGGAAATCTCAATTTCGAAAGATATATTACAGATATTCTTAAGGAACATGTTGTGCCTTATGCACCCTATATAGGACCCAATTTTTTGCTTATGCCGACAATGCGCGTCCCCACGCTGCTTTTATCGTAAGAAATTATCTTGCAGAAGCAGGAATAAATGACATAGAATGGCCAGCTCGTAGCCCTGACCTAAATCCCACTGAACATATTTGGGATTTTATTGGCAGGCGGTTACAAAGTCAAGAACGACAACCTCAAAACTTACAAGAATTGGGCGAACGACTCATCGAATTATGGCATGGCTTCGATCAGAACGAGATACGAACATTAGTTTTAAGTATGAATCAAAGATGTCGGGAGGTCATTCGGGCCAGGGGTGGAAACACCAGATATTAATTCGTTATTTACTTTTAATTTTGCCTTTTTTATGGTATTTTTATTGGTATCGCGTTAATAAAAGCAATTATCTACTTTCATCTATGAATAAAAATATTTGGCAAAAGGCATTTTTAAAAATAAAAATGCACCTGCTATTAAAAATCGTTTTGTAAGGGCATCTATTACAGCACAAGTGCTGTAATGGCATCTATTACAGCACTAGTGCTGTAATAGATGCCCTTACAAAACGATTTACAGAACTGTAAAATTCATATTACTAAATGAAAGTAGATAAAAGCAATTTGTTCATATTGCGGTGTTGATATTTTCCTGTTAAAGAATGTAGGTATATTTAATAAAAAACAGGTTTAACTAAAAACATTGCATTTAATAAAGTAACAGTGATAAACAAATGAATCAAAAAAGAAAATGTAAAAGAAACATAAGACTTTCATTTGGATGTAATTGAATATCTTGCAGTGCCTACTATTGTAGTAATATAATTAGTGATAAACAATTAGTTTTAAGTAGGTTAAGAGTTTGCTAGATTATTAAACCATGTCATATAAACATACAATATTTATACTGTCAGCAGATAATTATATGGACATGTAAATTTATGCAATTAGAAAATAGATTGATTTTATTCACAAAAATAAAAGGTTCTTTGATTTGGGCTCTGCCCGAGCTTAAGTTATCACATGGCGATCCTGCCAAAAAACTTGGCATGAAGAACAATAAAAAATAAATAAAATGGGCAAAAACCAAAGCAAGGAAGAAATAATTATTGCACAAGCTGGAAACAGTGGAGGCCAGACGACTTCAACAAAATTTGGTTCAATTCAAGACATTTTAAGTATTATATTGGTTATTTTGGGAATTGTCGTCGTCCTATGGATTGTATATATTCGTTGTAAAAAAAATTTGGAAAGGAAAATTAGAAGAGAAATAGCAAAAAGTACGGAAAAAGTTTAACAGGTAAATATGGTTTATTATGTTGAAATTATGGTATATTAATGGAAAGTAGTATATAATGGTAATGGTATGGGAAATGGTTATTATAATGACGAAAGTTATGGAATGGAATGTCGAAAGAAACAGAGAATTTTAGATACCTATTGGAGGAACTAAGAGTGTTTCATAGGAATTTGGGAAAAGATAATAAAGAACGAAGAAATATGTAAGACCCATTGAATTATTTAACACTTTACTATTAGTTTTAAAAGGATAGTAGAAATTTTATATACCTGCTGACGCCGTTAACGTTGATAAAGTCGTATTTATTTTCGTTTGTTTAGAGTTGTGAATAACCACTTGTAAAGATAAATCGGCGGTGAGGACGGATTTAGGCTAAGCATAGTTTAATTAAATGCTAACTCAACAAATTTAGGAAGAGTTGTTGTGTTTTGTTTATTTGAAGAACTATGAAAGAATAACGATATTATTTTCGGCCGCCGTTGTCGAGTTTTTAGTTGAGTGCAGAGTTGAAGTGACTGTGCAGTGCACCGCAGTGTGTTCGTTTTATACAATATTGGTGAGTTTTTCACTGAGCATATCCTTTCCGACTTTATATTATTGCCAATTATTCCGACTTTATATTATTGCCAATTATTGTTATGACTTTGATTGTTTTATTTTAAATGTGTCTGTTTTGCCTTTCATCGTTTCACCGTTTCACCGATTGTTTGCTAATATCGAGAGCGGTTACTGTATCCAGCGGCTGGTTGGTATCATTGCACGTCTCAGAGGGTGTTAGTAAAGTTCTGTATTGGAGCGGACCCTCGCGTTTTGGTGTCCATTGCACAACTCAGTACAGAGCAGTGAGAGTTTTGTTAATATCTGGAGCGGATACTGTGTCCGGTTGCCGGTTGGTGCCATTGCACGCTCAGGCGTATATTAGTAAAGTTCTGTATTGGAGCGGACCCTCGCGTTTTGGTGTCCATTGCACAACTCAGTACAGAGCAGTATATGTTTTGTCTGATCATGACCAAGTAAGGGCAAGTTTGTGTATTGTCCAGTTTGTAGTGCAGAGATTCACTACGTTTGCCGGAGCGGACCCTCGCGTTTTGGCGTCCATTGCACGACTCCGTGCGTTAGAGGCACTTTGGATGGGTATTTTGTATAATACCCATTGCACAGCCGAAGTCAGTGCTATTTCTATGATAGTTACTGAGAATAGACGTTTAATTTTCTTGTTTTTATCTTCTGTGTTTTATCTTTGTTCGTCATGTTGTTTGATAATATAAACGTAAATTTCAAAGCTAACTACTTTAAAGTTTATATGTTGATTAGTGTTAAATACATAAGAATACTGATTTATCATTAAAATGAATATCAATAAAAGACATTTAAGAGTTACGAATAAAGTGATACTAATCAGGTGTTGCTTATTAATTGATTCATTGATTCTTCTGTCAATGGCAAAACTGTCAGTAACGAGAAGTTGCGGAAGGGTTGTGCTCACAGTGGTTTACTTTTTATTTCAGGTAAACTCACATACGTCTGATCAACACCTCAACACCAGGTTCACCTTGAGCTTGAGTCGCCTACCCACTCAGCCTGACAATTAACTGTTTAAAAGGTTATAACAGATTTTATATTATTTAAATTGTATTTTACTTATTTGAAATTATCCTGACAAAGAATACACGCCCAAGTCGATGACGTAGAAGCATCATCAATTTTTCCGCCCTATAGATTTTTCAGAAGTGGGATATGAAATGGTGACACTCAATGTTCTTGGTGATTCTGGTGTAATTCGATTAGGTTATTGTTTGTTTTTTTTATATATTTTCCATACAGGTGGATCAAGTAGAGGCTGAAATTAAACTTTGTATTGTGCAAGACGATCTTCAAAATGTTCCTGTCTTAATTGGAAGAAATTTCACCGAAAAACCACATATCCTATTGGTTAAAGATAGGAATGCTATAACTTTTATCAATACAGATTTGGGTGAATATCAAAATGTCGAGCCTAATCCTTCGTTACGAAAAGTAATTTTGCGCATATGTGACGAAACCAGTATTCCCACTAATACTTTAGCGAATGTTCAAGTTCACTGCGAAAATTTCGAAGGTGATTTGTTTGTTGAAGCTCTAGTGTGCACCCAAGAGGGAAGAGAATATTTAGTACCAAATACGGTTATAAGAGTTGCGCCAGGAATTGGTAATGCTTTACCTTGCGTTAACTTCTCAGAAGGAGAAATACATTTCCGCAAAAATAGAGTTTTTGCTAGAGCGTGGCCTTGTTCAGAGAGCTATGAAACATCGGCAGTTCAAGAATCCGTATTTAAGCTTAAAGAAACGATACTCGAACCGTTTTCAGAAGAGCAAATTAAAGTTGGTCCAGTAGGTGCCGAAGACAAATTGAAGTTAGTAGAACTACTTAACGAATATAGAGACTGTTTTGCCCAAAAAGTTTCAGAACTTGGCTGTGCCAATTCAACAGAAATGGAGATCCGCCTCAGTGACAACAAGCCTTTTACTTATAAACCTTACAGAATGGCTAGGGCGGAACAGGAAGCAGTGAAGGATATTGTTGAAGACCTACTCATGAATAAGATCATTCGAGAATCAGATTCTGATTATTGCTCACCAGTGTTATTGGTTAAAAAGAAGAACGGTGAAAACAGGATGTGCATTGATTACAGGAAACTAAATTCAATGACCTTGAAAGGTAATCAACCGCTGCCTAGGATTGATGAGCAAATTGATAGATTACAGGGAGGTGTTTACTTCATTAGTCTGGATCTCAAATCAGGTTACTACCAAATTCCATTAGAAGAAAACTCAAAACGATATACATCATTCGTTACGCCATCAGGGCAGTATGCATTTAATAGAATGCCTTTTGGACTTACCAATGCTCCAAGAACTTTTCAAAGATTTATGAACAAAATTCTTAGATTTTCCACTAATTATGCATCTGTATATCTAGATGATGTGCTCTTACATGCCCGTACAATTGACCAATGTCTAGAGTATTTAAAGAAAACCTTGGATATATTTCGTGAAGAAGGATTGACATTGAATCTAGAGAAATGTTCATTCTTAATGGACTCCGTAACATTCTTAGGTTTTGAGGTTGGACAAAGTCAGGTTCGACCGGGTCGGGAGAAGATCAAAGCTGTGGAGGAGTTCCAAAGACCACAGTCCGTTCATCAAGTAAGACAGTTTGTTGGGCTCACTGGATATTTTAGACACTTTGTTCGGAACTATGCATTGATTGTAAAGCCATTGACTAACTTAACAAAGAAAACTGTGCCTTGGTGTTGGAAAGAACCGGAAGAAAAAGCATTTCGACAGCTTCAAAAAGAATTAATCCAGAGACCAACTTTGACTTTATTTGATCCGGAATTGATAACAGAAGTTCATACTGACGCAAGTACAATTGGTTTGGCCGGAATTCTCATGCAGATACAACCTGACCAGCGTTTCCATCCTGTAGCATATTATAGTCGGCAGACTATAGGATGCGAGCAAAAATATCATTCTTACGAGTTAGAGACATTAGCTGTGGTGGAAAGTTTAAAGAAATTCCGAGGTTATCTTTTAGGAATCAAATTCACTGTTGTCACGGACTGCAATTCTCTGAAAGCTACAAGTGAGAAGAAGCAGATTATTCCTAGAATTGCTAGATGGTGGCTTCAATTGCAAGAATTTACATTTGAAGTAAAATATCGTCCAGGTAATCGGATGAAACATGTAGATGCTCTGAGTCGAAATCCTTGTTCTACAGATAACCAGCTGAACATTTTGCAAATCGAGCAAGCAGATTGGGTTTTGTCCGGACAGTTAACTGATGATAAAGTGGTAAATATTCGAAAAGTACTTATGAAACCTCCAGAAACGGACAATGATCGCCAGATTTATAAGAACTATACACTGAAAGATGGGAGAGTATATCGAATCACTGCACGTGGAATACAGTGGGTAGTTCCGAAAGGGATGCGACATCATGTAGTCCGTGCAGCTCACGATGATTTCGGACACTTTGCACTCGAAAAGACTTTATACCGTTTATGTGAACATTATTGGTTCCCTAAGATGAGATTATATGTGGAACAATATTTAGCTTGTTGCATTCAGTGTCTCTACAATAAACGAAACTCTGGAAGAAAAGAGGGGTATCTCCATCCAATTGAGAAGACAGCTGAACCTATCAACACACTTCACATTGACCATCTGGGGCCTTTTCCTAAAAGCAAGAAAGGTAATTTGTACCTTATAGTTGGAATAGACGCATTTACCAAGTTTGCCTTTTTGCGTGCAGTAAAGACCACTAAAACTAAGTATGTCATTGAGTATTGTAAAAATATTTGTGCTGCGTATGGAAGTCCTAAGAGGCTAATAACTGATCAAGGCAGTTGTTTTACTTCGAAATCCTTCAAACGTTTCTGTTCCCAGAATAATATTAAACATGTTCTTAATGCAGTAGCAACACCACGGGCAAATGGACAGGTAGAGAGACTTAATAGATCAATATTAGGCGCTCTACTAACCTCCACTCTTGAAGAAGAACGTTGGGACGAAAACGTCCAAAAAGTACAATTTGGGTTAAATAATTTAGTGAACAAGTCAACGGGAAAAACTCCAAGTCAGCTTCTGTTAGGATTTGTACCTAGAGGAGGCAGTGACAGTATTTTAACAGACGAGATCCGACAAATTCCAAAAGTTATTGATGATCTGATGGAAATTCGTCGCCAAGCTGCTGAAAATATTATTGTATCTCAACAAAAACAGAAGGTCGCTTATGATAGAAAGAGGAAATCTCCGAAACGATACAAAGTTGGCGATTTGGTGTTAATTTTAAAGCATCAAACATCTACGGGGACGAGTCGAAAGTTAGTTCCACCTTATGATGGACCAATGATTGTGAAAGTTATATTACCGAACGACAGATACGTCGTAACCGACATGCCTGGGTCACGTCGTCTCACGAGAAAAGCTACTTATGAGAAGGTGGTCGCAGTCGATCGAATGCGTCCTTGGGTGCCAGCTGGAGGAGTATCTTCAGGAGGCTCCGACGATAGCAGTGATGAAGATGGTGTTGTATTATCGGATCCTGATGAACCAAGTACGGATCACCTCGGGACGAGGTGAATGCAGGATGGCCGAATGTAAGACCCATTGAATTATTTAACACTTTACTATTAGTTTTAAAAGGATAGTAGAAATTTTATATACCTGCTGACGCCGTTAACGTTGATAAAGTCGTATTTATTTTCGTTTGTTTAGAGTTGTGAATAACCACTTGTAAAGATAAATCGGCGGTGAGGACGGATTTAGGCTAAGCATAGTTTAATTAAATGCTAACTCAACAAATTTAGGAAGAGTTGTTGTGTTTTGTTTATTTGAAGAACTATGAAAGAATAACGATATTATTTTCGGCCGCCGTTGTCGAGTTTTTAGTTGAGTGCAGAGTTGAAGTGACTGTGCAGTGCACCGCAGTGTGTTCGTTTTATACAATATTGGTGAGTTTTTCACTGAGCATATCCTTTCCGACTTTATATTATTGCCAATTATTCCGACTTTATATTATTGCCAATTATTGTTATGACTTTGATTGTTTTATTTTAAATGTGTCTGTTTTGCCTTTCATCGTTTCACCGTTTCACCGATTGTTTGCTAATATCGAGAGCGGTTACTGTATCCAGCGGCTGGTTGGTATCATTGCACGTCTCAGAGGGTGTTAGTAAAGTTCTGTATTGGAGCGGACCCTCGCGTTTTGGTGTCCATTGCACAACTCAGTACAGAGCAGTGAGAGTTTTGTTAATATCTGGAGCGGATACTGTGTCCGGTTGCCGGTTGGTGCCATTGCACGCTCAGGCGTATATTAGTAAAGTTCTGTATTGGAGCGGACCCTCGCGTTTTGGTGTCCATTGCACAACTCAGTACAGAGCAGTATATGTTTTGTCTGATCATGACCAAGTAAGGGCAAGTTTGTGTATTGTCCAGTTTGTAGTGCAGAGATTCACTACGTTTGCCGGAGCGGACCCTCGCGTTTTGGCGTCCATTGCACGACTCCGTGCGTTAGAGGCACTTTGGATGGGTATTTTGTATAATACCCATTGCACAGCCGAAGTCAGTGCTATTTCTATGATAGTTACTGAGAATAGACGTTTAATTTTCTTGTTTTTATCTTCTGTGTTTTATCTTTGTTCGTCATGTTGTTTGATAATATAAACGTAAATTTCAAAGCTAACTACTTTAAAGTTTATATGTTGATTAGTGTTAAATACATAAGAATACTGATTTATCATTAAAATGAATATCAATAAAAGACATTTAAGAGTTACGAATAAAGTGATACTAATCAGGTGTTGCTTATTAATTGATTCATTGATTCTTCTGTCAATGGCAAAACTGTCAGTAACGAGAAGTTGCGGAAGGGTTGTGCTCACAGTGGTTTACTTTTTATTTCAGGTAAACTCACATACGTCTGATCAACACCTCAACACCAGGTTCACCTTGAGCTTGAGTCGCCTACCCACTCAGCCTGACAATTAACTGTTTAAAAGGTTATAACAGATTTTATATTATTTAAATTGTATTTTACTTATTTGAAATTATCCTGACAAAGAATACACGCCCAAGTCGATGACGTAGAAGCATCATCAATTTTTCCGCCCTATAAATAATAGTAAGATATTAAATAATAGGTTAAGGAAATTAGATAAGTTTAGGAAAAATTTTAATGGTATTAAGGAAATATTTAATAGTGGATTTCATGATTCAAGTTTAATAGAGAAAGTAAAATTATATGTCATCGAGATAGATAAGTATATTGGAAGTATAAGTAAGATTCTGAACGACAGACTAACGGGAATACAACAGGAGCTGGCACAACCTGATGTAGATTTTGATTCCGATTCATCAGATTCTGAGATAGAAATCAAAATGTCTGAAAAATTTGACTTGAAAACTGCAGCAGGTTTGGTACCTATCATGGACGGCTCGGAAGCGGTTACAAAACAAATTATTCATGCTATCGAGTGGTACGATTCTCTATTAAACGATGATGGCAAGAAACTACTAACCACTTATGTTTTAAGGACTAGACTTTCTGAAAATGCTAAAATTCGAAACAAACATATGTGAATAATGCTACTTTAATTGCTGATATTAAGACTTATTTTATTGCGAAAAAATCCGTTTCCGCGTTATCTTTACAACTTAATGGTGCAAAACAAAATTCTAGGTCTATTGAACAGTTTGGTAGCACTATCGAGGACTTATTAGTTAATTTAACACTAACGCAGGCCGACGGAAACGATCAACATGTAAATATTTTAAGACCAGTTAACGAGAAAATTGCCGTAAATTCATTTGCTAATGGATTAAATAACGCTGATTTAAGAACAATCATTAAAGCAAGGAACTATATAAATTTAAATGGCGCGATTAGGGGAGCAAAGGACGAGGAGTTGTCGTTGGGAAACGCGAAACAATTTTTCCGCATGCAACCAAATATGAATACAACTCGCAGAGGCTCATATAGTAGGGGCAATTTTAGAAGTAGTACTTTATCAAGAGGCACATACGCTAACGCGCATAGGGGCAATCATTATAATCGAGGTCACTTTACTAGTAATACTTCATTTAATCGAACAAATCAAGGAAATTATAATGTAAATAACAACCGCCGAGGCAGTCGTAATGGTCATCGCGGATATTTCATGGGAAATTCAGGTTCTAGGAATTTTGATTCAGATAGAAATGAGGCCCAATCAGAACAAAATAAAACGTTTTTTCGAGACTAAAGTAAATGTTTTAAAATTACTTCAATTAAATGGGTTAAATTTTATAACAGTTAAATATGAGGGAACTAGTATTAATCTTTTAGTAGACACAGGGGCATCAGTAAGCGTAATTTTTAAAAAACATATAAATAAATTTCAAAAAATTGATTATTCGGCAACAACTAAAATAGATGGTATTTCAGGGTCAGTAGTGTCGCAAGGCTCAGCAAATGTATGTTTACAAATAAATACTGTACGATTGTATCATAAATTTTTGATGATTAATAGTTTCGACGATAATTACCACGGAGTAATTGGGTCGGACTTCTTTCATAAACATTTTGCGACAATAGATTTTGAAAAATCTAATTTTACATTTTACTATCACAATGAAAAAATTATAGTGCCTATGCAGGCGAAAAGTGAGTTGTTTACTTTAATCCCTAAAAGGAGCGAAATAATTAAGTATTTTAAAGTAGGAACTAATAATGATTGTGTTGTTCTTGCAAATGAAATATGTGAAGGTGTTTTCACTGCGGCAGCGATAGTGAGGCCTAAATCACAAATGATTCCAGTAAAAATTTTAAATGTAAAGGACCACGATATTACTATAAAAAATTTTAAACCTAAAGTCGATTTATTTGACAACTATGAGTTTTGTAATTTTGGCCCTAGTAACAATTGTTCAGTAAACAGAATCGATAAATTATTTAAATTACTAAATTTTGAACACTTAAACACTCAGGAAAAATATTCTATACAGAAGGTGTGTGCTAAATATTCCGATGTTTTTCTCTTAAATAATGACCCTTTAACCACAACAAATATCTATAAACAAAAAATTAATTTAAAACCAGGCGCATCTCCAATTTACGTAAAGCAATATAGGCTTCCACATTCGCAAAAAGAGGAGATAAATAAACAGGTAGACAAAATGTTAAATGACGGAATAATCGAAGAAGCTAGGTCAGAATGGTCTTCGCCACTTTTAATAGTCCCAAAAAGAGCTGATAACAATGGGAACAAGCATTTTAGAGTTGTAACGGATTACAGATTTATCAATACTAGGGTACAGGATGACAAATTTCCTTTGCCATGCATAGCAGAAATTTTAGACTCTCTATCAGGGGCAATGTACTTTTCACATTTGGACTCATCGCAAAGCTATTATCAAGTAGAACTAGATAAAGCTAGTAGACCAATTACGGCATTTACTGTAGGTAGTAGAGGTTAATTTCAAATGACTCGACTACCTATGGGCCTAAAGATAAGCCCTAATGCATTTTCGAGAGCTATGACAATTGCAATGTCAGGTCTTAACTATGAACGTTGTTTCGTTTATTTAGACGACCTTATTGTCTTTGGAAATAATTTAATTAATCACAATAAAAATTTAGTAACAGTTTTACAGCGGCTTAGGGATGTCAACTTGAAGCTAAATCCTAACAAGTGTGAGTTTTTAAAAAGGGAACTTTTATATTTGGGACATGTGGTTTCCGCAGAGGGTGTTTTACCTGATCCAGGAAAAATTAAAACCGTTCAAGAATATCCTGTACCTATAAACGGTGATGAGGTAAAAAGGTTTGTGGCATTTGCCAATTATTACAGAAAATATATAAAGAATTTTGCAGAAATTGCTGCACCTTTAAATTATTTATCAAGAAAAAATATAAAATTTTGTTGGACATCAGATTGTCAGCAAGCCTTTGAGACCTTAAAAGCCGCACTGGTTAACCCTCCTGTCCTACAGTATCCTAATTTCTCTCTGGATAATACTTTTATTTTAAAAACAGACGCTTCAGGGCATAGTGTGGGTGCTGTACTTTAAATAGCGACGACAGGCCTATCGCTTACGCTAATAGAGCGTTAAATGGGGCAGAAAAGCGGTACGCAACTATTGAAAAACAGTTGTTAGCTATAGTTTTTGGCATAAAACACTTTTCTTGTTATTTACACGGAAGAAAATTTATTATCTATACTGACCATCGTCCTCTTATTTATTTGTTTGGTATGGCTTAAGTTATCACACTATATCCCACAGGGTGTTTGGAATTTTCGTAAAAAATCGCAGCATTCTTATAATACCCGGTATAAATACCAAAGTTACTTTTTTAACCAAAACAATAAAGACGGTAATATTCTTAAGAAAAAACCCTAAAATTAGAAAAAAAAATTAATAGAGCAAACAACAGATTTCGAAAATACATAACATCAAAGTTGAGACAAATTTTTGGTTGTGCGTTAAATAAGTGGCGCAGTGTATTTTCTTGAAATTAATATGGAACCGATGATGGAATTTTTCTAACCATCTATTTGATGCCTTGAAGGTATCTGGTCCTAGACATTAAGCAGATTCGAGTACTTTTGCTAGAATTATGGGCCCGGATATTGGTAAGTGCTTGTTTCGCGCCTTACAAAAGCAGTTAAAAACAACTTGGTCCACTGCTAGTTCTTTGGTTTTGGGTAATTTTCTATTTTGTTCACCGTTACCACCTTCCCGTAACAAATTTCTAACTTCTGCTTTATTTTGAAGCAACATAATCACTTGGGTCTTACCCACTTTAAATTTTTCAGTCAATTTCCTAGTACTTAAACCAGTTTTTTCACTTTCCTTGATAATTTCAATTTTCTCATTTCCTTCTTACCACCATCCTCAAATATTCATATTTGTTCCAAAACACAAAAAAACTGTTCAAAGCAAAACTAATGTTAACAACCGATTTATCAGCCTTTAAGGCAAGTTGAATGGATCCTCCTGCAATAACATATTTAGCGTATGTACCTATATTTCTTAAGAATTATCGGGTCGGGTTTTACTGCTCCTAATGAAGGGTGTTTTTAGCATTAATGTTTACTAAAAATTTGGATGATAAGTGCCCGCGGTCGTTCAACAGATGGGTCGGTTAAGAGAAGTATAATATATTAAAATCTACATTCTTAAATATGGGGAGGGGAGTAGTTCATAACCGGTCCTTTAAAGCAGTTGGTCACTTTATAGAGACGGTCGCAAACAAGGGTTTTACTGTATGATTGAACTCTTACATTTCAAATAATATGCATAATTGAAATACCTATTAATGCACAGCCCAGTCCCAGAATAAATAAATTGGGAAATATTATTAAAAGTGTAAAAGTCTTTAAGTGATTAAAAAAAATCTTTCAATTAAGTAATCCTGCAGTATAACCCAAAAAGCTCGCGGAGTTAAACTCTTCCAGACCATTGAAATCCTATAATACAGTTTAGGTGCATGGTAGTTCATGGAAAATCTACTCTTAGCCAGTCTAAAAGATTCTGTTATTAAATGAGGAGCAAAATTCCATAAAATATTTACACCATAAATTCAAATAACTTAAATTGGAAATCAAAAATAACAAAAAGTGCGAATTAGAGGTGCTACAAAAAGTGCCCCTTTTTCCATACATGCCGAAATAATGAAACCGCTTGGATGAAATTGTATTTTTCCCGGATTTGATGAAATAAATCAAGTTTTTTGCGTCAAAACAGGTCATTCAACTAGATTTTCTTGTCAGACTGGATTGTATGATTTATGAATGGCAGAGTTTTGTGTAACATTAACTTGTCAGTAAAGTGTTTTTGTTATGTTAAACTAATATGTCTCTGGCCAGTAGCCTAAAAACTATAATGATAAATTTTTGAAGATAACGCAAAAGCAGAACCTTTTTGTTTTGCACATGATATATTCTTGAGAATAGAAACGTTGGTTACATAGCTTAATTAGAACAGTTTTATTTAATTTTTTTTGTAATCCTTTATAAATTTGTTACTTTTTGTTAAGTTGTTGACCAACTAACAACTTTGATGCTTTAAGCTAAATCCCAAATACAACCATCGATGGAATACTGCTTGCAAATTTGGATATCTGCTTTCAATTATACTCAGTGACTGTTGAATTCCATTTAAAGAATAGGCATTTCCTTAATCAACAACTACGACTAAACAAGCAACTTTGAAAGCTTAGAATATGAATAATAGGTTAATAAAATGAGAATATTTTCTAGATATGTAGAAAAAAAATGTTCAGCTGACATTTCTTGCTTAATTCCGTATATTATCCAGATATTTACGACAGTGTAATTTAATGATCGTACTAATTCTTGATGTAGATGTCGAAAAACTTTAGCAATAGTTTGTTAGAAGGTTATTTTTATACAGGGCAAACCAAATAAAAGAATTCTTATACATAATTCAAAAACAGACAAGGCTGACAGTAAACGAATGAGTTGATGTTGATTATTAACTTTTTTCTAGAATTTATCCTGATGTTTTTGTCAATTATACGAATGAAATTTCTACGACAGTAACTGCCGGAAGTTCGTGTGAACCCCAAGAAATATCAGATCCCGCTGTTGTTTAGGTTTAATAAACTACTCTCGTCAACCCATAAGTCGTTCAGGTAGGTTAGTTATTTGCTCCTCAAATGACACTTTACAAGAAAATTATTAAATCTTTCAACAGGAGAACCATAGATTCTCTACAAAGATAACTTTTCAAATCAAAATAATTAATTAATCTAAGGTTTAAAAATAAAATTTACTCCCTAGAGTAACCTAAACAATAGTCTACGAGACTGTAAAGTTTATAAGTAAAGATAGGCTTGATATTTTCGACACTGGAGTAAGTTCAGGTTCCTCTTCCTCTGTCTCAGAGTTGGGAGTAAATAAAAACAGATGTTTGCGACTGTGATTCGTCTTCTATGTTAATCTTGTTGTTATTTTGTAAAGCCAATTTTAACAGGATAAAAGGGCATACTAGAAAAACCCTGCGCAAAACCTATTACTACACCAACGCAGCGAAAAACTCTTCTGTTCTTTATTGTCGTATTGGAGCGTCTCATTTCCGAACCAGAAAAATGCAAACGAATCTAATCAAGTCATTACCCACTGACCCGTATTGATTCCGTTGAGATTGATCTTTCTCGCAGAAAACATTGCCCTAAGATTAGCTATTGGTATTCAAGAACAGAAAAAACTTCATAAATAGAAATGTTCCACTCGAAGATATTTAACAAATCTCCTCAGATAGCTAAGAACTGAACGATTTAACTCTTGGCGAACTCACACTTTAATTTTACTTCCGTTCAGTTAGCGGCACAAACAAATCGATGGAATTTACTTTAGATCTTCAGTCGAACTGATCAGTCGAAAACTGAACAATAAAACCACCACACACCATCCCTATATTAGATCAGTCAAATCGGTTCAGTCATATCTGAAGGTAGAACTGATAACCTATGGGGCCCTTTAGTATTAAAAATGCCTTTTTTTTTACATAATATGATGAATATGTTAACAAGGTCCTGATACGCCGAGAGTGTCAAAATGTCTCCTTTCCCAGAGGTAGGGCGCGAAAACCAAGAAGAAAAAAGCCCGAACGGAAGAAAATATTATCTACATTTTGACTTATGCTCAAGTATATCCACATGTCTCCACTCAACTTCTTGCGGAAGATTTAGGTATTGGAAAATACAGAATTATTATAAATATAACCTCTTCTAAATTCATCAATAATATCACAGTAAATCGCCACAATTAAAAGTATTGGTTTTTTTTTTTTTTTTTATGATAAGGCACAGCACTACAGGATAAATCCTTTATGGCGCTCTAGGAGCGGTGCGTGTGCGCAGGAAACGATTCACGTTGGTCTTGAATCTTTGGAGATTATACTCGTTGGGGAACACGATCTCAGGGAGGCCGTTCCAGAGTGATGACGTTCTCCAGATGAAAGAATTTTGAAACAGTGTCGTTCGAGGGACACTAAGCTGAACCACGTACTGGTGGGCTGCAGTGGCTCGTCGCGTATTTCTACCATGCACCGCTCTGGGTGGTATTAAGCGGGCAACCTCGGTTGAACACTTGCCATGAAAATATTTGTAAAATAGACTCAAGTCGCCAACCTGCCTTCGATGTTCAAGGCTTTCCATGTTGTTTGTCAGACTATGGTCACCGATCAAGCGAATGGCTCTTCTTAGAAATATCACTCCGGACAAAGAGACAAAGGCCAGAATTCCGCCTAAATCGGTGATGAAAGTCGTACCCAGGATATAAATAGCTGACCGTACTAATCGATGATCTGACTTTGGTTTCGGTTAGTGCAAGTACATGAGGTTTGGTAGATTGTAGATGTTGATGGACTGCATTGATGTTCGAGTTCAGTCCTCTTATATTGCAGAAGTCAATTTGGAAGTTGCTAATCTCGGGTCTTTTAACAACTCCAGTTTTCACACCATTTCCATTTAGAATATTGTTCGAAGGACCCGCGTGGCTACTGGACATGGTGGATGATTGGATAATCTCGCTTGATAAGGCGCCAGGACCCGCCCCCACCCGGAGATCCGATCGGGGAGCGTTTTTAACTCCGGAGTATTTTGATCTTGGAACCATCATCACAGCATTTTTTGTATATTTCCCACCCTGGAAACCGGAGACATCGGCACAGTGACGAAACGTTAGCTCAAAGAGCAACTTCACGCCACCTAAGCCGATGCGATGGTATTTCACCGGGCGATGTCGGGTGAGCCAACATCTACCATCTCCTATCTCTATATCCCCACTGGATGAAAGAGAGTAATTTTCAGGTAGTTTGGGGGTTAACGTTTGGTATGGTGGCAGCCAGAGGAAGCCCCCTTACTTCCCCCGACAGTTTACTAATTATTTAGGCATTATCTTTCTTACGCGCCGGATTGGCCGAAATGGTGTTATCTGGCGGCCACCACGGTCACCGAATTAAACGTTTCTGTTTAATTATTCGCTTTTCCATAAAAGAAAATACTAACGAGTAGTTAGGTTAGGTTAGGTTAGAGTGGCAGACTTCTGGTCTGTCTAGACAGTCTCACGTAGTCCTATAAGGACCATTGTGATACCACACATGTTTTGCGAAACCTATTAGCATCAGCTTCCTGATGTCTAGTGCGAAGTTAGGCGTAGAAGAATCTTGGCAGCTCACTCAAACCAGCCACTACTGTTAATACACCTAGTAAGTCGACCCAGTTGTAAGCTGCTTACTTCCTCCAGATTATTGAAGAATGGTTCGCCCAAGGCCACGCTATTCACACAAGAAATGTTGAATACTTTCCTCCTCATCTTCGTGTCTGCAACTTCTGCATATTATTCTGTGATATTTCTTAGGTCCTTCCGACTGTGTTGTAATGATGCTGCGGTTTTCCTGTTATCAAGTAGGGGCCACAATTGCTTGGAGACCCTACGGGCTGTTAGCTCTGTCCATCTGCTTATTACAAGTTGTTTGGCTATGAGATCTATCTCCTCTTTGACCGATCCCAGTGGTCTAGCCGCGGTATTCTCTGCTAGATCGGCGGACATGCCCGCACTCTGCTTGGCGAGCGCATCAGCAGGCTCATTGCCATCTATGTTGTGATGACCAAGAACCCAACACAGAGTGACTCGATGCTGGGTACCAAGTATGCGGAGATTGTTGCGACATCGCCTTACTAGTTTTGATTTAATGTTGTTGGAACAAATTGACTTTTCACTGCTTAACTATCTATATTAGGGTGGAGTGAAATTTTTTTTTTCGAATTTAGAATACCTTGTATTACCAATCGATGCGTTGGTGGTACATTGTAAAGAACACAAAATACCATCAAATTCTAGCATTATCTTTCGGTTGCGCACTGACCCCAAACTTTTGCAAAAAAGTGATTTTTTTGTCAAATATTGCATGTAGGCATGCACCTCTGGTTTCTAGTTTTATATCAAGAACACATCCCCTCCACCTACGCCCCTTATGAGATTGTCTTTCCATCACTTCGCTGCAGTCAGTCAAGTCAAAGATGCAGCGAAAAATCTCTTTGACATTGCTATGTGCCAATGCATTTGTGTCGATTTGTGTAAATGTTCAATAAAAATACCTAAAAATGAACTGGAATTCTTGCAACATCAAAGGAAAGCCGCAAAATATATATCGGCACTTTAGATGCAGAAACATTCAAAGTTTTGGAGCGCAGACAATTAAGACTGGAAAAGAAAAATAAATGTCTTCAAAAGCAGTCTGTTGAGCAAACGTTTAGACCTCACCATTGTTGCTATTGAACGCGACGAAACTGCAGTTAACACGGGCTCTAAGAATGGAGCAATTGCATTAATAGAAAGGCAGTTAAATCGACCATTACACTGGTTCATTTGCTTGTTGCATGCCAACGAATTACCACTGCGTCATCTATTCAACACTTTAGACGGCTATACGTCAGGGCCTAATACGTTTGCTGGAGTTATAGGTAAGATATTGCAGGACTATAAAGACTTACCTGTGGTGGAATTTGAGAAGATTGAGACAGTGTTACCTGATATTGACGCGACTATTTTTAAGCACTGATCAAAAATATCTTCCTTAAATTTGTCTAGCTGTTACACTGCGTGTCACCTGACTTGGCTAATAGGCAACCCGGAGAGCTGGCACACTCTCGCTGGCTAACCTATGCAAGCAGAACATTGAGACTATATGCGGCCACAAAATCCCCATCGGAAGATCTGGTAGAGCTTGCTACGTTCGTGATAAAGATGTACGCGCCAAAATGGTTCAGCATAAAAAGAAAACCTCATTCAAATACGGTCCAGATCATATCCTGGCCATGATAAAAGGATGCTCTTATTTGAAGGATGACCTGAAAACAATTGCGTTTCGAATAATACAGCAAAACTCTTTCTTCGCATATTCCGAAAATATTTTATTGGCTATGCTGCAAGACGAAAGGCAACATATGTAAGAACCTCCTTAATATTAACCTATTCATAAATTAAAACCCAGAGAAACAAGCAAGCTAAGCGGAATAAAATAGAACCAATTAGGTATGTTTACTTTGCTTTCTTCGCCTGAAATCGATAAGAATGTTTAGACTAACTCGCGCCGAATAGAGCGATACAGATACCAAGAAACTACCAAAGTAATATTATTTTTCACACTACGTTTTAGTTATATGTTGTCTGTGAAAGTGTAAATAGTGGTGTTTTATAATTTTGGTGAATCAAGTGTTTTAATTAATATTGGAATCAGGTGAGTTATCTCACTGAGTGTCGTTTCTTTTACGGATTGAATTTATTGGTTGTTGTATTTTAAATAGTGCCAGAAATAGGCGTATCATAAATAAATGAAAATAAAGAATTAAAGATTAATAATGCTGTAAATAGGTTTAGACCTTACACTGAGAAGTTATCATAAGATTCGTATGTAAATAAACATTTACGATAGCCAACATAGTTGAAGTAAATAGGCCAGCGTTTGAGAGGGCACATTGTCGGCACATCCCTTTGTGTCCATTGCACTCATCGGCGTTGAGTCAGGTGGTAACTTGAGAAGGACACATTGTCGGCACATCCCTTTGTGGTCCATTGCACTTCTGAGTTCCATCGTGGGTGATTAAAGTTAAAGTGAATAGGCCAGCGTTTGAGAGGGCACATTGTCGGCACATCCCTTTGTGTCCATTGCACTCATCGGCGTTGAGTCAGGTGGTAACTTGAGAAGGACACATTGTCGGCACATCCCTTTGTGTCCATTGCACTTCTGAGTTCCATCGTAGGTGATATAAAGTAAACTGTTTACTCGTATGAATTATCTCAGAATCAACTAAGCCATCATTGAAGCAAATCAATTAATTAAACCATATCTAAAGATTAAATAGTAATAAAAAGAAACCCGTTAAAGAATTGGACGCTCATGTGAGATTTTATTTATAGGTCATATTCAGTTGTGATGACTACGTTATGAAGATCCTCGACCCTTGGGCAACCGAGCACGCTGGCATCCATTCGAGATAGAAAATTAATACTAAAACAGGAACTGGGGTGACCCTGGTATGACTTAAAATATTACAGTTTTCCTAATTACAATCATCTAAAAGACGATTACTTTAATATTAACGAATACAAACGAAAATTAAATAAAAATAAATATAAATCGTCTTACACATATTAAAGAATTAGCTCTTAGGTGAACACTTAAAACGCGAAAAACTACAAAGGCAAAGAAGGTAAGAGAGTTTTTGGTTCCGAAATTGAACTTTGAAGCAAGCTACTATTACGACTTTTTAGACTGGACAACAGAAAAATTATTCGAGCCGTCATTCACTTGAAAATATTGTGACAGTTAAATATGGGACAAAATTATGAGTGAAAATATAAATATTTGCATTGAAAAATTTCCTTGTCAAACACAGGCTGTGGAGAGACACATAAAACTGATTGCTGATGCAAGTTGGGCTGCTTGTGGAACTGCAGCACGTGAAGGATACATCCGAGCAAGAATGGAATCTAGACAAGAAATGTCAACATTCAACACAAAGTCTCAGTTATTCTCCGAAGTTCAACGAGCTACACCGCATGTAAATGATATGACTGAAGGCTGAAATGATAAAAACGTGTTTTAATATTGTAATTCTGTGTACTTTTGGTTTAAATAATAAAGGTAAAGTGGATAAACATATTACTTTTATTTATTTAAATATTTCGAAAATGTCAGTCCTTTTCCATTTTACAAGTCCTCTGCGCCACCTGAAGATGACAAGTAAACAAATACAATTTTATATATTTCAGCAGCTATTTATCCATAGCAACGTTTAGTAATACAGGGTTAATGATATTCGAAAAAAAAAATTATTTTCCCCATTTCACTCCACCCTAATCTACAGGGTGGCCAATTAGTATGACAAAGGTCAATATCTCCTGTCCCATTAAAGATAGCGGAAAACTTTTGACGAAGCTTATTAAGGGTTAAGAGATGCATCTTACAAAATTATTTTCGTCTATACAGGGTGCTCCAAAAAAGCGGCACGGTAGAAATTTTATATTTTTTAAATGGAACACCCTGCATATATTATCATATTTAAATTTGCGGTAGACTACTATACATAGCACCGTAATTATTTATAAACATTTTTGCAACGTTGCCGAATAGATGGGAAAATCCCTTAAACTTGTGAAAAAACATCGTTCAATAAAATGTGTAGTATTGTTTAACTTATTATAATTATTGGAAACAAAATATTTTTACAATGGAAATAGAAGTGTTGACAGAAGTCGCCTAGGGTAATATAGATTCATGTTTTTGTACAGGGTGATTTCTACGGGCATGCCAACTTTACGAAATTTAAACCTAATTTTCTCATTTTTTTCAAATGAAACACTCTGTATTTGATTACTTTGACTGGTAGGGATTTTTATCCTCTTTAACTTTTGTTATGGTCTTTCCATGCCTATCTCTACTAATACTGGTCGTATTTCAGTTTTGTCTAAAACTCTAGCAAAAGATCTGAATGTATTTTACCATTGTCGTTTTTCTAGTTACCTATGACATAGAAAATAAAAACAAACGTCAGTTTTGTAGTTTTTCTATTAATTTACATAAATTATGAACTCGAAACACTTTTTAGATTTAAGTTTTTTACCGATTCAAGCTTGAGGGCAATTTTTAAAATTTAAATTAATTAATTTAAAATTACCTAATCAATTGTTTAAAGTGGCTCCCATTAACTTGAATACACAATTCTATACGTTTTTAAAAAGAATGAGTCATGTTTCTACACATTTTCCGAGTTACAGTTTGAAAACAGTTTTTAATACGAATTTTCACATCATCTCTTGTAGTGGGGGCTATTATACATATTATTATATACCTGATCCTTTATAAATCCCCATATACTGAAATCCATGTTTGTTAGATCTGGTGATCTAGCCGGCCATGGTACGGGCGCTCCTCTTCCAACCCACTGCTGCCCATATGTTTCATCTAAAAAGTTAGTAACAGGTCCTGTACAATGCACGTGTGAAAATCAAAGACGTTCACGAATTTCGTTCGGTATCTGAGCCATTAATTGTGGTAAATCGTTTTGTAAGAAGTCCAAATATAATTGTCCAGTTACTATTTCCTCAAAAAAACAACTACAACTCCTCCCCAAATGTATAAGGACCATCTGTTTTGTGAATGGGTTCTTATAAAATAGGGATTGCTTGTAGCATAATAGTGAAAATTATGCCTATTCACGTTTCCATTTTTATGAAATGTTGCTTCATCACAAAAGAATACTAAATGTGCAAAATTTTTTTGTTGTCTCATTTTTTCCTGCGTCTATTCACAAAAATCTATTCTCTTTTGAAAATCTCCTTCATTTAGTTCCTGCAGTAACTGGATATGGTAAGGATGCATTTTGTTTGTTTTCAGTATGTTCTGAATCGATGAACGGCAAATATCTAATTGGTCGGAAATATTTCGTTGCCCAGTGGATTTTCAGTGACTGTTAAAAGAACATTTAATTGATTTTCTTCGTTTAAAAACGCTTTATTCTTTCTTGTTTTTTATAGGCTACACTCCCCGTTGTTTGAAAACGCTCTCTTACTTTTTCAAACGCCCTTCTACTGGGTTGCCTTCGGTTTGGATATCTTTCTTGATATATCCTCATAGCTAACAAGCAGTTTTTGTCGCTAGCTCCTAATACAAAAACCATATCCACCATTTCAACATTTGAAAAATCCATTTTTATCAATTTTTGAAGAATAGCTCACCAAATCACTATAATTGTCATAATATTACAAACAAACTGACGTTTTATTTTAAACAAGAACGTTTGTTTTTATTTTCTATGTCATAGGTAACTAGAAAAACGACAATGGTAAAATACATTTAGTTCTTTTGCTAGAGTTTTAGACAAAAACTGAAATACGATCATTATTTGTAGAGATAGGCATGAAAAGACCTTAACAAAAGTTAAAAAGGATGAAAGTCAAGTCAAAGTAATCAAATATTGAAAAAAATGAGAAAATTATGTTTAAAGTTCGTAAAGTTGGCATGCCCGTAGAAATTACCCTGTACAATAATTTGAATTTATTTTACCCTAGGCGACTTTTGTCAACACTTCTCTTACCATTATAAAAATATTTTGTTTCCAATTATAATAAGTTAAAAAATACTACACATTTTATTGAACGATGTTTTTTCACAAATTTAAGGGATTTTCCCATCTATTCGGCAACGTTTTAAAAATGTGTATAAATAATTACGGTGCTATGTATAGTAAGTTACGGCAAATTAAAATATGTAAATATATACAGGGTGTTCCATTTAAAAAATATAAAATTTTTACTATGTCGCTTTTTTGGAGCACCCTGTATAGACGAAAACAATTTTATAAAATGCATCTTTTAACCCTTAATAAGCTTCGTCAAAAGTTTTCCGCTATCTTTAATGGTACAGGAGATATTGACCTTTGTCGTACTAATTGGCCACCATGTATATGGATAGCTATTGACGCAGCTGCTCTCAGGTCTGGACGTTCCTGCAGAATTTTTACTGCTTTATCTACAGCCACCATTCCCGCTTGAAAAATGCTGCGGTCCGAAAGTCTATATGACCTCTGTATTTTCATGCTCTAAGAGAAGATACCAGCTCCCACTCCGACGTCCATTTTTGAATCGTCTTGAAAATCGAGTGATCCGTCTCTATTGTTAACTGATTTCCCTCCCACTCTTTTCTAGTCGGAGTGAGCATAGAAAACCTCTCTCCGAAATCTGTTAGAGGGACGATGTAATCAGTCGGCTCTTGCAAATTTTTAACTGAATATGTCCTTAGTAAAGAGTAGTTACAATAACACTACTTGTGACTCGTGCCATCACAGCCCCAAATTTACAGGACTACATAATTGATCATTTAAATCGCTCACATTTTAGTAATTTTCATTAAACACCTAAGGTATGGTTGAATTTGTCCTAAAACAATATATTTGAAAGTTTAACAACATACAGAGTATCCTATTTAAAATATGGAAGTTGGTATAACGTGACCGAAAATGAAAAACCAAAATAAAAAACTGGATATATGTAGAAACTTTTTATTATTAGTAGTATTGATCCCCCAATTTTCATTTGTCTGTTTGTTTCCGTTCTCGAGATATGACCTGAGAAAATCGTGGTGGAATAACCTGTATATCACGACTAACGATTAGAAGGTCACCCGACTACGCATCTGAGCAAGCAAATTTTATTTATCAACCGATATATTAATGCGCGAATAGTCTGCCGTCTAGACTCCGTTAGTTTAGAAATGACCTATAATAGATTGACAACCTTTGGCCATTTAATGTATTTTAAAACAATTATTTTTGCATAACATTATTAGCAGACACACATAATAATAAATTAATTAATTTATAAATTTACTCGTTGCACTATGCAGATGCAGTTATCAATTTGCCACAACATACTCAAATTTTTTAGCCATATAACTCATGAAATACGGTGTCTGTATGGCAAATAATGATGTGGCGTTGTAAAATTAATTACCATAGTTTGCGTTCGTTCATTGCCTCCCTACGTCGTTAATCAAAGCTCAAGAGGGCTTGCTGTAATAGATTAGCTCTAAATGCATTCATAAAAATACAGGAAGATTTTTTTTGCTTAGGTATTTTTTTTCACGTTTATTCAAGCTTAATTAAAATGAAAAAAAAAAGGCGGAAAATGTGCCTAATAATATGTAAAATGTATAAGAAACGTTTCTATTAAATTTAAAGAAATGAAGTAAAATTAATTTAATTGGAAATTAGAGCGCCCTGTATAAACCTTTCCATAAAATCATATAATTAGTACTCGTATAGCGCTGATGCAACCTGGTGCACCGTAAACAAGACCTCTAAAAATACAAAATTTCAGAATAGAATTCTCAGAGTAATAGGGAACTTGCACATTTTTTTTTTAATGCATAAATATGCTCAATTACATTAAAAAGTACGATATGCAAAATATAATGCCTTAAATGTTATTAATTAAATTATCATCAATTTTTAAAGTTCCACGCGCCGGCAAATAATTTCAAACGCAGCGTGACATGTGTCACGAAATCGGAAGTATCACCATTGACAATTAAACGAATGACGTTAATTTGGTAGTTTTAAAAGCCTTATAAAGCAGTTATATTAATTAGGAATCTGCAATTGATACTGTTGTAGAATGCCGTTAAAAGAATGAATGTAATTTTTTTGCCGAGTGGGCAAATTATTTCTGGATTGTTTTTAAATAAATACAGAGTGGCAAAAAAGTCGCGCATAACGCCTGTAACTTTTGAATTACCTCGTATACGAAAAAGTGACCTTCATGATAGCTATTCAGTAAATTACTCCCCACATTTGTACCTGCATGAATTTGTTCTCTCATTTCTGGTTTGGTTGCCATAGAGACCAACTTATTTTATTTAAATGGAACACCCTGCATATGATTGCATATTTGGGTTCTACTGAAAAAACCCTGAATTTTTTGTATTTCAATTTTTTTTTTATTTGAAATTGTAACAAACTTTATAATAATAAAATAAATAGCCTAGAAAATTGAACAACTTAACATCGGAATAATAAGCAAGTGAAACCTTTTCAATGGATCAGGTGTTTAAAATGATCACCATTTTCTGCTAATCAGAGCGCCAGTCGATCCCTGAACCCGTCTATAACGTTTAAAAGGAAGTTCTCTGGAATGGCCCAAATATCGCACTAATTCTGACTTTTAAAGATTCTAAGTCATTTGGACGGTTAACGAAAACTTTGTTCTTTAAGTTTCTCCACAAAAAGAAGTTGAGCGGGGTTAAGTCCGGTGATCGCGCTTGTCAGTTAATAGCACCTCTTCTGCCTATGCAACGTCCTTGAAATTGTTCGGTTATGTATTGTCCGCATAATGCGCAGGTGCCCCATCTTGCTGGAATCATACCTATTCGTTTATGCCATCATTTGCACCCGGTAAAACCATTCTGCAAGAAGGAATTATGTATTTCCTGAGGAGGTCCAGATATTTTTCGCCATTCAAATTACCATGTATGAAAAAAGGTCCCACAATATGTCTACCAACTATGCCCATCCAAACTTTAACTTTTTTGGGCCTCTGAGTATGACCTTCCTGGAACCAGTAAGTACTCTCAGCAGACCAGTAACGATAATTGTATCTATTAACAATGCCATTTAAATGGAAGTAGCTTTATCCGAGAAAATGACATTTGTTGCGAAGTTGTTATTGTTATTGCATTTTTCCATTATCAGCTCACAAAACTCAGCTCTTCTGTCAAAATCGTCCTCGTTTAACTTGTGCACCAACTTTATCTTGTAGGGATGCAATTTCTCCTGCTTAAACAAATTTTTCAATGACTGATGATACACATTAAAATCCATTGCCATTGGCCTGGATCATTGTGTTGTCTTTGTCTCCCCCGGGTGCTGTTTTGGGTCGACCTGATCTAGCAGCTTCCCTAACAGTGCCTGTTTCTCGAAATTTCTTTACCACTCGACACACCGTTGACTGATTTATTGAAGGCCTATTTGAATATAATTCATTGAAAGTTGACAAACCTGATCTTGCAATCTCTTCATATTTCCATAACCGCTCATTATTTAAATTTCAGGTCGTTGTTTCTCATTCAGATGAACCATAGTGTAAACAAATTAGAGAAATTAGACAACAAAAAATTAAACAGGAACTCAAAATTGACACCTCTTAGGTCGCTGTCATGAAAACACCTTGACTCAACTGGGGGATATTAGGTAAGAATAATTATAATTAGGAAGTTTTTCATTTTTAAGCTGTAATTATCTCGGAAACGCTTGCAGATAGGTGAAAATTTGAAATACAAAAAATTCAAAGTTTTCCCAGTAGAATCCAAATATGCAATTATATGCAGGGTGTTACATTTGAAAAAAGTAAGTTAGTCTCTATGACAACCAAACCAGAAATGACAGAAAAAGTTCATGCAGATAGAAATATGGAATATAATTTACTGAACAACTTTCATAAAGGTCACTTTTTTGTATGCGAGGTACCTCAAAAATTACAGGCATTATGCGCGACTTTTTTGCCACTCTCTATATGACTGAAGAGGGTTTGTAAAAGGTAAATCTGATTATTTAACCAAAGTCGATCAAGGGCGTATTTAGAGAAGTTTGTTAGGGACGGTAAATCGGCTAATAATAATATTTTATTCGACATAATATCCTTTTTTTAATTTGTCATATCATCAATGTAGCTCTCGCCGACAGTCAAGGGCGGATCCACGGGGGGGGCTTTGGGGGCTTAAGCCCCCCCCCTTTAAGAAGACTTGTTATGTCATAAAAAGTCAAACATTGCTATAAATACTAATAATAAATAATAAATACAGTAATTATATATTATGTTTAACAAAAGCTTTATTTGAGAATAATAAAATAAATATGATTTTATTCAAATAATAATTTAATTTTATTTATTTTACGTCCACAAAACCAGCCGCGCGGTGAGCGTCTGAATTCAGGTAGTCGGCAAAATGCTCAAACGCGGCGCTTCCCGATAGAAGATAAAGACAATCGCGGGCCGCGTCTTTGGTTTGCAGAACATTGAAATAAAAATGTGTTTTGATGCATTTTTTTCTGTGAAATGGCGAAGAAATGGCTTTAAATAATAAATCTATATTTCTGGAAGATAAGAAGAAATTTATTTTATTAAGTATTCAGATTGTGTTTGACGTTCATAGCGAATACAAGTTATTTTTTGTCTCATTTGGACCTGCGTAAAATGAAGCGATCACAAACGACATTAACATCTTTTTTTACAAAAAAGCCGAAAAATAATACGGTTGTGGAGGTGGGACATTGTGGTAGTAGTGTTATAGAAGAAAACATCGTTATAGTAGCATCAACAAGTAGTGGCAGTACTGGCAGTGGCTCGCAAGAATTTGAGGTAAGTAGTAGTAGTCAACCTAGCCGTTTTCCTGAGGAGTGCTCGCAGCAAAGCGTAAGTATATAATTATAATATGCCTTTTGGTCTTTAATTTGATACGCATATTTCGTAATAAAAATAAATGATAAAAAGGAAAAGGGATAAAAATAAACAATATTTTTTTGTATGTTCAAAGAATTACAGGATGTGACGTACAGTTAGATCTAAAAAAAAAATATTTTAACATTTTGTATTTTAGTTTTACTTTACCGTTATTTTCAAATATGTGAAAACTGTTAAGTGTTGATTTGGGTTAGAAGCTTCTTAGAGCGAAAAAAAGGAATTTATATTGATTTTGGTTTAAGCATTTTATAGGATGGTAATGGTAAGGTAATGGTATTTTGTCTTTGCGTTTGAGTTTAAAATCTTAATTACATAGGCAAAAAAGGGATTTTATTGAATTCGTACTATTCGTTCTATTTTTTTTTTCTGTCATATTTGTTAGTAAAGTTCAAATTTGGTATGTAATTTTCACTTAATTTAAATAAAATTATAAATAATATACGTTTTTGAATTTAATACCTATGACCTGCTTTATTTGATAAATAATGTATAGGTCAACCAAAAGTCAAAGAAATTTGCTTTTAAATATTGTAACGTCAATACAATACGTCAAAAATATCGTATAAAAATATGATAACTATGAAATTAAATTTGTTTATTTTTTTTTTAAGAATGGCAGCCAGCTATATGATATTGGGAATGCAGTCGGACAATCTTTAAGTGTCCATAAAAAAATAAATTTTCTAAGCAATACTGGGATCCCTGACTCAAAATATGTTTTTCCATTGAAACAAGAAGGGAAACAACAAATGCGTAAATTCGGTGTTCATTGGCTACAACAGTATAACTGGCTTGCGTATAGCGAAAGTAAAACTGGAGGATTTTGTAAATTTTGTGTGCTATTTGCACCAGATGGCGCAGGAATGGGTAGCCAAGTAAGAATAAAATAGTTATTTAATTGTTTTAAGTTTTAATGAAATAAGGTTTTAAAAAACTAACTGAAACTAACGTAACGTAAGCTTATTATTTTTCAGATTCTTAAAATGCTTGTAAGGGAACCGCTAACTAAGTTTAAAAAAGCCCGAGAAATGCTTACGCAGCATGAAAACACCAACTACCATAAATTTTCAGTTAAAAAAGCAAATGATTTTTTAAACATACAGATGTCTGAAAAGTCTGTCAGTATTTCTGTGCAATTAAACAAACAAAAAGCAGAAATAATTGAAGCTAATAGACAGCGGCAGCGGTTAGTGCCGATTATTAAACAATTCTATTTTGTGCCCATAACAAATTACCACTTAGAGCTCATAGAGATGATGGTAATATAGATATTAAAGATAGCTCAAACCGAAACACTGCAGAAAGTAATGATGGCATTTTTAGAAACTTATTAACTTTTCGTATAGATTCTGGAGATTTAAACCTTAAAAATCATATACTAACAGCACCAAAGAACTGTACAATGATTAGTAAAACAATCCAAATTAAATAATATTTTGCATTGGGAAGGTTATAACTACTGGAATTGTTAATGCTATAAAACAATCAAAATTTTTTACAACAATTTGCGACGAAACAACCGATATAAGTACCAAAGAACAAATGACATTCTGTGTGAGGTATTTGGATAGTACGTATGATATAAAGGAAGTTTTTTTGGGTTTCATTGAGCTGCACTCTACAACTGGCCAATGCATCAAAGAGGCCATAAAAAATCAAATTAAGCAACTTGGACTTTCTATTGATAATCTTCGTGGACAAGGATATGATGGAGGCAGCAATATGGCTGGAAGGTTCAATGGAGTCCAAGCCTTAATAAGACAAGAACAGCCCTTGGCTATGTATTTACACTGTTTAAGTCATTTCCTTAACTTAGCTATTTCCAAAAGTTGTGAAGTTTCTGAAATTAGGAACATGATGGGTATTTTGGGTAGTATATTAGAAGAAGTGATTTTGTTATAGCTTTAGAAGTCGCCTCGTTTTTGATGTCGTACACTGTAAATTTAAGCAAGTATTTACAGAGTGTTGAAATTAACCTTTCCACAGCCTTTTCATATATAAACGATATTACAAGCAAACTAGAAAATATAAGGCAAAATGAAGAACTCCAATTTAAACCAATTTTCTTGGAGGCCCATCACGCTCTTCAGAGAATTGGTACGACTATTACTATGCCTAGACTTTGCAACAAACAAACAAACAGAAGCAATATAAAGGCAAATAACGAAGAAGAATATTACAGAAGGGTGATATTCATACCTTTCCTGGATCATATTATAATCCAAATGAAAGACCGATTTAATCAACTTTCTACTGTAATACCCATAGAAGGTATTATTCCAATACACCTTAAAAAATATACTGATGCCAAAATTGTTGAGGCTGCAAGAATATATGAAAATGATATGTCAGGATCCATGCTGGAATTACAGGCAGAATTAGCGATATGGAGACATAAGTGGAGTAACACTGTCAGTGTTGATCTACCAAAATCATCAACAGAAACCTTAAAAAGTATGTCCAAAGAATGCTTTCCCAATATAGAGATACTACTAAAAATTTTTGCCACAATCCCTGTAACAAGTGCTACGGGCGAGAGAAGTTTTTCATCGCTAAAACTACTAAAATCCTATTTGAGATTAACGATGGGGCAGGAGAGACTCAATGGGCTAGCTTTGGCATACATTAATAAATCTAGAGAACTTAATATAAATGATATAGTTAAAACTTTTTGTCAAATGAAGTCCAGAAGAATTGAAACCTGTAATTGGTCTACTTAGATTATCGTTGATATAATTTGTTGTATTTATGTATATATGTACTATATTATAATACATTTTTTTGACAAATTAAAAAACTTTAAAAAAAAATTATTCAAGCCCCCCCCCCTTTGTTAAATCTTAGATCCGCCTCTGCCGACAGTCATCGATTTCCATCCTCCGAGTCACTTTACATTAGTGATTTCTGTTCCAGAATTGGCCAACATGGTATACAAGGAACGACGGAAACTATGTCCTGTATACTGCTCTGGATTTTTGAATTGTAAATATGCAGCTATTCATTTCACCAAATGAATTTATTCCAACACATTGAGTACTGCATGCTTCTTGTCTATACTGCACAAAAAACGCCTGTGAGGAATGTATGGTTTCCGCAAATTTGCATATTATTTGTGATGGAGTTATAAATAGTGTCCCTCATTTATTTTATTGGATAGTACAAAGATTCTTGAAGTATTGTTTTTACTGTCAGGGATTTTCACGATTATCAAATTTCCTTTATCCTCTATGTAATCAACCATTATCTTCCAAAGCTCATAGCGCCTGAAAACACCGGCCAATCCAAAAATGATGGGTACTTTTATTAGAAAGTAAATTTGGTCAGGTCAATAAAAAGAAATATACAATCAATATATGCTTTATTGTTAAAGAAAACTAAATTCCTATAAACAAAGCGAGTATAAAAAGTCCTTAAAATATAAGTAAAAATAAAATAAAAACAAAAACATATCATACAAATATATAACATACACATACATACATGTATGCACATACACCCATACAAACATAAAATGCATTGTCAACAACAATAAAATTAACACAAACCAACTATAAAACGTCACTGTAATATTCATCCAGACTGTAGTAAGCCTTCTGCAATAAGATGTCTTTGACATTTTTCCGAAACTGGCCGAAGTTTAAAATTGATTTCAGCTCATTACTTAAATGATTAAAAATCTTTTTACTCTCATAGAAGACCGACTGTTTCACAAGAGTGGTCTTTGGAATGGGTAGTCGAAAATTTCGTATGCTGGTTCTAGTACTGTACTTATATTCCTCAATATCTGATCTAGAACATCTTTTATGCAAAAGGCAAACAGTTTCCAAAATGAATAAAGACGGCACAGTTAAAATTATTTCTGCTCTAAATAAAGGCTGACAGTGTTCACGGTTATTTGCTCTGCACAAATGTCGAATTGCTCTTTTCTGCAACACAAATATGGAGTTTAGCAACTGCCTGTTTGCAAATCCCCAAAAAACCATACCATAACGCAATTGCGATTCAAACAAGGAATGATATACCATTTTAGCGGTTGAGTTACTAAGTTCATTACAGACTATCCTTATTGCATAACAGCCAGCTGCCAATTTTTTGCTTAATACATTTATGTGCTCCTCAAATTTCAGTTTATTATCTAACGTTAGACCCAACAACTTAGTAAGTGCTTTATTTTGAATTTGTTGATCATCAAGATTTATCTCATTGAAACTAAAACCAAAATTCATTATATTTGTTTTGTTAATATTAAAACATAATAAGTTTGTATCGCACCATTTTTTAACCTCGCGTAGATCACTGTCAATAACCAACTTTAAATCGTTTTTATTTTCACCATGCCACAGGAGACTACAATACGTAAACCACATTAGCATATTTTCCAGGCTATGTTGTTTGTAAATGTATGTAAAGCAGCGTGAGTGTGATTCTAGTAAAACAATATTCCAATTTAGATATTCTATTTAATTTCTTGTAATTGAAATTTTTTATAAAATATGTCTCACTTCTAAAGATAGTCCCATCCATAGGTATAAAACAAATAATTTAAGTTTACCAATACCGAAATATTTCTTAAAACAAAAAGTAGGTGTGCCATGAAATTTTAAAACAGTCATGTTTTGTTGTTACCAACAGGGAGAAAATAAAAAAATGCGTGTTTAAATTGATTGCTTGTGCAACCCAATTGAAACCCATAATGAAGACTTTATGATTCTCAAATAGAAAAGGTATATTGCAATAAGGATAATGGTACCGAAACAGCTCTGAAATATATTTTTTTGCATTATGGGAGTTGATTTGGTATGATTACAGTCCTTAAAATTAATTAATTGCGATAAAAGTCTTGAATTCATTAAGTAATAAAAATAATAATTGTAATAATTGTTGAGCCAAATTACATTCATAATTATGTAATTGAAATTACTCTCAACTCACAAATAAATACATGAGATGTAGTTATAAATTTTGAATAAAATTACTGCATTGTAATAATTGTTAATTTGTGTTGGAATTATTTGCCCAACTCTGATAAATTTATATTATGTTATTATTATTAAGTTAGCATAATCAATAATAGTAAAATCATTTTTATTTGTAATAATTTTACGGTAGTAGCGTTTCTAGAATGAAAATGTTTTTTTTTTTTGGGGATCATTATTTGAAGAAAAAGAAAAATGAGGAAAATCTAAACTCTCGCTATAAAATTCAAAATGACTTCCCACCATATCAAACATGATGTTAAGACTCAATTTTTAAAATCCTAATATCTTAGGCTAAAGTTATGACGAGGTTTTAGGGTGGGTTCTCACTATACCACTGAAACTGCAAAAGGCATACTTTTTCTCTTCCCTTTCATTAACTGCACCAATGACACGCTACAGCTGACACAGTACACATTTCTTGCCTTGATCTCTGATTAAAGCACCAAGATACATGATACAGGCTTTTTTCACATTTTCCGAAAATGGTCTGGCTTGTGACTTCACCAGAAATTCTCCACAAATATAACAAAACTTGTCAGGAGAGATTTTGCAACTACGCGCATTTCACTTGACTATTTTAAAGTTGAAAACACTTTCTTAACCACACCGAACCACTCAATTCGAAGCTTAAAAGAAGACTGAATAAAAGAATAAGTTTAATGTTAAAAACAATCCATATTAGGTTCTCTTTCTGTTTTAAAATTTACCCCTCATAAAACTTACTACCTGCCCATATAAAAGGGTCTGATCTCGGGTCGGATGAATATATTTTTCTATTAGTAGAAAGGCGCACTGGATACTCAGTAAGTATTACTCATGTATATTCTTACCTTTGCTATGTCCTAAAGCCATGTATGATCAATTTGCTGACTGGCTGCACCAAATTAATTATAAAAGTTTTTCTACTCACATAACTTGCTGCGCCATTAATCAAAAGCACTTAATAAAAACGTTAAAGTTTTGATAAGCCTACCATAAATTTCCCCATAATACTAGAGAATACGATTTTTATCGCTTGGTGTAATTTATTAATGCCTCATTTAGTTTTAGATAACTAACAAAATTGCTTGAGCAAGAGTGTCAGTTTATTAAAGTATTGGAATCTATCTAGGACCAGTTAGGACGGTTTTGATTAAAAAACAATCTTCAGATTAGAAAATTGTTGGTTATTTGCGTTTTTGGTAAAAGTGTTTAATTTTGTTGGAACTTTAATGATTATCCCTAACTATTCCAATTAAAAAAGAGTTTGAGTATGGATAAAACTTACTAAAGAAATCTGGCTGAGAGTGAGCGCTGAAATAAATGGGTTATAATTTTCTGTATTCTATTTAACAGAGATAAAACAATTAACTTTTAAGCAAGGATTCGTTTCCCTGCGAAAGTTTCTGACTGCAGGCTGGTTTCGAACAAGTTCTTGACAAGACAGAAAAGCCTAGGTTAGATTAAAGTTATATACAGGGTAGATTAGCGCGAAGAAGTCTAATATATCCGTTTTTGTTAGAAATATCGAGAATTATTAAATATAAAATATTCTAGGCTCATTTTAAAAATATTTTTCTATATACAAGATGCCCCAAAAAGCAGGACATTATTATAGTAGTTTTTTTTTTAAATGTTACCTCCAATTTCTTTCTATCTCGCCTAATTCGGAATAAAATTGTACATATTATGATACAGTATTTCGATTTGGCCAATTTAATATTAATCAAGTCAGCTATTACATTTCGACAGTTCAGAATTGGTTGTAAGAAAGAGAAGGTTTACAGTAAACTACTTGCTAGTTAAAGTAATGTAAATATAACGGAAGAAAGGAATGATGGACATAAAACAAGAAATTGCTTATAACAAGTATTCCAAATTGCGACCATACGACTTTAAACACAAACGTATCCTCTTTATAACGAGTGATTATTAATTATTTTGCTCAAGGGCGGCTGTGACCCAGTATACATAGTGTAGCAGTAGCGCGTAGATTAAATCATAGGGCGAATTTGCAAGAAAGCAGCGTTGTCACGTTGAAAACCTAAAATAATGTTTTTTGACGGTATGTAATATAAAATCCTGAGCTATCTTACTTTGAAAGCCTACTTTATATGGCCGCCTCCTACTTCTAGACACCTTCTGATGTTTCTTCTTACCCTCAGAGACGCATTAACCAATACGTTTGGAGAATTATTAATTTCGGCAATTTTTTCTGAAATCCTTCGTTTAAGATCATTTATATCCTCAATTGGTGTTCGATAAATGGAGTTTTTTATAAAAGGCCACAAGAAGAAATTGCAGGGTGTTAAATCGCAGGAACGAGGTGGCCATATTTGTTGCGTATTTCGGCTTATAACTCTGTTTTCAAAAAATTCACTTAAAAAATTTAAATTTTCTCTGGTTACATGAGGTGTAGCGCCATCTTGTTGGAAGTAACCTTCCCGCAATTCATCATCGTGAAGCTCATTAATAAATGTTGTCAGAATTTCGATCCGATATCTCTCAGCTGTAATTGTGCCATGAAAGTAAATTGGGCCTACTATTCTTCTAGAACTAATCGCTGCCCACACACCAACTTTTTGAGGATGAAGAGGTCTTTCTACAAAAACATGCGGATTTTGCGTATTCCACATTCGCATATTTTGTGAATTAACATAGCCTGATAAATAAAAATAAGCCTCATCGGTAAAAAATGTTTTTTCAAAAGCACCACTATTTTCGTCTTGAAAATTGTTTAAAAACCATTCACAAAAATTAAGTCTTTGGGGAACGTCATTGGGAAGGAGTTCATGAATAGCCGTAACACGATAAGGGTATAGATGCAGATCCTTTTTCAAAAGTGTTTGACATGTACTGTAGCATAAATCCGTTTGCTGAATTTGTTGAGATAAATGCCTAATAGAAGTTGAAGGATTATTTTCCATAATTTGTCGCGCTTCTTCAATAACCTCATTCGATCGTTTCGTTGGTCTTCCAGTCCCTTTTTTATGTTGAACAGAACCAGTCTGACGAAATTTATCAATTAGGTATTGTGACCCAGTACGAAAATTATGAAAGATCACCGCAACATCAGGAAACTCGGTTCGAAATTCATCAAAGCAGTCATGCATAGAGTAATTCCACACACCGCCTATTTTGTTTCCATTTCTAAAAAAACTTTCAACAATAAAAATTTTTTGTGCTTCACTAAACATTTTTACTGTAGAACTTTCAATCCGGCAACAAAGCTTCGCCAAAACTTGATACGCTGAAAAATAAAAAAAAAATAAAAAATTAAATCATATCCTGCAAATAGCACTTTATAATAGTCAAAAGACGACTCCCCGGAGAAATATTAGTTAAAGCAATAGTAACCTACCTTCAAATAACTGCAAAAATTACAAAATTTCTCCAATTTTTAAACTTTACAAATACACAAATTCAAATAAGACGTAAATGTCATAAAACAATCATGTCATCTTATCTACGCAGTACGGCCATGATGCTTTTAAAATGCATGGCCTCCCTTGAGCAAAATAATTAAAAATCACTCGTTATAACCTTCAGCAACATTTGACATTGAACATTGCTGGGCTCATGTTTCACAAAGCTTCTCTAATGGCGCTCCTCCATATTATCCGGTGTTGTGTAGCAATTTTAAAATTGCCACTATTGACTTTGTTGGGAATGTTCGACTTACCTTTGATTCACAAAACAGATAAAAGGTTAGAAATGCGAACTACGTAGAAAACCAGAGAAACAAAAATTCAAGTTGGCCACCAATCCACCCCTAGCGCTACGGTAGGAAATTTATTGCGGCTGGCGGGTAGTTCAAATAACTCGTTTTCAAATTACTGGTTTACTGTTTAAACAATATTTGAGATTTTTAAAGACGTTTTGTCGCTTTTTGACTTAATTCACTCTAAAATAACATGTATTCACTTTTTCAGAATTTAATGAATGTATATGTATTTTATATCAAATTATACCAAAAAGTCAATAAATGTCATTAAAAACCAAATATTGTTGTTATTTATGAATGCCGGTGTAAATAACAAACAAAGCTTATGAAAAAAAAATTTAAAATTTATTTAAACTTTACCATAAAAATAATGTGAACAAATTCTGACAAAAAATGGTATCGAAACAATAGAAATACTTTATAGCTACAAATAAAAAATGTTCTAGTTAAAATAAACCAAAAATGTAACTAATAACAGCAACCAGTGGCGGCTCTACCATAAGGTCATTTGGGCAATGACCTCTCACGCCAAGTCACCAACCACCTAACATATTAATATTTAACTTTAAAATTGGGCAAGGGCCTAGCGACACCTAAAGCACCGGTTCCCGTCAGATCATATTTTTGAAGCCAGAAAAGTGTGTTTAAAACACGAGAAACGGCAGTGGGAGGGACTTACAAGACCTCAGACTGACTAACAAACAAGGACCGAATACTAAAACATGGCCACTCTCCGCTGTAGGAGGTGACGGAGCGAGATGGTTGTGCTACATTGCAATCAAATTGTCCGCTGTAGGCGAACATAAAATGTCTGTGATATTCTAAATTTACTGGGTTTTTGAAAGTTTTCCCAGAATGCTATGCTGTTGGAATACAGTTTACCGCTTCACAATTTTCTTGGAATTTTAATATTAAACTCCTTGGAGTAACATAACCCTTGCAATACACCGGTAAGGCACCGCCGGAACGCGTGTGACACAGTGAATTATTTTAAATAGTTATAATAACCTTAGGCCACAACATCGGCCGCCAGGCTCAAGGCCTGGTTTTTGGGCGCATTTCGGGCCGTATGCTTACGGTCCGTATGCGCCCAACTCTGTACTTAGTTTAGTTAGTTTTAGTATTATGTAGTAGGATAAGCTAGATTAAGTTAGTTATTAAAGTACTATTATAGAGAGCAATAGGACAATAAAGAATTTTAAAATGGTCAGATCACCGAAGTTAAGCGGTGTCGAGCGCGGCTAGTACTTGGATGGGTGACCGCTTGGGAAACACCGCATGCTGTTGTCTTAGGGAAGAGTGTAAAATAAATCGACATCAAAACCATCCTATTCACGCCGGACAGGCCGGATGAGATCGGATATCTCGTAGGATGAAGGTGCCGTTTCACACTCCCCAGTCGGTAGACCGCACGATTAAAAACCGTACGGTCGAGATGGCCTCAGATACGCCGACGAACCGTAAAAAAGTAAAATTAAAAAAAAAAAAACTTTAAAATTAAAATTGATTCAATCAACCAAACTTTACTGCTCGGATACTATACCTCTAAAATATCCCTCGTATTTATTAATGCAATGCACACGCAGCAAAACAAACTAGACGTAACGCTACTTGTTATGCGTCCCAGCAAAAATTTCAGGTCAAAATCGAGCTTGCCCACGAAAAATAGCGTCACCCAACAAAGCCTGTGGGGGTAAAGAGAGGAATAAATAGCATGTTATCACTCTCGCACTTGTATTAAATTCGAAGAAAAAAAGGTTTTGTGGGCTGTCAGCCGTTTTTTTTTTGATTAAGCTTAGACGTACGTTGCAATTTTTAGAATGAATGGGAAGAAGACAGAAGACCGTTGATTTCTGCAGTCGGCAGTCTGTAGTTCTTTATAGGAATGTTGATTCTGATATCGAAAAAATATTATATCGTTACAGATTTTTCGTCATGCGTCACTGCGCTACCACTGCGCGAGCGGTACCGTTGACGAACATACATTCATCGTTAAAAATATATCGCTATATACAGGGTCTCCCAAACTCGATGGCACATTAGAAGTATCTCGAGAACTAATAGGAATATATTTTTGAAATTTTGAGAATGCATATAAGACATAAAATTCTAGCCTTTAAAAATAGTTTTAAAAATGCGGCGTTGCCAGTTGTACCCCTCTAACCTGTATAGTTACTTTTTTCTATTGATACTCTGATATATCGGAATAAAAATTAAAAAATTTAAAAACATGTCCAAAGAAAAATATCATCCATTTGATATTATTGACATTACGATACATCCCTATATATATATCCTGTCTCTCTGTCGTTCTGACAAAAACCTAACCTATAATATAATGAACCTGATTGTTTTTGTTAATTTCTTGAGGATTGGTGTTGTGTTTTTTACTTTTCCTAATTGAAAAGCAGGTAAATTACCATCATAGAAAAAAGGGCGTGGCACCCAAAAAATTTTGGCCTGCGGCGCTATTTTTTTTTCAATCACCTCCCACTTCAAATGCCCACGAGCCGCCACTGACAGCAACGTGACTAAAATGATTCCAAGTGTTTCATGAACCCGGGTTTGCTTGAGGCAAATAGGTGAATTCTTGACATTGTTGCTCCAAAAAAAATGTTTGCTTCATGTCAAACCCAGGTCTTCTAGTTACGCTACGCAGGTGGTAAATGCTCAGGGACAGCTTTGAGAACAGCATTTCAATTAAACCTTTTAAAAACTGAGTTCTTAAATTGACATTCATTAACATAATTTTCGCAAATCCTAAATTTTTTGCACTCGATGTCAGGATTAATATTACAATTATTCTTCCACGCTCTTATATAGTCTTTCAACATCAGTAAAGGGAAATGTATAGAAATGCTTATTGACACAATTAGGGTCAGATGAAGATACAAATGCACTCTTGCAACCAGGATATTGACAGTAAAACTTGATTTTGGTTATTGAATGTGCGACACAGGTCATTATAGATAGTGATAGTGGCAAATAAGGAGCATACACTTAAATAGAACACTTAAAGTATTAAATGGCAAAGAACAAAATGAAAAACTTACACGAGGCTGAACATTAAAACTCCTTCGACATTACTTATCATACAGTTCTATTTGCATTCGCTTGGCTGTACATCTTCTATAAACTACGGTTGGTAGATCATTTTGAAGTGTAGGCTAAAATATTAGAAGAGATCCAATTTGAATTTGAAAATTCAGCAAACCTAACCTTCAAAGCGTAAATTTTACATTTAGGTTACATACCTGCGATATAAGATCGCGTAACAATCCTAAAATTCTTCAAAACTCGTAAAACGGCCTGTAAAGAATTAAAACGGTATATTATGATATAAAAATTTAAAAAAAAATCAAGTTCTTACCAACAATTCGTTCGGGGGTTCACATTTTACAAAATTGACAGAACTTCTCTTCTTCTTCTTTTATCGAACAAACGGATAATAAAACCCTCCAGTGAGTTAGCTTAATATTTGAACAAGGTCTGTCTCTTCTTATAGATTATTATTATGAGAGAGAGAGAGAGAGATAGTCGACAGATTAATATGCAAGTCTGATTTGGCAAAGTGCACATGGTAGTGACCGTTCAAAGAGTCCTCTGGTGGATTGGTGGCCGTAACTATTCAAACTAGGTTTTGTAACGGTTTTCTTGTTGCAAAAATATGAGTTTCGCCCATGTGCTTTGATTCTTACGGCCGTATTTCTAAAATGTGCATCTTTTATAGTTATTTGTATCAAAAATTGTTTATTTAGTTGTATCATCTTTGTTTACAGAAAATTAGTCAAAATATGTGGGGTTAGAAGTAGTGCGTTTGCTTTTCTGTTGGTTGATGGCACTAGGCGTCTCATATAGGTTGGCCATGTGTTTCCGTTTCTCTTTTCCGTCAAGTCGCAGAACGCCCATTTTTACTTTTGGCAATTTTATGTGCAATCAAAGTTATTTGAACTTATTTTGTTTATTTCATTATTTAATTTATGTTCTGGTAGAAGCCCAGACTCTTGTATCGTTCTGATCATTTGTAGTGTGTCTCTGTTCTCTTTTTTTTTAGGTTATGTTTGTTTATGTTGGCAAAACTTTGTGTCAGCTGATTGTTAAAGGAGAAGGGGTTTTTTAGAGTTCTTGTGGCGTTTGATTTTACTTGCTCAAAATCCTTCAGAGAAGAAGGTGAAGCCTGTCACCGTTAGGCCATTTTTGTCAAAAGACCACAAGGTCTCACCCCCCTTTTAGAGGTAAGCCCCTTTATGTCCTTTTGTTTTTGGTTCTTGGTTTATGGGGATTCAGTGGGTAATTTTTCTTTTTATGATTTTCAGGGATTTTGTTGGTTGTTTGGGTTCATTGGTTTTATTATCGGGGTTGCCGTTTCAAGATATGGCAATTTAGTAAGGTTGGGAAACCACCTACCCCATGAGCTCTAACCAATAGACCACGAGCACCATACGGTAGTAGTAGCGGAAGTAGCTGCCGCAGCTGAAGCTAGAGGAATCGCTGGCCAGTATAGGGTCATCTGAACATTATTTCTTTAATGCTTTAACGTTTATAATTCACGACAGTTTTTTATCATTTCCAATTTAAATTCTCAACAATTCACATCAATTTCCCTTTTTACAATTTAGTTATTTCAAATTCAATATTAATGTAAGGCTATTCTGGCAAGGGGTAACACTTTTTAAGCACACACTATTAAAAAAATTTACAAAGTTCTAGAATCTTCCCTGAGATTAGACCCAATTTTTAATTCAAATCCTTGCGCCAGGAAATGCTGGTTTTCTTTTTTTATCATACTTATATAATTTGAATAATACAGGTAAATACTAAATTTAAATTTTCTTTTAATATGTGAAACTAACAAACCGTTTATTTATGAATTAAAATCTTTATTATTTGTGTGGGAAAGTTTGAGTTTTATTTGTTGCATAGATTTCCAACAGTAACATTCGGTATATTTTTCCTGGTTTGGACTTCTGTTAAACCAGTTGGCGCCCAAGGCAAACCAACGACAAAGGGAAGGTGTAAGTATAACGTACCACGACCTAGCGCCTCCACATAAAGAGCTACCGTCAGCAGATAGTGACAACCTGTTATCCATGACAAAAGGTTGCCACTGTCATAGTTGTTGGAGCTGTATTATAAACGATTCCTTTACATATCCCCATAAAAAGAAATCGGATGAAGTCAAGTCGGGTGATCATGGGGGTTAATTCTGAGGTCCATTTCTTCTAATCCATCGATTTTGAAATTGGACGTTTAAAAATTCACGGACCCTACGATAGAAATGTGCGGCTGCTTCATCCATTTTAAGCCACATCGTTTCTCTTATGGCTATGGGAATGTCTTGAAATAATACTGGCAATTGATTTATCAAAAAACCTAAAGACATTACCTAATTTAGATGGTTTTTGAAAAAGTAAGGAACCATTATTCCGCCCCAAACATTCACTAACCATTCGTGTTGATTATCAACTATTCTAGGTTCATGCGGATTGGAAAGAGATAAATAGTTACAATTATGCTTACTAACGGATCCATTGTTCTGAAACGTGCACTCGTCACTAAATAAAACAAAATTTAAAAAATTTTCATTTTCTGCCACATTGACTAAGACACACATATAAAATTCCAGTCGTTTTCCAAATCGTTTTCAGAAAGTTCTTGGTGATGCTGAACTTTATATGGATGGTAACTATGTTTCCGAAGAATCTTTGAGACGCTTGATTGGCTAATATTGATATTTTGCGTAATTTGGCTTTGACCTATATGAGGACTTTCGATTACAGATCCAATTACAGTAAATTAAGATTCTTCGTTTTCTGCGTTTTGAGTAAACAGCCTTTCGAAAACGACTTTATTTGGATGATTTCTGTTTAAAAATGTATGAGCGTAAACTCGTGAAGCCAGTAAGCAGCTTGCAGACATTTTCCAAGAATAAAAATTATATCTATTCGTCCTTCTTTTGGATAAATTATCATTTTGAAATACAAAAAAAAATAAAAAAAACAGAATCTATCACTGTTAATGACGATTTGCAGCGAAACACTTGTTAGAAATAACTGACAAACGCAAATTATATTGATGTATATAATACTATATTATTATCTGACGTCAAAATGCCATAGGTGATTTGATTAATATAAAATTGGTTAAAATCAGTCGGTATTATGAATATTTGCATTTTTCATGAAAACGTGAGCAATTAGCTATGGAAAAGTTTATTACTTTACGATAGACAATTAAATTTTACATATATTGCTGGAATAAAATATAGTTATTAAAAATAAATGATTTAGGAGAAACAAAAGTGCACATTTTAAAAGTATTTTTGTATATACAGGATCCCCAGAAAAAGCTGTGCATCATGATAGTATTTTTTTTTAATGGTACCACCTATTTCTTTTTATCCCGTCGAATTCGATATAAAATTTTAAACATTATGATACACTATTTTGTTTTGGCGATTTTTACGACGTTGCCAGATTATTCATTTTTTCTCAAATTTTCTAGGAAAACATCATAATATCGACAAAATAATTTTCAAATATTAATAATGTATACTGAAATATAAAATTTTATGTATGTAATAAACCTTATAGATATCTGGAAATTTTTGGTTTTCACTAGAAATATTCTAAAATTAATTTTCGATAATATGATGTTTTCCGAGAAAATTTTAGGAAAATAATCAGCCACCCTTATAAATATTTATATTTACATACATTTCGATGATAGGAATAACATTAAGTGCAATACTGTCGCTTTAGCATTATCGGATCACGAGGCTGTTTTGTTTTCCTATTCTGCAAATTTAGGTGTAAGTTGCAAAAGAAACCGAGAAGGTAGAATCTTTAGTAAGGGAAATTACAATAGATTTAAGGAATCATGTAATATTGAATTATGGAACAGTGTTTTGAGGTCGGAAAAACAATTTAAGTGTTTTCATAATATTTAAAAAAATGTTTTTAAGAAGGCTTTCCCACTTCAAAACATAAAAGTCAGGGAAAGAAAGCCCTGGCTTACTTCTGGCATTAAAACATCAGCAAGGACTCTAAGATCGCTAAATACAATATAAAAGTTTTATAGTGAAATTTATAAAATATTTTAATACCTATAAGCAAATTAATAGAAAACCTATCAAAAAGGCTAATGATCTCTATTATAAAAGAAACTTTGAAAATGCCAAGAACAAAACTAGAAAAATTTGGTAAATAATTAATAATTTAAGGCGCAAAAAGAACATATTAGGGAAAAACGTCGACATAGATCCTAATATTTTAAATCATTTTTACTCTGCAACTAAGGAAATATTAACTCCAAATTTAAGACCTAAAAAGCGCCTCTTAAATATCTAAGAGGTGTTCATATTAGTGATGGATTCTTAATTGATGTTACTGATGCAAATGAACTGAAGCAAGTTTTTAAAGAATTAAAACAAAAGTGTTCTGCAGGTTACGACGGAATTCCTGTAAAAATAATGAAGAGTTTGCCTGAGACGGCCTTGCATGCGCTTGCACACTCCATGAATGAATCATTTGGGACGGTCGAGTTTCTATCATGTCTAAAGCGAGCGGCGGTTATTCCATTATTCAAAGAAAGTGATTCTACTGATCCTTCCAGTTTCTGACCGATTTCTCTCTTGTCAACACTTTCAAAAGTAATTGAAAATCTAGTCAAAAAAAGAGTAGTGAGATTTTTGGAGGATCAGGGCATTCTGAGTTCTATTAAATTTGGCTTAGTATCGGGTAAAAATACAGATGACGTTATATATTTTCCTTGCTTCACTATATTTACCTTAACATAAATAATAGTGAGGCGGTTGCGGCTATATTTTGTGATTTTTCGAAAGCTTTCGATTGTATGAACCACGAAATATTGCTGCAGAAGTTACATCGCTATGGTTTTGATCAGCTAACATTTAAATAGTTTTCTTTCCATCTCCATGAAAGAAGGCAAGTGGTAAGGGTGGGCTCAGTATGCTCTGATACCTCCGTCGTTACGAGAGGAGTGCTTTAGGGCTCGGTGTTAGGACCAGTTTTGTTTCTCTTATATTTAAACGATTTAGCATTTTTGAATATTCAGAGCGCATTTACATTATATGCAGATGACACTAGTCTCCTGTGGCATGGTAAAAATGAAAATGATTTCAGGTTGGCAATTGACAGTGATCTACGGAAGGTTAAAAAATAGTGCAATACAAACATATTATGTTTTAATAATAACAAGACAAATTCAAAATAAAGCACTTACAAAGTTTTTAGGTCTAACGTTAGATAAAAACTAAAATTTGAGGAACACCTAAATGTATTAAGCAGAAAATTGGCAGCTGGCTGTTATGCAATAAGGATAGTCTCTAATGAACTGAGTAACTCAATCGCTAAAATGGTATATCATTCCTTGTTTGAATCGCATGTGCGTTCTGGTATGGTTTTTTGGGAATTTGCAAACAGGCAGTTGCTAAACTCCATATTTGTGTTGCAGAAAAGACCAGTTTGACATTTGTGCAGAGCAAATAACCGTTAACATTCTCAACCTTTATTTAGAGTAGAAAGAATTTTAACTGTACCGTGTTTATTTATTTTGGAAACTGTTTGTCTTTTGCATAAAAGATGTTCTAGATCAAATGCTGAGGAATTTAAGTACAGTACTAGAACCACCATACTACCTATCCCTAAGACCACTCTTGTGAAACAGTCGGTTTTCTATGAGAGTAAAAATTTGTCAATCACTGATGTATTGAGCTGAAATCAATTTAAAACTACGGCCAGTTTCGGAAAAATGTCAAAGACATCTTATTGAAAAGAGCCTACTACAGTCTGGATGAGTATTAATTACAGTGACGTTTTATAGTTGGTTTGTGTTAATTTTATTGTTGTTGACAATGTATTTTATGTTTGTATGGGTGTATGTGCATACATGTATGTATGTGACTGTGTTTATACATATACCGGGTGTTGCATTGTCGAGCGGGACATAGGAAATCCCATGTAATTTTAAATGGGGTCAATTATTGGCTTCCCTAATTATTTTAGAGAAAAATTCTATTTAGGTTTATTAAAGAGCACTAAAACCCACATTCAAAAGAATAACTTTAGATATTTTTGATGAGCCCGTTTACGGGTTATCGCCGATTTCTTTTTAACTATTTCTCCTTTTTATGGCCCCGTATTTGCGGGCACCAGTCAAGGTAAAAGATGAATGTCAAATAAAGTTGTCATTTTGATATGTGTGCTTTATTGTTATAAAAACTCGTACATCGAAAATATTAAAGGTGTATTTATGAGTACAAATTAATCTGAATAAAACTAAAATAAAGTATCCAATTACAAGGTTAATCATGACATTTTACATGTTTCAATATTCTACTAATTAATAGGTAATTAATAATTCTTGCATCTCTTCTTTGTTCCTGTCATTCTTCACATCTGCAGTTATTTATTACAGTGCCTTTTGTCTCGAATTTCTTGATAGTACTTTCGACTGTAGATTTTGCAGGTATCGGTCTATTCGGATACAGAGCAGCAAACATGTCTGACACATTTTGATAACTATTTCCTTGATAATACCATTTAATCATCAATATTTTTTCTTCAGAAGTGTAATTCATGACTAATATTTTCGATGTACGAGTTTTTATGACAATAAAGCACACATTTCAAAATTACAACTTTATTTGACAGTCATCTTTTACCTTTACTGGTGCCCGCAAATACGGGGCCATAAAAAGGAGAAATAGTTAAAAAGAAATCGGCGATAACCCGTAAACGGGCTCATCAAAAATATCTAAAGTTATTCTTTTGAATGTGGGTTTTAGTGCTCTTTAATAAACCTAAATAGAATTTTTCTCTAAAATAATTAGGGAAGCCCATAATTGACCCCATTTAAAATTACATGGGATTTCCTATGTCCCGCTCGACGATGCAACACCCGGTATATGTTTTTGTATTTATATTATTTTTATTTATATTTTAAGGATTTTTTATACTCGCTTCGTTAATAGAAATTCAGTTTTCTTGAACAATAAAGCATATTATATTGATTAATTGATTGATTATATTTAGTTACCAAATTCTGATCTAGTTTCATCAAAAAGTATATTGAATTTCAAGTTATTCCAGGCACGATTTAAGTATATTAATACTGAAGTTCAGGCAACCTGAACAAATCTGAGCGAACCCGACAATGATAGCTATATGCTCAAAAATTAGGATCGATATCATATTATAAAAATTCAAGTACCGACTCAGCATTATAAAATAAAATATGACATGAAAAAATACAATTCATAAATGTCACCCGAAGGTAACATCAGTCTTAGTACAATTAGTGAGGTGCCTTCATCTCCTACGAGGAAATAATATTTATTACGCAATTTAAGATGTTTTCTCCTCAAACCTATTTGCTATGCTAATAATTCGTTGAAAACTAAAACCAACAACTAGATAGCTAGGTGGCCCAGAGTAATGAAGTAAACAGTCTGAATAATAGTTTAACCCAAAACTGGGCGAAATGCCAGACATACTAATGAGCACCAACATACATATCTGCTAATGTCGAGTAATTAACAAATTCTCAGAATATGCTTAATGCAAAGTTAATAAAACAACGTTTGCACGGTGTGCTTACTACCAAAATCAATTAAAAAGGTTATGGCGAATTTGCTTCCTCTGCCATTACTGACAAAATAATGATAATTCTATTATATGCTGCATATTCCTTTGTAATTAAAGTATGTATATACAGGGTGTTATGGAAATGACTTATTATATTTTAAGGGGCCACTCCTGAGGTGGTCTAGAGTTACACTTGATAGTTTTTTTTTCTAAAATCGGAAGTATTTTGAATTTTGTAAAATACCTTAAAACCGGACTGTGTGCGCCTTCCATGATAGTTCAATGCCCCTGAACACATGTTTTTTTGACAAGACAAACTGCTGGAATGGTAATTGTTTAGTTTAGTGCAATTAATGTTGAATTTTGTGCTAAAATTTCGTATATAGACTAATTGAGGGTAGCTGATCACAATTTTCCTTTTGCGTTTTTACGGCAAATGCACTGGTTTTGAGAAAAAAAAATGTTAAAGTTTTTCACTTACAGGTTAGGGTATTCTTTGGGTGTCGCGTTTCACTTTCCTTTCAATTTCCTAGATTTTATGGTTTTCCCTTCAAAATATGTGATAAAACTTTCACCAAACTATCTGTTCATAAAATAAGAACAACATTTTAGCAAAAAAACAATGGAAAAGGCACAAATTTAATTAAATTCGTTGTTAATACGCCGACAAAGTAGAAACGTCTCTTTTCAGATTCATTGCACTCACGTTGCCAGATTGTTCTTCTTTTTCTTGTAATTATTAATGGCTTCCATCCAGGAGAATGATATGCTAGCTCGAGCCAATAGGATTCATTCAATTAATAAAAATGAATTGAAAAGTATAGGCAATTTATAATACACTAACAATCTGACAACATGGGTCGTGCAGTTTGCTTCTGCTTTTTTGGCCAGCTGTCAGTGAGCTGTCTCCCGTCTTTTTCCAGATAACGTAGAGTTTTCTGTTCGCTTACAAGTTATCCCGTTTTTCAGAGTTTCCTTGTGGCATATTTCGTTTATTTCAACTCAGAAGTGTATACTATGACTCCGACAAGTAATATTTTATTGAAAATAGCAACATTTTAGGATTACATGCAAAATAACATACCGGTGAGTTGGAAAAACTTTAACATTTTTTTTCTCAAAACCAGTGCATTTGCCGCCTAAACGCAAAAGGAAAATTGTGATCAGCTACCCTTAATTAGCCTATATACGAAATTTTAGCGAAAAATTCAACATTTGCACTAAAGTAAACGAGGTAATCGGCTATATCTCAGAAAGTAATAACACTAGGACTTTGGGAAGAAATATATATCGATAAAAGCGGCCAAGAGAAATTGCTCGAAATTATTTCCAAGTTCGAAAAATGACCGCCAGGGGGCGTAAGAGAACTTTTAAAATAGAAATGCCGATTTTCTCTTCATTTTTCTTAATAAAAATATGTTAAAAATATAAGCATTGTATTCCTCATAAAATTATGCAACTTTATGTTAGGAGTCGTTTTTTTCTATTTTCAATAATAAAGTGGTGGGAGAAGGTCAAACTTTTTTTCTTTCAAACTCTGATATCTCTGCTTTGAATAAACCGATTTTATTTAACTTGGTCTTGAAAAAAAGCCCTTCTTTTCCTCTACACGTTGATCTGTTAACTATACCATATTGATTCTGATGGAGGCCACTAGATGGCGTTCTTCCGTAATTCCTATATAAATAAGGATTTTCTCAAAAGAATCAAATGTTATGATATGACTTTTTCATCATATTTTATTTTAGGCTTATAAAGGCTATTGAATAGTGGAATAAAAAATACCGGTCCGTATTTAAAATAAAAAAATTGATGATGGTCGCTCGAATCCGAAACGTCGGATTAAAAAACTAACCCCATCAGCTTGTAGAGGAGAAAAAATTACTATCAGGAACTGAAAACCGCAACGTGATATCTTTTGTTAAACTAGAGATTTAATTGATTAATTAATGTTTTAAAAAATGGCCTATTTTTCCATATTAATTATTATTATTCCTAATTTCTCTAGTTTAACAAAAAATATCACGTTGCGGTTTTCAGTTCCTTATAGTAACTTTTTCTCCTCTACAAGCTGATGGGGTTAGTTTTTTAATCCGACGTGTCGGATTCGAGCGACCATCATCAACTTTTTTATTTTAAATAAGGACCTGGATTTTTTATTCCACTATTTAATAGCCTTTATAAGCCTAAAATAAAATATGATGAAAAAGTCATATCATAACATTTGATTTTTTTGAGAAAATCCTTATTAATTGAGGAATTACGGAAAAAAGCATCTAGTGACCACCATCAGAATCAATATGGTATAGTTAATAGATCTACGTGTAGAGGAAAAGAAGGGCTTTTCTTCAAGACCAAGTTGAATAAAATCGGTTTATCCAAAGCAGAGATATCAGCGTTTAAAAGAAAAAAAGTTTGACCTTCTCCCACCACTTAATTATTGAAAATAGAAAAAAATTACTCCTAACATAAAGTTGCATAATATTATGAAGAATACAATGCTTATATTTTTAACATATTTTTATTAAGAGAAATCAAGAGAAAATCGGCATTTCTATTTTGAAAGTTCTCTTATGCCCCCTAGCGGTCATTTTTCGAACTTAAAAATAATTTCCAGCAATTTCTCTTGGCCGCTTTTATCGATATATATTTTTTTCCAAAGTCCTAGTGTTGTTACTTTCTGAGATATAGCCGATTACCTCGTTAGGTGGTACACCCGGTACAATGCCAGTTCAACGCTAAACTTGGTTCAGTTTCATTTTATTTGGCGGTTGAAGTTAAGCCGCCAATATTCTATGCCTAAACTCGATTTTCCGCCTTATCACATTTATGACATAGTCTTAGAATTATTTAAAAAATATATATTTTTTTAATTTTTGGTTTTTCAAATTAATATTTTTTGCCATTATTCCCGTATATCTGGAACAAACAAAGAATCTCAGATGGATTGCCGAACAAGTCGTTTTAAATTTACTGGAATTAACTGATGATAGACATTTTGTTAAAGTAGTAGATATTTTATAAAACGTAAGAAAGCAGTCTTATCTATACTTATAGACGAAGACCAAACCAAATAATTATTTATTTTTTTTAACTTTATTGGCATGGGCTGATCAGCCATTCAGCCAGTTACTTAAAAATTAAGCTTACAGTTGCTTAAAAATGTAAATATTACAGAAGAAGGCTTATTTAAAAGGAAACCGAAACAGATGGACCCTTTATACAGGAAACACATTTAAGGATTTTTGTTTTTTTCTATAATTTTAGGTCATTATGATGTCAGAAGTGCAGGTGTAAATATTTTTTTTTGCATACGTTAATGAATTTAAAAACTTCAAGGGAAATTTGACTAGGTGTGCATTGCTTTCAGAGAATGTACTCAGATAATATCTAACATAGCACAAGTTACCTTATTGAGTGTTGACTATTTTAGTTTATTCACAGACATAACCGTCAAATTTCCAGTGTACCAAGACAATTTAACAGCCAACAAACGTATACTTAATGCAGAATTATCTGCCATCGAAGACCCTTCAATAATATATACGGACGCCTCTAAGAAGATAGATGGAAGGAAATGGTGCTGCCCCTTTTGTTCAGCGGGAAAATATATCCTTAACATTTAAAATCGATAAAGACTTCTCAATTTACACAACTGAGGCCATAGCAATTCTGAAAGCACTGGAGTTTGCATCTCAAAATAATATTAATTCCAACATTATCATTGTATCTGACTGCAAATCTGATCTATCAGCCCTTACTGGAACCCACAGTTGGATTTATAAGATTAATTCCATACTATTAAATATTAAACGTTTATATACAGACTAAGATATAAGGGGCAAAATGTAATATTCGTAGGGACCAAGGCTCATACATGCCTTCGTGGGAACGAATATGCTGATTATCTAGCCAAGGATGCAATTATTAATGGACTTGGACAATGGACTTGACATATCCGATGCCTTTCACATGGTCAATGCACGACTTAAAGAGAAATAGACTCACAGATGACACAATTGCACCTTATCCAACACCTCCAGTTATGCACAGATTCAACCTACTCTGCCAAATAAATACTGGCATGATGATATCAATGTAAATTCTGAATTGTGCGATACTTGTAATGTACGAAGTGACTTAAATCATATATTTCATGAATGTACAAAGTATCAACAATCTGGCCCAATAATTAGTTCTTAATGTTGTAACAAGTATTTGGACATGCTTGTTGCGACGTGGTAACTTCAGTTTATATTAAAATTAAAAACGGTTTTTTAATTCTTTATCTATAAAGATTTCTACGCCATTGGAGGTTGGTAAATTAAAAATGATAATTAAACACACGCCACTGGAGTTCGTTTACTGGATCATCAGTGCGGAATTGTTAAAATTAATATTTGATTGATTAAGGTTAAGCGACCAAAGATACTTTCCATGTTTGATATTCATTTTTCAGTAGACTAATTTGATATGATGAAAGACTTAGAGAGCTGTCAGATATAGGTGGATGTAACCTCAAATATTCTTGTGTTTTTGCAAATACGGAAATCTGAAAAGGTAAGACTATCGTGGTCCTTGGCTAGGTGAGTTTGAAATAGCCTCCATTTTTGTGATGGTGTGTGTGACTGTTAAAAGCCGTTGGACACGGAAGTATTTTTTAAAAACTAAGTCTATAAAATCACCTGTGAAACGTTGTTAGTAGAGGAAAACTAAGAGTTCTGGATCAGGTGGTGCTGGTGGTGCTGGTGGTGCAACTAACCCAGGTGGTTCGGTGGTGCGTTTTACGATCTAACCCGGGTGGTTCGGTGGTGCGTTTTATGATCTAACCCGGGCGGTTCGGTGGTGCGTTTTATGACCTAACCCGGATGGTTCGGTGGTGCTGTTTTACGAGAGCAGTGGTGCTGGTGGTGCTGTTTTACGAGACCAGTGGTGCTGGTGGTGCTGTTTTACGAGACCAGTGGTGCTGGTGGTGCGTTTTATGATCTAACCCAAGTGGTTCGGTGGTGCGTTTTATGATCTAACCCGGGTGGTTCGGTGGTGCTGTTTACAAAATAACCCGAAATTAAACCCGACTTTTTACGACCTAACCCGGATGCTTTCATGAGGCGGCTTCTCATCTAACCCTAACTTGAACCTGAATATTTATGAACTGACCCGAGATAAAACCCGACTTTTTACAACCTAACCCGGATGCTTTCATGAGGCGGCTTCTCATCTAACCCTAACTTGAACCTGAATATTTATGATCTGACCCGAGATAAAACCCGACTTTTTATGATTTAACCTTAGTGAAACGCCGCTGTTAAAGCGATATAGTAAAAAAAACTCGATTAAAATTTTATCTTGTTCGCTAGACCAATTAATTTCCAAATATTATAATTAAAACATACAATCACTACACTGGCGCACCGTCAAAAATCGTGCTTGCACTATCCCAACGTACAGAGCGTCCGCTTCAGAAAATACGGTGCCGTATTTTTTGCGCCGAACGCTCTGGAGGAACACACTCCGATTTGCAAGTACATACACGCTTTGTCGCGGCAAAGCTCGCCGTCAAATTACGGCCACTCTTTTGCGGTACCGCTTTGTAGGAAACCAAAGCTTTAGTGAAACGCCGCTGCCCCAGAACTCTGTCCATATTCCTCTACTGTGTTAATTTATGCGGGTAATAAAACCGACAAGGGTCGGATCGGCCTGCATACTTATAGAGGTAAAAAAACCGCTTTAGAATGTTTTTGGTATATCTTTTTTAGATAATTTTGGGGGAAATAATTTGCCTGAGATGCCAATTAAAAAAGCCTACATTTAATTGTATTTTAGATTCTTGAATTTTGTACATGGATTAAAAATCTACTATTTCTTGAAATTGTATACATTATGTTAGATAATTATTAATATAATGTTATTAAGACTTTGTAAATATCTGTAAAAACTGTTCTAAATCGTGTCATTTCTGAAAATTGTATACTGAGTGTTTAGAATTTAGTAAAAAATTAAAAAAATGTTTTAATGTTATTAAGACCTGTGAAAATTTGTAAAACTGTACAGAATTGTATTATTTTCTGAAAATGATATACTGAGTGTTTAGAATTTAGTAAAAATTAAAAAAATGTTTTAAATTTGTTAAATCATGTGAAATCTTGTATAAAATGACTAGAACCGTTCTTAATCATGTCATTTCTGAAAATTGTTTACTGAGTGTTTAGAATTTAGTAAAAAATTAAAAAAAATGTTTTAACGTTATTAAGCCCTGTGAAACTTTGTAAAAAATGACTAAAACAGTCGCAAATCGTCCTATTTTCTTAAAAGTGTATACTGAGTGTTTAGAATTTAGTAAAAATTAAAAAAAATGTTTTAAATTTGTTAAATCATGCGAAATCTTGTATAAAATGACTAGAACCGTTCTTAATCATGGCATTTCTGAAAATTGTATACTGAGTGTTTAGAATTTAGTAAAAAATTAAAAAAAAATGTTTTAACGTTATTAAGCCCTGTGAAACTTTGTAAAAAATGACTAAAACAGTCGCAAATCGTCCTATTTTCTTAAAAGTGTATACTGAGTGTTTAGAATTTAGTAAAAATTAAAAAAAATGTTTTAAATTTGTTAAATCATGTGAAATCTTGTATAAAATGACTAGAACCGTTCTTAATCATGACATTTCTGAAAATTGTATACTGAGTGTTTAGAATTTAGTAAAAAATTAAAAAAAATGTTTTAACGTTATTAAGCCCTGTGAAACTTTGTAAAAAATGACTAAAACAGTCGCAAATCGTCCTATTTTCTTAAAAGTGTATACTGAGTGTTTAGAATTTAGTAAAAATTAAAAAAAATGTTTTAAATTTGTTAAATCATGCGAAATCTTGTATAAAATGACTAGAACCGTTCTTAATCATGGCATTTCTGAAAATTGTATACTGAGTGTTTAGAATTTAGTAAAAAATTAAAAAAAATGTTTTAACGTTATTAAGCCCTGTGAAACTTTGTAAAAAATGACTAAAACAGTCGCAAATCGTCCTATTTTCTTAAAAGTGTATACTGAGTGTTTAGAATTTAGTAAAAATTAAAAAAAAATGCTTTAAATTTGTTAAATCATGTGAAATCTTGTATAAAATGACTAGAACCGTTCTTAATCATGACATTTCTGAAAATTGTATACTAAGTGTTTAGAATTTAGTAAAAAATTAAAAAAAATGTTTTAACGTTATTAAGCCCTGTGAAACTTTGTAAAAAATGACTAAAACAGTCGCAAATCGTCCTATTTTCTTAAAAGTGTATACTGAGTGTTTAGAATTTAGTAAAAATTAAAAAAAATGTTTTAAATTTGTTAAATCATGCGAAATCTTGTATAAAATGACTAGAACCGTTCTTAATCATGGCATTTCTGAAAATTGTATACTGAGTGTTTAGAATTTAGTAAAAAATTAAAAAAAAATGTTTTAACGTTATTAAGCCCTGTGAAACTTTGTAAAAAATGACTAAAACAGTCGCAAATCGTCATATTTTCTTAAAAGTGTATACTGAGTGTTTAGAATTTAGTAAAAATTAAAAAAAATGTTTTAAATTTGTTAAATCATGTGAAATCTTGTATAAAATGACTAGAACCGTTCTTAATCATGACATTTCTGAAAATTGTATACTGAGTGTTAAGTATTTTAGTTGAAAATAAGATCATAAATCATCTATACAAAACAAGCGCCCCTTATGGATTTGAACGAAAATCATAGATTCGACTATTTTCATGAAAAATAAATCTAAGTACGGAATAATGCAGGAAGATTATCTATTTTCTTGGTTTAGAAAGTGATGTAGTTAAGATTTATAACTTAGGAATAAATAAATTATTATTAATCTTTTCGACCTATTTCTCTTACATATTTAATTTCTTTGATAGTAAGAACTAATCTTTTTATTTTACAAAGTAAAAAAAAGCTAAAGATCGGCGTTGTCAGTCAGGTATAAGAACTGATTTAACACGATGGTTTTTGTACAAACGTTCACATACAATTGTATGCTTTTTAAGCGATTGTGTCGGAAAAAATGACGATTTATAGATTAGATATTTAGACGAAGAGCTAACCTTCTCAATAAAGTATTGATTATTGCCCTGCTAGCTAGACAACACTTTTTATGTTAGTCAAAAAAAAATTTTTTTTTTTCGGACGCTATTACAGATTTCATCGTTAACTAACAAACATTAAGACCAAAAAATTAGCGTGCAAGATGAAATGTATAGGTTCACTTCATTTCTACATTATTTTACAACTCTCAATCGCATTAAAAACAAGATCGAATAAAAAACAACTTATGACATATGGACGAAAAATGTTTTTCGGGCTATTTAGGTTAGCGACCGCATTACGTCTGAAATACTACATTTTTCGAGCTTATAACATAATCTACTATTTTAACGTTAAAATAGGGGAAATGACGTATCGAAATGGTTACTTTTTTTTTTGTCGGTCACGAGATTATAGTTTCTTTTAAAATGAACTCTATTATTTACAACACAAATTATCCTTTAAGCCACATTAGTTTAAAACTCGTCTGTCGCTTTCCCTCTATTGTGAGTTTGATTAAAGTATAGCGTAGTATATATTTAGATGAATTTCGCAAATGTTGAATACTTTCAAAACTGAAAAAGCCGCCCTTTGCAATAAATATCTCCGTAGAGTTAGGTACCCTGCAGATTAAGGGTATTTCAGCGGATAATCATATACAAATTCAAAGATTTTGTCTATTTTAATGGATTAACAAACAATATCTATAGGATGACTTTACTGATAAAAAAAAAATAACAAAAATCTATAAAGTCTAGGCTCACATGAAATTCCATAAAGAGCAGCTGCATAGCCTTATCACATCAAACTATATTTTTATTTCGTTCTATTGTCAAAAGTCTGTGTTTAGGAGATTATCGTTCATTTTAAAATGAACTCTAATATGTACATCACCATAAACTACCTCTTAAGCCGTCGTAAAAATACACTTTTCGATTTACCTCTATATTGATTTTCTAATATTAAATATCTACAATAGTCGAAATTCGCTCGCTAATACCTATGTATGCAAGGTTTCTTCAAAAAATGACAATTTTGTTGTTTAATGGCTTGAAAAAATGGAAAAAGGAGGTTTTTGCATCCATTTATTTCCAGATGAGTGTTAAAAATACTTATAAAACTCGGTATACCGAAGATCAAGCATTAATGAGAGGGTTGAGTCCTGTTTGCCAAATCCTGATTTATAATTTGACGTTGGCAACGGTACAATTTTTTAACATTTATCATAAGAGGCGTATATTTTTGGGGCTTAGATCTACCAGTTTATCCACGCCCCATTTATTGTTAGTGCTTTAGTAATTTTACTTTCCAATTATTTTTTACCAAAACGCGTAGCTGAAACAGTGTCTATATCAGACGATATAATAAATTTTAAGGATTAATTTGCTTACAAATACACTTCAATTTATTTAGGCTAAAGCAGCCAGACATATACTGGAACTACGAAAACCCTATTACAATTTGGTTGCCTAGAGAAAATTTTGTAAAAAACATAGCTTTCTACACAAATGCTTGCACATTATGTACCTATCATTTTAAGATACCTGGCGACATCAATGTAAGCATTGACATAATGACGCAAGATATAGGTAGGTACTAGAATATTCAAGATTTCTATTAACGATACACTTCAGCATACATGCGAGATGTCATTAATGTCTACGGAAGGCAACAGACATACCAGCTATTTTTACATGGGATTCCATAGACTTGAACGCTTCTTGTTTAGAAATATTTGATGTCATCTTGAGGAGTTCCGTATTGAAGCATCAAACCTACCTGCCAAATAATTGACGAAATATGGGATATCATAAAATATGCCCCCCATCGAACTAAATGATCCTATAAACCAGCTTCACAGACCGTAATTTGTGATGCTAACACGATTAATACGCAATAGAACAAGATTAAGAAACAAAATTTAAAGTAGCTCTTTATCACACGAAAATAATTAAATAATTTACGGTTACAGAACAATAATTATTTTAAAAAGCTGTATAACTAAATATATTATGTTATTAGGAATATTCTGTCTAAAGTAACAGCTGATCTTAGTCGAAAATGAGATCGTATTATTGATTGTTGAATTCGTTAGGTATGAAATAAAATTAGAGATTTCGTCTATTTTTTTCACGATTAAAAAAGAATACCTCTATTTAGCTAAAAATGAAACGATTACAGTGGTAGATTAATTCACTTTACCAAGCATGTAAACTACTAATTTTGCAATAAATATCTTCTATATTTCTAGGTAGGTTTACTCGAAAATGTTGGGCTATTTTCATCAAAAATCCCGATACGAAATTGAAAAATTTGCCTATTTTTGTCGGTTTACAAAGTGATAGTGGAATATTGATTTGATCAAAGAACAATAATTATTTTAAAAATGTTGTATAATTAACTAAATGTCGGTGTTATCAGGCAGGCAAGAAGTTATTTATCTGAATCTTATTTGTACCATTAGCGTTTATATACAAATGTTAGTGGTTTTCAAAAATTGATATCTCGGAAATTATTAGGTTTAGACTTATAATACGCTTATTAAAAAATAATGACTACTTTATGCAAAATTCAAAAATATTATAAGATGTAGGATATCCCAGTAACTTAACCAAAGATTTTCGGTCTTCGTAAAGCTTTATACGTTTCTTCAGCGTACCAAACATTCACTTTTTTTAAATATTGACATCGGGTTAGGATTCTGAACATAGGATTAACATCACTCCAATAGTGAACATGTTGCGTTGTCACAGTTCCATTCGTCGAAAAGTAAACAAAACCGTTTGAGCTACGTGGGGAATAAATAAAGTTGGCTTGTTGAAAAATTTTAATATTTATTAAGGTAAAAGACTATAAATATATCGATACAACACTTTGGCATTTCTAATACTACAAACATGAATATCTAAAATGTGATATTTAAAACCATCAACTCTCTCTCCCTTCTCTAATTTTGGTACACCAATGCTGTCTTCTAAGTTTATAATATATGGCGTCCTGCAGTTTAATTCCAAAAATGTTTTAACTAAAAATTCCTCTTTAACACGTCCTTTAACGTAAATAATGTCTGCGTCTATCAGATTGTTGGATATGATATTATGTAGTTCCTTGTAATCGGTATCACCATAATTATAAAGGATACCATGATGATTTCCAAATAGATATTTGACTTGTTTCTTGCAAGCCTTACTTAAGGTGTCGAATGGTTTAACTGGTTTAAAAAGTAACTTTTCATACTATTTCCATCATAAATAGCCAATTCTTTCGCGTAAAATTCAGGTATGTTAAATCCTTGAATATCGACTACAACGAACTTCATTGTCTGAAGACTCAAATCAAGCAAGTATATTTTCATATTTTTATTGCTCTTAAGTTCGATTTCAAAAGCACACCCCCACTTTTCGATAATTTCACAGTCTTAGCACATAGATCTTATATTTTTATTTACGATCAATTCATCTTTATTCGCCAATCGTCTCAAACGAGTCTGCTTTTGAAAGTAATATAGCCTTAGTATTCAGAAAATATTAATAATATCGGAGCTTAAAACATCCTTGTCACTAAAAAATCATTGTGTTTCCTAACAAAACCCATCATCTTGTCTATTTAGCTTGCTTTCCTATTGTTTAGCAGGTTAAATAAAATTATTATTTCGCTCTTTTTGTCGGTACTGAATCGTTAGGGGAATACGTTTCTAGTTCTATAAGAGAGACAGTTAAAATTTATGTAAGCAATCAAAAATCCCACACTATGAGCTACTTAGTTAAAATTTCATATTTCCTTCCTGGATCAGGCAAAATTTGTGATGTGTCGGACAAAATTTATAAAAATACGAAAAAAAAATGCTGGATGCATTTTTAGCGTGACTTTCTATTTAATACCATCTTATTTCAAGCTATAATTCGGTTGTCAAAATGAGAATAAAATAATTTTCCCATGGTTTATGTCATCTTAAAAAAGTCAAAAGGTTATATTCTGTAGAGGGTCAGATACATTCAAATTTAAATATTTTCTCCAAGAAGAATTTTAAGATAGTATTATAGTAAATAAAAATTCTATACCTCCAATATTTCTTGGAAACATATCGTGTTCTAGCGACATAACCCAAAAGTACCTCTATTCAGAAACGCATCGTACTTTTCTTGTCAATAATTGTCTCATTGTCCCATCCATTACATTATTATAATCTTAAAGCACCTGTTACCAGCATTATCTGTTTTTATGGTTTTCATAAAACATAGCGATTACCCATGAAAATTAAACGAAAACTTAATAAATAACTTTTTTTTCAACTGAAATAGACTGATTTTCGATGGAAAAATGTTACTTATAACTAAAAATGAATATAAGACATATACGCAATGATATTTAGAATAAATCAATGTTTTCTAAAATTACTATGAAATATTCACAAAATCGTTTCGTTATAACCAAAGCAGCAAGGCTTGCAGATTTCGTATAGAGTTCAAACGCGATACTGAGATGATCTTTTTTTTTATATTTTTGTAGAATAATGCACCACTACGTTGTAAGTACTTGAGAGAGGACTTTCTTGAAAAATCCTCAAATTTCTCTGCAATTTTGTTCCTTCTAGAGTTAAATTCACACAGAAAACCCCGTATTCTTATCTTTCAGGTTGGTATATTAAAAAAGGGCTTATTAGTATGGTTTAGAAAACAAGCAATATTAATTAACGGATGTTTTTTCGTCGTATGAAGAGTTGAAAAATTTTTTTTTTCCACTCCAATGGTTGCGATGCAGAGAGTCGGGTTTCATCATAATCTTTCAGGGTAGCTCAGGTTTGATTGCATGTAGAGAGTCGGGTTTCATCATAATCTTTCAGGGTAGCTCAGGTTTGATTACATGTACTAAGGTTAGTGCTCCTTGCAATCGGTTTCAGGTTTGACGCGCCCCCCTCAGGTTTGTTCAGGTTTCTCAAACGTTTGAGAAACCTGAACAAACCTGAGGGGGGCGCGTCAAACCTGAAACCGATTGCAAGGAGCACTAACCTTAGTACATGTAATCAAACCTGAGCTACCCTGAAAGATTATGATGAAACCCGACTCTCTACATGCAATCAAACCTGAGCTACCCTGAAAGATTATGATGAAACCCGACTCTCTGCATCGCAACCATTGGAGTGGAAAAAAAAAATTTTTCAACTCTTCATACGACGAAAAAACATCCGTTAATTAATATTGCTTGTTTTCTAAACCATACTAATAAGCCCTTTTTTAATATACCAACCTGAAAGATAAGAATACGGGGTTTTCTGTGTGAATTTAACTCTAGAAGGAACAAAATTGCAGAGAAATTTGAGGATTTTTCAAGAAAGTCCTCTCTCAAGTACTTACAACGTAGTGGTGCATTATTCTACAAAAATATAAAAAAAAAGATCATCTCAGTATCGCGTTTGAACTCTATACGAAATCTGCAAGCCTTGCTGCTTTGGTTATAACGAAACGATTTTGTGAATATTTCATAGTAATTTTAGAAAACATTGATTTATTCTAAATATCATTGCGTATATGTCTTATATTCATTTTTAGTTATAAGTAACATTTTTCCATCGAAAATCAGTCTATTTCAGTTGAAAAAAAAGTTATTTATTAAGTTTTCGTTTAATTTTCATCGGTAATCGCTATGTTTTATGAAAACCATAAAAACAGATAATGCTGGTAACAGGTGCTTTAAGATTATAATAATGTAATGGATGGGACAATGAGACAATTATTGACAAGAAAAGTACGATGCGTTTCTGAATAGAGGTACTTTTGGGTTATGTCGCTAGAACACGATATGTTTCCAAGAAATATTGGAGGTATAGAATTTTTATTTACTATAATACTATCTTAAAATTCTTCTTGGAGAAAATATTTAAATTTGAATGTATCTGACCCTCTACAGAATATAACCTTTTGACTTTTTTAAGATGACATAAACCATGGGAAAATTATTTTATTCTCATTTTGACAACCGAATTATAGCTTGAAATAAGATGGTATTAAATAGAAAGTCACGCTAAAAATGCATCCAGCATTTTTTTTTCGTATTTTTATAAATTTTGTCCGACACATCACAAATTTTGCCTGATCCAGGAAGGAAATATGAAATTTTAACTAAGTAGCTCATAGTGTGGGATTTTTGATTGCTTACATAAATTTTAACTGTCTCTCTTATAGAACTAGAAACGTATTCCCCTAACGATTCAGTACCGACAAAAAGAGCGAAATAATAATTTTATTTAACCTGCTAAACAATAGGAAAGCAAGCTAAATAGACAAGATGATGGGTTTTGTTAGGAAACACAATGATTTTTTAGTGACAAGGATGTTTTAAGCTCCGATATTATTAATATTTTCTGAATACTAAGGCTATATTACTTTCAAAAGCAGACTCGTTTGAGACGATTGGCGAATAAAGATGAATTGATCGTAAATAAAAATATAAGATCTATGTGCTAAGACTGTGAAATTATCGAAAAGTGGGGGTGTGCTTTTGAAATCGAACTTAAGAGCAATAAAAATATGAAAATATACTTGCTTGATTTGAGTCTTCAGACAATGAAGTTCGTTGTAGTCGATATTCAAGGATTTAACATACCTGAATTTTACGCGAAAGAATTGGCTATTTATGATGGAAATAGTATGAAAAGTTACTTTTTTAAACCAGTTAAACCATTCGACACCTTAAGTAAGGCTTGCAAGAAACAAGTCAAATATCTATTTGGAAATCATCATGGTATCCTTTATAATTATGGTGATACCGATTACAAGGAACTACATAATATCATATCCAACAATCTGATAGACGCAGACATTATTTACGTTAAAGGACGTGTTAAAGAGGAATTTTTAGTTAAAACATTTTTGGAATTAAACTGCAGGACGCCATATATTATAAACTTAGAAGACAGCATTGGTGTACCAAAATTAGAGAAGGGAGAGAGAGTTGATGGTTTTAAATATCACATTTTAGATATTCATGTTTGTAGTATTAGAAATGCCAAAGTGTTGTATCGATATATTTATAGTCTTTTACCTTAATAAATATTAAAATTTTTCAACAAGCCAACTTTATTTATTCCCCACGTAGCTCAAACGGTTTTGTTTACTTTTCGACGAATGGAACTGTGACAACGCAACATGTTCACTATTGGAGTGATGTTAATCCTATGTTCAGAATCCTAACCCGATGTCAATATTTAAAAAAAGTGAATGTTTGGTACGCTGAAGAAACGTATAAAGCTTTACGAAGACCGAAAATCTTTGGTTAAGTTACTGGGATATCCTACATCTTATAATATTTTTGAATTTTGCATAAAGTAGTCATTATTTTTTAATAAGCGTATTATAAGTCTAAACCTAATAATTTCCGAGATATCAATTTTTGAAAACCACTAACATTTGTATATAAACGCTAATGGTACAAATAAGATTCAGATAAATAACTTCTTGCCTGCCTGATAACACCGACATTTAGTTAATTATACAACATTTTTAAAATAATTATTGTTCTTTGATCAAATCAATATTCCACTATCACTTTGTAAACCGACAAAAATAGGCAAATTTTTCAATTTCGTATCGGGATTTTTGATGAAAATAGCCCAACATTTTCGAGTAAACCTACCTAGAAATATAGAAGATATTTATTGCAAAATTAGTAGTTTACATGCTTGGTAAAGTGAATTAATCTACCACTGTAATCGTTTCATTTTTAGCTAAATAGAGGTATTCTTTTTTAATCGTGAAAAAAATAGACGAAATCTCTAATTTTATTTCATACCTAACGAATTCAACAATCAATAATACGATCTCATTTTCGACTAAGATCAGCTGTTACTTTAGACAGAATATTCCTAATAACATAATATATTTAGTTATACAGCTTTTTAAAATAATTATTGTTCTGTAACCGTAAATTATTTAATTATTTTCGTGTGATAAAGAGCTACTTTAAATTTTGTTTCTTAATCTTGTTCTATTGCGTATTAATCGTGTTAGCATCACAAATTACGGTCTGTGAAGCTGGTTTATAGGATCATTTAGTTCGATGGGGGGCATATTTTATGATATCCCATATTTCGTCAATTATTTGGCAGGTAGGTTTGATGCTTCAATACGGAACTCCTCAAGATGACATCAAATATTTCTAAACAAGAAGCGTTCAAGTCTATGGAATCCCATGTAAAAATAGCTGGTATGTCTGTTGCCTTCCGTAGACATTAATGACATCTCGCATGTATGCTGAAGTGTATCGTTAATAGAAATCTTGAATATTCTAGTACCTACCTATATCTTGCGTCATTATGTCAATGCTTACATTGATGTCGCCAGGTATCTTAAAATGATAGGTACATAATGTGCAAGCATTTGTGTAGAAAGCTATGTTTTTTACAAAATTTTCTCTAGGCAACCAAATTGTAATAGGGTTTTCGTAGTTCCAGTATATGTCTGGCTGCTTTAGCCTAAATAAATTGAAGTGTATTTGTAAGCAAATTAATCCTTAAAATTTATTATATCGTCTGATATAGACACTGTTTCAGCTACGCGTTTTGGTAAAAAATAATTGGAAAGTAAAATTACTAAAGCACTAACAATAAATGGGGCGTGGATAAACTGGTAGATCTAAGCCCCAAAAATATACGCCTCTTATGATAAATGTTAAAAAATTGTACCGTTGCCAACGTCAAATTATAAATCAGGATTTGGCAAACAGGACTCAACCCTCTCATTAATGCTTGATCTTCGGTATACCGAGTTTTATAAGTATTTTTAACACTCATCTGGAAATAAATGGATGCAAAAACCTCCTTTTTCCATTTTTTCAAGCCATTAAACAACAAAATTGTCATTTTTTGAAGAAACCTTGCATACATAGGTATTAGCGAGCGAATTTCGACTATTGTAGATATTTAATATTAGAAAATCAATATAGAGGTAAATCGAAAAGTGTATTTTTACGACGGCTTAAGAGGTAGTTTATGGTGATGTACATATTAGAGTTCATTTTAAAATGAACGATAATCTCCTAAACACAGACTTTTGACAATAGAACGAAATAAAAATATAGTTTGATGTGATAAGGCTATGCAGCTGCTCTTTATGGAATTTCATGTGAGCCTAGACTTTATAGATTTTTGTTATTTTTTTTTTATCAGTAAAGTCATCCTATAGATATTGTTTGTTAATCCATTAAAATAGACAAAATCTTTGAATTTGTATATGATTATCCGCTGAAATACCCTTAATCTGCAGGGTACCTAACTCTACGGAGATATTTATTGCAAAGGGCGGCTTTTTCAGTTTTGAAAGTATTCAACATTTGCGAAATTCATCTAAATATATACTACGCTATACTTTAATCAAACTCACAATAGAGGGAAAGCGACAGACGAGTTTTAAACTAATGTGGCTTAAAGGATAATTTGTGTTGTAAATAATAGAGTTCATTTTAAAAGAAACTATAATCTCGTGACCGACAAAAAAAAAAGTAACCATTTCGATACGTCATTTCCCCTATTTTAACGTTAAAATAGTAGATTATGTTATAAGCTCGAAAAATGTAGTATTTCAGACGTAATGCGGTCGCTAACCTAAATAGCCCGAAAAACATTTTTCGTCCATATGTCATAAGTTGTTTTTTATTCGATCTTGTTTTTAATGCGATTGAGAGTTGTAAAATAATGTAGAAATGAAGTGAACCTATACATTTCATCTTGCACGCTAATTTTTTGGTCTTAATGTTTGTTAGTTAACGATGAAATCTGTAATAGCGTCCGAAAAAAAAAAATTTTTTTTTGACTAACATAAAAAGTGTTGTCTAGCTAGCAGGGCAATAATCAATACTTTATTGAGAAGGTTAGCTCTTCGTCTAAATATCTAATCTATAAATCGTCATTTTTTCCGACACAATCGGTTAAAAAGCATACAATTGTATGTGAACGTTTGTACAAAAACCATCGTGTTAAATCAGTTCTTATACCTGACTGACAACGCCGATCTTTAGCTTTTTTTTACTTTGTAAAATAAAAAGATTAGTTCTTACTATCAAAGAAATTAAATATGTAAGAGAAATAGGTCGAAAAGATTAATAATAATTTATTTATTCCTAAGTTATAAATCTTAACTACATCACTTTCTAAACCAAGAAAATAGATAATCTTCCTGCATTATTCCGTACTTAGATTTATTTTTCATGAAAATAGTCGAATCTATGATTTTCGTTCAAATCCATAAGGGGCGCTTGTTTTGTATAGATGATTTATGATCTTATTTTCAACTAAAATACTTAACACTCAGTATACAATTTTCAGAAATGTCATGATTAAGAACGGTTCTAGTCATTTTATACAAGATTTCACATGATTTAACAAATTTAAAACATTTTTTTTAATTTTTACTAAATTCTAAACACTCAGTATACACTTTTAAGAAAATATGACGATTTGCGACTGTTTTAGTCATTTTTTACAAAGTTTCACAGGGCTTAATAACGTTAAAACATTTTTTTTTAATTTTTTACTAAATTCTAAACACTCAGTATACAATTTTCAGAAATGCCATGATTAAGAACGGTTCTAGTCATTTTATACAAGATTTCGCATGATTTAACAAATTTAAAACATTTTTTTTAATTTTTACTAAATTCTAAACACTCAGTATACACTTTTAAGAAAATAGGACGATTTGCGACTGTTTTAGTCATTTTTTACAAAGTTTCACAGGGCTTAATAACGTTAAAACATTTTTTTTAATTTTTTACTAAATTCTAAACACTTAGTATACAATTTTCAGAAATGTCATGATTAAGAACGGTTCTAGTCATTTTATACAAGATTTCACATGATTTAACAAATTTAAAGCATTTTTTTTTAATTTTTACTAAATTCTAAACACTCAGTATACACTTTTAAGAAAATAGGACGATTTGCGACTGTTTTAGTCATTTTTTACAAAGTTTCACAGGGCTTAATAACGTTAAAACATTTTTTTTAATTTTTTACTAAATTCTAAACACTCAGTATACAATTTTCAGAAATGCCATGATTAAGAACGGTTCTAGTCATTTTATACAAGATTTCGCATGATTTAACAAATTTAAAACATTTTTTTTAATTTTTACTAAATTCTAAACACTCAGTATACACTTTTAAGAAAATAGGACGATTTGCGACTGTTTTAGTCATTTTTTACAAAGTTTCACAGGGCTTAATAACGTTAAAACATTTTTTTTAATTTTTTACTAAATTCTAAACACTCAGTATACAATTTTCAGAAATGTCATGATTAAGAACGGTTCTAGTCATTTTATACAAGATTTCACATGATTTAACAAATTTAAAACATTTTTTTTAATTTTTACTAAATTCTAAACACTCAGTATACACTTTTAAGAAAATAGGACGATTTGCGACTGTTTTAGTCATTTTTTACAAAGTTTCACAGGGCTTAATAACGTTAAAACATTTTTTTTAAATTTTTTACTAAATTCTAAACACTCAGTATACAATTTTCAGAAATGCCATGATTAAGAACGGTTCTAGTCATTTTATACAAGATTTCGCATGATTTAACAAATTTAAAACATTTTTTTTAATTTTTACTAAATTCTAAACACTCAGTATACACTTTTAAGAAAATAGGACGATTTGCGACTGTTTTAGTCATTTTTTACAAAGTTTCACAGGGCTTAATAACGTTAAAACATTTTTTTTAATTTTTTACTAAATTCTAAACACTCAGTAAACAATTTTCAGAAATGACATGATTAAGAACGGTTCTAGTCATTTTATACAAGATTTCACATGATTTAACAAATTTAAAACATTTTTTTAATTTTTACTAAATTCTAAACACTCAGTATATCATTTTCAGAAAATAATACAATTCTGTACAGTTTTACAAATTTTCACAGGTCTTAATAACATTAAAACATTTTTTTAATTTTTTACTAAATTCTAAACACTCAGTATACAATTTTCAGAAATGACACGATTTAGAACAGTTTTTACAGATATTTACAAAGTCTTAATAACATTATATTAATAATTATCTAACATAATGTATACAATTTCAAGAAATAGTAGATTTTTAATCCATGTACAAAATTCAAGAATCTAAAATACAATTAAATGTAGGCTTTTTTAATTGGCATCTCAGGCAAATTATTTCCCCCAAAATTATCTAAAAAAGATATACCAAAAACATTCTAAAGCGGTTTTTTTACCTCTATAAGTATGCAGGCCGATCCGACCCTTGTCGGTTTTATTACCCGCATAAATTAACACAGTAGAGGAATATGGACAGAGTTCTGGGGCAGCGGCGTTTCACTAAAGCTTTGGTTTCCTACAAAGCGGTACCGCAAAAGAGTGGCCGTAATTTGACGGCGAGCTTTGCCGCGACAAAGCGTGTATGTACTTGCAAATCGGAGTGTGTTCCTCCAGAGCGTTCGGCGCAAAAAATACGGCACCGTATTTTCTGAAGCGGACGCTCTGTACGTTGGGATAGTGCAAGCACGATTTTTGACGGTGCGCCAGTGTAGTGATTGTATGTTTTAATTATAATATTTGGAAATTAATTGGTCTAGCGAACAAGATAAAATTTTAATCGAGTTTTTTTTACTATATCGCTTTAACAGCGGCGTTTGCACTAAGGTTAAATCATAAAAAGTCGGGTTTTATCTTGGGTCAGATCATAAATATTCAGGTTCAAATTATGGTTAGATGAGAAGCCGCCTCGCGAAAGCATCCGGGTTAGGTCGTAAAAAGTCGGGTTTTATCTCGGGTCAGTTCATAAATATTCAGGTTCAAATTAGGGTTAGATAAGAAGCCGCCTCATGAAAGCATCCGGGTTAGGTCGTAAAAAGTCGGGTTTTATCTCGGGTCAGTTCATAAATATTCAGGTTCAAATTAGGGTTAGATGAGAAGCCGCCTCGCGAAAGCATCCGGGTTAGGTCGTAAAAAGTCGGGTTTTATCTCGGGTCAGTTCATAAATATTCAGGTTCAAGTTAGGGTTAGATAAGAAGCCGCCTCATGAAAGCATCCGGGTTAGGTCGTAAAAAGTCGGGTTTAATTTCGGGTTATTTTGTAAACAGCACCACCGAACCACCCGGGTTAGGTCATAAAACGCACCACCGAACCACTTGGGTTAGATCGTAAAACGCACCACCTGCACCACCTGGGTTAGTTGCACCACCAGCACCACCAGCACCACCTGATCCAGAACTCTTAGTTTTCCTCTACTGTTGTTCGAGTCCCTTTTGATACTTAGACCTTGTCCTGGGAATCGTTGTGATGGACCGATTCTGAAGGCAGTGAAATAATGTGATAGTTCATTTTAAATAAACTACAAGCGGCTAGTCCGCATTTGATTTAATTTCTTTACCTAAAGTCTCTAGAGAGAAATAACGACATAATTGGAGCCAACAACATCAGGTCAAATTTGCTATATTGATAATCATATCGTGCTGACACGTGGTCATCGTTTTGGGGTTTGGATTTATAAACTCAACCGTATTGGATGTACATGATCCGATTTTCAAAATTTTCGAAATACTAGTTAACATTCGTCATTCGTCAATAATGAAACAGTTTCTTTCCCAATCAAAATTTTAAACTGCTAAGTTCTATCGTTCAAAATCCAAGCTATTAGGACATTCAAGTATCAACTTGGCACACATATTTATTGTGGATCACCGATAGCTGAGAAGATAGGAGGGCATAAGAGTGTAGCAGTCTGTACAAGGTTACGAGCCTTACTTGTACTTAATCCTTTTGGATAGGTCAATGTTAGTGATTAATGGGGAAATGTTATGTATACAGTGTGGCCCAAATTGGGCCTACATGTATGGGGATCTTGGAAACTATAGAAGATAGAGAAACGGTTAAATGGGAAAAGGTTTTGACAATTATATTTCTAACAGAAAACCGTTTAGTACGCGGCCCTATCTTTTTTGGTTTTTGAAATATGTTGAAAAAATCAAAAAGATGTATTTTCGAAAATATGCTGTATATTTCTTATTATTCACTATTTTGGCAATCTGTAAAAACATTTTTAAAGCAACTTTTTAAGTAGATTTCAGTTCTTAATTTTGAACACGACGTTTCAGTTATTTTATACCATCATCAGGTTCATTTTTTCTTATGGGCGCCATATTGTAATGTATACTTAAAAGTTAGCTTATGACGTCAGCTTTTCAACGATGTATTATTTGTTGAAAAATAAATGAAATTGACTTAAAAAATAAAGAAAATTAATTTTCGCAACACGTCAAATTTGACAACTGGACTATAACTCCCTAAATTGAATACCAATTAAAAGGTTTACATTTTGTAGTATTCACAAAACACTGCTTGCATTGTTTCAATCAACAATATTACAATAACCTACGAATTAAAAATAAAATCCAGTAGCCTATGACCTTACAATAACCTATGAATCAAAAATAAAATCCAGTAGCCTATGACCAACCACTACCGTTTGAAAATGAAACAAAAATATTGCTTGTCGGAACGAGTAAAAGTATAATAGTTTTTATTATTATTATCTAATAATAACGATTTATTTGTGTATTCGGAATTTAAAAGAAAATGGCATTGCGTTTTTCTCACGAAGAAAAATTTTATTTGCTAGAATGTTACATTCATTGCAACAGAAATGCAAACCTTGCATTAGAAAGGTATTTTGAAAATTTTCCTGAAAGATCGCAGCCAAGTGTCAGACTTTTTCCAAAAATTGTTATGAACCTGAGAAACCATGGAAGTTTTGAAAAACCGCGGCCCAAGAGTTACGAAAAAGCAGGTAATAACGAGCGTGACGAAAATGTCAGAGCCTATTTTAATGCCGCTCCGACATCATCTAAAAGAGCGTCGGCAAGAGACTTACCAACCCCGCGAAGTACCATACAAAGAGTCCTTAAGGAAAATAAATATCGACCATACAAGCCAACTATAGTTCAGGGTTTACGAGAAACGGATTATCCAAGAAGAATGCAGTTTTCAAATTGTTATGTGAATCAATGCAAACAAAATCATGATTTCAGTCGTCTTGTAATTTGGACCGATGAATCACATTTTACCAACTGCGGGGTATTTAATAGACATAACCATCATTTTTGGGCAACAGAAAATCCTCACCAATTGGCTCAACGAAGACTGCAAACCCGATTTGGTTTTAATGTATGGTGTAGTATGTATGGTAAGTAATGTCACCTAGCTTGCTAAATACATAGCAGGTATTAAGTAACCCAGCTTTACTTTTCTCCTTACATTTTAGACAACAGACCTATAGGACCATTCTTTTTTACGTTGAATGGCCAAAGATACTTGGAGCTGTTAGAAGATCAAATATTAGCGGCAATTAGAGCAAGAGTTCCTCAAGATCAATTGAATAATATTTGGTTTCAACAAGACGGTTGTCCCGCACATAATGTTCGGCAAGTTCAAACTCTCTTAAGACAGATATTTGATGACAAATTAATTTCAAACGGCGGACCAGTTAATTGGCCTGCTAGATCCCCTGATATAACTCCTCTCGATTTTTATTTATGGGGTTATGTAAAAAATGAAGTATATGAGTTTGAACCCCCGGAATCTGTACAAGAATTAGAAGAGAGAGTGAGGAATGTGTTTACGAGCATAAATGGCAACACGCTTCGCAGGGTCATCAATACTGTGTTAAAAAAGTGTAAAAAATGTATTAATAAAAACTGCCAACATTTCGAATAAGTATAGTAAGTTATATATTTTTTCTTATTTTCTTTTCAAAACAATAATTATTATTCATTGCGTTTTTAGTTTTCTTTATTTGAAATGTTAATATGAGATTTTTAACCATAAGGAAAAAATAAAATAATGTATTATAATATTATGATATTTTAAACAAATTTAACCCTGCCTAATGTGTTCTTCTCAAATTTGACGTGTTGCGAAAATTAATTTTCTTTATTTTTCAAGTCAATTTCATTTATTTTCCAACAAATAATACATCGTTGAAAAGCTGACGTCATAAGCTACCTTTTAAGTATAAAATACAATATGGCGCCCATAAGAAAAAATGAACCTGATGATGGTATAAAATAACTGAAACGTCGTGTTCAAAATTAAATTGCAGAACTGAAATCTACTTAAAAAGTTGCTTTAAAAATGTTTTTACAGATTGCCAAAATAGTGAATCATAAGAAATCTACAGCATATTTTCGAAAATACATCTTTTTGGTTTTTTCAACATATTTCAAAAACCAAAAAAGATAGGGCCGCGTACTAAACGGTTTTAAGTTAGAAATATAATTATTGTCAAAAACTTTCCCCATTTAACCGTTTCTCTATCTTCTATAGTTTCCAAGATCCCCATACATGTAGGCCCAATTTGGGCCACACTGTTTATGGTTGGTACAACCATTACTGTGCAGCGTGTATGAGCTCTAAGCGTTGGTGCTCGTGATGAATACTATTACAGATTAGTCCCTATTTTATTATAGTATGCTTCTTAATGGGAGAGAGTAATAAATCATTACTGAACCATAAAACCCAGTGTTCTTCGACGTATTTCATAGGTGTAGTCCAATTATTATTAGATTATATATTATTATTCTATAAAAATTCAAAACAGAAAATCACTGTTAATAGAGAAAGACGAAATCATCCGCTGGCGACGATGATATTTGAGGGCAGTTAGACAGTTCCGAAGAGAAAACAGGAATATCTATTATATGGGCGAAACTTGGTTAAATGAAGGATATACCGTTGGTAAAATATGGCAGAATAAACATATAAAAAGCGCGAGGCTAGCATTCATGGAAGGATGGTCCACCGGAATAAAAGCACCCTCGGGAAAGGTAAAAGATTAATAATTACTCATGCTGGTAGCAGAAATGGATTTGTCGATGGCGGCTTACTAGCATTTAAATCAAAACGGACTGGAGACCATCACGAAGACATGAACCCTGATGCCTTTGAAGAATGCTTCCAGCAAATGCTAGATCTTATTCCTCCTGGGTCTGTTATAGTTATGGATAATACCAGTTACCAAAAATACCAACGTCTTCTTGGAAAAACAATGACATCATTCATTGACTTACTGTAAATAAGAAGCTATTTCATAAAGATATGCTGAAAAAGGAGCTATAGAAGATTGTAAAATTAAATAAATCTATTTGCATGAAATTTGTTGTCGACAAAATCGCTTCAAAACGAAATACAATGATACTTCGCGCAAGTAAAAAGGTTTGTGGCAAGGCATAACACCACTTTTAAATTGAGAGTCGTTGGAAACGGAAATAAAGACAGTGGATTGTGAAAAATGGAGTAAGTGTTCTTTATTATATTTTGTGAAAGTTTATCGTGTCCAGAGTCGGTCGTCTCATTATCTTTTATTTACAACGTGTTCGGTGTATGTACTGGGAGATCTTTCCTTAAACTGGTTACTCGATTAGACTTTTATAGTTAAGGTTTATTTAGATTATAGTGCAGTTCGCTTTAGTGTAAGTTCGTGATGAGAAATAAGTGCATGGTGTTGCTTTGCAACATTTCTTGGCCAACGACTAAAATTCAGTTCTTTAGGTAAGTACCTAGCTGCTTAAAATAATTTTAAAATTGTATCCCCGCAGAGCATTACCTTGCAGCTCGAACCTAAATGGTTTTTCTGATATACCTTTCAACCGAGGGTTCAACATAGTGTATTTATTTAAGCAACTGTTTCTTTTTTAACTGTATAAGCTGTTGATTATTGTAATAGGTATAACTACTTTAACGTTCAAGTACTTTACAAACATGTACCCAATATGAAACTCAACAGAGTTTAAAAGAGGACAATAATATGTTATTTGAGTTTACTAATTTTTGTAATTAGTAAAATTATTTAAAAATGCTTTTCTCTTCTTGCAATCCTAACAAAATAATTCACAGTATATTTAATTATGCATCAATATTACGTATTTCGTCAGTTCGGCTGCTATCTTACTGTTGCCTCCATATTTCGACGTAAAAAACATCTAAATACTACTATTTTTACCCCTGTTTTGTTCTGTTTTCAGTGTGCTGAACACTAACATTTTTTTCTGACTAGTTCTCCTTAACTGTAGTTTTGTAATCTATGTAGAGGGTGAGTTTTTTAAAGTGTTACAAGGACAAGGCGACATCTCGCAAACGGTTTAAAATATTTTCTTAAAATTTTAACGAGGCAATTGTAAGATGGGGGGAATATTTAAACATATTTTTATCATATACCCCCGTCCCCATTTTGAGGGGTGGGGGGTAACTTTGAAATTTTGAATTGGATTATGTACGACTGTTTATTAATTTCGAATCTACGTAAAAACCTACGTATGTGTACAAAAAAAAATTGATTTGCTCCACTGGTTACGGAATTATGATTTATTAGGTTATACAATTAAAAAATATTATTTACCATTTATCGCCTGTCATGTTTTAGGAGATCTTCGAAATGTCTCCCTTTAAGTTCCAAACATTTTCTCACTTTTTTTTTAAATGAATTTCGCACCCGCTCTAACATTTCGGGCGTCACTAATAAGCAGGCAAAGCGGATTCGGGCTTTCATATCGTCTACAGTTGTAGGTGCAGTCGCCATCACTTTGTCTTTTATAAATCCCCAGAAGAAAAAGTCAGGAGGGGTAAAATCCGGGGACCTAGCAGTCCAATTGACCGAACCTACCAGCTCGACCAATCCACTTGTTTTCAAACTATTCGTTCAATTGATTACGGGCCTGTATTGCATAATGCGGTGGAGCCCCGTCCTGTTGAAACCACATCTCAGGATTTATGTTTTGGTTTATTAATTGGGGTAATTGGTTCCTTAAAAAATATATATACATTTTTTCATTTAAATGGCGTTCAAAGAAATGCGGACCAATAACTCTCCTATATCTCCAATTATACCACACCAGACATTAACTGACCAAGGATGTTGATTTGGCACAGTTCTCATCCAGTGGGGATTTTCCGATGCCCAGTAGTGCATATTGTGTCTATTTACCTTTAAGAAAACAAACAAAAAAAAAACAATTATTTTTTATTGACAAGGGATAACTTAAAATCCTACCTGGCCACAATTATGGAAAGTAGCTTCATAAAAAAAAAAACATTCCTTAGAAACCTGTTATTTTCTTGCATTTGCCTTTGTAACCAATTGCAAAATGTAACGCGATTTTCAAAGTCTTGCCCATAAAGCGCTTGGTGGAGTGTAATGTGGTATGGATGAAATTTGTATATAATATGCAATATGGTCACAACCGATTTTTGGCTCATTTCAGCATGTGCAGCAAGCCGCCTGGAACCTACATGCGAATTAATCTCTACCATTCCTAAAACTCCAACTGCCCTATCTTCATCCGTTTTAGTTCGCTTCCAAAATCGTGGTTTTCTTCTTTCCAACCTTATAAATGCCATGTGAGATTTCGGGTTGTTAGGAAACCTCTCGGTCCATATCAGAGAAGCTTGTCTGTAGTTTCTTCTGCACTTCCCCAACATTAACAATATATCAACTTGCACACTAAAATTTACTTTCATGTTTAATTGACCAAACTGAGAAATAATCGTTGATACTAAAAAATTCTCAACTGACAGAGGTCAAAACAACGCATTTCCATGTAAACGAATAATAATTCTGAAATAAGTGAACTTGATTTATTGGTGAAATGTAGTTATTTTTTAAATCCAATAGAAATTTAATAAATAAGTAGAAATTAAATGGTAAATAATATTTTTTAATTTTTATAACCTAATAAATCGTAATTCCGTAACCAGTGGAGCAAAACAATTTTTTTTTGTACACATACGTAGTTTTTTACGTAGATTCGAAATTAATAAACAAAAGTACATAATCCTATTTAAGATTTCAAAGTTACCCCCCACCCCTCAAAATGGGGACAGGGGGTATATGATAAAAATATGTTTAAATATGTCCCTCCATCTTACTATTGCCTCGTTAAAATTTCAAGAAAATATTTTAAACTGTTTGCGAGATATCGCCTTAAAAAACTCACCCTGCATATCGCACGCCCAGAAGAACAGTGACATATCTCAAAATTTATGATTTTTAAAGTAAATACAGAATACAGCTACAAAAATATGAAAGTTTATCGGGAAATAATGACACAACTTGTACTTCTATTAATGGCACAGAGATGGCACTAGTGTCACTGTTCCATTATATTGATTTTGTCGTTTGCTATGGGCAAGAGTGTCACTTCTCGTTCCGTCGCGTACACATTGTTTTTTGTCGCTATCAGGCTTGAGGAATAGTGTCACAAGTCTAACAGTGTATTTATAGTTAACCTGTGACTGAGGGGAATATAGTCATATATCGTATAAAGACGTTATTCTTCGAATGCGGTAAGTAATTTTTAATATATTTTAAATTAGAATACTGTCATGTTTTGAGTTGTGACGTTATTTAACTTGTTTTATTTATCTCAGTTGGTGTTGTGACGTTGGTACCGAAACTTTCCAGTGTCACATTTTGAGTTAATTCGTATTCCGTTATTCCGTAATTTCTTGTGGCGTTTATTTTTAATTGCGTCATTATTTCAAAAACGATATTTAGAAGTATAGCTTGTGGTTTATTTTAAATATTCAATTTTTTTAAATTAGAAAATGGGTTCCCGAGCAATGTGGTTGGCTGAACTAAAACAAAATATAGAACAGTCAAACAAAGTATTTCAAAAACCCATAAGACAGCAGGAAGTAGATTTTGACGAGAGTTTTAAATCAGTTGAAGTAGAAATACAAAATAAGGTAAGTTCTAAAAATTCGGTTTTTATGAAAAAAAAAAGAAAATCTACTCATTTCATAACCATTTTTAATATATTGATTTAGGAAAATGTAGATATTTTAAATGTATCTTCTGAAGAAACTTTCCTTATTTCAAACAATACTGTCCAGTCAGAAGAAGGATCTGAAGTGCCAAACACTGACCTTCAGGTAAGACAGTTCTATTAAGCTGGTCTTCGAATACCTCTGCAATTTTCTAATCTAATTTAATGTTGTTTTTTTAGGAACCTGGTTTCGTGATTGATCCAGAAGACAAAAGTGATACGTGGTTCAAAGAAACTGTGGTAAATATATTTTTTTAACTACTGGCAAAACTAGACAACACAAATAATATATTATTTACTGTAGGTAAATAGTAATTTAGAAGCACAGGATCTTACCAAGAATATTAATGAATTTAAACAGAAGCAAAACACCAAAGATAATATAGAGTCAAATAAACCAGAGGTAGAAAAGACAGATCGATGGAAAGTAGTTACTACAGAAAGGGCAATGAAGATAGTTCGCCTACAGAAATATGAGAATGATTCTGAGTCATTTTCCGAAAATGATGACGATAGTGTAAAGGATCCAGATTATTCAAATACTTCCCAATCCTCAGAGAGTGATAGAGATGTAACTGACAATAATTCAGTTGATTCTACAGTAATAGAGCCAGGAACATCAAGTGAGCTACCGAAAAAGGGAAAGAAACGTCTTAAAAAGTCGGCTACCTGGTTAAAAAATGAAGCAAAGCGCCTTAGAAACTCCGGCGAAGACTACATCAATTACAAAACGAAAAAACAATTTAAAAAACGTGAAATAAAGAAACCGTGTGGTGACAGATGCCGCCTTAAATGTTCAAGTAAGATTAGCAATGACCAAAGAATAACTATTTTTGAAAAATATTGGCAGCTGGGCGATATAACCAGACAGCGAGATTTTTTATCTAAATGTATCAAAATTATAAAGCCAAAGTATAGATACACAAACACACAACAAGGGCGTCGATATAATAATGCGTTTACCTTTGAACTAGGCAATGATACCATTCGAATATGCAAAATTTTTTTAAAAATACCCTTGGTATTAATGATCGTCCGATTCGTACGGTAATCAGTAAAAAGGAATCAGGATTTGTAGATGAGGATTTTCGTGGAAAACATAAACATCACCATTGTATTGACGAAGAGATAAAAGATGGAATTCGTAATCATATACAGTCAATACCGAAAATAGAGAGTCATTATCTTCGTCATCAGACCACCCGCGAATATATTGAAGGGGGTAGAACATTGACCGATCTATATTCTGATTACAAAAACGACTGCATAATTCAAAATGTGCCATATGCCAAGTTAGTTTCTTACCCAAGAAGGATCAATGTGGTCTGTGTAGTACCTACTACAACACTGAAGGAGGAGAAAAGAAAGAACTAGAAGAACAATACACTAAACATCAAGAAGAGAAAAATTATCAAGACTGGAAAAGAATAATGACAAACAAAAAGTAAGGCCCACATTTAGAGTTGTATGCTACGATCTCCAGGCTGTATTTCAGTGCCCAAAGGGTGATTTAGCGACCTTTTATTATAAGTCAAAACTAAATGTACTTAACTTCACAATTTGTGAATTGAATTCCGACAAGGTTGAATGCTTTGTATGGCATGAGGGGCTAGCAAATAGAGGTGCTAACGAAATAGCAACTTGTGTTTATAAGTATCTCGAAGATGTCGCCAATTCTGTTAACTCCAATGACTTAGATATTGTCCTGTATTCCGATAATTGCTGTGGACAGCAAAAAAATAGGTACATAGTTATTTTATTCTCCAAAATTTGGGTTGTTACTTTTTTTTTTATTTTTAGATTCATGATGCTTTTGTATATGTACGCTGTTCAAAATCTGAAAATAAAGACTATAACTCACAAGTTTTTAATACAAGGTCACACATAGAACGAGGGGGACAGCGTTCATTCTGTGATAGAGAAGGCGACAAAAAAGGCGCTGAGGTCAGGGCCGATCTATGTCCCCTCACAATTTATTACAATAATACAAAACGCCAAAAAGAAGGGGAATCCATATCACGTAAACGAAATGTCCTTTAATGACTTTTATGACATAAAAAGTCTCTCTGACCAATGTGGAAACGTTTTTAACAACCGGAGTAATAGTGACTTTAAAATTGGGGAAGTCAAAATACTTAAAGTCACAAAAGAAGATCCTTATACTGTTTTTTATAAAAAATCATTTAGTGAACCAGTCTATAAAGAACTTTCATTTAGAAAACGAAGATTAGCTCAAAATTGCGACTTTTTAAACTACCCACTTTGCCAGGCGTATCAGGCTCCTATACCATTAAAGGAAAATAAAAAATCTGATCTCATGTCCCTTGTTAAATCTAAGCATATTAAACCTTTTTACGCTGATTTTTATAATTCAGGCTGTAGCGTTTGATAGTGTTTGTTTCCTAAATAATAATAAATATTAATAATTATTAAAAAGTTTTTTTTGTATCAATGTAATACCATTAAAATTAATTTGGTATAGTGTCAAAAGTGCTTCAAATAAATAATCCATATTTTGGAATAGTGACACAATTCAAAGTTTTAACAAAAAAATGTAAAAAAAAAAACAGACCGATAAGCAATATTTGCAATTCACAATGTTCAATACATAAATATATAATACTAAAAAAATTGTAGTAAAGCTACCCGCTTAAATGGGCATATTTGTCATTATATTCACTTTTTAATAAATAAGTAATTTTTAAACGCGTTTATTTTAAAGTCACAAATTTTGAGATATGTCACTGTTCTTCTGGGCGTGCGATATGTTAATAGCATAACTGTTTGTTTTACTGTTTTACAGCTTCTTGCATTTATTTTACAATTATATGCTTTCCAGCATATTCATTTTCTTTCGTACAAAGTGACAAGGCAAGATAAACGCAAACGTGTCTCGAGCCTAATATAAACATTCAAAACCTCCGTTCGCTGTTTAAAAAAAACAGTAATTTTTGTGCAACTTTCGTCATATGTTGCATACAAAATGATGTAAGGAAACCAGGCGACAAACGGCACCTGTTACGACGTTAAGAACAGCCGTTATTACTTACGGAACTTTACCGGAAACTAATCTTTAATATGAAATTTCAACTTTCATATCTACATTCCAAAATACGTAAGCCTTGAAATTTTCATAATTTTTTGCGGTGTATAGTTTCTTCGATAAAATTAATATTAATAATAATAAACCGCCTTTAGTAGGATTGGATACAATCAGGCAAAGTTTAGCTACGAGAGCTATTCCGGGCATTTTACCTAATTTGCAGTAGGCAACAATTATATTAACTATTTTTATGCAATTATTCTTGAAAAACTCCTAGATAAAGTACATAATTTTGAATTACTTATAACGGGTCTGATTTGTATGCTTAGAGACAAACCAGAAACATAAAGTCAAAAATAGGAATAAGTAAAAGGTTGGAAGTAAAAATGCCTTATTTTTTTATATTTCATATTATGCCAAGATTTACTATTACTGCTGTTGCTGTCTTTTTATGAATTAATATTTAATCACAAAAATGAAGTTAAATTAGTTTAAAGCCGGACCTGACGTACACGCAAAGTGCGCCGACGTAAAAATTTTGCAAAACGCCGTACATTGAGGACAGGGTATTAGCATTATCTTGGCTATATACAGGGTGTCAATGTAACCATGTTATATACTTCTAGGGTAGATAGAACACATGAAAAAAAGAATAAAGTTCATATGAACATGGGTCCGGAAACGCTTCCTCAAAGGGTTACAGCCAATTGAAAATGGCCTTCATTAACTAGTTTTTGTATTGTAGCTCTGGAACTGCTTCAGCTACAGCAATCAATTTTGGAACATAAATTACGTAGGTTCATCTATTTAAGCCTATTGGACAATGTTAACTTTAACAAGGGGCGTGCGAACCCGGGGGGTTATTAGGATATATTTGATCCCATTCCGCTAAGGCTTCAATTTCTTGCCATTTTGACATTAGTTTATGATTTTCCATAAAAAGGGTGCTGTTTGCAAAAGTCGCAAAATGTCACCGTTTCTTCGAGAATTGGTTGAAATCAAGTTAAGACACAGAAATCAATTATTGAAATCTTCAAGAAATTAGGCCAAATGAACAATGAGGTTCAATACAGATATCAAGAGATAAATCAACCAGCGTTTTTATTATAGTAAAAATACCCTCGATACGTTTACTGCACCTACGCAGCAGCATATGTGTGTTGACGTGGTTAAAAACTTCAGGCATGGTTTGGATTACTTCAGCCGCAGCGGAAATTCTAGCCCTCAAATCTTCTAACTCGACTGGAGTTTCATAGATGAGACTTTTCATATACCCCCAAAGAAAAAAATCTAAAGGTATTAGATCTGGGGAGCGCGCTGGCCAGGTGACAGGGCTTCCGCGGCCAATCCAATATCTTCTAAAATTTTCATTTAGGTGCTCGCGGATAAGAAGTGAAAAATGAGCTGGCGTTCCATCATATTGGAACCATAAGATCTGTTGTATATTTAGGGGCAGACGATGTAACAATTCTGGCAGTACCTTTCTTTAAATATTAAGATAAATGGTATATCAGTTAAATGAGGAGGCAACATGATCGGTCCAATTAATTGGTCTCCAACAATGCTGACCCACATGTTGACCGAGATCCTATATTGATACCCCTTTATGTGAACCCAATGAGCGTTTTCTTCAGCCACAGCCTCGTCAGTAAAAAATACATATTTTGGAAATTAAGGTTCTTCTATACACCGGTCGAGAAACCACTGTGAAAATCCTACGCGGGACATGAAACCATTAATTTGGTCCCAATGCTTGCACTTGCACTTTGCATCTCCCATACACTGACATGATTCACATGCATGTCATCTGCGACTGCTCGGGTACTTACAGAAGGAATGTTTTCAAATCGTCGAAGCACCTCTTTCTCAAAATCCGTTTGCATAATCCTTTGCGCGCCATTAACCAACCATTTTATTTTTACGAAGCCAGTTCCCTTAGCCGCTGATTGACCCTTTTAAACAGTGTGTGAGCTGAGATGAAGCGGCTTTGCCATTACATTGAACTTCCCCATAAATTAATAGAATGTCGGCTCATTCAGCGAAAGTGTAATCTTCCATGACTTAACAGTGACACTAATTTAATGACAAATTCTTGACAACAGTTAGTATATCTTATTAATAAATTAGGGTAAATTTTTATTATTAAGCTACTAGGTATTGTAAGTTTCTTTTTGTACTACCTACCATAATAATAACGCTGATTAATTCATATCTGTACTGAACCTCATTGTTCTTTTGACCTAATTTCTTTAAGACTTCAATAATTAATGTCTGTATCTTAACTTATTTTCAGCCAATATCCGAAGAAACGGTGACATTTAGCGACTTCTACAGTGAGTTCCCTTTTTATGTAAAAGGCATAGGAAAATCGTAATCTGATGTCAAAACGGCAAGAAATAAAAGCCTTAGAGAAGTGGGGTCAAATTTACCCTAACATTTCCTGGCTCGTACGCCCCTGGTTAAAGTTAGCATTGTACAATAGGCTCAAATAGATAAACTACTTAGCTATGGCAATTTATGTCTCAAAATTGGTTGCGGTAGCTGACGTAATTGCGAAGCTACAAAACGAAAACGTGTTTATAAAGGTCATCTTCAAAGACCTCTAGCTCCCTGAGGAAACGTTTCAGGAACCATGTTCATATGATCTTCATTTTTTTTGTTTTGTTCCTCCCTAAAAATTTGTAACATTATCACATTAACACCCTGCATTAGTGGCTAGTCAGTATATATTTTTTCGGGAACCCTTCTTTTTGGTAAACTATGTTAAGCATATACAGGGTGTACCCTTTAAAACGAAACAAACTGAATACCTATGTCCACGTTAAATTTTTAAAATATCGCTCATACACGTAATTAGATTTGTCAAGTGCGCAGGTTTCTTTTACCATTTTTAACACTGCAACTCCAACCCCTTATGAAGTGTAGGGCCAACCGTTAAAGCTTCAATTCTCTTTGAAATGACATCTAACTCGTAAATGTAAAGAGTTTCCGAGACATTTATTTAATAGTTTTACCAATATAATTATTTTAATAAAAATAATAGTAATGAATAATGCATAACCCTTAATACAGATGATGTAAAAACCAATGTACAATTAAATAACTATCTTGGGAACTACCTAACTGAATGTCTAAAATTCATATCAAAACGCTGTTATCAAGGTGCACCTTAAACCTCTTAGGTTATAAGTGGAATTTCCAGTTGTCCATAATGCTACAATTTAATGAAAGTGTACCAGGTGGTTTAGCAGTAATTAGTCAGATCTAGTCGTTGTCGATCCATGTTTCCGTAAACAGGTCTAGTATGAAAACTGTACTCATCCTTATCTATAATGTAATTGTCACGTGATCAATACCCAGCCAAGATCTAAGATATTTTCCCCGTTCTGAGGTACTCGGTATATCGAACAATCTTTGAACTTTGTTAAGTCATGTTAAATTTTCCTCAAAGTTAACTATGCTTTTAACGTAAATAACCGAGTTTCCAGTGGTCAGCATCGAAAACACTTAATAACTTTATGTAATAATAATTTGTTCCTGTTCACAAAACCGAACAGGAAGCGCAAGCAAAATATACAAGATGTTGTTTTATTTTGCTAGTTTGGAATTCTGTTCAGAAGGGAAATTGAAAATTTTATAGTTTTATTAAAAATATCTTTGCAATAAACCTTATAATAATAATAATAATAATAATAATAAACAATTTTTATTTACCATAATATTCAATATACAATTTATAAGCAATACGGTAATTCGGTAAATAAAGGTCTGTTGATAGGTAACAATGTACCGATTCTTCCTCAACAGCCAGAAACTTCCTTATGCTAGTTTATGTTAACTTACTCAATTATATCTATTATAAACATAAAAAAAAAAAATTAAATTAGAAAAATGGAGAGAAAAAAAAAAGTCAATGAATCACACTTATAGCATAAATGAAAATGAAAATACTAATAAACAATAATTGAATCAATAATACAATTCTCCCTACGGTAATGTAGATCAGATATTCACATTATAAGTCAAATTTCCTGATTAATTGCGCCTAATGCTGAACGCTCTGTCTACTAAATAATGTTTTTCTATAATTTCTTTTAAATGTACTGCACGATGCAGCAAAATTTGGATCATCCATTAAATCCGTGGACGTTGCAATATTATACGTGAAGGATCGCTTAAAAATTTCTTTTTTATGTTTAGGTATAGTAAGTATACTCCTGTGTCGCAAATTTAAATTATGTATGTCCGTTCGAAATGTAAGTCTGTTATAAAGGTATTCAGGCATTTTAAATTTTAGTAATTTATAAAAGAAACACCCTTGGTGCAATTTACGCCGGTAATACATATTTAGCCAGTTTACATCCTTGAGCTTATGAGATATTCTATTAGGTCTACGGATGCCAAATATTAAGCGTAAACAGCTGTTTTGTACCTTTTGCACTCTTGCCTTATCCACATTATCTAAACAAGGTCCATATACACAGTCACCATAATCAAAGTTAGACAGAACCAACGATTCACACAACAATGTTTTGATTTTCTGATTTAAATAGTGCCGCTGAGCATAAATTAACTTTAATGATGTGTAAGCTTTTTGTAGGCGAGACGTTATATGCTCCTTAAAACGAAGCTTATTATCCAGTACCAGGCCAAGGTTTTTGCACGTATTTTTAACGGGAATATGTTCCTCATCTATCTCAAGTTGTGGAATATTATTGGACAGGTATTCGTCACCAAACACGATAGCCACCGATTTACCAGCGTTAATTTTTAAGGCATGGTCCTTTGATACTTTCAGAATGTTACTTAGATCTGCATTTATGATATTTACAGCATTATTACCATCAGCAGAACTAAATGAATAGTATAGCTGCGTGTCATCCGCATACATATGATAATTGCAATTTTTAAGAAATGAGTAAAAGTTACATGTGTATATTGTATATAGTAGTGGACCTAAGATACTTCCCTGCGGGACACCTTGTTTTAGTAATAATTTATTTGACACGCAGTCACTTATTTTTACCTGTTGATACCTGTCTGATAGAAATGAAGCGAATAGTTCTTTAGCATTAACACTGAATCCGATGAAATCAAGAATTGAAATTAAAATTTTATGATTTAATAGATCAAAGGCTTTAGTGTAGTCCAGTAAAATTAGAATTGTGGAGTCTCTGTTATCCAGTGCTTTAAAAATGTCATCAGTCACTGCAGTCATAGCAGTGGTACACGAATACCCCGATCTAAATCCGGATTGTTTCATAGGTAGAACATTAAATCTTTCTACATGAGTCCTTACCTGCATATCCATGATCCTTTCCAGCACTTTTGAGAGAGTAGGCAGTATACTTATTGATCTGAGGTGTTTGTATTCAGTTGGTTGATTAACCTTTGGCAATGGAATTACGAGTGCATGTTTCCATGCTTTGGGGAAAATGGACCTATATATACATTCATTAATTATATGTGTTATGTGCGGAATGATAAGCGGACAAAACAAGATAATAACATCAATATTAAACTGATCCGAACCAAACGCTTTAGACTTAATATTCCGAATTATGTTCATGATATCGTAGTCAGAGATCTGATTAAAATTAAATATGTCAGTAACCCCATCTTTACGGTTATTTTGATAAAATGATAAAATTTCGTCTTTAGGCGTGAAATTAGTTTGACATGCATTAATGAAATAGTTATTTATATCATTTACGTCGCTTAAGCTATCAGGTATCGCTATTTTCTTAGTAGAAACAACATTCAGTTTTCTCAGCTCCTTCCAACTATCCCCTGATTTACCACCCGAGAATTTTTGTGCCAAATATGCAGCCTTTTCCCTTTTAGTAGCAGATGATGTATAATTTCGTAACTCCTTGTAATATTCCCAGTGACCACTATGCTTGGTTCTTTTCGCTTTCCGTAAGGCTTTGTCACGTAATTTTTGTAAAAGCTTTATGTTATCTGTCACCCAGGGAGCATAGGTTCCTTTATTTCTTCGTAGAAGTTTCTTCACTGGTGCATATATATCCACTATACCCAACATATTTTTATTTAAAAAATCAACCTTGCCATCTATATCCTCGATATCATATATATTATCCCAAGGGACTTGCTGCAGTGTTTGGTTAAACGTTTCGATGTCTATACTTTTTAAGTCCCTAGCAAAAACAAAACTCTGAGTAATCCTGTCTCTGTCCAGCTGAATTCCACAATGAACGAGGCAATGATCCGATATACCTGCATCGATCGCACCCGAGTTTACTATATCAAAATTAACGAAAACAAGATCAATCAGAGTCATGCCTTGATGTGTAATTCGTGTTGGAGTATTTATTACTTGTCCAAGATTAAATGCATCGAAGGTAGAAAAGAGATTCATAACAAGAGGCAGATCCACATCTAAGACATTTATATTAAAATCTCCCATACACAAAATGTTATCATGCTGTGAATAAAAGTCAATTAGAATATTTTCCATTTCATTCAAAAAGATCGTACCGTTTGTGTTTGGAGGTCTGTATAGATTACCTATGATGTAGTTTTTTTTATTTATTTGTAATCTAATCCAAATATGTTCAAGGTAGTCAGAGCATTCAGCATATAATACATCAAATTTAATTCCGTTCCTAACAAAAATGCCCACTCCTCCCCCTCTTCTACCTGTGCGGTCGCATCTCACAAACGAATATCCGTCCAATTCAACAGCCTCAGGGTTGATGCCCGCATGCAACCAAGTTTCTGAAATACCAACAACATCATAGTTTGTTCCTGCCAAATAGTCAACAAGCCGGTTAAAGTTTGAAATCAGCGACCGCACGTTAATATGCCCTATAGTAAAAACTGACATATTTGTATGCTCGCAAAGACCGTATCTCAACTTCGAGAGATGTTTTTTTTTTTTTTTTTTTTTAAAAAAGAAGACTCACAGTTATATAATATCACAATACGCAAGCATATATAATATCACAATACGTAAGCATATTCAATCAATTTTAATAATTAAACATGAATATCGTTAATGATTACAATAATACAGCTTAAATTATATAGTAACAAAAAACAAGAAACGCATATTATTTATCAATAGTGAAATAAAAAAAAGTAGCATAGTGATAATAAAACATGCATTATCTATTATTTTTTCTTTTTATTATATCTAGTCACACGATGTAATGGGCTATGAGTAATCTTCCTTTTCTTCAAATCGGTAGCATCATTTTCATTCGCAATCTCCTTCCCCGTTAATTCAGTCTCATATTCACTAACTGATTCTAAATCACTCTCTGAATAGTCTACATCGGTCTGTAATAGCTCTTTATAATGAATTTTTTGTCCATCTACAATCAATGCTCTTCCAGTAATCTTCGCGTTTTTGTTATCCTTTTTTAGTTCGGTTTGCTTCTCCTTTAAAATTTTTCTAATCTGTCTCTCTTCATAAGACAGATCATTAGTTATAAATACTTGGGCAGCCTTTAGATTGACCAAGTTTTCTTTTACTTTTTCAAACACTTCTAGTTTTTTGAAGTTTGTAATCAATTCGATTATGACAGGGGTGCTTGACGAATTATTTTGAGGCCAGTATATATTTGATACGTCAGATTTACTGAGAATTTGTGCCTTAAAAATAGTATTTAGTTTGCTTATAGAGGACTCCAATAAATTACTTTTATCAGCTTTAAGTCCAAAAACAGCTATGTTGTTCCTTCTTATTTTGTTTTCTAGACCAATAACCCTCTCCCTTAAGTCTTGGTTATCTTTTTTTAAATTCAGTATGGTTTTTGTAGCAATAACTAATTTCTTATTAATATTTGCAGTGCTATCTTCGATGGATTTATTTAAATAGTTAAATTTGTCGTCAATTTTTTGTACTAATACGTTTAAAAGTTCTGCGTTGGTTATCTCAGGGTTTCCCATAATAGTAGAAAGTCGATCTATTTACGTAAGGAATTTAACCCAACTGACACTACCGTTGCAGCAGTGCGGGGATACTAAATTTTTAAGACTGGTAGGCACATAGGTTTCTCGATACAGGTCAAAGTCAAGGACAAACGTTGACCCACTGACAACGTGCAGCATGCAAAAATAACACTTATGGTACCTGACATAGAGTGGAGTTATACGTTCTGTCTCGTTTCTTGGCTATTTCGAAAGTCAAATCCTCCCGACTTTCATGATAGGTAGGAGGGACCACAGCCTATTGTTCTTGACACCCAAAAATATTTAATTGCAGGTATTTCACGCACACAAACAAAACAATTTCCCACTATCTCGATACAGCTTGTTTCACCTACGACGGTCGTACTATATTATATCTTTAGTATAATCCTCCCTCCGTATTGGTTTAGTGCGCAGACCTTATTTCACATTTTCTTCAGCCTAACAATAAAGTAGGGTGTGTATAGAAGAAATTTTTCAATTCTCTTAAAATTTATTGACACAATTAAAAACTGAACTAGCTTATTATATTATATAAAGTTAACTGTAACTTATAATCACAAGCATCAAAGTAGTTATAAAATATAATGTACAAAAGACAAATTTAATTTCAATACTATAAATTTTATATAAACCACTGAAAAATGAATAGGGAACTAATAGTTATTTATGTATCTAGGGAATTATAATGGTCTTAATTACCGAGGGCAAAGTTTACGTCCCGAGGGCCTTCGGCCCGAGGGACAGCAATTGCCCGAGGTAATTGAGACCCTTATAATTCCAGTGATACATAGATAATTTTATTTCTGACCGATTTTAGTAACATTTTGTTCATTTTTAAAGTGGAATAAATGTTTCAATAGATGACAATCAAATTGACATTAGATGTCAATCGTTTGATTTTATGTCAAATTTTTCTTAATATCCAAAGGGAGTTATGACCCTTATAATTCCCGCGTAACTAAGACGTTATAAGCTAATAATATACCGGTCAAAAATAATAGTTATTTATGTATCTAGGGAATTATAATGGTCTTAATTACCGAGGGCAAAGTTTACGTCCCGAGGGCCTTTGGCCCGAGGGACAGCAATTGCCCGAGGTAATTGAGACCCTTATAATTCCAGTGATACATAGATAATTTTATTTCTGACCGATTTTAGTAACATTTTGTTCATTTTTAAAGTGGAATAAATGTTTCAATAGATGACAATCAAATTGACATTAGATGTCAATCGTTTGATTTTATGTCAAATTTTTCTTAATATCCCAAGGAAGTTATGGCCCTTATAATTCCCGCGTAACTAAGACGTTATAAGCTAATAATATACCGGTCAGAAATAAAAATCTTTTGCATCTTTTGAGTGCACATATTTTATTGCAGAAATTAGCTAGGGACATCGCTCGTCCAGGGTAGGATAGAGAATTTTGTCTACTTTGATGTGATCCTACCTTGTTATTACAAAACGGCTATTATGTTTCTGTATTACACTGGTTATTTTAAGTTCTTACTGATAAATAAGTATATACGAGTTAATTAGTTTATTCATACATTTGTATTATATTAAGATTATGCAACTTTTTCACTTTTTCAAGTCAAACAAAAGAAGTCAAAATTACCCTAATTTGTCAAAGAAAGAAAATCCCCGGGGATAGAGAGCCGCAAAGGGGTAACCAACTACTTACCTATTCGGTTCTAACTATTGAAACGACGTGTGTAATTTAATGAAATCGAAGTGTGCCGCATACAGAAACTATTGAAAGGGTTGATTATAGCTTAAAAGAAATAAGTAAAAGTTACATTACAAATAGACTGAAAATTGAACTTTTTGACATTTCGGGAATTACTTTAACGCAAGAATGTTAGAAATATGAAAGACTTGCTTCTTCTTGTTTGCTTCAGCTGATTTTCGAAATGGGCATCCTGTACTTTCCTTAGCCGACGAATATTTTCTCGTTGAACTTGAAACAACACTGCAGGATTATCTGAAATTTCGTTGAAACGGTGTGTTATTCTTTCTATCAGATCCTTTGTGGTGTGAACTGGCGTCGAATATACAAGCTTCTTTAAATTTTCCCATAAAAAGAAATCCAATGAAGGCATATCAGGCGACCTCGGTGGCCACAAAATAGGCCCACCTCGACCTATCTATCGATTACCAAAAGTGTTTGATAAGTGCTGGTAAACCCTGCATATTGCTATGACATACCATTCAAGATTGTAATCGACGAACAGAATGCGTCGAATAATAAAACACCAGATACTCCTGGTGTAATAATCTGGTACACAGACGACTCAAAAGTCAATACGGTACCGGAGCAGGGATACACGAAGTAAGATCGAAGAGAGATGCTTTTATTCCCTGGTTAAGTCTTTCACGGTGTTCCAAGCGGAAATCTACGCCAACCTACAGTGTGCGTATGAAAACAATAGGAGGACTTATCTTAATAAGTGGATCCACATATACTCCTACAGCCAAGCAGCCCTTAGAGCGCTAACAATAGGGTGATATCAGGACTGGTATGAGAATGCCAAGAGGAACTAGTGGCCCTGGCAAAAGCCAACAAAGTAATACGACGAACTTGCAAGAAAGGGGTCGGAGAAAATACTCATTGGTCCAGAACCGGCACTCGGAGTCCCAAGGTGCACAGTACGAGATGTCATAAAACGATGGGCAAGAAATCAACACAAAATTTGCTGGAACAACAAACAGGGATTAAACCATAGCAAATCTTTCATTGGGGACCCAGGCCCGAAACTAACCAAGCAGCTACTTCTGATGAGCAGAAATCAGCTCAGAATTACCACTGGAATTCTAACAGGACACATCGCCGTCAAGAAGCATCTGCACCGTATGCAACTATACAGCGGAGACTTGAGCTGCAGGTTATGCGGGTGAGAAAGTGAAACTGTTGGAAAAACGATTGTTCAAATGCAATAAAAAATATTGAAATTAAATGCAACCAATATTACTTTTTGTCTAGATGAAATAGCTGCTTTTTAAATATCATTAGCAACACAATTCCTCAACGGTCAGGGAAACAGAGAAACAAAATGCATCTAATCAATTTAGAAATTGTAAAAACGCACATCTTTTGACACGTTTTGCCGCCAGGAAAGTAAGCTCACCGCAGTATAGAAGACGGGAAAATAACAATTGGTCCTAAGAAAACATGGCGGAATAATATAATATAGCCTATTAGAGACAAGACGCGAAATATGTTACCCTGTGATTGGTACGTATGACAGCGGGGCGTGATTTTCTGGCAACTAAACAAGCTGACGATTGTACGTCAAAATTAACATGTGTCATCGTCCGTCGGACATAACAATTGCATTCGCTTAACAAAAAAGCACTAAGTAATAAATATAGTAATGTTATTAAAGTTGTCCTGTACTAAAGTTAGTAATTAAAGTTAATGATTAATCATGTATTGAAGAGTTATCTTGTAAACAAGTGCCGAATTGGATGAATAAACGCCAAATTAAATGTGATCTAACAGTCTAATTCACTTAGCCAAATATATAAAACCAACCAGTTAAATAACCTAAACCCGAGGAAAATTCAAAGCCTTAATTTTAATATTGGGCGTTAAAAATATAACTTAATTCCTACAGGAACGGTACAGCACATTATTTGCCACTGCGAGTCATTACATACACAAACTAGTGCAATGATTTGAAATTAATAAGTGGGTGTAAGAATAAACTAGGGTGAGCACAATGGGCCAAACCTAGCCGAAGTACATCCGGCACTTGGACGGACCCTCGGAAGAAAAAAAAAAAACAAGTGTTGACGAATTAAATTCCTAAAATGGGGCTGTGCACGTCGTGCATATACCATATCTCATTTTAAATTTATTATTTATTTTCTAATAAATAGTTTAAGTTTTATTGCAAGACTTGCAAATGCAGAGCACCATTTAATCTGCATTTAATAAAGAACGGTCCAATGAGATGATTCCCAATAATTCCCGCCCACATGTTAACCATGAACACTTGTTGGTGACTAGTGTACTGTTGCATGGGGATCCTCATGCCAGATATGAAATTTATGGCAATTTGATACTCCTCCTCGGATATACCCGGCTTCGTCCGTGAACAAAACAATACTAGTAATTATGATTTTGCCTAAATCGTTGCAAAAACCAATTTGCGTAGTTGACTCTTGCAGGTTAATCAGCGGGAGATATGGAATGTACCTTTTGGACGTGATAAAAATGTAGCAGCTGTTCTTGAGAGGTCTCATCGACAGCCCACTTTGTAGCACAAACTTGGACCGACAGTTTTCTTACACAATTATAGGTATTTTCAGCAATCTCATCCAGAATTTCCTCATCTGAGGGTTCCTTGTTGGAGGTTCTTCTCCACCACAATGCGGTAAAAACTTGCTAAAATTGATCACCAAAATATTAGCTACTCTTAACATTTTTTTTTTAATCCACTTGACTTTTTATCTGCTTCTCTGCTAGGATCAACCCTTTCAAAAGATCTTCGGTGCGGTAAACGTAGACTTGGAAATGTATCAGAATAAATTCTTCCCGCCTCCACAAACTTGTCGACTGTTTGTCCATAAATTAGATGCATGTCAGAATATGCACTATGGAATACTACATTACCCAAGTATTATGTACTCAATCAACCAGACAATTTAGGAAAGTGTTGTCAATAACACATTCTTTACGACATAGATCGACTGTTGTTATTGTGATATTTTGATTTATTATTTCACTATCGTGTTATACAAAAAATTAATTTTCTTCGAAAACAACTAATTTTATCGAAACAAATATAGACTACCTCTGTTAAAAAGGAATGGCCAGAGTATTTAAAAAATCATTTTGCAATTCTGTAAAATGTCACCTGTCAAAGTTTTGGCTCAACGAGTGTGGTGGCAAGTCCGTTCCTGACTTCCCTAACGGTATAAAATATCTACTTTCATGGCCTACATAAAATTTTGTTAAATTATACATGTCGGTTCAAAAGTTAGAGCCGAAAAGTTTGGGCCATTGTATCGCCGGTAAGGGGCTCTTTGGGCCTTTTTTTTCTATGACAAATTAGGGTTTTTTGACTTTTTTAAACGCTCCCGAAAGTATTCCATATACTTACCAGACATCCCGTATATGCATAGTAAATAATGTATCATAATCCTTTGCATGCAGTAACCAACCAACCAAGTAAATATATAGTACGGAATAATAAGTAACTTTAAAAATCTAAACTAAGTGAACTTAGTAACTTTAGCAAAAAAAAAACGAACGACTGCCCTAAATTTTTAAATTTTTAATGGCAAAATGGAATAGTTGTAATCAAAAAAGCAAATACAATTTGCGGAATTTACACTATTCTAGGGAATGCGCTCAATCAATCGAACCCTTCGATGCTACACTTCCGTGTCTGGGAATGACGAAAACAAATTTTAAGGTTTGATTATACATACATAAATATAAAAAAAATCATATTAGTATAGATCCGCAAATGCTTCCATACAGAGCCACAAAAGGCCCTTGCGAAGATGGCGTCATCAAGGTGGTTTATTTTAAAATTTATTAGGATCTAGTTTCAATACAAAATGTAGGTAAAAGTTAAAATCAACAAATAAAAAAAAACTGCTGCATATAATTATAGTTACAAGCGCATATTTTAGTCAAATTTGATACCTCGTGATTCCTGAAAAACTGAACGCATTTCAAAAAGCAGGCCAAATTTCAAAAGGTCTTTTCATCGTCTTTTGGATCATTGATAACAACTTCTTAGATTTCGACCTGGGGCTATAATATACAGGGTGAAACAAAATGTCATGCATTTTGGAAAAAATTTCACTGGCTCCCCATGTTGTAGGAAGACCACGCTGACATTTTTTAAATGTAACATTTCGTAGATATTGACCATGCCTCTAGACGTTTTTGGGATTTTGCGAATATCTACTATGGCTTTCGAGACATTTTTTTTTTTTTTTAAATCTTAATTTTCTGTTTCTACACCAATTTGCTCTATTTTATAAAGTGCATTAATCAAGTTTATCTTTGCTAATTTCTATCCCTCTTCTCCTGAAATTAAGAACTCGCCCTAAAAACATGTACAATGATTTTATTCAAGAACTAAAATCAACATCAAAATCAGTTCTTTGTTCACTATAACGATCCCTGTGAAAAATGAGAACAAACACTTTGGAGTGCGTCAAACAAAAATATTGATTGGATGAACATTTCTTAAACCTTGTGGGGCCGCCTCTATTAAGATTGACGTCCTTAACTCTCTCGCGAATAGAATTCACTAGTACGGCAATCAAGTCTTGGGGAATAGCTTCCCATTCACGCAAAATCGCCTCCACCAATTCTTGCAAATTTTGATATTCATTCCATTCCCGATTTAAACGGAACTTAAGGTTACTCCATACATGCTCTATAGTACTTAAATCCGGCGACCTAGCAGGCCAAATCATTTGCATGATATTTTTCTCTCTAACGAAGTCGTTGACGACTCTTGCTCTCTGAGGGCGAGCATTTTCGTCGACTAAAATAAATTTGTCCCCAAAATTCTCTGCAAAGGGTAAAACGATATCTATAATAATATATATATATATAATAAACATCTCCCTGTATACGTCACGGCAGTCACATTCAGTCCTACCATTCCTCTTGATTTCACCCCAAACAGTCACTCCGCCTCCTCCAAATGACACCCTTGCTTCCATATGCTCTTCTCCGAATCGTTCCCCTCTTCCTCTCCACACTAAAATAAGCCCATCAGAATTATACAGGGGAAATCTAGCCTCATCCACAAACATGCACCTAGCCCATTCTACTATTTCCCAATGTTGATGGTCAATTGCCCATATCCTTCTTGCAGCTCGATGGATCCTTAGGAGTTGGGGACACGCTGCTCGTCTTCGAGCATGTAAATTGCGCTCATGAAGATGACGCCGTATGGTCATGCAGGAGACATTGAAACCTGCAACATTCCTTATTGAATTAAGAGTTCTTCGGCGGTTTACAGCAAGCAGTATATGCTGGTCATCTCTACGAGTGGTCATCCTGGGTCATCCTATTCCACGACGATATGCCACCCTTCCAGATATCGCGTACCTGCTTAAGAATCTGGAAACAGACATGCGGCCGGCGTCATAAAGAGTTGCTATTTTTTTGAGAGAATGTCCCAATTCTCTCAACCTATGAAAGAATACTTCTGCAGATTCGGAAAAAATCAAAATTATAATAATTCTTACCTTACAGCATTTTCCATCTCCCTTTGGCTTAGTAGTGGCATTTTTAAATGAAGTTATTTAATCCTTAAAGCATAAGTATTGATAATGTATTGGTTTATTGAATAATCAAGCTGATTTTTGTATTTTTAAAAGAAAACGGATCCTGAATACAAGAAAGTATCAACAATACTGTCAATTTGTCACTAACAATCAATGAACCGTTGCTAGGTAACATGACGTTTATATCAAAGCTCTTTTAAATGGCACTATTGACTTTAAAAGGATAAAATAGGTAATATGGAAACTTATACCAATATACGGAGTAACCCGAATTTACTGTTAGAATAAAACCATTGTACAGGGTCATTCAACCAGGACTGAACAGGGGCCTTTTTTTTTGAGTTGCTCTGTATTTTTAATAAAACCAATATAGCCATCTAGTTTACGGTTTGCCGTAGAATCTAAAATTGCCAATTAAAAAGCGATCTGACCTAAAACAAAGGAACTGTGGCTTAAAGATGTTGTTGCTTTAATGGAACACCCTGTATATTTTAAATTTTTATGAAACGCCTCTCTTTCCTGATTTCATAAATACATAATTTGTCAATATTAGCTCAAACCGTTTTTAAGATATGAGCAATCAAATATTTAAAAAGCTGTATTCATTTCAGATTAATATGTATGGAATGCCTTGGAAAGGAAAAGCCCCGTAATGGCGTTGCATTAAAATAACGTCAGAGGAGGTGTTGGAAAATAAAGTTTCGATTTATCTAGAATGCCTTGAAAAACAAGCCATCAAAATGATAATATTAATATGTCAAAGTCTAGAGTATTTATTAGTTAAAATGAAATATTCCCTGGAAGAACGATTTCAGATAATCACACTTTTCTATAAAAGTTGGGAAAATGCAAGGGAAACACAGCGGAGAAATTTCGCAGAAGTTAATAGAATCGTATCAGTAAACACAATTTTGACTTTAAAACGTTTATTTGAAGTGACAGTCATTACACGACCGCAAACGAAGATATGGAAGAAACGTGATCCGAGAACGTGTAATACTAAATTATTTTAGTATTAACCCAATGAATTCCATAGAGGAAGCGGTAAGAGATATTCGGTATGGTCCAAGAAGAAACAGAGTGAGTTTTAGCACCGTTCGAAGAACTTTAAATAAGCATTAATTTCCGTTTCGAATTCACCCTATGCAACACCTGACGGCAAACCAAAAGGAATTTCGGTTTCAATTTGTTGCACAAATGATTACGAGAGAACAATATAGGGATCCTGACTTCTTTAAAAAGGTCCTGTGGACAGACGAAGCAACATTCTCAACATCAGGAATGTATTATCGACGCAACGTGCACTATTGATTTCGAGTAAACCCAAGAAAATACCAAACTATTAAATATCAAGGCAGAACGTCTGTTAATGTATCGTGTGGTATAGTTAACCATAGAATAATTGGACCGATTTTTTTTTAATGGGTCATTAACTGGTCAACGATATCTCCAATTTCTTCAAAATGAAGTTGAAAATATCATTGACGAATTACCGCTAATGGTAAACCAAAATATTATTTGGCAACAAGATAGAGCACTACCTCATGCAGTTCGTGATATTGTGGATTTTTTGAATCATCGATACAACGAGTGGATTGGTCGTAATGGTACTATTAGGTGGCCACAGAATAGCCCAGATATTACAATAATGGACACATTTCTATGGGGGCATTTAAAAAATGTTGTTTACCGCCATAGAAGCCAAAATATTGAGGAAATAAAAATTAAAATTAAATTAATAGACTTAAGGTAGAAAATCATATTTTAAGAGCAAGTCTTGACCGACTGAAAATGGGCTACCGGACCTGCTGGAAGCCACATTGAACAATTAAATTATTAACTATTTATTAATTTTATAAACTGCAGTTATAATTTGTAATATTATTTATTATCGTTATTACATTATAAAAACTCTATACTTTGACATATTATTATTTTTCTGGTTTTGTTTTTCAAGGCATTCTAGACATATTGAAACTTTATTTTCCAACACCTCCTCTGACCTTATTTTAGTGCAACGCCATTACGGGGCTTTTCTTTTCCAAGGCATTCCATACATATTAAGCTCAAATGAATACAGCTTTTTACACATTTGATTGCTCATATCTTAAAAACGGTTTGAGCTAATATAGACAAATTATATATTTATAGAATCAGGAAAGAAAGGCGTGTCATAAAAGTCGAAAATATACAGGGTGTTCTATTAAAAAAACAACAACTTTAAGCCACAGTTCCTTTGTTTTAAGTCAGATCGCTTTTTAAATGGCAATTTTAGATTCTACGGCAAACCATAAACTAGGTGGCTAGGTTTTACTAAAAATACAGAGCAACTAAAAAAAAAGGGCCCCTGTTCAGTCCTGGTTGAATGACCCTGTACATGTTTTCAGCGCCAGTTCTTTATTTCAGGAGGAGAGGGATAGAAATTAGCAAAGATAAACTTGATTTTTTAAAATAGAGCAAATTAATGTAGAAACACAACATTAAATTTTTTTTTCGAAAACCATAGTAGATATTCGCAAAATCTCAAAAACGTTCCTAGGCATGGTCAATATCTACTAAATGTTACATTCAAAAAATGGTCAAGCATGGTCTTCCAACAAAATAGGGAGCCAGTGAAATTTTTTCCAAAATGCAACACATTTTGTTTCATCTTGTATTACAGCCGCTGGTCGAAATCTAAAAAGTTGTTACAAATGGTTCAAAAGACGATGAATAGACCTTTCGAAATCTGATCTGCTTTTTGAAATGCGTTCAGTATTTCAGGAATCACAAGGTATCAAAATTGACTAAAAAATGCGCTTGTAACGATAATTAATAAAAAATTAAATACATTTGGATAACCACAAGGCAACAAAATAAGATGTCTTTTAAAACGTTTTTATTATTTTTCGAGCACTTCAGCCACCCGTAGTTTTGACATTTTTGAAGAACACTTAAATCCTGCAAATTCCCGTCTTCTCCTTTAATCTCCTATTCGACGTACTTTTTCTGTTTCATATTTTTCATTTTTGGTAATAAAAGACCGAAATCTTCTTAAACTGAACATGTTTAGTTTAAAGCTTTTACTTTGTTTGCGCGGTTTGAACAGAAAAAAATAAAAATTATTATCAGAAAGCCATCTACGGTGAGGTTAAAATTATGGAATAATTTAACTGGCAGATGTCAATTTTATTTTTGTTTGTATGTAGTTATTCTATAGTTATTTACATTAGTAGATGCGAAAGTTAATTTTTTGGAGCGAGGAGGTTTTTGAATAGCCGAGGCGAAGCCGAGGTGATTCAGTACCTCCGAACATCAAAAAAGGCTTTCGCATCGTGTGTTGTATTAAATTTTTTCTACTACTGTTCTCTGATCAATATATTATTAAGTAATGAACTTTGATTTTATTCAAATTATAATGATAAAATAAGGTTTTTACACCTGTAAAGTAATTCATAACTAGTTATTTGAGTACTGTCAGAGTCTGTCAGTTCAATTTTTTTAATTTTCGCTAGTCTAAAATGTTCTCCCAAGACCAAAATGTTGCTATTCAGAAGGCGGCCGAGTTGGCATGTGCCTCACTGTTACCTGAGAAGGCGAAAGATAGATAATTTCCTATAAGTATTCGTGTTTTTTTGTCCTGATACCGAAAGTAGTACTTTCGTAGCTAGAAACATACTACTTTTGTAGCTAGCAACGTATAATATTCAGGTAACTCTAATGTTTTCTTTCGTGATCTTTCGTGTTGCTAGGGCCCAAAGGTTAATTTTTTTATACAGTACCTAGTAGAAAAAATAATTACTTCCTATGCCTTAGGCAGAGCATGAGTTAATGTGTGTTTTTATTGTTTTTTGTTTAGTTCTAAATCATTTTGAATATCACATGATATACCTTAACTCAATATTGCTCGATGTACTTACAGAAGTGTAAACATTAAAATTTGTGTCGTACCTACAGTTTAAGGACAAGAACATGGCAAAATAATCTGTAACATTACAAAATAGTCTGCAAGAGTTGCAAATTACTAATATTTATATTTATACAGCGTATTAATGTGATCAAGTTACAAACTTCTAGGGTAGCAAGCACCCTTTGAAGGTGGCCTTTATAAACTAGTTTTCGTTTTGTAGCTCCGGAACTACTTCAGCCACCGCAACCAATTTTGGGACATAAATTACTGTTAGTAAGTTCATCTATTTGAGCCTATTGGAGAATGTTAACTTTAACCAGGGGATATTTGGGTAAATTTGACCCCATTCCTCTAAGAGAGGGTGCCCACCAGAGCAGTGAATTGCTTGAGGCAAAGTATCCGTGAGGCACACTTGATACGCACGGCATGTGTGCTTGAAGTACGCGCATATTAAAACAGTGTACGAATTGGATGCAGGGCGTACAGGAGCAAGGATTAATTGTCATTGTCAAAATGTCATCATCCGATTTTAAAGATCTTTTAGCATTTTACACGATTCTACATGCTGCACGAATTCAATATTAAATTGTTGATCATATTGCATTTTTATTAAAATTGTAAACAGTAAAATAATTATCAAGGGTGTTACGGGCTGTGCGTCCTTTCAGCGATAGTAAGGGGTCGCACCACTCTTCGTGTACGCGTTATATATAATTTATACCACCTTTCTTTGATTTTAACAACTTTTATTTTTTCTCTTATTTACAAGTCATATTTTTCAGGTGAAAAAGTCTCTACTTGGTCGTTGCTAGGTAATAATTAATGTACTTTAGTATACGGAGTCGTAACAAAGGGGTAAACCGCTTTGGAAATACGGAACCCTGCAAGTTATAATCTGAAAAGCTTTAATTTGGCGCGCATCAAGTGAAAATAGAACAACTCCTATTTTTTAGGTTAGTTCAGGTTAGTAAAGAAATTAGGTCAAAAGAACATTGAAGTTCAGTACTGATATAAAGAGATAAATTAATCAGCACTATTATTATGGTAGTTAGTACAAAAAGAAACTTAAAATAGTAGTTGCTAAAAATGCCTGTCACCAGGAGATATAATATATTTATTGCACCTACGCCGCTTAATAATAAAAATACACCTTATTTTATTAATAAGGTAAACTTACTGTTGTCAAGAATTTGTCATTAAATTAGTGTCACGGTTAAATCATGGAATATTATGCGTTCGCTGAATACGACGACATGTTAATAATTTATGGGGAAGTCCGATGCAATGGCAGAGCCGCTTCTTGACTATATGAAGAGCGGTTTCCTGAAAGGCGAATCCCAGCTCACGCACTGTTTCAAAGGGTCAATCAACGGCTAAGGGAAACTGACTCCGTAAAAATAAAACGGTTGGATAATGGCGCGCAAAGGACCAAGTGAACCCCGGATTATGAAGAAGAGGTACTTCGGCGATTTGAATATAATCTTTATGCAAGTACCCTAGCAGCCGCAGATGCCATACATGTAAATCATGTCAGTGTATCGGAGGTTGTTCATGAACAGCTGCCTCGCCTCTACCATCTTCAAAAAGTGCAAGCCTTGGAACCAAATGCTTTCATGCCACCCGTACAATTTTGCCAGTGGTTTTTTGGCTTGTATACAGAAGGAGTTCAACTTCCAAACTATGTACTTTTTACTGACGAGGCTGTGTTTACAAAAGAAGGTATTTTTAATCCGCGAGATAGTCATTTGTAGACTAAGGAAAACCCTCACGTGTTCACATAAGGGGGTATCAACATAAGTTCTCGATCAACATGTGGGCCGATATTGTTGAAAAAAGATTATTTGGACCGATCATGTTGCCACCTCGTTTAACCGGTACTATTTATCTTAATTTTTTAAGGCGTGTATTGTCAGAATTGTTACATGATCTGCCTCTAAATATACGACAGAACTTATGGTTCCAACATGATGGAGCGCCAGCTCATTTTTTACTTCTTGTCCGCGAGCACCTATATAAGAGTTTTAGAAGACATTGGATTGGCCGCGGAGGCCCTATCACCTGGCCAGCGCACTCCCCATATCTAACACCTTTAGATTATTTTCTTTGGGGGTATATGGAAAGTCTCGTTTATGAAACTCCAGTCGAATCAGTAGAAGATTTGCTGACTAGAATTTCTGCTGCTGCTAGTAATCCAAACCATGCCTGAAGTTTTTAATCACGTTAACTTAAATATGATGCGTAGGTGCAATAAAGGTATCGAGCGTGGTTACAGGAATTTTCATCAACTACTATTTTAAGTTTCTTCTTGTACTACCTCCCATAATAATAACGCTCATTAATTCATTGATTGATATCTATACTGAGCCTCATTTTTCTTTTGACCTAATTACTTTGAGACTTTGATTTCTACATCTTAACTCGTTTTTAGCCAATTTCCGAAGAAACGGTGCTTTTTGCGACTTTTACGGAATGTACAATTTTTAGGGAAAAGGCATAGGAAAATCATAATCTGATGTCAAAACGAAAAGAAAGTGAAGCCCTAGAGATATAGAGTCAAATTTACCCTAATACCCTTCTGGTTCGCACGCCCCTCGTCAACGTTAACATTGCCCAATAGGCTCAAATAGATGAACTTACTAACACCAATGTATGCCCCAAAATTGGTTGCGGTAGTTGAAGAAGTTCCGGAGTTACAAAACGAAAACTAGTTTATGAAGGCCATCTTTAAAGGGCTCTAGCTTCCTGAGGAAGCGTTTCCGGATCCATGTTAATATGAATTTATTTATTTTTTCATGTGTTTTATCTATCCTGGAAGCTTGTAATATGATCATATTAACACCCATTGTATTACAAAATGTAAGTCTTAACGCCTTTTAACTAAACAGAACCACAAAAAAATGTTCTTAAGATAAACAGTATGTTACCGATTCAAAGTTTAAATTTTTTTTTTAACTAATGCCTAGTATCATAAAGTTCTTAGCACTTCCAATCCTAGGTTTTGTTTTTAGTGTTATTACATCTTTCGTTTCTAGTGTAAGGAAACTATACACTTGAACTTTAAGGAAAACTACAAGCTTAATTTCTGGAAACCACTTCGAAATAGAGATTATGCATGCAATTTCTATGTACTTTCTGATTAAATTTTTTTATATCTGTTAAGTAAGATAATTTTAATATCATCTAATGTAAAACAAAAATTATGAAATCACGATTAAAATCTTTGTTTTAAAGGAAATTATTTTATTGATAAAAAATATGTTAACGTGCTTTAGCTAGTATAAAAAGGACCTTTTTAATTATCATAGTCATATTATAATGTTGTGCATGTCAAATGCTTTTCTTAGTTCAGTGTTCGGAACTCTGTCTCTCAATGATTTTCTCGCTATTGCTCTTTTCATTTGAGCCGTCTTAGTATTCTAATTGTTGCAACGGTCTCAGCCTTGAACACTACTGCGCATTAAAGCCTCTATACACGACCCAATCTGCAGTGACCCTGCAAACTGGGTAGGGTGTAAACATACTGCACCGAAAAAATCCAGATCGAGCGGTTGGTTGAGGTGACCATACGATCTTCCGACTCTCCACTCCAATGCCCTGCAAGTCTGATCGTGTCACGGAAGAATAAATAAACGGTAGAACCTCACCAGTGCAGCAGCTGACGAGAAACCTGCATACACTGCAGTTGTCTGATCGGCTTTCTGCTTTTGATGTAAAAATATCAAAGGATTTTGAGTACTACACACGACCCAATCTGCAGGTCCCTGCAAATTGGGTAGTGTGTAGGCATGCCGGACCGACAATATCCAGATCGGGCAGTTGAGGTGACCATACGATCTCCGGACTCCCCACTCCAACGCCTTGCAAGTCTTATCGTGGGGAGGACGGCACTGTTGGGTCGACTTTCATCGATATATTAGGGGCACGTCACATATTAATTCTGACAGAAAGTTGCTGCGAATTTTAACATTTTGAATCGAAAATATCAGAAAGGAAGAAGCAAGGTTGGAGACAGATTTTTGAGTTATACAGGGATATGCCTTACGTAGGGTATTTCCGACGCCAATTATTTAAATAGAGACATGCGGAGCTAGGGAATGGAAGTTTTAAAGTCGACTAGTCCTAGGTGTGTAAGAATGTTAATATGGCTACACTGTTTCCTCTCTAATAGCGACTCTTTACCCCAGCAATTTCTACTCTTTCTTTGCGAATTATTTTCGAATAACAAGGTCAGTGCAGTCTCGATTTTTTAATATTTACTTAGAGGAACCATTCCGGCCTTTTACGACTCATGCCTCGAAACCACAGAAAAATAAAGGTTATTTTTTCTCGAAACACGCTACGAGATCGGGTGGTGCGGAAGGCAGCACCCGATTTTCCCTTGTTTCTTGCACCCTGCACATTGGATTGTGTGTAGGGGCTTTTAGTGACTTTGCTCGGTGATATTTTTGCTCTGATCGTGTGGAGCACGGTTGGCTCAATTATCATCGATATTTGACTGGGCAGGTCATGTTCTAATTCTGAAGGAGAGTTGCCGCGAATCTTTAGTATGTCGTATATCGAAAATGTTTGAAAGGGAGAAGCAAGCTCGAAGAGAGATTTTCAAGTCATATAAGAATATGCGTTGCATGTGGGATATTTCCAACGTTAGTTATTTAAATAGAGACATGCGAAGCCAATGGAATTGGTCAATTGGTCTTAGTTCTTTCAGAATATTAATACGGCTAAACCTTTTTCTCTCCAATAGCCACTTTTTAATTCGGCACTTTCTTTTTGTTCATCGCAAATTATTTACCAATAACAAGTCAGCGCAATTTCGATTCTTTACCGTTTACTTAGAAGAGCCATTCCGACCTTTTACGACTTACGCCTTGATCGATAAAAATTGTATCTTAGATTGACCGAACAAGGGGTTGACAGCTTGTCATCACAAATCAACTGAATCGCCACAGTGTTTTATTATGGTTGGTTCTTATACTACCAAATTCAATAAAATACTAAGATGTTTTCTATTTTCCTTATTTAAATTTAATTTGACTTGTATATTACGGATACATAAAACTAAATGACAGGACCTTGCAACGTTAGAGACTGTGCACTGTACTTATGCACCTATGGGATTTTATTGTTATTTGATACGGAAGATGGAATAACATATCTTGTCTTGCGATACTATGCTGAAACGTCGCTTGTTGTCGGGAAAATAATGCTTTCCTTTCTTAAGGAAGCCCTATAGAACATTTATGCTAACTTGCGTTATATACACACACAAATCTTTTCTTTTTGGCGGAGAAAAATTTCACTTATTTTTAATGCGGAAGAAGAACAACATACTTTTTTGTTAGACAACGATGGTCTCGTGTGACCGATCACGAATCGAACTGTCCTCCTCGAAGTGCAATGAGTGAGTCGCGGAGCGGGCCACATACCTCCATTACCCGGTGTTCCCAGCAAACCAATTATCGCTCAGTGACACGTTATGGCATCGGTGGCCATAGTTTTTCTTTGCCAATAAGAAATTAGTGCATATATTGAGATAAAATAGTAACCGAACGGTAAATCAGCGTGGTGTCAAAAGAACGAATTTGCATACGGTTGCGTACCACAAACGCTCTTGAGTTTAATTATAGATTCTAAACTTTTTCCTCTGTATTAGCTACTTTTCACCCAGCTTACTAACTTAGAAGAGCTATTCCGACTTTTTACGACTCACATCTTGAAACCACAAAAAAATAAAGGTTAATTTATCTCCAAACGCACTGCGAGATCGGGTGGTGTGGAGAGCAGCACCAGATTTTCCCTTTCCTATATGCCCTGCAAATCGGACCCTCCAGATTTGGTCGTGTGTAGGGGCTTTTACTCTGATGCAGAAAGTGGCTGTGAAAATCTGACTTTCTATCTCCAGGTTTCTCCGTATGGGTTTTCGTAAGCATTGCAATATGGCGTGCAACTTTATTGACTTGCTTACTCACTTCTTTCTTAAGATTTCCATAGATCGATAATAATTATATCTTAGACTGATTCAAGAAGGATTGCTAGCTTGTCGTCACAAATCAATCGAATCGCAACAGTATTTTAATTTGGTTGGTTTATATACTACCAAATTTAATGTTTAATGTTTTTTATTTTCCATAATTAAATTCAATTTTACTTGTATACATGGGTGTAAATTCGTTTAATTTGGTAAATTACGGATCTATAACACTAAATGACAAGACCTAGCACCGTTAGACACTCTGCACTGTACTTAGGCACCTGTGCCTATATAACATTAGCATGAACTTGTTCTATAAACACACGAATCTTTGCCATTTTTTGGCGGAGAGAAATATCAGTTATATTTAATGCAGAAAAAGAACAACCTACTTTTGTGTTAGAAAACGAAGGTCTCATGTGGGTGATCGCGAATCTAACTATCCTCCTCGAAGTGCGTTGAGTGAGTCTTTGCGGGCCACCTTCCTCCGTTACCCGGTGGTCCAAGTACACCAATTAACGCTCAGTGACACGCTATGGCATCGGCAGCCATATTTTTCTTTATCAATAAAAACCTAGCACAAATAATGAGATAAAATAGTACCAGGGTGGTAGGTCGGCGTGGTATCAAAAGAACGAATTTACATACGGTTGCGTACGACAAACGCTCTTGAGTTTATTTATAGATTCGCTGTTGGATATTACATCTTTCTGAGTGGCAGCGAGGAATAGTCCAAAAATAGGATTGAAACGGCGATTTTCCGACGGTTTTGACGACTTGCAACTGTACATAAAATACTGTCGAGGATTCGTTCAATCTTGGATAATTCTTTGCATTGCAGACAAATACGACTCTCGACTATGTGTAAATCCAATTTACATTGACACGTGTTTCTCAAGCATGGATATTCGAAGTTGGATACGTGCTGTATTATTTCTTAATGAATTTCTAACTTACATTTTCTTTGCTCCCGTGCCACCATTGTTCAGCCGTGGTAATATATTACTAAAGGTAAATAACATTCGCTGTAAAGTCATCTTCGTTGTCAATAACTATAACAGCATCGTTTACATAACATAATACTATTCATCACTACCCACTCTATACTCTGTCAATTTTTTACAATTTCAATTATCTTATTTATTAGTAGGTTGAACAGCAGTGTACAGGCTGGCATCGTCTCTTATCGCTGATCGCATGCCTACATCATATGTTAATTGGACGGTGTTATGCAACAATGGGCTAAGCAACAGTTTTGTTTTTCCGAGATAATTAGCTTTAAAGAATAAACAAATGAAACAAAATCAATTGTTGGGAAATACTTTTTATTTTTTTCACTTTTAAAAAATAAAAAGAAAAACTAAATATATGCCCAAAAAAAAAAGAAAAATAATTTCTTGACAGAAAAAAACAATGTCAAAGAGGGTTAGATGGTTTATGCAAAACTCAATATAAACAGTTGTTGGTTTTGCAATAAACAACAAAAATAATAGCATTAAACTAAAAAATGGGACTGCGTCTTTTCTACAACAAACAACATTTACATATTATATTTTTTGACTGAGACTTCTGTAAATCGCTTATTTCAAAATCTATATCGGCATCAATCCTTTTAATATCTTCTTCAAAATCTTGCCCTTCTACAGTTTTTAAGAAATTAAAAAAAGGTTTTGCATCTTGTGGAACCAGTTTAAGAATTTCTTTTAGATCTTTGATTTTTTCACAGATAATGCTTTACCTTCTGGCCACTGATGAAGTAGATCTACTTCTTTTAAAACTGGTTTTCGTCCTTTTCCTGCCTTTTCAATATTAACTTGTGTGTATACTGAGTCCGTTGTATGGTTTTTCATAAATAGCAGAGTAAGATTTTCTTTCATCAAGGTGATTTCATGTAACTTAAGCCAGTTTATGTTTTACTTATTAACATCAGTCTTGCGACTGATAATAGCTTTTTCGAGGATGGAGGATGGAGTAATTTTCTCGTCAGGATTATTTAAACACTCGGAACTCTCAACATTTTGAATAACTTGTTCCAAGTTTAAATTTTCATTTTCAAGAAATTGGTTCTTATTACTTGAACATGGAAATATCTTTTCGATGGGTTAGTTTTCGGTTGAAGATAATATATCTGTGGAAGTTGTGGCAATCTGGCAATTTTGCAACCTATCACTTTTCACTTTGTTTTGTGCGAACACTAAGCTTTTTTCCTCTTGTGATGTCCATCCTGCAGAAAAAACATTATTTTATTGACTAGATTTTTTTCTCAAAAATCATAAATGAGGTGATTGCTATTTTATAAAAATGGTCTAAGCCACATAACACGTAGTAATAATAGACTTGCAGCAGTCCTAATAATTTTATTTACGTCTCTAAATTTATAAATATCTGGTTTTTACGAAAAAGTACATTGTGTTATGTCCATGTATTTAAAATTTATTTTCATAATGTGTGTAACAAGTTTTTCAAACAACATTTGGGTTATGTTTCACTATTTACTTTTTTTGTTTTGTTGATGGGTATTTTTTTTTGTCTATTTGGTTTTATTAGCTTACATTTACTGTGTGAAACACAAAACACACCAACAAAATTCTTACTGTTTATAAATAAATAATTAACACCAACAAGATAAACAAGCTAGTATACGCACTGAGAAATTTTCTACAAAGGTCTATCCCACAGATACGGGGGATTTGTGGGATGGACCATTGTTTAAAATTTCTATATAGTAACATTTAGAAATTGTAGCTTAGGAAAACCACTTACAGATGACGCCAGATTCCAAATATTGGTTAGATAATATTTGTTGTTGATTAACTCACATAAAATGTTTTTAGATAATAAAACGTTATTTGAATGAAGTATGGGCTATACGGTTGTTGCGTAATACCATCCAATTCGTTGTCGTAACATAATAGCAATATTATGTAGCCCAAGTAATTTAGTGTTAAAGTATGTTTGTCATAATGAATAAAGATTAACATTAATTGTATTCACCATGTGCCGTCACATACTCGTCAAATTGATTTGTCACATTCTCAAAATCACTTTTCAATTGCAACATTGACTACAAGCACACATAAAAGCACCAGCTTCAATGAGCAAATCTATTATATCCTAGCAGATGGCTGTCCTAAAAGAGTTAACAGCTTTTACTTTATATATCTTATGACATACGGAATAACTGAAGCGCCGCTTAAACGGCATGTTTTAAAATATTATGAACGATAAAACTAAAATTTTAGAACCAGCATTCGTGATCGTAATCGTAAAGTGATAACAAGTCATTTGTCGTAATGTATTAAACGAGTTATGACTTTCGCATATAGGGTAGCTATATCAATGCACTGATAACTTTAACAATAAGATAGCTCCTGAGGAAGCTATTCCTCAACAGGAACAGTACACTGAAAAATATATGTCTAAGTTGCTTAAAGTAATCATTATTTTTGTAACACGACACCTGTTGCATTCTAAGTATACATCAAATGCTCTAGCACTTAAGACGTTAGCAGCATTTGCAGACTTAAACTATTTCCATTTACGAGAACCACATCAACGATTTACAAACGTGTGTGCCTGTTAAACTATACCGTTGTATGTAGCACATTAAGGCCGTCAAACGTTCACGTTAAGACATCCCTTATTTAATGATGGTCTAGGATTTTCTTGACGCACTTTTTGTCAGTTTTGTAATAACACATACGGGCGCGTCTCTAAAAGGTGTGTACAAAATCTGAGCACATATTCCTGAGGCCAAAATAAGGCGATTTAAAGCAACTTACTCTAGTCTCAAATTGCTCCGTTTCCGAGATACAGGGTGGTAAAGTTAAAAAATAAAAATCGAATATTTCGGTTTTTAATGTGCGATGCCGCACCGGAATATTTAAATTATTCTGAATAAAAAATGTTTGCTGTTATCTTTGAGGATGAAATATGGTCAGTGAATTAGCAGTGGAAAATGTATTTTTTAGATACTTTTTTGCAGTGTCACATCCAAAAATCCTCGGATTTTTTACCTGTTTGATGAACACCTTTCAAATTTTTTTTGCAACATACTATTTAAATGTATACATTTTTCGTATTTTAAGAATTTTCGCTATCAGTCTATGTTGTTTACAGTAAGTGTTTGAGTAAGAATTTGCTAATGCCAGAATAAATAAGATGTTTGAAAGGGGTATCCAAGGATGTAGTTCATAAAACATTAAAAGAACAGCGGCATCATCCATACCATATCCAAAAGGTACAAGACCTTTTGGCTCCGGATCTGGATCAACGATTGGACTTCTGTCGATTCATTACCAAACAAAGACAACAGGATGTGAATCTTGCTAAGCACATTTTATTTACTGACGAGGCATGTTTTACAAGAAGTGGTGTAACCAATTTACATAACGAACATGTTTATGCTGCTGAAAACCCGCATGCCACGAAAGTAACTCATTATTAACATGAGTTTAGAATTAATGTGTGGGCAGGAATCATTGGCAATTTCATTATTGGTCCTGTCATTTTATCGCCTCGACTAAATGGTGTGGATTATTTATAAAATACGCTGCCACATTTATTAGAAGATTTGCCATTACAACTTCGACGAGATATGTGTTTTATGAATTTTAGTTTAAATGTCCGCAATTATTTGGATCGACAGTATCCAAACAGATGGATCGGTAGAGGAAATAATGCTCCTGTAAAGTGGCCGCCACGCTCACCGGATATGACTCCGTTGGATTATTTTTAATGGAGGTTTTCAAAAACGATGGTATACCCCAGATCGATTAATAATGAAGAGGAATTGTGGGAAGAATTCAAAATGCAGTCAAAATATTAAAGAACGATGCGGAATTGATGCAAAGAGTAAATTTAAACTTTTTACGTCGTATTAATCTTTGTGCTTATGTTAACGCAGGTCATTTTGAACAATTAGTAAACGTTTATGCTAATTAAATTTACTATTAAAATAAAATTGTGTTGTTAAATATTCCGGTGCGGCATCGAACACTAAAAACCGAAATATCTCAAAAACGACTTACATTAGCGGATTTTCACAAGAGTGCCTTTTTTGTTTCAAAATGTTTAAAAAATTAGTTCTTTAACAAAAAATTAAAAAAAAAACTACGCTGATAAGAAAGTCATGGCCATTCTAAACCATTAGAGGTGCATTGTGAAGCGCCCTCTAATCGCTACAGTGAAGAGGTGTCCGTATTCGGGTTTCGCATCCCAACAAACCCCCGGGTACTAAGTTTTAAAGTAACACGTTAAAAAATGTTCATCAATTTTAAAAAATTCTATTTTTTTTTTAAATTTACCACTCTGTATCTCGCAAACGGAGCAATTTCGGACTAAGGTAAGTTATCTTGGTCTCAGAAATATGTGCTTACATTTTGTACAGACCTTTCAGAGACACCCTATATAACAGCATTTTCTTACCGCATACACTAATAAGTGGTAAACAGGCTAACACAGTTAATTATAAATTGCAGAATAATATGTTAAGATATTCTTTTTCGGTTTCCCAAATAATAAAAATACTGTGGTACACCAATAGAATATGTGTCGGTTTCACTAAATATAGGACAATAAAACTCGAGTCAAATAGCAAAGCAGCGTAAAATATAGATATTGCTTTGGTTGTAAAAGGTTAAATAGTTATTTGTATGGTAGAACTTTTACTATTCCAATGAATCATTTATTTGATCTACGCTGGGATTAGAGTTGGATGCAAAAGAGCAAAATCGACTCGGAATCGTTACTCGATGCTGTGACCGATATCGAACAATTTACAATTTTAATTAGTTTGTTTAAATCCGAATAGTTTACTATGTCCCTTGTTTTAAATGATCCAAAATTAACACGCATTAATTACAAAAATAAATTTTACACTTACAGAATATTTTATTACACATAGTGATTGTCTATTTTGGTACAGGTCAAAACCCTAATTAATAATAATGAAGGAAATCCAAATTAAACTATAAAATCTTGAGAACAAACTTAGACTCCGTAGAGATTGTAACAAAATCCTCATCAAATCACTCAATGTTAATAATGAATGGGAATCGCCAAACTTAACAAAATCTCTGTCTTCGATTCCTGAACCTAGATTGTATTCCCATCAGTGATTTGACCAAATAATGTGCCTCTTGATACAAATAACATTGATCAGGTTTGTTCAGGTTAGTTATTAATGAAACTAGAATGGCACATTTTTACAAATTAATAATTACTTGAACACAAATTAAATGTCAAATATTTATTGGTTAATAAATTCAGTTACATTACATTACAAATTTAGTAAAAATTTGATAGGCTTATATTTAAAAAAAATCTGATATCTGAGAAATGATTGTTTGTTAGTAATTGGCTGCTTTCGATAAACGACAGAGCAATTAAGTAAATCACTGAAAAGGTTCTCACATTCCCATTAACATCTAAATTTTTAAAAAAATGTCAAGTAAATATTCCTAGCAGATATTTTAACGTAAACTAGATAAAACGGCTGGCAACTGGATCGACACAAAGAAAATAAGAGGCATTATAAATTTAAAAGTTGTACCTAATGCTGTAATATTATTATTAAATATAAAATGCTTCACAATTTGGGTGAATATGATATACGTCTTTATACATTAAGTACATTATATCATACTATATGACACTCATTTCATTACCAATAATTTGCTTTAACACTATAATAGGTCGCAAAAGATAACTTTAAATAACTTACTATTTTATTCTCCAAAGAACAGTGGGTCATCTTAACACATTTCATTCATATCAAATACAGTGTGGTCATTGAAGGTGTGCAAGATATGGGAATTTCTTTTATTAACGACTGACTGACGAAAATTTTATTCTTGATAAAAGTTGGTGCGTGTTCGATAATCATATTAGGTGTACTAGTGAATGGTTGCAAGTCAAACGGCGTACAGGGTAGGTCAAAAAAATATAAAACTTGTACAAGAATAAAGTACCCCTATTTCAGAAAATTCAGCAAAATGTTATTAATAAAAGTTGTTTAGAATTAAAAGTTATGCATAGATTCAAAAACGTGACCTCCTAAATTAAAGAAATATTTTTTTTTTGAAAACATTAATAATTTCCAAAACACAAAAAATTTTTTTATTCACCCTAAAGGCCTTCATAAATTATTCAAAATCGAATCAATTTTACATATCTTTGTTCAAATTCAAGCATATTTGTAAAATTAACTTGAATTTTTAATTTATTAAGAAATCACAAACTTCATGGTTGTTGCAACGACATTAAACATAACTTTAAAATATCCTAGAAAAACTTAACAAAATAAAACATTAGTAATGATAATATGTGAATTAAACAACTCTCATTTAAAGTGCAAAATTTTTGTTTTAAATGTTTATTAAAAAGCTGTACACATTAATCGACAAACATGAAATCCCGCTAAAATAATCGCAGATACCTATGGAAAAAAGCAAATAAGGGTTAAAAGTAAACATTATGACAGTTTGGTGGCATTATTCATTCTTAAATAATTATTGTTGTTATTTGATTTCAAATGCCTCCTCCAATACAGTTAATGTTAGCCGAGAAGGCAGAATTAGTGTTAATATGTGGAGAAAACTAGAAAACAGTGCGTAAAGCAGGAGATATCTTCAATGAACGACATCCAGATAAACAAGTTCACTATTCAACTGTGGGCAGAATTTTAAATAATTTTAAAGAGACAGGGGCTTTAGACTATAAATATAAAAATGAACGCATCAAAACTGTATGTACTGAAGACAATCAATTAGATGTACTTTAAGCAATTGCTGAAAACCCTAGAGGATCCACCTAAGAAATGTATGCTTATACGGGTATAAAAAAAAATTCTGTTAAAAAGATTCTTAAAAAACAAAAATACCATGCCAATGTTTATTTGTACGTTTCAAAGACGAGACTATGACTTGCAGTATGATTTCTGCATGTGGATTCAAGGAGAAATAGAAGATCAACGTGATTTCCATAGACACATACTTTTTGGGGATGAATCCATGTTCACAACAAATGGCGTTGTTTCTTCCCAAAATTGTAGGTGGTGGTCGGACGAAAACCCAAATTTTGTCATTGTCAATAAAAACCAGTTTTACCAAAAAACAAACGTTTGATGCGGTATTAATAACGACCAATTAATAGGGCCGTTTTTTTTTCGCCAAAACCTAACTGGTGATATCAATTTACATTTTTTGGAAAATGAACTGACGGATTTTTTGAATAATATGAGTATAAAAGAACGACATAAATTATGGTATGTGCATGATGTTTGTCGCGCTCATTCTGTTAGAATTGTTTCTGAATGGTTAAATGAGGAATTTGGTGATAAATGGTTAGGACGAAATACCGATCCACGGTGGCCTCCTCGTTTGCCACATCTCACCCCATTAGATTTTTTTAAAGGGGATGTTTACAGCAAAAAGTTTACAAGGATTGACCGTTTAATAATGTTGGGTAGCTTGAAATTTTGATACGATTTCATTGCGGAAATATTCCAGCAAGTGTGTTGCAATCCACTCTTAGTGAATTTTATGATCGGACATGCATTGAACGAAAAGGTGGACATACAGAGACGCGTCGATAATTTTTTTACACATACCTAATTTTATTTTTTCTTCGTTTCAAATATTTTCTGTTTTATTTTTTTTTTATTTGTTTATTGTTAAGTTATAATAAAAAAAAGCCGATAAAAATTGGCAAAACCATTGGCATCACATTCAAATACGTTATATTTCTTGAGTTTGCACTAAACGCATACATAATGCATACATTGTTTGGTTAATAATGCCACAAAACTGTCATAATGTTTTAGTAGAATTTCATGATTGTCGATTAATTTGTGCAGTTTTTTAATAAACATTTAAAATAAAAATTTTGCACTTTAAATGAGAGCTTTTTGATTAGCATATTATCATTACTACTTATGCTTTATCTTGTTAAAAAGAATATTTAGAATATTTTAAAGTTATGTTTAATGTCGTTGCAACAACCATGAAGTTTGTGATTCCTTAATAACTTAAAAATTTAAGTTAATTTTACAATTATGCTTGAATCTGAACCAAGATATGTGAAATTGATTTCATTTTGCTTAATTTATGAAGGTCTTTAGGGTAAATATAAAAGAAAAAAAAATTTTTGGAAAATTTTTAATGTTTTCAAAAAATATATATTTTTTTTTATTTTAATAGGTCACGTTATCGAATCTGTGCATAACTTTTAATTCTAAACAACTTTTCTTAATAACATTTTGCTGAATTTTCTGAAATGGGGATACTTTATTCTTGTACCTACAAGTTTTAAATTTTTTGACCTACCCTGTACGCCGTTTGACTTGCAACCATTTCAAGTGCACCTAATATGATTATCGAACATGCATTAACTTTTATCAGGAATTAAATTTTTTGAGAAGTCGGTAATAAAAAATATTCCCATATGTTGCACACTTAAATGACCACACTGCATACATATTTATATGTCACATTATGATTATCACTTGCCAACTAGTGTTCTTTTGAGATCTATTGTGTTTATAGTATCATACGGTATCTTTCACTTTAGATTGCTAGAAACTTCTAGAAGATGACGCTACCTATATTGTACTGCCTAGGCAAAACAATATTATAGCTATAAGGTGTTTCGATTTTCCAATGGTAGGTATGCTCGCTTGTCATGCTTGCCCTGTACTGACGAGAACCAAAGAGTTGGAAACCGGTCTACAGGTAGCAGCAGTATAGCATCCTATGATTCGAAATAAAGATTCATTCCTTTCTTTTCCGGTAGTTTCTGCAATCTGAGATTGTATTTTAGTGCTAACAGTGTTAGTCAAAATGCGCCAAATCTTGCTATATAATTCAGTGCTTGGGGCATGTAGCCTAAAGAATAGCTGTTTTAGCATAACTTGGTTAATTCCTATCGTATAAGCTCTTAGCAAGTGGCTAGAGAACGAAGTTCTTACATATACACATATTTATATGTCATATCGTACTTATATTTTTGGCCGTATGGCAAAAAATTCCAATTTTACGCTTATTAAATTTTGGTGTTCATGGCAACCCGCAATATCAATAACAACAACCATATACATAAAAGGTTGGATGGCGCTATTAGTATCCTAGGTATTTTGTAAAGCTGCCATCAAAAATAGAAGAAATATAGCTTGTGACAGCAGCTTTTGTCTTCTTTCTAAGCTCGTTGTGCACTTTGCAGAAAGCGATAGAATTTGGTTCCCACGTTCACATCAAGTCAAAATCCATCGATGTTTTGACCCGATGTATCGATGTTTTCGATGTATCGAAAAACATCGTGCATTGCTAGCTGTAGAACGTTCTCTTGAGTATTATTAGTTGTAATCTCATTGCCAAAAGCTTCACTAGCATCTAAAGCCATCTAGAAAACTCACTACAAAATGTTTTTTTAAAAGGACAATAGATAATATCTGGGTTCGATCTAAGAAATTTTGTATGCAACACATGCAAGGAGTTTATTTATGACATTTAGCACGTTTTCAAATTCTGCTTGTAGGATAATTTTCATGCTGCGTACCAAAAACACTTACTGTTTATACCAGATGCATAAATAGGTATTCTCCTTCTACGTTAATAAATAAAAGTTCATACTACGTTTTTCGCGTGGGGTAAATTGTTTAAATACTATAATGTAAACATGCCTAATCTGGATATTTTACAAAAAACAAATATCGGGATTAAATAATCAAATGTGATATAAAACTAGATAACATTTGCTTTCTATAATAGGATCTTTCATAACATTATGTCGTATAGCTTTTCTAGCTTCGGTGCTTTAAAAAGAAAATTATGGCAGTCGCTTATCTGGTTTTCGTCGCGGTCTGCAATGAAATTTATATCTTTACAAAAATGCATGTTGAAAAATACTGCCTTGGTTCGCTATGAATAATGACCCAAAACGGGGCCAGTAGTTTGGAAACGATTTTAAATTTTATGAAGTACGCTCAATAAAAAAGTTTTAAAATAAGCTAACGACAAGCTGGTTATTTAAAACTGCGAAATTATATTGAACTGAATTTGAAAAAATTGAAACTTTAATAGGAGCAAACATTACAAATTATAATTTACGAATTTTTTGCAGTATGTGTGTTAATTACAAAATTCAATAAATTCTAACTTTACAAAAAACAAATTAGAAACCGACAATTTAAAAAAGACAAGCTTTAAAAAAAATTATAAATTTTAGAAAAGGAACCTACTATTAGCTACTAAATAATATCATATTGCCAGGGTTATTATTGAAGATTTTCGAACCAGTTTGCTACTTCTTAACAAAACAAAACATTCCGGTGTCAAATATACCATGACGACTGCCTTTGTTTTTAATCTACAGGGTGATCTTGAAAAACTTTGCTTTTAAGGTAATAACTTATCAAGCAACGACTTCATCATCCTTTAGACAAATACAGGAAGAAGTGGCATAGCAAGCTCTGACGTTCGGAGAATATTGAAAAAATATAAATACCATCCATGTAATTTTAAAATTGTATAACATGCGGAGAAGCCGAGCGTCGAATAACTTTTTGCCAATGGTATGTGGAACAAATCCGCAGCAACACATCTTTTCGCAGACTTATCATCTAGTTTGACGGATGAAGGAGCTTTTCTTATCGTCATAACACGTGGCACTGGTCTGTAGAAAAAACCCATTTAATTTTCGAAAGGGTACAACTAGGGCGCTTTGAGATTGGTGAATCGTGTTTTATTTTGGGCCTACGCATAGTCTATACCGGATGTATGACGGGTCTCACAGCACGTAAAGGCATAGAAATTCTGGAGAAAGCTAGTTCCAAATTGCTGGAAAATATTCCATTACCCCATTGTAGTTCCGTCTATCTCCAACAAGACCATGCTCCGGGCCACAACTCTCTGCTATTAAGGCCATTACTGGACTATAACTTCTCTGGATAGGTACAAGCGGGCCTGTGAAATGGCCCGCACGATCTCTCGATCTTTCCATTTTGTATTTTTTTTTGGGGGATTTTATGCAAATATAAGACACCACATTAATCTCTAGCGGAACTTCGTGAGGTAATTGGGTTGGCCTTTCAAGCTCTTCATAGTAGATCTATTAATATTTTCAATGCAGTTGAAAGGATAACAAAAATGGGGCAATATTGCATTTAAGAAAACGAGCGGCATTTTAATAAAAAGTTCTAAAATAAGCTAACGAAAGGCTGGTTATTTAAAACATCGCAATAATATTGAACTCAATTTGAACAAATTGAAACCTAAAGAGAAGCCAGCATTTTCACTATATCCAAGAAACATAACAATTTATAGTCTCGTTTCAACCTTCGAAGCGAGCAGACTTACGACAGTGACGTTAAAATTGCTTTTGAAAACTTTTAAAATTACAATTAACTATTACTGTCAAAGCCAAAAATATTTTAATTTTTATTAACTTATCTTCTACATGGAAGCACAGGACGAGGGGACGCCCCCCGGCCAAAGGACGTTGAAATGCCGCCATCCGACGATGAACCAGTGCAGTCCGAAGTTCAATTAACAATGGAACAAAGGATTTAAATAGTCGAAATCCGCATAGAGGCGAGGTGGAAAAAACTACTAGACGAACGTGAGCAAGAATGGATGGGCAAGCTCCGGCAGGTGAAGGAGGCTGATTTTGCCAAGGCAAGCGCCTGCAAGAATTGCAGGATGCACACAGGGATTTACAGGCCGAGTTAGGTAGATACCTTGATAACAATGACACTGACATTAAAGCGAAGTTAAATTTGAATTCAAATATAGATATTATTCGGTCTGACAAACCCAGAACAGTGATAACGCTATTGCTCGACGTTCAAATAATTTACAAGTTAATGATAATAATATAGAGATAGATAACTCTTGATCGGGAATGGATCACGAATCCATGTTCGATTCAGGCAATAAGCAGCAATGGTCGACGCAAAAGCAAAAACGCAATAGAAAAAGACAAAATCTGAACCCTGAAATTACAGAAACGAATGTTAAAAGGATGGCTAGCGATTCCACGTGGCCAAACTTGCCGAAAACGAACAAGAAGGCGCTAAATACGTATTTAGTACAAAAAGTAGCCCAGGATAAGCAAACTAGCGCGCCCAAATCCAGCCAGACGGAATCGACAGCCACTAAAAAGTCACTGAAACTAAAATTGATTCAAATGATAATCAGGGGACCGGCAAGCCAAGAGTTCGCGTTTCCCCGATCATTATTCGCAATAAACTTAAAAATAACAATATTACTAGGCATTTGAAATCTGAAAAAATAGATTATGGTCGCGCAGTCACTGTGGCGGATGGCGTCAAAATTCACCCCCTGACTCCTGCTCATTGCAACCAGATAATAAAATTCTTGATCTCCAATAACCTCTACTATCACTCGTTCCGTTCCCAAGACGAAAAGGAGCTCCATGTGGTGCTCCGAGGCGTTTTGGAAACGTGGTCGGAAGCAAAAATAAAATAATAATATGATCTCATCGAATTAGGTTGCCATCTGTCCAGAGTGATTCGCTGGAATAATCGCAGCGGCGCCCCACTGCCATTGGTGCTGGTTTTTCTGCCACGTGCCGAAAAAATGATTTACGAACTCCGAGCGTTAGACTCTATGTCAATTAAAGTAGAGGCTTAAAAAGCAAGCGCGTCTTTCTCGCAATGCCACCGCTGTCAGCTCTACGGGCATTCTCAATTTCAATGCAATGCTCTCATAAAGTGCTTGCAGTGCGCTTCTGATCACTTTTCTTATCAATGTCCAAAACCTCGTGAAGTGGCTGCAAAATGTTCAAATTGAGGGGGCGAGCACCCGGCAAATTACCAGGGATGTCCGCGCCACCCCAACAATTTGCGTAAAAACATAAATCAAAACACAAATTCAAATGTACCAAAATCGATTCCCAACTTTTGTTGGCGCCAACAAAACAACAGTAAGTTGGCAGATGATAGCAATGCGAAGAAAGACGCTACGCAGGGTATGCAATCAGTGCCAAAATACTTCAATTTCAAATTGGCCACATTTAGCGTCAACAGCATCAAGAACCGGAGCAACGAACTTATCGACTTTGTAGTGGAAAACGAGATAGATGTGCTTCTTTTGCAGGAAACATGGCTGAAGGGAGAGAGGTTTTCATTCCCAAATTACATCATATTTAGGAATGTTCGCCTAGGTAGACGAGGGGGAGGCACCGTGATCCTGGTCAAGAAGCACATTTCAGCTCAAGTTGTGCCGGGTCCTGATAATTACGCCCTATCAGTGAAGGGACATTCATTTCATTTAAATTTAAGAACAATCAGCGCGTTTACCCAATCCTCTATCATAAAGGTGTCTGAATATTCGAAATTCGGGGCTTTAACTGACGATATCAAGCAGCGCATCAGAGCTAAAAACCGACTTAAAAACAGAGCGTATCGAACTGAGGATCCTAACATCAAAGCCGAGGCAATTCGTGCAGCCAAGGCTATTAGGCTGTTACTAATTGATCGACAATCGGTGTCCAGAGTTTGTCAATCAAAGACAACTCTTTGTTCAAGATGACTCGAACTTTAATCAGAGGTTCGAGGAAACCGATGTCGTTCCTCAAAAACCAACAAACAGGCCTGATGGTGACGGATGCAAAGGATAAAGCTGAATTGCTTGCAGACAAACTCTGCGAGCAATTCATCGAAACTCCCACCACGATTCTGGCCAGAGATGAGAGGATCTCCAGAATAATTAACATTTACAGAACGATAGATTATCCTCTGCCAAATTCTCCGGCGGTTACTCTTGAGAAAGTCAGATCACTAGTGAGTATTTTAGATGCTACAAAAGCCTCGGGTTTCGACGGCATTAAGAATACGGCATTGCGAAACCTGCCAGACGCAGCTTTGAAGAACATTGTAGACATATCCCAGACCCAAACCCAATATAGACCCAAACTGGAGTAGATTTGGCGGCCTTTTAACATCTTATAAATCAAACGGCAGATGTAGTTGTCAACCCCTGATTCTGTTAGAGCGTCGCACAGTGCCTCGGTCGTGAAATTGTTAAAGGCTCCTTCGATATCCAGGAAAGTTCCTAGAGTCTATTTGTTATTTTTAAGTGATTTTTTAATGACGCCTACCACCTCGTGTAGCAGCGCTGTTTCCACTGATTTGCCTTTAGTATGGGGGTGTTGAGACGAGCTCAGCTCATGAGCAACCTAAAAACTGTTTCAAATTTCTCACATTCGAAAACCAAGATTTTCTACCGTTTTATCTAAAATTGCGAAAATTATAAAATAAATATGAAATTCAACACAAAATTTAATACTTTAATTCTTTTGAAGCAGCAATATTTTACTAATTTAATGCATAATTTGCTAATTCATACTACGGGCCCGCCTATATATAGTTTTATATTTATTAGTAAAGTAAAGCACGATAAAATATCTTCCAATTACTGATAAATAAGATTTGAATGAAATATTTTGTACATTCAAGTATCATATTCCAATAAATATTTTCAGAATTTTATGCATCTAACATAATAATATTTTATCTGTATTTTCTACGGTAAAATAAATAAAATGAACACTAGCAAGCTTATTTAAATAAATATCTGTGGCCTACATTACTGGAACTTCTTAGTATCCTAATATTTGCATTTTAAACACGAATAGTAATTAGACTTTATTAACAAAAATATTTTCTCTGGGTTTTCTAAAATTATTTTGCATTTTTGCGTTCTCTAAAAGGTGGCTCAAAAACAATGCAGGAGTCAATTTTTAAGTGTTGAAAATAAAATTAGGTAATGTATAAATTAAAGGTAAATTATTTATGTTAAATATACCTTAATATTTAAAATTTGTTACTATTGCATAAATTAACATGCTTATTTAGTAGATTTCAAAAGTTTTTCTGATAATAATTATTCTGAGCAAGTCGATATACATTCTGGAGTGCCACAAGGCTCAATTTTAGGCTCTTTGCTTTTTCAAATTATGTATACCTCTAATATACGTAAATCTTTAAAAATGGTAGATTACAAATTCACTGTTGTTTTGATGTCGAGGATTACGCCGAAGTCGAGTTGCTTTTAAACCAATATTTGAAACATTGAGTGAGGTCTCTCGAAGTCACAATTTAAATTTAAATCATACAAAATCCTGAATTTTAATGTTTGGTAATAAGAAAAAGGTCAATGGTTTAAAAAATAAGTTGAACATATCCGTTAATGGATCAAAATTAACGATTGTTGATAGTGCTCAAAATTTGGGTATATTGCTTGACACAGAACTAAGGTTTAAAAAGCATTTCAGGAAATGATTTTAAAAAACGCATCTTTTTCTTAAAAATACTATACTTCACTAGACATATTTCAAATTGTAAATTAAAAAAAGACTTCTGTGAATTTCTTGTTTTGTCCAATTTTAATTATTGCGATTTTGTCTACGGTTTTTCCTAGATGCTGAACGTAGATCTCGGATACAGAAAATGCAGAATGCTTGTCTACGTTTCGTGTATGGTGTGAGAAAGACTGATCATGTTTCTGGTAAAAATTAATAATAATCCTGACTCCCCCATTTCGATTCGAGAGTATCTGATTTTCGTGATGACATTCAGGATAGACGTGTTAGAGACAGAAGTAAATTACCCGTGCCTCATCATTAGAGTGCCATATTTCAGCGGTTCTTTCCATATAATGCTATGAAATGTTATAATGTGATACCCACTAATATGTTGCCTTTTATTGTAAATTTATTTAAAATTAAATATATATAAAATATCTTTTAAATGTACAGAATACTTAACTTTTTAAGATCAATTATAATAATGTTTCTTTTAATAATTTGTTGTTGTTTCGAGTTCCTTTTCAATATGGTTTTCGTATTGCAAAATAGAGCCTTGCATTTCGTGTTTAATGTTAAACCCAGAGAGTCATATAGGGCACTGTTTGTTCAGCATAATATCTTAACACTTGCATGTATGCTTATTCTGGAAACTGTCTGTCTAATCCACACAAAGTTTTAGTCACAGATTCTCTCGAGGAGTATGCTCTACACGTTCGGCTTATCTTACGGAACTTCCTATACCTACCTCTGCACTGACTTATAAATCTCTTATATTTAAAAGCAGAATTTTTTTTACCACCCTTCTCTTACACATGAGGAAAATAAACTGCTGATCAATTGCGTGGCACAAAGGCAAGTTAGGCAAGTAAGTTATTTACATTTCTTATATTAATTATTATGATATTCGCTTATTTTATTGCCTATATTAAATTTCGTAAATGGTTAAGAATATTCATTTAATGATGGACAATCAATTTTTATTTATTTATGTCTTTGACTGGCTCAGTAGAGTAGCTACTACAGCTAGACTGCGCCAGGATTTCACATCTGTTCTATGATTTATTTATTGTAAATTTTATGTTATATTGAAATGAAAGATATTTAGCATTATTATTATTATATATTAGAGTATGATCTCCTAAATGAAGTAAGCGTTTCGACCTTAGTGTAGGTCATCTTCAGCAATACAAGGTAAAAAATTAAAGTTTAGGGAATAATTCAACATACTGGAATACAATTATGGCGGAGTCCTAATCGTAGTTTCTGCACACTGAAGGGAGCTAATCATTTATACATATTGAAGATAACAAAGTTATACAATATAATAAAATTAAAAATGCTACCTTAAATGATGAGGTAAGACCACAATGTGTTTTATGTTTTGATTTACTTTCAAACAAATGAAACCTTCAAAATTACGACGTCACTTACAGACAAAACATCCTGAGTCAGTAAATAAATCTGTTGATTTTTTTCAAAATAAAATGGGGGAACTTAAAAAAAGTCAGAAAGAAATTAAGAAAGTTGCTTTTGGAAATAAAAAGGCTACACTTGCTTCCTTCCGAGTAGCAAGTAATTGCGAAATTTGCAAAGCCCCATACTACAGCGGAAGAGTGCTCCTTCCTGCAGCGCAGGTTATGTGTAAGACTATGATTAGTGACTCCATTGCAAAACAGTTGCAAGTAATACCTCTTTCCAACAATACTATAAAAAGAAGAATTATCGATTTATCTTCTAATATTGAAGAGACATTAATTTTAAGACTTCAGCTTTGTAAAATGTTTTCCATTCAACTGGACGAAAGTACAGATATTTCAAAGAAAGTCATCTTATTGGTATTTGTTCTCTACGACTGTGACGGTAAAATTCTTGAAGATTTTTTGTTGTGTGTTTAAAGCTATTAATGATTTTTTTTAAAGTAATATTGTGTGGGACAAATGTGTCGGATTAAGTACTGACGGAGCCCGTGCTATGTCTGAAAAATTAACCGGTCTTAAAGCATGAGTAAAAACTGTTGCACCACGTGCAATATGGAGTCATTGCTGTATCCATTATTAAAATTGACATTAGATGAAGTAGCCAAAATTATTAATTTTATCAAGGCCAGGCCTTTAAATGCTCGCATTTTTTAATCAATATGTGAAGAAGTTGGCAGTGAACACGTACAACTCCTTTTACACACAGAATTGAGATGGCTATCCCGGAGAAGAATTTTAATTACATTTTTTGAACTGCGTGATGAAATGCGTATTTTTCTTAATGACAATAAATTTGAATTAGCTGCACAACTTAACTATTTTTTATGGCTGTGTATGACAGCATACTTATTCGATATTTTTGCTTTTTTAAACGGACTAAACCTAAATTTACAAGGCAAAAATATACACATTTTTGAAGTTGAAGAAAGAATAGAAGGAATCTTAAAAAAATTACAAATTTGGGTTAATCGCGTTGAACAGTCCTCTTTAGGTACATTTCCTACTTTAGAATCATTTATAGAATCGGCGGAAGAAGTTCTGCTGCAAGAACTTCAACTCATTATTTGTGAACATTAATTTAATATTAAGTTTTCGTGACTATTCTCCGGCTCGAAATAATAAAAATGACTGAATTAGAAATCCATTTTCTTCTAAAAACATAGAAGAAAATGAAACTCTTACAGAAAAATAACAAGATCTGCTCATAGAGTTGTCATGTAGTAATTCAAAAAAAGATATTTTTAATGATAAAGTTTTAATTCAGTTTTGGATTTAAATGAGTACCTACTGATTATAATGAGCTCTCCGAGAAGTCTGTAATACACTTGATTTCTTTTTGCACAACGTATTATTTGTATGAACAAGCTTTTTCTGTATATTATGTTCTACTGATATCGCAGCAAATAAATCGATTGAACGTTAGTCCAGATTTAAGGTTGAAAATATCAAATATTAGACCAGATATGGAAAAACTTATAAATGCAAAGCGTACTAAGATGCCGTTAAATAGCGCAATCAGGTAGCTAAAATTAAAATTGGGGGAATGTGGGATAATTTTGATTATTTACATTTTTAATGAGTTGAAGGATGGATGCAAACAAACTGGGTTTGGTCATTTAGAGTCCTATCATTAGGGTTGTTAATAGACCTATTAAGTTCGTAAATTTCCAAAAGATTAGAAGTTTTCCCATTATTAATCACATGGAGTATCTTGATACCCGTCTTTGGATTAAAATTATGGTTGGACATTAAAATATGATTACCGAAATTGGATTTAGTTTCAACGTAAAATGGTTTGTTTCTGTGTTTATCGATAAGTTAGAGTTGGTTTTTTGATTTAGTATTAAACTAGCAACAGCAATTACAAGATTAATTATTTTCTGAATGGGTGCATATTAGCTTACACTATACACGCCTGATTATATACGCCTCATTATTCTATAATGGGGACTTTATCTTTATTATTATTGATTGATTTGTTTACTGTATTATGCGTTTCAAATGATATTTGGACTTTTACTAGATGGATATCTCGGTTAATATTGGTCTTACGAATAAGTTTAAATTAGCAATATTGAAACATTTTTAATGGGTATTCAGAATCCGTTATCAGAAAAAACAGAAAGGGCATCAGAAATTAAAAAATGTTCAAGTTATTTGGTATTTTTAAATAAAACACCCTGTATTTTATATTTTTAGTCGCGAGATGTCGTTCTCCTGAGTTCAAATATATATAGGTTTTTATGGTTATTGTTGTTAATTTTCGAAAAAATTAGACTTTTTCATGTAAATCTAAGGCCGTAGTGGAAGTCTATACGACCATGCTGATTTGTTTTTTTTTTATAAAAGTAGCCATGGATAATAAAACGAAGAAATTTAGTTTAATTTAATTATTAACTACACATTAAAGTAGTTGTTCAAAATGGCCCCCTTTTACATTTATTCACAAACGATATATTTTCTTTAAACTCTCTATAGATCCTCTTAATACTTTCGGATGGTTGTTGAGATTATTAATTTCTTCCTGCATTTTGAGTGACATTTCTTTGATAGTTCAAGTAAACTTTTTATTTTAAATATCCCCATAAAATAGTGTCCAAGGGGGTTAAGTCTGGAGTGTTAGGAGACCAGCAAATAGTTCCGTTCCTGCCAATCCATGTATTATAATTTGCATTTATTGTCTAGCGGCTAAAACGCTATGAGGTGGTGCCCCGTCCTGTCGCCATGTTAAGTTTCTAAATATATTTCAAGGAAATATACTAATTTCGTTTCCAATTTCATTTTCAAGGAGCTACATGTATCTAATACCTGTTAAGGACCCATTATAAAATATTTTTTCCACTACTAACCTATAACATCGCCATTATTGACCAATTATTAACGTTAGAAATCGTTTTTCTCTACCTTATAAGTTATTATTGACCATGGTCAATAATAAGGCATTGAAATCCATTATTGACCGATCTTCAAGAATCTATTTGAACGCAGGTAACTTGATTTTTTAATTCTACAACATGAATTCATAAACATTTTAAACAGTTAGGCAACCAGATAATTATCAATACATATTAGTTTATTAGAGATCCTTGATATTGTAAAATATCGATACAATCAACATTTTTTCTGCTTCTAGCCTTAATTCTGGAGGTGTACACATAATAATATCACTAACATTTTCTTCGCTCATTTAAAAAAAAAAAAACGGAAAACTCGTGAAATCTTGATGACATAAATGAACAAAAATTGACATTAACAAAGCCACCTGTTAAAATAACAAAATATTTTGCAAATTCCAAAGCGCAGGTAACTTGATTAAAAAATATACTTATACCTACCTATAATTTTTTAATTAATAATATTATAATAAAGATAAATGTCTTATAAAACTTTGTAGTAGTGGAAAAAATATTATATTAACCACGGTTTAGACAGCTTAACGCCCTCGCGTCTTAAACCCTCGTCGCTTCGCTCCTCGTGATTTAAACTTGCAGCTCGGGCAATAATGATGGCTGTCTAAACCTTGGTCAATAATATACTATTACCGACAACCTGATTTCTTATTATACCGCACCATACACTTATCGACTCTTGAACAGATCTTTTTATTTCTAATGTTTTTTTTTTTTTAATTTTTCACTGCTCAAAAATGTAGGTTCTTTAAATTAGGTGGGGCGGACGTGTTCAAATTTGATTCGTCGGTCCAAACCATATTATTAAAAAAATCTGGATTTTCTTTTACGTGACGCAACATAACTCTACAATATTCTAAACGCCTTTGTTTGTGCATGCAAGAAAATTTATTAACCTTGGTATAATTAAAGTCGTGCATATGACATTCTTTTAAATCCCGCATGGATTTTATTGGGCTTTCTGAAAAATTTAATTTATTTCACTCGTCTGAAAAAAAAATATATTAATTAAATATATTACCTTGAAAATATAGAAGTATATCTAGTTCTTGATTTTCATTTAGACAACACATTTTGGGTTTTCGCTTCAATGAACAGGTATCTCTAAAACGCTTATATAAGTTAATAAATGTTTTCTCACTAGAAGTTCTTCTGTTACGATAAATTCATCAATATTCTTGTGCGCCAAGTGTTGATTTTGGTTACTTTTTATAAAAACTGACATAATATTAACTTTATCTATCTCAGAATATATCATTGTATCTTCAGAATTTAAGACGACTCTTAAATTAAATGGAAGGTAAAAAATAACTAACCTGAACTCAAGAGAACGTTGTCTCCCGACTAAAAATATAAAGTGCAGGGTGTTTCATTTAAAAAATACCAGGTAACTTGAAAATTTTAAGTTTCTGATGCTTTTTTGTTTTTTCTGATAACGGATTCTGAATACCCATTTAATATAGTTCAAAACTGCTAATTAAAACTTATTTGTAAGACCAATATTAACCGACCTATCCATCTAGTAAAATATAAATAATCACCCTGTACTTGGGCGTCTTTTACAAATAGCGTTTTTAATTGCGAATCGATTAGATACACTTTGACCTAGCTGATTAGCTTTTTTTGATAGACAACACCAGGAAAATTAAATTAAATTCCCCGGAAGAAATTATTTTTTATTTCATAAAGTTTTCTTCTAAAACATCTTTAAGGCTCTGAAAATTAAATTTCGGATAAAGGGCTATTTTTCGGTTTTATGGCCCGTCAAAAATAATTTTAAAACATAATGTTATCTAACGACCTCATCGGATGTGCCAATTAATTTTACCCTTCTTTAATATAACTCTTCAACAGTCCGCTATTCGTTCAACTTATAAAGTTCTTACATTACTTATTCGTTTAGCGAAAGTAATTTGCAAATTCCAAATCTTACGGAATTTTATTTCTTTACGTTTTTACAGTCATAAAACTTGTATGTAAGTTTAAAACGTTATAAAATGATATAATTTGGGAAATAATAAAAAGCTCATTTTCCCGAGTACTCAAGAGTTTAACCGAATTATTAGGATAAGTGTTCAATAAATTTTACACTGGGTCCTTATTTAATGTATTTTACTTACGACAATATTTTTCTTAGTGGCAGATCCGCTAATATTATTAAAATCTTAAAAGAAACGAAAAAACTAATATATTTTATACTACACTGACAAAAATGGATTTACCGATGTCGTGGGTTGCAGAATTAGAGCTACTTTAACGCACGTTTCTATGTTATTCAAAGTAAGCCTACGAATTATCACAAATTATTTAAAAACGCTACAATAACTCAACTTCTTTGGTTCGCCTCAACACAGAAATTTCAACATTTTAAACACATATGGGATTACCACAATCCTTCATTTTGTAATAATTTTAAGACTTACCTGAACTCAGTTTTAGGATTGGGAAAACCTACTAACTTATTTTAAAGTGCCGTTTTGAGCCAGACGTGCATTATTTTAACTCATTACCATGTGTAGATTATTTTGAGTTGAAATAAGTCATAAAGAGTGCTCTAAAAACCCATATCGAGGATAAATCACCGATCGAAAGGTCACGGAAAGTTCCGAATTCGCGCTCGTGCCGATTTGGTGCGGTAACTTTATCCCATTGTTATTAGTACCTTATGCACGTCGCGTCGTCATGGACCACATAACTGGACTTGCCATCAGCGCAATCGTTGATAGGAGGGATCTTTTTTTTATTTTGTTCAGAGTTTGTTCTTATACAGGTGCGTGAAAATGAGGATGCTCCAACTTTAGGACAGATTAAATCGATAGTATTTAAGTAAGCTAGAACAACTGAAAGGTCCAGTTTTGATAGTTCGAATCATGAATTATTCTAGCCCGAGTAGTAACGCATCACAATTTGCATATTGGTCTTTAGCAGCTTAAACAATAAATTGCTGCAGCCCACGTCGCATGTGTTAGTCAAACCCAGTTACGATTAGCTGAGCTAGCAAGCTAAAACAACCCATCTTTAGGGCTATTATAACTCATGAACAGTGATTTGATGCATTTTCGTTGATTTAGTTGCCGTGATTCAGAGGTCTGAGCTGTCGCCTATTAGCAACACGCGTCGGTCTAGGCTATTTGAGTTATATCAACTTTTAGCTCAGCTCAGTGTATGCTCATTACATCTACCACAAACGGGGTTTTTGTTATTAATTGACGAATAAGCAACAATTCCTTCATACTTGGTAGAGGGTATTTCAAAGTTAATAGTCGTTTAGAAGTATGTAACTGTCTAATTGTATACACAATCAATTTAAAAAGCTTCAATGCGAACATCTCGAAATCTACAAGAGGCTCAAAAATGCAGTTTGGTGTCAAAAATATATATCGAAGGACAATTTTGTAAGTGTCTCACCCGATTGGCGATTTTTCTGCCGATTATAATAAAAAACAAAATAATCATCTCTCAATAATTCTCCTTAAAGAAGTCAAATTTAATGTCAAAACATATAAGTTCACAAAATTTACAGATATGACGCCATTTTCAATTTTTTTAAAATTGCATTTCGCGATCCGATTTCATTTTAAGTATCTCAAGCCTTAATAAATAGACCTTTTAAGCTAAAAACCCCAATTCTTTCACAGTTTTTCGGGACCTAGCTATTTACGCTATAATCAGGCTAGGATAACTTAAATGATTAAGTTCGTTCCCGCCCGATTGATGTTTCAACCAGTCGGTATTGGCACTACTGTAGGGATTAAGTTTTATAAGGTTGTAAAAGTAACGTGTCAGCAAAATAATCATTATCTACATTTTAACCCGAGTCAGTTTCACTGTCACTGTCGTCATCCAAGTTCACAATAATTCTTTCTCTGGTCAACAGATCTATTTTTACATATGATTTTTCTACTTTTTTAACATGCGCTACACAATTTTCCCAGCTTTTGTTTGGAATATTTTGCTTTCAGCTGGTGCCATAATGTTCAATTGGGTTGATAATGCAATAATAAGAAGGAAGTCTTAAGACGGTATGACTCATTTCTGCCGCCAAAGTGTCACAATAATATTGCTTTTTATTGGAAATGATTTTAAAATTTCGAGCAATTGCTTTTTGTGTAATTTTCCTCAAACTATATATTATTTTTCATCATATATCATACTATTTGGTGATATATTTGGTAATAATTTGTTTTCAAACCAGCCTTGAAGTAGTTTTTTCATAGTGATAATTAACAAGGGACTCCTTTATATTTTTGGCTGATAAGACCAAAGCGTTTGGTATAAATCCGTTTTTTGTCCCAGCATGAATTATTGTTATACGCTTACCTTTATTTGATGGAGCTTTAGTTCTGCGTTGACCCAACAAATCTACCCGAACTTTATCTGGAACTTCGTGTGTGTCACACCACGTCTCGTCCAAATAAATAATATACGTTCCATCCTATCTATATCCATGGACTGCAATTAGGTATTCCATCCTCCATCTTTTTATCCGGACCGATTCCATAATTACTTGTCGTTTGTTAATTTTTTTTATTTTAAAATCCTTTCTTAAAATACATTTCCTTAGAGTCTCACGGCAACACTCTATTCCTGTATTATCTTTTTTTAATCTTTGCAATAAGGTTTTTAAAGTGGGATCATTTGCTCCTTGTACGTAGCATATATTTTTCTACAGATTATATCGATATCCGTCGCGTCCAGTTGCTTAAAAGTACAAGAGTCTTTCTTCTTTCTTCTCTCCACTATAGGTTTATTTACAACAAGCCACATTCTGCTCACTGGCTTGCCTGTCAAAGCTGCCGCGTCCTTCACTTCACCAAATTAAAAAAAAAAAAAAAACACGTTTGAAGAAGGATGGTGGAAACGTACAAGATTACTTTTTGTGTCAACTGATAAAATATCACGCTTTAATTGGTTTTTATCACGACTCGTAGATCCACTTGGCGTACTATTTTTTTCCCACGAACGAAACATTCTTAAATATCACGTTTAATTGGCGACAAATAACTTCTAGTCTAAACCGATACAAACATCTAACTGAATTTTAAAACCAAAAATCAGCATATTTAAATAACTAAAATAAACCTATTTTATTTTAGCCTAATTATTTTAAGAGGATAACTGAGAAAATATACTAATTTAATAGTCTTTAAATAGATCCGTACCTGGAATCCCCAGATCAGCTGGTCGAATTTTACACCTCATACAATAGGTTATTATGATGGTACGGGATTAGCATTTATAATGAGTTTGTACGATAGGTAGGCGGACCATAAATATTGCTTCTGTGTAAAGAATAAAAAGCATTTATGTACTTTATGCCCTGCAGGAGATCCCATTTACAATTGATGTGGTAAACATGGACACTTTTCAAAGGTATGCCTGAGTAAAAAAGAACATAAAGCTTCTTCAGCCTCAATTTTACCTGGTACGAAACTACTTGCAACTACTTCAGAGAGTTTATGTACGTGCCAAATTAAAGCTAAAATAAGAATGCTATTAATAAGCTATAATAAATGTCACTTATTAAGCCCTTTTTCGTTTACCTTATGAAGTCATTTCTGTATAATTTGGGTACCAAAGGGATAATTATTATTTCTTTGCTGTTTTTTTAATTTAAAGCCTGTTTATGTACATACCTGATATTATTAAAGCGTGCGCCGTATCAAAGACGTTGTTATAACTTTCTTTGATTCTCCTGTAACTTTTCTGTCAGAGTTAGAAGAGCGAAAAGCTGAATTCAAAATTATAAAATTTAAATTTGTATGCGTGGCACCGACCCCTCGCCACTGCTAATTTAGTTCTTCAACCAGTCGCGTATGGCGGCGCTATTAGGGAACCAATTCAGAATGTTAAGTTGCCTATCTATCCCACCCATAAGCGCCTCTCCCCTGTCTATGGTTATAATCAAATAACACAGATGTCAAAAAGTGACAGATACGACGTCATCTTGAATCTTTTTAAAAGGCAAAATCGATTAAGATAATTTAGGGACTCAACAGCAGGGGCATGTCACTAAAATACGAGAGTAGGGCAACAAGCAATTTATGGGCAGTTCATGTCCGGGGGGCGGGAGGGTTTGACATATCTGCTAGTAACTTTTGGTTTTCTTATTTCGAGTTAAGATTTCATTAATAATCTTCGCTAATCGAATACTTTTAATAAGTTTTAATGATTTAATTGGATATGTAATTAATTTAAGTTCATACTATCATCATTTTCGGTTAAAATATTACAAAAACATTATAAAGCTAGTGTTTTTTTTTTTTGCAACACTGATTTATTTTATGACAATGACAGTTTACTTCTCGTCTGGTATTTTGACGCGTTTGTGATTTCTTCCACGACTTTTTTCTTTATAAAATAGGTTTAATTTCATCTTGGAATGAATTAGTGGGGCTTTTTGGTAAGTTTATAGTGATATCTAAGTCCTTATTTTATTTTTTCATGAGCAAGTAAGTTTTTTCTTGGGATATTTTTAAGCTGAAACTTCGCTGTCGACCATGCTTTGGGATTGATGATTTTTGGAAGTATATTATAAGTATTTATACTAAAGTAAGTTGATAAGTATAGTTTTAGATTCACAACTTTCTAATAATGATCTTTTGAAGTGTGTCTGGGTAAAAATGTTATTAATTAGTTCCTTCCTTATTTTTCAAAACTGGTGAGTCACTTCTGTTTACCTACCTTGCTTGCAGTTAAAGTATTAATATTTTTACATACACCTACACTTTCTCTTATGTTTAACAGCTTGTAGTAATCTTTATTTTCCTGTAGCTTGTAGTTTCTAATAACTGTCTGTGAATGTATCAAAATACTGATATCACTTGCATAATATAGTCGGCCACTAACTGAAATAAATAAATATTCACTTAAGTACTTACTGCATTGCCTTCTATAAAATACAAGTTTAGAAAATGTTTTTGGTTTAAATACTATTAAATTAGTCTGTGTCTAGGTACAGGACAAACATTTTGTTTGTAGTTAAACATTGGATATATGTATACCATTATTGATAATCTTTAGTCTACTTATTTATTAAGGTTTGTTCGGTTTATTTTCAAAAATACAGTTTAGCCTGAGATGAACTAGAGAGGAGAATGAAGTTAACTATAACTTATAAACCTGGGCATTAATGAGTTAATAAAAAAAAGACATTTCATAAATTAAAATCCAATATAGGAAGAATAACATAGGTATTATATTTTTTCCATGAATTTGTTTGCAAATTTAGTGATAGGTATGAAGAGTATTTACTGGAATATGTTCCTTTAATTGGGTTTTACTTGTTTTCGTACAGTGTGGGGTTATACAGTAGAATATACAGTGTCCTCGAATGTAGTCCTTGAGAGCGTAAGCTTTTACATGTGTTTCGGGGAGGGTACAGCTGATACCAGCATTACTACATTGCACCTGCTATGCAATTTAAATGGCCAATGTTTCTCTCCTCACTCTAATTGGGCAAAATATAAAAGTTTTCGTACCTATTGTACCTTATATTCTAATTGAATATAATTTTTTTTTCTGTTTCAGTCTAACCACACTCCTAGGCTTTCTTAGCTGTAATAATTATCAGTGAGAAAATCTTATTTCTTAAAAATATCATGACTTCAGTGTTGTATATTCTTAGATCATATGTAGGTATCTTTTTAATTTAAATATTCTAAATAAATATATCTTGATCATATTTTCTTTTATAATGATAATTCACTAGACATTGCTTTATAATTAAAAAAACAGTAATAAAAACAATTAATGTGTAATAAATTTAAAGGTTTTGATTCAATTTCGTTGTAACATTACTATATAATTGTATTCCAGAAGATATATTTTTAAATTGGTTAGAAATTATAACAAGCTGCTCACATTTACTTATAAGGCGAGCAGCTTGTGTATTCCTGCCAAACAAATATCCTTTGAAATCCAACTGTACTGTTACAATCAAATCGAATCAAAACTAAAATTTATTTAAAAATTATAATATATTTTCAAATATACCCGCGCATTTCTTCAGTCGGTATATCAGATTTCTGTAATGCCATCATGACATTATCGGTAAAATATAATTCTATTTTGCCGGTGGGTTAGCCATGCAGTTGGTTCATAGATGGCCCATGTTTCGAAACTTTAACATTGTTGTAACATTTTTCTAACCTTTATTGTTCTGTGCTCAACAGTTCAAACTGCTAGTAGTACGACATCTGGTTTCCAGTCATTTAAATGTCATGTGAGATTTCGGGTTGTGAACCATATAAAGAGAAATAAAAATTAAAATTGTTATCATTTAAAATAATTCAAAGTGGCTTCGCTTCTGTGATTTTTTGACATCTGTCGTATTTGATTACAGCGTAAATAGCTCGGCCACAGGAATATATGTTACTGTGAAAAAGATTGAGGTCTTTAGCTTAGAAGGTCTATTTATTAACGGGGTGAGACATTTAAAATACAAAATCGATGACGACAATTTAAGAACCCCCGTACGTCCGAAATGGTTGAAAGAAAATATCAACAACTATGTTTTTGAAATCGGATTGCAAAATGCAATTCACTCGTGTCACTCGGTCAAATTTGTGAATCTATATATTTTTTGACATTAAATTTGGCTTCCTTGCGGAAAATCACTAACAAATGTGTAATGTGTTTTTTATTTTAGTCAGCAGGAATATCACCAATCGGGTGAGACCACTGAACTCCCACCAGTAGAAAAACAAAGCTAATTACAGACCGATCTAAAAAATGTCCCCTGCATGCGTGATTTTTCGGAACTGTGGCTTATGCGCTCGCAGTACGTCAGATTTCTATAATATTTTGATATTTAACGTTTATATTGTCCATAGCCGGTTGTCACTTAATTCTTTATTTACACAGTATTTGACGTGTTTATTGTAAGATTCCTTAGTGTTATTTTGAGTGATTTTTAGTTATTTATTGTACTTTGTGGAACTTTTGTTAAAAACTTATTACTAGCTTAGAATTTTGTAAATAAAAAGAAGTAGTCCATACTTGCAGTGGAGTGTAGGTAATAATTATTTGTGGAGGAAGACAGAAGTGTTGTTTTAATTTATTTTATAAATAGTTTAGGTTTATTTAGATTTAGTACCTGTTAGTGTAAGCTTGTGATAAAAAAACAAGTGTATGGTGTTGCTTTGCAAGCCAATGACCCAAATTCAGTTCTTCAGGTAAGTACCTAGGCTACTTAAAATAATTTTAAAATAATTGTTTCCCCGCACAGCATTTATTACCTTGCTTTCAACACAATGATGTATTTATTTAGGTAAGTGTTTTTTTTTTGGAATATTTATGCTAACTTGTGTGTACTTTCAATTAAGTTTAGTTGGAATAACGTTTATTTTATTAATTTTTTCCATACTTATAAATATATTTGTGCTTTGTAATACTACAGTGATGGTTACCTATTTACTATCCAGTGCCAATGTATGGATACCATCGTTATTCATAGCGCAAATTGGTTACTGAATGTCTAGTAGTGAAATATTTTGAAAATACTTTTCTTTTCTTGCCACGCACCCTAACAAAATAATTCACAGTGTATCTAGTTATGCATTAATATTATGTGTTTCGTCATTGCGGCTGCTATTTTGCTGTTGTCTCCATACTTCAACGTAAAAAAACCTCTATTTTTGTTTAAAGATTACAAAATACATCAAATACTACTTTTATACCTCTCTTTTGTTTTTTTGTAGTGTGCTGAACATTAACATTTTTTGTACTAAAACCTTAAAACTGTAGTTTTATAATATAAATAAATATATTAATAGCATAATTATTGTTTGTTTCACTGTTTTATAGCTTTTATAATGCGCTGCATTAGGGCTTTTCACAATTAAATGTTAACATATTTATTTTTTCTCCTACAAAGTGCCAAGGCAAGACAAATGCACATGTTTATCACGTCTACTATAAACATTTAAAACCTCCGTTCTGAGTTACTTTTGAATCTTAAAAAAAGCGTAATTTTTTTGCAACTTTCGTCGTATGTTGTATGGACAATGATAGAAGGAGAACAGGTGACAAAGGGTACCTGCTATAGTGTTAAGAGCAATCAATATTACTTACGGAACTATGCCAGAAACTTAATTGTAATTCGAAATTTTAATTTCTGTATTTACACCTCAAAATACGAAGTCCTGAAATTTTCATAATTTATTGCAGTGTATTGCTTCTTCGAGAAAATTGATGCCGTACATCTTCTTATATTTTATATTATACCAAGATTTACTATAGTTGCTTTTTTTATAAATCAATACCTATTCCAACACATTAAGTTACATAATTTTAAAGCCGGACCTGACGTACACGCGAACTGCGCAGGTCCAACAGTTCCGGAAAACGCCGCATGCTGGGGACATTTCTTTAACACGGTATTAGCAATATATTGGTTAGGTATGTTGTGAATATAAACAGTAAATAAATTTAGCAATCCAGACTCATTCGTAATTATATCGAAAATATATCATCAACAGCAGCTTTCCACTAAAGATTACAGTTTTTTACAGTATATTGGCTTAAAAATGCGAAGATCTGGAAAACTACGGCTTCACAGAACCCATCTTTCAAAACTCATCATAAGTTTACAAGAACAATGAATAAGTATGGTTCGTCAATATTTCAGAAGTCGGATAAAATTCGTGTTCCTGAACACTTTCAAGACGTAATCTTGGATGTTGTACAGGGTGGTCCAACGAAAACTTAACACCTCGATTTTCCTGCTTTAAAATGAAAATGTGGAAAATCGCTCGGACCAGTCGATTTCTGATTCGAGGGTGAATAGCTTTTCCGCTTTTTTCATCTCCGTAACTTCAACCCCCTGACTTTGAATAGGGATGAGGGGTATTGCAATACCTGATTTTGAAGATCTTATCGAGTACTATCTGACCCTTTTTCGCTTCAAAATTTTCATCTTTAACGAAATGACAGCTAAAATAGTGGAATACTACTTACTTTTGTGATTAGTTTATTAAATGCTGAAAATGGCCACCATTCACTTCCATGCAGTAAAGAACGCTGGTGTATGAGTAGAGAATGTGGAATTTACCTCGAGGATATTAGGTACTCTTATCAGACGCATTTGAATTATTTATTTATTTGTTAATTTTTTTGTCCAAAATAGTAGACGGACCATGTTTTTGATTTACCTTAATCTATCGTGAATTTTTAAGAACGTTAAAACTGTGTCAAAGCGATAGTAACTTTGTAGTAGAATTAAAATGGTGTATTCCGTAGAAGAAAGGGTGGAAATGATAAAATTATGTTTTAGAAATAACGACTCTGCGCGAGTAACAGCGGCTTTATTTAATGAACGACATCCTGAAAAAAATGTATCCTCTGTTTACGTTGTGCAACTGGTTGCCAAATTTGACGCTACTGGTTCAGTCGGAAACAAAAAGAGGGTGTATGAAAGAGACGAAGCGAGGGAAGTGGCTATCTTAGGTCAAGTAGCAATGGATCCGACCCCTAGTACTAGGAAATTGTCCGATGTATCTGGTGTTTCACGCACAACAATCATGAGAATCCTTAAACAACATAAGTTCCATCCTTTTAAGATACGACTGGTTCAGGAACTAAATGAGGATGATTTCGATCGCCGACTCCAGTTCTGTGAAGTGGTCGGTGGAATTATTAACAATAATCCTAACTACATGTTCAATATCTGTTTCTCGGATGAGTGTTCATTTTACCTTAATGGCATTGTAAACAGGCATAACTGTCCGTATTGGTCAGATGAAAATCCAAGATTATTCCGTGAAGTGCATACTCAGCATCCCCAAAAGTTAAATGTTTGGGCGGGTATTTATGGAAATCACATAATCGGCCCTTTTTTTATACCCGGTAATCTCACTGGCCAAATTTATTTAGAACTATTAGAGAACGCTATTTATCCAGCCCTCGTTCAAGTATTGGAGAATGAAGAAGACCATGTAACGATCATTTTTCAACAAAATGGCGTACCACCTCATTTCGCTCAACCTGTGCGTCAGTTCTTAGATGAAAATTTTCCTCAGGCCTGGATTGGAAGAAGGGGACATATTGAGTGGCCACCCAGATCACCTGATCTGGCTCCACTGGACTTTTTTCTATGGGGTCACCTGAAATCTAAGATTTACGCTACCCAGCCTGAGTCACTGGATGATTTGCGAATTCGGATCATTAATGAATGCCGTCAAATTACACCAGAAATGTTGAGTAATGTACGTGAACGTTTTGAGCAAATACTATTTTACTGGATGAAAGTGAATGGTGGCCATTTTCAGCATTTAATAAACTAATCACAAAAGTAAGTAGTCTTCCACTATTTTAGCTGTCATTTCGTTAAAGATGAAAATTTTGAAGCGAAATTTTAGGGCCAGATAGTACTCGACAGGATCTTCAAAATGAGGTATCGCAATACCCCTTATCTTTATTCAAAATCAGGGGGTTGTGCTCACCCCCGTTGGGGGGTTGAAGTTACGGAGATGAAAAAAGCGGAAAAGTTATTGCCCTTGAATCAGAAATCGACGGGTCCGAGCGATTTTCCACATTTTCACTTTAAAGCAGGAAAACGAGGTGCTAAGTTTTCGTTGGACCACCCTGTATATTAAAATGTATATGGAGATAAGGAACCTTTAAATCCAATGATGCAACAAAGAGATTATGTTTACTAAATATAGCTTCGCTATTCGACAAAATTTGTTGTAGAGTGGGTGATGACCATGTCGCTATTATTCGAAAGCCAGGAATGACTGCAACATTATGGCATCACTGGCCACTCTACAAAATAAATTTCTAATGGTATATGGGTGTAGTTTAAATGAGAACAATCAAATTTTTGGTAATCTCACGCAATAGGTAGGGGGAACTAGAACCACCATACGTTAGGCAAGGGTCACCCCCAAATGCCCCTCAAAACTACTTACAAATTTTAAGAGGCACTATGTTATACCTTAAATTAAAGATGTCTTAATAATATAGGCTTAATGAAATTAAACCGTATGTTTTTAATAACTAATACAATACAAAACCATTACATGGTGCAGGTTTGAGAATTTAGGCTAAAATAATTTTATTTAGATAAGAATTCGCTCTATTGTGGAGCGTAAGGGAAAACTAACAAAACAATGTTATTTATTTATTTTAGTTAGACCCGGATTAATTCAAAAATCCCCGACCCGGCAAGCCCTTATAAGCGTAAAATAAAAAAATAGTCAAATGGATGTTCTTTCTTTAAGTTACGGGTGGCTTGAGAAGGGTAAGAATTCTAATTTTGCCGGAATCGTGTTCCTCTCCCTCGAAAAGGTTGGAAAATGGTTGGGAGCGCATTCGCAATATTTTTGGGTGTTTTTTAATTTTGAAAGGATTGTTTAATTGGATGGGTAAGTCAACTTATTCATATTCACTCAAAGAAACCCGATGTGGCAAGACCTAGCAAGCGCTTTTTCATTTAGGGATATTTCGCGACGTCTCATTCTACTGAAGGCAACTCATAAACAAATAGCTTCTTTTACATCCATTCTCGTTGACTAACAACAAAACACTACACGCGGTAATTGCAGTGCAAATCACAATCACGGGTATAGTTCAAATAAATGCACGCGCGGTAATCGCGCGCCTTACGTCCATCATCTGATCTAAGCCTAACCCATTCCAAATCACTTTTATGTATTTGCGTACAATGCTTACCTTTTTACTAGAACGCTTATGATACTCCGCTGGATGCAACATACAGTAGTATCGATCCATGGCCATGCAAATTAAAATGACAGCACTTTGTTGACTTATTGCTCCCCTAAGTAACGCCTGAAACAATATATAAAATTAATATCATAATTTGTTCAGTTATGTATAACTGGAAATAAAACATTATTCAAACTTTAAATTTAGTTATACCTTCGATATTTCATACTAATATTATTGTCGAATATGAATATGTACCCTTATTGGCTACAGCACGCAGTCATCATTTTTTATAAACATTTTGTTTGTGGTACTAGAACTTTTCGTAGTGGTGGAGCTTATTGGAGAAGTATTTGATAAGAATGGTCTAAACCATGACAGCTGTAATGTTGTTCATTGGGAGGAGTTAGATGTAATAGATCGGTTAGGATAATATAGAGTGGTTCCTACTTTCGGTTACAAAGGAGCTTCCCAACGCTTGATGAAAAACCTAAAAGATTAATAATAATTTAATAGAGAATGAATAATCTTATATGTTTAGGAATATTTCGTAGGGTAATCGCTAACATAACAATAAATATTTAATGTTTTCCAAAATCCGCGGTGTTATATTATCACCATAACTCTTGGATGCCATATTCACCTTAGGGTAACCTAAAATATACTGAGACAAGGCAACCTATCCACCCTTACTCAGGCAACCCTTCGCCCTGGAGGATGTACTGTCCTAAAAATGACCTATGTTGTGCTGCCTGAAAATTCACCCCTTAGCTAGTTCAACTCAGGGTAAGTTCGCTATTTTGCTTCTAGCGTGAAGGCGCTAGCTTAGTCTTATTTTACTTAAAAGCCTTTAAATGTTCTAGTGTTTGGCCTCAGAGAAAAATAAGCTAGGAAAAAAAACAGTTGTCACAATGGGTTTACAATAGCTTCTTACAAGCTCTCATTCACTCTATTTCAAATAAAAGTCAAATTTTAGCAGAGGCCAATACAAATATTTATTCTTAAAAGTCGTGTTAGGCCTTTGGCTACTTGGATTTATAAATGCAAGCTCCTTTTTACTTTGGTGGACAATAGATACTTAAAGTTAAAATATAAGTAATTGAAATGTATCAACAAAGTGGTAGAATATATGACATAAAAGATTAGATAACAAAGTTGAGCGAACAAGAATGAGTAAAAGTTAAACCCTGTTTGAAAGGGCCTGGCAGTAGAAGGTAACTGTCAAACCTACACCTTAAAAACGACTGTGTAGGCTGGTCACATAGACCGATATCCAGGACATCGTGAGATATAACTAAAAATACACCTGCCCCAGACTTGGAATTTCCGCAAGGTCTGTGCAAGAACCTCCCAAAACTAACTAAACACACCATAAAATCATCTTTACAGTATAATACAAGATCTTACGAGTACCTGTGGTTACTCGATAAGTGTACTAGCCACCGTAGATAACCTAAAATATTAAAGTTGCAAGCGTTAAAGTTTAAAGAAACAAATGGCCTTTAGCCGGGAAACAAAAATATTTACTTTATAATAATAAATTGTAACTATATTTACAACGAAATTAGCTGTAACAGACCACCACAACACATTGAACTGCTAGAGACTCTTGTGACGTCTTAACACTATGTCGACATACGCTATACGTTTACAGTGCACAAGGTTGATTTCACGCTTTCCTGTCACCTACTGGGTACTCCCAAGGTCCTGTACTACTCAAGAAAAATGTGACTTAGCCGAAACTTTATGTACTACCCAAGGTTCATGAAGACTCGATCTGTAGTAAAACATACGCACATGGTCGCTCAAGCAGTCAACGTGGATACTGCCACACTGCTAGTCTCCAAGAATTTAAATAATACATGGCAACTGGCACAACCCGAGTCCAGGCAGCTCCAATAAAAGAAAACTTGTACTCCAGTTTCAACTTTTAGCCCCTACAAAAAAAAACCCTATAATCGAATTTTAGATGTACAACATGAAAGAGAAAACTTTCATAAGACCCATCGACGGTAATTAGATGCTAAAGTTTATACCTACCTCAAATACCTAACTAACGAGGGTTCCATTCTACAAAATGGCGTCTAGGACCGCTTGTTAAAGTTGATGGAAAAGCGTTTTAAATCGGCATTCCGCGCAAGGAATAGACAAACTACAATGCCATATCCTTTTCAATGCATTTGTAAAAGTTTTATCGGCACCATATGGCCTTCTCTGTCCAAGAAAACTGAAATTCGGGAGTTACTTCCAAAACATGCTTTCACTTCAAGCGTCTAATGTCGAAAGGGCCGGATATTGTTTCCTCTCCCCCATGTCCAACCAACAAAGTTATTTTATAACTCAATGTTTATACAACTGTTTTATTTTATTGGTATTTTATTAAAACTTTTAAAATGCTAATCGATCACATAAGAGCTGCAATAAACACTTCTGTTGTAGGCAGCTAATGTGCTTTATAAATTTATCATAACGTTTATATAACAGAATTATAAAATATCTTATAAAACCGTCATAAAATAATTGCAGAAACGTTTCTATGAACAACTTTAAAAACATTTTAACCTATAAAATATAATTATTTTATAGTGGCTTTATAGTACATTTCGTCGACATTTTTAATTTTCTTATAAATATATTTTAAAATTGTTTTAAAGTTGCTTCCTGTAACTTTAAAAAAGCAGTTATAATAGGGTACTTCTAAAAGCAATTCGCCTTTGAAAGTAAATTGTTATTTTAGTGATCACTTTATAACTATTTTATAGTATGATAACTCTACTACAATATAGATACAAAAGTAAATCTCTTACAAAATTAAATTGTTCTCATGAATATACATTTGCTGTCGCCAAATACATAATAAGATATATTTAAAACCACTAATTTTATACCATCCCTGAGTCACCTGACGTTAGGTTAGGCTAGAGCAGCGGTTCTCAAACTTTTTTGGTGACGGAACCCTTTTGGGAAGCAAAATACTTGATGGAACCCTACAATAAAACAATAGTTTTCAAAAGTGTATTCTTTATTAATAAGCATAATAAAAGTACAATGTAACAGTTACTAATTATTACTTACTTTACCACATGGCAAGTACAATAATAGAAGATATTAAAAAAGAAAAAATCTAACTAATGGGAGGTATGAAACTGTTTTTTATTTTTCATCAATTGGTTGATATCAGGTTTGATAGAAGACAGTTGAAGTCTCATATCAGGTTCGGCGTCCAGTCTATTGCGATATTTTGTTTTCGTGGCTGCATAGGTTGAGAATCCTGTTTCGCACAAATATGTTGTTGGGAACGGGAGAAGAATATTCAGAGCCATTTTGCCAAGCATTGGATATTCATCACGGATTCTGCACCAAAAATCGTTGAGAGGCGTCGTTTTGAACAGTGACTCCATACTTGTGTCTGATGACATTTCTAAAAGAGATTCATATATCTCGTTTGACATACTTTCGGGCTTTTCCAAGTTGGGTAAAAAAGGATTATGAATCCATGAATTCAGTTTCATTTTTGTATTCTGTTCTTCGGGAAAATACTTTTCAAAAGATGCGCGCATCGAACTGAGATATTGGACCAATTCTTCAAACACATCATCTTGAAACAGTTATCGCTAACAAACTCACTGAGTGACGTAAAGCTTTCTATTTCTTTCTTACCAATGCAAATAATCCAAAAATCTAATTTTCTTTTGAAGGCAGTTATTTTATTATTGGCCTGAAACACTGTCGTCTGTTTACCTTGCAATGATAAATTCAATTCGTTCAGTTTTTGAAAGATATCCGCCATAAAAGACAATCGGAACAACCAAGTTTTATCATACAAACGGTCCTTCAAATTAAAAGAAGTATCTGCTGAAAGAAACATTTGTAACTCGGCTCTAAGTTCAAATAGCCTTGTTAAAGTTTTACCCCGAGACAGCCATCGCACTTCTGTATGGAGCAGCAGTGTTTTATGTTTACTGCCATAATCTTTACACAATAATGAGAACAATCGGGATTGTAGTGGTCGTGATTTGATAAAATTAATTATTTTTACCGCTTCATCCATAACTAATTTTAGATTTGACGGCATTTGCTTCATCGCAAGTGCTTGTCTATGTAGAATACAATGGCTGGAACTACAATTAGGCGCTTTATTTTTTATTCGTGACACTGCTCCTGCTGTTTTACCTGTCATCGCCTTGGCCCCATCTGTACAAATGTCAATGCAATTGTTCCAACTGAGATTATTTTCTTCAAAAAATATATTTATTTTATTAAAAATTTCTTCCCCGGTAGTGTTTGTGAGCAGCGGTGAACACATAAGCATGTCTTCTTCAAAAGAACTTTCATATGGATATCTCACGATAACCAGCAAGATAGCCAAACCAGCGACATCAGTTGACTCGTCCATTTGCAAGGCGAATCGTGTTTTTTGTAGACGTGTAACTAGTTCTTGTTTGACGTAGTTTGCCAGATCATGGATTCGCCGTGAAACAGTATCGTTTGATAGCGGCACAGTAGAAAGATGCTTTGCAGATTTTTCATCGAGCATACATTTTGTTATGTCTAATACACATGGCTTTATTAAATTCTCAGCGATATGTGCGCTTCACCTGCTTGTGCAATGCGATAGCTAACTAAATATGATGCCTCCGTGGCCTTCTCGTTGATAGTTTTTGTTACATGCATCATATTTTTTTGACTTTCCAATAACTGATCTTTTTTACGAACAAAAAATTATTTATTCTTGTCTTTAGACTCGGGGTGTACAGTTTGTAAATGTCGGCGCAATTTGGCAGGTGCCATGGAACTATTAGGAAGCAGTTTACTACATAGCATGCAGAGAGGTGAGCCGTTGGAATCAACAAATCCGAAACTGATATATGATTCATCATACTTCCTTTTTTTCGTCTTTGAAACCGTCGAGCTTGACGTCGTGGCATCATCGTCTGGATCGGTGATTGCTATATTCTCCGCGCGTACTGCTTTTGAACATTCAGCGTCATTAGAAGATGTTGTTGCAACACGTTTAACACCTTTAAGCCAACGTTCCATTCTTCTTTATTTATAATGTTACACGTCAGGATGGTGGGGTCTAAATAATGCACAATCGTTACTGCGTATAAGAGACTAAGTTTAGTACAATGAAGAAATGTTTAAAACTGAGACAACAGAATACAGCAGGCAGTAGAACAATGAACACTAGTTTCTCGCTAGCGAGCTTGTAAGTAGGTAGGTAGGAACTTATCGCTCCGAACGCTAATCGTCAACTGACTGACGAGGCGCGACGCGCGATCGCCGCTTTTATACTTAGTCCTAGACTCGATCTCGAATATTCTCGAAAATACTCGAGTCGGCGCCTTTGATAAACAAAAAGCAAAAATAAAAAGAGAAATATAAAAATTGCGTTGTAAACAATTCAGAGGCGGCTTTTATCAAAGGGACTGCGCGCTCACAAGTATACAAGTATACATGTTGATACCAAACTTATGAGATATTGTACCAGCTATTGTAACACATGTTTATACAAATACAAATAAATAAATAAATATACCTACGCGCGGCCGCGGAGTCAAAACGTTCGACCAGAGAGAGGTGCTTTGATTTTTTTCCTAAATTCTTGAGGAACCCCTACAGAGGTATCGCGGAACCCTAGGGTTCCGCGGAACACACTTAGAGTATAGCTGGGCTAGAGTAAAGATTTTTTTGTAAGTTTTGGATCCTAAACTGAACATAAACATTAAAAATGTCGAATATGTAATTATGGAAGAAAATTTACTACTTATGAATTAACATCCCACTCGATGATGATACCAATGTTGATCATATGGTGGAGACAGAGTTTTTAGCTGAATCGGCGGCGGCGCATCATACGCTGGGACCTTCACGGTTCCCGAGGTCATCTCGACACCGAAAAAATCGCTAAACCTCTACTATTTGTATTTATGTTTGTGTTTATTAATCAATGAAATGATATTTCGTTGTATCTTTATATGATTAGGATAGACAACACTCCCTTAGTTTATATTTAGTTTAAGCAATGTTTTATAGGTATTGCGAAGTAGCTTAATTATCTTAATATGCTTGCTATTGATACAAAATTATTTTATAGGAAGACGCCATTATTGAATGAGAGCGTTCGGGAACATAAAAGTTGGCAAACTTAAAAATACCAAATATCTCATTTATGTTAATATTTAAAGCTGGTACATATATAAAAATTATGAAATAATGATGCCTAGAAGAAATTGGCTTAAGTTTTTCTGAAGAAAGTGATCAAATTGACGAAGCTAATTTTTAATGTTTTAAATATTTCCCTTAAACATTAATAAATACGGGGTCTGCTTATATTTTGTTAGAAATATGCTATATATTTCTCAATAAAATTTAATTCGCAGTAAAAACTTGGTCTCTGCATCACAGTCAACGAATGTCTCTAAATAATATAAAGAATATAATTAAAATAAATTAAATGGCCTCTTACTTCTTGTAAATCGTTTGCGACATCAATTATATTTTTCCTTTGTCCAATACAAAATTGCTTCTTGCAGCATTTAAAATAAATCTAAAAAGCTTTTTTATTTTATTGTTGTTATTTCATGTTGCATTTTCATTTTATAACGTTTACCTGAAACTACTAAAAACCTTTTATAAAACTGTTATTTAATTAAAAAACAATATAGGAATGAAGCACAACGGCGACATCCCATAGTAATCGAGCGTACCACCGAGCGAGCCGGTGAGGTTCTATAAAGATCCATACACCAGTACGCTCGATTACTATGGGATATCGCCGTTGTGCTTCATTCCTATATTGTTTTCTATATATAGTGATGAAAGTCACAGACAGTCCCTTCCTTTCCGTCAGACCCTATAGCTCTGCTGATGAGCTGTTATACAGCGAAACGCGTCCAGAGATTGGGTCTGATGGAAAGGATAAGGGACAAACATTTGTTTGTTGTAATCTTAAGGTCTCGGTAACCTAAACCGAAGAAATGGTTTTCGGCGCCACCGAGGTTAGATGCCTGTTACTATGGGCTCCGTGCTGGTGTATGGATCTTTATAGAACCTCACCGGCTCGCTCGGTGGTACGCTCGATTACTATGGGATGTCGCCGTTGTGCTTCATTCCTATATTGTTTTCTATATATAGTGATGAAAGTCACAGACAGTCCCTTCCTTTCCGTCAGACCCTATAGCTCTGCTGATGAGCTGTTATACAGCGAAACGCGTCCAGAGATTGGGTCTGATGGAAAGGATAAGGGACAAACATTTGTTTGTTGTAATCTTAAGGTCTCGGTAACCTAAACCGAAGAAATGGTTTTCGGCGCCACCGAGGTTAGATGCCTGTTACTATGGGCTCCGTGCTGGTGTATGGATCTTTATAGAACCTCACCGGCTCGCTCGGTGGTACGCTCGATTACTATGGGATGTCGCCGTTGTGCTTCATTCCTATATTGTTTTCTATATATAGTGATGAAAGTCACAGACAGTCCCTTCCTTTCCGTCAGACCCTATAGCTCTGCTGATGAGCTGTTATACAGCGAAACGCGTCCAGAGATTGGGTCTGATGGAAAGGATAAGGGACAAACATTTGTTTGTTGTAATCTTAAGGTCTCGGTAACCTAAACCGAAGAAATGGTTTTCGGCGCCACCGAGGTTAGATGCCTGTTACTATGGGCTCCGTGCTGGTGTATGGATCTTTATAGAACCTCACCGGCTCGCTCGGTGGTACGCTCGATTACTATGGGATGTCGCCGTTGTGCTTCATTCCTATATTGTTTTCTATATATAGTGATGAAAGTCACAGACAGTCCCTTCCTTTCCGTCAGACCCTATAGCTCTGCTGATGAGCTGTTATACAGCGAAACGCGTCCAGAGATTGGGTCTGATGGAAAGGATAAGGGACAAACATTTGTTTGTTGTAATCTTAAGGTCTCGGTAACCTAAACCGAAGAAATGGTTTTCGGCGCCACCGAGGTTAGATGCCTGTTACTATGGGCTCCGTGCTGGTGTATGGATCTTTATAGAACCTCACCGGCTCGCTCGGTGGTACGCTCGATTACTATGGGATGTCGCCGTTGTGCTTCATTCCTATATTGTTTTCTATATATAGTGATGAAAGTCACAGACAGTCCCTTCCTTTCCGTCAGACCCTATAGCTCTGCTGATGAGCTGTTATACAGCGAAACGCGTCCAGAGATTGGGTCTGATGGAAAGGATAAGGGACAAACATTTGTTTGTTGTAATCTTAAGGTCTCGGTAACCTAAACCGAAGAAATGGTTTTCGGCGCCACCGAGGTTAGATGCCTGTTACTATGGGCTCCGTGCTGGTGTATGGATCTTTATAGAACCTCACCGGCTCGCTCGGTGGTACGCTCGATTACTATGGGATGTCGCCGTTGTGCTTCATTCCTATATTGTTTTCTATATATAGTGATGAAAGTCACAGACAGCCCCTTCCTTTCCGTCAGACCCTATAGCTCTGCTGATGAGCTGTTATACAGCGAAACGCGTCCAGAGATTGGGTCTGATGGAAAGGATAAGGGACAAACATTTGTTTGTTGTAATCTTAAGGTCTCGGTAACCTAAACCGAAGAAATGGTTTTCGGCGCCACCGAGGTTAGATGCCTGTTACTATGGGCTCCGTGCTGGTGTATGGATCTTTATAGAACCTCACCGGCTCGCTCGGTGGTACGCTCGATTACTATGGGATGTCGCCGTTGTGCTTCATTCCTATATTGTTTTCTATATATAGTGATGAAAGTCACAGACAGCCCCTTCCTTTCCGTCAGACCCTATAGCTCTGCTGATGAGCTGTTATACAGCGAAACGCGTCCAGAGATTGGGTCTGATGGAAAGGATAAGGGACAAACATTTGTTTGTTGTAATCTTAAGGTCTCGGTAACCTAAACCGAAGAAATGGTTTTCGGCGCCACCGAGGTTAGATGCCTGTTACTATGGGCTCCGTGCTGGTGTATGGATCTTTATAGAACCTCACCGGCTCGCTCGGTGGTACGCTCGATTACTATGGGATGTCGCCGTTGTGCTTCATTCCTATATTGTTTTCTATATATAGTGATGAAAGTCACAGACAGTCCCTTCCTTTCCGTCAGACCCTATAGCTCTGCTGATGAGCTGTTATACAGCGAAACGCGTCCAGAGATTGGGTCTGATGGAAAGGATAAGGGACAAACATTTGTTTGTTGTAATCTTAAGGTCTCGGTAACCTAAACCGAAGAAATGGTTTTCGGCGCCACCGAGGTTAGATGCCTGTTACTATGGGCTCCGTGCTGGTGTATTATAGAACCTCACCGGCTCGCTCGGTGGTACGCTCGATTACTATGGGATGTCGCCGTTGTGCTTCATTCCTATATTGTTTTCTATATATAGTGATGAAAGTCACAGACAGTCCCTTCCTTTCCGTCAGACCCTATAGCTCTGCTGATGAGCTGTTATACAGCGAAACGCGTCCAGAGATTGGGTCTGATGGAAAGGATAAGGGACAAACATTTGTTTGTTGTAATCTTAAGGTCTCGGTAACCTAAACCGAAGAAATGGTTTTCGGCGCCACCGAGGTTAGATGCCTGTTACTATGGGCTCCGTGCTGGTGTATGGATCTTTATAGAACCTCACCAGCTCGCTCGGTGGTACGCTCGATTACTATGGGATGTCGCCGTTGTGCTTCATTCCTATATTGTTTTCTATATATAGTGATGAAAGTCACAGACAGTCCCTTCCTTTCCGTCAGACCCTATAGCTCTGCTGATGAGCTGTTATACAGCGAAACGCGTCCAGAGATTGGGTCTGATGGAAAGGATAAGGGACAAACATTTGTTTGTTGTAATCTTAAGGTCTCGGTAACCTAAACCGAAGAAATGGTTTTCGGCGCCACCGAGGTTAGATGCCTGTTACTATGGGCTCCGTGCTGGTGTATGGATCTTTATAGAACCTCACCGGCTCGCTCGGTGGTACGCTCGATTACTATGGGATGTCGCCGTTGTGCTTCATTCCTATATTGTTTTCTATATATAGTGATGAAAGTCACAGACAGTCCCTTCCTTTCCGTCAGACCCTATAGCTCTGCTGATGAGCTGTTATACAGCGAAACGCGTCCAGAGATTGGGTCTGATGGAAAGGATAAGGGACAAACATTTGTTTGTTGTAATCTTAAGGTCTCGGTAACCTAAACCGAAGAAATGGTTTTCGGCGCCACCGAGGTTAGATGCCTGTTACTATGGGCTCCGTGCTGGTGTATGGATCTTTATAGAACCTCACCGGCTCGCTCGGTGGTACGCTCGATTACTATGGGATGTCGCCGTTGTGCTTCATTCCTATATTGTTTTCTATATATAGTGATGAAAGTCACAGACAGTCCCTTCCTTTCCGTCAGACCCTATAGCTCTGCTGATGAGCTGTTATACAGCGAAACGCGTCCAGAGATTGGGTCTGATGGAAAGGATAAGGGACAAACATTTGTTTGTTGTAATCTTAAGGTCTCGGTAACCTAAACCGAAGAAATGGTTTTCGGCGCCACCGAGGTTAGATGCCTGTTACTATGGGCTCCGTGCTGGTGTATGGATCTTTATAGAACCTCACCGGCTCGCTCGGTGGTACGCTCGATTACTATGGGATGTCGTCGTTGTGCTTCATTCCTATATTGTTTTCTATATATAGTGATGAAAGTCACAGACAGTCCCTTCCTTTCCGTCAGACCCTATAGCTCTGCTGATGAGCTGTTATACAGCGAAACGCGTCCAGAGATTGGATCTGATGGAAAGGATAAGGGACAAACATTTGTTTGTTGTTATTTAATTGTTTTAAAATGCAAAATGCAGGTATATTTTTTATAGTGCGATATAAAAAGGTTTAATAAAACTATTTTGTAATGCTGGTGTTGAAATTTTTTAAGAATTACAGAAATGTCCATAAAATTGTTATGTAGTGTATGCAAAAGGCTTTACAGAATAAAAACGGCTACCTACTGAAGTATTTTATAAAATGGTGCCAATTTTGCATTTATAGCTGCTGTAGAAACGCATTAAAAATATTCCTTCGAGTACAGTTGTTTTATAATTTTTTTATCGAAAACGTTTTCGCGACCATTATAAAATATCAAATTGCTGGTTCGGTGGTTACCAAAAATTGTCGACAAATTAGTCATACCAATCCATGAAAACTATAACCCCTTTAACACCATAAAAAGAATAAGGCAACCTACGTCAACCAACGCAACCGCAAAAATACGCCTTACTTAACCAGACGTGTCCGAAAAAATCCACAAAGCTGTCAATCTTATCCAATGACACCTGACCTGTCTTAAATTATCGATTCTCTTAAACAGCTGATTCACAACAGCTATAACATTTGACCTACATCTTATATACAATGTTAAGAAGTTCTTTTTATTGATAACTTGAAAAGTTGATGAATAACTAATCAATTAAAACGAGGATTTGAAATAAGACCTGTCTATAAGTAGTATGAGACAAACGAACAGAAATCAATACACTTGGCTATGTCTTACAATATACAAAATATTCCTGGAATATAAACATTATCAACAAAGTTTTGAAATTGATTTAAGTGAAACTATTGGCTATCACCAGGTAATTAAATTAGTAATTAATGTTTAAGGTGAGAGTCTACATGGGTACTTTAGCAATTTAAAACCGAAAATTTAACATATATAATCAAACTATGAAAATGCAATTTTCAAATCGTAACAAGTATAAATAAACTAATCTCTTATTAGGAAGCTAGAAAATATTTTAAATTCAAGTTTTCTGGAAAATACGTATACAACGTTTGATGACAGACTCCTGACGTCAAAATAGGTCAATTAAAGCCAAAATAGTTAGTTGTACCCAAAATTCCATCGTTTAGCCGGAAGAAGGCGCCATTTTTTTTCCAAATTTCTTAAACACGTGCCAATTGAGTTTAGTGATTTTTGTTGTACCTATATTCTAACACCATATTTAAAATGACGTTTTCTAGTAGTAAAATAATCGGCAATAAATAAGTAGAAGTGATGTAAATATGCCGTCACATCTAAACATTTCTGCTGATTTTTACTGATAAACCAGGTATTTTTGTTAGATAAATGAATATATTTAGAAGCTTTCTTTATCTCTTAAAAAATTTTAAGTCATGACCGGTTTTACCCGAAAATAAAAAATTTCAATTACCTGATTAAACCAATTAACTGAAAAAATCTGAACTTTCTCTGGTTCCCCTTAAAAAGAGGCTTACCAACGACGAAACAAACATTTCTTGTAGCATTTCAAGCCTAAGAACAATTTTGCTAAAAATGGTTTTTAAATAGGTATGATACAATCAATAAAAGACAAACCCTAATGAAATCTCAATGTTTACAGGAATGGCGTCATAAATATATAACGGCTATTAAACAACATAGATCAGAAAACCGACGAACAATCTAGCTTGACGAAACATGGTTCGATTCACATGATACTGCTAGAACAGAATGGATAGATTTCTCAAAAAGATGTCAAATAAAGGCTCCTTCAAATAAAGGCAAAAGAATAACAATATTACATGCAAGTTCCCAAAATGGATTTGTTCCGAACTGTCTGTTGCTTTCAACTAAAAACATAGCAGATCCTTCTGTAGATTACCATCAAGACACTGACGCACAACATTTTGAAAATTGGTTTGAACATCGACTTCTTAACAATATACCCAATAATAGCATTATTGTAATGGACAATGCTAGTTATCATAGTCGTTCATAAAATTGTTTCCTAGTTCTAACAGTACAAAAGCAGAAATTCAAAGTTTTTATGATAAATAGTAATATATATTTTTAAGAAACTTACAAAGAACGGGATATTTTAGAAGCATAATAATAACACTTTCCTTATTTTAAAAACATCCTCTGTTAGGAAAGAGTAGTTAGTAACTGATAAAATATGTCATTATTTTAACATTAATATGACATTATTAAACAGTAAAAATAAGTACTAAGTTAATTAACACTTTATTTATGTAAATGTTAACTTATTTTATAAATCCCATTTTTTAAGTGACTTAACAAAAAAAGCATGTTAACTAATTGCGACATTTATTTCTGCAGTAAGTTTTACTCTGTAAAAGAGTTAATATTACTGTTTTTTAGTCGCGTCAACAGCTCGCCTTAAATATATTAAGCTTTTGTACGTTATTTAATTTGATTGTCATACTCATTCAAAATAACTAGGTACTTTCAAATATCAGTTTAATATACACACAAAATAATAGGTTTAACTGTTGATAACAAAATGGACTATTTCACAATTTGGATTTAGAAAAGTGAAAATGAATTATTTAAGCTAAATATGTTCGGAAATCAATTTTCCAGTAAGCTCATTTTATAGTTATTTATGTATCTAGGAAATTATAATGGTCTCAATTACGGAGAGCAAAGTTTACGTCCCGAGGGCCTTTGGCCCGAGGGACAGCAATTGCCCGAGGTAATTGAGACCCTTATAATTCCAGTGATACATAGATAATTTTATTTCTGACCGATTTTAGTAACATTTTGTTCATTTTTAAAGTGGAATAAATGTTTCAATAGATGACAATGAAATTGACATTACATGTCAATCGTTTGATTTTATGTCAAATGTTTCTTAATATCCAAAGGGAGTTATGACCCTTATAATTCTCGCGTAACTAAGACGTTATAAGCTAATAATATACCTTTCAGAAATAAAATTAAATACAGAACTTTTGGTATGAAATTAAAAGATGTAAGTTTTTAGCCCGGTATACTATTCATTGGCATACTAACCAACACGTTGTTTCGGTCTCTATAGTAATAAAAACAATATAGAGTATCAGTAGTACAAGCGAGAGGACGTTTGTTTTGTTGTTCCCTGTTTGGTGTCCCATTCTATGTAGAAAATTAACCCCCTTTTGAGGCCCCAATGTGGAGTTGAGGTGTCCAGGCCCCCCCTACTGTAAATATTATTAAATTGCGGCTGGCCCAGATCCGATATTCAAGGTGGATAGCCGTGGCATTTGAGCAGAATTTTGGAAGATTTTTGGCATTGACACACCTGAACACCTGACCGCCCGATAGATAGAAACAGACCGTCGAGCAGAGTTTTTGTTCTTCTTGGCAAAGCAGAAGTTAAGTACTCTAGTAATAGTGTTTGTGATTAGATTAAAGTTGTTCTATATTAAAATTATTAAAAATTTACTCAGATTTACAAAAACGCCTTTGTTTTAGATCTATTATTAATTTTTCTTCTTCTTCTTTTTCCACTTGTTGGAGATCTAGGTGATCTGTTAATTCCGGGCCTGCCTCTGTATTATTTCCTGGGATGTGGACTGCCAGCTGTCTCTCCATCTCTTTGGTGTTCTTCCGGGTGGACGGGTCCCTGCTGGTTTTCCCTCTAGTACAATGCGTGGTAGTCTATCTTCGGTCATTCTCTTTACGTGGTTATACCATTCTCTTCTCCTCTGTCTTCCCCATCTCACCACATCCTGTACGTCGCTTTGTGCTCTAATGTCTGTGTTTCTTACGTGGTCTCTCCTTGTTTTCCCGGCTATTGTTCTCAGTACTGACATTTCGGCGACTCGAAGCATCCTCTTGGTCTTGTTGGTATCCTCTCTCGCTTCTATACCATATGTCATTATTGGCCTGACGCATGTCTTGTATATTTTGATCTTACTCTCCTTTCGCATATAAGGATTAGCCCATACAGTTTCCCTTAGACAGCCTAATATTATGGCTGATTTGTTGATTTGGTTTCTTAGGTCCTTTTCCGGGTCGTGAGCGCTGGACATATCTATGCCCAGGTATCTGAACCGCATGACCTGCTCTATGGGTTTATTATTTATTACCAGCTTGCATTTCATAGGTTCCCTGGCGATGGTCATGATTTTCGTTTTTCCTATGGATATGTCCACATTGAGTTGCTGGCTGATCTGGTAGAACTTAAATAATTGTCTCTGTAGGTCATTCTCACTTTCTGCGAATATTGCAGCGTCGTCTGCGTAGCATACCATACTGACAGCCCTGTTGTTCATTCTGTATCCTAAGTTCAGGGATGCTACTTCTTCTATGATTTTGTCCATCAGGAGGTTGAATAAAAATGGACTAAGGCTATCTCCCTGTCTAATTCCTCCTGGAGTGGGGATGCTGGGTGTGATAATCTCTCCAGCTTTGATTTGCGTTTTGTTAGTAGTGTTGAGGTTGTATACCGTTGTTACTATGTTGGTAGGGGCTTCTTTTTCCTTTAGAATCTTTATGATGTCTTCCAGGCGGACTCTGTCGAATGCCTTAGTAAGATCGACGAAGCAAATAAATGCCGGTGTGTTGTACTCTATTGATTTTTCCTTTATTTGTTTCGTTATGAATATGGCATCGGTTGTCGATCTGTCCTTTTTGAATCCTTGTTGTTCCTCTCTGGTCTTTATTTGCTCTTCTAGTTTATCCTTGAGCAGCCCTGTGAACAGCTTCATTGTTGAGCATAGTAGAGTTATTCCTCTGTAGTTCTCAGGCTTTGTTTTTTCTCCTTTTTTTTTTTGGGGAATTGTGATGCTGGAGTGCCAGTCCTTCGGAATTTCCGTAGTGTTCAAGATTTTGTTAAACAGTGTTGTTAGTCTTGCTGCAAGCCCTGGGCCGCCGTATTTTAGAAGCTCGTTTGGTATGTCGTCTGTGCCTGGAGCTTTTTTGTTTTTTTAGTTTGTTCAATCTTGCCCTTGTTTCCATCCCGGTAACTGTTGCGCTGGATGCTGTCTGGTATCCTTCTGCCATCTGTGTGTCCTCGGCGTCATATAGCTTCCTGAAGTAGTCTTCCCACACCTCCGTAGTGACTCCTTTAACCTGTACATATTCGTTTACGGGTTTCTTCCTGTTTTTGAGCATTTTCCACACCTTTCTTTGGGCACCATATAGGTCGTGATCCATGTCGCTTGTAAATTTGGCCCAATGTTCTCTTTTGATTGCTTTGATTTTCGAGTTGACTCTGTTCCTGATTTGTACATATTCGGTATATTTTTCCTGGGTTTGGGTGCTTTTGTATGCTAGAAAGCTTTTCCGCTTTACTTCTGCGAGGTCCTTCACTTCTTGGCAGAACCATGGTTTGGTGGAGTTATTTGCATTGATGTTGATTTTCCTTTTGCCAATGAATTCATCGGCCGCTTGATGTATGCAGTTCTTTATTTCATTCCAGCATGTTTCAACATTTTGGTTAGTGAGGTCGATCTGAGTCATTTTTTGCATTAATCTGTTTTCGTACAGTTTCCGGGTGCTATCTGATTCCAGTGATTCCATGTTGTATTTTTCTATGTTTACTGTCGGTTTCCTAATTCTTCTTGGCTGCTCCATTAATAACTTGCACAGGATTAGATTGTGATCTGTCCCTAAGTTGGCTGAAGTCAGGGCCCTTACATCGAGTACTTGCGATGGTGTGATTGTTCTGTTGGTAATTATGAAATCGATCATTGATCTTATTAATTTTTAAGTTTATTAATTCAGCGACGTAACGCTTGTTGTTGCTGCATTTGATTGCAAGATGCAGCAACGATTTGTACAGAAATGGTTCTGTTAGCAGATACTACAGTACCTACTCGTTCATTTCTCCAAAAATGATAAAATGGAAATTCGACTTTAAAAGGTATACTAATAATTGCAACGCAATATAATTTTATATAAAAATTTACTACTTCTCATAATAAACCAAAAAATGTTGTATAAAAATATACAATTAATTGTCGTAAAATTACAGGTAGGTCTTTTGCAATTTCATTTGTGATTCAATAAGGTTACCAAAACAAAAGCATCCAAACTTTTAACCATAAATTATATTATATATCAGTAATGCCCGTATTCTCCGTTATGTAGAAAAGCTGGCTTAACTAAAGTTGACTTAACTTCTTAAACTCGCTTAACTAATTTAAGGTAAGCACCGAAACAATTATTGTCGGGTTTAATTAAGCCTCCTTAAAATTTGGCAACGTCACATTTTTCTCTTCTTTTTTGCTCAGAGACTGAGGCCGTCAAGTGGTAGAGTACAGAGGAAGAAATTTGTAACATTGTAACCTTATTTTTCGTTTCATGTGCTTTGTGTAATATAATTATTGCTGTATGCATTACTTGTATATGTATATTACCTGATACCTTATTTACGTGTTATATATTGTAATCTGTTTGTAATCTATTTATTAGTTTATAAGCCACTATATCATGTCAGTATCAGTATAGTTTTAGCCAAGTTCTGCTAATTAAAGCCTACAAAATCTATTATTACACTTTGTGCTGTGTTTGAAAATAATTGTTAAAAGTTTTGGATTTTACTGTTTGTTTTTTCAATTTTATAAGAAGATGGATGGGAAAAAAAGATCATCTAATTTTACTTATGCAGAAAAATCGTTTTTATTTACATTAATCGCCGAAAAGTATGGAGGAATTTTAGAAGATAAAAAACTGACCGTCTCAAAAGGGTTTTGACGTGCATAAATCCTGCTGGGAAATCCCATGTCAATGATGTCTAAAATGTCCAAATCATCTAGGAAAATTTCGTCTTCAAACTCCACTAGGATGAAAAAAATTGTCGTAGAATCTCAGCAACAATACTTTTGTGATACGATAGCACCAAACTACAATTCCACATACAGTACAAACACCACAAAATTTAAGAGGTTAGAAAACACCCTTTCGATTTCTGTCATCAAAGCTAACCACTGCGCAGATGCAAATCTTAAGCCCGATATTAAGCCTCCACTGTTGTGGGCTTCAAATTAAGTCTTACGGTTCTTAAGGTTAACGGTGCTTAAGAAAACGGCATCTTAAAGCGGCTTTCTTTTTAGGCCAGCTTAAAACATTACGGAGAATACGGCCATAAGTTATACATAAACTTAAGTTTAGTTTATATAACCGCAAATCGCCAATTTCGTTATCATTGATTAATATTAATTAATCTCTAAATTTTATTTAATATTTTACTAATTCAAATGATATTCGCGAAGTAGCAAAAATTAATTTCGGTAATATTTATTGGTATTAATACTATTTACTATATCTTAAAACTATAATATATAATATATTTATACAATACACATTGAGGAAATATTCTGCCATGAATAAAAAAAAACGTATATTTTGGCATATTTAAATTATCTTAGACGCTACATATTTGTTTAACAAATATTCTGTAATTATTAATATACGCAGTGCAGTATTACTTTGTAGCATTTACGTAATAACTAACTTAACCAATTTTTTTGTAACATCTATTCCGTTATGCCACATGAAATATTTTTAATTTACAAAATTTAAGGATAACACTTCTTAAGGTGTACAAATTCGCTCTCAAAAATTGACAAAAACAGTTATCTACCCAAAATACCTACCTAGGGATGAGACACTCCTTAAATAGGTATTGAAATTGTTGAAATTTAAATACTAATAAATGCAAATGAATACAAATTAATAGGTACAATTAAATAGAAATGAAAGAAATACAAATAAATACGTATTAATAGAAACAAATACATGCATGGAATTTAAAAACATTTAAATATATATAAATGCCAGAAATACATTTAAAACCATAAATCCATTATTTATTTAATGCATTTGAAAGTGTTTATAAATACGTACTTATATGGCGCAAATCTACATAGTACTTAGTAAGTAAATAAAGTAAATGAATATTGGATACTTACCATAAATGTACCGGGTGATCTGTTTGTGTGATATTTTGATCACCCACCTATATTATTTATTTGAAGAAATATCAAAAACCTTTAATAACTAAAGTTGTAGGGCTTTTCATGAATTTTTAGGAAATAATATAAGAAGAAACAAATAAACATCAAAAATGGCAAATATTTTACAAGTTTACAATGGTTTATATGGTCTATCTTAAAGGGTTGTGTTAATAATTATAATTTTAATAAATAGCATTAGTAGGCGTGGACAAAATAATAATAATGGCGTATTGAATGTGCGGCAATTGATATGATGTCCTTGTTTGTCTACTAGATATAAATTATCTACAGGCAAACGAATCTTGTTAAAAATAGTATAGAGATACTACAAAAATATATGAAATTTAATATGAATATCAACAAAAGACAAAAACTGACAAACTTTACCTATATCACCATTAGAAAAACGAATTTTTGCAGATACTACTAGTAGATGATAAACCCATATTTAGATTTTTTTTTGTGTAAAACAATGTATTACCTAATAAAAGCAACAAAATAACAATCCATTTTTAATAAATGCTCGAAATGACACACCGTTTGCATCAATACATTCTTGATACCCCGTTTTTAATTTATTAATGGGATGGTTAGTAAATATTTAATTTATTTCGTTCATCACTCGTGCTTAAATTTCTAATATTTTACCGATGTTTTTAACATATATTTTATTTTTCAGAGTTCCCCAAAGAAACGTGTCAAGTGGTGCTATGTCAGGACTGCTAGGCGGCCAGGAAATAACACCATATCTCCCAATCCAAACTAAGAAATTGGCATTTAACCGTTCAGTAACCTGGACAATGTTATGCGGAGGTGTGCCATCCTGTTGTCAAGTTATGGAGTTTACAACGCGATTTTCTACAGCTTTTCAAAGTTCCATGTATCTTGCTCCTGTCAGATTGTTCTCAAGAAATATTGGACCAATAATCTTGTCACTTAATATACCGCACCATACATGTAAGGAACGCCTTCCAGATCTTTTTTTTCCAGGACTTTGTGTGGATTAGCATCGGCCAAAAAATGCGAATTTTTACTATTGGGTAATCCCGAAGTTCAAGAAGGATTCATCAGCCCATAAAATGTTTGAAAATAACTCCTCATCTTGTTCTAGTCTGGCTAAAATATCCCTACATAAATTAAGCCTTCTTTCTCTGTCGCTTTTACTTAATTTTTGGTGTCTATGAAACATACAGGGTGAGTCGGGAGGAATGGGCCTAACTCTAAGGGTGTAATCTATGCATCAAAATAATAGAAAAAAACTCAAATGTTGTTATCCAATATTCATTTGTTTTCAAGTTATAAGGCAAAAACAAAATATTGCATTAATTTAGCTTTCCTGTAATAGATGTTATCATTGTTTGCTTCTGATTGTTGTGCTGTCACTGTCCTATTAGTGTCAGGATTAAATGTTACATTGATTCACCTTTAACTTTCGGATTTGTATCATATTAATTTTATAAAATGCCACACATTTATTCACATCTTGAATACGCCAATATGGTTTTTATTTATGGTTTGTGTAATGGGAATGCTACAGGGGCTGCCGAAGAATGTCGTGAACAATTTCCACATGGAAGAACACCGAACAGAAAGGCCGGAATGCTTTCAAGTGCTAATGTAACATCCGAGCGAGCCATTCAACAGGATTTAGAAGAAATAGAAAATGTTCTAGCTTTTGTAGAAGATGCGACGACAAGCTCACGAGGAATTGGAATTCAGTTGGGGTTTCCCCAAAAAAGAGTGATCAATACGCTTCACGAGCAAGGCTTATACCCGTACCATGTACAGCGTATACAAAATCTTCAACCTGAAGACTACGCCAAGCGTTTGCAATTTTGTGAGTGGATAATTAATAATCATCATCTTTTACCGCACATACTTTTTACTGACGAAGCTACATTCACCCGTGACGGCATCAATAATAATCGAAACTCCCATGTATGGTCGGACGAAAATCCTCACGCAATAGTCGAAAGTAATTTTCAACACATGTTTTCAGTAAACGTGTGGTGCGGCATGATCTATGATTCAATGATCGATAATAATTTAATTGGCCCTTTTCTTTTGGAAAATCGCCTTACAGGGGATCACTACTTAAGTTTTTTACAAAATGAATTGCAAGGACTACTGGAAGACATTCCTTTAAACATCGGAATTGAAATGTATTATCAACACGACGGAGCGCCTGCCAATTTCGATGGTCGGGTCAAGCAATATTTAGACCAAAGGTTTCCAGGGGTTTGGATTGGTCGCTGTGGTCCTATTAGTTGGCCTCCTATATCGCCAGACCTCACGCCGTTGGACTACAATTCATGGGGTTGCTTAAAAACTGAGGTTTACAGAGTAAAAGTAGACACTAGGGATGCATTAATTAGACACATTAGAAATGCTGTAATCAATATTAAAGAAAGGCACGAATCAATTAGAAGATCCACGCGCATCCTTCGTAAACGAAGCAGGAAATTTTTGGAAGTCAATGGCGGTATTTATGAAAATTTACTAAACCAATGATTTATTTAAAACAATGTTAATGTTGGAAATTTTGTTTTAACAACATTATTATTTTATTTAACGCTGTAACTTGAAAACAAATGAATATTGGATAACAACATTTGAGTTTTAGCTTATTATTTTGATGCATAGATTACACCCTTAGAGTTAGGCCCATTCCTCCCGACTCACCCCGTACAGTGGATGCATGTTATATATATATATTTTTTTTTAGACTTTCCAATATAATTTGTCTAAATCCGCCATGGTTTCGCGTATAGAATTCATTGGATTTTCTAGAAACATTGAAATTTGAGCTACACAATCAACTAGCAGCAACTAACGATTTTATGTTACCCTGAAAATAGAGAAAAATTTCCAATTCTTCCTCCTCATTTATAATCACCGTCTTTTTTTCTTCTTAAATATTTTGTGATGTGCGCCAAATTGTATATATTTCTAAAAGTATTTAGCGCCTTGTATTTATATTTAATATTTTTTAAGTAAATCTCAAAGATTTTAAACCTTTCTTCGTCCGAATACCCAATATTTGTGAAGAAATGTAAATGATTTGACAGATGCGTAAAATATAAAAAATTACAGCATATTTAATATACAGGGTGTTCGAAAAATGGACGGAGATATTTTAGAGGGTGCTCCCTTGTTAAAAAATATGAAAAAAAGTTTCTATAAACATGGGTCCGGAAATGCAGAGTTTTCAAGAGATACAGGATGTTAAATAAAAAAAAATAAAAAATGAAATTATTAATGTCTTAAAAAATATTTACTCGATTCTGTTGAAATTTGGCAATGTTATTTGTTGTATAAAGAGGCTAATTTAGAACTTAATAGATTAAAATTATTAAATTCAGTGGAGTCCCGGGGGGCACCTTAGCGAATATTATTATCAAAAAAATGTACGCCTCTACCTTTCCTGTAACTAAAATATTTTTGTTTGATTAAGCATCTAAAAATACAACTTCTTTGCCTCTAGTATTTTGTTCCTATCTCACTTCGTTTTCGAGAAAAAAAATAAATGTTTTTGACAATAATGTTATTTAGGAAGTTTTGCCGTTCCCACCAATAATAGAGGCCGGTCGAGGTCCGTAAGAACGCACGAGTTTGACGAGGCAATTTTACGTGCCGTGGAATAAAATCCTGGTATTAGTACAAGGACTATAGCAACTAGATTAGGGGGTAATCATTCCAACAGCACTGTGTGGCAGGTTCTCTCCGAGCAATTCTTGTATCCCTATCATGTCCAACGTGTGCAAACATTACTACCAAGGGATTTTCTATCTCGTTTTCAGTTTTGCCGATGGTATTACCAAGAGGTTAATAATAATAGGAATTTTAATAAAACCATACTTTTTACGGACGAAGCAGGATTTCGGCGGGATGGTATTGTTAACTACCATAACACTCATGTATGGAGTGACGAAAATCCCCATGCTTTCGTACAATGTCGCCACCAGGAACAATTTTCTTTAAATGTATGGATGGGTATTGTTGGTGTCAATTTAAGTGGTCCTTTCTTTTTACTCTTCAGATTAAACGGCGAATCTTACTTAGAGTTTCTTCAGCAAGAATTACCCGTACTGCTAGAAGAAGTTCCTCTAAATATACGTAACCAAATAACTTTTATGCACGATGGAGCTCCTCCTCATTTTAGTATAACTGTCAGAACTCATCTGAATAATACCTTTGGTGGAAATTGGATTGGAAAAGGTGTACCAATTCACTGGCCATCTCGCTCCCCTGACTTAAATCCAATAGATTTTTATTTCTGGGGACACCTTAAGACGATGGTTTACGCTACTCCCATAGAAACAATAGAAGAATAAGAAATCAAATCGTAAATGCTTGCGAAGAAATAAGAAATAGACCTCAATTATTAGCTCGAGTTCGTTGTTCAATGATTCGTCGAGTGAGAAGGTGTACGGAAATGGATGGTGGGCATTTCCAACATTTGTTGTAGTGTATTTTATGTTATGGTATTGGAAAAGTTGCAATAACACTCTTTTCTAGAAATGTTTTTGATTATTTGTTTTCCAAGGCACTTGTGATTTTTGTTTAGTAAAAATTGATAAACCAATTTTGTCCAGTGACATGCAATAAAACGGTTTTTATTTCTTTTCTCGAAAACGAAGTGAGATAGGAAAAAAATACAAGAGGCAAAGAAGTTGTATTTTTAGTTGCTTGATCAAACAAAAAATAATAAAGTTGCAAAAAAGGTAGTTGCGTACACTTTCTTGATAATAATGTTCGCTAAGGTGCCCCCCGGGACGCCACTGGACTTAATAATTTTAGTCTATTTAGGGCTAAATTAGCCTCTTAATACAACAAATAACATTGCCAAATTTCAACAGAATCGAGTAAATAATTTTTAAGACATTAATAATTTCATTTTTTATTTTTTCTTATTTAACATCCTGTATCTTGAAAACCCTGCATTTCCGAACCCATGTTTACAGAAACTTTTTTTCATATTTTGTAACAAGGAATCACCCTCTAAAATATCTCCGTCTATTTTTCGAACACCCTATATAGGCCTACTTAATTATTAAAATTGTAATTATTAACACAACCTTTTCAAATAGACCATTCAACCATACATATTTGAATCCAGAATAAAATTTTCCACCAGAGAAGCGTATAATATACAGCGTGTTCCATTTAAGAAAACATTTGTTTCGACTTATATCATTTCCTAAAAATTCATGACATATCCTACAACTTTAGTGCTTAAAGTCTTTTTGATGTCTGTTCAAATGAGTGAGTTAGGTTGGTGGTCAAAATATAACAGGTCACCCGGTACGTTAAAATATCCAAAACTAAAAGATTTACTGAAGAATAACCACCGGTCAAAATTTGATAAAAATGCCTGTCTATTCCTCTCGGCTGCTGGGTAGACAAGACGGCGGACGCAAGACACTGGGTGTAGGGACACGCGCGTTTTTTGATTAACTTAAAAAATTATTTAGATTTGTTCTCTATAAATGCCAATTTTACTAACCAAATAGTTAATAGAAGCATTTCTTACCATTTTTAATATGTTGATTTAATACCCTGAGTAGTTTTCACAGTAACTGTTCCTTTTATTTTATGTTAAAATAACTTTCAAAAATATATCGTATTGAATCTTTTTTTGGATGAATTCATAACTAAAAGCGGAATCAAAACGAGAATCCATTTAATTCATGTAACTTGTGCTTATATTTACTTGAGTGACAAAACCATTGCCTGTTAATTTCAACTCACTATTATGTTAAAGAAGTTAATTCCTAGAAATTAAATTTTCACTAACCATAAAAGAGTCAAAATAACGTTCCATTTTAAGCTACTTTTGATTCATTCAAATTGACTATGAGTGTCTGTAGTTGATTAATGAAAAACATAGTAACTAACATTTCCGCAGACAGTTGGAAAACTGTATAGAATATGTAATTAAAGTGGAAAATTCTTATATGTGTATAAGTACTAATGTTCAACCCGAGAAAAACAAACAGCGAGAAGCGACAATATGACATTTGGCGAAATCATTGGAGTGGGAGGTAACCCGGCCAACTGTCATAAGTTTAAGCCGGCCGTGTTTCAGCCGTTAGTCCGGCAGTCGATGAGTTATCGATATCGAGTTTAGTTGTCGTTTTGCTGAAGGAAGTGTATTGTTTAACTGCTTGTTTTTGTGAGTGCTGTTCAATTGTAAAATTATGCCTGGTAATAAAGTCGAATTCTTGAACCGTCTCGCAAGATAATGGACGAGTCACGTGTCACTAATGGCACCCTGTCGACTTCTAGTCTATTTTGTTTTTGTAGGTTGGTAGGTTACTTGTACTAAATTTCAGATTTATCAGGATTGGACTAAGCTAAATTTGTTAAGCACGTAAACCACATTAAATGTGCAATTTTTTTTTTTTAACTACTTACTTAATAATTATAAACATTTTGCACAATTTTTGGGCCAACTCATTGCCATGTAAAACAGAAAACGCCCTTTTCTAAAAATTATAATAATAATTATACGTCATTTTACGACTAGGTATTTAAAACTTTTTGACTTTGCCAGGGTCGTTGGTATGTATGGAAACGGTCGATTATTTTTTAAAGTAAAATAGTCAGCAAAAAATATTTTAGATAAAAGTTTTAGGGTTTTCTAAGGTGTATTAGAATTAAAAAGAAATTAGTATACAGGTTGAGTCAGAAGACCGTAGAGAAACAAAGTTCCTTTTTTTTTAAATGGAACACCCTTTATCTTCGAATATTTTTGGATTTTACATACAATTGAAATCATTTTTCAATACGTGCATTATAAGTCTAAACTTAATAGTTTCCGAGATATCGACTTTTGAAAAATGGCATTTTTCAAATTTGACAGCTTCTAGTTTTCTAACGCTACATTTTAGAATAAAACGGCTTGCATGTCCCTATCTTACTTTTTATTATCTTCCCAAAAACATCAACTTCCGATTTAACCGGATGTAACTTAAACGCCGAAAATACAGTACTTCCGGTTTAACCGGAAGTCGATGTTTTGGAAAGATCATGAAAAAGTAAGATAGGGACATGTAAGCCGTTTTACTCTACAACGTACCGTTAGAAAGCTAGAAGCTGTCAAAGTTCAAAAATGTCATTTTTCAAAAGTCCATATCTCGGAAACTATTAGGTTTAGACTTATAATGTACTTATTAAGAAATAATTGTTGTTTCATACTTAATCCAAAAATATTCGAAAAAATAGGGTGTTCCATTTAAAAAAAGGTAACTTTGCTTCCCTACGGTTTTCTGACTCACCCCGTATACTTATTTTTATAAAATTCCAATAGGTACACCTTACAAAACCCTAAAACTTTTATCTAAAGTTTTTTTTGCTAACTGTTATACTTTAAGAAATAATCGACCGTTTCCATACATACCAACGACCCTGTATATGGTGGAGTAGCATGCAACAAAATATATTCATTAATTGTTTATGGAAAACTCTCCTCCCTAATCCTATCAAGATAATGATTTTTTTTTATTTTTATTTATTAATAAATAATGGGGTAAAAGAAAAAGATAACGCCCTTGGAAGAGTCAAAAAGTTGCAGGGCATAAACGTTATCCTGTTTTCTTTAGGAATATTATCCATTGAGGTACTTGGAAGACAATAATTATGATCCATTATCATTTTACGCCTAAAAAAGATAAATACCGTATAAAAGTAGTTTGCGGTTAATGTATTTAACTTACCGTTCCGTAACAAATAAACACCAAAACCCGTAGGTGGTAGGTACGTCTAAAATAGAAGTATTTAATAAACTTATTTAAATACAAAACACACGAGAACAATTAAAAACACAGCAAAACACTTAACGAGAAAAAAAGCACGTGGCGATGTCACTGATATCAGTGTCAGTGGGCTTTGGGCTAATTACGGCTCTATGATGGGTTGGAGATAATTCAAAGTTACTGGTCCAGCTAGTTACTGTCATTTGTCTATTGTCAAATGTCGAACGACGAGGCGAGCCGTGAATTCAGGTATACCTGTGTGTGTTCGAGAGTGTCACTCAATAGAAGGTCAAGGAATAAACATGTTTGCATTTCTAAAGGATCCTGAATAGTAAGTACATTTTCACCGCTTTAGGATTGTTGATTAAAAATGTAAGGAAAGGTAACAAACTGCTGTTCAATATTTAAAAAGAAATAAAGGGATATATAAGAAAATACTGTTTTCCTACTTCTGTATTATTAAGAACCTAATTACGCACTGTCTACTTTCTCCGTAAAACTCTAATTACACACACTATATTGTTAGAAGCCAAGCTGTGCGTAAGAGCAGTTTTGTAATATTATAATATCTGTATTAACAAGGGCAATCTTCGCTCACGTTCGTTCCGTAATTTTCGAGATCGTGTGTAATAGGCTTCTTACCACTTTTGGTATGTAATATACTATTTCATTTCCTTTCTAAAGTGTACTATCACTAGTAACGCACAATCAATAAAACATTTCGGAAATATTTTTGTTTTATGATTTTATGAAACTTGATTTTACGAAACTTGCTGGAAAGCCAATTACATGAAACACAGAAGATATTCATGAAAAAGATACTTCTTACTAGGTACCCATATTTTTTATTTCGATGTAAAGCATTTACTTCATCGCTTTAGTGCTTCTTTTAGTGTAATAGCCCAACCAACTGTCAAAATTTCAAAGTGAAAGACATATAATTTGGTCCCAATTTAATCAATGCTAAACTCGGGATTTTGTTGCTTTAGTTGTTCAGCCCTTAATAAGAAGTTTAGATGAAGATAGTGATAGTGACGCAGAACTAGATTTAGAGTAAAGTAGAATTAATTAATTTGTATTTAAATCTTAAACTTAATTTTAATATTGTATTAATGTGTAGTCTAAATCTTAACATAGTACATTTTAATCATAATAACTTGTGAAAATTTTTTTCATGTATCTAGTGTACTTTGGTGACGAGGGTAAAAACTTAATTTTTATTGAAACGAATAAATCTGTATTTCAGTGTTTCATTAATTCTCACTGCACTTATTATGTCTTTAAATATTATAATTATAGTAATCTATATTTACTTTCATTTCGTTTAAAAGTCTCTTTAATTCAAAATAAAAATTAATCAATGCGTAGATAGCTATATTTTTAGGCCGACCTTGCACCCACTTAGTGCGGCTTGAAGATGTTGAGACCCACACACTGGGGTTTAATCAGGTATAGTTCTTGCAAAATAATCGCCGATTCACGTCATCAATCAGCTGATAATTGTAAATCCGTAAGAAAACATGAGGAAATTAAATTGGGCAAAAAATATTAAAATTTCATGCGATATTGAATGTAGTTCAAACGTAAAGTGTTCTTTTTTGATACGAACCCACTTATAGCAAATATTTTGTTAATCCAAGCTTGTAAAAATTAATATAATTTCAATTTTATTTGCCGACAGTTGGCAATAGAACGGTACGGTGGCGCCAGCTCGTTGGTTGACCTGTTTTGACGATTTTTTACCGTTGAGGGCAGTTAAAGTAGCAACTTTAAAGTGTATGTTAAGGTCTATATCTTTTATTTCTGCTTTACTAATTTTTAGCGTGTAGTAGCTGCCCTAAATTTAAATATCTCGTCTGTAAGTGCAATTTCAACAACAGTTAAGGAAAATAAATTATAATCACCTAAGAAGAAACGTTCCCATTCAAAGAGATTTGCAAATGTGTCAAGACTCGATATAAGTTCTATCTGTAACACTATTTATGCAATATACGAAGCAAGTAAGTTGTATTATTCAAAAACTATGATATTTTACATTGGGGTTATGCTTGAGCTGTATCTTTTTTTAAATCATCACGTAACTTTGACAACTTTAACCTTGATAAGCGCCACAAATATAACATTATTGTTCACATTTCTTACTTCTTCATAAAAATTACAGCAAATAATGCCGGCTCTATGCGGCATGCCTTGCGGCTTAAAATGTGAGGTTTCAGCGAGTGCCTTACTAGGAACTCAAAAGCCAGATGCCGCCAGATTTCGGATTAAGCATTAACCGGGGTATTGTCGCTCCTTTGATATATTTCTTGCTGGAGTTTCTATACAGATATTCAAATAGAAATAATAATGTAATATTTCTGAAGCTTAGTTTTACCAATTCGTTTTCTTGGATGAAGCATGGATTTTTTCGAATGGCACCATTGGCCGATCGTGGCAAGATGAAATTCAAAGAAGTGTCAGATCTACCAAAGTTCATCCTAAAGGGTATTATGCAGTAAACAAATATATAAACTATAGAAGATTTACCTGGGTAAAACATATCGTGGGTTCAATTCAATAACTAGATAACTAAAAAATTGTTGTTTTGAGATAAGTAGCGTTAACTAATCTTCTTGCGTACTTCCTTATTCCTACTCTGAAACAGGCTAATTAGAAAAGAAGAGGGTATAATGGAACCCTGGAGGACAGTTTTAATGAAAATTATAGGTACTAGTTAATTAAAATTAATTTAATTGGGAGATGTCTAGTTTTAGCACTATTTTAAACTTCATTATTCTAGATATTATTATGCACTAGTTATCCACTAATAAAAATACGAAATAAAAATATAAGTTTTTATTGAAAATTTTTGAAAAAAAAAAAATATTTTTAATAAAAAAACCCACTTTTATACTTAGAAAATAATTATATCTTAAAAAATTTGATTTCACTTATCATCAGCTTCAGTGTTCGAATAAGCTAAATTGGCGTAGAAGTTGTAGTACTCCCTACTGACTACTGGCGGTTTGCTTGTAAAAAGAGCCATCAAATCATTGTACTTTTTTTGCTAATGCATTTGGGTTTTTTGTACAATTTAGACAATATTATGCCACATTGTGAGCTTTGTCTAATATTCTTGAAGCAATCGACATTTCTGAATTCAGCGCCTTCATAATTTTCCTTAAACTTAAAAGATTTTGGAAGTCTTGCCTCGAATTTTATCCAGGACATTTTTTGCTAATGGACAGGCTCCCCACTTGTATCTTTTTGCCTTATGTTAAAATAAGTTTGAACGTAATTTGTCCAATCACAGAACACAATCGTATCAATTACAGTATAGGACTTGTCACCTTTTTTTCGGGCACTACGGGCTATTTTCTGCCAGTCCCTTGGCCAGTAGGCTTTTCCAACTCGTTTAAACTCTGATCCTATAGCTGAGTACATAGAGTCACACACCATTTCACTGTGGCCGGATACTAAGAATTTCAGATCAATACTCTTGAGGTTTTTGCAAGTGGTAACTGCATGGATGCACATGCCTGCAACAAATTGGTTCACATTTTGGCCACCACACCGATCACTGAAGCAACGAATTTCTTCTACGTTATCTGGAAGAGATTCAAAATATTTGAGCAGACATGACGCAATTTCGCAGCTACCTCTTCCTCCCTGTCCCTCATGCCACATGAAGCATACCCCTTCCTTCGTTGCTACGTTGTAAATTGTAAAATTATACGTTGCCAATCTTCGCTTGTAAAACAAAGCCTTGTTGGTTGGGTCAGATGGCACCATTAAAACCTGCTGGAGATCAAAGTTTAGAGATACTATTTTTCCTTCAGACGCGGTTGCTTCTTCCTTGTCTCTCCTTTTCGACGCTCGTGCAATATCTTTCAATTTGATGTGGTTCTCATACTCAGGCATGTCACTTGGTGTTTTCGCATGTGCTACACACAAGCGGCATTGGTCCTTTTTAGGACGGTGGAACCCCAAGTTGTATTCATTCACAAATACGTTTCTGTAGGCCGATTCTTTAGCCTTCAATTTATTATTTTCATCACACCATGTAGTGTAGAGTATGTACATTGCTTTTATGTTTAAATAACAATATAAATATTTCCTTTCTGTTTTCAACCTCGAATAATGCGACGGTACAACAGAGAAAAATTCGATGTGAGTCTTAATACCATTTTTCATTTCAGGCGGCAGTACATTATTTTTATGTTTTCCTCTTCCATCACCAATGCAATAGAACTGTCTCTAAAATACTATCTGACAAAGTGCAGTCGTCTTTACTAACAAACTTAACACCTGTGGGCGAATCGTAGGTGTTAGGGTATATTTTGTCGGAGTATATTGTATATTGTATCTGCAATAGCAATTATTATTTTAAGCTTGAGTTATTAGATTAAAAAGGCAGTGTCTAAAATAACAGAGGTGTTACTATAAATATTTTTTTAAAGTAACATCAATTACTGATGACAAGACCGGCGGTACTAGACCCTTGTAATACCACAAACATTTTAATAGCTGTGTTAGTCCCAGATGTTAAGGCTTTCATGCTGGTGGTCCGGGACCGAACCTCATGGTCGGCAAAATCTTTTTCTTGTTTTCTTTTTCCTAACTTTAAATTTGTTTTCACTTCAAAGCAAAAAAGTGGTTAAAAATATAAGTGAATCGACGCAAAAGTTTTTTATGCAAAAAAGTAGTTAGAAATATAAGTAAATCTACGCTTGCGAATCCCCGCTCTCGGCGTTCTTACTTCATAGATGTTTTTAAAAAGGCAGACTACTAGGTACAGGGTGTCCCAACGATAGAGTAAAGTAAGTTTTCGCTTAACTGATAATCTTTGTGACAAAATCGTATACGCCATATGGTAAGGTAGAAAAATGCGCACATTTTAAAAATATTGGAAATTATATAGGGTGTGCCACAAAAGTAGGACAGCAAAAAGTAAGATTTTTTTAAATGGAACACCCTATATTTGCTTGTATTTTTGGGTTCTATGTATTAATACAAACGTTTTTGGTCATATATGACATGAGCTGAAATTTGATAGTTTTTGAGAAATTTCGAAATAACGATGAAAATTAGAATTATCATGGTGTTGATAAATGGACAGTTTCTCCGTCAATTCATAATTGCAAACTTTAATATTTGGTAGGAGGAAGGACTGGTTACTATATTAATATTTAGTATGCGCAATATTTGCATTTGTTCTACAGGGTGTTTATTATAAGCGTCCAAATTCGCACATCTTCAAACTAGGAAATCTCAATTTTTTTAAATGGAACACCCCGTATATTTTAATTTCGTTTTATTCAGATTTAAACAGCCTTTCATTTTTGTTAAATATGTCCTATGCCTATCTTTAATAGTTATCGAGAAATTTCGATTTTTTCAAATTCAAATTGCTACACGTTATATTCTATACCAGAGCATTGTTGGATCGCGATAGCCATGAAAAACAATAGCTAAGGTAAACAATTCATGTGCCAAAATGAAACGCTTAATAATAATTGTCGTGAATTAAAACCTTGTCTTGCTTTTTTCGTCTTCATTTCGTTAATTTTCTATTGAGCATGGATTATCCTGTAAATGAGTTGATTGATATGATCTAAGTGTTAGGCGAAGCTGAGAGAAACCCTTTGTTGGCTCAGCGAATTTACAGAGTGAAATATCCTGAACGTCGGATGCCCACTGCTAACGGTTTTCGAAATGTGATGGAGAGATTTGATTCCAGCGGTAGTGTTAAATACTCTAAACGTGTAGTTGTTAACAAAAACGCAGCCAACGTAGAAAAAGAATTAGAAATATTATTTAATATTTAAGAAACTCCTCAGGTGAGTAGTAGGACGTTAGCGACATTATGTGATTCCTCCAAATCAACTGTGAACCGAACAACAAACAAGTATAAATATCATCCATACCACATAGAGCTTCATCAAGAATTGCGAGAAGGAGATTTTGAAAGACGAATTCAATTTTGTAATATTATTCAACAACTGCAGTTAAATAACAATTTTTTGACCAATGTTTTGTTTTCTGATGAGGCGACGTTTAGAAGTAATGGAGCTGTAAATCGGCATAATATGCATTATTATGCCACTGAAAATTCATTCTGGCTACGGGAAGTTCAAAATCAAGGTCACTGGTCAATAAATGTATGGTGTGGTATCCTTCATAACCAAATTATTGGTCCCCATTTTTTTAATGAACCTTTATCGGGCCGCAGCTACTTACTTTTCTTACGTGAAGAATTGCCTCAGTTACTTGAGGATGTTAATTTAGGCGTACGGCAAAATATGTGGCTGCAACATGATGGTGCACCTCCACATTTCCATCGTGAAGCCCGGGATTTCTTGAACAGACAATACCCAGAAAAATGGATTGGGCGTGGAGGCTTTATTTCGTGGCCACCACGGTCATGTGATTTAACACCGTTAGACTTCTTCCTATGGGGTTACATAAAAGATCGGGTATATGTCAATAAACCAACCACCAGGGAAGATATGAAGAACAGAATTAGAGAAGTTTGTCGAACAGTGACACCTCCTATGTTGTCGGAAGTGAGACACAACCTACAAAAAAGATTAAATACGTGTATTCAACACGAAGGCCATATTTTTGAACATTTATTGAGACGTAATGTTGAATAAAAATTTAAAATTCTGGACTATAAGCATTTTATTTTGGCACATGAATAATTGTTTTTCATGGCTATCGCGATCCAACAATGCTCTGGTATAGAATATAACGTGTAGCAATTTGAAAAAATCGAAATTTCTCGATAACTATTAAAGATAGGCATAGGACATATTTAGCAAAAATTAAAGGCTGTTTAAATCTGAATAAAACGAAATTAAAATATACGGGGTGTTCCATTTAAAAAAATTGAGATTTCCTAGTTTGAAGATGTGCGAATTTGGACGCTTATAATAAACACCCTGTAGAACAAATGCAAATATTGCGCATACTAAATATTAATATAGTAACCAGTCCTTCCTCCTACCAAATATTGAAGTTTGCAATTATGAATTGACGGAGAAACTGTCCATTTATCAACACCATGATAATTCTAATTTTCATCGTTATTTCGAAATTTCTTAAAAACTATCAAATTTCAGCTCATGTCATATATGACCAAAAACGTTTGGATTAATACATAGAACCCAAAAATACAAGCAAACATAGGGTGTTCCATTTAAAAAAATCTTCCTTTTTGCTGTCCTACTTTTGTGGCACACCCTGTATAATTTCCAATATTTTTAAAATGTGCGCATTTTTCTACCTTACCTTATGGCGGATACGATTTTGTCACAAAGATTATCAGTTAAGCGAAAACTTACTTTACTCTATCGTTGGGACACCCTGTATATGCCAGGTGTAGCAATGCGAATAATAAACTTGTATTTACAACAAACAAACAAATTTTACTATGTCATCAGTAATTGATGTTACTTTAAGAAAATATTATTTATAGTAACACCTCTGTTACTTTAACCACGGTCGATAAAAAAAATAACTTTTAAATTAGATTTTAAAACGTGCTTTTAATCTTTTAAATTTTATCATAAATTAGGAGTACGAGTACTTACCTCTGTTGTTTTTAGGTTTTTTAAGAGCTATCTCTACCATACACGTAATGCCCTTGACATTTTTAAAATCTCAAAGGTACCGCAAAACACTTTTAAATAGGAATAAACAGAGGTCTAAACACGATAACTCATACAGGATCACTGGAACGAAATCACTGTGATGAATGCTAAAACTAGATAACTTGACTTGTCTACTTTTGACAAAGTGAGACTGGCATGACCGAAATGGTAAAACTAGACATCTATTGTTATGGACTTATTGCACTAAATTTTTCTTTGTTCACTCATTTATCTAGTTTTGGAATTCATCCACAGATGCCACTAGAGTGTATCTTTATGTTAACTACTTATAGTATTCAAGAGCCTATACCTTAACGAGTTCCATGAAGTTGATATCTCAAATACTGCAATTTTCGAGTTATCTAGTTATTGAATTGAACCCACGATATGTTACTAGATTCATAACATTCTTCAGGCTGGTAGCGAAGAGGGTTTCGTTAAGGGCATAGAGGCAATTTTTTCTTCTAAAACTAAGCTGAGTGACTACCATGAAGAAATGAATCAGCACATTTTTTTCTAACAACTAATAAAATTGAGTTTGATTATACAATGTTCAAAGCCGAGCTTTCACAAATCGTTAATAGGCTAGTCCAAGACATTTTGTATGCCCTTTTTTTTAACATATTCTTAAATAACAAACTTAAATTATTTTCAGACATTAGTCACCAAAAAAATATTTAGTTGAGGACCTGGCTGAGCAATATAGACATAAAGTTTTACGGCTTCCTCCATACCACTGCATGTTCAATCCGACTAAACATATTTGGAGGATTACAAAAATTATTAACAAACATAAATATTGGTCGAGATGGCAGTACCAAAACTGACTGTATGAATATGTGGAAAGAATCATTGCGTACCGCTACTCCTGATGTTTGCAAAAATTCTATTCGGCACACAGAGAACGAGATATTAAAATGGATTGAAAGAGAACATGTAGTAGACAGACTGAACATTCAACCCATTATTATGGAAGTAAATAAAACAAGGAATTTAAGTAATTTGTAGGACGATTAATGATCCACCTATATATTATTATTTTTATTATTAATATTAAAAGACAAAAACCAACAAAATTTGAGTCTTTAAATAAGGAGTACCAACGTGTAATTTAAGGTATATTTGCCAAATCATGTATAAAAAATGTAACAATACAATTACATGGCTACTCCAATACAATTTAGGTATGTATATTGTCATCCTAGAATATTTTAAAAATAAAGTAAATAAATTTGCGTTTATTTTTGTAAATTGATCTTTTTATGAAAAAAAAAAACAGTGTAATTCCCTAACTCGGTTATTTTGGTTACAAATTGGCAAAATTGCCGATAACTGACGTTACTCGAAGGGTATGACGTGCAACGGAAATTATTTTGCAAATAGTGTAGTTGATTTATTGCAGTAAAGGTCAATCATATAATATTAACTTTACTATATTATTTGTTTGGTGCAAACAGTCGAATCAAGTGATATATTGATCTTTGCTGCCATCGTTTGGATAGTGCCGATTCTAAGTAATTATATGAAAACTTCCTGCAGTTTGGTCAGTGCAAAACAGGTGCAAGGGTCACTTTTACCCATATTGTTCCAATTTAAATTCAGAATTCATTATTTAGTTACTTGTGCAAGGTATATGTATCGATTTTTACATTTTTCAGTGATTTTAATATTACTTTTTTCCCTTTATATCTTGCTATGAATATCTCGGGTTTTTTTTATGAGCAATTAATATTATCAAAAATATCGTAATATTATTTTAAACTACATAATCGAGCTATTTAGATCTAATTGGCGTTTTAGCAAAAATATGAATTAAATTCCTGAAAATGAAATAATTATAATCGCCTTAACAAAATTTTAAGAAGCCACGAATTTACGAATATATGAATTCTGCATGCTCATTCATCCATTACATTTTAATAAACTACATGAATACAAAAGTGGTGAAAGACTAATTGACGAACTTCAAGTTAAAGAATGATCTTTTGGTTTCTTGAAAGCTTGACAAAAATATAAATTGAGCACTTTGGAAGTGAAGTCCACATTTCCAAAACAATGTCCCAAAGTTTAGGAACCGTGTTTAAGTCTGTAACTTAGAAGTTGTTTCAGCCCTTAAATAATTTCGTATAATGAATCTTGACAAGTTAAGTTCAAAGTTTGGAACAGGAAAAACAGAAGCAACACTGAATAGCAGGTCACTCAACAGATTTTCTGAATTAATTTAAATGAAATTTCAATATTAATATTATTATTACTGTTTATACTGCTGGACGTCAAATGGATAAAAATTAAGATATTAGTCAAAAACATTTAGAAATTTAAACGTTGGTTGCTTATGTTCATCGGATCTATCCCCAGATGCGTTTCGTCGTATAACCGCTTGTCATTGAGGCTATAGAATCGGACCAGTTATGGGTAACTACGTCAGGAGGCGCCGAAAGCCATTAGGAACTAACTCCTTAAGAGGTCTATTTACTTTTGCATTTTCGATACATATAAACCCAAAAACTTAATTGAGCATTCCATTCCAGCGTTTCGGACTTCTATAAGTTCTCGTTGGCTTGATGGGATTGATGCTCTCGATTGCCATAATATGTCTCCACGTGCTACATTTCACATACAGTGACCAGCAGAATTTTCGTTCTATATGAAAAACTTTTTATTATTGATTTCTCAGAAAATTTTATTGTCGACAAAAGTTTTTAAACTCAAACTAAAAAAGCGCTCATTAGAATTGAAAAACTATAGTGCACGCAAGGGAGATTCAATTTTTTAAATGTTGCTCAAGAGTAGGTAAGGTACTCTTACCTTTTATTTTAGATACTATTTTTATTTGTAAAAGTGGTTTAGAATAATTAAAAGTTTTGTCCGAATACGAAGTCACGGCTTCTATTTAAAAAACGAAAAAAATGTTTATTTTTTTGTCTTACCCTATAATATAGAGACTGGATAATAGTAATAAATAAATTATCTTTATTTAAGAGCAAATACAATTAAATAGTGCCAGACAGAAAGAAAAAAAATATGTTTTTTCCACTACCATCCTATAACATCGCCATTATTGGCCGATTATTAACGTTAAAAATCGTTTTTCTCTCCCCTATAAGTTATTATTAAGCATGGTCAATAATAAGACATTGAAATCCATTGTTGACCGATCTTCAAGAATCTATTTGAACGCAGGTAACTTGATTTTTTGATTCTACAGCATGAATTCATAAACATGAATAACCTGAAAGGTGATTTCTTGTGGTTAGGCAACCAGATAATTACCAATACATATTAGATTATTGGAGATGCTTGATATGGTAAAATATCGATACAATCAATAACAAATATTAATATTAATAATTAAGGTGCACACATAATAACATCACTAACATTTTCTTCGCTCATTTTTTAAAAAAACGGAAAACTCGTGAAATCTAATGACATAAATGAACAAAAATTGACATTAACGAAACCACCTGACAAAACAACAAAATATTTTGCCAATTCCAAAACGCAGGTAACTTGATTAAAAAATATGCTTATACCTACCTATAATTTTTTATAATTATGAATACTATAAAGATAAAATAAATGTCTTATAAAAGTTTGTAGTAGTGGAAAAAATATTATATTAACCACGGTTTAGGCAGCTTATAGCCCTAAAGGGAAGAACTCCTTTAAATGTGTTTAATAAGCAATTTAAAATGATTTAATAAGCTCCAACTACAGCTAAAAAATGTACAACTTAGGAATCACCCTGTATGTTAAGCCTGTAGGATACATCCTAAAATCATCAAGACAAAATATATTCGAAACTCTTCACAGTTTAAAAAGAACTGGTAAAATAACGGGGTTAATATCGTTATATAACTAATTTACTGACTATACAGGGTGTTACAAATTCGACATATGAGCATTGGAGTCTCGGACACCATATGAGTTAGAGAAACGGTTAAATGGGGGCAAAGTTGTGCAATTCGGTGCTGATTAAAATGCTTCTTTAAAAGTTTTAAAAATCGTTTTTATTTTTCCCTGAGTTCAATTGCATAGCTATTTAAAAAAAATGACACTCTGTCATTTCTACTTTTTTCCTCAAAATGACGTTATTAAAGTAAAGATCCGACGTTTCGTCTCCGAGCGGCCAACATTAACTTTATTTTTTTAAATACGGACCTGGATTTTTTAAGCGATTCTTAAATGTAATGGCGGTATTACTTTCTCATAATAATGAATTGTCTTTGCTTATTTTTTTTTCAAATTTGTATTTTACATTTAGGTATTCAAATGAGCTCAGGAAAAAATAAAAACGATTTTGCAAAATTTCGGTTTTTTTCGAATAATATCGGAAGTATTCGGAATTTTAAAACTTTTAAAGCAGCATGCTAATCAGCACCGAATTACACAACTTTTAACTGTTTCTCTAACTCCTATGTTTTCCGAGATTCCAATGCTCGTATGTCGAATGTTTAACACCCTGTATTGTGATCATCGACATAGAACTTCATTCAGCACCAATACCAATTGTAGTTCAAAGGAAGCTGATAGGAACCACAGTCATGAGTAAAAATGATATCCTTGCAAGTATTAATAAGGAGCTCATCAAAAACGTCCATAATAGTATATTATTAACCAAGGTTTAGACAGTCATCATTATTGCCCGAGCGGCAAGTTTAAATCACGAGGAGTGGATTATTGTCTCTTATACTCTATATCTGTTATTGATTGTATTGATATTTTACAATATCAAGCATCTCTAATAATCTAATATGTATTGATAATTATCTGGTTGCCTAACCACAAGAAATCACCTTTCAGGTTATTCATGTTTATGAATTCATGTTGTAGAATCAATAAATCAAGTTACCTGCGTTCAAACAGATTCTTGAAGATCGGTCAATAATGGATTTCAATGCCTTATTATTGACCTTGGTCAATAATAACTTATAAGGTAGAGAAAAACGATTTGTAACGTTAATAGTCGGTCAATAATGGCGATGTTATAGGTTAGTACTGGAAAAATACATTTATTTTAGGTGTAGCTAAGTAAAGGGTAGCAGAATAATAGAATATGCCTTTATTAGGTGACTTTGCAAGCTGGGCCTTATCCTCAAAGTATTTGAATCCTGTCTAGTTGTTTATATTTAGTTGCCTTTTAAACCAAAACGATTTTCTTATTAAATGAACTAAAATGTCACCTTAAACAACTTTATTTTAAAAGTTTGTGATATTAACGTCGTCGTCGTCTGAAGTTCCAGAAAAGCAATCTTAAGAACGACCTGCCGTAATTTAGATTAAACATAATTTTATTTAAGGGACTTACAAGTAATCTTAGTTGAATTAAGTATCTTATCTGGTTACACCTTCATGTATTTTAAAATTTATCGCCATAAACTTAATTATGAGGATAGGGTTACGAGGAGTGTGTTTATATGAGTAACATTTGGAAGGGGTGAAAGAACGATACATCATACTAAATCAAGTACTTTTAGAGTTAATGTTTAGAGTAGATTTATCTTTCTAAATCCGTCCCGAAGCCGTCCGCAATACCGAAATTGACAAGAGTTTGAAGTTTTATTTTCGCTATTCCATCCAGAATTGAATAATTGGCAATACGGCGGGAGAAATATTGTACGTACTAGTAAAAAATGAGTTAAGTCGAAATCCATGCTCACTTAAACATACACTATAATTGAAATGAATAGTGATATAAGTCAGAATTAAACCCTAAATCCTATTTAATTTTTATAGTATATATCGAGGTATATATCCGTTTTTATTCATATTATTTAGGGATTTCTTGGGTTTTCAGTTAAAGTTGAAAAAATAAAAAATTTAAAAGAAATAAATTTTTACATCGTTGACGTTTCGGTTTTTTAGTCGAAACTATCTTCAGAACTTAAAAAAACAACAAAAAGAAATATTTTTTATATTATACTTAAAATGTATACAGGGTGTCCGGGAAACTGGGGGAAATCGGTTGAATTCAGATAGAAGATGAAAAAATAAGATGATAAGTTCCCATACATTTTTTTCTTACAGTCCCTCCCTACGGAGACATGTGCCCATAAAAGACGCCACTGAAAATCGGTTTTTCTCGAATAACTTTTAAAATACTTAATATAATTTAATAAAAATTAATGTTATGGACACTATTAAGGACCTCTTAAAATAGTGTGTATAAAATATATTTAGCTTTTTTAGTTTACCAGGGGCGGATTAAGCTATACGTATTGCTTATAGATTTAACACCCTGTGTGATGATAAAGAAAAAATAAATCTGGGTAGTATAACAGATATTTGCCTGTAATTGACTTTATCTATTATAATACCTGGATAGTACTCAGTGAAGATTATCAGGATTAGATAAACGACTGAGATGAAAAATTATTTTCTTTATTTAAAGTTAATATTTTATAACGTTATTAATACTGGGTCAAACTTTCTTTTCTTTTGTTTTCTTTCCTTGTATAGATTGATCTCTTCTTAAAACTTCTGTCAACTTCAAATCAGATTAACCTCTTCGGGTGACTTTGCCAACACCTGTCAACTTCAAATAGGATTAACCTTATCTTGCGATTTTGTCAACTTCAAATATGAATAAAACCTAAAATGTAATTTTTGACAAGTCTAGCCAATGATTTTGAACATAATATACCAACAAGAATCAAAATTCTCTATGATCCTACTATCAAGGAGAACTATACTCGGGTCAGATCACCGCGTATATTCTCTATAGCTGGATTTATAGAAAAAGAGGGCTCCGCTGTTTTGGGGTACTACTCTCGTGTCAGGCCTCCGCGAGTAAACTCAACAGCAGGAATGGGGACAAATATTAAATATTTATCACCCTTAACCTTACTTTTATGGAGAGTTATACTCGTGTCAGATCACCGCGTATAATTTGTCTATAGCTAGGTTTATAGAAAATAGGGTTCCGCTGTTTTGGGGCAGTACTCTCGTGTCAGGTCGCCGCGAGTAGGCTCAACAGCAGGAACAGGGACAAATTTTAGATATTTATCACCCTTAACCTTAAGGATTTCACCCATCAGGTTTCCAAGTTCTTACTTTTTTCGAAGCTCGATCTTGAATGAATCAATCCGACCGATGTAATGGTGGTCTTCAAGTTAGCTTTTGCTTTGACTTCTTTTGTTTCTGTTTCTTTCTCAGTCATCGCATTGTTAGGGTGGGAGCCAGTCTTTTGGGTATTTGTGTGTGTGATGTTGTTGTGATCTTGCGCGTCAGTTTTGTATTAATATATTTTCTGATGTGTCTGTTCTGGCGTAGTATTTAGTTATTAGTTTCGTGTGGAATACGTCTAGTTTGTCGATTTGTAATTGTCTGTGAAGTGTGTCTGTCGGGAACCATCTTGGGGCGTTTGCTATTATGCGTAATGTTTTGTTTTGTAGTCTTTGTAATTTTGTCAGTTTTGTATTGTTGACGGTGCACCATGTTGGTACACCGTATGTTAGTATAGGTCTTATTATTGTCTTGTATATTATTGATGAGGTAGGGCTGTGTACACTTTTTTGAAATAAGAGAGAACAACAGTCGTTTTTTTGTATTAAGTGTATAATCTTGAAATTTATTTAAATTAGCAGAGCGCTTTCGGCCTTAGGCCATCTTCAGTGCTTCTTTGTCAGGAAACAGTAAACTTCATTGACAAATTTACTTTTTTTGAGTGGGCCATCAACAGCACAATGTAAAAACTTATTATGTAAAAAACAATTAACATGTAAATTTCTAAAAAGACGAACAATTGGGACGAACCACTTTTTTAATTAATTAACAAAATTAATGGTGGGCGATTCCAGTTAATAAGGTAATACATATTATTGACTTTTTTCATAATTTTAGGAAACTTTGGAAAAAATACTACTGATGCTGGTCTGAGAAGAACCGTACGTATGCTGCAATTAGAGGAAAATATTTTAAATGCTGCAGATAACACTTCATCAATGAGCACTCGAAAATTATCAGCACACTTTAATACATCAAAAACAGTAGTACATGATGGTCCTTAAGAATAGTTGTTATATCCATAACATTTCCAAAAAGTACGCAAACTGATTCCTGAAGATTTTCCTCGTAGAGTGCAGTTTGCAAACTGGCTATTGGATCAGCAACGAAATAATTTAAACTTCATTAGCAGTATTCTTTTCATGGATGAAGCAAGGTTTAACAAAAATGGTATCACCAATTTGCACAAAACACATCCTATGGGCTGATGAAAATCCTCATGTTACTATTGTTTCGCATCATCAACATCAGTTCCAATCAATTAATATCTGGGCAGGAATCATTGGCAATTTCTTGATTGGACCATTCGTATTGCCGGAACGCTTGAATGGACAACTTCATTTCGAGTTCCTCCAGAACGCTTTTCGGGATTTAATAGAGCACTCGCCACTTAAAACGAGGAACTTTGAAAGGCTGGGTTATTGAGGCGGGTACTGCAGTCCTTAATTCGTCGTGCCCGACAGACTTCACGGAGCCCATGCAGTATGAAGTTTTTCAATAATATTCTTAATGTGCCTCCTATTACATTACTACGTTTTTTTTTTAATTTTTCTATTTTATCGGATTAAGAACTTAAAATGAAACTTTTCTGTTGTTTAAAAATAATCCATGAATTCGTGTATTATTCTTTTTCTCGAAAACGGTTAACTTTATCGACAATAAACAAGAGTACTTTTTTTTTAGTGTAATGTGTAAGCTACCCTGATTTATCCTTTTTTAGTCTTTATGATACAGTGTGTTAAAAATTTAAGCATTAAGTTGTAAAGCTTAGTCCGCCTCTCGTAAACTAAAAAAGCTAAATATGTTTCAAGGACACTATTTTAAAAGGTCCTTACTAGTGTCCATCACATTAAATTTTATATTAAATTAAATTAAGAAGTTTGAAAGTTATTCAAGAACACTAATTTCCAGCGGAGTCCTTCAGGGATAGATATCTTCGTAGGGAGGACCTGTAAGAATAGTATATTATTAACCAAGGTTTAGACAGCCATCATTATTGCCCGAGGGATTTAAGACGCGAGGGCTATAATAAGCTGTCTAAACCGTGGTTAATATATTATTTTTTCCACTACTACAAACTTTTATATGACATTTATCTTTATAGTATTAATAATAATTATTATAAAAAATTATAGGTAGGTATAAGTATATTTTTTAATCAAGTTACCTGCGCTTTGGAATTGGCAAAATATTTTGTTGTTTTGTCAGGTGGCTTTGTCAATGTCAATTTGTGTTCATTTGTGTCATCAGATTTCACGAGTTTTGCGTTTTTTTTTAAAAAATGAGCGAAGAAAATGTTAGTGATAATATTGTGTGTACACCTCCCGAATTAAGGATGGAAGTAGAAAAAATGTTGATTGTATCGATATTTTACAATATCAAGTAATCTAATATGTATTGATAATTATCTGGTTGCCTAACCACAATGAATTGATGTTGTAGAATTAAAAAATCAAGTTACCTGCGTTCAAACAAAATTCGGTTAAGGTCAAAGATCGGTCAATAATGGATTTCAATGGCTTATTATTGACCATGGTCAATAATGACTTATAAGGTAGAGAAAAACGATTTCTAGCGTTAATTATCGGTCAATAATGGCGATGTTATAGGTTAGTAGTGGAAAATAGTATATTATTAACCAAGGATTAGACAGCCATCATTATTGCCCGAGCGGCATGTTTAAATAACGAGGAGCGAAGCGACGAGGGATTTAAGACGCGAGGGCTATAAATAAGCTGTCTAAACCGTGGTTAATATAATATTTTTTCCACTACTTACTACAAACTTTTATAAGGCATTTATCTTTATAGTATTATTAATTATAAAAAATTATAGGTAGGTCTAAGTATATTTTTTAATCAAGTTACCTGCGCTTTGGAATTGGCAAAATATTTTGTTGTTTTGTCAGGTGGCTTTCTTAATGTCAATTTTTGTTTATTTATGTCATCAGATTTCACGAGTTTTCCGTTTTTTTTTTAAAAATGAGCGAAGAAAATGTTAGTAATATTATTACGTGTACACCTCCATAATTAAGGATGGAAGCAGAAAAAATGTTGATTGTATCGATATTTTACAATATCAGGCGTCTCTATAATCTAATATGTATTGATAATTATCTGGTTGCCTAACTGCTTGAAATGTTTATGAACTCATGTTGTAGAATTAAGAAATCAAGTTACCTGCCTTCAAATAAATTCTTGAAGATCGGTCAATAATTGATTTCAATGCCGTATTATTGACCATGGTCAATAATGACTTAAAAGTTAGAGAAAAACGATTTCTAACGTTAATAATCGGTCAATAATGGCGATGTTATAGGTTAGTAGTGGAAAAAAAATTTTATAGGAACTTGCCATCTTTTTTTTTCACGTTCTATCTGAATTTAAGAGATTTCCCACATTTGCCCGGACACCCTGTAGAATAAAAATTGGCATACCTTATTGTTTTAATAATACTACACTTTAAACTAAGCATTAGCTAGGTTAAAATGATAACGAGTGATTTTTAATTATTTTGCTCAAGGGAGGCCATGCATTTTAAAAGCATCATGGCCGTACTGCGTAGATAAGATGACATGATTGTTTTATGACATTTACGTCTTATTTGAATTTAAAATTGGAGAAATTTTGTAATTTTTGCAGTTATTTGAAGGTAGGTTACTATTGCTTTAACTAATATTTCTCCGGGGAGTCGTCTTTTGACTATTATAAAGTGCTATTTGCAGGATATGATTTAATTATTTATTTTTTTTTTATTTTTCAGCGTATCAAGTTTTGGTGAAGCTTTGTTGCCGGATTGAAAGTTCTACAGTAAAAATGTTTAGTGAAGCACAAAAAATTTTTATTGTTGAAAGTTTTTTTAGAAATGGGAACAAAATAGGCGGTGTGTGGAATTACTCTATGCATGACTGCTTTGATGAATTTCGAACCGAGTTTCCTGATGTTGCGGTGACCTTTCATAATTTTCGTACTGGGTCACAATACCTAATTGATAAATTTCGTCAGACTGGTTCTGTTCAACATAAAAAAGAGGCTGGAAGACCAACGAAACGATCGAATGAGGTTATTGAAGAAGCGCGACAAATTATGGAAAATAATCCTTCAACTTCTATTAGGCATTTATCTCAACAAATTCAGCAAACGGATTTATGCTACAGTACATGTCAAACACTTTTGAAAAAGGATCTGCATCTATACCCTTATCGTGTTACGGCTATTCATGAACTCCTTTCCAATGACGTTCCCCAAAGACTTAATTTTTGTGAATGGTTTTTAAACAATTTTCAAAAAGAAAATAGTGGTGCTTTTGAAAAAACATTTTTTACCGATGAGGCTTATTTTTATTTATCAGGCTATGTTAATTCACAAAATATGCGAATGTGGAATACGCAAAATCCGCATGTTTTTGTAGAAAGACCTCTTTATCCTCAAAAAGTTGGTGTGTGGGCAGCAATTAGTTCTAAAAGAATAGTAGGCCCAATTTACTTTGATGGCACAATTACAGCTGAGAGATATCGGATCGAAATTCTGACAACATTTATTAATGAGCTTCACGATGATGAATTGCGGGAAGGTTACTTCCAACAAGATGGCGCTACACCTCATGTAACCAGAGAAAATTTAAATTTTTTAAGTGAATTTTTTGAAAACAGAGTTATAAGCCGAAATACGCAACAAATATGGCCACCTCGTTCCTGCGATTTAACACCCTGCGATTTCTTCTTGTGGCCTTTTATAAAAAACTCCATTTATCGAACACTAATTGAGGATATAAATGATCTTAAACGAAGGATTTCAGAAAAAATTGCCGAAATTAATAATTCTCCAAACGTATTGGTTAATGTGTCTCTGAGGGTAAGAAGAAACATCAGAAGGTGTCTAGAAGTAGGAGGCGGCCATATAAAGTAGGCTTTCAAAGTAAGATAGCTCAGGATTTTATATTACATACCGTCAAAAAACAATATTTTAGGTTTTCAACGTGACAACGCTGCTTTCTTGCAAATTCGCCCTATGATTTAATCTACGCGCTACTGCTACACTATGTATACTGGGTCACAGCCGCCCTTGAGCAAAATAATTAATAATCACTCGTTATAACGGGAATGCTATTTATTTTTAGACTAAAATATTGTTGAAAATGTTACCACTTAACAATTTTGTCTTAAGGTAAATAGCCGAGTAAATAGCCCTCCTATTACATCGTTATAACCATACAGCTAATGCTTAGTTTTAAAAGTATTCTTATTTTTTTTTTCCAACGTTGACCGAGAACCCAAGAAATCCCTAAATATTTAAATATTATCGGTCAGGAAAGAACTTGAGCAAAACCATTTTTCACAATATTCTGATATAGTTGTTTTATCACACAAATATTAGAAATCTTGGTAGTGTTAAACAAAAAAACTCATAGCCAATTAGAATGACTCAAAACTAACTTAAAATCGAAAGTTATTTTAATTCTTTTATGTTTAGTAAAAATCAATGTTTAGGTACTAACTTTTTTAAGAGTCGTTTTACCATAATAGTAAAGTAGAGTTAACATACAATAACTTTATTACTCAAGTAAATATAAGTGCAAGCTACATCCAATTAATCATCTTGATTCCTCTCTTAGTTATAAATTTACCCAAAAAAAGATTCAATACGAAATATTTTTGAAAGTTGTTTTAACATAAAATAAAAGTAATATTTACTGTGATCACTACTCAGTGTATAAAGTCGACATAATAATAATAGTAAAATATGCTTCTATCAACTATCTGCTTAGTAGTAAAACCTGTTTTATGTTATTAGTGTTTTAGAGTATTACAAAGTAATTTTTTCTAATTTGGTTTCATAAAAAAGCTGTTTATCGTCGCTGCGAATATCGTTTTCAGTATCGTAATAAACTTTTTATGAAACAGTTTTCTCTATTTTTCTACAGTTGGTAATGATATTCACAAATGTTTTATTTTGCTGTCGTGTATGTTTGGTTGCATTAATTCTATGAAATGGAGATGAGTTAAAAAATTATCAAATAATCTTATAAATTTAGTATATTATAAAACATAGAACTATAAAATTTACCACAATTTCCCTTAATTTTGGGGAGTTAAACTAAACTCATCTTGCTCCATATTTTAAAGGTATGTAGGTCTGTTAGAAAAATTCGACAACGTCGTGACAAAATGCCTGACACGGAAATAAAATTATTTATTGATTTCAAGGCTACTATGATAAATAATTTGATTGTATTACCAACATACAATTTAGGCCTAAAATTTTTGAATATTTGTATGTTTTATTTTCTTTTTTTTTCGATTTATTTATTGAAAAAATGCCAAAATAGAAAAAATAATATAAAGCACACGTTTTATAAAGCTTGCGGCGAGTTTTATAATGCGCTAAAAGAAGCTTTATAAAACTTGTACTTTAATATGCTATTGAATACATCAAATAAATAAATGAATTTTTTTATTTAAATGTTTTTTTTTCTATTTATATACAGGGTGTTTCAATAAAAACTACCAGGCCAATTATTTCGAAAACTATAAGTGACATGTAAATTCTGTAAACGCCAGTTTTTAGTCTTTATGATTGGCTTCAGAACTGTGCAAAAAATGTGTTTAAATAATACAAGATGTAGGTGGCGCCATGGTGCAAAGAATTTTTTCGATGACAGGAACTTTTGAATGTTGTGGTTCTTAAAGATAATTATTTTTTGATCAAATTATGTCTCATAAAAATTTTTGATAAATCCAACATGAACAGAGATATTTGGGGTTAAGTTTTTTATTCAAATAATTTTAACGAGTATTTTAATTATAAATATTTTTAATATCCTTTAGCAGATTTAAATTTAATTTTGGTAATGATAATTTTAGTGATAAAACGCTCGTGTAGCGCTAAATTATTACGTCCAGTGACGTCTCAGGGGACGCCTTAACAAATAATATTGGCAAAAAATAAGACGCCACTGAGTTTTTGGTAATTTTTATACTTTTTTCTGATTAAGCAACTAAAAATATCCTTTTATTATCTGTTAAATTGTTTTCATATCTTGCTTCGTTTTCGAGAAATAAAAATGAATATCTCTGGAAAACAAAAATCATTAAATAATTAATTAACATTATTAACATTCAGTGTCAGTGTCAGAATTTGCAATTTCTACATTTTTAAAATAAAAATGGTTCACCATACAAATCAAGACAAATTGAGCATGGTTTTAGTTTATGGAGAATGCCATCAAAATGCTTCAGAAGCTGTGCGCTGCTATCGAGCTCGTTTTCCAGATAGACCAACGCCCGCTCGCAAATCTTTTGTAGCTTTGTGTACCAACTTAGCTACATATGGTAGCTTTAAAAAGGAAAAGGTTCCAAGAAGGAAGAGGGTTACGAATGACGAAAATGTAGGTATAATCCTACAAACAGTAGAAAATAGCGCACAAACGTCATTACAAAAATTAAAAGACGAAACTAATATTACAGTAAGTTCGTGTCGCAGAATCCTAAAAGGAAATGGGTTTTTTCCATACAAGATTCATTTAGTGCATCATCTACAACCAGAAGATTACCAGCGCAGATAAAACTTTTTGGCACATTTTCATATTCTTTTTGAAGAAAATCCAAATTTATTAAACCAAATTATGTGGAGTGACGAATCCCGGTTTCACAATAATGGAGTAATTAACAGACATAATTGTCGCTACTGGTCCCGGGAAAGTCCTAACTGGATGCGACAGACTAAATTTCAAACACGATTTGTGGTAAATGTTTGGTGTGGTATTGTAAATGGTTACATAATCGGGCCCTATTTGTACCATAAACATTTAGCTTCAGTTCGTTATTTAGAATTTCTGCAAAACGATCTCCCTTTGGTGTTACAAAATGTAGGAATTGACGTAAATACTATGTGGTTTCATCAAGACGGTGCCCCAGCACACAATAGCAATATCGTTATGAATCATCTAAATGTGACGATTCCAGGAAAAGTGATCAGCACAAATGGGGATCTTAGATGACCAGCAAGGTCCCCTGATCTCACCACAATGGACTTTTATTTATGGAGCTACTTACAAAATGAAATCTACAAGAAGCCAATAGAAGACATGGCTGACCTGTACAACAAAATGTATGCTACTATAGCCGCTATAGATCGAAATACACTATTGAGAGTTTGCAGAACCGAATTATTATATCGATTTGCTATGTGTGTGTATGAAAACGAAAAATGCTTAATCCGAAAAAAATATAAAAATTACCAAAAACTCAGTGGCGTCTTATTTTTTGCCAATATTATTTGTTAAGGCGTCCCCTGAGACGTCACTGGACGTAATAATTTAGCGCTTCATGAGCGTTTTATCACTAAAATTATCATTACCAAAATTAAACTAAAATCTGCTAAAGGATATTAAAAATATTTATAATTAATATACCCTTTAAAATTATGTTCATGTTGGATTTATCAAAAATTTTTATGAGACATCATTTGATCAAAAATTAATTATCTTTAAGAACCACAACATTTAAAAGTTCCTGTCATCGAAACAATTCTTTGCACCATGGCGCCACCTACATCTTGTATTATTTAAACACATTTTTTACACAGTTGTGAAGTTAATCATAGAGGCTAAAAACTGGCGTTTACATACCTAATTTACATGTCACATATAGTTTTCGAAGTAATTGGCCTGGGAGTTTTTATTGAGACATCCTGTATATAATAATAATATAAAAAAGTATAATTCAGAAATTAATTAATATTAACCAATGAAAACGAAATTCGCCATTCGCGCTTATATGAACTAGACTTAGGTTTATATATAACTTACTGGTTTTTAATATATTTTATAGTTAAAAGTTTGGGTTTTTTTGTTTTCGTAAACTTACGATAATTAACTGTCAGAAATATTTTTTGGTTTATTATAAGAAGTAGTAATTTTTGCTATAAAACTATATTGTGTTACAATTAGTATGCCATTTAAAATTGTATTTCCATTTTATCATTTTTGGAGATATAAACGCGTAGGTAAGTTCTATAGTTATTTAAGGTTGCATAAACGTAAAAGATCTAAAAATGTTTTCAGATGTTGTAGTTTTTCTATCTTAAATAATTCATAGTACTTTTGTACTTCTCTAAAGCCAAATTGTGAAACCGTCAATTTTGTTCCATTTCTCTCAACAATTAATTAAATATTATTTTTGGTACGTTAAACTGATATTTAGGATTACTTATTTTAAGTGAGTACGAAAGTTAAAATAAATAACCTATAAAATAAAGTTAAATCTATTCAAGGCCAGCTGTTGAGGTGATTTTTTAATTTTTAATTTTTTTATCCATTGTGACATTGGCTGTTTATGCAGCATTTTAAAATTATTCTCCTGACATTGACCCTTTTTTTATTAAACTAAGATAAATAAGATAACATAGTATAAGAATTGAGGACATTGGCTTTTCTTGTGATTAACATATGTAATCTGAGTGGTTAGGCAAAATCATTAGCAAGGCATGCAATTTTTGGACATTGGCCCTTTTTCTACCAAGCTCCAGAACTAACTTAGTACTTACTTTTACTGTTCAATAATAATTTAATGTTAAAATAATGACATATCTTTAGCCCTATGATCAAACACACAAGTTAACTAATATTACGTGTTTTTCAACCACAGTGAAAAATTAACAAGTAGGCCTTTTTCGGCTGCCGTCATTTGATCATATGGATGTTTATTAGTTAGTGTTTAACTTAAACGTTATGAGTTCAATTGACAAAAAAACGGGAGTAGACCTCTTGGGACTTGACTTTAAAAAATGTTAAATTTGATTGTTCTCTTACCATATTTCCGAAAAAAAACCAAGCAACAGATGCAAAGATAAAAAGTGCTTTTGTTACATGTGGCACCAAGGTTTAGCGTGACGTGTAGCTAATCAGATAGCGTCATGTTTATATGACTATTTTACTTCTCAGTCTTTTAACAATATTTATGTAATAACACTTTATTGTGATTAAAATGTTCTGACCAAAACAAAAATTCCCACGGTCTAACTATTTATGATCATTAAGAAAAATCCAGAAGATACCTATATAAATCATATATTTCTGGTTCCGGGTCACATCACCCATATGAAGTGTGGCTCGGACCACTCTGTCGTTGAGAAAAATAATGTCCGTTGTCCATTGATCATCCACGAGACTTAATACAGTTACAGGTCCGCACTGTCATAGTTTAAAGAATTATTCTGTAAACTATGGCATTGTGGTCAATCCCCCTTTGCTGTGATGGAGATAAAAGTGAAACCTTTTATGACTTTTTGTCGCTTTTGAGGTTATGTTTTTGACAAAAAATGACGAAAATTACCATAAGATAGCTTGGAAGAATATTAAATTGTTGCCTTACCCTCGAGAGATAGGGATAGTTGAATATAAATAAAGTTTAGGCAAAATTAAACCTTCCAAAAAAAATGAACCCTTAACCAGTATTAAAAAATTAATCTGATTAGTAAATATTGAATATTAATCATTACGCGCGGATTATTTTATTATATTTAATTATTAAATTTTATTATTTATTTTTCCATGACTGTTCGGAATAGTTTTAGTAGGTAGGTCTCGATTATTTGCCTTATTTCTATTTTTTTATTATTTCACATCTTTATAATTTTTATTTTCTTCTAATTAATGTAATATTAGAAGAGTGTCTTTACATTTTTAGACATATTTTGTTCATGTTTGTAGTATCCTTGCAACAAACATAATTTTTTTGGATATTTAAAAAAATGTACATCTAAACAAATTTTTCAAATTTGCTTCAATTTGATAAAGGCTGTACAAAAGTGTTTCGACTGTGGGTAATGTAAGAAGGTATTATAGTATGTTGCTTAATGAAATAGAGTAATAAATCATTATTAAACTATAAAACTCAGTGGACTTCGCCGTAATCCATAGGTGTAGTCCAATTATTAGTATTTAATTATGTTTATTGTCAGAGGTCTCGAGATCGGGTAGGTAGAGGCACAGGTAGTTTACCTACCTGTGCCACACTGTTTTCAAAATTTGAAATGTTTAGTTACTTTCCGGCAGTTGTTGGAAAACTTCGTTCTTGAAAATGGCTAGTGTTTCTGAATTTGTTGCTGAGAAACGGATTAGTATAACTGCGCTTTCCAAAAATGAGAAAATTATTATTCTCAATGTGTTCAACGCTCATCGCCACCGAAATTCAACAATTGAAGTTGCAAAAACAGTTGAAATGTGTTTAAATATGCAACAATATACCGACTTGTGCACGAGGATAAACGCCCAATCAGGTCACCAAAGAGAACTACAGGAAGAAAAGAAACTATAATAAATGAAGATAAAGAGACTGCCATCAGAAGAATCATCATACATTGGACAAAATAGTGTCTGGAATAAAAGTACCCTCGGGAAAAGGTAAAAGATTAATAATTACTCACATTCTTGTCTTCTTGGAAAAAAAAATTACATCATTAATTGGCTTACTGTAAACAAGAAGCCATTTCATAAAGATATGCTAAAAAAGGAGCTACTGGAGATTGTAAAGTTAAATAAACCTCTTTGTATGAAATTTGTTGTCGACCAAATCGCTTCAAAATGAAATGTAACAATACTTCGCCTTCCGCCATATCACTGTGAATTAAACCCCATAGAATTGGTGAGGGCGAAATTTATTTTGTTTCGTTAATTTGTTTGTAGCAAGGCATAACACTACTTTTAAAATGAGAGACGTTGGAAACCTTTTGCAAGAGGCAATAAAGACAGTGGATTGCGAAAAATGAAAAAATTGCGTGGAACATGTGATTAAAATAGAAGAAATATGTGGGAAGCTGATATTTTGCTACAAAAAACTGTAGAGCCCCTTATTATTTCTTTGGGCCCCTTCATCGGAGTACTTAAAACATGATTAAAATTGAAAATTAAGTTGTTGTTTTGTACATAGTAGATTATTTTTATAAATATTGATATTTATTCCAATTTATCTATTTTCATATTATTCTTACTCTATATTAAGTTTCTATCTATTTATTATTAGAATAATTAGTATCTCAATTATCTGCCTCTGTATAGTTATAGGTATTCAAGTATAAATATTATTATACTTATTATTCTAATAAACTACCTGTAGTAACTTAGTTTTATTCACCAAACTCGTCTTCCGATTGTAAGCAAATACGCAAGAGGAAATAAAGACAGTGGATTGTAAAAACTGGAGTAAGTGCGTCGAACATGCGATTGAAATAGAAGAAAGAACGTGGGAAACTGGCACCCTAACGACGATAGTTCATCGGACAACTCGAAAAATGATGACTAAAATTTATAAATTAAGTTGTTGTTTTGTACACAGTAGATTTTTTTTATAAATATTATTATTTATTCCAATTTATCCATTTTCGTGTTATTCTTATTTCTATATAAATTATTATCGACTTAATATTAGAATAATTAATAGCTCAATTATCTGCTTATCTCTATAATTATGATCAAGTATAACTTTTATTATACTAATACTATATTATATAGGGTGACCCTAATTTAGGACCGATTCGGGGTGTGTAGGTATTAAATATCTAAAGTACGGAATATTTAGAAACTATCATTGCAATTTACCTGAAATTTAGAAGACAACCTTTAAGTCGTCTAACCAGCTTAATAGGTTATGTCATTGAAAATTTGTATTTTATTACTCTTTCGCATTAAGCAAAAGAATATATACCTAAATATTAAAAAATTCATTATACGAATATAATTAAAAGTTTTCGAAACATTTTTTTTTATAGGAGGCTTGCATTTAGACATATTTTGTAATGCTAAACAACTTTTCTTAACGTTTTTCTTTATTTCTCGACAGAAGGGTACCTTACTCCCGAACGATTTTCATATTTTTTGCCCTACTTCGTATCCTATTTGACTTGAAACCATTCTAAGTGCATCTAAAATGGTTATCGGACATGTACCAACCTTCGTCATTAATAAAATTTTATGAGAAACAAATAATAAAGAAGTTTCCCATTTGTTGCACACTTAATCGACCATCGTCGGTTTCGAGGTAAAAGTCATTAAGTCCGATTTTCCTGTTTCTAAGAAAACAGCGATGTAGTAAAGGATGCTGCGGAAAAAAAAAGACCGTCTTTATGACAGGAATCTTTGATGAAAAACTAAATCAGATTTGCTCAGTAATACTCAGTATAAAGGACAGTAATGGTGCCAGGAAGACTCTCTATATATTTTAGAAGTAATGACCCAATTTGGTTTGCCCCATGCGCTTCATTCCAAAAGTAACAAAAACCTTGGTTTTCTTTCCCTCCTTCATAAATTGTAAAATTGTATACACACAATCTTCGACTCTAATACAGCTGTCCTATATCTGAAGAAGGTAACGGAAGCACACTTTGTAGATCAAATGTAATTGTTTGAAATGCCTCGTCTTCGTTAGCCCTTTTTTATCTTTATCTTTTCCTCTATTGCAATAATCTTTTCTGGCAATATGTTGCTCGTAAACTTGATTTAGTACATCATCAAGGACAGATTGTATTGTGTACAGATAATTCTTCTGTAAACATTATTCCGTACAGGTGACACATTTATTTCCGTGCAAAAATCCAAATACAATGAATACATTTTAAGAATACTCAATTTAGGTTCCAAATATTTCCTTTTGCTTGTTTTTCTGATGTAGTGAGGAAGCATTCGTGGGAAGCTCTCAATATGTTGTTTTACAAGTTAAATCCTTTGTTCGTTGGTTTTATTTCCTGGTACTTTGTGCTTTCTACTGCCATTTCCTGAAAAAGTACCATATTCATTGATATGTGCTACAGCAGTGTTAATAGGTCCATTGGATATACAAAGAGTTTTTTCGAAAAACTTTACACAAACTCTATAAGTTCCGTCAACATTCCGTAAATAGTATTGTTTGGACATTACTCTTTGCTTGTTAGCTTCGCACCTTACGTCGTTTAGGTGTTTCAGTTTTTACGAATCGAATAATAAAGTCTTTTTGACGTTTAAACTCAAGTTCTCAGTAACTTTTATAAATAAGCAAACGATCCTCTTGCGAAAAATATCGGGTACATTTAAAGCGACAATTACCACAGGTTACTGGTTTAGGTGCTTTAGCTGATTTCAGTCCTGTCTTTGTAGTATAAGGCTTACATTCTAATCGTAATTTTTTAGCTTCGGTAGATTTCCAGATCTCGATTTTAGCATTTGTCCACCGACATTTCACATCTTTAGATTTACTGACTAGTTCATCTGCTTCAGAAACTGTTAGTGTTTCAGGTACTTTATACTCTGGGTCAGCATCAGCGTCGTAAGAAGCAGAACTTGATGAGTCGTAGTCAACAAGCGAATTACAAAATTTTCTTTTGTTTCTGGCGTCTAAAAAGCTATTGGGATTAGGTAATTTATCTTTGTTAACCCTAGTATCTAGTTTAGGAACCGGAGAAACAATTTCCAAGTTTCGCTCATTGGTAGGTAAGTTTGAAATAAGCTGAACTGACACAGATGGCCTAGAAGTATCCAAGCTAGTTGTACGCTGAAGTAGATCGCCGCTAATTCCGCCGGAAAACTGAAAAAAAAATCACCTATTTATTAAAATACATTAATATATAAAATTGAAATCTTTCATTCTGAATTTTTTTTTGTTTTATTCTGTAATTATTATTTATAAAACACCTTTTCAAAGTCGATGAAATTGGCAGTTAAATTCAAATTGGGATCTAACGTAACACCATTCATATTTAGATCGTCGACGGCATCATGTGGAATCTACAAAATACATACCCTATATTACTAGTTATATTGCAATATCATTATTAGATACAAACATCTATTTCCGTATTTGAAAATATTGAAAAAATATAATTTACCTAACTATAATTCTAAAAACTGTGCAAACCACAAAATACAGATAGAAAATCTTCACAATCTTTATTTTAATAAGACTGTAGTAATACCCTTATATTTTAGTGGCAATAATACTTTTAAGCCAAGCAATATTTTTTTAACCAAATCTAGACATAGACTGTACACTGTAGATTACTTATTTGCAGTATTATTTATTAAAACAAATACATACGTCGGATACTAATAACCTGTCCCTTTTTAAAGTGAGTTCAAAAGTACAAAAATGTTAGAAAAACACGGTAAAATTAGGATCGTGAAAAAAAAAATAAACAAATTGCACTGCCATAATTACCACAGCAGATGATGTTTTTATACATTATAACTCATTTAAAAATGGTTTTTAATAGACGACACACTTAGCGTGACATGATATTATCCTAGTTTTTAGAATTCAGGCTTTTGTACTCTAAATATCATTCTTTTTAAATTTATACGAAAATCCTAACCCCACTTTACTTTTTAAACTTATATTTTTAATTAGTACTTACCTCATTGTTATCTGCACACATTTGTATTATTCTTTGCGCCCTTGAAGACATAATTTTAACATTAATTGTTGGTTAAAAAACACAAAATTAAACTATAATTTCACAAATAGTAAGAACGTAAACAACGGGCGTCACTATATTAAAACTCATTAAGTACGGTAGAGGCAAAATTTTATATGCGAAATTTTCACTAAGTAACTTAATGAGTTTTACCAATTTTTCTGGAAACTAATCTTGCAACTAATGATACTTACTTTACCGTGGAACTTATTAGAATATCTTTAGACACTTAATGAGTTTTTCCTGTTATAGATTTTTTACTGAGAAACACTTCGGGATATTTAACTCGGTTTGTTTATAAATTGTACTTAGTGACTTTTACCTCTAAACCGACGCTGTATAAAAGATGAAACAATTAAAATTAACGTTTAAATTTTATATAAGGTGATATACAGGGTGTCCGGAAAATACGTGTACAACGTTTGACGACAGATTCCTGACGTCAAAATAGGTCGATCTAAGCCGACTTAGTTTTATCCAAAATTGTCTCGTCTAGCCGGTAAAGGGCGTCAAAAATTTGTAAAAATATTGGTTTTTCCTAAATTACGTGAAAACCTGCTAATCGATTTCAATGATTTTTAGTATGTAAACTAATACTATAAAATGACGTTTTCTAGTAGTATAGTCACCGGCTGTAAATTAGTGAAAGTGTTATAAAAGTGATATAATCCGTCAACATTTCTCTTGATTTTTTATATCAACGGCGTTATGACAACCCAGATATTTTTGTCGAGTGACTGGATGTATTTGAAATCTATTTTACCTCTTCAATATTTTTCAGTACAACAAAGTTGGAAGTATGTATTAAAAATATTGTAAGAAACTAAGTAAAACGAAAACATTACTTAAGCAAATGTGTAAAATGACCGCCATCTTGCTGAATACACTTATTAACACTCCTCAAAAAATTATATTGGACCCTATTTAATGTCTCGGGGTTATTAAAATGGTTGCCTGCGTTTAAAATCCGCGTCAATAAATCATGGCGTGTGTTTACCGGAGTCTTGTAAACTTCTGTTTTGCGCCCCGCAAAAAGATGTCACACATATTTAACTCCGGAGAACGTGGTGGCCATTTTACTGGTGCATCATTGCCCCTTTCAATCCCTCGGTTGGGATATTGATGGTGTAAATAATGCCGAACGGCAACGGAAAAATTAAGCGGGGCCCCATCATACATAACCACATTTCCCTCCGAAGTCCTTTCCAGAAGAATTGGTAATGTGTCTTACATAAATTTAAATAAATATTTCCATCTAACCTGTTTGGAATAACAATGGGACCAATAAGGTAGCGATCAATAATACCTGCCCAAATATTTAATTTAAATTGATGCTGATGAGGTGCAACTTTAAAGGCATGTGGATTTTCATCGGAATAAATATGTTCGTTGTGCAGATTGGTTACTCCAGATCTTGTAAAGCACGCCTCGTCAGTAAACAATATTTTTCTACAAAAATTTGTATCACGGATTCTTTTGTTTCTAATAAATTTACAAAATGTAGGCCGCATGGGGGGATCAGTCGGTAAGAGTTTCTGGACTCTTGCACGTGATATGGATGTAACAACTGTTCTTTTAAAATCTCATTGACAATCGTTTTAGGAACATGTACTCACGTTCTAAGCGACGGGTACTGGTACTTGGTTCTTCTTCAACTCTTTCCAGAATGTTCTCTTCTCTTTCCACAGTTCGAGTTCTTCGCATACGACCCTTGCCTTCAAATTTTTTCTCAAAGCTGCCAGTGTCCCGAAGATGACGCTCGATATTGGCAAATGTTTGGTAGTTTGATATTCGACGGTTAGGAACACTAACACTCTGACGCCCATTTCCTTGACAAATCCCGTATACCAGGAGCATGTCAACCTCAATTTTCCATGTTTAATGGTAACATGAACTTGTAATTTAAGAATGTTAATCGTATACTTTAGTCAATTTCATAGACTGGTGACAATTTATCAATAATTGTCAAATTATTAAGTGTCATAGCAACAAGGTCACTAAAAAAAGTATTGTTTTAGGCAATTTGATTTTAACTTTATTAATAATGTTAATAAATTGATGTATGCAGGTAATTGTAAATATTTTTTTTCTGGCAAAACAGCTCATCCAACGAAAAATATTGAAGAGGTATAATAGCTTCCATTTACATCCAGTCACTCGACAAAAATATCTGGGTTGTCATAACGCCGTTGATATAAAAAATCAGGAGAAATGTTGTCGTATTAGATCACTTTTATAACACTTCCACTTATTTACAGCCGGTGGATACACTACTAGAAAACGTCACATTATAGTATTAGTCTACATACTAGAAATCATTAAAATATATTAGCAGGTTTTCACGTAATTTAGGAAAAACCAATATTTTTACAAATTTTTGACGCCCTTTACCGGCTAAACGAGACAATTTTGGATACGTATTATGATATGAGGGCATGAGGGCAGGCAAGGGCTCACGATCATAGGAATATTGTACAATAAATAATAATAGAAGTATTTTATAACAGATGTCAAATTATGTCCTTTTAACTTCCCCTACAACAGAATCAAAGATTCTCAACTTGAATCGTATTTAAATCAATCAAAATAAATGACAGAGAATGTTTTTTCTTTAAACTGAAAACAAAAGATTCTCCAAGTAAGTTAGTTAAGCCCATTCTTGGACAGACTGTATATTATATTTTATTTCTGGCAAACCACTTCCAGACGTAAATAATGAAATAAAGAGATCATTGATCTCTGCCGTTCCTTTTCGACACTAAATCCTGATATTTTTTCCCCGAGCGATAGCGGTATCTACTCCCATTTAAACCCCATTGTGTTCCTTCTGAAATAGTTCATTATTCTGGTATTTCCGCCCCTTAAAACAAAACCCACGTAGTCCCTTAGAAGGAAAATGAGACAAAATGGCCCCGCACGAAAATGTGAACCGTATAATAATAGCAGTTAATTTCGGTTAAAATTTTTAAAGTAAACATATATCTCTGCCTCCCCGAGCAGTAACTACCCGCGTATGCGCGATAAAGTGACACTAGTGCAATAAACAAGATTAAAGGGAGACATTGTAGGAAATTGCGGGACATTAGGGCGGTAAAAAATAAATAAAGGATGGAAACGCCAATGAATCAGTTAAAGTCCCCTGATTCACTCTAATTTTAAAGGCACTTTAAATTTAATTGGTTGGGTGTGAGTTTAAATGAGGAAATCACAAAGCGCGATTTATAACAATAATGATTACACTTTAGGAAAACCTGTTATTAGTTTTATTTAGGTTAGGAAGAAACGGGCGACTCTGTGGTTCTAATTTAAGCGATTTGACGAAAATCCATTTAATAAGGCTAAGTTTTGTCATAATGACTAACTCAAACTCAAACTTAAAAATAATTTATTTATCCAATGAACATTATGATACACTGAGAAAACTAAATTGGTTGATTTAACAGTCACGTGACTGTCAACGATGAGATGTTTATTTCAATAAAAACCCATTGGGCTAAGTATTTTTACGCATTTAAAGCAACATTTTAAATTTGTTAAACTTTAACTGTTGGAACGAGAATTAAATTTTTGATTTAATAATTACTTTTCCATTAAAGTAAATATCATATACCTTGTTGAGTTGATGCTAGCGAAGATGTTGAGTGAAATAATAACAACATTATCTAAAAATGTTAATTGTTTAATTCAACAGTTCAGCCTGTTACTTCTACCGCACTACTGGACTAATGCCGCCCATTTTGTTTCGCACTTCTTCTGTCGCTTGTCGACGTATGATGTGTGTATACACGACGCCATTGCATCTAGTAAAGTTTGGAATTTAAAAGCTGGGAGTGTTGTTATTAATTATTAGATACAATTATAAGGTAAGAAATATTAGTTGTTAACTTATTTACCATTAATTAATTTGCTTAAAATCATCCAAAACTCGTAAAAATCAAGATTTAAATTATTATTCTAACGTAACTTTACTTTCGAAAGTTTTCTGCTTTAGGTTAGCTGTGTTTATATTTTCATAATATGTACCTACCTAATTTACTTGTTCTAAGTTTCTTAGACAGGCTATACCTAATATGTGTTGCAAAATATTTTGTATTTACTTATATACGTAAGAATCAGAAGGGTTACTGGATTTTCCTTTTTACTGGAAATTTAATTTAATTATGGGTTTATCCTATCAGTTATGCTGATGCTTATACTAATGTAATTTTTTCTAAATATCTATTATGCGTAATGTATGTACCTACATATATTGATGAAATTGCCAATGGCATGCTAAGTTGATATTTTCTTTAAAGTATAGCATGACAGATGAAGGAGCCTTACTGCAGATTGCCGACCACAAAATCCTCTAAGGTCTGATTCCAAAGAATAAAATTAGCTAATAAATTACTAAATTATTCAATAATAATGAAGTCTCAAGTAATATTTATAAGTGAAAATAATGTAAGTTTATGTAAAACACATAATACAATATTTATATTACTAATAATTTGTTATTTTTTACTTTTGTACTTATGTGTTTTTATGATACCATTTTCTAAGCCGTTAGAATTAAGTAAGGTGGTAAGGTTCACCATTTGTAAAGTATTGATACGAAAATGTACTTATTGGTTTAAACTAAATAGGAGTATAGTCTTGCAGAAATACTGCTCTTAAAAAAAAATTAACTATAAAGGATTTATTAACATTGTTTTGTACTGGCTTCTATCGCAAGTATTTTGTTGAAGAAAAACTTTATTTATCTTGATTAGCAACAACTTTTATTCGTGCAACATAACAACATAACATTTCAGTTAAAACCCCAACGAGAAGTCTTAGTTCGCCTCCGTCTCTTCTTCGCTACCGCGCGCACAATGTTGCCGGCTTTTGTCTGATTTCTTATAATATTTAGCAAATCGGCTTGAACAAACATTAAAACGGATATGGAAGCAGGTAGGTACCTAAAATAGCATTTTCAATATAGAATTGCTTATAGTAGATTTTTTTCAAGAGGATAGTATTACAACAAATTTATTTATTTAATTTAAATCAATTACCAAATTTTCGACTCAATGCTTCACGGATACAATACCAATACTTTGGAACTGTTAATCCAACACTTAAAGAACTTTAAATCAAACAACCAAACACTTTCAATCAACGATCTCGGAGTGTTAAATCGAAAGCCTAAAGTTTCAATTACAATATGATGAGAATGTTGATTCAATTAACAAAAATATTTAAGTGAACAGTTAATAAATGTTAAGCCAATAAATCTTGTATTTCAAATAAATATTTAAAACATTTTGAATTGAACAGGATCTTAGTTTCTTGTAACCATCTTCAAATTTTTTAATAGACAGCTTTTAACTGTTAATTTAAGCAACGAATTGTAACATTTTTGAATGGTTCATTCAACTTTCACTCAAACATTGCTTGTATTAAAAGTGGAAAACTGTTGAATGAAACATTTATTGATTAAGTCAACAGTTTAATTTTCTCGGTGTACATAAAATATTCATACATATTTCTTTACAGGGTGTTTCAATATTATACTGACCAATTAAAACAGGAGATTCCTTGACAAAAAATAATGAAAAGTTTCCATTAATTTAGGTCCAGAAACCCCTTGTTTGTAAAATACAGGGTGTTACATGTTAAATTTTTATTTCGATTTCTCCTATTTATTTTATGCGTGCTCAAAGATTATTCATTCAAATTCTGTACTTTTGGTACATATTAAAGTATCTACAAAATTAATCTATTGCCATATAAAACTACCTAGAGAGTGTTTTTTTTTTTGGGCGTCACGACCATTGCGACCCCCCCCCCCCCGAACTTTTCTTTGACACGACACTGACTATCCTTGCATATAAAAAGAACTTTTTTGGTTTATTATTCACCTTTTTTATTTCCTGCACTAATTTGATATCTTATACCGTTCGGCTGATATTTGGTAAAATATGATTTAAAGCAGGGCTACATTTTTAATCTGGTCAAATAAAAAGAAATTTGTACATTATAAACTATAATTTAGTCATCACAGAAATATTAATAATACACCCATTTTTATTTTGTAGATAGTTTTAAATGGCAATAGGTTAATTCTTTAGATACTTTAATATGTAACAAAAGTACAAAATTCGAATAAATAATCTTTAAGCACGCATAAAATATATAGGAAAAACCGGAAGAAAATTAAAAGTTTAACACCCTGTATCTTACTAGCAAGGCGTTTCTGGACCTGCATTAATGGGAACTTTTTTAATTATTTTTTTGTCAAGGAATCACTTGTTTCAATTGTCGGTATAATATTGAAACATCCTGTATACTATGTAGGAAATAGGGCAATACCGCGATTATAAAGAACCGATAGCACAAATCACAGAAGAATTGTGCCTGTGTGGTATAGCAAAAGGAATTATGAACTAAAACTAAAAAAAATAATTCTAAATATGCGACGCGAGGACCGACCCAGGGGCAGGGAAGAGAAGAGCAGAAGGAGGGAAGAAGAAAAAAAAAATAGAAATAACAACAAAAATAAATAAATTGGTGCATGGTAGTAATATAATAACATTAATGTATTCTAAACATATTATCACAACATTCGGCCATAAATGCAAAAAAAAATTAAAAATAAAAATTAAGAGAAATATAAGAAGCTAAACGTCACTTTTCTGTGTACAAAAGATGTTTTTTAACATAATCCCTAAATAAATTAGGTGAAAAATCTATAACGTTATCAGGTAAGTTATTCCAAGTTTGAACTGCTTGCAAACTAAATGGTTTTTAAAAATTTGCTGTACGATGCGATGAGGTATTCTAAAGTAATTCAAATTTCTTGTCTGATGAGGGTGATCATATGACTGAAAATACGTTAACAAATAGAAAGGTTCTCCATTTTTTAACAGTCCAAACACAAATTGATACACATATGGTATTTTCTGCGATTTTTCATATTTAAAATAGAATTGTCATTTAGATAATAGGAGTAATATGATTTCGAAAAGGAGTATTAAATGAATATCCCATACAAGAATTCTGAATCTTTTGTATAGAGTAAGATATTTTTTCTGTTAATGAGTCGCCATAACTACATCTCACAAAACAAGTGTATTGTACGGATAATATTTAGTCTTCGAAGGCAAGAAATGTTTGAGATAGTACAATTTTTTCAAGCGCATGTACGCAATTTTAAGTTTGTTTTTTACATGTGCCTAAAATGTGAGGCCAGTATCAAAATAAAGATCAAAATCCCCTGCCCCCTTGGCTACTGGTAAGGGGTCATTACTAATACTTATGTGAAAATTATCTGAGATATAAGGAAGATCATTGCTATTATTACTGAAAAAAATGATGCAAGACTTGGCAGCATTCAACTTCGAATTATGTTCCTCTGCATAGGAGTTGACACTCACCAAATCCTCGTTCAATTGTATTTGAGCAGTCTGCAAATTTTGAGTGGGAGAAAATATAACTGTGAATCGTTAGCATATTGCTGTAGTTTTATGTATTTTAAAATATCAATCATATCCGGAACATATAAAGAAAATAACAAAGGTCCTATGATGGAACGCTTTGGTACTCCTGTTCTCATTGGTGTGTAACTGGATTTTTGTGTGGTAGATTCTGATTTAAGAATACTATAGTGAGCTCGATCATTGAGATATCAAATCAAATCAAATATACTTTATTGTTCAAAGAATACAAAATTCTCATTGACAAAGTCTATCCACATAATACATATATATCTATATCATTTAATAATAACAATAATATACATTAATAACATTTAAAAAAAAAAAACAAAAAACAAGGGTAGGCATTAAAATTTGGTTATTTACAGTATGTCAACAATAATCTAAAGATATCAAATAAAACCCTTAAACAAACCTCGGAACATCGGAATAATATTCCTCCAAGCAATAGTAAGCCTTCTCCAACAACATCCGCGTCACAGACCTTCTAAATAATTTAAGTGACTGTAGGTCCTTTAAGTAATTAGGTAAATGATTATATATTTTTACACTTTCATATACAACCGATTTTTTTGTAAGGGTTGAGGATGGTATTGGCAAAGGCAGATTACGATATTGTCGTGTCGTGTAGGAGGAGTCAGTATTCAAAAACCTATATCTCATCTTAAATATTAAAGTGACAGTCTCCAAAATAAACAATGATGTTAGTGTTAATATTCTTTTCTGCACGAACAATGGTCTGCATGAGTCTCTGAGTTTCGCCCGACAAATGCATCTCACTGCGCGTTTCTGCAGAACAAACAGAACACCGAGCAGTTGCTGACTAGAGAACCCCCAAAATGCAACTCCATATCTCAGATGAGATTCTATTAGCGCGTGGTAAACTGATTTCGCAATACTTGAACCAAGTTCATTAACTACCACTTTGACTGCAAAACATGCCGAAGCCAATTTCCTGCTCAGTGCCCTGATATGACTCTCAAATTTAAGGCCACTATCAATGACAAGGCCCAAAAACTTAGTACTAGGGCAATTCACAAGGGGTGAGTCACCAATGACCAAGCCCTCCATAGAACACTTAAAACCAACTACATTTGTTTTTTCGACGTTTAGAGACAGCAGGTTTGAATCACACCATTCTTTGACCCTAACCAAATCTGAGGCAATAATGTCTTTTAACATAAGAGCATTGTTAGAGTGCCATAATATTGTAGTATCGTCAGCGAAAAGTGTGAACTCTCCCCCAATGTCGATAGACGTCAAATCGTTAATATATAAAAGAAATAGAACTGGTCCCAGCACTGAACCCTAAGGGACTCCCCAGTCAATCACTCGGCTCTCAGAACAAACAGAACCCCTGAAAACCTTTTGACTTCTGCCCCCAAGATAGGATTCAAACCAGTTAAATGTTTTTCCCCTGAAACCATAGCGACTGAGCTTCCGCAGCAGTATCCCATGACTCACGCAGTCAAAGGCCTTTGATAAGTCACAAAACACTGCCGCGGCAACCCCCCCTCTATTTATATGTCCGTAAACACTCTCCAAAAGACGAAATATAGCATCATTGGTATTTTTATTCTGCTGGAATCCGAACTGATTAATATTAAGAATACCGTTATTTTCAATAAATGATATTACGCGTTTTTTAACCATCTTTTCAATTATCTTTGAAAGGGTCGATAACAATGAGATGGGTCGATAATTAGATGGCTCCTTAGAGTCACCCCCCTTATGGAGGGAAATAACCTTGGCACACTTCAAACACGAGAAAAAATTTCCCGTTTCCCAAGACATATTGATTGCCTCAACTAACACCCTCAACGCTGTTTCGGGCAAATTTAAGAACATTTTAACGGATATCTCATCTTCTCCAGCTGAATTTTTGTTTATTATTTCCGTGAACGTTTTCTTAAGCTCATATAAGTCTGTAGGAAAAAAATAAAACGATTCTTTTACTGACACCTTATTTAAATAAGTCATTGGGTCAATAGCAGGATTTATGTTGTTTGTCAATTTACCGGCAATTGTACAATAATAGTTGTTAATATCATCGAGTGATAGCTGAGGTCCCTCAGACAGTTGAGTGTGCCCTCCCCTGTGGCGGATGTCACTGACAATAGACCAACTCATACTGTCTACTTCCCGATCTCTCAAGTCGCTCGGCATAATACATATCTTTAGCCATTCTTATCAGTTTACGGTAAAGTAAGCGGTATTTATTGAAGTATTGATGAAATACGTTATTATTTGTAAATTTTCGAATCATATGAAGTGAGCGAAGGTTCTTTGCTGAGGTTCTAAGACCCCTAGTTATCCATTGTTTTTTGTTATTTTTAATTTTAATTTTTTGTTTTGGAAAGGCGCTATTAAACGAATTTGTCATCAGTACATTAAATGAGTCAATAGGGTCAGGTGAGTTTAAAGCGCTACTCCAACAAGCACCAGCACAGATTTGTCTAAAACGATCATAATTGCTTCCGCTAAACAATCTGCCGTACCTATACCTTGAAATGCCAGTCATTTTACTATCCAAAGTGACACTACCCACCACGGCTTCGTGATCAGACAAGCCGGCATTAACAACCATGCACTTAAAATTATCCAAATTAAATGTTGAACACATATAGTCAATAGTAGATGATGAAAATTGAGAAAACCGGGTTGGAGATCCTACATGCATGTTCAAGTTATGGCAGGTCAGCACATTGCACAATCTCAATGTATTAAGGGAGCTTTTGTCATCAAAATTAATGCTAAAATCGCCCGCTACTATTATTTGGGCAGAATCTGGTATTTGTGTTAATATCGAGTCTAGGTTTAACAAAAACACATCTACCCCTGCCAAGGGTGAGCGGTAAATACAAAAAATATACAAATTTAGAATCCTTAAGTATATCAAGGAAAACTCAAACGATTTTTCAGACAATTGATTATTAAATTTTGCTACACATTGAAAATTGTTATTTTCTAAAAAAGATTCATTTAGTAAAATCATTGTACCTCCGTTGAGAGATTCAGACCTACAATAAGAACTAAGTATAACATAGCTCGGCAAGCATATCACCTCACCCTGCCTCAGCCAATGTTCGGTAATAAGGAGCACGTCAGGCTCATTGTATTCCTCCAAAAGCAAATGTAACTCGCTAGTTTTACCCCTTAAAGATTGAATGTTAAGTAAAAGCAGCGTAACCCTTAGACCCTGATTAAGGGCTAATCGACCACCAGCCGAGACTGAAGAACCTCCAAAAAATCCTCATCACCACCACTGGCTTCCGGGCTGTCAACAGAAGCTTTTTCTGACACAAGGTGATCGGATTCTCCAGAGGTCTCACCACAACCATCCGTGCTACCCTTAAAGGCAGCACAAGAGTCTGACAAACAATATTTTGGTCCGTTAAATTGAATTGTTTTAATGAATATTAAATTTTTTTGTGTTTGATTTTTATTAATAAAAAGATTAAAAACTTCCTTGCAGATGCTATAGTTACTCAACCTAGTACCGTTCTTAGAGTTTGTGTCTGTAAAATAGACAAAGCCCTCCGATCCACTATCAAATTTACAACACAAATTTTTCAACATACTATTATAGCTAAAAATTTTACGATTTAATTTATAATTATTCCTAACATACGGTACTGAAAACATTATAATGTTGGTGTGCACACAGGCACGAATTACATTCAGCAGCAAAGTCAAAGATGGATATTTATTATTAAAAAGGTCATTTGAACCACCGAAGATGATCACAAAGTCATTAAGGTTATAATTCTTGGTTAAGGAAATAACATCGTGAGTAACATTATCTAAACATGCACCGGGTTTAAGTATACACTCTATGTCCAGGTCTATGTGTCTTGAAGAGAAAAGCCTTTTAAGGCTCCCATTTAGGTTCCGCTAGACATCGTCACTAAGAAGAAGCAACTTGTTCCCAACTTGTCCCTGCCTACCATCATGCATCAGCTCTGTCGTTATGCTGCTGGTGTCACCATTTTTCTGATTGGCAGGGGAAGACGGAGGACCGTTAGTTAACATATTTATTTTAGCGGAATGAGCCTTCATCCCAGACAGCTCGGCAGAATACGTATTGACATCCGATTCCAAAATTCGTATTGTTTCAATCATCTTTCTGTTCATATCATTAAGCTCTTCCAACTCCATTTTTAGATCTTCCATAGCCCTCTCATCACTAAGTTTTCTCTGCTGCAGAGTTTCAACGTTATTTCTAAGATGAGAAATTTCTTCAGTCAGCTCTAAGTTTATCTCTGTAAGATCGGTTATGTAGCTTTTGTGTTCAGTCTGTGTTAACACATTTTTTTGCGAGACATGAGGTCCTCGGCAAGAGCCATGTGTACTTTGTGGCACGGTTGTATTTTTACCATCTTCCTGTCTCAACGTCCTTAACTCAGTCTTAAGATTCTGTATTTCTGTCCTCTGGGATTCAATGTCACGCAGGTATTTATCTTCAAGCTCTATAGCATCATCTTCAAAAGCAGATGATTTCTTCTTAAGCCTTTTTATAAATTCATTTTTCTGATTAATTTCAAGTTGTAGTTCAGAGATAATTTGTTTTAAGCTATCAACCTCACTGGTAGAATCGTTTTCCAACGCTTTCTCGGCACAACTTTTTGAGCACCAAATGAGGTTCTTGATATGATTGAAGATATGATTCAAAAAATTTTACTGCATTTCCTGATCCGAAGAAGTGAAGTTTAGTTAACAACATTTAGTGATTTACATTGTTCAAAGCCTGACTAACATCTAGCAAACCCAAACATGTGTGTTCCTTTCTTTCTATATTTAATCGGACTTCATTAAGGAGATGAACAAGACTAATAGTTGTACTAAAATTCTTACGAAAACTTGATTCGACAATCTGGAATTACTTTAGTTGATATAGAAAAGTTAGATATTTCTTGATACATATGTTTTTCTATAATTTTGGATGCTACTGGCAGGATGCTAATAGGTCTTAAGGTCTTAACGATATCACTATTATGTAGGGATGGATAAGGGGTAAGTAGATTAGCTAAAAGGTGTGCTTTTGAAACCATGTATGATAATTTTATTGGTTCTGGTCGTAAACGACTAACTTGCAATTTTAATCTAAATATCTTAATCTTATACAGGGTGACTCGGATCTAAATGTACATACATCACCAGGAGATAGTGGACATCTTGGAGGTTCTAAATAATTTATCTTTAGTGGGTCCATCTTTCCTCGTTACTTAGAGGTTAAGGTTTGGCTCATTTTTGTTTTTGTCATAATTCTTTTAGCACCCGGTATAAAATGTTCATATTCGGTGGAAATATTTTGAGTAGCTATCGCTTCAAAATGCCGTATGAAAATTTTTTGAAATTCAGGTCTGGACTTTAAAAACAAGACTGATTTCATTTTTTTAAATTCAATACCCTGTATATCATATTTTTGTCAATTTTATTTTTTATTTGAAAAACACATAAAAAACTAATTCAAATGACATACTTATCAAAATCCCCGCACTCGCCGCTCAGCCATAATAAATTGCTCTTCTTTAGATGTTGAAACACGACATACAAAATAATAACTGTTTTTATAACGACAATAATACCAATAATAACAAAAATAACAAAAACATAATTAATTGAGAATATTTTCAAAATGCCCACCATTAACTTCTTCACATTTTCTTCCTCTGATATTTAAATTTGAAACTGCACTTCTGATTACACCTGGTCTATTTTTTATTTCCTGAAATGAAGTGATAGTGCGTTGCAAGAGCTGGTCCCGTGTATTAATTTCTTCCTCGTAAAGTAAATTTTCCATATACCCCCAAAAAAAGAAGTCAAGCGGGTTAAAGTCGGGAGATCTTGCTGGCCAAGAATGGGGCCCCCCACGACCCATTTATCTGTTGGGATATCTATTGTTTCAAAGTTCGGAAACAATTCTTGCATAGTGTGGAGGGGCTCCATCGTGTTGGAAATATATTTCTCTTAAATTAACATTCTAATTTTGGAGAAGATTTGGCAAAATGTTTTCCAAAAAGTGTAAATATTGATTTCCATCTAATCTTTCTTCAAAGATGTGTGGGCCAATCAATTTACCATTGATTATACCTGCCCAAACATTTATGGAAAATCTATGTTGCGAGTGCGACTGCCTAATAGCATTTGGATTTTCTAGAGACCATAGATGACAATTTCTGGAATTGTTGACTCCATCTCTGGTAAACTGAGCTTCATCGGTCCACAAAGTCCGGTGAATATCTCTTTGGTGCCTCCTAATCCACTGACGAAAAACCAAACGGTTAGCATAATCACCTGGTTCCAACCTTTGTACCTCTTGGATATGATAAGGATATAACCCTTCATTTTTTATTGTTGAATGGGTTAATTTTTGCGTTATATGCAGACGTCTAGCAATTTTCCTTGTGGATATTTTTGGATTTTCTTTAATCAAATTTAAAAGGTCTTCTTCCTGTTAAACTGGGTGTCTTACAGGCTGATCAATATTATTTTGTGTCGGAAAATGTCCTTGTTCACGAATAAAAGAAAATACATTTGAAAATGTTTGATGGTTTGGACATCTTCTTCCAGGAAACCTTAATTATTCATACTCTCGAGAAGCGGCTCGCTCGTTACCATCGCAAAATCCATATACAAATATTATATCAGCGTATTCTTGGTTTGAAAACTGATGGAGCATTTTAAACGAGAAGTAAATGTTTAACAAAACTATCCTCGTAATGCCCAAAAATCTGACAGGTTACAACTGACAATGACTTATTATGTTTTGTTGCCCCCCAAACATTTCGTTGTTCTAAGATGCCGAGCCATGGAGTCAAATTGAATTGAAAATTTTCAAATTTTAACACGCCGCTATTTTATTACTTTGGTTTATTTCTTATTATTGGTATTATTGTCGTTATAAAAACAGTTATTATTTTGTATGTGTTTCAACATCTAAAGAAGAGCAATTTATTATGGCTGAGCGGCGAGTGCGGGGATTTTGACAAGTATGTCATTATAATTAGTTTTTAATGTGTTTTTCAAATAAAAAATAAAATTGAAAAAAATATGATATACAGGGTGTTGAATTTAAAAAAATGAAATCAGTCTTGTTTTTAAAGTCCGGACCTGAATTTCAAAAAATTTTCTTACGGCGTTTTGAAGCGATAGCTACTCAAAATATTTCCACCGAATATGAACATTTTATACCGGGTGCTAAAAGAATTATGGCAAAAACAAAAATGAGCCAAACCTTATAAAATACTCTGTATCTAAGTAACGAGGAAAGATGGACCCACTAAAGATAGATTATTTAGAACCCTCAAGATGTCCACTATCTCCTGGTGATGTATGTACATTTAGATCCGAGTCACCCTGTATAGTGTGCCCAAAATTAGTGATGACTGGTGTATTGCATAGTATGGAAAGGGGTAGATCGGAGTACTGGGTAATTCCCCATAACATTCCACCCCCTGGGTGGGGCCTTGGTAAGAGGTGGGTAATTAAATAATAGAATTTGAGGAGCAACTTTTTCAGGTATTTAAGCACCTAAAATAATAGTATATTATTAACCAAGGTTTAGACAGCCATCATTATTGCCCGAGCGGCGAGTTTAAATCACGAGGAGCGAAGCGACGAGCGATTTAAGACGCGAGGGCTATAATAAGCTGTCTAAACCGTGGTTAATATATTATTTTTTCCACTACTACAAACTTTTATATGACATTTATCTTTATAGTATTAATAATTATAAAAAATTATATTTCACATCAGGTTTCCAATATATAACACAATGTAGTATATCCATTTTGACAGAAAATGCTCACAACGTTTAAAGATTTTTATTTTTATCACTCTGTACCTATAGCCTGCTTCTGTCCTGCCGATATCCTCGTTCGACCCGCCATAGACTCTCATTATTCATTTTTGTGCGGAAGTGTTCACAGCGTTTTTCGACAATGCCAAAACGTAAACACGAAAAGCGTACCAAACGCAGTAAAAAATTAAAACATGGTGATAAATACAAGAGGCTCTTTAAAAAAATGTTGGAAAGAATGTCAAGCTCATCAGATAGTAAGTAAAAATGCTAAATACTTTTCCTAATTTAAATTGTAGGTATGTTATGAACCTAAATAAATAGGTGGGGTACGCAGTAACTCGACTTTATGTGGGTTACATAAGTTAATATTCGTACTGCGACGTCATGTGGCACAGAATATTCGTACTCTTTACCTTCTTTTTTCGATAGCCATTATCTTCGAGACGTTTATCGTTCGAAGATTTTTTTGCTGTGGGTGTTATTGTTATTGGTTGGCGATCGACTCATCGGAATCGGTGCGTCATCCAGTTGCCGATAGCACAGTGGGAAAAATAATAACACGATAATTAGCGACCCTATTAAAATATTTTTAGTACGGGTGCACAGATAGTTAAATAATTTTTTGATTTATTTTTCAACAAGTGATGGCCCACATACAATTAAATACTAATAATATTTAAAAATAAATTACAATAAAATGTAAAGGTGCTTTTTTACCTTTGCAGGCGATTCAGAATCTTCGGTTTCATTGTGCTCAAGTGATTCTGAAACCGAAGATGAGCCTGTTCTGACTGCTAGAAATTCAGTCTGCAATGTCGAGGTCGCACCGGAAGTCCCAGAAAATCCGTATCAGAATCTTTCGAACGTCTTGGGAATGGAACCTGGGGGAGAGGGAGCCTTAGGCCCTCCTCTGAACGAACAAATCTGGACGCGCTGGTCATCTTACATTACAAAAGGCGCTGATAAAGAACAAGTCAAGGATTTATGTCAAAACTATCCTTTTCCATCTAACGCTGAGCTTCTCCAGGGCCCTAAAGTTAACCCTGAAGTTCAAGCTTTGTTAACTAACGAACAAAGAAATACGGATAATTTCTTACTTAAAATTCAAAACACTCTGGGACGAGGGCTGACCGCGGTTGGTCAGGTGCTTACTGGGTCACTAGACAAACCGGAAAGAAGTGAAGAAGCAAAAACCCTCGCTGACGCAGCAAAATTGTTTGCAGACGCCATGCATTGCCTAACCGCCCACAGAAAGTTTTCCATGTCTTCCAAACTTTCTCCGTCGGCAAGAAAGGTGGCACAGGAGTGTTTACCAGACAAATACTTATTTGGAGCTGATTTCAATGACCGCTGCAAATCAGCTAAAGAAATTGAAAAAACAAGCAGGGAAATAAAGATTTTCGACAAACCCTTAACCTCTTCAAAGTATTTAAACTACAAGCGCCAAAACTACAAGAACAGGAAGAGGGAAACAACGAAGTATCCCAGCAACAAGCCACAACCGAACAGCCGTCATCAAATAGCCCCTCAAAACACTCGCCGACATCGGAAATACTAGGCATCCCTGTTCAGGTAGGCAAATTAGGAGGTAGACTCCGTCATTTCGCATCACAATGGGCTAATTTGACATGTAGTAATTTTATTTTAAATTGCATCACCGGTTACAAATTGCCCTTTTGCTCGAAACCCAAAGCTAAAATAACATGTCGAATCAAAGTTTTTTCCTCTAAGGAAAAAGATGCAATAAAAGACATTATCAACGAACTTGTAAACAAGGAAGCCATAAAACAATGCAAATCAACAAAGGGAGAAATCATTTCTCCCTATTTCCTTAGGAAAAAACCTAATGATTCCTTTAGATTCATTTTAAACTTAAAATACCTTAACCAGTTCATAATTCCCCCGCACTTTAAGCTGGAAGATTATAGAATGGTTCAAAACTTACTATATGAGGGTAGTTATATGGCTGCCATTGATCTACAAGACGCATATTTTTTAATTCCTATTGCGGAATCTCATAGAAAATATTTACGATTCTGTTTTAATTCTGTGACATATGAATTTACTTGTCTGTGTTTTGGGTTAAACGTAGCACCATATATTTTCACAAAAATTCTTGAACCTGTAACACACCATCTTAGACTTCAGGGTGTCTTGCTAGTTATATACCTAGATGATATTCTTATTTTTGGGAAAACAGTTCAAGATTGCTTACGAAACATACGTTTAACAAAACAGCTACTAGAAAGCTTAGGATTTCTTATTAACATCGAAAAAAGCGTACTTATACCCTCGCAGGAACTTAAATATTTGGGTTTTTGTTTTAATTCCAGAGATTTGTCAATGTCGTTGCCTGAAGAAAAAACCTCTAAGATACTAAAATTATTACGCAGCTTTCGGAAAAAAGAAACTTGTTACATTCGCGAGTTTGCACAACTGATAGGTACTTTAGTATCTATCTGTCCGGCAATTACTTATGGCCGGTTGCACATTAAAACATTCGAAAGACACAAATATTTATGGTTAAAAAAGAGAGGGGGGAGTTACAACAAGTTAATGCCTCTTCCACACAACTTAAAATTAGATTTCAATTGGTGGATCGACACCCTAAAGAGTGATCCAAAAATTTATTTTAAACCTGGAAAGTTTGCTCTGGAAATATATACAGACGCGTCGTTGACAGGTTGGGGAGCTTTTTGCAATAACGAACGTACCCACGGGTTTTGGACAAAGGAAGAATCAAAATTTCACATAAATTATTTGGAGCTTTTGGCAGCTTTCTACGGTTTAAGGTCCTTCTCTAATAGTTTAAATAACTGTCGAATTTTGCTTCGACTAGATAACACCACCGCTATTTCATATATTAATCGCATGGGTGGCGTAAAATACAAAAACTTAAATTTTATCACTTTTAAAATTTGGGGATGGTGCGAAAGAAAACAAATTTTTCTTACTGCATCATACATAAACACTTTAGAAAACAAAGTAGCTGACAAAGAGTCCAGATCATTAGCGGTTGAGACTGAATATTCCTTAAGCTCTAAAGCTTTTCGGAAAATAATTGACACTTTTGGCACCCCGGAAGTTGACCTTTTCGCTTCTAAACAAAACACGAAATGTCCAAAATATGTTTCTTGGCATAGAGATCCCGATTGTTTTACGATAGACGCATTTACGATATCATGGAAAGACATGTATTTTTATACTTTTCCGCCATTCCCCTTGATACCTAAAGTTTTAAATAAAATAATTGTTGAAAGAGCAACTGGATTATTAGTGGTGCCTCATTGGCCGGCACAAGCGTGGTATCCACTCTTTATACAACTGTCACTACCAGACATACTTTATCTGGAACCATCCAAATCTCTTTTATTATCTCCTTTTAGGGAACCCCACCCACTGAACGCCAACCTTACCCTGGCTGTTGGAAAACTCTGCGGCGTGCGTTTCACCTGAGAGACGCCCCTGATTGTGCCATTTCAACCCTGGTAACGTCTCTAAGCTACAATACCAGAAAACAATACAACGCAACATACAAAAAATGGTGGCACTGGTGCAACGACCGCAACGTTTCTCAATATGATCCTTCGACCAAGAATACCATGGAATTTTTACAGACCGAACTCGACAAAGGCTCTTCGTTTACAACACTTAACAGTCACAGGTCAGCACTTGCTTTACTTTTTTCATTTTCGAATAATCAAAATGAGTTGATTAAAAGATTCCTCAAAGGTGTTTTTAAAATCAAACCAGTTTTTCCCAAGTATCAAAGTACTTGGGACCCACAAGTTGTTCTTTTTTACCTAGAAAAACAAGCAACCCATACCTTACCTTTACCAAAATTAACCTTAAAATTAGTTGCCCTGTTAGCATTAACGACGGCTCAAAGAGTACAAACCCTAACAAACATTAAGGTTAATAATATCAAACATTACTCAAATGAAAAAATACTTATATTTGTTTCTGACGTTCTAAAAACTTCCGCCCCCAATAAAAATCAACCAGTTTTGTCTTTTTCGTTTTTTATCGACAAACCGGAGCTCTGTGTAGCTACGACCCTGCTGCACTACCTCGAAGTGACGTCACCTCACAGATCAGAAAATAATCAACAATTACTTTTAACATTTAAAAAACCTTTCCATCCTGCCACTTCACAGACAGTGAGCAGATGGATTAAAACTGTTCTAAAAAATAGTGGTATCGATACAAATATCTTTAAAAGCCACTCTACAAGACATGCAGTGACGTCAGCAGCAGCTCGTTCTGGTCTCAACATTGATACAATTCGAGATGCAGCAGGGTGGACACCCAAATCTCAAGTTTTTAATACATTTTACAATAGGCCAGTAGCTAATTCTGCGAGCTTAGCTGATGCAATTATCAATCTAGTACAATAGATACGTTTGTGGCTCATTGTAACATAATTTTTATACTTACTCATACTTATTGTATAAATATTTTCATAATAATTATAGTTTTTCTCCGTAGTTTATTATATATTTTTGGGAAAAAAGGAAAGAAAATTAAATGATGTTATCATTATTAGTTTTTCCTTTCTCCACATTTAAACCACTTGCGGTTAGATCGTTTATCTTATACTTTAAACATCTACATTGTGTTATATATTGGAAACCTGATGTGAAATATAATTAATGGATTAAACGACTTACCTTAAGGAAGTTCAATCCAAATTATATGAACATCTGGTTTCCAATATATAACCTCCCTCCCATCCCTATTATAGTTTTTGAAAGCCCAATTTTTTTTTTGTAAACGATCTAAGCCATGCACAACATGAATAATGAGAGTCTATGGCGGGTCGAACGAGGATATCGGCAGGACAGAAGCAGGCTATAGGTACAGAGTGATAAAAATAAAAATCTTTAAACGTTGTGAGCATTTTCTGTCAAAATGGATATACTACATTGTGTTATATATTGGAAACCAGATGTTCATATAATTTGGATTGAACTTCCTTAAGGTAAGTCGTTTAATCCATTAATTATAGGTAGGTATAAGTATATTTTTTAATCAAGTTACCTGCGCTTTGGAATTGGCAAAATATTTTGTTGTTTTGTCAGGTGGCTTTGTCAATGTCAATTTGTGTTCATTTGTGTCATCAGATTTCACGAGTTTTGCGTTTTTTTTAAAAATGAGCGAAGAAAATGTTAGTGATAATATTATGTGTACACCTCCCGAATTAAGGATGGAAGCAGAAAAAATGTTGATTGTATCGATATTTTACAATATCAAGTAATCTAATATGTATTGATAATTATCTGGTTGCCTAACCACAATGAATTGATGTTGTAGAATTAAAAAATCAAGTTACCTGCGTTCAAACAAAATTCGGTTAGTTAGTAGGTCAAAGATCGGTCAATAATGGATTTCAATGGCTTATTATTGACCATGGTCAATAATGACTTATAAGGTAGAGAAAAACGATTTCTAGCGTTAATAATCGGTCAATAATGGCGATGTTATAGGTTAGTAGTGGAAAAACTTTTTTAAGTGTATTTTTGAAAATATTTAAATTCGAACAATAAAATTCTTGAAAAAATGTAAAAACAATTTAGAAATACCTATAACGAGAGCTACTTATAAATTTATTGACATACATGCAACATTTTGGCGTTTGTATCAATCTGAAAAATAAGGCAACCCTTTTATTTATTGTAAATTTGTGCATATTTATGACTATTAAAATCGTAAAATGAAATTTGTACGTTACAAGCAACACCACTGACTGTACTTTCCCAGAAAATATTTCGGTTCTTTCATCATCGACTAAATTAATTAAAATTGATATATGGGGCTTGTCCAATTATAAAATTAAATTTATTGTTTAGTCCTTCAAGTCGTGCTGACGAATGTTGTGGAATGCGTCTACAGAAATTTATAAAGCTGAAACAGCGACGTTACAGAATATGCCAATCTCAACACTTGCCTTATTTAGAACCCTTTATGCGTCGGCACTATTATTTATTCCTTTTAGAAGTTAAATAAATTTCCTAAGTTAAATAAATATCGTAAATATATACCCCTTCTGATGTGCCGTGGTGTAATAAACATAACGCAAAGGGAGATAATTCTGGGATCCTTGGCTTTGAGGTCCCTGTGTTCAAGAGGGTAAATGGGCCAATTATGAAAGTAATAAAGCAATTAGGAAAAGCTTTTGATCGCCTTTTATTTTTAAAATAAATACACTAAGTTGAGTAATAATACTTTAATTTCTAGATTTTAATAATTATGGCAAAATTAATTTAATTCGCCCTTACTTCTACGCTATATTTCCACAACAGTTGTTAAAACGATAACAAACCTGGCTGCCTTTGTTATAGCAAACCAAATTTCATACTAAAGGTAAGAACATGTTTGGGAAACACGTTTCCTGATAATCAATAATAAATAACAATCAAATAAACTAGTGCTTTATACCGCAGTATTCTAATTCTCAGAAAACTTCAAGTCTTCTGTAAACATAAAACCGTGCTATATTCCAAACTAAATAATATTAAATTCACGTCTACGAAAACCGTTAATCGGTAGCTTTGAAATATATTTGCAGCTTCAAGAATATGTAAATGAAGTTCTGTGATGTTTTAGCCGACAAAAGGCAATATCATTTAATGCTTTAACGGGTTCTTTAATTTTCTTACTGGCAGCAGAGAGATATGGCCGCTAACCTAGTCGGACGCGACCTCCGTTGGTTGGTCAATGGGGTCCACGTGACCACATGTGATTGGTGGTCCTTCCAGACTAGAGCACTGTAGCACCATAAACAAACCAATCTCCTGTTAGACTTCAATGTAAGCAGATGCTCCACGTGGCTAAAACAGTAATAGCACGTGTTTTGATCTGATGTGTGTGTCAGGCAAAGTAATTTTCTAATGTTAAAGTAAGTGATATTTTGGGGATGCGTGCCTGGTAACAGAGGCTACTATTTTTTTAAACGTACAGTAAAAGTACCGTGAATTTCGCAGTTAAATAGTCTAAATTCTTTATCTTTGGTTAAGACGTGCACGAAGTTGTACCTCAGTGTTTTGCAGTCCGCGTTAATACGTTAAATATTCCCTTCTATCCAGAACATGTCTTTCAAATAACCCTCGTGATATTCAGACGGCAATGAGGCTGTAATTAATTCAAGTTCTGATTCATTCTCTATAGTAGAAACCAATGAAATCCTAATGGTATCTCGGTGCAGTACTTTTGGGTTGTTAAGATGATGTATTCGTGTTTATCAAGGTAAAAATTGTAATATTGTGAGGGTGGTCACAAATGGAAGAATAAAAAGACATAGCAACATAAGTGATTAATTGATCTAGAAATAACGAACCAACCTTATACTGTGGGTAATACAGTGTCTATGTGAGGCCAGGGCGAATCCTTGTCTAGAACAGAACACATTACTAACACGTATTAACACGACACGTCAGACTGCGACACATCAGATATGCCGAACACATTACAGTGTTGGGAAACGCGTAGTATCTGATGGATGTTTTGTATATATCTACATTTGTATTAATAATTATATTAAAAACAACAGTTGTTTACTAGTATCAAGTGTCAGAACCCAGTCATAGTGATGAGTTTGTTGGACATGCTGGAAAAAGAGGCGGTAATGGTAGCCGTCATTGCAGCATTATTTACGCTGCAGAACGAATCCAGAGAGCACTGGGTTCATCTAATAAATGAATATATACATGAGTTTAGTGAATTTCATGTTCTGTGTTCCAAAATCGCCAATGATGGTGAAGGATATAAAGTGTATATAAGGATGATCGAAATGGAATTTGACATGCTCTACGATTGTTAATTTTTTCACCTATCTCCTCCCTAGCCTCTTACAGTTTTCATTTATCTCTATAATCCTTATTTTCAACATTTATTAATTTCTCGTCCATCGTTTTGATGCTCACGCACACCCATAAAATAAAAATGCACACAAATGTACAAATGCAGCAAAGTAAATACGATCTGATGCAATATCACGCTGACGATATAATCTGGCCACTCCAGATATTAAAAACGCACGTTCTGACTTTTGAGCGTGTTGTCGACACATCAGCGTATTATGTTAGGGTCTGTTTAAAATAATGTTACTTCTATCATACGAGTTAGCACGTGTTAACATGACACGTGATAGTAATGTGTTCTTACGTTTACTGTATTTTTAATTTAACAGACATAATTTGATTTAAATATTTTTGCCATTCTTGTCCTTAACAACAAATCGTTGTCGATATATTGGTAGGTACCTAAAAGCAGCTTTTTAAACCAAAACGTATAATACCAACTAATTTGAATGACTTATTTCTATATTGTGTAATATTATTTAAATAAAGATAATTTTACTATAATATATTTAATACAGAAGTCGGCAAAAAAATTTAAATACTTTTTCTAGTAGTAGTTTCTACTAATTTCCTTACAATCTCTGATGGTGCGCTAAAAATAGTGACATTTGATGTAGTTTTTTACTAGCTTTAACCCTTAAATGCCGTTGTGCAGTCACCCTGACCGCAGCAAAATCGTGATACGTGTTTATTTTCTTCCACCTTCAAGATAACGCAGACAGCGTCTTGATACCTTTAATCTACAGGATCGTCAATCAGTCACTGTGATCGCACGCCAGCGTTAGTCTTACTTTTCGGGTTCGCATATACTTTGATTTGATCAACCTGGAACTTCCAAAAAGTGTAAAGTAGCAGAAAATGTAAGTGCATGGGATCCGAGTTTTGAGGAAACATGTATGAACTGGTAAGAAGAGGACCAAAATTATTTTTCTGACCAAGATGATGTTGATGAGCAAACCAATGAATTTAGTGAACATGATGCTGAGTCTGAATTTAAAACGATGAGTCCGATAAAGAAAGTGAATTGAATGGTACAAGGAAAAATTACTATGGTAAGAATCGTTTCGAATGGTCATCTCAAACTTTTCATTCTCGACCCAGAACCCTAAGACATAATATTGTAATGCAACTGCCTGGATTAAGACAGTCTGCAAGATTGGAAAATTCTTGCTGTTTACGGAAGATATTTTGGGTATAATTTTACGAGGGACAAATTTTAAAATCGTAAGGGAAAGGAGAAAATATAAAAGAAGTTCTCGTCCCGAAGGCATTTATTAGTCTTCTATTTTGTACATCTGTTTTTGTTTTAAATCATGGAAAAATTGAAAGAACTTTTATCACTGACGGAACTGGAAGAGAAATCTTTCGCTACATAATGAGTAAAAGTCGATTTGCTTTTTGCTTATATGTTTGGGATTTGCAATCCGAAAGACCGAAATGAGAGACAAAAAGAAGATCCTATTGGTGTCGTTTCAGCTATTATTAACCAGTTTTTAGTCAATTCCCAGACGAAATACTGTATGGGAGTTAATACTTGCTTATAGTGACAGATGTAGGCTACTTAATTTTTCAACTTTGGAACATCGCAGACTGTGCCAAGAACTTATGTTTCTTTATAAATTAGTCAACGGTCTAGTTGATGCGCCGAATTTGCTTCGACATCTGGATTTCAATGCTCCCTGTCACTTTCACCGAACTAGAAATCATAATCTCTTTAGACCTTTCATGCACCGTACAAACTATGGTTTTTATAGTCCAGTGTCTAGAATTTAAAGAAACTTTAATACCAACTGTGAGTCATTGGATTTGTCTACCTCAATTGGGCGTTTCAAGAAAACATGCCTGTACTTATTAGGGTAAATTAAATTAAATTGATAGTTTTTCTCTCATTCTCTTTTCAGACTCGAGGTATATTATATTATGTAAATTTATCGAATTTAGTTGTTTTTCTTGTATTTAAAAACTCTGTCATCTTGTATATTTAGGCTTTAGGTTTAATGTTTAGTGTTTTCTTTATATTATAAGATTTTCTTTGTAAAAATGGTGTTACCGTTTATAATAAATAAATAAATAAATAAACTTGTATAGACGAAATGTTTGCTTCTTTCAGAGGCAGGTGCAAGTTTCAAATGTACACGCCTCTAAAGACATGTAAATATGGTTTGAAGATTACGTGCCTATCTGACGCGAGAAATAAGTATTTCCGCAATGGTTATATTATATACAGCGGTCAAGATACAGATGTAATTGGTTAGATACAGATGAAATTGGTTTATCGGATGAGTTAAGAAAATGTAGTGGTAGTAAGTAGCAGTAGTAAGACAATTGGTTTTCCTCAATTAAGGAAATTGAGGAATAAAGGGCTGACCTACGTACGAACGATGAAAAAAAAAAAAACAAAAGAAAAATTCCTGCAGAGTTTTTAGCGAAAGCAGATAAAGAGGATAACTCAGCGCTTTTTGGTTTTACAAGCAGGGGTCGATGCACTTGACAAGAAATGTGCGAAGCATTTTACAAGTCGACATAAACAATGCTGGCCAATGGTACTTTTCTTTAGACTGCTCGATATTAACGGTGTCAATGCCCATGTACTTCACCAGTCACAAATAACCCTACTCCAGAAAAGGCGGACTTCCTTAAATTGCTTGCCGATCAGTTGGTAAGACCAGAGCTCGCAAGAAGAATGCAAGATGTTCATATACCTTCTCAGCTACGGGCAAACATTAAAAGCGTACTAGGGATTCCTAAAACCCCAATACCTGCCAATCAAGAAAAAATATTTGAAAAGCGTAAGAGATGTTATACGTGTCCTTCTAGAATGAAACGAAAGACCTTCCATCTTTGCTTTTCATGTAATAATGCTATATGCATAGAATGCAGTGCTAAATTGTGAGTACATTGCAAACACACTCTCTTTCAAGGTGTGTGATATTCATGATTACGTCGCCTTTTTTTAAATTTTTGTGCTTTTGTTATAATAATTATGCTACTATTAACTTTTCAAAATTAGTATTAGATCCTTAATATTTTTCAAGTTTTTTAAAATAATTATTAATCAATAAAAAAATGTTTCGTTTTTCTAGCATAAAAACTTGTCTATGTGCACACACTCCTTTGGTGTTAAAACTTTTAATCTCATCATTGTTTATTTTTCTTCTGTTATTAATATATTAGTTTACTTAACTTTTGCATAAAAATAATAAAAATTTATAATGTGTGTGAATAGCCAAAAAAAGAGAAAGCGGTCACTCTGACCGCACGACGGCGATAGTGTGATGAACTGATAAATACTTGTTATCGCTAGTTAAGGGTCAAGTAATGCCTCTTCTAAATATTCGGTATATCTAATAGTATTCAAGTCATTTACAATTCATCGACAAAAGTGGTGAAATCCAAGATTGATTATATTAATATAAGATTAAGGGTTATCGCCGATTTCTTTTTAACTATTTCTCCTTTTTATGGCCCCGTATTTGCGGGCACCAGTCAAGGTAAAAGATGACTGTCAAATAAAGTTGTCATTTTGAAATGTGTGCTTTATTGTTGTAAAAACTCGTACATCGAAAATATTAAAGGTGTAATTATGAGTACAAATTAATCTGAATAAAACTAAAATAAAGTATCCAATTACAAGGTTAATTATGACATTTTGCATGTTTCAATATTTTACTAATTAATAGGTAGGTACTATTAAATTGTTAGAACTTTAGGATTTAAGAAGATGTTCAAATATTCCTCCATTGACTGCTAGACAATAACCGAGGCGATCATAAAATTCTCTTCTTACATTCGCTAGTTGGTAAACTGAAATTCTATTGCATTCGGCAGAAATAGCATTTTTAAACTCGTCTAGATTTGGGTATTTTTTATCTTTGTATATCCTGTTTTTTAAATGGCCCCAGAGAAAGAAATCATTTGGCGATAAATCAGGAGACCTGGCTGGCCAATTTACTGTATGATTTAAGCCAATAACATTTCCATTAAAAGCACGGTTTAAATATTCCCGGACAGCCAGGGTACTATGTGCCGGGCAGCCATCCATTTGGTACCAAACTTCCTGATTTTCCCTGGCGGCATCATGTAAGGTAGATAAAATATGATCTTCAAGTAGTCCCAAAAAATATTCTGCATTTAAATTTCGTGTAAGAAATAATGGCCCGATAATATTTTCTCCGAAAATCCCAGCCCATACATTAACTTTTTGTGGATATTGCGTCCTTGTTTCCACAAACCTGTGTTGATTTTATTTGCTCCAATATCGATAATTTTGAACATTGGGTTCATTGTTTAAGGTAAATGTGCATTCGTCAGTGAAACAAATGTTTTTTAAAAATTCCCTATCCATGTTTGCTCTTTCCATCATACCAAAACAAAACTCCTGTCGTCGTATTTCGTCCCTATCTCTTAGCTCTTGGTGCTTTTCATATTTGTATAAATAAAATTTATGTCGTTTTAAAGCTCGTAACGCTGTGGTGTGATCTAATCCTATGTCATCCTCAAGTTTCCTTGTGCTGATCTTCCCATCATTTTCTTCCACGCACAATAAAACTTGCAAGTCCCTATCATTTCTTGCATCTCTTCTTTGTTCCTGCCTTTCTTCACATCTGCAGTTATTTATTACAGTGCCTTTTGTCTCAAATTTCTTGATAGTCCTTTCGACTGTAGATTTTGCAGGTATCGGTCTATTCGGATACAGAGCAGCAAACATGTCTGACACATTTTGATAACTATTTCCTTGATAATACCATTTAATCATCAATATTTTTTTTTCAGAAGTGTAATTCATGGCTATTATTTTCGATGTACGAGTTTTTGTAACAATAAAGCACACATTTCAAAATGACAACTTTATTTGACAGTCATCTTTTACCTTGACTGGTGCCCGCAAATACGGGGCCATAAAAAGGAGAAATAGTTAAAAAGAAATCGGCGATAACCCGTAAACGGGCTCATCAAAAATATCTAAAATTATTTTTTTGAATGTGGGTTTTAGTGCTCTTTAATAAACCTAAATAGAATTTTTCTCTAAAATAATTAGGGAAGCCAATAATTGACCCCATTTAAGATTACATGGGATTTCCTATGTCCCGCTCGACGATGCAACACCCGGTATATGAAAAAACTTATGCCAATTACAAAACTTGGTGTTCCGAGAAAAAGGTTGTCAATATCGTACACGAAAAGGTACTTTTGGCATATTTCAAGTAAGAATCAATAAAGAAAAAGTCTTCGAGTTTATGGAGTTATTACTCTATGTTAAGAAGTACACTATTACTTAAGAAAAACGTCGACATAAGTAAGTTCAATCAATTGATAGCTTTTTTTAAACGAAAATCTGATTCTTACACACCCAAAAAATCCAGGATTTTGACTAAAGAAAATATTGCAAAGTTTTTACAAGAGGGAGACAACGAAACATACTTGCTATTAAAAGTGTCAATGATAATAGGTATAAGTGGAGCATGTCGAAGAGTTGAGTTAAAAAACTTAAGAATAGAAGATGTACACGATGAGGGGGTTGTTTTTCGAATTTTCATACCTAGTACAAAAACCAACGTTCCCCGAGAATTTTACGTAACGCCTGGCGATGTCGAAGGAATAAATATGGTGCAGCTTGTTCGGACCTATGTAGCAATGATACCCCCCGATGCCGAAGTTCCTCGTTTTTTTCTATCATTTAGAAACAACAAATGTACAAAGCAACCAGTGGGTATCCATACTTTCGGAAATATCTGCAAAACGATCGCTGCTTTTTTGAAGTTTCCGCCGAATACACAGGTCACTGTTTCCGGAGGTCTTCAGCTTTACTGGTGGCTGATTCAGGAGTCGATCTTCGCACTATTAAACGCCATGGTGGCTGGAAAAGTGACACAGTTGCTGAAGGATATATAGAGAACTCTTGCGAAAACAAGAAAATAATTTCAGCAGCCATTCTCGGGAAGAAATCATCATCGAGTGTTTCATCGACTGTCGTTCCCTCAGAAGAAACAGAAACCATAGAAATTAAAAATCACAACAATGCAATAATTTCAACATTAATTTAACGAATTGTAATAATGTTACTTTTAATTTTAATCATTAAATCTTGCTCCATTTTGTTTCAAATAAATTTTTTCATTTTTGCGTCTATTTTTCATTATAGTACTCAGTCCTATAATGAAATAATTATAGTACTCAGTCCTATAATGAAATCATTATAGTACTCAGTCCTATAAAGTATGTCATTTTGACGCTGAAAATGAAATCCATAATAATGTCATTATGACACGTCGGAATATAAAATGTGTTTATGAAAACTTCTCTTATTATTTTGAAGATTTATTATATAATAATAGCAATAATACACAAAATGAAATATATTTCTTTTCTGTGAATGACCCTCCCCCAAGCGTGGTTCTGGATCCGCTCCTGCGCCTATGGACTACTTTTTGTTTTCTTCTTTAACACATAAAGTGTATTTTAATAAACCTAACAGTATTGATGAACTGAAAAGTAGAATCCGACAAGAAATTAGACAAATAACGTCGGAAACCGTCCATAATGTTTTAGAGGAGTTTACCTACCATCTTGGATAATATCAAGAAGTAAATAGGAAGCAATTTGAACAATCAATTAAGTAATTTTTTGATAAATAATGTACAGGGTTATCCAACCAAGACTAGACAAGGCGATTTTTTGACTTTTCCTGTACTTTTATAAAAAAACTGAAATAGCCATCTTAAGTCATTTTCTCCCGCGAATTCGAATATCTTCAGCAAAAAACAATTGAACATCAAACAAAAGTACTAGGGGTCACTTTGATATTTTTTTAAATGGGATGCCGTATTTTTAATGAGCTTATCCGATTTCTCATATAAATTTTGATCTAAAATGTTGGATTTTTAATTTATTATTTTTTTTTTTTTTTATTTTTAACATTTTCTGAATTTAAAACTGAAGAAAAAAGGCGTTTTTGAATTAAAAATCCAACATTTTAGATCAAAATTTATATGAGAAATCGGATAAGCTCATTAAAAATACGGCATCCCATTTAAAAAAATATCAAAGTGACCCCTAGTACTTTTGTTTGATGTTCAATTGTTTTTTGCTGAAGATATTCGAATTCGCGGGAGAAAATGACTTAAGATGGCTATTTCAGTTTTTTTATAAAAGTACAGGAAAAGTCAAAAAATCGCCTTGTCTAGTCTTGGTTGGATAACCCTGTACATAGTTTCCTAGGAAGTAGGCAAATATTAGTTTCATTTTAAGCGTCAATATTTCAAAAACGGTTGAAAATCGGTATAGGATTTCATTATTTCTACGTTTTTTCGTGTCGGGCTATCGAAACGTAGAAATTCTTAGTTTTGATAGTACAAAAGGGCGTGGCAAACGAAACAAAAACTGACCCCCTCCCGTGTCACAATCCCAAATACGCCACTGGTTTTGGACCCTATAATGTTTGATGGTTCGTTAACTGCTCAGGTTTATTTAAATATGTCATCAATCAAGATATTTAATTTAGCAACATGATGGTGCACCGCCACACAGTGTTGTCCCAGTAAAAATATTCTTGGACAGAAAATATCCACAGTGACCCCGAAAATCAGGTTCTATTAGATGGCCGCCTAATTGTCCCGATTTAATACCGTGCGACTTTTTCTTATTTTATTTCTATTCTATGCCGTGCTATTCTTTGGACCAACTGATGAATAAGAATTCTGGAAATTTGACAGTTTGAAAGTCGAACAAACCTCCGACTTAAGTGATGTCAACGGCCGGCAAAATTAAGGGCGTGACATATTTTTATCCAACATTAAAAATTTATTGCGAAGCTGCTTTAAGTGCTAGACAAAAAAATCCAACGGCATTATTTTAGTTGCACAAGCTCATTGCAACAAAATAAAACAATTCGTTTATAGGCTAAGTGCCTGTATATGAATTTATAGTTATCTAAGCTACCTTATTTAAAATCACGAACGCAATTTAATCAAGCTTTAAGATAAAGGATCGCAAAATAATGAACCATGAAAATTGGCACAAACCGCAACCCTGCCGAATTGGCTGTATAAATTTCGACACCGGCATTCCGAAACACGCATCAGGAGTTTTAAACAATAAATTGAATTTACTTATTTGACAGGCTCCATATTTCTATTTGATTTATTTGGGTCGATTCGAAATATTTAAACGTATGTACACATTATACACTGTTTGTTTTATGCTCAGTTGCGCCATAAATTTCTTAAGTGGAAAATCGTTCTTCTTTAAATTGTATGAGATATTATTTAAATTCATGTTTATTTAAATCAACTAATTAAGTTTACCATTTTGTACCTAATTAACCTAACCCTACCTAAATTGTCCGGGTTAGCTCTGTGCACCGTATGCTGAAGTAGGTACAGAGTATGCTAACTACCTCTCTAGTCTCATATGGCTTCTATTTAGTGACTTTTAAGATAAATAAGCTTCCGTTTCTTAAAAGTTAGGGACAATTATCCATGAATGCTAGACATGTTTTCGACAACTATTATCATTACTTATTTTTTCACAACGTCTTAACTGGTAAATATCTCCATGAACTCATCTTCAGGTAAATACTGAAAAAGTTATGAAACTACAAGTGTATGTTTTATACTATCTAGGGTACATCAATATGCAAGAATGTTTTCAGTTGTTGTATATAAGTAAAGTATTATTTTGTTGTATTTTTATTTTTATTTGTTTTATTAAATTCAAAGTTTAAATCCAGGTAAGTTGACACCATCTAGTGTGTTAGAAGATCGATATATTCGGCTTTGTGAGGATAATAAAATGCTTAATAATTTCAGACTTGTGTGTTTCTGGGCAAACTTGACACAAAACTGAAGGTACTATATATAATTATTATATAAATCGTCCAACATATTTAACCAAATTGTTATTGCTTAGCGCTCTATAACGTATGCTTTATAGTCAATTTCTATTTTCCATTTTTTCGTTTTGATTCCTCTATTAGGAGTATGTCTTCTTACAGTTTCTATAGATGTTTTGCATTTTTTGGGTGCTATTCAACATCTGTTTGCCTTTTCTTTTTAGACGATATTTATCGACAAAGTGGTAGTGGTACAAACGCGCTTAGAGGATATAGACTGCAATTTCCAGGTAAAAGAGCTCCATTTATAAAATTAAATTATTAAATATTTTATAGACTCAAGAAGAAGTTTTCCGAGACCTGAATCGAAAGGTGTTTACAGAGGAGAGAGAAATTTATTTTTTGGCATATTTTAGGGCAAATCCGCCAAATTCACAAAATAATGTAGTTGCAGAATTACCAGTGTGTAGTGGATCAACCCATGCAGTACTTAAAAAATACAAATTTCACCGTTATAACCTAAAAGGTGTTTTAAGAGTTGACACCATCGGAAAAGGAAAATATACTGCAATATTGCACATAGCTTACAAATAATTCAAAGGCATGCCACATTTCAATGCTATTCAACATCTGTTTGCCTTTTCTTTTTAGACTGTTGGTGGCTGTTGCGGGCTGCTGGGCCGCTTGGAAATTCTTCCCCTTTGGTGAAGATTTGTGTTAAGTGTGCTGGTCGCTTAAGGCAGTAAACCTTCTTTTTCGCAAGGCCAAGGCATTCACATAAGAAATTTTGAATACTTTCCTCCTCTTCTTCGTCTTTGCAACTTCTGCAGAAGTGGTTGGCTGGTATTTGCATACGTTCGGCATGTCCACCGGAAAGTCAGTGTCCCGTTACCATGGCAGTGATATTCGTTAGGTCCTTCCACACCACAATGGCTTGGAGATGCTACAGGTTTTCAGCCCTGTTCATCTGCTTATTGCAAGTTGTTCGGTTATGCGATCTATCTCCTGTTTGACCGATCCCAGTGGTCTTGCTATGGTATTCTCTGCTAGATCGGCAGATATGCCCGCACCCTCTCTGGCAAGCACATCAGCAAACCTATTGCCATGAATGTTGTGAACAACCCAACACAGAGTGATTCGATGCTGTGTACCAAGTATGCAGAGATTGTTGTGACAGCGCCTTACTAGTATTGATTTAATGTTGTTGGAACAAATTGTCCTTATCGCTGCTTGACAATCTATACAGGGTGAGTCGGATGGAATGGTCCTAACTTTCAGGGTGTAATCCATGCATTAAAATAATAAGAAGAAACTCGAATGTTGTTATCCAATATTCATTTGTTTTCAAGTTATAAGGCAAAAACAAAATATTGCATTAATTTAGCTTTCCTGTAATAAATGTTATTATTGTTTGCTTTTGATTGTTGTGCTGTCACTATCCTATTAGTGTTAGTAAAAAATGTTGCATTGATTCACCGTTAACTTTCGGATTTGTATCATTTTAATTTTATAAAATGCCACACATTTATTTACATCTCGGCCAATATGGTCTTTATTTATAGTTTCTGTAATGGTAATGCTACAGCGGCTGCTGAAGAATATAGTGAACGATCTCCACATGAATGAAGACCGAACAGAAAAGCCTTTATCAGAGTTTTCAACAAACTCTGCGAGACCGGAACGCTTCCAAGTGCTAATGTAACATCAGAACGAGCCATTTAACAGGATTTAGAAGAAATAGAAAATGGTTTAGCTTTAGTAGAAGAAGATGCGACGATAAGCTCACGAAGAATTGGAATTTAGTTAGGGATTCCTTAAAAAAGATTGTTCAATACGCTTCACGAGTAAGGCTTATACCCGTACCATGTAGAGCGTGTACAGAATTTTCAACCTAGAGACTACGCCAAGCGTATACAATTTTGTGAGTGGATAATTAATAATCGTCATCTTTTACCGCACATACTTTTTACTGACAAGGCTACATTCACCCCTGACGGCATCAATTATAATCGAAACTCCCATGTATGGTCGGACGAAAATCCTCACGCAATAGTCGAATGTAATTTTCAACACAGGTTTTCAGTAAACTTTTCTTTTGGAAAATCGCCTTACAGGAGATCACTACTTAAGATTTTTACAAAATGAATTGCAAGGACTACTGGAGGAGACTCCTTTAAACATCAGAATTGAAATATATTATCAACACGACGGAGCGCCTGACAATTTCGATCGTCGGGTCAAGCAATATTTAGACCAAAGGTTTCCAGGGGTTTGGATTGGTTCTATTAGTTGGCCTCCTAGATCGCCATGCCTTACGCCGTTGAACTACAATTTATGGGGTTGGTATAAAACTGAGGTTTACAAAGTAAAAGTAGATACTAGAGATGCATTAATTAGACGCATTAGAAATGCTGTACTCAATATCAAAGAAAGGCACGAATCGATTAGAAGATCCACGCGCGCCCTTCGTAAACGAGGCAGGAAATATTTGGAACTCAATGGCGGTGCTTTTGAAAATTTACTAAACTAATGATTTATTTAAAACAATGTTAATGTTGGATATTTTGGTTTAACAATATTGTTATTTTATTTAACGCTGTAAGTTGAAAACAAATGAATATTGGATAACAACATTTCAGTTTTTTCTTATTATTTTGATGCATAGATTACACCCTTAGAGGCTTATTCCTCCCGACGCACCCTGTATAGACAGCTATTGACGCAGCTGCTCTGAAGCCTGGATGTTCCTGCAGGATATTTACTGCTTAATCTACTGCCGTAACTTATGCTTGAAGAATGCTGCAGATTTGCATGCCCTCAGAGAAGATACCAGCTCCCACCCCGACGTCCATCTTTGAACCGTCTGCGGAAACCGAGTGATCTGTCTCCATTATTAACTAGTCCCCAAAGCAGCCCACCTGATATTAGCAATAATATTTATTGCATAATTTGATCAATGAGAAATACGACTTCCTTCTGCAGTTTCATTGATAAGGGTTTGGTAGTCATTTTGCATGTTGTTGTATGAAGTTTTATGGCATTTCTCTTCTTATTTCCCAGTTAATTTTGAATATATCCTTCTGCACCACTATTGAGGACTTCCATGCAGGTGTCTTTTGATAGTTCTCAGGCTCATACCAGAGTCTGCCAGTAATGTGACAAAAGAGTACCTTTGAGGTTGATAAGTTTCTCCTTTTCGCTTCAAGAAGGCGGCATCTCTTAATAGCGACCACCCTCGAAGAATCAATTGTTGATCAGTTGACAGGGGTGGTCGGTTAATAAAGAAAAATTAAAACAACTGGTCTGTATTTACAGTGTTTGTTTATTAATAAGTATCTATATACAGGGTTATGATAAAGAAACGGATCAGCCTTTTATATGGAAAACCACCCACTTAATCAAAAATCGCTCGAACCCGTCAAATTTATTTTTTTGAAATTCATTTTTTTTTTTAAATAGGTATTGTACAGGGTAGATCATAAAAGTGCTACATGTATCAACTTTAATTTTTTGAATGAAACATATTGGGTATTTTTACATTTTTGTATGCTACAATCAATTCTAGATATTTTTCATTAATCATGCCCTATACTTATCTTCAGCCGTTTACGAAAAATTAATAATTTAAAATTTTTTAACAATTTTAAAACAAAATAAACAAAGAACAAAGAATGGTAAGAAACTACTTTATAAGATGTTGAAAATGTCCTCCACCAACTGTTCTGCAGTAGATCGATCGATCTAGAAATTCCTGTTGTACATTTAGTACTACTTGTGAAGATATTTCTCTTATTACTCGTCGAATAAACTCCTTCAGTGTATCTACCGAGATGGGTTTAGATTTATAAACTAAATTTTTGACAAGAGCTGGAAGCAGATCATTTTGAAGGAAATTCAGATATCTTTCTCCAGTGAGACTCTCATCAAAGAAAAATGGTCCGATTATCCTATTTTCAACAATGCCCGCCCAAGCATTAACCTTTTCATTATACTGGGTGTGATTTTCTATGAACCAGTGAGGATTTTCCTGTACCCAGTATCTGTAGTTTTGTTTATTAACCTGACCTTTTAAACAGAACGTAGCTTCATCTGAAAAACAATTTCTTTGGACAAATCTTGCGTTATTATCTGTTAGCTCAATCATGATTTCACAAAATTGGTCTCGCCTATCAGGATCATCGTCCAATAACTCTTGTACAAATACTGGTTTGTATGGATGAAACTTCTCTTTTTGTAAAAATTTAGATACGGTGGTTTGGTGAATATCGTAGTCCCGTCCAATTTGTGTGCTTAAGCTATGAGAATCTTCCTGTAGTGATAATAATATTATGCTTATTTTTATCTCCTCGGATGTACCGGGACGACCACTTTTAACACTATCTTTAATAGTACGGGAAGTTCTCCACTTACTTGCTACCGTAGACACTGTTGATTGGCCAATAGGCGGGCGATTTGGGTATTTTTCATTAAACATATCACAGACTTCCCTATGAATTCTACTTTTATGTCCACAACCCAACATAATCAAAATTTCAATGCGCTCATCTTCGGCGAGGCGCATTTTGATGAAATATCAGCAGAGCAAAATTCAAATTTAATTAACATTTACTGTCATTTTTTGTCGTCTCAAACTTAAATAAGAAATTGCCATAGTCAAAAAATTGTGACTTAAGTTCAGAACGTTGCTATGTCGAGAAACATACCAATGGTGCATACCAGCATTAAAGTGTTAATATTTCGTAAATGGCTGAAAATAAGTATAGGGCATGATTAATGAAAAATGTCTAGAATTGATTGTAGAATATAAAAATGTATGTTTCATTAAAAAAATTAAAGTTGACACATGTAGTACTTTTATGATCTACCCTGTACAATATCTTTGAAAAAAGAAAATGCATTTCAAGAGAATAAATTTGACGGGTCCGAGCGATTTTTGTTTAAGTGGGCGGTTTTCCATATAAAAGGCTGATCCGTTTCTCTATCATAATCCTTTATATGAAAATAATTTTAAATATTTTTGTTTAAATTTATCAGAACTAAAATTTAATGAGATGCGGCCAATTTACCAACATGTATATACTACACGAGTTACATTCCATAAAACTGCTGACAAGCTCCTTTCGACCACTCATAGAATAGCGATAAGCTAAACTGATAAATAGTAGTAAAATAGATAAGTCTGACACTCCTGTTGTATCAATTGTCTGTAATTCTCCTTTTCAAAATAAATTTGTTACATTCTGGTGAAATAAAAAAAACTACGTTTCAAATAAACAGTGTTTTTTAAAAACGCCTTCCCTTCGACACGACTTGTAACTGGCGCAGTCTTGGTGAATTTCTGAGAACGTTCCAAAAAAGACATTTTTGCAGCGTTTTTCTTTTTGAATTAACTCAGAAAAACCTACAAGGGAGAAGAAAATTCCAAGGAAGTTAACTGGAAGCAGATAGACCGATCTAAGGTGACAACCAGAAGACTTCAGGAAGAAGACAGAAGCAACGACTTCAGGAGTCCGGGTTAACTAATCGAGGGCATATCGACGAGTTTTCCTGGTCTACCAACAGACAAGCATCGCTGGACGTAGACAAAACCTAGAATAAGGACCTGGGGAGGACAAAAATCGCCAAACCAGTTAGGTTAAGAAACAAAGAAGATAGAAGGAAGCATCACGAAAACTGGGAGAAGAATGAAAATTTTCATCGTATTCCTATTGTAAGTGAATTTTTTTTTTGAACATTTTATTCTTTTTCAAACAGTATATTCTAATTTTTGTACGGACAATACTTATACCTTGCATTTTCTATTTCTAGTCATATCTAATTGTCCTTGCAAAGATTACAAATTTTCTTAGTGTTAAGCATATTTTAATTTTAAGAGCGTTTACTTTTACTTTCATATTCATATTATACAGTGTATTAAAAAAATTATCAAAATTGATTCTGATATTGACCATATAACTGATATCTTAGATAATTTGATTATTGGCTCAATAAGCAACTCTAACATGCCTGAAATTAATTATCAACTTTTGAGGTATCAATCGGACAATATTCCCCATTTTGACGGAAACCCTAAATTGTTAAGTAGATTTATCAGCGCAGTTGAAAATCTTCTTAAAGGATTCCAAAATACGACAAATCGTAATGCTACTATTAATACTTGTTTATTTGACACAATATTAGGCAAGCTTACTGGACGTGCCGCAGAATTAATTGTTTCGCGTTTGGAATTAAATAGCTGGACGTTAATAAAAGATGTTTTAATAGCTAGTTTTTCCGATCAAAGATCGATCGATTGTCTAATTCAGGAATTGCTTAACTTAAAACCTCATAAAAACGAAAATTCAATAGCTTTTGGAATGAGAATACAAGATTCTAGAAGTTTGTTATTTGCCAAATTAAACGCAGGTACAGATGACTCCGCTACAAAATTAATAAAAATCAATCATTATGACGAATTCGCGTTAAAGACATTTATTAACGGTTTACCGTATAATTTACAACTCATAGTTAGACTAAAAAATCCCAAAAACTTAGAAATGGCAATGGCATCTGTAAGAGAAGAAGAAAACTTCATTTATTATAGAAATTCGCAAAATCAAAATCAAAATTATAAAAATCAAGGACCAAATAACCTAATGCAAACACAAAGACCCTTGTACACACCGACATCAAACAACTCACCTTTTAAACCCATGTTGCCGAGTTTCTCACAAAATAATAATTTTTCGAGACCCATTACGAATTTTCAAAGACCTTTTATGGGCTTTCCCCAAAATAATTTTCAGAGACCCTTTCCGCAACAAAATATATTTTCTCAGTCGAGACCTAATCAAAATTTTCCAAGACCTTTCTTTAATCAAAACTTTGCGCAGCAAAGACCCCAATTTAATAATACAAACTTCGCACAGAAAAGACCCTTCTAAACCTTTGGGCAAATGTCGCAAAGAACGCCCCTGAACCGAAAAATAGAACCGATGGACACTTCTTCAACAAACACGGTTATTTATCACCCAAACAAAAAATTTAAAGTACAAGAACTTTACAATCAGGAAGTCTTGCAGAGACCACCTGACCAACCAAGTGAACTTACAGACGGAAATGAAAATTATTACGAAAACGAAGATTCTTATTATCCAGAAAATTATAATTTTAATAATGATAATTATGACTTAGACTATAATCAAACCCAAGAACAAATCGGTTATTCTAATTGCCCGAATCAGAGTTATTCTGCTAACCCTGAAGACATAGAGGAAGATCAAAATTTTACCTCAACCAGCCAACAAACCAATGCGACGTAATATACCTTAATAATTACAATATACAATTACCCTACATCTTAATACCCGAACTGAATGCAATATTTTTATTAGATACAGGTAGTACAAGAAGTTTCATAAACCCAGAAATTATTTATCAAAATTTTCCTAATTTTATAGAACAAGAAATTTTCCAAGTGCAAACCGCACATGCAACATCTTTCCATAATGAAGTTGCTACAGTACCAATTTTTCCTACTTTCAATACACCTGGTATGCATAAATTTTATCTTTTTAATTTTTCTGACAAATTTGACGGACTAATAGGCTTAGACCTGATAAAACAATTGAATGCGAATTTAGACTTTAAAACTTTTACATTAAAATTACCCAATATACAGATCCCAATACACTACGGAAATGATCCAATAAATGCCGTAGAAATGCATGAAAATAAGTCACAATTAAGTCAAAAAAGTATTAAAAATAATCTGACTTATATAATAGATGCAAGAACTATTCAAACAATACAAGTTCCTGTAAACATACCTAATGGATACGGTATACTACCCTACCAAAAGTTAGAATATCTCGAAATACCAGAATGCCTAGTTAAGATTGAAAATAATTTTGCTTTTACAACAATATTAAATCCAAAAGAAAATCCAGTAGAAATTCAATTTTCTGAAAATTTCGAAGTAGACCCTATCGATTTAACTGAAATAAATCTCATTGATTACCCATCACATCTAGAAACACCATCAAAAGAGATTGATAACAAGCTGAAGGCTAACCTAAAAAATATTAATCTTGACCACTGTAATTACGAAGAAAAACAAGTAATACGTAAACTTTGTTATGAATTTCGCGATATTTTCCATAGTGACGACATACCCTTAAGCTTCACTAACGCTATAAAGCATGAAATAAAATTAACAGATGAAACCCCTATTTATACAAAAAGTTATAGATACCCCCGAAGTACACCGCGAGGAAGTAAAAAGCCAAATTTCAAAATTACTAGCACAAAATATTATTAGAGAATCAAATTCACCATGGTCATCACCCATATGGATTGTACCTAAAAAATTAGACCAATCAGGTAAACAAAAATGGAGGATGGTTATTGATTTTAGAAATATCAATAAAAAAACTGTCGATAACAAATTTCCCCTTCCTAATATTACCGAAATATTAGATAAATTAGGTAAAGCACAATATTTTACAACTCTTGATCTTGCAAATGGATTTTATCAAGTACAAATGAACGAAAATGATATACCTAAAACAGCTTTTAGCACAGATACAGGACATTACGAATTTTTAAGAATGCCCTTTGGACTAAAGAATGCTCCTGCAACTTTTCAAAATGTCATGAATAATATTTTACGTGGACTACAAAATGAAATATGTCTAGTTTACTTAGATGATGTGATTATTTTCAGTACTAGTCTTCAAGAACACATTGAAAAATTAGGAAAAGTATTTGAGAGGTTAAGAAACTCAAAATTTAAAATTCAGCTTGACAAATCAGAATTTTTAAAAAAAGAAGTTCAATATTTAGGACACATTGTAACTAAAGATGGCGTAAAACCAAACCCTGAAAAAATAAACGCAGTTAAAAATTTTCCTATTCCTAAAACAAATAAAGAAATAAAATCATTTTTAGGCTTAGTAGGCTATTACAGACGATTTATAAAAGATCTTGCAAAGATTACAAAGCCTATGACACATTGTTTAAAAAAGGATGTAAAAATACAGCATACTTCAGAATTTATTAAAGCTTTTGAACATTGTAAACAACTTCTAATCAACGCCCCTATTTTACAATACCCTGATTTTTCTGAACCATTCATATTAACTACAGACAGCAGCAATTTTAGCTTAGGCGCAGTTTTATCTCAAGGAACTATTCCTAATGACAGACCTATAGCATACGCGTCTCGTACACTTAACGAAACTGAGACTAAATACTCAACTATAGAAAAAGAATTATTGGCTATAGTATGGGCTTGCAAATATTTCCGACCCTATTTATTTGGACGTAAATTTCAAATATATACTGATCATAGACCTCTTGTATGGCTTTTTAACCTAAAAGAACCCAATTCAAAATTAATAAGATGGAGGTTACGCTTAGAAGAATTTGATTACGAAATAATATATAAAAAAGGTTCCCTAAACACTAATGCCGACGCATTATCACGCATCCAACTAAATATTTACGAAAATGAATCTATAATTAATAATCCAGGCGATTCAAACGAAAATATCGTCGAATATTTACGAGAACTTGCTGAAAATCCAATTCCAGATAACTATAACGAAATAAATAAAAAAAAACCCTTATTTCAGATGGCCCTTTGTCTACGGAGACAGACCAACATACCACAACTTAAACGATAATCCAGGAATATTACCCTACAAAATAGGTAATGCCCAAAAGACAACTAACCACTGGACCTTTATACAAATTTTTGACATTACAAATCTTATTGCCGAATTTTTAGAAATAAATGATAAATACGAAACATTGACAACACATATAAATAATTGTTCCGAGTACAAAAAAGAATTCCATAACTCTTATATTATCATTGAGAATCTTAAACAAAAAATTAACAACCAATTAAATCAAATACTTCCTACTAGAACAAAGAGAAAACGAGCTCTCATAAACGCCCTTGGTAGTATAATCAAAAGTATTACTGGAAATCTCGATCAAGATGACGCAGAACGTATTGACAATAATATTAGTATCTTAAAAAATACTCATAATCAAGAAATATTACAGTTACGAGTTAACGAATTAATTGAAGTCGTGAATAAAGTCAAAATCGATGAAGTCAACCTTTTTGAGTTTTTCCAAATTCATATGATCTTTTCGCAAATAACTACATTCTATCAAAATATTTACGACCTATTAGGAAATATCGAAACAGCAATAACTTTTGCAAAAATAAATACTTTCCATAATACAATAATTAATACAGAAGAGTTTCTGGTTGAACTACAATCACTTAATGAAAAAATAACTTTCGAAAAATTACCATTTGAACCAACAACTAATAATATCCTAAATATAGAAAATACCTTAGAAATTAAAAGTTACGTAAAAAATAAAGAAATCATTTTTGTAATTGAGATTCCTTTAGTAGAAAAAGAGAATTATCACCTTTTTCAATTATTTACTCTACCTACGAAATATGGAAACCATTTTAAAATAATTGTTCCTAACTTCGAATATTTATTGATAAATGAAAGAAATTTTGGTTATTCGAATCAACCATGTAAACGGATTACATTTAATAATTATTTATGCACCCATATACATTCAGAAAAATTCTATAAAAATATTCCTTGTGAAGTACAACTATTAAAGTATGAACATAATATTTCAAATTGTAACACCCTGTATATTGATATTGAAAATATACAACTTCAAAATATCGATACTAATAAATGGATTCTCGTAACTAATAAAGAACTAATAGGAATTGAAACATGCGAAAATGCACAAAACAATATATTATTTAATGGAACATATTTAATAGAACTTAGTTTTCCTTGTACCCTAAAACTAGAAGATATTGTTATTAAGGCTTATAAAAGCATAAAAAATAATTTTATGAATATACCTTTACCACGTATTAATAATAATGTAACAAGGAATATCGTATATGAAAAGGTAAAACTGCTCAATCTCAATAATATTAATCATAATAAATTAAAGGAAATACAGGAAGAAATAAACTTCCAAAAATCTGAAAATTCAAAATTATTAAATACACCTTTCTATTATAATAAAACAAGTATTTGGACAGTTTTACTATATGTTATTTTAAGTATAATTGTATTATTTATAACTTGGAAGTATCTATGGCCTCGTTACCTAAAAACTAAAAAAGTGAAAAAACTTAAAATAAATAAATTTATTTAAGCAATAGAAACTTAAAAGTTTATATGCCTCTCTAAGGGTGGAGGAGTTACATTCCATAAAACTGCTGACAAGCTCCTTTGGACCACTCCTAGAATAGCGATAAGCTAAACTTATAAATAGTAGTAAAATAGATAAGTCTGACACTCCTGTTGTATCAATTGTCTGTAATTCTCCTTTTCAAAATAAATTTGTTACATTCTGGTGAAATAAAAAAAACTACGTTTCAAATAAACAGTGTTTTTTAAAAACGCCTTCCCTTCGACACGACTTGTAACTCACGTGCATACTAACAATATTACACAATGTACTGTATGTTTGCTTTGAAATTCTTAGTTTTTAAAATAATCAGATATTAATGATTGCTCCATATGCATTTTAAAATTCTGAATAATGCCTTGGTACGAAGGTGGGCAATGTGAGGTAGTATTGGGTGAAAGAAAAATATATTTGACATTATCTAGGGTAATTTTGGGATGCGACGTTGCATTATCCAGAAACAATACCACTTTTCTATTCTGCTTCTTCATTTTGGTATCAAATCTGTAAAATCATGGTATCATGATGTCTGCTGTCATCCACGCTTTTTTGTTCGAGACCCATTGGAGAGGTAACTTATCGATAGGTTCGCCCTTAAAATATCGAGGATTTTTTCTTCCTCCTTCTCACCTTCCATATTTGCACAGAACAGAATTTTAAATCGTGATTTTGCTGTTTTTTTTTTCCAGTACACTTATCATCTTTTCTCTTAGTAGAGACCTGTCTTATCTGCACTAAATAGGTCCCTTGGGGCATAGTCCTTTAAAATGGTCAATAGCCTTTCTCTTCAAGCAATTACTTCTTCGAAATTGATATCGGCCGATACGCTACATATTTTATTGAAGGTAATAGCGTGCCGACGACGGAATTTATCCAACCATTTATTTGATGCCTTGAAGTTATTTAGTCCTAGACATTGGGCAGATTCGAAAGCTTTTGCTTGAACTATGTGCCCGGATATAGGTAAGTGCTTGTTTCGCGCCTTATAAAACCAGTTAAAAAAACTTGGTCCACTGCCAGTCCTTCGATATTGGGAAATTGTCTTATTTGTTCACCGTTGAAACCTTCCTGAAACAAATTTCTAACTTCTGCTTATTTTAAAGCAACTTAGTCACTTGGGTCTAACCCACTTAATATTTTTCAGCCAATATCCTGGTTTTTAAACCAGTTTTTTTTACTTTCCTCGATTATTACATAGATTTTTTCGTTTAAAGGAAGACATTTGTTTTTTCCTGCCATCTGCAAATATTCACGTTAGTCTTAAAGCACACAAGAACTATTCAAAACAAAACTTATGTTAACAACCGATTTATCAGCCTTTAAAGCAAATTGAATGGATCTGCCTACAATAAAGTAATTAGTGTATATACTTATATTTCTTAAGAATTGTCGGGTCGGGTTATACTGCCTCAAATGGAGGGTGTTTTTAGCATTAATGTTTATTAGCAATTCCGATGATGAGTGCCCGCGGTCGTATAACAGGTGGATCGGTAAAAAGGAGTATAAAATAATGGGATTTCCATTTTTAAATACGGGTAATCCATAACCTGTCGTTTAACGCAGTTGGTCACTTTATAGAGGCGGTCACAAACAGAGGCTTCACGGTCTACATTGTAATATATACTGTTCCTTTGACTTCTTTGACAACAAGTCAAAGGTAGTTCTACTAGTTGCTCATTTATTTCCATATTTAGATCGTTTCCTTCCAGATTATCCATCTAAAATCGCACAAAGGACCACGAACAAAATACACACAAAAGTGGTTTCGGAGAAATTGCTCCAATTTTTGGGTATGTTGTACCTCCTAACCCCTAGATTGATTTTCCAAAAAAAAATGGGGGGGGGGTCAATTAGATGGTTTCGCCACTACAAAGACTCATAGGCGTGCGTGCAATTTTTAGAAATTAAGACCTGTTTAACTTGCGGTTTTTTAAATAACACTCTGGTCGTATACATTCGTGTTCTACTGTTTTAAATTACTAGACGAGTCATCTGGGAAGAAAATAATAATTATTTTGAATATGGTTTTACTGGGCGTTGAAAAAAAAAAAACACAATTATATAAATCCATCAAATATTTAAAAAAAATTTTGCTTTTCGCGTTTGTAATAACCCTGTATATTATAAATGGTAAAAACAATTTATTTTGCATATGTTAACTATAGTTAATTAAAATATTATTTCCATATATTATGTACCGAGTGCTACGGATTTATTGTGAATACATTTTTATTTAAATACATATTTTTCTGGTATTAAATAGTAATCATTGTTCTCGGGCATATTTTGCTGCAGGAAACTAAAAAAATATTCGCATTGCAGCACGATCTTATTATAAAATTAACTATAGCTCTAAGTTAATTTATTATTTAGCCTAAGTATCATCAAACTGAACATAACACTTAAAAAATTTTATTTCGCATATTTAGCCCCTACTCAAAAAAGTATTTGATAAAGTTATGTTTTACTCTAGGTAGATAAGTCAAGTCGGCTATGACGAACGACAACGTGCAACTCCACAGAAATGACAGCCAATCTAGTAGCCTTGTATATTTAAAAATGCATTTTTAAAGTGACAACTTGGGCTAATTTTTTATAATATTATATCTTGCAATAACACTATTTTAAAGTTGATTTCAATTCTTTTGGTTATTATTTATTTTGTTTGTTGTTACATGTATTATTGTTATTTAGTATTTTTCTATTAATTTCCAATTATTTGATTATTTACTGTTTTGTCAGAGTGAAAATTCTTGCACAGGTAAGTTTATGGTATGATATTAAACTACTTTGAATAACAGGATCCATTTGTCCATGGTCACTTATAAGTTTTGGATTAAAATGGAAGCTGCGGCACAACTACAAAGACCCCGCTGCTACACGTGTAACAAACTCGGCAACATTCAACGTATGACAAGAATATTAGTAATTAATGGCGATGCAGATAATGCTGCAAAAATTGAAATAGTTTTTACTAGAAGAGAAACTTTTGGTTTACCACCTATACCCATAAATGATGTTAGTCGCCTGTGTATTAATTGCAACCGCTCAATTGTTGAAGAATTGCGTATATTAGCCAACGATCCTACTAGCTTGCGTTTAAACATTTTAAAACAAACGTCCAATGTTACGTGTTTATTATGTGATAATGCCAATAACATACATAGATTATCACTTAAATGTAGAGTTAATATTTTTATTTACAAAAAAATTTATGCACCTGAAAGTGCCAGAGCTTGCTTTCAACACCTGGATGAAAATGGTTGTATCCTGCGCCCTTTATTGGAAGGCTTAGAATTTGTTAACAGGCCATATAAGATTAAAGGACAACAGATGTACGCATTTTTGCAAGAACTGAGAACCGCTAAGGATTATAAAAGGTGGGAATTTCATGATGAAAATAGTTTTAGCGATGAAGAATTTAAATCAATGTCACCAGTTGATAAGCAACAGTTTCAAAACTTTTTACATATTGCGACGTTATTGAATCTAGACATATTTCAAAAAAAGATTTATTGACATTTTTATGCAAAATGAAGCAAGGACTTTCGGATGACTTTTTAAAAGTGATTTTTAATTACTCAACTAGACAAAATGCTAGTTTGGCGATTAGTAAAGTACGATTGTCATTGATGGTTGGATTTGTTCCTGCAAATATCGGTTTAGGTGCCATAAATAGAGAACAGTTTATTGAAAGACATGTCACCCCTTTCGCTAATCAGCTATATAATCCTAATCCTGTACAACCAAAAGCTATAGTGTACGTTGATGGCACCTATTGTGAAATAAATAAAAGTAAAAACTTTCAAGTGTTGCGACAATCTTATTGTGTACATAAAGGGCATCACCTAATTAAACCCGCTCTGATCGTTGGTCCTAATGGGTATATTTTAACAATTCAAGGGCCTTATTTTTCAGATACACAAAACAATGATGCAGCGATGTTAAGAAATGAGTATCAGCGTGACACAGAAATGATCAGAAATTGGTTTCGAGAAAACGATATATTTGTGGTAGATAGAGGATATCGCGATGCCATTCCCATGTTACAACAATTGGGTATTGACCATAAAATACCTAGTAATGTCAGAGCAGGCGAGTCACAACTATCGGTCGAAGAAGCTTATACCAATCGCCTTATTACCAAAACTCGTTGGATTGTTGAGGTCAGAAATGGACATTTCAAGTCAATTTTTAAATTTTTTTCGGAAGTTATATCAGTTCATCATGCAGTTCACCTAGGAGAATTTTACAAAATCTGAGGGGCAATTATAAATAAATATCACGATCCAGTTGTTATGAGAGGAGCTGATATTGCCCAGGCTGAACTGTTATTACAAAGATCAAGAGAAGAAAATAGATTAAAAGTAACTGTTGAAAATGATAATTTACTTCGGAGGCATGGTAGATTTGTCAGTTTAGAAAATCACCATATTCCTGATTTCTCACATCTAACTTTAGAATATCTTCGGGACCTTATAGTTGGAACGTACCAGTTAAAGTTAGCGCCATCACATACACAAGATACGACACAACGAGAACGGAATGATGATTTGCAAATTGATTTGGCAAATCAGCTTTCCAACACTATTCTATTAAGAATATGGTCAATATTTCAAAACCGAGGTAAATATCAGATCTGGATCGAATATCGCCATAAAATAAATGGATATTACTGTACTTGCAAATCAGAAGCAAGAACCGTTGGGACTTGCGCACATGTAGCCAGTGTCTTGTGGTTTTTAGGATATTCAAGATTTGAAAATAATATTAAATATCCCTCAGTAATGCTACTTGAACATATTGCTGATGCTGCAAATAGACACCATGACAATGTTCCAGTTATTATAGACTAGTTAACATTTTATTTCTAAAGTTATTTTATACTACGTTCACCCAATAACACTTTTCGTTGGAACGATCCGAACCTCACCCGTTACTGAGAATACAAAAAATAATTTTGTGTTTGGGAATATTTCGGAATTGGTTCAGTAAATAGACCTGTTAATAATAAGAATAACAAACATTCCAGAATTATTTGTCAACGAGTATTCTGCACTGAGCAATGATTACTATTTAATACCAGAAAAATATGTATTTAAATAAAAATGTATTCACAATAAATCCGTAGCACTCGTTACATAATATAATATGGAAATAATATTTTAATTAACTATAGTTAACATATGCAAAATAAATTGTTTTTACCATTTATAATATACAGGGTTATTACAAACGCGAAAAGCAAAATTTTTTAAAAATATTTGATGGATTTATATAATTGTGTTTTTTTTTCGACACCAAGTAAAACCATATTCAAAATAATTATTATTTTCTTCCTAAATGACTCGTCTAGTAATTTAAAACAGTAGAACACGAATTTATACGACCATAGTGTTATTTAAAAAACCGCAAGTTAAACAGGTCTTAATTTCTAAAAATTGCACGCACGCCTATGAGTCCTTGTAGTGGCGAAACCATCCAATTGACCCCCCCCCCCATTTTTTTTTTTGGAAAATCAATCTAGGGGTTAGGAGGTACAACATACCAAAAATATTGCTTTTTACAAGTTGTTGACTTAGAGTTTTTCCGTAACTAACAACAATATACAGGGTGTTATTTAATAAGTGTCCGATATTTTACAGGACGATTTCTCAGTTATTTATAACGGGAAAAGCCATTGGTCCGTAAGCTCTTCATTTTTGAGATACAGGGTGTTACAATGTTTAACAGGAACAAAAAGTATATACGCCACTGCCGTTTTCTTTTTTAATAACACTGTTATGTAGGCGCTTTATTGGCTAACGCAAAGTACATTTCCAGATTTTTTTTAATTTCGGCTTTGTTTACGTTAGTTGCTATTTTATCAAACTCTGATCTGGGCATAGCGATATGCAAAATAATCACCATTTATTTCTTTATTATTTTCTTTCTCGAGAACGATTGATCGTGGCGAATTCTACCAAGCTTTTTCCATGTAAAAATGATGTGGAAATCTATTTCCTTGCTTAAAAATGTAATACAAGCACGTATAAAAAAGTTATTACTCCTCAAAAGAGTAAAAAGTCACGCAGGTGGCGCCCTCTACAAGTGGGAGCCATACTAACATCAAATTCGAATTTTGCATTTGAAGAAACCCCTAGATACCAATTGTCGTTTAAATTTAGACATTATTTCAAAAATTATTTACGAAGAACAAAAATAAAAAGATATTTTTAACACCCTGTATCACAAAAAAGAAGGGCTTGCGAACCCATACTTGTATAAAATCTTCACTTTGTAAATAACTGAGGAATCGTCCTGTAAAATATCGGGCACTTACTAAATATCACACTGTATATTGGTTGACATGATAGGCATTAATTTTTTTTTTCATTTTAGCAGCTGGTTTATTAGTGTTTGTAGATAAAATATTGTATAATATAAGTGTGAAAAGTGTCTTTGATTGAGAAGGTAAATTATAACCCCAACGTTATCCAATTTCCCTTCTCACCAAATCGAATGATACTTTTAACACTTACATCATAAATAACCATTTTCTGAGCAAATAGACAATAATTTAACAATTGAATCAAGAATTATATTGGTAAAATTTACTGTAAGACGCAAGTGAAATAGATCACAAATAATTTTAAGGTAAACGGTTTTATTAATTCCAAATGAGAACAATAGGAACAAGCAAGAGAAATAAACAAATGTTAACAGCAATTGAATTATTTAACACCTCAACAACTTCTACCACAAGCTTTTTAGTCAGAATTGACATTTTCTGCCACAGCGAGTCTTAAGACTATTGACATAATATTTTAAGTAGCCACCAAATCCGTAGTAGGAGTCGAGAAAGAATCTTTAATAAACGAAGAGTTGGACAATAGACCTACTATAGCCGCAGTGTCTCAGACAAGGAAAAACAAGTGTGCGATAGTATACGGTGTAGGCGATAAGAATTAATGTAGTTAAATAACAGAACTTAAGGGATAGGGTTTGGTTAAAACTTTAGAGTATATAAAGTTACCCTAAAACTAATGCTCCCAATTCTGATGTCAAGGTGTTTTTTTTTTTTAATTTAACGTCATTGGATCTACATTCTTCTCAACCGTTAATTGTCTGTAACATACTAGATGAAATTTTATTAAAATTTTACCTGCAATTTTTCAGTAATAAGCGAATATCAAACATTGTATCGATTATGGAATTAATCTAAATCTAGCTAGTTAAGTTTTTAATTGCATTTTTAATTAAAAATGTAAACCTAACTAAAGATGACTGGCAAAAAACTTTTAGTAAATTAGTAAACTGTGTATACAGGGTGCTATTTATTGAGTGTCCGATATTTTACAGGACGATTCCTCAGTTAATTATAAGGTGAAAAGTTCATATAAGCATGGGTCCGCAACCCCTTCATTTTTGAAATACAGGTTCTTAAAGATTTATATTTATTTTTGTTTCTCGTAAATAATTTTTAAAATAATCTTTATATTTGGACGAAAATGGGTATCTGGGGGTTTTTGAAATGCGAAATTCGAATTTGATGTTAGTATGGCTCCCACTTGTAGAGGGTGCTACCTACGTGTCATTTTACTCTTTGGAGGAGTCATAACTTCTTTATACGTGCTTGTATTGCATTTCTAAGCAAATAAATGGATTTCTCTATCATTCTTACATGAAAACGGTGTACTTGGTAGAAGTCGCTACGGGCAATCATTCTCGAGGAAAAGAACAATAAAGAAATAAATGGCATTTATTTGCATACGTTATGCCCATGTCAGAGTTTGATGAAATAGCATTTATCTCCTAGAAAAATCCGAAATCAAAATATTATGAAAATGTACTTTGCATTAGCTAATAAAGTGCCTACATAACAGTATTATCAAAAGAGAAGACGGCAGCGGCGTACATATTTTTTGTGCCTGTTCAAAAAGGTAACACCCTGTATCTCAAAAATGAAGGGCTTGCGGGCCCCATGCTAATATGAACTTTTCACCTTAAAAATAACTGAGGAATCGTCTTGTAAAATATCGGACACTTATTACATAACACTCTGTATATACAGGGTGTTTCCTAACTACGGTACGAAACTTTAGAGGGTAATATGCAAGGTCGTTTTAAGAAAAAAGTTCCTATAAACATATGTCCGGAGTTGCTTCGTTTCTGAGATACAGGGCGTTGAAATTTAAAAAAAGAACGGTCATAAATATCCTTAAACCGATTTGGTTTACTTCACTAACTAGATTGAAATTATTAGGTCCAGTGGCGTTTCAGTGAGCACCATAGCCAATTATTATTGAGAAGAAAAAGTACGCCACTACTTTTTTTTTTAGTTTTTTTATTTGTTCAGATTAAAAAACTACAAATACAACTTCTTGGTCTCTTGTATTTCTTTCATATCTGGCTTCGCTTGCGACAAGAAAATTGAAATCACTTTAACTCATACTAAAACCTACCCTTGGACAACATAAAATAACAACCAAAAATAAAAAATAAACAATTTCGACCTTACAGTAAACGCCACAAACAAGCCAGATATAAAAAAAAAAACAAGGGACCAAAAAGTTGTATTTGTAGTTGCTTAATCTGAAGAAATAAAAAAACTAAAATAAAAGGCAGTGGCGTAATTTTTCTTCTCAATAATAATTGACTGTGGTACCCACTGAGACGCCACTCGACCTAATAATTTCTAGTTAGGGCTAAATAAGCGCCTTATTACTTTAAATAACTTAACCGAATTTCAACCAAATCGGTTTAAGAATATTTATGATCGTTTCTTTTTTTTTAACTTCAACGCCCTCTGTATCTTAGAAACGAAGCAACTCCGAACATATGTTCCTAGAAACTTTTTTCTTAAAACGACCTAACGTATCACCCTCTGAAACTTCGTACAGTAGTTAGGGAACACCCTATATATAATACTGTTATTTATAAGTGCATTTCAATACACTCTGGACATTAAAATTGAAGCTTTAGTTCTGTTAACGGTAACTACCATAATATTTTATGACAATGTGTCGCATCACTTGCTAAACTTGATTCAGCCAGTAAACCTGCAAGATGGCCGACATGTCATATGACAACAGTCATATTTCAGCTATTTAATTTTTAGTAAGAATAATATTGGCAGCAATACAATGGCGAGCAGCTGTTTATGGTCAGAACCGGACTTAAAAGTTGTAATAAAATATGTTAATTTCCATAATAATGAAAACAATTTTTTTAAATATACAGGGTATTCCTTAATAACCTAGTAATATTTCGGGGTGACTTCTCATGATATTTTTAGGAGAGAAGTTTATTTGAACGTATGCCCGCAACGGCCACATTTTTTTGCTACTAGGTGTTTTTATTTTATACTATCTCTGAAAGTTCTTAAGATTATTTTGAATTTTAGTATGTGTTAATAGGATATAAAACCACATACTTTATTTGGAAAAGTTAGAGTGCTCCACCAAGTGGCTTGCAAACATGTCTTCTGATAATTTTTGATAAAACAAGTGGTGCACTGCTGTCATTTATTCGTATGCGTATTTTTTCTGTTATTAGGTGAAATGGCACTTTGAGTCAACATTTTTTTTCAGTTTATTTATTTATTTATTGATACACAGATTTACAAAGTAAATACTAACATTGTCAAACTAATATTAAAATTTTAAAACTAGTCTATATAAATACGTAACATGATAAATGAAAATGGAAAGAACATACACTTTAGTGTATGTTACATTAGACATACATAACACACATATGAGTCGCAAGATTCATGAAGGACCGAAATACTTATCAATGGAATAAAAGCAATTGCATGTGAGGTAGGAGTTAATTTCACATTTGAATCTGTTTATATTTACTATTTTTTTGAACAGGAGCCAGTGATTAAAAAATTTTTAAATGCTCTAAGCCGAAGGCCAGGAATGTGAATACTGCTCCTGCAATCCCGTGTAAAGTAGGAGTGAAATTTGTCAACTGTCCTAAACTTGCCATGATGTTTATTATTAATTAAATTATTGGAATTTCTCTCTTTTAAGAGAAGCAAACGTATAATTATTAATAAGAGGTAAAAACATTCTGTTGAACTTGTCTAGTAAATACACAAGAACTGAGAGCAAAAAATGGTACACACAAAGGATCAAAATATAGGTAGTAAAAAAAATGGCAACATAAAATTAGCTCTACTCGTCTGTTGAGTCGGAATACATGTTGTATATTTCGTTTCTTATCTTCATGCAGATGTTTTTAGGTGCTTCATCAGTTCAATAGTTTCGTCTGGGTCGTTTCAAAACCAGTGTGAATTCCTGGAATCCATTTTTGTATTTTCGTACCGATTCAATTGATATTTGCAAGGCTTTGGCAGGTTCCTAAAATTAATGTGTCACTATAATTATTTAATAAGTAATCTCGAAAACTTTGGACTGGGAAGTATGACATATGTTGGAGGAAAACCTCAATTACTACTACTAACCTTGGTCAGAGGCAACTCAGGGTGGTTTTCTATAAAATATTTGAAAACATTTTGAACAAAACTGCTGGGCAACTTTATTTCCTTGCATGAGACAATAACCTTGTTTAGGTGAAGAAGATGCTTCAGCACAATAATCATGGTCCATAACTTCTTCACTCATATTTTCCTATAAATACAATAATATGTTGAGAAGTGTTATTTATAAAAATAAAGGTTAGAAAACTTAAAACGAATAAATAATTACAAATGTCTAAAATACTTACCGGCAACGCAATAGTACAATGGGAATAACTCTGAAAAGAACTGTTTTTAGTATTAAATGAAGTTTCAAGGCACAAAAATGGATAAAAACGAATTAAAATGACAAATCAAAACACCAAAACAATGTCGACTAAATGTTTTTAGAGGAAGGAAATGCAAAAAAAAAATTTTACGGTTACTTAAAAATCGAAAGCTCATAAAAATATAAATATGGAGAAGGAGTTGTTTTGACTTGCATTATCTTAGCAAACAATCATAAACATGGAGGTCGGTATTACCGTTTTTAAAAACGAAGTTTTTCGTAGTGGGTAAGCGTTTATCCTAAAAATTAATTAAAATTTTCAATTGATTTGCCCGTACTATTACAACTATAGCAGCGAAGAAGCAAAGCCTGACCTGGCCTGTGATCGTATAATGGTTCGTGTTAGTTAGCACCGGTGTGTGTCTCTCTCTTGCATGTATTTAACTCAACACGAAGAAACATGATAGATATACGATCTAGGTACCTAATAAAAGTTGCTTTTGTTTATGTTTGGAATTATTTAATTTTAATAATTTCTGGGTGAAATCCTAGTAACTTTTTATCTTCGTTTAAACGTGATTTGAGAGCACTGACATGATTTGCCCGCCGCCATCTTGCAGGTTTACTGGCTGAAAATACTATAGCTGCGTATTCATATGTGTAGGTACGGCCTTAGATTCCAAACTAATTCCAATTAAATTCCAATAAAACCAATAAAACCAGATTTAAACCGCTTTTGTGAAACGTGGCAACTACAATGGGGTTGCGAAACTAGCCGTGTTTTTATTTCGTACGCCGATTCGCATTCCATGTTATTGGTGGAAGTATTATACATTCATATTTAGATTAGAAGTCTTATTACTGTTTACGTTACCTATCGTAACGTGACAATTATCGCAAATTTTTCATATTTCTACATGGGATTAATAAGTGGAGATTTTTTGACATTTCAAATGTCAAAATAATGACATAAAAGATAAAATTAGTTTACATACATACGCATGGAATTGATTAAATTAGAATTTTCTTACCGAATATCCCTCGAGCTTAAATTATTAACAGGAAACTTTTTCTTTGGAACGAATATTTTGAAAATTATACTTCGTCTTCGGCTCGGAATAATTTTCAAAATATTCGTTATCTCGAAAAAATTTCCAGTAATAATAATTTAAGCACTAGGGATATTATTAATGAAAATTGCGAATAAATGCCAAATTATTCTATTTTTTGGAAACATTATTTTGTTATAGTAATAAGATAATACTTATAAGCAATAAAAAGTAATGCATTAATTACATGAACGTCTGTTAAGATTGGGGGCGAGCAAGTGTAAAATTCCTTTCACGGGGTACTGATGCTCCGTCGCGTATGGTTAGGGTATTGGAGGAAAATACGGTTGGTTAAATGAAGCTCTTTACATGATACGAATATGTATGTCCGTACAAAAGAGCTTCCACATGGGACTAATTTGTACCATCGAATCATTCACGTTTGTTGGTGTATGTGTATTTGGGTATGCATAATAAATTGAAACATTTTAACAAACTTCGATCGTCCACAAACTGACATCATTTTCACGCCACAATACATTGTTGTGTATCTAGTAGGAAGAATAACATATCGTTATCCTAGAGTAAAGCTGGATTTATAAACTCGAAATGTTGGTGAGGTTGAAGTTATGATCAAGTTGGTGAGGTTAGATATTCCGAACTCCGAACATAAAAATCCGGGAACTTTTCGAAGCTCTCGAGCTTTACATGAACAACATGAACGACTTTATAAATGGAACTGAGTGTTCCCTTTAGTTTAAATTGAACTCCTATTTCCAACATCAACTGAACCTCAACCTCGCCAACTTTTCGAGTATATAAATCCAGCTTTACACTATTGTAAGTAACATTTTTGTCAAATCTCACTTTCACTATGACATAAGTGTATATCGAAATATCTATGGATTCTATATAATTCCAAAGTTTTATCATTAATGTTACGATGTAGGCAATCAAAATTACATAGTTGTATCAAAGGTAAAATGATTCAGTTACTAAATGGTATATATCACAAACACCTTTAAGATTCTGTTTACGTTTGATCGTTCAGTTTAAATTAATGGTACGTTACACATTCGACTTTGTGATATATGAGACGAAACACATTTTTGGACGTTATTTACTTACTCCATGGCTCTACAACCCGGGGTGGGTCTTGGCCGACTGTACTATTCGCCTCCATTGCTGCCGATCTTCCATCACTGCTGGGTCGTATTCTATTCCAATGGTCCTTAGGTCCGCTCTGATGTTGTCACGCCACCTCATTCGGGGGCGCCCCAAAGGCCTTCGTCCCATTGGTGCTCCTTCCCAAGCCAATTTTAACATCCGTGTGTCAGGCTGTCTTTGCACATGTCCCGCCCATTGCAGCCTTCTTGCCTTTATCTCTTTGACAATATCTGGGTCTTTGTATAAATCTGATATTTCCTGGTTGGTTCTTATCCGGTACTGTTGTGTTACTGGGCTATGTAGCGGCCCAAAAATCTTGCGTAGGACTTTTCTTTCAAAAACTCTCAATTTCCGTTCATTGTCTTTGGTTAGGGTCCAGGTTTCGCTAGCATACATAACAGTCGGTCGTATGACGGTTTTATAAATTGTGATTTTTGTTCTTCGCGAGATGTTTTTCGATGCTAGCACTGACTTCAGTGCATAGAGACATTTGTTTCCACTCTGAATTCGTACCTTAATTTCCTCCGTCAGATTGTTATCCTGGACAATTGTGGCTCCTAAATACTTAAAAGTTGCGACCCTCTCGAAATTGTATTCCCCCATGGTGACATTCTGGCCCACTCTATCTCTACGCTCCGTTCTGCTGGTGTACATATACTTGGTTTTTTCTTCGTTTATTCTGAGCCCTATTTGCTCAGCCTGGGTTTCTACTCTCGAAAAGAGGTCTTTCACTGTCAGTACGGAGTTGCCCACTACGTCGATATCATCGGCAAAGGCTAGCAATAGTCTTGGGCCATCCCGACCAAAAAGTTCAACGCTTATTTCAGCGGTTCTTATTACTTTGTCGAGAGCAATGTTGAATAAAATTGGAGATATCGCGTCCCCCTGCCGAAGCCCGCTGTTTACCTCAAAAGGGTCGGAAAGTACATCACCGATTCGCACTCTACTTCGGGAACCGTTTACACACATCCTGGTTATATTTACAAGTTTCTTAGGAATTCCTATTTCCACCATTGCATCCCATAGTTTCACACGCAATATGCTGTCGTATGCTTGTCTAAAGTCCACGAAAAGATGGTGTACGTCTCGATTGAACTCCCAGAATTTTTCTAGTAATTGCCTTATGGTAAAAATTTGATCAACTGTTGATCTGCTTCTTCGGAAGCCGCACTGATAGTCTCCAATACTGTCTTCTGCAATTGGTTTTAGGCGCTCCAGGACTATGTTGGCTAGAATTTTATATGTAGTGCTTATGAGAGAGATTCCTCTGTAGTTACTGCACTTCTTACATGCTAAAAAAATAAGAGAAGAGCAATATTTATTAAAGACAACCAAGAGGTTTAATGTTAAACGTCACAGAAAAGAAAAAGAAAACGAAACAAATAGCAGAAGAAAACATACCTTTAGATATTATTTTCAAATTGGATCCAGGTATTCAAAATTTTTTTCCAAGCACTTTGGCAATAAGCCAAACGCCTGTTTCACAGCACATTTTAAAAAAGACGTCATTACAAATACACCTGCAATTTCTGATCAAGGGAAATATACGAAACATAAAATATCTATGAAAGATCTTAATTTTATCAAGTTACACATTGAATCTTTCCCCCGAGTAGAGTCGCATTATTGCAGGGCCCAAACTCAGCGACAGTAATCAGATTCTTCTTTGAATATAAAGAAGATGTATGAACTTCACAATGATCTCTGCAGGTCTTTACACACAAGCAACCAGTAAAAGACTTCCTATATAGGGCTGTGTTTTGTAAAAACTACAACTTATATTTTCATATTCCAAAGAGAGATCGATGCGATCTGTGCGACAAAATAAAAATTAAGACCAATCCAGGAATACTAACAGATAAAAAAAAAAGAGAGTATGAGAAGCAAGTTTCAAAGAAATCTGCGTTAATGTTTAAAATTCGACTGCGATCCTTTTAAGTATCAATCAGGTATATTGCTCATTGTAGAGTGAAGCCCTGATGGGTAGAAGCGGAAACGATATCGCTAGTGCTCTTATCAAAGTTTTAGAGACAATTTTTGCCGATAATCCGCAGTTGACATTGTTGGTATTATGGAGCGAGAGCTGTGTGCTTCAGGATCGGAACTCCCTGATGTCGATTATAATGGCTTCTTTTAAACAAAGTCACCCGAATATTGAATTAATTGTCATGAATTTTGCAACCTCTGGTTATTCTTCTAGCTAGGAAGTAAATGGAGTTTACAGCTGCATAGAGAGGATTTAGGAAAAAATCTGAATATTGTTCACCCAGTTTGTCTTCTAAGTTTGCTTTTGAAAGTGAATACCAGAAAACACTACAACGTTATGCAACTTAAAAAAAAATAACTTTAAAACTACAAAGCATCTGCAGCTATGTATAACTATAAGTTAATACCGCTCAGTCAAGTAGCTGCCGTAAATCAAGAATGGAAGGCATGGATTCGTGACTATCGAGCTACACGATCCGACTACACAGGCAGGAAGATAAAACCTTCAACTCGCCTATCTGTATCAAAATAAATTCCTCAGAATAAAGTTTAGGCGATAAGAAGCATGTTTAAATGGATTCCTGATGTGGACCAAACTTATTATAATGCTATATTGCCAAAATAATCTATATGAATAGTACTGAAGTATTTGCTTCCGTCCGGTTTTCTACATTAAAAAACTTTAAAATAATGTTTTCTTTAAATTAATCTAGACATTTTTTACCTCATATTTATAGGGCATATATATTTATCCTTTCTGGTAACGCAGAGTTGTATGTTTTTAAACTAGGCAATAAAGTGTTTTGAGTACTTTAACATAGTTGCATGTTTTTTTTTCAACATTCAAAATTTACATGAAAAGAATTAATTTAATGCGGTATTTTCTTCAATTATAACTACTTTTGGCATACGGAATATAAACACAAATCAACAAAAATGTGCAATTATATGTTACGTAACTTTACGTAAGTAACCCTAAGGTAACGATATGCTTGAACGAGGATGTAAATTTGCAACAAGTGCACACATTTTTTTTTATGCGATCAGAAATGAAATAGACAGCAAGACCATATGTATGTATGGATGATGTGAATAAATAAAATTTGTGCAATTGTGATTGCATGAGGTTTCTTTCAGCCGAATTTCCAATTTTTCCTCTAAATAGCTCAAAGCTAACATAACAACCTCACTGACAATCACATTGGCCCAATAACCTTTATTACCTGGTTCTCTTACTTCAACGAAGGATGTGAACTTTCAAAATACTAAATTTTCTTTCTCCTTGGTTCAATTTTTAATATTTTTCTACCTTCAACGTCATTAATTTTTAATTTTATAATGTTAACCTTTTTCACCTTGGACCAGAGTCTAGATTCAGTCTCAAAAACTTATCATTTTTGAACTTCGTATTTTCTAAACTGAACCACCAAGATCAATTGCTGTATCCCTGAAGATGGACATTTAAGTGTCCGAAACATGTTTGATAACGATCTTAAATAATAAAACAATGTGGAGATAGACTGAAGTCGTTTTATTTGATTAAATAAAATTTTGTTCGATTTGTTGCATGTCTCCTTGCTTAGCAATGATTACCATTACCGAAATAATGACTGTTGTGGCGACAAAACAAGCCACAAAGATGTCACTTTGTAAACGAGCGCAAAAAAATTCATTATTTCAGTATTGTCAACCGCTGCTAAGCATTGCGTGCAATAAGACATATAACAGTACTAGAATGTTGTTTACTTACAGGGTATTAATGTGATCATGTTACAAACTTCTACGGTAAATAGAACATAAAAAAAAAATTATACGAGAATGGGTCCGGAAACGCTTCCTCAGGGAGCTAGAGCTCCTCGAAGATGACCTTCATAAACTAGTTTTCGTTTTGTTGCTACAGAGCTACTTCAGCTATCGAAACAAATTTTGGGACATAAATTACTGTTATTAAGTTCATCTATTTGAGCCTATTGCACAATGTTAACTTTAACCAAGGGCGTGCGAACCAGAAAGGTAAAGATAAATTTGACCCCATTCCTCTAAGGCTTCAATTTCTTGTCCTTTTGACATCACATTATGATTTTCCTATGCCTTTCACCTAAAAAGGGTACTATGTTTCTACGGAAGTTGGCTGAAAACAAGTTAATATATAGAAATAAATTATTGAAGTCTTAAAGAAATTAGGTCAAAACAACAAGGAGGTTCAGTACAGATATATAGAGATAAATTAATCAGCGTTATTATTATGGTAGGTAATGCAAAAAAAACTTAAAATAGTAGTTGCTGAAAATGCTTACCACCACGCTCGATACATTCATTTCACCTTATTAATAGAAATGTACCTTATTTTTTTAATAAGGTTACACTTTCGTTGAATACGCCGACATGCTATTAATTTATGCGGAAGTTCCATGTAGTGGTAGAGCCGCTTCTCGATTAGATAAAGAGCGGTTTCCTGAAAGGCGAATCCTAGCTCACATACTGTTTGAAAAGGCCAATTAACGGCTAAGGGAAACTGCCTTTGTAAAAATAAAACAGTTGGATAATGGCGTGCAAACCCCGGATTTAGAGAAAGAGGTGCTTCGGCGATTTGAAAATAATCCTCTTGTAAGTACCCGAGCAGATGCCAAGCATGTAAATCATGTCAGGGTTAGGGAGGTTGTTCATGAACAGCTTCTTCGTCCCTACTATCTTAAAAAAGGTCAAGCTTTGAAACCAAATTATTTTATGCTCCACGTAGAAATTTGCCAGTGGTTTCTTGACCAGTGTAGTGGGTGTCTCAAATTCGAGCCTCATCATTGGGATCTCGGAAACTAGAAGAGATACGAGGTCGGTTAAATGGAGGCAAAGTTGCGCGATTTGATGCTGATTAAAATGCCATCTTAAAAGATCAAAAATTCCGAGTGCTTCCGAAGATTTTTGGAAAAAACCGAATATTCGCGATTTTATTTTTATTTGTTTATGACTCTATTTGAATAGATATAACAAAATAAATTTCCCATTCTCATTGCTATCTTTTCTGTTCTACAAGATGGTGTTATAAGATTTTCAAACCGACGTTTCGTCTTTGAGCTGCCATCATAAACTTTGTTTTTTAAATGCGGCCCTGGATTTTTTATTACGGATTTTAAGAGCTTTTAAGGTCAACCCTCAAACCCTATGCTCTAGGCTATATTTACAGAAGTTTTAGCAATTTATCAAGGTGGCGGTGTATCGTGCGCGCCGGTCATCTTAGTTCATTATTACAAAGTAGGAAGAAAAATGAGTGATTTTGATTTAATTTTTAAGGCAAATAATAATCCTCGAGCTTCAATTAGAGTTTTCTCAGACGAAGTAGTACCACCGCGAATGAAAGTTTGGAGAACTTTAAAAAGTCGTAGATATAAACCTTACAAAATACATATTAGTCAAACACTAAGACCTGGCGATGCTGAGAGACGATTAGAATTTTGTAACTGATTGCAAAATAGAATTAATGAAAATGACGACTTCCTAAATAAAACTATATGGACAGATCAATGCAGGTTTTCAACACATGGACTATTTAATAGATATAACGAACACTATTGGTCAATAAAAAACCCAGGGCAGAATCGAGAAGTAAGACCTTAGGGACAGCAATCATTTAATGTATAGGTCGGAATGTGGCACAATAAAATAAACGGCCCATTTTTTCTTAAAGGAAATTTAACTTCTGAAAGATATGCCGCATTAATAAGGACCAATATATTGGATTCCTTAATGGAAGAACCGCTGGATGTATTACGTCAACTATGGTGGCAACAAGGTGGTGCACCACCTCATAATGGGAGACTTGTTACAAATTTATTAAATGCACTGTTTCCCAATAAATAGATTGGAAACCAAGGACCCGTACGTTGGCCAGCTAGGAGCCCATACCTAAGCTCTCTAGATTACCTTCTTTGGGGATTTCTCCAAAACCGTCCTTATCGAAACACACCACAAATTCTTAAAGTTTTACGTCAAGACCTAATAAGGGAGATCAGGACTATCCCCGCAAGGACTATTCAGCGTGCCATCCATAAAATTCACAGACTGACACGAAAATGCATCCAAGCGGGCGGATTACAGTTTGAATGTTTGCTTTAACTTTTATTATTCAGTTTTATTAAGTTTTCGTTTCTGTCTCTCTCTTAACAAATGAGTTCTTATAGAAAATGCCATTAATATAAGATTTTAGAATAAGTGCGATACATCAATGGTTTTGAGACCTTAGAGGCTCTTAAAATCCGTAATAAAAAATCCAGGCCCGTATTTAAAAAAAACAAAAATGATGATGGCAGCTCAAAGACTAAACGTAGGTTTAAAAATCTTATAACACCGTCTTGTACACGGTGATCATTTATAATGTCCCCCCCTCTTAACTTTTTTGTTTCTTGCATTAGATAAAAATGTTCAATATAAAAGTTGTACAGAATAATGTAAGCTATTTGCAGAAAAGTATATGAATATACAGGGTATTGCAGAAATGAGTGACACGTTAAAATATTTTTTCTTTAAATGGTACACCCTATATATTGTTAGCTTTTTACAATATCCTTAAACTTCTAAATATTTTTCTTATAATAAGTCCTATACCTAAATATAAATGTTTTTGAAATAATCGCATTTTAACTAAGCGGCTACATTCAAAAATAAATATTCTGGATTTCAGTAAAGTTCTTAGGTGGCTGTAAATTATGCGGTCAAGGAGCAACAAAAACTATGTTTATTAGTGACAGTTACCGACATAATAAGTAAATATTACATTTTTTTTGATAAATATGTCTTATATTGAAAGGGAAAAACAAGTAATTTTGCAAACATTTATTAAAGCAAACAATAGCGTTAAATTGGCTCAACGGGAACTGCGTATAATTAGTCCCCGGATGCACGTTCCAGACAAAAAAACATTCCATCGAATCTATGAAAAGTTTCAACAAACATCTAGTCTAGCGAGAAAGAAGAGAATAATGGAAAGAGACGAAAATAGTGATTTAAATATACTACTATTACTACTAAAAGTATATGAAATACAAAATTTAAAATAAAATTTTTAAAATGAAAATCTCAACAATAAAGAAGAACTTGTGGTAATAACAAATTAAATTGCTCAACGGGGCCACCGTTTTCTTGAATACATTTGATATACGTTTTTCGTAACCTTCGTAATGCGGCGCCGGCGGTGATAGATTGGGAATAATCTTCATTCAGAATTTAAATTTCTATTCTAATAAGTTCTTTTAAATGTTCACTGCTTTCAATTGTATTTGCATTCACTCGATCCTTTAGCGTTCCCCATAAAAATGCATCCATCGGCGTCAAGTCAGGGCTGTTAGGTGGCCATTGTATTGGTACAGCCCGTCCAATCCATTCATTGAAACTTCGATTAAGGTAGTTTGTAACAGCTACTACACTGTGAGGTGGAGCGCCACCTTGTTGGAAGACGATGTTTTGCTCTTCTTGTTCTTTTCATAGATTCGATGGAATATTTTTTTGTCTGGAACGTGCATCCGGGATTAATTCTACGCAGTTCCCGTTAAGCCAACTTAACGATATTTATATTTATTTTTGATTGTAGTCGCTTAGTTAAAATGCGATTAGTTCGAAAACTTTTATATTTAGGTATAGGACATGTTATAAGAAAAATATTCAGAAGTTTTAGGAGATTCTAGAAAGCTACCAATATATGTGTACCTTTTAAAGAAAAAATATTTTATCAAATAAAACAACGGCAGTCTACCTCCACATATTGTGTATTATATCAACTCCACTGTAATGGACTATTTCTTCAAATTTAAAAAATATTTTAACCTGTGACTTATTTTTGCAATACCCTGTATATTCATATATTACTCTACAAATAGCTTGCATTATTCTGTACAACTTTTATATTTAACATTTTTATCTAATGCAAAAAACAAAAAGTTAAGAGAAGGGACATTATAAAAAACGATCACCGTGTACAACAGAGAAAGTAGCAATGAGAATGTGAAATTGATTTGATGACGTGAACCAGATTTCCTTCATTTGTCTTTTTCTCAGTGTCATTTTGGTCATTTATTAACGCCCTTTGCAATTAATTTGAATGTTTTTAATTTTTCGTTTGTTTTTAGATGCGGCCGCGATCTAGATTTTGTGAGATATTTTGAGACATAATTAGTTCTATTATCAAAACAAAGGGGCAAGTGACAGCAACCTTCGAATTTTAAATTAATTACCCTGTAGGTATATTATTTTACTTTTAGAATCTCTATTAGTTTCTTAACAACTTCTCTTATTATTTTCTTATATCTATCTGTTACCGTTCTTGAGATTTAAACTAATTTCCATTTTTTTTTTCCAAAAAACATTTCAACAAATTATGATATTTGTGAACTCTGATTTACTAAGGCTAAATACCTATGCAAATAGAGTTATAAATAAATACAAATGAAATCGCGAATATTCGGTTTTTTTCAAAAATCTTCGAAAGCACTCGGAATTTTTAAACTTTTAAGGTGTCATTTTGATCAGCATCAAATCGCGCATTTTTGCCTCCATTTAACCGACCTCGTATCTCTTCTAGTTTCCGAGATCCCAATGATGAGGCTCGAATTTGGGACACCCTGTACAGAAGTACCTTAATTTTCAAAATATGTACTTCTTACTGACAAGGCTGTGTTTATAAAATAAGGCATTTCTAATTCGCGAAATAGTCATATGTGGGCTGAGGAAAACCCTCATGGTGTTCACATAAGGGGGTACCAACAAAGGTTCTCGGTCAATATCTGGATCGGAATTGTTGGGGAACAATTAATTGGTCCGATCATGTTGCCGTCTCGTTTAACCGGTACTATTTATCCTAATTTTTTTAAAAAATGTATTGCTAGAACTGTTGCATGATCTGCCCCTAAGTATACGATAGAACTTATGGTTCCAACATGATGGAGCGCCAGCTTACTTGCACTTCTTGTCCGCAAGCACCTAGATGAATTAGAAGACATTTTATTGGCCGCGAAGGCCCTGTCACCTGGCCAGCGCGCTCCCCAGATCTATCACCTTTAGATTTTTTTGGTAGCATATGAAAATTCTCGTTAATGAAACTCTAGACCAGTTAGAAGAAGATTTTGTGGCGAAGAAGATTTGGTGGCTAGAATTTCTGTTGCAGCTATAGGAATCCAAACCATGCCTGAAGTTTTTAGCCATGTCAACTTCAATATGCTGCGTAGATGCAATAAATGTATCGAGCGTGGTGGCAGGCACTTTCAGCGACTACTATTTTAAGTTTCTTTTTGTACTGCCTACCATATTAATAATGCTGATTAATTTATCTCTTGATATCTGTACTGAACCTCATTGCTCTTTTGACATAATTTCTTTAAGACTTCAATTATTATTCATTTCTGTATCTTAACTTGATTTCAGCCAATTTCCGAAAAAACGGTGACATTCAGCGAGTTTTACAGAAAAGACACTACTTACTGGTTCGCACGCCCCTGGTTAAATTATTTACATTCCACAATTGCTTGCGATAGCTGAAATAGTTCCGGAGCTACAAAAATACTACTAAATACTAGTTTATGCAGGCTATCTTCAAATGGCTCTAGCTTCTTGAGGAAGCTTTTCCGGACACATGTTCTCTCCTAATCGTCTTCGTTAAATTCGTGTAAAAATTGTATTTTGTATGGGAAGAATTTATTCTTTTTTGAAATTTTGTGCACAGAACCATTATGAGAGGCATTGATTATTAGGTGAAAATGGCAAGTAAACTTGTGAAACGCCACTAGTCATTTTTCGGCCTCTCGATGATATTAGCTTTCTATCAGTATTCACTTGAACTTGGTGGTTACGGTTAGCAAAATATGATTGAAAACACGCCAAAATATTTGGAACACTTTATTAGTTTAGTTTAGCTAAAAATAATTTGTGATTCAAACAATCAATTGCCCTGTAATAGTCAAGCATTATCAGAATAGAAACCAGGAATTCATCCACGCCATGCAATAGATCATCCGTTAGGTCTAATAAAGCCGATGCAGGACAAGGCAAGATATTTTAAGCCATTATATAGTTTTTGATTTGTATGCAAATTGACTTCTCAGCAATTTTAGATATCACTGTAAGTATACTTATAGGGCGCAATTCGAACAAATCCGAACTCTTGCTCTTGTTTGCCAGCGGGGAAACCAGTGCATTTTTCCAGCTTTGTGGAACCAAACGTTAATAATATGAGTAAGTGCTGTGATGCAATTGCAATGCAAATTAATCAACCCTCGTAGCATTACTTTTATTACTGAATGAAATATTGGAGACATCTGCCTCAGAGATAAAAGAATATTCGAAATTCTGGACAACAGTTACAAATTTATGTGAATCAAAATAATTAATACTATCATTAGCACGCGTCCGGCAAGGAATATTCGTTAGGCAAAATATTCGTCAGCTTGACGACTTTCGGAATAAAAACAAAAACAACACTCACCCAAAACCCTTGCTTTTGCATTCTATTCGTTGCATACAGATCGAGTTTCTTCAAACTTATGTACCAACTCTATGACATATTTAGATACGACCGACGTTATTGTCTGGATACCTCTCATTACAGAAAGGCGGTTCTACGCGCACAACGATTTTCAGCCTCGTAAATGAGGATTATTTCTATTCACTCAGCTATTACTTGATTTACTGAATTTAAAAAATAAGAGTGGAAGCCCAAAGAACCAGACCACAAGTCACGCAGTGCCACAGATGTCAGTTATTTGGACACTCTCAGCATAAGTGATTATCAGTGAAATTAAATGCCTGAGGTGCGCAAAAAATCATAGGCTAACAGAGCGCCCGAATCCTGATACCCCAACCTGTGCGAATTGTGGGGGAGAACATGCGGCTAATTTCAGAGAATGTAAAAAACATCCTAATACAAAAAAAGAGGAGCAAAGAAATATTAACAAGACAGAAATTAAAAATTCAAACAAAATAAGATCAAATCCTAATTTTACTTAGGGGCAACAAAATAACGCCAATCTCCGGGAAAATAACAATGACAATGTAAGCGAGAACAATCAGGCACCAGGGGCATGGCAAGCGATTCTTCAGAAGTCGATGCAGTCGCTTCTAACGGAGTTTCAAGCTAAGTTGCAAATGGAAGTCCAAAATATGATGATGACTCTAACAAATGCGAGTCGTTAATGACATTACAGGTAGAAGTTGCTTTCTTCAGCTTGGCGACAATCAATATAAACGGTATCAGGGGCAAAAAACTTTAGATTATTGATTTTGTAGAGAGAAACGGCATTGACGTACTTCTTATACAAGAGACATGGTTGAAGGGCGAACGTTTTACGTTCCCTAATTACAATGTGTTTAGGAATGATCGAGAGATCAGACGGCTCGGGGGAACCATGATTCTTGTGAAGCAGAATGTGATTGCCCAAGTTGTGCCAAGTGCATCGAATTGTACCCATATCGAAGGCACTTTCATTAGGATAAAAACTAAAAATAAATGGCTAACACTGGGTTTTGTTTACACTGGCTCTAATGTAAAATTCAATGAAAACTGTCTAGCAAAAATTTTTTGCCGTGATTCGATAATTATAGGGGGAGACCTTAACGCGAAGCACTGAGCTTGGGGCTGCCACGCGCAGAAGCCGAGAGGTCTCACCCTGTATAATAAATCATTAACATATGATTATCATATATTGCCGCCGGAAGAGCACACTCATTATCAAACAGGGTCGCTACCAGAAATCCTGGACATCTTTGTAATTAAAAACACTGGCAGAATATCTCAGCCAGTAGTTTTGTCAGAGCTAACATCAGATCATAGACCAGTTATGGTAGAATACGGCAATCCCGAGGATAAGGGGCAAGGCTTCGTCTCAGTGATCGGGACAAACTGGACTTTATTTAGGCGAAAGCTGGAAAACGACGCAGCATTGCCTCCAATTCAAACAAGGGAAGACATTGCAGTAGCAGTAGAAAAATTAACTTCAAAAATAAATTCTGTCATGACTGGATCTTCGGAAACAAAGGTGTCCAGATTTTTAAAGCAGGGCGACTTGGGGCCCGAGCTTTCTCAGAAAATTAAGAGTAAAAACAAAATTTTAAGATTAGCATATACCGGGTGTTGCATCGTCGAGCGGGACATAGGAAATCCCATGTAATTTTAAATGGGGTCAATTATTGGCTTCCCTAATTATTTTAGAGAAAAATTCTATTTAGGTTTATTAAAGAGCACTAAAACCCACATTCAAAAGAATAACTTTAGATATTTTTGATGAGCCCGTTTACGGGTTATCGCCGATTTCTTTTTAACTATTTCTCCTTTTTATGGCCCCGTATTTGCGGGCACCAGTCAAGGTAAAAGATGACTGTCAAATAAAGTTGTCATTTTGAAATGTGTGCTTTATTGTTATAAAAACTCGTACATCGAAAATATTAAAGGTGTATTTATGAGTACAAATTAATCTGAATAAAACTAAAATAAAGTATCCAATTACAAGGTTAATTATGACATTTTACATGTTTCAATATTTTACTAATTAATAGGTAGGTACTATTAAATTGTTAGAACTTTAGGATTTAAGAAGATGTTCAAATATTCCTCCATTGACTGCTAGACAATAACCGAGGCGATCATAAAATTCTCTTCTTACATTCGCTAGTTGGTAAACTGAAATTCTATTGCATTCGGCAGAAATAGCATTTTTTAACTCGTCTAGATTTGGGTATTTTTTATCTTTGTATATCCTGTTTTTTAAATGGCCCCAGAGAAAAAAATCATTTGGCGATAAATCAGGAGACCTGGCTGGCCAATTTACTGTATGATTTAAGCCAATAACATTTCCATTAAAAGCACGGTTTAAATATTCCCGGACAGCCAGGGTACTATGTGCCGGGCAGCCATCTATTTGGTACCAAACTTCCTGATTTTCCCTGGCGGCATCATGTAAAGTAGGTAAAATATGATCTTCAAGTAGTTCCAAAAAATATTCTGCATTTAAATTTCGTGTAAGAAATAATGGCCCGATAATATTTTCTCCGAAAATCCCAGCCCAAACATTAACTTTTTGTGGATATTGCGTCCTTGTTTCCACAAACCTGTGTTGGTTTTCTTTGCTCCAATATCGATAATTTTGAACATTGGGTTCATTGTTTAAGGTAAATGTGCATTCGTCAGTAAAACAAATGTTTTTTAAAAATTCCCTATCCATGTTTGCTCTTTCCATCATACCAAAACAAAACTCCTGTCATCGTATTTCGTCCCTATCTCTTAGCTCTTGGTGCTTTTCATATTTGTATGAATAATATTTATGTCGTTTCAAAGCTCGTAACGCTGTGGTGTGATCTAATCCTATGTCATCCTCAAGTTTCCTTGTGCTGATCTTCCCATCATTTTCTTCCACGCACAATAAAACTTGCAAGTCCCTATCATTTCTTGCATCTCTTCTTTGTTCCTGCCTTTCTTCACATCTGCAGTTATTTATTACAGTGCCTTTTGCCTCAAATTTCTTGATAGTCCTTTCGACTGTAGATTTTGCAGGTATCGGTCTATTCGGATACAGAGCAGCAAACATGTCTGACACATTTTGATAACTATTTCCTTGATAATACCATTTAATCATCAATATTTTTTCTTCAGAAGTGTAATTCATGGCTAATATTTTCGATGTACGAGTTTTTATAACAATAAAGCACAGATTTCAAAATGACAACTTTATTTGACAGTCATCTTTTACCTTGACTGGTGCGCGCAAATACGGGGCCATAAAAAGGAGAAATAGTTAAAAAGAAATCGGCGATAACCCGTAAACGGGCTCATCAAAAATATCTAAAGTTATTATTTTGAATGTGGGTTTTAGTGCTCTTTAATAAACCTAAATAGAATTTTTCTCTAAAATAATTAGGGAAGCCAATAATTGACCCCATTTAAAATTACATGGGATTTCCTATGTCCCGCTCGACGATGCAACACCCGGTAGAACTGGCGACCCGCAGATCAAGGCTCAAGCGAATCGAGAGTCTTTCGAAGTGAAAAGGCTGCTAAACAAAAAGGAGTCGAGCCTTTGGCAAAACAAAATTGAGAATTTGAACACGGAAGATAATTCCGTGTACAAGTTTACAAGGGCACTGTTAAAAGGGGGAAGAAACCCTGTTTCTTATCTGAAAGCGAAAAAATTAAACTGTTCACAGAAAGCCTCCGCGAGCAGTTTAATGAAAATGAGACAGGAGACCCAGAAAGAGATCTGCGAGTCGCCAGAACCATTGAAATTTACAAAGCAATGCAACATCCGCCAACGGACCTGCAAAGGGTTCCATCTGAGGAAGTTCGGACCATAATGCACAATATCAATGCAAAAAAGCGTCTGGCTTTGACGGCATACGGAACAAGGCAGTCACAAACTTGGCAGAAACCCAGTAACCGAAATTGTAAACATAGCCCAGGTAATTCTTAAAAAGGGCTGCTTTCCGGACACTTGGAAGAACGCCAAGGTGGTATTAATACCTAAGAGCGGCAAAGATCTTACACTGACTGTCAATTATCGGCCGATAAGCCTCTTATTGTGCCTAGGCAAGATTATTGATAAATTAATACTGAATCGGGTAACCGATTTTGTATTTAACAATAGTGTTTTACCACTAGAGCAGTTCGGTTTCAGAGCTGCTCATTGCACAGTGCGCCAAACAACAAGGTTGGCAACCAATGTGCTGAAAGGTTTTAATAGACGCATGCCCACGGGAGCAGTATTTTTTGATGTCTCAAAGGCATTCGATAAGGTCTGGCACAATGGCCTAATACTCAAATTGATAAGGTTAGGTGTGCCAAACGTTTTAGTCAATGTAATTATCTCTTACCTTGAAGATAGAACATTCATGGTGCCATCAGAGAACACAATATCTGAGAAGACTCAGATCACGGCTGGTGTTCCACAGGGTTTACCATTGGCTGCTATTTTATATAATATATACACAAGCGATATCCCTAAACTACCACACACACAACTTTATCTCTTCTCTGATGATACTGCGATAACTACAACCTCAAGGGCGCCCTGGTTAGTAGTTTCACGCCTGCAACGTCATATCATGCTCCTTCAGAGCTGGTTGGACAGCTGGAAGCTTCGTTTGAATGCAAACAAAATAGGCCATCTTTTTTTCAAAAGCAAGAATCAATTTACCTCAAACCAGGGTAAAGGTTAACAATAAATCAATAGAATGGTCAAACAAGATAAAATATCTTGGATTGACTTTTGATAAAAAGATGGAGATGCAGATGAGCGAGTGGCAAAAGCCCAAAAACAGTTTCACGCTATATAATATCCCCTAATAAATAAAAATAGTAAATTAAATTAAACAGTAAAAACAACGTTGTACAAAACACTAGTACGCCCGGTACTTACTTCCGGTATACCGACGTGGTGTACCGTAAGTAAGACCAATGTGGTAAAAGTACAAAGAGTACAAAATAAAATTGTAAAAGTAATGGTGGGACACCAATGAACATGATAAACAATGCATTGCATCTAGACCTAAAAATTGACACACTGAAACAAGACCGTTTACAGACAAAATAATAACAAAATACTATAGCAGAATAGAAAATTCACCAAATAGACTAATTTCAGAATCACACATACACTCACACGAAAACGAAAAACATAAATACCCAAGGGATTGGCTCCCTCCTTAACAGATTTAAAAACAACTCAATTTCCGAATTTATTCAAACAAAATCTTTTCAAAATTCATAAAATTAGAAAAATCAAAAATCTTGATGACAGCAATAAAATAAACAGAAACAAATAAAATAATTCAAACAAAAACTTCCAAGCAAGTAATCGAAAAGAAATCCCTACAACTAAAAAGAAGTAAAGGAAAATGATTCCAACTTAGAAAACTACCATTACCATATTATACTGAATTTAAAATATCACTGTGAAACATTAGTCAAATATTGACAAATACCCGTCAAATAAATAGTTCGTAAAAACCCTTAAAAATAAAATATTTTGCAGATTGATATTTTGCAGTTTGGAGAATTAAATACTTTGAAAAAGGAAAGACAATGACGCCAAATTAATTTTTATTGATTCAATACAATTTTTTTTCACCCAACTCATAAACCAATTACCTAATTTCATTTTTCTTGGCACGGTTAGAACGGCAATTTAATTGCAACGATGTATCACTCGATAGGTAGTGACAATTGCCATTTCAAAGTAGGCTTGGTCAATAGTAACTTTCTATCAAATGTGCAGTTAAAGTTCCCCCTCAATATCAAAATTGATGTGTTTTTGGTCAAATCTTATTTTCCTCAAAATGAAAAGATATTTAGGGGGCTCGATTTGAAATGACAGTTCTGTAAAACTGTTTCTTAATGATATCTCGGAAACAATGAATTTATTTTTCTTGTAAGAAGCTTTTTTAAACAAGACATGTCGGGAATACACTACATTATTTCATCTAATTTATTTAGGACTTTGTCATACCAAAAACGAGATATTCGCGAATAGAAATAATGTTAGAATTCGATGATTCTGTTTCTTGGCAGAATGCTCAAAATTCCGCAACAATTTTCACTCTTACCTAATATAAGCCTTAAATATTTAAATAAGTAATAGTTTCAAATTTAAATAGAATATAAAATTCTAAAACATTATCAAATACCCAAAGAGGTACATAAATAAATTTGAAGTCAAGTTCCACAAAAGTCGCGTGTCGTAATCTATTTATCCCAACCAACTACTTTAAATTCACGTCGTTTTGGGAAATAAAGTACGTGTACCGATATCCAAGTTAATGTCAAGCTGTGTGACCAACAAATATATTTGGCAAAAGGAGAAATTTCGAGAACGAGAATTACGACTTTCTGCTCAGGTATGCACCGTTTTGTGATTTAAATGTTTTAATAGTAAATTGTTAAAAACCAAACCTGGTTTAACTATTAATATACTAACAAATCTTTACAAAAAACTACAGAATCAAAAAAATAGTTAGTTATAGTCCGAAGCAAAGTCCCGCCCTATGAAAATAATGCGAATACAAAAAGTTCAATATTCCCGATTTGCCTAGCACACATTTCAATAAATAAAGAACATCTAAATATTTACTTATATTACACAAAGTACCTATATTACAAAGTTATTAAAATTTTTCTCAGAACAATCTTCTATTTGTTAAAGAAATAATAATCATTTTTGTCGTGCAACATCCTAGTATATTATACTTTAATCTAATTAATACTTTAGTACAGCTACCAGTCTTGTTCATCTCCTTAATGAAGTACGGTTAAATATAGAAAAAAAGGAACACACATGTTAAATTGTTTAGGTTTGCTAGATTTTAGTAAGGCTTTCGACATTATAAATCACAAAATGTTGTTAGCTAAACTTCACTACTTCGGAGTCACAAAATGCAGTAAAATTTTTTGAATCATGTTTCAATGATCGAGCTTACTGTGTTATCTTGCATCATTATTTTCAGAAATAACAGCAAAATATTAGTAATGACCCCTTGCCAGTGGTCAAGGAGGTAAGGAACTTGGGTCTTTATTTTAATAATGCTCTCACCTTTCAGGCACATGTAAAAAACAAATTTAAAATTGCGTACATGCGCTTGAAAGAATTGTACTATCTCAAACATTTTTTGCGTTCTAAGACTAAATAAAATCTATGCAATACACTTGTTATGTTTTTATTTGATTATGGAGATGTAGCACATGGCGACTTAATAACAGAAAAAATATCTTACTCTATTCAATTGAGAATTCTTGAATGCAATATTCATTTAATATTCCTTTTAGAAATCCTATAACTCCCTACCAAAATAACAGCTCTATTTTAAATATAAAGAACCGCAGAAAATACCATATATATCAATTTGTGTTTCGACTGTTAAAAAATGGAGAACCTTTCTATTTGAGAACGCATGTTTAGTCATATAATCACCCCCATCAGACAAGAAATTTGAATTACTTTAAAATACCTCAGCATCGTACAGCAAATTTTCAAAAATCATTTAGTTTTAAAGCAGTTCAAACTTTGAATAACTTACCTGATAACGATAAAGATTTTTCATCTAATAAATTTAGGGATAAGAACAGATTGATACGTTTATTTATTTTCAATTTCAGGTTTACAGAAAAAAAAATTTTAAGTTTTGTTATCTTAATATAAGAGTAAAACTACCTATTAGGATTTACATTGGTGATTGCCCTAAAAAAAAAGAGCAGATTTTGCTATCTGTAAATAAATTTAACCAGGCAAGTGTTATTTTATAAAATTTGTTAGCATTTACCAGACTTTTTTCTCTCTTAATCCTAAGCTAAAATATTCGGCGTAGTAACCATAGTAATTGGATAAAATCAACTAATATCACTATAGTTCAGAAGGTTCCACAAAACTGAATATTATTTGATTTCCTCAGAAGCGTCAGGCGTGTGCTGATTGCTTGTCATCAGCGATTTTTAAGATGAATGTGTACACGCGTAACGCATTGTAATTCTATTCATGTTTATAAATTTATAGACGTCTCAAGCGAGCTGTTGAGTTTATTTTATTTTATTTTAATATAATTCTTTTGTTAAATTGAATTTATGACAAAAAAAACATATTTAGAAAAATTGTACGCGCGTCTATGACACGCGGCTTAAAACTCCTACTATGTGACTTTATGATGATACGTCGTAGTGCTAGACTCGTGCGGCGGACTTTTTGGATACTCTTTATTAATAAACACTTAAATTTGGCGACAATATACAGAAAATAACGTAAATATTATACAGGACTAGTAAATGAAATAATAATTTTTTTAAACTTTGTAGTCTAAAGCTTTTAAAATGATCTAGTAGGCTCTGGCTTGTTTTTATAAATTTTGATAGTTCGCATTGAAAATCGTAACATGAGTTTGAATGTATTTATAAATTAAAGATTTAAGTTGTAAACTGTAATGCTAAACAAAAACTACAATGGTAATCCACGCGCCTTTACGGAATGATATTGCCTTGTTGACTGTTTGGAAGATGAATCAGACGTAGAGCAGTTCAGTCCGCAAATTTTTTTTTTGGGAAAAGATCAGACTACCAAATAGAAGAAAACTGTTCCTAATACTCGTGCGCATAATATTATAAAACACCTTCCTGGAACAAAAGGTCTAGCCCAGCAGGCCAAATGTTCAATTATTGATTGTATAAAACTGTTTATCACCACTAATATAATGCAAACGATTAATGCTTCCACAAATATTTATATTGATAAAATAAATAGCAAATATCAAAGAGATCGTGATGCCTGTGAGATGAGTACTCTGGTTCGAATTAAGTCACCTGTTTTTAGTAACGAAGGGTCGTATATTATGTCACGGTAACATAGACATTATTCTTCTTATCCTGTTTTACAATAAACATCTATATATATACAGTGTCACCATTAAAGTCCGCACCATATAGAACTTTTTTTTATTAATGAGGTTAGTTAAAATTAAATTTGGGCAATCGTTTTTGCTTTAAATTAGACTAAAAATTATATAATCAAATGTCACCATCTGTCATTCGGTATCTGTCAAAAATTACATTTTAATCAAAAAATGCTGAAAAATGGCATTGTTTTACCGAATTTCAAAAAATTTTATTAGAAAAAGTTGTTTCTAGTACAATTCTTGGCCTAAATACAAAGTTTCAGTTTTCTAGCTGAAAGTTGATTTTTTTGCCATTTTTTCTAATTATCTTTTTTTTTATTTAATGTAAGTTCGCTTAATGGATATTAAACTATTTGCTTATACCATACTCAATATTTTATTTAGTTTGTATGAGCTTTTTTTTACTAGAATGCCATTTTTTTTCGAAATTTAAAATTAGAGGCAAAAAAATTTGACACAGGTGGTGCAAAGTTATCCTAATTTAAAAATTTTAACAGATAGACGTCAGATGTTTCGTTTTTCAAATGACAAATACATCTAAATATTTGATAAAAATTTTATTTTATACTTAAAACTATCATTATTATTAAAAGGAACAAAAAGGAACTTTAATCATTTTAAATAGGTAACACAAAAGCAATATAAATTTCACATTTCAGTGTGACGTCCTTCTCGCTCTATACAAACACCCGTCCGTCTATAAACGTCTTTGACAGCATTTTGTAAAAAGCTTGGTCTTATATCGGCACAACACTGTCTTATCGTTTGTTCCAAATGCTCGATATTTCTAAACGGTCGATTCTTATAAACTTTCTGCTTAAGATAACCCCACAGAAAAAAGTCTAGTGGGGTTATGTCAGGCGACCTGGGTGGCCAGTGACATTCTCTATCACGCCCTATAACTCTGTTTTGAAATAATTGGTTTATGCGTTCTTTCACTGCTACAGTTTGATGTATGGGTGCACCATCAAGCTGATACCATAAGTTATGTCTATGGTGTAAAGGCATGTTATCCAAAACTTCGGTAATCTCGTTATCAAGAAAATTCAGGTACCTTTTACCAGTTAAGTTTACTCTAAAGAAGTATGGTCCAATAAGCTCATCTTTCAAAATTCCACGCCAAACATTGGTTTTAAAATGATACTGGTCGCGACATTCAATTGTGAAGTTAGGATTTTCTTGGGACCACCATCGGCAATTTTGTGAGCTCACGGTACCATTCGAAGAGAAAGTGGCTTCATCTGTCCATAATATCTTGTATGGAAAAAGAATATTCTCCTCATATTGTCCCTGATACCAAAACGAAAAATCAAGTCGGATATCAAAATCGCGTTCTTTTAATGTGTTTATAAACTTGGGTTTATATGCCCGAAATCGATTTTTCTGAAGAATTTTTCTAACGCTTTCCCTCTTGCACCCTGTTGAATCACTTATCTTGGTTACACTAGTTTGACCGTGGTCAATAACAGTTAAACAAACATCAAGTTGTGCTGCTTCATCGTATTTACTTGCCGCGTGAGGTTTCTTAAAATTATTTTGAACAGATCCAGTTTCTCTAAATTTTGACATTATTCTTGAAACAGTGCTATGCTGCAAATTTTTTTCTGGATGCCTCTCATTAAAATGGCAGATACTTGCCGGTGAGGCATATTCTCTCCACAAATTAAGACAATTTCTATTTTTTCTTGAATGGACAACATTGGTGATAACACTGAAAACTATAACTTGCGAAAATATTCAAATTTATGACATTTCTTTTATTTATTCGACACTCTAATTCGTTTTTTTTTCCATAGCCTACTTATAAAATTCAAAATTGCCTTGATATTTTATTGTGGGTAAAAAGAAAATGTGTCTAAATTTTGAACTAATCTGATATCTGGGAATTTTATTATAATTTTTTAACTTCTTAGGTGTATGTACTATCAAAAAAATGGAATATCTGACGTCTATCTGTTAAAATTTTTAAATTAGGATAACTTTGCACCACCTGTGTCAAATTTTTTTGCCTCTAATTTTAAATTTCGAAAAAAAATGGCATTCTAGTAAACAAAAGCTCATACAAAGTAAATAAAATATTGAGTATGGTATAAGCAAATAGTTTAATATCCATTAAGCGAACTTACATTAAATAAAAAAAAAGTTAATTAGAAAAAATGGCAAAAAAATCAACTTTGAGCTAGAAAACTGAAACTTTGTATTTAGGCCAAGAATTGTACTAGAAACAACTTTTTCTAATACAATTTTTTGAAATTCGGTAAAACAATGCCATTTTTCAGCATTTTTTGATTAAAATGTAATTTTTGACAGATACCGAATGACATATACCGAATGACAGATGGTGACATTTGATTATATAATTTTAGTCTAATTTGAAGCAAAAACGATTGCCCAAATTTAATTTTAACTAACCTCATTAATAAAAAAAAGTTCCATATGGTGCGGACTTTAATTATTAATTTAACTATGGTTTGTTATAAGTTTATATTTAATAATTATAAATAAAGTAGTCATGATGGTTCATGGTAATCACCTTGTGGTCAATGTTAAGAATTTGATAATATAACTTATAATTTAATATCTAGTAAGATAAGTAAAATATTAAGTAACTAATTATTACGTTTTACTACATTATACCTATTTATTACACTGCATGCCAAGCTTACAAATGAGAGAGAAATATCTGCTTTTATAGGTTTACTGTACCTAATTGGAGTACTACGAAGTTTCAGGCAAAATTTAGAAAAACATTGGGACAATTTGAAAGGCAATGGTGTCGAGGCATGTTACCTAACAATAAGCGAAAACAGATTCAGATTTCCTTTGCGATGTTAAAGATAGAGATCAACGAAGGGAAATTGACAAGCTCACCATAATCCGGGATTTATTTGAAACATGTTTAGCAACTTTTCAAAACAACTTTGTTGCCAGTAAATTTCTTACAGTGGACGAACAACTACTAGCAACTAGTTTACTAGCATTCCATTAATAAGAAAATTGTTTGACGACAAAAAATTGACTTAGGTAGGCAGGGTACGTAAGAATAAGCGTAAAATACCGCCTCCATTTCTGCCAGCTAAAACCTCAGTTAAAGAATCGTCAGTTTTCGGATTTCAAGAGGACTGTACGTTGGTGGCATATCGCTTAAAAGAGAACAAAGTAGTTTTATTCTTGTCTAGTATGCACCATGATGATGCAATTGATCCCAATACAAACGACAATGAAAAACCGAAAATCATCACCTTTTACAATAAAACCAAAATCGACGTTGATCTGGTTGATCAACTATGCCAAAAGTACAATGTAGCTCGCAACACATGCAGATTGCCAACGGTTATTTTTTACGCTCTGTTAAATTTGTCAGGTGATAATGCTCTTAGTGTATTCAAGGCGAATCATCCTCTGAAAAACGTAAAAATATTTGATTTTATTGAAGACATTGCATGGCAGCTAATCAAACCTCAAATTGACTACCTTTCAACTATTTTGACATTGCCCAGGGAAATAAAACACCGTGCACTTGTACTTTTAGGAAGTGAAGAACCCCCTCTATCGGTGCTAGCTACACCTGAAAACTATGTAGGATGATGTAATATATGCCCGAGAAGTCGTAGTAAGTCTACTAGAAAGCTCTGTGCCCCGTATCAAATATTTGCGTGTAAAGAACATATGAGAGACATTTATACTGGGTGTTCATCCAAATGAAGCTAGATGTAAGTTTTTTTAAGTGTTAGTGTTTACTTAAAGCATTTTAAATAGTTTCGCATTAGCAGAAAATGCTAGTAGGATATAGTTTTTGGTATATAAACTTTTTCTATGTTTAATAATAATAATAATAATAATAATAAATGTCTTTATTTCAGAATATTAAATTTTCTGTTACAAAAGTACAAAAAGAAGGGATACATATTACATATGTTATTCTGAAATAGGCGAAGTCCAGATGAGGCATCCTAAAATACCTCCCTGATCTACTTAACCTATAGCTAATCTTAAATATCTTAACCTAACCTAGCGGTGTATTGGTAATTAACTTTTTATTTTATTTAACGTGACAATCACGATGCAGTGGGTGAATGTTCATCATACATGTCTATTCAATATATGTTTAATATAATTCAGCCTAAAGGAAGAGAGCGGAAGTATTTTTAAGTTATCTGGCAACGAGTTATAGAACTTAGCAATATTGTGTGAAAAGCTTCGCTCAAAGATTGCAGTGTGGTGATGCGGCGGCGTTATTCTGCCTTTAAATCGGGTATTTAGAGTATGTACGTCAGTTCGAAAAACAATACGGTTATACAAGTATGCAGGACATTTCAAAGATATAATTTTATGATAAAAGCATGCTTGATGCAGCTCCCTCCTCTCCGCCATACTCAACCAGTGCGACTCGTCCAGCTTGTGGGAGATATGTTCATATTTCCTTACTCCATGAATAAGTCGCAAACAAGAATTCTGAACAAGTTGTATTCGTCGTTTATCGACTACAGTGAGACAACTTCCGTAGACAACGTCGCCATGGTTAAATAATGAGAGCACGCAAGTTTCTGATACTTTTGTAGAAATCCCAGTGCGCAGGCAACTTGGACTTTTTAAAACGAGTCAGGGCACTATTTCGTGTTTTAATCATATCGCGTACGGTATCTGTGATCCACGGATCATTCTTTTTTGTAATCCTAGCAGTTCGTAATGGCATGTGAATGTTTAACAAAGCCATTATATTTTCGTTAAAAAATTGTACTTTTTTGTCAATATTATTATAATCAAAAATGTTTCTCCATGGAATAGATTGTAAATCGGCATAGAATTGATTATAATTAGCATTCTTAAAATCTCTGTATTCCCTAATTATAGGCTTAGGTTTATGTTTACGCAAAAAGAATTCACCATAGACTAAATCATGATCAGAAATATTTGGAACTGACAAAGTGTCTGAGATATCTATGAGTAGGTCCTCAGGTACTATTTATAAGGTCTAAGAGAGTTAAGCTATCTGCAGCTATTCTTGTAGGTTTGTTAATGATTTGTTTAAGACCTGTGGCTTCTAAAAGTGAATACAAATCAGATGCACCTTTGGTGTTCAGATTCATAAGATTAATATTAAAATCTCCTAAGCAAAAAATATGATCAAATTTTGGGACCAGTGCCATAACTTGTTCCTCAAAATCTCGTAAAAATACATTTATATTACAGGACGGTGGGCGATATATACAACCAAAGACAAATGATTCTTTATTAAGAATTATACTTAACCAAACTTGTTCATAACCTATACTGGTTCTCAAATCATTAATTAGCGCTCCATTTAGGCTTTTTTTTAAAGTAAATAGCAGCTCCACCACCCCTACTCAAACGGTCTTGCCTTACCCGTAAATATTCAGGAATTTGGACCTCCTTAGGGTCGACGCCATCGCTTAGCCAAGTCTCCGTCACAGCCACCACATCATAATCACCACCTCATAATATACCTCAAAATTTTATAAGTAGCTTTCTTTGTGCAGCTAGGTACCTAAAAGTTCAGGATTTCCACTTTCACATGAGTTATATTATTAAATAAAGACCAACTTATCAGACAGAAAGATAAGGTCAACAAGAAATTAAAAAAAAAATCTGTTATACAATGAGAAAAATGGCCTACATGCGTAGACCGCGCGACTAAGCTCATGATTATACCATGCGCGAGTAACGTAGGGTTAAATACTCGTTATAATCACGTAATAATACCAAATTTTACAAATCTGAAATGGCTGAGATGTATTTCACCTATGGCCTTGCGACTGGAAATGCAAGAGAAGCCAGACGTTTGAACATGCGCTATCTCAATAGAGTGATACCTGATCATCGAATATTCTCGAATATTCATAGGCGTATTTTAGAAAATATAACTCTTAATAACAATACCAATGATGGAGGTAAATCGCATGCTGTTAGAACACCACACATCGAGGAAGCTGTTCTAAATGAAATAGAAGAAAATCCAGACACTAACACCAGAAAAATCATCTGGAACATTTAAATATTAGTCATCAAGTTGTTCGGCGTAGCCTACGTGATTCTTTGTTATACCCTTACTACATTCAAGGAGTGCAAGTCCCCCTTCCTCGAGATTTCCGTTTAAGGATTAATTTCTGCCTGTGGTACCGTAATAGGCTAGCAGTAAGCCCCAGTTTTTTTTTTTCTGTTTACTCTTTTTTACCAACAAAGCCAATTTTTCAAGAGATTAAATTTTAAATTTTCACAAAAACGACATATTATTATGGGCTGAACAAGATCAGCATGGAATTGTAGAAACGCAGATTCAAAAGCCGTTCTCATTAAATGTATGGAGTGATATAATTGATCATCATTTTAATGATTGGTCCTTTTTTTTTTTGCCTGGTCGACTTAATGGTAACTCATAGAGGCATTATTTGCAACAAGAATTGACTTTATTTTATTACTCGAAGGCTTACCCCTTTTGCTGAGAAATCAAATGAAGTGTATGAGAACGACTGGACAGGACGGGGTGGACCTTAGTCATGGCCCCCTAGGTCTCCTGTCTTAAGTAGCCTAAATATGTTCCTGTGGGGTATCTCAAATCTTTAGTGTGTACAATATCAGTTAATACCGTTGATGACTTACGAAGTCGAACATTAGATGCATTTTAAACCATAATAAATACTCTGGGGGGTTTCAAACAAGTACGGGCATCAATGTGAAGAAGAGCGGGCGCATGTATAAGACCTATGTTTATATGAATTTTTATTCATGAATTAAGCCAAATAATTATCCCCTTCCGTATGTACATGATATTTACAAACACTTCGTATATTATCTATTGTCTAATTGATTTAAAGCGTTTTTATCCCAAAACAAGATACCCGAACAACTTTTTATGTTCATGTAAATAATGCTCAGAATATATTCTACTATTTTACTTCATATTTAACTTGTACATTTGCTGAAAAATTTTTGGGAATATCAGGACCCACCAAATTGTTTTTCAAAAATATTTTAAAATAATAATAATGTTATTCATTTATAAATAGCTTTCAAACAGTCACCATCAATGACGGTTACGTTCCATTAGTCATTAGTCCCATCCAATTACCTTACATTTTTACCGCTTTAAAAATCATCTGTACCGACGACGTTCAAGTTAGTGACATCTTACAACTTCGATAAAGAGACTTGACAGGAAGAAAAATGCATTCGAGACACAGAAACTGCTTTTCAGTATTTTGCTTTAAAATGTTACTTTACTTTTAATAGGGTGAAAAAATATGTATTACTCTAAAATTTTTAACAATAATTCTGATTAAATCTTTCGGTTTTGGTGGATAAAAATACATTTACGTAATTTTCATCATATAATCAAATAGAAAAGTATCATTTCGAACATTTCAAAAACTTTCAGAAATGCGGTGCAGCATGACTAGTATATGGGTAGGGTGATCTAGAACCCCGTACTTTAGTCAAGGGGTGAGTCACCCCCTAGAAGCTCCACACTACCACTTTAAAATTTCAAATGACACCACCAATAATTTTGAGATATCCTAATCTTACATAGGCTACGTAAAATGGGAAATCTTATTATTTTATCAAGAATGCAATGACCAAAAATTAAAGAAATCAGCTTAAAAGTAGTTAATACCTACATATTTGTTAAAAAAAAAATAATTTCTCAGGAACTAACAACAGAAACAATTATAATTAAATAAGCCTGCATATTTGTCAAAAATTGAAACTTCTCCTGAATTACCTTTGATTGATTGTAAGATAATTTTATTAGTTTCTGCGGCGTTACCACCACGATTATTTTCTCCAAATTTTCTTTTTTTCATATGAGTAGCCGGATTATTGTAATACCCCTTATTTCGTTATACATACATATCTTCTACGGTTTATTACAAAATATTTAATCTTATACCGTCCCAATATTTCTTCGGAGCGCATTCATTAAATTGATCTATTTTCTATCTTAATTCGCAAATAACATAGCATAACATGAATAGTAGGGTGGCCGATCTTTATATAGGTTTTTTTTTGTTTTTGAATTTCTGTGTTCCCACCCTTCAAAAGTGCTTGTTTGGCTACAAAAATAATATCCTATGAACAGAATTTATTGAAAATAAACATAAGGACTTTCGTCTTAGCTAATTTTATCACGCTTTCTGTTGTTTTGTTTCTTAACAATACGGGTCTAAAGTAGATAATTATCTATCTTATTCTTAAAAGTGTACCCCTTATTTAAACTATTTTATTACACACATAATTTGAATTAAAACATTTTGATCATTATTTTCATTAATGACAAGAATATTATGATGTATAACAAAGTATTAAGATAGTTATGGTTCTACGGTTAAACATTACCAACTTTGACGGCTTTTTGGGGAAGATCTGGGGTTTATTACTATATACGTTAAGTAAAATAAGTCCTTGTCAAACTGCTAAGCTAGTAGTTGAGGAATGAGGAAGTACTTGTTTTCTGGAACAAAGCCCGTATAACTTGAGACGTACAGCATTGTATAAAAAATATGTGAATACTTATATGAAGAAATAATAGGTGTGCAAAAAAAAAATTGTCATAAAGCAACGGACACCGCAAAGGAAAAAGAAACAACGTTTGCTGATAAATCAAACGATTTGTTTGATACCGCTTACGCAAACGCATTTAAAATGTTAGAAGATAAAGAAGATATACCTACAGCTTTTGGTCAGTCAAGGAAAAAAAGATCGTCGGGGATTTATGTATAGTGTAGACAAGAAGCTGACCGAAGAAGAGCAAAGGTGCGAAGAGAGAAAACAGAGAGCGCGTGAAAAAAATGTAAAAAGTACTGACGAGATCGACGACAGTATGGAAGCCCTTGTAGCGTCGTCTAGCAGCTCGCATACAAGTTCTTCTTACGACGAAGGAGTAGATCTTGAGAAACTAGGACTTTCAGAACCAAAAAGGCAACGGCTAGTAGGAAGAAAAAATATATTATCCACAAAAGAAGTTGCAGCTCGAGATTTCGAGACATATTTTAAGTGCTGTCGCCAAAGCTTTGGGACATGACGTATTTTCTTTGTCCATAAGTCGAACAACAATTTAACGTTATAGACAGCAACTAAGAAAAGAAAGGGCGGAAAAATTAAAATTGACTTTTAAAAATCATAAATTTGTGGCTTCTGTAGTTCATTGGGATGGAAAATAATTTTCTGACCTAAAAAGCACGACAGACCAGCAGTTATAATTATTATAAGTGGCGATACAGAACAAATTCTAACGATACCAGTTCTACGCACTTCAACAGGGAGAGAGCAAGTAGTTGCGTTATGTTGCGACACTACTGCCTCCAACTTGGGTCGTCTAAATGGTGCAAGTGTTCTATTAGAATAATTGTTAGTACGAGATTTAATTTATTTACCTTGTAGGCACCATACTTGTGAACTTATTTTGAAAATTGCCTTTGATGTAAAAATGCCTTTTCCTAGTGGGTTCAACGTAACATTGCTTAAACGTTTTAGAGAACCCTGGTCTAAAATCAATATTTTAAATTATATATCAGCATTAGAAGATGAAAATATAATTACATTATTGCAACTTAGAAATTTTGAAATGGCTGGTATTCTTAATTTTGTGGAACAAGCATTAGATTCTCAGCAGCCCTGCGACGACTCTAGAGAACTTTCACATTTAACCCAGTTGTTTTTAGGAGAGGACGTATTTGTGTAAAAACAAAATAGGGTTAGTTCTTAGGAACAATTTATTAATAATATATACCTATAATACCTACAGTGTGTCCACGGATAGAGTTCGGAAGAGGAAAAACTTTTTTATTTGTGGGTTTAGAAGAAAAAGTTATTCTTTATAAAAACGTCTGCTTGTGTTGAAACTCCAATTTCGAATACCAAATTTACGATTAGTATACAGGGTACATCAAAAATAACATTTTTAATTATTTTGATTTCGATTTTTTTTTAAATTATATGAAAATATTTTCAAAACCGTGATTTATTACAGTAATTGTGCAAAAAAGTCTAATTAACATTTTTCTCAAAGTGGTTAATTTCAAAGCTACTATTAAAATAATAAAATATCAAGTAGCCTGTTCTAAATAAATGAAATGTTTTAGTTACTTTGCATCTTTCAAATTGTTGATATTTGTGTCATAATTTTCTCATAAATCTGCATAATAGTGAAATTAGAAAATGCTAACGTTAGAACAAAGAATTTATATTGTGCGAAGTTATGGTTTAGGACATGAAAAAAGCTATATGGCAGTTCTTCGATAATTCCATGAGATATGGCCTGCTGTTTCTCTCACGGACAAAGGTTTAAAAAAAATTGTAATAAAATTCATGAGAACTGGTAGTGTTTTAAATAAAAAAGGGAGAAAAAAAAGTATGATGAAGATGATGCTGTAACTGTAATGACAATGGATTCAGTTAGAAATTTTCCCAAACTGTCTTTAAGAAAAAGATCTTCTCAAATTGATAATGTGAGTAAATCTTTAGTAGAAAAAATATTAAAATTCAATCAAATTTGTCCGTACAAACCTAAATTTAATCATTTTCTGGAAGAAAATGACGACATGAAGCGTTTGGATTTTTGTTTGTTGATAGGGGAACATATCCTTAGCCTTAGACAAAAAAGTTTTGTTAATAATATTATTTTCTCGGACGAGGCAACGTTTACCACAAACGGGGTAGTTAGTTCGCAAAACTGTCGCTATTGGAGCCGCGACAATCCTAATTTTCGTATCCGCTCTAGAAGACAGTATTCACAAAAAGTTAACGTGTGGTGTGCTATTACTTACAATAGAATCATTGGACCATATTTTATTGAAAACAATTTAAATCAACACACTTATTTGCATCTTCTGAACACTTTTTGCAAGATATACCTTTAGCTGATTGAATCAAATTACATTTCCAACAAGACGGCTGTCCCGCTCATTCCACGATAATTGTTCGTGATTGGCTAAATCATCAGTTTGGGAACAAATGGTTTGGAAGGTATGGTCCAAATGAGTGGCCACCTAGGAGTCCCGATCTCACAATTATGGACTTTCATTTGTGGGGATATCTGAAGCAACATGTGTATAAAACCAATTTATATAATAACCTAGATCTCTTGAAAGAAAAAATAAGAGAAGTCATTGCAAATATCCCAATACAGCAAATTAGGAATTGTTATCGGGAATTCAGATATCGAGTTGAACTATGCGCTGAACTCGGTGGTACCACGATCAAATAGAACGTTATTTATTTTAATATTTTATAATTTATGATTAAATAAAATGAAGAAATACCTATGACATGTAATAATAAAAATACAAATAAGAAATAGTTTTGTTACAACAAAATTGTTATTCGGCCAGATATAAAATTATATTCTAAGTAGGAGAGCAACAATAGTTTACGTAAATTTATTTTAAACGAAATCCAAAAAATTAAAAATGTTGTTTCTGGCTAACCCTATATAGTAATCGTAAATTTGGTATTCGAAATTGTAGTTTCAACACAAGCAGACGTTTTTATAAAGAATAACTTTTTCTTCTAAACCCACAAATAAAAAAGTTTTTCCACTTCCTAACTCTATCCGTGGACACACTGTATATACATACATACCTAAATACCTAGGGTTGTTGGTATATATGAAAACGGTCGATTATTTCTTAAAGTATAACAGTTAGCAAAAAATATTTTAGATAAACGTTTTAGGGTTTTTCAAGTTGTATTAGAATTTTAAAAAAATAAGTATACAGGATGAGTCAGAAAACCGTAGGGAAGCAAAGTTACCTTTTTTTAAATGGAACACCCTATATCTTCAAATATTTTTTGATTTAGCATGAAATAGCAATTGTTTTTTAATAAGTGCATTATAAGTCTAAACCTAATAGTTTACGAGATATCGACTTTTGAAAATGAAATTTTTGAACTTTGACAGCTTCTAGCTTTCCAACGGTACGTTTTAGAGTAAAACGGCTAACATGTCCCTATCTTACTTTTTTATTGTCTTCCCAAAAACTTCAACTTCCGGTTAAACCGGAAGTACTGAATTTCCGGCTTTTGAGTTACATCCGGTTTTACCGGAAGTTGATGTTTTTGCGAAGATAATAAAAAAGTAAGATAGGGACATGTAAGCCGTTTTACTCTAAAACGTACTGTTAGAAAGCTAGAAGCTGTCAAATTTCAAAAATGTCATTTTTCAAAAGTCGATATCTTGAAAACTATTAAGTTTAGACTAATAATGCATGAATTAAAAAATAATTGCTATTTTATGTAGAATCCAAAAATATTTGAAGATATAGGGTGTTCTATTTAAAAAAAAAAGTAACTTTGTTTCTCTACGGTTTTTTGACTCAACCTGTATACTTATTTCTTTTAAATTCTAATATACCATAAAAACCCTAAAACTTTTATCTAAAATATTTTTTGCTTACTGTTTTACTTTAAGAAATAATCGACCGTTTCCATACATACCAATGACCCTGTATATATATAATATGCTGTTTCTATGTAGTTAGTGATAGTTACGATAATAAAAGTTTTAAAACTTGAAAACCTTTGTATTTCATTGCACACGTCATTTTCTTGATATTTTTGACATTTTAAAAGGGTGAGACCAAAGAAAAAAATGTCGCAAAATGTGGGCCACCCTAATGAATAGATATCGATAATCAAAACTGGAGTTGATTTTCACATATTCCCAATATAATAATTTAAAATTTTGATGTTTATTTGGAACATTTTAAAGTATTAAAAATGGTCGTACCTCATTGTTAGTAAAAAGCACTTATTCTGATGGTAAACATTGCGTTAACTACTAACCATTAATCTACCTTATTTTTAATTAAAATTATTTTGACATACTTAATTAAAATTATATATTTTTTTTAAATTTACCTTACCATTTTAAGTAGCTTAGGATGGGATTAATTTTAAAATATTTTTAAAAATTGTCGGATTTATGTATATAATGGCATACATGTTTAATAAAACATTGACTTTTATATATATATATATATTTTTTTTTTATGATAAGGCACAGCACTGCAGTATAAATCCTTTATGGCGCTCTGAGAGCGGTGCGTGTGCGCAGGAAACGATTCACGTTGGTCTTGAATCTATGAAGATTACAGTCGTTGGGGAGGTCGTTCCAGAGTGATGACGTTTTCCAGATGAAAGAATTTTGAAACAGTGTCGTTCGAGGGACACTAAGCTGAACCACGTACTGGTGGGCTGCAGTGGCTCGTCGTGTATTTCTACCATGCACCGCTCTGGGTGGTATTAAGCGGGCAACCTCAGTTGACAACTTGCCATGAAAATATTTGTAAAATAGACTCAAATCGCCAACCTGCCTTCGATGTTCAAGGCTTTCCAGGTTGTTTGTCAGACTATGGTCACCGATCAAGCGAATGGCTCTTCTTTAAATGGAATCTAGCAATCTCAGGGTATGTTTAGGAGCAGAGCCCCAAATATGCGGACAGTACTCCAGCGATGGTCAAAATTGGGCTTTATAGAGCATCAAAAGTTGTTGTGGTGTATACAGGTTTTTTGTTCGGAAAAGTACTCCAAGCTTCTGCGAGGCTGCCCTAGCAATTGCCGCAACGTGGCTATGCCAAGACATATGACTATCCAAATTACCGCCCAATAAATGAATTGATGAAGCCAAGGGAATCGACTGTCCCGCCATAACTTTATCCGGTTCTTCAACATTAACTTTTTTAGAAAAAACTGCCGCCTGGGTCTTTTTAGCGTTAAATTCTACTTGGTTACTGTCACCCCAAGACAGAATTTCTTCCAGGTCTTTGTTGAGATGTAAGACCTCTTGCTGCCTATAGAGATGTGCATTAGCAGCCGATGTCCGAGCATCCAAAGTAAAAGAGGAAACAAGTGTGCTGTCATCAGCGAAGCTATATATAGGATTTTTAGTTTTTTCCAAAAGATCGTTAATGTAGAGTAAGAAAAGGGTGGGCGACCATATATAACCTTGAGGGACTCCGGCGTTGATGTTAAATGTGTCTGAAAGAAATCCGTCCATCGCCACTCGCAGAGAACGGTCTTTAAGAAAGCTCGACAGCCATGAACAAGATTGAACCGGCATTCCGTATGCTCTCACTTTAGTTAGAAGCCCCTCATGCCATACTCGGTCAAAAGCCTTGGAAATGTCCAGTGCTACCGCCCGGGACTCTCCATGATGTTCTATCGCATTGTTCCAAACATGAGTAACATTAGCGAGAAGGTCTCCTGTTGATCTAGACTTACGGAATCCTTACTGGCGGTCACTAATAATGTTGAAGCCTTCCAGGTATTTTAATAATTTTTCGTTGATAGCCTTCTCCATAACTTTGGATATAACCGAAAGCAATGCGACTGGACGATAGTTGTTTGGCAAGGTCTTCTTGCCTTTTATGGGTATGGGCTGGACTCGCGCAGTTTTCCAGCATGAAGGAAATATTCCTTTTTTGTAGGATAAGTTAAAAAGCCTACAAAATACCGTGTCAGTTCGTCAGCGCATGACTTAATTACAATGATTGGAATATCGTCAGGACCAGAAGCCTTTTTAGTGTCAAAACTCCTCAAGATTCGTTTAACATGGCGGTGGCGAAAAACAATCTCAGGCATTCTCGATTCTACAGGGGGAATGTTCGGTGGAGTACTTCCCTGAAAATTTACCGTTGAATGTGAAGATAATAGTTCCGCCAGTAGGTTTGCTTTTTCCTGTGCTTTGGTCGCAATGGTGCCATCAGAACCTGTTAGAGGTGGAATGGTTGACTTGGTAAAGTTCTGACTGACGGCCTTAGCTACCGACCAAAATGATCTTGAGCCGTTAGGACATTCAAGAAGTCTGTCTTTGATCCTCTGGTTGTGTGCTTCTTTGCTTTGGTTTATCGTTTGTTTGCATTGGTTTCGAGCGTTAACAAAGATGGTACGATTTTCGGCGGTAGGATTTTTACGCCATTGTCGGTAGCAATAATTTTTTGATTTAACAGCTCGTTCGCAATTTTCGGTGAACCAAGGCTTGCCGTAAGAAGGGCACTTTTTTGAGAAAGGGATGAAGGCTTCCATGCCAGTAAGGATAACCTCCCATATTTCTGTTGCACAGATGGATGGATCATCAGAGGAAAAACAAACGTCCCGCCAAGGAAACGTTCGAAAATGGCCCCTTAGGTCATCTCACTTAGCTGATGTATAATGATATACCTTGCGTGGTTTAGGATGCTCTTCGGCACTAATTGGTAGTGTGTTCAGTGGCGAAATAAGGTTGTGGTCAGACGTTCCTAGCGGCGGCTTCACGGTGACAGTGTACAAGTCGGGGTTTGAAGTTAAGAAAAGATCCAACAAACTAGCAAAATCACCATCTCTGTCTGGAATCCGAGTTGGTTCACCCTCCAGCTGGGTGAGGCCAGAGCTGATGGCAAAGGATTCGGCTTCACGACCTTGTTCGTCGGTCATGTTTAAGTATTTGAGCCAGTTGACATTATGAACGTTGAAGTCGCCAAGGATGACAACTTCGGAATTGGGATGGTGGGATTGCAAAAAGTCAAGGGTATTAGCAAGAGAGGAGAACAAGTCTCTATAATGGGTATCACTTGGCGGCCGGTAAAGGCAGCAGATGAATTTAGTAATTTCTCCTCTCGTTCACAAGGAATATCACTCCGGACAAAGAGACAAAGGCCAAAATTTCGCCTAAATCGGTGATGGAAGTCGTACCCAGGATATAAATAGCTGACCGTATTAATCGATGATCTGACTTTGGTTTCGGTTAGTGCAAGTACATGAGGCTTGGTAGATTGTAGATGTTGATGGACTGCATTGATGTTCGTGTTCAGTCCTCTAATATTGCAGAAGTCAATTTGGAAGCTGCTAATCTCGGGTCTTTTAACAACTCCAGTTTTCACACCATTTCCATTTTGAATATTGTTCGAAGGACCCGCATGACTACTGGGCATGGTGGATGATTGAATAATTTCGCTTGATAAGGCGCCAGGACCCGCCCCCACCCGGAGATCCGATCGGGGGGCGTTTTTAACTCCGAAATATATTGATCTTGGAACCATCATCATAGCATTTTTTGTATATTTCCCACCCTGATGATTTATGAAATGATAACCATAAAAGGTGTCCATAAATCTCTGACAGACCTAAATTTAATACAGTCTCTCAATAGCGACCACCCTTAGGGAATCAAATTCTGGTCGTTTAACAGGGGTAATCGGTTAATAGAGAAATTAAAACAACTGGTCTGCATTTTACAGCATTTGTTTATTGATAAGTATCAACATATATGCAAATAATTTTAAATATTTTTGTTTAAATTCATCAGAAATAAAATTAAATGAGATGAAGCCAATTTACCAATATGTATATACTCCACGTGCATACCAACAAATATATTATACATTGTGCTTTATGTTTGCTTTGCAATTCTTGTTTTTTAAAACAATCAGAAATTAATGATTGCTTCGTGTTTTTTATTTTATTATTATAAAATTCAGATTCACATTTTAATAGCAATTGGGAAAATTATTTGTAGACTTGTCAAAATTGTTAACATTATTAAAAAAGTTTCTCAAACTTGCGCAGGCTTAATATTTTCGACACTTGAGCAAGTTCAGGTTCCTGTTCCTCTGCCTCAAAGTTGGGAGTAGTTTCATCCCTTTCGTGTATCTCTTCAATACACTGGATGATAGTCAATTCTTCACTTTCTGTTGGCAAATCTCTATCAATAGAGGTAAATTGTTTTCAGTTCACAAATGTGTCCTTAATGTTGGGAAACAGTCGTGCGAGCAGAATATTACACATAAATCCGGCTTTCATAGAGCATTTTGTTATTGTCACTGAGGACAAATTGTGCCAGGCCACCGAAACCCATATCAAGGTGTTGGTTATGGTAATACCATTTTCGATCTCTTGCAGAGGACAACCACCGTCTATACATGTTAAAAGCCCCTTAACAAGGTAGCTTCTGTAGAGCATTTTAAAATTCTAAATAATGCCTTTGTCCAACGGTTGGCAATCTGAGGTGGTATTGGGTGGAAGAAAAATAAGCTTGACATTATCGAGTATAATTTTGGGATGAGACGTATTATTATTCAGAAGCAATACCACTCTTCTATTCTGCTTCCTCATCTTGGTATGAAATCTGTGAAGCCAAGTTGTCATGATGTTTGCTGTTATCCACACTGTTTTGTTCGAGATCCATTTATCGGTATAAAACATTAAGGATTTTTCCTTTTGCCAGAACAGGATTGCAAATTGTAATTGTAAATCGTTGTATTTTTTCCAGTATACTTATCATCTTTCAATGCATATGTTTTTATTCACAATGCACGATAGTAGAGGCCTATCTCATCTGCATTAAATACGTCCCTTGGGGCGTAATCTTTTAAAATGGTCAATAGCGTTTCTTTCCAAGCAGTTACGTCTTCGATATTGATATCGGCTCATTCGTCACATATTTTCTTGAAGGTAATATCGTGCCGACGACGGAATTTTTCGAACCATCCATTTGATGCCTTAAAGTTATTTAGACATTGAGTAGATTCGAGGGCTTTTGCTTAAATTATGGACCCGGATATTTATTTTGTAAACGCTTGTTTCGCGCCTTACAAAACCAGTTAAAAACAGCCTGGTCCACTGACAGTCCTTTGGTTTTGGGAGACTTTTTTTTTGTTCACCGTTGTCACCTTCTTGAAATAAATTTCTAACTTCTGATTTATTTTGAGGCAACATAGTCACTTTGGTCTTACCCACTTTAAATTTTTCAGCCACTTTCCTGGTACTTAAACCAGATTTTTCACTTTCCTCGATTATTTCAATTTTTTCACTTATTTTCTTTTCGCCTCCATTCACGTTAGTCCCAAAATATACAAAAACTGTTCAAAACAAAACTAATGTTAACAACCGATTTATCAACCCTTAAAGCAAATTGAATAGATCCGCCTGCAATTAAGTAATTAGTGTATGTACCAATATTTCTTAGGAATTGTCGGGTCGGATTTTACTGGCTCTAATGGAAGGTGTTTTTAGCATTAATGTTTACTAAATATGGGGAATTCATAACCTGTCGTTTAACGGAAGCGGCCGCAAACAAAAGCTTTACTGTATTCAAATAAAATCTGAGCACAAAGTATCGGTATGAAATCAAATAGAATTTATTCAACCATTAATAAACATATATTTATAGTGTTTGCACATAACCTAATAGGTAAATAGAGCAATACCGCGATTATATACAACCGTTAGCACAAAGCATAGAAAAATGTGCCTGTGTGGTAAAGCCCATGAAACTGTGAATTTACAATTTTATTAGTAAATTAGTAGTTAGTATAATCAAAATTAGTGTAATGAGGGTTAGTTTCATTACTAAAATTGGTCAGTGTTGCGACGCATGGGCCGACACAGGCACAGGGGAAGAGAAGGACGAAGAGAGGGAAGAAATTAAAAGTTTTGAGACATAAACATAAAAATCATCAACATCAACCCTTGTACTAATACATAAATTGAGGACGAGACTTCGTGTTTATCTTTTCTAAAATATTAAAAATAACTTCAGCCGGTTAAAAAGTACAGGGTTTTTTATTTAATAAATTCAAATTGATCGAACTTATCAAGTTGACACGAACAGGGTGCTATAATATATTTCCATTCCATTCTCTGTAAATTGATTAAAAATCCGTCTCAACGGGTCATTCGTTACAAAATCGTAAATTTTGTAAAAATGTAAAAATCAACCAACGAATGGAAAACGGTATGTAAAGCATTGTTTACTGTATTTAGAAGCACTTGATGCATATTTAGGTGATTATTGGCTAAAAAAATAACTATTTATCTTACTTTTAAAGGTATTTAGCCTGTGATACTTCTTGGTTTCTTTGCCGCATTCAGAACGGAATTTTGAATGATTTTCTAGTTTAGTGTTTAACAAAAGGAAGCTAAACTTAGTCTTATAGGCGGTTTGACCAAAAGACCGTGCGCCGGAGGACGGGTATATTACGAAACAAACTAGCTTATAGCTCATACACGAAATAAAACTAAAAAAAAATATGAGGAAAGGGTAGCAGGTTGCAATTGGAAAAAAAAAAACATTACACAAGTCGGGACATACAAATAGATTTGAAAATTATGGCACAATGGCTGTCATAAGGTCATAGGGACTACACAATAATAATTGTTTACCTCAATTATGGGAAAGCGCAAGCAACATGGTTAAAAAGCAATCCAAGCAATGTACAAAAAAGTAAGCAGTGAGCAATGTATCATAATGCCATGAAACATGAAAATTTAGCAATGTGCAATATTTGGATGCAATCTTAACATAGACTAAATAATACCAAGGCGGATCACTTGCGGCAACCCCTTTTATCTGCATAGCATCGCCTATCACTTTTTCTGACAAATAGCGGGTGCAGGTGGCCAACTCTGTAATAATACAGCGAGAAAGGAACGGCAAGCGCTCTCAACGTAAAAACGTAAGTGTGCCGACAGCATCGTAAGCCGCTTTCTCCGTATGCAGAGCAGCAGTCTGGCTGAATGGATTGTTGCGCGCTTATGCTTCCGTTTGTTATATCAGTGCGTATGCACTAAAAAATATGATCGAAGTGGACGAAAACCTTACTTATAAATGTAAATATAACAATGCAGTCTTCCTCCACAGTTTAATAATTGTAAAAACAAATAAATAGGTCCTTACATGTTTCGAATGCTTAAGCGCACATCCTTGAGGGATACTAGAAAGGATAGTACAAAGTTAGGAACGACCAATGAATATAAAATAAAAGTTTAAGTGGGACTTACCTAACATCGAGTTAAGCGAAACTGTTAATGTAAGTTGTCTTAAATTAATAAGTACAACTTAACAGGATAAGGAATGTTAAGCTGAAGACCTAGTGAACTAATTAGTCATATTATGATTCGAATATAAGTGAAAATTTAATTATAAATGTGAAATCTTAATTAGTTAAGAAACATTGTGGATCAAAGATAATAAATATAGTTATAACATGATTGGAGGAATAAGGTTATTTCTATCTTTTGTTTATAAAAGTTTTTTTATATCAAGATTAAGAAACATTAATTTAATTGTTGAAAAAAAATTTTTTTTTAGTGTTGTTAACTAACATGAAGATATGGGGTACCATATTTTTTAAAAAAGGTTAGGTGGTTAAAAAAAACCGTATAACCTGTGCTAGCCACAACCGTGTTACCTAGTGCAACGTGATTGTTGAAGTGAGGGTAATTTAAAGAGATAATGACATTAGAGACGTATAACCAAATATTGATATTAAAAATCGAAACCTTTTTTTTTAAATCAAATGGAAAGATTTAATGAACTTGATATTAGGTTTATAAAATGAAACAGAATTAATTTATCTTTAGTTGTCGTCACTGGAGATTTAAAGTACTTTAGAGCCGACAGAACACAGTCATCTGTCAACGAATGACCAAATTACATGGTTTTGTTAAAAGGGGGGTTATATAAATGTCTATCGGAGGGAGATAAAAACTGCACTAAAGAATACACTTGAAAGGGATGGTGACGACACTGACACTAAAAAAAAATTATTGAAAAATAATTAAAACGTTTTCAAACTTCGAACAGAGGTTGGATAAAATAGAAATATCTGGAGGAGCTAGAAAGTATTGAGTAGAGATAGGAAGAGGTAAGTATTGTGTAAAAGAGACTAAATTATAATTATAATTTACTCAAATTTAAAGCATTGAAAAAATTTGTGCTGCTATGGATGATTTGGTCGTTAACACGATCTATATAGGAAGCTTTAATCATTTTATTTATTTCCTTTATTTAAAGAAGGTCTAATTAATTGCTTTTGCTGCAAAAATGTAAGAATTTAGTGTTTGTTACTGGGTTAAAATTATGTTGATTTGTAGATAGAAGGTCTAGAAAAATTGAACTTCATTTTAGAAGGCGACAAGTTAAGGTTAAAAGCTCTTACTATCTTTTTACAATGTTCATTGTTGCAGATTTTGAACTTTCTCTCTGTTTGTCCAACATAGAAGATAGCAAGATCAACCCTCGGCCGAACAACCCACCTCATACACACAAAACCTATCTGAAGGGGGACATGGTCTTTGGAATTATAAATGAATAAGCCTAGTAAGTGTTTAGTTTTAAAAGTAACATTGAAATCAAAGGATTGAAAAATGTTTTTTAATTTATATGAGATGGGGCCCCATCAGAAAGAGAGGAAATAAAACTTCTTGTTTGTTGGTTCTCTATATATAAGCTGTTTGTTAATGTGATTATTTAGATGTCTGTAATAAATTGTATTGATTAATCTTTTGGGGTAGCCATTATTAGTACAAATCTGGTTAATTATGTTTAATTCTGATCTGAAGTTAGTTTGGTTCAGTAGAATGGAAAAGAGATGTGAAAATAATGAGTGAAAGACTGCAAACTATTGAGTGTGTGGATGGTTAAAAGAATATGGAATTATAGAGTCAGTGTTGATAGGTTTACGATAGATTGTAAATTCTATTTTATTATTAGATCTGGTAAGTTTTAGATCTAGGAAAGGAAGAAAATTAGTTAACAACACTAACAATTTTTTTTTTCAACAATTAAATTAATATTTAATAATTTAAAATACTTTTATAAACAGAATTTAACAAAAATCTTACTCCTCCAATAATGCTATAACTCTATCTATTATCTTCTATCCACAATGTTTCTTTACTAGTTAAAATTTCACATTTATAATTAAAACTTCACTTATGGGTATGTCTCATTTAACTTGTAAATGACTTGTCCCGGCAATATAATAAAGAAAATAAAATATATTTCCAATTTTTCAAGACATGAATTAAAAGCTATCAAGCTATCAAGACCACGTGCCTATCTTAAAATTGTAATAAAAATATAAAATAGTTTTTAAATTAATTGCCAAAAGTTAAAGTGTCACCTACGATACCGGTCCCTTGGATGAAACTGAACATTCAAACCAAGTTTTGTAATACAATCTTCACTTTTTTTGAAGTTTAACCATATAACTGCATAAGGTAAACATTACGCTCATATTATTTATCAAGTTTTTGTTTAAATTTTTTATTTAACTGATTTTTATAAGGTCTTGAAATTTGTCCCTAAAGGTTTGTGTCATCTACACCACTTACTGTTATTTAGGATGTTGAACATTGGTGGGGATAGTTTTTGCGTTACCGGTCTTCATTAGAGGAGTAAATCAGTCTTGTTTTGCTATTGGAAGTGTGCAGTTGGTTTATTTAATGTGATTGTTCTCAAAAATTGTATACGTTCCCATCATAGCAGGTACGTACCTTTATTACCCGTCATCTACGTGTCGTGTTTTATTAGACAATGGCGGATTTTGTTATTATTTTTTTATGTTATAATATGCGCTATACTTATTTAAAGGTCAGGTGAAGTACGGAAGTGGAGCCTAAAAGTTCTTAGCCTCGATTAATTTAAATATTTTTAAAAATGTCACCTACGCTTCCGTCCACTACGCTACCAAGCCCAAAGTAACGTAGGTGACACAGGGAGACGTAGATGACTTGTATATAAAATAAATGACTTTTTCACGGCTCTTTAAATACAACACCCGGGATTTTTTTTCAGAAATATGCCTTTGACTGCGGCTGAAAAGGCACGAAGATACAGACAAAAAATTAATGAAGATCCCGAAAAAAGAGCCGAATATTTGAGAAAATGTAGAGAAAGGGCTGCGAAGCAAAAAAAGATTGGTGACCTATCAGATCGAGAAAAAAGGCACAAACGAGAAAATTGCCGTGAAAATCAGCAACGCTCACGGCGCCGAAAAGCAGAGAGATTGAAAGAATTAAAGCTTTTGGAAGAAAATACTCCGCCTTCTTCGCCGGTTCCCGCTGCTAATCCAGTCCCTGGAGCTGCGGGAGTCTATGATTTCAATAGAGTTGCAGGTAGACGGAGGGTTGCCAGGAGAAAAAGCGCTTCTTACAGAAAGATTCAACAACTTGAACAAGATCTAGCAAAATTGAAAAAGAGTAAAGAGAGATACAAGAAGAGGTATCTGAGAGTGAAAAAGAAGCTAAACCAGACACGTCTAAGAATGTCTTGCAAGAAGATCTTTCACCCTTCACCAAGATGTCTGTTGAAACTAAAGGGTATAATGTGCCAGATGGAGTAAAAAGACAATTAGTGATTCACAACGCGTTAATAAATCAAATTCTGGACAATTATACACAGAGTTCTTCAGAATTGGCGAAACAAATTGTTAGTAGCACCGTTGAGGGTGACATTTTAAGAAAGTATAGGTGTCAAACAAATATTAAACAGAAAATTGGATGTTTTGCCAAAAATAAACGGAAGCAACTTCATGAAAATATTAGTATGCGCAAACTGCGATCTAATATCCATTACCAGGTAGTACGTTTTTTCTGTAGAGATGACGTGACCACCTTAACTCCTGGAAAAAAGCAAACAGTGGTACGAGGAAAAATAAAAAAACAAAAGCGATTATTAAGAGACAATCTTAGAGAACTTCATGCCAAAATTTTCTGCTGAAATTTCTTACAATATAAGTTTTGCAACCTTCTGTAGACATCGTCCATTTTGGGTTGTAAGACCTAGACTTTCAGATAGGGATTCATGTATGTGCAAAAAGCATTCCAATATGCAATTTAAATTAGATGTGTTGGTCAAAGAAAGGCTTCTGTTGGAAAAAATATTGAGTCCCTCTGTAGCTCTGTAACTTGCGAAAACGATTCGAAAGCGTGCATGTTAAATACTTGCGAACAGTGCAAATTCAAAGAGCCAATAAATATGACCAAGCTAGAAAACAAAGAGAAAATAATAAAACATTTTTTATGGAAAATGGAAAAGGAAGAGGTACCAAACAAGATAGGAAATTTATAGTTACTAAGACAGTTAAAGTCGAAGTAAAGGAAAAGTTATCAGATTTATGTGCAAACTTTAATAAAGAGTTTAGAACAACATTTTGCCCACATGTTTACCGAAAAAAACACCAAACAAAACAGAGACAAAAATGCATTACAGAACTTACCTATGACGAAGCAGCAGTCCATATTGATTTTTCGGAAAATTATATATGTAAAATGAATCAAGAAATTCAGGCAATGCACTTCGGGTCATCCCATAACCAAGCTTCATTGCACACGGTAGTGACATATTCCAAAGATGATACAAATACAATTTGCACTATATCTCCGTCTAAAAGACATGATCCTTGTGCCATATGGGCAAATCTTATGCCGGTTTTAGCAGAACTAAGAGAAAAGAACATTGACACTGTACACTTTTTTAGTGATGGCCCTACGAGCCAATATCGTAACAAAGACAACTTTTTCTTTTTGCGTACAGTTTTTATGAACATGGGATTTAAATATGCTACTTGGAACTTTTCAGAAGCCTCTCATGGCAAAGGGGCACCAGATGGTGTAGGGGCGGCGATAAAAAGAGTTGCTGATGGTATAGTTTCAAAAGGAGAAGATATTTCAAATGCTAACATACTCTTTGACAGGCTTCAGGGCAAAACCGCCGTAAAATTGTTTTTAATTCCCAAAGAGACAATTATCGAGATGGAGAATAAGAAACCAAATGATAAAAGCATTGATAAAATAAAAGGCATTATGAAAATAGGCCAAGTTATATTAGGCGTTAACTCGGGATTTACTTCCAGGGCACTGTCATGTTTTTGTAAGAAATTTCCAGCAATATATTCATGCCACGATCCAGTTAATAATATTATTAAGATGGATGGTAGTGTTGGTGTAAGTCACACCAGCCTCAACAACGACGAGCAGTTGCATCCACAAAGTGATTTAGTTGACTGTAAAATTAGAAACTGGATTGTGGTAAAATTTAATGACATATTATATCCGGGTATAATAACTAATAAAAAAGAAAACACCAAAGAATACGAAGTTAGTGTTTTATATTCGGTGGGGTATAACAAGTACGTTTGGCCAACAAAAGAGGACAAAATATGGTATTCATTAGAAGATATATTATTTTATAATATTGAGCCTCCCAAAAATTTGACGAATTTGATGTTCATTGTTGTTATTTTTTCTTGAAGAATTATATTTTATTTTGCGCGTATGTGCTTGTAAAAACTGAAAGATATTTTAGTTACATGTTTAATAAACATTTTCGCATATTACTTATATACTATGTCATGTACGTCACCAAATTGTCAACTACGTTACCGGATTCTCAAAATAGCATTTTTTTTTTAATTGTAGGCAAGCAAAATAATTCACTTTCTATCTCAAAGTACTTCTGTTGGTTGTATTATATTATTAAATACTGGAATTCATACATACTTTGTGTTAATCCAGCCGATTACTTCTTGGTGACGTAGATGACTAAGTGTTTTACTTTAAACGAAGAGAAATGAAAAATTGATTAAAAACTGCACTGCTTTCGGTAGGTATCTACTTGCACAAGTTTACAAGTTTAAACAATCGCAAAAATATAAATTTATTAAATAAACAAAAATTCTCAATAAGGTACACCTGGAATTTTAAGTTAAATGAGACATACCCTTATATTCGAATCGTAATTAAATTAATATGTTAATATGACAAATTACATTAACAGTTTCGCTCAATTCGATGTTAGGTAAGTCCCACTTAAACTTTTATTTTATGTTCAATGGTCATTCTCAACTTTGTGCAATCCTTTTTAGCATCCCCTGAGGAGGAACGTTTAAGCGTTCAAAACATGTAAGGAACTATTTATTTTTTTTTACAATTATTAAACTTTGGAGGAAGACTGCATGACAAATATTAGCTTTATTAAAACAACAGATATACACAATTATTATAATCGTTCTAAAAATCAGTATTTTTTATTCTACGAGCACGATAACGAGTAAAAGTGCTATAACTCATAATGAAATAATTGAGTAAATCAAAATTCTTCAAAGCTTAACGGCAATAAAAAATAAAATAACATTCAACAAACATCTAAAACATAATATATCAAAAAAAAAAATAATAAAAGTAATGACTAAAAATTAAAACAAATAGGGATTGTAAATAGGACCATATTTTTTAAGGAATCCAACATAATATCTTTGAATTTTGATTGGATTCTAAAAATAAATATCTTTTGCCATTCAAAAAAATAACCCTGTAGAACAACTACGTTGTTTTAATATTTAATAGGTCTTCCATAATTGGTCAAAACTGAGGCCTATCTAACATATCCCACAGAATAGTTATTACGTGGTGGTATATTAATATACAGGGTGTTCACTAATTATTGGGATACAGCAAAACCACAGATCCCTTATGCGAAAATATTAATATATACCCAAACTTACCTTCGTCCTAAAGTTCGCAACAACCAAGATACAGAGTATCAAAGTTCCAAAATATTTTTCAATCTTTTCATATAACTTAGGAAAGAAATTCAAATTACCTAAAAATTTTGAAGTAGACTGTAGATGGCACTGTCTGCGACCTCCTTTTTACATTTGAAAGGACACACTTCTTTTGCGCCTCACTCTATGCACTATGCATGTATTGAATGACAATATTAATGTATCCATCTTTATTAGATAAAGAAGAGACATACCTTATAGATGTCGCTGTGAAGAACCGTTTTGAAGATATTAGCATTTAAATTATTCAGTGCGCTAGTTGAAGTTTTTTTGTACTTACATATTTCATTGTAATCATAAAAATGACAAAAACGTGTAATATAAAAAGATGTTTTTGACCATAATTGATTAAAGTGATTTGCTCCATTGACTTCAACACATGTGACTACCCGGATACTGAATCACCACCTAATTCTAAATTATAATTTTTCGTTTCGAAGCGACTCCACAGCGTTCTTAATTTTCTCGAAAAATATCTTATATCTATATAGTTCTTCTCGAATATTCACTGCTTCAACATACACCAGAGATTTCATATACCTCCATACATAAAAGTCAAGTGAACTAAAATCGGGGCGTGAAGTAGACCAAGGCATCTGGCTCCAACGACCTATCTAGCAGTCAGGAAATTGAGGATTTGGGTAGTCTCTTACAGGTCTAGAGAAGTGTGGCCAAGCTCCATCTTAAATGAACGATATATTTTGTCTTAGTTGTAGAGGAAAGTCATCTAAATAATCGGATGACTGAGTTTACAGAAAGTTAACAATTTAAATTAGATGAAAGTTCGAATGGATCCAATAAATAATTACCAATAATTCCAAACGTTAATATTAAATTCGGCGTTGGAAATGGCATTCGAATATGATTTGTAGATTCTCTAACCCCATGAATATTTATTCCTAAAATTAAAGACGCCTCCACGTGTAAACGCTGCTTCGCCTGGAAACAATTCTTGCGTAAAAACTTCGGGTCGGTATTTTCTTGCATACGACAAAAACAGGCACATTCAAGTCTAGGTGGTTAGTTCAGCAGATTCTGCATCGGCGTAAAGTGATACCGATAAAACCTCTTTTCGTGAAAAATATTGCAAACGGATGGTTTGCATACTCCAGTTAAAACTGCAATGCGTCTTGTGCTTACTTCAGGGTTTTAGTTACGCGGCCAGAATTTCGTCTTCCTGATTCTCCTAATCTGCCGTAAAGAGTCTTGAAGGTCTTAAAATTCAATTTATATACATTTCGAAATATCTTCGATGGCCCTTGTTTTTTTTCCTGCACTCCACCGCTACCAAATTGCAATCTAGGAGTTACTTAAGTTACTTATTAACTTCAAAGGATCTCGTATCGGCAGCGGTCGTTTCTTTATGCTGTGGTAATAACTTGCTAATATTCACATACCACCACAGAACAACAGTCAAGCTGGTTAAAGAGCGCGTCGTTTACCGTCTCCAGCGGCAAATAATCCTTGCGGTCTTTGTTTAAACTTTGAAATATAAAGCGATGTAGCGATGGGTGCACCTCGATTTTTCGTTAATATGTTTGAGGCCATTTTAGATATTATTTTGAATTTGAGTAGGTATTAACTAGGCATAAAAACACGTTTTTCCCATTGCAAATATTTGGATTACTTCCACCAGTGGCGTCCGCGCCAACATAATATATTTTGACACTTTCAACAAAAAATATTATACGCCAATATTTTTATTTTTGGATACTAAATATCATTTTCATGATTGAGCCTTTTAATTAAGCAACAATTACTCCATAACTTTTATTTGTGTTGTTTTCTATTAAAAAAAAATTAATGACATTTACTTATCGCTATGCGCGTATTAGAGTTTGATAAAATGGTATCTATTTTCTAAACGACATCGAAATTAAAAATATATATTAAAAGGTACTTCACCTGAGACATTGCACGTTTAACTGTCCTATCAAAAAGGAAAAAGAAAGTGGCGTACATATTTTTTATTCTGCTTAAAATTTGAAATACCCGGTTCCTAAAGAATATCGCGAAAACGGACCTATACTTATAGGGTAAGCAGGACTATTATTGGCACCCCCCCAATAATTGGCCCCTTTCATTCAAACTCGTAATATTAAGAAAGTCGTTATTACTGAGATTCTACAAATGACAACTTTGCAACTGACTATATGTTTCAATGAGTACGCGACAAATTTCAAACCGTCGCGTCAGTTAACTGTTCCTGCTTCTTAAGGGCAGTGGTCTACACACGTGTTTGTGTTGTGTACACTTTGGCTTAAATCTTCACAAATTGGTAGGTATCACTTTTAACTTTTTCTTAGATATTAATGTAAAAAGTTATTATTTGTTGCCACTATTACTTTAGGAACTGTTTGCTATGATAAAAGTACGTTATTCAACAAGCATAACCTCAAGAATATTTAAAACCGCCTAAATAATTAGGGGCCAATAACTGTCTATATGATTTTACTTAAAAAATAATAATTGGCACCCATGCCAATAACTGTAAGCTTAAGAAAATATTTACTAATACTTTTTTCGTATTTTTTTGTAGATTTTATTAATGAAATACGTAAAAATGCATGTTTCTTTGAAAAATATTTACGAAAAACAGTTATTGGCACGGGGCCAATTACTGGATATTCTGGGTGCCAATTATACAATTTTCCATTTTACTAGGTATTATTTTTTTTTAAGATATCAAATCATTTGGTTTTAAGGATCTACCCACAGGCTAAGTATTATTTTGGTAAAATATAGGTGGGAATCTTCGAATAAAAGTCTTTATTAAATTCATGTGGGATATTTACAAAAAATCGAGTTTAATCGCATTTTATGCGTTTGAGGACCAAAAAACCCAAGTTACCTCTAGTTTACATGAACCTCTAAGGGCCGGTATAAAACAAATGATATAAGCGAATTAGAACATTGCAAGAATAGTTTGGATCGAACATTTTAAAATGACGAGGCAGATAAAATAAAAGCCGACCGGTGTAAAGCAGAACGAAAAATTGTAAGGGTTGGAGATATCGTTAATATACAGGATATTAATATTATGGAAACTCCAGCTGTTATTGATAACAACGGTGTTTTAGAAGTTATTCCTCTTGATTTCTCTGCGAACGAGAGAAGTACCGAAATCAGAAGTAATGATATTCAGAATCAAACTAAATCTCAATATGTTGGAACCTCATTAAATGTGGATACTGCACACATAAATCCAGGAAAAGAAAGAGATGGAAAGGTTAAATATCTCAATGGAAAAAGAGAAAAAGAAGATAGAACGAGAAGCTAAAAAAATAAAAGCGACAGAAGATAAAAAATTGAAAGCTAAGAAAAGAAAGCTAAGTAACGGAGAGAATAACAACACAAAAAAGAAGAAGAACCAAAAAGTGAATGGTCAAGATTGTGCAAATAATGGCTTATATACGATTCAAAATAAAACACAGATCCTAAGTTGTGCAAATGGTGAAAAGATACCTAGTACTCAACAGAGTAATGATAAAGACGATTTCCTATTAGAGCTAATTAAAACTGATTCCAACATAGTTAATAATTCAGAAAACTCATCATTAAACCAGACTATACATGTGAAAAGAAATTTAACAATCAAAATGTATGAGATTGCTGATAAATCAGTTCCTTTAGAATCGGTAAAACAAAATTTTACAAATACACCTCTTCTTGAAGGAATTTGTTATTTGTGTACAAAGAATCTAACGAAATCAAATTGTGGCATACGGTGTATGCAATGCATTATAGAACACATCATTTTAACTGTATTGAAAAACATTGCATTGCATAAATCAAATTCAAATACGTATATCTGTTTAACTTGCCTGAAAAAGTAATGCTAAAGAATTATATTTTTATAATATATTATTAATATTATATTATAAATTAATTTTTTATTATTCTACTTTTATGTTTTTGAAATGTTAATAAATATTTTAGTTTTGTTTATTTGTTATAAATACTCTTTACCAACAAAGCTTTTTCGTTTTCTTTTCATCTTAAAACAACAATAATCGTTTAACAAATAATATTTTTTCTTCGCTTTGCGTGATAGATGTTTTTCTAATTTGTTTTTATTTTCTAATATTTGCTAATATTAATGCAAAATATAAGTTTTTTTTACAAAATATCTGCATTTTATTAAATAATTAGCAGTGCAAGTGCCAATAATTAAACTTTAATATGCCAATCACTGTGTTGAGGGGGCCAATAAATATATATTTCCATGTAACTTATGAAAAATATATATTTTTTAATATATTTAAGTAAATTGCTCATTATTTTTGTAATTGCAATAGGTTTAACAGTTCCTTTACTATTGAACTATATATGATTCATTAAAAGTATTTCAAGTATTGGGTTTAAATTAAATAAAATGCATATCTAAAGTGCTTAAGGGGCCAATAACTGTATCGTTTACCCTATATGAACTTTTTGTCTTATAAAAATCACGCACCGACTAATGTTGATATTCAAATATGAAATACCCTGTATTATATACACATAAGTTATATTACCTAAGGTAAAATTATTATTAGATTATTTTTGGTTAAAATTATTATGATTTCTTGTTGGCAGAACAAATTTCTCAGCGGTTAATTCCAAATGCTCAATAATAGCTTTTGAGAAGTTTTGGTTTCGCTTTTTCGCTGTCTATTTGTTCTAGCAAACCTATTCCAACTTGCACCATTTTTGAAAATAAATCAAGTAGATATACGACATTTAAACCCATGACAGTTTGCGTGATCTACTAAATGCATTTCTGTGTGCTCGACATAAAATATATTTATCTTAGAATACTACTAAGTTTTGTTTGGGTATATTCGAAGTTATAGTTGAAGTTATTTTAAACAAACAAAGTTACAATTAAAAGGAAAATAATATTTGATTCTATGTTACTTCCTTAGTAACCGCTTATTATTGTTGTAAAAATATTAGAAATCCTTTATCATAATATATCGTAGGCATTCTTGCTAAACCTCGTATCTCACAAAAATTCAAAATTGGAATACGCTGTCTATAAATTAATCAGTCGTTTCCGGATCAATTCCTACAACTCGTATCTTAACGCGATTTAAATTTCGCGCCAAACAACAAAGAATCTAAAACGCGTATTTGAACTTTTGTTTGAAAACCTGATATAACTCGTATGAAATTATAACGGCAAACCTCGTATCTAACATCATTTTAAGTTATTGTGTGAAACGGTCTATACCTAAGCTTATTTTTTGCAATAAACTAAATATACATTAGTGTTTATATACCTTAATAGAAAGGTAAATAATTATTTCATAGTTTTTATTATAATAATTAAACCCTTTTAAATTACTTTAATTTACGTTTTCGATAAAAAGCAACACTACAATCGTAATATTTTAAGGTCATTTTAATGTTCTTTTGCGTTAAAACCTCGTTAAAAGTTTTAAAGTATTAATTTTAATCCTAATGGAACCTATTTGTTGTTTAACTTATAATTATAGATATCATTATTATATTTTAAGCATATCCCTGTGGTATTTATCAAAAAGATGTTGAGTTACGGGGTTTAGAATTTTATGAAGTATGTAGAAAATAATATTTATATACCGAGTTAAGCGTTCTAGCGCAATTATTTTAACATTGAAAATAAAGAGTCGGTCCATAGTTCCCAAAGAGACCTGATATAAATTAGGAGTTAAAAAACCCAAAGTCTTGGTCTCAAATTTTATAAAAGTTTTAATATGCTGTCGATAAGTTTATGTAGGTTACATGTTTCGCCTTCTCGGGCATCATCAGACCTAAAATAATTGAAAACCTAATATACAAGAGGGTCTCTAGGCTCTACGAGTAAGAAAAGTGAGGTTAAAAATATGTAAAAATATAAAAATAAAAATACAAAAAAATGTATAAAAATTAAACTAAATAAAAACGAAAAACACAGAAAACACAAAAACTATCAGTTTACCTAATCTAACAGTAAAAATGAAACATCTTTACAAAAATACAGTAATGGCGCTAAAATATATGACATAACACAAAAGATAAAAATAATGACAGAGGTTGAATGCATCCTGGAACTAAGCCGTGCTCTGGGGCGAACAGCGAAAAGTTTTTCAGTAAATTATTGTTGGAGGTGACTGAAATACCTTAGAAAACAAAAATAATTGAATGGTTGAGTTCGACTCATGTCCATGCAGAACAAAGTCCTTCATAGGGAAAGAAGAAGAAAAAGATTGACAAATGACATATAGAAAAGGGGCGGGGAAACTACTGGGATTGTTGTTGTTAAAATTCTACTTTTAGGTTATTAAAAATTAAGTTGGATTCAAAATTAAACACCTCGTTAACGCAAGTAAGAATTGGACTCCTCTTAGCTTTAGTGATCTCCATCTTCTCCAACAAATCCAACTTCCTGCCCTTATCACATTCATGCAATATTTTTATGTTTTCAGGTGCTGAAAAATGGTGTTGTGCTGAAAGTAAATGATCAGCGAAGGCTGAATTAGTCACCGATATATCTGAATCCTTATATTTATCGTACTGCTTTATGTGCTCCTTAACCCTAGTTGAGATTTTACGTCCTGATTGGCCGACATAAACAGCTGGACAGTCATCGCACTGAATAGAATAAACACCTGATTTAGTGAATTTATCAACAGGGTCTTTGGTCTTCACTAGATGTTTTTTAAGGGAATTATTAGTTTTAAAAGCAACTGAGATGTTAAATGGCTTGAAGAACTTTGCTAGATGGTAGGAAATATTGCCAAAGAACGTAACAGAACGAAAATTGCAAGTTTGTTTATTAGGTGATTGTATTATATTATAGGACAGTTTGTATCTATTAAGAAATTTATAATAAAGCTTATTAATCGACACTAATGGGAAACCGTTATTTAAGGCTAATTGTTTAATAATGCTCAATTCCCTCTTGAAAGCATCTTGTGTCAAAGGTAAATTGAACAACCTATACAGAAAAGATTTGAAGGCAGCATATTTATGAGAGAAGGGGGAATTTGAACTAAATTGAATCACATTGTCTGTAGCAGAAGGTTTTCTATATACTTCAAACTGTATTTTATTATCCTCTCGTTTTAAGAGAAGGTCAAGAAAAGGAAGTTTAGCCTCGTTTTCAATCTCTATAGTAAAGGTGATTTTAGGGTGTAAAGAATTGACAAATAACAAAAAACTATCCAACTCTTCACTATTACCTCCCCATACAATGCATATATCGTCTACATATCTCTTATATCCCAGTAGGAAACCTGAATAATTACTGCTCATGATATAAGAGATATGTAGACGATATATGCATTGTATGGGGAGGTAATAGTGAAGAGTTGGATAGTTTTTTGTTATTTGTCAATTCTTTATACCCTAAAATCACCTTTACTATAGAGATTGAAAACGAGCCTAAACTTCCTTTTCTTGACCTTCTCTTAAAACGAGAGGATAATAAAATACAGTTTGAAGTATATAGAAAACCTTCTGCTACAGACAATGTGATTCAATTTAGTCCAAATTCCCCCTTCTCTCATAAATATGCTGCCTTCAAATCTTTTCTGTATAGGTTGTTCAATTTACCTTTGACACAAGATGCTTTCAAGAGGGAATTGAGCATAATTAAACAATTAGCCTTAAATAACGGTTTCCCATTAGTGTAGATTAATAAGCTTTATTATAAATTTCTTAATAGATACAAACTGTCCTATAATATAATACAATCACCTAATAAACAAACTTGCAATTTTCGTTCTGTTACGTTCTTTGGCAATATTTCCTACCATCTAGCAAAGTTCTTCAAGCCATTTAACATCTCAATTGCTTTTAAAACTAATAATTCCCTTAAAAAACATCTAGTGAAGACCAAAGACCCTGTTGATAAATTCACTAAATCAGGTGTTTATTCTATTCAGTGCGATGACTGTCCAGCTGTTTATGTCGGCCAATCAGGACGTAAAATCTCAACTAGGGTTAAGGAGCACATAAAGCAGTACGATAAATATAAGGATTTAGATATATCGGTGACTAATTCAGCCTTCGCTGATCATTTACTTTCAGCACAACACCATTTTTCAGCACCTGAAAACATAAAAATATTGCATGAATGTGATAAGGGCAGGAAGTTGGATTTGTTGGAGAAGATGGAGATCACTAAAGCTAAGAGGAGTCCAATTCTTACTTGCGTTAACGAGGTGTTTAATTTTGAATCCAACTTAATTTTTAATAACCTAAAAGTAGAATTTTAACAACAACAATCCCAGTAGTTTCCCCGCCCCTTTTCTATATGTCATTTGTCAATCTTTTTCTTCTTCTTTCCCTATGAAGGACTTTGTTCTACATGGACATGAGTCGAACTCAACCATTCAATTCTTTTTGTTTTCTAAGGTATTTCAGTCACCTCCAACAATAATTTACTGAAAAACTTTTCGCTGTTCGCCCCAGAGCACGGTTTAGTTCCAGGATACATTCAACCTCTGTCATTATTTTTATCTTTTGTGTTATGTCATATATTTTAGCGCCATTACTGTATTTTTGTAAAGATGTTTCATTTTTACTGTTAGATTAGGTAAACTGATAGTTTTTGTGTTTTCTGTGTTTTTCGTTTTTATTTAGTTTAATTTTTATACATTTTTTTGTATTTTTATTTTTATATTTTTACATATTTTTAACCTCACTTTTCTTACTCGTAGAGCCTAGAGACCCTCTTGTATATTAGGTTTTCAATTATTTTAGATCTGATGATGACCGAGAAGGCGAAACATGTAACCTACATAAACTTATCGACAGCATATTAAAATTTTTATAAAATTTGAGACCAAGACTTTGGGTTTTTTAACTCCTAACATTGAAAATGTTTATATTATCGCACGGGCACGTAAGTATGGGTCCGGATTCAACGAAATTCTTGTGTTGCATTTGTCCCTTACGTCACGCAGTCTAACGATATCGAATTAAAATTATCCACAAGCGAAACTAAGCGAACCGCCGGCGCCGCCGCCAAGCCGGTGCACTACCACCAAAAAGAAAAGGCCTTGAAACGCCCGATTTTATAGACCGATGAGTCATCAGAAGTTGACCCAAAAATTCTGAAATATAAGTTTACGCGGTGCATGTAGCATGTTTTTTATTTGTGTATTTCATGGTATTTACTACCTATAATCTTGTAAATTACAGATATTTTTTGGTGTTTAAGTGTGCTTGTATTTAGGTACTGTGCTTCTATCGTTTACTTTTACTTAGACACATAAAACACACGAAAAACTTTAAGCCAGTGAGGTTATGATATTTTGATAGAACTTTTAATTAAAAATCATGCCGGAGTTGTTGTGTTCCAAACTGCAGGGGAAATTATGATACCAGTGAGAAAAGTGACAGTTTTTGGATTTTTTCAAGATCCCGGGCTGCAGAAACAATGGTTATGGGCAATTAAAAGGAAATATTTTGTTCCTACTAAAGCAGCAAGGTAGGTTTGTGTCTATAAATATTTTAACAACTTATAATTATGAAAAATAAAATTATTTTTAGGTGTGTGAATTACACTTTTAACCCAACTTCACTAAAAGAAAAACAACCTTCTAGATTGGGGCAACTGGTGAAGTTATGGAGGCAGCACTAAAAATTCCACGATAAGTTAAAGGTAAGAGATATTAGAAAATATGATGTAAACATAAACATACATGTTTGATGTAAGTAAAATATTTTATGCTTGTTATTGTTAATTTGTACTATTTTTAAAAATATTTCTTATTTATTTTAGGAGCTGTCCTAACCCAGATGCTTGCATGTCCATCGTACTTGTCAAAAGATGATATCCCTATGCGAATCTCTCCAGAGTTTAAACGCCTACGAATGAAATTTTGAGAAAACTTACAGAAAGTATAAGAGCATCAGCAATTTACAATGAGTCAATTACTTTCTCTAACTTGGTTGAAGCTTTTGACAAGTTGACAGAACCAGGCTGTGGATTAGTGAAGGGAAAAAGGAAAAAAAAATATTTGCTTTTTCTATATAAATGAATCACAGAATGATCTTGCCCCAAAATTTGCCAGTGTTTTTAAATGACAAACTTAATATAAAAGTGTTTTATACTGAAGTGAAAAAAATTCTGTGTGGTGACAAAAGTGTTCTAAAATGAGTAAGTGACTAACATTAATACTTTAAAAACTGTGTTATCGAAACACAAAAATTTAACTTTACTTTTACAGTCCATATCCGACGAGTTTTCACAAGAAAAAAAAAGAAAAGGAGTTTTACATTTTATTCAAGAAAAGCTTAAGTTAGTAACGGTAACAATAACTGCCTCAGATATTCTTGCAAGCTGTCACTGTTTGCTTGTTTATTACACTTCATCTCTCCTCAGGCATAGACATTATTAAAAGAAGTGCAAATAGACTTTATATTTCCATCCCCACAAAATGAAAATATGAAATGATACAGGGATTACAAAAAGCATGCCAAATCTGAAGCGGCCAAAAAAGCATTAATACTTATTTGTGCACCCATCAGTTTAAGTTACCTACTTTAGTTTAAATACATAAGTATGTCAAGAAAATAGACAGCATATCTATGCATTTTGTAATTATACGCTGTGTAAATTCCTTTTTTGAACAATGTAAAATTTGCAATTGAAATGATTACTGGAATATGATTTATTTTCATGTTCTCTTTTGTATTTTGAAAAATAATTCATATTTTTTTATTAAAATATATAACCGACAGTTAAATTATTATTTCTTTCCACGTTTACTTTCCAATTTAATCTCCTATCCAGGCAAAATAAAATAAAAGTGCTTTGTGTGTATATAGAAATAATACCAATCCAAATAAAAATACTTAGGTTATACATTTGTAAGTACTAAAATACTTTTTTGGTATGGGATTATACTTTACGTAAGTAAAATGTATCATACTAAATCGTAATATTAAAAAAAAATCTTTATTGCAATTTATTTAATCAGGAGGTCGACCGCCATGGGTCGACATGTGATGACTCATACTTTCTCGCTTCAAGGCCTTGTTTTTCGGTGGTAGTGGCCGGTGGCTCGATGATGACGGGGAAGGGAAAAGGGACGAAGGACGACGGGATCAGACCAAGTCGAGAGTTAGAGGCGCGTTAGATTTTGTAACCTTTATTTTACTATTTTTTATATTATGAATCAATAAAACTTATATCAACTACCTAAATATTACATTCAAATCTATGAGTTTTCGCAGATCTCAAGTCTCACAATAGTCACAAGCGTTGCACTCAGCTTCGGCATTTTCAATGTCCTCTCCGGTTACATCTTTGTAAAGGACTGTACATTTTTTGTGAAAATTGACGAAACTGATTGTTAGAGTTGTCAGACTTAGATGTACAGGGTGTCTAGTTTTCGACGGTTTTGCGGGGTATCTCCGTTATTAGTAAATATAGAAAGATACGGTTTTCGCAGCACTGTACTACTTTTTTTGGGAAACGAAAGATGCCGCAATCAGAATTTTTCTAGTCCTCCTTGTTTTTGATATACGGGGGGATGTTTTTGAAAATTTTACATTTTGGGACACCCCCATATTTAGGTTACCCTGTAGCCTATCAAAGAGGAAACAAATGTTCTTTTGTAGTTTTTATGTAGAATCCAGTGACGTACTCAGATTTTTTCTACGTTTAATAGTTTTCGAGAAAAGAACAAACTTGCTTTATTTTTAAATGGGTCACCCTATATATTTTATAATAATGTAATTTACTTTATAACAAGCTTCTCAGGAATATATAATACCTTATTTTTATTTTTAATATTGAACCCGAAATTTACGTTTTATTAAAAAATAAACATTTTTTGTTAGTAGTAGTAGTAGTAGTAGTAGTAGTAGTTTGTTAGTAGTAGTATTTTAAAAAACTATTACTGGTATGATAAATACTGCAGAAGAAATATATTTTGGACTCCTTAATCTAATTAACAGTTATATTTCAGTAAAAGTAATAACAATGCATAAATCGAGTTGTGTTTTACTACGTAAAACATTAGAAACAAAAGCTGAAAATGTATAGAACTTTCTCATAAATATTGCTCAAACTGTTCTTCATTATGCCTTAGACATGCTTCACACATAGTTCTTATTCACCTTAATGAATTTAAAATAATGAAAGGCCGCGTTTGTAACTCCCTAAATGCACGTTCAGTGGCATTCCTTAAATTTGCAATTGTTTGATATTGAATAGAATACATTTTATTTTCAAGGTATTCCCACAAGAAGAAATCCAAAACCGACAAGTCGGGTGACATTGGTGGCCATCTTACAGGTCCATTAGTTCCAATCCAGTGGCTTGGGAAATTATTGTTTAAGTAGGCCCTGATAATTAGCGCATTGTGAGCTGGTGCTCTATCTTGTTGCAGATGCAAGTTATTTAGACCCGCTAAGGGCACGTCTTCGATTATTTTTGGTACAACGTTTTCCAGAATTTCCAAACACATATTTATCTGCATTAAGGCTGTTTTAAAATATATTATAAATCATTTTGCTTCCTAGTATAACACATGAAACGCTAAAGCCAAACATTCCTTGTCGTTCGAGTGGAAATATTACATGCAGATTTTCCCGAGACCAAAACCTCGTATTGTGCCGAATAAATATACCAGCAGTGGTAAAATGAGCCTTATCGGACCATATAACGGTTCTTTAAAAATTATTTTACCCGTTGATATCTTTTAAATACCAATTACAGAACTCTATACGGCGCTGTGCATTACCAGGATGTAAGTTTTGCCCTAGGTGGCTTTTTTAGGATTGTTTGAACTTTTGATTTAACTACTCTGACCGAACCTTTAACCGTTTTGCAGGAACTAGTTGGATTTGTTTCAATTCAAGCTAAAACATTCATTTCAACAGTCTCGCGATTTTCCTTGTTGTAGATTTTAGGCCGAGGTTTAGAAAATGAACCGTGTTCAATTAAATTTGATTTTATCCTTAGGGAGAGCGCCCACCAGAGCAGTGAATTGCTTGAGGTGAAGTGTCCATGAAGCACACCTGAAACGCACTTCATGTGTGCTTGAGGTCCACGCATATCAAAGTAGTGCATGAATTGCATGCAGTGCGTAGAGGAGCAAAGGTTAATGTCATTGTCAAAATGTCATCGTCCGATGATGAAGATGTTTTAGCATTCTACATGCTGCCCGAATTCAATATTAAATTTAATTTTATTAAAATTGTAAACACTTAAATAATTGTCCAGAGGTAAACCGTCCTGGAATGTCAATGTCAATCAATACGGAATACTGCAAAATATAACCTGAAAAGTTATAATTAGACGGTCGTCAAGTGAAAATACAACAGGTCGTATTTTTCAGCACGCATGCCGTGCGGCACTGCATGGTGAGACAACTCACTTCTTTCGCACGGCTTCTGTGGGCGTCATTGCATACAAAAACAAGGTATGTTGCACATATTTGGTGGGCGCTCCGCCTAATGCTTCATCTGCATTTTCATTACAATGGACATAACAAACGAGCATGTCATATTTTTTATTATTACCAGAAACACATTGCACAAAAAGATGGAGCACGAGCAGAAAAAGTACAAGACAAAGAACGGGCTATTAAAGAACAAGTTACTCTTTTAGCTGCTGTTGCTCACGCCAATTAGTTCCATTTAGTCATGCGAGTAGCATTTTTGGTATGCAGAAATAACACAATTTGTAATCTGACAAATAAAAAGGTGGTATGTTATGTTTGGGATGAGTGTTATGGAGGTTCAGAAGTAGACAACCTTGCAACATGTTTATTAGACTTTTTAGATATAGGAAGCTGACTGATCATCAAAGAAAACAAATTATCCTCTTCTCCGATGGATACAATGCTCAGAATAGGAATACAGTGTTGTCAAATGCGTTGCAGTATTATGTAAATACAAAAAATGTTGAAGAAGTCAAAAATACCTCATTAAACGTCATACTTAAATGAAATGTGATAGCATTTATGCTCAGCCAACTTCGTTGAATTAATTAAGCAATCACGAGTTGGTTCCCCAGAACCATACAATGTGAAATACGTAGAGTATTCATTTTTTAAGGACTGTTCTGCGATATCCTAGTATGCCATTAGACCGAGAAAATAACGCTAAAGATCCCGCTGTAAACAATATTCGCACTCTAAGATGTAATTCCGAAAGCGACCTCCAATATAAAATTGTATTCAACAGAAATTTTAAACTTCTACCACAGAGCAAAAATAAATCAATTTGATTACCTATACCCTTGTATACTCCCCCATTACCTACAAATAAGTCAAAATATGATAATCTTCAATCGCTTAGCCAACAATTTTGAAGGAGTATCATGCATTAGTAATTAGAAAAACCCTTTTTTATACAACGTTACTGAAAATGTATAGCTTAACTATACCTATTACTAATTATTACATATATGTTGTATTAGTACCTAAATAACGTCATTACCTACCTAGGTATCATGGATTCTGTTAAATTAAAGGAAAGTTTATTTTACGTATTTTTCACTGCTGTGTGTGTATTTAGTTTATTTAAAAAAACATTTTATTTTAATATTCTTTGTGGTTTGCTGTGGTTTACAAATACAGGGTCGCCCAGAAGTCCTGAATAAAATTAATATAGCCTTAACCTGTAACTTTTGGGAAAAATGCACGTCAATTTAGTTTTATATATGCTGACATTTTGACGTTATTCGTTTCGAACATTTTATATATATATATACATGCATTTTGACTTACACACTTCCAAAACATATACTCTGTGGTCGCAGACGCCTCCAAAATCGGAGGCGCTTGCGAAAAATCGGAGGCGAAAACGAATCCCTATGTATAACCTTTCCAAACAATCATCAAGGTCAAGAAACGTCCGTTGGCAAATTTTGTGGTGGAGGCATATCGGTACGGTACACAAGCACAGTTACACAAATGAGTTCAGCGTAATTCCACCACGTGGCGCTGCTGTTTTATACTGTATACCGCCGACTAACGGGCAATGCTTCGATTCATCCGACCATCGCTCGGTCTATTATGCCTCCAGAAAATCGACAACACTGTTAGGAGGCGCATACATGCGACGAGTATATTTAATAAAACATTTAAATTATCATATTTTAAAAATAAAATACAAATGATTTGCTTTTCGATTTGTACTTGGAGGCGACGTCAAATTTATACAGATCTGGTGTTTCTTGAAGGGAAATGACCAAAATGTAGTTCTGTTCGAATTTTGACAACTTATTTTGTGTTTGTTATTCACTTCATCTATTCCATTGATAAATGAAATTAATTTTACGGGTTAGTTTTCATATTTTTCAATCATTTTCTTATATTCGACATGCCGTAGGATGTCCAGGGTGTCCCACCAGGAAACCCATCGATCGATTATGGAAAAACTATAATTAGGAAAAATGTAAAAGTTTGGTAGCTTACTAATGTCGATGGGGGCCATTCGCCTAAAATACTTTCAAGAATCTGACATTTCCGGTTATACAGGAAGTCGATGTCAATTTGCATATTTTAAATAAGATGGGTGTCTCAGAATATGTGGGCAATCTCCCTGATTCAGATAGATGACATAAAAATAATTTGACAAGTTCCTATATATTTTTTGCCAACGGCTTACGGAGATACGGGCCCATAACGGACGCCCCTGGAAATCGTTTGTTTTTAAATAACTTTTGAAATAGGTACTAGGTGTAATTTAATAATTTTTTAATACGATGGTTACTAGGTAAGTCTCCTTAAAATGAGCCCTTTTAATCATATTCGGCTTGTTTAGTTTGCCAGGGACGGACTAGCTCTAACAAAGTAATACTATTTTTTTACACCCTGTACGATAAAGGCACAACTATAATATCTTTGCATAACTTAACCCTTAAACCAAAAAAAAAGGTGGTACTATTTTGATCGACATCGATAAAATGAACTGTTTACGACAAAAAAAAATTTGTTCAATATGGGTTTTTATTTAAAAACTTGAGTCTATGTTAGTCCAATAGACAATCAAGAAAACTTATTGGAAATTATTAACTTTCATTGTGGCGAAATAAGGACCAACGTTAAGGCATTGTGAAGGGTCCAACAATCTTCAATTCTTAGAGCTGGGCTAGGAATGCATAAGAATAGAAGGAGCTCATATTGAAACGACATCGACATACCAAATGATTCAATGAAAATCATGAAAAAAATTATTTTTTTTGTTCTAATCAGTTCATTTTATCGATGCCGATCAAGAGTATCTTTTTCTAGTTTAAGATTTAAGCTGTCCAAAAATATTATTGTTGTGCCTTTATCGTATCGGTTGTAAAAAAATAGCATTACTGTGTTAAGAGCTAGTCCGTCCCTGGCAAACTAATAAATAAGCCAAATGTGATTGAAAGGGCCCATTTTAAGAAAACTTATCTAGTAACCATCATATCAAAAAATAATTATATTACATCTAGTGCACTTTATTGGCTTCTACGAAAAGAATATATTTTTTTCTACGAGCGTGCGAAAAGTGACAACTTTCAGCACTGATGACAGTGCTGAAAAAAATTTTTTCACTAGGGCTGAGAATTTTTTCAATCCTGACGTGTGGAATACGCTAATTTTTTGTTTGACAGTAAAGACGTTTAAAAGAAATTACAGAGGTTCCTTCATATGTACCTATCTAATTTTTGGGTATAGGAACTGGAAAATTAATTTATTGAATGCAAGTTACTCTTCTTTCATCATTAATACCTTTTGTTAATAAAAAATAAAAATAAGTTTGAGTTTTGAATTGTATTTTCACTTTGATAATAGCAAATCTAGATCATTTTCCGCATGCTCTCGTGGAAAAAACATTGTATGTACATAACACGTGCCAAAAATGTCTTTTCCGCACTGTTGACCGAACTCCGTTTCGCGTCGGTCGTTCAACTGCAGTCTCTTGCAGAAGTATCACTTCTAGCTCTCGTTATGTAAATAGCTATTTCATGTAGCTGGTGACTTTAACCTCATACTGACGGGGAGGGAGCTAGTAATTATGCATAGCTTCGTTTTAAAATTACTACTCCCTAGTCTTACCTTTATTTACTGTAAAACAATTTAGTATAGAAGTACTTGTGTCCTATGATAGTATTTCTTAAACAGGTAGATAGTTTTTTTTTTCTTCCAGGGGTCCGTCCAAGTGCCGGATGCATTTCGGCCAGGTTTGGCCCATTGTGCTCACCTTAGTTTATTCTTAAACCCACTCATTGATTCCAGTTCCTTGCACTAGTTTGTGTAGGTCAACTGGGGAGAGTGTCGGAATTTCCTCTGGTTCTAGTCTTGGTTGCCCGAGTATTTGTTGCCTTTTCCGATCCAATGACTCGCAGTGGCAAATAATATGCTGTACCGTTTCGCTTTCTCGCCCGCATAACCTGCAGCTTAGGTCTCCGTTGTACAGTTGCATACGGTGCAGGTGCTTCTTGACGGCCATGTGTCCTGTCAGAATTCCTGTGGTAATTCTCAGCTGATTTCTGCTCATCAGAAGTAGCTGTTTTGTTAGGTTCTGGTCTGGGTTCCCATTGAAATATTTGCTATGGTTTAATCCCTGTCTCTTGTTCCAGTAGATTTTGTGTTGACTCCTTGTCCATCGTTTTATGACATCTCGTACTGGACCAGTGAATGTTTTCTCTGACCCCCTTTTTGCAAGTTCGTCGGCCCTTTCGTTTCCTATAATACCTTTATGTCCTGCTACCCATTGTAGTATTACTTTGTTGGCTTTTGCCAGGGCCACTAGTTCCTCTAGGCATTCCCATAACAGACTAGATGTCACTTTATTGCATGTTAGCGCTCTAAGGACTGCTTGGCTGTCGGAGTATTTGTGGATCCACGTATTTAGATAAGTCCTCCTATTGTTTTCATATGCACACTGTAGGATGGTGTAGATTTCCGCTTGGAACACCGTGAAAGACTTGCCCGGGGAGAAATAGGCATCTCTCTTCGGTTTTACTCTGTGTATCCCTGCTCCGGTTCCGTCTTTGGTTTTTGAGCCGTCGGTGTACCAGATCATTGCCCCAGGAGTATCTAGTGTTTTATTGTTTCACACATCCCGGTCGTCGATTACGGTCTTGAGCGGTATGTCATAGCGATATGTGGGGTTTGTGTGGTCTGATCTCACTTCTAACTCAGGCCCCCTTATGCCCTTATGATATCGCATAAAAGTACGTGTCCAGTTCTGTGCCACCCAGAAAGTGACGTAGAACTCTGTAGCCTGTATAGTCCCATTCTTGACTCTCCTCTGATCAGCAAATGAAGTGGAGGAAGGTCCAGGATGGTTTCCATTGCGGTCGATTTCATGACCCCTGTGATACTCAAACAAGCCAGTCTTTGTAGGCTTCCTAGCTTTGATATTGTGGTTTTCTGCTGTGTCTTTGTCCATCATACCAGTGGTGCATACGTAATTGCAGGTCTCACTACTCTGGTGTACACTCAGCCAGTACACCAGCTTGGGTGAGAGTCCCCATGTTTTTCCATAAATCCCTCTAGTAACTACCAGGGTTACTTTCGACTTCCGGATTGTTTTTTTCACGTGTTTATTCCAGGTCAGTTTGTAGTCTAAAGTTATTCCCAGGTATTTGACCTCTTCCGACAGTGGAATGTTTACTCCCTGCAGGGTAAGGAGTCCTAAGCCCTCCTTTTTCCTGCGTTATGTAAAGGGGATAATGACAGTCTTTTGGGGACTGATGTTAAGTCCTTCCTGTCCTACCCATCTTTCCACGATATTGACAGCCCTTTGCATTCTCTCTCTTACTGTCGTGTTGTATTTGCCTTGGGTCATTATAGCTATATACAGGGTGGGGACTTTAAATGGAACGCTGCTTATAGCTGATCTGAGAATGAGATTTCACTAAAATACAAAAATACGTCCTCAAAGATTTTTTATGGGCTTCGTTTTTGTCATGTAAAAAAAAATTTGGGCGCAGCCCTAACCAACTTTTTTTTATAAGATTGGAAGACACCACTTGTGACACCTTTTTGGAAAGCTCATTGAAAAAGGAGTTTGTCAATCAATTTTTTTTGACATCTGTCAAACCATGTGCCAGAAATTTAATAAAATCTAATTTTAAACAATTATATTAACCGTAACATTAAAGCTGTAATGTCATCTTTTTAACTTTTCAATAATTGTTGAAAATGTGCCCCATTAACCAGTTGGCACAAACCTAACAGCAGCCAGTGCAAAAGTTATTGGAGGATGACTTAGATAGAAGGGTAGAATTTTGCGAAGTTATGATGACCGCATTGGACAACCGACACATTGATTTAGAGTGGATATTTTTTTCTGATTAAGCAACATTTACTTTAGAGGGCCAGGTAAGTTTGAAAGTTAAAGGGAATTAACCATTGTTCTTGACAATCACTGGGCAAAGTCTTACTTTCTAAACCGATTATTAATTAATTTCCATTTTAGGTTAATCGTCAAAATTGCCGGTATTTATGCCGACGAAAATCCTCATTGGATTGTTGAATGTCACTCTTAACGCCAAGGGAAAGTGAATGTTTGGGCTGGAATAATAGGCGACAGAATAATTGGTCCATTCTTTTTTGAACATAATTTAAATGGAGACGTGTATTTAAATTTTCTTCAAACATTTTTAATACCAGAACTCCAAAGAATATTCCCAAATTATGGAAATCTAGATCGAAGGATATTTTTTCAGCAGGATGGAGCCCCTCCCCACTTTGCAAGGATTGTAAGAGAATTCTTAAACACTGCATTTCCAAATAGGTGGATAGGGTGGCGAGGATTTTTAGAGTGGCCGCCCAGATCACCGGATATTACACCCTTAGACTTTTATTTGTGGGGGGATTTAAAAAGAAGGGTATATGTTACCAGACCTAACAATTTGGAAGAGTTAAAGGCAAGGATTCGGGCAGAGATACGTTTAATCACGCCAGAAGTTTTGGGAAGAGTAAGGGAAGAGTTTTACCATCGGTTAGGTTTGTGCCAACTGGTTAATGGGGCACATTTTCAACAATTATTATAAAGTTAAAAAGATGACATTACAGCTTTAATGTTACGGTTAATATAATTGTTTAAAATTAGATTTTATTAAATTTCTGGCACATCGTTTGACAGATGTCAAAAAAAATTGATTGACAAACTCCTTTTTCAATAAGCTTTCCAAAAAGGTGTCACAAGTGGTGTCTTCCAATCTTATAAAAAAAAGTTGGTTAGGGCTGCGCCCCCTCTTTGGGGCCCAAATTTTTTTTACATGACAAAAACGAAGCCCATAAAAAATCTTTGAGAACGTATTTTTGTATTTTAGTGAAATCTCATTCTCAGATCAGCTATAAGCAGCGTTCCATTTAAAGTCCCCACCCTGTATATGGTATCCTTCTCTGCTAAGTGAGCGTAGCAGCCCATCCATGACAAGATTCCAGAATGCAGTGGAGAGTACCCCCTCCCCCCCCCCTGCGGGCTCCCCCCTGTCACCCGTGCTGCCAAAGTCTCGCCAAGCAGATCCGTATATACAATTCTGCCCTGAAGCATACCTTCTATCCACCTGCAGCAGGTTTCCCAGTCCGAGAGCCCTGGTTGCACTAGCGATTGATGCGAAGGATGTGTTGTCGAATGCTCCTTCTATGTCCAGAAAAGCTCCAAGTAAGACTTCACTGTTTTCTAAAGCCCTCTCCAACCTGCTGATCACTTGGTGAAGGGCGGATTCCGTTGATTTTCCTGTTCTGTAGACATGCTGGTCTTGATAAAATGGTCTGTGTTCCAAGACGTCATCCGTTATATGCCTACTAACCAGCTTTTTAAGTGTTTTAAGTACGAACGACATAAGTCTGAATGCCTTTGCCACCGAATAATCTGGTCGTCCCAGTTTAGGTATAAATACCGTCTTTGTCAGTTTCCAAGATTTCGGAATGTGTCCTGTGGCCAAACTGGATCTTAGTATGAGGCAAAGCTTCGATCGATCGATTATCAGGACCGTTCCCTGCTGAAGCATTGCTGGGTATACTCCGTCTGGTCCCGGTGACTTGAATGATGCAAATGAGTTTATTGTCCATCTGATATTTTCCTTTGTCACCACTATTTTGGCAATCTGCCAATTTTCCCTGCGAGCTCTGTTAGGAGTCCTATTTTCCTCCCTTAGCTTCCAGGTCTGCGGTGATTCGTCTAAAATTCTTGAATTGGGAAAGTGTACTTGAAAAAGTTCGGTCATTGTTTCTTTTCCGGATTTAGTGTACTCCCATTGGCTGTTTTTAGGGAATTGATGGAGTTTTGTGGATCCTTAGAGAGTATTTTCCTGAGTCTGGCACATTCTGGAGTGATTTCGATAGCCTCACAGTGCTTCCTTCAGGATGTTCTTCCTTAGCTCCCTTTTGTATTCAGTCAGGGATGCCTTGTATGCATCCCAATAACCTGAAATTTTCGCTACATTAAAGTTTTCTTCTTACTTGTTCTTTTCTCACTTCCAGATCTTTGCTCCACCAGGGCACGTTCCTGGTAGATTCTGTTATGGTTGGAGGGCAGTTTGCTATAAAAGCCAATTGCAGCGCGCCCTCTATTTGATCTGTGATTAACTCGACTTCTAGTGTATTGTTTACCGTATCTTTGATCCCTGCAAGCTTCGCATCAAGGTATAATTTAAAGAACAAACGACTTACCTGTAGGAAGTTCGTTCTGAATTATATGAGTATACTCGTCCAAATAGATATTACACATGTAGTTCCACTATTATTTCTTTATCGAGCACAGTTCCAAAGAGTCATTCATAAAACTCCAAAATCTCGCCTCTCAGGCCAACTCCCACCTCGGCTGTATTCGTCATTACATTATTTGCATGAAAAATAGAATTGCCTATAGGGAGGGTTCTCCAACATTTTGGGTTCGGGACATATCTATTTGGACGAGTATACTCATATAATTCAGAACGAACTTCCTACAGGTAAGTCGTTTGTTCTTTAAATTATATTTCGTATACTCGTCCAAATAGATATTACACATGTAGATGTTGAAAGAATTTAAATTCTATTTTTCCCGACATTAAAAACGTAATACTCTAAACCCTGAAGTTCCTTTTTGAAATCATTTATTTGAAAATATCAAAATTATGATAACATCTCAAATGTTATATAATATAAGTACGTAGTGAATTGAATGCACTAAAACTACATATGATTATATATTTCTTAGAAACGAACAAAATAGAACTTAACATTACTATCCTATGAGACCTAAATAATATATCCAAAGAGAGGCCACTAACCGCTCCAACCATGAAAATTAATTACAATTAATATCTCAACTATTTCCAAAAAATTTAATTTTTTCTTTTCCAGTGGTCGCTTGTAAAATCTTTGAAAAACCTGCAAATTTTTTGACCTACCTATAGTGTTTCTTATCTGATCTATCTTAAAGCCTCCTCTAAAAACCGCTGAAGTTGTCGCCTGTCTAGTGCTATGGGAATTATACATATTTATATTAATACCACTGTCAATTAATACCTGCCTTATCCAACGGCTGATAGATTGAGAACTAGCTGTATGGTGTGGTCTTTTATAAGTAAGTATAAGGTACCCCTCTTAACAACCTTGTTCTTGCCATATATGATTTTAGGGTCCTAGCTACACATAACTCTGGACACTCTGTAAATGTATCAAATTCCAATACTGGCTGCTCACGATTGTAACTTGAGGTCTTTAGTATTTTTGTAATAAAAATTTTAACATTTAAAGAATCTAAACCGTGAATATTATTAAGTTCAATCCTAGAAATAGTCTGAATTCTTTGCCCTGTTTGTAAGAGTAATAATGATACCAATTTCTTTGTGAGCATTTCTAATGAAAGTGTATCTAATGGGTATAATTTCTTAAGATATTCTAAAACTGGCAAGGGGTCCCATGTTGTATTATATTTTGGAAAACTAGGTCTGGCCCTGTAAATTCCCTTAAGAAATCTTTTAATAAGAATCTCGTCCCCATTAGTGTAATTTAAAATCAAAGATAAAGCCGATCGATGGGTATTTAACGAAGTGTAAGAGGCTTTCTGTAAAAATAGGTTGTGCAGAAAGGAAATAACTTTCCCAATGTTTACTTGATACATATCTACCTTATTTTGCTTACAAAATAACCACCATTTTTTGTATGTTCCAGAATATTGCTTAAAGGTTGCCTCACTTATAGATCCAATCATAATTGGTATTGCTGCGTCTGGAATGCCTCGCTTTAGAAATCTCTTACTATTTTATTTAACACGCGCCCAACAATGGAGAATGGGGGAAAAGCATAAAAATCACTATTATTCCAGTTTAACGTAAAAGTATCAGAAGCTATTGCTCCTGGGTCTTTACGCCATGAGATATAATTAATACATTTGTTATTAACATTACTTGCAAACAAGTCTATTGTTGGCAGCCCCAAAACGCGCAACTACACCTCTGAAAGCCCTACGCCTTAAACTTTACTATATTCAGTATCAATTGCTACTGATCTAGATTCTAAATCGGCTATTAGATTGTCTTTGGATGAAATATAGGTTGCATATATAAATATAGTTCGTTCTTCACACCATCTCCAAATTAATCTACTTAACTTGTTTAATTTTTGAATTCAAATGCCAATCCTTTTATTTATATATGCAATTGCTGTTTTATTATCGGCACGTAAAACTATGTTACAATGACTTTTATCTACAGCAAAACACTTGAGTGCGTAAAATATTGTTAAGAGTTCTAAGTAATTAATATGATTATGCCTCTCCTCTTCACCCCAAAAACCATGTGTTGTTGAATTTTCACATACCGCCCCCCAGCCCGTTCTTTAAGCGTCGATAAATATTTCAAAATCGAAATCTTTAATATTAATATTATTACTGGAATTATAAAAATGTTATCCTCCCACCATTTTAAATCTGCCCTTATTTTGTCAGAAACCAACATTCTAGCATTATATGTTCTGAACTTGGCAAGAGCTAAATATTTTTCGCGTTCTAGACGCTTAATATAAAGCCACCCATATGATATAGCCGGACAAGCAGTACCTAATGTACCAATCACTTTAGAAAAATCTCTAATAGAAACCGGTGTTTTAGTACGTAGGTTAAAACTATTGATTTAATTCTAGTTTTCTTTTCTACAGGTAATTCCAAGGTAAGCTTTTGACTATTGTAGATAAACCCTAAATATTTACATTCATTTGTTGGTATTAGTTTACATTTCTTGTAATTTATAAGAAATCCTAAATTTTCAAAAAAACAAATTATATGTCTAACATTATCCTGAGTTTCCTGCTTGGTTTGTCCTATTATAAAAATATCGTCTAGATAAATAACACATAAAATTCCAAGTAGTCGGAACTTATTAAGTACGGGCCTTAACATCTTTGTAAATACATACGGAGCAGTTGATAGCCCCATTGGCATAACATTGTACTGAAATAGACGACCCTTAAACTTAAATCCTAAAAACTTCTTAGATCCAAGACCAATTGGAATTATATAATAAGCGTCCTGTAAATCTATTGTAGCCATGTAACAACCATTAAAAATAAGGTCTTTTACCGACTTATAATTTTCTAGTTTAAAATGCGGCATTTTAACGATAAATTTATTAAGGCTTTTTATATTTAAAATAAAACGAAAACAACCATCTGACTTCGGAACTAAGAAAAAAAGGAAGACAGATATTCATTTTTAATATGTTTACATTGGCTTATTATACCTTTTTTCTCTAACTGTTCTATATAGCTGTCTCTAGGTTTTGTTTCTCTAATGTACTAAATATTTTAATTCCAGATTTATTAGTCTGAACGGGGGTCTTCTCTAAAGGTATCTCATATCCTCTAAGCCAAGATAAAATATTTGCATTGTTTGTTACTTTTTCCCAATTTTTCGTAAATAACCCTAGCCTTCCTGCATATACACTCACATTTTCTATTTGTAATGTCCTCTCTTCTGATGATAAGCTGACTTCACTTGATACTTTTGAGGTGCTTTTTTCATTTTGTTCTTGTAATATGGTCCCCGGTAGTTTAAAGAACCACTAGTTGTAGGTTGGTTCCTAGAAGTACCACTAGTGCTTTGACCAGATACTCCTGAATAAGCATTAGTATAGCGTCTATTCGTAATAAAATTTGATTTTACAAATTTTAGCTCTTTACCAGTCCGTTGATGATTCTTTGCATCTTTAAACTTTTCAGAAAAATTTTCTCCACACAAAAATTTACCGGGCTTGCTTTCTCGAACAATCTTCTTAACCGTAGGGTTTAAATTAGATTCGATGTGGTATTTTCTGTTCTTAGAAAGCATATGAAAGGCGTCAGCGATCACCTTGCCTGCATCTATAAGGCAAGGAATAACCTCAGATTTCATATCCGTGGTATTATTTACCATTAGTGTGTTTAACCCTTTCGACAGTGCTGATAAACCATTTTCTATTGAGATTGAACAATATTCATATATTTATCCTGATGTGTCTCACCTTAAAAGAGCAACTTAATTTTTTTTTAATATAATTTTAATTATTTGTCATTTAGTAAGGACAATCAACGAATATACTATATATTTATATACACGGGCTTTTGACTGAACTATAGTTATATCTCCCTTTAAAAAGGGGACTAAACGAAAATATCATATTACTTTGCCTATTAGCCCATTACTTTTTATGGTGTTAATGTAAACATATAAATTCTTACAATTTAAATAGGGCATCGTTTTGGATATTTGGAAGGGTACCGTGATTAAGTTGATTCTTAAAATATATCACTGGTACTTCGTTTTTCTGCATTACTTCTTACACTTTCTTTGCAGGTTTAATAATTTATTGGACAAAAATGAATAAAATTTATCCAAAAACGTAAAACAACTCGGCAGTCGGATGCTTACGCAATGTTTCTTTGCAGGGTTAATAAGTTATTCGACATAAATGAATAAAATTTATCCAAAAACGTAAAGCAACTCGGCAGTCGGATGCTTACGTAATGTTTCTTTGCAGGGTTAATAATTTATTGGACATAAATGAATAAAATTTATCCAAAAACGTAAAACAACTCGGCAGTCGGATGCTTACGTAATGTTTCTTTGCAGGGTTAATAATTTATTGGACATGAATGAATAAAATTTATCCAAAAACGTAAAACAACTCGGTAATCGGATGCTTACGTAATGTTTCTTTGCAGGGTGAGACATAAATGAATAAAATTTATCCAAAAACGTAAAACAACTCGGTAATCGGATGCTTACGTAATGTTTCTTTGCAGGGTGAGACATAAATGAATAAAATTTATCCAAAAACGTAAAACAACTCGGCAGTCGGATGCTTACGTAATGTTTCTTTGCAGGGTTAATAATTTATTGGACATGAATGAATAAAATTTATCCAAAAACGTAAAACAACTCGGTAATCGGATGCTTACGTAATGTTTCTTTGCAGGGTGAGACATAAATGAATAAAATTTATCCAAAAACGTAAAACAACTCGGTAATCGGATGCTTACGTAATGTTTCTTTGCAGGGTGAGACATAAATGAATAAAATTTATCCAAAAACGTAAAACAACTCGGCAGTCGGATGCTTACGTAATGTTTCTTTGCAGGGTTAATAATTTATTGGACATGAATGAATAAAATTTATCCAAAAACGTAAAACAACTCGGTAATCGGATGCTTACGTAATGTTTCTTTGCAGGGTGAGACATAAATGAATAAAATTTATCCAAAAACGTAAAACAACTCGGTAATCGGATGCTTACGTAATGTTTCTTTGCAGGGTGAGACATAAATGAATAAAATTTATCCAAAAACGTAAAACAACTCGGCAGTCGGATGCTTACGTAATGTTTCTTTGCAGGGTTAATAATTTATTGGACATGAATGAATAAAATTTATCCAAAAACGTAAAACAACTCGGTAATCGGATGCTTACGTAATGTTTCTTTGCAGGGTGAGACATAAATGAATAAAATTTATCCAAAAACGTAAAACAACTCGGTAATCGGATGCTTACGTAATGTTTCTTTGCAGGGTGAGACATAAATGAATAAAATTTATCCAAAAACGTAAAACAACTCGGCAGTCGGATGCTTACGTAATGTTTCTTTGCAGGGTTAATAATTTATTGGACATGAATGAATAAAATTTATCCAAAAACGTAAAACAACTCGGTAATCGGATGCTTACGTAATGTTTCTTTGCAGGGTGAGACATAAATGAATAAAATTTATCCAAAAACGTAAAACAACTCGGCAGTCGGATGCTTACGTAATGTTTCTTTGCAGGGTTAATAATTTATTGGACATGAATGAATAAAATTTATCCAAAAACGTAAAACAACTCGGTAATCGGATGCTTACGTAATGTTTCTTTGCAGGGTGAGACATAAATGAATAAAATTTATCCAAAAACGTAAAACAACTCGGCAGTCGGATGCTTACGTAATGTTTCTTTGCAGGGTTAATAATTTATTGGACATAAATGAATAAAATTTATCCAAAAACGTAAAACAACTCGGCAGTCGGATGCTTACGTAATGTTTCTTTGCAGGGTTAATAATTTATTGGACATGAATGAATAAAATTTATCCAAAAACGTAAAACAACTCGGTAATCGGATGCTTACGTAATGTTTCTTTGCAGGGTGAGACATAAATGAATAAAATTTATCCAAAAACGTAAAACAACTCGGTAATCGGATGCTTACGTAATGTTTCTTTGCAGGGTGAGACATAAATGAATAAAATTTATCCAAAAACGTAAAACAACTCGGCAGTCGGATGCTTACGTAATGTTTCTTTGCAGGGTTAATAATTTATTGGACATGAATGAATAAAATTTATCCAAAAACGTAAAACAACTCGGTAATCGGATGCTTACGTAATGTTTCTTTGCAGGGTGAGACATAAATGAATAAAATTTATCCAAAAACGTAAAACAACTCGGTAATCGGATGCTTACGTAATGTTTCTTTGCAGGGTGAGACATAAATGAATAAAATTTATCCAAAAACGTAAAACAACTCGGCAGTCGGATGCTTACGTAATGTTTCTTTGCAGGGTTAATAATTTATTGGACATGAATGAATAAAATTTATCCAAAAACGTAAAACAACTCGGTAATCGGATGCTTACGTAATGTTTCTTTGCAGGGTGAGACATAAATGAATAAAATTTATCCAAAAACGTAAAACAACTCGGTAATCGGATGCTTACGTAATGTTTCTTTGCAGGGTGAGACATAAATGAATAAAATTTATCCAAAAACGTAAAACAACTCGGTAATCGGATGCTTACGTAATGTTTCTTTGCAGGGTGAGACATAAATGAATAAAATTTATCCAAAAACGTAAAACAACTCGGCAGTCGGATGCTTACGTAATGTTTCTTTGCAGGGTTAATAATTTATTGGACATGAATGAATAAAATTTATCCAAAAACGTAAAACAACTCGGTAATCGGATGCTTACGTAATGTTTCTTTGCAGGGTGAGACATAAATGAATAAAATTTATCCAAAAACGTAAAACAACTCGGTAATCGGATGCTTACGTAATGTTTCTTTGCAGGGTGAGACATAAATGAATAAAATTTATCCAAAAACGTAAAACAACTCGGTAGTCGGATGCTTACGTAATGTTTCTTTGCAGGGTGAGACATAAATTAATAAGATTTATCCAAAAACGTAAAACAACTCGGCCGTCGGATGCTTACGTAATGTTGATCCCAGACCCCAAGCAACTCGGCAATCGGCTGCTTGGGTCTGCATTTTTTGCTCGGAGTCAGCATTCTGCGATCGTAAAATAATTAATAGCCGTAATTTAATTATGGTGATATGTCTTATTATTCTCCTAATCCTATAGGGGAAATTAATAAAAGTGGTACTCACTGTCAGTATTATGCCTCGAATCAAAAGAGGCGTCCTCACTACTTGTTCCCCGCTTGCTTTTTTCTGTTTAAGCGATCTAACTTTCGCATTAAACGCACTATTTTTCTTTCCAATTTTTTGTCTACCTCACTATCACTTTCACTAGTAGAACTTTGCCTACTTCTCTTCGGCATTTTCCTTCGCTAATTCGCGTCGACACTCGATAAAGCACAATAATGTAATGACGAATACAGCCGAGGTGGGAGTTGGCCTGAGAGGCGAGATTTTGGAGTTTTATGAATGACTCTTTGGAACTGTGCTCGATAAAGAAATAATAATGGAACTACATGTGTAATATCTATTTGGACGAGTATACGAAATATAATTTATAGTTTTCCCAGTTCGTCTTGCGAGGATTTCGGTAAATATTTGTAGTTCGCTTTACGCATGTTATTTGATTCAGGTAGATCGTTTAGAGAGGACAATAAAAAATGTTGCTAACAAATGCTTGCCAACGTTTCGCTTTATTGGTTTAAAGCTTCTTCAGTGTTTTGCATTTAAAAAAGAGGGGTGAGCCAATTCGACACTAAAAACATAAAAAAAAAACTTGTTTAGGATAAGAAGACATTAACTTGAGTGTGATTTTCCAAAACAATAATTTAAATTTTCACAAACTTTTAAAACTTTTGTAAAAAACCTCAAAAACAATTACAAGATAAATAGACTCAACGCATCGAATTGACTCACCACTCTTTTTTAAATGCAAGCCCTGAAGAAGCTTTAAACTAATAAAGCGAAACGTTGGCAAAAAAATCAATTTAGTGCACTATATTAAATTATTTTCTTTAAAAGGGCTGGTGAAAAAAAGCTACTAACTGCATATCAGTATTTCTCTGCATACCAAGGTGTCTATTTATATTTTTTAAAGCTCACTGAAATAATAAATTTCTACCAAGCCCCAACATATATTGGCCTATTATTCGTCTTATGCTAAAAATAGACCAAGGCCAAATTTAGGCGGGGTGTAATGGTTTACAATTGGCAACATCGCTGGTGGCGTGTGCGATCGACTGATCTGTATTGATATACAGCGGGGAAGGGATATGGCCATGTCGTATTTGGAGGTCCATTACGTTTAAGAATGTAGCAAAAATTTAGATATAAATTTTTTGTTTTTTGCTTACCCCTCTCATGGTGGCCATATTTGTGCTTAATTATGGAGTCCAAAAGTGAAAAATACACATGCATAAACATACTCGTTCTGGTGGAGGCTTGGGCGCCTGTCCCGTATGCGGAGGTAAAAGAGATACGCATGCACGTATTTATATATATATATATTCGAACATTTGTCAAAGATATGACGACATCGATCTTTTGTTTAAATGGAAACATACAGCTTGTGATACATCATTTGAAAGCTAATATCTCGTACAGTATGCTCATAAATTTTGACGCGATTCTGTCAAGCTATTTAAAAATGGTGACTGTTTTAAAAAAATTACTATTTAAATAAGCGGAAATGATAAATCATTGATGTTTTTTTTTTACCTTTAAAGGTAGGAAATCTTCATTGTTTCACGTTCTGACATTGTGAACTTGTAAAATTAATTTAGGTATTTCCGAAGTATTATTTTACAATTTTCTAAACAAAAATGGTTTTGTCGGAAAGGCATCGTATCGAAGTCTTGATATTGTTAGAATGTGGAGATAAAACAAGAAGTCAAAGTGAAGTGTGCACTTTATTTAATGCTAAAAATCCGGAAAATCAAATTTCACAGAGCACTGTTAATAAAATATTCCACAAATTTGATGAACATGGCACAGTAAAGGACTTGCCTAGGAATGGACGGCCACGCGTTTTAGGCGACGATGAAAAATTGGATATTGCTTTATCTCTGCAGGATAATCCGCATGTTTCAACAGTTTCATTGGCTCAAAGTCATGATACATCTAGAGGTTCTATTGGAAGATTTTTGAAAGCAGAAAAATACCACCCTTATAAAGTATGTCTTGTCCAAGAGCTTTTAGAAGATGACTATGATAGGTGATTGCAATTTTGCGAAGAAATGATGAGACGGTGTGACGAGAATAATAGGTTCCCACAGAACATATTATTTTAGGATGAAGCTACTTTCTATTTAAACGGGGTGGTTAACACACATAGTTATCGTTTCTGGAGTCAAGAAAATCCACGATGGATATTTGAAGCGCATACTCAGCGGCGCTAGAAAGTAAATGTATGGGCAGGTATCATTAATAACCGAATTTTAGGGCAATTCTTTTTGGAAGGAAACCTCACAGCTGAACGGTACCTCGATTTCTTAACCTTCGAGTTGAGGCCTGCTCTAGCTGTAATTTTTCCCAATGAAGTATATCCAGATATACCTAATGAAACAATTTGGTTTCAGCAAGATGCTCCCCCGCATTTTGGTGTCATTGTGAGAAGATATTTAGATCAGATATTTCCAGGTTGCTGGATTGGACGACGTGGTACAATTGAATGGCCACCGAGGTCCCCAGACTTAACGCCTCTAGACTATTTTCTTTGGCGATATTTAAAATAAAAAGTTTACAAAAATAGGCCAAATAATATTGAAGATTTAAAAAACAAAATTAGATTGGAGAGACATAACATACCGGCTACAGCCATTCGAAATTCCGTCGACGGATTTTACCATCGTCTGGGAGCGGGCCAAGTAGAGGGTGGAGGACATTTCCAGCATTTGCCAAGTTAAACCACCTTTTCGTTGTGTTTTATTTTGCGTCGTTACAATTTAATTTTTTTTGACAAAATAAATAACAAATAAACCCTAACGTTTGTTAAGTCACAATGTCACAAAATGTTAGAACGTGAAGCAATGAAGATTTCTTACCTTGAAAATTGACGTTTCCGAGCATTTTCCTCAAAGGATACAGGTTAATGCTATATTAATTTTATTCCGGACTTCTGGGCAGCCCTGTATATACGTATCGCGTATCTGAAATAAGATATTCAGAGTAAATAGTTTATACTTCGTAGTTGTAATTGAATTGAAGCGCGAGGTGTGACATCAGCAGATTCTTCATATTTTTGGTCTTCTAATTTATTGCTAAGATATGGGCCGTCAACGGATTTCCACACTGGTATATATAACATGTAACTGAATTCAATTTGAATCCGAATTGAATACACATGAAAACAAAAATTATTTTTACCGTTAGTTCGTTTTCAATTCATGGTTGATTCGCTGAATTTTGTGATCATACCAAAATTTTTAATCATGAAATCGTTTTGAAATCGAATCGAAAATAATAAACTTATAACCTACAAATATTGTGCGGTTTAGGTTTGAGTTTTATAGATAATACTCTGAATTTGTATGAACCACCATAATTTAATGAAATTATGTGATTGAAAAAAGTATATAATCAAAGACATTAACGAGCAAAAAAGGAATTTATTAAAACGAAATAGGACAACTAACAAAACAAATGTCGAAAATTCAAATCGTAGTAAAATCTATTTCAAATCGATTTCACAACTGCAACGAAATCGCTTTGGAATACAATAGTGTGAAAGTATTCAAAACGAACATAATCCTCATGAGATTGTACTACTATTTCAGTTTTTGAGATTGTGGGACAAATTAATATATCAGGTCAGCTTTAATCATTTAACACAATTCAGAATAATTGTTTCAAGTAAGTAAGGGCAGATATCTGCGATAAAAAAAAGACGATAGGAAGAATGCGTTTGGAATACTGAATTTAGACGTCTTTGGCTTTTATTTTTAGAATGTTTTTAGAATTTGTTTAAAACGTTTTACTTAAAAATTAAAATACCGTGAAATGTTTAACAATTGCGGTATATTCGCAGTAGACTCCTTGGTAGACTATAAATTAGTAATTAAGTTAACGAGATCCTACTTTAAATTCAAGTAGATACATCATGTGTGTCGACATTTAGGTCCATGGGAAATTGCGTGACCGACAAATAAGTTGGGGAGGCAAAAAGGAAAATGGCTTCGAGGATCAAAATTTACGCATTTCCATTTAATCGACTAATATCTAATATTACAAGTGTCTTTACACGTATTTTTAAAGTAAATATTATAGGGTTGATGCACCGTGATAAAGTAATAAAAAGCAATAGGTACTAGAGTTTAAACCGGGTCATACAGCCAAAGACGTATTTTCAGAACTTTTGTGACATTAAAACTTTACGTCATTTCAGATTCAGGTTGGTGTGAAGCAAGTTTAGATTATTTCATGAACGGAACTTGATGTGCTTCAGTGTTTTTTTGTTTTTTTTAATTATGATGAATCTATTGAATTGTGCAGGCATTTATCGATGCACTGGCATGTCTATAAATTACTTTTGATATGCTGGGTTCCGTACATGTCATAATTTATTTAATTTTACCAATAAGTTTTTCAGATTTTGCCATTTTTCGTCATGGGAACCGATATTTAAGTCAATAATGTCTAACTATGCGACCGGCAAATTATAGTTTTCAGTTGGTAAGCAGAGGCTGACATCGATGGAAAGTCCATGTTCTATTTAAAAAAATTGAGTAAAATTGATTGAAACTTTCCGAAATTTAGGAGTAAAATTAGAGCACCCTGTATAAAATCGTCTCATGAAATCATATAAATAGTACTTGTATAACAATGATGTAGCTGTCTTCAAAAAATGGTTATCAAATTGTTGTCAATAAATAAATTGTGGCATATTTATTGCGACGATGCAAAATATAAAAAAAAAAAAATATTAATAACAAATCAACACCGCAACAAATTGAAAAAAAAAATTGAATTACATAAACAATCAAGAGAGACACAAATTTTGTGTAAAAAATAGAGGGTCCCCCATTTAAAAATATTAAAACTTAAGTTATCCCGCTTTTGCAAAATACACTGCATTCTTCTTCTTTTAGTGTCGTGCAGATTCCTACGTAGGCATTCATATTTTTCTTATCATATGCTTCTATTAATTGCAGCGTTCTATAGCGCTTGGAAGTCCTTTATTCCTGTCCATTGACTGATATTCCTCAGCCACGACATTTTTTTCCGCCTAATACTCTTCGCCCCCCTTCAATTTTACCCTGAAGAATGAGGCGTTGAAAGTGTTATCGCTCTCCGCGCAGTATGTGTCCGAGATAACCTATTTCTCTTTTCTTGATATTTTCGAAACCTTCTCGTTCTGCTAGACCGGTTCTTTAGAGAACGTCCTCATTTCTCACGTGATCGATCCAAGACACTTTCAACATTCGCCGTAGGATCCACATTTCGAAGGTTTCAATTTTGGTGATGATTGAACCGTACAGGAGAACGGACCAGACATAGCACTTTACCATCCTATATCTAAGGTTGAAATTCAAGTTCTTGTCTATAAGGAATTTTCGAAGTCTTATGAAGGTTGCTCTAGCCTGTTCGATCCTGCATCTTATCTTTTGATCCAGATCCCATTCTAGGTTAATCATGCTTCCCAAGTATTTAAATTGTGTGACCTGTTGGATGTTCTCTTCGTTAATATGTATTCGAGTGTGCGGAATATCGTTCTTACTAACTAATCAGAAACTTGGTTTTACTGATTTTAATTTTTAAGCCTAGTCCTTGGCTTTCTTCATTTAGTAGATTTTAGAGATCATGTGCATCATCTGCCAATATCACGGTATCATCCGCATGTCGGACATTATTCATGGGGATTCCGTTTACTTTAATTCCAAAGGGGCTATCTGAGGTTGTCTTGGAGAATGCTCTCTCCACGTACAGGTTGAATAACATTGAGGATAAGATACATCCTTGGCGAACGCCTTTTTTAATTTTAAAATCTTCAGTTGTTCCAACGTTGCTTATTCGAATTTCTGCCTTCTGGTGCCAATGCAGATTACCGATTAGTGCTATATCTTTTCCATCCAGTCCCAGTATGTTATCAGGAGATTGTACTTAACAAATGCCTTCTCATAGTCAATGAAAAAAACAAAAAGATATCTTTTCTTCGATCCTGGCAGTTTTGGATCAATGTCTGGAGACTGAATATGGCTTATCTAGTTTCGAATCCGCTTTTAAATCCGAATTGACTGACTACACTTACTTCCTCACATTTTCGATAAAGCCTTGTGTGTAGAACTCGAAGGAAAAGTTTCAGACAGTGGCTCATTAAGCTAATAAGGCGATAATCTTTACAAGAGGTTGCGCTGTTCGATTTTGGTAGGGTGATAAACGTGGAGCGGAGCTAATCTTCAGGGAAGTGTCCAGTGACATATATGTTATTGAAGAGTCTTACGATCGTTTTAAGATTTTGTTGACCTGAAGCTTTGTTATTTCTCATTAAGCTGATGGCGTGTATGAGTTCACTTTAGTATGCTTGGTCCTGATAGAGTGGATATTTCCGTTGTGGTCTCTGGTCTGTCCGTCGTTGAAAAGACTAATTGTATATTTTCTCCAGATTTGCAACAATTCTTCGTGTTCTGTGACTATTTCATTGTGCTCATTTCTAATAAAACTAAGCGGTCTATTATTGTAAAATCCAGCTATTTCTTTGACCTTTTTATGAAGATGAAAGCTATCTCCAAGTCTGCAGCGAATTCTCTTTTGCCACTCTAATTTCATTTCGTTCTTTGAAGAGCTCTATACCCATTGTGATCATTCCGAATTTTACATTGCCTTCGCTCTTCCATTAATTCTAGAATATCTTTATTCATCCACTCTTTCTTAGTTGTTGTTTGTTTCTTTGAGAGAAGCTTTTCGTTCGTGGTTTTAAATGCGTGTTTAAAATCAAGCCAATTCTTGTCAACGTCGTTTGTACTGGTAACACTTTCTAATTCCTTACTAAGATGGTCTTCGTGCAGTGATCTTGTTGTTTCATCTTTTAGTAGTAGTAGTTGTAGGTCTAGTGTCCTCCTGAAGCTCTTTCTTTTAGGTTTGGCGAGGGGCAAAACGATGTTAGCATACACCGTGTTGTGTGGTCTGATACGATATCAGCACCTGGCATTGTAGTAACTTTGGTGATAGAGTTTCTAAACATACGGTTAATTGTGATCTAATCTATTTGATTACGAACAATGTGTCCTGTGGAGATTCCAGGTGTATAGTCGCCTTGGTGGAAGTTTTAACCACGTATTTGCAATTATGAGATTGTTCTCCTCACAGTATTGAATCAACCTTTCCCCTTTGTCGTTTCTCTCGCTCAACCCCAATCACCAACCACCGATCCCATCCTGCCTTTGCCAACTTTGGCATTAATACACTGTATAATCGATAATAATTTCCAAATGTAGTCTCCTGTAGCAGATCGCAATCTGTATCTCTAATTAGTAGTATAGAATTCAGAGACCAAGGGATGAGCTGTAGACACCTCTGGTTCATCACTTGACAAGGCCCATTATAAACCGGGCAGAGCTTGCTAATAACCTTTGCAAACTCTGCAAGGAATGTGTTTAAAGTCGACACTGCCCGGGCAGTGGGGAATAATAACCCTGGCTACTGTGGCCGTAACATTCATATCAGTGCCCGGTGCCGACGCATTAAATGTTAATATTTCAATGCAATGGTAAATTATTCGGTACCGCACTGCTGGTAGGTGACTCATAAAATTATCAGCTGCGAAATTAACTTTCTATTTTAATATACCAATATCAAAACCGCTTTTAATATTCATTTTAGCAGACAAATTACTGCCTGATATTAAAATCAAACAACCAATATCAGTGTCACATTCAGTTACCACGTTATAAAAGATTAATATTAATTTCTGGCTCTATTCACACATTTTAATTTATTGAACTAACAAGCAAAATAGACCAATATTCATAATATTCTCTTACTCTCTCTAATTCTCTTACTATTTATTCATAATATATATATTAACTTTATATACCAGATTTATCTGTTTGTACAGGGTATACAGTTTTCTTGTGTTTTCATATACCAGCTCCCTCATTATAAAAGATTAAAAGACAAGGTTTGCGGCTTACTTTTCTATTATTTTATGAAACTTTCATTGTCTAAAACGAAATTTCCATAGCTCTCTCAGTTTCTGACATACAGAGCGATTTTGAAAACTTGTCATTCTTGACGCTCCACTGTATCTCGATTATTTGATAACTTATCAATAAGGTAAAAATGGGTTATTATATAGCTTTAATGTAGAATTCAGTGGTGTAGTTAGTTATTTTCTAAAAAAATTTGTTTCTGAATTATAACCCAAAATTTTGTTTTTTTAAATGGGCACCCTATATATTATTTCTTTGTCTTATCTCTCTTTTTAAGAGCAATTAAAAAATATATAATAGTTCATATTTATTTCTTTTAGAAACAGATAATTTTAACATTTTTTGTAAAATTAATCATTTTTCGTATAGAAGTCTATGCCCACAAATAAAGAAACAAAAGTAACAGCATTATTTTTACTATTCAACTTTATGTTATCACATAACTTTAAACCGACAATAAAACAAATTATCATTTAATTAAATTATAAAAATATCTCGAATTCGGTTCCTTTGTGTCCTAAGCACTTTGACACACCATTCTTCACAATGTATTTATTAAAATAATTGGCCTTTCCTGATTTTTCATGTACCCCATAAAGAAAATCTAACACAGAAAGATCAGATGATCATAGAGGCCACCTGACAGGTCCATTGGTTCCAATCTATTTATCGGGAAATATAGTTTCTAAATATTCTTTAACTACATGAGAATTGTGACTCGGAGCGCCATCTTGCTGGTAATAAGTATTATTTAAATCGACCAAAGGAACATCTCCTAATATTTCCATTAGCGCATCTCGTATTATATCTAGTTGTCTTTTTCAGGTTAAAGTTCCTTCGTAGATAAAATACTTAATTTTAGTGCCAAAAATAAAGCATGACAGTGGCGGCTCCTCAGGGTAGGCCTCTGAGGCCGCGCCTCACCCTCAATCTCCTCTCAAAAAATACAAATATGTTTTTTGTAAATTTATAAATTTTCAAATATTAATTCCATATGAAAAATAATTTTCATACTGCTTTACCGAGCGCCGCGCTATAAGCGACTATTTTATTCTGTAACTTTGGCGACGTTGACGACCGCTAAATGATTTCTGCTTCACTGCTCCGAGTGTTCGTACCTATTTTGGCAAGCCTCAAACAAAAATCTCAACGTCTTTTGTTTGGTCTGTCTCTCTCTTACTCGGGGGTCATTTCGCGTTTGTTTCTCTCATTGAGGCGATAAGAACCTAGCTTGGCTGGTTGTTGATTGACTGTTTAAATCACATGTTTTATTCTGCGAATTCTGTGATTACCCGGCGCCCAGCGTATATCGTAGCAGTTTTGTGAACTGTGTGTTTGGTGTTTGATTTAATTTAGGAAAATTACAAATTATCATATTTTATTGGTTTATTTTATGCTAATATTGTTGTGACTGTTCAGGGTAGTTAGGATACAGGACAATACAGGTGCGATGCAGGTAATGTAGAAGTGTTGGCAGTGTTTGGGTTTGGGCAATTTATAATTTCGTGTTCGGCAAATTAAGGTTATATTTTCAAGATCCGGTAAGTTTTAAGATTTCTTTATTATTATTATTAAACGCTAAATTTTATTGTTTTAAAAAAATATGAATCCTGTTCATGATATTATTCTCTCAGTCATTGAAACGCCATTTTTAAGGAGAAACAAAACGGAAAAAAGACAGATATTATGTAGTCGTCCGACACCAAAAATTTCGGCAATATTCAACGATAAGAGACAGGGTAAGCAATATTCAAGAGCTTTTTAGGTAACTTGGTACGAAACCTATAAGTGGCTCTGCGGAAGTATTTATAAGGAAAGCTTATATTGTTGGCCTAGTATTTTATTAGGCAGCGTAAAAGCAATTGGAGTTCAGGGGGTATGGGTATTCTGATTTAAAAAATTTTTCACGGGCGGTAAAATCACACGAAAGTTCCAAAGAACATATTAAGAATTCTGTGGCGCTTACGAGAGTAGAGCAAAATAGAGACACAATAGCGGATGCACTGAGACAGAATGCATGCGTTAATAAAATTATTTATAATGAAAACATGCGTAAAAGTCGCTTATTATTAACTTATTTAATTGATGTTACTGTAACGTTAGGAAAACAGGAGTTAGCATTTCGAGGCCACAATGAAATGACAGATTCATCTAACCGCGGAAATTTCAAAGAAATATTTACATTGAAGTTGAAGAAATAGTCCATACTTTCAGTGGAGTTGATGTAAAATAAATAGAACAAAGCAGTCCTCCTCCTCAGTTTATTATTAACTGTGGAGGAGGACTGCTTTGTTTCATTTATAAATATTTACATGTTTAATAAAGAGAAATACGGAACTTACCGAACATCGTGCAAAATTTAGTAATATTTTTACAGGACAGTCTAAGACTATTCAAAACGAACTGATTGGTTGCATACATGAATATATTCAAGAACATATACAAAAAGAAATTAATGATACAAATTGTTGTTTTTTGTTGTAATAGCAGATGATAGTACCGATATAACGGAAAAATCTCAGTGTTCGATAACAGTTAGGTATGTAACAAACGGATTTTAAAAGAAAGATTTTTAGGATTTTTTTGACGTCAGTGATGATAGAACAGCAGAGAGCCTTTTTCAGTTATTAAAAAGTAGTTTAGAGCCTTATGGCATTAAAGAGAAATTGGTCGCGCAGTGTTATGACGGTGCCAGTGTTATGGCGGGTGAAATAAATGGACTTCAAACAAAAGTTAGATCTATCGCGCCTTTAGCTTTATTTATCCATTGCTGTGCCCACAGATTAAATCTAGTATTGCAACAGGGAACAAGATAGATAACTCAAAGTCGTATATTTTTTGCTACTTTATTAGGGATACCAAATTATTTTCACCAATCACCAAAACGGTCGTTTGCGCTTAATCAAATAGTTGGTAAAAGAATTCCGCGAGCTGTCGAAACGCGCTGGTATTTACGGTCTAAAATTTTTAATTTAGTGGCTAATGAATGGTATAATTTGATTTTAGTTTTTCAAAGTATCAGTAATGATCCAAGTTCTGGATCAGAATCTATTAATGCCGCGAAAGGATTTCTTAAGCATTTTAATGATTTTGAATTTTGTCTTTTAACATAAATCTATAAGGAAATCTTTAGTTGCACCGATATATTGTTTCAAATTTTACAATCTAAACATTTAGATATAAATTATTGCTCCACACAAATAAACTATGCCAAGTTAAGAATCAGTGAATTAAGAAACGAAGAACATTTTAAATATTTTTTTAACATTGCTAAAAATGCCAAGGAGCTTCCAATTAACACACGTAGAGGTAGAGGTCAACCTCCTAGCGAATCCGATATTTCAAAATAATTATATTACTGGTTCAATTCCTAACTATTCATTTTAAGCCAATGACCTTGAAATCGCGAAAATTTTTTGCCTGCGGCGCTATTTTCTAACTTCGCCCCCTTATACACCCACGAGCTGCCACTGAAGCATGACACGCTAAATCCAAACCGACCTTGAGGTTCTCGTAGATATGTTACGTGTTGGTTCTCTTGGGACCAGTACCTTCAATTGTTGTCAATGTACTGTACCGTAAAATGAGCCTCGTCGGACCATACCGCCCTTCTTTCAAAAATTGCGTTTTCCTGCAACATTTGTAGGTACCGTTACACCGGGGTGCAAATGTTGGACCAGCCGGTATTTGTATAGTTATTTGTATTTTTATAGTATTAACTGCGTTCTTGATATTTTAATCCCAACTTCATAATGCACTTTTCTGCATGATATGCTAGGTTGTACAGTAATAATAGAGGCCAAAACATTTATTTCTTCTTCTTCCCAGTCTTACATGTTGTAAAAAGTAGGCCTTGGGTTTTTTTAAGATCCGTGCTCAATGAGACTGGCTTGGATTTTTTGAAATATTTTTTTATCGGATTGTTGTCTTTCTGGATATCTATGAAAAATGTAACAAGAAGTTAAATAATAGATAATAATCATGATTAAAACTTTTTTATTTTTATTATGAATCATAATAGTACCTAACAAATGATTTTAAAACTTACCTATTAAAATACAGCTCCGAGGGTGCGTTCGCGTCTTCATTTGTTTGGATAAAACAAATATACATATCGTGTTTCTAATAATTTTCATATCTATCATTTTGTTCCATGTTGGACAATTTTTCACAGAAATAAACTTATAAAATCCAACAAATACCAGGAATGTTTGACAACAATCCGTAATGGTGCATTTACAGAATTTAGTTATCTGTCATCCGTGATTGACCATGGCATAACCTTCTATACGAAAATTGATTAATATTACAAAAAATGTTAAAATTATCCCTTTTCCAAAAAAAGTTAATATAGAATATTGTATATTATTGAAAAGCCCCTAAAAGGACAGATAGGGCAACGGAACAATATATAGAATATCCCATTTAAAAAAAAAACACAAGTTTGGGTCATAATTCAGAAATAAAACTTTTTAGAAAGAAATTATTTACGCTACTAAATTTTACATAGAGAACTCTATAATATCCCATTTTTATCTTATTGATAAGTTATCAAATAATCGAGATGCAGAGGACCGTCAAAAATGACAAATTTGGTATGTCAGAAACTTCGAAGGATATGAAAATTTTGTTTGAGGCAATGAAACTTTCATAAAATAATAGAGAAGTAAGCCGCAAACTCCATCTTTCTATATTTTATAATAAGGGAGCTGGTATACAGGGTGTTCGGAAAATGCGTTAGGACATTTTAAGGGGTGATTTTACATGCAAAAATAATGTTACTAGATCATTTGGCAAAATGTCGAAATCTACATGGTTACCAAGGTATAGGGGCTTCAATTCGATTATTTAATTTTAGTTTTTCGTCATACTACATATATTTTCGAACCGATCCATTTGATATTTGGCATACACACTAAACTCGAGTAACTATACAATTTGAGGATAAGAGTGCTTCTTTTCAATACCACGAGGGGGGGCATTTTACCTGAAACATAAATATTATTTCCGTCATAACTTTTTTCTTTTGATAGTTGGAGCAAAACCGAAGGCGCCGTCTTAATGGCAATTAAAATCATAAGAAATAAGTTACTCTTGATCAAGGTCAATAAACCTCACCGTTTAGCCACTAATCGACATCAGAGTTTTCATCGCTCTAAACCAAATGCCCACGCATTTAAATGTAATCGCGGCAAATCAAGTGGCCTGGTTTCAAATTATGCGAAATTTGACAACGAAGTATTTATTTTATAGATTTATTAATACATTTTTCAACAAGCAAAACCTAATAGGCACTACTTTGAAATCTAGAATCTATTACAGTAATTAATAAAATACTTTAAAAAATTATAGAAAATTTTCAAAATGGTCTCCATTCATTTCTATACATTTTGTTACACTCTTTAAAAGATACCTTTTAACGCGAAAAAAGATACCAACTCTATTTTTAATAACATCGCATCCATTTTAATTCTTTGACGCAAATCATTTATGTCATTTACCGGCGTCTCATATACCAAAGCCTTTAAATGGCCCCAGAAAAAGAAATCCATAGGATTAAGATTTGGCGAACGGGGCGCCCAAGGTAAAGGCCCGTTTCGTCCGATCCAAGTATTAGGAAATGTTTCATTTAGGTATCTTCGTACTACTAAACTAAAATGGGGTGGAGCGCCATCCTGAAGAAGCCACATTTTTAGTCTGGTTTGTATGTCAACATTTATGTCCCATCCTCGTCGCCACTTTGTAACGTTTGCAGGGAAAGAAAACTGCGATTACTATTTATAAGTATTTATTTCCCAAATATGCAACATTACTCTTGATGTCCGGTACTATACTGCCTACACCGATAATTCACCGCTTATCAGGTCAGCGCAGATAAGGATGGATATATACATAAATTAAGGTGGTAATAGTTATTTACGATATAAGTGTTGTAAAGATTCATATTACAACACGAGATGTTAAAGTTGTTAAACGAGGCGTCAGCCGAGTTTAATAAAACATCGAGTGTAGTAATATGAATTTACAACAAGAATATTGTACAAAATTTTATCTACTTTCATCTATGAATAAAAATATTTGGCAAAAGGCATTTTTAAAAATAAAAATGCACCTGCTATTAAAAATCGTTTTGTAAGGGCATCTATTACAGCACTAGTGCTGTAATAGCATCTATTACATCACTAGTGCTGTAATATATGCCCTTACAAAACGATTTACAGAACTGTAAAATTCATATTACTAAATGAAAGTAGATAATAGTTATTTACGATATAAGTGTTGTAAAGATTCATATTACAACACGAGATGTTAAAGTTGTTAAACGAGGCGTCAGCCGAGTTTAATCAAACATTGAGTGTAGTTATATGAATTTACAACAAGAATATTGTACAAAATTTTATCTATCTACTTTCATCTATTAATAAAAATATTTGGCAAAAGGCATTTTTAAAAATAAAAATGCACCTGCTATTAAAAATCGTTTTGTAAGGGCATCTATTACAGCACTAGTGCTGTAATGGCATCTATTACAGCACTAGTGCTGTAATAGATGCCCTTACAAAACGATTTACAGAACTGTAAAATTCATATTACTAAATGAAAGTAGATAAAAATAGATCCTATATAAAATAGTACGAGACATTACAACATCTTCCAATAAAGGTGGTAGTACATTTTTAAGAAAATGTAAATAAACTTTTCCGTTTAAAGGCCCGTCAAAGAAATGGGGACCTATTAGGTGATCTCCTGCGATTCCGGCCCACACGTTTAAAGAAAACCGGCGTTGATGTCGGCTTTCTACGATGCAGTGTGGGTTATCATAAGCCCATCGACGAGTATTATGAAATTCATAATCCCATCTCGCGTGAATCCTGCTTCGTCGGTAAACAATATGGTTTCGATAAAGTGGCTGTTTTCTTCACATTTTTCTAAAATTGAATTGCACATATCTACTCGTAATCGTAAATCACCCTTATAAAGCGCTTAAACTTTCTGTACATGGAAGGGGTACAGTAGCTATTCATGAAGTGTTTCCCAAACTGTAGAACTAGCAATCCCTTCTTCCAACGCCATTTTTCTTGTACTCGTACCTGGATTTTCCTTTACTCTTTCGAGAATCCTTTCTTCCCTATCGACAGTTCTAACATGCCTTGGTCTATCGCCCAAACTATTTTTAAACGAACCTACCTCGCCAAGGCGTCTGTGAATACCGATAAAAGTTCGAGCACATGGAGCATTTCTATCAGGATAAGCTGCGATAGAAAGCCATCTAGCCTCTTCCGCATTCCCACTTGCTTGCCCATAACAGAAATGGATATCACGGTACTCAATATTTCAATATTCTCGTTCCATTTTAACTTCGTCTTTTTATGACAAAAAACTCTACCTATCTAAACTTGACAGTAAAATAAATTAATTTTTTAATTAATTAAATAAAAGGCATGCTAGATAGTACTACTACAAATTTAAAGATATTTCAACACTGCTTGGAGTAAAAGCAATATTGGCATCAGTTTTAAAAATTATTGCATATTTAAAAAAATAGTATTTTACATAAAAATGCATTTCTTTGGGCAAGTGGGAGTAAAATAAACAAAACCCCCCTTAACAGGCTAATATCTGTATGATTTACCCTAACTAGGCAAATTGTGAAGGAACCCCCTTAGGGATACGCCTCTTAGCGGCCATTTAAAGAATTTAAAAATAATTTTCAGCAATTTATCTTGAGCGTACATACGACAATATTTTTTCCGACGCTTCACGGTAAACAGTTTCCGAGATACAGCCGCTACCTTGCTTAGTTGATTACCGTGTACATTCAATATAAATGACATTGTATCATCCCGAAATTGTCGCTTTTTGCCCTAAAACAGTTTACACTCACTATAAACAGTCAAAAATACAAAACTGTAAATGTATGGCGAGCTATTATAAATAATACAATCATTGGACCTACTTCTTTCAGGGCAACATTAATACAAATTCTTATTTTGCGATATTAAATACTTTCTTTTGGACAAAATTTCAAGGAAGGGAATTGAGAATATAGGAATGTAGGTCGTTTTAAATAAAACGGATGCCCAGTTTATCCAGCTCCTTCGACACACAGTTCGAAATTGGCTTAATAGACTCAAAAATAGCTGGGCGTATAATATGGTCATATACACTGGCCGGTTCGGTAATCTGTTCTAATGGCAGGCGATTACTTCTTTGGGGAATTTTTAAAAGGAACGATTCTTAAACATAACAATAATATATTGAAATTTTGAAATAGAAAAATGCGTGGAGCTAAAGGCGAAATAAATCAATAGATGATTTAATATATTTACTTTTATTTTATAGTTTATAATGAGACGACTACAAAAGTTTGCATTTGTTGACAGCTTTCATGAAAAACTAAGTTCCTCAATAACCAATATTCTTTCTTATAATAACAACATTTCTTATAAGAAATCACTCTTTGACAAAAATTCAAAATCATATATTTTTATGGTACAGGGACACCTTGTGCTTGTACGATATGCAAACCTTTTTAGGATCATCCATGTAAAATAATTATTTAAATATCTTATAGATTAGTTCAGGTTAAAATTTGTTAAGCAAGCTCATCATAAAGATATTTTCTGGTTAGGAAGTATATTATGCAAAAATTATTTAAAAAAGAAAACAGTTCTGCGATATCGGCAAACTTTACCTACTACTTTTAAGTAAATTTAAGTTATAGATCACGTGTAGTATACTTTTTCCAAAGTCAGTTTGATGATATAAAAAAAGCTTCGAACGGGCTTCAAAGGGACCGTCATCATAATCCGGGTTGTCAGATCTTTTTTTAAAATTTCTTTAAGTTTTTATAATTAAAAATGTTCTTTTTTATCAGTATTCAATTGATAGTCAGTAACTATCTTTGAAAGCTAGTTTGCAAATGTTTTTTGAACCAAGAAATTTTCAATGTCAAAGAAAAAAAAAGAACAAGCCATTTATGAATATTACAATAGTTTTTTAGTACTTAAGAAATATTATTTATACAAAAATAATTGAAATCAAAATAAAAGGGATTTTAACTGTAGAACAAAAAAAAATAAAAAATTAACAAACCCTTATGTTCCTCCTACACTTACGAAAACTTTGTAAAACTGGCAACACCGTGGAGACAGAATGTAGAGGCAGGCCGGCAATTTAAAGTGCGAAACATTCGCCGGGGTTGGTCACAAGGCACTGTATAAGACAGCAATTCAAAATTTATGTGGTGCAGACAAGAACAGCAAACAGTTTAAGGTTCGGTCAATCGAGTTTATCAGCTTTTAAATCAGTTGATGTTTGAGGTTTAAACGATTTGCTGTAATTTACATAGTGTTTCATTTTGTGCTATAACTGTGTGTTTTGGACAAGTAAGTTTTTACTTGGTATCTACCTATATTTTATTATATCATAATGTCTTTTTGGCGACTATTTGAAACAGAAGGTCGGGGTGAATTATCGCTGGAATATAATGAGTCGGTGCCAGAGTCGGTCATCGAGAGCGATACAAGTCCGGAATTAAGAAACAAAGATTTACATGTTCAGGGTCGACCCATTATTTTAAATATGTACGCGTGTTTAAAAAAAGAAAATCCGGAAAACTGAAAATACGCTCCTACAAGAATTAATGAATTAACACAATATGGGTTTACGAGAATTTATAACGTAATTAAATTGGGGACTGTAACCAAACATTCTATAAAGCGCAAAGCGATTTTATTAGGCGAACCATTTACAACTTTTACAAGGATAATATCTCGGATAATATAGTGCCAACTTTAGAAATGGTTCGTGATAGATTGCGAGGATACCCTGATTATAGTTGCCAATCTTTAGAGACAAAATGCGTGGTGTTTTGTTAAGTTGTGGCTTTAAACATAAAAAATTGGATAATCGAATGGTTATAATGGAATCTCGGCGTATCATTGAACTACGACAGAAATATTTGTGCCAAATAAAACAATACCATTAATACGATAAAAGTATAATCTATTTAGACGAAACTTGATCAAGTTGTAAAGTATGGTTGGGTGAACAGTACAAAAAATTGTACTTTAAATAGACCGTGTTCCGGAGGAACACGTGTTATTATTTTTCATGACGGAAGTTAGGATGGCTTTGTACCTAATGCGTTGCTCTTGTCAGCAAAAAATATCACCCAATCTTCTGCCTCATATCATAAGGATATGACCGCAGATTGGTTTGAAAAATTGTTTAGCGAACAGCTTCTACCCAACCTTCCGCCGAATTCGGTAATTGTTATGGACAATGCGTCGTATCATTTGCGAATATTAAATAAAATACCTAACCTTAATACTAAAAAAAAAGATATTCTAAGATTTATAAGAAACAAGAATATGAATATTCCTGAAAGGTTTCCAGTAAAAAAGGAATTAATTAAAATTATCAAAAGTCGAAACTTTAAAATGAATACGTGATTGATAATCTTTGCACCGGGCGCGGCCATACTCTGCTGCGATTACCCCCATATTATTGTATCTTTAATCCTATCGAAATGGTTTGGGGTACAATAAAAACACGTTTACGAAAATATAATCAATCACCAACTTTAAGCGGAGTTGTCCTAACTAACATTCGGCAGGTAATTAGCGAAATGAGTAGCGATGTATGAAAAAATTGCGTAGCTTATGTTATAAAAACAGAAAATGGATATTCTGTTTTACCGCCTATAGCGCCAGTAGTAATCCAACCTGGAAACGATTCTACTTTTGACAGTTCTGACGATTTTAGTCATTAAATTATTTATGAATTTTAACTTAGTTATGTTCGCTTAACACTATCTTAAAAACTTGTTATATTACAGAACGTTTACTGTGACTCTGCTGCGATAAATTTGTTGTTAAAATGTATACAGGGTTTTTCACTTAAAACTCCGCACGCCAATATCTCGAAAACGAATATGAATATTTAATTTCTGTAAAAAGTAGTCAATGTATGGGGTCAAGTAGATAGCAAGCCAAGTTTGCATTGACTTTGAAATTACGCGCATGCGAAAGTACATGTTATTTATAAACTTTTTTGTTATTTACTCGAACTTATTTATTTTACTCATTTCTGAGTTATACCGGTTTATAGTAAACATCTCTTGATTGACAAAAAATGCAATTACGGATGATTTTTACAAGAATGCCATGAATATTAGTTACTATGGCAACCATTTTTATCGCAATTATTTTAAGTGCAATTACAAAAGTAATAAACAAAAATTATTATTGCACTTAACTAGATGATAAAACAAATTAAAAATGTTGTTCAAAATTATGTCCATCTGCTCGAATACACCTATTAAAAACTTTCAACAGATGAGCTTGGGTCACTTGTAGGAGCGTCCTTCTTGTATTAGCGGCACACGCTGCACTAATTTTGTTAATAAGTCAGCCATATCTTCGATAGGTTCTTCATAGACAACGTCCTTTAGGTGACCCCAAAGAAAATAATCTGGTGGTGTAAGGTCCGGGGACCTCGCCGGCCACCTTATCGGTCCATTAGTACCAAACCATCTATTTTGGTATTCTCTGTCTAAATACCTCGTTACAATTACGGCATTATGTGCAGGCGCTCCATCCTGCTGTAGCCACATATTCATTCTAGTCTCGAAGGGCACTTCTTCTAACAGTTCCGGAAGTGTAGTTTGAAGAAATCTTAATTAGCGATCTGCATTTAAAGTGCCTTCGTAAAAGTGAGGTCCAAAAAGGAATCCGTTTATTATACCGCACCAAACATTGATGCCAAAAATTCGCTGATTACCTCTTTCTGTAATCCAACGAGGATGGTTTTTGGACCAAAAACGACAGTTGTGTCTGTTCACGATTCCATTATTATGGAATCGACTTTCGTCGCTCCATAGAATGTTCAAGAGGAAATTTGCATCTTGGCTATACAAATCGGCAAATCTTGCTAAAAAATCCATTCTTCTAGCGGGATCACCTAGTTCTAATTTATGCACTAGTTTAGTTTTGTAAGGGCGAAAAGAGTTTCTATTTAGAATTCTCGACGATGAACTTATGGAAACATCGGTATTTTCTTTTATTTTGATAGGGATATCTTGGGGTTATTATCAACCTGCTGAATCACAGCAGCAGTATTTTCATCATTTGTAGTCGTCCTTTCTCTATTTCTCTTAGGTTTTACGAAACTGCCATATTCTCTTAAGTTTTTACATAAACTTGGAAAGGTTTTTGCATCGAGGACTCTTCTACGCGGATAACGCTGTGCGTAAACTCTTTTTGCTTCTCTACATTTGGACCTGCATTCTCCAAACACCAGTAACATGTCTACTTCTTCCTCATTGCTAAATTAAACCATTTTCATATAATTATTGTTAGTTTTGTTTAAACCGAACAAGTTTGAATATTTCTTGTGACAAAATGTGACAATATATCTTTGACGCAGCAATGACAACATCTGTCGCTTGTAATTGCACTTAAAACAATTGCGATAAAAATGGTTGCCATAGTAACTAATATTCATGGCATTCTTGTAAAAATCATCCGTAATTGCATTTTTTGTCAATCAAGAAATGTTTACTATAAACCGGTATAACTCAGAAATGAGTAAAATAAATAAGTTCGAGTATATAACAAGAAAGTTTATAAATAACATGTACTTTCGAATGCGCGTAATTTCAAAGTCAATGCAATCGATTTATAGATTCGACGCGTCGCGACGCTTAGCTCTTAGTAGGCGTCGAATTTTTTAAGGTTTTAAAAATATCTACTTGACCCCATACATTGACTACTTTTTACAGAAATTAAATATTCATATTCGTCTTCGAGATATTGGCGTGCGGAGTTTAAGATGAAAAACTCTGTATAGTGAATTCTAACTACTAACTGTATATTCCAACTAACATAATACCTAACGCTATCCTTTCCTGGCAAGGTAAACTCATACCTCCTCGCGGTCCTTGCTGGACAAAGACAAAGTTTTAAATTGTTTTTGGCAAAATAAGTTTTTTTTTTTCCCCGAAAGACCATTTTAAAAATATTAAATGTATGCTTTCTATCGATATAAGCTACAATGACCAAGCTGTAGTATATACTATTTAATCATATTAAAAATTTACAGCAATCCGTATTTTAATTAGAAGCGACAATTATGGTCAGGAGTTTAATGCTTTTTTAGGTCATCAACGTTTACCATTATTTTGTTTACAAAAAAATATATCAGCATTTATTTTACTGTCAAATAAATTATTACTTGGCAACACAGCCATCGCAGTCCAGCGAAATGTCCGCTCAATACACCAAGTATCCGCATCCAATATCTGGTGTAATTCAATATAATTTTCTGCTGTTTACTACAGTAATAAACTTTATTATTTAATAATCGTTATAATAGCCCTGAGATACACTGAAGTTACGCTTAAGCAACTACATGTACAGCCATTACGCCAAACTGCTTGTAATATTGTAAAGTTGTCGAAACAGATTTTGGAAATTGCCTTTAGCAATTATCCGCATGTAAGCTGTGTTGTGGCGATTAAGATATAATTTAAAATAATTATTACCGATCATAACTTATAAATGATAACCGAAAAGTAAAAAAGTAATTCTCATGAAAAACCGTGAAAGATTTATTTTAAATAATATTATTAGGAATGGTCATACATAGTGCACTTTTTTTAGCTCGATTATGGAATAGGGTCATTTAATAGTTATTTATGATATAAGTGTTAAAAGCACATTTTTAAGGCACGCATGTGGAAATTTGCAGAACGAGCGAAACCACAAGAGTGCCTTAAAAATACTTTTAACCCAAATATCATACAATATTTTTTCTACAAGCGGCAATAAAAAGCATCCAATAAGTGAAAATTAAATGTTTAGAATCTCTTACATCCAGGTAATTTCTAATAGCATCGTATATTTATATTAAATTGGTTCACATTTGTCAATAAAACCTAGCAACCATCATTGTTGGCTGATTTGTTTACAGGAAGATGGAAAATTTGAAAGTTCTTGTCAGTTATATTAAAACGCTAGCGCTGGCTGTTGTGATTTGCCAAAAATGCAAGAAATACAAGAAATCGATCCACTTAAAGACATACAAGAAGCTGCTAATAGAGCTATCTTGGATTTACTGCCACGAAAATTAAGAATTCAATATGAGATTGCTTATAGTAAATTTATAAAATGGGGTGAAAACAAAGGCGTTTCTGGAAAGTATTCCGAAAACATATTTCTGGCCTATTTTGAGGAAAAGGCAGAGGTATGGAAGTCATCTTTTCTTTGGTCCCATTATTCAATGATCAAAGCTATGCTACGCGTAAATAACGACGTAGATATCAGCAAACGTTTTAAATTGATTGCCTACTTGAAGCGTCAAGAAGAGGGTTACCAGGCCAAAAATCAGAAAACTTTACTAGAGACCAAATTGAAGAGTTTCTGAAGTGCGCACCGGATGATAAGTACCTTCTGATGAAAGTAGCTACGATCGTAGGAGTATTGGTGCCTGCCGCAGGGAGGAGCTTTGTCTGTTGACTCTTGACAACGTGGAAGATATAGAGACTTCATTACTTATTAAAATATCAGATACCAAAACCAAGGTACCACGAAATTTCACTATCGTTGAAAAATTTTATTTGGATTTTTATCGAAAATATAGGTACTGATCTTCGTCCAACAGATGTCGTATATCGGCGGTTCTTCTTAAAATATGTAAAAGGTAAATGTACCAGAAATCCGGTCGGAATTAATACGTTCGGAAAATTTCTTGCTGCTAAAGCAATATTTCTGTAACTTCCAAATTCAACACTCTATACGGGGATTGCTTCCGCCGTTCCTCTGCGAGCTTACTTGCCGATGCTGGAGCAAATTTGACGACAACTAAGCGGCATGGGGGATGGAAATCCTCAACTGTTGCGGAAGGGTACATCGTGGAATCCTTGGAAAATAAAAATTCTATTGCTCGAAAATTGCTTGCAGTACAAACGACATCAGCCGATGCTGCTTCAATATCAACTGGACATGCTGCTGTTTCTGTTCAATTCTCCTCAACCGCGAAGAACAGCAGAACTGAGAAAGGAATTCATTTTTCAAATTGTACTATTAATATAAGTGTAAATAAATAAAATAGAAATGTTTTTTGAGGTTTTTTTGAAAAAATTGACATTTTACTTTTAGCACTAGTGCCTTAAAGTAGGTATTTTAAGATACTAGTGCCTTAAAGTAACATTTTTATGGCTAGTAGACAGTGCTAAAAGTTCCATTTTTAACACGTTTGTAGAAAAAAAAATTTAAATTACATTTTCTGAAGGATTTTGTAATTTGAATGCGAACTGCAATACATATCATTTCCCTGACGCCTCTTAAGTCCTTAAAATAATTTACAAACATCGACTCGCGGAAAACGTTGTGTGACGTCACTATCTCCTATAGCCGATCGGGCCGCGCTCGCTGCCGTTCACTTCGCCTTTTCTCCGTTACTGGGTAACTGAGTTGACATCGACAGGATAGAAATAAATAATAAATAAAAAGTCACAACAAAGTCTATTCTCATAAACGTCGAAATTTTCGTGGCTAGCGTTCGAACTTGAATAAATAATAACAAATATATAAATACTGACGCCAACATCCAATTACGATAAAAATGGCTCTAAAAAACAGTTTTCGGGATTAAATTGAATTTCAAGGTACAAAAACAAAATCAAATTAAAGTTTACAGATCAAAACGATAACTTTGAAATAAATTCAAGACGTATATAAAATTTTAACATTTATGAGCTTAAACTTTTGACTTTTTGAATTTCGTAATTCTGATTACATTCATATGGGTTTAGTCACGTCCAAATAATGACGCACCGGCAAAGATCCACTGTGTCGACTGTAATTTATGTTATGAACTAAAACTCTTTAAATTTATTCACTCAAAACAACATTAGTGATTTTTTCTTAAACCCAAGAAGAAGAAAAAAAACACTTGCATTTTGCAGTTCTCTTGTATATGTACCGTGTGATCCACTTATCGTGTCCACATTTTAATTGGATATTATAACGTTGCCTTAAGAGTTAAAGAAAAAGTTAAATATATAAATTTCTTCCATTGACGTAAAATTTTTATCTATTCATTTTTTATATATAGAGGGTGTTTCGTTTACCCCGTCCAGGCATCAACTTTCTTATTTTAAATGGACCACCCAACATATTGATAGGTATTTGGATTCCCTTTAAAATTTCATGTGAATTTTGTATAACCTTTAATATGCCTATTTCTTATCGTTTAACCAATATTTATTTATTAATAATTTAATTACAACTATAAATATTTACATTAATTGTTATAAATGACCTCCATTATTTTTAATACAACAAGAAATAATTCTTCACATTTACGAATACTTCAGGAGTTTCTCATAAATCGTTTACCACTCTTCTAACATTAAATATAATCTCATTTAAGTCACTGCATGAAATTTTATATACCTCGTTTTTAATGAGACCCCCAAAAAAGTAGTCCATTGGGCTAATATCAGGACTGTTTGGAGGCCACAGGATTTTGCCATTTCTTCCAATCCATTCGATATAATTTTGGTTCAAATAATCGCTAACTTCCCGAATATAATGCGGGAGAGCCCCATCCTTCTGCCACTCAATAGCTGCTACCTCGTTTAAAGGAAGATTTTCCAATAAACTATCTATATCATTTTAAAGAAAATTGAGGTATATAGGGCCACTTAATGAGCCTCTATGAAATAACGGTCCAATTATTTTAGAACCAAAAAACCCACACCAGACATTTATAGACTGCCATCCTTGGTGTCTAACTTCTCGTATCACATGTGGATTTTCTATGGACCAGTGACGAGTATTTTGTCAATGATTTATGCGACGCGTTGAAAAGCAGCTCCCATCAGTCCATAAAATATTGTCAAGGAATTGAGGATTTCCTTCGATTTTAACTAACAAATCTCTGCAGAATTGAAGACGTCTTGGGAAATGTCGTTGTTGCAATTTTTAAACCGGCATTATTTTGAACGGCTTATACCCAAAATCGTGAAGAGTTCTCGAAATTGTGCAATAGGAGTATCCAATGTTATCAATAGAAGTTCTTATTGATGTATTAGGATATGCGTTGAAATACCCCAAACATATTGCTGCCTGTTCCTCGGTCCTCACAAGTCTGGTCCTGACTTTTTTTATATTTCCAAGGGGCTTATGTTCCATTAGTTTTAGATAGTTTCTACTAATTGATTTTTTAGATGGAACTCTCTGATTTTAAAACTTTCGTCGATATGCTTTAACAGTTCCGGTGGCACTTTTATTGTTTTCAATATAAAGCTCAACCATTTGGAACCTCTGTTCTTCAATAAAGTTCATTTTGATTTTAACAACGAGGAATATTTTGACGTAAGACAATATTAACAAAAAAAACATATCAACAGGTAAGGCCGGTAACACGTAACTCGGAAATTTAAGCATAGAAGACTTATATAATAGCATTTGGGGTGCATATTCTTTTACCTAAAAAAAATTAAATATTGGCTAAACGATAAGAAATAGGCATATTAAAGGTTATACAAATTTCATATAAAATTTTAAAGGGAATCTAAATACCTATCAATATACCAGGTGTTCCATTTAAAATAAGAAAGTTGATGCCTGGACGGGGAGAACGAAACACCCTGTATATTTAAAAAAAATAACAGATACAAATTTTACGTCAAAAAATGAACAGATACAAATTTTACGTCAATGCAAGAAATTTATGTATTCAACTTTTTTCTTTAACTCTTAAGGCAACGTTATAATATCAAACTAAAATGTGGACACGATAAGTGGATCACACAGTACATAAAGTCCGTTGCACAAGTTCAAAGCGCAGGAACTATTGGAGGTAATGACGTCACCGTGTCGCGATCCGTGGCGGGCGTTTTATTTGATTTCACTATCACATATTTCGAAAACTACTGATCGGATTGACTTCAAGTTTTCAGGGTTGACCATACCTTAGGAATGCTTCATGAAAATTGGGTAAAGAGTCTAATTTGAGGTTTGACCGAATTACCCTATTCCACCAACTATCAACTATAATAGGCTAGAGCTTGGTCTACTGAAGTTATAGAGCTAAAACTTGGAATAGATAAAGTTTAGGCTATTTTGTTACAAGAATGGTATTCTTTGTGGCAAAAAACTTCAAAAAATATCTTTAAAATCTGATAAATTTTTTTTTACTTTTTGTACATTTCGCAACCTTGGTCTCTGCACTTTAAAGTAGATAGAGTAGCCGTACAGTTTTTTTCAGAAATTAATTTGTAAATGGATGCATCGTAAGGTTCCAAACCTTTTTGAGACGTCATCAACTCCAGTAAAGGAAAAATCCGAAATGGAAGTATGCTTGGCCATTAAAAAGATTCCGGAGCAGTCTTGTTGCTACAAAGAAATTTTAAAAGAGAAATGCAAGTCAGGAGTCTTGAAGATGATTTTTGCGCAATGATAATTTCCTTAAATTTCAGTTTTCTAAACAGCAGATCCAACAAATGGTAAAAACAAAACAAGGTTAGGACATTAGAACATATCAAGCAAACAAAGCAGAAGCAATTCTCGTTCGCTTACCCGTGATAATCAACCAACCTGAGGATCGCTTGGTCCTAAATGGGTCCGTCAGGTCAAAACAAAACAGAAAGCAGAACAAAGAAATCCCATTTATTCACTACTTCTATTTATAACTTGACTAACGCAGTCAAAGCACTCCTAAGGCCTTAGTCAAAAAATTCTTCAGAATTTCAAGTAACGCAACCCCATACAAGGCAGAATTTTACTTTTAGTTTGAGCTCGAATTCTTTAGAATAATCGGCCCATTTGTAATAAAGCTTTGGAACTGCTCCCGTACCACATTATTGAAGGTTTGGGAAATAGTCATCATAATTACAGGATTAGTTATTAATATGATAAAGCTCCAGCTAAGAGTGCAGCAACTGTCACCGCATTCATTTTATCGAATAAATTTCATTAAAACAAGTTCCTCATAATTAAATTAGCTGATCTCTCATGAAAAGAGGCGTGAGTGGCGAAAGCGTTGGATTTTGTCTCTGATAAGTCATCAAGTTTTAACTTGCCGAGTTTCGGTTTACAGTGCAAAGCGATAACGTATACAGGGTGTTCTATAATTTACTGCTGATGATTTTAAGATAAAGAGTTAATATATAGGGTGTTTCAGAAGTGTGGTATGTAACTTAAGGAGGCGATTCCTTATGGTGTAATAGGAGAAAAAATGCATATGAATATGTTCGGATTTGCCCCGTTCCTGATATACAAGATGATATAGTTTCTAAAAAAAAATCGGTTGCAGTCGTGCGTTTTAACAGGAGGTGACCATGTTCAACATATTATGCTTCTATTAACTGTTGCACTTTTTTGTAGCATTATTTAAAAAAAATATATTTTTAATTTAAATGTTTTAATTAACTTTGAAATACATACGTATAGTTTTTATTTTTTTTTCTCGAAAACGAATACGAAAGCAATCCACGGAACAAAAAAGTTGCATTATAAGTTGTTAAATCCGAAGAATTATATTAAGTTTACAAAAAAGTCACTGGCGTACATTTTTTCTCAATAATATTCGTTAAGGTGCTCTCCAGGACGTCACTGAACTTAATAAATTTAATCTAGTTTGGGCTAATTAAGCATTTTATTATTATGAATGACGGTATTAAAATTCAATAAAATCGGAAAAAGGATATTTAAAGAAATATTAAAAAAACGATTTTTTTTTAAAAAACTTCAACACATTGAATATCAAAAACGGGGCAACTCCGGACACGACATATGTATATATAATTTTTTTCTATTAGAATATACTAAGGAATCAACCTCTGAAGTTATGTACCGTACATCTGAAACACCTTGTATAGATGTAGATACAGGATATTTAAAAATTTGATAAAAATCGTTTTTCCTTAATATGTTTTAGACCGTTTTAAATATTGTTCTGAATTTTAGTAAATCCTAATTAAGTAAAGAAACACAGTTTTTCTTATAAAAAAAAGAGTTAGTCTTCTTCTACCAGGGGCGTCAGCGCCAACATGTCTTAATATTTTTAAGAGAAAAAAACTGCCACATAACTGTGTTATTATAAAACAGAGCGTCATTGCGTACATAATTTTTGTTCTATTTGAAAATTGTTATAGATTAACCCCTATCAATATTGGTATTAAATTATGTGTGTCCACATAAGTGCAAAATATATTAACAGATTATTTAGTGACAGCTTCTCAGTGGCGGCAAGGTCGGCAGCGCGGACCCAGTGTCAAACATACAAAAGACAGTATATATTATTATGTATCTACATTAATTTGAATTTTTAATGACTTGCAAGCTGCCAGCGAATAACCGTTTCACTTTTTAAATCGCCCTTTTAACCCAGGACGTCCTAGTGAACTCGCAAACACGCCGCTATCAAATTAATTGTCTTACTTTTCAAGTCGCATTTGCAACCAGAACCAGGTCCGGTAAGCCTACTCTGGCCATTACAAAGAACGTAAACATTCTAGGATTTAGGATAGGCAACTAAACGTATGCCGGTATACAGGGTCGTTGGTATGTATGGAAACGAGCAATTATTTCTTAAAGTAAAACAGTTAGCAAAAAATATTTAAGACAAAAGTTTCAGGGTTTCTTAAGGTCTATTAGAATTAAAAAAAAAGAAGAAGTATACAGGATGAGTCAGAAAACCGTAGAGAAACAAAGTTACTTTTTTTTAAATATAACACCCCATATCTTAGAATAGTTTTGGATTTTACAAAAAATAACAATCATTTTTTAATAAGTGCATTATAAGTCTAAACCCAATAGTTTCCGAGATATTGACTTTAAATGACATATATGAACTTTACGTCTTAGAGTAAAACGGCTTACATGTCCCAATCTTAGTTTCTTGTTATCTTCCAAAACTTTCGGTTGAACCGGATGTAACTTAAAGACCGGAAATACAGTACTTCCGGTTTAACCGGAAGTTGATGTTTTTGGAAGATAATAAAAAAGAAAGATAGAGACATGCAAGCCGTTTTACTTAAAGACGTACCGTTAGAAGCCTAGAAGCCGTCAAATTTCAAAAAATGTCATTCCTTAAAAGTCGATATCTCGGTAATTATTAGGTTTAGACTTATAATGCACTTATTGAAAAATAATTGCTATTTCATGTAAAATTCAAAATAATTATAAGATATAGGTTGTTCATCCTGTATACTTATTTTATTAAAATTCTAATAGAGCTTTAAAAACCCTAAAAATTGTATCTAAAATATTTCTTGCTGTTATACTTTAAGAAATAATCGACGGTTCCATACATACCAACGACCCTGTATATTTTAATACTTCACACTAGTTCACATTCGGCAAGATTGGATTCGTCGGTAAATTTAAGGTTTGTTTAACCCGACGAAAAATCATACCAGTGCAATCCCCGAACGATCGCATAACTAATTTACTACTGCAATAGTCGATTAACAAGTTCAAAATTTAATTGACAAGCTGAAAATGATCGTTCGGGCAGAGAATGTTATTATCATTATACCACGGATTTAGGAAATACATCTGTGTATTGTATTCATTAATTATCAGTTGTCCGTTATTTATTCTTGAAAAAGTGGACTGAATTAGTGTGAAATAAGTCAGAATGAGTGCTATCTGTTGAAAAACAAAACTTTCCGTTCGATTTGTAGGTTTGTTTTAGATTAGGACATCAGGTAAGATGTTTAAAATTTAAATAAAATATCTTGTTTGGACGCACGCGCCACGCCGTGCTCATGTCGGACGGCCCCTAAAGACAAGGGAAGTAATAGGTAATTTTGAGAAAATTGGTATAAAAAAATATGCATGGCTTACGGGAAGTAAAACCAATGTTAAACTGTTTTGTCGGCCACTTACTTACTTACTTAATGCTCTTTATTAAATCATGGTTAAGCAATTGAAATGGCCATCTTATATGCATTTTAGAGTAAAACCTCTGCTTGCGACCGCCTCTATTAAGTGACCACCTACGTTCAACGACTGGTTACCAATTCCCCTTATTTAAAAATGGAAATCCCATTATTTTATACTCCTCTTTACAGACCCATCTGTTAAACGACCGCGGCACTCATCATTGGGATTTTTAGTCAACATTAATGCTAGAAACATCCTCCATTAGGGGCAGTAAAACCCGACCCGACAATTCTTAATTCTTAAATAATGCACATACATACATACTGGGTCTCCCAAAAGTCCCGCATAATTAATATCAATTAAAGGAAAACGATCTAGGAAAAAGGCTCGGACCCGTAAATTATTATTTTTAATTGTGCATTTTTTGACATAAAAAAATATTATACAGGGTGTCCCATAGAACAGTTGTCACGCTTTTGACAATTTTTTAAAATGAAATGCCTAATTTTTTATTAGGTTTTCAAATTTTACGAAAAATTCTAAATATTTTTTATGTAGGACTTGCTATCCCGATTTTCAACTGTTTCCAAGATATTGACATTTAATTTTTTTTTTATTAAATGTAATACTTTTAGTACATATTGTATTTTATATTAGAACATGTTAAATAGATCAGGTATCTTACTGTCATCATCTGTCCTTAATTATGTCAATACTGGCTTTGACTTAAGTAATTTGTCAATTACCTAAAAATCTTAACAGATAAGCAGCGCATCGAAATTTTAATTATGTTGGGGTGTGGGGACAAAATAAGAAGTCAAGCTGAGGTTTATACTTTGTTTAACGAAAAGTATCCAGAAAACCAAATTACTCATTCGACTGTAAGTAGGGTATTCCATAAACTTGAGAAGCATGGTACAGTTAGAGATTTACCTAGAAGCGGTCGACCACTCGTTCTAACCGAGGATAAAAAATCAATTTAATGTTATTGCTTACTGAAAACCCCCACTCTTCAGTTGTTAGTTTGGCGTTAGATAACGAAGCTACTTGTAGTACGGTACATCGATTTTTTAAGAGCGAAAAATTACATCCTTATAAACCTCTTCTTGCACAGGAACTACTAGAAGATGATCATGCTATCATGACGAAATGGCGGCTTGAATTTTGCGAAGAAATGATAATAAGGATTGATACTAGTAATGCCTTTTCAAGTAATATTTTATTTTCTGATGAAGTTACATTTTGCCTGAATGGGCAAGTTAATAGACAAAATTATCGATTCTGGTCTCATGATAATCCGCGATGGTTACTTGAGACGCACACTCAATATGCTGGTAAGGTTAATGTCTGGGCAGGCATAATAAATAATAGAATTTTGGGACCTCATTTTTTTCAAGAGAACCTTACCGCTGAACGTTATTTGGATTTTTTAACATTTGATTTAATTCCGGCATTAGCAGTTCTTTTTCCTAGCCAGATGGATCCAGATATTCCAAATGAGATGGTATGGTTTCAACAAGATGGTGCCCACCACACTTTGCCGTGGAGGTCCGAAGGTACCTAGATGAAACCTTTACAAACCGTTGGATGGATCGTAGGAATACTATTGAGTGGGCACCTAGGTCGCCGGATTTAACAGCGTTGGAGTATTTTCTTTGGGGTTATTTAAAGGAAAGAGTATACCGAAACAGACCTAACACCATTGAAGATCTCAAAGAAAGAATTAGGACAGAAACAAATAGAATGCCTCCTGATTTTATAAGGAATGCAGTAAACGGATTTTACCATCGCCTAGGGGCGTGTCAGGTAGAAGGCGGTGGACATTTCCAGCATTTGTTGCGCTTTTACAATTTTCATTTTAGTAATACATAACAAATTTCTATGGATAACCTTTCTGTTTCAATTTTCAAATTAAATGTCAATATCTTGGAAACAGCTGAAAATCGGGATAGCAAGTCCTTCATAAGCAATATTTAGAATTTTTCGTAGAATTTGAAAACCTAATAAAAAATTAGGCACTTCATTTAAAAAATTGTCAAAGACGTGACAACTGTTCTATGAGACACCCTGTATAATATTTTTTATGTCAAAAAATGCACAATTAAAAATAATAATTTACGGGTCCGAGCATTTTTCCTAGGTCGTTTCCCTTTAATTGATATTAATTTTATGCGGGATTTTTGGAAGACCAATCAATTTGCTTTAAACGCTGATAAATCGGTTGTTAACATTACTTCTGTTTTAAACAGTTTTTGTGTGTTTTGGGACTAACGTGAATATTTGAAGATAACAGGAAAAGGAAATTCTTTCTTTAAGCGAAGAAATTGAAATAATCGAGGAAAGTGAAAGAATTGGTTTAAGTACCAGAAAATTGGCCGAAAAATTTAAAGTAAGTATGTTGCTTCAAAATAAAACAGAAGTTAGAAATTTGTTTAAAGAATGTGGTGAACGGGGAAGAAAATTTCCCCAAACCGAAAGACTGGCAGTGGACCGAGTTTCTTTTAACTGGTTTTGTAAGGCGCGAAACAAGCACTTACCAATATCCGGTACAATAATTCAAACCAAACTCCTCGAATCTGCCCAAAGTCTAAGATTAGATAATTTCATGGCATCAAATGGATGGTTAGAAAAATTCCGTCGTCGGCACAATATTACCTTCAACAAAATATGCGGCGAATCAGCCGATATCAATATCGAAAACATAACTGCTTGGAAAGAAAGGCTATTGAATATTTTAAACGATTATGTCCCAAGGGATGTTTCTAATGCAGATGAGACAGGTCTCTACTATCGTGTATTGCGAACAAAAACATATTATTATGCATTGAAACATATGTGCAAATATGGAAGGTGAAAAGGAAGAACCATTTATAATAGGCAAAAAGACAATGCTTAGCCTTTAATATACAGGGTGTTGATATATACTGCTCTTTTTCAGTTTTATAAATATATTTTATTTATTCCTAAAAATAATTAAATATAATTTGGTAGATAAGAATTCTTGTAGTACCCATAACCCATTTGTATTATTATATCAAATAATTTATCACTAATAATACATTTTTCCATTTTGGTTTCATAAAAAAGCTTTTTCGATATCGTTGTCGGTATCGTAATGAACTTTTAATAAAACGGTTTTCTTTATTTTTCTAAGGTTGGTAATGATGTTCATAAATGTTTTATTTTGCTGTCATGTATGTTTGGTTGCATTAATTCCATGAAATGGAGATGACTTAAAAAAATATCAAATAATCTTACAAATTTACTATATTATAAAATATAGAACTATAAAATTTACCGCAATTTCCCTTAACTTTGGGGAAGTTAAACTAATCTCAACTTGCTCTATATTTTAAAATTATGTAGGTATGTTAGAAAAATTAGACAACTTCGTGACAAGAAGGCTGACACGGAAATAAAATTATTTGTTAATTTCAAGGCTACTATGATAATTAATTTGATTGTATTACCAACATAAAATTTAGGCCTAAAAATTTTGAAAATTTGTATGTTATTTTTTTCTCTTTTAATACGGATTTATTTATTGAAAAAAATGCCAAATAGAAAAAGTTGAATAAAACACACGTTTTATAAAACTATTAGCGCACTTGTCCGTTATAAAACTTGCCGCAAGCTGCCCGTTTTCTAACATGCACGCGTGCGCTAAAATGAGCTTTATAAAACTTGTACATTAATATACTATTTTCTGGGTCATATAACATGTCAACCAGTAAGCATTATCGGGCCTAACTTGTCTTCATGTTTCTATAAAGTTTTATACTTAAAATTAGCTAAACAATTAGTATAATAGCCCCTTAAAATGTTTTGCCCTATATACCTGATAATACGATTTTACACTGACGATATTTTTTAGGAGCGGATAGCAGTACAAATATTTTTATGGACTTAAAAAGAAAATAATTTATTTGAAAAATTTAATAACATTTTTAAAAATTCAATTCGAAAACACCATTTCGAAAGAAAAAATTGGTCATTATTTTTCTCTGTTCAAAGCAAAGCTTCTTTACTTGTACGGAAAAACTGTAGATGTTTTATGCGTGAGTTTTGTATCTTTCTTAGAAATTAATGTTATTCTAATTTCCAAATGAACATGTACCGGGTGTTCCACCTAAGGAGGTAATCGGCTATATCTCAGAAAGTAATAACACTAGTACTTTGGGAAAAATATATATCGATAGCGGCCAAGAGAAATTGTTGGAAATTATTTTCAAGTTCGAAAAATGACCGCTAGGGGGCGTAAGAGAACTTTCAAAATAGAAATGCCGATTTTCTTTTGATTTTTCTTAATAAAGATATGGTAAAAATGTAAGCATTGTATTCTTCATAAAATTATGCAACTTTATGTTAGAAATCGGTTTTTTCTATTTTCAATAATAAAGTAGTGGGAGAAGGTCAAATTTTTTTTCATTCAAACGCTGATATCTCTGCTTTGGATAAACCGATATTATTCAACTTGGTCTTGAAAACAAAGCCCTTCTTTTCCTCTACACGTAGATCTATTAACTATAGCCATATTGATTCTGATGGTGGCCACTAGATGGCGTTTTTCCGTAATTCCCAATGAATAAGGATTTTCTCAAAAAAATCAAATATTATGATATGACTTTTTCATCATATTTTATTTTAGGCTTATAAAGGCTATTAAATAGTGGAATAAAAAATCCAGGTCCGTATTTAAAATAAAAAAGTTAATGATGGTCGCTCGAATCCGAAACGTCGGATTAAAAACTAACCCCATCAACTTGTAGAGGAGGAAAAGTTACTATAAGGAACTGAAAACCGCAACGTGGTATCATTTGTTAAACCAGAGATTTAATTGATTAATTAATGTTTTAAAAAATGGCCTATTTTTCCATATTAATTATTATTATCCCTAATTTCTCTAGTTTAACAGAAGATATCACGTTGCGGTTTTCAGTTCCTTATAGTAACTTTTCCTCCTCTACAAGCTGATTGGGTTAGTTTTTTTATCCGACGTTTCGAATTCGAGCGACCATCATCAACTTTTTTATTTTAGATACGGACCTGGATTTTTTATTGCACTATTTTATAGCCTTTATAAGCCTAAAATAAAATATGATGAAAAAGTCATATCATAACTTTTGATTTTTTTGAGAAAATCCTTATTCATTGAGGAATTACGGAAAAACGCCATCTAGTGGCCACCATCAGAATCAATATGGTATAGTTAATAGATTTACGTATAGAGGAAAAGAAGGGCTTTTTTTCAAGACCAAGTTGAATAAAATCGGTTCATCCAAAGCAGAGATATCAGCGTTTGAAAGAAAAAAAGTTTGACCTTCCCCCACCATTTTATTATTGAAAATAGAAAAAAACGATTCCTAACATAAAGTTGCATAACTTTATGAAGAAAACAATGCTTATATTTTTAACATATTTTTATTAAGAAAAATCAAGAGAAAATCGGCATTTCTATTTTGAAAGTTCTCTTACGACCCCTAGCGGTCATTTTTCGAACTTGAAAATAATTTCCAGCAAAGCAATTTCTCTTAGCCGCTTTTATCGATATATATTTTTCCCAAAGTAGTGTTATTACTTTCTGAGATATAGCCGATTACACCGGTACATAATCTTTGGATTTGAGTTTTCCTAATGTGTATTTAGTTCTCATATAGGTACTTATAAGTATTCTGCTTATTATAAGACACCTGTCTTTTTCTGCTGTCTTTACTTGTGCCTTACTAATTTTTAAGGTTTAAAGCATTAAAATTGATTGCTCATTTTGGGAATAAATATTTTAAGTATTTTCTCAATATGGTATAGCAAAATCAATATCTAAGTACACTAAATGAAGTCAAGTTATTTTCCTACATTATAACTAAATTACTTCTAATACTGCACCATGTAAAAGCTAATCACTATTAGTAAATCTCAATAATAAGCTTTACTGATGTTCATGTCGATATTTCACACTTCATAATTCAATTTATTCCCCAATACATAATCTCATTTATATCTACGAGTACTATAATGCAGCTTGCATGACGAAAATTTATTACTGGTATTTGTGAAACTTATTTCATTTTATTGTAGAGAACACAGTAGATACGCCATAGCTTTTTTAACGTACCTATACTATTTTTTTTTTTGATTCAGCAGTTAAATAGTAAACTTTTTTGGTAATTAAGTATTTTATTCTAATTTTTTTTAATGTAATTATTTGTAACAAAAAAATAAAATGTCTATGAGTTAATTGAAATTTTAAGCGTTAGGAAAATGGACCCCGCAGTCATACGCAAACACATTTAAATTGGAGAAATAAAGGAATTTTAATTTAAATTGAATTTTAATCGCTTTCTGTGCAGAATACCTTAATTTTTTCTCAAGAATAACGGAAAAGGTAGCATTTTTTGAAACTTAGGTTCACTATTATTGAAATCGAAATATTCCTAGAATCCACTAGTTTTAATTATCCGCTTTTGTTTTGAAAACGATTAAGTTTATGAATCATTTTTATAGGCAGGATCTAGCGGTCCACCAGCGCGATTATTCTGTAGTATTTAACTTAAAGGTCCATTAATGGTGGGTCTGCAGCACAATCTAGACAATTTGCAAAAGATCCGTCAGTTAATAACCTCAATTAAGACCAAGAAATCCTGTGACAGCAGCAAAAATTTAAAAAGGCTATGTTGAAACTGCAAGAATACTATTTGGCTGAAGGTTTGCAACAATATTATCTGGTTAAAGCTTGGTTAGGGTCATGGGGAAAGCAATAAAATTGATTTCGTTCCAGAACCTACTCATATAATCCCAAGTACTTGTTGTAAAATTATTTCCTTGGTCTCTTGCGATGAAATGGAAAACATGGACATAATCTTGACTTTGGAGAATATGCCTAAACGTGATAATTTGTCTGATATAGTTGAAAATAATCACATCCTCTAAACCAATTATAATAATAATTGTGATAACCCTGGAAGGGAATTATACAATAATACTAGTATGCAGCCTAATGATATTTTGAAACTAAACAATTTAACTTGTAACTTATTAACAAACGAACCCATAATTAAGGATGGCCATAAAAACACCTCAGAAGAAATTGGTAAAGTAATTTCGAGTTTAAATGGTAAAACTGTCTAAAATATAAGCCCAAAATTAAATAAAACCGGCACTTTAACGCCAATTGAACTAAAAATCATCAAGTTTCCTCTCAAAATAAAAATCAGAGATAGACCAAATGGATTAAGAACGAAAGTAATTAGAATGAAAAGGAGTACTAAAAACGATATTTTCAAGAAAAATAAAGACCACTAGAACGACATAGAAGGATCCTTCGATCAGACAATAATTGTCGGTGTGAATAAAAAATTAATTAGCACAATCCTGTCTGAAAATTATAAATGTCAAAAACAAAGCCTACCTGTACAATGTGAAAGCATAAATCCTCTTATTTTAGAGAAGAAAGTTGTTATTTCTAAAACTGAGGTTTATTTGCTGAATCTGCATATAATAGACTTAACGAAATGTTTTGGAAAAAAATATATTCTGTAGCATATGTACAAAAGTTTGTTAAATGGATGTAATTCGCTGTAATTCATATTTAAACTTGCAACAGAAGTATTGTGTTGGTCTATTGAGACTTCCTAAAATCAAATATAATTGAATTTATCTACAATGCAAAAATTGTCCTTAAGGTATATCATTTTTTCATAAAAAGGAATTTTCATTTTACAATTTTGTTAATTTTTTTTTTGCACATTTATGTTAATTATTTCAATTTACCACTTCGATAATGATTATATTATATTTCTAATGTTCAAATCAGAGTTGAAATAAAAATGTTCGCTATATTTTCAAAACGTGTATATTTGTTTTTATTATGCAGGTTGAGAGATTTTCAGCGTAATAGAAAAGTGGGTAATTTTTCAACGCAAACGCTATAAGATATCAGTAAGAAATGGTGGAGCTCCAGGAAAAAGACTAGAGATCCACCGCTGGTGGATCTTAAGCAAACATACTACAGTTCCGTCACTGGTGTTCACCAGTCGTATCGTAATCGTATTTCTTTTTTAATTTTAGCTCTTGTTATATTTTGCAGCTGAATTTTTGTATCTGGGCATTTTATAGTTTAAGTTAGAATAATAATTATTCACCTAATTAAACATAAACATTGTGGCAATTGTATGAAATTAATTTAGTAAGGCACAATTTTTATTCTGCTCGTTATTTAAAACGCCTTAATCTCAAATTAGACCAGTTTTAGATTTATTAACAATATAATAATTAATTAATATTTATGAATCTGCCTATTATTGCTCTGTAAGGCACACATGACAAGGCATATAAATTAAATTCAACTTTGTGATATATTATCTCGACGGTACAAAGCAATATAACTTATGTATGAAAATATTAAAGTTTATGAACTTACCTGAACTTGGCAAACAATTTCGGCATAGGGCCAACAATTACGGAGGGACGGCAAAATGGCGAACGGAGTCACGCATAACCCCATTGCCAAGTCATTGCAAGCCAGTGAAGTAAGAAGATAACGAGGCTGGAACAAACAATATGTTGACATAAAAAATTACATAATATTTCATAATAAAAGCTTATCGTATAAACAGGGAGTATTTATGCAAGTAAATGAAATAGGGTACTGGATGCACATCAACATAGTTCTGCTTAAGGTGGCCCTCTTATAACAAATTATTACAATAAAGACCTATCTACAGTGAAAGGTATAAAGATGGCCATAGTTTGGACTAAAAATCCGCGATTCTGCGTCCTTGCTTGAAACCGCTCTTCATTTTAGGTTGTGTTGGCTTAAATTTTGTTTTTACTCTGTGGCCTTTGCTGTGGATTTGTGAGATTAACGGAAAACCGTCATCTGTGTCAATCTGTTATTCGGTGAAATAAGACTCTGCAAACTGGTCACAGACTCTTGCCCTGTGGAAAAAATAGGGAAACCTTTTCCCGTCTTTGTATTTTAATACACTGAGTCTAATTAAGGCACATACGAGTATATGGAAAGCTTACAATGTATATTTTCATAGATTATCGCGTTTTTTGAAATTTTTGCAACGTTGCCTTAACCTAATTTACAAATTATGAGTGGGTAACCCTTAAATCTGGCTGCAGTGTATAACATTTAGAATTCTGATAATGTGAAGAAAGAGTAAAGAAACGTAAAATAATTAGTTATATTTTAAAATAAAATATTGAATTCTGGTTAAGAATATTCTTAGTGGTACGATTTTTATTTCTTTGTTAATATTACAATTCATTGCGATATCACTAACCATTGCTAATTTAAATTGCTCTTTTTTTGTTAATACTTAACTAATTCATAACTAATAATAAAATAATAATAGTACAGTTAAAATATTAAACAGGAAAGAAAAATCCAAAATTCTTCACAAATATTTAATAATTCGCTCTACGCGTTTCGGTTTCTTAAACCATTTTCAAGAGCTATCTAAAAAGTTTATTCATATAATAATCTCAGGTATAAATCAAAATAATTTGGTGTTACTTACATAATATAGACAAAACTTTACATTAAGGACACAAACAAGCTCACAATGGCAAGCACAGGTTTACTAACTATATAAAACGGGATAAACCCAAAAAACATTTAAAAATAAAACACTTAAAAAATAAAACAAAATACACAAATTGTTTTATTTTTTAAGTGTTTTATTTTATTTTTAAATGTTTTTTGGGTTTATCCCGTTTTATATAGTTAGTAAACCTGTGCTTGCCATTGTGAGCTTGTTTGTGTCCTTAATGTAAAGTTTTGTCTATATTATGTAAGTAACACCAAATTATTTTGATTTATACCTGAGATTATTATATGAATAAACTTTTTAGATAGCTCTTGAAAATGGTTTAAGAAACCGAAACGCGTAGAGCGAATTATTAAATATTTGTGAAGAATTTTGGATTTTTCTTTCCTGTTTAATATGAGTAATCTTCACCCCGGAGATATCTATGATTCAATTAGTACAGTTAAAAATTGAAAAAACCAGCTAAAATATTTTCGAAAATGCGATGTTGCCGCTTCTACAAGAAAGTATAGTATTAACATATACTTGAAACTGCACACCCTGTATATAAATTTATTTTTAGAATATATATCTCTATTAGTTTTTTGACAACTTTCCTTGGTACTTTTTATGCGCCTATAATAACCTCTTCGAGATATTAATTAGTTTTCATTTTTTTTTCGAAAATCATGAGTTAAAACAAATGCAGATATTTTTGAGTCCTGAAATACTAATACGCTGAAGTTTTATGGGAGTTAGACTTGAAAGAATGTATAAAGTTGCATTTTTTAAATAGAAACGTAAATAGTTCAAATGATGATAACCGGTGCATTATATTAGCTGCCATAGAAAGACAGCAATCAATATACAGAAAATGTATTAAACAAAATGGTTCACACGTTGAGCATTTACTGTAATAGTTACTTATAATAATGCTAATTAAGTTTTTTATTGTAAAATAAACATTATTGAATTAAATTAAATGTATTCCAGTGCGTGCATGGCCTTTGTCAAAATTTGAAAAACGCGTTTATCTCCTTTATTTTACTCAAAAACATCATAAAATCAGAAAATCTATGTACTCCTCTGTCGCACTTGGGGGCCAATTTACACAAGCGAAAATCTGTAGTTCACCAAATAGACCAAAAGCATGAATATTACCCATACAAAGATATTTCATTGCATGAGTTATTTGAAGATGATTTCGATAGACGAAATGAGTTTTGTGAACGCATACAAATTATGTGAAATCTAGAAAGTAATTTTGTAAAAACTATTTTTTTTTTCTTATGAAGTTACCTTCTGTTTGAATGATAATGTAAACAGACAAAATTGTCGTTATTGGGCAACAGAAAATCCGCATTGAATGATGGAGATTCACAGCCAGTACCCTCAAAAAACAAATGTATGGTGTGAAATAGTGCGCGGAAAAGTAATTGTTCCATTTTTCCATGAACAGTCTTTAACTGAACACGTAGATCTCAAATTTCTCCAACGTGAATTAATTCCCGCATTAGTGGCTTTATTTCCGAAATTAATAGACCTAGACTCCCCTGACGATGAACTGATGTTCCAGCAAGATAGTGCTCCTCCACACTAACTGTGCGTACATGTTTGGATGAAACCTTTCCCAATCGGTGGGTAGGAAGATCGAATAACCTGCTCCGCTGGACTACTTTTTTTGAAATTTTAGATGTTTTTTTATTTGGATAAACACCTAGTTCAAATGTCTCTCATATGTTCTTTACACGCAAATATTTGACACTGGACACAGAGCTACCTAGTAGACTTATTACGACTTCTAGGGCATATATTACATCGTCTTACATAGTTTTCGAGTCCAGCTGGCACCGCTGGAGGGGGTTCCTCAGTTTCTAAAAGTATATGTGCACGGTGTCTTATTTCCCTGGGCCATGTCAAAATAGTTGAACGGTAGTGAATTTGAGGTCATGACCTTGAAAAAGTTTCAAGGTCACTTGCATTTTGGCAAGGGGACTTTCGAGGTTGCTCGTGCCTTGAAAAAATTTGAAGGTCGTGACCTTGAAAAAGTTTCAAGGTCACTTGCACTTTGGAAAGGTGACTTTTGAGGTTGCTCGTGACCTTGAAAAAATTTGAAGGTCATGACCTTGAAAAATTTTCAAGGTCACTTGCACTTTGGCAAGGTGACTTTCGAGGTTGCTCGTGACCTTGAAAAAATTTGAAGGTCGTGACCTTGAAAAAGTTTCAAGGTCACTTGCACTTTGGCAAGGTGACTTTCGAGGTTGCAGTCTTTAATTAAATCACTTCCTTTTTCGTTTTCCAAAGGATGATTCGCCTTGAATACACAGAGAGCATTAATAGCTGACAAATTTAATAGATTGTAAAAAATAAACATTGGCCATCTGCATGTGTTGCGAGCTACATTATACTTTTGGCATAGTTGATCAATCAAATCAACGCCGATTTTGGTTTTATTGTAAAAGGTGATGATTTTCGGTTTTTTATTGTCCTTTGTATCGGGATCAATTGCATCATCGTAGTGCATACTAGACAACAACAAAACTGCTTTGTTTTTGTTTGGGCAATATGACACCAACGTACAGTCCTCTTGAAATTCAAAAGCTGACGATTTTTCAACTGCGGTTTTAGCTGGCAGAAATGGAGGCGGTATTTCACGCTTATTCGTACGTACTGTGCCTACGTAAGTCAATTTTTTGTCGTGAAACAATTTTCTTACTAATGGAATGCAAGTAAACCAGTTGTCACCAGTGATGTTACGGTTTGTTCCTTGAACTACTTCTACTAACCGAAGAACTATATCTTCAGTTGAGTTGCTAGCACTATAAAGACCTTTAGGTTGTGTTCCTACATATGTTTCCCAGTTAAATATGTAGCATGTTTTTGCGTCAACAAGCGCGAACATTTTAAGACCATACTTAGCGGGCATACTGGGTATATATTGAATGAATGAACAGAGCTCTCTAAATACCAGTAGTTGCTCGTCCACTGTAAGAAATTCAGTGGCAACAAATGTGTTTTGAAAAGTTGCTAAAAATGTTTTAATTAAATCCCGGATTGGGGCGATCTTGTCGATTTCCTTTCGTTAATCTCTATCTCTAACATCATCCAATTGTAAACATCGCAAAAGAAATCTGAATCTGTTTTCGCTTATTGTTAGGTAACATGCTTCGACACCATTGCCTTTCGATTTGTCTCAAAATTTTTGTAAATTTTTCCTGGAACTTCGTAGTACTACAATTAGGCACATTAAACCTATAAAAGCAGATTCTCTCTCATTTGTAAGCTTGGCATCACGATCTCCTTGATATTTGCTTTTATTATATCAATATAAATATTTGTGAAAGCAGTAATCGTTTGTATTATATTATTGGTGATAAACAGGTTTATACAATCAATTGAAGATTCTGCCTGCCGGGCTTGACCTTTTGTTCCAGGAAGGTGTTTTATAATATTATGCGCACGAGTACGAACTTGTCTATTAGGAGCAGTTTTCTTCCATTTGGTGGTCTGATCTTTTCCTAAAAAAAAATTTTGCGGACCGAACTGCTCTACGTCTGATTCATCTTCCGAACATTCTTGTTCAGTGTCTGTGTCATGTTCACTTTTCTGAATAATTCTTTCTTCTCTTTCCTCTTCATTTTCTTCGGTGTCTGTTACTTCTTCATCGCTAGAGACGTCATCAAACCATTTCTGGAATACTTCGGGATCACTAGTTTTTTCCACTCGTCGCTATTTTGACGGTGGCTCACACATTACTAATTATTAGCTTAAACCTACAGAAAAAGAATTAAAACAATAAGACATATTTTTTCTAAAAAAAAAAAGGAAAGACTTACAGAAAAAAATAAATTTTTATTGCATCAGGTACGTGGTTGATGGCGCGGTCTACAATCGTGGACCAGACAAGTTTATGCACTAATAACAGAACTAATACACTTCTCTCACAATCGAAACCAACTGGGGCGACAGAGTGACGTCCGCTTAACAGCTAGTCAAGGGCGCGCTTGCGTCAATATAACTCTTAATCTCCCTCAATAATTCACTGCGAGAGGGCATCTTCCCTGACCGATTAAAATTAGCGTTAATTAAACCGCTATATAAAAATAAAGGAGATGAGGATTCACTGGACAATTATAGGCCAGTTAGCCTACTTTCGGATTTCTGAAAGTTGTTTGAATTGGTGATGTGCCATCAAGTGATTAAATTTATGAGGAAAGGGAATCTTCTTTTGGATAACCAGCATGGATATCTCGAGGGAAAACCCACGCAAACCGCTATTTTCAGTTTATACAGGAAATATTGAGAAATCTCTAGGATGGCAAGATGGCAATGGGGATATTTCTGATTCTATCAAAGGCGTATGATTGTCTAGATCGAGGTCTGCTTCTAAAAAAACGTATATTATATAATATCTGTATGGCATTAGGGGAAATGCCCTAAAGTAATTTGATTAATATTTAAGTCAAATGACTCAAAGAGTGGTCGTGAGAAAGGGCAACATCAGCTCGAAATCAGAAATAATGCAAAATACGCATACTAGGCCCAACTTATTTACAGTCTTTGTCACCGATTTAAATTTTGAAATCAACCATCCTTACTGTAATGTAACAACATATGCTGATGATACCAACCTATTAGCGGGAGGCGAACAAGCTGATGATGTAGTAGATAATATTGCAAGTAGCTTCAAAAAATGTAAGAGTTGGTTTAAAATAAACAAGCTAATATTGAACAATGAAAATATCAATATAGTATTGTTCCGAACAAAGCAGTCTAGAAGGGAAATACCTGATTAAGTTGTTATAGATGATAATCAATTCTCCCTACAAAAAAGTACAAAATTTCTTGGTATTCATATGGATAAATTTTTAGATTGGTCAATATACATTGATTATCTTAGTAGTAAACTAAACTTGTTATTGGCTACGTATTGTTTCGAAATATTTAAATGAAACCGCTAAAAGAACGCTGTATTTTGCAAATTTCCAATCATCTGTTAGATTTGGTATTATCTTTTAGGCTGGAAACTCCAAGATACAAAACAATTTTGTAATACAGAAGCGTGCTTTGAGGATATTATATAACATGTCTTATTTGCAATCATGTAGGAGCATTTTTAAATCCAAAAAAATATTAACAATTTTTTGTTTATATATTTATAAAACAGTATTATTTTTTATAAGAACAAAAACACATATCATGTACAAAATCAGCATGGGTATAATACCAGAACTAATGAATTAAATTATCCTGTCCATCGTCTAACCTTATCGGAAAAGAGTCCGTACTATATGGGTGTACGGTTTTATAATAAGCTAAGTGTTGAAATTAAAAATGCACCAACGGAAGAATTATTCAAACGACAATTAAAAAACTTACTTGTAGACTTGGATCCATATAGTACAAAAGATTTTTTGGAAATGTAGATAACTTAGCTATTTTGTTATTGACGTAATTTCATTTTATATGTGTTGTACATTTTTGTATATACGAATGTAATTTGAGATAAAGATATCTAAACAACTAAATAACTAAACAACTCTTAAGGCAATATCATTCCTTAAAGGCGCGTGGACTACCATTGTTGACCGCGCGAATAACGTACGGTTAAAGTTTTTCTGATCTATTTTTAGACTAAAGCGATTTTTTGGAAATCAACGCCTTAATTATATTTTGTGTAAAAATACACCAATACAGTTTTTGTTAAAATAATGTTAACCCAATACTTTTATTTTTCAAATATTGTGACAGCAAGCCATTTTGAAAAGTATCCAAGATATAATCTTCCCAACTCCGAGGAATTACCGAATATAAAAAGGAAAAATTCCAAATCCTATGCGGTGAAATACCAAAATTGCGTAAGAAATAAATCAGATTTGGAAAGGATTTTGTGAAATGCCCCAGACTGATGGCTTTGTTGAAAGTTAAGCCAAAGGTTCGAGCCGAATAAGGATTACTTAACAGCACTAGACTATTAGCATCTCCCTTCGTTTTTCTTTTCGCGCCAGTTAGTAAGTAGCACCGCCAATTTTATGTTCTATTGAAAAAAAGTTCAAACAGAAATTCATTATGGCTCGAGTTCCATCTATCTATCACAGTGGCGGCTTTTTAAGTACGTCAGCGTCGGTAGTGTCGACCAAGTCTTAAACAGAAAAGAGACCTTATTATATTATTTATCTATAGGGCCCATGTAACCACGGCCGTCAAGTGAAATATTCGCAAACTATGCCGCTATGAAATAAATTGTTTTACTTTTCTCCTTGTAACCCAGGGACGGCTGCCGTCCTTGCCAAAAGAATTTAAAACTGCAAGATAAGCAACCAATAATACTCTATTTAGTATTTTGTATCCAAGTTAAACTACGGGGTTTGTTAAGTCAAGCTAAGGTTAAGTATTATATTCATTTTCGGCCGGGAGGATTTTATATTAATCTGTTGTTTTAGAAGTTTTTCGTTATTATTCTTGTAAGGAAGGAACTAAATTAGTGTAAAAAGTGTCAGATTAAGTGAGGAACAAACATGCAAAAAACAATAAATCCACTTTTACTGATTCCGAGATATTCGCCAAAAATGTGCACAGGGTCTCCAGTTTTCTAGTGTTTTAATGTACCAGCTCCTTATTATAAAAGATTGAAAGATAGGGTTTACGGCTTACTATTATATTAAGTTATGAAACTTTTATTGTCGCAAGCGAAATATTCATAGCCCTCCCTGTTAGTTTTCTTCTATAAAGTTTTGTTCGTGGGTTATGACCCAAATTTGTGCTTTTTTAAATAGGACACCCTATATATTATTTTTTGTCTTATTCCTCTATTAAGGGCTTTTCAAAAATATATATTATAAAGTAGGGTAATTTTATAATTTCTTGTAAAATTAATTATTTTTCGTATAGAAGGCTATGCCATTATCAATTACGGATAGCTATGACAGAAGACCAAATTCTGCAAATGCGCCATTACGTATTGTTATCAAATTTAATGACTGGTATTTGTTTGCTTTTGTTAGTTTATTTATTATTTCTGTGAAAAATTGTTTAACATGGCACAGAATAATAAATAAGAAAATTATGAAGAATACAGTATAAGAAGAAATAATTGTTTTGGCCTCTCTCACGGTACAACTATCATTATCATGCAGAAAAGTGTATAATGACGTTAGGGTTACAAAATCAAGAACGCAGTTAATACGAAAATAATATAAATTTGAACCATACAAATACCATCTCGTCCAACATTTGCAGTGACGCAGAACGTAGGATAGTTTTTTGCAAATGGTACCTACAGATGTTTCAGGAAAGCGAGAATTGGGTGGTATGGTCGGACGAGGCTTATTTTATTAAGTTCTGGTATCTTAAACTGAAACACTTTAAGGTACTGGTCTCAATAGAACCAACACGTAATATTTTTACGAGAACGTCAAGGTGGGTTTGGATTTAGCGTATCATGCTTTATTTTGGGTACTAAAATAAAGTATTTTATCTTTGAAGGAACTTTAACCGGAAATAGACACCTATATATAATGCGAGGTGCACTAATAAGCATATTAGAGGATGTACCTTTGGCCGATTTAAATAATATTTATTACCAACAATTTGGCGCTCCGAGTCACAATTTTCATGTAGTGAGAGTATATGTAGAAACCATATTTCCCGATAAATTGATTGGTACCAATGGACCTGTCAGGTGGCCTCCAAGATATCTTTTCGTGTTGGATTATTTTCTATGGGGTATATAGAAAATCAGTGATATAAGAGACGATACCACGATACCGATCAAACCTTTAGGCTTTTGCAGGGAAGGCCAATTATTATATTAAATGCATTGCGAAAAATCGAAACGGTGTATCGAAAGTGTTTAGAACACAACAGAGCCCAATTCGAGCAAATATTGTAATTAAATGAAATAATATATTTGTTTTGTTGTTGGCTTAAAGTTATGTAATAATATAAAGTTGTATATTAAAATTAATGTTGTTAATTTTGTTTTTTATTTGGGGGCATAGTCCTCTATACGAAAAATGATTATTTTTACAAAAAATGTTAAAATTATCCCTTTTAAAAAGAAATAAATATAAACTATTATATATTCTTGAAAAGCTCCTAAGAAGAGGGATAAGACAAAGAAATAATATATAGTGTGTCCTATTTAAAAAAACACAAGTTTGGGGCTTTTTCGAAAAAAAAACTAAATACGCTACTGCATTCTACATAAGAAACTCCATAATAAACCATTTTTTCCACTACTAACCTATAACATCGCCATTATTGACCGATTATTAACGCTAGAAATCGTTTTTCTCTACCTTATAAGTCATTATTGACCATGGTCAATAATAAGCCATTGAAATCCATTATTGACCGATCTTTGACCTTAACCGAATTTTGTTTGAACGCAGGTAACTTGATTTTTTAATTCTACAACATCAATTCATTGTGGTTAGGCAACCAGATAATTATCAATACAAATTAGATTACTTGATATTGTAAAATATCGATACAATCAACATTTTTTCTGCTTCCATCCTTAATTCGGGAGGTGTACACATAATATTATCACTAACATTTTCTTCGCTCATTTTAAAAAAAAAACGCAAAACTCGTGAAATCTGATGACACAAATGAACACAAATTGACATTGACAAAGCCACCTGACAAAACAACAAAATATTTTGCCAATTCCAAAGCGCAGGTAACTTGATTAAAAAATATACTTATACCTACCTACAATTTTTTATAATTATTAATACTATAAAGATAAATGTCATATAAAAGTTTGTAGTAGTGGAAAAAATAATATATTAACCACGGTTTAGACAGCTTATTATAGCCCTCGCGTCTTAAATCCCTCGTCGCTTCGCTCCTTGTGATTTAAACTCGCCGCTCGGGCAATAATGATGGCTGTCTAAACCTTGGTTAATAATATACTATTTTTCCACTACTAACCTATAACATCGCCATTATTGACCGATTATTAACGCTAGAAATCGTTTTTCTCTACCTTATAAGTCATTATTGACCATGGTCAATAATAAGCCATTGAAATCCATTATTGACCGATCTTTGACCTTAACCGAATTTTGTTTGAACGCAGGTAACTTGATTTTTCAATTCTACAACATCAATTCATTGCGGTTAGGCAACCAGATAATTATCAATACATATTAGATTACTTGATATTGTAGAATATCGATACAATCAACATTTTTTCTGCTTCCATCCTTAATTCGGGAGGTGTACACATAAAATTATCACTAACATTTTCTTCGCTCATTTTTTAAAAAAACGCAAAACTCGTGAAATCTGATGACACAAATGAACACAAATTGACATTGACAAAGCCACCTGACAAAACAACAAAATATTTGGCCAATTCCAAAGCGCAGGTAACTTGATTAAAAAATATACTTATACCTACCTATAATTTTTTATAATTATTAATACAATAAAGATAAATCTCATATAAAAGTTTGTAGTAGTGGAAAAAATAATATATTAACCACGGTTTAGACAGCTTATTATAGCCCTCGCGTCTTAAATCCCTCGTCGCTTCGCTCCTCGTGATTTAAACTCGCCGCTCGGGCAATAATGATGGCTGTCTAAACCTTGGTTAATAATATACTATTTACCTTATTGATAAGTTATCAAATAATCGAGATACAGGGGAGCGTCGAAAATGACAAATTTTCAAAATCGCCCTGTATGTCAGAAATTTCGTTTGGAGCAATGAAAGTTTCATAAAATTATAGAATGGTAAACTGCAAACACCACCTTTCTATCTTTCATAATAAGGGAGCTGGTATATGAAAACACACGAAAACTAGACACCCTGTATAGCAAAATCCACTAAATATTTAAAAACTATTAAAAGGGGATGTTGCACCTTGATTTTTTTTTTATTTGTCTGTTGTTTTATGAAATTAGAATTTTATCTGGTTTTGCTTGGTTCTTGGAATGACAGATGTTTTATCTTATCCTTTGTAGTATGAAGATAGTAGAAATAAATAGAAAAAATCAGTAAGGAAGATATTTCTATTATTGGTACAATACAGAACAGCGACCAAAAGAAGACATTAAACAAAGTCAATAAATTAAAAAAAAATAAACAGTTAATTAAAAAAAACTAAATGCGAGCAGCCTGTTCCTCATCAAGGCACTCGCATATTCTTCGTTATCGTCAACATTGAACTCCTCTTCATCAATAGTTAAAGGTAGTTCCAAGGAGTAAAGTCTGATATCACCGCAGATCACCTGATTCCTCCTTATTCAGACCAAACTGCTGATTTAGTTGCTTTAGCTTCAGATTAACACATTCCATAAAGAAAGCCTGACATACCTGAATTTTGTGAGAAAATATTGCATCGAAAAATCGCGGCTCCTAGGGATTGTCTCTCTTTCGCATTAATAATTGGTATTACGGACATATAGTGGCACAATTTAGTATCTTGGTTCATTTTATTATTATTTTCAAATATTCTGCCCCTTAAAGTTTAAACGTCACTGACTGCAATATTTTTACACCTATATGTAGACGTATTATGATTGGATGATTGGAAACCCTTTTAAACTTAATCAAATCAGGTTCGTCGTCAACATATCTGAAAAACAAAACAGAATGTAACTAACACTTAAAAATGAAATGTTAATTTAAATTTTTACCTCTGCTTGTTCTACTTCAGCCGCTTTGTCTCATTTATTTTCCGTTTTCCACTCTATGTACTAATATCTAAAACAATGGCTTCTTCGTCTTCCATTATCGAGACTCGACAAAAGTTACAAAAATAAATGGAATATAAAGAAAAAAACCAAGGAAACGCTCGAATACAAACAACCAGGTCAAAAGGTTCACTACAATCCAACTGCTTTCCAAACATGTGAATAATAATACCTAGACTGGTACCACCTTATCTTTTCGTTTCTGTCAACAAGGCATGTAGGCTCTTGAATAATCCGCATAGACGACAAAAGTAGCATAACACATTAAAAACAAACTTAAAATAAGTTCGTGTATAGAATTGTCCCGTATCCTTTCCGTCACACCTAATCTTTGGACGTTGTTTCGCCGTTTGATGGCTTATCAGCAAGGCTCCGGGTCTAACGAAAACGAATGCGTGTGATCGCCATGTGATGCAGCCACATGCTGCACTCTCTCAACAATTTCAAAATTGTATCGGTTTTTGCTTGAAGTTAGGATTTATCGGTATTTGCATGAATATACTACTTTCGAATAATATTTTATTGAATATTTGTCAGATTTCATTTAAATCTGATGTGTTACAGCAAAAGAGTGCACCAAAATTAGTAAGAATCGGTACCTAGGCCCAAAAACGTAAAAAGTGGATTTATTGTTTTTTGAATATTTACACCTCAACTAGTGTTATAATATGTTGAAACTAGAGAAAGTGTTTTAAAATCTTAATATAATATCTTCTCTGGATATTTTGGAAAGGGTGTAATGCATGCAATGACATGGAAAACCAAGTTCAATATGAGGTAAGAGAAAAACGTAAAACGATAATTACAACACAATACTCCAAAACTGGCAACCAAAAACCAAGAATAACACAAACAACCAATAGCTGGCAATGCAAATCAGCTAATCAGCTTTCATCAGGATTGGCATGGCATAGGTAAAGGCTGCGAACGCAGAAGGCCTTGTCAGGGACTCGGCCGACGATACAGCATCCAAACCAATGACGTCACCAGCAACAGGACCGGACCCAGAAACATCAAAGACTTCGCACAGTACAAGAGTGTGAACTTAATGGCTCTGGACGCAATCCAATAGGCCAGACATTTTTTATACGAACTGTAAATTAAAAATATTTTTCATTATTTTCTATTATTATGTTATTCATATTATTTTGATTTTTATAAAGTTTCACGGTACACAGCTATAAATGGAATGAAGTAGAGATGTTCAATTCTTATTTGTTTTTTCCTTAAATTAAAATTTTACCAAAATATTTCCTTTATGTCTTTATCACCTTTACTTCTTTCGACTTTATCGCTGGGACTCAGCTCTCATAGGCCCGGGGGATGTGTCGCAAAAGAAATAATTAGAAAAAATAATATTCCTAATTCTATATTCAAGGAAAATAGTTCATTGCACCTTTTTAATAAAATAAAGTAATTTACCCTGTAAATTAAATCCGGTAGTCGATTTAATAAACAAACTTGAAAATGGAATCTATGGAGTATTATATCTCACCTAAGCGAAATCAATTATTTTTAAACAAGCAATTATGCCGACTAATGAAGTCAGCAAAAATAAAGGTAGACGACCGACGCTTGAGGTCGAGCGAGTTTTTCTGAAAAAGAAAAAAGGGACTCGACTTCGAGACAGTGACGAGTTCGGTCGACGTCTTAAGGGCGGTTCCTTTTGTGATACACGGTGTACTATGAAGGGCGAGAAAATAGTCATCTCAATGTAAGAACAATTTAACATTTAGCCCCCGATGGGTATTTGCAACCATAATCATCTAACAAGCTAATGTAATGTCAATTTTGGAATTGTTACACTAACTACAATATGAAAGACACCAATACCAAATAAATCAATTGCTTACGCCTCTAGTCGCACCCCAAACACAGGGCGTGACAATGTTATAGGTTTAGGTTAGTAGTAAATATGGATTTTCGTCATTTGATGAACAATTTTAAATACAAGACAATGACCGTCCGATCCCTAAAATTTTGAATTTATTTAAAACCAGAACAAAATAGGTCATTTTCAGAAAATTGGTCTCAAAATAATGTAAGGCTTACGGAGAGTGAAACCAAAATTAAACTGTTGCGTTAACTTCAATTTTATTGTCAAACTAGAAAGGAGAAAATTTGTGGTGCGAACTATTTGGGGCACATAATATGTGTCAAATGAGCGAGAAGCTTCGTACCTAAAGCGCGTTAAAACTTATTCGAGAAATCTAATTAACCAGGAACGACTCTCAAGTTAGTTACAACAATTATTGCTAATAGAAAAAAAATATTCTAAAAAAACTGCAAAAAACATCTCAATTTGACAATTTTTCAACATCTCGCCCTATCTAGATAATTTATATCCATTTTATTTTTTTTATCCAAATTTTTCTCGCCAATAGTTTAGACAAAGAATATACTAAAAAAAATGTCCTGTTTTATTTTATTTATTATACCGAACAGCCGCCACAGCCGCCACAGCCGGCCAACTCATAAGCCGCCACTGCTATATCACTCATACTCTCAGATTTCCCTAGGTTCATTTTATTAAGCTATCAGGTTGATTAGATAAATAATAGATTTTAGAACTTCTATGTCGTCTTTTCCATAACATAACCATTTTCTGCTCCAAATGTTATTAAGTTATATTATTCGGTTGGGTAAACTATTATACAAACGAATTTGTAATTACGATATGACTTTTTCTCGTATTGTGTTAACCTATGTCAAAGAACCGAATAGTGCTTGTGGAGTTAGCACTACCACCAAACAACATTTGGTTCTTACAAAAACTTAGACACATTCTTGTATGTAAATAGCAGCGAGCGTGAGAAGTTTGTTTTCCTAAAATATTTACCTCTGTTGGTTTATCCTAGGCTATTATTAAATAAAAATATCTTCTTTTTGCAGAATCTTTCCAGGTCGCCACTATTTCCACAAAAAATGATTCCATATCTAATGTGTAATTCGAAACTTTTTGTTATAAATTATTTTTTCCTATTTCAGTGTCGATATGTTTAGTTATACAAGTTATACATTCAACGTGTTCTTTCTAAGAATTTAATACAATTTTCAGAAACCCAGTAATTGACTCCAGTTTTACATTTTTAACATTTACAATTATGGTGTCCGGTTCTCAAAGACTCCGGAGGTATTGAGGATGGGTGAATTAAGTAAGTCAGCGATAAACAAGGAGGACTATGCATAGGGCCAACAACCCTATCTCATAGAAAACCCACCGAGATGCCTCGAAATAACACAGGTTAACGACGACGACTTCAGCTAGGAAAAATGGACTTGAGGGCCAGTACTTTAAATGTCTTGAGCTGGTATTGACCTACATCACAAAAGCCATAGAAAAGCTGGGAAAAGTCATCATGGACATCACAGCCGTACAGGAGATACACTGGCCAGATACAGGAAGCTAAAGAATTAGCATATCCGTGCTATTTTACAGTGGCAATTTTGACCAACGACATGAATTTGGAACTGACTCTGTAATTCAACAGAACATGCGAGACTCTGTCATTAAATTTTAACCAATAAATGAGCGGATAGGCGATGTACGACTCAAGGAAAAATTGTATAACAACTCCTTGATATCGGTTCAAGCGCAGACAGAAGAAAAGAATGACCTAAGTAGACATACCAGCTAGAGAGGATCGCTTCGATACCAAAACAAGATATGCTACTAATTCTGGGATATTTAAACGCCCACTCGGAGGAAGCACTTCGACCCAACATCGGAAAATTCAGCCTACACGAATGTTTGATAATAACAAGAACATCCATATACAGACTTGGTGCTCTATCGATGGAATAACAAGAACCCAAACAGACCACATTGTAATCGATGCAAGACCTAGGAGCAATGTCATTGATGTTAGACGTTTAAGAGGTACAGCCATCATTTCCTTTTTAGAGGAACAGTACGCACAAGATTATCCTGCTAAGAGAATATCAGAATAGAACAGATACCTAGATGAAACGTGGAAGATTTCGAAGATACCAACAAACAAAAGGAATATCAGACAATCCTGGAGTCTGCATTAAATTTTGAGGAAAGTCAGGGAAGTGTTGACACAATGTACTAAACAATATAGGGCATAATAAGGCAGAGCACGCTGAACAACATAGCAAAATGAAAAAACACCAAAAGAAAAATGTGGTTGGATCAAGATTGTGATGCGGCGTTAAAATAAAGGAATCGAGCCCGACAACCAATTCTGCAGGATTTAAGAGAGATTAACACACAGCAAAACAGAGAAGCTAAAACGAGGGCAAGACCAACTATGAGGAGTAAGAAGTGAATACACGAAGAAAATATCCTTAAGGAAATCGAGCAAAATAGAATGAGCAACAGGACCAGATAGTTCTCTCAGGAAGTTTATAAAATCACCTCGACTTTGTACGATAACAAAGAAGAAAAAGGGTAACCTGGTTATAACTGAAACAGAAGTTATAGAGACTTAGAGAAGGTACTTCGATAGATTGTTAAATGTACAACCAAATCACGGACGAAATGAACTTGCATATTACACAGTAGAACCACTAATATAAGAACCAATATTAAATAAAGTGTCAATGTCAATCTTTAAGTTAAAAACAACAAAGCTTCAGAAAATGACTCTATACCAGCAGAATGTCTCGAAAGCCGAGGAAGCCATTAATGCTAGCTTTTAATAAACTAATTTGCGAAATATGGAATATAGAACATATACCGTTTAGCTGGAAAGAAAGCGCTATAATTCCCCGTACATAAAAAAGGGTGATAAAATGTGTTGCTCAAACTAACAAGGCACGTGATATAAGGTTCTCTCTACTATTATTTAAGAAAGACTGGTCACCTACGTCGAACACCAGTGGGTTTAGAAAAAATCGATCAACTTTAGATGAAATTTTTATCATAAGTCAATTGATGGAAAAGGATTGGGAATACAACAGAATATTTCACCAACTTTTCATTGATTTCAAACATACGTAAGTGATAGTATTATAGAGTGAAAATGTGGAACGGCATAGCCGAAATTGGGTTACCCAAGGAATTGGTTAGTCTCATAAAGGCAATGCTCAATGAATACAGGTTGGAAAAAGATATTTAATCCTCTTCATCATTAACGGTGGCCTCAAGCAGGGGAATTCTCCTGTCACCATTACTGTTTAACATCGCTCTAGAATGCATCGTACGCAAAGTAAACACACAACACAAGTAAACTTATTTAGAAACGAGGGCCCACGCATGATATTAGCATTTGCGAATGATATTGATATTGACCGTAAATGTCAAGAAGGAAACTATAAAGTTAGAAAACGCTGCAATACTGAATACCAACAAAGATAAAACAAGACATAATGTATAGACAGGGTGGGACAGAATGTTACAATGAAACAGTGTAACTTTTAAAGGGTTCAGGACCTTAAGTACTGACAGTCGCAAAGCAAAAATTTGTTTACTAAAGTAAAAGTTTTCCCACGAGGCTCCAATTTTACATTTTATTCTAAACCAAGCAATTTTTAATTTTAATATCCTTGACGTGTGTAAAATACGGTTCTCGCCTAACCGCAACTCTAAATATTTAAAAGCATTTGTTTTTTAACCCACGAGATGCCCGCTCTCTTTGTTTAAATCATTTATACTACACATTATACAATTACATGAGTTACAGAAGTAATTTTTGTTAGCACAGTCCATTAATTTTATAATATTCTGAAATAATATGCGTTCCTTTCTTTAACTCAATGTTTAATATTTGAATAAAATACTTCGGTGTTTTGTTTAGCTAAGGTTTATTTATTGGTAATTACTGCCCCTGCTTGACCATGAATAACTTTACCCTTTATATATTTATTAATTTTAAAAGCATTAAATATGAATAATTATAAATTTAACATAATAGTTTTTAACTCCGGCAATACCTGCAAAATTTCTGAAGTTATTAAATGTTGACGTACTATACGGTTATAATGAGGTAGAGCACCATCATGAATGTACCACATTTGCATTCTTCTATCAAGAGGCACGTCTTACAATAAATTATCAACATGTTGCTGCAAGAATTGTAAATAAATTTTAACATTGAGTTTTTCTACCAAAACAAGTAGACCTATAATTATTATAATGCCAGCCCACACATTTACCATAAACCTTTGTTGGTGTTTGTTTTGAATTATGGCGTGCGGATTTTCATCAGCCCGAAAATGTAAATTGTGTGAGTTTATTGTGCCATCTCGTGTGAAACCGGCTTTATCAGTAAACAAAATGAGGTTAGAAAATTTAGATTTCCGTTGTGTTACTGTATAAACTAGTTGGAGTATTGATGTTTTGCTGGATAATCATCTGGAGACATAGCGTGTACTTTTTGAATATGGTAAGGGTGAAGTAACTGTTCTTTTAGAGTTTCATGTACAACCCATTTTGCAACATTGTTTTGTATCGCGACCTTTCTTATGCTGTTTGAAGGGTTGTCAGCAATATCTTCTAAAATTTGTTCCTCTACGTGAGGCTCTCGTGCTCTTATTTCGACTATTACCCTAAATAAAAAATGTCAAAAATTAATTCGTTAACTCTTATAATTACTATTTAATCATGTTTTACCTTAAACTTTGATTAACACTTTAAAAGGTTTTTTAAGTTGGCAATGTTAGGGCTGGAAATAAATAATAAGAATAAAGTCTTCTTGACTTCGAGGACTTGGACAGCGCTTCACCACAATTTAAATGCATATCAGCATATTCTGGGTAAGAATATTCCCCCATTTCCTTTACTAGAATGCGGTTTTGACAAGTTCCATCAATAGAAATTCATTAGGTAGGTATCGAAAATGGGTGCGTTCACCCGAAGTCAACAGTTGAGAAGTTGACTAAGCGATCGCGTTCAGCCGACCCGCTGACCAGGCGGTGGATATCAGCAGCTGCAAATTTCTTTAAGCGAAGTTTATTTCTGCTTTTTAACTCATCCTTTGCTTAGATATGCGCAGAACTTATTGGTTTTGACATTTTACAGATGTTTCCAAACCTGTTTGTTTTGTTCTTATTTACTTTAGTACATTTAGTAAGTTCTGAAATAGTAATGATATTTTAGGGAAGCCGCTGTAATTCACTTTAAATTACAACATCTATTTACCTGAAACGTCGATCTGGACATTCTAAAATGATTATGAAAATCATCAGGGCCGTGATTTGGTATAACATTCTCATAATAATCTTCATTTCGAACAGGAATTATTCTGCCAGGTTCCACTATATCGACTGCCCGAACTAAATCACCTACGATAGCCCCTATCGGGCCAAAATTTAGTTCATCGTTCATTAATTCCAGTAGAATTGCTCGCTATATGTTCTTCATTCTAGATGTGATAAAAAAAAAATAGGCCCAAAATAAAAAGCGGGAATTTTGAGGTTACGTGGCATGTCAAGGCAACAGCTGTTATAAACCTCAAATAATAACGCTTTAGTTCGACAATGCGTTCATCTATTTTTCAACTGCTAACTCATATTAGCGCTGATCTGCTGAGAGCTTTAAGTCAGCTACTGAGGTCGGGCGAACGCACCCATATCAGCCTGAGTTTTACCTGTTTGTATTTAGCATTATTAACTTTTGAGTGTTTCTCATAAAAACGGATTTATCTCGAAAACCGTCAGTTTTAGTAAATTAAGAGTATCTTTTTTGAAGAGAAACGATCAGGGTATTTAAAAAATCAGATTTCAAATGACACCGGTCAAAATTTTGGAGCAACAAGTGTGGTGGCAAGTCCCTGACTTCCCTGACGATGTAGAACATCTACTGTAGTATAATTTAATAACTCTTTATGGCCCCTATAAAATATTCAAATTTCATTAAATTGTACCGTTAGTCGCACAGCTTTCGGAATTTTTTTTTATAGGAAAATCGCTAATGAAAAATAGCTGGAAATTATTTTTAAGTTCCTATGACCGCCGCTAGGGGGCGTACACCCATCGCCAATTAAAAAAGATCATTTACTTTTGGAATTTGACCATTAAACATGTATTGAAAATATTTGTATCTTATTACTGAGAAAATTTTAAATAATTTATTCTAGCATCTTTTCGTATCTCCTTAAATAGGGTGGTGGGGGAACGTCAATTGTTATTTGTTATATTGATTGATTCGGTTTGGCTTAACCGAATTTAGCAAACTTAGTCTGGTTGAAAATAGACATTTTTTGTTCCATAGCTTGCATCATAAACGATGTCTTAATTATTTTATAGTGGTAGTAATATTATTATTATTACGATTATGATTAACGACCTTAAATTTCATATTTTAATTAAAATACCTTAATGATTAGATAGATGCCTTAAACGATTTTAACTTTCTGATTGATACTTACACCCATTGTAGATATATTACAAAAATTCTATAAGAAGACATTATTGCAAAACATCAAATCTAAAGCCTGTATTTTTTAATTTAAATAATTATTTATTATTAATATTTTCATTACCAGATACTTAAACTAGTTACCCCAGAATTAAATTTTTGACAAGCAGGCTTTGAAAACAAGCAATGTCAACATTATTGTGATAAATTTTGTTGTGTGTCTCGTGATTATTTGTATTTTTTCTAAAAAGGAGAATTTCAAACCAAGAAGCATTTGATATTCTGGCAATTTATTTTGAATGTATGCAATTCCAGTGGTTGCTGCAAGGATATATGCAGTAAGATACCCTCAAAGGGAACATTATGAGAGGCGAGTTGTTATTCGTCTTGCGAGGTGATTGCGAAAAACAGGGAATGTCCATCGTCCTGTATACCGTAGATGCGGGAGAAAACGTGATTCGCGTTTTGGCGTGTGGAATTTAATTCGCAAGTCAGCACAAGAATAATTGCAGGAGAGTTAGGAACTACTCAGAGTACCGTTCAAAGAATTCTAGCTGAACATAGATAGGTATGACAAATTTGTAAAATAAAAATAAACTTGCTTATTATAACTTTTTTTTAGATGGCATGGCACCCATACCATTTAGTACTTCACCAGGCTTTAAACGATCAAGATTATGATCGCAGGTTAGGTCATTGCTACAGTGGATAATATGATTTTAGAGAATACGGAAATACTATTGCTTGTATTGTGGACCGATGAAGCTACATTTCGTAGTGATGGAGAAGTAAACCTGAATAATGTCCACCACTGGTCACGGACCAATCCCCGATTTATGCAAGAAGTGCAACTTCAAGGCAGATGGAGCGTTAATGTCTGATGCGATATTGTAGGGGGAAGGATAATTGGACCCTTAATTTTTAAAGAGGTACGTAATAGCGAAACATACTTAAATTTTTTAAGCAACTTACTGCCGATTCTCTTAGAAGATGTGCCCCTGGAAGTTCGGCCTAACATAATTTTCCGGCATGATGGATGTCCGGCACATTTTGCAGTAAACGGTCGTGAATATCTAAACAGAACTTTTCCTGGCAGGTGGAAAGGAAGAGACAGTTTATTTCCGTGGCCAGCAAGGTACAAATTAAAAACTTCTTGTTTATTGGGTTCTTATATATTTATAAAATATATTCCATTCTAGGTCACCCGATTTGACTTGTATGGATTTTTATTTTCGGGGGAGAATAAAGGATATTGTTTACGTCACCCGACATACTACAAGAGAGGATATGATTCAACTAATAAGGAACTCTATTCAGAATATTTCCGTAGCAGAAATAGAGACTGCCGTATTATCGACGAGAAAAAGATTACAGCTCTGCCTAGTCAATGATGGTGGGCAATTTGAACATCTGGGACGGCATTAAAAAGCGAAATATTTTGAATTAATCCTAACTATTATTATTACTATTAGTATTATTATTATTGTTATTAATAAAGAGTTTAAGCTGGTAGGCGATTTAACATGAGTATGGGTAAATTGCTGCAGTTATAATATGTTTGGCCGTATCTCCGGTCGAAAAAGAGTTCAAGAAATAAGGTTTTCACTGGCTGTTTAGGATTTTCAGTCTCTATTTAACGGTCTAAAAATAAACATACCATACAATTTAAAATTTTCAAAAAAAAATCCTTACTACTATTAAGTTGTCAAACAGTGCCCTCTCACGGCCACTATAAAAATAATTAAGACATAGCTTAAAATGCAAGCGATATAATTAAAAATGCTCTTTTCAACTAGAGTAAGTTTGCTAAATTCGGTTAAGCCAAACCGAAGTTATCAATCAAAGTAACAAGTAATAGTTGACGTTCTCCTACCACCTTATTTGAGGAGATACAAAAAAATTGCCAGAAAAAAGATATTGTGAAATTTTCTCAGTATTCAGATGCATCTATTTTCAATACATCTTTATTAGTCAATTACCGGAAATAAATGATTTTCTCTAATTGGCCATGGGTGTTACGCTACCTAGCGGTGGTCATAGGAACTTAAAAATAATTTCCAGCGATTTTTCATTGGCGTAATTGTAATTTTATCATAAAAAAAATATTGCAATTAACGACTTCCGAGATATAGCCAGCCGCTTTTCTTATTGACTCACCCGGTACCAGTACATGCCATACACCCTGTATATTAATAATAGGAATTTGTATAGTTGCTTTAACGTAATTACGAATTTTATTCCGACATAAGGTTTAAATATAAATGGTCTTCTAAATGTCAAAATCGACATGCAGCTAACTTATGCAAGTATCGTATTAAAAGTTGAGAAATGTGTACCCCTGCGTCCTATTTTTGTTTCCAAAATTAGGGCGTTTCATTCTATCATCATCATCAATCAGCCCTCTGTGTCCACTGTTGGACATAGGCCTCCCTAATCATTTTCCATTCCAATCGATCTTGTGCTGTTTGTATCCAGTTGTTGCGAGTCCTCTTCATAGCGTCCGACCAACGCGTAGGCGGTCTTCCTTTACTTCGCTTGTCCGCTCTGGGTCTTCGTTCAAGAAGCCTCTTTTCCCATCGGTCATCTTGCATCCGTACAACGTGACCAGCCCAGTTCCACTTAAGCTTCGCAATAGTTCCAACGACAACGAAAAAAAAAAAAAAAAAATACAAAAAACATAGACTTCTTATTATTTCTCAGAACAAATTTTCAACAAATAAAATAGGTAAATAACTCGAATTTACATAAACTTTCTAACAACGACATCTTAAATTAATTTTATAAATAAATTTTACAAATTGGATTTTCCTCGCTTTTAGGAAGCACTGAAGATGGCCTAAGGCCGAAAGCGCTCTGCAATATTAAAATATTTTCAAGATTATACACTTAATACACAAAAAACGATTTTCTTCCCTTCTTTTTCAAAAAAGTGTACACAGCCCTACCTGATCATTTTCTATAAGTGTTTTGACGCTTTGAAGGTGGTTATTCATTCCAAATCCACGACGAAAGCCTGCCTGTTCCACAGATTGATAGAAATCCAATTTGTTTTCCAGTCGGGTGGTTATAATTCGAGTAAACAGTTTGTAGAGGTGACTTAAGAGGCTTATTGGTCGGTAGTTCTCTAGTTCCGCTATATCTCCTTTTTTGTGAAGCAGGATTACAATGGAATTATGCCAATTTTTGGTGACTTTACTATTGAATAAACACAGATTAAAAAGCTCTTTTATTTTTAGCAACACATGTTGGCCTCCTATTTTTATTGCGTCTGTGACTATGTTGTCTTCCCCTGGCGCTTTATTATTTTTTGTGTTTTTAATTGCTAACTCAATTTCCTCTATGGTAATATCAGGAAGCTCTTCTGATCCTTGGTTGACAATGCCCCCTTTTGATGTCAGGATTTCGGGTTCAGGTTTTTCTTCGACACTATCATCATCTTGACTTCTGTAAAGGAGTTTATAGAATTCTTCCACTATATTTAGTATTTGCCTGCTATTGGTCGTAAGTTCTCCATCTTTGTTTTTCATTTTGCATATTTCTCTTCCTCCATTCGCAAGTCTTCTCTGGAGTACCTTCATGCTTTTGTTATTCTCCATGGTTCGTTCAATTTCTCTCACCTTAGATCTCCTTGGATCTCTTCTTATTGCTTTGGAGATTTGTCTGTTCATATCCCTTAGCTCCTCCTCTGTGGTTGCTTCTTTACTTCTTTTGTTTCTTCTTTCCTGCATTGGTTCTCTAGTTTCTTCGCTTACCCTTTCGTCCTTTTTGGTTGCTGGGAATGTTTATCTTGGCTTTTTGTCAGGGCCTCCACTATATTATCGTTCAAGGTATTTATCTTTTCCTCCTCGTTTATGTTTATATGTATTTCAGGTTCCTTTAATAGGTCGTAAATGCATTGTTGGAATTTATAAGTATCGATCGGAGGATGCCAAGGTTTTTTATTTGATATCTTGACCATTTTGTGTCGTTCCTTTTTTAAATTGAGATAGACTTTTGCTCTTACCATACGGTGATCACTGCCAGTGGTAAATCTATTTAGTACTGATACATCTTTGATGATATGTTCATTATCGGTTCTTACAAAGTCGATCTCATTTCTTGTCAGACCGTTTGGGCTTTTCCAAGTCCGCCTCCGCTTGGGGTTTTTGTGAAAGAAGCTGTTCATAAGAAATAGATTGTTTTGTAGCAGAAACCCCAAAAGTGTCTCGCCGCGATCGTTTTTGCCCTCCGAACCAAAACATCCAAGCGAGGTCTCGGAAACATCAGCCTTTAAACCCACTTTAGCATTAAAGTCACCACACAAAATTGTGGAATGAGTTTTCCGGTCCTCCCAAGGCAAGCCCACATCCTCATAGAAGAGATCTATTTCCTCGTCGGTGTGGGTACTGGTTGGTGCATATACTTGAATGATTTTGAGTCTATATCTTCTATTTAACCTAACAATTACATAAATGACTCTAGTTAAAAGTGTCTTAAATGACTCTATGTAGGGGTCGTAACGTTTGTGAATAAGAAATCCAGTGCCGCCGATGGAACCGTCTTCCTCTCCCGCGTAATAGAAGGTATCTATCAATAACTACTTATTCTAGAAAGCATAAAAATAAATATAATTTATTAAACCACTGATGCTGTTTGGAAGTTTGCAAGTTCACCTAATGCCTTGATTTATGTTTATAAATATTTAACGACAACATTTCGAATCTATTGTCTCGCATCATCATAATCATTAAATTTACTAATTCGAATGAAAATCAAGTCAGCTAAACACTTCGTTTCTTCCAAATGAATTCAAAGTCGCTTAAAACTTTAAATTGAAAATGCTTAGTCCTGAAATTAACAATTTATTATATACCTTAACTTTGATAGTCTTCACAATGAACATAAATTAATGAAAATTCGAAAGCGACACGAACTTTGCCGACTTTATAATTACATTGGTTATAATTTTTTGATTGAGTATTATGGCTTAAGCTTGTTTTTACTTTAAGGTCATGAAAAGCAATTATTCAATAATTCCCAGATAGAAAGAAAACCAAAAAGTATATAATTTACATCAATATTTGTGATTTCACATTACGGAGCTTCTTATTTTTTAGTTTCAGCCGTTATGAAGAAAATTCCTTTTACAATGAAATTAGTATTTAAAATACAGGGAGTTTAAAAGTTCTGCACAAAATTCATATTTTTTTTTCGAATCTAGTTTTAGGAAAAACGCTGAAAGACAGTAATTTACTTAAATTGTTGTTCGCCTTTCTGTAATAATATTTTCAGCCCCTTCCTTCAGCCCCTTCACATAACCTCTAGCAACCTCAACTTTTTTATTATGGGCAACTCAAGTCACTTTATGAAAAGGTCTTTAAAAACTAAATCCAATAGTACCAAAAAAGTAGGGGTTTGCTCATTTCTTTACGGTAAAACCAATCCTAATAAGTTTTTTCCAAAAACCTGTTACTAATTAGCAAAAGCCTTCATTGTTTACATTTGGCCATGACATTTAAAAAAGGATACCTTAATCAAATTGTTAAATATGTTTTTTCTACTTACGTTTTATAATAACCCCTTTTTGATTGTCGTTTGATTTTTAAATAACCTCTTTTTAGGCACAGCGTGCTTAAAAGTTTTTCGGCAAAAGTAATTATTTACAATTGAAAACTTAACATAGACTATAATTTTACCTATTTATTATAAATATTAAAAGTACAGTTACTTACATTATTAAAATTATTGCTTGGATAACCTAAAACAGTACGTTGAGATATTTCTCTTTGTAAAATAGATGAGGAATTTGATCTAGAAATAGAAAATGAATCTGCAACAGCAATATCAATTAAACCCATGCCGCTAGTAGAGCTGTTGTTGTTAGCGTCCAAAGATTTTTCAACAATAATTTTTTCGGTAATTTTTCTTTGTTTTCTAAAGAATCGTCTATATACCCCTCAGCCACGTCATTTGACCGCCAACCTCCATGTCGCTTTAGCATCAATATATCCGCTCCAGAGTCTGCTAAAAAAGTTGAAGATCTTCGAAAGCAATGGTCTGTATATTCATTTGCCTTTGGAAGCCCCAAGAATTCAGCAATTTTCTTTGGTGTTGCTCCAATGGTATTAATGCCCACTGAAAGTCTGGAACATTTGGACTTTCTGTACGTGATAAAAAATCTTTGATGGGTTATGTGTGCTGGACGTAATTGGACGTACTTTCGGACAATATTCAAGAAGTTGATGTGGTAAATAAAGCCTTCGCTAATTACAAAGCTTTTTGCAACATTTGTTTTGATGTTTGGAATGGTTATTTTAATTAAAGATTCCGAAATTTCGATATTATTCATCTTTAAATATGTGAGTTCTTCTCTGCGACATGCTCCAGAGATTCGCCACAATAGGAATGACTTTGTTCAATACATAGTTCTTATCGTCTGCTTCTTTGACAGATCTTTCTATTTGTTCCTTGGAAAAAACTTTCGACTTTTTGGGCTTATTCCCCCGTAGATATCCGTTTCAAAAATGCGATTAGGTTTTTAAATATCTTTATATCAACATTTTTATTTAAATAAACCATCGTTTGAAGCATTGAGTAAGTACTCCACAAAGTTATTGGATTATAGGCATCGGATAATCGTGAAAAATATGCCAAAACGGCTTTTTCTGATAAGTTTTTTGCCTTTTTTTCTTCACACCAATTTTTGAATTTTTCGTATGTGCCCTCATACAAACTCCTTGATTTTTGGGAAACAAGGTTCACCATTGCCTCATTTGCGGCATTTTCAATGTCTGAGGCTTCTAAATCACTAATTCTTTACTAAATGTTTGCCGCAGTTTTTGACAAAAAGATACTTTCGAATTTTTTTTTGACAAGTGTCAATTTTATTGACATGAAAGGTGTAAATGAAACACAGGCAATAAAATGCTTGGTAATAGTATATTATTAACCAAGGTTTAGACCGTCATCATTATTGCCCGAGCGGCAAGTTTAAATCTCGGGGAGCGGAGCGACGAGGGATTTAAGACGCGAGGGCTATAAGCTGTCTAAACCGTGATTAATAGTTATAATATTTTTTCCACTACTACAAACTTTTATAAGACATTTTTCCACTACTAACCTATAACATCGCCATTATTGACCGATTGTTAACGTTAGAAATCGTTTTTCTCTACCTTATAAGTTATTATTGACCATGGTCAATAATAAGACATTGAAATCGATTATTGACCGATCTTCAAGAATCTATTTGAACGCAGGTAACTTGATTTTTTGATTCTACAACATAAATAACCTGAGAGGTGATTTCTTGTAGTTAGGCAACCAGATAATTATCAATACATATTAGATTATTAGAGATGCTTGATATTGTAAAATATCGATACAATCAACATTTTTTCTGCTTCCATCGTTAATTCTGGAGGTGTACACATAATAATATCACTAACATTTTCTTCGCTCATTTTTTAAAAAAACGAAAAACTCATGAAATCTGATGACACAAATGAACAAAAATTGACATTAACAAAGCCACCTGACAAAACAACAAAATATTTTGCCAATTCCAAAGCGCAGGTAACTTGATTAAAAAATATACTTATACCTACCTATTATTTTTTATAATTATTAATACTATGAAGATAAATGTCCTATAAAAGTTTGTAGTAGTGGAAAAAATATTACATTAACCACGGTTTAGACAGCCGTCATTATTGCCCGAGCGGCAAGTTTAAATCACGAGGAGCGGAGCGACGAGGGATTTAAGACGCGAGGTTAATATAATATTTTTTCCACTACTACAAACTTTTATGGGACATTTATCTTTATAGTATTAATAATTATAAAGAATTATAGGTAGGTATAAGTATATTTTTTAATTAAGTTACCTGCGCTTTGAAATTGGCAAAATCTTTTGTTGTTTTATCAGGTGGCTTTGATAATGTCAATTTTTGTTAATTTATGTCATTAGATTTCACGAGTTTTCCGTTTTTTTTTTAAATGAGCGATTTGTTATTTATTGTATCGATATTTTACAATATCAAGCATCTCTAATAATCTAATATGTATTGATAATTATCTGGTTGCCTAACCACAAGAAATCACCTTTCAGGTTATTCATGTTTATGAATTCATGGTGTAGAATCAATAAATCAAGATACCTGCGTTCAAATAGATTCTTAAAGATCGGTCAATAATGGCGATGTTATAGGTTACTAGTGGAAAAAATAAAATAAGTTTTTTATTATAAAACGCCCGTAGAAAAAATATTGTATACCATTCGTTACGAAACAATGCCTTCTAGGCACTCTGACGTGTTGTCCAACTCGGCTTCGCCTCGTAGGACAATTTTGATGTCGCGTGCCTAAAAGACCTTTATTTCGCAACTTGTGGTATAAATAGCTATTTTATACCTTTAGTAAATAAAATAATAACTTATTTTTTGCACCGTTTGGTTCCTGATCACCTTCCATTGTAAGCAAATGTTAGTATTTGAGTAGTTTAGGTCCCTATCATTCTGTGATTTTAAGTTATGGTACTCTTAGAAAAGCAGCGTATTCGAATCTTAAAATTGTTGGGCTGTGGGGATAAGGTACGGACTCAGAATGAAGTTTGTATGTTATTTAATAACAATTATCCTGAGAAAACAATTACGCAGTCATCTGCGAGTAGGGTATTTCACAACCTTGAAGAACATGGGACAGTACGTGATTTATCTAGAAGTGGCCGACCATCTGGCTTAACTGAATAAGAGAAAAATACTTGATATACTCCTATCAGTAAGTAAAAATCCGCGTTCTTTAACTAATACCTTGGCGCTTAATATCGATTAAAGAAATGAGAGTTGCAGCACGTGGCTACATCTCGTGGCAACCACACAGTAGAAAACGAACTCAAGAAGAAGTTGCTGCGTTATTTTAGGACCCTGATTTGCCAACTCTGTCGCGAAGTGCAATCAACAAAACTGGAAAGCAATTTAGAGAATTGGGTCATGTGAGACATGTTCCTTGAAGAAGATCCCCAACAGCATCAGATGAAACTATATATCCTATTGAGTTATCGGGAAAACCCTATCACACCAGCTGTGACAGTGGCAACCCTTTGTCATGGATAAGAAGTTGTCACTATCTGCTGACGGTAGTCCTATATATGGAGGCACTAGGTCGTGGTCCGTTATACTTACACCTTCCCCTCGTCGTTGGTTTGCCTTGGGCGCCACCTGGTTTGATCGAAGTCCAAACCAGGAAATATATACCGAATGTCAGTTACTATTAAAAATCTTTGGAATAAATAAAACCAAAGTTTTCCCACACAAACAATAGTATGTTTATTAAACAAAAACAGTTTATTCCAGCTTTATGTTCAGTCAAATGGTTTAAAATTTAGCTTAAATTATTAAAAAAAGGAATTAGTGAAAAGACGCAAGGATTTAAAATAATATTTGTGTATAACCTCGGGGAAGATTCTAGAACCTTGTAAATCTTTGAATGGTGTACTGGGTTATAAAAATTGTTACCTCTGGCCAAGATAGCTTTACATAAAAATTATTGATAAGAAAGGTTAAAAAGGTGATAAATGGAAATGGTTACAATTGATAAACTTTGTGAACGGTAAGGGTTAATTAAATTATAAAAACTGCATCTACATAACTTTTATACCACTCTGTATAGCTAGATCAATCGATCAGGATGACCCCATGTGGTTTTCTCTGGTAGGCCAGGTGGAATTTATATGGTAGTTCGTTTATTTCTCTACTGGGAGAACATGAGGTAGGTGGTTTCCTAACCTTACATCCCCGTGAAAGGCAAGACCAAAAATAAACCAAGCAAAACCCCTAAAAATAATAAAAAATAATTACCCACTGAATCCCCACAAAACAACAACCCAAAAAAACAAAAGGAATTAAAGGAGCTAACCTCTAAAAGGGGAGTGAGACCTCGTAACTTTCCGCCAGAAAAATATGACCTAACGGCGGATGACTCGACCTTCTTGCCTAAAGAATTTTTTAAGAAGCGAGCTCAAAGGCCACGAGAACTCCGAAGAAACCCCTTCTCCTCCAACAATCAGCTGACACAAGGTTTGCCAACTTAACCTAACACCAACAAAAAAAAAGAAGAGAACAGAGACACACTTCAAAATATCCAGAACCTAATTAAATAGCAAAATGAAGAAGCTAATTTCAAACAACTTTGTTTATACATAAAATTGCCAAAAGTAAAAATGGGCGTTCTGCGACTTGATGGAGACAAAAAACGGAAATATATGGCCAACCTATGTGCGGCGCCTGGCGCCATCAAATCACAGAAAAGCAGAAGTAGTGCGTTCTCCCCATACCTTGACTAACGTTCTGTAAACAAAGATGATACAACCTAATAACCAATTTTTGGACCAAAATAAAACATGCACCTTGTGATAATGTGACTGTAAGAATCAAAGGTAAGTCTACTTTCCCCACAAAGCCAATAGTGGCAATTTTAAAATTGCTACACAGCAAGGCAATTGTCTCGTAACCACAATATTGATCATAAAGCGGTGTTAAAGATCACAAAATGTACTGGCACAAAACCATTCAAAATGCAGCCAGTACAAAAGCTATTTGAGGATGACTTAGATAGAAGGGTAGAATTTTGCGAAGTTATGAAGGCCGCATTGGACAAACGAAAAATTGATTTAGATTGGATACTTTTTTCTGAAGCAACATTTATTTTAGAGAGCCAAGTAAGTTTGAAAAATGAGCAAAAATGTGTGTATATGATTTGAAGGCAATTAAATCTTGTTCTTGACAATTACTGGGCAAAATCTGAATCTTTAAACCAATTACCAATTAATTTCCATTCTATGTTAATCGTCAAAGTTGCCGATATCATGCCGACGAGAATCCTCATTGGATTATTGAATGCCATTCTCAACGCCAAGGTAAAGTGAATATTTGGGCTGGAATATTAGGCGACAGAATAATTGGCCTATTCTTTATTGTACACAATTTAACTAGAGACCTCTATTTAAATTTTCTTTAAACATTTTTAATACCACGACTCCAAAAAATATTCCCTAGTTATGGAAATCTAGATCAAAGGAGGTTTTTCCAGCAGGATAGCGTCCCTCCCCACATTGAAAGAAATGTAACATTTTCAAATAGATTGAGAGGACGCCATCGATTTATAGAGTGGCCGCCCAGTTCCCCGGATATTACACTCTTAGACTACTATTTAAGGTGCGATTCAAAAAGAAAGGTCAATGTCACCAGACCGAGAAATCTGGAAGAGTTGAAGGCAAGGATTCCGGGCAAAGATGCGTTAAATAACGCAAGAAGTTTTGGGAAAGTAAGAGAAGAGTTCTACTATCGGCTGGGTCTGTGCCAATAGGTTAATGAAGAACATTTTTAACAATTGTTACGCTAAAAAGGTGACATTACAGTTTTCATGTTACTGTTAATTGTTCATTAAATAATTAAAAATTAGTTTTATTAAATTTCCGACACATGATTTGACAGATTTAGATATTTTAAATAGGCACGTTAAACCACTATGAATTTCTGGTAGCGAGAAAACGGAGAGAAATTGCAATTTTTTTTTGCATGAAATTCGTGTCACGTTTCATTATTTTCAATCAGTAACTTAAAAATTTTTTTTTTTAACTATGGGTGACCTGACTTCTGCTATATGTTTTTCTGCTTTTAAAACCACTTGTCACCCACCACCGTCGTTTTCTTTTCTCAATTTTACTTCTACTTTAACTTTTAACAAAACCTACCAATATACAAGCATTATTCTTCGCACAAGTGGACAAAGTAATAAATATATAAGAATATTTTAGTAGTATTAAATATGATTCTCTCATCATTCTCAATCCCGAATAAATAGGGAATAGATAATACAATAATTATGACACCCACTTATCCAAAGTAAACGATAAATCAAAACTGTATAGCAAACCTAAAAAAACTCTAAGAACAAACATGGTTTTGTGCAATTTATCAATGTCGGCATCTGAGAATAAACATCAAGCTTTAACAAATTTAGAACACTACCGTAGTTACTATAAAAACTTCACTTTCTTTCTGAGGGACGTTTAGCAGACTGACACACAATTTATCAAAATGATTTTTGCTGCCTTAACTATCCTAATTTGTGCTTGTAAGCTTGATTAATATAATACATCGTTTTTGTCTGAGTAGTAAATAGATGAGAGTATTTAGTGCGGTAGCAAAAACCAAGGTTCACTAAATTATTACTGACGTATTAGTAAAGGAAATGATTAAGTAATTTAATTCCTAAATTCTGTCATTGGACAACCTCAACATTGTCTCATAGTCATAATTAGTGGTTGTTAAATACGTAATATTACAAAGGTTCTTTAATAAATGTAATTAATTGTGTCCTAAAAAGAATATGATTCTCACCTTTGCCTGCTTAAATGCATTATTGCTACAAAATTTTGGTTTTGTTAGGACATTTTCAGGAATGGAAATGCTATCTGACCATTAAGTTCATGTGAACTTCTACTTGGAACTTTTTTTGAGGTTATATTATGAAATCCCTATGATAGGGAAATATTACCATGGTAGAAGAAATTAAAGTCTGACACGTGTTTCAACCCTTGCGGATCATTATCAAAGGCATAAAAGCTGGATTTATAAACTTGAAAAGTTGGCGAGGTTGAGGTTCAGTTGGTGTTGGAAATAGGAGTTCAATTTAAACTAAAGGGAACACTTAGTTTCATTTATACACTTGATCATGTTGTTGATGTAAAGCTCATGTAAGGTTCGAAAACTTCCCGGGTAGTTCGAGATAACCAATTTTCATACTCGCAGTTCGGAATATCTAACCTCACAAACTTGATCATAACTTCAACCTCACCAACTTTTCGAGTTTATAAATCCAGCTTTTATAGACAATACTAAATTCTACATCAAAAAAAATAAAAATTGACAGATGATGGGTTATTTTGGTCCTGAATTTACAGGTATTGGCCAAAGGTACAACTAAATTACAGGTGTGATTATAGAGGTATTTACATCTAAGTAATAGAATTAAGAAAATGATATATAATATATATATAATTATGGGTTTTTTTGTTCGCAATTATTGACAGTGTTTATTGCATATCTGTCTTAAGTTATTAGGCTATTAAGTATTAAATTGGCACCTGAAAAAAGAATTAAAATAAATTAAAATAAATAAATAACCCATCATCCATCAATTTTTATTTTAATGACATGTAGAATTTAATATTGTCTTATATGCCTTTGATAATGATCCGCAAGGGTTGAAACACGTGTCAGGAAACTGAATTAAATTGTGAAATATAACAAGTAGTACGACTTTAATTTCCTCTACCATGGAATATCCATTTCACCAAGCATGGAGCCCATCACAAATCAATTATAAACAATATTGTTAAACTAAAATATTCAATATAAGACGAGATCTCGAAAACGAAAACAGACAGACAAACGGAATTTGGGGGATCAATACGACCTCCTGCTTGTTACTCATCCAAAATAATTTCCGATGCACGTAAGCCGTAAGAAAACATAAGGAAATTAAACTTGGGCAAAAAATATTTAAATTTTATGAGATATTGAATGTACTACGAACTTCTATTATTCTAGTATTCTTCTTTGATACGAACCCACTTGCAGCAAATATTTTGTTTATTTAAGCTTGCAAAAATAACATAATTTGAATTGGCCGACAGTTAGTAACAGAACTGTGAACGGTGCGGTGGCGCCAGCTCGTTCGTTGGCCTGTTTTGACGTTCTGTTTACGTTTCGTGCAAAACTAACATTAATTGTTCTGTGGTTTCGAGTTGTTGTGGTTCTATTTTTTAACAAAAACTCAAGATCTTCTTATAAATAGTATTAAGAAACTGTTATTTTAAGAACAACAAAAGTGCACATACATATCTTTGTCAATTACGTTGTTTACTATTTGTGAAAAATGCCGAAGCATTTAAATAGCCGGTGTAAAGAGTGATATTTTCTCTAATAAGCTATTTTCAGGAAGAACCTAACAACAATAATCCATTGTCACCCTTAACAGCAGCTAGAGAAGTACCTTTAAAGAGTATGTTAAGGCCTATCCATGTATTTTATTTCTGCTTTACTAATTTTTAGGGTGTAGCAGCTGCCCTATTTGAATATCTCCACTGTAAGCGCAGTTTCAACAACAGTTAAGAAAAATAAATTATTAGAATCAACTGAAAAGGAATGTTCTTATTCAAAGAGAGTTGTAAATGTGTCAAGATTGGATACAAGTTCTATCCGTGACACTATTTATGGAATGTACGAAACAAGTAAGTTGTATTATTCAAAAATTATAATATTTTAAATCAGTTATTCATAAGCTGTAACTTCTTTTAGACCATCATGTAACTTTGAAAATTTTAAGTAAGAAATTAAAAGACAGAGAACTGTTTGGTGGTTGCCTTAACCCTTTAAGAAGCATCTTGAAGGAGATAGGCTTTGGAAGGAAAAGAGATGAACCGAGGCAAGGGCTTATGGAACTTTCCCATGTAGCTTCCAAACGACTGGTATTTTTGAAAAAATATATGAAAGGAAAGAAGCATCCTTGTACCAATTCATTTTCTTGGATAAAATATGGATTTTTCAGAATGGCACCATTGGTCGATTTTGGCAAAATGAAAATAAGAGTATTGCTAGATCTACTAAAGTTGATGGTAAAAGGTAATATGCAGTAAAAAAATATATATACTATGGGAAATTTACCTAGGTAGAACATATTATTCTCCTAGGTACATAATACCTCATGCTGTTAGGGAAAATGATATTGTTGAGGGCGCAGAGGCAATTTTTTCTTCTAAAACTAAGTTAAGTGACTACCATGGAGAAATGAATCAGCAAGATATTTTACAATGGCTCGAAAATCAATCATTGAAAAATGTAGCAAAACCATTTGTGATTGTAATAGACAACGCCCCATACCATAGCATGTTGTTAACAAAAGTGCCTAACACATCATGGAATAACGCTGCAATTCAAGAATGGTTGGTATGCCCTTTCTTTTAACCTATTCTTAAATATTAGACTTAGATTCTTTTCAGGCATAAGCCGCCGAAAAATATTTAATTCATGACCTGGCTAAGCAATATAGATATAAAGTTTTACGGCTTCCTCCATACGACTGTATATTCAATCCGATTAAACATATTTGGCGGATTACCAAGGATTATTATAACAGACTTATTGCTCGAGATGGCAGTATAGAAACTGACTGTATGAATTTGCGGAAAGAATCTACGTGGTAAATTACGCTGCACTTCATACCAACCTCATAAGCACCTCATATCTCTTCACTTAAAGTGCACATCTTTGGTAGGCGCTCTGCCTAAGGGATAGGGTCATGTCATTCAATGAGAATATCGATTTAATTTTTAATAGGTTATACAGGGTGACTCGGATCTAAATATACATACATCACCAGGAGATAGTGGACATCTTGGGGGTTCTAAATAATCTATCTTTAGTGGGTCCATCTTTCCTCGTTACTTAGATACAGAGTGTTTTATAAGGCTTGGCTCATTTTTGTTTTTGCCTTAATTCTTTTAGCACCCGGTATAAAATGTTCATATTCGGTGGAAATATTTTGAGTAGCTATCGCTCCAAAGTGCCGTATGAAATTTTTTTGAAATTCAGGTCCGGACTTTAAAAACAAGACTGATTTCATTATTTTAAATTCAACACCCTGCATATCATATTTTTGTCAATTTTATTATTTATTTGAAAAACACATAAAAAACTAATTCTAATGACATACTTATAAAATCCTCGCACTCGCCGCTCAGCCATAATAAATTGCTCTTCTTTAGATGTTGAAACACATACACAATGATAACTGTTTTTATACCGGGTGCTAAAAGAATTATGGCAAAAACAAAAATGAGCCAAACCTTATAAAATACTCTGTATCTAAGTAACGAGGAAAGATGGACCCACTAAAGATAGATTATTTAGAACCCCCAAGATGTCCACTATCTCCTGGTGATGATGTATGTACATTTAGATCCGAGTCACCCTGTATTCCGTCCGGTACGTTAAATTTGACTGTTTACTGCAACGCTAAGCGCTAAAAATGTCGGTGGCTTAAAAACTCTCTGCTTTTTATTAATTAATTTTAAAATAAAATGTGAATAAATAGTGTACACACCTCGTCAGAAAACTGTTCGTTTGTATAGTCATTTATAAATTTATCATACTCGTCCAGAAAACATTCAATCTTCGGAACTTGACATGTAATAAGTAATTTTTGGAATTTTGAAAATTTTTGTATCATTACCGGTAACCTCTAATCGCTTTTGTACTTCATGACACCATTTACTAAAATCGTTAATAATTATAATTTAACAAAATTAACTTACCTGCGAATGAATGTATTTAGTGTATCTCCTACTGTTGATCACAGAAATTAGTAACAGGTTTGAGAACAGTATTCCAAACGTAAGAAGTAGAACGATCAATGATTGTATGACATCTCCGGGTGAAAGAGTAGACCAAAAAGTAAGGTTATGATATCTTGGATGATTACAACTGCTATTCTGCAATGCCGGGGCCACCAAGATGGTTTGCTTGGTAACCATGTTATCAGGTCATTTTTACGTGTTTGAACGCGTGGTCGGGTTTGGTGGACCACTGAAAAAAAATGAAATGTATGTAATATTAGAAGTTTAATAAATAATACTATGCCCATTATGTATTAAAAAATTTTTAGACATAGTAACAGTTTTTTATAATATTAATGTTTGTGTATATTTTAGTTTATGGCACTGGTTAATTTTGTATAGAAATCTTTGAAAACCCAACCTTTCTTTGATAAAACAAAAAATACAAATATAAAAATACCTGTACTAAACAAATCAAATCACACGTAGTAAAGTCTGTTCAGAGATATAAGAAAGTGACTTACTGATCCCTATTAGGAAAGACCCGGGCCAGCTGTAAAATTGAAATATGGCCGAACAGGTCCGAATTTTGCTTATAATTTAACCATGGTTTGTAATAAAAATAAGTGAATCATTAAATAATATTTTATATATTTATTTATGTCCAAATGTAAAATTACAAGTTATTTTATTATTAAATATTATTCGGTACTTATAATAATTATTCACTTAATATATCAATATCACTAACGCTATCATCATCTGCTCTAATTATTATTTGTGCTATATTGTTTACATGTATATATGGGATTTTTCCACTTTTTCAATATGTGTAACAAAACTTGCCCAACTTTGTGAAGGGATGTTAAAAGCTTCAGTTTCTATAAGCTCAAGTACACTGGAGTTAATAGTAGGGCAAATATTGTTACGACGAATGGCAGATTTCAGTTGGTGCCAAACATGTTCGATGGAATTAAACATACAATGGTATGTTGGAAGGCTTAAAACTGTATGCTCTAGATTTTTTGCATAATTATCACAGACGTATTCCTTTTGTAGTTTTAAACTTTGTAAAACCTCAATTAATTGCCTTTTGGTGTAATCTTCCTGAAAATAAATGTCATTATCATACATGTAGTTCTGGATTGTTGCTTTTGTGTCATTTGAGGAGGGAGTCTTGGTCAACTGCCTACTATAGTAGCTTGCACTATCCATTACAATTACGCTATTCGGAGGTATATTTGGAATTGGCCTGTTTTTAAACCACTCTTCAAATAAATCAGCAGTGGTGTCCTCATGGTTATCCAGAGAAGAATCTTTAATATTTTTTTGCAGACAAAGTCCAACTGGAATCCATCCGTCTTTAGATCCAGCTTGCAAAATCGTAATTCGTTTACCTCTTTTTGATGGCGCGCTTGTTTTACGCTTGCCGCTTGAGTCAACCCAACCCTTTTCCGGGGAATCATATATGCCGAACCAGGCTTCATCCAAGTAAATAATCGGCCTTAGCTGATCTCTGTAAATCCAATTTTTTTGTAGATATTCGGTTTGCTATTCCCGGATTTTACTGGATTCCATTAAAACTTGTCTCTTGTTATTTTCATTTAAATCTAAGACCCGTGTGTTAGATTCACTTCCATAACGTTGTTCTGCCACATTTAACGCCGCGCGCCGGTTTCATCTTTTTGAAGCCTCTTAATTAAATTATCTAATGTAGGCACGCTTTGTTTCTCATATAACTTGTAAATTTTACGCCATATTATATCTTGATTACTTTCATCTACCTTCAAGAAAATGCCAGTATCGGATCTTTTTTCCTCGCCAAAATGGGATTATTCACAATTTTCCATACAGTTGATGTTGGAATTTTTGTTAATGTGACCGTTTCTTCTAACGCTGCTTGCTTGCTGACCGCACGTTCAATAAAAGTTGAATAAACATTGTTTATAAATTCCTTAGTTTCCACAGAAAAGTGATACATTGGGCTCGCACATATTTTCCACGACTCATACACGATTAAACAAAAGCTGTATTACACACGAAGTAAGAATAATTATTAAGCTTAAAACTAACTAGAGTGGCTATATATACAGTAGGTATTTAGAACATAATTTGTTTTATGGGATTAACCCTCTCATTTTGAATCAGGTAAAAATCGGTTTAAAATCACCAAACTATTACTTTAATAATAAAATTACGTCTTCCGGATTTGCAGTTTACTTTAAGACATTTTTAAGTACGGTCCATAATTTACCTGCAATTATTCATTCATTCATTGTTTGTTTATGGCCACCCTTGGATAATCCCATTCAAAGGCAAAGTGTAACTTTCTTATATCTCTGGACAGGCTTTACCTGCACCGACCAAATTGTAAGATGAACGATCTGATAAAGTAATTTTATATATCTATGAATACATTTTCCAAAAACGCTCTTCAGGCCATGCTATATGGTTGTTAAGCGTGTACATTTAAAAAAAATGTATTACTATACAGGGTATGCGGTAGGAGATAAACAGTACTTCTTTTAAATTAAACGTCTTGTATATTGTTCTTTTTTTAATGTAACGTTTTTATTAAAAACTTTTTTACCAAAGGTATAATAGATCTAAACCCTATAGTTTTTGATTTTGTTAGGGTTTAACGAAAAACTGCTTTATTCAGGTAGGTATCTATTATTAATTTGCTAAACCGTGTCCTTAATTTCGCGAGAAAAACATGTTTATTTGACATCAGTAAAGACTAAGATAAAGCAAATAGGATGCTCATTAAATAGAGGGTATTATTTAAGAGTCCATCACCGTAATCCCTGATCGGCTCGCAACCGACCATACAGCAATGTAAATTAATTGGGGTTTCTTGCGCTTAGCTATGAACGAATTTCGAGAAAACTGGTAAATTATTTAGCTTTTGTTAAAAGGATATTGAGAGGCAACTCTATATGCGAGTTTAACCATGTTGCAGGTATTTACATGGGAAAATCGTGCATAAAGTTGCAATTCTAACAGCAATAAATAAATTGCTGCATACATTTCGAAAACGAGAGCCGAATAGAAAAATCTGCAACATATTAAAACTCGCATATAGAGTGGCCCGGCCCTTAAATATCCGTTTAACAAAAGCTGAATAATTTACCAGGTTTCTCGATATTCGTTCATAGCTGAGCGCAAGAAACCTTATTTAATTTACATTCCTGTATGGTCGGTTGCGTGCCGGTCAGGGATTACGGTGATGGACTCTTAAGTACGTGGCCAAACTTCAAGCGGTGGTTCCTTGAGTGATTCTAAGACGAAAAGTTTATGTAAGCATACACTGATAAAACTGTGCTCCCCAATCAAATAATCTGATTTATTTGGTGAATAATTATTGGTAATAAATAAATGTGATTTTAATTAACTAAGTTTTATTTTACTGAAATAAGTGAGATTTTGTTTTATTTGCAAAATTATTTGACTGTTGGTGGATTTGTGTCAAATCATAGAACCCTTCAAACAAATATCTTACCAAAAAATAACTAAAATAACAAAATCTAAATAACTAATTATTTAATCGAACTAATTTTTATTTAGGAACCAAATCCTGTTAATCGCTAGTTAAATCACCCAATAGAGAACTATTTAACTGTCTAGGTCATTTAAACTAAATAATTATGTATTTACATTAAATCCTTAATATAAAACAACCAAATATTTACAAATAACTAATTATTTAATCGAAGTACGTTTCAAGTTAAGAACTAAATACCTTTAACTTTAATTTAAATCATTCATTGCCGAACTTTTCAAACAATTTGGTCATCCAAACTAATAATTAAGTATTTAAATGGACTCCTGTCGCCTACTTTGGGCTTTGAGTAATTTGATTGGTTATACAAAAGTGGCCTAATAAATCATCATCGCGTTTTTGGTTATTGGTGTTCGATTTTGTCTTGTAGAAATTTATGAGTGAGAGTGAAATCTTCTTTGTTAGTGGCACAGAATTTAGCGGTTTCATCAAAAATTAAAACGAAGATATGGGAAATAAACGTAATATGAATAATTATTTAGAAGATTGGGGTATATCGAGGGGTATATCCCATCTGTTAGATACTCTTCAAGGTAGGAAACTATATTTGAATATTTTAGTTACGCATGAAACGAGTTACAAAAGTAAGATAAGAGGCAAAGAAAAGATACTTGTAATACCTAATTTGAAATTTCGAAAACAAAATCTTTTTAGAAAAATGTAGCCAGGTATTTATAAATCATGGCCACCTAGATTACAAATAAGACAGTTTATCTCAATTTTCACCATAATTCAATCCTCCTAACGTAAAAAATATAATATAATTAATATAATATTAGTAATTATTGTACCTAATATTTGCAAATTTGCCTTTATTTAATTTTTTATCAAAGTTATTAACTTCTCTATAATGTTTTATTGACGTATATTTTTAGGGGAACAACAACTAGTGGTGGGTTTATACAGCAAGATAACATAACATAAAAATAAAATAAGAGGTAAATCTACAGATCTGCCATAAGACGTTTATAGAAACACATAACATAACATAAAATTAAGAAATAAAATAAGAGATGGTTATCTTTTAAATTTTATGTTATTTTTACGTAAGAATCGTCGTGCGCGTGCGCGTAATTTGTCATAACCTTTATTTTTGGCAAAAATGTGTTTTTTCTGTTGGTTTGCTTTATTATTTGAACACTATAAACAACTTGATAAGGTTTGTGTTTATTATGGTATAGCTACTGATTAAACCATATTCAATAGCAACATTTTAATATTTCTTATTTTTATGTGACGTCTGTATAAACACGTACTTGTATAAAATAAGAACTGATTTGAATGAACATTCTGATCTATTGAAAATTAAAAAAAGGTATTTAAACCAAATAAATTTATACCTACTTGGTCTAAATAAATATAAAAGACAAGTTAAACAATTATGTACTTGAATAAAAAAACAATCACTTTGATGGAAATTACCGGTTTATTTAAATCAAATCACTTAAATTGTTTAATTAAATAACATTGTTGTTACGGCAAATACATGTAAAACAAAAGTAAAATAAATATATACTTGATAAAATATATACAGTGTCACCATTAAAGTCCGCACCATATGGAACTTTTTTTTATTAATGAGGTTAGTTAAAATTAAATTTCGACAATCGTTTTTGCTTCAAATTAGACTAAAGATTATATAATAAAATGTCACCATCTGTCATTCGGTATCTGTCAAAAATTACATTTTAATCAAAAAATGCTGAAAAATGGCATTGTTTTACCGAATTTCAAAAAATTTTATTAGAAAAAGTTGTTTCTAGTACAATTCTTGGCCTAAATACAAAGTTTCAGTTTTCTAGCTCAAAGTTGATTTTTTTGCCATTTTTTCTAATTAACTTTTTTTTTATTTAATGTAAGTTCGCTTAATGGATATTAAACTATTTGCTTATACCTTACTCAATATTTTATTTAGTTTGTATGAGCTTTTTTTTACTAGAATGCCATTTTTTTCGAAATTTAAAATTAGAGGCAAAAAAATTTGACACAGGTGGTGCAAAGTTATCCTAATTTAAAAATTTTAACAGATAGACGTCAGATATTCCATTTTTTTGACAGTACATACACCTAAGAAGTTTAAAAAACTTATAATAAAATTCCCAGATATCAGATTAGTTCAAAATTTAGACACATTTTCTTTTTATCCACAATAAAATATCAAGGCAATTTTGAATTTTATAAGTAGGCTATGGAAAAAAAAACGAATTAGAGTGCCGAATAAATAAAAGAAATGTCATAAATTTGAATATTTTCGCAAGTTATAGTTTTCAGTGTTATCACCAATGTTGTCCATTCAAGAAAAAATAGAAATAGTCTTAATTTGTGGAGAGAATATGCCTCACCGGCAAGTATCTGCCATTTTTAATGAGAGGCATCCAGAAAAAAATTTGCAGCATAGCACTGTTTCAAGAATAATGTCAAAATTTAGAGAAACTGGATCTGTTCAAAATAATTTTAAGAAACCTCACGCGGCAAGTAAATACGATGAAGCAGCACAACTTGATGTTTGTTTAACTGTTATTGACCACGGTCAAACTAGTGTAACCAAGAGGGAAAGCGTTAGAAAAATTCTTCAGAAAAATCGATTTCGGGCATATAAACCCAAGTTTATAAACACATTAAAAGAACGCGATTTTGATATCCGACTTGATTTTTCGTTTTGGTATCAGGGACAATATGAGGAGAATATTCTTTTTCCATACAAGATATTATGGACAGATGAAGCCACTTTCTCTTCGAATGGTACCGTGAGCTCACAAAATTGCCGATGGTGGTCCCAAGAAAATCCTAACTTCACAATTGAATGTCGCGACCAGTATCATTTTAAAACCAATGTTTGGTGTGGAATTTTGAAAGATGAGCTTATTGGACCATACTTCTTTAGAGTAAACTTAACTGGTGAAAGGTACCTGAATTTTCTTGATAACAAGATTACCGAAGTTTTGGATAACATGCCCTTACACCATAGACATAACTTATGGTATCAGCTTGATGGTGCACCCATACATCAAACTGTAGCAGTGAAAGAACGCATAAACCAATTATTTCAAAACAGAGTTATAGGGCGTGATAGAGAATGTCACTGGCCACCCAGGTCGCCTGACATAACCCCACTAGACTTTTTCTGTGGGGTTATCTTAAGCAGAAAGTTTATAAGAATCGACCGTTTAGAAATATCGAGCATTTGGAACAAACGATAAGACAGTGTTGTGCCGATATAAGACCAAGCTTTTTACAAAATGCTGTCAAAGACGTTTATAGACGGACGGGTGTTTCTATAGAGCGAGAAGGACGTCACACTGAAATGTGAAATTTATATTGCTTTTGTGTTACCTATTTAAAATGATTAAAGTTCCTTTTTGTTTCTTTTAATAATAATGATAGTTTTAAGTATAAAATAAAATTTTTATCAAATATTTAGATGTATTTGTCATTTGAAAAACGAAACATCTGACGTCTATCTGTTAAAATTTTTAAATTAGGATAACTTTGCACCACCTGTGTCAAATTTTTTTGCCTCTAATTTTAAATTTCGAAAAAAAATGGCATTCTAGTAAAAAAAAGCTCATACAAACTAAATAAAATATTGAGTATGGTATAAGCAAATAGTTTAATATCCATTAAGCGAACTTACATTAAATAAAAAAAAAGTTAATTAGAAAAAATGGCAAAAAAATCAACTTTGAGCTAGAAAACTGAAACTTTGCATTTAGGCCAAGAATTGTACTAGAGACAACTTTTTTTAATAAAATTTTTTGAAATTCGGTAAAACAATGCCATTTTTCAGCATTTTTTGATTAAAATGTAATTTTTGACAGATACCGAATGACAGATGGTGACATTTGATTATATAATTTTTAGTCTAATTTGAAGCAAAAACGATTGCCCAAATTTAATTTTAACTAACCACATTAATAAAAAAAAGTTCCATATGGTGCGGACTTTAATGGTGACACTGTATAAATATCTATCAAATAAACATTTTGTTGACTTAACTTTTAAACTATTTACCTTAAGTCATTGAAACGGCTTATTTAAGTTAGGTTAGTGTTAAGGAAATAAATATTTGCTTGAATTTTGTATTTAGTGATTAATTCCAAATTAAAAGTAATTTGTATCAAATCAGGTGATACGAATTGAGGCAAATAATCCCTTGGCATTTTTCAAATACATATTTGTTTGGCTAATAGGAAAAAAATATTTATTCGAGTCAATGGAAAATTTTTTTAACTTAAATAATTAATTTTATCAGTGTAGGTCCGGTTATGCTTCGTTTTCAAGATACAAGGTGTTAACTGTTAAACCTTAAGAAAGAATCGTTTTTCGTAAATATCTTAATAATCTTTTGGCCGATTTTGTTAAAATTGAGCAGTGCTGTTTAGGGTAGTAAGGGGCTAATTTAATCCTAACTAGATTAAAAATTTTAAGTCCGGTGGCACCAGATTAAAATTCCTTAGATTTTTTACCATTGGGGGAATTTATACTGGTTCGATTGTAAAACTCCAGTCAACATTGTAGAAGAATTAATACAACGGCTACGGGTTTCATGTGATCAGATGCCACGCCATCTCAGGGTCGTTTATAAAATTTGGTGATATAATTTAGGCGTATGCGGTGGCATAAAATACCTAGGCTATAGCATTGGGGTAGTACTAACTGAGGGTTTAAATAAGGTGAACCAAAGGCCGACGCCAGTAAAATTTAAGGCGCCACTGGATTGTTAAATAATTTTTTTCAATAAAATTTTGGTTACCCTGTTGATGGTTACCTAATCCTGATATCCCTTCAGTTACTACGTGAACCAACCCCGAAGAAACATATTTTCCCCAAAGCACTAATTAAAAGGAAATAATGACGTCATATTAATCAATTTAATCTGAGAATTACGCAATAAGCAAGATTATAATAGGCATACTTTTATCCATTTATGAATGAACTTTATAGGTTTTGAAATTTTATAAATGACTAAATAATTCTAACAAATAAGGGGGGAACGTTACCACCAATATGGATCCATATTTTACACCAACCCCTATTTTACATGCAACCAAGTGCTAGATCGTGACCTTAGGTACATTAGCTAAATTAAGATTAATTATTATTATATTATTATTCTTTTCGAATCCTTACTGAAACTTATTCTCAAAGGGTGCTTAGGTCTGCGCTATAAAGTTATTTGTAAGTAGCATTAAATTGGTTTGGCCAATGGGATAAAATCTAAAGACATTACAACGATCCTGGGGAGCTGCCAAGTACTGCGAAATGCTGTTCAGCACCATCCAGGCCTGGTCGAATCCTGGATTCTCCGGAGCGGAAGTTATCCGAGGTGAAAGGGATAACAAGGGAGCAAAAAAATAAGATAGCGGGAAGGAAAAAAAAGAAAACCCTGAAATAATGAGTACCAATTAGAACTAAGTTAAACATAATCCAAGTAACAGGAAACAGGGAAGATAACCAAAAAAAACCTACCTCTTATGGAGGGTTTTCCTTCAAAATAGCGCTGAGCGCTTCATGCGGCCCAGGAGATGTACTGCAGGCAGTCTTATATTTATAGCAGCTTACAATGCGGCCTCTGAAAGAACACACCGACATTACAACAAGAAACGCCATTAAATGAATCCTAATCAAACTTACAGGAAGGTGAATTTAATCCCTTTTCAGGAAGATTTCCTCGCCCAATCGCTAAACGATCCAATTTCGAGTAATAATCTTGAGTTTGTCGATGTTCGGGATAAATCCCTCATGGATGAATTTGGATTATACCACACCACAGTTCACTTTCCGAACACGACGTCACCTTCAAAGCCGAATTGAAATTCCAACATCGCAACTTCCTTCTGCTTAGCCGGGCATTTCCGCTACTCCTCTTTTTTTTCAGCATGATCAAATAAATCAAAATTTCCAAGGTTCAAATGTGCAATTTTCAGACTCATAGCCCTTGGTACCAAAAGACAGAGATAGTTCCTTATCCTAGGTTTAATTAACGCATTTTCGGGACCAAAAATCCTTTTTATGCCGAGTTAGCGGGAAGCGATAACAAAACAAAAAAATACCACAATATTAGAAGATAGGTTTGACCAAATTAGCCCAACTAAAACAACAGAACATATCTCGCAAGAATCAGGTAATGTCCAATAGATATATTTTGTAACGCCACTGGAGCTTCGATAGGAGTCGATGCGTGAGGTTCCAACTAACGCGCCCGTCTAGTTATGTTCTGGTAATAAATGGATTCTGATATATTGGCGCCAAAAGGGAAATAATTAGATTTAACACAATATTTAAGACAATAATCGTTACCAAATATTAAAATAATATATCGGATGTTGCGATTGGAATCACCGGAATATTATTTTGTCACAGCGCAACCTAAATTTCAAAATAATGTGGCTCATGGAATCCTCCCAAACTTCTTGACAATTTGACGAGTATTCCGCTAATTTGAATAAATTAAGTAGCTGATTTTTGACACCACTAAAAATATGATATGGGTTCGATATACGGCTGATACTACCTCCTGAACTAAAATAAATTGAAGCTCATTATGCATACCTAGTGTTTATCTAGCAAGGGGTTTATTATTTGATAAATTGAAAAATATATTATTAATAAAAAAAAACGGAACGTTACACAGATAAGACATACGCCGGGAATATTCCAGCGTGTTCGACAATCGATGTTAAGACGAGGTAAGCTTGCATTGAAGTTGAAGGAGAACATTTTTAGCATCCGTTGTACGTTTCGTGTAACTGTTATAAAATGTTTTCTTACTAAAAGTAATAGAGTATCATTTGTTCGAGTGTTGTTTTGATAATGCGTTTTTCGTGTTTGAGTTTTTTTAATTTCCAGCATTGCCACTGTGCACGCGACTGGCAAAATGAGACAAACAATTTCTAGCTTAAAAGTTTCATTCGTATTCATTAAAAGTTGTCACCAAGTTTCAACGTCATATTAGTTGGCGTCTTCTTGTTACTTTTTATTAAATAAACTCACCGACAAAAAAAACCGGCACCTAAATTTTTTTAATAATTTCAATACGGCATAACTTTTTTATTTTTGACTTTATTGCAATGATTTTTCGTTGGGCGATAGATCTATTCATTAAAATTACGCTGCAGTTTGTTCTGATATAATTTTGGTTGCTTAAATGTTTATATACCAGGGTAAGTCAAAATGATGTTTTTAGTCGGAAGTTTAAAACGTCCTGTGGAAAAAACACGCCAGAGAACCTTTTTTAAACATTATTTGCGATAAAGCTGGATGTATTCCTAGTATTTTGTTTTCAGAATCATCTGGTTATCTTGTTCCTTGTACGAGCTACGCATTTTTAATTGAAACTCTGCATTTAAAAAACATTTTTCACTTCAAACATTAAAAGTTGTCATTGGAGCACTTAAAATTAAAATAAAATGTTAATAACGGGTGTGTCCACCTCTAGCCGCAATGACAGCTTGCACTCTTCGTGGCATGTAATTAATTAGAGTGTTTATTTTTTTTTGAGGAATAGCTTCATATTTTTCACTTAATGCTAACCTGAGGTCTGGTAAAGTTGTAGGTTTGTTGGGACGGTGAAGAACACGTCTTTTTAATTCATCCCAAAGATGCTCAATTGGGTTGAGATCTGGGCTACAGGGTGGCCATTCTAATCTTCGAATTCCAACTTCATTCAAAAACACATTTACTACATGCGCAACATGTGGTCTGGCGTTATCTTTCATGAGTATAAACTCTGGTCCGATGAAAGGGGTAAATGGAATAACAGCTTCCTGTAGTATCTCTTCAATATATCTATGGGCATTTAGAGCACCATTTTCCACAAATATAAGGTTTGTACGTCCTTCTCTAGAAATTTCCGCCCTAATCATCACAGATCCGCCATAGAACGAAAGTCGCTCCGATATTGCACAGTCAGCAAACCGTTTATTACGTCTCCGGTAAACCCGCTCACGCCTATCTGGCGATCGAAGACAATCTCTTGATTCGTCCGTGAACAATACGTTACGCCATTCTTCTTCTGTCTAAATAACATGCTGCCTTGCAAATCTAAGTCGATTCTGACGATGGTTAGGAAGCAATCGAGGCGCTACAGCAGGTCTGCGGGAATTAAGCCCAGCTTCCTTTAACCGTCTTCTTATGGTTACTTTACTAACGTTCTTTCCACGTACCTGCTGTAGGTCATGTTTTAGTGAAGTGGCGGTAGCTCTTCGATCCCTAATTGATTTTAGCAATATGAAACGGTTGTCCGCTAAGGTGGTTCATTTTTTTCTTCCAGACCGTGGCCTTCTGGTATGATTTCCCGTCTCGAGATACCTATTCCAAGCATCTTGTACCGTAGATCGCGCAATTCGTAAAGTACGGGCAACATAACTTTTATTTCGACCATCTTCTATTAAAGCGATGATTTTACCAACGTCTGCAGTGGTTAACACCATTTTGATTACGATTTTAATATTGACAATGTCACTGACAAAGTAATCTAATAAAGTAACCACTAGCTAACTTGATTATTTTACGCTGATTATTTTAATTGACATTGAAAAAATGCAGCGTTTCGATTAAAAATGTGTAGCTCGTACAAGAAACAAGATAACCAGATGATTCAAAAAACAAAATTCTAGGAATACCTCCAGCTTTATCGTTAATCATGTTTAACCAAGGTTCTCTGGCGTGTTTTTTTCCACAGGACGTTTTAAACTTCCGACTAAAAACATCATATTGACTTACCCTGGTATATAAACATTTATTAAACCAAAATTACATCAGAACAAACTGCAGCGTAATTTTAATGAATATATCTATCGCCCAGCGAAAAATCATTTCAATAAAGTCAAAAATAAAAAAGTTATGCCGTATTGATTTTATCAAAAAAATTTAGGTGCCGGTTTTTTTTGTCGGTGAGTTTATTTTAAATATTTCAAAATCCTGTAAAAAAAAATTTTTATTATGTTGTCTCAGGCAGGGACAAGCAATAAAGTGATTTTTATGTTTTTTCTCAGAAATGAAGCAAGATAGGAAAATTGCAAAAAAATCAGTGGCGTACATTTCTTTGTCAAAAATCTTAGTAAAGGTACCTTCCGAAACGCCACTGGACTTAGAAGTTTTAATCTAATTATAATCTAATAAATCTTAATAATACCGTCAGATTTCAATAAAATCGGCTAAAGGATAATTCAGTTATTTCCGAAGAAAAACGATTTTTTTAAGAAGTGTGACACCCTGTATTTTGAATACAAAGCATTATCGGACCCATGTTTATATGAACTTCTCATCTTAGAATCACTCAAAGAATCATCCCTTGAAGTTTGGCCACGTACCTATATAACATCTTGTATTTGAAATAAGATACTAGGTAGGTGTTTGGCATATTATTCAAAATCTGAAAAATTAAAAAAAAAGAACACTACACATATTCTTGTGTGTTCTTATAGTATAGACCATTAAGTAAGTTCACGAGCTGGCCATAAGATATACCTACAACTTAACCCATGTCTATCCTAAATGGTTTTTGAAATAATTTCAACTTTCCTACTTTTCCCTTATACAGGGTAGTCCAACAAGCGCGCGTCAGTCAATAATTGCTAAACCGTTGAACTTTTCAGAAAATTCTCTTAATAATACTTTTAACGTTTCATCTCAAATATACCGGGTGACAACGAATGTTGTTACCCCCCCCCCCCCCTATTTTTTCCGTAGTTTTATTAATACAAATTTTAAAATTTCAGGAGATTCTAAGTGTATATTTTGCTACTTTTTAGTGAAATCGTACTTTTAAAATCACTTCCGGTTTGACAGGAACTGGTATCAACTCTTTTGTTTTAAATGGAAACCTATTATTTTTATTTGATATTTGAATTCTACGGCCAATTTCCTTTAAAACGACGTATCACACATTATCATTTGTTTTTAAAATGGCTTCCAGGCTAACTTTTCAAGGAAATCCTTAGATGGCCATGGATTCGCTAATACAACATGATTCTTTGAGAGTGGGCGATGGAAGTTTTAAAATGGTCTATTTTAACCTACATGTTTTTGTTAAACAAGTAGGCTATGAAATATTCTGTGAAATGGCAAATCTAGAAACAAACGGGGACAACTTTTTCTATCATAAAACTGCAGTTCAAGATTTTGTGTGCAACTCATATAGTATTTTGTAGTGTTTAGTTAATAAAATGGTTTTCTACTCCCAAAATGAAAAAGTTGATATGCTGCTAATCTACGGTGAATGTAGGCGGAATGCTCATTCTGCCGAGCGATTATACATTGAGAGATATCCTGGACGTGAAGGTCGCCATCCAAGCAAGCAATATTTTGTAATTTTGGAAACGAAGTTTAGAAGTGCTGACGAAAATCCCCAAGTAGACAGGTATATTATTAGTGAGGAGACCGAAATTAACGTACTAGCATATGTAGAAGTTCACTCAACAGTTTCAGTAAGAATATTGGCCTTAGAACTTAATATCAGTAGGGAATCTGTGAGGAAAATTTTAAAGAAGTATAACTACAAAAGTTTTAAATTTCAATTACATCAACATCTTTATGAGAATGATGCGGAAAGAAGACTTAATTATTGTATTTGGTTTAGGGAAAATTACAATTTACATGATAAAATTTTGTTTACGGACGAATCACATTTCAGCAACAACGAAATTTTTAATAGACATAATACGCATTACTGGTCGAGTGTGAACCGACATGAAATAAGAGTTGGAGATCGTCAACATAGATTTGGATTAAATGTATGGGCTGGTATTGTAGGAACAAGAGTACTAGGTCCCATATTTTTCGAAGGACATTTAAATGGCGAGCGTTACTTAGATATGCTGAGAAACGAGATCGAAAATGAAATAAAGCAACTTCCTCAAGAAACTTCTAGAAACTTGTATTTTCACCAAGATGGTGCACCACCTCACAAGAGTCGCATGGTGCAAGATTACGTAAATGCAAGGTTTGATGCTAGAGTGATATCTACACACAGCCAAATAAGGTGGCCAGCAAGATCACCGGATTTAACTCCAATGGATCACTTCTTATGGGGTGATATAAGGGATAAAGTTTATGAAACACCTTCTAACACTTTGTATGAACTCCAGGACAAGATACGAAAGGCGTTTTTGTCTGTTACACCAAGGATTTTAGAGAATGTCATGCGAAAAACCCGCACGGTTGTAAATAAATGCATTGAAGTGGAAGGTGGGCATTTTGAACATTTGTTACCTTGATTGTTATTGTTTTACTAAATAAAAAGTGTTCGTAACAAACATTTAAGGATTCCATTTTATTTTTTATTTTTTTGAAATATGACCTATCTCGATTATTTTTCAATTTTGGCCGCTCCATTAAGTATAATACCATACTTATGATACATTTTCAAAAAGGTAATTTAATAAGCTATTTTTTGGCCCTAAAAAATGCCTTGTTGCTATTTAGAAATATTGAGTAATTCTTCCTCATTTTTTAAAAAAAATGACATATCTAAAATATTTTTGACAGAAGCATCTTTCGCAAAGAATGTAATTGTTCAACATAAAACAGGTTAAAATAGACCATTTTAAAACTTCCATGGCCCACTCTCAAAGAATCATGTTGTATTAGCGAATCCATGGCCATCTAAGAATTGCCTTGAAAAGTTAGCGTGGAAGCCATTTTAAAAACAAATGATAATGTGTGATACGTCATTTTAAAGGAAATTGGCCGTAGAATTCAAATATCAAATAAAAATAATAGGTTTCCATTTAAAACAAAAGAGTTGATACCAGTTCCGGTCAAACCGGAAGTGATTTTAAAAGTACGATTTCACTAAAAAGTAGCAAAATATACACTTAGAATCTCCTGAAATTTTAAAATTTGTATTAATAAAACTACGGAAAAAATAGGGGGGGTAACAACATTCGTTGTTACCCGGTATAGCTCAAACATATAGCTTTTGGTATTACTCATTTTTGAGATACCCTGTATACTTAAAAATAATGTTGGGTTGTAACAGAGATGAAACGTTAAAAGTTTTATTAAGAGAATTTTCCTATAAGTTCAACGGTTTAGCAACTATTGACCGACGCGCGCTTGGTGGACTACCCTGTATATCGTATAATGATTATTTCCGTTACAATACCCATGGAACATAATGATCTAAAATATAAAATCTTGTACTCTCAAAATTGAATTACATATTAGTTTCTTGTGGGACCCAGTGGCAGGGGCGTGCACACAATGAAAGCACAAATATGCATTGCCTACCCTGACGTTTTGATATTTTTTTTATTTTCCCATTTAATTTTAATCCCGATAATATAAATTATAATTCGACTAAAAAGTATAATAAAAATTTTAAAACTTTGTTTTAAGCCCCAATTAAAATATTGATTATATCATAGAAAAACATCACAGTCTAAGACTCATATAACGCTACGTATATTAAACGGAACAATATTCACCGCCCTGGCCCTCTTCGACCGCAATCCGCTTACTTTAAAAAGCATCCCATAACAAATCAAAGACATGCATTTAGACCATCAATACTGGATTTATATGCAAGCAAAAAGCAGTGCTTAAAAAAAGACAGCTAAATGAAACGATACATAAAAAGAAAAGATACGATCCAGAAGCCATGCGACGACTCACGACTCCCACCGTCGCCGAAGGAACGATGAGTGAATTTCACTGGATTCACCATTGTCAAAATGTGCCTTGATTAATTAATATTCTGATAGACATAGTTTTTACTCGATAGTAATTGGTTAGAAAGCGTTTATCTCTAAATTAAGTTACAGTACATCGGGCATCCCTATATTTATTAATACTTGGGCATTATTAATTTAATAATGCGATGCAATTTTGTAAGAAACTGACACCTGATAAGACAATGCCGACACCGCTGCACCGGTCCGCTATTAATTACCAATCATTTTAGTTTTCCTATAAATTTCTGTGCCCTCTTCTTGTTTGAGATCGGGGTTTCACGCGCCGTACTTTTAATAATTGTTTTGAAAGCTTATTAGTACCTATAATAAAGGACGGATTGTTGCTTTGTTTGTGAGTTGGTTTGGTTGGTTAGAAAGATTTTTTGAATAGTTTTAGTGTTTTTTATTATGGAGTGCAAGTGCGATGACAGTGTAAACTGTCTGGTGAAACTTATTAACAGTAAGCCATTTACAACTATGACATTTAACGCAAAACAAAATGTTATTAAGATTGGTAGACCTACCCCGGACTTAATAATCGTGCAGCAACAAAAGAAAACTTCTCGATATTTTAATAAAAAAATGTATGAAACTTATAAGTGACTCTGCGCGTGTTGTCATAAAAATAAAATGTTTTGTTGGCAAAGAAAGACATGTTTCGAGTGAAACTGGGTATATTAATTTAAATAATTTTTCAAATGCCGCAAAAAATACGACCAGTCCAATAACCATTTAAACAGTTTTGGCGAAACTCGAATCGAAACCCGACATTTGACATTTTCGATTCTGTTGCCTACCCTATTTTAAATGGCACTGCACGCCACTGCCCAGTGGACTAACCTGAACACCAGAAGTGATAATAGAAATTAGAAGAAATATTAGGACAAAGAAAGTTTTGTATTGAACCAGAATGACATTTATTTGAACATCTCTTACTTTAAAATAATTACCTCGTTAAGAGCATTTCAACGATTTTATTAATTTATAACATTTTTTCCTATTTTACGATTTCTTTAATAACTATAGTATTAATTAATTTATTTAATTTTGCATTAATCAGGTACTGTTGGTAGTTGCCTAGATATGCTAGTGGTACAACACAAATCTTTAGTAAATTCTTGCGATTGTCCACACAACCCACGGGCCACAAAGAAAACCAATGTTAGGTATTTAGTAATTAAATTTTGTCAGTTAAGAGCATTTCAACGATTTTATTAATTTATAACATTTTTTCCTATTTTACGATTTCTTTAATAACTATAGTATTAATTAATTTATTTAATTTTGCATTAATCAGGTACTGTTGGTAGTTGCCTAGATATGCTAGTGGTACAACACAAATCTTTAGTAAATTCTTGCGATTGTCCACACAATCCACGGGCCACAAAGAAAACCAATGTTAGGTATTTAGTAATTAAATTTTGTCAGTTCGAAATTTTTTATTTTAATTTATAATTTGATTGTGAACGAAGAAATTTCATAAAAACAGCATAGAAAGAGCAATAAAAATAGAAAATTGAAATATTATATCAATCTGTATAGATAAATATACAGAGAGGTGCACTGGCCACACTAAATCCCCATGGAAATCTTGCTACCCTTAAATATTGGCCCTACCAATTTTACATCAAAATTGTATCACCCTTCTTTGAAGGTCTTTACATGGTGGACAAGCACGCCAAATTTTATCATTTTTTAATTTAAACTGCAAATCCGAAAGACGTTATGTCATTATTAAAGTAATAGTTTGGTGATATTAAACCGATTTTGACCCGATTCAAAATGAGAGGGTTAATCCCATAAAACAAATTATGTTCTAAAGACTGTATATATAGCCACTCTAGTTCGTTTAGAGCTAAGTAATTATTCTTACTTCGTGTGTAATACAGTGTTTGTTTAATCGTGTGTGGGTCATGGAAAATAAGTGCGAGTCCAATGTATCTCAGGAGATAACCCCGTCGAAAAGCAGAAAACACTTTTCTGTGGAAACTAAGGAAGTTATAAACAATGTTTATTTAACTTTCATTGAACGTGCGGTCAGCAAGCAAGCAGCGTTACAAGAAACGGCCACAATAACAAAAATTCCAACATCAACTGTATGGAAAATTGTGAATAATCCCATTTTACCGAGGAAAAAAAGGACGAATACTGGCATTTTCTCGAAGGTAGATGGAAGTGATCAAGATATAATACGACGTATAATTTACAAGTTATACGAGGAACAAAGCGTGCCTACATTAAATAATTTAATTAAGTGGCTTAAAAAAGATTAAACCGGCGTTAAATGTGGCAGAACAACGTTATGGAAGTGTATCCAACACATAGGTTTTAGATTTAAAAAAATTAACAAAAGACAAGTTTTAATAGAATCCAGTAGAATTCGGGAATGGCGATCCAAATATCTACAAAAAATTAGGATTTACAGATATCAGCAAAAGCCGATTATTCACTTGGATGAAACCTAGTTCGACACATATGATACTCCGGGTTGACTAAAGCGGCAACTTTAAAACAAGGGCGCCATTAAAAAGAGGTAAACGAATTACGATTTTGCATGCTGGATCTAAAGACGGATGGATTCCAAATGGACTTTCTCTGTCTGCAAAATGCATTAAAGATTCTTCTCTGGATTACCATGAGGAATCCACTGCTGATTTATTTTAACATTGGTTTAAAAACAAGCTAATTCCAAATATACCTCCGAATAGCGTAATTCTAATGGACAATGCAAGCTACCATAGTAGGCAGTTGACAAAGACTCCCTTCAAAAATGACACAAAAGCAACAATCCAAAACTACATGTATGAAAATGATATTTATTTTCAGGAAGATTACAGCAAAAGGCAATTAATTGAGGTTTTACAAAGTTTAAAACTACAAAATGAATACTTCTGTGATAATTATGCAAAAAATCTAGGGCATACAGTTTTAAGGTTTCCACCTGTATATTTAATCCCATCGAACATATTTGGCACTAACTGAAATATGCCATTCGTCGCAACAATATTTGCCCTACTATTAACTCCAGTGTACTTGAGCTTATAGAAACTAAAGTTTTTAACGTCCCTTCACAAAGTTGGGCAAATTCTGTTACACATGTTAAAAAAATTGAAAAATCCTATATCCATATAAACAATATAGCACAAATAATAATTAGAACAGATGATGGTAGCGATAGTGATATTGATATATTAAGTGAATAATTATTATAAGTACCGAATAATTTGTATATTTTTGTAATCATAAATATAATTTTTAATAATAAAATAACTTGTAATTTCACATTTAAACATAAATAAAATATTATTTAATGTCTTACTTATTTTTATTACAAACTGTGATTAAATTCTAAGCAAAATACGGACCTGTTCGGCCATATTTCAATTTTACAGCTGGCCCGGATCTTTTCTAATAGGGATCAGTTGGTCACTTTCTTATATCTCTGAACAGACTTTTCTTTTTTTACTTACTAGTTAGCCTGATTCGGCAAGTCTAAAAATTAATTTATGTGGAGCCCCAAACATTTAGTTTGTTCCACATAAGGTCTTTTATTGCCTTCAAGGTAATCTTTTCTTTTAGCTCTTGGTAACTTTATTGCAAATAAAAAGGTGTTTGTCTTGTCATCATTCAGAACTAACCTATTTTTTCCAAATCACTCTGTTACTTCATTTAAACATGTGTTAGCCTCTTTCAGAATATCTGATATTTTCTTCTTACCAGTTTCAATGTTGTGTCACCAGCATATTTTAAAATTTACTTAGAAAACTCTGTCACTAAAGTTAAATCATTTACAAACATGATAAATATTATAGAACCTATTATCCTTCCCTGTGCAGTTCCATACAGGGTCTTTAACAGTTTTGACCAGCCCCGAAATCTATCGCTAAAGTATGATTCTAACCATTCCGGAGCGTTTCCTCTAATACCACAGACGTTATTTTTTTTTAACTAACAAAATCATGTCCAAGCAGTAAAAGGCCTTTGACAAATCTAAGAACATTGCAGGCGCCAAACAACCACTTCCTAAATATTTTAATATTTTTTTAATAAATTTAAATGTTGCTGCCATGGTGGATTTTCCTTGCAAAAACTCATGCTCATTGCCACAGATTAGGTTACACGTTTCCATCAAGTTTATGATTCTCTCACTTGCGGCTTATTCAAAGTATAAACCTAATAATTATAGATAAATAGAAGACCCTAGATGTATTTTCTTATCATATGTTGCTTCTTCATTAAATTGTCTACCAAAAATGTGTACTATAGTCTGTTGCTCAATGCGAGAGAGTAATAAATCATTATTGAACTATAATATCTAGTGGTCTTCACCGTATTCCATAGGTGTAGTCCAATTATTATTTTATGTAACACTCGGAGTTGCAAAAATAGTTGAAATGTGTTCAAATATGACTGGAGTCGGACAGTCAACAATATAGCGACTTGTGCACGAGGATAAAAGACGATCATCAGAAGAATCATATACTCATTTTACTTCAAAAAAGAAATACCTACCTTGGACAAAATAATGTCTGAAATGAAAAAAGATGATTTTCTTTAACCCATGGGTAAGAAGAAACTTTGGAAAACTTTGAAGGAAATCAATTTTCGTTATGAAATAATTCAAAACAGAAAATCACTTTTAATAGAGAATGACGAAATGATCCGCTGACGACGACAATACTTGAGGGCAGTTAGATAGTCTCGAAAGGAAAACAAAAATATCTATTAAATGGACGAGACTTGGTTAAATGAAGGATATACCGTTGGTTAAATATGGCAGGATAAACATATTCAAAGCGCGAGGCCAGCTTTAACGGAAAGACGATCCACTGGAATAAAAGCACCCTCGGGAAAACATAAAAAATTAATAATTACTCACATTGGTAGCAAAAATGGATTTGTCGATGGCGGCTTACCAGCATTTAAATCAAAACGGACTGGAGACTATTATGAAGACATGAACGCTCATGTATTTGAAGAATACTTCCAGCAAATGCTAGATCTTATTCCTCGTGGGTCTGTTATGGTCATGGATAATGACAGCCACCGTTGAAGAAAATCCGAAGAATCACCAACGTCTTCTTGGAAAAAAAATTACATCATTCATTGGGTTACTGTAAATAAGAAGCCATTTTACAAAGGTATGCTGAAAAAAGAGCTACTGGAGATTGTAAAGTTGAATAAACCTCTTTGTACGAAATTTGTTGTGGACGAAATCGCTTCAAAACGAAATATAACGGTACTTTGCCTTCCGCCATATCACTGTGAATTAAACCCCATAGAATTGGTGTGGGCGCAAGTAGAAGGGTTTGTAGCAAGGCATATCAGCACTTTTAAAATGAGGGACGTTGGAAACCTCTTGCAATAGGGAATAAAACAGTCGATTGTGAAAATTGAAGTAAGTGCGTCGAACATGTGATTGAAATAGAAGAGAGAATACGGGAAGCTGATAACATGCTAATGCATTTTTTATAAATATTAATATTTATTCCAATTTATTTATTTTCATATTATTCTTACTTCTATATAAGTTTTTATCTACTTAAAATTAGAATAAATAATATCTCAATTATCTGCCTGTCTCTATAATTATTATATTCAAGTATCATTATTATTATACTTATTATTCTAATAAACTACCAGAAGTAGCGTCACCGTCACCTCACTTTCATTTACCAAACTAGTCTTTCGATTATATACAGATTAGGGTGACGCTAATTTAGGACCGATTCGGGATGTGTAGGTGTTAAATATCTAAAATACGGAATCTCCAAAAACTATTATTGCAATTTACCTGAAATTTACAATGCAACCTTTAAGTTGCCCACCTTGCTTAATGGGCTCTGTTATTGCAAATTTACTTTTTATTACTCTCTCGCATTAAGCAACAGAATATAGATATGATATTTTTTTAATAAATTAAAATGTCTACCAAAAATGTGTACTATATTGAATGCTTACTTGTATTTTAATTAATAAACAAATCAAAAAACCTCATTTTATACATTTTTGGCAGTTAATTAATGAAGAAGGAATATTTGACACCGAAAGTCCTATTTAAAAAACCTGTATACCTCTATCAATCTTCCCCCAATCAAAACTTAGTTTTTTAGATATTTTATATATAAATAAAGTTGGGTACCCTGTATATTATTATGTAAGTATTTCGTTAGTCAAAAGAGCCCTTTCATAAACAATGAAAACTAATTAACTTACCACAGGAGATAAATAATAAAAACTTGAAGTGCGTTGCCACCTTCTAGAATTTAACATCTCTATAGAGCCATTACTGCAAGTCAGGTAATGGCACATGTAAAAGCCAGTTTGAGATTTCCATTCATTGAACATTTGACGTGTTTGCTTAATTGCCAGGGATTCATCAATTAAATCCGATTTTCATCATCCTGCTTCGACTTTCTGAAACAATTAAATTTCATTGTATATATAATTACTATTTTCAAGTACCTAGGCTTGGGAATAAACCAATGTAAACATTAATATATTATCTGTGTTGGCCGTGTTGTAAAGGAAATACCTACTGCTTAATTTGTTATTATTACTGCTATGTTAGTTAAATTAACAAAGCTGTATTTTTTTAGGCCTATAGTGTGGTCTGAATAATGCTAATCATAATTGGCTTTTATTGTTTTTCTTTTGTTTTATCTTAAGTTTCTTGTATACAAAAACGCTCGGGCTCGTCTATTTTTATTTATTAATGTGTTTTTTTTTTATGGTAAGGTCATGTATACAGGGTAGCACAAAAATAAGTTTCGACCATCAACTTCATTGTTTGAAATAATAACATCTACTTTTATTTCATTTTTGAGTATTGCATCGAATTCTAAGTATGTTTTATGTACTGAGGCTTGCGGCAACAAAATTATTACTAAAACGGCCAAGAGAAAAACCTGGAAAATTATTTCAAGTTTCTAAAATTGCCGCTAGTGGGCGTAACAGCAATCTTGAATCTAAAAAAGTGATGTTTCTGTATATTCTGAATAATACTGACCATCTCACAAGTCATACTCCCCTTGGAAGTCATAAAAAACTTACAACCTGGAGGAAGATTATCTTGATATTTCGGTTTAAGACTTTTGCCCTTAAAAATAATCACGGGTGAAATCGCTGGAACCAATGCGTTGCCGCAAGACACGATTGTCACATTTTTGGCGTGTTCAGGTACAGGGTCTTTGATTATATTTAGGTGAACTCTAGAGCCTTTATTATTAGAGATGGAAAAAAATCTTATATACAAAAGTTCTAGGGTCTTTCTTCTATTATCTTTTGAAGTTATCAGAAAAAACAAAGTCGCATCGGAAAATGAAAAAATATAGGCAACTTCAAGTTTTTTAAATGGAACACCCTGTATATTAAGCGCTAAAATGAAAGATCTTTTTTCCGTGATTCTAAATATATATATGTTGATGACATTTGGGTGAGCCATTTTTGAAATATCTTAGCTTAAAATATAAATAAATTAAAAAGAAGGTTGATAAACTTGTCAAGCAAACCATGGAAACAATTGTTAAGTTATTTATTACGCTTTATGAATTGTTTCCATGGTTTGCTTCACAAGTTTATCAACCTTCTTTTCAATTTATTTATATTTTAAGCTAAGATATGTCAAAAATGGCTCACCCAAATGTCATCAACATATATATATATTTAGAATCACGGAAAAAAGATATTTCATTTTAGCGCATAATATACAGGGTGTTCCATTTAAAAAACTTGAAGTTGCCTATATTTTTCATTTTCCGATGCGACTTTGTTTTTTCTGATAACTTCAAAAGATAATAGAAGACAAACCCTAGAAATTTTGTATATAAGATTTTTTTCCATCTCTAATAATAAAGGCTCTAGAGTTCACGTAAATATAATCAAAGACCCTGTACAACAAGTTCGAGTTAAAACTTCAGGCTGCTTTTGAAAATTTAGTTGACATCCTTTTTCATTTATGTTAAAAATTAAATGTGGTTTGTCCATGATATCAAGTTCGGTCAATGTTTTTTTTTTGAGTATTAAAGTAGTGGTCAACTATGAACTTGTTCAACTTTGCAGCTCGAGCTGGATTAACTTTTTGTGATTTTCTTCGAGCAACTTCTGGATGTCGACGTAGAAACAACTTTAACCATTTTCTCCCAATCATGCTGGAGCTTTTCTTCGTTGCTGGAAGAGTCACATTATTTGCGGTACAAAAAAATGCACTGTTCTTCTTAACTTTTTAGATGTGAGGGGCACTCCGATTTCGGCGAGCCTAAATATCCTTCTAACAATATATTAAGATTCAAGATTGCAGTTACGCCCCCTAGCGACCAATTCAGAAACTTGAAAATATTTTCCAGGTTTTTCTCTTTGCCGTTTTATTAATATTTTTTTTTGCCGCAAGCCTCTACGATGGATAGTATCCCAGATACAGTGCCTTGCATTCTTAGTTGGCCACCCTCCTGTACTTAAACTCAACAGTTATCGAAAAAATTACGATTGAACATATTAATATGTAAGACCGTATTTCTGAGAATTTATTTGTAAATTGAGCAAAACATTCCATTGTGTGTTAATTTTGTTTTTTTAATTTTGGTATTTCTGAATGTTGACTTGTCACCGTTTAGTCCCATAGAAACTATATGACAACTTTACTTCAAATAAATAATTGTCAAGCGTAGTTGCAAAGTTGCGGTTTTCGCAATGGTGAAGTTAACGGAGCGAAAAAAAATTAAAATTCTATGCATGATTGGGTTTGGTGATAAAACACGTACTTAAATAGAAACCGCTCATATATTCAATGAAATCCATCCTGATCTTCCTCCCATATGTACAAAGGTGGCGAGTACAATAGAGGCTAAATTTAGAGAATTTGGTCTTGTTAGAGATTTGCCTAAACCTAGTCGTCCTACTAGAGATGAGAATAAACAAGTCGACGTTTTTTTTTCCTTGAAATAAAATCCATGTACTCTTCCGTCGCACATTAAGGAAAATTTACAGATATGTTGTTCACTGAATGGTTCAAAAGCACAAATATCACCTATATAAAGTTATTCCAGTGCATGAGTTATTTGCAGATTATTTCGATAGGCGAAATGAGTTTTGTGAACGCATGCAAAATATTTGTTCAGAATCAGGGCTCAGAAAATATTTCAGAAGTCACTTTGGATGTATTGAGGAAGGCCCTAAGAGAAATGAAGAACAACAGAACTCCAGGCGAGGACGGTATATTAATCGAATCCATAAAAAACGGAGGAAATGTTCTACATGGGACTATCTGCAAGCTATTTAATGCTTGCTTAGCAAATGAAATAACCCCGTCACAATGGGACCGAGCAAATATAATAATTCTTTATAAAAAAGGGGACATTAAAGATCTAAAGAACTACCGCCCGATAAGTCTTCTTCCTCATATCGATAAATTATTTATTTTATGGAAGTAGTCCATCTCACAGTGGAGTAATATTTTAAGTGAGGAATGAAACACAAAGTCTGCTCCACTAATTTAATAAAAAAGTTCAGATCAACATCCCAAACATGTTTCGAAGGTATAAACCTTCATCTTCAGTGGGTAATTATTACCTCGTATTCCATACATCCTAGTTCCCGGTCACGATTTACCTTCATAAACATTTTTAGGTTACTATTATTTTAACATTTTACGCTCTCTTGTGACTGGCGTCCTAACTTTGCCTTACTCATCCATTATGATATTATAATGCTTTAAGAGATGTCGATGTTTTTAAGATTTTTTAGTTTTTATATTTTTATATTAGTTCACATCATACCTTTTCTAACATACAGTGTACATCTTCCTTCTTTATTTAGTTGTTACCCCATTTGTCTAAACAGATAACCTTTGACATTGTCGCAGTGCGTCGAATTTTAACCGTTTTTTTGAATGATATAAAAAATATATAGAATTATCCATTCATACTTTAACTAAATCAAAATTTTTACCTACCATTTGGTACGACTCCACCATGATGGTCTTACCCTATTACATTTTCCCAGTAAAATTTGGGTTTTTTAATAAATTTAAAATAAAACTAAATTCATTTTAAATTCACTTTATTTTATAAAAATTTTACTTTAATTTAAATATGTATTAGTTATCTAATTAAAGTTACATATGTCTTCTTAAAAAGAATTTTTCTGCAACATTAGGTAAGTCTCTAACTTGACTTTATTTTACTGTGGTCGCGATTTTATATTTTACAAAATATCTTTTCCTAATCACATTAACCTTTTTTCATGACGCCTTGGCTGTTTTTACATTGTCTAATTTTGTGTTTTTTCCTTCCTTTTTCAGTTTAAATAAATTTAACAATGTCATTGGTCTCTTCATAAATAACATCTTAATAATTACCCACTGAAGATGGAGGTTTATACCTTCGAAACTTGTTTGGGATGTTGATCTGAACTTTTTTATTAAATTAGTGGAGCAGACTTTGTGTTTCATTCCTCACTTCAGATAAATTATTTGCCAGGATCATTACAAAAAGAATAACAAATAAACTTGACCTCTACCAGCCACTTGAACTAGTGGGCTTTCGAGCGGGCTTTGGCACAAACCAGCAAAAAATGCTAAAAGCATTAACAGAAACTCGAGTGGACCACAGATATACCACAGTTATTAAAAATATATATCAGAATGCAAAAGCTTCCATCAGATTACACGAAGACACTCGAGATTTTCGCGTTAAACGAGAAGTGCGTCAAGGCGACGTCATATCACCGAAACTTTTTACAACCCTACTAGAATATATGTTTAAGAAAGTAGACTTTAAAGATATGGGTATAAACATAGACGGTAAAAAATTAAACCATCTAAGATTTGCAGACGACATCGTGCTTATTGCTGACAGGGTTGATAAAGCCAAGGAAATGCTACGAAGGCTCAATGAAATGTCAAACTCAGTAGGACTCAAAATAAATTTCGCTAAAACTCAATTTATGACTAACCTTGTCATAAGCAAAAAAGCGAAAACATTAAGCTGGACGGGTCAAATATAGAACTAGTGAATTCCTACAAGTATTTGGGGCACGAGCTACGTATTGGAAGAGACAATCAAACATGTGAGATCACCAGACGAATAGGCGTAGCTTGGGCCGCATTTGGAAAACTACATTACGTCTTTAAAGCGAATATCCCGATGTGCTTAAAAAGAAAGTCTTTGAGCAGTGCGTCTTATTTGTACTTACCTACGGGCAGAAACGCTAACCCTCACCCAGAAACTGGTAAATAAGTTACGCAATTGCTCAGAGAAAAATGAAAAGATCAATGCTTGGCATTTCGCTTAGGGATAGGATTCAGAGCACCAGAATCAGACAAAGGACGAAGTTGACAGATGCAGTGAAACGTATAGCAACTCTGAAGTGTAATTGGGCTGAACATATTGCACGTTTCTCGGATGGGCGCTGGACGAGATAGATCAATGAATGGAGACCACGACAAGGAGCATATCGCAGCAGAGGTCGGCCGCCTACAAGATGGCCAGACGATATAAAGAGGATTCAAACCAACTGGATGAACATCGCACGAGACAGGACAATGTGAAGGATGCTACACTTTGCGTACATTCTTGGATGAAACCTTTCCTAATCGGTGGATAGGAAGGAGAGGACCTATCAAATGGTCTGCTCCGCTGGACTTCCTTTTGTGAAGATACCTCAAATCGAAAGTATTTGTTGACAGGCTAAACAGTCTGGAGGAGTTAAACGAGAGGATCCGAAAAGAACTGCGTGCCATACCTCCGGAAATGGTTAAAAACGTACGTGGGAGTTTACTGATCGCCTTGGATATTGTCAAGCCGTAAATTGCGCACATTTTTAACATTTAATTTGATTTATTTTTCTGTTCTTTTTAACAATATACAGGTCTTACTTATTGATAGGTTCAATCGTAATCTTTTCGATAACTGTTAAATTTAGGTATGGGACATGGTACACAAAACATACTTAGAATTCGATGCAAAATTCAAAAATGAAATAAAAATATATATTTTCATTTGAGAAAATGAAGTCAATGGTCGTAACTTATTCTTGGGCTACCTTGTATACACGACGTTACCATCATAGAAACCACATTAAGAAATAAAAATCGACGGGTCCTAGCCTTTTTCAAAAAACACACCGCTGCATTTTAAAGGAATTAAGACATTCCTTCTGGGCCTGTATATTTTTTCTCAATGGTGTTATTATAATAATGCATAGGTAGCTTATTATAAAATTAAAATTATATATTACTATTTCTATGAAATGTATTTTTTATTACATCTTGTAGTAGATAGTATTTCTTTATATCTGTATTATTATACAGGGTGTTAATTAATATCACGTGGATATTGAAGAAGATTTTTGAGACACCTAGAAGGGTGTCAAAACTTTAATTTTTTTTTAGTTTTTTCGTTTTTCTTCCATATTTTCCAAAATAATTATTTCGAATTTGATTCACTTATTAGGGCTTGTAATCTCTACATAAAGTGTCCAAATCGTCAGAGACAGTACACAGAGTGTTACATTTTTTGTGCTGCCAAGACTTTCGTTTAACTGAACTCTTTTTTGGGATAGGTACTCTGCATAAATTCTTTTCTCATTCGTATTTATCCCTTACATTTTTATCGTATCCGTCATCGTTTTCTAATATATTTTTTTAGTTTAGAAACAAACAACAATATTGCAAATTTAAGACATAAGGACACCTGTGTTGGGGAAACATGTATATGCAATTTAGGACTAATAAACATAATTCAAACTCCTAATATTGCTTAATAATTAAACCAAAACCATAATCGCATGTCAGTGAAAAGTTAATAATGATCGTCAACGCCGCATTTGGGTTATGTTCTACTGTTCTAAAGAAATAAAGAAAACTCATCTTTTAACATATTATACAAACTTAACTGCGAATTTACGTCGCATTTAATAATCCTTTCGGTAAAATAATGCAATAGAAAACCCTTCATAACAAAACAGCTTGTTTACGTTTTTATAGACCTTTAACTTGCGTTTAGCTGATAAGCAGTAGATATATGACTATTCGGTTCGATTGAAGAGCGGTGAAGATCATTGTTCGGCGAAGCTTTTCCAATTATGACAAACGGCGACCGGCGACAGTTATAGACGTTGCGTACGTGTTAGAAAAGCGAGTCAGTAGGTCTTAGGATTCTTTCCGTGACCGAACGTCTTCTGCCCACGGATTTCTCGGGCTAGCAGCGCTTAGTGTCTTTAAACAGTGAGTCGAGTTACAGATTCTCCGTGGCGGAACGTCGTCTTCCCACGGATTTCTCGGGGCATCAGCGCTTAAGTAGTCGTGAGTTTTCAACTTTTTGCAAGAATTGTTGAAGTAAAAGTATAATAGTTTGTTGCGGGTTACATGAACCCCCTTAAGTGTGATTAGTCAATGTGGCCATTGAATAGTTAACTAATAATGAAGTAGTTGTATGATTTCACAAATTATGTAAACACCTGACATTATCTGTTCCAATGGCATAGGTTGGTAGAATAAAGAAATGCTTTTGTGAAGAAAAGTGTTTTCTTGAGAGTGAAAGTAGAAAAAATAATCAGTGAATCACTCTATGGAGAAATAGTATTCTTTGTTGCTGAGAGTGGGATTTTAAATCGCACGCTCTGCACAATCTGTAAACAAGAAAATGAACATATAATGAGCCAATTTTTATTTAATACCAACATTTAGTTTTTTATCTCATTTTATAAAAATTGTTCGATGTTGTCAGATTAAAATTTTTCTAAAACTAGGAAAACATTCGCCGCCGCTGTTCTAACCTTACACGACAAAAAAACAAAAATTATAAGAACTGTTGAAAATGACATCCTCTTGCTAATACGCAGTAGTCAGCTATTCGTCACATAGACTGCCGAACTTTTTCCAATATCACAGAATTATTGCGAATTATTTTACATGAAGCTATAGTGCTGTTCCTCAAATCTTCTTGTGTGTTAGAGTTGTAAAATATTATTATATTTTTTAAGAAAATTGGTAACCTTTGTTTTCCTTAGTATTATTGGACTTAAAAGAGTTTATTTTCTTGAATTTCAACTTCTAAGATTTGCAAAAATGCCTAGAGGCCGATGTGTTGACACTTGACAGTCCTTATTTTATTCTTATTTTATTTGCTGTATAAATGGTACTCCGTTATTTTATTTCTTATTTCTTATTCATCTATATAAATCCAGCATTAGACATTTCATTGTAGAGATTCGAAATATTAATAGGTGTACCAAATTTAAAATAATTATCTCAAAAAATGTGGGAGAAAAACGAAAAAAGCTAAAAATAAAAATAAGACATAAGTATATCAAGAATGAAGCCTTTTAGGCGCATGTTGAAAAGAAATTATTTCCTATTTTAACAAGCGCTATCTCCCCCTTAAATATCTACGTAACATTCATTAACACCCTGTTACTTTTATAGTTACCTACCAATTTTCAACTAATAAGCTTGTTACCAATACTTTTTTTTGTAATTTTTTTATGGTATTTAATAGAATTCAATAATCTAAATAAGCTGTTAAAATTTCAGCTTTCTAAATATATCCAATCCCTAGATATTCAAAGTTAAAGATTGGGTTCTGCATAAACACCGCGGGTCCACAAACGCGACCGAGTATGAGTTTGCTTATTGCTGCACAGCAGTCAGTAATCCATTATAATCCACCTCTAGGAGGTATTTGTTTCCAATGTACATGATTATTTTTATTATCATTAATATTTAGTTAATTGGTAGTTGAGATCAAAAGTCCAGCAACCGAAAAATCATGTTTAAATTACCTACATAGGTTCAGATGGAAATATTAAGAAAATATGCTTATATCAAATTTATATACAAATGTATCTCAGTAAAAGAATGCGTCGAATTTTTGTCATGTCGCGTCCGGATTTTTAAAAATCAGAAAAACTTACAATAAAATATTGCATTTTTGATGAAAACTTTGTTAAATGTGTAATAACAACTACAATGAGAAACAATTAAGTTTGGCTGAACATTTTTTTAAATAAAATAATGTAAATTATTATTTTTATTAATTTCACTACATAATATTCTAAACTAATTACTTTACAGACTATTTGCACTATTAAATGTAAATATTTAATTAAACTTAAATGATACGTAGCAATGTGGTTAAAAAATAACAAATTTCCTTTTCCTACAAATCACTCGTTCTACATGTATTCTTAAGCTTGCAATCCTTTTTGATTCCTTGCTTAGATTTTTTTCAGCTGGATGGGAAAGATGGTGGTCTAACAGGTTGATTAATTTTGGCTGCAAGTTGGTCTTCGAGATGCTTAAAGCCTCTGTCGGATTTAAATTAAAACAACACTTCTGCCTTCCTCCACAAAAATTATATATTTTGAAAATTTTTAACGATTGTCCCTACATGTTTCGACTATATATACAGTCATCCTCAGGGGAACTAAAAGGAATGTGTGAAAGTACAAAAATAACAGGTACCATAAGAGACTTACCTATATCGAGTGTAAATTGGGTTCTAATAGTTGTCTCAAATTAATGAGTACAACATTTAAGATAATTAATTAATCGTTGCAAGTGAAATTTGTTTAGTTGAAGACTAACTTGGGGTAACTCAGAGTTGTGGATATGTGAATCAGCAAATTTTAGTTTATTTTAAATTTGTTAATGAAAGTAAAAGAATTTAATTATTTTTAATGAGTATGCTATAAAATAAATTTTAATGATTAATATATGAGCATTTTTCGGTATAAAATGGTTTATGTGGAGAAACCAAAAAAAGAAAGAACATTTTTTTGAATTATTTTATAAAAAACTATGAAATTTCATGTTTTGTTGAACAATAAAAAAACAACTAAATATAGTAGGATAGGGGCTAAGCCCCTATGGGTTTAAATAAAACCACATTTTAGTATGAAGAATTAGAAAAAAAAAATTTTTAAGAGAAACAAAGTTCCGTGCTAATCACTACCACGCTTGACTTAAAGTGTGGTTAATGTATGAAATGAATGAAAGGTGTTTTTTTTTATGGCTTTGGGTCGTAGCTCGAAACTAATAAAATTGCAAGAAAGCATCGCATCTCATCAGATGTTATTTTAGGAGCTTGGCAATTTACAAAGAGAGCATATTTATTACTTTCTTTCACAAGAAACTGTATGATATAATAACTAACAAAAAGTTCGAATAATTCAATTGGAGACATATCTTTATATTTCGAATAATCTTTTTGTGGAAACACGTCGTCATTTCTACCTGGTAAATCAGTTTTTGGTAACCAAGCGTACGATCTAGGCTTCTTTTTAACAAAATGACTAAGCGGTAGATTATCTTCATCTTCATCGTCTTGTTCAACATCTTCATTTCCAATACGACGCCCACTCTGAAAAATTACTTCAGCAGGAGCTTGTTATTGCCTTTCCGACAAATTATCAATCAGCCCACTCGCTTCGTCAATAGAATATTCGTCAGATTGATTCCTATTCTCCGGAGGTTCAATATACATGGCCTGTACATCGTCTCTCTCAAGGTCCGTTATTTCTCTCACAGATAACCTAAAAATAAAATATGTTTACATTTTGAACAGGCAAGGTAGCCTAAGAGACTAGTGTGCCATATGAGGCACACCACCCAAAACACACTTTTTACTAAAAGCCTGTGAACTTTTATGAGAATTGATAATGATAGAAATTTTATATATACCTATAAAAAGCACTAAACAGTTTATAAAATATTTGCATTATAATATTAAATTTGTCAAGATTCTACTTACTTTTTATTGGAACTCATGTTTCTATAATTTTGTTTCCACACTCTAAACGGCACAAATCAAATGAGACAGTAAAATCAAGTGCAACAATCCAACCTATTATTATCTTGTGTTTCGGATACTACTTAACGTAAAAACATCGGCCAAGATTATAAAATAGTTATGCAAATAGTTATAGAGGGCGATTAGTCATTAGGGGATATGCGTGATATATAATATGGCACGCTAGTACCTAATGGGTTTGTCATTTTTGCAGCGGAAGATCTCCAAAAGAAATTGAGGATACGGCTACGGAAATTTCAACTAGAGATCTTTGGCATCTGAAACTACCATTCATAGACTTAAAAATAATGTCCAAGAATTTAGTACTCTGGTCCAAGTATCGGCAAAAAGTCCGAACAAAATTTGTACCATTCTCGGAAACCTAAGAACCCGCAATAAAGTTTCCCACGAGACTTTTTCATGAAGGAAGGATGCCCTCCACCCCATTCATCCGTTACTGCTCTAAAATGATACCAGTCGGTTTGTCATTTAAAGATAAATAAAAATTTCCCCTAATATTTCATGAAAACCCGTATTATTTACCTATAGTATAAAGGGTAATGTGGTGACATCAACGAAAGTAGTTTTAAAAATTCGCCGGTTTTATGACAAAAACGATAAACTGCACAAAGCAGTTTTAAACTTGCTATACGCAAATGTCAATCGCTAAATGTTAACGGCATTAACTATTTGATAATTCATTTTTACGAGCGGAAATCAATGATCCAAGTTAGAAAACCACGTTTTAAATTTATTATCCTTTTATATCGTGCACCGGCCAGACAAATTGTATAACACAGCCTCACAAAATAATAATAAAAAAGTGTCCCTATACGAGATAATTTGTGATTTTTTTTCTAAATATGTCGTTTTACGAAAATGCTTAGTTTTCGAGATATTTTCAATTTCGTGTTTTTTTTTTAATATTTCTTCCTGCCTAATTTACTTGACTTGAAACAATTGAATTGATATCCGAATTGATATCCTATTAAATTTTCTTATTATTTTTCAAACTACACCTAATTAGCAATGCTTTCATATCGGCGGGTGCGTCGCAAATACGAAAGTCGGATGTTTAAACTATAACTAATAATATTTGCATTTAGTTTAATTTATAGTGAAATACTTTGGACTAATTCGAAAACTAAGCATTTCCGGAGTAAGAAATATTTAGAAAAAAAAATCACAAATTAGCTTTACTATAGTAAACTCCTGCGAGAAATGCATTGTACCTATAGAATAATTGTTGATGCGCTGATTACGATTCCACTGCCATTTCATAAAATTGGTTCTAATTCTCTCCTATCCTAAAAAAAAATGTTTTGCGAAATACCCATCCTATGTAATACCATACTATTTCTTTATTATCATCCATGTAAGTAAAAGATTTAAAGCACCAGCGTCTTGTAAGTACAATGGCAGAAGAAATAATATAGACAGGTGTTTATTATAATATATTAAGTACCCCAATCATTATTACACAAATGCATAAATGCTGACAAATTAGATGAGACAGGTGGATCGATCAAGCTGGTCTGTTCAACTGGCCTGCTCGGTCCCCAGATTTGGCCTCCCTTGACTTTTTATGTGGTTTTGTAAAGGACAAAATAGTGGTGACTGCGCTTAGAATTTTTTAAGTATCATTGAATGATAAACGTGTTTTGGACTTCTTTGTCATTATTTATTTTATTTTTTTCACAACATTTCAACAGGTGAACATCTCCAGTCATCTTCACATTAGTTGAATTGAATATTGAAGACACTACGAAGCTACAAAAGTATTTATACTACCAAGGGGCTTACAGAGCATGACTGAGATGGGCTTAGTCATGTGTTACTGTATTGTCTTAATCTAAGCTCAAAGATCTCCAAATATTGCTTGTGTCTAAAGAGAGTTTACTGAAAAGTCAGGATTCTGGAATACGACAGGCGCTTCTTTGAATTTCCTCTTTCGCTAATATCGCTGTGTAATGAAGGTGACACATTAATTATTTGGGAAGAAAGCGATGACGAACTCCAAGCTTTTCTACATCACATGAAGAACTTGGCACCAACAAAGAAGTTTACAATGGGGAAAGTAGAAGAAAACAAACCGCCGTTTATAGACGTTATTGTACAGAAAAACAGCAATACCATCCAAACAACGGCATACAGGAAGCAAACCCACACAGGCCAATACCTTAATTATACCTCAAAGCATTCAAATAGTACCAAACATGGAATATTGAAAACCCTTGTCGACAGGGTATTCAGTCTCTGCAACTACCAGGAAGCTAGATATGTAAAGGTAAGTAGCCTACGGATTAATTCCCAGACGCGTTTCGCCGTATAACTCGTCAGTGAGGCTATAGAATCCGATGAAAGAAAGCAACCCCGGAGAGTATACTGGATCCTAAGATGTACATGGGTGATGGTGATGTACCTTTCGAGCGGCATCTCATGGCAATCAAATGCATCACCTGGCAGAAGCAACTAACCTTTAGATATCTAATTACTCCTACTTCATTCTTAAGCAAAATTGGCTTTTAATGCTGCGCTCCTGGCGGCTACTCTTATAATAATGGTCGGCTCGCCTGGTCTTTGCAGTATGGACCTATCCCACCACTTGCAATGGTCAGAAGCAAAAATTTTACTTAAGGAAGAAATAATACTAAATTAAATCCAGACTAAATCATAATTATTGAAGTTGTGACAATGGCAATCTGTTGTCTTGGACAACAGGTTGTCACTATCTGCTGACGGTAGCTCTTAATGTGGAGGCAGTAGGTCGTGGTCCAATACTTACACGTTCCCTTCGTCTTTGGTTTGTCTTGGGCGCCACCTGGTTTGATCGATGTCCAAACCAGGAAAAATATACCGTATATCAGTTCTATTGAAAAATCTATGCAATAAATAAAACCAAAGTTTTCCCACACAAACAATATAGATTTTATTAAATAAAAAAGGGGTTTAGGTTAATTTTATATGGTATCAAATTGTTTAAAATTTAGTTGAGTTTGAATTATAAAAAAAGAAATGAATGAAAAGACAGCCTTTCCGGACGCAAGGATTTAAGATAAATTTATGTATAACCTCGGGGAAGATTCTAGAACCTTTTAAATCTTTTGATGGTGTATGGTTAAAAAAAAGGTTATCTTTGTCAAGATGGCTTTACATTAAAAAATTAGTGATTAACCAGCAGTTAATTTAAATGTTGTGACGTACTAATTAAATTAAAAAGGCAAAATGTATTTAATTGAGGTTTGCTTTATACAAGCCTTTTAATCCCTCGCTTCTGCTGGGGCAGCTATACTGGGCATGGACCATGTGGCTCCTGAAAGCTGCTCATTGTCGGCCAGGTGAAATCTAGTCCATACACAGCTCGTAACCAATTCAATTCGTTTCTTACGTGGGCCAACCGGAACCTGGTAGCTCAAGGGCTATTATATGGATGCTAAAATCCCATGTGGTTTCTTAACCTATTCAAATGCCGAACGGCAGGTAAAACAGCATATCAGCCGGAACCAACAAAACCCCTAAAAATAATAAAAAATGGGAATTACCCACTGAATTCCCACAAACAACAAACCATGAACAAAAGAAATTAAAGCAGCTTACCTATAAAAGGGGGGTGAGACCTCGTGGTCTTTTTTTAAAAAAAATGGCCCAACGGCGACCTTCTTCTCTGAAGATATTTTCAGGTTAGTAAGTAAAATAGAGATCGCAAGAACTCTAAAGTAAGACCACCCCCTTCTCTAGCAAAATCGACTGACTCAACCCCAACAAAAGAAAATAAGAAGAAGAAGAAAACAGAGACACAACATTAAGGATCCAACCGATCAGAACGAACAAGAGCCTGGGCTTTTACCAGAACCTAAATTACATAAGGAAATAAATCAAATAATTCCAAACAACTTTGTTTACACATAAAGTTGCCAAAAGTACAAATGGGCGTTCTGCGCTTTCACGGGAACCAGAAACGCAGATGTGTGATTCGACATTACGCGGCGGTGGCTAGCGCATAGAATAGGAGGGGACAGTAGAATACGCTTCGACGACTGCGCATCCAAATTTGTTGGAACGCCAAGGGGGCCGCCATTTAAAGACGAAATGTCAGATGATATGTCACTTCCCCTACAAATTCGCTTTGTTTACCAGTAAAATAACCCTATTTTCTGTATTCACGTGTTTAGCATTTTTTGCTGTAAGTTTTAAGGGTGCTGTTTTACTATTGAATTGACGATTGTGTATTATTGTTTTTGGTTTATTAAAAATCATGACTTGTTCTGTAAGTGGTTGTAAGCCACATTAATGGGGAATTTAGTTTTTTCAGTAAGTTGGTATTTAATTTTTATGATACTTAAGGTAAATAAATCAAGCAATTACATTGCCCATATTTTTCAGGTTTCCACAGGACACAAACGTATTAAATAAATGGCTTAATGCCCTAGGTATACTCGAGAAATGGACTTGAGCCAAACACAAAAATGTGTGCTCACAACACTTTGACACCAATGATTTCATTTATGCGGGAGAAAAGAAATTTTTAAAGCCAAGAGTAGTTCCTTTATTAAAAGAATGTGACATACCATCAGATATTGCAGCTATACAAGAAACTAGTTCAGATATAAGCAATATAGAAGCAAATACATCCTTTGTGTCAGTAGATTCATCTTCAACGTCTAACTGCAAGTGCCATGGGAAAGAATAAATCAAAAAGACCCCCAATCGTAAAGAGAAAAAGAAGGTATGTACTTGATAATTTAACATGTTTATTTAAATTGAAAGTTATTGACAATGATTCACTTAAGGATAAGAAAATTCTATTGAGCAGGGGCCCTGAAAAAATATGGCTGTAAAATTTCATTTAAATGTCATGATATGGGTCTGGAAATAAACGCTGCTGTACTGCTGTAGTTTCTGACATAGATCATTTTCAGGTGGGTACCTACCTATTTGCCACTAATCATTTAGATTTTTTCAAATTGTGTGGGTTCGAGCATTTCCACATAACAGTTTATTTTATGTACTGAGGTTGGTTGTCAAGTTAGTTTATATTCAAAAAGTTTTACAAGATTTTAGTACTTCAAAAAGTGCAACTTGTACAAGCTCGGAAGGCTTCCCTAAATGTAGAACACGCATTCCTTTTGTTTCTCGATACTAGCACTAATAGCAGTACAAGATAAAGAAGAGTTAGAGTGATAAGAGAAATTCACCATTATAGGTAGGTATAAAAATCACAAAGTATTTTAAATAAAATTTTGGTGCCTAGCTCCTTTATTAACAAGTTTTGTTTATTTATTTATGCAATTTCTTGTCATAACAATATACAATATTATAACTACACCGTTATGTCAAAAGGCTATTATTGACAAAGATCCTACTGCCCACAAATATTAACATGCTGCCATAATGGATCATTACAGTATTGATAAAAAAAAAACACCTAATTATTATTAGACAGTTACATTTTTATTTAATAACGTGTTTTATACTTTTCGACTTCTTTACTTATAATTGTAGTATTGTAAGGGTTTATATTATTTTTAATTACAGTCACATTGTATGTCTTTAATTAAAAAAAAAAAATGTATGTATTGACCTACTATGCAAACAAGCTTTGGTAGTACCATTAGTAAATGAAGGTACTGTACTATAAAAATTGGTAATATTTTGTAAAATTTGCTATTAATTTTACCAATATTCACTTTTAATTCATCCTCTAAGCATAAGTAATATTTAATACTTGACTAAAAACTAAATTACCTAACTAATATGAAATAACAAAAGGTCCTTATAGGGTAAAACTCTTAGAAGGCAATATGTACAGAAATCTATATACATATTTATTTTCAGTGCCTCGCCCTCCATTTTCAGAAAGAGCACAGAAATTCTCAGAAGGAAACAAGCTGTTTATCGCAAGAAACTGTACACAGCTAAATGAAAGAAAAGTGGCAAATGTGCAAAGTGTCACTTATTCATTAAAAAAACAGCAGCTGCATTCAGAAAATGCCTTGGAACATTTACAAAAAAGTTTTGACAGTGTGCCTGCATTGCTAATGGCTCGACATTTAAAAAATGTACAGAATATAATATCCACTACTCATGAAACATACCCAGCACCATTACGAGCATTTGCAGCTACACTTCATTTTTATTCTAATCACTAATATTATGCGAAAATATATAAAAGTGATTGACTATGATGTTTCTCACCTGCATAAAAGATGTTAAAACTTAAAGTTATTGTATTTATAGCATAATGTATATGACATACAAACTGATATAGGAAAAAAAATATTTATATACGACTTAATGTTTATTATTGCATTGTAGGTTTGTACTTTCATCAATTATTGTCTGTAAATAAATCGCTGTAATATATCTGAAGAGATGATTTTGTTAAAAATTATTTACCCTTGTCCTATTATCTGTGTCCTTACCAAAATAAAAATATTACAGCTTTAGTCCTGAAGGCACATATATAGTTCCTAAGTTCGTGCCTCGAGGACTATTGCGAACACTTCAAAGTAATAGCAATCTCAGATGATACATCGAAACAATTTGAGAGTGTATGTTCTTAATCTCGGGTTTTGTGGTGTATTCTTTTTAAAGAAATGAATTAGGTAAATACATTCTTATTTTAAAAAGAGTAAAACGCTGTTTACAATCTGATGACCTTCACCAAGTGCATTTTTTCATAAAATCAAAGCCAGCGAATGTCTTACACTAAAATATTTAGTTTTGATTACGATTTCTGATTATCCGTAGAAATTAGCAAAGTCGACTATATATGGCATTCCAACGATACCAGAATGTTGTTATGAAAGTTATATAGATGAGCTGTTATCGCTAATAGTTCATTGATAATTTGAGCCTATAAGTGAAGTAAAAAAAGACTTCTTTAGCTCTATATATACTTGCCTATCTAAAAATTTCTCATAAAACAAAAAATATATGAGGTTAGTTTACCTTTCAAACAGAATTTTAAATTTGGCGCTGTCCAATTGACATTTGGTCTTTAAATGGCCGACCAACAAATCTCACCAGCCGCGCAGAGGGGAAGCGAGTTCTATTGCCCCTCTTATTTCTATGGGCTAGCGCCATCAACCCACAGAACAGCAGAAGTAGTGCGTTCGCCCCATATTTTGGCTAACGTTATGCAACCAAAGATGATACCCCTAATGGACAATTTTTAACAGTAAATAAAAAGGAATGCAATTGGTGGAAACATATCTGTATAAATCCACACAAAATAAATAGTGGCAATTTTAAAATTGCTACAAAGTCATAATAAGTTGTTTACATTTTATTGGAAAGTACACAATCTTTTTACTTTAATTCCAATATAATTGAAATCTTAAGCCGGCCACACACCTCGTGATTTTTCATTGGTAATCGGTAATCGTGACAAGCCATCGTGATAAAACCGAGGTGTGTGGGGATTTCCTTCCAACGTAACAGTTTAAATTTAGTACCGTATCGCCTCAACATCCGTGTAAATGGTCGCGTCTTCAAAAATTACACCTCTTTTTCTAATATTACTTCCTTAAATGAATACTTTCCTTTTTTGTCAAAGATGTTACCAAACTTATTAACTCTTAGTCAATTAACATGTAAAGATATTTCGCTTTTCCTTACGGTACCCATTCACATACAGTTCGCCTGCAGTCTCAGGACTGTACGATCGGAACTGAAGATTTAAACTTTGTTGAGCCACACACCAATCAGTTAAACCAACCGATGCGGCTCTCAGTTTTTGGACTGACAGTTTTATAACCGCAGGAAAACTGCGCTTTCACCACACGCACAAGCTTATTGTCACTGCTGATCGAACTATGATATTGTGAACAATGTTTTTAAATAACAATTCCAGAAAAAAAAATTGGCTGCATTTCTTGTAATTTTATTATTACAAGAGCCAATAACAGAGACAAAAAAACGTTTTTGGGTAAAAGACTGGTTATTGCAACGTGATACTTTATCTCATATGACATTGGTGCGAACGTTTAGAACTAGTGCCACAGATGACCTTAAATACTATCTCAGAATGGATGATGCATGTTTCAGTGAACTTTAGCGTTAGTAAAGCCTATAATTATAAAAAATAAATATAAAATGAGAAAAGCCATTACGGCCGAAGAGCGATTGATAGTAACATTTTGATATTTGGCCATAGGACGAAGTTTGGAAGTTTTGAAGTTTTCTGCGGTTATTTCACCCCAAGCCCTTGGAAGAATTACACCATGTACATTGTAAATACATTTATAAGTATTTCAATTTTGGTGTAGTTTCAGGTGTCCATGCTAAAACACGCTTTAATTCATTTTTAAGGATTTTTCAAAATAAATAGTTCAGAAAATTCTTGGTTACTATTTTGACGAGAAGCCTGATTAGCTTCAGTATAGATTTCACTTGGTGCAGCAATGGAAGGTTCTGCTAAATTTTGTCGATTGTTGTAGGTTATCCTTTTCCACAGTTTTATGAAATTCTAGCAGTTTTTCATAACCTTTATTTTTTTCACGTCTATTGAATAAATTTTACTTTTTATTTTCCACAAACAAGGCAATTGTCTATATAAATCAATAAATTCGCTTAAAAACCCAGTACTATTGCTAGATTCTGTCATTTTACTACAAAATAATACGAAATCTTCCGAAAGGTTGAAAGTTGAGAATTGTCGATTTTTCTCCATTCACATCAGTCGATCGTGAGATTCAAGTAAACTGCAGGCTCAGACCTGTCGGCGGCCTGTATGTGTATGGACAAATTTTAACTGACGATATACAAATCGACAGTTCCGGACTGCAGGCGAACTGTATGTGGATGGGTACCTTTACTACAAACCGAACGCCTTTTCTCTTCTTATTTTTACTCATAACCACAACTACCACTGCCAAAATTGTACCCTGTTCATCGTGACCAGTCTACAAAACTGCCACTTTTATCACGAAGTATGTGAGCTCATCTGGACGAGTAAACCAATCCCAGTGGCTTGTTACGATCACCGCTGACTCATGAAAAATCACGGGGTCTGTGGCTGGCTTTAATAAAGCAAATTTTACTAGTTTTAACAAAGTAACCAGGTGTATGTTTCAACTTTCAAATAGGTATTTTGATATATACCCGCTACTAGTAAAAAGTTTTATTACTTGTTCTATTATATGATTGTATTATCCGTACAATTGCACGAAGTAACCTCAGAGACTGATCAATTAGTTATTGTACTGTGTTTTATTTTTCACTCTTATCTAGTTCGCGACTTGTAACTTCTATACCGATTTAATAGTAATCTATGAATCTACATTGGTAATCCACTATGTATTATTATTAAAGTTGTATAATAAAGCGGCTGGCTGCTGGTCAGTTTTCATTGCCAAGATTAATATACCGCATTAATTGCATACTATTTGTTCGAAGGAGAATCGTTGTTATATGAATGGGCATAAGGGAAATATTTGTACAGCGTAATCATCATGAATTACCTTTTGCAAACAAATATGTAGCTGGCTTTATTCGATTGCCAATAAGTTAGATATTTCCCAACTTAGATAAAATATACACTCAAATGCAAAAAAAAGAAACGGTCATTACAAAATTTTGAATAAGTTCCAGGTTTAACAACTTCTTATTTTTAGTTCGATTTTAGTGATTTCTTTTAGAGAACTATAGGTACAACTATCAGTTTTAACGTGTCTTTTACAAATTTTAAGTAACATTGGTTAATCGACATATTTTACAATGGTAATAGAAATGTTGTCTTGTTTATCTCATTTAAAAACATCCTGTGGAAGAATCAAATAGCAAAATTATTTCAAAATAATAGTTCTAATCTACTCTTCACACACATTTTGTTTTTTTTTGTTCATGTCACACAAAGGCGAAATGGTTAATCAATAAAAGGCGGAATATAGTTTCTTGACCAAATATGCATACTGGTATGCAATATTTCTTAATTTAATATAGGAAAGTAGGGTAAAGAAACACACTGGGTTCTAAAAAGGATTTCTAAAAAGGATGTTTATTCAAAAAAAAAAATGCAAAAAAAAAAGAAAAATAAAAGTAAACTATTTTTTAACCTGAAATTGTATAAAAGGCATTTATTATTAAATATTTTTCAAAATTTTCAACTAAAGAGGATTGTCTTCTATCAGTAAAAATATGTTTATATAAAGAGAAGCTTCTTTCAACATCTACTGATGTAATTGGACAATACTGCAACTTAGGTAGTAAAGTATAAGGTCAAGATACAACTTCGTTGGATGGTTTACCTTCATAAATGCTTTTCACTGCAGTTAAGTACTTAAATCGTTCATTCGTTTTTACAGGTACCTACATCCAATTTGTTCCTTACTTGACCTCCTACTTTACTGGGAATGTTGCTACATTTAGCGGAAAAGTTTCAACAATACTAATTAATTCTCTTAAACTTAAATTTCTACTCTCTAACGGGGATATTATGTCCTGTATAAAACTGAAATTAAACTTAATATAAATAAGATCTTTAACTACACTTGCACTTTTTAACAACTTTTTACTTTGCACAACACACAAAATTAGTTCTTTAATGGCTTCGAAATGTTCTGCGTATAATACTGCGACCTTACCATGTTCCCCACTGGGTAATTACAGGTTCTGGAGATAAACTAACTCCTAGTAATCTCTCCTTATACATATGCAGTCTTAGAGGTGCTTTTAGAAACACTTCCTATACATTTGAAATTGATTTACTTACTAAAGGATATTCAGTTCTGACGGTTTTTGCGACTGGGCTTATTCCATGTAAAAGACAAGTCACATGTACCATATTGGAGTAAAAGATTCTTAAGTTTTGGCTTATTTTACAATATGCGGTGCTGCATCAGACAAAAGCACTAAAAACTTCTCATCTGAGACTGGATTTTGCAAGAAAAAGCTCAATAGGGACTGCTGAATAAATCGGGTTACGGTCACATTATTTGTTTTGTCTAGCTGCTTAAAAGCTATTAAATATGGGTTTATTGGTTTATCTTCTTGAAGTGCTCCAATAATAAGATGTGCGTTATAATATGTGCCACAAGCATCTGTGCTTTCATGAACAATAATGTAAAAATTTGTATCACCCAGCGAAGCTCTAATTTATTATAAAAGAGTTTCGTATACTAAATGGACATTCTTCTATCTAAGCGTGTGACAGTAAATTTGGGTATGCTGAAAATCGTGCAATAGCTTTAGTTTTAGCGGAAGACGAACGAAATTATGGGTATGTGGCTATAGTACTTAATACCAGCCGCTCTGCCATCGAAAGAGTAGTTAAACGCTTTAGAGAACCAGGCAGAAATATACGAATGGCGGGTTATGGTAGGCAACGCCAGACTACAGCAATTGATGACCGGTTTCTTGTTTTTAAAACCCTTCGCAATCGTCGCTTGCCTTCAGTACAAGCGACAAACAAACTTAGATAGCTTCGAGGTAAAAATATCAGTTTTTGGACCGTTCGACGAAGATTAAAGGAAGTTGGTTTAAACTCTTACCAACCAGCAACAGTACCTAGATTGCTGCTGCGTCATAGAGTAGCAGGGTTATAATTCGCTCGTCAACATGTGAATTGGAATTTGGCACAATGGAGCAGTGTACTCTTTACCGATGGGTCTAGATTTTGCCTACACTCACCAGATAAGCGACAGCGAGCGTGTAGAGGCATGAACGAACATTTTGCTGAATGGATGAATAGTCAAGTAAGCAATATAATTTGTTTTTAATAGTCCAAAAGATAAAGTTCTATCTCTTAAAATATCGAGACGTCAAATTCATAAATCGTAATAAATAACTTAACAATTGTTTCCATGGTTTCCTTGACAAGTTTATCAACCTTCTTTTCAATTTATTTATATTTTAAGCTAAGATATGTCAAAAATGGCTAACCCAAATGTCATCAACATATATATATTTAGAATCGCGGAAAAAGGATCTTTCATTTTATCGCATAATATATAGGGTGTTCCATTTAAAAAACTTGAAGTTTCCTATATTTTTTTACTTTCCGATGCGACTTTGTTTTTTCTGATAACTTCAAAAGATAATAGAAGAAAAACCCTAGAAGTATTGTATATAAAATTTTTTTCCATCTCTAATATTAAAGGCTCTAGAGTTCACGTAAATATAATCAAGGACCCTGTACACACGAGCTGTGCAGGCCCAACACTTCCGGAAAACGACGCGCGACGCTTGCTGGGAACGTTCCTGTAATACGGTATTAGCAATATATTGGTTAAATATTCAGGGTGTTAATTTGAAAACTTTCAATGCAAATATCTCGAAAACTACAAAAGTTAGAACAAATTTGCTATAAATGTTACTTGGGTAAGGAGAACTGGAACCACCATACCAGGCCCGTAGGGGGGCAGAGGGAGCTTAGCCCCCCCCCCTGGACTTTCTTGTCCACCCACTGAAATATTGTTGAAGCCATTGGCTTACATAAAGTTATTACCCAGGACCATTTTCTGTTTTGTGCCAATTTTATGAACAAATTATTGCATGGCTTGGAGCCTGCTGATAAATTGTTGCAAGCACGTGAAACGGATCTTCGGCAATCAGCAAAAATAATAGAAGCACTTATAGAAGTAATTCAAGGATTTAGAAATGATTTTACGTACGAAGAAATAATCAATCTTTGCTCCAGCCAATATAATAATAATGCTGATAATGAGGATGTTATACAACCCAAACGACGTAAAAAAAACAATTTAATGCTTAAAAACTATATTGTGATGGAAACGGAGTTACTGGTTCCTCTAACGATTTAAAGTCTATGTTTTTTGAAGTAATCGATATAATGCTAATTGAATTAAAAAGGAGATTTAGTAAAAACAATAAACTTTTAAATTCACTTCAAGCTGCTGAAGATTTCAATTTTGAAGGAATAGGTTACCTCGCATCATTGGGAATATCACTCCCTAGTAAGGAAGAATTAATTGTATAAATTAGGAAAGGGGCTGAGTGCACCATCAAAGATTAAGAAAGAATTTCTTTAATTTTGTACTTAGTGCAAGTTTATTGAATAAAATCCGTAGAGCGCTTTCGGCAGTTACGCCATCATCAGTACTACCTACAAAGCAAGAAAGGAAAAAAGAAATCAACAATTGTGAAAGTTTACAAATCTTTGATAGTTAAAGTTAATTGAAAATCTTAGATAAAAGTCAATGTAAAAATTCTCACCAATTTCTTCACCAATATTTTGACAAAATAAGTAACGAGAAATTGGTGAGAATTTTTACATTGACTTTTATCTAAGATTTTCAATTAACTTTAACTATCAAAGATTCGTAAAATTTCACAATTGTTGATTTCTTTTTTCCTTTCTTGCTTTGTAGGTAGTACTGATGATGGCGTAACTGCCGAAAGCGCTCTACGGATTTTATTCAATAAACTTGCACTAAGTACAAAATTAAAGAAATTCTTTCTTAGAATTAATTGTGGCTAAAAATTATTTAAAAAAAATTGAGAATACAAACGTTTTTGAGGAATTACATAAACAAAAAATTGCATTTGAAAACACTAACAATATGTTAGCATCAGTTCGAACATTTGAATGTAGCACAGCAGTTTGCGAGTCAAATTTTTTGGTCTTAACTAGAATCAATCGACCCCAACCAACAACTCCTAAAGAACACAACGGGTTTCGCAATGGTACATCAAAGGTTGGCAAATTTAGTGTTTTTGGCTTTCGAGAAAAAGAGAACGCAGAACTTAAACGTGATGCAATTTTTACAAAAATTTAATAAAAAAAATAGAAGAATAAGGTTGTTTTAAAAAAAAAACTATTTGTATATTATACATATATTTATTCTGTTCTAATGTTCTCTGAATTTTATGTTTTTTTTATAAATATTATTTTATTTTTTTTTGTATTATTTGATTTCATATTTCATTTTTTTTTTTCAAAAACAGATTCTTATTATACAAAATGTATAATTTTTAAAATGTGATCACTTCACATCACAGCGTGCAGAATAACAACAAAAATCAATTAATTTTTTAAATTAGTATCTAGATATTATACCAATGCCATTACTGCATAAGGATAATATCCATTTATCCGTAAGTAGGTATGTTGGCGTTATATATTTTAACCATTATAAAAATACAACTGTCTGAGTATCTTAACTTTTAGCCCCCCCTAAAAATATCTGTGCCCCCCTTAAAATAGAACTCTGGCTACGGGCCTGCACCATACATTAGTCAAAGGGTCAGTCACCCATTCGCGCCCCACACCATCAATGATAGAAAATTTGTAATTTAAATATAACAAAACTTCGTAATTTCTAAAAATAGTGAAATATTGAATATTGTTGAAAATGTAGCAAATTTTCATCTAAGTTCCTATGTCCAGCAATATAGCTGATTTTGATTTGTAAATAGGTTGTCCTATTGTTTACAATAGCATGGAATGCATTTTAAGCATTTCATAAAATAAAATAATATATCATTTTCAATTTTATGCAAATTGCAAATTTTCTTTTCGATCGGTTTTTTTTATGCAGCTAAATACTACTGGGTGAGACCTTTCATTTGAGGTATAACAAAGGGGGTGCTGCCATTTGAAATTTTAAAGTGGTGGTGTGGGGCGCATAGGAGGTGACTGGCTCCTTGACTAAAGTATGGTGGTTCTAGTTCGCCCTCCCCAAATAACATTTATATCAAATCACGTTGTTCTAACTTTTGTAGTTTTCGAGATATTTGCATTGAAAGTTTTCAAATTGATACCTTGTATGTGCATAAGGCTCTCACTAGATAGAAGAATGTTAGAAAAAAAATAAAACCATTAACGAATGCAATACTTATTTAATATTTATTAATGGTACGTAGCGTGTCGTGTTGCAATCACCTGAGAAAAAATTTTAGTTTTTAGATTTATTTCAAAAATGTAATTTCTTAAGATCTTTAGAAAGAGCAACATACAAAATTTTATTCAACAACTAGCAGTTATTCAGCGAATTTTAACATTTTAAAAACAAATATGATAATTTTTGTCAAAATCGAATTCTAGAAATACTGCACAAATCCGAAATGATTACCTATATGCAAATGATATAAATTAATGTCAATTTAATGTCATAAGAAGTCGCATACGTCGACTAAAAAAGTTCATCCAGAACAAATCGAGATTTCTGAATAAATTCAAGGTTCCAGCAGACATTGCTGCTGGGCAGTTGGCTTAACCAGCTCAATAAAGCAAACAAAAAAAAATTAATATGCAATGTGTATGCAAACTTATGAACAGGTTATCAAAAAATTTGCGGACAAAAGCTATTGTGTCGTACCGTATGTGCTGTTGCTGCGTCCTGCTGAAAACAGGCACCCTGAAATTCGTCATCGTGTAGTTTTTGAATAAATTCGCTCAAAATGTAGTTTCTGCATCTCTCTGCACTGGTGGTAAAATAAAATAAAAAATGGGCATACATTTATTGTGCATGTTAGGGAGGTTCAACAAAAATCTGCGGATTATCAGTGTCCCACATTCTCATATTTTAGATATTGATGTATAGTATGTACAAATTTCTACCGTTGCCTTTTGACTCCGGTAATCAATAATAAGCGGCCGCTATTGTTAAACATGGTAAAATTATTATTAGAGCACTAGTTAGGGTCGGTTCACAATCTGCAAGTATGTTATATATTTAAATTTATTTTCTAAAACAAAACTTTTATTAAAATAGCCATTTATGATATAATGAACGTGTTTTTACACTAAATGTCGTTACTCCCGTAGTCCAACAACTTTTTTGCATCGCGTCTTATACAAGATTTTTTGTAAGTCATCATTACAAAAAAAAATTATATGTTTTTCTTTATATTAACAACTATGATATTATATAAAATGGTCAATATCCACAAACATTTGCAAAAATATCCACCTTTAATTCTTAATTTTTTGGTTAAGAATTAGCGAATCTAAGGAGTCGTTTCTTTTTAACGTTGAAGAAAAGAAGAAGCTGCAAAAGCTGTAGTAGCAAATTTGCTGTTGAGTAAGTCAAAGGCAGCGTATTAAACGGTTTAAACGAATTTCTAAAAGTGATGTTAAATAGAAAATATGCGTCTTATGTATGACTAAACTCATTTCAGTACTGAAGTTAAAATGAAGTCATTCTGGCGCTACATAATAATATAGTTCGTTATGAAACATCTTAAGAAAGTAGTAGTTAGTCAGGACTTAGTGGATTTAATTAGGTAATTACTAAAGGGCTGGTATGCAATATATCTTAATTTATTATAGGAAGATAGGGTAAGGAAACACACTGGGTTCTAAAAAGATGTTTATTTAAAAAAAATACAAAAAAAAACAAAGAAAAATAAAAGTAAATAATTTTTTACCCTGAAATTGTATAAAGGCATTTATTACTAAATATTTTTCAAAATTTACGACTAAAAAGAATTGTCTTCTATCAGTAAAAATATGTTTATACGAAAAGAAGCTTCTTTCAACATTTACTGATGTAATCGGATAATACTGCAACTTAGGTAGTAAAGTGTAAGGCCAAGATATAACTTCGCTGGATGGTTTACCTTCATAAATGCTTTTTACTGCAATTGAGTATTTAAATCCCTCATTATTTTTTACAGATACATCCAATTTATTCCTTACTTGACCTCCCACTTTACCCGAAATATTGTTACATGTAGCGGAAAAAGTTTAAGCATTACTAATTGAGTCTCCTAAAGTTAAATTTCTACTCTCTAACGAGGATAATTATGTTCGGTAGTAACCTTATTATAAACAAGATCTTTAACTACACGTGCACTTTTTACCAACTCTTTACGAATCGTCATCTAAATCCAAAATTAGTTCTTTAATGGCTTCGAAATGTTCTGCGTAGAATGTTGTGGCCTTAACCTATGTTCCCACCGGATAATTACCGGTTCTAGAGGTAAAATAACTCCTGGTAATCACTTCTTATACATCTGCACTTTTAGATGTGCTTTTAGAAACACTTCTTTTACATTTGACATTAATTTATTTACTAAAATATATTCAGTTCTGACGGTTTCTGCGACTCGGTTTATTCCATTTAAAAGACAAGTGACATGTACCATATTAGGGTTAAAGATTCTTAAGTTTTGGCCTACTTTTACTATATACGGTGCTGCATTAGACAAAAGCACTAAAAACTTCTCATCTGGGACTGGATTTGGTAAGAACTGGCTTAGATTTCATTTTTTGTAACTTTGATTTATGCAGCGGGGTGTTTTCAAATGATGATCGATTTGGAACTTCTTTTCACAAACAATAATTTTTGCACAAACTTTACAGAAGATTTTTTCTCCAATAAACTCTAACCCTGGGAAATTTGCAATCCGCGAAGACGTTTTTGCCACTTTAGACATTTTGAACACAAATTTGAAATCACTAGTTTCACACTGAAAATACTGAAATCTTTCAACAAACTAAAACAGAAGTACGTATTACAACCCGATATGAATACAGTTTGATAAGCAGGTAATAATAAGGCATTATTAAATGACAATAAATAACCCCTAACAATACACTGATAAAACTGTGCTCCCTTAATCAAATAATCTGATTTATTTGGTGAATAATTATTGGTAATAAATAAATGTGATTTTAATTAACTAAATTTGATTTAACTGAAATAAATGAGAGTATTTCGTTTTATTTGCAAAGTTATTTGACTGTTGGTTGATTTGTGTCAAATCATAGAACCCTTCAAACAAATATCTTACCAAAAAACCACTAAAATAACAAAATCTAAATAACTAATTATTTAATCGAACTAATTTTTATTTAGGAACTAAATCCCGTTAATCCCTAGTTAAATCACCCGATAGAGAACTATTTAAATGTCTAGGTCATTTAAACTAAATAATTATGTATTTACATTAAATCCTGAATATAAAACGACCGAATATTTACAAATAACTAATTATTTAATCGAAGTACATTTCAAGTTAAGAACTAAATACCTTTAACTTTAATTTAAATCATTCATTGCCGAGCTTTTCAAACAATTTGGTCATCCAAACAAATAGTTAAGTATTTAAATGAACTCCTGTCACCTACTTTGGGCTTTGAGTAATTTGATTGGCTATACAAAAGTGGCCTGATCATCGCGTTTTGGTCATTGGTCATTGTGATTTTGTCTTGTAGAAATTTATGAGTGAGAGTGAAATCTTCTTTGTTAGTGGCACAGAAGTTAGTGGTTCCATCAAAAATTAAAACGAAGATATGGGGAATAAACGTAATATGAATAATTATTTAGAAGATTGGGGTATATCGAGGGGTATATCATGTTAGATACTTTTCAAGGTAGGAAACTATATTTGAATATTTTAGTTACGCATGAAACGAGTTAAAGAAGTAAGATAAGAGGCAAAGAAAAGATACTTGTAATACCTAATTTGAAATTTCGAACACAAAATCTTTTTAGAAAAATGTAGCCAGGTATTTATAAATCATGGCTACCTAGGTTACAAATAAGACAGTTTTTCTCAATTTTCACCATAATTCAATACCTATCAAACCTCCTAACGTAAAAAATATAATATAATTAATATAATATTAATAATTATTGTACCTAATATTTGCAAATTTGACTTTATTTAATTTGTTATCAAAGTTATTAACTTCTCTATAATGTTTTATTGACGTATATTTTAAGGGGAACAACAACTAATGGTCGGTTTATACAGCAAGATAACATAACATAAAAATAAAATAAGAGTTGAATCTACAGATCTGCCATAAGACGTTTATAGAAACACATAACATAACATAAAAATAAGAAATAAAATAAGAGATGGTTATCTTTTAAATTTTATGTTATTTTTATGTAAAAATAGTTGTGCGCGTGCGCGTAATTTGTCATAACCTTTATTTTCGGCAAAAATGTGTTTTTTTCTGTTGGTTTGCCTTATTATTTGAACACTATAAACAATTTGATAAGGTTTGTGATTATTATGGTAGGTATAGGTACTGATTAAACCATATTGAATAGCAACATTTCAATATTTCTTATTTTTATGTGACGTCTGTATAAACACGTACTTGGATAAAATAAGAACTGATTTGAATGAACATTCTGATCTATTGAAAATTAAAAAAAGGTATTTTTTAAACCAAATAAATTTATATTTGATCTAAATAAATATAAAAGACAAGTTAAACAATTATGTACTTGAATAAAAAAAACAATCACTTTGATGGAAATCACCGGTTTATTTAAATCAGATCACTTAAATAGTTTAATTAAATAACGTTGTTGTTACGGCAAATACATGTAAAACAAAAGTAAAATAAATATGTACTTGATAAAATATATATAAATATCAATCAAATAAACATTTTGTTAACTTAACTTGTAACCTATTTCACTTAAGTCATTGAAACGGCCTATTTAAGTTAGGTTACTGTTAAGGAAATAAATATTTGCTTGAATTTTGTACTTAGTGATTAGTTCCAAATAAAAAGTAATTTGTATCAAATCAGATGATACTAATTGAGGCAAATAATCCATTGGTATTTTTCAAATACATATTTGTTTGGCTAATAGGAAACAAATATTTATTTGAGTCAACTGTAAATTTTTTTAACTCAAATAATTAATTTTATCAGTGTATAGGTACTGGCAAACCCCGAAAGCCTCCAATAAATACCTTGTGTATGACCAAAATATAAATATTAATTATTATATAATTATCCTCAGATTGGAAAATCTCTGAAACAAGTGCCGGGCTGGACATTAAACCTATGACTCTACAAATTTTCATGAGCGGGCGTTTTCGATTTTTTGATAACGCCGAAAACATAAAAATATGCTCATTAAATAGTAATTTGGGAAAAGTATGCACTTTATTATAAAATTGACAAAATATGCAAAAAACGCATATATATGCACTTTAGTAATTATTACTATTAGGTAGTAAGTGATATTAGGTCGAGGGCAGCAGGCATTCAAACAATAATTTGTAAAAAATTTCGGTAATTAGATAGATATACAATATACATTGTCTTCTGCTAGTGCAAAAATCAGTCGAATTATTCGAGTTTCATTATTCTAAAATATGGCGTCCATGGCAAAATATTAATAATAGTACAGGGGCTTCCGGTAGTGTAAATATTACGATGAAGTATTTATCGTTAGTTGCTAAACAAATAGTGAACAATGGGTACGTTTTTCTACCAAACCGGATAAAATCTAAGCCAATTCTTACCAAATCCAGTCCCAGATGAGAAGTTTTTAGTGCTTTTGTCTAATGCAGCACCGTATATGGTAAAAGTAGGCCAAAACTTAAGAATCTTTTACCCTAATATGGTACATGTCACTTGTCTTTTAAATGGAATAAACCGAGTCGCAGAAACCATCAGTCATTTAATTCAAGTCATGCTTTAGCAGAAACGCATATCTTTACGAGATAATCCCTAACTGCGGTAATTGTCTTAAGGTCAATAAATAAGACGAAGGCAATAAAGACGATCAGAAGAAAAGTATATTCTATGTATTAAGAACAACAAGTGTCTACTGCCCGTTCCTGCGAATTAAATACGTGATATTGCAAACTATATCAATTCACCATCACCATCATTGCAAAATTTGTGCGATTATGTTTTCAGTTTATTGAATAGGATATTATGCTGATATTAAAATGTTATTTGTTTAGTTTAAATAATTAATATAGCACTGTAGCCTCTATTAAATTAATAAACGCATTAATAAAGTAATGATATATACAGGGTGTCATTTAATAAGTGTCTGATATTTTACAGGACGATTTCTCAGTTATTTATAAGGTGCAAAGTTCATATAAGCATGGGTCCGCAAGCCCATTTTTCATTTTTGAGTTACAAGGTTTTAAAAATTTGTTTTTATTTTTGTTTATCGTAAATAATTTTTGAAATAATGTCTATATTTGGACGAAAATTGGTATTCGTAGTTTGTTCAACATGAGAAATTCAAATTTATTCTTACTTTGGCCCTAATTGTAGGCGGCGCCACCTATAGGTATTTTTCTTCTTTGGGAAGTCACAACTTTTTCGTGCATGTCACATTTTCTAGAAAGAAAATCGATTCCTCTATCATTTTTACGTGAGAATGGTATCTTATCAAAAGTCGCTATAAGCATCCGTTTTCAAAATATAAAACTATGTATACATAACTCAAAAATAAAAGTATGAAGTAGGCTAGTAAGTATATTCCAATGTTCATTTTGTGTCATGTCAAAAAAAATATCTTGACGCATAGTTAAATAGTTGTATTTATTATTATTGTGATAATTTGTTAAAAAATGGTAAACTTTACCCATGCTGAGTATGCTGACATACATTTTACATACGGACTTGCTAACGGAAATGCATATGAGGCTAAACGTTTGTATCAGGAGCGTTATCCGAACCGCACAACTACTACTACAAAAACGTTTTCAAAAATTCACGCTCGGCTGAGGGAAACAGGAAGATTTGAGTAAGCTATTCATCTGTCGGGTGCACATCGGTAAGAACCCAAGAATCCGAGAAAGCAGTGTTTAATGTGGTAGGAGAATACCCGGAAACAAGCACCAGAAAAATAGCGCTGACGTTAAACATTTCTCATGTTCTAATATGGACAATTCTTATTGATAATTTGTTATATCCCCACCACATTCAAAGAGTTCAGGAACTCCTCCCTCGTGATTTTCCATTACTTATTAACTTCTGTCGTTGGTTTCTCCGATGCCTTATTCAAAATCTTTTATTTAAAAATCAAATCTTGTTTACCAACGAAACAAATTTCTCACGCAATGCTATACGTAATTTTCACAACAATCATTTGTGGTCAGAGGAAAGCCCCCATTTTCAAGAACAGTTCTCTCTTAACGTGTGGGCAGAAATCCTTGGAGATTATTTAATAGGCCCATTGTTTATTCCAGGAAGATTAAACGGAGAAAGACATCGTCATTTCCTTGAAGAAGATTTGCCCATTTTACACGAAGAGGTGCCGCTTAGACTACGAAATGAAATGTTGGTTATGCATGACGGTGCCCAGGCACATTTTAGCATCCTAGCGCGAGAATATTTAGATCATACTTTCGGTAACGGTTGAATTGGTCGGGGTGGGCCTCAACCATGGCCCCCAGGTCACCAGGCCTCAACACTTTGGATTTTTTTATTTCCGGAATTTTCCAAAGAGTGCGCGAATCAATGAGAAGAATATTGGATACGCGCATACAGCAAGGAGGTGGATATTTCCAACATTTATTGTGATTTTGATATTTAGTGTTTAGTTGTTTAAAAGTTACCGTTTAAAATGTTTCTATGTTGATTAAAAAAGAAGTTTTTAAAATTGTTTTACTTTTTGACAAGCACAAGCATGTGTTGATTTAAATCAAAATATCTCGAATCGCTTTTTTTTTAGAAAATGTGATACATACATGCACGAAAAAGTTGTGACTCCCCAAAAAAAGAAAAAGAACTGTTCGTGGCGCCCCCTACAATAAAAGGCCAAAACTAGGATTAAATTTGAATTTCTCATATTAAAGAATCTACAAATACCAATTTTCGTCCAAATATAGACATTACTTCAAAAATTATTTACGAAAAACAAAAAAAAAATAAATATTTAGCACCCTGTATCTCAAAAATGAAGGGCTTGCGGACCCATGCTTATATGAACTCTTCACCTTATAAATAACTGAAGAATCGTTCTGTAAAATATCGGACACTTACTAAACAACACCCTGTATATTATCTCATGAATTTGTTAAGATTTATTGGCATAGGCTGATCAGCCATTTAGCCAGTCACCTAAAGACTAAGGTTAAAGTGGCTTAAGTATATAAATATCATAGAGTAATTAAAAAGAAAAACATAAATTAACAGGGACACACACTTCATGCCCAGGCATCTATCAGGTCGACCTTAACAGCAAGGACAGGACCCTATAGACAGGAAATACATTTAAGATTTTTTAGACTTTCGGAAGTCCTACATTTTGATGAATTAGTTTGTGTTAAATGAAATACATAGTTGCTTATAAAACAAATAGTACGGTATGAAGTAAAACACAGTTGAACTTGTAAGCTTCCCATAATTTGGCTATAACTCTCTTTAAATGATGACCTTAAAAAAGAAAACTTACAGAAAAGCTATTGACTTAGTTTTTCCTAAAATCAATACCTCTTCTTATAGATTTAAACGAGTCAGTTTCTTTGGACCTTCTAACAAAACATTAGGTAAATTTGTAAATTCTCTTATTATAAATGTAGCTTACAAAACTAGGTAACCTTATCGAAAACAATAGAACCAAAACTGATAAAAACAAAAAATCTGGCGTATATAAATTAAACTGCAAAGCCCGTCCCAAAATATACATTGGCCAAACATCTCGACATTTTAATATAAGAACGCACGAACATTAAAATAGCTTTATAAAAAACAAAACCGTCACGAATTATGCTAACCATTTAGTTAATTATCAACGTAACTTTGATCCATCTTTTGAAATCCTACGTACAGAAAACAGAGGCCTAAAACTTAATTAATTAGAGTCTATGACAATAAATAAACTTAAAAATACGAACCTGCTACTTAATAATCAGTTAGATTTAAATAGTTCTCCCTTGTTAAGTTTATTCTGTTGACCACCTAATTACGATATATAAGACCCACCATTGTACTCAATTATTTAGACTAACCCTCCATTTGGTTTTCCCTAATATTTTAACCCTCCCACTATTTCTATTTAGATCTTTAATAATCTAAATTTAATTGCGCCTTTTATTACAACCTGTGTCATCTGACGAAGCTACAGTATTAGCGAAACATATCATTTTTGTTTTAATTATAGTGGAAATTTACAAGTTTAGCTGTGTTTTACTTAATCCCATAATATTTAGTAATGGATTTGCACCTAGTATCGGCTGATTCAATCAATTTACTTATAAATTACTTTATAGTAACATTTGGTACATAAAATGGCCATATAATTAGCCTGATTTGATGTCACGACATTTCTTGTGTGAGGGCATATTAAAAGAAAAAACTAATGGTTGATATTTATCATAATTTGATTCAGTATATTATTTCTAAACTGCACAGCAAATTTCATATCTAAAACTTTATATTGCAGAATATACTTCCATACTGACGACAGAGCGAAAATATTACTTCGTTTGGGTATGACACCGTAACAACATAAACAACAAAGCGAATATACGACAAAAGTTTATGATTAACAAATAACAGAGCACTAAAACAGAAACTGATTTTCTACTCTATCGATTACTTGACACTTCACTTTTATATCCTGTAATCAACCTAACGAGTTGCGAAACCCTGTTCAAACGTTATTATCGTTTTATTACTCCACACATATTTCAGGCATTAAATAGAAAAATACATTGTTGGATGTTAGCCAGATATACCAGTTATAATTAATATGATAGATTTTTTGGTTCAACTCAGTATTTTTATACAGGGTGTATCGACTTTATCTTATGACGAGCGGTTCCCTATTAAAAAAATAAATGGCGCTTATTTGCATAAATCGCGATGTGTCTATAAGAGTTTGATAAAATAATATCATTTATCTAGACGAAGTCAAAATCAAAAAAATATCAAAAGGTACTTTGCATTAGACATTGAACTAACTCTCTACAGGGTGTTTCAATATTATACCGACAAATTGAAACAGGTGATTCATTGAAAAAAAATAATGAAAAAAGTTCCCATTAATGGAGGTCCAGAAACCCGTCGCTTGTAAGATACAGTGTGTTAAACTTTTAACTTTTTTCGGTTTTTCCTATTTATTTTATGCGTGCTTAAAGATTATTTTTTTAAATTCTGTTATTTTGTTACATATTAAAGTTTCTAAAGAATTACCTATTGTCATGTAGAAGTATCTACAGGGTGTAGTTTTTTTGGGCGTCACGACCACTGGCGACCCCCCCCCCCCAACTTTTTTTTGATACGACACTGACTATCATTTCATATAAAAACAACTTTTTGGTTTGTCATTTATCTTTTTTATTTTTTGCACTATTTTGATATCTTTAATAATAAATAATAAGAAAAAAATCCAACGTGTTTAAATCCGGCGACCTTGCCGGCTAACGAATAGGACCATTATTGCCAATCCATCTATTAGAAAATGCATGATTGAGAAAATCTGTCCCTACTCTTGATAAATGTGGTGATGCACCGTCGTGCATGTACCACATATTTAATCGCGTTTGAATTGGGATAAGACAATTTCTATAAATTTCTCCATTAAGATGATTAGGTAAAACAAAAATGGTCATATAAGGTAATTACCAGCAACTGCACACCAAACCTTTATACTAAATTTTTGTTGGTGAGCCCTGGGAATAACAGCATGTGGAATTCTATCAGCCCATACATGGAAATTTTTTTTTTATTAAAAATTCCATCTCTGCTAAATCATGCCTCGTCGGTAAAAAGTATATAATTTAAAAAAATTTCATTTTGTTTAATTAAACTTCGAGAATAAATCGGTTGGATTTAAGGCTTGAACTTTCTGAATATGAAATGAATGTAGTTGTTGCTCGTGAATAACTCTCCATACAGCAACATAATCCTCTACCATGACTTCTGCAATATTTCTTGTGTTTGTATCTTCCTCTATTCTTTCTAATACTTCCTCTTCAAATTGTGCTGTTCGTGTTGTTCGCAGTTTACCCGCATTATGATTAGTAACTGTCTCAGAAAGCCGTCTTTTTATTGCAGCAAACGTTGTATGGTGCGGTATTTGTCGATATGGCAATTTTACCGCATACATGCGCTATGCTTTTCTCCCATTTTCGTCTGCAGCGCTATAAACTATCAGCATGTCAGTTATTTTTTGAAATGCAGCCATTATAATTCAATTCAGATTTTTTGCAAGAAAAGCAACTGGAACCAAAATTCTGCGACAGAAACTGAAAAGACAATCGACAATGGTAATGTAAATAAGCATTTGTTCTCAACGCAACCTTGATTTATCATCAGACTAACCAGATTAAAAATGTAGATCTGCTTTAAATCATATCAAAATAGTGCAAGAAAAATAAAAGGTAAAATGATAAACCAATAAAAAGTTGCTTTTATATATATGAAAGGACTAAAACTAGCAAAGTTGATTCAAAATTTTCTTGTCCGTTTTTGGTGGCCAATGAGTAGGTATTGTTGAGGTTTGCTCAGGATAGGTTTGGCTTTAAAGCCGCTCTAACTTGTATACAAATAATGTATAAAAGACAACGCGCAGTATGTCAGTTGCGTCTCTCTAAACAGCGATTACTCAATTTTAGCAGTAAAAATTTAATATTTAGTAAAATACAGGTACGAATAATAATATCAAAAATGATTATCTTACTATTGAGCACATAGTCAAATGTTAGTTTGCATTTTAATATAAAAACAATGTGTAAAAATAATAATAAATGTATGTTTTATAATAATTATTGAAAAACACAAAAAATATAATATTATGTTTAAGTGCACGAAAAAAAAGGTTTCAAAAAAAGGAGAAAAGCCCGCAAAAACAAAAGTATAGTGCATGATAGCATATTTGGCAATATAATGAGCAAAACTTAAAACATAAAATAGTTTTTGTATATATTTTACGCTCGATACGCAATACATAATATTACATATAAAAAAGTTTCTAATTAAAAACTAGCTCAACTGAAGCTCACAAATAAATTCATTATATTATAATCACCCACACAAATATCAAATGTCAAAACGAATACCGTTTCTAAATGTTTTTTTCCCTGTCAGAAAGCATCACATAGGATTAACAAGACAGTGGTTTTGAAACGTGACTTGCTAAAAACATTCAATTTTGTTTTCTTATTTTATACTCTCGTAAACATTTAATAAAAGCTGATATGATCAATTTGTTTTAGCTTGTCTCTCTTATTTTTATTAACAGAGCAATACGGAGAAAATAAAAAGTTAAAATAATACTGTAAAATTGTATCCATAGTCTTTTATAGTGCCCGACTATTGATCAACAATTGAGGAGCGAAAGTAACAAAGGGGCTAAGTGCCAAAATTGTTAAATAGAGAAATTAATAAAAAACCTTCACATACCAAAACAACATACTTTATTTCCAAATAATTATCTAATATATATTATTTGCGTTACGCGTAAATATACTACGATAGAAACAACAAAAAAAAATGAAAATTTGAACATTTAAATAAAGTTAAAAACAAAAAAATGGGAAACGGGCTAAGTGCCAATATATTATTTAGTTAAATCAACGTAGAATGCTTCGTGTTTCTTGTCTTGTAAATACGGAATCATTGATTTTAGGTGTTTTTTCTTATTGTCACCAAACTTATTTACGTGTGGTAGCTGGTTAATTGAGATATTTTTTAGGTCTTCCATGGTTTTTCCTCTTTTAAGTATCGGAGTTGCTTTCCATTTTGCTACTTCAGAAAAAGCTTCAGCAGTAAACAAAAAACCAGGTTGTTGGGAATTAACCTTCAATCGTACAACTTTGCTAATATTCACTTGTTTGAGATTTAAGAGCTTATCGGCTGCCGCTTGTACATCAAAAAATTTTTCCTGTGACATATCTACTATTGCAAATCGGCCTGTGTGTGTACTTGATAGTATTACATCGTGTAAGTCCTCAGGTACAATCGGAGCGCACTTACGCTTTCTTTTCTCAATCAAGGCGAAATCTCTGTCGCACTGAAGGAAGCTATGACCACTGACAAGATACCTATGTTCAATGGTGTCAAAGAGTCCACAACTCACCAAAAATAGGTAAACAAATACAACCATTCTGTTTTTATTTTGGGCGGTACAGTTGTCGCTCCAAATAACAACATTCCTTTTTCCTGTAATGCCCATATTTAGGACGCGTAATAAGCAGGAAGCAATCTCGTTACCGCCACGTCCTGCCACTCCTTCATGCCAGCAACACATAAATGAATTCTTGTTATCCCCAAAACTGATTCCTAAGTTATAGCATGAAAGTTGGCTCATGTAAAACATATCAGAATGGGTCAATGTAGGTACGAACATGACTTGTTCTAAATCCACTGAAAACACACTAGTGGTGCTTCCTGGTACTTGCGAGGATGCAATGTCCCTTTTCATTAGCATGGTAGCTACTTCTGCCTTTCGATGGTGGACGTCCAACTCCACCTTTGCTGCCCTACTTCTTTCAACTTGCGCTTTCATTTCGCAATTTAACGAGTCACATTTCCGACAGGTGTCACTTCTAGGAGCTCTAAATGAAACATTTGGAAAGTCATTTTTTAATACATTTCTGTAAAACTTATAAGTGACCAAGCTGTGGGGATATTTCTGCTTGAACGCTTTATAAAGGCGGTTAATATTTAAATCTGGACTAATATATTCCTTTGCACTTTTTGCGCGCGAATAATGAGACTGTTCTCGGGGTATACTATTTATGTGCTCTGTAACAAGTTTTTTGTCATCCTGTGTAAATTTTCCAGGGGCTGTACGAGTTCTCATATCTTTATAAACTACTTTACCGCTTTTTTTCTTTTGTATAATAGTCTCCAAATGCTTTTTTGTCAAATCGAAAGTATTCATAAACGTAAATTTGCAAACAACTACAATATTACCCTCTCCATCTGGAAGGCTATAGTGGATGGTAGCTTGACGATGACTTTCACGAGCGTCTTCATATGAGCCATGCCTTCTTCTCTTCACGTCGGTCAACTGTAATAAACCCATGATGTATGTTCCGCGGACGTCAGGCCTGCACTCGTAGTATTTTTCAAAATAAGCCAATCTATTTGCGTAATTTAACGACTTGCACCCAAATTTGCATTTACATGTTATCTATAAAAAAAAGAACGTTTTAGGGTTTACACAAAATAAATATGGTTCTGGTTCACTATAATTTTTACACACGTATAGCTACATTAGAAATAATAACTTACTTCTAGGTTAGGTATCCTTTTTTCGCCTACATCATTTCCATTTCTCCTATTATAGGACTGTCCTGCATTTTTGCGTTTTCTCTGTTCGTCACTTAATCTCCCCAATCCATTTTTGCGACGTTCTATATTCATTTTAAAGCTTACTTTATAATATTGTACAGCCGTGTGGCACGTGGCATATATTCCGGTGGGAAATAAACCAAATGAATGCACAACACAACAATGCGTACTACGGCACTTGACCCCTTTGATGTGGAAATGACCTAGCACTTGCAGAAAGCGCCATCTATCTGTCTGATTGTTTACGAAATTTAAAGTCCTGGCACTTTGCCCGTTTGATAGGATATAGTCGAAGGCACATAGCACCTATCTATAGGAATATCTCATTTTTCAGCAAATTGGCACTTAGCCCCTTTGTTACTTCTGGTCCTCAATTGGTATTTAAAATTCTGATATTCTGTTACCGCACGTGACAAAATATACTAAATAACTTTCTATGTCTGCAATTGTAACACGCCAAACCATCCATGAGAAGAAAGTACGGCAACATCAATATCAAGGAACTGCGACAGTACAAGGACAGAGCCAAAGAACCATCGTCAACATCTCATTCAAACAAATGAACACGATGGAAGAATCTTTGCTCGCAAAGGGTTTAAACTTACGATTGCCCCACTGTAGGGGAACTGTAGAGTTCACCCGCATATCAACTTAGAGTGGCTGATGTCTATACAAAAGCCAAGCAATTTTATGGGCTGGTTCAAAATCAAATTTATCTGTTTTTCTTGAAAAATAACACAAAACTTAAAGTTTATTCCGTTGAACCTTCAATTTATTTTGAAACAATTTTACAAATATTGAAAACTTCATAAAACCTCAAAGATATGTCAATCTTAATGAATGATGCACTTAAAACTAAATAAAATCTAAACTGAAATGAAAAACCTTACTTTAATAACAGTTACAGAACTGGGTTTGTTAGTTCAATTATAGTACATAACATTAACGTTATTTAAATCACAGTACCAATAACAGACAACGAAGCAAAAGCAAAAAGTAAATAAATAACTTGTCTACTAAACTAAAGCACTTTGAGTTCGGCTTAAAAATTGCATAAGAAAGCAAAAATAACTTGTAACTATTCGCTCATTAATCCTAATTATCAAAGTTTTTATGGCGAAGAACAAGAAGAAAAAAACAAGACTTTTTCTTGTATTCTAGTTCTTTTCTTTCTAACAGTACCTAATTGCCAGGAGCATACAGATTATTGTCTATTGAGCGCTTTATTAGGCTCTGTAGGCCGCTTTCATCGTAAAAACAAATAATATGGTTTGATCCTACCTTCTTCGTAGCTTTTACTCAACTTGTCAATCGTTTCACGATTTTGAGATTTACATTCTTATACCAGCTAGTGATTGCGGAGGAGACAGCAACTTTACGTCTTCTTTTAACTTCAGAAGCAGTGTGAATAAATGCCGCGATCGACGTGATCAACAACGTTCAAAAATAGAGACACGGTGAACGACTTCGATAGAGCGTGTATGTGTTGGCGAAGTGTACCGGCCATCACATCACAAGAGAACATTGTTAACTTCAAAAACAGAGACACGACGAAAGGCTTCGATAGAGCGAAGAATACTTGCCGTCACCACACGAGGGAGACTTGAAAAACTAACTTTTCGATAAAGCGAATACGTACACGAAGAGTTTGAAAGTAACTAACTTTACGGGACCCATCCTGTTACCTCAAATTCAGAAAATCCTGATTAAAAAAAGTAGGACAACCAATTAGAACGCGTGACGTCACTCACCCAATTTACACCATTGGAAAAATCCGTTTTTGATCTGGCCAATGAGGATTTATTGTCTATATTGGAAAGGGTAGTTGGGAATACCTTAGGCTGTTTCTAGCAATGAATCATTTTCATGGCCTCATGCATTAATGTTTGTTTTGCCGATTTAAATTAGATTTAAATTTAAATTTTTATGTCAAAAGTTGACAATTAACACCTTTACATTTGTTATACATTTTTTAACGATATTCTATTATATATTTATAATTTTAATTTAAAATTTATATAAAAGTACAATTAAAGTATCCCTTTACAACATATATTGGAGTAGCTGTTGGATATGGTTCTTAACTTAAGAAAAAATAGTGGTACTAAAATAGCAAGAAATGTCAAAAATGCAGTGTCAAAAAATATAAAGGTAAAAACACCAGAATCGATTGAAGTGAAGAATACAACAAAATTGGAACAAGCAAAAGGAAATAATGCCCAAACTTCGGAGAGTGAAGATGAGTACTTGCCTCTAAAATACCCACAAGATAATAAGTTTAAGGATTATGTTAAAACATTCAAAATTCTAAGTCAGGATTTAAAATCAGCAGGTATTTCTACTTCATTAGAAGATAAAGGATTAAATTCAACTAAGGATTCTAAATCAATTATAAATTCAAAAAATATTCACGCTAAACACAGAGATAATGAAAAAATTTTAAGCAATAACCCAGTGTGTTCTGTTTGTAATAAGATTATTAAAAGTAACCATAATAGCCTAACATGTAATGGTCTCTGTAACAAAACATTTCATATGTCATGTGCTAACCTAACAAAACGTGAATTTGATCTACTCAAGAAGGTTCAAACTATTGCACATTGGTTTTGCAGTACTTGTAATGAAATTTTGAAGAAAAATGGTAATATTGATTCAATTACTTGTAAAATTCAAGATATTCAAGAGCAATTAGATTTTATAAAATTACAATTATTTAATATAAAATCTACCATTAATCCAGAAAAAATAATCAAAAATAGAAATAATGAAGAAGATGCTGTTTCAAATATTAATACAAGGATCATTAATAAGAAGATAAACGAAGTACCAAACAATGAAAGTGCAATACATATTATCCAATCAGTCAAACCAGATTTAGAGAATATCTTCAACAAAATAGAAAGTTTGTCCAATAAACCTGTAGAAAAAAATTATACCAAGGATGGAATAAATACGAAAAATCGATTTAAGTCCGATAATAAAAGAAAATTATTAATTTTATGTGATGATTATGGCAGGTATATTCAAGATCATCTTAAGCTAAATTTAAAATTTAAAAACTTTAAAGTAAAAACGATAATTAAGCCAGGAGCTTTTTTCAATAACATTATTAAAAATATTAATGTGTCTATAAAAAACTTTAATCAAAATGATTTTGTTGTTGTTATAGCAGGTTCTAATGATTTTGAAAATCAACAAATTCCAGATACAAAAAACATATGGAATAATATTAAATTATCGTTAAATACAAATTTTATTTTTTAGTCCTGTCCGATAATTTCTAAATATAAACAAAATATTATTTCTTGCTTTAATCTTAACCTTAATAAATTTTTAGAAAAAATAAATAATTGTGTTGAGAATTCAATTTCATTTATAAACATTGATTATTTCAATTATATAAATTTAAAGAATAATTTTTTAATTAATATTTTAGCAAATGAAGTAAGTTTTAATAAAACAAATTTTAACACACTGTCTTTTATAAAACCTAATATAAATGTTTTTCCAAAAATCGATGTTGTAATAAGTAATGAACAGTCAAATGTTTCATTGGATCATTTTTTTTTTAGACAAAACTCTTTAGAAAGTAACTTTTCCTTGATATTACTAAACATACAATCTCTTAGAAATAAAATTAATGAACTATATTTATTTTTAAATAATCATAACTACCCAGATTTAGTTATACTAACAGAACACTGGTTAAATATCCAAGAACCGGTTTTTATGCCAAATTATATTGTTGTTTCTAAATTTTGTAGAGCTAGTTCTTTACATGGCGGCACAATGATTTTTATTAAAATAGAATTTATTAAATATATGGAATTTTCTAATGCGACTAAATTTGATTGTTTTTTGGTTGAAATAGATTTTGAATTTTCTATAATATTCTCCAAAAAAAGCAATTTATATATAATTTGTTTATACCGTTCACCATTATCTAATACTAACATTTTTCTTATAAGACTTGAAAATCTTTTATCACAACTTCCCCCCTTATCATATTGTATTGTGTGTGGAGATTTTAATATTGATTTTGAAGATTTAAATAACTGTTACACTATAAATTTGAAAAATTTATTACAATCATTTAATCTTAAAATGCATGTTAATTCACCAACAAGATTTTCTCAATATTCATCTTCTATAATTGACTATGTTTGTTCTAATAAAAATAATGTTAAATGTGAAGTAATAAATAATTTTTTATCGGACCATGAAGCCATATTATGTGAATTTAACGGTGAGATAGAGACAATAGAGAAAAATAAACATAGGGGACGCATTTACAGTAAAAATAATTTTAACAAATTTAATAATGCTATAAAAAATTATTCATGGGATAGTATTTTTCTTAATAAAGAGGCTTTAAGTAATTTTCATGCCACAATTTTAGACACATTTACTAAAGCTTTTCCAATTACAATTATTAAAAAAAATAATAGAAAATGTTGGATTTCAAAGGGTATAAAAATAAGTTCTAAGAATTTACGTTCACTTCATTATATTAAAAAAATTTTTCCATCTAACAATTCATTCATTTCATATTTTAATATAATATATAAAAACATTTATAGAAAACTAATTAAAAAAGCCAAGGAAAATTATTTTGAAAATCGTATTAGTAAATCATTAAATCTACGAAAAGAATGTTGGAAAATTATTAATGATTTGAGAGGGAAAAACAACATAATATCTATAAATACCTCATTATCTTCTGACGAGCTGAACGATTTTTACTGTTCGATTGCTTTAGATCTTTCTAAAAATATTGATCCATGCATTGATCCACTTTCGTACATGAAGAATTTTAAAATTAATGACACATTTTTCTTTAGTCCAACCGATGTTCAAGAAATAAAATTAATCATTTTGGAAATAAAAAATAAAAATTCTGCTGGATGGAATAATTTATCAATAAAGATTTTTTCACAATTGTCTATTCCTGCTTTAGAAGCTTTAGCGAAAGCAATAAATGTTTCTTTTGATAATGGAATATTTCCACAATCAGCTATTGTTATTCCAATTCATAAAGGAGGTGATTGTGAATCTGCTTCTAATTTTCGACCAATTTCTTTACTTCCAACACTTTCTAAAATTATTGAAAAACTTGTTAAAAATAGAATAATTTATTTTTTAAATACAAACCAATTTGCGTTTCAAAAAAATAAAAATACTAGTGATGCTATTTTTTCATTTCTTGAACATCTTTATTTTAAATTAAATGAAGGAGATTTTGCTGCAGCAATATTTTGTGATATTTCTAAAGCTTTTGATTGTGTTAACCATAATATATTATTAAATAAGCTTGAGCTTTATGGCTTTAGAGGTATATCGTTTAAATGGTTTAAATCATATTTATCTGAAAGATCTCAAGTAGTATTGTTAAATGGTAAGAAATCAAAAAGTAATAAAATTGATTGTAGAGTACCTCAAGGTTCAGTTCTTGGTCCATTACTATTTTTAATATATATATAAATGACCTTGCGTCAATTTTTATAAATGGTAAATTTATTATATTTGCTGATGATACAACAATACTTTGGCATAGTAAATATTCTAATGAATTAATTGAAATAATTAATGAAGATTTAATAAATGTTAAAAAGTGGTGTGACTCTAATCTACTCTCATTTAATATTACTAAAACAAATATATTAACTTTTAAGTGTACACTTAATAATATAATTTTTGACAATCTAATAATTAATAACCCGAAATTTATAAAGTTTTTAGGAATCTATATTACTCAAAATCTTTCTTTTAATGAACATATCAAAAAGTTATGTAGAAAATTAGCTTCAGGATGTTATGCCCTGAGAGTACTTTCTCATGAAATGAATATGGCGGTTCTTCGAAATGTTTATTTTGCTTTAATAGAATCTCTTTTGAGATATGGAATTTGTTTCTGGGGAAATTCAAGCCAGTATCTTCTAAATTCAATTTTTATTTTACAAAAAAGAGCTATCAGATATTTGTGCAAAGCTAGATCTAGAGATTCTTGTAAAACTCTATTTATCTCACAAAAAATTTTAACACTAACTTCAATTTTTATATTGGAAACAGTTTGTTTAATTCATAAAAAGCATAGAAATAGTATAAATTCACATAGTTATAATACAAGAGAAACATTTAATCTATGTTTACCTATTCCAAATCCAAAATTTATGATTCTAAAAAAATTTTTAATTTTCTTCCAGTTTTTATTAAGAAAATGTCAAATTTTAAAATGTTTAAAAAAAATGTTAAAAATATATTATTGGAAAAAGCTTATTATACTCTAGAGATGAATATTTTGATGATACTCTGTCATAATTATTTCGATGGCCTCAAATCAATACCTCGTAAGTCCGGAATTCCTCATTTTTTAATTTCAACTCCTTTACTTTCGTTAGAACTTAAGGCGCCATCTATTAAACGGTGAAGCATTTACAAAAATACGTTACCAAAGAAATGGCGCGAAATCAATACCATGTAAATCAAAGTCGATAAATGTCAAGTAAATACCTCGTAAGTCAGCGTATTTCAATACTTCAGAGTTGTGAATTAGGTGTGTGTTGCGTTTAAATTGATTATAGCTAGAATTTGCAATTAATTTTGTGTTTGGATGTTTTTAAAAGAGAAGTAAGTAGTTTATAATTATTTTAGCTTATTTATATTGATCTAGAGTCGTGTTTTCTTTGAATATTGAATTACGAGTTATTGGATTATTATCTGAAATTGACTTACGAGGTATTGATTTTTTTTTCAGGTGTGAAAAACAGTGATTTAAAAATGAACTCAAGCACGAAAAGAATTTTAAATCTGTGCAATGTAGAAGAACGAAGCCCAAAGAGATCCGCCAAAGATATGAGTGAATGCTTAGATATCACGACGAATAAAAATCAAAATAATGATTCCCTATTCAATATAATGGACCTGCCAGTGGATATTGCAATTAATGATAGTTTCTTGGAAATCTTGGACCCCGAAACTGCAAATTCAAGCGCTCAGAATTGAAAATATTATATTTGCACTACTCCGACAAAACTTGCAGATAAGATGCTGGATAATAATCGAAACGATAATATAGTCGACAACAATTTGGAAGAAAACCCGGATGTTCATATCACGATTATGACTTTAGAGCAAGAACCTATGGAGTTGGTAGACGGTAATAATAAAGCAAATTTTAGCACTGTCAGTACCGCATCTCCGGATCCCATCAGTCATGATCCATCTTTGTTAGTGGCAAGTCAATCGATAGATTCAGATACTGACAGTGATTACCATCCTACTGAAGATGAGAATGAACCTGATAATGATGGCTTATCTGACCAGTCTGCTCAACAAGTAATTCGGCCCAATGAAGATAATATTATTGCTCACGATAATACGACTAATAAGGCAGTAAAGCGAGTAATTGGTATCAATACCAAGATTATTAATCAAGAACTAAGGGAAAAAGGAAAAAAATACCTGGGATATCGAAGACCAGCAAATCAGAGAAATACTTTCCATGATACACAGAGAAAGGAGCGCCAATTGGGATCAACATGTACCTCGACGTTTTGTGCTAAATCTAAAAAAAGAAAATGCAATGATTTGTCTGAAAATGTAAGGCAAGAGATATTTTCAAAATTTTGGGACAGCTTTACTTGGGAACAAAGAAAAACATTTGTGTGCAACACGGTTACCAAAGAAAGTCCAAAACAACGCAAAACATAAAATAACGAATCACGACGTAGTGGAACACTCAGATTATACTCTGAAAGCTGGTAAAGAAAACATCCCCGTCTGCAAGAAAATGTTTTTATCCACACTTGGTCTTCATGAATGGCAAGTACATAATTGGGTTGACCACAGTAAATATGGAATAAATGAAGCCAAAAAAAAAAACAAAAAAAATCAGAAGGAATCTCAAGGTCTTTTCGGGTTCCCAATAAATTCATGAACACATTTATAGACAACCTAAATAAATTGACTTCACACTATTGTAGAAAAGATACTAATAAAATGTATTTAGAGCAATCATTTACGACAATTGCCGAGCTTTACAATGTGTATGTAAATGCCGCGAAGGAATCAAACCAAACTGCAATGAGCCAAAATTCCCTGACCAAATTGCTAAAAAAGAAGAATATATCACTCTATAAGCCAAAGAAAGACGAATGTGATACTTGTTGCCAATACAACGAAAAAAATCTTACCGAGGAAGAGTGGCAGAAACACCAACACCAGAAAGATAGAGCTAGAGCGGAAAAGGTAAACGACAAGGTAGAAAGTTTGAGAGGAGTCAAGCATGTTGTGACCATGGATCTGCAGGCCGTAAAAATGTATCCCTCAATAATGGCAAGTGCTGTGTATTTCAAAACAAAGCTCTGTGTTCATAACTTTACGGTCTACAATCTTGCAACGAGACAGTACACATACTGCACATGCTACTGGTTTGACGAGACCCAATCTGACTTACAAGCATCCACATTTGCATCATTTGTTGTGGACTACATAAGAAGACATTTAAGTGATGGAAAACCCATTATACTTTACTCAGATGGTTGCACATACCAAAACCGGAATAGTGTCATGTCAAATGCCCTTTTAAACTTATCAAAGGAACTTAACATTATCATTGAACAGAAATATCTCGTAAACGGTCATACGCAAATGGAATGCGATAGTGTACATGCAACCATAGAGAGAAAACTACGCAATAAAAAAATTTATCTTCCTAGTGATTATGCCCGAATATCAGAAGAAGCAAGATCAGAACCAGAAAAATATGAAGTCAAAATAGTTAAATATGATTTTTTTACCAATTTTAACGATAATCTAATATACTCGTCTATAAGACCCGGAAGAAAAGCCGGAGATCCAAATGTGGTGGATATAAGAGCCCTAAAATATACACCTGAAGGAATAATTTTTTACAAGCTTAATTTTGATGATTATTTACCTCATCCATTATAAAAGCGGGTTGATTTTCACCTGATTATTCAGCGATAATCTCCCGCTCTCCGGTGAAAATCACCCTTGTCAAAAGTGAAAATCTCACCCGTCAGAAATCCAGCGATAATCTCCCGCTCTCCGGTGAAAATCACCCTTGTCAAAAGTGAAAATCTCACCCGTCAGAAATCGTTAGTTTTTTATTTGGTAAATAATCTTCAAAATACATTTCGGGATTGGAAAATAATCAGAAAATCATTCTCAGATTTTTTGCCATTGGGAAATCGCTCTCGGGCAAGCCTCGAGCGATTTCCACGGCAAAAAATCTTCGGAATGATTTTCGATAATTTTTCTATCCCTTAATATATTACTACAGATAATTAATTACACGCCATTGCCGCAAAGAATAAAGCGAAAAAATGAGTCAACTATTCCTGAAAACGTTTTTAAGATGCTCCATAAAGAAAGGCTGAGGATTAAAAAAACTAAATTTAATCATCTTCAAGAATTAAAACCCGTAATGCCTGAAGACTGTTGGATATTTTATAATAGCTTGCCACATTATGAATAATTTTATTGTTTTATTACATTTTTTCTAAGTTTATAAAACCCTTAGGTATAGAAATTTTGTTTAGTTGTATGTATATTAAAATTTTAAATTAATAAACTGACAATATCACATTTTGTACAATAACTCGTAACTCCTATATTTTTTATGTCCAATACCTCGCAAGTCAAATTGAGCAAAATATCATCAACTTTTTCTGAACATCCCATTTTAGACCTTTGTATAGGGCATAGACGTATTTATTTAGCTGTTTTCCTCTGTTAATTTATCATTTTCAGTATAACTACGAAGTTTTTTGTCTCTCCTGAAAAATGACAGTTTCTGACTTACGTGGTATTGATTTGAGGCCATCGATTTGCATTTTTTTTGTTTATTCCGATATTTTAAGTTTTATTATATTATTATATTTTATTGTTAATTTAATTTTAAAAAAAGGCTTTGTCGATAAAAATAATTTTTTATGACAATAAAGCATATTTTGATTTTAATTTGATTTGATTTGATACTTTCTAACCCTATAAATTTATGAAATGTCACGTACATGCCGGCGAATAGGTCTTTCTTAGTAAGTTTATCACTTTGGAGATCTATAAAAAACAATCTTTTAGCCGACCATATAAACCAAATAAAAGAGTACCGAAAGAATTCTTGCATGATTCACTTATTATTTTTATTTTCAATAATCTACCTAATTGTTACAACTAGTTTTCTAACACCCACTATTGGACATTATGTATGCAATAGACTCAGTAGCCATAAAAGTGACTCAAGTAGAAGAATTCCGGTGAAAAGTAAGAAAAATTTAACAAAAATCCAAACATTCAAAAAGGAGAATCAATTGCCCTGTCCAAAGTACGCCAAGATACGAACATCAAGATTATTTCTGCAGATAAGGGAAATGAGACCGTCGTGATGAGAGAGAATATACCGTATACTCAATAAGCACGAACGATACATTCCAGATAGAACACGAACGCGCTTAACAACGCATCAGAGCTAGCCCCCACATTTATGGGGGTTACCAAAAATGCACAAACACAACATGCATCTTTGACCAATTATAAGCTTCAGAAGTTCTCTAACATACGAACTGTTCAGATTTTCGCTACCGATACTAAAACCACTACAAGGACATAGCACATCATTTGTGAAAAACTCGCAGAATTTTGTTGAGATCATAAATGGAAAGAAAATAGAACCAAATGATCGATTTGTGAGCTACGATGTCGAGAGTCTCTATACTCTATACAAACGTCCCAGTTAAGGATACAGTTCAGGTCATCCGAAGGAAGCTTGGGGAGACTCAAACCCTTGAGGAACGAACATCAATACCCATTAACGGCATAATGGACCTACTGGAATGCTGCCATAATAATTCCTACTTCCAGAAAATGGATAAATTTTACAGCCAATTGGACGGGCTACCGATATCATGCCTCTCCACAGTAATCGTCAACACTTACATTGAATGGTTTGAAAATCAGGCAGTTGAAAAGGCAAAAAATAAAACCAGAATTATGGCTGCGTTATGTAGACGACACATTCATTATTTTTAATGGATACGATGACGAACTCCAAGCTTTTCTACATCAAATAAATAACTTGGCGCCAAAAATCAAGTTTACCATCGAGATAGAAGAAAACAATAAACTGCTGTTTCTAGGCGTCACTGCACAAAAAAACAGCGATACCATCCAAACATCATTGGTATACAGCAAGCAAACCCACACAGGTCAATACCTTAATTATGCTTCAAATCATTCAAATAGTATCAAACATGGAATAGTTAAAACACTTGTCGACAGGACATTCACTCCCTGCGACACCCAGGAAGCTCTTTCACGAGAACTTACCGTCAGAAAGACCTTAACACAAACAGCTATCCCACGAGACTAGTAGACAAGGCCATCAAGTCAGAATCACACCAATAGACAGAAAGATGACGTTAAAGCTGGACCCACCATAAATGCGCCATATGTCAAAGGAATCTCAGAAAAAATTCGAAGATTAGGGGAACAATACAATATTCGAACAGTAGTTAATTCAAAAGATTCCTCAAGAAGCCACCTGACGAAGACAAAGGACATGAACAATTATGTATATAGAATATTTTGCGAGTGTGGACAATCCTACGTTGGTGAAATCCTACGGCGCCTTCAAACAAGGATCAAGGAACATCAAAAATACACTGAAGGGAGAAATAAATAGATCCGGTGCCGCAAATCATGCTTGAACCAACGACCACCACTTGCCATGGTCAGAAGCCAATGTTATGCCCAAGGAAGAACATCGACGAAAGAGAAATTTCAAAGAAGCGGTTGTCATATTCCAGAATCCTGACTGCTTCAGTAAACCCTCTTCAGACATACAGGGTGGCCGTTTAGTGTGGCAACTTAGAATAGCTCCGTTTGTATTAATAATAAACAAAAAATTTTGATATAAAAGTTGAAGGACAGTAAGCGTGTTATAAAGTAAAATTATTTTTGACTCTTTAGAGTGGCTCAACAAAAAGGAACATCACAAATTAAGTTATTTAAAAATAGTCTTTTTTGGAAGAAAAAACTTGGCCCCTTAAAATTTGAAACATAATTGAATTAACTCAAGACATTCGAAATATTTTCGAGGGTATCAAAGATAAAGACTAATTAAAGACTTACTTGGTATATATATATTATTTATACAGGGTGTCTCAAAGAATGGAATATTGCAAATATCTCCTTAATCAATGCATCGTCATAAAAACGCTCGGACATGTCGATTTTATTTTAATTTTTTACATATTTCAAAATTATTTGTTTCTATACAGGTTGTCCCACAAAAGCTGGGGACACGACTACTTTTTTTTTTCAAATGAAACACTACAATTTTTTTAACATTTTTGTATTTTACGAAAAATTCTACACAGATTTCATGTAACATAGTATGATGGCAAATATAATACAAGGTGTGAAAAATTACCCATTTTCATTGTCAATCGTTTAAAAATTGTATTCTTCAATAATTAGATTAATTTGCTCGGACAATTCCACGGTTTTTATTTTTTTACTCAAGAATAGAGCAACGCAAAGAAGCAACTCATGAGAGCTCTTATGTTTCGAATTAAACGACGAATTCAAAAATATTTTCTTTTTGGTAAAAAGAAGTCAAAGGCGTAACATTTTCCTCAAAAATATCGAAGATAGCGCCTGTAGGCACGCCACTGTTAGATCCCAAAATTATTTTTGTATTGAAAAATATGCACCTTTATAAGCTAGGCACCAAATATTATTGAAATATCTAAAGTAGTTTTGAAAATAATAAATATTTTCCATTTTTTTCTTTAAACTTTAACACCATAATTTATAAAGCGAACAATCATTAATTTTTTATAGAGAATAACACCCTCAACATTCGCATATCATTAGAAAAGACCCTGTATATATATATATATATATATATTTAGAATAATACTTTTAAAGACTATGAAACTTTGGAACTGGAACTGGAACTAGTGAGACAATATAGGTATTATTTAGTTAATAATTTTAAGTGCATCAAAATATGTTGCAAAAAATAGAGTAGTTCTATTTAAAGAAATATATCTGTAACTTATCACATTATATTTTTAGCAACCCTGGTTATTACTAAATTTATTTATTATTACTATTTTTTAAATAATTAGCCGCACCGGGACGTTTTATATGCACTGTATAGTGAAATATAGCAATAAATATAGAAGCGATAATTCAAATAATACTAATAAGCTTATACAAATATGATACTATCACCTTCATAAAATGATGAAACATACAATCCACAAATGAAATAACGACACAGGAGCCTCTGAATTCCAATGGACGCCAAGTCTGCGTGGATAGACAATCTTAGTGTCCATCGAGGGCTTAAAAATTCAACACGCCATTAAGCTTCTATTCTTTTATCATTTTCTTTGATTTAAGTTACTTTTTATTATTCTTAATTGTCCTATGTAAAATCCTTTTAGCAGATTAAATTAAATTACAACCACTGAATCTAAAAACGACCGGCATTTATAACCTCAAAAGCCGTGTCTATACAATATGGTCAGAAATTTTTGATACACACTTATTTAAAAATGACGCACAAAATTATTTTATAGTTTTTTTCTTACAACAACTTTATGCGCTGTTTGGGAGCCAGAATGTCGCCGTGGTAATTATAGGTCAACTGAGAGTGTTTATATAGGCTTCCAAATAAAGCATGTTGGTTTTAGCGAAAATACGAAAAAAGAAAACCTTTTATTGGGCACATATATAGGGTGTCCCGAAATTAAGCTGCCACACTCAGAGGACGAAATTTACGCCCTAAAGTAATTATATCTTGGAATAAAAACAAATATCGAGGAATGTCACATAGGGAAGCTAGATTTGGAAGGCAAATGGAGTACCCTTAAGATGGGTTTCTTTAATTATTAACAAAACTGTTTGAAGTGTTGCAGTAAACGTTATGCAGGGTTATCTAAATTAACTTTGTTATTATTAAAGATACAGAATAGTTTAAATTAGCAAACTATCAGTATTTTTAACGCTCATTAAGATGTAAGAATGAAAAAAAAATATTTTCTTTAAATGGAAACCTCGGTATATGTATCTAAACCGATCTGAACGTTATAAAAATATATTTTATGTTTTTAAAAACACTGTTTATTTATTGTGAATATTTAATTTAAATAAAAATCAACCAACTGCGAGGTTGTAGCACATGGCGAGATCCTGCGGAACTCGAGCGTACCACTAAATAAAAATAAAACGCTGACATATTTCTGGCATAATTTAGCTGTCATTCTAGCAGATACAATGTTGAGTGTTGGCGACACTGCTAGAAGGCAGGTGGCTATGCACATCATATCGCCCTTTCTCCGTTGCCGTTTGGTAATCAGCATTTCAAATAACATAAGATATCTTTATTTGTGTCTATTTTGATTCAATTTTATTTAAATCAAATAAAAATTATTTTTGAAAAAGCCATAGACGTAGGTACTGAGAATGATTGCAAAATTTTGTGATAATGTATAAAAATATTTTTGCACTACGAAATTTAGCAATCATGTTCTCGTTGTTGCTTATCATGCCACTATTAAATCCCTATTGTCTTACGCACTCATTGTATGGGGTCATGCGGCTTCCGCAGCCAGAGTTTTGCATTACAGAGACGAGCCCTTCGTATACTTGCGGGCCTGAGTTACAGGGACGATTGTCGAGAGGCTTTCAGAGACCTGAACATCTTTACACTGCCGTGTCTGTATCTGCTGCAGGCCTTAATATATGTAAGAGAACATTAACACTGTTATGTTAGACATGAAAATGAACACGACCATGATACTCGCTCTAGAACTGATATGAGGCCTGATTTCCAGAGATTATCTAAAACAAGAAATGCCATTAATTTTTATGGCCCAAAAGCTTTCAATTTTCTACCTGCAGAAGTTAGGAAACTGCATACGTCTCAGTTCAAGAAACGGATCCAGAATTATCTGTCTTCTAAATGTTTTTATTCCATACAGGAATTTCTTGAGAGTACACATACACAATCTGACTTACACATATAATTTATGACTTTATGATTTGATTTGACATATTATGACACATATTCTAGTGTTTATGCGAACACACCATTATTATGCTGTTATCATGTCCTTACAACTATCTATATGCTTGTTTCAGGGATTATGTATCCTAGGTTAGGTTGCTGGTTGTTAGTATCATAGCCTCATCATAAATTTCATGTGATATTTTAACTGAGTATTGTGACTATTTTTTTTGTGTAACATGTTTTTTGTATTAGCATCAATAAAGTGATTTGATTTGATTTGATTTATTTTGTGCCAAAATGCAAGTAAATAGGGTTGAGCGATACATCATTGTATTTAGGCTAAAATGTGCTTTGAAAAATAAAACAAAAACATTAAGGACCGTATTAAAAAAATTAATTGGGCCATGACAACTCAATTATAACAAGTTTAGTGATCTAAAAAAAAAGTGATAAGGCCATTTTGTAAAGAAGAAAAAACTACAAAGTTTTTATTTCAAGAACGTTTTCCTAAAATTGAAATTTTTTAAGTTATTAAAGGAATTAATTTTAGACGTTTTTAGTAAATCGCCCTGTATCCCAGGAATCAAAAATAATTAGGCAACTCCATTTGTGAGTCTTAAGAAAGCTTTAAAAATGACACATTTTGTTTAATTTATTCAACTATAAGTTACCGTTTACAAGATATCAATAGTGGGCAATTGAATATTTCCTACCCTGTATAATGATAATGGTAATAATGATGAATATGATGGTAATACTAATTTGAGGTATGCGCTTTTAATGATGTTATGTATGCTGACAATGTTAAGCCTGTATTATGCGGTTCTTCCATTTCTGCTTATATTTTATTACTGCTCTTTGCAGAACTTGTGTAACATATGCCAACTGTATATTTGGTTTAACTTTTGTAAGTTTTGATTGCATTGACGTTAACAAATAACTGGAATTTGCAATTATTTGAATTTGAATTTCAATTTATTTTATGTTGAACATACCTTGCATTTGGCACACGTGATTCGTTCGGCTGTATTCATTATAGACCTAGGTCAATTATGGAACAAGGAATTAAAAAAAAATATATTTTTAAGGCTAGTAAAAATGATCAATTATAATTGTGTCTGGAATTATTTGCAAAAAAAAGTTTTCTTAACTTTTCTTGCAGTTATTAGGCAGGATCATTACTAAATTAATTTTGGTCAAAAACGGTGTATTTTAACGACACAGACCCAGAATATGTTTTTCGTTTTGTTTGAAAGCGTGAAGCTTTTCAAATTTAATTGAAAAAACATTTGAAATCTATAAACAAAAAAAACAAAAGTAATGAAGTAATAAATGCTCATTAAATATTCAAAACGCATGCTAAGGATCAAGAACATTTTAACATTAACATCTATTGTGTTTATATTAAAGGACCAAATAATAAGCATTCTTTAGGTAGGTCCACCCTGAATTTATTGCAAGCTGTTGTTATATTTAAGGATTTACCATTATTATTGGGAAAATCCCTTAGACAGGAAGGAGCGTGTATTGGGGATTATTTTAAATTAAAAATCTTAAACATGCCTATTCTCCCCAAATTTCTCGCAAAATTGTATTATACTATATTCGTAGGTATTTATAACGTAAGAAAACATTTAAAAAATCGTGTTAACTAATAAATAACAATTGGTGGTACTATTTTACAAATTATAATTACAAAAACAAGATTTTATACCTATAGAATCCTACAAACAAAGCATTTTCAAAAATCGAATAATACTTTGTTGATATTGCTTAATCATAGTCCGATTCGGAAAAAATTTTATTAATATCGTTTATAAAAAGCGGTTCGACCATTTCTTCGATTATAAAATCTGCCTGCTGCATTTTGGCTTCTTCTTCTCTCACATGATCGATATACTTTTTCCAATTTTCCGCACTGATTTTACCCGTAGCTTCATTAAAGAGTGTTTTTAAATCCACCATTTTCTAAGTCGTGTCTTTTCCGGCGACATCTGTATTTATTTGAGCCCATATAAGTTCAATCGGGTTTAATTCGCAGTGTTAAGTAGGGACTCTAAGCACAGATATTCCTCGTAACTTTGCCACTTCATCGACTACATATTTTTTGAATGCATTTTTATGTAAATTGGCTATTACCAATAGTTCTTTTTTTTAAGGAATTTAATGGAAATTCTATTTGTCTCAAGCTTAGCCATTCTGTTATTTCACTTTTACGCCACGCACTTGTCGGTAATTTTTCCGTCAGCCTAGAGTGCTAACTTGCGTTATCCAATACAATTATGTATATCTTTTGGTATAAGATCCAACAATTGCTCGAACCATTCTTTAAAGACATCAGCATTCATATCTTCGTGAGAGTCTCCTATATTTTTAGATTGGAACATTAGTAGACCAGCCTTCAGAACTTCCAATACGGGTTATGATAAGTCGATGTTTTTTTCTACATAGCGCTCTTAATCCTGTGGACAATCCTTCCAAAAAAGCTTGCCTTGAACTTTTAATATTTTCATCCTGCCAAAATTTAGTCACAGTGTGGCTTTCATTAAGCCATGTTTTGTCTCGGTAAAATATTTTTTTGATTTCTCTGGCTTTTCGAATGCTTCTTAAGTAATTTCTTCTCCAACAGACGATATCGCTTCTGTCTATTAACATCGATGGCCTATTATATTTTTTCCACTGAAACCCCCTTTTTTTCTAATAATTTTCAAAGCGTATTTCTACACATAAATGGGTAGTCCTGGTAAAAATTTCGTCCAGCGTGGGAGTTTACTTTTTTAAAAACATATGAATTTTTTGCCTTATTGCTTTGAAACGTCATCCAGCTCAAGTTTTGGTGGTCCTGGAGAAGCTTTTGGAGGTTTGACTCCAACACTTTTTTCTTCTTTTAAAAGTTTGTATATTGTTGGGAAAGGAAAGAAAGTCAAAAAGTCTTTCTCCACTAATTTAATAAGAGCAATTAGAGGCTCAGTTTTATGAAAACGCGTCTACATGTTTCGAAGGTAGTAACCTTCATCTTCAGGAGACAAAAATAGTGCTGCAGTTAATATTAGCAGTATATAGAAAATTGTAGGTGGAAGGTGACGTTGATGGAGCTTTAAAAATTTTTTGAAAATCTGTCAAGTAGTGAATGCAATCAACATACTGACAAGAAATTTTGTTAATAGAGGTAATAAATTCAAAGATAATTGTGAAATTTAGAAGGTCATAAAGAAATACATGTTCTTCTTATCCCTTAACTACCTGGGTATCACAACTGTAACGTAAATACCTGGGTGTGGTCTGATAGGCCAATAAGGTTTAGGGCGTTATTCTATTTTTGGACAAATTATTTTTGATCAACATAGTAGTATATTCTCTAGAGGTTATTTTATAACGTAATCACATAGGTAGTTTTAATTTTTTTTGTTAATTCTTAACCTCCATCTATAAGATACTATAAACACGACAAGGAAAAAATACACTTATGAAGGAAATAAAATATTATTTAATAATATTAAAAATAACAAAACATAACATTCTAAAGATAAAAAATAAACTTGAACATTGCTAATGGTAATAAAAAAAACTACCTAAATATATTTTTTCAAAAAACACACAACCAGTTAACTTTGTCTATTTTTGGATAACACAATCTCTGCATATTTTATGCGAACATTCTAAACAAATAGGTTTTTTACAATTGTAACAGATGTAAAATGTTTTTCGTTTTTTTTTTGGGTCGCATGTAGAATATCATCATCATCATCTGGTTCTTGTTCATCTTCAACTTCGACCGTATTGTCCACAGCTTCTTCAACCTGATTATTTTCCCAATTTTCCTGCTCTAACTCAATTTCTGAGTCGGAATCATGTTCTGACAAAACATATTCATCACTAGACCTTTCCGCCTCACTACCACTAGTATCATCATACCAGTCTTGCAACGTTTGTTCGAAATTATCGTCACCATACCGCACTCTTTTAGAACAACTCGGCTTATCGTCCATAACGTAAATACCTGGGTGTGGTCTCCACGACCACTCGCGTATTTCAAACTCAAATATATTCGTCAAATTGGCAAACGGACCCGTCAGCGGCTAGATACTTACTAATTATGGGTCAATTCAAGAATACATGAGCACGTAGGTGTGTGCAGTTTAGAAGTGCGGAAAATTCGGCGAATCGTCCGACCGTTTGGGCCTGTAAGACCACACCCAGGTAGTTAAGGGAATTCAGGTTGAAGTAAGGATACATAAAAAAGACTTTCGAAGTTCTAATTCATATTATGAATTTGTATTAAAAGAAAAGAAGAAAAAAAGAAAGCATCTGTTATCAATTAATTAAGAATTACATTTTGTAAAATTTTTAGCACATGTTGTTAGAAAATTTTTGTGTTCGGGCTACTGGAGACCATTAATTTTTAAGTTCTCTTTTAGTTGTGTTTGTCTCCCTGTTCATCTTTAAGGGTATATAAATCAAAGATTTTTATTTTAATTTTTTTCAACAAATTTTAATGTTATTCTTTGTTTAAACGTCTATTAACTGCCCTAAACAATGGAATTAATATAACTACGGGAAACTGGACCTTAGGTTTCTTGTCAGTATGTTGATTGCATTCACTACGTGACACATTTTCAAAAAATTTTTAAAGCTCCATCAACGTCACCTTCCACCTACAATTTTCTCTATACTGCTAATATTAACTGTAGCACTATTTTTTGTCTCCTGAAGATGAAGGTTACTACCTTCCAAACACGTAGACGCGTTTTCATAAAACTGGGCCTCTGATTGCTCTTATTAAATTAGTGGAGAAAGACTTTTTGACTTTCTTTCCTTTCCCTATATTTCAACTTCACTTTGAGTATGGACTATTTCTTCAAATTATATATTGTTGTTTTCCCAACGTTAATCATATCTGCTGTAAATTTCACTGCATTGTCAACACTCAAATCCGCATTGTTACTTTTAATAGAATCGTAACAGTTAAGAATTAATTTTTTTTTCATTTACTGTACCATGCACCGACTCTAGGGCGTTTAGGCAACTGTTGAAAATTCTCCATATTTAATTTAAAAAAACACTAACACTTTACACTTGAACTAGTTCCACTGAGGAGCAAACACCTAAGGTTGGTATGTATAGATATAAATAGCTGTATTATCCTAATAGAGGCACCCATAAAGGCATAATTACCACATAATTAGCAAACAGGTAACCAGGATTAGGTACAAAAAAAAAAGAAATAAAATGATTAGAGCAAAATCGGAATAGGTTCCTAGACTCTAATTAGTTTTTATGAAATTGCTTCCGAAAATTTAGGCTTAAAAATTTAACATTAAAATAAATATTTGAAGACAAAACTTGAATTTAAAGTCGATACTTGTACTAATTCTGCACGAATTTAAAAATTCAGGCCTATTTTAATCTATTCATGCTTATTTTAATCTATTCATGCTGAGAAATCTTGCACTCCCATGGAGAAAACGGTTTTGATTGATTTATTACTTGGCATCATTTAAAGGTAGACTATACTTTATTATCCTTATGCCCCCCGAATGTTAGCCCGCTGGCTACATTTTAACAATTTTGACCTTAGAATTAGGTTAAGCACATAATGACCTAGATTACGCCCTGTAAATATGACACATTAATTTCGAGACCTTATGTGAGTGATTAACTTCCATTTGCCTTAGTTTCTTATATTCTTAAATATACGTACGAAAGAAAACATCAAATTTATGAATGATTAACTATTTATCCGTAGATATTATTAAGCAGATTTATTTACTTAATGGGTCAATAAATCACGCTGGAACAAACACAGTTTTATGAATATTGTGTTTTCCTTCGTAAAAGAATATATGATTTTAAAGTAGTTTAGCAACACTAAATGTAAAAACCAAAAAAATTTGACCAATGCACACAGAAAACACAAAGGGCATTGAATTATATGAATCTTAAGATTTCTTTATAATAAATTTTATGTTTGGACCCTTTTTTGATCCCCCGCACATAAATAAGAAGTCGAAAGGAAAATCATTTCTAACGACCCTTTTCCTTTATCAATAAGCCCCTATAAATTGCCCTTAATCCGACAATGGTTCTGAAACGTGACTGCAAAATGTCTTATTATTTGTTATGTTTCTCATTGTTTGGATATATTAGTTCAAATTAAAATTAAACGTTTTTTGATTAAAATGCACACATTTGTGGAAGTTAGGTATCTACATTGAGGGTGGACAGTTTAATGTAAATATACAGTGAGAGCAAAAAGGATGGAACAAATTCATTTAAAATTCAACCTTTAGTTTTTCGGAAAAACGCTTGGACCCTTCGATTTTTATTTTTTGAAGGGCATTTTTTAAAACTATTTTCATTTGTACAGGGTGACTAAAAAAAAGATTTCATGTTACTCTTTATTTTTTTAAATTGAAACTCCCATTTTTATATTTATTTTTGTATTCTACGTACAATTTTGATCACATTTCATGTATTATAACCTATGCCTAAATTAAGTTGTTTTATGAAAATATCAATTTAATTGAGAAAAAACTATATTTACCAGCAACATCCTGGCAATATCAGAGGCGATGTATGAATTCTTGCAAAACATTGTGCCCTATTTGAGGTTCTATCAATCTTATTTCCTCTCTTATTCGTACTTTAAGGTGGTCAATATTGTTCGGTCTGTTGATATAAACTTCAGATTTTAGATATTCCCACAGATAATAATCTAATGGTGTCAAATCAGGGGATCTGGCCGGCCATTCTATTGAACTCTGTCGACCAATCCACCTCCCAGGAAAACAGTATCTAAATACTTACGCACTGGGCGAGTGTAACGGGCTGGTGCTCCATTCTGTTAATACCATAAGTTATCATTGGGAATGTCAGGATCTTCTCGATTTGGATGCAGCACAGCAAGAGCAGGTATCAAGTCGAATTCTAGATTTTCTAGATATCTTCCTCCGGTCAAGGTGCCGTCAAAGAAGAAGGAACCCAAAACTCTATTTCCAATAATTCCAGCCCAGACATTTACTTTTTGGGATATTGCGTGTGGCACTCCATTATCCAGTGCGGGTTTTCTGTAGCCCAAAATCGGAAATTTTGCTTATTCACACTTCCGTTTAGGCAAAATGTTGGTTCATCAGGGAATTAAATTCTTCTTGAAAATTGAAGATCGACTATACATCTCTCCATCATCATTTCACAAAATAGCATCATTCTATCCGGGTTGTCCTCATTAAGTTCATTAACTAACTAGACTTTATAAGGATGCCATTTATATGTATGTAAATAATTTAATACAGATCCCTTGACTAATTTTGTTCTCGTCAGCAATAGTGCGACTAACTTTATAATTGTTTTCTTAGACGGATAATAGCATAGCCAACTACATATTTTTTCAGATAGTGGGACGGCCCTTTGCATAATTATCTCTTATGTGGCACAAACCTCTATATTTTTTTTCAACGCTCTATTTGGGTATTTATTGTTAAACAATTCGCAAACTTCCATTTGAGTACGCATTCTGTCTCCATAGCCAATCTTCATTAGAATTTCTATACGTTCTTTTTGTTTTACTCGTGCTATTTTAGAGTTAAAAAATTACCTTTAATAGAATATTTAATGCGAATGTTTAAGTAATATTTTGATAGGGAATTAACGTTAACGTCAATGTTAAGTAACGTAGGTAACAGAAAAGACAAGCGGCTAAATACTGATAATTTTAATTCCTCTAGCCACGCCCACTGTCTGAAATTGTGTGTAAAAAGACGAATGATAACTAAAATAAAAACAAGATCTGCTAAAAAAGTGCTAGCACAGGTGGGATCCACCTTCCAGAGCCGATCTACCTTTTTTTATTATTAAAAAAAAATAAAAAAAAGAGAAACTTTATCGGAGTGGATATGAACTCGAGACCTTTAGGGCCATGTAGTGTATAACTGGTTGCCAGGTAATTCTTGGGAAGGCGTGTTTGGAGGAATTGAAATGATCAGGATCTAGCCGCACATACAGAAAAGTGATTTAAGTTTATATTAACGGTGTCAATAATTGTAATTATGTTTAACTCTTGATATTTCGCACATCCCGAAGAATAGCGTAATAAGTCTAAAAAAGTAAATTTTACAGGAGAAGCAAAACAATAAGATAAAGAAGGACTTACCCAACATCGAGTTTAACTTCGAAATAATAAGTTGTCTCAAATAAATGAGTACAACAAAAAGGCTGGAACTTGGTGCATTAAATGGTTAAATGAATTGAATGAGAAGTAAAGTTAAAAATAAGTTTTGTAATGTAGATAAGTAGAACATATTTAAGTATGATAATAGAAGATAATGACATCTGAACGTAATTAATAATTTGTATATTTAAAAGTTAAATAAAATGCAGCAAACTTTGCGTATGAAGTTAATTCCAAGGCATCGGTATTATATAATAAAAATACATTATTTATAGTACTAAGACACGCCGATTTGGTTAAATTAAGGACAGATACAGTGCTTACTTAGTAAGCTATTTTGAGTTAATACAGTTTTCTTCTAAAATTGGGTGTTACTTTCGGGTTTAGCACATATTTTTAAAGAACTAATTTTGTAGAATTATAAACACGTTTATTAAACTGATACATAAATGGCTAAATTAAACATTTCAAATACGGGTGTAAAGTAGCAAAGTACTAAATAATCGTAATTTCCATACTTTATGACCACAAAGTTTCATAGAATGCTCTGTGGTACTTTGGAATGTATCCCTTTGCTAACAAAAATTTCGAATCTTCAATTTTTTTTTCATTTAGCAGACGTTTACGAGTATAAGCTCTTTTCAAGACTGGATATTTCCGGCGCTGGCGGTTGAAGCTGCTCCACTTTTTGTCGTTTTGTAAAATATTCATAGTTTTGAATTGAGTATCCGAGTAAGAAGTTTTATAAAAGTATTTGAACGGTTCTGTTTTTTCAACTTTAACGACCCTTAAATCGTTTATAACTAGCTGGTCCCCGTCAGATTTTACATTAAAGTTAGATCCTAAATCATTCATTAATTGTTTGATACCCATAAAATCATCATGGGTTAATTCTCGTACACGATAAGGTTCTCCTTTTTTCTTAGCGGTCCTTATCAATTGTATGAACTGGTCGGGAACAAAAATGGGTCCTGACTTTAAAGACCGGGAAACCTGAAAGTAATAGTTGCATTATCATACAAGCACAGACACACATTGAGGAGGTTTACCTGTTTCTCGATGGTTGAATGAGTTGTGTCTCCCTCATTCTGGGTATGACCAATGATAAGGAACTTTTGTGTTATTTGTTTAATTTGATATTTTCGTACTGCATAAAGCAAAGTTGCTATCAAGAACCTAAAACAAAATAGAAATGTTTAGTACCAAAATAGGTTTACCAAATGTTTATTTAGTATTTACCTGTTTTTCTGTTGAGCTGCACAATTGTCACTGTAGAGAGTAATCTCCAAATCATCAGACTGACATTTTTCTGCCATTTGTTGAAGGTACAATAAGATGCAGGAAGCAACCTCTGTTACACCTTTCCAGCTTCTCCTTCATGCCAAACAAAAGACAAAGTATCATCTTGTGCTAAGCCAGTTACAGTTAAATTCATGGTACTAAGCTTAGATCTGTAATAAAATACAGAAATATCTCCCTTGGGTACCTGAAAAACTGCTTGCATATCAAAACAAGCAACGATAAAGTTATCATTGCACAATTGTTTGTCGTTTTCCTTTTCCAATCTTGATAAAGTTTTTTGTTCCTGGTGTTTGTCATATGCCAATTTTAAGTTTATTTTTTCAACTTCATCAGCATTGTCATAAATATAACAGAGGTTGCATTGATCCTTTTTGGGTACATAAAACGATATGTTAAACTCCGTGTTAAATATATCTGAGTAAAGATGATAGTTACCATAAGGTTTATTCGCTTCTTCGCACTGCAATTTGTATTCCCTATGCAAATCTGCGATTGTTTTCCCACCTTCAATGAATTATTTGCTGATTTGAGCACGTAAATAGTGACTTTCCTTTCTTGGTATGGAATTTATATGCGCCCTAATGCCGTTTTTAATGTCATCATCTACACTTCTATGCTTCCCATGTTTGCCTCTTTTATCATCGCTAACTGATCCTTAAGATGTTCTTTTCTCTAATACTGTATAAATAGTTCTCGCATTTATATCCAAGGTTCGCATAAAAAATAATTTACAGACTTGAGTTGTTTTTTGATTAATTTGAAGATTGAACGCGTTATTTAATCTTCGACTGTTGGGCTGCGGATATCTGTAATTTGGCTTAATAGACTCCATGTTTCTAGATATAAACTCTCTTTTTCTATTATTATCTATGAGACTGTAATACTCATTAAAAATAATTAGTCTTTCTTCCTGAGATATCTTCGTGCTACATTTATACTTGCATTTGTCAGTGCAAGGTGGTTTAACCGATTTTGCGGGCACTAGTTTTTGAGATTTTGCAGAAGATTTGTATTCTTTGCCTAAATTTCTTAAAATCCTGTTTTTTTCTTTTTTTGACCCCCTACGCAACCTTTTCCTGGTCTTCTTTGGTTCTGTGCTCTCGGCTTCTTTTTCGATTAAACTTTCAGATTCTGTTGGAATAATTGGTTGATCTATGACTGGATAATCACCTAAAGAACGTGTGACCAACTCGGCGTTGCTAGATTCTGCAGAACTCGACGACGAAGAAGATGTATCTGACGAGCATGTAGAGTTTGAACACGATGATGAACTTGAGTCGTAATCAGGATCTTTTACACTATCGTCATCGTCTTCACTAAAGTTTAATTTATTATCACAATTTTGATTTTCTTTTTTTTGATTAAGAGAATTGCTAGGTCATGCCTGATCATATTCAGCAAGAAGAAGTGCGCTGGTCTTTGGATCATTTGCGGCAAAATTTTCCGTATTAGATAATGCTATGATATTAATATTTCCAGTATTGTTAATATTTGAACTCAGTTCGTTAGTATTAATATTTCTCTCCGCGTTGTCCGTCTCCGTCCTCTTTCTAATTTCAGTTTCAAGAACCGCTTGTACCATTAGTTTACCCCTTGACATCATATTAACTGCAACAAAATGATATTATGTCGATACGAAGGACTTAAAAAAAAATAGAGACTTACTTGGCAAATTAACGTACCAAGAAATAACGAACATCTTAATAACAGAACAACAGATTAAATTTGTAGAGGAGCCAAAAATGTTGGCGACAAAAATTTACCCAACAGCCTATTTTACTATTCCTGTGAAATATTTGACTTTATCTACAGTATAATTATTTTTAAATAATGTCTTACCTTCTTATACAACTTTCCTATTCCCTTAATATTATACCATTTAACACGGATTATGAATAATAATATTGAAATTTTTACGGAATGTCCGAAGAAAATCGCATCAACACCAGATGATACAGAGTTCTTCCAACATAAGGTATTAATAGTATATCACATTTAGAGAGAAAACAGTTCTAACTACAAATAATACACTTACATTTTAAAAATCTCCTAAAAGTTCCGGCGAAAATCGTAATAACGAAGAATAGTACACTTTTCAGCGGAAGTAAATTTAACAGACTACTTGATATCTTCGAGAAACAGAGTTCTAACTACAAATAATACACTGTTCCGGGGAAAAAGACACGAATTAACCTGTTGCAATGCATAATAGTACTATTTTCTGCGGAAGTCAACGCCAAACGTGTTCCGACGAAAAGAGCATCCGCGCCCTCTGTTGATAAATAATTGAATTATCTTTGTTGCGGTTTTCTTCGAAGATAGATTGTTGTTTTTACTAGTCGTTTCCGACGAAACCTATTTTTAGGAATTTTTTTAGTTATTACACTATTCTTTTACAGTTTTAATGAAAATAAGTAAGTTGTAATACATGAGATGTGATCAAAATTTTACGTAGAATCCAAAAATAAAATAGGAAATGGAGGTTTTAATTTAAAAAATTAAAGGGTCACATAATATGTTTTTTTTTAGTCACTCTGTAGGTACAAATGAAAATTAATTTAAATTATGCTACTCAAAAAATAAAAATCGACGGGTCCGAGCATTTTTTTGAAAAATTAAAGATTGAATTTTGAATGAATTCGTTTCAACCTTTTTGCTCTTACTGTATAAGTAAATTCCCTTCATCAATACTGCATAAGATCAACGTCAAGAACCTTTAATAATTTTAAACGACACAGCATTTGATGCTTGATTGTTTATTTACGCTTACTGCTGGTCTTATGGAATAAAGTCTGAGTACAATATCGCAAAATAGTTATTTACGAAGTTAGTGTTGAATGTGTTATTTGATTAAAAACAAAAATATACTTTTAACACGCGCATCATACAATATATTATCTACAAACACTTATTAAACCAGACACTAAATCGAACAAAAAAATTATAATATTAATATTCTACTAAATTCAAAATTTAATCTACAAAATTCCAAAATCAAGTGACCTACTTTATTTCTTTGTTGTTAGTTACATGGCAAGCAATGTATATTGCTCTTAGTTTTGGAAAAACTTACGGGGGACCAAATTAGGCAGTTCCTGACAAATTATTTATACGATAAATACCTAATGATGAAAATAGCCCTTACATTGGGTATATTCGAAGTTTGTCACAGATAAGAGATGTGCCATTTGACAATGGACAACATCATGGATTTGGATACTACATGAGTTGTGAACATTCCAGACACAAAAACTAAGATTTCGCGAACTTTCACTGTAGTGGAGCTATTTTATTTGAATTTTGGCAGAATATACAGAGCTGATATTAGACATCGTTAAATTTGATCAAATAGGTATATGAATAATAAATGTGCTAAAAATTCATTCGATATCAATAATTTTTGTTATAGCAGAATTCTTGAAGCTGCCAGATCCGAAGTTTTACACTGTTCATTATTTCCGTCGGTCTTCGGCCACTTTATCGGCAGGCTCTGGTGCGAATCTAAGAACTACTAAAAGACATGGTGAATGGAAATATTCGACAGTGGCAGAAGGACATATTAAAAGCTAACTGGAAAATAAGAAGGAAATGGCCAAAGCCTTCTTATGACGTCGTGGTCCATTACTATTATTTCCATTCCCTCCACAAGTATACAAAATGACAAACAAACCCTTAACAATGGAACTGCAGAAGGAATTCATATTTCTGGTTACTCAAATCTTATCGTACAATAAATATTAATTTTAATAATAAATATTAAAAAGAACCTTGCATTTATTTTTAAGACTAGTATTTAAAGCAATGTGTTTTTAACCCTAGTATCATAAAATGACATTTGAGACACTGACAACAAGCGCTAAAATGTCTACTTTTAATAGTGTTTATGAATAAAACATTTTAATGAACTTTTTATATCACTGAAAATATGCGTCTCTTTTTATAAATTTTATTACTTAAATGTATGTAAATTATGGTATTTTGTTTCACCAAACCAACATAAACTTGCAAATGAGGCATATTTTGTATTTAAATTTATTACAATAAACGTCAAAACGGTTTTAATTACAATATAATATTTTCAATAAATGTATACGTGTATTTTATTTGCTCTCTAGAATGTTCGTGAAAAATTATTTTATTATACTATAATGGTTTTACATTCTCCGTCAATGTTTAAAAGTTAATTTTGTGGTTTATTATAACTCATAATTTCGGCTTTTATACTTAATATTCAGGAGTGACCGATATACAGTGCGTTTATTTTAAGGCGGGACATAGGGTTTTACATGGTAAATTTTAAAGCCTATGTTAGGCACATTTCTATTAAGAACTAAAGGTTAGAATTTTACACAAATATTTGTTGCAGTATCATACCCAAGATAGGATCATGTTTGTATTACTAACGCAAAATATTTAAAAAGGTAATTTTAAGTTATAATATCACGCTGTTTTGCCTAGCCCTGTATATTATGTTTACTTAGGTATTTTTAACATAAGCTGGTATATGACATTATTATAATATTAGACAACTTGTAAATTATACAATTTTGATGATCATTTAGGATTTTTATTTCAATTACGTTTAATAATTTTCCTAAATATAATCTACAACAATAAACTTAAACCTCATATAAACTGTTCGAAATGTCCTTCATTTAGAGCCAAATGGTGCCTCAAACAATCATAAAAATGCTTTTTAACATTCGACAACTGTCGCGCTGTGATGCTGCGTAAGTCTCGATTATTCTGTTGTTAATTCATCTGCATCATTTGGTCTTCCTCTTAAGTTATCAAAAACGTTTGATGTGAGGTATCCCCAACAGAAAAAGTCCAAAGGCGTGATCTTTTTTGTACAGATTATACTATAACTTATTCCCCCCATCTCAAATTTAGTCTATTCTCAAGTTTTAGTAATATTTGTTTATTACAAATGTGCCTAACATAGGCTTTAAGATTTACCATGTAAATCCCTATGTCCCGCGTTAAAATAAACGCACTGTATAAACATACAGGTAATACTGTTTATTTTTTAGTTAATTTACATTAATGTTCCGTTTTTAAAAAATTAGTGCTTTATGAAAATTATTTTCTAAACCGCAGCATTTCTACAACCCTACAGACTGCATTATACAGAAGCAAATAATCCCAAATTCGATAGCAACAACCAAGCAACGGTTAGTGACTGGTATCTGGATTACTTCAGAGAAGAAAACAGGTCAATGCAAGTAAAACCGATTAAGAAAAATTACAGCTTCAAATCCTTACACACTCAAGAAAACACAGCACCCGGCATAGACGATATATCCTGGAAGGTACTTAAAGCAGCTAAAACTCATACAAGTACATGATAAAAGTTACAACTTTTGTCTGCAGAAGCAACTATTTCCGGACATACGGAAGAACGAAGTCATCATCAACATACCCAAACCTAACACAAATCACCACCATGCACAAGAATATCGTCCAATTGCACTCCTCCCAGGGTTTTTATCCAGAACAAGATGTTCCCAAGGGCTCAGCATTATCTCCATTAATATACAACATTTACTGCTCCGACCTTAAACCTGAGGAGAACCTCAACTCTTACATACTACAATTTGCTGACGATACAGCACTGATATTCCCTTCAGTTACAGGAGCAGTAGCAACCTTGCAATAACGGTCGACCACATCCTTGGCAGGTTTAAGAAAACGAAAACTAATGGTAAACACAATCAAATCATACTTCTTAATTTTCAACCATAAACCATCTGCAATGTCATCACAACTTCTCCTAGACAATGCATCATTTCAACGAATATTAACAGCGGAATGACCTTGGATTCAAAACTTACGAACATACAGTAATTATCAAAAAGAAAGTTATATCCAAGGCTAAGCACTAGAATACGGTGCCATTCTACTCGCAAATGCAAGGCATCCAACATCGAAAAACTTATTAACTAGAGAAACAATTGCACGAAGAAGCTTTACGAAGATCAGACATTCAAACAATTCAATTTAACAATTATTTATACACAAAAACAGGAATACGACAGATCTTTAATAGAGCACAAACATTAAGCCTTCGATTCGCAAAAAAAAACATAAAAACCAGGAGTTATTAAGAACGGTCTGCAGAATACGGAACAGAGAAATTGCACAAAGATAATAATATCGAGAGACAACGCTTTGGGAATGGTTTCTAGTAAACACCAAACATGAAGAAAGAAAGTACTAACTTATTTGTTTTACCTATTTGAAAATCTGTGAATAGTCTGATCATGTATATAGTTTTATTTCATTTTTTTTTCTCTATACACTATTGGCAAGCATTTATCTTACATGCGGAGGTTTTCAGTGTGATAAAACGGTATAGGCAAAGGCTCGAGAGAAATAAAGAGAGACAAAATCATGCTCTAGCCGATTCCCCTTCCACCGACCAATACGCTTTTATGGTAGAGGGGAATACTAGCTGGCACGGTAGGTGGGCGACGGGCGACGGCAGTATCGTATCAGCCAGATATTGGAGCAGTAGTGATTGTCAATCGCATTTTGTGCGATGTTTTACGACGTCGTTTTTTTGCGGTCATGTTTATCACTGGTAGTTATATTAATAAATACAACTAACAGTAATTTTAAGGTGTTTAAATTTTTATCGGCCTTAAGCATAAAAGTAAAATAAAACCTGTTATTCCAAAAAAAAAATAAACTCATGAACATTCTTAAAAAGAAATAAAATTAATGGTAATTGTAATTAAAAAATAACTTTAAACAATAAGTATTCTTAAAATGGTATAAAACTAAAAAAGTCATTTTAATAAATGCTCGAAGACATTGCCTTGCTGGGCTTCGTAATACCCGAGCCGATCATAAAACTCCGTCCTAACATTCGACAATACCTCCGGTGTTATGGAATTAGTAATGTCGAATATTTTTGCTCTTAAGTCAACTAAATTTACAGCCCTCTCATGTGGATACCTGTAAATTAGTTGAGTTAAGTGGCCCCACAAAAAAAAGTCGAGGGGAGTCAAATCCGGTGACCTTGCCGGCCATGGTATGGTACCTCTGCCACAAATAAGCCGTTCAGGAAATGTCATACTCAAAAACTCTATAATAATAAAAAAATAAAAATGTCCTTGATATTTTTCTTACTCCAGGTGTTGCAGATGTTTTGATGAAACCTGTTACTTTGCGAGAAAATAAGTTACGAGAAGGAACAAAAATGGTCCTGAGAGGCGGTAAGAGTGATGATGACGAAGGAGACCGAAATCTAAAAGAAATGCAGACGCTGAAAGCAAGCAAGAATTTCATGAATGTGAAATTGTGATAGATACTGAAGAAGATGCGAGTAGATCTACTAAAGGAAATATGCAGGATTAAATGGGTAGATAGAATGCAATACTAACTAATAAATGTTGTTGCAAAGGTATGTATCTAAATTCTAATGTAAGGTATAAATAGGCAATAAAGCAATTAGGAGCAGGGGTTACAGTGGATTGGTACATTGTGGATTTTTCCTGTTGTTATACGGGTGGTTATCAAAAAATAAATTATGTCTTATTTTATTCATTTATTTATCTTATTATGCCACAAACAACGGCTACGAAACAGAAAGTATTAGCAAAATACTAAAGAAAAATCTAAGACAAAAAACACAAAAAGTTCTCTACAATGGACACCCCAATTCAACTGAATCCAAATATTGTTCGATTAATCTTACCGGCAATACAAGCCAACAAATTTGTAAAAAACTAAAAAATTTCGACATCACTCCTATACAAGTAAATAAAAACAACTTAAGTAGACACTTATGCCACTCCAAAATAGAAACAAAGGACAAACTCTTACGAAGCGGAGTCTTCCAAATGAATTGTGACAACTGCGATGCAATCTATATTGGACAAATAGGCAGATATTTTAAAACTAGACTAAACGAACATAAAACTTCTGATTAAAAAAAAACAAAATTAGACAAATTTAGTCGACCACTGCATAAAAGAAAATCATTTAGCCTTCGCTGACACATACGCGAGACACAGCAGACTCAACGATAATCATGACATAGACCCTGGTCATGAATGACTGGTGGAGCGCACCGCCAGAACAATCAAACGCTCCCTCGAAATAGAGGAAATCCTCAGACCAGTCTCCCCCGCGAAATCGCTAACATCTTTCTCTCGCGCAAATCCAAAAAAGCTGCAGGTCCCGACAAAATCTCAAACAAAATCCTCAAATACCTCCTCCGCAAAGGCTTGGCAACCATAGCATCCATCACCAATGCCATACTCCGCCTCACCTATTTAGCCAAAAAGTGGGAAGAAGCCACTACAATCATGATCCCAAGCCCGGAAAAGACCACACTTTTCCCCAAAATTATCGTCCCATCTCCCTCCTCAACTCCATGACAAAAATCATGGAATGTGTCATTCTAAAATGCCTAAAGGAAAACACAGCCGAACTGGAAGTACTTTCAGACAAACAGTTTGACTTTCGCGAAAATCTAAACTCCAAGCCCTTAGACTCACCGAGTACATAACCAAGGGATTCAACTGGAATCAGTACGTCGGTATGATCCTCTTCGACATTGAAAAAGCCTTTAACACCGTCTGGCATGATGGGCTGATTCACAAGATGAGAGTCCTTCGTTATCTCTCCAATCTCGTCCATCTAAAACAATCCTGCTTAGGCCGGCGCAAAATTCGCGTCCGCATAGGCCACTCTCTCTCAGCCCCCCGAACTCTAGAATCCGGCGTCCCTCAAGGTGCAGTCCTCTCCCCACATCTCTTCAACATTTACATACTCGACATTTCCAAAGCCCCCGACAACACCCTAGCCCTCTATGCTGATGATACCGCCTTCGTTGTAAGGTTACTGAGTCCACGCATAATCATGCGAAAACTGCAAGAAGCAGCAAACGAATTTTCCAGTTACTGTGTAAACTGGAAGCTTCGCCTAAACTTTAAATTTATTGTTTCTGAAAAGAAGTTCCAAACCGATCAACATTTAAAAACACCGCTGCATAAATTAAAGTTACAAAAAATGAAATCTAAGCCAGTTCTTACCAAATCCAGTCCCATATGAAAAGTTTTTAGTGCTTTTGTCTGATGCAGCACAGTATTTGGTAAAAGTAGGCCAAAACTTAAGAATCTTTTACTCCAAAGTGATACATGTGACTTGTCTCTTACATGGAATAGATCGAGTCACAGAAACCGTCAGAACTGAATATCCTTTAGTAAATAAATAATTAATTTAAAATGTGAAAAAGTGGTTCTGAAAGCACCTCTAAGAGTGCAATATGTATGAGAGATTACCAGGAGTTAGTTTACCACCAGAACTTGTATTTACCCAGTGGGAAACATGGATTAAGGCCGCATTATCTGTCGTGAAAAGTAAAGAGTTGTTAAAACTTGCAAATGTAAGAGATCTTGTTTTTATTAAGGTTAATTTCAGTCTTATATCGGACATAATATCCTCGTTAGCGAGTAGAAATTTATGTTTAAAATATTGAGTTAGTATTATTGAAAGTTCTTTCCGCTAAATGTAACACCATTTTCGGTAAAGTAAGAAGTCAAGTAAGGAACAAATTGGATATAACTGTAAAAAATATTGAAGGATTTAAATACATAACTGCACTAAAAAGCATTTATGAAGGTTAACCATCCAACGAAGTTGTATCTTGGCCTTATACTTCACTATCTAATTTTCAGTTTGTTCGATTACCTCAGTAGATGTTGAAAGAAGCTTTTATTTGTATAAACATATTTTTACTGATAAAAGATAATCCTTTTTAGTTGAAAAGTCTGAAAAATATTTGGTAATAAATGCCATACAGTTTCAGGTTAAGAAATTGTTTACATTTTTTTGCATTTTTTTTTAAATAAACATCTTTTCTAGAACCCCGTGTGTTTCTTTACCCTATTTTACTATAACAAATTAAAAAATATTGCATACCAGTATGCATATTTGGTCAAAAAATGCATATAACTGCATATTTTAAAGGCAAACAAGGCATATACAGGGCTGCCCAGAAGTCCGAAATAAAATTAATATAGCTTTAACCTGTAACTTTTGGGGAAAATGCTCGGACACGTCAATTTAGTTTTATATATGCTCACATTTTGACGTTATTTGTTTGTTTTTTTATAGACATTTGTCAAAGATATGACGGCATCGATCTTGTTTTTAAATGGAAACATACAGCTTGCGATACATCATTTGAAAGCTAATATCTCGTTCAGTATGTTCATAAATTTTGACGCGACTCTGTCATGCTATATCAAAATAGCGACTGTTAAAAGTTTTTAAAAAATTCCTATTTAAATAAGCGGAAATGATAAATCATTGATGTTTTTTTTACCTTTCAAGGTAAGAAATCTTCGTTGTTTCACGTTCTGACATATTGCGACATTGTGGACTTGTAAAATTAATTTAGGTATTTCCGGAGTATTATTTTACAATTTTCAAAACAAAAATGGTTTTGTCGAAGAGGCAGCGTATCGAAGTCTTAATATTGTTAGGATGTGGAGATAAAATAAAAAGTTAAATTAAAGTGTGCATTTTATTTAATGCTAAATATCCGGAATCTCAAATTTTACAGGGCACTGTTAGTAAAATTTTCCACAAATTTGATGAGCATGGCACAGTAAAGGACTTTCCTAGGAATGGACGGCCACGTGTTTTAAGCGACGATGAAAAATTGGATATTGCATTATCTCTGCAGGATAATCCGCATGTTTCAACAGTTTCATTGGCTCAAAATCATGATACATCTAGAGGTACTATTGAAAGATTTTTGAAAGCAAAAAAATACCACCCTTATAAAGTATGTATTGTCCAAGAGCTTTTAGAAGATGACTATGATAGGCGCTTGCAATTTTGCGAAGAAATGATTAGACGGTGTGACGAGAATAATAGGTTTCCACAGAACATATTATTTTCGGATGAAGCTACTTTCTATTTAAACGGGGTGGTCAACAGACATAATTATCGTTTCTGGAGTCAAGAAAATCCACGATGGATATTTGAAGCGCACACTCAGCGGCCCCAGAAAGTAAATGTTTGGGCAGGTATCATTAATAACCGAATTTTAGGGTCATTCTTTTTGGAAGGAAATCTCGCAGCTGAACGATACCTGGATTTCTTAACCTTCGAGTTGAGGCCTGCTCTAGCTGTAATTTTTCTCAACGAAGTAGATCCATATATACCTAATGAAACAATTTGGTTTCAGCAAGATGGTGCTCCCCCGCATTTTGGTGTCAATGTGAAAAGATACTTAGATCAGATATTTCTAGGTCGCTGGATTGGACGACGTGGTACAATTGAATGGCCACCGAGGTCCCCAGACTTAACGCCTCCAGGCTAATTTCTTTGGGGATATTTAGAAGAAAACATTTACCAAAATAGGCCAAATAATATTGAAGATTTAAAAAACAAAATTAGATTGGCACACATAACATACCGGCTGATTCGAAATTCCGTCGACAGATTTTACCATCGTCTGGAAGCATGCCAAGTAGAGGGTGGAGGACATTTTCAGCATTTGCCACGTTAAACCACCTTTTTGTTGTATTTTGTTTTGCTTCGTTACATTTTTATTTTTTTTTTTTCACTATTGTTAAGTCACAATGTCACAAAATGTCAGAACGCGAAACAATGAAGATTTCTTACCTTAAAAGGTATTTATTTAAAAAGGGACTTTTCTAAAACTTTTAACAGTCGTCATTTTGAAATAGCTTAACAGAATCGCGTCAAAACTTATGAGAATACTGTACGAGATAGTAGCTTTCAAATGATATATCACAAGCTGTATGTCTCCATTTAAAAAAAATATCGATGTCGTTATATCTTCAACAAATGTCTATAAAAAAACAAACGAATAACGTCAAAATTTGAGCATATATAAAACTAAACTGACGTGTCCGAGCATTTTCCCCAAAAGTTACAGGTTAAGGCTATATTAATTTTATTCCGGACTTCTGGGCAGCCCTGTATATGAGCATATGTTCACAGAATTTAAGTGCATATATTCCGCCCTTTAGTTATAACTTAATGTAGTTTTCGGAGGAGGAGGTTTAACTTTTAAACAAGTCAAAAATATAAAAATAATAATTGAAAGCGTGACGTGACTTAACATAGTTTGCTTCTAAGATAGAGGTAAGATACCTTTTTTAAACCAAGTCATAATTTGAGTTGAATTAAAATGCTACTTTACGTCTTTAAACACCCGAATTTAAACTGGAGATAATTTAAAATTCAGACTAAACGCACCATGTAGAATAAAACATCAGTCAATTCCCATAGCAAGTGCTGAAAATTCAAGGCTCATAAATTCCAACGGGAAAGATTTATATGGAATCAAATAACTTCGAGCAAAACGACGAAACCCAAAAAGTATGGAGATATACAGAGAATATCCGTATAGGATGGGAATATAAAGCTGCACGAAACCGACTAAGTTAACAAAAAATATGTAGCTTTTACTCTTTTGTTACATGGATTTCGATTTGTGTTTTCGGGAAAATTGTATCTTAAACTAAATAAAAAACACAAGTATAAGGTCATATTCGTATTACTATAACTACAGTGATGATGAAAATGACCGTATGGAATTTATTTTTAAAAAAACTTAACATTATAGCAAATAAATACTACTTGACGAGTAGTTTCCAGCAATCTGATGTGAGTAAGACCATTAAACCATATTGTACGTAATACTGTATGATACTATAAGCACTATATACTGCTTAACAAGTGGATATCAAAATTTGACACATATAAATATGTATACCGGATGACGCATGGCTTAGTTGAACATAGGAAGTCCCATGTAAATTTTGAGGTGGCTAAAAATTGGCACCCCTGTACATTTAATAGAAAATTGTATTGTAATTTTTTGAAGAGGCCGATATTATAAATGCATGTGCCAAGTTTAAATAAATTTTAATAAGCTAATCCTAACTTATTCAATTAGGGTGAACAGCCCAATTATTGGCACTTTAAGGTAACGATATGGACTTTGTGCTAAATTAAATCGAATAATTAGGGTATATGCTATTTTTACATTTTAATACAAAACAGGAAACCGTACTTTATATTTTTTGATACCTGTTTTTTAAAAACAATGTTGCAAAAAATATTTAAATCCGTTAATTTGCATTTTTGCGCATTTGCTAGTTATTGGCACCCATATGCCAATTATTGGCACACTAATTTTACTAATTGTTGGCACCCCTAAAATTACGGAGGTCAAATAGGAAAGGTAGGTGTAGATAGGTACCTCGTTAGGTATTAATAAATATTTTAGCAATTTATTAGATATCTAAAATAGTGCTACATAAAACAAAAACATAGGTACATATATTTTACTTATTAAACTAAAGTGAAGCTTTGGTTATTAATGGGAACGTAACGACTTAAAATTAAGTAAAGAATTTAAAAAAAAATCAAGTTATGTGTTTTGCAAAATACAGGTTGCGCATATAAAATTTTCTTTGTAAATTTCTTGTTTCTTTAAACATTTTACGTGATAACACCTCTTACATGAGCAACATCCAATTCCAACAGTGGTGACACTAATATTGAAGGTACATATAAAACATAAGCAATTTTTTACTACTATATTATTTGTTGGCGTTTCTTCTTCTGGTGATATATTATTACAGGACATTGTTGTTGCGTTCGCCTCGTCAGGTTCATCAGCAAATAGGTTTCTTAAGTGACTATTAGTAGTCAACAGTTCTTGAGGTTTTATTTTAAAAATATTTTCTTTTTTGACGCCTTGTTCAAGAAAATTTATATACCTATTTTTTTCTATGCTTGCAATACCAGGCATATTTAACCTTTTCTGATTGACTGGTTGTGAGCGTGTTGTATGTTCTATGTCCTTCTTTTTCTTCGTTTTTTTTTCGGGTTGTATATTCAGTAACTTGCTTTCAGCTCTATTTTTCCTTTTTAATTGATTTTCTTCCTTTTTTCTTTCTTTTTCATTCTTTATATCCTCTTTTTCCTGGAGATGTTTCTTATACTCAAATGAAATCAAAACATATGATACTCTCTGTGAATTCCTCTTCCTGTCCTTTCAGAAGTTTTTGGTTTCGTTAGGTATCTTATTATATTGCTCTTTTGTTCTTCATTTCTTATTTCATTTTTGTTTTCCTGGATACTGTTCAACTGGTTTTCAGTATTTTCATTATCTGACTTCCCAGGTATACTGCAATTATTTTCGGAATGTAAATCATCTTTCAATTTTTTCGATATATATATTTACTGGACTATTTTCAACATCAAATACATTTATTTCACCTTGCCTTTCTTTGTTTTTTACACCTGGTGATAGTAATATAATATTTTGAATAATGTTAATTTTATTATGATCTTTATTTTCAGATATATTTTGTTCTCCTATTTTTTTTTGTCAGTTTTCCTCTCAAAATTATTAAGTAATATTTTTTCTTTCTTTTTGTCATCATTTTCGTCGGTTGCATTTTCGAATGGTATATTAAAAACCACTGGCATATTAAAACTGTCAGTTTCAGAAAAATCAGCGGTTGTCTCCGCTTCAACCACCTGAACAATACCGACGTCTAAATTAAATTTGATAATATTGGCACTCATTATGATCTGGATTTTCGTTTTCGATCTGTTTAATTACTTTTTCATTTATCAAGCTAAACCCCACATCATAAGATATGGTTTCCTTACCACCTTCAGTTTCAGCTCTGGAGGTAGATGCACGTGGTTCATGCGAAACATTTTTTCCAAGGCACTTAGAAAAGTCTATTGCGCAGGGATTCCATGGGCATAATCCACATGCTTGAAAGCCCATTTTGATGCTTTCCTCCTTAAATTGTAAAATAGCCTTTGCTAATATTGGGACAAAATTATGTTTTCCCAATTGGCAATATGGATTTTCTCTCCTCCATTCAAGAACGCCATTTCTCCAAAAGCTTTTTAATAGCTTAAAGCAGGATACGTCAGCAGGTTGCAATATTCTTGTAGCGTTAGGATACAGCGCTATGAGTATTATTTGTAATTCTGTGCAGACCTTGCTTAGTTCATATTATGTTAAATGGGTCTGGTGACCGTCTACAAAATGGATCACGAGAAATTGAACGTTCGCTTCAACGAGAGTTATATAAAACACATTTTTAATGTAGTCGAAAAATACTTCGGATTTCATCCATCCATTGTCCGTCATAGCTACACCCCAATTATCGGGAATACTATTCGAGACAGCTGCATTTAATCTCTTGTTCGGAAATATAGTTAGTGGTGGTGTTATAGAACCAGCAGCAGAAAAACTGAACATAACAGTCAGGTTTTGTTTTGCTTGTCCCCTGTCAATTTCATAAACGTTTTTTGCATTTTTTGGAGCTATTACCTTTCCGAGTTTCGGACAGAATAAAAAGCAAGTCTCATCCCCATTATATACCCTGCTGAGATCACTTAAAATAGAGAAATGTCAAAAGCCTTTTGAACTGTTTCCTCGCTATACTTTTTTGGTCCATTTTTTTGCTTAATTTTTACCATCTAAAAATTGTTTATCATATTTATAAACTACTAGTTTATTTTTTAAAAAAATTATTTAAATTAATATTTAGGAAATCATAGCAAAAACTTAAATGAAAACACCTTTTTACCAAAAAAAGATTAAGAAATTTAAGTGTCAATAATTGGGCAATCAAATCTTACTAATTATACCAATAGTTGGCATGGGTGCCAACAAATAGAAACCGAGCAATTTACGTACCCAATAATTGGCACCCAATAAATATAATTAAAATGTTAGGTTATAATGATTTACATAATTTTTTAACTTTAAGACAATGTTTATCTATAATATACAACAGCTACATCCCTCAATTTTTCTGTTTAAAGTTAAAAAATATCATATAATTACCAAGAACATTCTTACCTTTACGCTAATTTTACAGGACTTTCAGGATATCAAACGACACTTTTAACGCGAGAACTGGCGCCAAAATGTCACAAATGGCGTAACGATCAGCAAATATTGGGCAGGGTTGTCGCTATTACTCTGATATCCTATTTTTTGGCTTTATTTTAGCAAGATTTTTTAAATTAACAAAAACTTAGAGAAGTGCCAATAATTGGTTGAGTGACAACGATTGGGTAGTTTACAATGTTATGGCAAAATTACGAAATTTTCATAGTTTAGGTAACACCAGCAAATTATTATTTGGCATTGACAAAACGAAAGGTTGCGTCAATGACAATATTTTCATTGGAGGCGCTTTAATTAAAGCTGAATATGACCTATTTCATTAAGGACAAAGTAACTATGAATAAGTGGTATTATACAGGAAACAGTTTAGGAGCAGTTTCTGAAATGTTTTCAGTGCAATTCCCTGATGAGCCCATCCCTTTCATTTCATTAACTAAGCTTATTATTAGTAAATTTGAGTTCAAAGGCACTGTGACAAATAACTGTAAATGCTTAACTCAGAATGTCAACAGAGCTGAAGAAAGGGATAATATAGATCTTGATATTTTATTGCACGTGAAGGAAAATAAAATTATTTGCACGAGGATTCTTGGGCAAGCCGTAGGAAAACATCAAACTACAGTGTTGCGCACTTTAAAAAAACATAAATATTTTCCTTACAAGTGTGAAAAATATCAAGAGCTACGGCAAGGTGATGAAGAACGGAGAACGGTATTCTGTTTTGGTAACTGAAGGAGCAAATAATAATGGGAATATTTTGAGATATGTTTCTTTTACCGATTAATGTACAGGGTTAGGCATTTGGTATCACCTATTTTCAAAAATCTGTTATAAGACCAAAAAACATTTTATTGAAACAAAATTATGAAAAATAACAATATTAATATGTGCAATTTATGTTTTAAAAATAACATCCTTTAAATGACTTCCTTAACTATCTATACATTTTTGTAATCGGGATCTAAAATTTTGCATAACTCGTTCCAACAATTCTGCTCCAATATTATTTATTTCTTCCAAAATACGTATTTTAAGTTCTTGGATGGTATTGGGACGCCTTTCATAAACCTTTTTCTTTAGATATTCCCAGAGGAAAAAATCAGGAGCCGTCAAATCGGGGGAATTAGCTGGCCACGTTATCTCACCAAATTTTGATATCAAGCGACCGGGGAACATTTCTTGCAACAAAATTCGAGTTTGTCGTGCTGTATGTGCGGTAGCCCCATCTTGTTGGAGGGGATGGGTAGCCCCATCTTGTCGGCATTTATTGTAACAGTTCTGTTGTTTTCTTCAAAAAAATATGGCCCTATGATACCAAAAATTGAAACACCACACCATACGGTGACTTTTTCATCATGGAAGGGTCGTTCATGAAGCTGTTGCGGATTTACGTCGGACCAATAACGATATTTTTGCTTATTCACATATCCGCTTAAATGGAAGTGCGCTTCGTCTGACATCATCAAGAAATTTAACAGGTTTTCATCATTTTCTAAAATTTGTAAAAATTGTCTACAGAAAGCAATACGAACTGGTTTGTCTGCTTCTTTTAACTTATGAGCAACTTGGATTTTGTATGGGTGGAAGTGCAAATCAGAATGCAGAATTCTTCGCAATGTCCTGTTGGAAATGCGCAACGCAAGTGACTGTCTTGATGCAGATCGATTCGGACTTCTTATCACAGCTTGTCTTACCCGTTCAATATTTTCGGGTGTTCTGACTGTACGTATACCTCCACGAAAATTTAATGCAACATTCCCTCTAACTTCAAAATCTCTTACCCACCTCATTATGGTTTGGCGTGTTGGAATTCTTCCGTGTCTTTCCACATTAAATTCGCGACGAAAATTTCTTTGCACTTGCACAACTGAATTAGTTAATATGAATTGTTTTACGACATAAATTCGTTGATTTATCGGAAATTTGTCCATGACAAATTAAATTGCAACTGTTGACATATAGAAATGTGTCACTAAAATTGTCAAAATCAAATTATTATTTCCATAGCGCACTATGATAAATAGATGAAACCAGATGCCTAACCCAGTACATTCACCCTCAACAACGAACCAAATCTTCAAAATTGCTGGTATTGAAGCGATAAAAATGAACGTCGTCTACTTTACACTGGGACGCAATATCCACAAAAAATAAATATTTGGGCGGGAATTGTAGGACATCACATTACTGGACCTTTTTATATGGAAGGCAACCTTGCAGCAGGAACCTATTTGCGCTTACTACAGAATCGAATTGAATCCGCACTAGAAGAAGTTGAATGCGAAAATCAAGAGATATGGTATCAAATGGATGGTTGTCCTGCCCATAATTCTGTCATGGTTAGGGAATACTTGCAAAATATTTATAACGGAAATATTATTGGCCCACGGCGTCTAATCCTTTGGCCAGCCAGGTCTCCTGACCTTTCGCCAATCGACTTATTTCTGTGGTGTCACTTAAAGAATTTTATTTTGCAAAGATGTAAAATTTGAAAATCTAGGCCAGCTAAAAAACTGTATTTTGTTAGAATGTGACAGAATTTCTCAATATCAACTCAGTAATGTTAGAAATGAATTTTATGATCGGTTAGGATATTGTTTAGCTGTTAATGGATAGTTGTTTGATCATTTAATTAATTAATATTTTTGTAAAAATCTGTAGTCTGTATGTTATGTTAAATTAAAGATGTGTGATTGCCGGACTGGTGAAACAAAACTGTGTTTTTAATGTAAAATATTATTTATTCGGTATGTCCAGCTTTACGTCAATTTTTGACAATAGCGTGATACAAATTATTTGCTTATGTTTGCTGTATTATCTTAACTATAAAAATTTCGCAATTTTGTCATAACATTTAATTGAATAAGTTAGGATTGGCTTATTAAAAATTATTCAAACTTGGCACATTGGTTTATAATATCGGCCTACTCCAATATGTTTAATGGCAGATAGCACTCAAATTACAATATACACATTCACTGCATACAAGGATCGACTCGAGTGAGACTGGCTGGAACTGAACGTGAATGTGGTAGAATTTTATACAGGCCTTTGAGAGTCCGCAAACTATCTGCCTCAAATTATTTATATTTTAATAGTTTTACCCAAAGAAGCATCTTCAGGAAGTCGCATTAGAAGCTGCACTAAACCCTAAAAATCTACTTAACAATCTTACGTCACTTGTGTCATAAATAACACAAACCATAACATAACGTAAACTAAGCCATGACATAATAGTATATTAAAGTACAAGTTTTATATAGCTCATTTTAGCGCACGTGTTCTTGTTAGAAAAGGAGCCGCTTGCGGCGAGTTTTATAACGGACAAGTGCACTAATAGCTTTATAAAACGTGTGCTTTATACTATGTTATATATTTTGGCATTTTTTCCAATAAATAAATCCATATTTAAAAAGAAAATGAAACATACAAATTTTCAAAATTTTTAGGCCTTAATTTTATGTTGGTCATACAATCAAATTATTTTTCATAGTAGCCTTGAAGTTAATAAATAATTTTATTAACGTGCCAGCCATTTTGTCACGGAGTTGTCTAATTTTTGTAACATACCTACATAATTTTAAAATATGGAGCAAGGTAAGTTTAGTTTAACTCCCCCAAAGTTAAGGGAAATTGCGGTACATTTTATAGTTCTAGGTTTTATAATAAGTATAGTAAATTTGTAAGATTGTTTAATATTTTTTTAACTCATCCCCAATTCATAGAATTAATGCAACCAAGCATACACGACAGCAAAATAAAACATTTGTTAACATAATTACAAACCTTAGAAAAATAAAGAAAACTGTTTCATAAAAAGTTTATTACCATACTGAAAACGATATCAAAACAGCTTTTTTATGAAACAAAATTAGACGAAATTATTTGATGCAGCAGAGGTGTAGAATATTAGGGGCTATTTTTTAAAAATTTGTTAGCCATAAATTATACAGTGTGTCTACTTAAGTTGGCTACATATGGGAAACTTTTTTATTATTAATTTTACAAAAAAAAGTTATTCTTCATAAAAACTTCTGCATGGTCCAAAACCTAAAATGCAATCATCATATATTAAATTTTTCCAAGTGTATACGAGGGGTGTAAAAAAATATAAATTTTGCTCAAGAGTAAAGTACCTACCTTTATTTTTGACGATATCGAAAACTGTAATTATGAAAAGTTGTTCGGAATGAAAAACTATATTTTAATATGAAATTACATCTTTCTACTTAAGATTTTTTTTTATTTTTACACAATTACCGATACAGAACATTCATCTTTTTTAATTATTAAAAACATGATAACCTTTCCGTGTCGTTCAGAAAATAATAAGTAAATTCTAACAAGACAAAATTTATTTCTAAAAATTTAATTAATACATCATTAAAATAAAAATTCGTTCAAGTACAATGTAATCAGATCCATCTACCTCAACTTATTTCTTACTCTTTCCAAACTTATAACTAATTGATGACTAAGTTTACATACTACAAATTAAACATTTTTAAAAAATCTTCCAAGATTCTATCAATAATTAATAATAAACAGTAATCTCTTATTTTTTTTTTGAACACTTGATAACTTTTCAATTACTTAATGCCTGTCTTGTAACATTTTAGCGATGCATTTAAATGAATAATACCATAATAATTCATTTTGTTGTAATAATTTTAACGAACATTATTAACTTCCTCAATTCACAAACGCCTCAACATATCCGCCTTTTCTGTCAATACAGGTAATTGTTCTATTGCAAAATTTTTTCAATACTCTTCTAACCATAGCCGGAGTAATACTATGAGCCGATCCTGCAATGACTCTTTCCAAATGGGCAACATCTGTAAATGGCCTTTGAAGATACACCTTTTGTTTTAGATAGCCCCACAAGAAAAAATCGAGTGGGGTTAAATCTGGAGATCGAGGTGGCCAAGAAATTTCCGAAAACCGATGTATAACTCTTCCATTAAAACGATTTTCAAGGTATTGCCTTACATCTAACCTATTGTGGCAGGGGGCACCATCCTGTTGGAACCATATCTGTTGACGTTGAAGGAGGGGAATGTTGTCAAGAAAATTGTCTAATTAATTCTCTAAAAAATGTAAACAACGGTCTGCATTCAAAGATTCATGAAAAAAAAAGGTCCAATTATTGTATTTCCATAAATTCCACACCACACGTTTGTTTTGAATGCATTCTGGTCCCGAGTTTTGATGGTAAAATTTGGATTAGTATCACTCCACCAACGGCAATTTTGGGTAGAGATTGTTCCATTTCATGTAAATGTTGATTCATCCGAAAAAATAATATGTCTTCCTATAAATGGATTATCTTCTAACATTCCTTGGATATAACAACAGAATTCAAAGCGTCTATCATGATCTCCTGGTCTTAACGTATGCATAAATTGGGGCTTGTATGGGTGCAACTTTTTTTTTTTTTTTGAAACCGTATCTTTGCTTATAGAATTCGGTATCGAAGCTGCCCGTGTTCGCAAGGAATTTTTAGGATGTTTAATTGCTAAGAGCATTATATCAAATTCCATGTCATCACTGGCGACCCGTTTTTGGCGTTTGTTGCTAAACTTATTTCTTAAATCTCCAAAAGTCTTAAATTTTGTTTAATAATTTCCTTACTGTGGTATAGTGAATAATTTTCTCTGGGTGTCGGGTATTAAAAATGTGTGCAGCTTCTCGATTTGTTTTAAAATTGTCACCCACAATTACCACAATTTCAATTTTATCTTGAGTTCTTGACGTTGCTCGAATTTCTACTAAATTTTATAAATACAACTGATTTTTTGAAGTTACTGTCAAACAATTCTTGTCAGTGCAACCTAGATTAAATGTTTCATTCAATTTCAATGGTGTATTCATTAATTAATTAAATTTACTTATTACTTTCTGAACGAAACGGAAAGGTTATCATGTTTTTAATAAATAAAAAAGATAAATGTTCTGAATCGGTAATTTGAGAAATTTTGTAAAAATAAAAAAAAAATCTTAAGTAGAAAGATGTAATTTCATATTAAAATACAGTTTTTCATTCCGAAAACTTTTTATCATTACAGTTTTCGATATCGTCAAAAATAAAGGTGCTTTACTCTTGAGCAAAATTCATATTTTTTTACACCCCTCGTAAACACTTGGAAAAATTTAATATCTGATGATTGCGTTTTAGGTTTTGGATCATGCAAAACTTTTTATGAAGAATGACTTTTTTTCGTAAAATTAATAATAAAAAAGTTTCCCATATGTAGCCAACTTAAGTAGACACACTGTATATCCAATAATACTGAAATATTTTTAAAAAAGTTTTACTCACAAAAAGCTCGACAATCCTTGCCTCATTTTATACCTTGGATAAAACAAATTATTAATCTCCACTGATTAAAGCAGCATAATGCGGTGAAAGTTAAACGACACGACAAGTGCTTCGTCAAATAATTTTTAGAAGTTCGAATCATACAGGAAATATATACATACCAAAAAATAAAGAACTGTGACATACAGATACCGGGTTGATATAATATTTACTGTTTCAAATTCCAATATTATCGTGAAAGAAATTAAACTCGCCAATTATTAGTACAAAGTTTTGCGCTAAAATGTTGCATCACTTAAGCTAAAACCTACCATTAATTTTTCTGCCACATATACATTAAATTTGTTCTCACATAATAATTCATTTTTACTCGCGAAGTAACTTTTTACATTTCTGTCTAGATCTAAATCGTTCACACATTTACCCAGGAGGTTTTATCATAGATATATGACTTTCCATTCTTCATCCGGAACACATTCCAGATTTTCTTTACGACTTTTTTGCTTTTTATGCATTGTTCTAACCTAATTTATTTTATGTCATTTGGTTCATTTAGTTTTAATGGAATTTTTGTTTTGTATTAAACATAAATTTATAAGATGTATGAGTAAAGAAAACTGGTACAATCGTATATTAGACAAGCGAAGCAGTTCAGACCTTAGTGAAACATTTCATACCAAGAATCTTACGGTTATAGAAGAAAGAAAGAAAGAAAGAAAGAAATAGTACTCCGGAGCCTTGCTGAGGAGCCGTAAACGGCGAAACGCGTCCAAGGATTGGGTCTGACGGAAAGGATAAGGGACAACTCTATACACAAACTTATTTTAAGTTTGTGTTTTTTAATTTACATGCTTTCGGTAGGCTGAACCGATACACTGGCTTCCAGCGACACCCAACGTAGTTTGGCCGCAATGGGCCGCCTTGCCAGCGTTTGAACCTATATGGATTCTCGCTGTCCTGGTTGGGTTGATACGTGTGGTTGCCACGAGATGTAGCCACGTGTTGCAACTCTCATTCGTCAAAGAAATAGTACATGATAAACCAAAGGACTAAAGTGACCACAGGGAGCCAAAACTATTCAAGAGGTTAAGGTAGCTTAGTCCGTTGGTTAATACACTATTTCTTGTACTTTCGGGAACAATATTACTAAAATTAGGCATAAATATATTAAAACAGATCATAATGTCACAATTTAATGCAAGTATCAGTTAAATATTTTATTAGTCTACTCCAAAAATAAAAGTCACCTAGTTACAGTATGAATAAACAAGTTGTCAGTCTCATCAATTTTGCGATTATAGTCGAAATTTAAACTTTTAACTTGAAAAATGCAGCTGAAAAGGCGTTTTTCAATTATATGCTGCTAGAATGCACTTTATTCCTTTGGGATTAAATTACCTACTTTAGTCCCCGTTTGTCGATACTAAAGTACCTACTTTAGTTCCGGGAGTACAATATTTTTTTTAACCTTTATACTAGTCGGTAAATAAATGTATTGTAACCTATTGTGACATTTTGATTTTGTCACTATAACGTTATAAAATTTTGCTGTTAATATTAACTTCAATCGCACATTGGACTTGTTTTTAGCTTTAAAAACTGGGAAGAAGTACTACGTTTTGATTACTGTATACCACCTACTCAACTAGCGACTTTGCCTTGGCTTTCCACTTAACGTTAATGACCTTCCTTTCTGTGTCTTTGGCTGACCTTGGGATTACACTTTGCTCATAACTAAATCACCCTATTTTCCTTGTATTAACTACCATATTATTTGATCCCTATAACAGTGGACATTCCCTATAATTTTTCTTTCTTTTGCTTTTATTAATAATTAAGATTAATTGTCAGTTTTATTTCAAAACTTTAGAGGCTAGCTCTCTTCTCATTTTACAAGAATATTAATGACCCATCAATCAAACTGCATCTTGTCCAATGTCGAGGATATTGGTAATAGTGGTTATTTGAAAAAAAATGTAGCGAGGTTACGTTTCCACTATAAATATTAAACAATAACTGAATTTAGGTACCTTTCCTTCATTTTACTTATATTAAATACCAGCAACCGGGTTATCAGGACCTATTTGATTTATTTTAACATCAAGAAAACGGTACAGCTGGTGTGTGACTCAGTCTACTTCTTCTTTTTGTATTTCGTTGCATGCAGTATCTCTGTTCATGTGTCCTTGGTAATAGTTGTGCTCTACCATTGATTTATCTTCTTTTTAAGGTTGCGTTAGTCCCGGCTTTTTTGACATTTTTGACGAGTGACACTTTAAGTTTCTTTATTTTTAGACTTTCAGCAGCCGAAAGAGAAGAAAATTTTTTTACCAATCCAGGGATGTTGGAAACCACCTGTGCAGGATTTTGGATGAAAAGCTATATTCTCTGTCATTTGTACCTCAGCTTTGCTTTGTTGTATATATTTTGGAGATTTTGCTTTGCAGTTTCTTGAACGAGAGAAAAAATCACTTCGATGGATTTTTGATTTCACATTTCGCTGCTAGAAGTCAAGTCCAAAGTCACCGAGACCGAACGGGCAGGTACTTTAGGAGCATCCTAACATCATTGTTCGAACCTCCACATTAGACATTAGGACCCTAAAAGCTTCTGATAGGGTTTTCTACATTATGTCTTCTTATAGTCATCTTTTCTGTTTTCCCTTTAGAAGTCATATTAATCTCCCTTTTGAGCAGTCTGTGGAGGTTTCTTTGGGAGCCGTACCTTAATCCTCGCATACTGGGTTTTACAATAATTACATATAAGTTTACATTTAAGGAACTAACACCACTTTTTTGTTAATTAGTAAAGCCATCAATACTTTAAAATACTGCATTTGATTATAAAGCTCCCCAATTTCTGTATTTTTTTTACTTTTCTATTTGGAAAAAAGAATTTCTACTACTAACTTGAGAAATCGCCATAATTTACTCCATTTTTCTAATGTGAAGTAAAATTTCTCTACCTAGGAAAATAACGATAATAAATAAATACCTAGGTAAATAATGTAAAACTTTCTTAGGGTTAGGTACATAATATTTTGGCACTTTTACCCACCGTTTTTTAACTTGATATTGGTTTTGAGCCTTGATCAACCATTATAAATGAAGAAGTTCTGGAAAATAGTATGAAATTTTTAATAAAACTGAAAATTTCCTCATCAATTGGAAGATACTTTAAACGGGAACCATTATATTGAAAATTGTCAATACGATTTCAAATGCCTTACAAACTGACATCTTATTATAGAATCGCATTTCTATAGTTTTATTTTTCCCAGGCTACTTGATTTTTAATTGATTTATTAGCTACTTCATTCGAAAAAAATAAAAAGTTTTTAAACGAGTCAGTGGAGTACATTGTTTTTATAAATATTTTTCGCGAGACTTGAAGTTTACGGCTTTAGAGGATGTATTTTGAAATGGCTCGAATCTTATTTGTCAAATAGATGTCAGAAGGTTCGTTTCGCTGATTGCGAGTCAGGGGAGTTAAGTGTCACGGCAGGTGTGCCTCAGGGATCTGTACTTGGTCCGCTTCTTTTCCTCGTATATGTTAACGATCTACCATTAATAATCAAGAATGGCCAGTGCACATCCTTTGCTGATGACACCACTCTGCTTTGGCATAATAAAGATGCAAATGTTCTCAGGGAGATGATAAACCAGGATCTAGCCAGTGTTAAAAGATGGTGTGACAGTAACTGTTTGTCTTTTAATGTGTCAAAAACAAATATTTTAAATTTTAGAGGCATCTTAAATGATGTTTACTTTGATTCTCAGCCCGTTACGATGACAAACGTTAATACATTTTTAGGCTTAGTCATTGATGACAGATTAAAGTTTGATAAGCATATTGAGCAGCTCTGCTCTAGGCTGGCGTCGGGTTGCTTTGCAATACGAACTGCCGGATTCAGTGTTTGTCTTGCAGAAGCTGTAAGACGGTAAATTCGGCTTTAGAATAGTTTATAAGTTTTCAATTTCACTTTCCTGAATAGGTAACATAAGGGAGCAATATTCTCTAGCTGGCTAGTACGAGCTGAAGTGAGGCTATGACTCGTCTACAAATTACCCGACTCTCGTGAGTTCGTTGGCGCCACGGACTCTTAGCAGAGACCGAAAAGTACTCCACGGTGTTAGGGTGGCTCACTTAAACCGGCACTAGTAGCTTCGAGATAATCCAAAGGAATAAATGAAATTCGAATTCATAACAAGTACTTGAAACATTTATTTCCAGTTAAAAACAAAGCTCAATTGCTCAAAGAAATCAAATAAAAGTTAGCCTTCTTGGCTATTGAAAGCATACGTAGTAAATAAATAAAATAAGTACAATAGTGTAGCACAGGTCGTAAAATTTTAATTATTAACTAGCCCTATGCAGTAGGACAATGATATGGCGATCATTTGCATCGACTGTCGATTGACATAAACTGACTAATTTAAATTTAACAATAATAAAATCAAATATTTCATGCGCATGCGCAAACCTTGTCACCAAAAATCAATAATATTTAAAGTTATACCGTAAAAATATCGATAGTATTAACGACCCAAAATATAAAGCTATAATTAACCAGGCTACAATTTAACATTTCAGCTTTGTGATCACTCCGCTAAGCAAGTTAAAATATAGGTGAATAAACTGTTAAAAATTGAGTACTAGGTAAAGAGCAACCAACCTCTAAGCATCGAGTAACCGTATTGAAAGTAAATTAAAAATTACCAATGCAAACCTCAAAGGATAGATAACTTAGAGCCTAGCTAATCTGTCACCAACGTCTCGCATGATTAAGAAATAAATTATTAATAGTTATTAGTGTTCAAGAAGTAAGTTCGGAAGATATTATTAAATAATGTAAACCAGAGTCGATCAAAGTGACATTAAAGAATTAATAAAAGCTTATCTGAAATCCCTCGCTGTGAGCCGGTAGCAGCTACAACCCTTGTGTCGTTCTATAGGACACGGAAGGCTAACATGGCAGATTTACGGTAAGTAAAAGCAAATGGTAAGTGGAGACTCCAAGAACATCATTGGGTCCCATAAATACAAAACCCTGACTTCAACAGGTAAAGTCGATGACTGATATTAGGAACTGGTCCATGAAACCCTATTGTTGTTAAGGGTCAAAATCCTCTGTTTCATGCTAAGGCAGCATGAAAATGCAGTGGACTTCCATCAACAAACAAGTCTGGTTTTTAAATCCCAAATTCATTGGTCCTAGGGTGATCATCAATTAAGGCAAATTAACAATCAAAACACAACAGATCACCACTAAATCATTACCGTTTCTTGAATTATCCCATTAAACAATGGCGGTGTAACACCTGCTCAAGAAACGGGGCCCAGCTCGAAAGTTCACTGCACGAGGTATTCGTCAAAAAAGCCTCGAAACCACGTGGAAATCCCAATTTATAATCAAGGTGTAATTAAGATGGTTGCCCGGAAATACGTCACAACCATAGACTATAGTTCTGGGAGATGAAAATCATCGATATGTATCGACTGTCAACATGCACTGTAACGTCAGATTCTGACCGCTACCAGCAAAATCAAGGATAAAAACATAGGCATTACTTAGCCATGACCCAAATATAAGAAACTCCAATCAAAATAAGTCGGTAATTAAGCCCCAAAACAAAGCCAACAAAACATTATCGACGACTAAGTGAAACCGAAAGTACAACATCCCTAAAAAAGAAGTTAATGCCTAAACTACAAAGGGAAGACGAGCGGGTGAACTCAAACCTACGACAAGTTCATATGACAACGGTCATCCAAACGTCAGATAAACACGATGGGAAATGAAAATATAACCTATAATAATTTAAATTAAAAACCAATATCTAGCCCAGAAAACAAGCATAAAACTAGCAATAAATATTCAGAACTCCATACCCAGGATACAGGCTCCAATCCAAGATGCATCGGAATCCAAAACATCAACAAGTTATTTAATCGGTTGTTTACCGGTGTCTTGAAATTGCAGAACGACACAAAATACGGATTCAGCTTGGCAGAGTGAAATCCTATAGTCAAGTTACAAGGTAACCTTAACAAATGAATAACAGGGCTGGTATAAGTGTTACAGTAACTTCTACATGAATGATTTTTAGGACCAGTAGTACTTCAATATTACAGTCAAACCCAAGTTAAGGAACCATACAGATTCACTGGCCCGATAGAAAGTGAATCCTAGTGCAGAACCTAGAATGGCCTTGATACCTCAAAATCCAGCGAATAAAATGCTAGGCAAGCTTAAAGCTCGTCCAACAAAAGGTATAGTCTGAACAAAACATCAATAAATGATATTCTACAGCGTAAGACTGTAACTCCCAACTATTTATAGGTATGCAGTGTCTGTTACCAAAGAAGCCTTAAGTCGATCAAACTAAAAATTACAAGGCAACAGGGCATTGACAAGGAAATAGGATAAAATCTATAGAACCATATTTAAGGGTCATAAACAAGCAATACTGAGGATCACTGGTAAGTGTGCAATTAATAAATTATCAGGCAAAATAACTTGTGGTAGAAGTAAATACTTATAAGCCAGTATGTAGGTAGTCACTAAAATGGCAAGTTTTATTGGCGAAATCTGAACGTTACAAAGCGTGCCCTGCGGTATCTGTGTGGTCTTAGATATAGAGAATCATGTAAACCATATTTTATTGCTGAACAAATTTTGACTCTCCCAGCAATTTTTATACTTGAGACTGTTTGTCTAATGCATAAAAAGTATTCTTCCATAATTCACTCACCTAACTTGAATAATACCCGTTCAACACATAATATAAATTTACCAATTCCTGCATCGACATTGACACAAAATTCAATTTTTTATAGAAGCAAAAAGATATTCAATCCCACAAACGCTTCGGAAAACAGTAACAAGTAAATTATTTCGGCAGCAGGTAAAGATGATGTTGCTTGCAAAGGCATATTATAGTATAGAGGAATACTTTTTTGATCATTTTTAGATTTACTTTTTTATTTTTTGTTTTTCTTTAATATTTTATTACAACTATGGTTCATGTACTTTAAATTTGTATTTATCCGAGGTATGACTATATTATATCTATTATATCATATTTTTTATTTATTTGTTTCTTCTATTTCTGTTCTTTTTTTTACCTCAACTTTGTTAAAAACATACCATGTTACATAACAATAAAGCTTTATTTGATTTGATTTGATTTGAGATGGCAGACTCTTGTGACGGCACTGGAGCTCATAATTATAATCTAGTTAGCGCTAACTTAGTGTCTTCTCACAGCGAATAACTCTGCGAAATTTCACGATAATCGGCAAAAAGATAATAATAAACCTATTTCTTTTTTAAACTTTGACACCCTGTATCTTGAAAACCAGACTTTTTAGGACACATGTTTACATGAACTTTTCTACTTGAACTTTATTTAGGAAGGCGCCTTTGGAATTACGACCTGTTATTAAGTAACACCCTGTGTAATAGCTCACTTCTCGACCTAGGTATATAACGTACTATTATTTGCCTAAATAAAATTAGAAAGAACTTCTTCAACGTCAAGATCAAGTCTTTAGGACGTAATTTTAATTTTTTAATTAAAAGTTAAGATATTATACTAGTATAGTAAAGAAATTACTTAATTTTCTTATAGCAACAAATACAGTTATTTATCTGTTGTTCTATTAAAGAAATTGATAAGAAATTATGGATTTGTAGGGGATGACAAAAATGTTGATTGATATTGAAATGTAAAAGCTCTTTTTTAATAAATTTCCGGAAACCCTTTAAAACTGTCATTTTAATATCGGGTACGTCGAGCAATCGTGCTATAAAAAAGCATTCTTTTAGAATCGATTTTTCAAAATGTGCACTTAAGACTTTGGTCTTTTTAAAATTAAGCCACATAATTGTTCTTGAGCAATGGCTTCTCGTGCTGTACTTAAACTTTGGTGAATTTAAAATTCAAACTATTTTTGAAGAGCATATTCTACGAATGCTCAAATAAGGTCCGACGACTGGGGCTTGCCATGACGGTACATTAATTTCATATGGTTAAATAAAATTTACTAGTACTATACTGCAACATGTGGTCTAGCGTAATTAAACATTGACATGAAGCTTGGACCCAATAGTGAGATATATGGAAAAACCACAGATTAAATAATTGTATTAGCATGTAAAAAAAAAACATTAAAATGAAATGAGTTTATGCTAGATGTATGCCAGCCTACGATAACTGTATTCCTATGAGAAGAATTCAAAATCATGTTTAGGACTAGATGTTGTTATAAATGGCAAGAAATCATATCTGAAAATCAGAGACAAATAACATTCTAGGAATATTATTGTTTGGCTAATTATTTTTATCAACGACTGTTCATAGCCTCATGCAAAATATTCCTGTTCTTGGGAAGATAACCCAGAGGCCGAAAAGAGAAGAACATCAAGCTTCTACTTCCTGAAAAATTGTAATTGGATTCGAAACAGAGTGTCCAAAGAGCTTTTGTGCCACATTGGCTATTTCACATAGGGTCATGGCATCTCATCATCATGATCTGTGGCTTCACAACCCAGGGTGGGTTTTTGCCGACTCGACCACACGTCTCCATCCTTCTCTATCAAGCATCCGATCGGGGCCATTTTCGATTTTCATGGCTTTTAGGTCCTTTGTGATATTGTCTCTCCATCTGAGGCGGGGCCGACCTAATGGACGTTTTCCCCCTGGAACCTTCTCCCACACCAGTTTTACCATTCTATCATCTAGCATTCTTTTAACGTGTCCTGCCCACTGTAGTCTCCTGGCCTTTATTTCGTTTATTGTGCTGGTATCCGTGTGGAGTTCTTTGAGTTCTTGGTTGGTTTTTATTCTATATTGCCCTGTGTTTTCGTCTCTAGTTGGGCCAAATATTTTTCCTAGCACTTTTTTTTCAAAGACCATAAGTCGTTCTTCGCTTGCAGCCGTTAGTGTGCAGGTCTCACATCCATACATTACGACAGGTCTTATTATTGTTTTGTATATGTTCAGCTTAGTTTTCCTGGTAAGTATTCTAGATTTTATTAGGTTTTGAAGAGCAAAAAGGCATTTGTTTGCCGCCTGTATCCTGTTATTTATCTCTTCTGTAATATCGTTGTTTTCACTGATACTTGTGCCCAGATATTTGAATTGTCTTGTCCGCTCGAAGTTGTAGTCTCCGATAGAGAAGTTTTGTCCTACTCTATCTCGATTCCGATTATTTCTACTGAGCTACATATACTTGGTCTTGTCTTCGTTTATTTTAGGGCCTGTCCTTTCTGCTTCCTTTTTGAACTTTATGAAGGAGTCTTTGAGGTTGATCCTGCTATTGCCAATCATATCGACATCGTCTGCAAAAGCCAGGAGGTTGGGTCCTTCTTGATGGAAGATAGCAGTTGGCTTCTCGATTTTGGAGTTCCTATTTATATATTCCAATGCTATGTTAAAGAGTTGAGGTGAGAGGGCATCACCTTGTTTGAGACCATTATTGATACTGAAGGGGTCGGAGAGACTCTGTCCCACTCTTACTTTGCATCGCGTATCCTCCATACATACTTTTGTCATCGATATAAGTTTTTTTGGGAAACCAAGCTCTTGCATTGCTTGCCATAACTTTGACCTACATACTCTGTCGAATGCCTGTTTGAAATCAATAAACATTTGGTGGAGTTCTCTGTCGAATTCCCAGCATTTCTCCATTATTTGTATAATGGTAAAAATCTGATCTACGGTGGACCTATTTGATCTAAAACCACATTGGTAGTCCCCAGCAGGATATTGGAGAGTATCTTATAGCATGTATTCAGAAGGGTTATTCCACGATAATTTGTGCATTTCTTTTTGTCTCCTTTTTTATGTATAGGGACGATTTCCCCTTCCTTCCACCAATCGGGTAGGGCCTCTGTCCTCCATATGATTTGTATAAGCTTATGTATGGCCTTATGGAGTGTTTCTCCGCCAGATTTTATGCATTCGGCAAGTGTGCCGTCACTGCCTCGTTATTTTTAAATTTTTTTATTGCCTTCACTCTTTCTTCGTACGACGGTGGCTGTATTTCTATTTCGGCCGTTGGTATATTTGTTGGTGGCGTATTTGTATTTTCCTCATCATTGAGCAGTTCATAGAAGTAATTCTTCCAGGTATTTAGAATCTCCTTTTCGTTGGTTATGAGTTCTCCATTATTTTTTGTGAGGAAATTTTCTTCTCTGGGTTAGTTTTGAGATTTCGCTAAAATACTCTTTTGTTCTGTTATTCTGCCTATTTTCTTCTCTTTCCCTTAATATTGATAGCTGGTATTCCCTCCTTTTCCGTTTCACCATTCTTCGTGCTGCTGTTCTTTGATGTCTATATTCTTCTATATTAGGTGCTGTTAGGTGTTGTAGCATTTTTTTCGTAGCCAGGTTCCGTGCTTCAAGTGTTCTGTTGCAGTCATCATCAAACCATCTCCTTCGCTGGTTCTTCTTTTTGCCAAGAACCTGTTTGGATACGGTGGCTATTGCTTCTTCATGGTATCTGTGCAAAGAGAATAAGTAGTACTGGGTTATATACCTACTACATATGATAGAAGAAGGGACAGTATTCCTGGTAATATTATTTCAGATGAAACAAAACCATTTGCTAGAGAAGGCATTGATTCATTTCCAAGAATCGAATCAAGGGATTTCGCAAAGCAGAATCTATCTTCGGATTTAAATCTTTCAATAATATGCAGGATGAATAGTAATGATCTGGTTGCTTTCCGCAATAAAATTTGATTATAAAATTACTTCTTGATTATTTTATGTAGTCAACTAAGTCAAAACCAGAAATATAGTAAGTGCTTTGAATGTATGAAAAAATTAACGTTTTTTTTTAAATTAAAGAATATATTTTGGTACCTGCGATCTGGCTAGCGATAAAGATTTGATAACCACACCCTACCTATTCAACACAATCGCAATTAAGCATTGTGCTTAATTACTGAAATATTCAGAACTTTAAATTTTGACTCCTGAACATTTTACATTTTTGTGCGCCATCACACCATCGATATGTATGACTTTTATGTCCCCTCTCGCTTCATACGTTGTAGTGCTAGCGTCATGCAGCGGACTAATTATTTCCATATAACAAAAAAAAGTATGCAGAGATATGTTCTTATAGGCATAGAAAAAAGTAGTTTAATAAAATATCTTGGACGTCTATTACTACTACCCTAGAGAAGATTTGCCGAAGTCGCATTTTCAAGAAAAATAAATATTAATCCAAACTTGATTACCTAACACAACAAAATACGATTTACCGCTTCTTGAGAGTAAAAAAGAAAAGCTTGACAAAAACGGCCGTCGGGAATATAGATCTTTCTTAGTAAAATGGCCTTCGACATTGCCACAATATATTTCGCTAAGGGTCTCTACTATTTGTTTTTTGGTTGCATGTTTTAGTCGAATATATTTTGGAATAAATTTCTTTCGGTGATAATAAATATATGCTATTTGTTAAGTTAATGGTGTTTTTAGGACACTATAATAGAATACACGAAATAAGTTTGCCGAATTATGTTCAACCGCAGACACGATTAGAAAAAGCAGAAAAGTTATGAGTTATTAATGTTCTGTAGTATCGATACCTTACTTTGAAAATTTCGTAGGTGCATTTTCCTATATTTTGCAGTAGCAAAGAAAAACGGTTTTATGTCAATTGTAACTAATTTTTCCCAAAAAAATTACAGCATGTTATTTATTTAAGCATATTATAATATACAAGGTCGCTGTTATGTATGGAAACGGTCGATTATTTCTTAAAGTAAAACAGGTAGCAAAAAATATTCTAGATAAAAGTTTTAGGGTTTTTTACAGTCCATTAGAATTTTAAAAAATTAAGTATACAGGATGAGTCAGCAAGCCGTAGAGAAATAAAATTACTTTTTTTAAATAGAACACCCTATATCTTAGAACATTTTTGGATTTAACATAAAATTACAATTATTTTTTATCAGGTGCATTATAAGTCTAAACCTAATAGTTTCCGAGATATCGACTTTTGAAAAATAACAATTTTGAATTTTGACAGCTTCTAGCTTTTTAACGGTACGTCTTAGAGTAAAACGGCTTACATGTCCCTATCTTAGTTTTTAATTATCTTTCTAAAAGTGTCAACATCCGGTTAAACCGGAAGTACTATATTTCCGGCTTTTGAGATACATCCGGTTTAAACCGGAAGTTGACACTTTTGGCAAAATGACGTAAGTTAAAAAGAGAACAAAAGCTGTGGGTAATTCTATTATTCCCAAAAATTGACTCACTGATTTTTAATTCGAGGTCGAAGAACACGAATTTATTTTTATTATGGATTTAAGAAGTTTTTCCAAAAATTGGTTTTCCACTTACCGATTTTCCATTTTATTGCATTAAACTGTAAGGGTGACACTGAAACACCATCTGACGCAAACCAACCAAGGTACGTTTTTTAAAAATAATCCAAAAGTTTTCTTCAGATTCCAGTTCTACGACTCGAGGTCGAGAAAGAAAAAATGAAAAAAATCAGTGGTTTCAGTTTTGTGAACAATTGGCCCATACCACAAAAACTTCCATATTCTCCTGACTTTAAAATGGGCTTATATAGCGGTATGTGAAAACCTCTTAACTTCTTTGTAATAAACAATAAATGACTTACCTTTAAGAGTATAATGGATTTCAAGTTTCATTAGTAAATTATTTGTAACGACCCTTACATCATACATAAAAAATATCAAAACCACTTACCCATTCTTATTTATTGGACCAAAATTACCAAAACATTGTCAGCGATCATAGCGATGTTTTAAGTTAGAAATACCAAACTTTTAACTTACAAGATATTTGAATTCACCTAGAGGTGGCGTATGACATAAAATGAAGGTACAAGGTTTTTACATACAAGAGCAAAAATATAGTGGAGGAGTTCATCTCGCCGCGCTGTGTCAGTAACAGTGACCTTCCAAATAGTACTTTGAAATGGTAGCTATTACTCTCCAAACAGGGAAATCGGAGATGAAATGTGCACCCAGTAAATAAAGAGTACACTTAACTTGGTGAATTCTATCATTTGTACTATCACGTAAGATTTACGAACAAGGGCTTGTTTAAAACTTAAAACTATTTGTTTCTTGCTGGTAGGGTGAGCAAATCCGCATATTGTGATGTCTCACTTTTAATGAACCTGGGCTGCCATATTTTTCAATTAAAAAGCAGGAGGTTAGGCAAAAAGGCAGCCCCTCAGGGTCGCCAGGGGAAAACCGCCCTATGAGCGAAATATTTTTGGGTGCCACTCTCTTCTTTGTTGATGAATTTTGCTTTTCAATTCGAAAAAATGATAATAATTGAAAAAATTAAAATTATTATTTTACGGTACCTACCTAACAGTGTGGAAATACAAATATTCCTGAAGGAAATCGACGGACGAATGTTATTCTATGGCCGCACTGTCTTTGGCAAATAAATATAAACTGGGTATAGACTTAAACAATTCTAATCACAACTTATTATGAAGATTTTAGGCTGCTTCCTGCTTGAACAAGAATAGTTTTTCCATATCGTTCCAAAAATTTAACAAATTCTTGGCTTGCCTCCAAGGATTTTATTGCTAGACAATTTATTTTTCTTCTCCCCGCTATAAAAATCAAACTGAAAATTATCTCGCTCATAGCATTGGAGCGCGGAAGAAAAAAACATAAGAATTAATCTGAAGAAGTATTTGTTATAAACTAGTCAGTTCATCAATTTTAAAATCTGTAAAACCTTCGGGTAGCTTCTCCAAAAAAGATAAAAGATTCACAAATTCTTCAAATAATAGATCAACATCTATGTCATTACTAACTCTAACCTAACTAACCTCTTTAGAAATTTTCAAAAAAGCTTCAAATATTGGGCCAGACCTTAAATCCATCGCACTCAAATATTTACATCAATTATTTGACTGAGTAATGCACTCATTGTAATATTTTAGAGTAGAGCGAGTGTTTCTGGCAGAGATGATAAAGTAGCAAATACATGATTTACTACATCATTTACTTTAATTATTGCTACATTAAGATCCCTGGTTCCTAGGCGCTTTCACATTACACCAAATATGATGAACGCGGGAGAATGCGAGAGGTTGAAATGAAAATCGGGAGTTTGTGGACTTTGTTTAAAAGGCGGAAGGGTATAACATGAGAAATCGGAAGGTCAAGCAGCCCTACAGAATAAACAAACCACGGAGCTAATTTGAGGCAGCTGCCTGCTAAAAACAATAGTATATTATTTAACAAGCATATCGTCACTGGAAAGGTAAAAGGTCTAAAGCGCCATATGGCCGAAAATGAGTTATTTACATGACTAAAAAGCCCTTTTTTTGCTCCATCGATTTGTGTAAATTTGACAGCAATCTGAGCACTTTAATGGCGCTTTAGTCACCATAAAATTGGTACCTATATTTTTGCTTATTTGCTAAAATACCATAAAAATATACCTCTTGTAACATCAGGTTAAATAAGTCAACTCGGTGAGAAAAAAAAGTCCCATTGGTTACTTGAGTTTTCCATATTGTTTACATTTGTGTCGGTTGAATCTGTTTGATATGTTATATATTACTATTTTTGTCCGCTTAGTCAATTTACCCTATTTTATACAAATAATTATCACCGTCATAACCTGTTTTACATTTATTAGAATGTTAGGTCAATGGCGTGTTAGTCAAAACAGCTTGGCAAGATTTATAGCATACTGGCGGTTGACCTATTTTTGCGGACTGTACTTCACGCCGTGCTTGTTATAAAACCTTAATTCGAACCGTGGTAAGCGTACATATGCTGCGTAAAGCAACATTTTCTGCGCCGCTTGATAATAAGCATCAATTATTGGTGTTTTAGTTACCGGTGTGAGGTAGACAAGGGAAGTTTTGTTGTCAGTAAAAGCGTTTTTAATTCATTCAGTTACATACATAAACAACAAATATGGTAAGTAACATTTGTTTAATTTGTTTTAATAATAGGTAACACAAAAGTTAAGCTTAATATGTCGAGGAAATGCAAAGGAAAATTTATAGGTTATGATGCATTGTTGATTGACAGTCACTTTCCTTTTTTATAAATATAATAGTACTTGTACTACTCGTCTTCGACTTGGATCGGCAAATAGTCATTACCTACTTTTGCGAAAACATTCTGCATGATAACTTATTATTATAATTTACACATGCCCATAATGATAATATTAGTTAATTTACTGACATCACAGTGATTTTCTTCATATTTTCAAAGTAAATTTTGTGTACCTACCATCACATTTAAAGTTTTGTGAAATATTATGTGAAAACTAACATAGCAGGGTGCACCCAGAAAAAAAATTCGGGGGGAGGGGGGGGGGGGGGGGGATATAAGACACAAAAAGGCCTCGCCGTTGCCGGATATTTATGTCTTCGGTTTTGATTTCAGTGATTTCGCGTATCGTATTTTCGTTTATTTAATTATCATGATTTACTTATAGAATTTATGAGTCTCTAGAAAATATTTTTACCGGAAAATGTTTTTCTATAAAAACGTAAAAAGTATAAAACTGGTTTATTAAACAATATTTTTTTTGCGTAAACTAAAATTTTAAAAATAATTTGCTTTTATTTCAAAAACAATGTGCGTTAGAATGTAGAATAGGCTATTGTGACTACATATTTTTGGTTGAGTACGTATTTATACGTAATTTTTATTTTAGATTTAATATGGCATTTAATAACAACCGAAGATTATTTTTTCGCAACTATTGCTATCCGATGATGTCTGCAGAAGACACCAGTGGGGCAAACTCATATCAAGAGGTACAATATCAAACTACGACTACTGCCGATTTGGCTTCTACAGCGATAAGCGATACATTGAACGCGTCGCATGAAAATCTCATACCATTTCCTGAAGATAATGGGAATATTCAAAATGAAACAGAGCTGTATGTGGCGGAAAGCTCAGCTGTGATTGAAAATGAGGACATGCCATATTATAACCCAAATTCATCTGATCGCGGTATATTTAATCTAGAAAGTAATGAAAGCATTCATAAAAACAGTTTTGAGGAATTGCAAGTAGATGATATGTTGGAACCAGTAAAATTGTTACCCTGCTCTTCACAAGCAAATCCCCTTCCATCCAGTTCAGGTGAACCTGTAAGTAGCTTCCAAGGAAATATTAATGGTGGACGCGTTTTAAATATTAAGCCTCCTGAAAAACAAAGCAGATTAAGAAGAAAAGAAATAAACAAGTATGTCGATTTTTTATCTGATGAAGAGGAGCCTTTTTCTGACAGCGAAAGTTCTTGGGATGGAACATCCGAAGAATCCGAGAGTGATGGTGGATCTAAGAGAAAGCGGATGATTACTAAAGAAACGATGCAAGAAGATTTTAGAAAAAAGAAAAAAAGAATAAACAAAACGAAAGAGCGCAAGACACGAAGGGATGAAGGAGCAGAATATATTTCAAAAAAAGGTGTTAAGGTCAGAGCAAGAGAAATGAAGGAAAACCCTTGCTCTAAAAAAAAATGTATAAATGGATGTGATACAATTTCGGAGGAAAAAAGACGAAATATTTTTCAACATTACTGGAGTTTAAGTGCAGATAGGAGACGCGATTGGTTGGTAAGCAATAGCAAAAAAGAAGCTGTTAAGCGCAAGAGAACCAAGGATTTAAGTCGGCGTGGTGCAACCTATAATTACTTTGTCAATGAGGGGGAAGGTAGGCGACAAGTATGCTTAAGGTTTATATTAAACACGCTGGATATAACCCAAAAATTTACGCACTATACTTTGAGCCATGCATTATACGGATCTGCTAAAGAAGACCTTAGGGGTAAGCACGTACCACCTAATAAAACAACCAGCGATTTAATTGATTCGGTTAAAAATTATATCCAGACTTTACCCGCTGTACCATCGCATTATTGCAGAAAAAACAGTACTAGATTTTATTTGCCGCAAGAGCTCAAAAACGTTACCAATTTATACAGACTTTATAAGGAAGACTATCAGAAGCAAGGCAAAGACGTAGTAGGAGAAAAGGTTTTCAAGAATATTTTCTCTACCGAATTTAACATAGGCTTTCACGTCCCCAAAAAGGATAAATGCACAAAGTGTACCAAATATCAACATGATGAGAGTAATAATTTTATGGAGGAGAAAAATATCCACTTAAAGGATAAAGAAGAGACATTGGCACGCTTTAAAATACACCAACAAATTCATAGCAAGAATGCATCTACATTATGTGTATCATTCGATCTCCAAAAGGTACTCAACACTCCACATGGAGAGAGTATGTTACTATATTACTCTAGAAAGATTGCAGTATACAATCTGACATTTTATGAATGTGGAACAAGAGAAGGTTTTTGCTTTACCTGGACTGAAACCGAAGGTAAAAGAGGGGGAAACGAGGTCGCAACAATTTTGAGAAGGTATATAAAAATGGTTGATGATCGTGGAGTAATAAAGCATATATTATTATACAGTGATTCTTGCTCGGGGCAAAACAAAAACAAGATTGTCCTATCATGTATACATCATTGTCTACAAGTTTCTGAAAATCTGATTTCAATTCAAATGAACTACCTGTTGCCTGGACATACTTACATGCCCGTAGATTCGATGCATTCGGTCATCGAAAAGAGCGTTTCCAATAACATCATCTGGGCTCCTTCGCAATGGGCAACCGTCTTTAGTGTAGCGAGAAAAAATCCCAAACCTTATCACGTCGAGGTGTTGAATCACATAGATTTTGAGGGCTGGGATGCAATAGCTGACAAATATTTTAAAGGAAACTTAGTTGGCAAAATTAGCAAGGTACGAATTGTTACATTTAAAAAATCTACTCCTTTTAGGATATATGCAAAATACTCAATGAATACGGAGGCAGAAACAGATGAAATAGAAGTATGTAAAACTAAGGAGGTAGATCCACAAAAGATATATAAAACTGCGTTGCCAGTATCAAAGCTTAAATACAGGGACTTAGTTAAATTATGCACCAACAACACAGTACCCCCAATATATCACCATGAATATATAAATTTAACGACTGCAAGTACCATTAAAGATACTTTAAATGAGACAGATGTTGAGGATGAAGACTAGCTTATTGATGTTTCTTTTTAATTTTAAATGTTCTGATTTATTTGTTTTTATTTTATTAATTTGGTATTATTAAAAAGTTTACTATTACATTATATTGGTAGGTTACAAAAATGTATAACATCAGTTTTTTTATGTTTTTTAATTCACGGTATCTTGAGAAAAATAATTTTAAATAAGTTTTGTTCTTTTATTTAATGATATTATTTTCAATTAATAGCTTAACACTGACTTTGTTATGTTCTAATGTTTACGGCGAGTTTTTGGCTGGTATATTGTTCATTTTGTGAAAAATAAAAACTATGTATTATGTTATCATGGCAAATAAATATTTAGTTTAATTTTGTTGGGATTCTCTTACTATGACATTTTTTTATAATCGGGTATTAGTTATTTTCCTCTTATAATAATTCATATACATAATAATATAAGTTATTATACTCCACTTATATAATTTTTCATTTGTTTCTTTAATCATTTTACACTGCAAACTTTAAAAGGTAAGAATACTGAAAATTATTTAACTGCACTTAAATTTAAATGGCAGAATCATTTAAGCGACTTTACTTTATACTGTTAAATGGTTCCTTATCTATTAGTCATTTTACTTCTTGGTGTGTCCAGCAATGAAAAATTCATTTTGCCTTAAGCGCCAATTATCTAAAGAACTATTCTATTTTGAAAAAATCCTTGTCTACTATCATTTTCTAAAAAAATTAACATATCTAATATCCTCTCCAAACTTAATATAAAGTTATTAGAAAATATTACAATAATTTTTTTTCCCAAAATTGTACGATTAAATCGTTTTCCTGAACATTTGTATTTTGTCGCTTTAGAACTTTTACCTTTCCAGTGACGATATAACGATGACTGTTATATACGCGAGCCGTAGGCGAGTTTCATAAATCATCCAAGTGAATAACAACCATCATATGAAAGTAGAATACCATACTTTGTCCAGGACTACCAAATAATTTTAGCTACAATTAAGTACAACACATCTTTATTTTTAAATACCTAACATTGAAACAATATATTGAACTTCTGACTAACTAGCAACAAAAATTATTTGTTAACATTAATATTAATGTTTGTATCTACACAATGTCTTAAGTTAAACGTAGGAGTCGAACTAAAATCTACATTGACATTTTGAAACAACTAACCTTTTGACGTTTCAAATTAAAATTAAAAACCGAAGAGCCATTGTCAAAATAAAAACAAGGTGCCATGGTGTTGTCATAGCAACAAGCGCTGCGACTTGACGTTCATGGCATGCTCTGTTTTTTATTGTGCGTACAAAATCCTATTGAAATCATATGATTTCATTATACACCGTGTATAATGAACATTATACAATGGTGTATATTGGATATTATTAAGGAAACACATGTATAATGATCAATGATCATGTTATATAGTAGTCGTGGACAAATAATTTTATTCACGAGACACGGCAAGATGTGCGGCGACATGCGAGGCTGGGTGCACGACTCCGGGGGCCTATACTCGTTCCGTGGGAGTCTGCTCCCAAGAAAACAATTACCTACGTTTCTCTCGGAAATATTTAGGACTGTATTCTGCAAAGCGAGGAAGCAAACTCTTCTATCGGGTTTGGAGAGAACTTTCTTCTACTGCATTTTCTTAGTAGAACGACATAAATCGAGAGAGGCGGCGCATGGCGCATGGCAATTGCGTTGAATTCAGCTGAATTATCTGTCATTTCTTATGTTTTATTTTTAAGGTTATAATTTTGATTGTTTAAAATATATTATATTTGTGAATATTTTCAAAATGGATCTAGAGGAAATCATATTATATAATAATGCTGTCGGGGATCGCGAGGAAGCAGAAATGAAAAATGAGAATGTCGACAGAAGACAATTTGCACAACAGTGTGCAAGCATTTGAAACTGTTTCAGACGCTGTTAAGAATATTGGTTAATTCTTGCCACAGTTTCCGGGCTTTTTAAAAGTAAAACTCAATTTGAATTTCCCATGTGCTAGTTCTGTATTTTCTTTTAAGAAATTCGTTAATACCGCCTTTTGGTGGTAAAAGTAAAATTTATTTCTTTTGCAGTGCTATTCCCACATTTTTTAATAAGTGTAAAAGTGTATATTCAATAATATAAACTTCTAGAAATTCAACAAGTTAATTTATATATTCAAGAGATACTTACATTGCTTTTTAATGAAGAAAATTGCTGAACAAAGTAATAATGTAATAATTATTGCTCTCCAGTATTCAAGGTTATGTCATGTTTCTTCTTCCTAAATTGTGGTTAGTTGCACATTTTTATGATTTAATGCATTGTAACAATTTGGCAACATAGCTGAGAATGGTTCTATCAACAGGTCCCTTCACATCTATCGAGAATAGGGTATCGAGCTATGAGAGAAGTTCCGTGGGAAGGGAGAATTTCCATTTCTCTTGTGGGATCACTCCCATCTACCAAGAACGAGAATAGGCGCCCAGAGGATGTTTCTGTTCAGTCGTTTCTGTGGTATTGTTTATTCATCGTCGTGCGGCGAGCATCGCGGTAAATGAACTACTCCACTATGTTTTTACACTAACACAAAATATGACGCCTTTAATTAAATTACGCATAAAGTTCAATTTTGCAAGAAATCGAACCAACGAGGTTTTCAAAGTAAGGTATCGGTGTATTAATCACCTTTTGTTACAGATATCAAGGAGCTTCGAGACATTTGAAAATTTTAAGTTTGACGTTAAGTATTTTTACCCAAATACCCTGTATTGTCGCTAAACGTTTTGGATAAAATAAACATACTGTAATATTATCAAAACGACAGGACAACCATAACGATGACTAAGAACAACATGAACGTACGCGTAACTAATTAAATCGAAATACGCGACGGTCAGCATCGGAGGCCTCTCTCGTGGCTAATAATTCATAAACGTAATTGGTAATTATCACTGACTGCTCGTGATAATTGTGTAGAGTAGTGAGAAGAACGAGGAATGTAAAACGAAATTTCCTTAAATTCTTATAGCCGAACGGAATTTAAGGAAATCGAAAGAACTTCTATCTTGTCAACAAAATATTATGTATGGTGCAGAAAGTAGTTCATTCCCAGTGGTACAGTGATAAAAGTTTTAAATGGTAAGCATCTGGTCGGGTCTGTCTAGACCACAAATAAATTTAATAATAGAAGGAGGGAAAGGAGATCTTTACATGAGAGTAATTGATCTAGGACATGGTTCGACCATAGACAAAGCCACCTTCAGCAATAATAATAGATATTTCAAATTATAATCATGGTTCAAAGATGAAGCTTTGACACGGCATGAAAGGGTAATTAAAGTTTTAACATCCTAAATAAAGCGTGGAAGGAACATATTATATACACGGTGGTCCATCGAAAACGTACCGCAAAGCATCACAGGCCGGTAAAGGACTTTTTGACAAAAGCCAAAATCACGTCTAGTTTGTTTGTCAGTGGGACAACTTTTGACGCAAAAATCATAGCAAAACCTTCATTTCTCTAAGTGGGGGTGTCATCCCCAAATTTTTTCAAATTTTAAAAATCGATGGACTCGTTTAGAAAATATGGACCTTTGAAATACCAACAATACGTTTGCCGCAAAGTGCAAAAATCGATTTAATTTTACTTAAAATCTCACCGTATTAGTCAAGTAAATGCTTAAACTGTTATCCGCTAACGTGCATACAGTGATACAGGTTATCCTCAAACCGCTGCCGTACATTCTGGAGCACTTGTGGTGTCACTTCGCGACATACGTCAATGATTCGATCTCGCAGATCTTCCAATGTGTCAGGTGGAGTGATGTAAACTTTGCTTTTTATGTGCCCCCACAAAAAAAAATCTAAAAGACTTAAGTCGGGTGACCGAGGGGGCTACTCAATTGCACCCCTTCGGCCTATCCAGCGTCCTGGAAACGTGTCATTTAAATAATTTGCGCACATGTAGCGAGTAATGCGGAGGAGCTCCGTCTTGTTGGAAAATCAGTTCCTGTTCATTAGGTGCAGGGTTGTTCTCTATAATATTTGTTAGAGCTGGGTCAATGGCATTTTCTAGTAAATCCAGGTACATATCACCTGTTAAATTTCCAGGAAGGAAAAAAGGGCCTACAATGGAATTTCCAAAAATACCAGCCCATACATGAAACTTCTGAGGGTGTTGTGTGTGTGTTTCATCGAAAATCGTTGGATTGGTGTCGGCCCAGTAACAACAATTGTGGCAATTTACCAAACCATTTAAGAAGAAGGTACACTCGTCTTGTTCAGTCATAATTTCGCAAAATTGAGAGCGACGATCAAAGTCGTCTTCATTTAGTTCTTGCACTAACCGAATTTTATAAGGATGGAACTTGTATTTTTTTAATACTCGTTGGACACTTGTACGACTCACGCCCGTCGCAACGGTTAATTGTCTTGTACCTTCTTAGCGTACTATCCATTACAACTTGCCCCAATACTGCTATCTCCGTAGGTTCATTTAGTACCAGATTTTCAAGCTGCCTCTTTTTGTTATGGATGTTGAACAGGAACCTGTTTCGCGAAATTTGGTAACCAATTCCCGAACAATTTTTCCAGAAACATGTTTGTCATGATGCTGTTGGTTAAACAGCTTCGCGACCCGACTTCCGCATTCATTGTTTTTGAAAAAAAACTCAACAATTTCTACTCTTTCTTCAATAGAGTACACCATAATCGATAAATTTAAAAGGTTCAATAATATGGAAACACTTCAACCACAAGTCACAAGACAACTATCTAGCAACTACCTGGCCCAATGCAAAGCAAGAACCCTAAAACTGTTATCTCACTAACACGAGCTTAAATAATCTGCAAATGACCAAAAAACAGCGAATTCTTTGTGAATTTTCAACAATACGGTAAGTTTTAAATCAGTTTTTGCATTTTGCGTTAAACGTATTGTTGATATTTCAAAGGTCCATATTTTCTAAACCAGTCGATCGATTTTCAAAATGTAAGCAGCGATGTATAAGAAATTTAGAGCCCTTTTGAATGAGGTGTCACTTGACCCCCATTCTCATTTGAAAAAAATTGAGGGGTGACACCCGCACTTGAGGGGTTGAAGGTTTCGCTATGATTTTTGCGTCAAAAGTCCCCCTGACAAACAAGCTTGACGTGGTTTTGGCTTTTGTCGAAAAGTCCTTTCCCAGAGGGTAATGCCTTGCGGTACGTTTTCGATAGGCCACCCTGAATCTTAAAGAGAATGTAAGTTGGGTTAAAATAAGAGGAGCATTTTGATTAATAAATGCAAGTTGACTATTTTTATTGAAATGAACGCAATGATACGCAATGATGACACGCGACGAAAACACGCGACGAAAACACGCGTCGAATTTCGCATTGTCAGGAAAACGCGATCACGACAGAGGTTTTGTCACAAGCCTGGACGCACCTTGACCTAATTTTTAAGATCAATGTCAATCAATGCTATTTATCGATCGATCGATTTAATTTTACTTAAAATCTTACCGTATTAGTCAAGTAAATGCTTAAACTGTTATCCGCTAACGTGCATACAGAGATACAGGTTATCCTCAAACCGCTGCCGTACATTCTGGAGCACTTGTGGTGTCACTTCGCGACATACGTCAATGATTCGATCTCGCAGATCTTCCAATGTGTCAGGTGGAGTGATGTAAACTTTGCTTTTTATGTGCCCCCACAAAAAAAAATCTAAAAGACTTAAGTCGGGTGACCGAGGGGGCTACTCAATTGCACCCCTTCGGCCTATCCAGCGTCCTGGAAACGTGTCATTTAAATAATTTGCGCACATGTAGCGAGTAATGCGGAGGAGCTCCGTCTTGTTGGAAAATCAGTTCCTGTTCATTAGGTGCAGGGTCGTTCTCTATAATATTTGTTAGAGCTGGGTCAATGGCATTTTCTAGTAAATCCAGGTACATATCACCTGTTAAATTTCCAGGAAGGAAAAAAGGGCCTACAATGGAATTTCCAAAAATACCAGCCCATACATGAAACTTCTGGGGGTGTTGTGTGTGTGTTTCATGGAAAATCGTTGGATTGGTGTCGGCCCAGTAACAACAATTGTGGCAATTCACCAAACCATTTAAGAAGAAGGTACACTCGTCTTGTTCAGTCATAGTTTCGCAAAATTGAGAGCGACGATCAAAGTCGTCTTCATTTAGTTCTTGCACTAACCGAATTTTATAAGGATGGAACTTGTATTTTTTTAATACTCGTTGGACACTTGTACGACTCACGCCCGTCGCAACGGTTAATTGTCTTAGCGTACTATCCATTACAACTTGCCCCAATACTGCTATCTCCGTAGGTTCATTTAGTACCAGATTTTCAAGCTGCCTCTTTTTGTTATGGATGTTGAACAGGAACCTGTTTCGCGAAATTTGGTAACCAATTCCCGAACAATTTTTCCAGAAACATGTTTGTCATGATGCTGTTGGTTAAACAGCTTCGCGACCCGACTTCCGCCTTCATTGTTTTTGAAAAAAAACTCAACAATTTCTACTCTTTCTTCAATAGAGTACACCATAATCGATAAATTTAAAAGGTTCAATAATATGGAAACACTTCAACCACAAGTCACAAGACAACTATCTAGCAACTACCTGGCCCAATGCAAAGCAAGAACCCTAAAACTGTTATCTCACTAACACGAGCTTAAATAATCTGCAAATGACCAAAAAACAGCGAATTCTTTGTGAATTTTCAACAATACGGTAAGTTTTAAATCAGTTTTTGCATTTTGCGTTTAACGTATTGTTGATATTTCAAAGGTCCATATTTTCTAAACCAGTCGATCGATTTTCAAAATGTAAGCAGCGATGTATAAGAAATTTAGAGCCCTTTTGAATGAGGTGTCACTTGACCCCCATTCTCATTTGAAAAAAATTGAGGGGTGACACCCGCACTTGAGGGGTTGAAGGTTTCGCTATGATTTTTGCGTCAAAAGTCCCCCTGACAAACAAGCTTGACGTGGTTTTGGCTTTTGTCGAAAAGTCCTTTCCCAGAGGGTAATGCCTTGCGGTACGTTTTCGATAGGCCACCCTGAATCTTAAAGAGAATGTAAGTTGGGTTAAAATAAGAGGAGCATTTTGATTAATAAATGCAAGTTGACTATTTTTATTGAAATGAACGCAATGATACGCAATGATGACACGCGACGAAAACACGCGACGAAAACACGCGTCGAATTTCGCATTGTCAGGAAAACGCGATCACGACAGAGGTTTTGTCACAAGCCTGGACGCACCTTGACCTAATTTTTAAGATCAATGTCAATCAATGCTATTTGTTTAAAATAAGCTGGGCGTGTTTGCCTACAGTCGCGGTTTTAATCATGCAGAGAAACTTACTATGTTCATGTGCGAGGAGCGCGCCTTCAAGATGCCATAATAATAATACAGATAAGGATGCTGCACTAATTTAATATTATAGAATTCAAGACAGTGAAATCTATTAAAAGCGTTTCGCAAAATTTATATACAGAAGAACTACTATAAAGTTTGCATGAAAAAATTAGTTTCAAAGCTGTATTAATATTAATTGAATTAGTTGTAGAATATTATTATTATATTTTCTTTTAATAACTCTATGACTATACCAAGACATATGACTATCCAAATTGACGCCCAATGAATGAATTGATGAAGCCTAGGGAATTGAGTGTCCCGCCATGACTATATCCTGTTCTTCAACATTAACTTTTTTAGAAACAACGGCCGCCTGAGTTTTTTTAGCGTTAAATTGTACTTAGTTACTGTCACCCCAAGACAGAATTTCTTCCAGGTCTTGTGCATCGGCAGTCGATGTTCAAGCATCCAAAGTAAAAAATAAAACAAATGTGCTGTCATCAGCGAAGCTATATATAGGATTTTTAGTTTTTCCCAAAAGATCGTCAATGTATAGTAAAAAGATGGTGGGCGACAATATAGAACCTTAAGGGGCTCCGACGTTGATATTAAATCTGTCTAAAAGAAATCCGTCCATCGCCAAGAACAAAATTACCAAATTCCCAAAATTTCTCAATAATTTAAAATGTTAAAAGCGCTTTTTTGATTTTGCTCTATCAATCTATTCCTAACTTTTATGAAATCATATATATTTAAAATATTTGCACTATTTTAAAAAAATAAACAATGTTTCTTGGTTTTTGACTTTAAAGATTTTCTTTAATTTCTCAAGGGTTATGTTATTTAAGGAAACTATGGGGTTTAAAAAGAAACAAATATATTTATGGCTACAGAAAGCAATTTTCTTAAGAAATTTATTTGGATGGAGCAGAGCGCCAAGAATTAAAATAATGGAGATCTTTAGCTAACAATATAGGGCAATGTTAAATAGAAGGTAACTACAAGAATATCTCTTTCTGTGAAACCATGCCATTTTGACGGAGACTGTGTAAGTTTGCAATGGCTCTTACTGTTGCAGGTGTATTAATTTGAAGCAACCACAGACTATTTTATTATTCTTGTCGCTTTTAATTTGAAACTCGCCTTCAAATAAGTTATTTTAATATACCCGATCTCATAACTATATCGTTTTCACTTAATACACCGTTGCATTATTATTCATAAAATAAACCCTTAGTTTTAATGATCGAGGTATAACGAAATGCTCGGATAAAATGCGATGGGAGGCACCTACTGCTGCCTTTACTCGCAGGTATGCAGCTTTATTAAATGTTCTTAAACTATATTGAGTTGTTTCAGGTTATAAGCATAACATTAAGTATTTAGTATAAAAGAAAAACTTCTTAATATCTTATGAGCAAAGTTTTTAATGACTGAGACTATAAAATATTTAATAGGAAGCATTAGCATAGCCAGGGGGTTTGGTCGTTCAAGCCCCCGGAATTGAGAATATTAAGGATGACAAACGTCCCAACTAGCAAAATAAATTTCATTAAGACAGTATAAACTGCTATACAATAAATTTTATAAAAGCTTAAAATTCCTATAACGTGGTTAAATACCCTTATATGATATTTATAGAATGAAAAAGGGCCCACTTTTATAAAACATTTTGATATCATTAAAGTTCTATAGAAGTTGTGTACCACACTTTTAAAGCAATTAAATGCAACAACTATAAAATGGTTTTGTAGTGTGTATTTGGTGATATTTATTCAACAATATATTATCGACATTTTAAAAGTCTTACACAAATATTATAATATAGTGATTGTATAATACAGTCTGCTAATATAGCAATTTAAAGATATATTTAATTTCTTAGAGTAGAATTTTCGAACAAAATTATTTTAAAAGGGGCGTATAACAACGGAGATTATATCCGGTTCTTCAACATTAAATATAACCCATAATTGATAAATGGCCACTAATGACGTTGGAACGTATTCTTTCATCAAAACAAAGAAAGCACCGCTTCACAACGCTGCATTGTCAAAAAAATTTTGGCGGCGAATTTTGGAAATAATTGGATAGCCAAGGTTCTAACTGTTGGTCGGCGAGGTCACTCGATCTGACCTTAATGGACTTTTACCTTTGGGGAAGGTTAAAAGACATTATTTTTAAATTATCATCGATCACTAGACAAGAATAATTAGAAGTCGCGGTGGTGCAAGGTTTTGCAATTGCTCGCTCCAATTAAAGTCATTAACTTGATAAGAAATATTAAGAAAAGGTGCGGTCTGTGCATAAAGGAAACCGGTCGATATTTCAGGTACCTCCTGTAGAAAAATATCGTTCTGTTTGATGTTCCCCATTGCGGTTGTTTTCTTTTTTATTAGTTAATTTTTGTTTTAAATATAGTGTAAATAATTGTTATAGCGTCTCGACGTTTTTATTATAAACGTGAGTTTTAATAACCGCTTAATTAAAATTTGACAACTGGCAGTAAACATTTGCACCCTTATCGCCGCGTCGTCCAAAGCCCACTTGCTCAAAGTGCGTGCTTTAAAGTCTGTTGTAAAATTCTTTAAACTTCTATATTTCAAAGAGAATTTAAGCAAAACACCAAGTGTGCTATATTTTTTAAATGGAAATTTTAAGCTCAATACAAAAAAGTTGTTTTTTTCTATTGACACCTATTAAAACATTAGATTAGATTAGAAACAACACACGTTTTAACATCTTTGAATTCTACGTTGATTTGGAAATGTTTTCACGGAAATGAAAAAACTTTAACTGGAAAAATGTATCAGAGACTTTCCGAAAATACTCATTCTCGAAAACACCCTGTATCTCCGCAACGGTAATAGATATCAATATTTTTTTCGTTTTGACCGGCATCAGTTCGTTATATCTTGTTTAGATATAGGAGTTTCCCTTTAAAACAAGTTCAATTTGGCCCGCCCTGTACAGGGGTGCAGTAGGGTGGGCCGAATTTTTTTTTTCTTGAATGTGATATGTCCTGGGTAACCAAAAGTTGTCAACTTGATATGGTATTTATGATACAAAATTTGGGCTTTCTGGGATAACATCTTCAGGTGCCTACTTGAGGTCAAATTTGGGAAAATTATGAAAATATTCATAAACTTTAAATGAGTGATTTATCTTGACTTTCTCCTCTATATAGCTGTGTTGATAAAAAAATTGCCACTAATAAACTCATAAATTCATCGAAACATATTCATCTGAGCTCAACCGTGCAAATGCGCAAGTAGTGTCGCGCAGCTATATCAATATCACGTACGCCGCCGCAAGTCTGCCTTTCCTGTACCGACAAGATTAGTTGTCTCGACGCATTCGAAAAGTCAACGTCTTATTAACTTATATTTACTCTTTTTAGTGAACGCGTAATTGTTTATTTGTGTGAAAATGCCAAATACACGTAAAGACATTGAATGCGAGGTGTTTGGAGCACCAACAGAACTTAAGTGCAACATACTTCCGACTTATAGCGATGTTATGAGAGCATATTTGTGGCACAGGCAATTAATAAAAGACCTGAATAATGGCAAAGACCCTAGTGTAAGTGATGTTTCTAAAAAAGTTATATCTGTATTGAAAAACATTTGGCAAAATGCTTCTTTACAAGTGGTGAGTGAACAAGAGATTTATCGATTGATTAAAGACTATGTTGTGAAGTTTCGGAGTTTAAAAAAAAACATTGGGTCCGTACATAATAAAAAGTTTTTAGAGAAGCTAGAAAAATTCAGACAATCAAGTGAGAAACTTTTTGATATATCGACGTGCAAGGGTAAAGATTTTGACTCATGCAAATGCAAAATTAAAGTGCTTAAATAGAACAAGAATTTTTACGAGACCAAAGAACAGAAAGAAGAATGTTTATTGGAAATGTTGACATTAAATTGACAAACGTTTTAGAAAAACGAATGCAAAGAAAATTCAAAGCAAAAAAACAACTAGAGGACCAAAGCCGCCTAGAGCAATTGAAAAATGTAGAAAAAGTGAATGTTCTAGAAACAACTTCCTCCCCACTGGAAGAAAGTGTGTTTCTGAGTGAAAGTTCTACAACAAGCGAGTTTAAACTTCAATTAGATAGTCTATCAAGTTCAAAAGCAAGAACAGACCTTCGAGGGGTGGATTTCAGAAATTTAGCAGAGGCTTGCGATCGACCGGGAGTTTCGGATAGATGTGCTTCTTTTTTAGCGAATGCTGTTCTGCAAGATCTTGGCGTTATCAGTAGAAACGACTCTTCAAAATTATTAAACCGTAGTAAATTGCGGAGAGAACGAAAGAGACGAAGAACGGAACTAAAAAAGGAATCAACAGGAAATTTAAAAATTACATGGATCTATTTTGACGGTAGAAAGGACGGAACACTACTGACGGAGAAAAAAGGAAGCACTTATCATAAGAGATACGTTTTGGAGGAACATATTGTTCTTATTGCAGAACCTGGGTCTGTTTATCTCGGACATGTAACTTCTACTTCAGGAAATGCTAAAGACATCAAATCAAATATTTTCGATTTTCTAAGCAGTAACTTGGGACCTGTTGAAGAACTTGCTGCTGTTGGCTGTGACGGAACTGTTGTAAATACCGGTTTCAAGAATGGAGTTGTTAAGCAATTAGAAGTAGCAATTGGACACTCCTTACAATGGTTGATTTGCCTACTGCACGCCAATGAACTTCCACTTCGCCATTTGATTGAGAAAATGGATGGTAAAACTAACGACCCAAGAGGATTCTCAGGAACGATTGGAAAGCTTCTTCCAACATGTCAGAACCTTCCAATAGTTAAATTCGAAAAAATTGATGGGGAACTACCAGAATTCGACCTAAATGACACCAGTACCGATCAAGTTTATTTGTATCAAATGTGTTCGGCAATCGCAAGAGGTGATGTCCCCTCAAATTTATCAAATCGTGATCCTGGAAAAATGTCACACTCAAGATGGCTGACAACGGCAAATAGCATTTTAAGACTTTATGTAGCTTCAGAAAAACCTTCGAACGAATTGAAAACAATAACCGAATTTATATTATAAGTTTATGCTCCTGTTTGCTTCGATATTAAAATCAGATCATCGTGTACTGAAGGCTCCAGACATTTGTTCTCTCTGATAACAAGATCGAGATATATGCCAAGTACAGTTAAAGATGTGATTGATCCGGTCATACAGAGGAATGCATTTTTCGCTCATCCAGAAAATATTCTATTGACAATGCTTAGAGATGTTCGAAAGCCTATTAGAGAACTTGCGCTAAGAAGAATTCTGAAATGTAGAGTAATTAGTCTTCAGAATAGCAAAATCAGAGAGTTCAAAGTCCCAAAACTAAATTTTGACGCTCAAGACTACACTGAATTGATAAACTGGCAGTCAGTTAGCGTAACTGAACCACCACTCAAAAGAACAATTTCAGATACTGCATTGCAAGAGATGATTCTAACAGTTCCTGACGACATCGAAATTTTGAAATACCCTTGTCACACACAATCTGTTAAAAGATGTATTAATACAGTCACTGAAGCCTCTGTTTTAGTAAGCGGAACAGAATCAAGAGATGGCTTGATTCGAACTCGGATTGCCTCCAGAAAAAAAATTTCGAAAACTGAGACAAAGCAGCAATTTTTAAAGGCTTTAGATCAATAAATTGATAATTTTCATTAATAAGACGAAGGTCGGGAGGGAGGCGGGGAAGAACTCGACATGCAGCCAACTCCACGTGGTGAGTTCTGGGTTATTTCATTCAATTTTTATTGAGTGAAATAAGCGAAGAGCTGCATATTTTAGTAGTACGCTTTGTGGAAAATTCGAAGCGAACTAGGCACCTGAAGATGGCGCTTGTCAGAGCCGAAACTTTGCATGAATGATCAACAATAGTAGTGACAACTTTCTAGCACCCAGGGTAATTGAGATCTCACACTTTATTTTTTTCCTTATATAGATCGACCCACCCTAGTGTGCAGTTCTTAATGGTATTACGGAGTATCTCCAAGATAGAAATATACGGTTTTCGCAGCACTGTGATGCTATTTTGTGAAACAAAAGATGCCGCAATCAGAAATTTTCTAGTCCTCCTTGTTTTCGATAAGTAGTATACGGGATGTTTTGGAAAATTTTACATTTTGGGGCACCCCCCCCCATATTTATGTTCTTTTTGTAGTTTTTTGCGTAGAATCCAGTGACGTACTCAGATTTTTTCTACGTTCAATGAAGAATAAGACATGTTATGTCCATTGTAATATAGATAAATAAAATAATGAATAAAAGTCAATAGGTAAATATACGCCTTCTTATAGTATCTCTATGAAGATTTATTAAATTTCTTAAATTACTTGTAGATATCCAGAAAGACAACAGCCGGAAAAAGAATTTTTCTAAGTATGAAATCAAATTTAGTTGAACACGGTTCATTTTCTAAACCTTGGCCTAAAATCGACAACAAGGAAAACCGCGAGACTGATGAAATAAATGTTTTAGTTTCAATTGGAACAAATCCAATTAGTTCTTGCAGAACGGTTGAAGGTTCAGTTGAAGTAGTTAAATCAAGAGTTCAGACAATCCTAAGAAAACATTATTTTAAGCCATTTAAATTCCACCTAGTACAAAACTTACATCCTGGTGATGCACAGCGCCGTATAGAGTTCTGTAATTGGTATATCACCAATACAAATATCAGCAGGGAAAATAATTTTGGGAGAACCGTTATGTACGGAGATTGTACATTATCCCAGTACATAAGGGGGATGTGATATGGTCTTTCTTTACTTTAGCATCACAGGAAGCTGGTGCTGAATAAAATGGTTAATGGGCTTATATTTACATTTATTTGTAGCACTCAACAAAACGTGAACACAGGTTTTTAAATAGCTTATTAATATGCTTAACACTAAATTAACTTCACTATACGAGGTCTTCTTTGGAATCTTTACGTCAGGTAAATACCTTTGACATTTTTCTGGTCATTGTTTGCTTATTCAGCATTTTTGTTTAATTTTTTTAATGTTCAATCGGCCGGAGCTTTGAATTGTCGTGTCTCGTGCTTGCGTGTTTTCTCTAATATTTTAAGCTGCTTGCGTTGGCGCCTGTTTTCCATCTCCTTGATGCTGTCGGATAGTGCTTCTCTACTGTCTCCAAAGCTTCTCTACTGTATATTAGGCTCACGCACAGAGAGCCAGTCTTTAGGTAGTTTGTATGTTGCGTTTGGTCTAGTTCTTGTATGTGAGTTTGTTATCAGTTCGTTTGTCGATACGTCCGTTCGTTTGTAGTAATCAGTTATAATTTAAAAAAAAAACTCGTTAATCGTCTGTATTTTAAAGTCGTTATGGAGCACCCTGTTCATTGTATACCTAGGGACATTTGCTATCGTCTTTAATGCTCTATTTTGAATTACCTGGAACTTATTCAACTCGGACTTACTTATGTTGCACCATGATGGCGCTCCATAGGTAAGTACCGGCCTGACCAGGACCTTGTAGAGGTTAACTTTCGTTCTATTACTAAGTCTACTCCGCCTGTGAAGCAGGGGGTAGATTGAGCTCATTTGACGCAACGCTAACTTGATTCTATTTATCGAATTTAACCTCCAGTTTAGTCTTTGGTCAAAGATAAGTCCAAGGTACTTCACTTCCTGGCACCAGTCAATCTGGACTCTATTGACTTGTTTCAGGTCTTCTGACACGACATTTCGAAAAATAAATAGCCTTTGTTTTGGCGGGATTCAAACGAATCTTCCATTTCGAAAGCCATTTTTCTAGCTGGTTTATATGGCGTTGCATACGGGTGACGACGAGCCGTGGCTGTTTAGAAGTCGAAGTTATTGCAGTATCGTCGGCGAACAGATAGAGCTGATTTTGTCTATCTCGCGGAATGTCGTGAGTGTAAATGTTGTACAACATCGGAGACAGAGGTGAGCCTTGCGGCACTCCGGCCCCGATGCGTTTTATCGAAGAAATCGCTTCCTCCGACGAGACTGCAAAACTTCGGTTCTCTAAGAATGAGTCTACGATCTTTACTAGATAGTTTGGAGCACCGAGCCTTATCAACTTTAATAGTAGACCGTTGTGCCAGACCTTATCAAAAGCTTTAGAAACGTCAAAGAAAACCGCCCCCGTGTGCGCCCTTCTGTTAAATCCTTTCACTATGTTCGAAGTGAGTCTCGTCGTTTGCCTAACTGTGCAATGTTCGGCACGAAAGCCGAACTGTTCGTTAGGCAAAATATTGTTAGTAAAAACGAAATCGTTTATACGAGACAGGATTATTTTTTCGACTACCTTACCCAGGCCAGATAACAGGCTTATAGGTCGGTAGCTAACCGGTGCTGTAGGATCCTCCCCTTTCTTATGAATGAGGATAACTTTCGTGTGTTTCCAGACGCACGGGAAATGACCTTCTTTGATAATAGCCTGGGATAGGTCTGCAATGTTCATCAAAGCTGCGTCTGGCAGGTTTCGCAACGCCATATTCTTAATGCCGTCGAAACCCGGGGCTTTTCTAGCATTTAAAGCACTGACTAGTGATCTGACTTCCTCAAGAGTAACCGTCGGGAAATTTGGCAGAGGATAATTTATCGTTCTGTAAATGTTCATTGTTCTGGAGATCCTCTCATCTCTGGCCGGATCCGTGGTGGGATTTTCGCTGAATTGCTCGCAGAGTTTGTCTGCGAGCAATTCAGCTTTATCCTTTGCATCCGTCACCATCAGGCCTGTTTGTTGGTTTTTGAGGAACGACATCGGTTTCTTCGAACCTCTAATTAAAGTTCGAGTCATCTTGAACAAAGAGTTGTCTTCGATTGACAAACTCTGGACTCTGTCGTCCCACAACTCCGATTGTCGATCAATTAGTAACAGCCTGATAGCCTCGGCTGCACGATTTGCCTCGGCTTTGATGTTAGGATCCCCAGTTCGATACGCTCTGTTTTTAAGTCGGTTTTTAGCTCTGATGCGCTGCTTGATATCGTCAGTTAAATCCCCGAATTTCGAATATTCAGACATCTTCGTGATAGAGGATTGGATAAAGGCCGTATTGATGTCATTTGTGATCTTATTCGCAGCATATTCGATGTCATCTGGGTTGCGAAGCGGACCTAGCGGCTCGATGTTCCTCATGGCGGTGTTGGACTTCAGCCAGTTTGTGTTAACCCGAGTTACAAAACCTCGGCCCTTCTCGAGAGGATCACCCACTTCCACGACAACCGGTATATGATCCGAGCTAAGATCACAAATGACAAGTGGCTGTGAAATCTGAACAGAGTTTTTTATCACAAAAATGTCTAGAATAGTCGGAAGAGCTCTCCCGAACATGTGAGTGGGCTCTTCCGGCGGCAATATATGAAAATTCAGCACCTCGGAGAACTCATATAAAGTGCGACCTCTTAGATTTGAGTCTCTGCAACCCCAAACTGTGTTCTTGGCGTTAAGATCACCCCCTATAATTGTTCTGTTGTTATTATCAAAAATTTTCCTCAGACAATTCCCCGTGAAACTAACTGACGGACTACAGTAGACCGATCCCAGGTGAACGCGCTGATTGTTCTTGAATTTAATTGGAATGAATGTCCCTTCAATGTGGGCGCAATTGTCAGGACCCGGCACAACTTGAGTTGAGATGTGCTTCTTGACCAGTATCATGGTGCCTCCCCCTCGTCTACCTAGGCGATCATTTCTAAATATGATGTAATTTGGGAATGAAAACCTCTCTCCCTTCAGCCATGTTTCCTGCAAAAGAAGCACATCTATCTCGTTTCTTTCTACAAAGTTGATAAGTTCGTTCCTCCGGTTCTTGATGCTGTTGACGTTAAATGTCGCCAATTTGAAATAAGCCGTCTCCGTCTGCACTACCATTAAACCGCGGTTTTTTCGAAAGTATTAACGATGTTCTTTAGCTGAGCCTCCATAATTTTAGAAAACTGGGCGAGAAAGCTCTGCATTGTTGATTGCAGCGCCACCTCTAGTGCATTTGGCACTGGTTGCGTACCCTGCGCAGCGTCCTTCTTCGCATTGCTATCATCTGCCAACTTTTTGTTGTTTTGTTGGCCCCAACGGAAGTTGGGATTCGATTTTGGTACATTTGAATTTCTGTCTGGATTTACGTTTTTACGCAAATTGTTGGGGTGGCGCGGACATCCCTGGTAATTTGCCGGGTGCTCACCCCCGCAATTTGAACATTTTGCAGCCTCTTCACGAGGTTTTGGACATTCATAAGAAAAGTGATCAGAAGCGCACTTCGAGCACTTTACGGGAGCATTGCATCGAAATTGAGAATGCCCGTAAAGCTGGCAGCGGTGGCATTGCGAGAAAGACGCGCGCGCTTTTTGCGCCTCTACTCTAATTGACATAGAGTCTAACGCTCGGAGTTCGTAAATCATTTTTTCGGAACGTGGCAGAAAAACCAGCACCAATGGCAGTGGGGCGCCGCTGCGATTATTCCAGCGAATCACTCTGGACGGATGGTAACCTAATTCGATGAGATCATCTTTTATTTTTGCTTCCGACCACGTTTCCAAAACGCCTCGGAGCTCCATGTGGTCCTTTTCGTCCTGGAAACGGAACGAGTAATGGTGGAGGTTATTGGAAATCAAGAATTTGATTATCTTGTTGTAATAAGCAGGAGTCGGGGGGTGAATTTTGACGCCATCCGCCACAGTGACTGCGCGGCCATAATCTATTTTTTCAGATTTTAAATGCCTAGTAATATCGTTATATTTAAGTTTATCGCGAATAATGATCGGGGGAACGCGGATTCTTGGCGTGCTGGACCCCTGATTATCATTTGAATCGATTTTAGTTTCAGTGACATTTTTAGTGGCTGTCGATTCCGTCTGGCTAGGCTTGGGCGCGCTGCCTTGCTTATCCTGAGCTACTTTTTGTACTAAATACGTATTTAGCGCCTTATTGTTCGTTTTCGGTAAGTTTGGCCATGCGGAATCGCTAGCCACCTTTTTAACATTGGTTTCTGTAATCTCAGGGTTCAGATTTTGTCTTTTTCTACTGCGTTTTTGCTTTTGCGTCGACCATTGCTGCTCATTGCCTGAATCGGACATGGATTCGTAATCCATTCCCGATCCAGAGTTATTATTGTCATTAACTTGTAAGGTATTTGAACGTCGAGCAATAGCGTTATCAGCGGTATCGATGATCGACACTGTTCTAGGTTTGTCAGAAAGAATAATATCTATATTTGAATTTAAATTTGATTTTGTTTTAATGTCAGTGTCATTGTTATTACGGTATCTACCTAACTCAGCCTGTAAATCCCTGTGTGCTTCCTGCAATTCTTGCAGGGCCTTTGCCTTGGCAAAATCAGCCTCCTTCACCTGCCGGAGCTTGTCCTTCCATTCATGCTCACGTTCGTCTAATAGTTTTTTCCACCTCGCCTCCATGCGGATTTCGACTGCTTCAATCCTTTGTTCCATTGTTAATTGAACTACGGACTGCATTGGTTCATCGTCGGATGGCGGCATTTCAACGTCCTCTGGCCGGGGGGCCTCCCCCCCGTCCTGTGCTTCCATGTAGAAGATAAATTAATAAAAATTAAAATATTTTTGACTTTGACAGTAATAATTAATTAAAATTTTAAAAATATTCAAAAGTTGACAGGAGCAAATTTAACGTCACTGTCGCACGTCTGCTCGCTTCGAAGGTTGAAACGAGACTAATTAACTTCACTAGTCTATGTAGTCTATATACAGTTTCACAATACAGTCACTTGTGGGCTACCCAAGTTGCTGAAACTCTATTTTTAGTTTGCCGAGACACAGCCGTTATACATTTTGCAGAGACGCAAAATAACGTTTTGAAGATACGGAATCTTCTCAGGATACAAGATATTTCTCCTCGAAATAATATGGGGTCTTGCCGAGATGCAAGAGTGAAACGGGGTCTTGCCGGGATGCAAGAGAGACACTACGAGCCTTGCCGGGATGCAAGATATAAAACTCGTCTAACTATACGGGGTCTTGTCGGGATGCAAGATATAAAAAACTCGTCTATTTACGGTAGGTACTGAGCGGACCGTAGACCAACGTCTTACGATAATATTCAAAGTCGCACTGCCCTGCCGCACCTACCCTTAGTACCGGGTTCCAGCGGGTCATAACCTGAAGAGGTAGGGCAACCAATGAGAACGCGGGATGTCACTCCCTAAATTTACACATTTGGCGAAATTTGCTTGTTATGTTTGCTCCCGAGTATTGTGGGAAAAAACGAGGGTTGCATTAAATGACTAATAATAGTTGTTATCGTCTTTACTATCTTTGTCGGCGAAATAAACATCTAAACACTTTATTAAAATAATATAAATTTATGGCCGATCACGAAACTATGCCGGCAAAAGGATCATACTTATCCTGGGAAACTTTCTCTCGCCGACCGATATAATGACGCACAAAGAAGGGACTTATTGTAAATAAACAACTAAAATAAAACCCTATATTTACATATTACTGTGTTGTAAAAAAGACCGCTCCGTGGTGAATCATTAATGTTTTACCACGTTATATGTTCCGATAACGCTCATTTTACCATTAGATTATTATATAGAAAAATATTAGTACGTCACTGGATTCTACGTAAAAAACTACAAAAAGATGGTTTCCTCTTTGATAAGCTACGAGGGAACCTAAATATGGGGGTGTTCCAAAATGTAAAATTTTCAAAAACATCCCCTATATCAAAAACAAGGAGGACTAGAAAAATTCTTATTACGGCATGTTTTGTTTCACAATAAATTAGCATAGTGCTGCGAAAACCGTATCCTTCTATCCTTACTAATAACGGAGATACCAGAACCATCGAAAACTGGACACCCTGTACATATAAAATAAATAATACTCATAAAAGTATTTCATAATTTATTTTGCATGTAGAATTAAAAAAAGTATGGAATATTTTCCATGTTTTTTTTATAACTTGAACTTAATATGAATGTTTAAAATTTTTTCGGAAATATGTAGAATATTAAAAGGAATAAAAATATTATAATCTGCGAGCTTTATATATGAGGCGAGTACAATGTTCTTAAAATTGAAAATATTAACGTTTTTTATACATTTTTATAATAAAGTCAAATCTTTTTTTGCCTTCGTTTACAAAGGGAAATATGACGTCCTTTTTACTCAATTTACATAATAAAGAGCTGTTTAATTACTGTAAGATACTTGTGCTCTGAAACCATTTAATTAAATTTATAGATTTAACCTTGGTACATAAGAAAGGTAGATTCGCTTACAGAATTAATACCTTTAAAGGGTTATTTACAGTATCACAAGATGCGTTTTGACAAAGAAAAGTTTGTATACGTAATAAATAAAGATTAGAGCAATCTAAAAACAATACTTGAAGTGGATACCGACTGAATAAGAAAACGAGGCGGGACAAAAGCAATTTGGATCGGTAATATACAGAAAGCTACGACAGAAAGAAATAAACCCTAGACACTGCACAGATACAGGTGTACTATCTAGGGCACCGTTTGTGGCTACGACGTATCGGTAGGAGAAATACGGCATTTTAAAATATAACGCAGTTCTGCCGCAATTATGGCGATACTACACTAATATGTTTTAAAGACAATAAAAAGGTTATATATTTCGGCATAAAAAAAAACAGCTTTATGATTCATTCGGTGATAATGATTTTTTAGTTTTGGTCGAATTAATGTCAAATATGCATGAATTAAAGTTTTGCGACAAGGCGCCAACGTGTTTATAAAAACTGAACAACGTTCGCCAATTGTATCAGTACTCCACTGACACACACAAATATCGCCCGGTTATTTTTGCGAGCGACACGCGATCCCTGCCAACCAATTAAATTAACAATACGACGGTTAAGATGTGATCCCTCCTAAGTATTATGAAGCTACTTTACGAAGGAAGCATAAACCTGTATAAATATGTTGTTTTTGCGGTTGATGATTTGCAAGTGCAATATATTTTTTCTACAGTAAATTATGTTATTTCTAACGCAAAATTAAGTATTATGGTGATTTTGGTACTTTTTTTATTGCACATACGAGGTGTCATGTTTTAAAAATAATATAAAAATACAGTTAGGTGAAATCACCCTGATTAGCTGAATGGTAAGAAATAAAACAATTTTTTTTTTATATCAAACTATAATTAACATAAAACGGAAGAAAAAATTTAAACAAATTCAAAATGTTGACAATTTTGCAACGTTAGAACAAACTAAAAATAATGACCTCAATAATAATTAAAACAGGGAATTTAACAATTACCTAAGAACTTATCCTGAGCTACTTTTTGTACTAAATACGTATTTAGCGCCTTATTGTTCGTTTTCGGTAAGTTTGGCCATGCGGAATCGCTAGCCACCTTTTTAACATTGGTTTCTGTAATCTCAGGGTTCAGATTTTGTCTTTTTCTACTGCGTTTTTGCTTTTGCGTCGCCCATTGCTGCTCATTGCCTGAATCCGTCATGGATTCGTAATCCATTCCCGATCCAGAGTTATTATTGTCATTAACTTGTAAGGTATTTGAACGTCGAGCAATAGCGTTATCAGCGGTATCGATGATCGACACTGTTCTAGGTTTGTCAGAAAGAATAATATCTATATTTGAATTTAAATTTGATTTTGTTTTAATGTCAGTGTCATTGTTATTACGGTATCTACCTAACTCAGCCTGTAAATCCCTGTGTGCTTCCTGCAATTCTTGCAGGGCCTTTGCCTTGGCAAAATCAGCCTCCTTCACCTGCCGAAGCTTGTCCTTCCATTCATGCTCACGTTCGTCTAATAGTTTTTTCCACCTCGCCTCCATGCGGATTTCGACTGCTTCAATCCTTTGTTCCATTGTTAATTGAACTACGGACTGCATTGGTTCATCGTCGGATGGCGGCATTTCAACGTCCTCTGGCCGGGGGGCCTCCCCCCCGTCCTGTGCTTCCATGTAGAAGATAAATTAATAAAAATTAAAATATTTTTGACTTTGACAGTAATAATTAATTAAAATTTTAAAAATATTCAAAAGTTGACAGGAGCAAATTTAACGTCACTGTCGCACGTCTGCTCGCTTCGAAGGTTGAAACGAGACTAATTAACTTCACTAGTCTATGTAGTCTATATACAGTTTCACAATACAGTCACTTGTGGGCTACCCAAGTTGCTGAAACTCTATTTTTAGTTTGCCGAGACACAGCCGTTATACATTTTGCAGAGACGCAAAATAACGTTTTGAAGATACGGAATCTTCTCAGGATACAAGATATTTCTCCTCGAAATAATATGGGGTCTTGCCGAGATGCAAGAGTGAAACGGGGTCTTGCCGGGATGCAAGAGAGACACTACGAGCCTTGCCGGGATGCAAGATATAAAACTCGTCTATTTACGGTAGGTACTGAGCGGACCGTAGACCAACGTCTTACGATAATATTCAAAGTCGCACTGCCCTGCCGCACCTACCCTTAGTACCGGGTTCCAGCGGGTCATAACTAGGGGTGGGCGATTATCAAAAGTTATAATCGATTATCGATTATGAAAAATAATCGATAATTTCGATTTAATCGATTAATCGGAAAATCGATTATTTCGATTAATCGATTATTTCGATTAATCGATTTTTTCCATTAATCGATTATTTCGATTAATCGATAATTTCGATTAATCGATTATTTCGATTAATCGATTATTTCGATTAATCGATTATTTCGATTAATCGATTATTTCGATTAATCGATTATTTCGATTAATCGATTATTTCGATTAATCGATTATTTCGATTAATCGATTATTTCGATTAATCGATTATTTCGATTAATCGATTATTTCGATTAATCGATTATTTCGATTAATCGATTATTTCGATTAATCGATTATTTCGATTAAACGATGTTTCGATTAATCGATTATTTCCATTAATCGATCTTATTATATTTATCATTTTGGATAATTTCGATGTAATCGGTATATCGATTATTTAGATTAATCGATAAATCGGACAGGCAATAAATTTATTGTCCAATAATTTATTTGGTCCTTGTCGATTAGGCAATTTTTATTTAATTAAAACAATCTCCTTTTATGGGAAAAATTATAATATAACAATATTATGTTTAAGCAACGTTTCACTTTTTTTTCAACTTTAGAATAAGAGTAAAAAGCTGTTTTTATTTGTATATATTTTAAGTAATAATTATTTTCATTTTAATTGCGCTATTTCGCCTACATTTAATTTCCATCGATGGCTATTTTTGCAAATAAATCGAAAACGGTCACAGATACGAGAATAGTACAAGAGACAAGAACGCTAAACAAGGGAACAGAGAGTTCAAATTTCATAACGGAATTCATACAGGGAGCCCCAAAAAAAGTTCTGAAAGATAAAATTGTAGCGGATTCAAGAAAATGTAACACCCTGTATACTGCGACCAACAATTTTGATACTTTATTGTAGAGATTCCAAAAAATGGTTGTTGTTCCAAATTTGAAACAATTATCAGAGAATATAAGAGAGAAAACGCAAGATACGAGAAAAAAAATTGAAACTTTGCCACCCTGTATAAAAAATAAATAACGCGTTTTAGACCATGCATATATTTACATTTTTTTCTTATTTTGACGAGTACTAACTATCACCCCCTGAAATATCTGCATACCATTAATTAACACCCTGTATACTAGTAGAAATACGGGCGCAGTACACGTAACTGTTATTGTATAGAGTAATAATTAATTGTGCAGTATATTAATTAATATTTCACCAGCAACTTCAAAATCATTCAATAACATAATAATTTATATTTTCGATTATCGGGTAAAAATTTATTTACACTCGATTTTACAATCGACTAATCAGAAAATCGGAAAATCGATTAATCGGAAAATCGATTAATCGAAAAATCGATTAATTGGAAAATCGATTAATCGATTGTTCGATTAATCGGAAAATCGATTAATTGGAAAATCGATTAATCGGAAAATCGATTAATCGGAAAATCGATTAATCGAAAAATCGATTAATCGGAAAATCGATTAATCGGAAAATCGATTAATCGAAAAATCGATTAATCGAAAAATCGATTAATCGGAAAATCGATTAATCGGAAAATCGATTAATCGGAAAATCGATTAATCGAAAAATCGATTAATCGGAAAATCGATTAATCGGAAAATCGATTAATCGAAAAATCGATTAATTGGAAAACCGATTAATCGGAAAATCGATTAATCGAACAATCGATTAATCGATTAAAATTTTTCTTAAATCGAAAAGTCGATTAATCGATTAATCGATTATATATCGATTAATCGATTATTTTGCCCACCCCTAGTCATAACCTGAAGAGGTAGGGCAACCAATGAGAACGCGGGATGTCACTCCCTAAATTTACACATTTGGCGAAATTTGCTTGTTATGTTTGCTCCCGAGTATTGTGGGAAAAAACGAGGGTTGCATTAAATGACTAATAATAGTTGTTATCGTCTTTACTATCTTTGTCGGCGAAATAAACATCTAAACACTTTATTAAAATAATATAAATTTATGGCCGATCACGAAACTATGCCGGCAAAAGGATCATACTTATCCTGGGAAACTTTCTCTCGCCGACCGATATAATGACGCACAAAGAAGGGACTTATTGTAAATAAACAACTAAAATAAAACCCTATATTTACATATTACTGTGTTGTAAAAAAGACCGCTCCGTGGTGAATCATTAATGTTTTACCACGTTATATGTTCCGATAACGCTCATTTTACCATTAGATTATTATATAGAAAAATATTAGTACGTCACTGGATTCTACGTAAAAAACTACAAAAAGATGGTTTCCTCTTTGATAAGCTACGAGGGAACCTAAATATGGGGGTGTTCCAAAATGTAAAATTTTCAAAAACATCCCCTATATCAAAAACAAGGAGGACTAGAAAAATTCTTATTACGGCATGTTTTGTTTCACAATAAATTAGCATAGTGCTGCGAAAACCGTATCCTTCTATCCTTACTAATAACGGAGATACCAGAACCATCGAAAACTGGACACCCTGTACATATAAAATAAATAATACTCATAAAAGTATTTCATAATTTATTTTGCATGTAGAATTAAAAAAAGTATGGAATATTTTCCATGTTTTTTTTATAACTTGAACTTAATATGAATGTTTAAAATTTTTTCGGAAATATGTAGAATATTAAAAGGAATAAAAATATTATAATCTGCGAGCTTTATATATGAGGCGAGTACAATGTTCTTAAAATTGAAAATATTAACGTTTTTTATACATTTTTATAATAAAGTCAAATCTTTTTTTGCCTTCGTTTACAAAGGGAAATATGACGTCCTTTTTACTCAATTTACATAATAAAGAGCTGTTTAATTACTGTAAGATACTTGTGCTCTGAAACCATTTAATTAAATTTATAGATTTAACCTTGGTACATAAGAAAGGTAGATTCGCTTACAGAATTAATACCTTTAAAGGGTTATTTACAGTATCACAAGATGAGTTTTGACAAAGAAAAGTTTGTATACGTAATAAATAAAGATTAGAGCAATCTAAAAACAATACTTGAAGTGGATACCGACTGAATAAGAAAACGAGGCGGGACAAAAGCAATTTGGATCGGTAATATACAGAAAGCTACGACAGAAAGAAATAAACCCTAGACACTGCACAGATACAGGTGTACTATCTAGGGCACCGTTTGTGGCTACGACGTATCGGTAGGATAAATACGGCATTTTAAAATATAACGCAGTTCTGCCGCAATTATGGCGATACTACACTAATATGTTTTAAAGACAATAAAAAGGTTATATATTTCGGCATGAAAAAAAAACAGCTTTATGATTCATTCGGTGATAATGATTTTTTAGTTTTGGTCGAATTAATGTCAAATATGCATGAATTAAAGTTTTGCGACAAGGCGCCAACGTGTTTATAAAAACTGAACAACGTTCGCCAATTGTATCAGTACTCCACTGACACACACAAATATCGCCCGGTTATTTTTGCGAGCGACACGCGATCCCTGCCAACCAATTAAATTAACAATACGACGGTTAAGATGTGATCCCTCCTAAGTATTATGAAGCTACTTTACGGGAGAAGCATAAACCTGTATAAATATGTTGTTTTTGCGGTTGATGATTTGCAAGTGCAATATATTTTTTCTACAGTAAATTATGTTATTTCTAACGCAAAATTAAGTATTATGGTGATTTTGGTACTTTTTTTATTGCACATACGAGGTGTCATGTTTTAAAAATAATATAAAAATACAGTTAGGTGAAATCACCCTGATTAGCTGAATGGTAAGAAATAAAAAATTTTTTTTTTTATATCAAACTATAATTAACATAAAACGGAAGAAAAAATTTAAACAAATTCAAAATGTTGACAATTTGGAACGTTAGAACAAACTAAAAATAATGACCTCAATAATAATTAAAACAGGGAATTTAACAATTACCTAAGAACTTATCCTGAGCTACTTTTTGTACTAAATACGTATTTAGCGCCTTATTGTTCGTTTTCGGTAAGTTTGGCCATGCGGAATCGCTAGCCACCTTTTTAACATTGGTTTCTGTAATCTCAGGGTTCAGATTTTGTCTTTTTCTACTGCGTTTTTGCTTTTGCGTCGACCATTGCTGCTCATTGCCTGAATCGGACATGGATTCGTAATCCATTCCCGATCCAGAGTTATTATTGTCATTAACTTGTAAGGTATTTGAACGTCGAGCAATAGCGTTATCAGCGGTATCGATGATCGACACTGTTCTAGGTTTGTCAGAAAGAATAATATCTATATTTGAATTTAAATTTGATTTTGTTTTAATGTCAGTGTCATTGTTATTACGGTATCTACCTAACTCAGCCTGTAAATCCCTGTGTGCTTCCTGCAATTCTTGCAGGGCCTTTGCCTTGGCAAAATCAGCCTCCTTCACCTGCCGGAGCTTGTCCTTCCATTCATGCTCACGTTCGTCTAATAGTTTTTTCCACCTCGCCTCCATGCGGATTTCGACTGCTTCAATCCTTTGTTCCATTGTTAATTGAACTACGGACTGCATTGGTTCATCGTCGGATGGCGGCATTTCAACGTCCTCTGGCCGGGGGGCCTCCCCCCCGTCCTGTGCTTCCATGTAGAAGATAAATTAATAAAAATTAAAATATTTTTTACTTTGACAGTAATAATTAATTAAAATTTTAAAAATATTCAAAAGTTGACAGGAGCAAATTTAACGTCACTGTCGCACGTCTGCTCGCTTCGAAGGTTGAAACGAGACTAATTAACTTCACTAGTCTATGTAGTCTATATACAGTTTCACAATACAGTCACTTGTGGGCTACCCAAGTTGCTGAAACTCTATTTTTAGTTTGCCGAGACACAGCCGTTATACATTTTGCAGAGACGCAAAATAACGTTTTGAAGATACGGAATCTTCTCAGGATACAAGATATTTCTCCTCGAAATAATATGGGGTCTTGCCGAGATGCAAGAGTGAAACGGGGTCTTGCCGGGATGCAAGAGAGACACTACGAGCCTTGCCGGGATGCAAGATATAAAACTCGTCTAACTATACGGGGTCTTGTCGGGATGCAAGATATAAAAAACTCGTCTATTTACGGTAGGTACTGAGCGGACCGTAGACCAACGTCTTACGATAATATTCAAAGTCGCACTGCCCTGCCGCACCTACCCTTAGTACCGGGTTCCAGCGGGTCATAACCTGAAGAGGTAGGGCAACCAATGAGAACGCGGGATGTCACTCCCTAAATTTACACATTTGGCGAAATTTGCTTGTTATGTTTGCTCCCGAGTATTGTGGGAAAAAACGAGGGTTGCATTAAATGACTAATAATATTTGTTATCGTCTTTACTATCTTTGTCGGCGAAATAAACATCTAAACACTTTATTAAAATAATATAAATTTATGGCCGATCACGAAACTATGCCGGCAAAAGGATCATACTTATCCTGGGAAACTTTCTCTCGCCGACCGATATAATGACGCACAAAGAAGGGACTTATTGTAAATAAACAACTAAAATAAAACCCTATATTTACATATTACTGTGTTGTAAAAAAGACCGCTCCGTGGTGAATCATTAATGTTTTACCACGTTATATGTTCCGATAACGCTCATTTTACCATTAGATTATTATATAGAAAAATATTAGTACGTCACTGGATTCTACGTAAAAAACTACAAAAAGATGGTTTCCTCTTTGATAAGCTACGAGGGAACCTAAATATGGGGGTGTTCCAAAATGTAAAATTTTCAAAAACATCCCCTATATCAAAAACAAGGAGGACTAGAAAAATTCTTATTACGGCATGTTTTGTTTCACAATAAATTAGCATAGTGCTGCGAAAACCGTATCCTTCTATCCTTACTAATAACGGAGATACCAGAACCATCGAAAACTGGACACCCTGTACATATAAAATAAATAATACTCATAAAAGTATTTCATAATTTATTTTGCATGTAGAATTAAAAAAAGTATGGAATATTTTCCATGTTTTTTTTATAACTTGAACTTAATATGAATGTTTAAAATTTTTTCGGAAATATGTAGAATATTAAAAGGAATAAAAATATTATAATCTGCGAGCTTTATATATGAGGCGAGTACAATGTTCTTAAAATTGAAAATATTAACGTTTTTTATACATTTTTATAATAAAGTCAAATCTTTTTTTGCCTTCGTTTACAAAGGGAAATATGACGTCCTTTTTACTCAATTTACATAATAAAGAGCTGTTTAATTACTGTAAGATACTTGTGCTCTGAAACCATTTAATTAAATTTATAGATTAAACCTTGGTACATAAGAAAGGTAGATTCGCTTACAGAATTAATACCTTTAAAGGGTTATTTACAGTATCACAAGATGCGTTTTGACAAAGAAAAGTTTGTATACGTAATAAATAAAGATTAGAGCAATCTAAAAACAATACTTGAAGTGGATACCGACTGAATAAGAAAACGAGGCGGGACAAAAGCAATTTGGATCGGTAATATACAGAAAGCTACGACAGAAAGAAATAAACCCTAGACACTGCACAGATACAGGTGTACTATCTAGGGCACCGTTTGTGGCTACGACGTATCGGTAGGAGAAATACGGCATTTTAAAATATAACGCAGTTCTGCCGCAATTATGGCGATACTACACTAATATGTTTTAAAGACAATAAAAAGGTTATATATTTCGGCATAAAAAAAAACAGCTTTATGATTCATTCGGTGATAATGATTTTTTAGTTTTGGTCGAATTAATGTCAAATATGCATGAATTAAAGTTTTGCGACAAGGCGCCAACGTGTTTATAAAAACTGAACAACGTTCGCCAATTGTATCAGTACTCCACTGACACACACAAATATCGCCCGGTTATTTTTGCGAGCGACACGCGATCCCTGCCAACCAATTAAATTAACAATACGACGGTTAAGATGTGATCCCTCCTAAGTATTATGAAGCTACTTTACGAAGGAAGCATAAACCTGTATAAATATGTTGTTTTTGCGGTTGATGATTTGCAAGTGCAATATATTTTTTCTACAGTAAATTATGTTATTTCTAACGCAAAATTAAGTATTATGGTGATTTTGGTACTTTTTTTATTGCACATACGAGGTGTCATGTTTTAAAAATAATATAAAAATACAGTTAGGTGAAATCACCCTGATTAGCTGAATGGTAAGAAATAAAACAATTTTTTTTTTATATCAAACTATAATTAACATAAAACGGAAGAAAAAATTTAAACAAATTCAAAATGTTGACAATTTTGCAACGTTAGAACAAACTAAAAATAATGACCTCAATAATAATTAAAACAGGGAATTTAACAATTACCTAAGAACTTATCCTGAGCTACTTTTTGTACTAAATACGTATTTAGCGCCTTATTGTTCGTTTTCGGTAAGTTTGGCCATGCGGAATCGCTAGCCACCTTTTTAACATTGGTTTCTGTAATCTCAGGGTTCAGATTTTGTCTTTTTCTACTGCGTTTTTGCTTTTGCGTCGACCATTGCTGCTCATTGCCTGAATCGGACATGGATTCGTAATCCATTCCCGATCCAGAGTTATTATTGTCATTAACTTGTAAGGTATTTGAACGTCGAGCAATAGCGTTATCAGCGGTATCGATGATCGACACTGTTCTAGGTTTGTCAGAAAGAATAATATCTATATTTGAATTTAAATTTGATTTTGTTTTAATGTCAGTGTCATTGTTATTACGGTATCTACCTAACTCAGCCTGTAAATCCCTGTGTGCTTCCTGCAATTCTTGCAGGGCCTTTGCCTTGGCAAAATCAGCCTCCTTCACCTGCCGGAGCTTGTCCTTCCATTCATGCTCACGTTCGTCTAATAGTTTTTTCCACCTCGCCTCCATGCGGATTTCGACTGCTTCAATCCTTTGTTCCATTGTTAATTGAACTACGGACTGCATTGGTTCATCGTCGGATGGCGGCATTTCAACGTCCTCTGGCCGGGGGGCCTCCCCCCCGTCCTGTGCTTCCATGTAGAAGATAAATTAATAAAAATTAAAATATTTTTGACTTTGACAGTAATAATTAATTAAAATTTTAAAAATATTCAAAAGTTGACAGGAGCAAATTTAACGTCACTGTCGCACGTCTGCTCGCTTCGAAGGTTGAAACGAGACTAATTAACTTCACTAGTCTATGTAGTCTATATACAGTTTCACAATACAGTCACTTGTGGGCTACCCAAGTTGCTGAAACTCTATTTTTAGTTTGCCGAGACACAGCCGTTATACATTTTGCAGAGACGCAAAATAACGTTTTGAAGATACGGAATCTTCTCAGGATACAAGATATTTCTCCTCGAAATAATATGGGGTCTTGCCGAGATGCAAGAGTGAAACGGGGTCTTGCCGGGATGCAAGAGAGACACTACGAGCCTTGCCGGGATGCAAGATATAAAACTCGTCTAACTATACGGGGTCTTGTCGGGATGCAAGATATAAAAAACTCGTCTATTTACGGTAGGTACTGAGCGGACCGTAGACCAACGTCTTACGATAATATTCAAAGTCGCACTGCCCTGCCGCACCTACCCTTAGTACCGGGTTCCAGCGGGTCATAACCTGAAGAGGTAGGGCAACCAATGAGAACGCGGGATGTCACTCCCTAAATTTACACATTTGGCGAAATTTGCTTGTTATGTTTGCTCCCGAGTATTGTGGGAAAAAACGAGGGTTGCATTAAATGACTAATAATAGTTGTTATCGTCTTTACTATCTTTGTCGGCGAAATAAACATCTAAACACTTTATTAAAATAATATAAATTTATGGCCGATCACGAAACTATGCCGGCAAAAGGATCATACTTATCCTGGGAAACTTTCTCTCGCCGACCGATATAATGACGCACAAAGAAGGGACTTATTGTAAATAAACAACTAAAATAAAACCCTATATTTACATATTACTGTGTTGTAAAAAAGACCGCTCCGTGGTGAATCATTAATGTTTTACCACGTTATATGTTCCGATAACGCTCATTTTACCATTAGATTATTATATAGAAAAATATTAGTACGTCACTGGATTCTACGTAAAAAACTACAAAAAGATGGTTTCCTCTTTGATAAGCTACGAGGGAACCTAAATATGGGGGTGTTCCAAAACGTAAAATTTTCAAAAACATCCCCTATATCAAAAACAAGGAGGACTAGAAAAATTCTTATTACGGCATGTTTTGTTTCACAATAAATTAGCATAGTGCTGCGAAAACCGTATCCTTCTATCCTTACTAATAACGGAGATACCAGAACCATCGAAAACTGGACACCCTGTACATATAAAATAAATAATACTCATAAAAGTATTTCATAATTTATTTTGCATGTAGAATTAAAAAAAGTATGGAATATTTTCCATGTTTTTTTTATAACTTGAACTTAATATGAATGTTTAAAATTTTTTCGGAAATATGTAGAATATTAAAAGGAATAAAAATATTATAATCTGCGAGCTTTATATATGAGGCGAGTACAATGTTCTTAAAATTGAAAATATTAACGTTTTTTATACATTTTTATAATAAAGTCAAATCTTTTTTTGCCTTCGTTTACAAAGGGAAATATGACGTCCTTTTTACTCAATTTACATAATAAAGAGCTGTTTAATTACTGTAAGATACTTGTGCTCTGAAACCATTTAATTAAATTTATAGATTAAACCTTGGTACATAAGAAAGGTAGATTCGCTTACAGAATTAATACCTTTAAAGGGTTATTTACAGTATCACAAGATGCGTTTTGACAAAGAAAAGTTTGTCTACGTAATAAATAAAGATTAGAGCAATCTAAAAACAATACTTGAAGTGGATACCGACTGAATAAGAAAACGAGGCGGGACAAAAGCAATTTGGATCGGTAATATACAGAAAGCTACGACAGAAAGAAATAAACCCTAGACACTGCACAGATACAGGTGTACTATCTAGGGCACCGTTTGTGGCTACGACGTATCGGTAGGAGAAATACGGCATTTGAAAATATAACGCAGTTCTGCCGCAATTATGGCGATACTACACTAATATGTTTTAAAGACAATAAAAAGGTTATATATTTCGGCATGAAAAAAAAACAGCTTTATGATTCATTCGGTGATAATGATTTTTTAGTTTTGGTCGAATTAATGTCAAATATGCATGAATTAAAGTTTTGCGACAAGGCGCCAACGTGTTTATAAAAACTGAACAACGTTCGCCAATTGTATCAGTACTCCACTGACACACACAAATATCGCCCGGTTATTTTTGCGAGCGACACGCGATCCCTGCCAACCAATTAAATTAACAATACGACGGTTAAGATGTGATCCCTCCTAAGTATTATGAAGCTACTTTACGGGAGAAGCATAAACCTGTATAAATATGTTGTTTTTGCGGTTGATGATTTGCAAGTGCAATATATTTTTTCTACAGTAAATTATGTTATTTCTAACGCAAAATTAAGTATTATGGTGATTTTGGTACTTTTTTTATTGCACATACGAGGTGTCATGTTTTAAAAATAATATAAAAATACAGTTAGGTGAAATCACCCTGATTAGCTGAATGGTAAGAAATAAAACAATTTTTTTTTTATATCTAATTTTCTATCTAACTATAATTAACATAAAACGGAAGAAAAAATTTAAACAAATTCAAAATGTTGACAATTTTGCAACGTTAGAACAAACTAAAAATAATGACCTCAATAATAATTAAAACAGGGAATTTAACAATTACCTAAGAACTAAAGATATTATCCTCCCAAATGGGGCAAGTTGTCATAAAATAGGTGACAGTCTTTGGGAAGCACAGTCTTTAATTGTTGAAGATGGTCCCATTTCTGTTTTTTAATTTTTATCGGCCTACTTCTTAATTGTTGAAACATCGTTAAGTCAGGTACGGGGTTATCTTTTTTCCTCCCTGGAAGTGCTTGAAATTCATTGTCAAAGGCAAGTTTAACTTGAATACTGCCATCTGGACTATATGTAATGACTTTAATGTCATTGACTGTTGGATCATTTACCTTCTTACCGGGTCTAATGGAATCAAACTTTTGATTTTGGGAATAGTCTTTGACAAAGTCATAAAAGATGTTTTTAACTTCATAAGCTTCTTTTTGTCTAGCTTCTTGAGTGATTCTGCAGTAGTCACTGGGCAAATAAATTGACTTGTTTCTTAGCCCCCTTTTAATTAGTGCGTGGACAGAGTCGGATTCCATTTGGGTGTGGCCCTTTTCTAAGTACTTTTGATAAATAAAAATATTTTTGTTGACACTTAAACTTAATTGGGCATTCGACAAAATAGCATTTTTTTTTTGGTAGCCACATCCGTCACTCCAAATTATTATTGGTTTCCAAATTTCTTCTAGACTTAGAATATAGTTAACTATGCAACTTGCGAAGATATTGGCAGTTAAGTCCGCTTCGCACTCATTGAACCAGTAACAGCAAAAATGGTGCGTGTTTACATGAAATATCGTAAAATTATGGCAAACCAATTTGTTCTTATAGAACAGAGCAGAAGCGTTTAAATAAGGACAAACTTTTACAGCTTCAACATCCTGTGTCGAAACAATTGCTTCACCTCGTTCGCCTATCAATAACTTATCGTTAGCCTTTTCTTCTCTTGCTAACTGTTTTTTCTGAATGTGGTTTTGATAATTAGCCTCACTTATATTTTTTGTCTCGAAACCACAGCAGATGTCGCATCTATCCATTTTCGGCTGCTGAAAAGCAATATTTTTTCCTTAATTATATAGTCGAAAGTAAATCTACAAACTGGCTTTGTTTTAGGATCTTTTTCACTGCAAATCTTAGCGTATTCTCGGTAAACTGCTGTCATGGAGTCCCCATAAACCGGCTTAATGTAAACTTTTTGGGTTGACTGTCTACAATAGTGAGAGGGCATTCTTGGTAATAAATCTAAAAATTCTATCAAGTATTGCTTAGCAAGTCTAACTGAACCTGGGTCTTGTGTTTTTGTCTCTATTCTAGAAGTTTTAACAGTCTCTTGAGATGTATGCCGGACTGAGAATGAGATACCCAGTTCGAAACTGTCCTTTCCTTTAGTACAAATGTTGAGAGGAAAAACGGTTTGCACACAGGTAAAACTTGCCCGTCTAAATCTTTAACTGTGTATTTCAAACTACCAGATCGTCGTGACTTCTCACCTGGACCTTTAATCGAGCTTGCTGTCGCAGTCTTGATAACAAGAGATAAAATATAAACTTTTTTTTGGTTCCAGCTCATATCTGACCAAAACTTACGAAATAGTTCTTGTCTGTTCTATTCTGAAATTGTGTGGCATTTGCAAGTTTTACACAAATTTGAGCTACACTGTGGTCCCATGTTTCTTACTTCTCTTTTTCTTCCTCACTTAGCAGATGTATTTTTGGGTTACTCCAGCCAATGTATGCCTTTCCTTCTGGTCTTAATTTTTTGTTTCTAAAGTTACTCCATGATTCTTTTATTGCCAAACCTTTCCTTTTTCTACTTTTTATAAGGACGTCATCGAAATCCGATGATTCTACCTCACTTTCAGAAGCAAAATTTGGGTCATGTTCCTCTCGTACTATTTGGGTTTCTACCTCACTTTCAGGAGCAAAATTTGGATCATGTTCTTTTTGTATTATTTGGATATGTTTTTCTGCTTCTTTTTTGTGGCCGTTGTTATTGACTTTTACTGTTTGGGTATGTTCTTTTGTTTCTACTTCATGGTCGATGTTATTCTCTTGAGATTTTTTGGGTATGTTGTTCAGCGTATTCTTCATGGTCGATGTTATTTGTGCAGTGTAGAATAATATCATTGAATTCTAAATTTTTTATATCCTTTTCTGTGTTATCTACTGGTAATAGGTCATTTTGAGTAACGTGAGTACTACCATTTAATACAACATTAATGTCGATATCATAATCATGACAACTGCTGACTATGTTTAAGCATGAATCACTTAATATTGACAATGAGGTCTCTGCAACAGCACTTTCTAAAGACCCAAAGTTTTCTTCTTCCAAGTTTTCGGGCACGTTTGATCCGTCATAAACAACAAATCTATTGATTGTAGGTTCTTCTGGTTCATCGAATGAAGAAGTAGCTATTTCATGTCCAAGTTCGTCGTACTACATACAGTTCTCCAAATTTAAGGGTGAATCATCTCGACAAGATTGCTCTTGTGTTATAGTAATTTCTGAACTTTGAGCATTTAGTTTTATAATATTTTCAAATATTCTGTGCGTTCTGGATGAATATTTTTGTCTATCATATTCCATCTTAAATAGTGTTAATCTGATCTGAAAAGAACGAGTAAAGTTAGTAAACACATAGTTTCCAACTTAACATTTAAATAGACCAATCAATTACCTACAACTCTATTGAAAACACGACGTAAGGATTCACGGTAATATCAGTAGTGTTGATTTAGTTTACACTTTTAATAATGCAGGGTGGAAAATCTAAAGTGATTTCGTGATATAAGGTTAGGTCGAAATTTTAAGCTAATGTTACCAATATAACTCTCCACCCTGGCATATTGTTTTACTAGTATTTTTTCTAATGATATTTTTTAATATTGAACCTATTTTTTCCTCTAAATGTTAACAAGTGCGAATTTTTGATCAAAGAGCTAGACGTTTTCTCATTTTAGGACAGATTTGTAAAGAGACAAAATATTTCAATAATAATCGATCAGCGGGCTGGAGTATACGGCCCGTTGCCAGTTTACCTACGGAACTTTTCAAAACGTTTTCGGTAGAATTGACTAAGACGACTACTGATTACTCCTCTTATGTGACAACTCGTAATGTCATACTCAGAGGTCCGAAAAAGTTAATGTTTGGGCGGGCATAGTTGGTAGACATATTGTGGAAACTTTTTTCATAGATGGCACATAATTCCTTTTTGCAGAATAATTTTACCGAGTGTAAATAATGACATAAACGAACAGGTATGGTTTCAGCAAGATGGATCACCTACGCATTATGCGGCAAATGTTAGACAATCTTTAAAAGTCGGAATTAGTGGTGAAATTCGGGTCATTCCAGAGGATTACCTTCCAAACATTGTAGACGGGTTTATGGATCGACTGACGCTCTGCTTAGCAGAAAATGGTGGTAATTTTGAACACCTGATCCATTGAAAAGGTTTCACTTGTTTATCATTCCGACGTTAGGTTGTTCAATTTTCTAGGCTATTTATTATGTTGCTATAAAGTTTATTACTATTTTGAATAAATAAAAATTTAAAATACAAAAAATTTAGAATTTTCCCCGTAGAATCCAAATATGCAATCATGTGTAGGTTGTTCCATTAAAAAAAAAGTAAGTTAGTCTCTATGGCAACCAAGCCAGACATGACAGAAAAAAATCATGCAGGTAGAAATGTTGGGAATAATTTACTAAACAACTTTTAAATTGGTCACTTTTTCGTATACGAGGTAATTCAAAAGTTACGGGCATTATGCGCGACCTTTTTGCCACTCTGTAAAATTTCAGGTTCTCCTTCCTAATAAATATTAAATTATAAGTAACGGTATGTGGCAACATCCTAAACCAGTGAACATTTCTTGTCAGCATTCTTTCGACAGCTACAAATAAATGTGCCGACCTATGGAAGGGGTTAGAATCTGGGAATGGGAAGGCATCTAATACGCAATAATAATCGGCGAATTTCTAAAATCAACACAATTCATACGTTATGTCAAAAATGGAATATGCAGCCCCGGACTATAACATTCATAATGACAACTTGGAAAAGATTCAAAGGAAAATTTTCAAATATATTTCATTAAAATGTGATGGAACTTATCCGTGTCAATGCTACCCGCACCATGAGCTGCTCAAAAACTTTAACTTTGGCTCACTAAAGGAACGGCGTACATACTTGCTTCTGACCACACTATCTAAAATTCTTGATGCTATTATAGACTGTTCTGATATATTTAGTAGGATATATTTTGTTATACCTCGTTTAAATAGACGACATAATAGTTGTTTTTATTTACCTACACTTTGAACAAATATCGTACAATTTTTCTCAGTTGGAGGGTACGGGGGAATAACAGGCAAAGTAAATTTTTGACAATAAACTCAAACTCAATCTCAAACTCAAAAGTGCTTTATTATCATAAGACATAATCTTGTTGACAAAGCTAGGTTGTATATACATATGAAAAGATACCAATTAAATAAATAAACAAAATATAGCATAGGCAATAGTAACAATAGCCATCAAAGACAATAATAAACATACATGTAGATAAGATACATCGGCCTAAGCTTCCTAAAATATGTAAATGGGACAACACTGTTCACGTGGTCTTAAAAATAAAACAGGATAGAGGAACAAAATTCAAAAAACAGACACCAGTAATAACCGATGACACAGAATAAATAGTTTACGCTTATAGGCTAGAGAAGAACACATTTGCAATTGTAACTAAATTGTACAGATGTAACTGGTATCCAAAAAATAACTATATTATTGGCATTGTCATGGCATGTCCTGAAGTCTCTTCCAAGGAATAATAGGCTTTTTTCAGCAAGAGATCCTTCATTGCTCTAAATATTCTTTCAGACCTAACGGTTCTTATATTCAGAGGCAGGTGATTAAATATTTTTTTGGAATTATATACAAGTGAATTTTTAACCAAAGTAGAGTGCGGGATTGGTAACTCTATACTTTGTGTTTACCTGGTGGCATAGCCAGAGCATAGTATCCTGTTGTCCGTACTAGACTTATGTTTCTCAAGCATTAGAGACATACTGTCTCGAGAATAAAGAGAGACGAGAGGGTTAAAATTCTGTGCGACTTAAATAGCGGCCGACAGGAGTCATGGTAACCTGCTCCAACTATATACCGAATGGCCCTCTTCTGCAAAACAAGTACCAAGTTCAACAGCACAATTTTCCAAGAAGGAAATTCCATATCTTAAGTGCAATTCTATCACAGAAAAGTAAACCATTCTCGATACAGAGGCATCTGTCTTTCTAGAAATAATCATCAAGGCATAGCAACCTTTAAAATTGCTGCAGAGATTAAGGATATGTTCGTGGAACGACAGCTTATTGTCAATGTATAAGCCTAAGAGTTTAGAACACGAAGAATTGTTAATATTTTGATTTTCTATAGAAATATAATTAGAAAGCACTTAAATGACAGATCATTCATGTTTTTAATGTTAAAGGATAATAAGTTCGAGTCGCAACACGTTTTCACTTTGAGGATGTCATTATTAATAATCTAGTTCAGTCGATCCTGATCCCTGTCATGCCACAATATTGTGGTATCGTCTGCAAACATAGTAAATTGACCTTGAATATTGAAGGATGCAAGGTCATTGACATAGAGTAAAAATAAAATGGGGCCGATTGCTGACCCCTGGGGCACTCCACAATCAATGCACGCCTCATCGGATATTTCACCATTTATCGAAACCACCTCTCCTCTCCCCGAAAGATAGGACTCAAACTACCTCAGCGATACATCCCTTCTGCTTCCGCAGCAGAATCCCGTGACTGACACAGTCAAAGGCCTTGGACAAGTCACAGAACACCGCCGCGGCAGCGTCCCCATCATTAAGACCCAAGTACACTCGCTCAAGAAAAGCGAGCATTGCATCAGAACTACTCATACCGTTCTGAAATCCGAACTGAGCTGAGTGAGTCATGACATATTGCTTCAGAAGCTTCAAGTTTACGGCTTTCGTGGTACTTCACTGGATTGGTTTAGATCTTATCTGGGTGGTAGAGTGCAGAGAGTTTCGTTGGGGGGTAAGATGTCTGAAGAGCGTGTGGTGAGTTGTGGCGTGCCTCAGGGTTCAGTGCTGGGTCAATCCTGTTCTTATTGTTCATTAATGATCTGGCACAGGTTGAGATTGATGGACAGATTACCTTGTTTGCAGATGACACCACCATACTTTGGCACAGTTCAGAGGTATCAAGCTTGAATTCAACCATAAATAGGGACTTAGAAAAGATTAAAATGTGGTGTGATAGTAATTTGCTGACCTTTAATGTGACCAAAACTAATATCCTTACTTTCAAGTGTAATATGGATAGCGTATATCTTGATAATGTGGAAATAAATAATTTAGGTGTGAGTAAATTCTTAGGAGTACACATAGATAGTAGGCTTTCTTTTAATGGTCACACTGAGAAACTTGTCAAAAAACTTTCATCGGGTTGCTTTGCGTTGAGATCGGTATCAAGGGAATTGGAGCCGGGTGCGGTTAGAATGGCGTACTTTGCACTGATCGAAAGTCATTTGAGATATGGCATTCCTTTTTCTACCATATTTTTAATGCAAAAAAGGGCAATCAGGTTTATGTATGGTATGAATAGAAGAGATTCTTGCCGGCCGCTATTTCTTAATCAAAAGTTGTTAACTCTTCCCTCTATATATATTCTGGAAAGTGTGTGTATTGTGTTCAAAAAGTATAGAAATGCAGACTATAATATTATTTATGATACTAGGCAGGGCCGTAACATTCCACTACCAATTCCATCTACAAGTCAAATAAAAAAATCCTTAATTTACAATGCAAAAAAAATGTATAACCATCTGCCGGTCCCAATTAAAAACACTAATAACTTTAATAATTTTAAAAGAAAAGTCAAAAAACATTTTTTATCTAAGGCTTATTACTCTGTGGAAGAGTTTTTTGATGACAGATTTTAACTGTTTTGTTTTTTTGTTTTTTTTTTTGTTTTTTTTTTCTCTTTTTTATGTTGTGTATTTCCCAATGTTTTATTTGCATGGGTGAACTGTTTGTAATACTTGCATTTATTATATTTTTAAGTTTGTTGACTTTATTACTACTTGTGATTTTTATGGATGTGTTTGTCCCCTTCTGTTCTCACCTCTATTTTAGGTAGGATCTAGAATATAATACACTTTGTCAATAAGAAATTTTGTGTTCTTTGACAATAAAGCATGTTTTTGATTGATTGATTGATTGAGCTGAAGATAATATTCTATATCGCGCCAAAAAAGACAAGACTCTAGTCTCTCAATGATCTTAGGCAAGGTAGGTAAAAGCGATACCGGACGACAGTTTGAGGGATCATCAGAATCTCCTCCTTTATGAATAGGGACAACAACAGCAAACTTTAGACAGTCAAGAAACAAGCCATGAACGAAGGAAAAGTTAACAGCCATAGCCAACGCTTCTATAGCAGATGTAGGTAGATGCTGGAAGATCCTTATAGACTGCTTATCCCAGCCTGACGCATTCTTATTTTTAATTTCACTAAAAACTGTTTTTAATTCGTTTGCGTCAGTAGGTCCAAAGAAGATGGTTCATCTTGTACGTGCATCTGGCATATATTTTAAGGGATGATTTATTACATGAATGTTCTGAGACAGTTTTGAGGGTATGGAACAGTAAAATTCCTTAAATTTATCATACTGGGGAGTAGAACTCCAATTGCGCTATTTCGATTGCCTCTCATTTGATTAACGATTAACCAAGTCTCCTTTTGTTTGTTTTGGGAATTTATTATTCGTCTCCTGTAATGCAATATCTAAAGTCCCTGTATTGGAAAGTCTGGACACGAGCTATAAAGCCCGTGTGTAAGAAAGAGAACTCTGTGTCCTTTTCTATTTCCTCCTTTTAAGAAATTAATGGCGCCCGGGCGTGCGCGCGGTGTCAGTCTCTCCTGTCATGTTATGTCATGTGTTTTATAAATGCAAACATGCAGCTATCCCGGTTGCAAAAATTATACCAATCATGGGAGAAAATGTTATATGGCCTCATTTCCCTCGGATGAGAACAGACGTGAGAGATGGATAATTAATGTTGGCCGAAAGAACTGGACACCATCAAAAAATTCATTCATATGCGAGGTATAATAACTTTTAGCATTATTGAGGAATATAAAATAGGTTTGTAATAGCAGTTTAAATTAAATTTCAGTTATGATAAGACAATTTATTTATTTTTTAATATTATAATTGATTAATTTATAAGCTTATATTTATTAAAAGAGCATTACAGTAGTACTTGTGTCTTCTATAATTTAATTATTAAATATATTAAAATTAGTAGACGATTCAAGAATTAGTAAATAAATCCACATACATGTTATGTTTCCAAAAGCACAATATTTGTTTATAATATAGGTACCTACATACCTGTGATCTCCATAGCAAATCTCAAAAATGATATTCCTTCGCCGGTTTTAGAAGGGCGTTCGGGGTAAGCTCCCGATATGCCACCTTTCTGCTTCTTTACTCCCGACATTAAAATCAAAAGAAATCCTTTCTAAATTGTAAAAACCAAAAAAACAAATCACTTTTCACTTTAAACTGCAGAAAAAAAAATATTTGTTGGGTTTTCTAAAAGTAAACATACGATTTGACAGATTGCGAATGATGTGAACATAGCTGCGAATATGTCATCTGCGCTTCTCTTATTGGAACCGCCATTAATTTCTTAGCTCGAGGCCAACCAATCGCGTGAACGACCGCTCGTGTCCAGACTTTCCAATACAGGGACTTTAGCAATATCGAGATAAGTGCGCCATCTAATAGAGAATAGGCAAAATTCTAATATTGACCTGTGCGGCCGGACAAAAACCGTGTATGTCGGCAGTTATTAAATATAAAATACTATCCATACAGGGGAAAACGTGCTAAGTTCACGAGGTACAGGACTATTTTAGTCCTCTCGATGTCGCACGTGACGACCATTAGTTTGCAGTTGCATAGGCGAATACCTTGGTTCCTTTAACTAATAGTTCCGATTAAAATTGTTTATTGTTAAGTGTTTTTTTTATTGTGCAGGGTAGAGTGATTTAATTGAATGGGAAGGTGTCTATAAGGGTTCGTACATAAAGCAAAATATGAAAGGCTCCAAAATGTTTATAAAAAACTAAAGATATAGTCGTTATTATTACTAATGTTTTATTACGAACTAATGATGGAAATAAACCAGTTTAAAAAAATCCTTAGATAAACTGGTGAAACACTGGGGGACAATTTCTTAAAAACTTTTCTATTTCAGGAAAATTAATATTTTAAAATATTTCCAATACTCCTTTCTGTCCATTTTAAATTTCGATTTTACTGCATCTCATAGAGCATAGCTCGTTCTTCTCCAGTACCCTTGATTTCACTTAATGCGCATATAACATGTGTGATAGTAAATGAGACATTGACTTTTTTAACTCACCTGTAATGGCAATGTTTCGATTTTAAGGTAGTGAGAAGTTATGAATATGTTTTTTTTTTCGTCCTTTTGTTTCTTCTTTACGCTTTTCCTTGTCTGATGTAGGTTAGGCATCTAATTTTAGTTAATAGCTATACATACAGAGTAGCAAAAGAGTCGCGCATAATGCCTGTAACTTTTGAACTACTTCGTATAAAGTGACCTTTATGAAAGTTGTTTACTAAATTATGCCCCACATTTCTACCTGCATGCATTTTTTCTGTCATTTCTGGTTTGGTTGCCATAGAGACCATCCTATTTTTTTTTAAATGGAACACCCTGCATATGATTGCATATTTAGATTTTACTGAGAAAACTCTGAATTTTTCGTGTTTCAAATTTTTATTTATTTAAAATTGTAACTTTATAGTAACAAAATAAATAGCCTAGAAAATTAAACAACTTAACATCAAAATAATAAACAAGTGAAAACTTCCCAGTGGATCAGGTGTTCAAATTGACCACCATTTGTTGCTAAGCGGAGCGTCAGTCCTTTGGAATGGCTCGAATTTAAGCACTAATTGTGACTTTTAAAGGTTCTAAGTCATTTGGATGGTTAACGTAGACTTTGTTCTTTGAGTGTCCCCACAAAAGGCAGTCAATAGCACCTCTTCTGCATATGCAACGTCTTGGAAATTATTCGCTTATGTATCTTCTAACATCTGCCGCATAATGCACAGGTGCTCCATCTTGCTGGAACCATACCTGTACGTTTATGCCATTATTTACACCCGGTAAAACCATTAAGCAAGAAGGAATTGTGTGATTCCTGAGAAGTCCCAGATATTTTTCGCCATTCAAATTACCATCTATGAAGAAAGGTCCCACAATATGTCTACCAACTATGTCGGCCCAAACATTAACTTCTTCGGGCCTCTGAGTATGACCTTCAGGGAACCAGTGAGTGTTCCCAGCAGACCAATAACGATCATTGTGTCTATTAACAAAGCAATTTAAATGAAAAGTAGCTTCATCCGAGAAAATGATTTTTGTTACGAAGTTATCGTTATTGCATCTTTCCATCATCAGCTCACAAAATTCAGTTCTTCTATCAAAATCGTCCTCGCTTAACTCGTGCACCAACTTTATCTTATAGGAATGCAACTTCTCCTGCTTAAACAAATTTTTCACTGACTGATGAGATACATTAAAATCCATTTGCCATTGGCCTGGATGATTTTGTTGGATTTTGTTTCTCGAAATTTCTTTACCAGTCGACACACCGTTAACTGATATATTGGAGGCCTATTTGGATATAATTCATTGAAAAGTTGACAAACCTGATTTTGCGATCTCTTCACATTTCCGTAAGCGCTCATTAGTAAAATTTCAACTCGTTGTTTCTCATTCAAATGAAAGATAGTGTAAGCAAATTAGAAATCAGATAACAGAAAATCAAACAGGAACTGAAAATTAACACGTCTTAGGTCGCTGTTATGAAAACACCTTGACTCAACTGGTGGGTATTAGGTAGGAATAATTATAATTAGGAAGTTTTTCATTTTTGAGCTGTCATTATCTCGGAAACCCTTGCAGATAGGTGAATATTTTAAATACAAAGAATTGAGAGTTTTCCCAGTACAATCCAAATGTGTACTCACAAGCAGGGTGTTCCATTCAAAAAAAGTTAGTTAGTCTCTATGGCAATCAAATCAGAAATGGCAGAAAAAATTTATGCAGGTAGAAATGTGAGGAGTGATTTATTGAACAACTTTCATAAAGGTCACTTTTTCGTGTACGAGGTAATTCAAAAGTTACAGATATTATGCGCCACTCTGTATACCTCTCTTAGTTGTCTCTGTTATGTAAAAGTGTGTATAAGCAATTCTACTGTCCCATAAATGCTAGAATGTATTTTGGTCATGTTGTTCTTCCTCGTATTGTTAGTTTACAAAAAAGCTAGTAAAATGCTTTGTGTTAATAAAAAAATGATAAGATTTTGATAAAGGTCTATTAAATTGTTGATCTTTTATAAGAAAGACTCTGTAACCTGAAATTTGCACCGCAGTCAAGATCTATATTCCAAATTGATTTTATATTATTGAATTGATTGCTAAAAATATTATTAATATATTCGCAAAGCTTTAACCCACAAATTGAATATTAATTGGTTAGTAATTCCTCTGAATTAACTTTAGACACCCTTTCAAGGATCTTCATGAAAGGGCTTGAATTACATTATACTCTCCCAGTAACACAACCCTAATAACTTAATTGTCTTTATGGATAAAAATATCTTAATGGCCTCTATTGAGAAACCGAACTAAATTCTGCCGATCATTAGTTAGAATTTAAAAATAAAAGGCTTTATAGTCAATTAGGGATACGCTGAAATTAAAAAAATTGATTTCAGAATTTTAGTAATTATAAAAATAATTTTTCGTTGAAAGTAATTATCTGCAATTAGTGATTTTAAACATTTACGGCTCACTCAGTAAATACTGAAATTGCTTAAAATATACCGCAATCATTTCTAGCTATACCTTATCGGTTTCTAACTTTAAAAATATGAAATTTCTTAGGCTAATATAGAATAAATACGAAACGATACCGCCTACTTTAGAACGTTCTATAAGAAAAACTGCTGAAAAATAGAGGTCTAAGGAAAAGAAGAATTGCATAGCTAAAGCATCTCAAAACTTGGTTCCTGATAATAAGAATGCCACCGAATTATTAAGGGTCGGTTGGGACCGCAGTCACTAAGATTTAGGTTACTTGGATGGCTACCAAAATCCGGAACGGATCAGAACCATAAGACGAAAAAGAATTCTTATTTCTTAAAGGTTTCAATTACGTCTGGAACATAATACATACAGGGTGGCTGATTAGTGCGAGGAAGTCCAATATCTCCGTTGTTCTTAAAAATATCGAAATTTATTAAATACAAAGGTTCTAGGATAAACAAAAGCGCACATTTTAAAAATATTTTTGGATATACAGGATGCTCCAAAAAAGTGGGGTTTAGCAAAGATGTATTTTTTCAAAAGGAACACCCTATATGTTATATTATTTTTGGATGCTACATAAAATTACAGTTGTTTTTCAATAAGTGCATTGTAGTTCTAAACTTAATAGTTTTAGAGTTATCGACTTTTCCAAAATGATATTTTTGAACTTTGACAGCTTCTAATTTTCTAACGGTACTTCTTAGAGCAAAACGGCTTACATGTCCCTATCTTACTTTTTAATTGTCTTCCCAAAAATATTAATTTCCGGTTAAACCGGAAGTACTATATTTCCGACTTTCAAGTTACATCCGGTTTAACCGGAAATTGATATTTTTTTGAAGACAATTAAAAAGTAAGATAGGGACATGTAAGCCGTTTTGCTCTAAGAAGTACCGTTAGAAAACTAGAAGCTGTCAAAGTTCAAAAATGTCATTTTGGAAAAGTCGATAACTCGGAAACTATTAAGTTTAGACCTATAATGCACTTATTAAAAAATTACTATAATTTTATGTAGAATCCAAAAATAATATAACATATAGGGTGTTCCATTTGAAAAAATACATTTTTGCTAAACCCCACTTTTTTGGCGCATCCTGTATATCCAAAAATATTTTTAAAATTTGCGCTCTTGTTTATCCTAGAACCTTTGCATTTAATAAATTTCGATATTTTAAAGAACAACGGAGATATTGGACTTTCTCGCACTAATCAGCCACCCTGTATTTTTCTTTGTCCAAACAGTGATACGTTACTTTCAAGTCTATTAATGAGGGAATTACGTAACGTTAAGTTGATACATCGTATCATCATCAACATTACTATAACGTAGGGGTGCCATAATTCCAACATATGTCCAAAAAAAGGGAAATTTCAAGACGGTGCGTGCTTTCATACTTACCGTTATAGGCATTAGGCTGATAACGATGCGGTTTTTAACTTACAACGTTCAAAGTCTACCAAGATATTAATAATTGTCCTGGTTGAGGTGAAGATTTCTTGCTATGCTAATCTTAAGCTAGTCTTGAATTATGGGTTTTACAACTGACTATGAGATTAAAATGATTGAAGCCTATGTTCAAACTGGTTAAATGGAAATTGAGAATGCAATGAGCGTTTATGTTTATATGGTTGTCGAGGGTGCTTCCCAGACAGACACATTTTATCAATGTCTTCATAAATATTAATATTAATAATAATAATATTTAAAAAGTATATAACATACAATTAGTGTCAACAAAAAGAAACATTATCCTGGCCTAAGAGAAAGAAAGCAAACACTAGCTCTCACTTATCAAGGTATTCGTAATAATCTTCTATACTATATGGTTCTATTTCCAGTAGCAAGTTAAATATTTGTTTCTTTATTTGTTTTATGTTATTCAATCATTTTATTGAATTAGGCAACCCGTTATAGAGTTTGATACATTGATAATACGGCCCTTTTTCTGTCATTGTTAATCTATGTATTGGATATGTATATTCTAAGTTTCTTGTTTGATATACTTGTTGCGAAAAATTATTTATAAGATCTGTTTTCAAAGAAAGAAATAATACATTCCTGTATAAATATTGCAGTTACGGTCAAGACTTTAAATTATTAAAATATTCCCTGACATGAATCTCTATAATTTAAATTCACCATTATTCTAAGTGCTCGTTTTTGGCAGACGAAAACTTTTACAATATCTCTGCAATTTCCATACATGATAATTCCGTATCAAACATGAGACTCAATATTGGCATGATACAACATTATTTTATTTCCTGAGGGTACGTATCTGCCCGATACTCGAGAACTTTAGCATCCCTTATGTTGGGGAAACATACATGTGCATTTCAAGTCTAATTAACATAATTCAAACTACTAAAATTACTTAATAATTTTGACCAAAACCATAATTGCATTTCAGTGAAAAGTTAATAATGATCGGCAACGCCGCATTTGGGTCATGTCCTGTAGTTCTAAAGAAATAAATAAAACTCATCTTTTAACATACTATAAAAACTTAACTGCGAATTCACGTCGCATCTAATAATCCTTTCGGTAAAATAATACAATAGAAACCCCATAATCACACAGCTTGTTTACGTTTTTATACACCTTCAACTCGCGTCTAGCTGGTAAACAGTAAATATATGTCTATTCGGTTTGCGGTGAACATCAGGGTTCGGCGAGGTTTTTCCAAATATCACAAAAGGCGGCCGGTGGGCGTCGATACGATGCGTGCCAGACAGGTTAGTTGTTATGGGATGCAGTATGAAGAGTGTTTAAGGGAATGCGGTGTTGCAAATGGTTTTCGTGTGGGAAGAGCGATCAACAAAGCGAATGTTTTCATTTTTACAGTCACTAGGTTTTATACTTTACTCCGTGGTGGAACGTCTCCTCCCCATGGACTTCGCGGCCAGCAGCGCCAAGTGTTTCTAAACAGTGAGTCGAGTTACAGATTATTTTCGAAGTGAAACGTCTTCTTCCCACGAAACAACATTTGCAAAGATTGTTAAAGTAAACGTATAATAGTTTGTTGCGGGTTACACAAACCTCCTTAAGTGTGATTAGTCAATGTGGCCATTGATTAGTTAATCTATAATAAGTTATATGAAGAAGCAGTATGATTTCACAATGTATGTAAACACCTGACATTATCTGTTCAAATGGCATAGTTTGGTAGAATAAAGAAATGCTTTTGTGAAGAAAATTGTTTTCTTGAGAGTGAAATTATAAAAAAGAATCAGTGAATCACCCTATGGAAAAATATTACTTTTTGTTGCTGAGACTGTGATTTTAAAACCCAGGCTTTGTACACCTTATTTAACTTACTCACAGCATAATCGACATGACAATGCCATAAAGAGTGCTATCCAAGAACATACCTAACAGCTTGGTGCTATTTTGTACATATCCTGAACATAGTTAGACCAGTTTAAGAGCTACTAATAATTAGTTTATTTTTAGAAAACCAAACCTCAGCTCCAGCCATAAACACTTGAACATCCTGTCCAAGGGTGGCCACATCTTTATTAGTCAACAGAACATTAGTGTCATCATCATATGAGTGATTTTGCAAGTATTATTCAGAGAGTAAAATTCTGTTTTGTCATTGAAATAAACAATGAATATAATTTTGTCAATAACGCTACCTTTTGGTATTCCAATTAAAGTATGTTTTGCTTTCGACAAGACTCTGTTCCTACCTTTACCTATCACTACTTACTGTTGCCTTTCTAAGATATATTATGATTTAATCCATTCTAGAGCTGTTCCCCTGATGCCATACAGACTCAATTTATTTATAAGAATATCATGACTTAATCTGTCATATGCTTTCGACAAATCAAGGAACAACCCCAATTGCCGTTTGGGTGGATTTTCCCTGTAAGAATCCGTGTTGTATGTGGTTAAACAAATTATTTTCAGTCATTAAACTTAAAATTCGTTTACACATAATATGTTCAAATAATTTAGAGAATGATGGTAGTAAACTGATTGGACGGTAATTTCCTAAATTATTATAGTCGCCTTTTTTAAAAATGGGCACTACAACAGCATGTTCTAGTTTATCCGGGAAAATACCAAATTAAACTCAGTTATTGATAACAAAGATAATGGTTTCAAAATTATCCCAATAATAAGTTTTATTAATTATGACATTTATAGAATGGGCATTCGTTTCATGCAACCTAGCCCTTCGTACAATAGAAGTTGTTAAATACGCTCGTCAACGTATCCAGTGTCTTTAAGGGCTTTAATAACCGCTTTGACGCAAAGTCTGGCATGATCGAATAATACTAAAGTTAATGAGGGCAAGTATGCCTAATTACCTGATGTAATTCACTCATTTCTTGAGGACAGCGGTTTCTTGCCCCGGCCCTGTACAATATCTATACCAGCGATATAACTACAATTGCTTAAACATAGTCATACCTCTTTGCTGATGATACCATGATTACCGCCACCTCAAAGCAGCCAAGAATAGAAATCTCGAGGCTGCAGCGCCATATAAAACTTTTGGAGCCATTGTTAGATTAGTGGACAATCCGACTCAATGACGCTAAAACCCAAGCTATCTACTTTTCCAGTCCAGAGTACGATATCCAGAAACCCGATTGCTAGTTAAAAACTTCAGGATAAATTGGAGCACCAGTATCAAATACCTGGGCCCTTACTTTGATAAATTGATGACGTGAAACGAAAACGCCGACCAGCGCTTGAAAAGGGCGAATGGTCAACTTAATGCCATTTACTTCCTCATCAAAAATAGGAGTAGAATTGACTTACGCACGAAAACGCTAATGTACAAGACTTTAATCCGATCAGTACTTACGTATGGGATACCAGTATGGTGTACCACAAACAAGACGCATTATAAAAAGTTGTTTTTTAGAAGGTTTTAAAAATCATTATGAATGCCCATCGCTACACGATGATTCGCACACCTCACGATTACTTCCGAATGCCGACTATAACAGGACATATCGATAAACTAGTTGCTAAATACTACAAACGGACAGACGTATCATTATACCATCTGAATATCTGAATATACAATCACACATTTACTCCATATAACAAAAGCCATGTTGACTTCCTAGAGACTGGCTCTTACTAAAACCGCCCCCTCCGCTATGATTTATCATCCACTCACCATTACCATATTTCCTAAAAACTGGAAGCAGCTGCGTCCCTGCTTACCACGTCTGCCATCAAAGAAGCCCCCTTCCCACCAAAATTTCAAAAGGATGATTGCTCAATAGCGCCAAAGTCATTTAATGTAAAAACAGAAGTCTGACTCAAACGAAGGACATTATCACAGAAACAAGAGCCTACAAAACCTTTGAAACCTCTGTTTCAAATAATTGGACTTTCTTATGGAACATGCCAAACGAGTGTAAAGAAGAACTTGGACATGCATCAAAATAAGTAAGATGCAATCCCGTAATGCCGGTAGACCACTCCAGCCGTCTTGCATGGTTTGTCAATGATATAATGACAACCTGTTCAAGATAACATTTTTTGCCCACGATGTGTGGTTTCATCTTTCAGGGTACATTAATGTTCAAGATATGGGAGTGTGGGTCACTGACAATTCGCATATTTTTGTTGAACCTCCACCACATGCTCAAAATAACTAGCCCAGGAGTCTGGTGCAGAAGAATAATTGTTCGCATTTTTTTTTAAATTTCAAGGTCAATGCAGAGTGTACCTTTCTACAAACTAGGTCACCTTAATTGACGATTATCGGACTGTTTTGTGTTTCTTTACTTAATGAATAGAATTTTCAGAACTCCTCTGCATAACTTGCCATAGCTGCAACATTTTTTAATTTTTAAAGAATGTGCAACCATAACGACGGAAATTATAGAAAATACTTTTGATGCGGGTCAACTCATACATTAAAAAAGACGGGAGACATTTACAATAGTTACTTTAATTTGTCTTTTTGTTGTTATTAAAAACCGAATTAAAAACCTTATTAGTCTTTTATTTCAATTTTTAAAGTTGTTGTTCATAGTTTATCTCTAGAATTAATAACATATTGGCAAGTTATTGATATGTCAGTATGGCATACAAACTAACCTAAATTCACAGAGTTTCTTTTTGAAAAATGGATAAATGTGAAAGCTAAAACAGCCGTTATTAATTTCATAGCCACCTTTGAACAGGGTAATATATCGGTACCAAAGTGTTATAAAAGAAATAATAATTATTAAATTAAATTATTAAACCCACATCAAACAATTTAAGTGTGTTATAAAGAACCCAAATTACGCCCTGGAGGATGTTCTTCAGACACCCCTTAGCTAGCTCAACTCAGGGTAGGTTCGCTATTTTGTTTCTAGTTTGAGAGGTTTAGCACTCTTATAAGTAAGGTATTGTCAAATCCTGAAGGCGCCACCTTAGTTTCATTTTGCATCTTTTACTTATGAACCTTTTCTAACCGACTATTTATTTAAAATTAAAGTAATAAATTACCAGACATGTATAAATTTAATAAAATAATTAGATTTTCTTGTAAAACATTCTGTATAAATCCCTATAAGTCGGCTAGATTTCCAAAGAATAAAAATGTGAATAATATAAAAGGACGAACAATATAAAAACACAATATCTTATTTACCCGCGATCATTTAAGCGTAAATATAATACACCAAACTGAAATGCAGAATATATTATTATGAAAAATTTTTTCGAAGAAGTGCAAAAAAAGCCTATTAAAACTGTCCCACCAATTTTTATTGTTTATATTTCTGCGAGGAATTTTACAAATCTGTAGGAGGAGAAGGCTAGATCCACTGAGTAAACTGTCCAAATGGGCAGACAATAAATGCGCTGGAGTGGAAGAAGAAGACGAAATCTTCGTATGCGATTTTCCCCTGGCTACCATTTAAGCCAGATACGACAAACACTTCTATTGTATTTGTCTTCTAATTTAGTTTAATAAAAATTAAACTATTCTTACAGAATTTGTATGTTTCTTTGTTGCAAGTTGTTAAGTTTCTACAGGATTATTTCAACCTCACTAGTGGGGCAAAATTATCGTAGTTGTCATAATATTCATAATATTTTCATGGCAATAAAATTTAGATCACAAATTACTTAATCTTTTAACTAAAACAAATATACTTGGTTAAAAATTATTAGAAACAAATCCTTGGGGGGGGGGGGGGATCATTTTGCCCCACTCTCCCCTACTAAAAATTTTTAAAACTAACGGAGAAGTAAAATAACTTAATCATTTTATGCATTTTAAACATCTGTTTGTAAAGCGGAACTGATTAAAAAAGTGGCGTAGATAGGGGAGAGGAATCAAGAGGTCCGGACCCCCTCAGGGGGATCTAGATCGATATGATAAAGAGTAGAATTAAATGGTGAAACAATAATTGGTGTTATTGTTACCGACTTTTTTTTTGAGATAGTAGTATTTCGACCGGAGGAAGTCAGGTTAGTTAGACCTGGGTGGTTGAGTGGATGGAGAAAGACTTAGGGATAGGCAAAAAAGAATTGCCTTTGGTCTTCTTGTCAGGACCGTGTGCCACCCCCTCTCTACTAATTAGTGTTGATAGTTTGATTTCCAAACGCTTTTAAATTTGCCCACAGACAATATCATCTTAGTTTACCATTTTTTGGCGTAATAGTAAGATTTCGCATTTTTTAGTTTCAGCGTAAAACTGTAGTATTTCTAACAAGGAAACATATGCCACTTGTTAAAAATTAAAAAAAAAAAATGTTCGCTCAGTTATAGGCGTTTTAATAACGCCTGTGCGTTTCAAGACTAGAAACATCCCTTGCCTCGAGGCAAGAGTCTGTGACGTCACTTACGCGCTGTCTGAGTTGCGAGGCTAGGAGGTCTGCTTGTTGTGTTTGTTTTCACTGTTATTTGGAATGTGTTTCCTCTAATAGATGTTCCGAAATCAGGGGCTGCTACACAAAAAATGCCTTTTGTTACTTCCCTTGCCAACATCTGCATATCAATTTGAGCCAGATATCGTCTTGTTGGCTCTCCTGAAGTCGTTATGAAACGTGAAACTGCAGACTCCGAAGCAGGACACTTAACTTTTATTATAGAATTTTCCGTAACGCCGTAGGGTGAAGCACCCAAAAGATCATATTTTCTTAAAATTATATAACCAGACCGCTTTATATTAATATTTAATTGCTTTTCGAGCTATGCAATAACTAGCTTTTCCAATTCAATTGCTCTTTTTATTTGTGCACTTTGGAATATTTTTGCAACACCCATTATTTGCCTCGTAAGGACCCATCAGCTGTTTAACAAACTGCTGCATTTGCAACTTAGAAGCTGTAATTCAGCCATAACGAAGATCGTACCATGATGATGTTTCACTTTGCTCATAGCTAAGTGCCAACGCATTATCGAAAGCGGAATGCTGTAATCCTCTATTAAGAAAATTCAATAAAAAGCTGTGGATTAATAGTTTTGTCACAACATTAGTCATAGGTTGCCTATTGTGTACCCAGGGCCGTCGCAAGAGCCCGGGCAAGGGGGCAACCGCCCGGGGCGGCCATTTTTGGAGGGCGACCGTTGAACCAATTTCTGTATGGAAGTTTGAGATGAGCCTATAAATGACCCACATCGAAGTTGACATTTTCTTTGCTGTTATGGATACCATTATCCAATCTCTAGAGGAAAAATGTAACCTTTTAAAAGTCCATTCTGTTTTCCATTTCGGTTTGCATATTATATACAGGGTGATCCTACTAAAAGTGACCAAGGCAAATATCTTGCTTAACTCTAGAAATGCGAAGAAACAAAAAAACAATTTAATATCAAATAAAGATATTGCAAAAATTATTATTTATTTTTTTTATTTTAAATAGAACATATATAATTTTATTCCATATTTGGAAAGCGCTAAAAAACATATATTTCACCGAACTTTTAATTTAATTAAGTAGGGTGGACAACTTAGGTTGCATTGTATATTTTAAGTAAATTGCAATGTTTTTAAAAATTCCGTATTTCAGACCTACACACAGTGATATGGCGGAAGGCGAACTACCGTTATATTTCGTTTTGAAGCGATTTCGCCGAAAACAAATTTCGTACAAAGAGGTTTATTCAACTTTACAATCTCCAGTAGCTACTTTTTCAGCATATCATTATGAAATGGCGTCTTATTTATAGTAAGCTAGTAAATGATGTACTTTTTCTTCCAAGAAGATGTTGGTATTTTTTCGGATTTGCTTGAGTGGTAGCTGGCAATATCCATGACTATAACAGACACAGGAGAAATAAGATCTAGCATTTGATGGAAGTATTCTATAAAGACAACAGCATTCATGTCTTTCTGATAGTCTCCAGTCAATTTTGATCTAAATGCTAGTAAGCCGTCATCGACAATTCCATTTTGGTACCAATGTGAGTAATTATTAATCTTTTACCCTTTCCCGAGGGTGCTTTTATTCCAGTGGACCATCCTTCCAAATAAGCTTACCTCGCGCTCTTTATATGTTTATCCTGCCATATTTTACCAACGGTATAATCTTCATTTAATCAAGTTTCGTCTATATAATAGATATTCCTGTTTTTCCTTCGAAACTGTCTAACTGCCCTCAAATATCGTCGTCGCCCGCAGATTATTTCGTCTTTCTCTATTTAAAGTTATTTTCTATTTTGAATATCTTCATAACAAAAATTCATTACTTTCCAAGTTTTCAATAGTTTCTTCTTACCCATGGGTGGAATGAAATCATGCTTTTTCATTTCATACATTATTTTGTCCAAGGTATGTATTTCTTTTTTTAAGTAAAACGAGTGTATGTTTCTTCTGATGGCAGTCTTTTCATCCTTAATTATTACAGTTTCTTTTCTGTCTGTACTTCTCCTTGGTGACCTAATGGGGCCGCGTTTATTCTCGTGCACAAGTCGGTATATTGTTGATTGTCCGGCTCCAGTCATATTCGAACACATTTTGACTATTTTTGCAACTCCGAATGTTATATGAAATAATATATGGACTACGCTTATGGAGTACGGCGAAGACTATTGGGTTTTATAGTTTAATAATGATTTATTACTCTCTCGCATTAAGCAACATACTATAATGATTAGTCAGATATTTGTGTTGGCCACTTTTAGTTGGATCACCTTGTACTTATCTACGTACTTTTAAAATGTATAATAAAATGCTTTATATTAATTCTTATTTTGCTATCCATTTAAAAGACCCGAATTACAAAAAAAAAATTAAAAAAATTGGTATGGGGGCGCTATTTTTAGGACTTTGCCCGGGGCGGCTTAAAGTCTAGCGACGGCCCTGTGCGTACCGCTAATGAACAAAGATAATTTCCATGATCTTTTATGTTTTCAACAACCTCTACAAGAGAACCTTGACAGTCCGGGACATTTCTTTGACTTTGTTTTTTTACGTTTTCCAATGTCAGCTGCATTAATAAATTTTATATTCCGACGTGTCATAATGACATTATTATGGATTTCATTTTCAGTGTCAAAATGACATACTTTATAGGACTGAGTACTATAATGAAAAATAGAAATTAAAATAAAAATTTTCTGGGAACACCAAGTTTTGTAATTGGCATAAGTTTTTTCATATATGCCTTTAGACTTTTCGGGCAACAAACCAACAACTACTTTATTGGCCAATTCTTCGATTTCTGATGGCAAATTATCCATATTATATTATATAAACGTTAAAATTGAAAATTCAATTCTGACAATGACAATACAAACAAATATTTCTATAGTTACCTGGTATTAATAAAATCAAGCTATTAGTTTACTAACGAAAACTTAAAATTCATAAAAAAAAAAAACACAAAAATCGTCGGAATATAAAATATTGTATAAAATTCGGATCATAAACAATCATTATGGTACACGCCGTGTTATTAGACTCGGCTGACGCCTCGTCCAATAATACTCACGGCTACTACCATAATGATCGTTATTATGATCATTATAACATAAATATCTATTATATTACCTCCAATTTGGAAAAGTACCGGTTTTTTTCAGTAACATTCAACCGTTGTTAGAGCAAGCTCTTCGGATCGCCGATGAAGCCACATAAGAAACGCAACTGTATGCTACAACCCCCAGCAGAAGCCGCACAAGCATTCGATCTTTATTATTTCTCTTTTATCTTTATTGACTTCGCACATCACCTGATAAGATTTCACTCTGAGCACGGGACAGATTCTTCCACATATGAAACAAAGTTTATCGTTCCTCATTACTTGCACATAAACAAATTCAGATTAGAAACAATATTAAAATTAAATGTTATAAAAATCCCATTATTCTTACCGTGTAATTTTAACACCAGCAAAAGTTGTATTACTGGATATAAAATCCCACACCACTTGGACATCCAACTGGAGTAAATTTGAAAAATCACCTTTTTGAAAACCTGGCTCCACTGTACTGTACTTCGTATTATCAAAGAAAATATTAGCTACCTATTAATTTATTTGATTCTATTCAACATAATTTGCGGAAAGCCGGAAAGCGCTTCACAACTCACCGGAACCTTGGTGGCCTAGCGCGCTTGTGACGTCAAACCAATAGAAAAACGTTTAGCCACGTGCGCCGTAAATTCAAATTTAATTGCGGATTGTTTAAAAACTATTACGTATATTTCAAAAATTATTTAGGTTTGTTGATATTTATTAGCTTCATTAAGTATACAATTATGTACAAATTTGTGTATGTTACAATTTTTGAAATCTCCCTATTGAACTAGAACTGAAATTATTTTGTTTAGACTGCATGTTGACTAATTTTCTTAAAAAAATAAATGCAATATTTCATAGTAAACTATAAAGAGCCGAGGGGAAAACATACTTTCCTTCACCCTATGTTTCAACAATAATAATTATTGAAAATAATACTATTTTCTGTGAGATAAATAACTAAAGATAATGCTGATAAATCACCAATGCACATAAATTTCAGAGAGACGTCAACAAAATTCAGTTTTCTTGTGCATTATTCTCCTATGAGATATAATATGTGTGTTGTGCCATAAAAGTCGCCCAGCCTTTGAATGAAATAAAAGCAGGAATATGAAAAAGATAACGATATAATAGCACAACAACGTTTTTACTTTTGTGATATTTGTTTTGTCTATTTTTATACTTATAATCATATATTTGTATGACATTGTTTTCTTATCAAATAATTGTGGTAAAACGATGTAAAGGTGACAGCTTGAACTACTACACATTTAAAGCGCGTACTTACTCAAAAAGCGAGCAAGACCAAGCGAGAGCAAACAAGAATTCATCAAAGCAATTTCTTCGGTGTGAACGGTTTAACGAACATGGGCGCGCAAGTATAGTCTACCTTACGAGTCTTTGGTTACGACAACTGAGGAGAAAGGGGGGGGGGCGGGGTAAAAGGCGTAAAATAGTATATTGCTTTATTAGGAGTAAAAGCAATACTTTTCATGACGAGTCTGAAAGTTTGCCGGACTAACAAAGTAAGTCCGGCAATTACAGTCGAGTCATAACAAGTTGCTTTTACTACGAATAAAACATACTATTTTTTCTTCAAACCTCGCGTCATTCAAATTTAGAAAGAGAAAAATACAAATTTTAAATTTTTTTCATTTAAAAATGTGAAGTTTCGAATTTTACCTGCTAGCGTTGCTATGGATTTATTTTATTATTGTATTGTTTGATACCGACGCATAATTTGATTTGACAAGTAAGTGTCAGTAAATCTTATTACTACTCGAACTACCCGGGAAGTTTGCGAACCTTACATGAGCTTTACATGAACAACATGAACGAGTGTATAAATGGAACCGAGTGTTCCCTTTAGTTTAAATTGAACTCCTATTTCCAACACCAACTGAACCTTAACCTCACCAATTTTTCGAGTTTATAAATCCAGCTTTAATTTCCTGTTTTAAAAATACCATTTTTTTTTAGTTTAACACTTTACTTTAAATAAAAATGTCAGAATCAGAATTAACCTGTACGCCCCCGGAGGTTGCTAAAATAGACCATTTAAGAACATATGATTTTGACAAGAAGTATAACCTAAACTTGTCACTTTGCCCCCCAGCAAATATGGCCGTTGTCAAATATGTAATGACACAGCTTCCTTTACTTCCGAGCTATGAAGGACAAAGTCTGGCAACGTTGCAGGTAGATCGATGATTCGCTATTTTTGTTTGTGCTCTTGTCACAAAATTGTAAACTATTTTACAATTTTGTGCTCTTGTGCTTGTGATTGTGAAGTGCATCGACAAGTCTTGACGCATACGTTGTTTGTTATTTTCCCGAGTTTTAGTTATCAATGTTATCATTATAGGAAAATCTTAAGGTTAGTTTCAATGTTTGTTTAACTGGCAAAATGTTTTAATTTGCGTACGGCAAGGTTTAAAAAAGGGACGATTGAACTACCCCAATATATTTAAAAAATGATTTGAAGGTAAACTAGCTAAAGAAATTTGTGACTTGGCTTGATATATGGCATAACGATCCAGAGGGGGTGATTTTAACTAGGGACACTTATGATGCTATTAAACGTAGTAGGTACCAGAGTACCATAGTTCTAATAGAAATTATAGAATACTCATTTATCCATTTTGAAATAAAATACATCTTAGCTGGTAAACTTCAAACAGATACCCTTGAAAAAAGATTTGGCCAATATAGGAACCTTTCTGGTTGTAACTGTCATGTATCATTTAAACAGATCCTCGAATCAGAAAAAAAAAATTAGACTTCAAAGTATTGTAAAGTCAGGGTTAAAAATTTTTACAGTGTTAAAATCAAATGCTCTGTTAAGCATGATATTGAAAGTACAGAAATATTAGAGTTTCCTTACATATTTCAATCGGATTACATATCTTAAGGATTACCAGTTGGATGAGTCTGTTTAAATGTATAGGTGTATGTATTATATAGCCCATTCTATCTACCAAAATAGGAAATTAAAATGCATGGATTGCAAAAACCTTATTATAAATAAAACAATGCAGTCTTCCTCCACAGTTTAATAATTAAACTGTGGAGGAAGATTGCAATGTTTTATTTATATTACATTGACTCCACTGAAAGTATGGACTATTTTTTCAACTTTGAAAACCTTATTGTTCGAGTCATAGGTTTAAATGTGGGGGATGAATATTTTGATTCTTTGCAAAGGGGGGGTTTATGTCTTGCTACCAATGAAGTAAATATTATGTACTTTCATATAGTTGCAGCTTTTCAGTTTATTATAGCTACTAAAGAACGTAAGCTTAAATTTTTGAATCGGCAAAATCACCAAGTTCTTTTAGCTAAACTAGGTTTGGCTAGTTTAGAAAATGGTATAGCTTTCTGATACCGCTTAATGAGACATGTCCCTGTGAAGAAAGCTATCAAAAAATGTTTTATAAAGTAGCACTTACTTTTAGCAATATATTACTAAACAATTACACAAAAAACAGAAATGACCTTCCTTCAACACCAAAATACATCATCAAAAAAAAAAGAAAGCTTTTTCCACTTTAAAATAGGTTTTAAAATCACTAATTTTTTTAAGTTAATTTAAATTTCCTATTATTATATTAAATATATATTATATTATTATATTCTGAAGTAAAATGCAAAAAGTTTAATAAATAATTTGAAATAAACCGTAATTTTTATCGCCTGAACGGGCGAATCTGCACGGAAGTTGCGTTAGTTACTTATTAAAAATCGGTCTACCTCTGACAGGAATTGCGACGTTGCCTTTCTTACTTCACGGCTTGGAAATGTAGGGGGCCATGGTAATGGTAATTTCATGGCTTTGACATAAACTTTAACCTAAATTTGTTAAATTTGCCCCCCAGCGACGTCATCCTTAAATGGTCAATTGCAGCGGATGTCGTGGACAATTTGTTGCCAACCACGTCCACTAGTATTTACGAAGCTGCGTTCAAAAATCCCAAATATGGTGTAATAAGAAAGACATCAAAAATAATAATTCTGAAAATGTACTCTTGGCGTATTTTTCTGAACTGGCGAACAAACAAGAAATGAAAAGTTCAACAATCTGGTCACATTAATTTATGATAAGGTCAATGCTAAATATCAGGGCGCAAGGGATAGACATAAGCAAGTTTTTTGAGCTACGTGCTTATTTAAAAAAGCAAAATGAAAGCTATACTTCCAGAAAAGCTAAAGTATTTACCAGGGAACAATTCGAAAATTTTCTATCTGAAGCTCCTAATCAGAAGGATTTGGGAATTAAGGTAAATTTAGATATTACGTTAAAGAACACAAGTTTTTTTATGAAATATATTATGGTACCTATTTTTAGATTGTACTTGTTATTGATATTTCTGGTGCATGCCGTTGTGAAGAAATTGTAGAAATGACCGTTGATGACATACAAGACTTGGGATCTGCAATTTACATGAGAATTCCTGATAGTTCCTAGAAAACCGCGATCGTTTACTATTGTTGGGGAACAATATTTAAGCATATATATAAAAAATATGCATCATTACGCCCAGTGGTTCCACGGAGCGTTTAACGTTAGAAAATACAAAAACAAGTCAGGATCGCAACATCGCAACACCTTGTGTTAATTTTTTTGGGGCTACAATAAAGAACTGTACTTTTAATCTGATGTTTAATAAATAGTTCTTTGTTGTATTTTTTAAAAATAAATAAAGTATACAAATATCCAAAATTTCTTGTATTTTTTAACATTATTTATTTATGACACACACACTTTTTCTTCCGCTCTCAGCGGAAGTAAAAGTACTTTTACTTCCGTTGCCTATAACAACCGTCTGCCGTAAAAAAGGCAGTTCGAATTTTTTAATTTCGCTAGTCTAAAATGTTCTCCCAAGGCCAAAACGTTGCTGTTCAGAAAATAAGTTATTATTTTCAATAAATATAAGCATTTTGTTATTAAGTTCTTTTCCAAAATTTGCTTGAATAAATACAATAAAAATTTTCTAGGAGTATTCGTGTTTTTTATCCTGCCACCGAAAGTAGTACTTTCGTAACTAGAAACAAACTACTTTCGTAGCTAGCAACGTATAATATTCAGGTAACTCTAATGTTTACTTCCGTGATCTTTCTTGTTGTTAGGTCCCGAAGGTTAATTTATTTATACAGTAGTAGAAAAAAATTTATTTTTAAAAGTAGCGACATAGGCGTGCGTTGCTTCGTTTCATATAAATATTTTTAAGTTAATAAATTCGAAAAAATATAATAGAAAAAAGGCCTATAGATTTATGTAATACGTTTCAAATAGGACGATTTCATTTTGACAAGTACAGCTACATACGATTAAATATAATGATTAATTATAAATTAAATAATATCATTCTAAGCTCCGCCACTGCCTGTAAAATTTCTGAAGATGTCATAAGGACAAATACATTCCCACAAATTCAATACTATATACGATAAAAAGAGGCAAAACCAGTTTCAAGGCACGGGTGATACCTTCTGGCCCTGAAATTCACGATCTATTGGACCTGGGTTGCCAAATTTACTAAAATAAATGATTAATTAATATTTCCTAAATATTATCTACACCACTTTAACGATTATAATTTGCAATGTATGGGGGAAAATAAACGGGATATATGTTACAGGGTGTATACACAACAGATATATGCATACGTCTAGTTGTTTTATCTTATATGTATTTCAATTCCATACAAATTAATAAAGGGCAGAATATACAGGGTGTTACAAATTCGAGGCCCACCATTGGGATCTCGGAAATGGTAACAGATACGTGAAAGTTTAAATTAGGACAAAGTTGCGCAATTCAATGCCGATCAATATGCCCTCAAGAAAATTCATGTATTCCGATTGCTTCCGAAGATATTCGAAAAAAAAACGAATTTGGCGTTTTTAATTTATATGATTTCCTGTCTTTATTTGAATAGATAATTGAAAACAAACTTAACATTCTTATTCACACTTTTTCTCTTCTATTAGACTGTAGCATCAGATTTCGAATCAGACGTTTCGTCTTTGGGCCCCATCATTAATTTATTTTTTTTTAAATACGGACCTGGATTTTTTATTTCATTTTTGGAATCACCAAGGCTGACTGCATTATATGGATGCATTACTTTGATTAGTATTCAACATTTTAAGCTAATAAAAACATCTTACAATAATGTTTTTGTTTATCTTTTACTTAATTTATTTCTAAAACCATCCTAACATAATCTGAAAATCTGTTTTAACAATTTTAATCCCTAACGTACAAATACACATAAGCTATAAAAAAAATGGTGATATGGGGTGATGATGGGCCCCATCATTATTAATGAAAACATTTTTACTTTGATAGGACGCTTAAATAAAATTAACTTCTACATCGTAGTTTACCATGGAAAAAAATATGGCGAATTTTCATAACTGACAATCCGAAATTATTTATTTTGAGATTTTTGTAAGGTGTTATAAGTTGTTCTTTTAAAAATCTAAAATGAGATATTCTACTGAAGAAAAAAGCAATATGATAAAGATTTATTACAGCTGTAACAGAAACTCAGTAACAGCTGCGCAAAGATATTTTGAGGATTACCCCGAAAGAGAGCAGCCCAACAGAAGGATCTTTTAAAACCTGGACAAAAACCTACGTGAACACGGTAGATTTGAAAAACCCAGAAAAAAATATGGTAACCGTGTAACAGAAGCAGAATCGCAAAATGTGTTACGCCAGGTCTGTACTTAGAAGTTTGACTAAAACCATGTAAACTTTATTTTTAATTCATTCTTTTCTATAAGGTAGGCGCTATTTTATTTAGGGTATGGTATTATTTTAGGTAAACAACAACCCTTCCACATAAACAAGGCAAATTTCCACAGAATCTAACCTGCCAACCCTAAATAATGTCAAGGCTTGAGAGTTTTAAAAAATAATGGTTTAAAACCCTACAAAATCTATATTTCCCATGCGTTGCACGAAGGAGATCCTCAGAGGCGGTTAGATTTTTGTTACTGGCTACAGAATCAAATTGACGATAATAATAACTTCCTTAGGTCTATAATCTGGAGCGACGAAGCTAAGTTTACTAATTGCGGTAAATTTAATAGAAACAATGAGCACATATGGGCCATAGAAAATCCTAGAGCTAATAGAGAAATACGCAGACAATACGGTTTAGTATCAATGTTTGGGCAGGGATGTTTGGAGACAAAATTCTTGGACCAATTTTTTTACCAGACAGGCTAAGAGGTGTCGACTATCTATTCCTCCTAAACAATCATCTACAAGATTTCTTAGCTGAGATCCCGCTCGCTAGACTACCAGCCGTTTGGTTTCAACAAGACGGTGCCCCAGTTCATGAAACAAGGAATATTAGGGAGTTTTTAAATCAAGAATTCCCAGGCAGATGGATAGGTAATCGAGGTGTGGTAGAATGGCCTGCGAGATCTCCAGATTTGACACCTTTAGACTTTTTTTATGGGGGGCTTTAAAAAATAAGGTTTATAAACATAATGTTAATACATTAGAAGAACTTAGAGCTAGGATTGTTGAAGGATTTAGGTTAATAAGAAGAAGGTCGGTACAAAGGTCCACTGAAAAAGTAAGAAACAAAATAATCGCTGCATACATGCAAACGGAAATCTTTTTGAACATCTTAGATAAAATTGTTTCTTATTTTTTTAGTGAATGTGTAGGTACCTACCATTTTTTTCCTATTATTTCTAAGTTTGGATGTTATTGTTTTTCTTTTTTTTATAGCTTATGTGTATTAGTACGCTAGGGATTAAAATTGTTAAAACAGATTTTCAGATTATGTTTGGATGGTTTTAGAAATAAATTAAGTAAAAAATAAGCAAAAACATTATTGTAAAAATGTTTTTATTAGCTTAAAATGTTGAATCCTAATCAAAGTAATGCAACCGTATAATGCAGTCAGTCAGCCTTGGTGATTCCAAAAATGAAAAAAAAAATCCAGGTCCGTATTTAAAAAAAATAAATTAATGATGGGGCCCAAAGACGAAACGTCGGATTGGAAATCTGATGCCACAGTCTAATAGAAGAGAAAAAGTGGCAATGAGAATGTTAAGTTTGTTTCCAATTATCTATTCAAATAAAGGCAGGAAATCATATGAATTAAAAACGCCAAATTCGTTTTTTTTCGAATATCTTCAGAAGCAATCGGAATACATGAATTTTCTTGACGGCATATTGATCGGCATTGAATTGCGCAACTTTGCCCTAATTTAAACTTCCACGTATCTGTTACCATTTCCCAGATCCCAATGGTGGGCCTCGAATTTGTAACACCCTGTATGCACTTGAATTCAGTCAAAATATGCGCATATTATGCCTTGTTTGCCGTTAAAATATGCAGTTATATGCATTTTCTTGACCAAATATGCATACTGGTATGCAATATTTCTTAATTTATTATAGTAAAATAGGGTAAAGAAGACACTGGTTTCTAAAAAAGATGTTTACTTAAAAAAAAAATGCAAAAAAAAACAAAGAAAAATAAAAGTAAACATTTTTTTAAGCTGAAATTGTATAAAAGGCATTTTTCAAAATTTTCAACTAAGAAGGATTGTCTTCTATCAGCAAAAATATGTTTATACAAAGAGAAGCTTTTTTCAACATCTACCGATGTAATCGAATAATACTGCAACTTGGGTATTAAAGTATAAGACCAAGATACAACTTCGTTGAATGGTTTACCTTAATAAGTGCTTTTTACTGCAGTTAAGTATTTAAATCCTTTATTCTTTTTTTACAGTTACATTCAATTTGTTTCTTACTTGACCTCCTACTTTACCGGGAATATTGTTATATTTAGCGGAAAAAGTTTCAACAATACTAATTGAGTCTCTTGAAATTTCTACACTCTAAGGACAATATTATGTCTGGTATAAAACTGAAATTAAAATCCAAAATTAGTTCTTTAATGGTTTCGAAATGTTCTGCGCAGAATATTGCGGCCTTATTCCATGTTCCCCACCAGGTAATTATAGGTTCTAGAGGTAAACGAACTCCTGGTAATATCTCCTTATACATCGGCACTATTAGAGCTGCTTATAGGAATACTTTTTTTACATTTGAAATTAATTAATTTACTAAAGGATATTCAGTTCTGACGGTCTTTGCAACTCGGATTATTCCATGTAAAAGACAAGTTTTGGCCTACTTTTACCATATACGGTTCTGCATCAGACAAAAGCACTAAAAGCTTCTCATCTGGGACGGGCTTTGGTAAGAAAAAGTTCGATAGGGTCTGCTAAATAAATCGGGTTACGGTCACATTATTAGTTTTGTCTAGCTACTTATAAACTATTAAATATGGGTTTGTGGCTTTATCTTCTTGAAGTGCTTCAATTATAAGATGTGCGATATATCTGCCACAAGCATTTGTGCTTTCATCAACAATAATGTAAACATTTTTATCACCCAGTCAAACTCTAATTTCCTCTAAAACGGTTTCGTATACTGAATGGACATTCTTTATTCTAAGCGTGGATTCGTCAGGAATGGTTTGTTGACAAAAGGAAAGGGTATGTTTGCTGTGAAAAAAATTCCTTTTCAGATTTCGATTTTTCTCCAACATTTTGAAATGCGTTTTTTACACTCAGCTGAACTGGCTCAGATTTCATATTTTGTAACTTTGATTTGTGCAGCGGTGTTTTCAAATGTTGATCGATTTGGAACTTCTTTTTACAAACAATAATTTTTGCACAAGCTTTACAGAAGACCTTTTCTCCTCTAAACTCTAACTCTGGAAAATATTTAATTCACGAAGACATTTTGAACACAAATTTGAAATCACTAGTTTCACACTTAAAATATTGAAATCTTTCGACAAACTAAAACAGAAGTACGCATTGCAACCCGATATAAATACAGTCTGTTAAGCAGGTAAGTGTGCCGGACTCGACATTAAATCTATAAGTCTACGAGTTTTCATGACCGGGCGTTTTAATTTTTTGATAACGCCGAAAACATAAAAATATGCTCATTAAATATAATAATTTTGGAAAAATATGCATTTTATTATAAAATTGACAAAATATGCAAAAAATGCATATATATGGTTAATGCAAATTTAAAACCGATGAACGTCATCAATCAGCTGATAATTGTCAGTCCGTAAGTAAACACGAGGAAATTAAATTTGGGCAAAAAGTATTAAAACATTATGCGATATTAATTTTACTACAAACTTAAAGTATTCTTCTTTGATACGAACCCACTTATAGCAATTATTTTGTTTATTTAAGCTTGTAAAAATTAATACAATTTGAATTTTATTGGACGATAGTTGGCAACACAACTGTAAACGGTGCGGTGACGCCAGCTCGTTCGTTGGCTTTGTTTGACGTTTATGCAAAACTAACCTTAATTATTGTTTTGTGATTCTGTGTTGCTGTGCCGTCTAATTTTTAACAAAATCTCCAGATCTTTTCATAAATAGCATTAAAAAACTGTTCTTTTAAGAACAACAAAGTGCACATACATATCTCTGTCGATTACGCTGTTTACTATTTGTAAAAAATGCCAAAGCATTTAAATAGCCGGTGCAAAGAGCTTATAGCCTCTCTAATAAGCTATTTTCAGGAAGAACTTAACAACAATGGTCCATTGTTACCCTTGCAATTAGAGAAAAAAAATTTGAAGGGTTTGTTAAGGTCAATATATTTTATAAAGTCTGTGCGTTTTAAGAAGTCCGCTAAGCCAGAAAACCTCTTGAGCATTATGTCGGTGGCTCTCAAACAATAAATTATATTGAAGGTAATTTTGGATTTTGATGAATTACATTTTCTAAATAAAATAATTCAAAGTAAATAAAAAATTAGTTTAGGCAAAGAAAAATAATAATTTTTTAGCTTTTGTAGTATTCAGACAAATTAGTTTTACGAATTCTTTTTTATAAAGTTTTGGTTCTAAAAAGAACCGATTTTGTAGTCTATAAATCCAAGGTTTTTGAATGGAGTCGAACCCTTTTATATGGTCTGTCCAAATCATCTTCACTCTTTTTTCGAAGTCTTCTTAAGGTCTTCTCTGAAATGCCGCAAGCATCAGACGTTCGTTTTTGCACTGCCAAAACAGACTCTAACGGGCCCGAGTTATCTTTTTCTAAAGTAAAATAACGTTTCACTTGTAGTACCAAACGGCGTTCACCTGGAGATAAATGCCTTCTAGGCGATGTGCCACCTTGCTGAACATTTTCCATAACTTTGCTTAATAACTAGATTTTAATTTACACACAATGAGAAACAAACTAAAAGTAAAAAGCACAACTACTTATTTGAAATAAAGTAGAACATACCATCCCGCACTTCAGCAAATTTTAATTATTTCTTGGAAAATAGTAAATATTATGAAGATTTAATTATAATAATCCCAAAATAATGTCATTATCGGAAAAGTATATACCTGACAAAATCTTTAACATATTTAACCATCCCGCACTTGAGCAAATTTTAATTGATTCTTGGAAAATAGCGATTATTATATAGATTTAACTATAATAATAGCAAAATAATTTAATTATCTATTTAATTATTATTTATGCTCAACGCGTAATTCTAAGATAATTTTGTTTTGAAACCTCTGATTTCGCCCAGTAATAGAATACAGTAAACCAGTGGGATGTTCGGTGTGATCAAGTATAGCGAAGGTGCGAAGATATTGTAACTTAACCGACTTACTGTTTTAAAAGCGATAACATCCCTTGGTGATTTAATCCGATATCGGACTTCTTAAAACGCACAGACTTTATCTACTTTACTAATTTTTAGCATGTAGCAGCTGCCCTAAATTTGAATATGTCCACTGTAAGCGCAGTTTCAACCACAGTTAAGCAAAATAAATTATTGGAGTCATCTAAAATGAAACGTTCTTATTTAAAGAAAGTTGTAAATGTGTCAAGATTGGATATAAAGAGATACATCGTCCTTATAATAAGCTGCTGTCTATTCCAATGGTTGCATAATCTGCATTTCATTGTATTTTATTTTAACTTAGTAAGAAATTAAAAGAGAGACAACTGTTTGATGGTTGTCTTAACTCTTTAAGAAGCCTCTTAATATGTACAACGCCCCATACCATAGCATGTTGTTAACAAAAATACCTAATACATCATGGAATAAAGCTGCAATTCAGGAATGGTTAACTACTAATAAAATTAAATTTGATTATACATTGTTCAAAGCCCAACTTTTACAAATCGTTAATAGGTTGGTGCAAGACATTTTGTATGCCCTTTTTTTTAACATATTCTTGCATATTAAACTTATATTGTTTTCAGACATAAGCCACCAAAAAAATATTTAGTTGATAACCTGGCTGAGCACTATAGACATAAAGTTTTACGGCTTCCTCCATACGTATGTTCAATCCGATTGAACATATTTGGGGGATTACCAAAAATTATTACAACAGACATATTGGTCGAGATGGCAGTACAGAAACTGACTGTATGAAAATGTGCAAAGAATCATTGGGTACTGCTTCTCCTGATGTTTGGAAGAATTCAATTCGGCACACGGAAAGCGAAATATTAAAATGGTATGAAAGCGAACATGTATTAGATAGACTAAACAATCAAGCCATTATTATTGAAGTAAATGAAGCGAGTGATTCAAATGATTTGGATGATGGTTGAAGATCCATCTTTGTATTACTATTTTAATAAGAAGCATTTTCAAGAAAATAGGCTTCAGATGTTAAAAAGATGAACTGAGGCGAGGGCTTATGGAACTTTTTCATGTAGCCTTCAAGCGACGAATATTTTTGAAAGAACATATTGAAGCAAAAGAAGCATTCTTGTACCAATTCGTTTTCTTGGATGAAACATGGATTTTTTTCAGAATGGTGCCAATGGTCGATCTTGGCAAGATGAAAATACAAGAAATGTTGGATCTACTAAAGTTGATGGTAAAAGGTATTATGCAGTAAACAAATATATAAACTATGGGAAACTTTTTTTTATTTATCTTGTTTTTATGAAAAAAAACTGTAATTCCCTCACTCAGATATTTTGGTTACAGGCTGGCAACACTGTCGATATCTGACGTCACTTAAAGGGTATGACGTGCAACGGTTTTAAATTTGTATTAAGTATATGCACTTTGCATATATTCCGCCCTTTACAAATTACTTTTTATGAAAATCTAAACAGAGTATTACGGCAACAATGTTTCACATTCCTTAAACTTATTTCGTAGCTGTAGACTAGTAAAGCAGACTATAAATGATCACCCGATCGCGTTCTCTGATGATCCGGCAGTTGTCGGTATATCAAAGCAAAATCGCGTTTATGCATCTTTAGTGTAGACGGATAGTAGAACGTAACTTGCTCTTTTCATTTTATTTTGCGAGCAGAAGCGTTAAGTTATTTTTACAGTTTTCTAGTTTTGACGATAGAGTGGCCAAATTATATTGTAATTAAGTTGATAGAGAAAAACCGGTTTAACCTGAACTTCATGTTACTTTTGATTATTCTCAATTTAGTAAGTTGCAAAAGTATTTGAAAATCTAGTGGTGATATTGAAAATAGTTGACACCTACCACCATCGTTTTCTTTTCTCCTTTTTCTTCTTTCATTTAATAAACTATTAAGCACAATAAAGCAACTAATTTGAATGGTCCATATTCTGCTTTCAACTTTCGGATCATTCTGCGAACACAAGATTAAAAGCAATAATTGTCCAGTGTGTACACTTGGTTGAGCAAACAATACAAGAAAAGAAAAGCATTAACGAGCACACGCTCTCGCTTGCTCGGTTGGTCTGTAGTCATCTTTTAAACGAAGAAAATATTGCTAGCAAATACGACCAAAAAAGTCGATGAGACTTATATTCAAGTTCGTTAAATTGCGCTAGGGGCGTAACAGTAAACGAAAGTTGATCAAAGGGGGTCCCTTTGCAATTTGCCGGGATAGGATACATTAAAATTAGTAGGCATTGGAATGTTAATTTAAACATCGCGCCTTGTTTAATTTAGTTAGTTTGCTTATATTGACATGGTATCGAGAGGATCTTCCTTCTCACTTAAGATTAATGCAAGGTTATGTTTAGTTTAGACTTTTATGGAAAAATGTTATTAGTTATATGAAAATAAAAGAAGACTTATTTATTCGAAAAGTGGTAGAGAGTGCTAATTTTTTTAAGGTATTTTCGCCGCCATGTCAGATCATCGGCAGGCATACTAGTTTAGTGTTCATGGTAAATTCGTAGGTGCGTGTACCTTTTTACCGGCGAAAGAACATAAATACGATTTTTGACAACCCAAGTGTCTTCAAAGAAATGGAGTCACAATTAGCATCTTATTAAGTCCTCAGCTATTTACTGCGGTTTGACACCAAAGGCAACTGGACGACCCGCTTTCGAATATGCAGTAAAAAATAAATTACGATTCCCCCTTGGGATGTGAATAAGATGCTAGTGGTAATTCGCTCCCGCCAATATGGGTATTTCCGAGGCATAGATTTGATTCCTTGATGACGCGCGGTGTTCCCTCTGAATCTGGGGCACTAGGCTTAGTACATCGATCGGGCTGGATGACCTCTGACAATTTTGTAAATGTTTTGGAACATATTTTTCGAAATACTCTCTTTTCAAAGCAGAATCAAGTCCTTTCAATTATAGCGATCATCACTCTCATACATCAGTCGAAAGCATAAATTGTTGCAGAGAATATGGAATTGTCGTATTAACCTTGCCATCACACACTTCAAACAGGCTTTAGCCCTTGGATCGATCAGCCTTTGGTCCTTTCAAGACTTTTTTAACCAAGGGGCTGACAATTTACGAGCTACCAGCTCTTTGTGCTACTGCTTGGGATCGTGCTTCTACACCATCCAATATCAAGCCTGACTTTAGGTTCACCGAAATATGGTCCTTTGACAGAAACGTATTTTCTGAAGCAGATTTTTTATCATGCTAGGTCACCGATAGACTACAAAATGTGACAAATCAAAATTCTATTGACGTGTCCGTAACAGGTAATCCTTTGGAAGAAGACTTACCACAACCAGGGCCAAGTAAGGAAGATACGAATTCTCATACGCCACAGTAAGGAAATGAGAAACATGAAAGCCCCACTGTTAGTTACCCCAGAAAATGTTTTACCTTTTCCAATGGCTCCAGCTCGAAAGCTCACAAACAGAGGCCCACCTAGACAAAAATCGGTTAAAGCGACCGATACTCCGAAAAGGGATGCAATTGCGGAACGGAAAAGAAAGAAACCTACAAGCGAGAAAAAACGCAACTCTGTAAAAAGAAAAGTCATGCAGGACTCGTCATCAGATGATGGAGAAGTGCCGTTGGAAAGTAGTTTATCAGAAGCATCGGAAGGAGTTGAAATGGAAGATTGGGATACAGAATAAGAAGGAAAATACATTACTTGCAAAGTGTACGGAAAAACAAATAAAACATTCAGATGGTATGCGGCTACAATTGAAAATATCATCATTAATCGTGGATATGACGTTCAGTTTTTGAAAAAACATACGACGTCTAATCGGTTCTCAATTTCCGACCAACCTCGAGCATTTGTGTATTTTTCTGAAGTTATCCTAAAACTTCCACAGCCATGATATGATGTACTTTAACGTAGTCTTAAATGAGTACAGTCTTTTATAAATTAGTTTGTATTAGCAGGACCTGATGAGTTTTACTATAATTATACGATTTCTACCATTTTTCTCATGTAGTTTATTTGTGTCCATATGCTTCCCGTACAAGGGGAGGGTGCGGACAAATGACACCTTAATACATGAATCATGGTGACTTCTGAATTATTTGGTAGTACAGTATATATGTTTTGCTTATCGTTAGGTAGATAATTTTTCTAGTATTTAAAGTAAAAAAACTATCAAATTTTTTAAACAGTATTAATAAGAGAATTTTTTAGTTCAAATAGTTCATACCCTCCACGCTCTCCCCTATTAATTCTCGAGTAATAGAAAAGTACTATAATATTATGTTCCTCCATTTTGAACAATTTTTCTTACACACGAATTTTTGTAACTCTTCAGATAATGTAGCCGGGGCAAGGCAAACATTGATTTAGCAAAACTGTAATACCTCGAGAACGCCTTATTTCAACAAAATAAGCTTGATATTTACATTCGTTTTTTATACTTTTTACTATAGTCACTAGATGGCGAATTCTACAAATTTTAGAAATATTATTATAGTTTTATCTTTAACTTACCCTAATTGCTGGTTGAGATACTACTGCATAGGTATAAAGAAGACTTTGCAGCCTAAAAGCAAACGGTGAAAACTGCAAGTGCTTATCTTTCCTTATCGTAAATATCAATGAAAAAGTAGGTATTGAAATGAAACAAGAAATCCATAAGACTGTCTAAATTCTGAAAAAAATATAGAATACTTAAAAGTAAAACCTGATAAAACTACAATAACTTTGTAGATTTTAGTTAAAAATTAATAAAATGTGTCACAATTCATCCGTCTATGACCACACTTCTCATTGCTGAAAATACTGTAATATCATAGTACCGCTACCGGGTTGCATTACACGATAAAGTTAAAATAAACTCACCTAGAACTCTAGAATGCCAAGGAATATAAAATATTTTGAGACGTTTAAATATCGACAGCAGCATGTAGATATTAGTTAAAGTTGAAAAATATTTCCTCACATTTATGTGTAATGCTTAGTGTTCTGTTCAGTAACAAATAGCAACATTTTCGTGCAAAACTACATACGATGAATTGCAATGCCTTGTTTCTGGATACATAATCAATCTCGCGTTCAAGGCGTTATTTCAAATATTTCAAGTTGTTTTTTTATGTCTATTTTGGTATCAGTTGACAGAGACGGATTTTATATGAACCTTTTCTAGCTTTTTTTACAACCAACTAAGATCAGTTCTCAACTTCTTAAATTAAAAGGTAAAATAACAGAATTAACAGGATTCTGTTTTTAGGGGTCAGATATCTAATAAGGAGTCTGGATATGTATATAATAATATACAGTGTGGCCCAAATTGGGCCTACATGTATGGGGATCTTGGAAACTATAGAAGATAGAGAAACGGTTAAATGGGGAAAGTTTTTGACAATTATATTTCTAACTGAAAACCGTTTAGTACGCGGCCCTATCTTTTTTGGTTTTTGAAATATGTTGAAAAAACCAAAAAGATGTATTTTGGAAAATATGCTGTAGATTTCTTATTATTCACTATTTTGGCAATCTGTAAAAACATTTTTAAAGCAACTTTTTAAGTAGATTTCAGTTCTGCAATTTAATTTTAAACACGACGTTTCATTTATTTTATACCATCATCAGGTTCATTTTTTTTTATGGGCGCCATATTGTATTTTATACTTAAAAGGTAGCTTATGACGTCAGCTTTTCAACGATGTATTATTTGTTGGAAAATAAATAAAATTGACTTGAAAAATAAAGAAAATTAATTTTCGCAACACGTCAAATTTGAGAAGAACACATTAGGCAGGGTTAAATTTGTTTAAAATATCATAATATTATAATACATTATTTTATTTTTTCCTTATGGTTAAAAATCTCATATTAACATTTCAAATAAAGAAAACTAAAAACGCAATGAATAATAATTATTGTTTTGAAAAGAAAATAAGAAAAAATATATAACTTACTATACTTATTCGAAATGTTGGCCGTTTTTATTAATACATTTTTTACACTTTTTTAACACAGTATTGATGACCCTGCAAAGCGTGTTGCCATTTATGCTCGTAAACACATTCCTCACTCTCTCTTCTAATTCTTGTACAGATTCCGGGGGTTCAAACTCATATACCTACTTCATTTTTTACATAACCCCATAAATAAAAATCGAGAGGAGTTATATCAGGGGATCTAGCAGGCCAATTAACAGGTCCGCCGTTTGAAATTAATTTGTCATCAAATATCTGTCTTAAGAGAGTTTGAACTTCCCGAACATTATGTGCGGGACAACCGTCTTGTTGAAACCAAATATTATTCAATTGATCTTGAGGAACTCTTGCTCTAATTGCCGGTAATATTTGATCTTCTAACAGCTCCAAGTATCTTTGGCCATTCAACGTATGATTATAAAAGAATGGTCCTATAAGTCTGTTGTCTAAAATGTAAGGAGAAAAGTAAAGCTGGGTTACTTAATACCTGCTATGTATTTAGCAAGCTAGGTGACATTACTTACCATACATACCACACCATACATTAAAACCAAATCGGGTTTGCAGTCTTCGTTGAGCCAATTGGTGAGGGTTTTCTGTTGCCCAAAAATGATGGTTATGTCTATTAAATACCCCGCAGTTGCTAAAATGTGATTCATCGGTCCAAATTACAAGACGACTGAAATCATGATTTTGTTCGCATTGATTCACATACCAATTTGAAAACTGCATTCTTCTTGGATAATCCGTTTCTCGTAAACCCTGAACTATAGTTGGCTTGGATGGTCGATATTTATTTTCCTTAAGGACTCTTTGTATGGTACTTCGCGGGGCTGGTAAGTCTCTTGCCGACGCTCTTGTAGATGATGTCGGAGCGGCATTAAAATAGGCTCTGGCATTTTCGTCACGCTCGTTATTACCTGCTTTTTCGTAACTCTTGGGCCGCGGTTTTTCAAAACTTCCATGGTTTCTCAGGTTCATAACAATTTTTGGAAAAAGTCTGACACTTGGCTGCGGTCTTTCAGGAAAATTTTCAAAATATCTTTCTAATGCAAGGTTCGCATTTCTGTTGCAATGAATGTAACATTCTAGCAAATCAAATTTTTCTTCGTGAGAAAAACGCAATGCCATTTCCTTTTAAATTCAGAATACACAAATAAATCGTTTCTATTAGATAATAATAATAAAAACTATAATACTTTTACTCGTTCTGACAAGTAATATTTTTGTTTCATTTTCAAACGGTAGTGGTTGGTCATAGGCTACTGGATTTTATTTTTGATTCATAGGTTATTGTAAGGTCATAGGCTACTGGATTTTATTTTTGATTCATAGGTTATTGTAATATTGTTGATTGAAACAATGCAAGCAGTGTTTTGTGAATACTACAAAATGTAAACCTTTTAATTGGTATTCAATTTAGGGAGTTATAGTGCAGTTGTCAAATTTAACGTGTTGCGAAAATTAATTTTCTTTATTTTTCAAGTCAATTTCATTTATTTTCCAACAAATAATACATCGTTGAAAAGCGGACGTCATAAGCTACATTTTAAGTATAAAATACAATATGGCTCCCATAAGAAAAAATGAACCTGATGATGGTATAAAATAAATGAAACGTCGTGTTTAAAATTAAATTGCAGAACTGAAATCTACTTAAAAAGTTGCTTTAAAAATGTTTTTACAGATTGCCAAAATAGTGAATAATAAGAAATCTACAGCATATTTTCGAAAATACATCTTTTTGGTTTTTTCAACATATTTCAAAAACCAAAAAAGATAGGGCCGCGTACTAAACGGTTTTCAGTTAGAAATATAATTGTCAAAAACTTTCCCCATTTAACCGTTTCTCTATCTTCTATAGTTTCCAAGATCCCTATACATGTAGGCCCAATTTGGGCCACACTGTATATATAGTACAGTGAGGACAAAAAGTCTGGAATAAATTCATTATCTAAAAGACGATTTATTTTATGAACAATCGCTCCGACACGTCAACTTTCTTTTTATTTTCTACATATTTCGAAGATATTTTTCCTTATACAGGGTTGCCCAAAGAGGTAGGACACAAGTCAACTTAATTTTTTTAAATAAAACACCCTATATATTATTACATTTTCAAATTCTACGTACAATTCTAAACAATTTTCGTGTAACATGTGATATACCTATGTCGAATAGTTTCAGAATTACACAGGTTGAAAATTTATTTGTAAAACCTATTAATAAAGTAGGCTTTGGAAATCCGAAAAGAAACAAAGGGTTAAATGTAATGTCAGCAAATTATTTCATTAAAGTTTACCGTCAAAAAAGAAACATCAAACTTTTTTCTAGTCAAAATTGTGTGAATTAATTTTATCTAATAAAAATGAAACTAACCGAAACAGAAAGAATTGAAATATTAATGATGATTGGTTATGGGGATAGAGTGCGTACCCAACATGAAGTTTGTCATTTATTTAATGAAAAATATCCAGATTGTATGCCGATTATGCAATCAACTGTGAGTAAAATGAAACAAAAATTTAGACAGTTAGGTCACGTTAGGGATGCTCCTAAACTGGGTCGACCCCGTATCAATCAAGACAAAGAATTAGACTTACTGCCAAGTGTCCAAGAAGACTGCCATGCAGCAACTAACAATTTGGCTAAAAGTTTAGATATTGCAAAAGCATAGAAAGCAATATCACCCTTATAAAATGCAAGTTGTACAAGAACTTTCAGATGGCGACTTTCACAGGAGGTTAAAGTTTTGTGAGCGCCTCCAAAATATGTGCAATAATGACCCATATTTAGTTAAAAATATTGTATTTTCGGACGAATCTACGTTTTGCCTCAACGGAAATGTCAATACACAAAATTATCGGTACTGGTCGGACACAAATCCCCATTGGATACATGAGGGACATACCCAATATCAACAGAAAATAAACGTGTGGGCGGGTATTGTTGATAACATAGTTATCGGACCCTACTTTTTTGAACAGTCATTAACAAGTAATAGATATTTGCGATTCCTGGAAGAATACCTTGTTCCAGCTTTAGCGACAATACATCCCAACCCAGAAAATCCAGACCTACCAAATAACAGGCTTTGGTTTCAACAAGATGGGGCTTCGCCTCATTATGCTGCTGAAGTGCGAGCCTATTTAGATGAAGTTTTTCCAGACAGGTGGATCGGGAGGAGGGGGTTTATTGAGTGGCCAGCGAGATCGCCTGATTTGACACCTTTGGACTTTTTCCTAAGGGGTTATTTGAAGAGTACAGTGTTCAAAACAAAACCTATAGATCTTGAGGACTTGAAAATTCGCATTCGAAATGAAATTCGACTAATACCTCCTAATGTAGTGCATAACAATCAAATTGAGTTTGTAAATAGACTTGGATATTGCCAAGTAGTAAATGGTGAACATTTTGAACATCTAATTAAATACCATTAAATTACCTTTAGAGTATCCAATATTATGCATTACTTACTATTAGTGTTAATGGGTAGTTACAAGAATTTTGGCCAATTCGAGCTGTGCAACATCATTGTTTTTTTTTATGATAGATTGAACTTATAATTTTATTTTTTACATAAGTTATTATATGTTTACCCATTGCCGTATGTAGCCATGAAACAAACTAAGAAACTGAATTGGTAGAACTAATAATGTGTTCTATTACAGGGTAAATTGTCATTTCCGCAACAATGGTAAATTATGAATGGATTTAACAAAACAAGACAGTTATCTCAATACTTTTCTAACATAAAATGTAGTAAATACTTTATTCTTGAAATATTTAAGAGTTATTCATAAATTTTATACTTTACATATTAACAACGTTAAAAAAATTGTAAGTAATTTTAAAAAATTTGGGAATTTAATACATCTACTCTACATGTATACGCTATTATGCTGATTCTGTATGTCGCTAATTTTTTAACTTCATTGGGATATGCGTACAATTTGATTTTGACAATTAGTTTAATTATTTACTAAGAGTATACTGTTAAATTTTGTCTATTTATCGTGTTGCAGAAAAGACAAAAATGTTGCTGAAATGACAATTTTATGAAATTAATCAAAAACACAGTATATATAAAGCAATTTATTGCAACAAGAAACAAACTACATACTACAACAAGTCGTCTAGATCTTTAAAATTTGATACGAAGAAAATATTGGGCCTTGTGGTGGAAACTGGCTGTGGAGCAGAATTAAGTCTGCATAATATGTAATTCATAAACACAGTTTGGATGTCTGCGACCTTTGGCCAATAAAATTTATTTTTTCGTGAACGCGCCATAAATGTTATTTCCAATTGATTATTTTCTGAACTTTTCACGAGGCCTAAAATAAAATGTGAAAGTTGTTATAATAAATAAAAATACTGGCAAGGTACGTTCTTACCGGGAAACCATTTTTCTTCATAAATGACTGCCACCCAATCATCAATCCCAATATTATTTTTGTCCTCGCCGAATACTTGGGGAATCACATCTATAGCTAGGTTGCAACGAATACTGCCAGTCCCCACAGAATAATGGTTACAAACTTCTAGACACTCAAAGCAAGTTAATTCTCTTAGGTAAAGGAAACCTTTATCTGTATTCCACGTCACTTGGTGAAGTTTTGTAATATTCGGAATCTTCTTAACCCTTTCCGGCACACAGTTCTTTACTTCTTGAATTGCTTGAAACTTTACTACTAAAACTTTGATCTTGCTATCAATAAAAAGAGTTACAAAATCAGATGCTGATACGATATCTCCGCCTCGAAGAACAAAGTTATCAGCTTGTCTTTTAAGTGTCCCTCCTACACCGTCCATAGGACCTTTGCCATGGCCTGCCTCGCTATAGTTCCATGTGGAATATTTTAGATTTTTAATAATTTTGGGCAATAATGTTGTTAGCAAGTAGATGTTAAACCTATTTTTATATTGGCTGGTTGGCCCATCAGAGAAAAAATCAATTGTATCAACTCCCGGATTTTTCTCTGCAAAATCTTTTAATATGGGAGTCAAATGTCCCCAGACGCCATGACATTGATGGTCTAGGTTTTCCGAAACAGTTGCAAAACTCTCAGTTTTAAGAACATCTTCTTTTTTATAGTACATGACACCTGTATGTATGGACAGTTGCTTTTTATTGGCTCCAAAATGCATAGATTGGATTTCAGAATGTAGTTTGGTGGAATAATTTTCTGAGAAATCAACTTGTAAAATTAATTCGTTTTCGGAAAGATTATTCTTTTTGTTATGTAGTTCAGTAAACTGATGGGTAATATTTCGTACATGTTGTTTGAAAGCAGGTAATTGCTCAAAAAAAATTTCAGCTAAATCTTGTTTTGTAGCTCTAATAAGTTGTTTTGATGTTATTCGTATGATTTTTTTAGTATCATTTATAGTTCTGTCCTCATTATGACTTCGCCATTGATAGAATTCAGTTATTTCTTCGGGGTTATTATTTTGATCTCAAGTGGATTTTTTATCGAAATGTCTGCTATATTAGTTTCCTCCAGAATATTTAAAACATTCATTCTCGTTGATAATAATCTAAAATTTTCATGTTTTAAACATAAACATGTTTCCCGATCAGTTTAACTGGCGGCACAACCCAAAAGGGTTTGCCTTTTATAAATGTCGTATATGACATCTTCTCTCTTGCGCATTGCATATATTTTGAGTAGTTTTCCTTCAGTGTTTTTAAAAGTAGTCTCTTTTGTTTGCGAATTGTTCCTTTTCTTCTAAAATCTTTTTTTCCTGGACACATTCGACTAATGTCATCCCGTTCAAAAAAAGTTCTTATTTCAGCTTTTACGTTGTTAGATAAAATATTATTTCTATCTTTTCTTTCATGAACAAGTATTTTATTGCTACTTTGCAACTTTTTATTTTGTTTATAATATGTAATAATATCTTGTATCTGTCCCTGAAGTCGATATTTATTCAAAATCCTGCCACTTAATATTTTTCTATAACATTGTTTTTCTTTATGACTATCTTGCAACCTTGCATTTTCTGAAATTTGGGATCTTAGAGCTTCCCCAATCAGAAGTTGTCTTCTAATGTCTGGCGGTACTACTCTTTTATTTAAAAAATCGGTAACTTTAGAATTGGGCGATGGCGTAGATTCTCCTGTTTTCAAAGTTTTTATTCGATGATACCTCTTTTTGTATCTGTCCTTTTCTTGTTTCAGTTTTTGTATTCTTTCTTTTGCTTTTTGAAGTTCTCTATGTGTCTTTGTTCTGTCTTTTTTCATTTTTTTTCTTCCGGCTAGTCCCCTTCTAGAAGCGCGTGGTGCATCGATTTCGTCTTCGCTATTGGGAGGTGCTTGTTCCACAATAGTGTTTGCAAGTTTCTTTTTTTGTCTTAAATTACGTTGCGCTATCCTCCATTGTTTTCTCTTAAGTTTTTGATCATTCTTATGCAGTTCTGATATCGATTTAACCAATTTGTCTTCCTTCTTTTTTTGGTACCGTTGCTTGTCCTTTTCGCGTATTATTATATTTTGACGCCAGGAGTCGAGTTGTACATTTTTATCATTTCCGCAACGTATTGTCATTTCCGCAACATATCTCATGTTGCTGAAATGACCGTTGCGGAAATGACAAAATCCGAGTTTTAAACATATAAAAATTAAGAACTTTAAATGAATAACAAAAATTTGAGGTTAAAATAGTAGGACATGATCACTTTATCAAATTATTAACACACCCCGCTTTTATAGTAAAAGACTTTTTCTTACCTAGTGTTGCAGAATTGACACACAATAAAAATACACTTCGAATTTACGAGTTTAACATAAAATTATAAAAAACTGTGAAAGTTATAAGCAACCGTCTAGTCGCCACGAGTTTCGGCATAGAAAGAAGGTTAAATTACATCAAAATTTTATGTCGCAAACTACTTGTAGGGAACCACACATACTTATTAGGGATCCACTGCAGGAATAACCGGTTTTCTAGGGACATACTTTAGTTAGCGTTTACTAATTTAAGAAAAATACTTACATAAGTTTATTTATGATATTTTAATACATACAGGTTTTCACTTGACCAATCGTCAAGGAAAGTGGATATAAGATCTTAAATTAGACAAGTTGTGGTTAATTAAATATGAATTTTTCATTGGGGGACATGTTGCGGAAATGACATTCGTAGTGTATAAATAATTTTGATAGTCTTATATTGTTAAAAATTGGCAATCTAAGATTTTTTAATAGTAAAATGAACGGTCTCTTATACCTTACATTCAAATCCAATGGTACCTGAAAGATCCGAATGCGGATAAAAAGCTAGGGACATGTTTTGGCCAAAATTCTTGTAACTACCCTAATACTGTTAATTTTAATATAATAATAAGAATACAAATAAATTTTCAACCTGTGTAATTCTGAAACTATTCCACATAGGTATATCATATGTTTCACGAAAATTGTTTAGAATTTTACGTAGAATTCGAAAATGTAATAATATATAGGGTGTTCGATTTAAAAAAATTAAGTTGACTTGTGTCCTACTTTTTTGGGCAACCCTGTATAAGGAAAAATATTTTCAAAATATGTAGAAAATAAAAAGAAAGTTGACGTGTTCGAGCGATTGTTCATAAAATATATCGTCTTTTAGATAATGAATTTATTCCATACTTTATGTCCTCACTGTATATAGAAAAGGTTTAGTGCGCGTACTATAGTTTTTGCTTCATTCTGATTGTTGTTTATATTTTATTTGACCCAACATCTTTTTAATTTCTATTGAGTAAATGTCATCATTATTAGATTTATATTAAAACTAATTAACCTTGACGTCTACGATGTCAGCGATATTCGCAACGCAAGGAAGCCTCATGGGGGCTCAACTTATTTCAGCCATAAATTTACACGTAAGGAGCGCCAGAGCGTGTGGCGTCGGTCACGCTAGCTGCGACTCGGTATATCCAATTTTAATGCTGCTGAAGGCTGCGGAAATTTCAGCCGGCAGTCGGCTGAGACGATTGAAAAGATAATGGTAGTATAGGTTAATAATTATTACAAAAATATTTGGATAAGTTTTAAAAAAATTAATATGCCTATTTTATCTGCATCCCAAAAATAGCTTCTGGTAGCCCTTCTGTAGAATAGACCGCGAGCCGTCACTGACTTTGGACGTGTTTTGATCTGTGTGCCAAATTCAAGTTGTAAGCAAGTATGGAACTTTAAGAGTTTGAAAGTCTAACATCAAAAACAAAAAGCAATTTTCTGGTTTTTTGCACTCCCAACCTAAGAAAATAATACTTGATATCAGGATTATTTTAAAAATGGAAATTAACCCGTACCTATATTTAAGTCTGGTTCGGTGATGTCTTCTATTTCTCGGGAACAGCACGGCTTCTGTAGTGGTAGGTCAACGGCTACAAATATGACAATTTTTGCTCAAACGGTATTGATCTTGGAAAGTGGATAAAAAGTTGACTCTGTCTATACGGATTTTAGTAAGGCATTTGACATTCTAAATGATCATATTCTGGCACATAAACTGGAGCGCTTTGGTCTTCATGAAGCCTTACTATATCTTATATAAGGAATAGAAAACAGTTTGTTAAGGTAAAGGGATTTATTTCAGAGGGGATGTACGTTACATCTCGTGTGCCACTGGGCAGCCATTTGGGCCCCTACTTATTTAAATCTTGTTTTCACAGCCTTTGGGTTTTTCTAATGACTTAAAATTGTTTGCAACTGTTGAGTCAGTTCGTGATGCTTTGAAAATCCCGGAGGACATAAACAGAGGGTATAAGTGGTAAGTTAAAAATCGACCTAAATAATAAAAAAATTTGTATTTCGGAAAGAGTAACCACTGTCCTAGCCCACTCAACACACTTTGTTAAAATAACATTAAAAAAACGTAAAAAGGGTAATGTTTCTTTACGGAACTTATGATATCGTGATTAAAAAGTTAAATAATACAACGTTAGTTTTTGCAACGTAATACAAATACTGTCAGCAACAACATCAATGTTTTTAAGTTGTAAATTATGACGTTTTATTTTCTAATGTTACAAACACATTATTTTATCAGTCTAGATCTAACGTAAGGTAAACTAACCTTTTTTTATCTTTTAAGTAACGTTTTCAAATTTAGCGCGCGATTGGTGCAGCGCCTCAGTTAGCGATTGCCCTTGCGGCGCCATTTTTTCTTCTGAATTGTGGAGACCTGTTACCTTGTGTTATGTGTATGTATGTATTTTATGACTTTGTGCAATTTATTGTATTCTATATACTAAAAGCTAAATTGAGGTACCTAAGTAGTAGCTAGTATTTAGTTCTGCTTTTCATAATGTAATAGTAGAGGGAAATAGTAGAGATTTTCAGAATATTAATAGGTTGAATACGATTTACAAAAATCTTGTTGCGTCATTATTGGAATAACTTTCTTATGTGTGGTCACTACCATATTTAAAATATCAAAAAGGTACAAAAAAAATTGTTAAATATATTTCATAGAAATTTAGGTTGCCTGCTAACTCCTATGATGAACTGACGCGGAGACCTAATTTAGACTCGCTTTTTAAATGACTTACCAACGACTTTTTTACCGCTTCCCTTGTTTCCTTTAAGATACATGTTTTTAGAATTTCAATATGATAATAGTATTGTATTAGTATACAGGGTGTTACTTAATGGATAGGCTGTAATTCTGTTACATGTGTCTGGTTTAAATGATACAGGGTATCAAAATTAAAAAAAAAAAAAACGGTTTTTTATTAATATTATTAATATCTCAAAGATCCTTTTGCCGACTTTGGTGAAACCTAGCAGTATTGTTCGTTGTGATAAGATGCTAAGTTAGAACTGACTAGATAATAATTATGAGTTCCAGTGACGTGCCGGAAGACTAAATAATATTGACAAGAAAAATCTACGCCAGTGACTTGCTTAAATATTTTATATTGTTTTCGGGTTAAGCAGCTAAAAATACAATCTCTTAATATTTTTTCGTACCTCATTTCGTTATTGAGAAAAAAAATAAAAGCCCATTTTTCTAAAAAACGAAGTAAGATACGAAAAAATATCAAGAGACAAAAAAGTGGTCCTTTTAGCTGCTTAACCTGAAAACAATAAAACAATTTGGCACAAGTCAGTGGCGTACATTTTTCTTGTCTGCTGAAACTGTCTATAGAAAGTTGTCTACGAAAAAAGCATAATACATATACCAATATTCACGATATCACAAAAATGGAAATGAAGAAAGGCAAAGAACGAAGACTTCCTCAAAAGTGTGAAAATGGAAATAAGAAATGTTATTTAATATTTACAAATAAAATTAATTAAATTAATAGCAGCATGCCACATAATAATACAGTAAGTCAACGCCTCGAGATTTTAAACTATTATACAGACAACCACAGGTCGAAATGTATGTAAAAGGTGGTATTTTTAGATGAAACGTTAATATTTGTCAAATGGAAGTAGATCAAAATATTGGCAAGATGAATCTCCAAACAGCATTAAGAAGGAAAAAGGAGGTGGTCCGAGAAATCTGCTCATTACTTTGCATTCCAGTTGTTCAACAAGATTTGTTCCAGGTACGAGTTTAATTTTATCGTGAAAATCAAAAAGTGTAGATATGAAAAATTACATAAAGAAGGGTTGATCCGAATTTGGACGATCTTTTTGTAGAGGAAAACTTCTGGCTAACCGATTATTTGAGAAGAGATTTCAAAGAATCGTCCTTAATAATACTATTGGATTTTCTACGGCAACAACAACCCTTGTAGGATTCATTATTGATATTGTGAAGTTCTTCAGAGATCTGTTCTGAGAACCTATTTTCAATTTTTATAGTCTGAAACTTACACGATTCCTGATGATATATGATATCTCGCTTATCTATCCGTTTTTACCTGAAGAGGAGAATGGGAAGTTTAGAGCACCTATTCTAAAAGGAAAACCTATCGTCCTGTAGTATCAGCCAAAAATCTTGGACTTATTATTGTCCGTCACTCTAAATTCAACAAATTATGCTAATAGTATTTATCAAAGAGCATAACCTAACTTTCAAAAATCTACCTAATACTAAAAATACAAAAATAGTGGTCGTTGCTTTGGTCCCATTTTAGTGAATAGCATTGTTCGCGGTTCACTTTTAGAACAAACTCTGAATGAGTACACTATCAGTAAAGTTTGTTCAGGATGTTACTTTACTGTGAACGACACTCTGACCTTTGAACTGTTAGATTTGTTTTCATAACCTTGAGTCAATTTTAAAATATACTCGTTTTGTTGTAATTTAAGATTGAGATAAGAGTGAAGGGGTAAAGCAATATTCTTTATCAAACGAAAAGAAACGTTGACGTTGAAACGTAAAGTATTCAGTATAAACGTAATTTGCATTACAGCTTACGAGAAGTCTAAAAATAACGGATAACTGAGGAGCCCGGTAGACAATGAGAGCTGTTTCATGGATATTACCACTCGGCAGATTACCATAATCTGGTACACTTAAACTGAAGATCGGTAGTCCAGTGTATTAAATCCTGCATTTAGAACATATACAGCAGTAAAATGACAAGAGAGTCGTTTTCTAAGAAAAAGCACTTGTTCAATCGGCACAACATCCTCATTAAGTACTTGTAAGGCATGAAAAGCAGATAATTGCATTTTATGCAGATCGCTGAAAGAGGAAATTAATTGCTTGCGCTTTGAACTTTGAACTTTGAACCATCTGTTAAATTTTTCTTTAAAATGCCAATAAAATGTCAAGATATCGATTTTCTTTAACTTCGCTTTTAGCGGTGCATTACTTCCTTAGCAAAAGCTTGTTGTTCATTGGAAATTGAAAAAGGAAAACGTTCCAACGTTAAGTTAAGCGCATAAATTTTATATATGCTTAACTTTTTAAGCGAGGCCCGCCAATACGATAGTATTTAGAAAAACTTGTTATTTAATTATTATTTCGAATTTTAAAAATGCAGTACACAATTAAAAAAAATATGTAAGTTGCATGTTATTTAGGACGCGGATATAACTCCTAGTAACAGGGTAGCTCCCTCCTTTTGAGGAATATGTCAAAAATACAAAAATATCGAAAAATTACGTGAATATAAAAAAGTCTCAGTCGGCCAAGTTTCTCCAGAAAAGTTTTGAAAACTTAAAAATCATTATAAATTTATATACAGAGTGTCACTTAATGATAGGTCATAATTACACAAGCGCATTCCTAAACCAAATCCAAGTAGAAAAGATCATATAAACATGTGTTCTAAAAAGTCTGATTTTCATAAAACAGGGTGTCAAAGTTAAAAAAAAAAATCGGTTTTTTATTAACTTCTCAAAGATCCTCTGCCTGATTTTGGTAAAATTTGGTGTGTTGTTCATTGTGATGAGTTGCTAAAGTTTTTAAATAGGTCAGTGCCGCACATTTTGCTTGTCAACATTATTGGTGAGATTGCCCCTCCCCCCTCTCTCCCGGCACGCCACTGGAACTCATACCTATCATCTATACTCTTTGCAAAACAAAAACCGATGCACGTCGTACCCTTCGAGTGAAGTCAGTTATCGACAGTGTTGCCAGCGTGTAACCAAAATATCTGAGTGAGGGAATTACACAGTTTTTTTTTCATAAAAACAAGATAAATATACACAAATTTCCCGTGGCTTATATATTTTTTTACTGCATAATACCTTTTACCATCAACTTTAGTAGATCTAACACTTCTTTTGTTTTCATCTTGCCAAGATCGACCAATGGCACCATTCTAAAAAATTCATGTTTCAGCCAAGAAAACGAATTGGTACAAAAATGCTTCTTTTTCTTTAATATATTCGTTTATAAAAACCAGTCGTTTGAAAGCTATATGGAAAAATTCCATAAGCCCTCGCCTCAGTTCATCTTTTTACCATCCGAGGCCTATTTTCGTAAAGAGTGTGACAATCCGATTTTGTCACAAATGAATTATTATAATCTAATACCTCATATCACATGTCTGACTTGTATTATGTCTTTTAAAAAATTGTATTTTGCCAATGTTTGGTTCCCTGTATAAAAGTAAATACGTACCTAAGGTCAACGGCCTCTGTTTTCGTTGTCTTTGACTAAGCAGGGTTACATTATCCTCCTATTTTAAATCACATATCTCCCTGGAATACACTATCCGAGACTTATACTAGTGTTCCATTATGTATTTCAAATATATTTCTTTGTTTTCAATTTTCATTATCACCTATCAGATTGGCTAATGAATTTTCTAGGTTAATATTCTTCTTCTGAAAGATCTTTGGGCCATAATACTCCGCAACCGAACTTCAACGACCGTTTCACGAATGGCAAAGATATTTTGGGATTGAGGTTTTTTTTTTTTAATAATTTATAATGGATTGCATGGATTACGAATTGATTTCTTATGTAAAACTAAATTTGGGTACATCTGTTTCATTTCTCTTGGCTTGGAATGCCTGCAGTTGAATGGGCCAGGCTCTAAAGACTTCATTCTATGTCACCGCCAGTTTGTGAACTAGCCTTTCCTTTTCGGCTCGAACGGTAGATCTGGCCAGTAGAGGATTAATACACTTTCCTTGTCACCCCCCACTCCTCTGACGTCACATGACCTTGAACGCAGGTGTTTAATGATGTCACATGACCTTGACCTTGAACGCAGGTGTTGGTATCACCTTGACCTTGAACGCAGGTGTTGGTATCACCTTGACCTTGAAAATTTACCTTGAAGTTTTATGACCTTGATGTTGCATGACCTTGAGCGTGCATTGTTTGTGGTATTATTCCCCCTCCATTACCTCGAAAATTTATCCTATAAAAAGGTCCCTTTCCTACAGAGCCGCATAGTCACACAGGCATTGATAACTATTGCCTTGAAAGTTAAATAGTAATATTGTGTTTGTGGCGTGTTTTGTGAAAGTTATTAAAGGTATTTTATTACATATTTCAATAATGAGTCTTTCACAGCAGACTTTGGCTGAAATTAATAATATGATAAACAAGGATGTTGAATTTCTCGAGCACCGAAAAATTTCAACACTAACAGTGGGAAAAATTTATATCATAAAACAGATAATATTTGTTTCAACACATTTTGGTAAAAGTATTGTTGTTACTTTATATGATACAACATATAATGTAACATTTGAAAGTTTCTTACCCAAGCATGTTGTTTGTTATCAAAGGCAACTGTTGACATAATGAATAAATCAAGTGATAAATTTACCCTAACATATTTGGGGCAAAGCTCACATGTATTTTCTGGGGGTAATACTAGAGCATTATTAAATTTTGGGTGTTTAGAATAAACAATGTTGTGTAAAGAATATTTTAATATATAGTTTATCGTATTTTTAATTTTAATTGATAATTTAAGAAAAGTGTAATACCTAGTATCAGAAAACACAATCACAATCTCATTATTCTATTGTAGATGTGTGACAATGTTGCTGAAAAACAAGATAGGTATATAAGTTGGTTAGCATGCAAATTAATACGTATGGCTTAAGATATACTACAGTTTTCAATGTTTGATGGTACCTGTTTGGATTCAACTGGCTGTCAGTACAGAAAGTATGTGCGTGATGCAATCAATTTTATGGCTGGTGCGCATCTATGTGGACAATATCTCTACGGATCCATAAACCTGAGTGAATTTTGTGCTGAAATGATTGATAATGATCTTGCCAAGTTTGTCATTCATATACCAGATCTACCAAGTGATTTGGTAACAAAATTTAATTTGGTTGATTATGTGGATCCCGACGATATTACTTATATAGTAAAAGATGGTGTAGTCATCCGCAGCGATGGTGCAAATGGTTGTGAAATAATGGACAAAGTAGAAGATCAAGAGGAGTAAAATTACTTATTGGAACAACTTTTATTTGTAAAAACACGTTCTGAACTGTATTTCCATAAACCAGTATAATATATAATATATATAAATGTATGTATGTATTATTATAAATAATGGTCATGTTTAAAAATAAATGTTATGGTTTAATATATAACGAGTGATTTTTAATTATTTTGCTCAAGGGAGGCCATGCATTTTAAAAGCATCATGGCCGTACTGCGTAGATAAGATGACATGATTGTTTTATGACATTTACGTCTTATTTGAATTTGTGTATTTGTAAAGTTTAAAAATTGGAGAAATTTTGTAATTTTTGCAGTTATTTGAAGGTGCTTTAACTGATATTTCCCCGGGGAGTCGTCTTTTGACTATTATAAATTGCTATTTGCAGGATATGATTTTATTTTTTATTTTTTTTTTTATTTTTCAGCGTATCAAGTTTTGGTGAAGCTTTGTTGCCGGATTGAAAGTTCTACAGTAAAAATGTTTAGTGAAGCACAAAAAATTTTTATTGTTGAAAGTTTTTTTAGAAATGGAAACAAAATAGGCGGTGTGTGGAATTACTCTATGCATGACTGCTTTGATGAATTTCGAACCGAGTTTCCTGATGTTGCGGTGACCTTTCATAATTTTCGTACTGGGTCACAATACCTAATTGATAAATTTCGTCAGACTGGTTCTGTTCAACATAAAAAAGGGGCTGGAAGACCAACGAAACGATCGAATGAGGTTATTGAAGAAGCGCGACAAATTATGGAAAATAATCCTTCAACTTCTATTAGGCATTTATCTCAACAAATTCAGCAAACGGATTTATGCTACAGTACATGTCAAACACTTTTGAAAAAGGATCTGCATCTATACCCTTATCGTGTTACGGCTATTCATGAACTCCTTCCCAATGACGTTCCCCAAAAACTTAATTTTTGTGAATGGTTTTTAAACAATTTTCAAGAAGAAAATAGTGGTGCTTTTGAAAAAACATTTTTTACCGATGAGGCTTATTTTTATTTATCAGGCTATGTTAATTCACAAAATATGCGAATGTGGAATACGCAAAATCCGCATGTTTTTGTAGAAAGACCTCTTCATCCTCAAAAAGTTGGTGTGTGGGCAGCAATTAGTTCTAGAAGAATAGCAGGCCCAATTTACTTTAATGGCACAATTACAGCTGAGAGATATCGGATCGAAATTCTGACAACATTTATTAATGAGCTTCACGATGATGAATTGCGGGAAGGTTACTTCCAACAAGATGGCGCTACACCTCATGTAACCAGAGAAAATTTAATTTTTTTAAGTGCATTTTTTGAAAACAGAGTTATAAGCCGAAATACGCAACAAATATGGCCACCTCGTTCCTGCGATTTAACACTCTGCGATTTCTTCTTGTGGCCTTTTATAAAAAACTCCATTTATCGAACACCAATTGAGGATATAAATGATCTTAAACGAAGGATTTCAGAAAAAATTGCCGAAATTAATAATTCTCCAAACGTATTGGTTAATGTGTCTCTGAGGGTAAGAAGAAACATCAGAAGGTGTCTAGAAGTAGGAGGCGGCCATATAAAGTAGGCTTTCAAAGTAAGATAGCTCAGGATTTTATATTACATACCGTCAAAAAACATTATTTTAGGTTTTCAACGTGACAACGCTGCTTTCTTGCAAATTCGCCCTATGATTTAATCTACGCGCTACTGCTACACTATGTATACTGGGTCACAGCCGCCCTTGAGCAAAATAATTAATAATCACTCGTTATAAACAAAACCGATAGGAAATAAATTGTTTGTAGTAAAAGCATTGTTTTATTTTTCCCAACATAACAAACCCTATGTTCAAGGTTGTATGTGAAGGTTATCTATTTTCTAGAACAGTATAAAAATCTGGAGTAAGAGTTTGAAACTTCAGTTCTTTCGACCATGCAATCAAAAGCTGATCTTCTAGTGGCATTTGTTCGTCCATTTTCCATCAATGGTCGTCAAATGTGTGTAAATTGCGAACATTATGAAGTTATCAGAGGAACAATGGGTTTTTGTGATTGGTGTTCCAACGAGTATATAAAGAACAAGCAGGAAGCACTGTTCCACCATACAGAGTCCCCACAAGGCCCCATCACATTAGATGGTGGAGGAAGAGAATTACATCATAATAATCTAGATACACAGCACTCATCATCACAAGTAGAAGGTATAAGTCAAAGTCAATCGCTGGAATTTAGTCAGGAAGGACAACGTTGGAATTTGTCCAGTTCTTCAAACCATGAGCTTGGGTCGCAAACTTCGACGAATAGTTGAATAGACGAACTGTTGGATGATCGACTCCGATAAACTGTTCATGTTTAAAAATAAAGGTTATGGTTTATTATACATAAAACCGACAGTTAATAAATTATTAATAGTAAAAGCATTGCTTTATTTTTCCCAACACAATAACCCTATATAAGCGTTCATAAGATGAAAAGAAATTAGTTAAAAGTAATGATGGGTCGTGTTAACAACACAATTGATAAGTTTGGTCGTCAGAGGGTAAATCAACAGCATGTTCAATTAGTACGTGCTTTACCTGGTATTGGTTTTAAACTCACATCTGACGGTGACTATAACATTGACGGAAAGTCTTTGACTAATGTTGGCGCTCCAAAAAAAAGTAATGATGCTGCAACCAAAGAATATGTTATAAAAGAACTTCGGGAACTTCGCCAGAATATATTTTCTGCTGTAAATAAAGATATCGTAAGATATTTAAATGATAGGGTACATCACATTGAAGGACCAGGAAAAAAAATTGATGATGCAACTATTAAAGATTATATCAATAAACGAGTTTTAGAACTTCGTCAGGACATATTTTATATTATCAATAAGGATATCATGGATGAGTTAAAAGGACAAGTCGCATACAATAAAGGACAAATCGCGTACAATTATCGACGGATTCAGAGATGGATGCTCACATAAAAACCCAACTCTACTACTAGCTACATTTTGGTTGGTGGTTCATCACAATACCACAGCAGTGATGAAAACATATTAGAGACGATGAGGAACAGGATACTTCACCATGACAATCAAGTTGAACATTCACTGCTTGAGTATACACCTTAATGTATTATAGAGAATGAATAAAATGCACAATTATAAAAATTGTTTTATTACTAGTTGTAGGAATTACAAATTATAGGTTAAATTAACAAAATTCATACAATATTGGACTTATCTAACCAAGAGTTAAATTGATTTGGAAATCCTAACCATTTTACAAATAATTGATCAATGTGATTTTTCCTACGTTTTCTAAGTATTTTTTCCACCAAATAAATACCTGGACTGTTTGTTTTCTGTAGTTCTGGTTCGTAGAAGCACCCTTAAATCGGCTGACCTTCTAGCGACTCCAAGAGGAATGTGGGTGGGTTGGTTACATTAACTTTTGATATTTTAAATAATTCTGTTGACCATGAAGGTGTATATCCTTTGTCAAATATGCTCTTATACTTGCTAATGCGAACAATATCACCCAAACAGTATCTACTTTTCTTTGGAAAAATTTTCAAATAGTTATATGCATTAATTTGTGTATCTTCTCTAACATCTTTCGGTTTCATTCCAATAGTCCAATGTTTAGTATTATTATAAGTTTTCGTTATATATGGTAATATTTGCAGCCATCTATACGAACCCCTAGCCGAGAATTGTTTATATAAACTATTCTTCAAAGTTCTTATAACACGTTCAACAATCGCTGCTTTCTTTGTGCTATATGTTAAATAATGGTTAATGTTATATTTTCTCATTAAGGTTTGAAAGTTATTAAGTATTGTAAAATTCCTTTCCTTGGTCACTTTACAAATTGGTTGGGGAATATGATGCCTCTTGCTTTTCATCGCCTTACTGACTTCAACACCAGTCTTATTTTTAACTGCTCTAGTGTACACAAATTTCGAGTAACAATTGATACATACGACAATGTATCGATAACCATCGTTTTCGTCTGCATATTGTTGCATTTCAGCTAAGTCAATTTGCCACAAGTCTTTATATCCTTTTATTATAGTGTGTCTTCTATTAAAATTTTTTTTTGCATTTCTGTGTAGCTCATTTACAATTTTAAGTTTTTCGGGACTAGGATCCATAGTATAATATTATAGATACGAATCTGACTCAATACTGATGGGTACATATTATTGTAATACCTAATATATTATACCCTCCTTCCTCAATAACTGACATAATTTCAGTATCATGTCCAGTATGTCCAGCTAATTTTGAACTCCACAATAATCGTAACCGATCCACCAACTCACCGGGTTTATTCCAATAGACATATTGGAATGTTTTCGAAGATAATGTCTTATTTACGGGTAATCGAATCGTCTTTTTTCCTCGCACACCAGCACCAAGTTTAGTTCCCTCCATTAGCGGCTTAATGATTTGTATATATTTTAACCACCGAGTTTCTCTTAGACCGTTATTATTGTCATAATTAACGTATGTAGCATTTGTTAATTTCAAAATATCTCTGTATTTTTGAAGCGTGTCCTTGTCCAATTCATCAACTTTACCAATGATTGGTGAAGCTTTTAGAAAAATCAGATCATAAAGTTGATTCGCACCATCGAATACACAATATTTCTGTCGTTTTTGTATAACAACACCTTGCCATCATTGAAACGCACTTCTGTGTTACCAATATAATATGTTTTGTTTTTATTATTCTTTTTTAATCCATAAGGGACTCCATAATTGGTATCATAATAGGATGGGTGCTTTTTCAATCCAATTAGATAGGCCTGAGTGTGTTTAGATGATGTTGATATAAATGAGTCATAGAGGTTATGCTTTGGTGTAGATGTTTGAAATGACTCCATCTCTGTGAATATTTCTGGTGGTTCCATTGTTGACATATCTTCTAATTCTCGACTTTTGCTTGAACTATTACTTTGTGTTTAAGTTTTATAAAGTGATTTTGGAGGTAATGACGGTTGCGGGGGCCGCCGCTTCTGTTGCTGTTTCACTACATTTGAAATGGATGTTAACGGTTTAGTAATCGGCTCATAAAACTTTTCCAAATCAACATTATTTTGTACTTTACCTGCTTTAATTTGTTTAAATTTTTTTCTCACAGCATTTGTCGTTTCCAACAGTTTACGCTTTAGGTCGATTTCTTCGTTCATGGTGTTATCAAATTACCGGACAATGATGAAATGATGTGCTAGTGTTACTTCTATATAAATATATAGCTGTCGAATCCCTTGCGATATCGTCCTGAATTAATATCACTATCTTTATCGATAACTAAAAATCCATACTTGCTGTCCCAACATTTAGAGCACATTTGTTGAAATTGTGCAAAAGTTGGATCGGGTGAGACATGGTCGGAAAAAATGTGACGCATGTTCATTTCATCCTGTTTAAACATTATAATAAAATTGGCATTATCTCGTACAAGTTGTTTAGGAACACGCGAATACGTTTGGGCTAAGTAAAAAGCATCCACATTTTTTGCCGTCCCATACTAAAATATGATAGTATAACATCCTGTTTCTCGCACATAACATCATCAAAAATGAACACAGAGTTTGGTTTCGCATCGAATGGTTCCACTATATTATTTCCATCGGTAAAAGTGTAGTAGCCAAGACCATTAATTGGTAATAAGATTTTCCTTAAATATTCATATTTGGGTTGATATAGTGACTTTGAGTAAATATACACGTTTTCAAAACGCAACCTCAACGGATGGGTAAGAAGTGATATCATAACGTTGGTTTTTCTACAATTCGATGGTCCAATTAGCAACCCACGGATAGATTGTGGAAGCAGCGGACCATGTATCCTTAATATTTTCTGATCATGTCCGGATCCAACTTTTTCATCAAGATTATCCACTGGTAGTTTATGTTTAAGTTCCACAATTCTCATCTTATCTATATGTATATATATATTTTGAAGTTGTTTTTATGTGTGCAGTCATTCAAATGTCAGCCGTCAAGCGAGGTGGACGGTCCGGTTTACCGGTTTATCAAGTAAGACTGGGGCTGGTATTGTTAATACACTAATTAATAGGTTACCGGTTGAGTTGCATATCCCCGGTTATCAGTATTGCGGACCCGGAACCAAAGTAATAAAACGTGTTTCAAGAGGTGATCAAGGAATAAATCCATTAGATGCCGCTTGCAGAAAACACGACTTGGCTTATTTACATAACAGTGAGGATTTAGACGCACGTCATCAAGCAGATTACGAACTTGAGCAAAGTGCTTGGAAAAGGGTAAAATCTGAGGAGGCTAGTGCAAAAGAAAAGGCTGCAGCCTTGTTAGTAACGAACATTATGAAAGCCAAACAACGTTTCGGTATAGGTGTGCCAGCGGTAGCAGCAGTTAAGAAAACAACTAGACAAAAAAAGCGTCGCGCGATGGTTTCAAAAAAAAAAAAAAAAGTGTAGGTGAAAACAGAAAAAGGCTTTTGGATCAGCTATTAGACAGCCAATTCGATCGGCACTGTTAAAAGCTGGAGGAATCCAAAGAAAGAGTTTATTGAAAGCATCAAAAATAGCTATTATGGCTGCTCGCAAATCTGTAAAGACAGCCGGTGGGAAACGAAAAATTCGAACCCCTAGAATCATTCCAATTCCCAAAACTGGTGGGATGTTACCATTAATACCAATATTTGCAGGACTATCGGCTTTAGGATCCTTAGTAGGTGGGGCAGCAGGCATAGTCCGTGCCATAAAGACTGTAAAAAATGCAAGTGGTGAGAAAACAGGTGCAACCTTGCACTTGCGTTCGAAAGGAAATGGACTGTTCCTTAAACCATATCGAGCAGGTATGGGTTTATTCCTGAGCAATGGGAAATCAAAAAACTAATTAAATCCCTCCCTCGAAGACCGCTATCCAATATTGATTTAGAAAAGTATGCAAAGAGGATGAAAATACCACATTTTATAGGTGTCTATATGAGAGACTCACTACCAGCGCGTCGGCCTCAACGTTATGAAGCTGCAATTATTAATTTGGACAGTATATTGGGGGGTGGGACTCATTGGGTAGCATATAGAAAAAATAAGTCCAATGTAACGTATTACGATAGTTTTGGTGATTTACCCCCACCAACTGAATTGGTGCGCTATCTGCAAACGGGACGTGAAGCATCGAAAACAATTTACTATACATATGATCGGCAACAAGAATTTGGGACAGTCTGGTGCGGTCATTTGTGTTTGAAGTTCCTTTCAGAAAATCATAACGATGACGCAACAAATGGATCGTGATAACTATACAAAAATGTTGATAGCACTTAAATCATATGGTGAAGTAGGTGAATTGAGAAAAATGACTAGAAAACAGCTAGAAAACATGCCCAAGGAAGTTATAATCGCTTTAGCACCAAATGAAATCGCACATATTTGGGATAAGTTACCTGGCCATATGAGGAGTGACGCCGACATGTTAAAGTATCAGTACTGCGATGAACATTATAACAAAAGCAATTTCGATGGAGATGAAGGTGATGGACCAATACCTAAAAAAATGTTTTGTTGTTATTGTAATATCAACGATGTAAAAATAACAACTAAAACAGCAAAAGGAATGAAACGAACTCGAAGCTTACCAAACATTCTGAATTGTTGTAAACAACAATAAAATACTCACATGTTTTGTTTTTCTGCCAGTCATGTCTTATACATTCACCTTAACAGGGCACTCGAGTGTCTTAAGCGCAAATTTTTATCCACCCATTGAATTGAAATCAACGTGTAGGTATGGACTTGCACTGTTGAGATTTTACACATACAATTCAATTTTCAATTGATGAATTGAAGTCAACATTCAACATTGATTTCAGAGGGGAAAACAGTATTGGTGAATTATTGGGATTTGGCTCGGTATTGTTGAAAAGTGGAAAACGCTATGAATCATGCAACAATGTGGCCATAATGAAAGTGCGCATTATAAGAGTCGGTTGTAATATAATTTCTGGAGCATATTTGAACTCTGTACAAAGTCACACATTATTCGAATTCGATATTGATGTCGAACCAGGATATAAAATTTCAAAAGAACCACAAAATAATATTTATATGCCGATAATGCCTGAAGGACGCCAGTCAATAGACAACATTACTCTGCGCATCTTGGACGACAGCGGTGATCTAATAAATTTTCGAGGTGCAAGAATTATCGTTAAGGTAGAGCTTAAAAAAATATAGGAACTATGGGTTTTTGTTACAATCGCCAACTCAATATGTTATCAAGCGCTACCACTCACAATTCAGCTATACAACATAAAAGGAAACTTAGGACACTTTCCCAAATCATTCGCAATCCAGACACGCAGTTGGAAAGACATTCATACCGTAAACAGCTGTCCACTAAAGATTGCAAATTTTTGCAGTCTATAGGATTAAAAGTTCGAACAGTGTGAAAATAATTATGGCCAGTACTAGTGACAAAATCGAGGTTTTTGCCGAACCCATTTTCGATAATTCCGTTACTAGCTTACAGGAACATACGTATAAGCCATATGGTTCTCCAACATTTAGCAACTCTGATGAAATTCGTATTCCAGTATACTTTCAAGATATAATATTGGACATATCACACAGTTACATATACATCGAGGGAACATTTAAACCTAAAATGCCACAAAAAAATGTTATTTATCGAATAATGCAATCGCATTTCTATTCGATGAAATCCGCTACGAAATGGGTGGTGAACAAGTTGCCGTTGTTCGAAAACCAGGAATTACATCAACAATGAAAACCATGGCTTCATTGCGGGCTTCCCAACAACGAACGTTTATGGCTTGTGGATGGGGGTTGAACGAGACAAATCAATGTATCTTGGACTCTACAAGTAATGTGTTCTCCGGAGAGCTATCTCTAAAATATCTGATGGGTTTTGCTGAAGATTATTGCAAAGGTATTTTTAATGTAAAACAGGAGCTGATTTTAATTATCAGTCGTACTTTTACCAATTGCTATATAAGTGAAGTTGATGCCGACATTACAATTAAGAAAATATAATGGAAAATTCGTCATATTATTCCGGACGATCGTCAAAATTAAAAATTTTATCTCGCATTAATAAGGGTGCAAATAATGCGAATATGTCAATGGCATACCGTAAATGGGATCTTTACGAACTACCTGCATTGCGACAAACATCATCAGATGTATGGGCCTTAAGAACAAGTACTAGTTTGGAAAAACCGAGATTTCTAATTATTGGCTTTCAATCAAACACATTTTCAGACAACAGGGAGAAAGATGCGACGCAATTTATAACCGCTGACGTGAGCGACATCAGACTTTATCTTAATTCTACGGTGTTTCCTCACGAAAGATGGAATTTGGATTTTACGAAGAAACTGTATGCACCAGCATATTACAGTTATGAGAATTTTCAAGCTAGCTACTATCAACCGGCCGGCATTACAAATGTTTTTTTTATAATTCAAATATAAAATCTTCATACCATCAACATGACACCATTCACTATTTAATTTGCAAGTTTACTGCGTTTTCATTTTTAGAATTTCTATTCTTATTTAATTGTACTCATTAATTGGAGGCAACTCCAAAAATTTTAATATTATGACAATAATTTAGTTTATTATAACTAGTCGTTTTAACAATATGTGATCCCTTCTAGTATTCCCTGAAGATGGACGTCTAAATGCCCGAAATATGTTGGAAATGTAACAACCCTTTTAATAATTAAATTTGTGAAGGAAGACTTGATTGCTTTATTTAAATTAGATATAATTATGTCGAATTATTTTCAGCGGCTAACCATTTAGCATTTTTTTTTCTCAACAAAATGTTGTTATTCTTATCAGAAAGACATATGAGGAACATTTTATAGATTATCATATAAAAAAGTATTAAGTTAAGGAAAAATCATCGCTGTATTATTAATACCATAAAAAAGAACGGTGGTGCTGATGTTCCCATTTTAACTAAGGCTAAATATAGATATTTGATTTCTATCACCAGGTGTCAAGTTAAAAAAAAATATATCTTAAAAATGATGAAAATATTATCAAAAATCCTTTAATAAAAATAAAACTACAAAACGAGAAATTTTAGGACATGTCGTATGACATATTACTGCAATTATTATTAGGAGAAAACTGACAAAATATGAATATTACAAAATAATTTCTAAATTTATTGATATAATTGCAAAAGATTATTTCGTTGACTATCCGTTAAATTTAGCATAATGTCGATAAATTAATTCATTGTTTTCTTTGTTTGTTAGGCCTTATTTATTTAAGCGATTAAAGTAGATACGTCGTATTACTTGGAAAATACATTTAAAAGTAGCTGTAATGCACAATGAACTAAAACGATTCAGGTTCATATAAACTGTAATTATTGGTGATGTAATGGTTTATTTAAATATTAACTATTTTTTATGTAGTGCATCAGTTCTGTAAAAAAAAAAGTCTCTTACAGCTGGTACCGTCGTTCAACTAACCTGAACTAACCTAACCTATTTCTTTAACTAACAGCAACGATAACAAATCGTATCCCTTTGTTTAAAGTTTTAAGAGATTTCAGTGTTTTATTACCATTGGTAAAACGTAGACTTTAACCTTATATCCCTAGCCGCTATGCTTTTAAATTATTCCTTCGTGCTGATTTATTTCCACTACTCTTCTTGGATTCCTTCTTTTCTCTTTCAAACATTCTCTTGTTTCATATTATCCCGTAGGAGTTGCCAGAAATGTCCGAGAACTTTTAACGTTGTTAACCCAATTATTTAAATACGTGTTTTTATACTAATTGGCTACATTTTTTGACCTAACCAGATACTAAATATTGTTACGACATAATCTGACTCACAATGGTCCGTGTTGTCCAAACTTTTATGTTATAGTGATTTTATTTCTTGTATACCCATATTTTGTACATAAACTCTAAAAATAAGAAGATCAAGACAAACTATTTTTATCATCATTTACCTTATTGAAGATTCTATAAAATAATAATATTCTTAAAACTCTCAGAAGCTTTCTCTACTGGCCCTGCTAACCTAAACTAAATCTTTTAGAAAGCGTCATAATTCTATACCTCTACTAATTTATAATTTAAAATTATTTTAATGTACATATTTACCAAAAAGTTTTAACATAAGTACATGATTTTATTTAAAATTTTCCAAGAAGTTTACCTAAAAAGTTAAACGGGCTAAGAATTTATGTCCTACAGATCCCTTGGTTGACTTCAAAAAGTTTTGCATTTTCTTTTAAGGTTTTCTTTAGGGTCCTAATAGAAAACAACTTTTTGTCGTGAAGATAATTTGCCGAAAATTCGCACAGAACAGAATTAGGATCAAGGGTAATCGATAACGGTTGCATGAATTTTACTTAGTGCTTTACAAGAAATTTGTTTGTATTGTTTTTAAAATATAAATTAAGATCCTGGAAAATTATTTTTAGAAAGTAATTATTTTTAACGTTCACGAAATAAACAATTAAATAGTTTGTAAATAAGACATGCAGTATTTCTTCCTCCACAATTGAATGTAAATCTTGGACAAACAGGGAGAAAATCCAATATCCGTATCAATTAACATTGTTAAGAGATTGTAAGAGCTTCTAACCTTAACTTGTCCCATCCTAAAATTAACTTCAATTTTCCTAGACATGTATCTACAAAGAAACATAATTTTCATACAGATGCAAATACTAAATTCTTACATTTATGCAACAAAATCAGTAAATTATATATTCTTGAAATAATGGAAATCAATAAAATGATCAGAAATTCAAAAATAAATTGTGTCAACGACCAAATCATCCATAGTGGTACAATTTTTTTCAATGCTTTAAATCTGGGTAAATTATATTTATAGTTCAGTCTCTTTTGAACAATACTTACCTCTTCCTGTCTCTACTCAATATTTTCTAACTACCCTAGATATTTCCATTGTATCCAATCACTGTTCAAAGTTTTAAAACGTTTTCATTATTTTTCAATTATTTTGTAAATATGTTCTTAAAATTCAAATTTCCTACATTTATTGGGCCATCTAGTGTCAGTTTCGTCACTATCCGTTTCAAGTATATTCTTTAGGGCAGCTTTTTATCTCCCTCCGAGAGACATTTAAAACCCCCCTTTTAACAAAACCATGTAATTTGGTCATCCGTTGACAGATGTCTTTGTTGTGTCGGTCCGCAAGTACTTTAAACGACCAGTGACTTCGTTAAATCTTCCCATGTGATTTCAACAATAGTTTTGTTTTTGTAATATTAACATTTGGTTACGTCTTTAATGTCATTATTCCTTTTAAATTAACCTCAATTCAACAATCACGTTGCAGTAGTTAACACGGTTGTGATTAGCACAGCTTATATTTGATTTTTTTAAAACCACACTTTTCTCTTCAGAAAAACTTTCTAAAAATAAAAAAACTTTATTCTCTTTCAAAAATATGAGTCATACATATCTACATGTTAGTTAATAACAAAACATTTATTCCAACAATTAAATAGTAATATTTCTTAATTTTCATATAAAAAAATTTAAAAAACTTAAATAAGAAAACCTTTTCTCCTCAAATAATGTTATAACTCAATTTACTGTTTTTCATCAATAATTTTTCTTCATCTATTAAAATTTCACATTTATAATTATTAATGCTTCACTTCTATCTGATTCGTAATACAATTAATATGTTAATATGACTAGTTAGGACAGGGTGTCCATTTTTCGATGGTATTGCATCTCGGTAACTAGTAAAGAAAGAGACTTCCGGTTTTTACATCATTTACTTTTTCATGAAACATGAAGCATATGCCGCAAACAGAATTGTCATATCTTTCTTAGATTTTGAGCTTTTGAGCTACAGGGTAACCGTGAGTGATATTTGCTTGTGGTTTGGACGAGTCGTTTTCAAGACTAATCGTGTCCTATACCTACTACAAAAAAAAATCAAGAAACAAGTTTAAAAAATAGCACCATCTTAAAATGTTATATTAGGAAGCTTCTGACAAGTCCTAAATAACTTATTAAAACTACAAGCAATTCCCTTTTAAATAAATCCAAGTTCAAGAAGATCCGTTGAACTTGGACTTCCCCTACTCGTTTACTAGGCGGTATTAGAAAAGGTACCAATAATAATTGTTGTAGCAAACGATCTACTGACTTTAATTATTTATTTGTTTTTCTAAGGTTAAGTGCCATTTTTTTCCGGAAAATGAACTTTCAAAAATAGATGAGCCATTACGCCATCTTCTTGCTGTAGTCTCCGAAACTTGATATTATTTTTAATGAATTTTTCTTGGCTAATTTTTATATTGAGAGCTTTTCTTCAAAATGTAAGACGTATCGTTTTCGAGATATGACCGTTCCGTATCCATATCAGGATACCCTGTATATTTGCCAATTAAACTGTTTGAAATAATCTGCTTTGTATGTAAATTTAGAAGAAAAAATGCGTCTCATAAAATAATAATTTTATAATTTAAATAAATTTAGAAACTGAATGCTTATTTAAAGAAAGAAAAACCCAATATAAAATTTTTCCAATTTTAAAATGTTAAAATGTACCTAAATAAGTACTGATTTAGATATTCTGGCAAAACCTTCATCCTTATATATAGTTGGGCAATTTTTTATTTTTGAATTTATTTTTATTACAATCAAACGCCCATACTTGAGACATTCTTCTTACTGGAGGCAAACGGTAATGTTATATTTTGGCATATGAAAAATGCAACGTCGCGTCCCGGAATCATGGCAACCACTTTAACAATTTCGGTCAGTATGCCTTCTAGAGGTGTGTAGTTCGCGAACGAACTAGTTTAAAAGATCGAATCTGATAACTGAACTAAAAGGTTCAATCAGTAATTCTTTAAAGATTGAATCAACGCGAACTAAAGCCTGGTACTATACGCAAACCGCGAACGAGAGCAAGGCGACCGTGTAGCAAATCTTGAACTACCCGGAGCCTGAAGACCGACCGATGGTATCGGCTGTCGGACAGTTGGACTGCTGCCTCACGTACAACTCGGTCAAGATAGCGTGAGATATGACAGTATCAAATATGTACCGCTCATGCGATGCGCCGTGGCTAGAAACAAAATGTGTCATAATTATCGAGACTTTCATAGAGTAAAAAACGGTATAGTTGCACTGTGCTATCCACGAAGCACCATGCTTCTCTTTTATTTATTTGATACGTTTCATTGTTATTTACAATATTACTTTGAAATATTTTCCGAATATATTTTTTTCACTTCACTGTGCGTGTGCGAGTTATGAACTAAATGAACTAAACAAACTAGCCTTTTTTACTATTCACAATATTGAACGAGATCAAATGATTGAACTCGGCAAAAAGAACTAAACTTCCCAGCACAAGTGCCTTCTACCATCGGAGAGTGCAGGTGCCCCTCATTCGATCGAGGTCAGTGTTTACAGCATATTAATTTGAATTTAAAGAAATAGTCCATTCTCGAAGTGGAGTTGAAATATAGGGAAAGGGGAAAGACTTTTTGACTTTTCTTCCCCTTTCCCTATATTAATTTGACCTTGAATTTTTCGTATTATTTTGTATAAATAAAGTGATCCATAGATTCAACAAGAAAGCAAATAATAGTGCATGCTCTTGATATGTGAGACCTTAGATATCCTACAATATATTGTTTATATGGACAGTTCCCTAATTAGTTACATTTTGTCCAAGCACGATCACGACATCCAAACTTGAGACACATGTCCTAAGTTAGAACTCATCATTTGGCGGGAAATATAATTGTATTTTTTTTTCGTGTTTGAGATTCAAAGAGTTATAGGGCATACAACAATATGGCAATGAAGTTCAATAAGAAAAGAAAATATAATACATTTTCTGAGGAGCTCGTGGATACAGCTGTTGGCGATATTAAGAAAAATAAACTTACTCTAAGAAAAGCAGAGGAAAAATACGGAATGCCAAGAAGTACGTTATGCCGCAGACTAAACTTGAAACAGACAAGAAAATGTGGGCGACCACCAGTCATATCTTCGGAGCAAGAAGCTCATATAGCAAAGTATTTGTCTCTAGCAGCGAAATGGGGATTTCCTCTAGGCAAATCAGGTTTGAGAGATGTAATTAAAAAAGGCTTGGTTGCCAAAGGCGTCCTCGAAAAGCGTTTTACATTTACTAATAATAGACCAGGACAAAAATGGATAAAATGTTTTCTCAAACGCCAAGAAGAGTCCTTAAAATTTCGCTTTAGTCATAATATTAAACGTTCTTGAGATGCCGTTACACCGGAGATAATTAAAGACGATTTCAGTGAACTAGAGGAAACTCTTAGAGATATCCCACTAGAAGCCACATTGAACTACGACGAAACCAGCATGCAAGATAACCCAAGAAAAATAAAAGTAATTGTTCGCCGCGACTGCAAGCGCCCTGAACAAATAAAAGATTCTTCAAAATCGGCATTGTCTGTAATGTTTGCTGGGTCCGCTAGTGGCCAGTCCCTTTCTGTTTATGTCGTGTATAAACCATATATCATTCCTGGATGGAGGGAGGAACAAAGGGAGCCAGGCACAACCGCTTCAAGTCAGGGTGGTTCAAAGGGCCAATATTTGAGGACTGGTTTATAACAATAGGCGTGCCCAACTTCAAAATACTAGGAGATGAGTCCAAAGCTATTATTGGGGACAACTTGGCGAGCCATGTATCCGTATGTTTGTTGGAACGGTGTATGGAAAATAACATCAAATTCATTTTACTACCACCAAATAGCACTCACCTATGCCAGCCTCTTGATCTAGCCTATTTTAGTCCACTTAAAACTGCGTGAAGAAAATTGTTTCAATACTACAAGAATAAACATCATGGCTAAATTACATAGGACGTATTTCCCCGGATGTTAGAACAAACTTTGGATATCCTGGACGTTAACTCTGCTAAGAACCTAAAAGCCGGTTTTACAGGCAGCGAAGTATTTTTACTAGATTTTCAACAAGTTTTCAAACAGCTGCCGCAGACAAATGACCAAGGTAATAACGTGGAGGTGTGAACGAACAGCTTCGAGGAGTTTCTTAACTCGTCACACAAATATAAAACCAAGCCTAAGAAAACGTAAAAAAGCACCTACCGTTTTCCATGAAAAAGTATATTTAAGCCGGTGGTTGTTGCTGAGGCACTGAAACTCAAAAATGGATAAATAAAGAAATACGTAAATTTTAAGCTGCAAGATAATGCAGAACCAGGGCCTTCTGGTTTATCTAAAAATGAAAAACTCAAAGCCAAGCAACAAAAGAAGAAAACCAAGAATAATCTGTCGAAGTCGAGTGAAAATAACATATGTCACTCCATGACACCGATTCTGATATAGACATAGAAGATCTTCCCGATTTCATAGCCAATAGAAGAGAAAAACAAAACGAATATTTGGAGGGCAAACCGACAATGTGACAAACAAAGCAGATGAACATTTGACCCTGGATCCTTCTTACGAAATTATTGAAAATAAAACTGAATGTAAAAATAGCTGTGAAGAAAATTTCTTAGATGTAGGCAGCCTCGTTAGTGCGAACCTTGAGTATAATGAGGGAGCTAAAAAAGAACTTATCAAAAAATTTATAGCCAAAGTTATTAAAATTAGCGATAATGACAAAGTATTATTAGATTTCAGGAGGAGCTACATAGGCTCTATGAGTTCATTTCTCTTTCCTAATATAAAACGGTTCGATTCAAAATCGCAAATTGAAAAAAAACTAAAACCAGTTTCTAGAAAGATTAGAAACATTTATACCTTTGAACTTTAATATTATAAAAATGTTTCTTAATACTTGGATGTACCTAGTTAGTAATATGTATAAAAGGGTAAAGTCGGGTCAGATGGCCAGCCGGTAGAGACGACCAACAGCTAAAACTCAATAACGCGCCGTTCGATGGCGCTGCGCAGTGTTGCCTCTCCTACCGATTTTTCGGTAGATCTACCGATTTTCACCTCAATTTACCGATCTACCGAAAGCACATTGAATTATACCTAATTTTACGATTTAAGTTGTTGTCAACATGTCATTGTCAACTTAGTTGAGTATACTAGAGTCTACTAGAGACTAGAGAACAAGAGAACGCCCTAGTCCTATTAGAACACACGAGATGGCTAAACATTAACTACACTTTTCAATTTAAACTTGTTTCTTGTTTGTATTAAAGGTTGCCTATCAATGGTAGGCAACATTAATACTATAGAACAATAGAAAATAGAACGTCTAGTCTTATAAGAACACACGAGATGGCACGACATTGATTTCAACTCTCGGGGATTACCGCTTTTATTTAAAATCCCGCTGCTGTAAACCTCCGCCTCCGACACTCTTTCATGTGAAATCCCGCGGTGAATCCCCGACGTAAACTTATAAAAGGGACGAAATTACAATTTTACTTACACTACATTAAACCTCATTTATAATTATTTGTTTCTTTTGTGACTAAATAAAATCGTGTACCTAACAGTGTAACCCAAATTTGTTTTATATAATCTGATTATAGTCGCAAACTATTTAAAGGTAGGTGTGGTTTTTTAGTTAAATATATATATTTTTTAATTACCTACTATTCATTCATTTTTGGAAATTAAAAATATTAATTAAATGAACGTACTTTTAGAAATTGCAATGGATTTATCTGGTGCTAGTGATTCAAGTGATAAGGAGGAACCTTCAACTTCCTTTTCAAAGAATAAGAAAATGAGAAAATATGCTCAAACCTATAAAACTGCATGGGAAGAGAAACCTGAATTTAAAAGCTGGCTTATGAAAAGTCGTAAAGGAGAAAATTATGCCAAATGTCGCAGCTGCGATAAAGATCTAAATATTTCCAGCGGAAAAGATGCCCTAATAAAACATGGAATTTCAAAATTTCATTTAGAAAAAATTAAACTTCAACGAGGTCAACAGTCCATTAGCAAATTTGTCGTTGAAACGTCAGCGTCAGCACAAGTTACTCTGGATTACAATGTTAAAGAAGGTATTCTTTTTTATTGATTGCTTAGTACATAATTAAAACTAATTGAATTTTATTGTTGCAGCTGAAATCAGACTATGTGCTCTTGTGGCAGAACACAATTTACCGATAATGTTAATGGATCATTTGCCTCAGTTGTGTGCTTCAGCATTTCCGGATTCAAAAATTGCAAAAAGTCTGGCTTGTGCAAGGACCAAGACGACAGCCGTGATCAACAATGTTATTGGTGATGAAAATTTCAATGACATTTGCAAAAATTTACGAAGTAAAAAATTTTCAGTAATAATCGACGAATCTACTGATCTGTCGACTCAAAAGCATCTTTGCATTGTTGTCAGGTATGTGACAGAACATTTTGTAAAAGATAGTTTTTTTAAGTTGATAAAAGTTACAGATGCTTCAGCTCAGTCAATTTACAATTTGTTGATTGAAAATTTTATTAAATATGAAATACCCTACAAACAAAACTTAATTGGATTTGCTTCAGATGGGGCAAATGTGATGTTTGGCGCACATCACTCAGTTATGAAACTATTAAAAAATGATATCCCTGAATTATTTGTCATGAAATGCATCTGTCATTCGTTTCATTTGTGTGCATCTAGTGCTTGCCTTAAGTTACCCGCACATTTAGAAAATTTAGCGAGAGATATTCACAGTTACTTTAATAGTAGCCCAAAAAGAAAATTTGAATATATAGAATTCCAAAATTTTAGTAATGTTAAAGTCCATAAATTGCTCCATCCATCCCAAACACGATGGTTATCTCTCGAAAGTGTTGTTAAAAGAATATTAGAGCAATACGAACCTTTAAGGTTATATTTTATTGATATAGTAAGTAACAAAAACGACGTTGTAATAGCGGAAAGTATCTTGCAAAAATTACAAGATCTACAAAACAAATTATATTTTCAGTTTTTGGATTATGTTCTGCCATTTTTCAACCAACTAAATCGAGAAATGCAGTCTGAATCCCCAAAAATACATCTTTTATATGAAAAAGTAACCGGTGTGCTACAAGCATTTTTTGATTGTTTTCTTAAAAGAGATTATATCATAAAAACACCAATGGCCAATGTTGAGTTTAAAAATCCCCAAAACTTTTTAGCTATTGAAAATATGTATTTTGGAGCAAATGTAGCTGCCACTATACAAAATTCTAAAAACTTAACCCCCTTTCAAATTGAAACATTTAAGCTGCGTTGTTTAGATTTTTATATTGAAGCCTGTACACAAATAAGATCAAGATTTCCTTTAAACGACAATATTTTACAAAAACTGGGTATTATAGATCTGAAAAAAGTTAAACAAGGAGATATTTCATCCATAGCTGATGTTTCTATGTCATTTCCCCATTTCATTAATAAAAATGAAATACAAAAATTAGATTTTGAATGGAGATTATTGCGAAATTGTAAAGAAATGCAGAGTTTCAGCGATGATGTAGAGTCATTTTGGCAATCCGTTGGAGAAATAATATTAGGAGATGAAACTCGAGCATATCCGACATTGTGCAATTTTGTTGAAAATCTCCTATGCTTACCACATTCATCAGCAAATTGCAAAAGAGTTTTTTCAATTTGTAATTTGTTGAAAACAAAACAGAGAAATCGTCTGGAAGCGACAACAATTTCTGGTTTGATTTATACAAAACAATATATGGACAAAAATGTGTGCCATAATTTCATTGTTGAAAAAACTCTAGTTGCAAAAATGACTGATTCAAATTTAAAAGGAAAACCTTCTTATGCAGATTAATTTTAAAATATAGAAATAAGAATAGCTTAGAGTGAAAAATTAGGTTTGTATGCCCAAGTATTTTGTATTTTTAAATAAAAGTTTATTTGTACATAATATTATGCAATTGTGTTTTATTTCAAAAATAAATCCTTGTGTTTACCACAGTATTTGAAATTAAACGTTGGCCACAGATAAATATATAATTATGTTAACTACCAGTTGCACTTGCAGTAAATAATACACTATTTTAAAATTCTACCGAAAAATGTCGAAATCTACCGATTTTCTGCGAAGCATCTACCGAATTTGTTACAAGCGAGGGTGGCAACACTGGCGCTGCGTGTCCTGCCCGGCGACCAACGTTTATATGTACAGCCACTACAGCCGGCCAGTGTGTTTTCGACCACGTCAAGGCACATTAAGAGCACTCAGAAAATAAAAATACTATCGCGTCCTTGTAAAATTATATAATACTTTCTTATTACCTACTACTGCGAATGTTTGGAAGTAAATTTACCGGTGATTTTAACATATTAGGTAAGGTAAAGTAAAACACACAATCTGCTCCACTATTTTAATGTAATTTTTTTTTATGCCATATATGTTTCGGAGGCATAAACCTCCATCATCAGTGGGATAAAATTAACTTAGTAGAAGAGAAAGGACATTGTGAGAACTGCAAATTAAAGATAGAAAAGAAGTATTAGTGAAACAAGAAAAACTTAAACGACAATAGGCTCATCAAGAGCTCGGAAGATGATAGATAAAAAGGAGAATACTTAAGTGAGAGAATGATTAATAGGTCAAACAAAATAGTGTTGACTTACCTTGTGTCGCAGAAAAAACTTTATCAATTAGTATTAAGCGTGGTTGTAGAAATAAAGTAGAAATTTGAAAAAGTGTTATTATTTAAAGAAAAATTTTTAATTATATTTACTAGTTAATAATTAAATAGTACTAGGTAATTATCTTTTTCTTTTGGAACTTTTGTTACAGAAAAACAACATTTTCGTTCCATGAGGAGAAAACAAAATCAGCGATACGAACATCCTGATGGAGTTGTATCAAATGGTATTTTTCTGTGAACGAAAGTTCCAAAAGAAAAAGATAATTACCTAGTACTATTTAATTATTAACTAGTAAATATAATTAAAAATTTTTCTTTAAATAATAACACTTTTTCAAATTTCTACTTTATTTCTACAACCATGCTTAATACTAATTGATAAAGTTTTTTCTGCGACACAAGGTAAGTCAATACTATTTTGTTTGACCTAAGTATAAATCATTCCCTCACTTAAGTATTCTCCTTTTTCTCTATCATCTTCCGAGCTCTTGATGAGCCTATTGTCGTTTAAGTTTTTCTTGTTTCACTAATACTTCTTTTCTATCTTTAATTTGCAGTTCTCACAATGTCCTTTCTCTTCTACTAACTTAATTTTATCCCACTGATGATGGAGGTTTATGCCTCCGAAACATGTATGGCATAAAAAAAAAATTACATTAAACTAGTGGAGCAGATTGTGTGTTTTACTTTACGTTAAAATATCACTCCACTGAGAGATGGACTTCTTCCATAAAATATTAGGTAAGTACGACGTTCATTCGATAATTCTAACCTCTTATAACCGTTAAATGCATGCAGTGGATTTTGTTCGTCACGTTGGCCATCTCTCCCTAGCATTCGGGAGAGATGACCACCAAATTGTAGGGATAGATGGCCATTTATTTTTTTTCCTCTACTTCTTTACAGTTTGGCGTCCTTTCCAGTTTACTGCGGAAAAATGCTAAGAAAGTATAACAGAAAGAACTCAAATCGTGGAAACTATACTCAAAAATATCTAAGACTAGCAATTAAAGCTGTCAGAAATGATTGTTCTGTAAACGGAACCTCAAAAACATATCGCATCCCTATAAAGACCCTTGAAAGAAATGTGAAGAATAATGTTTCCACAACTGGTAAAATGGGACCGAACAGCATGTTGGGGGAGGCAAATGAAAACAAATTAGTGCTACATATTGAAAAGTTAAAAAGATACGGTTTTTATATGACAGTACCAGATGTTCGAAAGCTTGCCTATAATTTTGCTGAAAGTCAACAACTCATTCATAAGTTCAATAAAGAAAAGGGAACTGCCGGTTCCGATTGGTATAGGGCCATCTTCAGAAGACATCCCGACTTGTCTATTCAAAAAGCTGTGGGTGTACCTCTAGGGCGAAGTAAAGGCATGAATCGTGTAGATGTGGGAAATTATTTTAAACTTCTGCAAGATGTACTGAAAAACAATGAGCTTTTTGACAAACGTGGAAGCATCTATAATGTCGATGAAACAAGCCTTCAATTAAATAATCGACCTGGTCATGTTATAGCCGAAAAAGGAACAAAAGATGTTATTACAGTGACATCAGAGGAAAAGCGTGGGACAATCTCGTGCATAGCTTGCTGTAATGCTAAGGGTTTTTTTCTGCCGCCAGTCTGTATATTTAAAACCAAGAATTTAAAGACCGAGTGGGCTGATTTAATGCCGCCTGGTTCACATATTGTGAAAAAATCAGCCTATGTTACTGCAACAATGTTTTTAGATTGGTTTGAAAACCACTTTTTACCACGTAAAGGCGAAGGGAAGGCCCTATTAATTCTTGACAGGCATGCATCTTTTTGTTCTTGCGTTGAACTTCTAGAAACAGCTAAAGCTAACAATGTCGTTTTGTTGTGCCTACCTCCGCATACCACTCATCATTTGCAACCCCTCGATAGGGCTATTTTAAAGTCTCTTAAAACCTTCTACTATCAAGCTTGCAGAGAATGGATGCAGAGTCATCCCGGAAGAAAACTAGGTCGACTCCAATTTGGTGAATTTTTAACGAGAAGCTGGGGAAAGTCAGCAACCGCTGGAAATGCAATGTCGGGCTTCAGAGCCACTGGAATATTTCCCTGGAACCCTGATTCCATACCCGATCATGCTTACACTGTTTCTGATGGAATAGTAAATAACGAAACAAGAGAAGGTTAGGGAATACCCACACAAGTAACGAACATTCAACATTTGAACTCTCAAGTGAACAACGCTGAAGCAATACAAGAAGTAAGACGCCCGATCAATATCATGGATGATGCAGTGCCATCCTGTAGCCATGCGCAAACAGACCTTCGATGTACAACTCCAGTGGAAGAAACATCTGTTCCAGATTTGACACCTGGAAAATTTTAGACCAGATTAATCCGACACCCAAACTAGTCGTTTCTGCAGAAAAACGAGCAAAGTCCGTTGCTACTAACTAACCTGAACACATTGCAATTGTAAAAGATAGATCCGCAAAGAAAACCAAAGAAACAAAAAAGAACGCTCCAGAAAAAAAATCCAGAAAAAACGACTATTCGAAAAAGGAAACGCTCACTTTCGCCAAGTTCTGATAGGGAGGAGAATATAGACGTCCAATACGGAGAGGAAAGCGATACCCTTTCCGAGATAGATGAAACCGAATGTTCAGGATGTGAAGAAAGCTACAACAGCACCCGAAAGAAAGAAGATTGGTTGCAATGCGTAATAGGCCAGATGTGGTTTCATGAAAATTGCTCTTCTTTTTTAAACACTTCTCAAAATTGTGGTAAAACCGCGTTTAAAAAGAAAAAAAATTAATATTAAGGAAGAAAATTTTATTTTGCCTTTATAAAAAGTTTCTTATGTTACGTTTTTCTATTTTATTTTCATTTTTGTTTTGTGGCCATCTTTCCATTATTGCATTGGCCAACTAACCCCACTGAACTGGGATAGATGGCCACATACAACTAATTTTTATAAATAATAAAACAAAACTTCTAAAAGTATTTTGACCCTATTTATTTACTTAGCGGATGGGATGATAGTTAAGCTGTTACAAAAAAAAATATGTCATAATCCTAACCTGTAAAATACGTTTTTTAAATGCGTATTTTTTAAAACAAATTTTCTTGTTTCATTTAACTCCACTAATTCCTAAAAATTGACAGATTTTCTGTAACGATGCGTTTTTAGTATGTTTTACAAAGGCGTCTCAAGTTAAGGTCGCTATTCCTAACTTGGTACAAAGTGAAATAAAAAATTCAAACAATTCTTACCTTTCATTTTGTAAAAATCTACCTAATCTATAATGTAGTATAAACCCATCTTGTTGCTAAGACCACATTTTTCTAGTTCAAGCCATTCAAATATTACAAACCACCTAATTAAAGTGGTATTAATTTGTTGATGTTTGTTTAATACCGAAATCATTGCCTAATAATAAGATCGGCTAAGCAAATCAAAGAAAAGTTTATTTAAAAATACGATTTTTGCTCTTACTCAATAACACTAAAATAGTTTTAAAAACCGTTTTTGCTATAACTTTATTATTCACCACTAAGGCAAAATAGCTGCCCTAATTATCGTATTCCTTCAACCTCGAGCTTATTTAAGAGTCTAATATTTCTTTTTTTATTTGAAATTTTCCAAGAAGTTAACTTTAAAAGTCGAGCGAGCATTGAATTTATATGTTTTGCACGATTCTTTATACATTTTTAAAAGTTTGAAATTTTCTTCGAAACTCTAAATAGAAAACAAGTTTTTACTATGGATGTAATGATCCGATGAAAGCGTTATCAAAGGATGAATCGATGTGACTGAGGTTTTACTTGGCTTAAAGGATTAGCCAAGTTCTAAAATATAAAGTAAGCTAGACAGAGATTGCAAGGTTTGAAGGATGACTTGAATCATATTTTATACATATACCAAAACTATAATAGTTTATTAATATTATTTAAAATTTATTGCATTAATATATTAGGAGAGGAGTTCTCAAATACCATGTGGGGCAAATTCAGTACGTTATATTAAAATAAAATTGCTTATTATAGGTAAGCTAAAATTATACCAAAATATAAATAAAAGCTATAAAAGACAAGGCGACAGCTAATGACCAGTGTCATCAATCTGGCCCGCAACAGCTAATGGCTTATTGTTGTTATTGTTGTTGTGATAAGTTGGATAAAAAAAAAACAGAACGATAATAATTCGATTTTATTTACTTGCTAGGTAAAGCCTAATGTTAAGTAAAATACGCAGAAAATTCAACTTAAGCATAATATTAACAAATAATTGAAATTAATCCAACTAATATTATAAATATATATAAGATATAATCATTGTAAAATATAAAACACTAATGAGATTTATGTAATTGTGATTTTCCACTGACAATAGTTTGTAGTTGTGGACCAATTTTACTTGTACAAATTATTAAAAGATATTTAAGATGCCCATCTGGTTAACTTAGATATGTGAACATTCTTTACGTATTTCATTTTGGAGAATGTTTTCTCACCCAAGTACATAGTACCAAAAGCAGAAAATAGCCCACGAGCAAATTTATGTAAATTATCAAATTGTGCCAGTGACTCTTATAAAATTCCAACAAAGATAAGTTTTGATATTTGTTCTTAATTATATGACTGCACTGTTGACCAATAATTTCCATTTGAAGTTCTGGGTCTAGGGTTTCAATGTCGGTATCAAAAGTACTTTTAAACACCTTAATTTCATTCGCAATTACATTAAAGTCTGAGAAACGAGCATCAAATAACTCAAAGCTTTGATTGCAAAATCAACGGGAAACTTAGAATCAGTAGTGTGTCTGAATATTTCACATGTTTTAAAATGTGTGAAATATTTTTTACGTAATTGTGATTGAAACAGTATTATTTTCTGCTGAAACGATGTGTAGGGGAGGAGGGGGCATAGTGGGGTCCCGGGGCATAGTGGGATACCCCCGGTACGTCACGAATAAACGACTGCATTCAAATTCAAATCGCGCTGGGTGAATAGTCTTTAGTCGCCGTTCGCCATCGACTGTTGCCATACGATGCCGCGAGCTGGAATTTTCCGTTCTTAGTGATTTAATATAAAATTGTATTTTCGTTAAAAGTTTCGTCTACATTCAGTGTGTAATCATTTTGGGATATAGTGCTGCTGTCGAGGTGGAATAGCACTGTTCAATTCGGCAAACTCTATCGGATTTCACACCTCAACTCCAGAGTTGCTGATAAACAAAGGTAAATTGGTAATGTTTGTGTTTGGTTGTTTAAGACGATTGGGGCAAAGCGGGGTACATTTACGGGGCATAGTAGGGTATGACCGATGAGGTACCCCACTTTGCCCCTATTATTTTTTAAAACTACTAATCATGTTATTATATCGATGTAGGTATATATATTTGATATATTTGTTACAGCCAAAATGGTCCGGACGTATAAGAAGACCACAAACCAACATTCTTGGTGTTCGAAATCTATGGAAAAAGCAGTACAGAGTGTTGTATCGGGAGAAATGGGATATAAAAAGGCGTCAAAGGCTTATGGCGTTCCACAAACAACCCTTGAACGATATGCCAATCAGCATCGAAGTAATCCTGATAATACCATATTTAAAAAGAAGCTGGGCCATTATACAACTGTATTTTCCCAACAACAAGAGAACGAACTGGTACTACATATCAAGACAATGGAAGCGAGGTTTCATGGTCTGACTTCTCTTGAATTGAGAAGACTCGCGTATGAGATCGCAGAAAAAAATCAAATAGCTCATAAATTTAATACAAATAAGAGTCTAGCAGGAGTAGACTGGCTGAAGGGTTTTTTAAAGAGGCACACAGATATTAGCTACAGGAAACCAGAATCTACTTCCGCAGCTAGAGCTATGGGTTTTAACAGAGTGGCTGTTGGAAAATTTTTTGAGCTTTTGGAGGAGGTTTATGACAAACATAAACTAACCCCACATCGTATATTTAATACAGATGAAACAGGTATTTCCACCGTTCCGAAAAGCCACTCCAGGATTCTTGCTTCTACCGGGAAATGGCAGGTAGGAACTTTAACATCTGCCGAAAGAGGAAAACTAATGACCACCATAATTTGCTTCAGTGCAGTCGGCAACTATATGCCACCAATGTTCATTTTTCCAAGGAAAAGAATGAAGCCGGAACTGCTTGATGGAGCACCAGCTGGATCATGGGGAGAATGCCACGAATCAGGCTGGATTCAAAGCCACCTGTTCGTTCTTTGGGTCAAGAGATTTATAGAATGGTCACATGCCAGCAAAGACGATCCAGTGCTTTTATTGCTTGATGGACATGCAACTCATGTAAAATCAATCGAGGTTATTGATATGGCCCGCGAAAATGGAGTGATCTTGTTGTGCTTCCCACCTCACTGCACCCATCGCCTCCAGCCACTAGACGTTGGGTTTATGAAGCCACTTAGTACCTATTACAGCAATGAGGTCAAAAATTGGCTACGAAACCACCCTGGTAGGGTGGTAGGTCAATATCAGACTGCTGGAATATTTGGAAAAGCTTTTGTTGCTGCAGCTACCATGACAACTGCTATCAATTCCTTCAGAGCAACAGGTATATGGCCTCTAAATAAAAACATATTCACCGATGCGGATTTTGCTCCAGCTACAACTACGGACAACCCGGACAATCCAGAAGTTGCTCCTGATTTGCAACATACAAATAACTCACAAAGTTCCTCACGAGCATTATCACCTCTCAATCCTCTGGTACACGAAGAGTTTATTACCACATTACCTGGGTGCCAAACACCCCCACCGACAGAAACCTCAGCCAATCAATCCAAACCAGAACAGACGAGAAATTCTCCTGGACTTCTTGGGCCAAGTACTTCGCAACCTGGATGTTCTTGGATGACGAATAGACCCATTACATCAGCATTCGTTACGACGCCAGAACAAATAATGCCATTGCCGAAGGAAAATAGAACAAAGCAAAGAGCTACCAAGAGAAGGGGAAAGACAGCAATTATAACTGAGTCGCCCTACAAAAATGAACTTATTGCTTTAAAAGAGGCTAAGGAAAAAAAAGAAGCGAAACAACGTAGAAGAAAGGTTACCAAAAATATCGCATCAGATCTTGTTTCTGCAGAAGAGGACCAAGTAACTAAAAAAACAAAAGAACGCAAAAGAAAAATCACCAAAGCTGTTAAAGAGTCTAAAGGAAAACAGAAGAAAAAAGGAAAGTCTAGTAAAGAAAATACCACTTCAAATACGTCCTCGAGTAATGAAGATGAAGATGATAAAGATGCTAAATGCATTTACTGTGGCTATCTATGGTCTCAGTCATCAGGGGGATGGATCAAATGCATTAAGTGCAATCGATGGGCACACTGCTCCTGCGCAGGGGAAGATGATGAGGATGACGAAGCGATTCATATATGTGCTATGTGTGTTGAGGATTAGTTATTATATTTTGTTTATCATTTTAATTTGTCATAACTGGTAATTTAAAATAATAAACCTATTAGATATAAGTCCATTATTTTGTTTTGTCATTAAGACCCCACATTGCCCCGATTGCTTTCCCACTTTGCCCCACATACCGGGGCAAAGTGGGGCAAATGACACTTTTGATAATATTGCACATAGGGCCAGAATTTACAATATTAAAGTGAAAGTTTACATGCAAATCATACATCAGATACCAAATACTAAATTTAAATTTAGTTAGGACGGGTAGATCTTTCATACCCGAATTTAAGAGCCATCTAACCCTAAAGACCCCACTATGCCCCCCCCCTCCCCTATAAATCAGGAAGAAGCTGGTTTTCTCCTTGCAACCTTAAATTCAGTTCGTTCAGATGTTTTGTCAAATCGACGTAGAATGCTAACTTCCACAGCCAGTCGCTATTTTGTAATTCGGATGAATTACAATGATTTTCATTCAAAAAAATTCCGATCACTGCTCGAAGTTCAAAAAAACGCTGAAGGACTTTTCCGCAACTACGCCAGCATACGGCAGTATGGTATGAAAAATTATTTTCTCCAATTTCTGTAGTCAACTCGCGGAATTCTCGGTGATTCAAGCCAGTGGATCTGATGAAATTACCAATTGATGCGACTGGTTTTCAGACATATCCAAACATTTCCTGCACAGAGACTGTTGATGAATGATACAATGTAAGACTAACGGTTTTGAACCACCATCGTTTTACACAGCCTTTGACACAAGAGCGACAACTCCTTTATTTTTACTATACATGTTTTTGCCTCCATCAGTTGTAATACATTTTAAGTTTTTCCATCGAAGTATCTGACACATCCGCTGACTCATCCAAGGCCAGAAAAAATCACTCAAGATGTCCATTTCTGTCAGACAGTTGAGTTGATATATTTTCTGTAGTGGTTCCTACCCTCCGAATTCCGGTGTTTGCTGACAAACTGACAGATTTAAATAAATTTACCTTTTAGGGGCACATGTCTTCGGCTACTGCAATTATGCATTCTTTGATTATTTCTACATCGCTGAATGGTTTTCCACATTTTGCGATTTCAAGACCCACACGAAAGCTGGCACGAGTTGCAGCCTCTTGTTTAGTATTGAGTTTCTTAAACGAAGATTGCCGCGATTTCAATCCGCGCTTCAAATCTTCAAATTTTTCTGTCCGCAAGCTTTCAGTATCTTTTGAGTAATTTTAAAAATGTTTCATTTCATAATTTTGTTAATGTTATATTCTTTGAGAACGGCTATGGTTTTATTGCAAATCAAACATAGCGCCCTCTTACTGGACTCATTTACGAAATATTGGAAGTTCCATTAATTTTTTAATGTTCTGCATTCACTGTCTATTTTTCGCCTCTTTTCCATAGTAGTAAATCACACACAGAAACCACAAGTCAAATCAATATGTAACGGTTTAATTTTAGTACTAGGGGTTAAAGCCTATTTTTGCTAAGGTGTGAGAAATAATCATTAAGGTAGTACAATGTGCTCTATGAAAAACCATTAGTATGTGATGAATTGAAACAAACCAAAATTTTATTTAAAGTTTATTATTATGTCGCCTTCACCTTTTTGTCAAGAACCTTTCAACATATTTGTTTTGCTGTTTATTAAATGTACATAGATATTTATAAAACATTTTACTAGTAAAAATAAGGCTATACATATATATATATTACTCGTATCATTGTACTGTTACATAACTCTCTCTCTCGGTGTTTAGAGGTTGCTTTCCTTTCTTATGACATTTGTTGATTACCTGGTTCCTCCTTTATTTTTCTGGCAATGCCGTTACCTCGAGTGGCTGATCCAGCTTGTGTTGTACCTAAAATAAAGATAACTATTTGAATTCTATGACTGCAGACTAAGATCTTAAGTAATTTTGCCTTCGATGGTACGTAAGGTTATATAGGTATGTAAGAGTTGTTAAAACGGTCTCTGGCTGCGAATGCCTGGTTAATAAAGCAGATCCTTACCTTATCTTTCATCTTGATTCCATATCTCCCTTGGCTTAGGGGTTGAAAGTCGATTTTTCTCCCTTGTTAAATGGCAGACCGTGTCCTAAGTTAGTAGCCTAAAAACAGTCAGCTACAGACGGTGTAAATAGAGTAAGTTATAGGACTTACCGCTATGGTCGTGTCAAATACATTTTCGTGGGAAATACAGTGGATTTTCCGTATTATATTTTCCTTTGTTTGGTTCTAGAATGGTGTGACAATCTGATCGTTAGGGACATTTCACTGAGTTGGTTATAAATAAACACTGTTCCTTTAATTTATATAAATAGAAGTGGGCGTCACTATCAATTTTAATCTCTTCGATCGACCTAACTTATTGATATTATATTGACTGCTATCGGGTGATTTTTACCAGCCAATTGCATTGTATTGAAATCTGTTTATCGTTATGTAATTTAGGAGCCACTTGGGTGTTTATTTAAAGCTGGTAATTGGTGTAAAATCATTTAGTTTCTAGGTTGACATCTATCGACCTTTGCGAGATCGATTATATCGCTTATTCCTTAGATGTGGGAAATATTTATCTGATGTACCGTTGGTTGTATACGGGTGACCGTGTTTGGTAATAATTTATATTGCCCATGTATTAGTTAATTAAAAACAAATTTCTTTAGTTTCACCGTCGCGCAGGAGGGGGTACAAGGGTAACCCAGGATTCTATTGTCTCCGCTCTTTGGTTATTTTATTATTTGTACGGGTTCGCTTCGGCTAGGTTAGTTCATTAGGTTTTTGTGTAGGTACGAGGTTTTGAATTCTAGCGCCCTTTTTATTGACAGGAAGCTTTCTATTTTGTTGGTAGGATTGCAGCTCTTCCGGGAGGTCGTGCGCGATTGTTACGGCCTTGCTTACTTACTTACTGACTTGTCTCCGTCGTGAAAGCGTGTGTCCAGCCAATTTTTTTTCACGTGAGTGGATTTTGGACACCGTTTTCTTATTAAAGCTTTTAAATTGCTTTAGTTTAGTGTTGGATTGAAAGCTTTTTTACGGCATAGCCGGATTTTAAAGCGACGGAGTGCAAGTCAGGAAACGTAAAAAACGTGTGAGACCCCATCGTCATCGGGTAAGTCTAACCATTTTATGTTTGAAATCAATTGCAGTCACTTTAATTTTGCTTTTATTCGTAAATAAAATATAATATTATCTTACGTTAATATTTAAAACCTTAAATTTTTGGTCAAAACTCATGTATTTTTTTTTATGCTTCCTGTTATCGATATCTATTTATGTCGCTAGAATTTTACAATACCGTATTGCCCATTGTACTTACAAAATGCACGTTTTTCAAGCCTATGTTTTTTTATTCTATTGTCATTGTTATTTTATTGTCAAAAAAAAAGGAACTCATCCGAACCGAACCGCGTGGCCTTAAGCCTGCATGTTGTACGTTAATGCCTAGGGTTTTATTTCTTTGTGTCGCTATTAATGTAATCTAATTTCAATAATTTATGTGCTTAATTAGCCGAATATAATTTTGTACTTTTTCTGGTTAATTGCTAAGTTTTACATGTGTTTACTGCAATTGTTGGATATGGTTTAATTAATTTTTATTTGATTGATAATTATGTATTATTTGCTTTAATTGATTTAAATGGCCGACATTGTGCAGCTGTTTTTTTTTGGTATTGCTGAATTGAAGTAAATAACTGTAGTTTTCGGGTTTTTCGGGATTACGTCGTGTTAATATTTTTCTGGGGAATTTATTCAGGGTTGTAAAATTGTAAAATTATTGTCGAATAGGTTTGATAATTAAATAACATTATTTTCTGGGATTTTTGTAATTATGTGGGAATAATACTTTTATGGGTCGCTTATTCAGGGTTTGAAAGGGGATTTTATTTGGAGTCATTAGCACCCCATATCGGCGTGTGGGCGGCGCATGCGCAGTTACTATATTGCGATTCAGCATATATCTCTAAGTTCAAGTAGGAAATTACTTTGCAATTATTTTTTTTTATTAATCTGAAAGTTGGGATCTCAATTTTGGGCATGCGCGTGGCGCATGCGCACTAACTACTTTTTCTAGAAACATGCGGTTTCAATTTAGTGAGTTTCCTGCTTGGCTTGGATGAAGTTCTTTTAATTTTATTCGCCATCCTGAGCATGCGCAGTGCCCTCACGTCGATATTTTTGTTAATTAATGTCTGCAGAAGGGTTACGGCACACCCTGTGAGGTGCGCAGATAATTTTAGACGCATGCGCGTGGCGCATGCGCAGTAATAATTTTTCTAAATTTTGGGTTTTCGGTGTTATTAGGGTGGTTGCACAGTGTTGGTCCATTTATGTAATCATTTGGGCCTTCAGCCATTCATTAAATTCGAATTTTATGCAAATATTGCCGTTGTGCTGATGCGCCTGTTTCATTTCTCAGGGTCCTTTTACCTGGGCGCGTGTACCTAGCCCCTTACCTAGGCACCTCTTTACGCCTTTCAACTAGAGGCGCTACAGCTTCTACCTAGGATTCTAACCTAGGGCCGACCAGCAGTACTACCCAAGCGGTACATAGGGTGCCACCTAGGGTGCACCTGAAGCCGACTAACCGGCAAACCAACTACCGTAATTGGCTGATCGGTAACGTAACCGGCCAGTATATTGCTGTAAGGTTTTTATTCCTATTTTATTTGTGTAACCAATATTTTTTTTTTTTTTTTAAAGTGTAACCGGTGTGATCATAACCGCAGGGCTGGTATAGTATTTACCTGAATTAATTTTCTTGGGTATCAAACCCAATCATTCATTTTTCCTTTTTTTTTGCTTCAATAAATGTAAGTGGAAACTAATTTTTCCTTTTAATAAACGGCATTAGTGTGTTTTTAAAATTTTGAGTTTTATTTGAGACGTCCCACAACACAACCTCCGTAATTTGCTTTTTTTGTTAATTTTTTTTATTATTATTCATTATTAAGTTCAGTGGAGAGTGAGGTCCCACCGAGATCGCGGAGGCTTCCGTTTTGGCCTGGCTACAAAACGGTGGCGCCCCTTTTTTTACCCCCCCTACTCTTCGGCATTTGGGCTAGGGCATTTGCTCGCTCGCTCAAGGCCTCTCACCCTCAGCTGAACTTCGTTGCTGTCAGTTTCTTTTTTTTTATTAAAATTAAATTCTTATTTTTTTTTTTCCTTATAATTAAATTCTTTTGTGTCATTGATAATTCAATATTAATCTTTGGGCAAATAAAAGCGTAGCAAATTTTGGCGCTCAACGTTTGGGGCCATGTTTTGGTAAATCTTTTTTTAAAAAAGTGTTGTTGGGCGTTCTCAAGTAGAGCAATTTACTTAAGTATATATTTTGATTATTAATTTCATTGTATTGCGCCTACCCTTAAGGACTGTAATAACTTTATTGAATTTTGAATTGATTTTGCATACCTTGTTACATATTTATATTGGTTGACCTTAAATTTACAGTATTATACCTTGCCCTGATTTTACCTGCAATTGCTTTGAATCAATCGTGGCCTTCGGTGGTTATACTTTTTTATTTTCGTGCTCGCAGAGCGTATTGATTTGGTACTGATTTCTTTTTTTTATTTTTGGCTTACTTTGTTTTGCGATATTGGTGACCTTTTAGTATTACCTAATTGATTGGTTTACTACGTTAATTACTTGACTTTCATTAAAATTGTCTATTTAAAATACTACCACTGCTACTCACTTGATATTTTGAATTTGAATTTGTTATTGCTTACGTAAGTGAAGTGAAATCTAGTGATTTTATTTGCATAGTGTTACTGTAAGTGAGTGAGTTTGTGTTGCTTTACAGTGAATAGTGTTATTATTACTTTATTCTGTCATTGTCTGACTTGAAGAGAAAAAAAAATGGATTACAATATGAGGATCAACTACCTGAAGAAGGACATGCTAATACATGAACTGACTGTCCGTGGAATTCCCTCTGACGATTCCAAAACCGTCGATTCGCTGAGAGCGACACTGCGTCCGTTACTCCAACTGGAGAAGAGGAACAAATCTTTGAGTCATCCACCCTATTCTCTCGACTTCGACGACGAGAAAGTTCTCGTGCATGATGCGCTGCAGAGAATTAAATCTGCACTGAAATCAGTGACTGGAGAAAATGCTAGGGCCAGATTTGAGCGCTATCAATCTCGTCTAGTACACCTACTCAATCGCGTAGATCGCGCACCACCTAGTAGCTTGACTGCTGAGAATGTGGATACGAGAGCGAAGCTTATGGTCGATATTTTGGCCACTCTGGACCATTTAGAAACCGTGTCAAAGCAAGATCCCAACCTTAGTGCTATGTTAGCTGCTGCTCAGACTGAAGATTCGGATTCCGATGATTCGTCCGGCGTTCAAGGTGCCTCGCTACCTGTTTCTACCCCAAATAGACAACCTTCATATTTCAAGGGTCCTAAAATGGATAAATGGGGAATTAAATTCACTGGAGACACCAAGAGTATGTCAGTTCACGGCTTTTTAGAGCGAGTTTCAGAACTTAGAGTAGCCCGTCACGTGACTGAACGAGAAGTATTTGAGTCCGCCATAGACCTGTTTGAGGGAAAGGCTCTTAATTGGTTTAGATCGAACCGATCCAGATTTACTGACTGGAGAGAACTATCAGACCTACTTCGCCGACATTTCGAACCGCCAGATTACAGAGCTCGACTCTTTAGGGAGATTTTAGATAGAACGCAAGATCCGTCCGAAAGCATTGTAGATTACCTATCAAGTATGCATGCTTTATGTAGACGTTACGGTGGAATGTCCGATGATGTGAAGCTGGACATTATTTCCCGAAACTTAGCTCCCTTTTACACAACTCAACTTCCACTAGTCAATACATTGGAAGAATTGGAGGAGTGCTGCTTATCTTTGGAAGCCAAGAAATACCGTGCAGAGCACTACGTGCCACCTTCTAGAAGAAGGCAAGGATTTGTCGAGCCTGATTTCGCCTTTGTGTCAGACATGCAAGAAGCCCTTCCTAGCAATCATTCGGACGAGTACGTACAGGAAATTCGTCACTTCAACCCTACTACGAACGATAGACGTCCCAGGGAAATGCCTATGAACGATAGACGCCCTAGAGAAATGCCTATAAATGACAGACGTCCTAGAGAAATGCCTACGAACGATCGACGTCCCAGAGAAGTGGTCTGCTTTAATTGTCAAAAGGCCGGGCATTATAACCGAGATTGCACTAGTCCTCGGAAAATGCACTGTTATCGTTGCGGAACACCTGACGTTACTACCAGAAATTGCCCCAAATGCACGAATTCGGGAAACGCTTCCCGGGGGAATCAATAGGTCGTGAGATGTCTCCCAAAATCGATACCACTTCGACCAACAACGATACTGGCTTTCCTGCAAAATTTCTCTTAGACTACATTATTAGTCACGCTCATGGTGATCAACGTCCATATTTAGAAGTTACTATCTTAGGCACTCCAATTCGAGGATTATTAGATTCCGGCGCTACAAGAACCATCGTCGGTCTTCCTGGATATGAACTATTACAACGGTTAGGATTAAAACTTTTGGCGAAAGAAACAAAATGCACAGTCGCCAATGGACAGAGCTGTTCCAGCATCGGTTGTATGCAGGTTCCATTCTGTTTAATGGGCAAAACCAGAATCATTGATGTGCTCGTCTTACCAGAACTTACTCATACCCTTATCCTAGGAATAGATTTTTGGAAAAATATGGAAATAGTCCCCGATCTGAGACAAGATATTTGGCATTTTGCAGATAGCACCGATCCGATGTTCATTAATAGCATTCAAGACGAAAGCACGCTCACAAGAGATCAGCGAATACAACTTGACAATTTAATAAAAATAAAGCTTTCAACTATGAGTTCTGGATTGGGATGTTGTAACGTAGCAGAACATACTATTGAAGTTAAACCAGGTACAAAACCCGTCAAACAACGATACTACCCCGTGTCTCCTTTTAAACAAAAGATCATAGATGAGGAGTTAAAGACAATGTTAAAAGACGGTGTGATAGAACCTTCCAAAAGTGCTTGGTCTAGCCCAATATGTCTAGTTCGTAAAAAGGATGATTCCTATCGCTTCTGCGTCGATTATAGGCTGCTGAACGAGGTAACCAACAAGGATGCGTACCCCATTCCATATATCTCTTCAATCCTGGACCGCTTAAGAGATGCTAAATACCTCAGCTCCATCGATATTAAGTCTGCTTTTTGGACCGTCCCTTTGTCAGAGTCTTCGCGTGAATACACCGCTTTTACTGTTCCTGGAAGAGGATTATTTCAGTTCCGCCGAATGCCATTCGGATTGACCAATTCTCCGGCCACGTGGCAGCGAATTGTCGATACCGTGCTTGGAGCTGATCTTCAGCCTTCAGTAATGGTTTACCTAGACGACATTATCCTTATCTCTCAGGACTTTGATGAGCATTTGCGACTACTAGATTTAGTGTTCGACCGCCTTCTCGAAGCAGGACTAGTTGTTTCATTGGAAAAGTGTCAATTTTGCCGACCTGAATTAAAATATCTAGGCTATGTAGTGGACCGTCAAGGACTTCGGCCAGATCCATCGAAAGTAGAGGCTATTGTAAATATACCACCGCCGAAAAATGTGACAGAGATTCGTCGATTTATAGGAACAGCGTCTTGGTACCGACGATTTGTACCGAATTTCTCCTCCAAAATATCTCCGCTAACCAACCTGACCAAGAAAAACGTTAAGTGGTCATGGACATTCGATTGCGACGCTGCTTTTAGAACCATCAAAGAAGCCCTGATTACAGCACCCATTCTTACTTGCCCCGATTTCAGTCGTCCATTCGTTCTTCAAACTGATGCGAGTGGCTTTGGCCTTGGAGCCGTCTTGTCTCAAACCTTTGATGAAGGTGAGAAAGTAATATGCTTCCTATCGCGCTCACTATCCAGGCAGGAAATGAAATTGACTGTGACTGAGAAAGAATGTTTGGCAGTGATTTGGAGCGTTGAGAAATTGCGTCATTACCTGGAAGGAGTTCACTTCACCGTGATAACTGATCATCACTCGTTGCTGTGGTTACATCGATTAAAAGACCCACAAGGGAGACTAGCACGATGGGCACTTCGTCTTCAACCGTACGACTTTACATTAATTCATCGACCTGGAAAAGACCACGTAGTTCCCGATTTTCTCTCGAGATCAGTTCCTGTTTCTGTTGACACTATAGATGCCGAAGTCAAAGAAGACGCATTCTCATCCACCACCGACAAATGGTATAAAAACATGTTCTCCAGACTCGAAGAGCATCCTCACAAATTTCCCACGTGGCGTGTAGAGAATAAAATGCTGTACAAGTATGTGAAATCCAGTCCTTCTGAATTAGCAATTCCATCCAGCTGCTGGAAACTCGTCGTTCCTAAAGATAAGAGGCGCGAAGTACTTTTCCGTTGCCATGATATACCAGCTTCAGGTCATGTAGGCATATTTAAAACTTATTGGAAAGTATGTCAACGTTACTATTGGCCTAAAATGAGGAGTGACGTAACCAGATACGTGAAAGCATGTAGGATTTGTGCCCAGAACAAAGTGGAACAAAGAGCACCGGCAGGTCTAATGGGAAATCGACCAAACATTAGTCAACCTTGGCAATGTATCAGCTTGGATTTCATCGGCCCGTTTCCTCGCTCAAGATCAGGAAATCAGTATGTTCTTGTGGTTAACGATTATTTTACCAAGTTCACCGTCATGTTCCCATCGCGTTCTGCGACAGCCAAATCGCTTACTAAGCAAGTAGAAGAAGGTATTTTCCTGATGTTTGGATCTCCGCAATTTTTAATGTGCGATCAAGGAGCTCAAATGAAATCTAAAGAGTTCCAAGGACTTTGTCAGCGTTATAAAAGCAAAATTTTCTATACAGCTTCTTACCATCCTCAGGCTGATCCTACTGAACGTGCAAACCGAGTGGCAAAAACTATGATTCGTTCATACATTCAGAACAATAATCACCGTACATGGGACGAAAATTTAGCCGCTATTGGTTGTGCTATGAGAACTTCACGACACGAAACAACTGGATTTAGTCCTTACTATCTGAATTTTGGAAGAGAGCATAAACTTTATGGACAAGACTTCGTCGAAGATATTCACAAGATCGATTTGGATCCTCAAGATTATGTCAAAAAGAGACAAACCGCATTTTTAAAACTCTATGTGGAAGTTCAGGAAAAGATCAAGGCTTCTCGCCTTATCAGCCAACGACGTTACAATTTACGTAGGCGACCAGTCGAATATACACCTGGACAGAGAGTTTGGCGTAAAAATAAAAGTCTCTCGGATGCCACGAAATACTACAGTGCCAAATTAGCACCAACATACTTAGGACCTTTTATTATTAAAAGGAAGACTGGTACTTGCACATATGAGCTTCAAGATCAGACCGGTCAAAATAAAGGTGTTTGGCATGTACAGGACCTCAAGTTGTACAATCCGTCGATTGCAAGTGAGAGTTCGGACAATGAATAAATTGAGTTATTTATCTTTACTTATCTTTTCTTTTACTTCATTACTTTAAACTTTATTAATTTCTTTTGTGTGTGAGTAACGAATAAAGGTTCGCTTCTTTCTTTTTTTTTGTTCCAAATATTTTTACATCACCTCCAGCGGATGTGGAGTTCTGATGAAGTTCGGTTTTTGTCTCGGCGTGAAACTTGACAGGCCGAATGTAGTTGGTTAGAAATACTCCGCACGGCGTACCCGTGATAGTAGAAATCATATCAAGAGTACGGAGACAGACCAATCGCCTTCAGCCGGTTTGTGTCGTTAGTAGTGAATCAGGCCCTCAGCGGTTTACTACAATGGGTATCTGAGTTGTTAACCTTCAGTTGGCTTCTCACTTCACTTGTAAATGTTGTGGCAAACCTGTTATATGAATCTTCGCCTTCAGTACCTTCGGTGTATTATTAGCTTTTTCGTAGATTTTTTTTTTGGTACAATAGTTTTTTGCTTATCGATTATGTCTTTAGGTTGCCACTCCAGCAGTTAACATTTTATAGTATTAGTTTTATGGCGTTCATTTAGTAGAACCTTTATTCTTGCTTGTTTCTTCCTAATGTTTTTATTTACTTTATTACTTAATTGAAGGTCACTCAGTTCAGCCTGTGGTTGTGTACGCTGTTGTCTTGGCGTGAAACAAGACAGGAGTGGGTACGACTTTGTTTTCTCTAGGAGTTGACTTTCTTTTCGCCTTTTAGGTTTTACTTTTCGTTATTTCTCTTCCTTTCATTCTATCTTTACTTTCGATTTCAGTACCTACCGATTTTGACCTGATTCCTTGGAAATTTGGCTTTGCCGGATTTTCTTTAGTGATTACCCTGATTTGGACTTAGTATTTTACTTTTACCTTGATTTGTCTCTTTAGTTATTTGGTTAGCTTGGATGGATTGGCTAACGCCGGTTGATCTTTGCTGTCGCTCGTCTTGAAGACGTTATTTATTCATGATGACTTTTTTTTTTTGCTTCGTTCTTCCTTTTAGTTTTAGTGGTAGGTTTTCGTTGTAATTTTTTTTGTAAACCGTGTTGAGTACGGGATATTTGCAACGAGAACGTAATTTCTCTCTCTGTTTTTGCTTGATTTGCGTTGTTGATACATTTGCTTGATTTACTTTGTTGGACTTTGAGTTATTTTTGATTGATTTTCGTTGCTTTATAGATAGAGTGAGATAACCCATTTGGGGATTTAAGCCGCTGTTGGAACTGAATTGCAAGTAACGGAGTAATTTCGTTATTGATGTCGCTCAGATGCGATTTATTGATTATTGATTGGTTTTGACTTCGTCATTTAGACGCTTTATACTTACCGATTTTGTCTTGGTTCGGGTATAGCCTGACTTTATATTTACCGATTTTGTCCTATTTATATACAGCCTTCTTTTTTTTTGCTATAGAAAAGGCCGAGGGGCGTTTGGTGATCCTAGATGGCGCTTTGCCGTCTTTTGTGGAATGTTCGTTCTGCTGAAGGCAGATTTGCGGGCAGAGTTGTATTGTGGGGGGTGGCTGTCTGACCCCTGATTCAGTCTGTACATTGCTGCAGCACAGGGGAGGGCGAAACTACTGCGTATGACCTCGTCCGCAGGTCTCGTGTAATACGCCAGGCCAGGAGCAGAGCCGCCTTTCGGAACACCCTAATTAAATTTTCCGTTGAAGGCTGTGGTACATTTAGTTGTCATCGACACGTTTGTATCTTTTAGTTTAGTGTGTACTAAAACATACTCCCTTTGATTGGTGGAACATCTGGGTTACAACTGTTAATTTTTTTTTTTGTTGATATTGATTATCTTTAGTTTTCCACCTTTCAAGTACTGCTGTGAATTTGCTTTCCTTGGGTCTTTCTTGTGGGTGCGAGGTTGTGCCGCGAGTTTGTTTGCATGAGGTTAGTACACGAGGTTCGCCAAGTCACATTTGGTTGCAACGCAATGCTAACTTAAGTCCGATATCCATCAAGTTCGCTTTTTTTGACCTCTATACCATACAAACAGCTCGGGGTTGCATCCTTTCCTCTCTCGGAGTCTCCGTGGGTCGTCAGCTGCGCAACAGTACTTGAAATGATTTTTGGTTTCTATTATTTTTATTTTATTGCTTTTAGTGATTGATTGCTATATTTTAATGGCTACGTCAGTAGCGTCAATTTTTTTTTTTTGGTCTAGGAGTTGATTGATAACTCGTGTGATTATTTTGTACATATAACTGAAATATGATTCCGTATTTAGAGTTAGCTTACCTATCTGAATATTTCTGTTAACTTCATTGGATTATACATAACTGGGTACCTTGTGTTCTCTTGTGCTGGCGCGAGTATAAATTTTTCTTTTGTTTGGTTATTACTTAGTTGAATTATCGTCGTAAAACTTCTTAGTGGAAGTTTTTCTCCTGCCGAAGAAGAGGGGAGTTGTAACGGTTTAATTTTAGTACTAGGGGTTAAAGCCTATTTTTGCTAAGGTGTGAGAAATAATCATTAAGGTAGTACAATGTGCTCTATGAAAAACCATTAGTATGTGATGAATTGAAACAAACCAAAATTTTATTTAAAGTTTATTATTATGTCGCCTTCACCTTTTTGTCAAGAACCTTTCAACATATTTGTTTTGCTGTTTATTAAATGTACATAGATATTTATAAAACATTTTACTAGTAAAAATAAGGCTATACATATATATATATTACTCGTATCATTGTACTGTTACATAACTCTCTCTCTCGGTGTTTAGAGGTTGCTTTCCTTTCTTATGACATTTGTTGATTACCTGGTTCCTCCTTTATTTTTCTGGCAATGCCGTTACCTCGAGTGGCTGATCCAGCTTGTGTTGTACCTAAAATAAAGATAACTATTTGAATTCTATGACTGCAGACTAAGATCTTAAGTAATTTTGCCTTCGATGGTACGTAAGGTTATATAGGTATGTAAGAGTTGTTAAAACGGTCTCTGGCTGCGAATGCCTGGTTAATAAAGCAGATCCTTACCTTATCTTTCATCTTGATTCCATATCTCCCTTGGCTTAGGGGTTGAAAGTCGATTTTTCTCCCTTGTTAAATGGCAGACCGTGTCCTAAGTTAGTAGCCTAAAAACAGTCAGCTACAGACGGTGTAAATAGAGTAAGTTATAGGACTTACCGCTATGGTCGTGTCAAATACATTTTCGTGGGAAATACAGTGGATTTTCCGTATTATATTTTCCTTTGTTTGGTTCTAGAATGGTGTGACAATCTGATCGTTAGGGACATTTCACTGAGTTGGTTATAAATAAACACTGTTCCTTTAATTTATATAAATAGAAGTGGGCGTCACTATCGATTTTAATCTCTTCGATCGACCTAACTTATTGATATTATATTGACTGCTATCGGGTGATTTTTACCAGCCAATTGCATTGTATTGAAATCTGTTTATCGTTATGTAATTTAGGAGCCACTTGGGTGTTTATTTAAAGCTGGTAATTGGTGTAAAATCATTTAGTTTCTAGGTTGACATCTATCGACCTTTGCGAGATCGATTATATCGCTTATTCCTTAGATGTGGGAAATATTTATCTGATGTACCGTTGGTTGTATACGGGTGACCGTGTTTGGTAATAATTTATATTGCCCATGTATTAGTTAATTAAAAACAAATTTCTTTAGTTTCACCGTCGCGCAGGAGGGGGTACAAGGGTAACCCAGGATTCTATTGTCTCCGCTCTTTGGTTATTTTATTATTTGTACGGGTTCGCTTCGGCTAGGTTAGTTCATTAGGTTTTTGTGTAGGTACGAGGTTTTGAATTCTAGCGCCCTTTTTATTGACAGGAAGCTTTCTATTTTGTTGGTAGGATTGCAGCTCTTCCGGGAGGTCGTGCGCGATTGTTACGGCCTTGCTTACTTACTTACTGACTTGTCTCCGTCGTGAAAGCGTGTGTCCAGCCAATTTTTTTTCACGTGAGTGGATTTTGGACACCGTTTTCTTATTAAAGCTTTTAAATTGCTTTAGTTTAGTGTTGGATTGAAAGCTTTTTTACGGCATAGCCGGATTTTAAAGCGACGGAGTGCAAGTCAGGAAACGTAAAAAACGTGTGAGACCCCATCGTCATCGGGTAAGTCTAACCATTTTATGTTTGAAATCAATTGCAGTCACTTTAATTTTGCTTTTATTCGTAAATAAAATATAATATTATCTTACGTTAATATTTAAAACCTTAAATTTTTGGTCAAAACTCATGTATTTTTTTTTATGCTTCCTGTTATCGATATCTATTTATGTCGCTAGAATTTTACAATACCGTATTGCCCATTGTACTTACAAAATGCACGTTTTTCAAGCCTATGTTTTTTTATTCTATTGTCATTGTTATTTTATTGTCAAAAAAAAAGGAACTCATCCGAACCGAACCGCGTGGCCTTAAGCCTGCATGTTGTACGTTAATGCCTAGGGTTTTATTTCTTTGTGTCGCTATTAATGTAATCTAATTTCAATAATTTATGTGCTTAATTAGCCGAATATAATTTTGTACTTTTTCTGGTTAATTGCTAAGTTTTACATGTGTTTACTGCAATTGTTGGATATGGTTTAATTAATTTTTATTTGATTGATAATTATGTATTATTTGCTTTAATTGATTTAAATGGCCGACATTGTGCAGCTGTTTTTTTTTGGTATTGCTGAATTGAAGTAAATAACTGTAGTTTTCGGGTTTTTCGGGATTACGTCGTGTTAATATTTTTCTGGGGAATTTATTCAGGGTTGTAAAATTGTAAAATTATTGTCGAATAGGTTTGATAATTAAATAACATTATTTTCTGGGATTTTTGTAATTATGTGGGAATAATACTTTTATGGGTCGCTTATTCAGGGTTTGAAAGGGGATTTTATTTGGAGTCATTAGCACCCCATATCGGCGTGTGGGCGGCGCATGCGCAGTTACTATATTGCGATTCAGCATATATCTCTAAGTTCAAGTAGGAAATTACTTTGCAATTATTTTTTTTTATTAATCTGAAAGTTGGGATCTCAATTTTGGGCATGCGCGTGGCGCATGCGCACTAACTACTTTTTCTAGAAACATGCGGTTTCAATTTAGTGAGTTTCCTGCTTGGCTTGGATGAAGTTCTTTTAATTTTATTCGCCATCCTGAGCATGCGCAGTGCCCTCACGTCGATATTTTTGTTAATTAATGTCTGCAGAAGGGTTACGGCACACCCTGTGAGGTGCGCAGATAATTTTAGACGCATGCGCGTGGCGCATGCGCAGTAATAATTTTTCTAAATTTTGGGTTTTCGGTGTTATTAGGGTGGTTGCACAGTGTTGGTCCATTTATGTAATCATTTGGGCCTTCAGCCATTCATTAAATTCGAATTTTATGCAAATATTGCCGTTGTGCTGATGCGCCTGTTTCATTTCTCAGGGTCCTTTTACCTGGGCGCGTGTACCTAGCCCCTTACCTAGGCACCTCTTTACGCCTTTCAACTAGAGGCGCTACAGCTTCTACCTAGGATTCTAACCTAGGGCCGACCAGCAGTACTACCCAAGCGGTACATAGGGTGCCACCTAGGGTGCACCTGAAGCCGACTAACCGGCAAACCAACTACCGTAATTGGCTGATCGGTAACGTAACCGGCCAGTATATTGCTGTAAGGTTTTTATTCCTATTTTATTTGTGTAACCAATATTTTTTTTTTTTTTTTAAAGTGTAACCGGTGTGATCATAACCGCAGGGCTGGTATAGTATTTACCTGAATTAATTTTCTTGGGTATCAAACCCAATCATTCATTTTTCCTTTTTTTTTGCTTCAATAAATGTAAGTGGAAACTAATTTTTCCTTTTAATAAACGGCATTAGTGTGTTTTTAAAATTTTGAGTTTTATTTGAGACGTCCCACAACACAACCTCCGTAATTTGCTTTTTTTGTTAATTTTTTTTATTATTATTCATTATTAAGTTCAGTGGAGAGTGAGGTCCCACCGAGATCGCGGAGGCTTCCGTTTTGGCCTGGCTACAAAACGGTGGCGCCCCTTTTTTTACCCCCCCTACTCTTCGGCATTTGGGCTAGGGCATTTGCTCGCTCGCTCAAGGCCTCTCACCCTCAGCTGAACTTCGTTGCTGTCAGTTTCTTTTTTTTTATTAAAATTAAATTCTTATTTTTTTTTTTCCTTATAATTAAATTCTTTTGTGTCATTGATAATTCAATATTAATCTTTGGGCAAATAAAAGCGTAGCAAATATACTGTTACGAAGATGTCTTTTAAACACGCACAAACACGTTTTAAGGAGTTACGCACTACTTTGTTTCACAACACACAGATTCGCTTCCTTTGCGTTCCCTAGGTGGACTGACTCGCGGTCGCGCTGCTAGCCTTTTCATACTCCAATTACTGCATCTAGAAGTGAGTGGAATACACCAGAACTTTCTCGAAACAACGAGGTTCGACGCGATTTGAGCGCTTTCTGTTAGCGATGGATAGAAGCTACACTACCTATTTCCGCGTGTAACCACCAGATGTCGTCAAGTGTCGGGGTCGTAACAATACAGTACAACACAATAGTGATTGAACTAGCGAATTTAGCAAGAGTATGCTCGCTCAAGGCGCTTACTCGACGACTAGTTTAGAAATTATAGATAATGGCGGGAAAATTAAAACTGTGTTGACCCTCGAAACTTACTGGATTAATCAGTATGGCCTTAATGCTGAAAAGTTTGGAGACCTCTAGATTAAACAATGCCAAATAAAGTGATACACGAAAATTTATTTTTTATTTTATTCGTTTTCTTACTTAATCTGTTTTCCTTACAGTTAATAAAATAAAATGTTATTTTTAACCTTAATATTCTGCAATGTTTTTAGAAATATTGTATTTTTATTGTAAATATTTTTAAATTAAAATAGTTTGACATGCATGTATTCTTATCATTAGCAGTATTTTCGTTTTTTTTCTTAAACAAAAATAGTTTTTATCTTTACTTTCTTAAAAATAGTTTCTTCAACTATTAATTTTAGATATAATTTGAAGCTGTCCTAAATTTTTCGAGATATATAAATGAATAAATCCTAATAGGGAACTTCAATTAAAATTAAAATGGGAAAATAACACTCAAAAAGATAAGAAAACAATGTAACAAAACATACATTTCACAAAGAAAACTGTTATTTAATTCCGACGTTAAGATATAAGCAATTGAAAATGCTCCGAAATTAAAAATACGTTAAGCAACCGAGAATGCGCCGTGACGTCATATGTCACGAATTTTTACCGCGATTGACGCCGGACTATGCGTCTATGCATTTTAGCGGGTTCTAAGGTGAATAGCTTGTTATCCTGATTTATGGTTTATTTTTAATATACCACCTACGCGTTCCGGTCACAAATGATCGTCCTCAGGGCTGCCTTTACTATAAAAGTCTACACTTTAGAAAATTTGTAAAATAAATACCTTTCTGTAAACTAACCTGAACTAACCAAAGAAGGTACCGGAGCAGGGATACACGAAGTAAGACCGAGGAGAGATGCCTATTTCTCCCTGGGTAAGTATCCCACGGTGTTCCAAGCGGAAATCTACGCCATCCTACAGTGTGGGTATGAAAACAATAGAAGGACTTATCTTAATAAGTGGATCCACATATACTCCGACAGCCAAGCAGCCCTTAGAGCGCTAACAAGCAATAAGGTGACATCAAGACTGGTATGAGAATGCCAAGAGGAACTAGTAGCTCTGGCAAGAGTCAACAAAGTAATACCACATTGAGTACCAGGACATGAAGGTATTACAGGAAAAGAAAAGTTCGACGAACTTGCAAGAAAGGGGTCGAAGAAAACATTTATTGGTCCAGAACCGGCACTCGCAGTCCCAAGGTGCACAGTACGACATGTCATAAAACTATTGGAAATCAACACAAAATCTACTGGAACAACAGACAGGGATTAAACCATAGCAAATCTTTCATTGGTGAGGTGAGCTCCTGCAAGCCAATATTTATTATGATAAGTAGGTACTACTTCTTACTACCTACTTACACATTTATAATAATCAAATACACATATTTTATCTTAATTTTAATTTAAATTTTGCGAAAGATGGCGCCGACGAGATCGCGTACTAAAAGTGTGGCTGATGGCAAATAAACTTTTGAATGTTGCAAAATAAAGAGATTTTCCAGTATAGTGTGTGTAAGGTGTGGAAAAGCGTTCCATGCATCATGTGCTGCTAGAGATTTCCCAGAAGAAGTAATAGTTATCGATAAATCGCGATGTGTCTGTGCCGGGCATAACGTAACCTCAATCGACCAGGCGGACGAAACCGATAAAATTTTCCTACTCCAGCAAATAATTGCCGGCTTACGGGAAAAAAACTTGCTGCTAGAAGAAAACAAAAAACTCCTGGAAGATAAAATCAGTGTCCTCGAGGAAAAAAGTAAAATTGGAATTATACAAGAAAATTCCGAATCCGAAGCATCTCAAGAACGGCGGCAACTACATCACACGAGGGCAGCTGACTCAGCACGAAAGTGTTTACAAAATGTAGTTTCATAAATTGAAGAGGGTTTAGTATGTTTTTGTTCTTCGAACATAACGTAAATGTGTAATATTATTATTGTTTGGAAAATGAATTAAGTTTCGGGATTACCAAGTCGTTATTGTGCATTTCAGCCGAATTATACTACATAATTACTATCTACGTTAGATATCCCAAACAGAGATAGACAGATGAATACATAAAATAAAAAAGGACAAAAATATAGAACTGCTGTAACGTTGGTCATAACTTTAACTGCATGGTCACGTACCCGATGTTTCTCAGCCCATTCACCAAAGCTTACTAAAAGAATCCCTGAAATTATATTATCTTCGACAGTTTTTGCGGTGGTACTCTAACAAAATGATACCATAAAACTTTTATAAAAACTTACCCTAGTATCCATTGCAGATTTCTAACCAAAGTAACTGTTTTATACGGTTTGTTAAGCTACCAAATTTACGTTATTCGTTTAATCATCATGTTTCGTTTAATCATCATGTTTCGTTTAATCCCGATTTCCTAACACGTGACGTCACGCTGCGTTTGAAATTATTTGCCGGCGCGCGGAAATTTAATAATTAATAATTAATTAATTAATGATATTTGAGGCGTAATATTTTGCATATTATCGTATTTCTTAATGTAATTGCGCATATTTGTGAAATAAGAAAAAGTTGTGTTATAAACTGTGTTATAAACTTTTCAGACGGTATTTATTTGATGTTTATTTAAGTATGAATACGTAAATCTAATCTACCTGACAATAAAAAAATGCCTTAATCCTGTTAAAATCCTGTTAAGGCATAAAAACTAACAATAGGTAAACACTAAACCCTATTTACATATTATTATACATTTCTGTACTTATACTTATTAGGCGATACTTTTAAACGTAAAATTAAGCGAAAAATCGACAAATGACAGTTGATAAAGGAAAGGCATTGGATGTATGTATTATTTATGAGTAATATGGCACAATCTTACAATAGGCTTGTTCCAAGACACCCAAAAACCGTACATTGTACTGTCCGGTTCATGGGAGGAGAAGGAGAAAAGCGTGACCCGTGACGGTTTATCCGTACAATCTAGGGATGAGCACATCGAGAAAAACATCGATGTTGAACATCGATGCTAACGTCGAAACTAGTTATCGATGTTGAAAAAACATCGAATAAAAAACATCGATGTTCGAAAACATCGATGTTTTTCTTAATTAAGATTTTAGTCACATTTATTAAAAAAAAACATTTTATTTTAATTTTCCTTTTCAAATAACAAAATAGTCACATAATATACAGGGTTGTCCTTATATAGTGACTGGTATAAAGTTGGACACATATGGAAAAAAATTATTGATGGAATATTGAAAAAACTTTTTATGCCGATTATCTTTGCATAATGGATAACCAAAAGACTCATTTTGACATTTGTCACGTGACTACTCGTTTGGCGGGAAAATTAAAAAAAAAAAAATTTCGTGAGAAGTGGTTTTAAATGACGAGATATTAAAAAAAGTTATTTAAGAAAAGTGTTTAGATTTTAATTGTATGTCTGCTCGCAAAGTTTGAAGCAAAACTTAGAAAAATATTTGGTTACATTTTTTGAAAACATATCCAATATTATTTTCACATTGCCACGAATTTAATGAAAATGTGTTAAATGATCGGAAACCAAGGTACAAATGTATTAGTTAAATATATTTATTGTTTTTTAAAGTCTTAATTTGTTTAAACTTAAAATCTAGCTTTTTACCATGCATGTACAGGGTGTCCCACATTCGAGCCTCATCATGGGGATCTCGGAAACTATAAGAGATACAGCATCGGTCAAATTATGGCAAAGTTGCGGAATTTCGTGCAGAGCAATATGGTAAAAAAATATCTGAGCTATCTTTTTTAGTTTTATAAATATTAAAAAAAAAACAAAAATATTGAATTTTGGTTTTTTTAAATTGGACGACTTATTTTATCCGCTACAAAAAAACAAACCCAACATTGTTAAGGCAACTTTTTTCGCTCCATATCGTGGTGTTCTTAGAATTTCGTTTCAACGTTTCGTTTTCGTGGAACTATTATCAACTTTAATTTTTTAAATACGGACCTGCATTTTTTATTTTATTTTTTAAAATCTCTTTAAGCCCTGAATTCAACCATGTAGCGCACTTAATTATATCTAGACGTTTTGATGCCATTATTACATCATCAGGAATGTGATAATTAATTTTTAAATAAATACGACCCTGGAATTTATTTAAAGTATTTTTTTAAAGAAAAAAAATGCATTTGCATGCCATGTAATAGTAGCCAACTTTTGGAGCAAACAATTGCCCATTAACCAATTTATTGAACGCCAATATCTTGGCATTCGCCAACTCAAGCCTGATTTTCGGTTATCTAGAAATAATGATGTCTGATTGTCAAACAGGTATTTAACAAATTGTTTAAGACACCTCACAAGATATTTTTGTTTAATTTGTTTTACTCACAAGAGGATATAATATGAATAATATAAATTTTTTAAATAAAAGAGAGTAAATGAAAAATGAAGAAATCTTATAACACATTTATAAATGAATAATATATTATGTAGGAAATAAATAAAAACGGAAAATAACAGAAACAAAAAGTAAAAAACTGATTATATTAAGTGTTCAAACAAGTGCCCTTCCTCTCGAATGCATTTTTGAGTAAGCCTCCTTAATTTAAATATCGCCCGTTGAATAACCCGTGCGGGGATTGCCCTGACTTCTCGGATTAAATTTCCTCGTAAAACATTAATATCGCGTGGCGTATTACGGTACAGACGATTTTGTAGGTATCCCCAAAGAAAATAATCCAACGGATTTAAATCAGGACTTCTTGCTGGCCATCGTATAAATCCACGATTTCCAATCCATTTATTTGGAAAAATTTCGTTTAGTAACTCGGTTACTTCTCTTCCATTATGAGGCGGAGCGCCATCTTGCTGCCACCATAAGTGTCTTAAAGTCTCCAAAGGCTCGAGATCTAATGCGTCCAAAATATTATTATTTATTATATCCAAATATCTTCGCGAGTTGAGGTTGCCTTCATAAATAAAGGGTCCAATAATTTTATTGTTCCACATTCCAACCCACACATTAAAAGAAAGTCGTCCTTGAGGTCTTACTTCCTGATTTTGTCTGGGATTTTCCACAGACCAATAATGTTCATTGTGTCTATTAAATAATCCATTGGTTGTAAAATTGCATTCATCAGTCCAAATGACTTTGTTTAAAAAATTATCATCTTCATTTAGTTTGAAGCTAAGCCAATTACAAAATTCAAGTCTTCTTTCTGAATCACCAGGCCTAAGCGTTTGACTGATATGAATTTTGTATGGTTTGTATCCATGAGAATTTAAGGTTCTCCAGATCCTCATCCTCGGTTTTTCTAGTTCGTTGGAGAAATGCCTAGTTGAAGCGCGAGGGGCATAATTAACCTTAAATAAAATTTTCTAAATAGAAAATTTGGTAATTTTTTAAAATAAATTAAAACTTACCGAATTGATAATATTTTGTTGTTCTTCCGGTTCCATACGTGTTCCATAGTTTACTCTTGGTTTATTGAAACTACCATACTCGGCTAAATTTCTATCAAGTGTAGCAAAATAAGTATAATGAGGCTGTAAGCGTTCAGGATAGTCCTGAAAATAACGCTAACAAGAAATTTGTGAATTCCTATTGGAAGAATAATAAACTCGTAACATGTCGCGTTTTTCTAAAGCAGAAAACATAATTTTGCTGAAATATTCAACATAAAAATATGGTGACAATTGTCAACATAATTAAGCCACACAATCAAGTAAGCATAAAGTTGACGTCTAAGCCACCTTTGTTTTTTTTTTTTTAGTTTTACTTTATACTTTGTTATTATAAAAACTAAAATATATGTTATATATTATTATACGAAATTAATTCTTTATAACTAATAAATTCTGGCTCCACTTATATGTTGTATTTGGTAAAAAAAATAAGTAACACCAGGGCCGTATTAATTTAAAATTAATTATCACATTCCTGATGATGTAATAATGGCATCGAAACGTCTAGATATAATTAAGTGCGCTACATGGTTGAATTCAGGGCTTAAAGAGATTTCAAAAAATAAAATAAAAAATGCAGGTCCGTATTTAAAAAATTAAAGTTGATAATAGTTCCACGAAAACGAAAAGTTGAAACGAAATTCTAAGAACACCACGATATGGAGCGAAAAAAGTTGCCTTAACAATGTTGTGTTTGTTTTTTTGTAGCGGATAAAATAAGTCCAATTTAAAAAAACCAAAATTCAATATTTTTGTTTTTTTTTAATATTTCTAAAACTAAAAAAGATAGCTCAGATATTTTTTTACCATATTACTGGGCACCAAATTCCGCAACTTTGCCATAATTTGACCGATGCTGTATCTCTTATAGTTTCCGAGATCCCCATGATGAGGCTCGAATGTGGGACACCCTGTACTTGAGTGTGTTCAGCCCCTGTTACAACTAATTATGTACATTCAAGAGATTAATACATTGGCTTTCGATCACTTAACACACTTTAATTAAAAATATATGAAAATATAAAAAGTAATATTTTTTGAATTTTTACTAAAAACTCTGCGGGCGGGTATAAAATAAATATCTAAACACCTTTTTCAAATAATTTTTTTCGATATCTCGTCATATAATACCACTTCTCGTGAAAAAATATATTTTTCTCAATTTTCCCGCCAAGCGAATAGTCACGTGACAAATGTCAAAAAAAAATTTTAGGTTTTCCATTATGCAGAGATAATCGGCATAGGAAGTTTTTTCAATATTCCATCAATAATTTTTTTTTTATTTACGTCCAACTTTATGCCAGTCACTATATAAGGGCAACCCTGTATATTATGTGACTATTATTTTTATTTGTATGTAGGAATATTTCATATTAGTTGATAATACATCGTTCGGAGGTTGAGTTGAGAGGTAGCGCCATCTTTAGAATTGACTTGAGACTTGATACTACACCGTTCGGAAGTTGAGTTGAGATTTTATTTCGATGTTGCGATGTTTAAAATAAACATCGATGTTATCAAAAAAACATCGATGTCAAAAGCATCGATGTTGGAGATGAAACATCGATGTTTTTTAAACATCGATGTTTCTTGCCCATCCCTGGTACGATCCCTGCTGGCATTCCGACATGGTTAAGGCCCGCTTGCGAATTGGTTTCTGTACGGTCATTTCGATACTTGGCTAAAAGCATGTACTGTAGGACTGACTTGCGCATTAGTGCGTTTGTCTGTTTGTCAAGTGCTCGTGGCTTATTTATTTTCTCTATGCCATTTCTTCTCTCGTTGTTTGTTTATTAATTTTGACATAACAGAACAAAATAATTTTTTTAATCAAAAAATATGAATATGACGAGAGAGACAGTCATTTGCTATCGAATGCTTAATTTTCTGATGGTGATTTGGAGGTTCTAAACGAACTGTGAGTTAAAAATTAAGAATACTTAGGTAAACAAAAGAAATTTTATAAATAGAATATTAAAATTATACTTTTTCCAAAGTCAGTTTGATGACATAAAAGAGCTTCGACTGGGCTTCAAAGGGACTGGCATCATAATCGAGGTTGTCAGATCTTTTTTTAAAAATTCTTTAAGTTTCCATCATTAAAAGTGTTCTTTTATACCAGTATTTAATTAAAGGTCGGTAACTCTCTTTGAAAGCTAGTTTGCAAATGTACTTTGAACCAAGAAATTTCAATGTCAAAGAAAGAAGGAACAAGCCATTCATAAATATTATAACAGTTTTGTTAGTACTTCAGAATAATTATTTATACAAAAATAACTTAAATCAAAATAAAAAGGATCTTCACTGTTGTTAAACAAAAAAAAATAAACAATTAACAAACCCCTATATTCCTCCTATACTTACGAAAACTTTGTAGAACTGATAACACCCTGACAATAGACAGTCGAGGCCCAGACGCCATTTAAAGTGCGAGCTATTTTTTCCGAGTAGGAAATTAATAGAGCAGCATATAAATACAAATTTATATGCTGTAGACAAGAAGAGCAAATGGTTAAACGTTCTGCCAATTGAGTAATCCCTTATCAGCTTTAAAATCAGGTGATGTTTGAGGTATATATTGAGTCGGTGCCAGAATCGGCCATCGAAAGCGAAATAAGTCCGGAATTAAGAAACAAAGATTTACATGTTCAATGTCAACGCATTATTTTAAATATGTACGCCTGCTTAAAAAAAAGAAAATCCGGGAAAAACTGAAAATGCGTTTTGTACGAGAATATACTTGTAATGAATTAACACAACTTGGGTATAATGAGAATTTATAACGTAATTAATTTGGGGACTGTAACCGGTCATTCCATAATACCAATAAGTCAAAAATTCCAAACGGCTGACAATACTACAAGAGATTTCATTCTGCGAACTATTTACAACTTTTACGAGGATAATATAGTGCCAACTTTAGAACTGGTTCCTGATAAATTGCGAGGTTATCCTGATTATAAGTAACAATCTTTAGAAACATTGCGTGGTGTTTTATTAAAATGTGGCTTTAAACAAAAAAAATTAGATAATCCAATTGTTATAATGGAATCCTCGCGTATCATTGAACTACGACATGACTATGTGCGCAAAATAAAGGAGTACGTTGAATCCGATAAAAGTATAATTTATTTAGATTACCCTTGGTTACTCATGATGTTATTAAGTATGTTTGGGTAGATAGTATAAATTGTACTTTTCGTACACCGCATTTGAAAGGAAAACGCGGTATCATGCCGGAAGTAAAGATGGCTTTGTACCTAATGTGTTGCTCTTGTCAGCAAAGAGTATCTCTCAATAATCAATCTCCAACTTTGAGCGCAGTTGTCCTTGATAATATTCGGCAGGTAATAACGAAATAAGTAGCGATGTGTGGAAAAATTACGTAGCTCATGTTATGAAAACAGAAAATGGATATTCTATTTCACCACCTATAGCGCCAATACTAATCCAACCTGGAAACGATTCCACTTCTGAAGGTTCTGATACGTCCAGTCATTAAATTTTTTATGTAATTTATTATAATTATGTTCCTTTAAATCGATCCCATCAGTTTCATGAAGGTTCTCGGATGGTACAAAAATTGAGTGTTGGAACAAACCTAATGTAAAGTCAAATCTTTATCGACAATTAAAGTGGTTAATTCGATGGCACCAAAATCAAAAAAGTAGACTTAACCACTTTTTGTATGACGGTGACTTTTGACGGAAAATGTAAAGTAATTAGGAAGCTTCTAAGTATCTGTAAAGTAGTAATCTCATAAAGTAGTTTATTATATGACTTTATTACACTTTTGACATTACTAACTAATATGCTTTAAGTAAATTAGTTTTAAACGACTGTAAATTGGACTCGTATAGTAGAAATTCTACCGTTTATCAAGCACAGTGTTCTACCAGAAAAGCCGAGAAAACTTTTCGCTTATCTTACCAGGAACTTTTAATTTAATCCAAGGTGTTCGTTTATCTTGTAAAATAATAGAATATTTAGTTATTATCTATGTACCACCCCAGAAACCTTAGGTCGGTTTTCTGGGGTATCACAGTATAATTTGATCAATTTTTGTATTAGTAGAATTTTGTAAGAATGGTTTTGGCCTTAGGCTCTACGTTATATACGAAAGATAACCAGAAAAGAAGTCAAAACAATATAGGATTGGCTCTAACACAGCTTCCTTTACTTCCAAGCTATGAAGGACAAAGTCTGGCAACGTTGTAGGTAGACCGATGATTCCCTATTTTTATTTGTGTATTGTCACAGAAATTATTTACAATTTTGTGCTTTTGTGCTTCTTGTGCTTGTGAAGTGCATCGACAAGTGTTAATGTATACGTTTGTTATTTTCCCGAGTTTGAGTTATCAATGTTATCATTATAGGAAAATCTTAGGGTTAGTTCCAATGTTTGTTTAACTGGCAAAATGTTTTTATTTGCGTACGGCAAGGTTTAAAAAAGGGACGATTGGACTACCCCAATATATTTAAAAAATGATTTCAAGGTAAACTAGCTAAAGAAATTTGTGACTTAACTAGGGACACTTATGATGCTATTGAACGTAGTACCAGTACCACAGTCCTAATAGAAATTATAGAATACTCATTTATCCATTTTGAAATAAAATACATTTTAGCTGGTAAATTTTAAACAGATACCCTTGAAAAAAGATTTGGTCGATATAGGAACTTTTCTGGTTGTAACTGTCATGTATCATTTTAAATAAATCCTCGAATCAAAAAAAAAAATTAGACTTTAAAGTATTAATTATTGTAAAGTCAGGGTTAAAAAATTTTACAGTGTTAAAATCAAATACTTTATTAAGCATGATATTGAAAGTACAGAAATATTAGAGTTTCCTTACATATTTAAATCGGATTATCTTAAGGATTACCAGTTGGATGAGTCTGTTTAAATGTATATATGTAGTTATATAGCCCATTCTATCTACAAAAATAGGAAATTAAAATGCATGGATTGCAAAAACCTTATTATAAATAAAACAATTTAAAAAACGTTTAATTATTAAACTGTGGAGGAAGATTGCATTATTTTATTTATATTACATTGACTTTACTACTGAAAGTATCGATTATTTTTTCAACTTTGAAAACCTTATTGTTCGAGTCATAGGTTTAAATATGGGAGATGAATATTTTGATTCTTTGCAAAGGGGGGGTTTATGTCTTGCTACCAATGAAGTAAATATTATGTACTTTCATATATTTGCAGCTTTTTAGTTTATTATAGTAGCTACTAAAGAACTTAAGCTTAAATTTTTGAATCGGCCAAATCACCAAGTTCTTTTAGATAAACTAGGTTTGGCTAGTTTAGAAAGTGGTAGCTTTCTAATAACGCTTAATGAGACATGTCCCTGTGGAGAAAGCTATCGAAAAATGTTTTATAAAGTAGCACTACCTACTTACTCTTAGCAATATATATTACTAAACAATTACACAAAAAACAGAAATGACCCATGACCTTCAACACCAAAATACATTATCAAAAAAACGAAAGCTTTCCACTTTAAAATAGGTTTTAAAATCACTAATTTATTATATTATTATATTCTTGTTACTTATTAGATAGACATATCTATACTGAAGTAAAATGCAAAAAGTTCAATAAATAATTTGAAATTAACCGTAATTTTTATCGCCTAAACGGGCGAATCTGCACGGAAGTTGCGTTAGTTACTTATTAAAAATCGGTCTACCTCTGACAGGATTTGCGACGTTGCCTTTCTTACTTCACGGCTTGGAAATGTAGGGGGCTATGGCTCTAACGTATGTCGAATACTATATAATTTTAAAATATTTTTTAAAATAGCTTCCTACCACCATTGTTCAAAATGATGCCATAATCTGTCACTCAAAAGAAGTATTTCAACTGTATCAGCTATATCCAACTATAATTTCAGCTTCCTAAACTAAATATTGTTGAATAAAAGTTAATAGGAATATTGAATATTTTATTCTCAAATTCTATAGATAATTTAGGACCCTTAACTTGTTTAAAATATTTTGGAGCATTAATGTTAAACAACGGGGTTCTAAGGCACAATGACCTTAGTCTGAGCCGTCCCTTAGTTTAAAGGCACTTGTCCATTCTGCTTAATTACCTTAGTTGGGAAATTAAATTAATTTATTATTTAATTATAAACTTCTAAAATAACATAATGTAAAATAACGGCCGGTATTGTAGGTTTGGTTAAACTATGCTATTTTCCATATTTCTAGTTTTACACCGAGTTTCAGTTAGGCAAAAACCCAAAAAAAAACGAAGAAACGCAGTGTAACTAAACGTTTAGTTTAATTAAACCTATGATAGCGGCCACAAAACACAGAGTTGTGTACTGTACACTACCTATTAATCAGTAAACATATCTTAAATTGTGATTTAAAATTGGAGAAATAGTCCATAGTCTCAGTTAAGTCAAAGTAATGTAAATTAAATAATGCAATTTTCCTACACACTTAAATTATTGTAAAAGTAAATGAAAAGTTTCCTACATGTTTCGAATTTCAAAATAAAATCAACAATTAAATTAATATTTTTTAATGTTCGTATTAAAATTTAGAAACCTATAAAAAATTTAAAAAACTTTCATAATAAAAAACCTTTCTCCTTCAAATGTTATAACTCAAAAAAATTTATTATCTTTTAGCCACAATGTTTCTTCACTAATCAAGATTTGACATTTATATTGAAAACTTTACTTATATCTAAATCTTAATACAATTAATATGTTAATATGACCAGTTAGTACACAAAGTCTTCAACTTTACATTTCTCATCCTGTTGAGTTGTACTCATTAATTTAAGAGAACTTACATTACACTTCCGATAAACTCGATGTTGGTAAGTCCTAAGTACTTAAGCTTTTATTTTATATTCATTGGTTGTTTCTAACTTTGTACTTTTTTAGTATCCCCTGATGATGAATGCTTAAGCATTCGAAACATCTAGGAAACTTTTTATTTACTTCTATTATTAAACTGTAAAGGAAGACTGCATTGTTCTTCATTTACAGATATTAGGTAGATTCTAGATTTAGAATTTAAATAACAATGCAGAATGATATTCACCGATAATGATAATAGTAATAATAACAAGTTGATAAACCCAGTTAAATAGTATCTAATTTAAGTATTTAATCGTTCCTGCATAAGGTGTTTCCACCATGTTATAGCTCTTAAAGCCTTTAAAATTTTAAGGAGTAAACTTTAGCTTTTACTGATATGCGGGATCAAATAAAAATTCTGGGAAATTAGAAGAAGTAGAAAAAATCTACAAACTTAATATGAGGATAAAAAATTTACAGGAATGGAAAAATCAAAAAAGAAAATAAAGGAAAAGCACAATATACCGTCTATAATTCAGATAAAAAAACTTTGTACTACATTCTCTTGGGCTGCAAGATATAATAGCGCTTTGGAATCACGAGTACTTTCATATTTCAATTGATTTATTGAAGTATGCACTAAACATATTTAGTTGGGGGGGGATTTGTGTCTAAGTGCATCTTCTACATTTGGCGACGAATTAAAAGTAGAAGCAATAAGGCAGTATTGCACATAATTTTTTTTAGTAAGGGGCAGACTGCGGGCTATTTGAAATTGTAATGGACACACTAGGATATTTATTAATTTGTTAAAATTTTGACATTCCCGGAATAAAAGAGTTTAATAAAAACTAATAATATCGATTATGTTTATTTTGGCAAAAGTGCGAATATGCCAATTTTAGCAAAACCACAACCACGTTTTATACATTTTGGGATTCAAAATAATGTAAAAATTATTATGGTAGAAGGGCGAATTTGTGTTTAAATAATTACACACCTTATGTGTAGAAATAGTAGTACTCTAGTACTATTCTAATATTTGCATTGAACAGATGTATGATGTTCTATTTACTTTGAAAAGTTATTTTTTATTTGTATGTTACTGAAACACAGATTTTCGGCGAACTTAACAAGAATTGAACGTTAATGCAAGCAAAAGGGCGATCATCCACTTCATATCAGTTTTGTCCTGGAAAAAGAATAATAGTATTGTGAATAACATTTAAAAGTACCATTCCAATAATAATACAACACGTGAAATGATATATTCCATGGACTTGTATAGCCAGGCACTTATATGCCGACGATACTCGGCTTTACTTTAGTTTTAAGCCTAATGATACTGATGCCAGTATTAACCTAAATCACAGTTTGGAGAGAATAAGTAAATGTTGTCAGAGTCACAATCTTAGGATTAATTCACAGAAGACTAAACTAATGTTATTCTGTCCTAAAAAAGATTATAACCCTCTTATTGTCGACCTTAACATAACTCTTGATAATCAAAAACTAGTTTTTGTTAAAAAGGCCAGAAATTTGGGGATTGTGTTTGATAGCGAATTAAGATTCAATAATCATGTTGATAGGTTGTTTAGAAGGGCATATTTAATATTTAAAAAACTCTACAGCAATAAATATGTACTAAAATTTAAAACACGAAATAAGCTATGTGAGCACATTCTTCTGCATTTATTTTATTATGTCCTAATACTTATTACCCATTCTTGGACAAGGTTATCAAAAAGATACTTTAAATGTTATAAAATAATTGTGTCAGAATTATATTAAATGGTCTTAGAAAGTATGATCACATTGCATTGTACTTTCGAAATTTAAAATAGCTTAACATGGAAAATACATTTAAATATCATCTTGCTAGTTTTACCAATAGGGTGCTTTTGTTGGATGTTCCTCTTTACTTGTGTCATAAACTATCCTATAGAACAGATGAGCAGTAGATTACAGTTCGTAATAGTAAGTCAACCCTGACTTTACCCCGACATAAAACTGTATTTTTTCAGGGAAGCTTTTCTTACAATACTGTCCATTATTATAATACTTTGGGCACTAATTCGGGGGACTGTTTTGTAAAAGCTTTTAAAAAGAGAGCTATACAGTATTTTTTAGATGAGCAAATATGAAATACAATTATATATTTTTTCCACTACTAACCTATAACATTGCCATTATTGACCGATTATTAACGTTAGAAATCGTTTTTCTCTACCTTATAAGTTATTATTGACCATGGTCAATAATGACGCATTGAAATCCATTATTAACCGATCTTCAAGAATCTATTCGAACGCAGGCAACTTGATTTTTTGATTCTACAACATAAATTCATAAACATCATTTCTTGTGGTTAGGAAACCAGATAATTATCAATACATATTAGATTATTAAAGACGCATATTGTAAAATATCGATTGTACCAATCAACATTTTTTCTGCTTCCATCCTTAATTCTGGAGGTGTACACATAATAATATCACTAACATTTTCTTTGCTCATTTAAAAAAACAGAAAACTCGTGAAATCTGATGACATAAATGAACAAAAATTGACATTGACAAAGCCACCTGACAAAACAACAAAATATTTTGCCAATTCCAAAGCGCAGGTAACTTGATAAAAAAATATACTTATACCTACCTATAATTTTTTATAATTATTAATACTATAAAGATAAATGTCCTATAAAAGTTTGTAGTAGTGGAAAAAATATTATATTCACCACGGTTTAGACAGCTTATAGCCCTCGCGTCTTAAATCCCTCGTCGCTTCGCTCCTCGTGATTTAAACTTGCCGCTCGGGCAATAATGATGGCTGTCTAAACCTTGGTTAATAATATACTATAAAATGCCAGAATAATGTCAAAAATAACTACGCCAATAATTATTCATTCCTATTGTTATCTAGGATGTGTTACTTGTTAGTTGAGTATTCTTTATTTTCTCATTGAACTTATATTATATTATTTTGTTATATATTATCTATATGTATTTATATATGTAAATCTTCTATGGGTTAAGTTTTAGACTAACTCTATAATATGGGTTAAACTTCGCCTTGTAATATTGCAAATAAAGACGTCTAATAATAATAATAAAAATAATAATGAGATCTTATTAAATCTGGCCAACATGATTTTTAGCTTCTCCTCCAAAACTTCAAAATTGGCGTACACGCCCTTTTATCGAAACATCAGCGATATAGTGGTGAAGTTTTTTGGTAAGATTATGCCCCACCATTGTATAAACCCAGCAATTCAGAAAAAATATTCAAATAAATAAATATACTTTTTAATCTTTTAATAAGTGTTAAATATTTCACAGGACAATTCCTCAAGTATCTCTTAGATAAAATGATCTTATAAACGTATTGTAAAAACGCTTAGTTTCCAAGATACAGAGTGTTAAAATTTTTATTTTATTTTCATCTCTTAGATCTGTTTCTCTTATTTTTTAGGAAAAGCAAACAAAATTTGGTATGGTAAATAATTGTTACAATATCTACAACATAGCCTTATTATTGTTTAATATGATCTACAGGGCGATTTTTTTTCGGGGACATGACCCCTTTTACCCCTCCTCTCTTCCTTCCCTTCCGAGATGAAGCGTTTTTGACCACAACGGGCTCTAATATGAATTTAATTATGCCCAAAAATACGTGGTGTATCATTTAAAAAAATATAAATTTATTTTATCATATTGTTTTGGGCCACCCTGTGAAAACATTATTCTGAAGTTCAGCCTGATACAGTATAAGTCGGAATATTAACGAAAATCTTAAGTTAATTCGTATAGAAACTACGGAAGCCTTACGCAATATTGCCGCACCCTGTATAATAAAACATTTTTAGAAATGGTGGTATAGACAGACCTTGTTTTCTTTCATTTTAAGAAAAGTTTTTGGCCTATCAGTTTTGTGGTTGGGACATCTAGTGCTAAATTTTGGCCGATATTTTTTAAAATACTCTGTATATTGTATTTTCATACGATTTGCCAAAAAACAAAGTTGAGGTAAAATATTAAAAGAATGTACACAATATGTGCATAGGTTGGAAGAACGCCAATATTGAAACTTGCTTATAAGAAATTACTGCGGTTGAGCCGCCAGCCCTTGTAAATTTTAGTAAATATTTGATTAAATTCATACGGCATACCTACCTAAAAATTCTTTATATATTATAAATGAATATTAATTATTTTATTATGGAATCCATTAAACTATCTTAAGATTTATTCCGTTTTTAACTTTCATAAAGTTTTAACCTATTAAATTTCTGGCAAGATGAAACCGATACTACACATTTTTAGATACATTTCAAAGTAAAATATTATTTATATTAATAGAGATAGATGCCTAACGTTTAAAAGAGGTTCTCTCAAATATATGTCGACAAGAGTTGGTGTCGATTTGAGATCTAAATAAAATAGGAACTGCTGCATAAAGGGTGTTATATTAGATTAGATCCTTTTTTAACGAGACACCGGCAGTGTAGATGTAATATACAGACTGTGTAGAAAATTACTGAGAATTGATTAATATAGCGGTTAAATCATCTTTTCTCTAGTTTGTTAAGGTAAAGTCAGGTTAGGCTACTGCTTGTTTTAGATTAATTATAGAGGTATATCTTAAATCCGCTGTTACGCTGAATACAAATTTGGCAAATTTTGGATTTCAAATCAGAAAATTCGAAATAGAAATTTATTAAAAGCAACGAATTATTCGATATATTAGTAATAAAAAAAATATTAATTAATATAGAAGTTTTGTAACTGTGGTCTTGGTTACAAAATAGTTGTTTTTCACAATTTTTTAAGGCATTCATTATGGGGACTATATAAAGAGTGGCTGAAACTTTTTTGTTTGGTTGATGTAAGGATGCTAAAAAAGCAGGTGGCTAAAATCGATCAAAATCAAGAAATTTCAGGAACTTTACGACATAATGAGATTCATTACAGCGCACTATAGCGCTGAAATTATTATTTTTTTTTAAATTTTAATAACATATTTTCACACATTGAACTCTATTCTTTAGAGAGATGGTTTATTAATAATGAAAAAATTATAAAACCTAAGGTATATTATAAAAAATAACAATACACTTTTAACAATTTGTTGGCCAGTGTGATGGAGCTACCTACATATCTAAATTCATGATTGAGCAATGAAATGTTTGCTACCAGTTTTATAGAATTCTTAACATAACCTTCTGTGGTAGAGGCAGATTTCCAGGCCCCATGATACTTTAACATATGCATATCGGCAGCGTCATTAATCAGCATATTAGTAAAATTTTGGACAATAACAATTCAGTATAATTACTTTAAAAATCCTTTATTGTACAGTTTAATATATAGTTACTATGGAGTTAAGATACAATATATTTATAGTAAATAAACATATATCGAATTCGGGAATAATTTTATTTTTATTCCAAAAAAACCTGTACTATTATACTTATTGTATATTTGTTTATTTTAAGAATACAAAGTATTTTAACATTGTAATATGCAATATCTTAAATTTAGGAATACTTTATCTAAAATATTTCTATTGTTATTTTAAATATAATAAAATTATTGTATGGCTGTCCCAAGTTGACACGTAAAATATATCTAAAATAAATATAATTGTTTTTAAATTTACGATATAATTTTCTCAGTGAACGAATCATTTGTGAGCACCATCTGTGCCATAATATCATGATTTTTTTTTACCAATCCAGGATTTGACAAACTATAGTAAACTGTTTGTTAAACCAAATCAAAAAAATTTAGCTGTAACGAATATTGTAACATTTATTGCTACAATTTTTTTGCTGCGTCAACTCGTAACAAAAAATATCATATAACTACATTCCTTAAGCTTCATTTACACGGGCAAGTAAAAATGTTACAAGCTTAAATACACTGAGTCCCAAAAGTAAAGTATAAATTCAATTACAATTCAGCGGTATGCTGACTGGAAAAACACTCGGCCCAGTCGATTCTTCTTTCGTAATGTGGGTTTTTTATGGTAAATTCATGTATACAAGGTAGCCCAAAAATAGGTTACGACCATCAACTTCATTTTTTCAATCGAAAACATCTATTTTTTATTTTATTTTTGAATTTTGCGTCCAATTCTTAGTATGTTTCGTGAATCATATCCTATACCTAAACTCGAGAGTTATCGAAAAAATTACGATTGGACCTATCAATAAGTAAGACCGTATTTCTGAACATTCATTTGTAAATTGAGCAAAGCATTTAATATTGTGTTTATCTTTTCTTTTTCTAATTCTGGTATTTTTGAATGTTGACTTCTCACCGTTTAGTCCCATAAAAACTGTATGACAATTTTACTTCAACTAAGTAATTGTCAAGCGTAGTTTCAAAGTTGCGGTTCTCACAATGATGAAGTTAACGGAACGAGAAAAAATTGAAATTCTATACATGGTTGGGTTCGGTGACAGAACACATACTCAAATCGAAGCAGCTCAATTACTCAATGAAATCCATCCTGATCATTCTTTCATATGTCTAAAGGTGGTGAGCAGAATAGAGGCTAGATTTAGAGGATTCGGTCATGTTAGAGATTTACCTAAATCGGGTCGTCCTGCTTGAGATGAAAATGAACATGTTCACGGTTTGCTTTCCGTGGAGGAAAATCCATGTACTCCTCTGTCGCACATTGGGGCCAATTAACACATGCGGAAATCTGTTGCTCACCAATTAGTTCAAAAGCGCAAAATATCACCTATACAAAGTAATTCCAGTGCATGAGTTATTTAAAAATAATTTCGACAGGCGAAATGAGTTCTGTGAGCGTATGCAAAATATGTGCAATCTAGATAATAATTTAGAAAAAATATTATTTTTTCCGATGAAGCTACGTTCTGTTTGAATGGTAATGTAAACAGACAAAATTGTCGTTATTGGGCAATAGAAAATCCGCATTGGATGATGGAGGTTCACAGTCAGTACCTCAAAGGACAAATGTGTTATGTGGAATAGTGCGCAGAAGAGTGTTTGGTCCATTTCTCTTTGAACAATATTTAACTGGACAAGTATATTTCGAATTTCTCCAGCATTAGTGGCTTTGTTTCCGAACCGATTGGAGCCGGACTCCCCTGATGAAGAACTGATGTTCCAGAAAGATGGTGCTCCTTCGCACTATTCAGTCACTGTTCGTACGTTTTTAAATAAAACTTTTCCCAATCGGTGGATAGGAATGAGAGGATTCATCGAATGGCATGCTAGGTCGCCAGACCTAACTCTGCTGGACTTCTTTTTGTGGGGTTACCTCAAATCAAAAGTATTTGTTGATAGGCCAAACCATCTGCAGGTCTTCAAAGAGAGGATCCGAAGAGAAGTACGTGTTATAACACTGGAAATGATTGAAATCGTGCAAAGGGAGTTTATTGGTCGCCCTGGATATTGTAAAGTTAGCGCACATTTTCAACATTTAATTTGTTGTTCTGTTCTTTTTAAATAAACAGGTCTTGCTTATTTATATGTTCAATCGAAATTTTTTTGATAACTGATGAGGTTAGGCATAGGAAGTTGAGAAGAAGTACATGAAACAGACTTAAAAATCGATGCAAAATTCAAAACCGAAATAAAAATAGATGTTTCCATTTGAAAAAATGAAGTTGATGATCGTAACTTATTTTTGACCTACACTGTATACATGAATTCACCATAAAAAAGAAACTAACCTGGACTAACCTGATTTTAAATGAATTTATACATTATTTCTGAGACTCACTGTATTGCAACGAGAATCACTTTCAGGTCTAAACAGGTTGGGAGAGCACTCGAGGAAGTAAATATTCATTTCGGTTTTGTTGAAAGTTGTCTGCAAGTGAAACGAGCAAGTATGGAGGGAAAACGTGTTAGGTCAAAGGAGTAGATCTTTTTTTACTAATAAGCACATTTAAAGAATATACCGAGTTATGGCAAATAAAGTCAAAAATTTATAGGAATAGGGTAAAAAAGCAAAAAGTCATAGCAGATAAATTAGACACAACCGAGGCTGAGATTCAAAGTAAACTAAAAATAGCTTCATGCATATTTGTATCCAATTTTGATATTTTATTAGACAGTAGTTGCAGGAAAAATTTAAAAGCGGTTTGTAACATACGCAAACTTTTTTTAACTGATTTGGATCCACATTGGCCTTCTAGCAATTCATCCTTTATCTCATATTCTTTATATATTTGGTATATACGAGTATATACAGGGTCGTTGGTATGTATGAAAACGGTCGATTAGTTCTTAAAGTAAAACAGCTAGCAAAGAATATTTAAGACAAAAGTTTTACGGTTTTATAAAGCCTATTAGAATTAAAGAAAGATAAGTATACAGGATGAGTCAGAAAGCCGTACCTTTTTTTTAATAGATCACCTTTTATCTTACAATATTTTTGGATTTTACATAAAATTACAATTATTTTTTATTAAATGCATTATAAGTCTAAACCTAATAGCTTCCGAGATATCGACATTTGAAAAATGACATTTTTGAATTTTGACAGCTCCTAGCCGTTTTATTCTAAGACGTACCGTTAGAAAGCTAGAAGCTGTCAAAATTCAAAAATGTAATTTTTCAAAACTCAATTTCTCGGAAACTATTCGGTTTAGACTTATTATGCATTTTATAAAAAATAGTTGCAATTTTATGCAAAATCCAAAAATATTCAAAGATATAGGGTATTCCATTAAAAAAAAAGTAACTTTATTTCTCTACGGCTTTCTGACTCATCCTGTATACTTAACTTTTTAAAATTCGTATAGACTATAAAAAACCCTAAAACTTTTGTCTTAAATATTTTTTTGCTAGCTGTTGTACTTTAAGAAATAATAGACCGTTTCCATACATACCAACGACCCTGTATATTAGTACTATACGGCTATTACCCTGAATAAGTTGAAGCAGCACCTGGGAGAACATCCAGGGTCATTTGGACTTCTGCGCATGCTCTGTAAGGGCATTGCCAAATGTACCTTTATTTCTTTAGAACAGAGCACAAAAGTGTTGTGTAGAAAATTATGGCAAAGATAAAATTAGCAAATATCTTCCTAGAAAATTGCCAAAAAGTATTGAGTCGATAAGTAATTAAGTGTTTTCAAATTATTTGTTTCCATTTGTAAACTAAAATGCGACAAATAAAGATTTTCTATAACTGGAGGCTAAAAACGTGACAACGTCGCATCTTTACTGGACATACCCTCGAAACTTTAGCAAATCTTGATTTAGTTGACAGCTCGTTTCGTCGATTTGTGGTTTTATTATTGTCAACGGCTTTTGTCTCCTGTTTATCTTAACTTTTCTGCAAATTTTGATCGTGTGCGTGAAGTGCGATAATTTAGTAGCGATGAACAAAATATTTTACATTATTTGCAACAGGTGTAAAAACCTGAACAAAGATTTATCGTTCCACCGGTACCTATGTACCTGGACGGGATGTTTCTTTCTTTCTTTCTTTTAATTTACTTACGTTAATTTTGTGAGGAAACAATAACTAGTTAGTCTATTTCTTAAAAGTTATGATTTCCTCTGCTGCTGTTGATTTAATTAGGTACCTACCTATTTTACCGAAAATTGCATGTACTTCAAAGGATCCTACAAAAACTTATATTTTACCGGTTGAACTCTAAAAATAATTGTTAAATGTCTAATAAAAGTTTGATTAATATATTTACCTGCGTTCTTTTTCTTTTCTCAATAAAAATATACAAAATCTTCAACAAACCAAGAACTTTATTGTTTGTTGACAAATTCCTGTCCTGTTGTCAAAGTCAAAAGTTACTGAAAACAGCATAACCTTATTTTTTCCCGTAAATACAAAGGCCTATTTATTTTTTCTCACGCATGCGCACTGTACGAAATGACCCTGACTAGACAAGGAACCTCGGCTTCACTACGTTCACATTGGTTAAATGGGAAAGGCGTCATATAATACTAATACATGGGTTATATACAAACGCTGGCGCAAATTAATTGGAGAAATGCTATTTCAACTGATTATCCCGTCTAAACAGACCTTTAAAATTGCTTTTACTCTAAGACAACGTTCTTCTCTCATAGAAATCGTATTAAAATCAGACAGACGTACACGTGCTCAAAAACGTAATTGAACATAAGAACAAGAATAGACTAAAGCCAAATAAATGTTCTGCTTAAGGACCACATTTTTCCAATTTGTTGGTTGTATAAAAAGGGCTTCCTCCTTATTTAAGTTTGTACCTACTTTGTAATTGCCACAGAGACAGTGTGACGGTATGTAGGATATGAAAATGTGGGAGTAAAAATGACATTACCTATTTATTTTTTTTAATTTAATTCAATTATTGTTATTCCCAACTAAGTATTATAGTTTATTACAGGGAATATAATACAAACTTGGCAATTGATTTTAAATATTAATTTCTTTGTGTGAAATTGATCGTTAACCAAAATTTGATCTGATTTGGATAACTTGGTAATCATTACATTGTCTTGTATAATGTTGATGAACGCTAATTGATTTTAATAATTTTATAATTAAATTTTTTTTTTTAAGTTTATTCTCTGTATTAATTTATGTTTTTAATTTATACAAATAAAAAAAAAAACCATGCAGTCTTCCTCCACAGTTTAATTGTTAACATAAAAAAGGTTTTTTGAGCTCCCGACATGTTTCGAGTACTTATGTACTCATCTTCAGGGGATACCAACATCGAGTTTAACATCGAAATAAGTTGTCTCAAACAAATGAGTACAACAGAAAGGCTGGAGACTTGGTGTATTAGATGGTTAATTATATGGAATGAGAAGTAAAGTTAAGATTGAGTTTTGTAATATAGATAAGTGAAACATATTTAAGTAGGATAATAAAAGATTATGACCTCTGAAGGAGAGAAGTTTTCTTTAATTTTGTTAAGCAGTTGAAATATAGATTGTGTTTATTGAAATATAGGAAAAGTTTAAAGGAAGGTTTTTTAAAAATTAAGAATCATGTGCTTGTATGGTTAAGTTTAGATGAGTAAAACATATCTTAAGTTCAAATAAAGAAAGATTGTGACATCTGGAGGAGAGAAGTTTTCTTTTAACTTGTTTTTAAATCATAGGTTTTATTTAATAAAAAATTTATGTAAAATGTTAAATAGTTTTTTTTTTAATTTAGAGTGGTTTATCTTCATTTCAAAAAAAAAAACTTTTGAAAAAACTTTTTAACATAAAAAATAAAAAAAAAACTTTTCAACATTTTACATAAATTTCTTTTTAAATAAAACCTATGATTTAAAAACAAGTTAAAAGAAAACTTCTCTCCTCCAGATGTCACAATCTTTCTTTATTTGAACTTAATATATTGTTTACTTATCTAAACTTAATCATACAAGCTCATGATTCTTAATTTTTAAAAAACCTTCATTTAAACTTTTCCTATATTTCAATAAACACAGTCTATACTTCAACTGCTTAACAAAATTAGAGAAAACTTCTCTCCTTCAGAGGTCATAATCTTTTATTATCCTACTTAAATATGTTTCACTTATCTATATTACAAAACTCAATCTTAACTTTACTTCTCATTCCATATAATTAACCATCTAATACACCAAGTCTCCAGCCTTTCTGTTGTACTAATTTATTTGAGACAACTTATTTCGATGTTAAACTTGATGTTGGTATCCCCTGAAGATGAGTACTTAAGTACTCGAAACATGTCGGGAGCTTAAAAAACCTTTTTTATGTTAACAATTAAACTGTGGAGGAAGACTGCATTGTTTTATTTTATATTACATTGACTCCACTGAAAGTATTGACTATTTTTTCAAATTTATACAAATGCTTGAGGTATACATATCTTCTTAGTCGATAAAAATTTAATGTTGGTTTTAAAAAAGGTAAGTTGTGTATACCTACATTTAATTTCTGTATTGTGTAAGTTTTGTAATGAGCAAAGCCCCAGTTTGATATTAAATACTGGATGTTTGAATAAATAAGACAAGAATATATATTTTTTAAATATTTTAAGGGAACAAAATGTCTTATTTTGAACAAAATTCCTTAGTGGAGATTACACCCTTCACCTAATTTTTATGAAGCATTCATAAGGTATGGTCAGTCCTGAAAATTTAAGATAAATCCGATGAGCAGTTTTGAAATATACGAGATCACAATCAAATAAAACGTTCGCGAGACGGTGACGTCATTACCTCCCACAGTAAAGCGCGGATCCAGTGGGACGGTCATGGGGGTCATGACCCCCCCCCCAACAAATAGAGGAACACAAATAAATATTATATATTATAATTATTTTGCTGTTTTGACTAACGCCGCAGCTTGGTCACAATCAAAGCACCTAATGTAAGTATTTAAATTTGGTCTATCCATTGAATTGAAACATCAATAAGAAATACAGTGAGGACCTAAAGTCCCTCCCTCTCTAACTTCTAAACCGTTCGGTATATTTTAATGAAATTTTGAACGATAATATTTGAGGAAGTCTTGCATTTTTTGACATACCAATGACAGCTTTAAATGTCACAATGTCAAAATGACAGCTGGGTCCGCTTTTGGAATATTTTTTTAAATGGAAAGGGGGTTCCAATGATACCTCATTTTAAAGGTATTTTAATGCTTAAAACATTCTCCAATTTAAAAAACATTTAATTTTGGTTCAGTATTTTCTAAATAGAAATCAATAATATCGCTTTCTACGTTATGACTACCACTGTTTATAACACACTTTTTTTACCTATTAGTTGTCTATTGATTGTTGCTGTCATACTGTTTTTAAATGTCTGATTGACAGAAAATATTCTTAGCTTGAAATGGTCTTAAATAGCTCGTTCTTTACAAGATAAATGTGAAGCGATTATTATTTTTGGCGAAGCTAACCGAAATTGCCATGCTGCTGTTCGTATGTTCAATGAACGATATCCGGAACGCCAAATATGCAGAACATTTTTGCGAAAACTAATCTTAAAATTTCAAGAAACTGGTACGGTAAAAGACGCTCCAAGGTCTGAAAGGCCAAAAATCGTGGAAGATGTGAAAGTCCAAGTCTTAGCTGAAATGGTTGTTACTCCCCAACAGCCAACGAAACACGTAGCTGAGGCATGCAATGTTTCTCGTAGTTCTGTCAAAAGAATTTTGAAAAGCCATAAATTTCACCCATATAAAATGAAAATTATACACGAATTAACAGAAGATTATCCAAATAGACGACTAGAATTTTGCGAAATTATGTCAGAAAGAATCGTACGGAATAATAACTATTCGCGGAATATTTGTTTTAGCGACGAAAGTACTTTTTCTTATATAGAAGAGTTAATACCCAAAACTGGTACTGGTACTGGAGTGATGAAAACCCCCACGTTTTTCGGAAGGGACACACTCAGTTTCCCCAGAAAATAAATGTTTGGGCAGGCATTTTGGGTAGGTAATCACATTATAACACAAACAACATTAACGCCTCTAGATTTTTTTCTTTGGGGATACGTTAAAACTGAGGTTTATAAATAGTAATATGGTAAGTAACAAAATGCATATACATTTTTTACCCATTGGTTCCCTGTCAACGAAGTTAAAATTTTAAACAGTAATGCCTAGGGAAATGCTTTCAGCGGATTTAATAACCTATTATTAAGAAAAAAAAAAAACAGTTTTTTGTAAATTAAACTAATTATATTGTCCACTGTGTACCGCAGCTTATAGTCCACATTTTAATAAAATTGGCATTATGATACGATATTTTCGCTCGAAGCGCCAGCGTATGTCAACGTTGGTTAATAATAATAATAATTATGGAATAGAGGTAACAGAGCAGCTGTAAAAAAAATTTTACTTATATTTTGAGGCGTATGTATTTGTATACATACCTGTAGGTATATGTCATGTTTGTAACTGTTTGTATGTCTGTCTGGTATTTCACATGGTTTTCCACTTTATTGAGAATATTTTTAATTAAGGGTGTTAAAAAAGTGGGGGATCATATTATTTTCCAATGCATGATAAAATTTAATTATATTGATCCGTAAAATGTATTTATGAAAAATTCTTTTTTTATTTTAGAGATTTATTATATAATAATAGCATTAATACACAAAAGTAAAATATATTGATCTGTGAATGACCCCCCCCCCCCCAAAAAAAAAACGAGGTTCTGGATCCGCTCCTGCCCACAGTTCGCCCGATTTGAACTTATGTAACGATATTGCTTCGCATATTCAAGGGAGATGCGCTTACTATTTCTTTGTTCAGTTAGTTCTGTTACATAGAAGTATCACATTTAACGCATGAATTAAAATCGTATGCGCGTTCAAATCCACAGCATACAGAATGGGACCATACAGCACATTCACGACATCTCCACCGCCTCTCATTCTTTCCAATCTCACAATAAACTGCACCAACTTTTCTCTTGAATTCGAGATGGTTTTTAGATTGTGTGGATTATTTTAAATTCTGTTATTTGTACTATCCAGATTTACCTACTTCTTAATCGCTGTCACATTTATTTCACATATTTTAATTTTTTATCTTCTAGTTCTACCTTATGCGGTTTTGAAGTTACATTTTTGATTGCTTCTTTCTATTGGTGGTTCTTAATACTTTTGAATGGCATTAATATCTTCAAGTTACTTGTTTTTCAACTCCATGGTCTTATCTTCGTCATCTGTTGCTTTAGGATCAAAAACTGTTACAATCGGTAAATCTGGTTCGACGATGAAGATTACCTTGCACGCTGAGTAATTTTTTCTGGAACCTCAATAATTAATTCTTGCTTGGTATTACTTGTCGTCGTATAGTTGGTCGCTATTGAATGATATTTTATGTGGTTAATGTTAAACGTGTGGTATTTTACGTACACCGGGTGATGCATGGCCTAGTTAAACATACGATATCCGATGTAAATTTTAAGGCGGCTAATTATTGGCCCCCCTGTACATTGTATAATATTTTTTTTTATTATTAAAAGAACTTTATTGGTTTCTCAAATGGCCATCGACCGAAGTCCTTCAGCCTTGGTAAATTTGACAATATAATAATTTTACAATTTATAATAATTTGATTTAACTGTACTACAAAACAATTTGTTTGGAACATTGTATTATCATTTTTTGAAGAGGTCAATAAAATAAACTCATGCGCCAAGTTTGAATAAATTTAAATAAGCCAATCCTAACTTATTAAATTAACTGCGATTGCAAGTGGCATAGTTTAGGTAATACAGCAAGCACCAGCACATAATTTCGCTATTGTCAAAAAGTGACGTATATAACGAATAAAGATTGTTTTACATTAAAAACACATTTTCGTTTCACCAATCCGGCAATCATACATCCAAAATAAAAGACACCATTATGTTTTTCTTAATAACCCTTTAATTTAACATAACATAGGTACCTAAGACTATAGCTTTTTACAAAAATATTAATTAATCAAATGTTCAAACAACCCTCCATTAACAGCTAAACAATATCCTAACCGATCATCAAATTCATTTCTAACATTACTGAGTTGATATTGAGATATTCTGTCACATTCTAACGAAATACAGTATTTTAGCTTGTCTCGATTTTCAAATTTTACATCTTTATAAATAAAATTTAGGTAGAAAGAAGTCGGTTGGCGAAAGGTCAGGAGACCTAGCTGGCCAAAGGATTAGATGCCGTGAGCCAATATTTCCGTTAAAAATATTTTGCAAGTATTACCTAACCATGGGAGAATTATGGGCAGGACAACCATCATCATTTTCGCCTACAACTTCTTCTAGTGCGGGTTCAATTCAATTTTGTAGTAAGTCCAAATAGGTTACTGCTGTAAGATTGTCTTCCATAAAAAAAGTAAATAATGTGATATCCTATAATTCCCGCCCAAGAATTCCCGTGCTAATCATTTTATTTTCCTCCACGTACTGTAAAATTTCAAGATCTCTATTATCCCCTTCTTCAGCTCTATTGACATTCTGAGTTGAGCATCTACAATCATTTATTACAATGCCTTTGGACCAGGCGCGTAACTACAGGGGGGCCTAGGGAGACCGCCACCCCCCCAGACGTCGCTAGGCCCCCCCAGAAAAAGGCTGACTCTGACTTTGTAAGCTCGCTACTCGCCTCGCAAATATAGCATCAATTTTCACATAACAATTCCCAAAAAAAGTTTTCGTGACAGCTGAAAAATCTAACCGATAAAAAAACGAGGTCTTGTGATATTACTGTTGATTATTGACCAAATTAGTTAAAATTTGGGCGTGGTCCAAAAAAATTTCGTCTGCGGCGGGCTCTCCACCGGCCCGCGTCTACACAAGCCGCCACTATAAGTCACAATAACAGGCCCACCCCCAGGTCAGAGGGCTAGTTACGCCACTGCTTTGGACTCAAATTTACTAATTATAAGTTTAATTAATGAAATGGAAGGGATAGGCTTATCAGCGAATTAAACTGAAAACGTTTCAGACACTGCTCCTAAACGTTTCCTGTATAATACCACTTAATCATAGTTACTTTTTCCTTAATGGAATAGCTCATATTTAGCTATAATTAAAGCGCCATCAATGAAAATGTTGTCACTGGAGCTACTTTTTATTTTGTAAATGCCAAATACCTAATAATTTGCTGGTGTTTGCCGTATTGCCTAAACTATGAAAATTTCGTAACTTTGCCTCCACATTTAATTGAATAAGTTAGGATTAGCTTATTAAACTTTATTCAATCTTGGCACATGGATTTACCGTGGCGGCCTTTTCAAAAAATTATGATACAATTTTCCTCTAAAATGTACAGGGGAGCCAATATTTAGCCACCTCAAAATTTACATTGGATTTCCTATGTTCAACTAAACCATGCATCACCCGGTATAGTTCCTTGGCATCAAAAGAAAAACAAGTTGTTAAGTCGGGGTGACAAATATTACCCGCTGAAACAAGGCCAAGTTTCAATCTTAAACGCTTGTTTTTTACAGATATATTCCTCTACTATGCAGTAAACGCTGTGTCACTAACGGCCGGTATTATAGGTATAGTTTAAGCTTTTTAGTTTAAACTTCTAGGTTTAACGAAGATAATCTTGTAGTTAAACTGAGATCATGAAAGGACCGTTTTATAGTTTCCGGCCCGTGCCTAACTTTACTCTAGGTATTTGTTTTTTAGTTTATGTTATGTGCTTTGTTTTTAGGCCGGTTTATTCTTAGTTCTTAGTTATTTTATTAGTGTTTGCGATTACGTAACTTCGAGCTAAGTTGCAGTAGGACTGTGACAAAGCTTAAAACAAAATGGGAAAACACGAAGAAATTAACAAGAAAGAAATTTGCCCAAGAAAAGTGTGAGCTGTATAAATTCTCGAAGGCGACAAGGTGCCTCTACAATATTAATTGCATCCAAATTGTCTTCATCGTCAGAAATATTCTGATCTACCAAATCAATTATTTCTTCCATAGCTAAAACGGCCAGGAGTTTCACCACCTAAAGACAAATATTATTACAGTATCAAAAATGTTACTCATGTGTATAAATAAAAATAGAGTACTTAGGTACAACTTCCAAAATTCAACTTCAAAAAAAAACTTTCTTATATTACTTGCCTTGAAATATGAATTAAGTACCTACCAAAAACACCAAAAAACAAAATAAATCCACAAACTACAAAATTATAGGTTAAGTCCCATAAAAAAGTAAAAATAAATTGACGTTTGGCGGGTTAAACCGTCCTAACTGACGGATGATCCGACTGTTAGCTTAAACTAAAATAGTAAAGTTTAAACTCGGCAAAAAACCTGAAAAAGAAGAAGAAACGTAGTTTACTTAAACTTTTAGTTTAAACTCAACCTATAATACCGGCCGTAAAATAAGTAAAAACCTGTAAAGATAGAACGTGCATGCCATATCAAATATGTGACAATTCTTATAGTAAAAGTGATTTTGAACTCTTAAATGGCGAAACTGTAACTAAATCGGTATTCCACACTACTGTGCCGACAACTAAAGGATAAGAATACTTTTTAGCGACGTTGCCACTTTTACGGTTTTTGTAATAGTTAGGTGACCGATTTTATCCGCTGTTCGATATTATACGCCGTTTCCCCATTTAGCCACTCTTTAGGGATACCCGTAAGATATGATATGTTTAACTAGGATACTTTATATACATTTGTATAATTAATTATTAGCAGTATACCTCTCTTTATTGCTATCATAAGTCTAAGAGAGAGACGCTTCAAAAAAAATAAATTGACTATTAGGGGGAGAGAAAGCTGATGTTCTGCTTGAAAAACTCATCTTTATAATTTGCAATTCAACATGGTTTGGTTGGAAGTCAGAGATTTAGGCAGTTACGTTTTAAGTGTATATACGAGTTACAGAAGTTTCAGAGTACAGAAGACATTAATTCCTTTATACGAAATACAGGGTTTTTTTTATTTATGAGCAAGTGGTGGTTGTAAGCTATTTTTATTAGGTCAAACTGCCACTGCAAAAATTAACATTAAAATTTTATTTCATTTGGTAGGGAGCAATAAATTAAGAATAAGAAAAAAACGTTTTGTAGCCCTAATCTAACAACAGAATGTTTTAAACCTTCGGATTCGATGAGATTTAAAGCATCGGGTTTCATAAATTCGAGTTCTTTAAGCTCTTGTCACTCTCACCCATCAATAGAAACACCATATCAATTAGTTGAGGGTAGACTTTTATGACATGTGTCACTTTTTAGTTACTTTTATTTTAAACAGAGAGTGAAGCCAGATCGCTCCATCTCGTGGTGCTCGTAAATAACACCAATTCTTAAGCATACCTACGCTGACATGGGCTTACAAAGCCACAAATATCAAAGGATCTCCTGCAAAGACAGCACGTCACAATTGCAGGAGTCCTTTTTTCTGTTTTGAAACAGACACCTATGACAACCACTGACGAGCTGTAATACAGCGAAACGAATCTGGGGATGGTTCTGTCAGAAGGAAAGAGCAAATCCTCGATCCTTTTATTTTAGTAGAACGGTTAGCTTGATTCAGGGCTGGATTTGGTAATGTTTATAATATTGAATAAAATGCGACAAGGACCGTTAATCAAAATAATCAACTTTAAATAATAGAATATAAGGTAAGGGGTGTAAAGAAAACATGTTTTTAATAATTTTTAAACGTTATTAATTGCTTTTGCACTAAATCTGCGACTTAACTTTTACCCTTTGTAAAGCAATAATAATATTAATAATAACACTAATAATTACAATAATAATAATACAACATTATAGCCCCACAACAAAAAGGGTGCACCAAAGGAGCCACGGGATGCAAGAAATAATTAATAATTTATTCAGTTATCATCAGCAATCAAAGTTATTCAAGGCAAATAAATCTATATACTGCCTTTGAAAGTTTCAAGAAGGCCTTTGACTCCGTACCGCGTGAGTGGCCCCTTTGCATATTGAAGATCTACAAAATTGATCCTTACTTGATAAAATTTCTACAGCAAGCAATGGGGATGTGGAAGACCAAGATCCGCCAATGTTTCCACCAATACAGTTCCAATAAAACGAGGAATATTCCAGAGTGATTCCTTGAGTCCTCTGTGGTTCTGTCTAGCTGTGAACCCTCTGGTAAACCGACTAAACTCCACTAGATACGGATTCACTATCAAATACGGCAACCAAGAAGCAAGTAGAATTAACAATCTTCTATATATGGATGATCTTAAATTATTGGCCGCTAATAAAAACCAACTGGACCTGATGCTTAAAATATTGAACGAATTCTTTAGTGATGTCGGAATGCAGTTTGGCCTGGATAATATCATATTTTCACCATGATAAAGGGAAGAATACAACAAAACCCGCTCGTTATGTAAGATGGCCAGGAGATTCAGACAATGGGAGAAGGCGAGAACAACAAATACTTGGAGATGAAGCAGCCTCAATATATTTTATATTTTTTAAGAGAACAAAAAGGCTCCTAAGAACGAAAGTGAACAGCAAGAAGCTATTCAAAGCAATCAACCCCTACGCCTGCTTATTCGGCATATTAAACTGGAGCGTGACTGACATCGAGGGGCTACAGCGCAAAATCAGAACTTTACTTACCAAAACACTCAAACATCACCCAAGAAGTGCGGTAGAGCGGACCACCATACCACGACATCAAGGCGAAAGAGGACTGGCAAACATTGGAAAAGAAAAGGGATCAACAAATAACCAACCTGACGGAGTACTTTCGCAATAAAGCCCAAACTTCAGACCTACACAATGCTATTTGCGGAGCAGACCACTCCCCCCTCTAAGATTCAGGGATCAGAATGTCCGACAACACCACAAGACCAATGAAGAAAAACAGCAGATATGTAAAGAGAAACCTCGAACCAGAACGACACCCAGGATCACGTCGACAGTCTTGCGTCGAACTACTGGGTCATCTCTGGACGGATGTTTCCTAAAACGGAGGGATTTCTACTAGCAATCCACGATCAGGTCATACCCACTAGAAACTACCTGAAATACATAATTAGAAACGACTCAGAACAGGCAGACAAGCGCAGATATGGATGTCAAACGGCAGAAACGATCCAGCACATCACGGGAGGATGTCAGATGTCTTCTGCAACAGAATACAAAGAGAGGCATGACGCAGTGGCCAAGATCCTACACCAGGAGTTAACGGTGAAGCTACAGCTTCTCCAAAACGAGAAGATCCCATGTTATAGACATAGACCACAAACGATCTTAGAAAACAACCACTACAAGATGAACTGGGATTGGAATATTCTTACTGATCAGACGTTGGCCCACAACAGACCGGACCTTGCTGTGGTAGAAAAGAGGGCCAGGAGAACGACTTTGATAGATGCAGCTGCACCAAATAACAACAACTTTCTAGTGAAGCATGCTGAGAAAATAGCGAAGTACCGGGACCTCCAGGAGCAAATGGGAAGACAGTGGAATATGAACAGCATCGAAATCTTGCCCATTATTATTTCAACAACAGGACTAATCTCAAACAAGCTTTTGGAAAACCTTAGAATGTTAGACGTACCTCAAGATCTCTACAAGGATATGCAGAAAGCAGTGCTACTTTCAACAAGCCGAACAGTCAAGAAGTATTATCCAAAGAAGAACCCCACGGGCCCAATAACACGAAAAGGGCCCCCACAGAGCTCAATCCTTTTGATATCGGTGATAGCTGAGATAAGTCAATGTGCCCCGACCTGTCAAAAAATCATAATAATAATATCTATAATAATAATATTTATTTAATAGCTACATTAAATAAATAAAATTGACTTAGATCTTTTACAACAGTTAGTAATCGTAATCCATAATGAATATACTAATTTTCACACTAATTACCATGAAACAGGGTGCCCAACAGGAGGCACTTTTTTAACTATAGCTTTTTAAGGAAGTTTTTTTCCACCTAGCAAAAGTTACATACCATTTTTACTCTATTTTAGCCTTTTTCAAAACTAAAACATTGGTAGTTAAGCTAACATTGCATTCTGCTATTGTTAGGATATCAATTGTTTGACACAGGTCCTGCATATTTTGATGTTCTACAACCTACTAAATTGCAAAATGCTAACCATCTATTTTTTTGGAAGCTTATTCTAATGCTACAGCCGACTATAAATTGATTAATTTTTTTTGAAAAAATCGTCATTGAGAATCACGTTCTCGATATCGCTCGCATTTTGTTGTTGGGGTACTCTCAATAATTAAGTACTTAAAATCAAGCGCTGCTGCCATTGACCAGCTTTCTCTAACAACAATAAAATTAAGTCTTAATTTTTTATTAAACCTATTATAATGACATTAACGTTTATAGCTACAAACAACCACCGTTTGTCACATACCTAAAGCCATCAGTCGTCGTTCTCAATAAGCTAAGGCCAATATGTTGCTTTCTGTCCTGAGTAAGGCCTTAGAGCGGATAGTTTTGTCATTCGGTAGTGACTGTGGCTTATTTCCGACAATGTAATGAAAATGGTATGTAACTTTTGCAAAATGAGAAAAACCTTTCTCAAGAAGCTAAAGTGAAATAAAGGCATTTATTAATAACAACATTTTGTAACAGTTTTCGTTCAAGAACAGCTTTCTATTTATATAAGACTTTTTTGGGATAAAAGTAATTATTACAAAAATTACAAAAAAAAAGCTCCAATGAATATACGAGTATACAGGGTTATGATAAAGAAACGGATTAGCTTTTTATATGGAAAACCGCCCACTTAATCAAAAATCGCTCGGACCCGTCAAATTTATTTTTTTGAAATGCATTTTTTTTTTTAAAGATATTGTACAGGGTAGATCATAAAAGTGCTACATGTATCAACTTTAATTTTTTTTAATGAAACATATTGTATATTTTTACATTTTTTATATTCTACAATCAATTCTAGACATTTTTCATTAACTATACTTATCTTCAGCCGTTTACGAAATATTAACAATTTTAAATTTTTTAACAATTTTGTGACAAAATAAGCAAACAACAAAGAATAAAAAGAAACTATTTTATAAGATGTTGAAAATATCTTCCACCAACTGTTCTGCAGTAGATCAATCGATCTAGAAATTCCTGTTGTACATTTAGTACTACTTGTGGAGATATTTCTCTTATTACTCGTCGAATAGACTTCTTCAGTGTATCTACCGAGATGTGTTTAGATTTATAAACTAAATTTTTGACGTAGCCCCATAAAACTGCTGAAGATAAGTATAGGGCATGATTAATGAAAAATGTCTAGAATTGATTGTAGAATATAAAAATGTAAAGATATACAATAATATGTTTCATTAAAAAAATTAAAGTTGACACATGTAGCACTTTTATGATCTACCCTGTACAACATCTTTACAAAAAAAAAAATGCAATTCAAAAGAATAAATTTGACGGGTCCGAGCGATTTTTGATTAAGTTGGCGGTTTTTCCATATAAAAGGCTGATCCGTTTCTTTATCATAACCCTGTATATGAAATAATTACCGCTTTTCATCCCTACAGTAAAGTAGTTTAAAAAATCTCTTTGAACCCTTTTTATAAATGAGACCGCTTACTTATCCTAAAACTGAATAAAAAATATTGTGTTTTATTAACAATGAATAGTTAAACTGCATGGCATCGTAGAAACATTTAATTATCACATTTTTAATTTGATAGCACAATTACGCTTTGTAGCCCACAAATTGCAAGAATGTGGTTATCAGGCTGAACATTCATTTTGTTTTATTTCGGCTCTATTCCTAAAGCTTAATTAAATTGTTTCGCGTGTCCACCCACGTCTTGGTCTCTAGAGCGTACACCGGTAATCGAAGGACAAAAATGCTATATTTTAGAGGGTAAACGTTTTAAAGAGTTCGAGGAGAGTTTTATGGGCTAAAAGCAAATATTGTATATAGTTTAGTCAGTTCAACAATTATGAGACTTAGTTTTGAGGGTCCTGTAAATGCATATTATATTTTTTCTAATTTCGTTTCATAAAATAGTTATTTATACAACAAGTTACGAAATAAGGATCTTTTAGGCACGCGACGTTGCAACACAGCAAAGCCAAGTTGAACAATACGTCAGAGTGACTAATTTATTTCACCAAACATTTTATTACCTGTATTTCATTTACACCTTCCATGTCAAAAAAATTGACTCTTGTCAAAAAAAAATTCGAAAGAATTTTTTTGTCAAAAACTGCGGCAAATATTAAGTAAAAAATGACTGATTTAGAAGACTCAGACATTGAAATTGCCGCAAATGGGGCAATGGTGAACCTTGTTCCCCAAAAATCAAGGAGTTTGTATGAGGGCACATACGAAAAACTCAAAAACTGGTCTGAAGAATAAAAGGTAAAAAACTTATTAGAAAAAGTCGTTTTGGCATATTTTTCACGATTATCCGATGCTTTAAGCCATCAATTTTGTGGGGTACACTTACTCAATGCTTCGAACGATGGTGTATTTAAATAAAAATTTTGATATAAAGACATTTACAAACTTAATCGCATTTTTGAAAAGAAAATCTACTGGGTATAAACTCAAAAAGTCGAAAGTTTTTTTCCAAGGAAAAAATGGAAAGATTGGTCAAAGAAGCAGACGATAAGAACTATTTATTGGACAAAGTTATTATTATTGTGGGAATCTCTGGAGCATGTCGCAGAGAAGAACTCACATATTTAACTATGAATAATATCGAAATTTCGAGTCCTTAATTAAAATAACCATTTCAAACACTAAAACAAATGTTGCAAGAAGCTTTATAATTAGCGAAGGCTCTATTGACGGCCTCAACTTCTTTAATATTGTCCGAAAGTACGCCCAATTACATCCTCACACATAACCCATAAAAGATTTTTTATCAGGTACAGAAACTCCAAATGTTCCAGACTCCCAGTGGGCAATAATACCATTGGAGCAACACCAAAGAAAATTGCTGAGTTCTTGGGGCTTCCAAAGGCAAATGAATATACAGGCCACTGTTTTCGAAGATCTTCAGCAACTTTTTTAGCGGCTTCTGGAGCGGCTATATTGATGCTAAAGCAACACTAAACATGGAGGTTGGCGGTCAAATGCCGTGGCTGAGGGGTATATAGACGATCCTTTAGAAAACAAACGAAAAATTTCCGAAAAAATCCTTGGTGTAAAAATCTTTGGACGCTAACAACAATCGTGTTAAATCTAATGAATCAGAATGTTCTACCAGCTCTACTTGTGGCATGGGTTAAATTGATATTGCTGTTGCAGATTCATTTTCTATTTCTAAACTGATGGACAATTCAAGCGGACCGAGCTAATTGTTAGGTGAACTTTGGAGTAAAATATTTTACGAACGAATAAAGCTATCGATGCGCGGTTTGCAAAATTTAAAAGAGAATTTAATTCTTAATATGCGCATTTTTCCGATTTTTTTTTACTTCTAACCTTCAACTGTCTACAGGGTTCAAAGAGAAGTATGTTTTTTTAACCAAAGTTTCTAAGTACCGGATTTCCACAAAAATAATTTTAAATTATTTTGGATGGCATTTTCTTGGTCTCCTATTTATAGAGAACAAAATAAATTCTCAAATTTTTGATATCCCTCTTTGTTCATGAAATTTCGATTTTTTTCTCAACCCCTGTAAATTTCAGGTATTTTTGTCATTAGGCCTTACAATGTTTTGTAAGAACGGGTTTTGGTAAGTGATTATAACACTTCTTAGGACCACTTTTTTTGCAACGAGTACATTTTAATTTCTTGCGTTTCGTCGTGACCAGTGGCGTACCCATAATTGGTTTTAATTCGTTTTTTTTTCATTTTATATGCCTCCATTTCCACACATCGTGTGTTTCGTGCCAGGATAACGTTGCAGTAGGTACCATGGTAACACCATTGTTAATTCAGGAGATGTCATTAAGTCACATAATTATTTTTAAAAATGACACGATTGTCCCGAACCGAACGCGCAAATGTTTTAAGATTGCTTAATGAAGGCCTGGCAGTTGAGGCTGTAGCCAATATGTATAATGTTGGGAAGGCCACAATCATTCGGCTGAAAGAACGGTTTGCAACCACGGGCGACACGGCTTACAGACATGGAGGTGGCCGGAATAGAAAAATACCAGTGCGATCAGAGAGGAACCTCCTACGAGAAACTCAACGTAGACGGACCCTGAACTCTAGGGTCCTCAATGAAAATATGCGGCATACTGGTATTGTGGTTTCCGATAGGACATTGAGGAGGAGGCTAAACTACAATAACTTAAGGTATACTAACAAAGAAAAAATACTGTAGAATGATTATTTTTACATCTTTCCTGTTTGTAGAGCAAGAAGGCGCGCAAAATGTAAGCGGCTTTTGCAGCAGCACCGTCATCAGAGGCAAGCGTGGGCAGCTACGCATATAAGGTGGGGTGCAGAATGGCAAAATTGTATGTTTTGCGATGAGACAAGATTTAATCTGATCCATTCAGATAGAAGGGTTCTTGTTTGGAGGCAACCTGGGGAAAGATACATTGAGGAAAATATGGCTCCTCAAGAAGCTTTTGGCGGAGGGGGTATTATATACCGTATGGGCAGAAGTAATGCACAATGGAAAAACGGATCTTTTTATTTTGCAAAGAACCGTAAATGCCGAAATTTATATGAATAAAATTTTAAGAAACATCGTGCTGCCGTTTGCGGAAAACTTTGGGCCCGGTTTTCTCTTTGTTGATGACAACAGGGCACGGATTGTTCAAGAGTTTTTGGAGGAAAGCAATATTAATCAATTAAACTTGCCTTCAAAATCTCCCGATCTAAACATTATTGAGCATGTGTGGTCTTCTTTAAAGTTGCGTGTACAATCAAGGGAAAATGCACCTCAAACATTGGCAGAGTTTGGCGTAGCAATACGGGAGGAATGGGAAAACATACCACAACAACTTATCAATAACCTGGCCAGAAGTATGCCTCGGCGGTGCAAGGAGGTTCTCAACCTTCGGGGAGGAGCCACCCGGTATTAGTTTTCTCATTAGCCGTTTAATCAGTAGAGAGTTAAGGAAGACTAATCATGTAACCATATCAGTACCTTATGAACATTATTTAAAATATCTTATTTGCTAATAATTAATTGTTCCGTTAAGAATAAAAAGATTTGTTTTTATAACTGTGTATTTTTTGGAAAAGTGGATCGGATAAATCTTGTTTTATTTTGCCTCCGCGTATTACAATTTTGTTACTTTTATTATTTGTCCTAAATATGTATGTCAAAAAAATATGTATTTTGTGTTATCGGTATTTTATAATGATGTTTATAAGGATATTTAAGAAAGGTTTATTAAAAAATTAATTAGGAACAGTTATACACTTATTTGTACATCCTGTATACGCGCTTTTGAAGTTTAAATCATTTCACGGATGATGTTCAAGGATGACGTTTTAACCCACTAGTGATTACTACCGATTATAGGTACGCCACTGGTCACGACGAAACGCAAGAAATTAAAATGTACTCGTTGCAAAAGAGGTGGTCCTAAAAAGTTATAATCACTTACCAAAACCCGTTCTTACAAAACATTGTAAGGCCTAATGACAAAAATACCTGAAATTTACAGGGGTTGAGAAAAAAATCGAAATTTCATGAACAAAGAGGGATATCAAAAATTTGAGAATTTATTTTGTTCTCTATAAATAGGAGACCAAGAAAATGCCATCCAAAATAATTTAAAATTATTTTTGTGGAAATCCGGTACTTAAGAAACTTTGGTAAAAAAAACATACTTCTCTTTGAACCCTGTAGACAGTTAAAGGTTAGAAGTAAAAAAAAATCAGAAAAAATGTGCATATTAAGAATTAAATTCTCTTTTAAATTTTGCAAACTGCGCATCGATAGCTTTATTCCTTCGTAAAATATTTTACTCCAAAGTAAATAATTACTTTTAGGCACAGCGTGCTTAAAAAACTTTTAACTGTAAGTCATTTTGTTTTACTTGCTTGGTTATTCATGCTTTTGTTTATACTGGTGAAAATAACCCGTGCAAGACGATTAATATTTGTTACTAAAAATACCATATATATAATATAAATAAACTTGTTAGCTGACAATACCCGCAGAATATTTTCTTTTGATTTTGTTAGCGATTATACCTCAGTATTATATTCTCGTTACAACTGGTACACGTGTACAGGGTAAGTCAACCATAGAGTAAAGTTCATTATCTCATTGTTTCGGGAGTTACTAAGAAAACGTTAAATAGAAAGAGAATGTTAAGATGCACAGTTCAAAATTATTTTTGGGTGTAGGTTGGTTCAAAAAAGCGTGGCAAATATAACATAAGTTTTTTTTAAATGGAACACCCTATGTTTTAATTTATTTCTAGATTGTGCATGACATTCCATAACTTTTTTGTTAATAATGTTATATACCTAAACCTAGTAGTTGTTCTAATATTTTAACTTTTCTAGAAAAATATTAACTTTTACTCTCAGAAAAAATTGACAGTTCCGCCATTGTTTCTAAAGGTGGAATACTCATATTTGGAACGAACGTTCTATTGAGATAACAAAAAGAAAACATATAACGAAATTTGAGTTAGATGCCACAGGGCGTTCAAAATATAATTATACATTCGACTAATTTAAATTGAAAAATATCAACTTTTTTAAATGGTACACTCTGCATATTATTATTTTTTCTGATAGGTTTCATAAATCTCTTCAACTTTTACTAAGTATGTCATACACCTATTTTTAATAGTTTGCGATTTAATTTGATTTCTCTCATTTTTACCCTTTTTTTTATAACACTAACGGAACTAACGCTATAAAATTAATAACAATACTTTTCTGCTAACTAACTTACCTAATTTTTCATTATATTGACGTAATGTTTAGTCTTTCTACTATATTTTCCTGCACGTTCCTTAGCATAAAGGGTGGTATCGTCCTGCAGGCATCCCGTATCTTATTTTCCACATCTTCTGGTGTTGTATAGGAATCTACATAAACTCGATCTTTAATGTAGCCCCACAAAAAGAAAGTGTTAAGTCACGTGATCGACGGGGTTACCCAATGAATCCATCCCCACCGATCTATTTTTGTGGGTAATGATTATTGTTGAATTGTTGAAATTGAATCCACATTTCTTCCCTTTCAATGCCATCAACGTCTTAAAGAAGTTGTGGTAATTCATTTTGCAAAAAGTTTAAATACCTAGGCCCGTTAAGTGGTTCTAGGAAAAAATATGGACAAATAACTTGAAGATTTTTGATTCCACACATTGGTAGCATTCCGATTTACCACTTTTCGTTTCTTATATTCAACGCTAGTAACGCTACCATTACCATCAAATCGTTCCATTAAGCATTGAAAAGATTGCCTAGTTAGTATGCGTCTATTAGAAATGGGAAAATCAAAATAAATCGCAAACTATTAAAAATAGGTATATGACATACTTTATAAAAGTTGAAGAGTTTTATTAAGCCCATCAGGACAAATAATAATATACAGGGTGTACCATTTAAATAAGTTGATATTATTCAATTTTAATTAGTCGAAATGTATAAATTTATTTTCGTTACATGTTTTTTTTTCGGCATCCCATTAGAACGTTTGTACCAACTATGAGTATTCCACCTTCAGAAACAATGGCGGAACTGTCAATTTTTTATTGAAGTAAAAACTACTTTTTCTCTAGAACAGTTAACAAAAAAGTTATAGAGTTTCATGCAGAATCTAAACTTTTGTTTTTAACGTTTTTTGGTAATTCCCGAAACAAATGAGATAGTGAACTTTACTCTATGGTTGACTCACCCTTTACACACGAGCCTCTGGCTACGACGTATCGGTAAGGGGAAGCACAATCTTTCAACGAATGACGTAGTCTTGAACTTACTTCACCGTTATGTTTTAAATGCAACAGAAATAGGAAATAATATTTCGGAATAAAAAAAAACAGCTTCATGATTGATTCAGTGAGAATAATTTTTTTATTTTTGGTCGTATTAATGTCGTAGTTATGTCACGGAGCCGACGTATTTATAAAACTCAATACCGTTTGCCTGTTGTATCACTACTCCACTGACATATAAAAATATTGACCGCCTGTGTTTGCGAGTGGCACTCGACCACTGTAAACCAAACTTTAATAAACAACAACCACCTATTCCTTTTATTGATCCAACAGGTTGCCATATTTACATACCATATCAATATCAAAATTGATGGGATAAGAACAAATTTTAAATAAAATTATATTAAAATACTACATATTTAAGGGAGTGATAATGCCCGTCAAAATAGGAACAAAATACTGATAAATATGCGGTCAACAAGGCGTTATTTTTGATATACATTGTGTCAAAGCTATAATTTTTTTTTGTTTTTCTCCCATATTTTTCAAGATAATTATTTAAAATTTGGCACACACGTGGCTACATCTCATGGCAATCACACGCATCAACTCAACCAGGACGGCGAAAATCCATATACAGTTGATGCAAAACAATTTCCAATGCACGTCATCATTTAGCTGATAAGTGTTAATCCGAAAGAAAACACGAGGAAATTAAATTTGGGCAAAAAGTATTAAAACTTTAAGCGATATTGAATTTACTACAAACTTAAAGTATTCTTCTTTGATACGAACCCACATATAGCAAATATTTTGTTTATTTAAGCTTGTAAAAATTAATAGAATTTGAATTTTATTGGCCGATAGTTGGCAACACAACTCTAAACGGTGCGATGGCGCCAGCTCGTTCGTTGGCTTGGTTTGACGTTTAATGCAAAACCAACCTTAATTGTTCGCGGTTCCGTGCTGCTGTGCGCCTATTTTTTAACAAAAACTCCAGACCTTTTTATAAATAGCATTAAAAATCTGTTATATTAAGAGAAACAAAAGTGCACATACATATCTCTGTCGATTACGTTGTTTACTATTTGTGAAAAATGCCGAAGCATTTAAATAGTCCATACAAAGCGCTAATAGCTTCTCTAAGAAGCTGTTTTCAGGAAGAACTTAACAACAATGGCCTATTGTTACCCTTGACAGCAGTAAAGAGAAGTACATCTAAAGAGTATGTTAAGGTCTTGATATTTCATTTCTAGTTTACTAATTTTTAGCGCAATTTCAACAACAGTTAAGGAAAATAAATTATTAGAATCACATTAAAACAAACGTTTTAATTCAACGAGAGTTATAAATGTGTAAAGATTGAATATAAGTTCTATGCGTGACACTATTTATGGAATGTACAAAACAAGTAAGTTGTATTATTTAAAAATTATAATATTTTACATCGGTTATTTATAAGCTGCAACTTTTTTCGAGACATCATGTAACTTTTACAACTTTAAGTTAGAAATTAAAAAACAGAGAACAGTTTAATGGTTGTCTTAACTCTTAAAGAAGCCTTTTCAAGAAAATAGGCTTCGGATGGTAAAAGGATGAACTGAGTCGAGGGCTTATGGAACTTTGCCATGTAGCTTTTAAACCACTGGTATTTTTGAAACAGAATTTATTAAAGAAAAGGAAGCATTCTTGTACCAACTCGTTTTCTTGGATGAAACATGGATTTCTTAGAATGGTACCATTGGTCGATCTTGGCAAGATGAAAATAAAAGAAGTGCTAGATCTACTAAAGTTGATGGTAAAAGGTATTATGCAGTAAACAAATATATAAACTATGTTAAATTTTTGTATATTTATCTTGTTTTTATGAAAAAGAAACTGTGTAATTTCCTCAATCGGATATTTTGGTTACAATCTGGCAACACTGTCGATAACCGACGTCACTCGAAGGGTATGACGTGCATCGGTTTTTGTTTTGCAAAAAGTATAGGCTCAAACGCTGGCAAGGCGCGGCTCATTGCGCCTTAAACGGCGAAACGCGCCCAAGAATTGGGTCTGACGGAAAGGATAAGGGACCACTCTGTACACAAATTTGTTTTAAGCTTACTTATGCCGATTTAAATTTTATTTATGGTCTTGCCAATGGTAATTTCTTTAAAGCTAAATGACTCTATCAGCAGCATTATCCAAATAAAAAAAGGAACTTTCAAGAAATCCACTTGGTTCACAATCGCGCTCTTAAAACTGTTGAAATAGGGGAAGCATTCCCGAATGCTATAGAAAAGGAACCAGGTAAAAGTACAAGAAAAATTGCAGCAACTTTAAACATTCCATCTGTGCCAAATTTTGATGAGGAATTGGATGTATCCTTACCATATTACAGTCAAAGCTCTTCCCCCTCGCGATTTTCAAACCCGATTAAATTTTTTCCAGTCGTTCATTCAAATGTTAGCGCAAAATGCATTGCTCGGAAATAAAATATAATTATAGACTTATGAAGTACAGTAAAACACAATTAAACTGTAAAATTTCCACTATATTTAACTATGAAATTACATGTTTCGCTAACACCGTAGCTTCGTCAGATGACACAAGTATAATGATTGTTAAAAATAATTAATGTACAATAAGGTTCAGACAATTTAAGATAACAATAATAATAGAGGGAGGGTTACAATTTTGGGGAAAGCCAGCGGGTGGTTGTTGTAATTATAATAAAGTAGGTAATGTGTTTATTACAAAGCCCTAAAAGTGTCGACAATGGTCAGCCGAATAAATTTAATAAAGGTAAAATATTTAAATCTAATCGATCATTTAATAACAGGTGCGTATTTTTAAGTTTATTTATTTCCATAGACTCTAACAGATTAAGTATAAAACCTTTATTTTCGGTATGTAAAATTTTAAAAGATGGATCAAAATTATGTTGGCTATCAAATAAATGATTAGCATAGTTCGTATCAGTTTTATTTTTGGCAAAACTGTTATAATGTTCCTGTACTCTTTTATCAAAATATCTACCTGTTGGGCCAATGTATGTTTTTGGACAGTCCTTGCATTTTAACTTATAGACTCCAGATTTTTTATTAATGTCGCTTTTAGTTTTATTATTTTTAATGAACCTGCCTAAAGAGTTATTTGTTTTGTAAGCTAGAATTATATCTAGTTTATTGAGTCAGTTACCAATTATTTTGCTGGATTTTCCAATGAAAGAAACAGTTTTAAATTTGTCTGAGGACGTTTTTAATCTTGGAAATACTAAGTCATTGGTCTTTTTGTACGTCTTCTTTTTTGAGATGTTATCAATTAAATTAGCTTTAGTTTAATTCTTTTTGAAAATTTACCTTGTCAAGAGGGAGAGTTACTAGTGTATGAATCATAGTATGAAAATAAACTAGCTTGTGTTGAGTAGGATGGCAAGTCAGTATGCGAAGGCTTATTAAAAACATACTGACACCGTCATACCTAACTCTTCTTGCCATCCTACTCAATACAATCTAGCTTCTTTTCATAGTATGATTCATAGACTAGTAACTCTCCCCATAAACAAGGTAAATTTTTAAAAAGAATTAAACTATATTAAACAAATAGCCGTAAACAATGGGTATAAAGCTAATTTAATTAATAACATCCTAAAAAAGAAGACGTACAAAAAGACCATTGACTTAGTATTTCCAAGATTAAAAATGTCCTCAGACAAATTTAAAACTGTTTCTTTCATTGGAAAATCCAGCAAAATAATTGGTAACTGTCTCAATAAACTAGATATAAATGTAGTTTACAAAACAAATAACTCTTTAGGCAGGGTCATTAAAAATAATAAAACTAAAGGCGACATTAATAAAAAATCTGTAGTCTATATGTTGAAATGCAAGGATTGTCTGAAAACATACATTGGACAAACAGGTAGATATTTTGATAAAAGAGTACAGGAACATTACAACAGTTTTGCCAAAAATAAAACTGATTCGAACTATGCTAATCATTTACTTGATAGCAAACATAATTTTGATCCATCTTTTAAAATTTTACATAGCGAAAATAAAGGTTTTAAACTTAATCTGTTAGAGTCTATGGAAATAAATAAACTTAAAAATACGGACCTGTTATTAAATGATCAATTAGATTTAAATAGTTTACCTTTATTAAAATTATTCTGCTGACCATTGTCGACACTTTTAGGGCTCTGTAATAAGCACATTACCTACTTTATTATAATTACAACAACCACCCGTTGGTTTTCCTCAAAATTGTAGCCCACCCTCTATTGTTATTGTTATATTACCTTAAATTATCTGAACCTTATTGTACATTAATTATTTTTAACAATCATTATACCAGTGTCATCTGACGAAGCTACAGTGTTAGCGAAACATGTCATTTCATAGTTAAATATAGTGGAAATTTTACAGTTTAATTGTGTTTTACTGTACTTCATAAGTCTATAGTTATGAATTTCCACCTAGTATCAGCTAAATCTATCAATTTGTTAAAATATTATTCAGAGATGAAGCAAGTTTTTCGAAAAATCCCATCAGAAATTCTCATAACAATCATTTTTGGGGAGAAGAGAATCCTCATGCGATAGTCATTTCCAGTATCAGATTACAGTAAATGTGTAGGCTGGCTTTATTGGAGAATATTTTATGTGGCCATTTTTCCTGCCAAGAAGATGAAATGGGCAATATTACCATCAATTTTTAGAAGAGGAACTCCCTGTGTGCTAGAAGAGGGACCACTTGAACTAAGAAATCAATTGTGGTTTAGGCATGATGGTGCACCGCCACATTTCAGTTTAGTGGTAAGGGAGTTTTTATATCAACAAAATTATTGGATAGGTCGAGGTGGACCTCAGCCGTGGCCACCTAGGCACCTCGATTTAAATCTAGGCAGAGGAAGATCACTTTATTGTTAAGATTTCAAAAATTAATAAGTGTACCAAATTTTAAATAATTGTCTCGGAAAATATGGGAGAAAAACGAAGGAAACCAAAGAAAAATTAAAGTCTTGACACACTGTACATCAAAAATGAAGCCTTTTTGACCGCATGCGTTTGAGTAGTTATTTTTAATTTTGACTAGCCCTATCACCCCCTTAAATATCTCCGTAACATTCATTAACACCCTGAATTATTATTTATTTTCAATTAGTATATTTAACTCCAGAGTTTCCTCTCTAATAAATATTAAATAATAATTTAGTAACGGTATGTGGCAACATCGTAAACAACTAAACGTTTTTTATCCGAATTCTTTCGGCAGCTACAGATAAATGTATCTACCGGCATGGTAATCCATTGGGCATTGGCCGCCCATATCCTAGTAATAACTTAGAAGAGTACAAATACAAAGTATTGCAAACTGAACAGAAATATGTAGATTAAGTTTCCCCCATTATCGCTCACTGCTCAACGAGTTGTTCGCGACAACGTACGAAAGAATGAATATTTATTTTATAATAATTGAATCGAAGCGGGAGGCGTGACACCAGCAGAACAATGAGCGAGATACGATACGATAAAGTGGAGGAAACTTAATCTACTCATTTCTCTTCACTTTGCAATACTTCATATTTTCACTCTTCTAACTTATTACTAGAATGTGGATGATCAACGGATACCGGTATATGAAGTATATAAGACCTAACGATATTTAAATTTTAAAATTCTCATGCACTAAAAATACTGTTAAGCGTAACTAGTTCAAATTTATTTTTTAAATTTTGACGTTCTTGGAAAATCCTAATTTAATTAAGCTTTTATGATTACTTTAGGAAATACAAGGTTAAGTAAAGATAAAACTAAATTCAAATATAATTTGAACTTTTATAATTATGTACTTTAGGAGAAGCTAAGCTTGTTGAGCAAAAAAGTATATCATGGTGATATTATTGACGAAATCAGGATACCTACCTAACTACAAATTTTGTTCTACCATTATTTTTATAATTTATACCTGAAACAGCGACTCATTTTTAAAGCTATTGCTGACCTTTCAAGAGATCATAAAATTCCACTTAAACATTTTCTATTTTTGGAATTTTACGCAATATGATTCCTGAAGTTTTTATACCTAACTGGTTAAATATTTTTTTTTAATAAAGAAAAAGTCGGCACAATGAAAATAAAGTCATTGATATAATATGTTTGCCAGAGTAAATAAGTATTAATTGATTCTACTCTGTTATAATTGCTTATTAATTAAAAAAAACTGCACTGCCACGGTTGATCTAGTTTTCTAAGGAAAATAATAATATATTTTCGCAAAAGTTGAGTTCAAATATTTTGTTTATTCGGTGATTTATTAAAGGCCTTTCATACTTTGTCGTATAAGTTAAAAAAAATATTTTCAGCGCTAAAAAGTCTATTATACAGGTTGTCCCGAAATTAAGGGGCAATACTTTACCACCATATTCTCCGGCTAAAAATAACAGAATTCTTTCATATAGACATAAGTGGAGAAATGCGTGTCAAGGGAGCTACCTCCCTCCCCCCCTCCAATGGGGAACCCTGAAATCGTTCTGTTAATATTTTCGAACCCGTTCATAATTAAATTTTGAAATTAGTATTGGTTATAAATTTTTAACAATAAGTCAGTTTCTGAATTCAGAATTTTAAAAATTTAGTTATAGGCGTCACATACCGGGGTGGTTAAGGGTTAAAATAATCCCATTTTTTCGACCAGTCGTTTTCTTTATTAGTTTCTTAATGATTATGAAATTTTAAAGTATTCTGCGTAAAAAGGTAACCTTAATTTACCTTGATAGGACTTAGAGTTTTTGAGTAAAATCGTTTTAAAGAAAATCACGTCCATAAAGGAGTTAATTAATAAAATTATTTTTAAAGCTTTTATATCAAAAATGTAGTAAAAACTACAAAATTAATGAAAGTAAACGCTTTTAAAATATACGCAGTCGGGCTCTTACGCCTCTTACGAAACTAAATAATTTGAAAACGAAATAAATATGACAACTTATTTAGAGAGTAATAATGCGACATGAAATAGGGTTCTTCAACAAAATTTTTTTGGAAAATAAAATTTAAATTTAAACCAAGAACTACTGCTTAAGAAGGTGTTCAAATATACCTCCATTTTCTCTGATACAAAGTCCAGCTCTACGGCGAATGTTATAAGATGCCCGAAGAATCTGAAAAGGATTTCTTCTTATTTTATTTCCAGCTTGAAAAATTCGCTGAAGCGGATCCTCACGGGTATCCACCTCCGTTGCATAAACTATGTTGCACATATGACCCCAAAAATAATAATTGAGTGGATTTAAGTCCGGCGATCTCGCTGGCCAGGATACTGGTCCACCTCTGCCTATCGACCTTTGAGGATAATTATCATCTAACCAGTTACGAATAGGCCGTCCAAAATGGGCAGGGGCATCATCGTGCTGGAAATACATCCCCAACCTGGACCTTAAGGGTACTTCGTCCAACAGTCCTGCTAACTGATTTTAAAGAAAGGGTGAATATCTTTTGCTGGCTAAATTATTGGCCATTTCAATTGGACCAAATAACTGATTTCCAATTATTTTTGCCCACCAATGACGGAGAACCTATATTGACAATTACTGCTCTTGGATTTTCATCGTGCCAAAAGTGAGTGTTACGAGTATTAAACACTTTAGTTCTACTAAATGTTGCCTCATGAGACCACAAATTTTTGATTAGCAAATTGTGATGTCCTAGAATCCACCGACAAAACTCGATTCTGAGTGGGAAATCTCTAGGCAACAACTATTGAACCCTCTGGTAATGATATGGGTGAAGACCTTGCATCTGGGTCATTCTTCCTATCTAAAATACATATTCGTTATAATTATGGATATCAATATGGTAAAGTAAAACGCATTACAATTGATTTCGGAATGTTGACTTCTGTAGCCAATAGTCTGAGTCCAACTTAAGGATTATCTACTATTTGTTGAAGTGCATTTTCCAAATCATAGTCCCCCGTAAGTCGTCCTTGCCCACGAAGGCATTCAAACGAACCGTTCTCCATCAAATTTCTATGAACCCTCTCAAATACTTTGCGTCCAGGAAGTCTCCGTTGCGGAAATCATCTGCGATATTCCTGTACCGCAGTAAGGGAACGTCCATTGCAATATCCGTATACAAAATGGATATCGGTAAGTTCGTGATTTTGCATTTTCTTATTTATTATGTCTAATTTTACAACAGTAATAACAGCAGACAATATCTGACACAGAAATGTCAAAGGGAATAAATATCAATTTTAATCCATGGCCTTTTATTCACAAATTTCACTTGGATTATTACTCTTATTAATTATCTCCTTTATGGACGTGATTTTCTTTAAAACGATTTTACTTAAAAACTGTAAGTCCTATCAATTTGAACTAAGGATACCTTCTTTACGCAGAATACTTTGAATTTTCACAATTATTAAGAAAATAAGAAAAAAAATGACTGGTTGAAAAAAAGGGATTATTTTAACCCTTAACCTACCTACACCTACACCCTTACCTATGTGACGCCTATGAATAAATTTTTGAAATTCTGAATTCAGAAACTGATATATCGTTAAAAGTTTATAATCATACCTAATTTTAAAATTTAATTATGAACGAGTTCGAAAAATAAAAAAAAAAGATTTCAGGGTTCCCCATTCAAGGGGGGATAGCTCCCTTAACAGGCATTTCTGCACTTATGTATATAAAAAAATTCTATTAATTCTAGCCAGAGAATATGGTGGTAAACTATTGCCCCTTAATTTCGGGACACCCTGTATAGTGACAGGAATCTTTATATCATTAGCAATAAAACAACATATACGTTAAAACAATCGAATTATTTATTATTGTAAAAAAAACAACCAAATAAGTCATTTACAACACAGCCCGATTTATCCATGAGTCAAACGCGTAATGGCCAAAATCTGTGCCCAGACTTCCAAATAAGCCTTGTTGAACCACAAATTGTGAGAATGTGCTTTTCAAGCAGAACACCCGTTCTGTTCTCTCCCGAAGAGTTAATTAAATTGCTCAACGTGTACACGTCTCTCTCTTGGGCTTTTAACGGTAATGGCGAAAAAGATTATCGCTTTTTATGGCTAACATCTTAAAAAAAAAACTGCGAGGAAAAATGCTTCCAAATGAACAAAGAATTATAAGACAACAGGATACAAACATGACATTAAAAAAGTGTTATACAGGAGAGTCTTTGGATATTCGTGTGTACGACGTATCGGTACGTACTACACCGATATGTTAAAATGCAATAAAAATAGAAAATTATATTCCGGCATAAAAAAAACATTATTATACATGATCGATTCATGTATAATCATATTTAAGTTTCGATCCTATCAATGCTAAAGACGCATTAGTTCGAGTTTTGCGAAACGGCGCTAACGTATTTATGTCCGGTTTTATAAGCTTGTGTTAAATATCGGATTAAAGTACAGAGTTAAACTCGAATTAAATACAAAGTCGGTGCATATAAGAAGAAGAGTTACTAATTTAATTTGTTCTTTCCTGCAATTTATTTCGTCCGGATTTATATAATTACCATGAATGGCCCATGTAGACATTGTAAAAAAAGTAGAACTATATATTTATATTAGATCATATAAAGTGACTATCTGATCTCCAAATGGTTCTGGTACCCGGGTACGGATTTACAAAACAAGATCCGTGCGCGCAGGGTGCATCAATTATTTGCGCAATATCTTCGTGAGCAGATATACCGTCTTCAAATAGGTATATTATGGTCAATATCTTAATTCATGCCCGATACCTGATATAAAATTGTTCGAGGCTATGAATACAAAATGTTAAATTCTGAGTTAAAATTTTTTATACATTAACAAGCATCTATCATAAATTTTACATTCATCTATGACGTCGGTAAAAAGTATACTAAATTATCAACCTATTTATTGTTATGGTAAAAATATAAAATAATAATTTATTTAATAAGCACATAGGACAGGTTAACACCTCTAAATATATAGAAACAGTATACAGACCTACCCTGATACAAGAACTAAATTACAACTACATATGCGAGATGTAGCACTCGGTGACATCTCGTGGCAATCAAGCAATCCACCCAACCAGACCAGCGATGTCTTGGAGAAGACCAAACGAATAAGCAGGTATCTAATGTCAGGTGGCGCTAAAAGCCAATTGTCGGTTTCTGCGAACCAAAAACGCGATATAAAAGAAATAAGTTTGTCACTTTTTTTTCTGTCAGAGCCAATCCTTAGACGCGTTTCGCCGTATTGGGTAGATAGTTCGATTACAGCATCTCGAATATCTGTATATTTGCATTATGTGTCGAAGTGCCGTAATACTGCAATATGCGTCCAAGGATTTGATCTAACGGAAAGAAAAGGGACAAACTTCTTTTTCTAAATTAGAATTATTATTTTTAATTTGCGAATCGATTGTTGCATCGGTAAATTTGTTGAACGATCATTTGGGGACGGTGCTAGTATGCTTTTTGTTCGTGTTGGAGCAAGCCTAACGAATACATTTAATTCTAGACTTTCCTTGCTAATAAATATTAAATTATTGACGGTACATGGCAACATCGTAAACTTCTGAACGTTTTGTATTCGCATTCTTTCGGCAGCTACAGATAAATGTGTCGAGCAATAGTAAAAAAAAAGAAGATTTTTCCTAAATTTCATCGAAACGTTCCAATTAGTTGAATTAATTAATTTTTGGTGTATGGTTTAACACTACAAAATGACGTATTTTAGTGAAGTAGTGGTCAACTATAATAAGGCGGTATTATAAAAGTGACGTCACAATTTTACCATTTTTTTTTTTTATCAACATAATGACAATTATTTATTGAGTTACTAGGTATATTTGGAAGCTCTTTAGGTCCTACAAATTTTTTGTTGAGTAAGGGGTTTTGTCACAAACAAAAATATTTTCAATCACTGTCTAAGAAGTTTTGATTAAAATATCATAAATGTTCTTAATTTTCAAATTCATTTCACTTTTAAACATGGATGTTGAACAACTATACGCATTTCGAGAAAGTGCTGCTGGTGTACGAGTTTTGTAAAGAAAATAGGCGTCCTAGTGTAAGTGTCCACATGGAGAGATTCCCCAATTTCCTAATACCAATCAACCAAACATTTGTCCATATTGAGCTTCATCTACGGAAAAAGGTCAGGTTTGTTAAAAATCTTATGGTCATTACAATGGATTAAATTATTATACCGGGTGGCCCACTCTCAACGCAGGATTTCATGGCATCTAAACTACTCAACTTTTTAATATTTTTTAATAAAAGACTCATAGGAAGGCATTAGGCCTACAATTTAAAATAATTTTAAATTTTACAGGGTCTCCCAAATAGTCAGGGCATATCAAACATACTTTTTTTTAAACGGAACATCCTATATCTTACAATATTTTTGAACTCTACATAAAATAGCAATTATTTTTTAATAAGTGCATTATAAGTCTGAACATAACAGTTTTCGAGATATCGACTTTTGAAAAATTACATTTTTGAACTTTGACAGCTTTTAGCTTTCTAACGGTACGTCTTAGAGCAATACGGCTTACATGCCCCTATCTTACTTTTTTATTATCTCCCCAAAAATGTAAAGTTTTGTTAAACCGGATATGACTCGAAAGCCGGAAATATGGTAGGGGAGATCGGTGACGGTTATAACGCATGTCGATTGTAACATTCGATCTACAGCCGCCATCTATGAAGTTAAGCGCGAGCCACTTGCACATCTAACACGTGGTAATACTGGATATAGAGGCTGGTCAGTAGTTTGCGAATCTCGAACGTGAACGTGAAATTGAAGAAAATATTGTTTTTGCAACATAAAGTAAGTTTTTATTTTTAGATTCTTTTTGGATAATGGGCCCATAACAAAGTGTTTTCTTTTTATTTATGGAATAAAACACAAAGTCTGCTCCACTAATTTAATAAAATAAATTCATATTATATGCCCATACATGTTTCGAAGGCATAAACCTTCATCCTCAGTGGGTTATTATTAAGATGTAATTAAATTACGAAGAGACCAATGACATTGTTAAATTGTTAAACTTATGTTGCAGAATTTTTTTTTAATTTTTATAAGAAAACATATGTAACGTAAAATTAATTTACTAATACATTATAACTAAAAGTAATAAAGGTTTGTAAATAAATATGAGTTTACAAACCTTTTATTACTTTTAGTTATAATGTATTAGTAAATTAATTTTACGTTACATATGTTTTCTTATAAAAATTAAAAAAATTTTCTGCAACATAAGTTTAACAATTTAACAATGTCATTGGTCTCTTCATAATTTAATTACATCTTAATAATAACCCACTGAGGATGAAGGTTTATGCCTTCGAAACGTGTATGGGCATATAATATGAATTTATTTTATTAAATTAGTGGAGCAGACTTTGTGTTTTATTCCATAAATAAAATATTACTCCACTGTGAGATGGACTACTTTCATAAAAGTGTTTTCTGTTGAGCAGGAAGAAGAATTAGGCAGGTATGTGCAGAATGCAGCTAAGTTGTATTTCGGTCTTTCCACGAAAGACATGAGAAAATTAGCACATCAGTTTACTTCTGTAAATAATTTGAAACACCCAAAAAACTGGGATGCATCTGGAATGGCTAGTAAAGACTGGTTAACAGCATTTCTTAAACGAAACCCTTACTTGTCTATTAGAACAGCTGAATCTACAAGCTTGGCCCGAGCAATGAATTTTAATAAAGAAGATGTTGGACTTTTTTTTGACAATCTGGCTGATGTGTTCGATCGGCATTATTTCGAGCCACAAAATATTTATAATGTGGACGAAACAGGATGCACCACTGTACAGAAGCCAACCAAAGTTCTCGCTACGAAAGGTGTTAAGCAAGTAGGATCTATAACTTCCCAAGAAAGGGGTACTTTGGTGACGATGTGTTTAGCTGTTAGTGCTATAGGAAACAGCGTCCAGCCTATATTCGTATTTCCTTTAGCTAAATACCACGACCATTTTATCAGGGATGGGCCACCTGGATGCCACGGAGCAGGTAACAAAAGCGGCTGGATGAGGGAGGACGATTTTTTGGTATTCATTAAGCATTTTGCAAATTATGCTAAGCCCTCGGAGAACAGTAAAGTTTTGCTTATTTTGGATAACCATTCTTCTCACCTATCCATTCCAGTGATCAATTCTTGCCGAGATAATTTCATAACAATGCTCTCCTTTCCTCCCCACACATCCCACAAGCTGCAACCGCTTGACTGTACCGTATTTGGGCCATTTAAAAGAGCTTATAATCAGAAGTGTAGCAATTGGATAAGAAACAACCCCGGGAACGAATGAGTATTTATAACATTCCAAGTATAATTCGAAATGCTCTACCTCAAGCCATAACGCCTCAGAACATGTTGTCTGGCTTTAAATGTACGGGAATTTGGCCGTTTAATAGACAAATATTTACCGACGAAGATTTTGCGCCTAGCACTGTAACCGATAGGCAATTTGAAGAAGATAATAATAACAACGATCCCACTGATTATCCCAAAAAAAAAATAACCAAAAATCAGTGTTCATCAATAGGCTCCGCTGCCCAGGTATCTTGTCCAACTTCCCCAATACCATCTATTTCGAAACTAACATGTTCTTCCTTGCCAACACCTTTATTGTCAAAAATTATGGACCAGTCAACTCCACCTTCTTCTCCAAAATACAAAGAAGAATATGTTTTACCACCTAGTAAGGAAGGTTTTACTCCTGAACAAATAAGGCCTTTACCAAAGGCAGACTTTACTAAACCAAAAAGCGTTGGAAGACAAAAGGAAAAGACTGAAGTACTCACTGACTCTCCCGAGAAAATGGCAATAGAACAACGTCTTCCTAATAAAAAGACTAAACCTATCATGAAGAGACTCATGGGGAAAGCACCAGCTAAAAACAAACGTGCGAAGAAGCGACAAGCTAAACATAGTGAATCCTCAACATCTGAAGAGGAAGACGAAGACACATCTTGCTTAGTTTGTTCGGGTTGGTACAAAACAAGCTGTGAAGACTGGTTACAATGTAGACAGTGTAAAGAATGGGCACATTCTAAATGTGCAATGAAATAATCCTCTTTGTGTTTGTCAGAATTGCGACTCTGACGATACTGACTAATTTTGAAATAATTTGCCACTGTATCGTTAACTTTTGAATTACAGTTTTTCAATTGATTTCGACATAAACTTAAAAAGGTAAAATAAATATGTAACTATTTTTGGGTTCCAATAAACGGCATCAAACGATCTAGGTGTTTATTTTATTTGAATTATATCTTCTGAATATGCTTGTAACAATGGACACCTACCCCTATTACAACTGACACCTGTTGGGTGTCAATTGCAACATTTGTCACCAACGTGTCTTTAAATTTTTAGCAAAAAAACCTAATTGTTTTTTAAAACTTTAAAAGTGCCAGGCCACTCGCAAGATTATATAACATTTATTTTAAGAAAATGGTTTAGCCAGACCTTGCTATAAGGACAAAAAAAATGTGAAGTAATTTTTGTTACAACCGTCACCGATCCCCTACTTTCGGTTTAACCGGAAATTTGTATTTTTATGAAGATAATAAAGAAGTAATATAGGGACATGTGAGCAGTTTTGCTCTGAGGCATACCGTTAAAAAGCTAGAAGCTGTCAAAGTTTGAAAATGCCTATTTTCAAAAGTCGATATCTCGGAAACTATAACGTTTCGACTCATAATGCACTTATTAAAAAATAATTGCTATTTTATGTAGAGTTCAAAAGTATTGTAAGATATAGGGTGTTCCGTTCAAAAAAAAGTATGTTTGATATGCCTTGACTACTTGGGAGACCCTGTATAATTTAAAATCATTTTAAACTGTAGGCCTTATGCGCCCCTATGACTCTGTTAATAAAAAATATTAAAAGGTTGAGTAGTTTAGATGCTATGGAATCCTGTGTATATATAATATATACTATTTTAAATTTTCACTTTTTATCATAAACGTCAAACTTGATTCTTCAGGTTATTTGACAGAAAATCTGTATGATAAGCTTAGTTTCACTACTTAGGCCCAATAGTTTACGTTGGAATTAACTCATCAATGGAGGTTAATTCAGGAGTTACTAGTAAAATGCATTGTATAACCAGAGGTTACCTCCGACCCTAGGATTAACCCTCAACTTGTGGATTGGGTATGAGTTAACTCGCAATCTTGGGACAAATTTAACCATTTATACTTATTGAATCTCTACTGCTGCGTAATTATTTAGTAACCCTATAATATGGATGTTTTCGATGTTGTAAATTATATTCTCTCAGATGACCAAGAAGATTTGGGGATTATTAACGTAGTATAGAATGTGCGAAGACCTCGGGTTTTCGAGCCTCGTATTCAGATTATGGACTATTGGATAGGTCTAGAATTCATTGCAAGATTTAGAATATCAAAACCTTCTGTAGGAATGCTAATTCAAGTGATTGGCCAACACCTGCAAAAAGAAATGTGGAACCAAATCACCAAAATCTTGTCTTTGCTACTTACAAATCAAAATATATTAAATAAAAAGAAAGTTGCAAAGTTAGGTTACTTTTAAATGAGATGAACATAACAATTGACATATGAAATGTGATGAAAACAGAAAGCAATTTTAATGTTCCATTCGTCTGAAGTTAACAGTTTTAAGGATTACCCGATCCTATACAATACAATTGCAAGAAAAACCTACCTTAAATTAACTTAAGGTTTAATTTGAGGGTAAATCCTTATATTAATTCTACAGTTAATTTCAACCTACACAATTTGGCGTAAGCCATAATTGTATAACAGTATAAGCTAGGTTAAGGTTACCTTTATTTTAAACTCAACTTAAACATTATAATTATACAACCAGACATTAATCATATAAACTAAAAATAAATCTTAACAAATCCTCTACACGCTAATGCGTAAGAACAATTAGATGAGGGACTTATTTCAAAATTATTTTTTTACGACCAAACTATTAAATATACAAGAACGATTCAATTTCTAGGATTATATTTAAATTAATATCAAAAGTATAACAAGTTGGAAGTACCAAATTCAAAACCTAAAAACTAATATATCTCCAATATTAGGAATTTCATATAAAATAAGACATTTTCTTCCATTAAAATATTTCAAGATATATATTTTTGTCTTATTTATTTGAAAATCCACTATTTGATATCAGTCTGGGGCTCTGCAAATAGTAATAATTGAAAACCATTACAAAATTTACAAAATAAAGTAACTTCAAATGTATACAACTTCCCTTTTTAGAACAAACATAACATTCATATGGACCACGAAGATATCTAGACCTAAGGCAAAATACTTTAAAACAGAATATTCAAATATAAAATAATTATTAAAATCAATTAGCGTCCATCAACATTAAACAAGATAATATAATGATTTCCAAATTATCCGAATCAAATTAACTTTGGGTAAACTATCAATTTTATATCAAGCAATTGATATTTATAATCAATTACCAACGTTTGTTAAAGACATCCAAGTAATAAAAAAATTTAAAAATGAACTAACAAAAACAATTCTGGAAGAATGAGTTTGTTAAAAGTTTGTAAAATATATACTATTGTATATACTATTGTGAAATTATTATTTTAATGTTATTTTATCTATTGTTTCAGTTAATAGTATTCTAATTGTGTTATTATATTCCATGTAATGAACTATAATAGCTAGTTGGGAATAAACAATTGAGTTAATTAAAAGTTAATAAATATGATTTCTCAATAATTTACCTGACACTGACGTAACTGATTGGGTTTGCATGTCTTTCAAACTAATCAAACTAATATTCGATTTTCTGTTGGTCGCATACCGTTGGATTCTGAAGTCATTACGTAACGGCAATATCTTACAATATAAATAACATACCTAATTTCAAAATTGAATTTGTAATGCCTGTATTATTTAATGACCATACAAACAAATCTTGAACTATGGGCACCGGTTTTAATCACTCCTAAATTAATTTACGCAATTACTAAAAATTATGAATGTAATTTTGTGCCAATTTCGTGCTAATTCTAGAGATTAAATTCCATAATGCTGCTTAGCTAATAAACTCTCAACTTTTGCCGAAAATCGAAATGTCTACTTCAGATCTTGTTTAACTTATGAGTCTTAATTAGAAGTGGTAAAAGTAAAATAATTCATAATTTTAAAGATTGCTCTCGTTTCAGTTTAATAGAAAATATGTAAATGTTAACGGTTGGTTCCACAAACCGCTTTATTAAATAACAAGCTAATCGAATACTGGCCAATCATTGAAATGCTTCGTGAATGAAAGTAATTAAGAATTATTTATTTTCCTGTCTGTATTACGAATATTACTTAAGGGGATAATATTACGTTACAAAACCGGACAGTACTATTTTACAGGACGACGCAGGTGGCTCATCCTGGAGGCCTGCGAGTTCTGTTAACGTACTGTCCAGATGTGTAATGCCCAATAATTTTTTCAATCGACACAAGTCCAGTGGCATACGAGAAAATTTTGATAATGGCTTACTACTCTCCCCGGCACAAAAGTCCGCCACCAAAGAATTTTGACTAAGTTTGACGTTTAATAACTTTTTATTTTTAATCAGATTTTTTTAGATTTTTTACCAATTTGTAAACACATTTATTGGAACTTCTCTGTCTTCTTTTAATAATTAACATTTTTCGCTTATGTGATGTTACCGGGGAAATTAAAATGGTGTTTTGTGTCACATTTTCAAAATACCCTGTGGAAAAATTGAGGAGGATAATTTTATTTATAATCTGTTTACTATATTTTTAGATATATTCCTAACATTTTGTTTTTTAAATGATCCCATTATCTCGTTTCTTATAGAAGCTACACAATTTTAAATAACAAAAACACTGACCTTAAAAATTTCTTATTGACTTCGTGGCATTGAATGAATAACGTTAGTAATTCTTTCTTGAGGAATAATCTGATATTTCTCTGTCAGTGCTAACCTTAGCTCTTGCAAAGCTTGTGGTGGATCCCAAGTATGTTCTGTGGGGTTGAAATCCGGGCTACATGCGGGCCCCTCCAATATTCTAGATACTCGCTCATGTTGTGATGTAATGTGAGATCTAGCATTATCATGCATATAAATAAATTAGTTTCCATAAAAATAGCTCCGATATGATGCAGTCGGTAAATCTTTCATTTCGACGTTTGTATATTCGCTCACGACCAACCGGCGATCTTAAACAATTGCTTGATTATTCTGTGAATAATACATTACCTCACGGTTGTACGGTTAAGTCAATATGCCATCTTGCAAATGCAAGTCGTTGTTGTCGATGCCAAGGAAGTAGTTGTGGTCCTGTCGCTGGTCTCCGTGCGTACCGTTATTTTTTTACATTACATTAACTCGACGTACAATTTGCAATTCATTATTTAGAAAAATAGCAGATTTCGTATGGATCTAACAATAATAAAGCAATCATCAGTTGCAGAAGTGATCTCCTTCTGCCAGAGCCTTGCCGCCTAGTAAAATTTCCCGTCTCTAAATAGCATCTCGAAATGTAGACCGCGGCATTCCCAAATTACGAGCCACATAACTTGTACTACGGCTATCCTCTATTAATGCAATAATTCGACCCACGTCTGCAGTAGTTAATACCATGATGAGAAATAAAAAAATTATTTCGATACTGTCACTGTCAAATAATGTTTTAGAAACAATCGCATACATCGCGAACTTCGATTATTTTATACCGACATGCAGGTCGACATATCAATTATCAGTTTTTATTTAAAATTGTGTAGCTTTAACAAGAAATGAGATAATGCGATAATTCAAAAAACAAAATGTTAAGAATATATCTAAGATTAGAGCAAGAAGATTACTTATAAATAAAATTATCCGCCCCAATTTTTCCACAAGGTGTTTTGAAAATGTGACACGAAACAACATTATAATTTACCCCGGTATAACATCACCTAAGCGAAAAATTAATTATTAAAAGAAAACAGAATAATCCCAATAAATGTATTTAGAAACGGGTCAAAAAATTATTAAAATCGGATTAAAAATAAAAGAGTTACAAGACATCAAATTCAGCCAACATTTTTGGGTGGCGGAATTTTGTGCCGGGGAGTGTATATTGGTATAGTTTTAGAGAGTTGAAAACTCTATAGTCAGGACAATATTTAATAATCTGAAATATTTATAGTATTTTTTCTTTTCCTGTTTTGTTTTTGTTTAAAGTAAAATGTGTGTATGCCCTAATGTTAAATTAGCTTAAGTAACGTGGCTAACCCGAAACGGGCAACAGTAAGAACACCAAACAAGAACTTTAAGAAAATGGCGTGGTGAACTCTAACTTCATCGTCCAAGGGACCGAATATAACCGACACCTCAAAAAGCTTTTAATATCATCTGCATTGACACGATTGGACCATTCCAAAAATCGAATTAGGGTAATGCTTATGCCATAACCATTCAGTGTGAGCTGACTAAGTATGTAATTATTGCTCCAATATATAATAAGGAAGCTGCCACAGTAGCCACAGCAATTTTTGAAAATTTTATTCTTGTATATCGTCGTCATTCTTGCTAAAACTCGCATTTCAAAATGGACAACTTTTCAGTGCAACCAAAAAACTTTTTTTTCGTTAATTCTTAAAGTTATAAGGAGCTTTTGTTTAATCATTAACTTAATAAGAGTCCAGCAAATATACAACTTTAGTAATAAATATGAAAATATTTAAACTTCAGCTAACATATGAATTGAAAAAAAGATACGAGGTATACACTATTTACTTTAAATATTTTATTTAAAATACGCGATATACATATTTTTAAACCACAACGAACTAAAAATATAAAAATAATACGTTTACTACGTAAACTAAATCCACTACAAAACAGTTAGCAGTGAAAAATACATAAAAGAAACTTTTCTTTAGGACAAAGGGTACTTCTAATATTATCATTAGCATAAGGCAAGGCATCGTAGAATGCATGATAGTCCTTGAAAATTATTGGCTCAAGGGATTGAAGATTATCATATTTTGACTTTTTTATAAGTAATGGGGCAATATACGAGGGTTTAGGAAATCCAATTAATTTATTTTTGCACTGTGGTAGAACTTGCCACTCTGCGTTGAAATCCATTTTATATTAGAGGTCGCTTTTGGGACTATATCTAAGAGCGCGAATATCGTTCACAACAGGATCTCCAGCCTTTTTCCACGGTCGAATAGCGTTATAATAGGTTATGGCAGAGTAGTCCTTAAAAAATGAATAGTCTACATATTTCACATTGTATGGTCCATGGATCATACAAACCTCTATTTTTCTTTCTCCGCTCTATGGTAGCGTGTACGATGTCACACTTCATTTGGGTTTGACCCCTAATTAGGTATTTTTGACTTATTACAACATTTCTTGTATTTACATAATATTGTAACGCAATTGCCAATATTGTATTCCTATTCTGGGCATTGCATCCGTCGGTGAAGAGAATAACTTGTTTTCTTTCCTGATCAGTCAGTTCTGTATCTAAAAAGTCTAACAAGCATGTTGCAAAATTGTTTGCTTCTGAACCTCCATTACACTCGTCCCAAACATAACATACCACCTTTTTATTTGCCAGATTACAAGTTGTGTCATTTCTGCATACCAGTTTTTGCTTACTGGCATGAGTAAAAGGAACCAATTAGAGTGACTGAGCATCAGCAGTTAATAGAGTGAATTCTCCGTTAATAGCCTGTTCTTTGTCTCGTATTTTTTCTGTTCGTGCTCTCCTCGTTGAGATTTTGTGATGCACATAGATCGCACTGATCCCTTTTTGGCTGGAATAAACCTATATTCATGTCTTCAATTAGCATTGTAAATTTTCCTTTACGTAAGATCCGTGTAATATTATTATTTTCATTACAGTAAGACTGGTATACTCTGTAAGCATCAGCTTAAGACTGGTAGATTGGTTCTAGATACGATTTGCTAGAAGAACTCCGCGCATAATGGAAATGCATTGTTTAAAGTTGCAATAAAAAGGTTCTAAATCAGTCTTAACTGAGAGTGTTTATCTTTTTTTAACTTCTGTCTTAATAGGCTCTTTAATTGTCGGAAGTGGCAACCTCTTTTTGAGGATTTCTTTTGGTCGACACCCAGGACCGCACTATCCATTCTTTTATATCAAAAGTAGAGAGAAACATCTTTTTGCAGACGGGTAAAAATGTATCTTGATTATTTGATAACTTATAAATAAGGTAAAAATGGGTATTGAACATCGAAGGAAGGTTGGCGACTTGAGCCTATTTTACAAATATTTTCATGACAAGTGTTCAACTGAGGTTGCCCGCTTGATACCACCCAGAGCGGTGCATGGTAGAAATACACGATGAGCCACTGCAGCCCACCAGTACGTGGTTCAGCTTAGTATCCCTCGAACGACACCGTTTCAAAATTCTTTCATCTGGAGAACGTCATCACTCTGGAACGACCTCCCTGAGACCGTGTTCCCCAACGAGTATAATCTTCAAAGATTCAAGACCAACGTAAATCGTTTCCAGCGCACACGCACCGCTCCCAGAGCGCCATAAAGGATTTATCCTGCAGTGCTTTGCCTTACCATAAAAAAAAAAAAAATTGCAAAGTTTTTATGTAAGATTCAGTGGCGTAATTATTTTTTTTTCTAACAAGATTTGTTTTTAAGTTATGACCCAAACTTGTGTATTTTTAAATGTGACACTCTATATATTATTTCTTTGTCTTATCCCTCTTTTCAGGAGCTTGTTAAAATTATATAATAGTCCATATTTATTTCTTCTAAAAAGGGACCATTTTAACATTTTTTGTAATATTTTTCGTATAGAAGGCTATGGACGCAAATAAAAAACAAATTTAATAACATTATTTTTACTATACAACTATACATTATTACATAACTTTAAACCAACAATAAACAAATATATTATGTTACTAAATTACAAAAAATGCTTGAATTGAGCTCCGTTGTGTTCTAAACATTTTCAACACATCTTTTCGATTCTTCGCAATGCATTTAATAAAATAATTGGCCTTCCCCGCAAATGCCTAAAGGTTTCATAGGTAGCTTCTCGAAGTTGATCAATATTGTGGTATTGCCTCCTATACTCGTAACTGATTTTGTATATAACCCCATAAAAGAAAATCCAGCACAGAAAGATCGGGTGTTCTTGGAGGCCACCTAACAGGTATATTGGTACCAATCCATTTATCGGGAAATGTGGTTTCTAAATATTCTCTCACTTTATGAGAATTGTGACTCGGAGCGCCATCTTGCTAGTAATAAATATTATTTAAATCGGCCCAAGAGACATCCTCTAATACTTTCATAAGTGCATCTCGTATTATATCTAGGTGTCTATTTCCGGTATAAAGTTTCTTCATAGATGAAATACTAAATTTTAGTGCCAAAAATAAAGCATGACACGCTAAATCCAAACCGGCCTTGACGTTCTCGTGGAAATATTACGTGTTGGGTCTCTTGGGACCAGTACCTTAAATTGTTTTTGTTTAAGATATCAAAACTCGTAAAATAAGCCTCGTCGGACCATACCACCCTTCTTTTAAAATTTGCGTTTTCCTGCAACATATGTAGATAACAGTAAAAAACTATTATACATTGTGCATCACCGGGATGCAAAGGTTGGACGAGATGGTATTTGTATGGTTTAACTTTATATTTTTTTAGTTCTTGATTTTTTGATCTCAACTTCATCATACACTTTTCCGCATGATATGGATGGTTGTACCGTGACAGAGGCAAAAACATTTATTTCTTCTTCTTTCTTTTCCTTGTTATAAAAATTAGGTCTTGGTTGTGTAAAAGATCCATGCTTAGTGAGATCGGCTTGAATTTTTTGAAATATTCTTTTATCAGGTTGTTGTCTTATTGATCAAAAATGACAAATTTTCAAAATCAGAAACTAAGTTCGCGGCAATGGAAATTTTATAAGCTAATAGAACAGTAAGCCACAAACCCCATCTTTCTATCTTTTAAAATAAGGGAGCTGGTATATGAAAACACACGCAAACTGGACACCCTGTACAAGAATGATTGTAGTATGGGTTCTTAGTCCATATAGGCTATACAAAGTTACAGAATTCTATTAAAAAGTAAAATATGATTATATGAACTACTAGTATTATTTTAACCTTCCCTGTACGAGGGCGAAATATTGCTCTACACTTACCGAACACCCTGTAGAGATAACTTAAATAAGCTTACTTTTATTTATGATAGGATATCAAAGCGAATATTTATTACGTATGTAAGAGTTTTTAAGTAATTAAAATGTATAAAATTATTAATTAAATTTAATACGGTAAAGGTATTAAAAAATTTTTCAGAAGCAATTTTTATGGAATGACCATACTTCCGAAACATTACCGATTTTAAAGGCAATTTTAAGTAGATACTATCAATATCCTATTACAAAATTCATGATTTTAATTGCGCCAAACGATTATTATACTTCCAATTACGTTCGAAATTTTAAGCGTATAAAGCGGCCTTCTATATAAACCTAAAAAGTGAATAATGGGTATTATTTTCCTATTAATTGCTTTACCGCCAGTGAAAAAAGCCTTTGTGCCTCTCTGCGATTTTAGTTTTAATAAACCATTCCTAAAGTAAATGGATAAATATTTTTTTATCTACGATCGTTTGAACACACGCGGATTATTTTACTTATTTATTACTGGACAAGTAAACAGGTTTTTATTTTATTTTATTTATTCGAATATTCCAACTGACAAAGTTTACAATGTACAGGAATCGTCTACTCAAAAGTGAAAAAAACATACAAACTTTACCTACTACTACATACTAAATATCTACACGCATGAACTCTGCAAGGGTATAAAAAGATTTTACTATTAAATATTATTTTAATTTACTTTTAAAGTTATTAACACCATGACAGCCCCGTATATCTGATGGTAAAGTGTTAAACATTTTAAGTCCAATTACGTTTGGGGATCTAAACTTAATTTGAGTTCTATATGGGGTATACAAAAATTGTCTGCAGTCCTGGTGTTGAGTGAATGCATCTGACCATACCTTGGATGGCTATCCTTGTTCTTGAATATATTCAAGCATGTCTCCAAAATATATATTCCTCTCAATGTCAAGATATTGAAATTCTTAAAAAGTTCCCTACTGGAAGTTCTATAATCAACACCAGCAATACATCTTATAATTCGTTTCTGTTTTATGAATACATTTATCGCCTTAGTAGAAACACCCCAGAAAGAAACACCATATCTTAACACAGAATCTACTTGCGCATAGTACAGCATCTGAGGCAGCACCCGTCTCAAATTTAACAAAACATAATAAGCTGTATTAAGTTTTGAAATCACATGATCACAATGGGTTTCCCAATCCAGACATGAATCCAAGTAAATTCCCAAAAACTTCACATTATTAACATTATTTATTTTTGTGCCATTAAGTTGAAAGTCCAAGTCTTGACATTTATTCTGCCTAGCATGGAATCGTATACACTGTGTTTTGCTTATATTAAAATAAAGACAGTTATTTGAGAACCACTCATGCAATCTGCTAATAACCGCATTCACTCTCTCCCGCAACATGACATCAGGCATACCTGAGATAATTAGGGAAGTATCATCTACAAATGACGTGAAAGAAACATCTGGGATCACCCTCGATAATTCATTCGTATGCAATAAGAAAAGCGCAAGGCCCAATATCGAGCCCTGCGTTACCCCCATCACACACGATTTACTCTTAGAGTTAACCTGACTCCTGCAGCCCGATCCGGTATGGGTTATGCCTACATACTGCCACTTATGCTTTAAAAACGACTCTACCCACATCAAAGGGGGGTCCCTCAATACCAACCTTCTTCAGTTTGATCAAGAGTAAATTATGATCAACGCAGTCGAAGGCCCTGCTAAGGTCACAAAACACCCCCACAGGACCCTCGGCTGCATCAATGAAATCGGTAAGTTCTCCATAAAGTGCATAAATGGCAGTGTGTGTTGATTTACCACTCTGAAACCATGCTGACAAACACTAATTGTTCTATTTTGCGCTAAATCCATAGTCAATCTATCTAGGAAACATTTTGGAGAATGAAGAACATTTGGTTATAGGTCTATAGTTCTCCACTCGATGTATATTATCTTTCTTGTGAATAGGTATAATTTTCCCAGTTTTTAAGCTTGAAGGAAATTTTCCAGTACAAAATGAGGTAAGTCATAGGACATGTAATTTCAATAAGCATCGAATAGAGAACAGAACCAGGTATATCGTCTGGTCCACATGAATTTTTCTTCTTAATTTTTATTTTCATTAGAATATAAGGCTCAAATTCCAGAAAAGGAACTAGCATAAGTTTATTTTGCGGGCATTTCCATTTCAATCTGCCAGGGTCAAAGTCAGTGGAAGTGTTATCTATCTGTTCAGTCAATTTAACTGCCGCATTCCTAAAGAACAAACTAAATGAGTTTGCAACAACCTCAGGACAATCTGTGATTTTTTTTGGGTTACCTAGTAAAATTGTTAAATTCTGTTCCATTTTTAATTTATTAGATAGATTATTTATGATACTCCAGGCACACGAAACCGGATTAGAAGCATTTGAGATTTTTTGTTGATATTATTGTTTTTTCGTGTTATTGACTAGGCTCTTATGAGATTTTTTAACTTCTTTGTAATTTTCTTTAAGGGCACTATCACTTTTGGCCAGTTAAAGCAATTGTTTTAAATTATTGCTCGATTTTTTACTTCATCAGTAACCCAGGTTTAGTTATTGCCTTTATAATATTTTTTCAAGGGGAAACACAAAACAAAGTAAAACTTGAATATATTGAAAAAATAGCCGAAGGCATAATCAATATCAATGATATTGTACAGAGAGGAGACCAGTTCTCCCTACCTAACTCAATACTTAAGTCGTTTACCGAATCAGGATTGAATCTTTTGGAATAGAAAGAGGTGCATCTCCGCAGCACACCAATATTGAGATTAACATATACAGGGTGAGGATTTTAAAGTGTTACAACGCAATATCTGAAAAACGGCTATAAATATTTTAGTCAAATTTTGGGACGTGGATAGGGAGGTTGGGGGACAAATTTTAAAATATTTTTGATATTTACCCCCCCTCCAGATTTGATGTGGCTAGTGACAAATTTGAAATGTCAAATGGAAAGGTATTTTTTTTTTTTTGATAATTCGATTCCTCGTCAATAACTACGTAAGTGAGCAGAAAATTGTTACATTTGCTCTACTAGTTGCTTAGTTACGAATTTTTCAATAAATAAAATAGGAATACTTAAAAATGATAATTCCTTAAAAAATCTAACGACGATCATGCTTCAAAAGGTGTTCGAAATGACCCCCATCCATTTCTAAACATTTTGCAATTCTTTTTTGACATGAGTTGCGCACGCGAGTTAACATTTGAGGCGTTACTAAATTACATGCTTGTTGAATACGATCTTTCATGTTTTCTGGTGTGGTCGGTGGTGTAGCCATAACTTTCTCTTTTATAAATCCCCACAAGAAAAAATCTAATGGGGTTAAATCTGGTGACCTTGCAGGCCAATTTACAGGACCACCACGACCAATCCATCTGTTTCCAAACATTTCATTTAGTGTATCTCGAGCTTGTCGGGCAAAATGTGGCGGAGCACCATCTTGCTGAAACCATAGTTCTTGTTGATTTCCATTATTATTCAGAAGTTGTGGCAAATCGGTTTGTAAAAAATTATTATACATTTCTCCATTTAGGTGACGGTCAAAAAAATGTGGTCCAATGACTCTATCTCCGACTATGCCACACCAGGTATTAACCGACCAAGGATGTTGGTTTGGCAGAAATCTCATCCAGTGAGGATTTTGAGGTGCCCAATAGTGTAAATTGTGCCGGTTGACCTTAAATTAAGAAAAGCAAAATTGATTGAATCAGTATAAAATTAAAAATAAATCTAAATGTATGTGAATATTCTCTAAACACCCGTTAACGGGTGTTTAGATATGTATTTATTTATGTACACCCATCAAGTAGTGGATTACATATTTTTGATTATTAAAAGTTACATTAATCCATATTGATTTAAATAATTACCTGACCACAATTGGTAAATGTAGCTTCGTCAGAAAATACTATCTTTCTTAAAAATGCATTGTTTTCGTGAATTAAAGTTTGTAACCACGTACAAAATGTAATCCTATTTTGAAAGTCTTGGCCATACAATTCCTGATGAATAGTTATGTGGTAAGGGTGAAAATTGTGCTTGTGTAAAATAGCCAGTACCGATTTTTGGCACATTCCTGAATCACGAGCAAGTTCCCTTGAACCAACATGAGGATTTACAGCTATTACACCCAACACTCCAACGGCCATATCGTCATTAGTTTTTGTTTGTCTTCTAACTCTGTTCTTATTTTTTAGGATTCCCGTGCTGCGGCCTCGATCTTCTAATCGCTTAAATGCCATATGAGATTTTTGAATGGCGGGAAACCTAACAGTCCACAATTGCGCCGCTTCCCGGTAGTTTTTTCTACATTCTCCCAGAATTAACAACATGTCTATTTCAATGTCATAAGATTGTTCCATAATTGCACTGAATAATGAACTTTATCAGATTATCACTACTTGTCAAAGTCAAAAGTGGTTTCCTAGGATACAACATAATTAAAGGTTTGGATAAACAATAATCATAGGTGTCATGATTTAAAATGTGTAGTTTTAAGTATTCCTATTTTATTTATTGAAAAATTCGTAACTAAGCAACTAGTAGAGCAAATGTAACAATTTTCTGCTCACTTACGTAGTTATTGACGAGGAATCGAATTATCAAAAAAAAAAAATACCTTTCCATTTGACATTTCAAATTTGTCACTAGCCACATCAAATCTGGAGGGGGGGTAAATATCAAAAATATTTTAAAATTTGTCCCCCAACCTCCCTATCCACGTCCCAAAATTTGACTAAAATATTTATAGCCGTTTTTCAGATATTGCGTTGTAACACTTTAAAATCCTCACCCTGTATAGATTTGTGATCGCTTATTACATTATCAACCATTTCACACTTCCATTACAAAAATTTACATAAACATGATCAATAATAGAAGAGGTGGAAGGAGTAACCCTTGTGGGATCAGTTACAATATTACTCAGCCCAAATTCTTGGCATATATGATTTAAGTCACTATAATCTTTACTATCAGGTAAACTGTTACAGTTGAAATCGCCACATAGGATTAATCTTTTATTCGCCCGGAAAACATACAGCAATGTATCACGCAACTGGTACAGAGAACACTTCAGGTTAGTTGAAGGCGATCTGTAACATGAGGAAATTACAAAATTAATATCACCAATCACACAGGCCACTCCGCACAACCCAAAAACTTTCTCCTGACAAAAACTATCCAATTTTAGAACATTAAAGCTCACGTGAGGCTTCAACCATATCGAAACACCTCTACCTTTATTGTTTAGCCTATAAAAACGGCTACCCAGCACAAAATTGTCAATATGTAAGGATCCTATTGAATCCCTGCATGCCCATGTTTCTGTAAAGCATAAGAAAAGCAAGTTGTTCAGTCCTTCAAACTCACATTGCATCTGGTCACATTTTTCTGAATTCAGAGCCTGGCAATTCAGTAGAAGCAGCTGCGTATTCCTTAATGAGTTCCTGTTCCTCCCTTGGTAAAAATTTGGTTTCTGCATTGGATTGTGATTAAACGGCTTAACAGTAACATCCTTTGGCCACAGAGTAGCATTAAGGATACTCTTCTCATATTGGGATACTGTATGTACTGTACGACTGTAACCTTATAGGCTAGTCGAGTGAGAGTGACTCCTACTTTGTTTGACCCAATCTGATCACATCCAATGACGGATATTTTGTTTTCCTTAAGGTAGGTTGTAAGCTTCTCCTTTGATGAATCTAGGCTAAGGTTCCCTACATAGAACACCCTACACTTCTCAGCAGCCCTAATTGAGGAGAAATCCCTCTTTGAGCCAGTGACGCCCTGCGCTGGATGCCTTGGCACCCCATTGATCATGTGAGAGGAGCTCTGACGTGATGCCTCAGTTGTATTTTTATTCCGATCAATATAGCTGTTTATTGTACTTTTTGTGGCCGCTTCTAAGACTGCAAGCCCCACTTGTTGACTACTCACATTTTTACTCTGCATTTGAGGTTATGTTCTGGTTTTGTTTACCATTGGCGAGTGTTTTGATGATGTCAGCATTTCCCTGTTTTATTGTAGTGGTAAGTACCCGTATTAGGTCAGATTGGTTCTGCTTTACACTAGTTGCCTGTTTTATCAATTGATCCATTGCAGTGTGCATATGACAGTTAATAGTGCCAAATACGATATCGCTTAGTGAGGCTTTTAAATTCATTACCTCTGTATCACTGACCTTTTTAGACTCCGTTTGGACAATTTGATCTTACATAGACTCAGCTATTCTTTTGAGCTCTTGCTGTTCCTCTTGTCTTCCTTTAAAGCTCTTTTTGACATCCTCCCCGATGTTATTGAGGCGATTTTCCACTTCGCCCTGCTTCTTCTTTGCAGCTGACATGTAGCTTTTGATCGTTTTCAACTCCTTTTTAAGCTCCTCTTCCAGGCTGCTTACCTTATGGCTTAGTTGCGCTATATTACCGAAATATCTCTCGACACAATCAGGATAGCAATGAAGAAGAGACCTTGCTTTTAAGACAAGTTACCCGCACCTTCGATGCACTAATTCCCGCACATTCACCACAGACAACATTCTTGCAAATATCGCACGGATAGCCAGATAATTGCGATTTATCTTCCTTGACGGTACAGTCAATTTTGTACTTGTAGCAGGAAGTCATGCTGATTCAAAACGAACTGCAGTCGGAACGTAATATCACGTAGAATGAATACTACTAACAACGTAGACAATATGGCAACGCTGTCCAGCAGCTGACCAAAATATTGCTTGTTTATGCCGGAACAACGAACGGAAATGGGGTATTGTGAGTGCTACCTTCAATGTCTCAACTTAAATAAACAATCAACACACTGTTTTCACCAAAGTATCTATTTAATTCGACTTTAAAATAACAAATTTTAACAAAAATTCACTACGTAAACAAACAAAGAGCCCGCAGGGTTGCCGGAAATTATCACATTCTGTTGTGTAATTTAATGGGCTTTAACAGTTTTAGGTTCGTAACCTCACCAGTGATTTTATTGAAAAAATTTTAAGTTGGCACGAAATGTATGTATCTATTAAAGAAATCCCTGCAATAGGAAAATATTATTATGTACATAACATTAATTTTTATTACTGTCTGTACAATGTCCACCAAAGTAATTACTAATAATGTAATCATTTGAAATAAGCGTTTAACACAACTGCTCATAAAATAATAAACCTCCACTTTAAAGCATCATAACCTGAAAAGTATTTAATGGATTTGTAAAACACTTCTAACTTCTGAACTATCTATTTATTGGCGCCGCAAAACTTTGGGAAAGTTGTGACAATATTACAAATATTGTAAGTTAAAATACGATTTCAGCCACTTGAACTGTAAAGAAAGGGCAGTGTATAAAATTACCTTGTAGAAAATACTTTTAAATAACATAAAAAAGTTTTTAAACTAAATAAATTGATTCGTCTGTTACTCTGTGACAGGAGATCTTAAATGATATGTGAAGTATAACAACTTATGCTTTCTTATATGTCACTTGTATTAAAAATATATGGCAATACGGTTTGTATTACAACTACATCTTTAAGAAGCTAGCAACGCTTTTTAAAAACTGTATTTTTTGGGATCTATATAAGTACTCTAATTAAATATTTATATTTTTTATGTTACTTTATTCTTTACAATAGTTGTCCAATCGGCATTACACACCAGGCCCTCTGCTGGGGGACAGAAATGAATGAATTATTGAATGCCCTATCTTTTGTGGGGGCAATTTTCAATGTAACATACAGGTTGGCCCATTTGTGTAAAAAAGTAATATACAGGGTGTCTAGGAAAATGTTTGAATTCTCTAGGATTCAGATAGAAACATGTACATCATGCGCGATGGGGCACCACCTAATTTCAGGGCTGGTGTGCGGGAGCACCTGAATAACGTCTATCCAAACCATTCGATAGGTAGAAGAGGTAGTACTGCCTGGCCTCCTCGATCTTCCGTCCTAACACCGTTGGATTTTTACCTGTGGGGACACCTGCAAAACTCCACTCAGGTCGGCACTAGGGAGACACTTCTACAGAGAATCCCGTTTCATTGCTATGTGATAAGGACCAAAGCTGGTTATTGTGGCGTTTACATCATCAGTCCTTAATTCGTCGTGCCTGCGAGTGTACCAGACTTCACGGAACCCATGTTGAACCCTCCCATGAAGTTTTTCAATAATTTCCTTAAAGTGCCTCTTAGCACATTACTGCATTTTTTTTAATTTGGGTATTTTTTCGGGTTAAACAACCTAAAGTGAAATTTTTCTGTTTGAATGACCATGAATTCGCTTATTATTATTTTTCTTGAAAACCGTTCATTTCATCGACAACAAATAAGAGTATCTTTGTTTTATTCTAAGGTGCAAGCTACCCAGATTTATTTTTTTTAATTCTTTACATATAGAGTGTTAAAAATGTAAGCATTAAAGCATTTATAGCAGTTATAGAGCTTATTCCGCCCTTGGTAAACTAAAAAAGCTAATTATGTTTCGAGGACATTATTTTAACAGGTCCTAACTAGTGTCATTCACATGAAATCCTTATTAAGTACTTTAAAAGTTATTCAAGAAAAACCGATTTCCAGCAATTATTTGGTAAACACACCATACGACGAACACTTGTTTGTACTTTTTTTTGTTGTATACAAATACAGTTTCTTTAAATTTACACACCAATTCTATAACATACTTATGCTTGACGTTTTTATCTGGATGCCCATTGAATACTTGACTTCCAAGCCCGAAAAGAAGAATATTTCTGTTCCCTCTGCTAGAGTATACACGGTGTTATTGAAGTATGTACCCAGCCTAATTTCAAGGGCTGATTCCTTGAGTGATTCTAAGATGAAAATTTTATATAGACATAGGTCCGGTAATGCTTCGTTTTCAAGAAACAAGTTGTAAAACTTTAAAAAAAATCGTGTTCTCGTAAATATCCTAATAACACTGGCGAACAGCAAAAATGTTTCCGAGACCAAAACAGCAAAATCTTACTTAATTTATTATACTATCTAACAATCTGTCTTGCAAAAGTCTCAGTTAGCTCCGGTTTTATAGATCCATACTAATTATGATAATTATCTACCTGACCGTAATGTATGGGAAAATTCGACTATTAAATGAGAAGTACCTGGATTAATTATAGCAGGTGTACTTTATAAGGGGTTTAAATACATATAACATAAATCCTAAATTGTTAGTTAGTTGTATTTCAACCACCATTTGATTGAGAGCTGTTCGTATTTGAGAAATTAACATATCACGAGTTTGTTTAAATAGGCCGGATCATTTTTGTGATATATGTGGTGAAGTGAGTTTTGTGAAACAAAAACGTACACTTAGCCCCTTAATACAAAAGGCTTATCACTTGTATTTGGGCTGTAAAACTGGAGACCAGGATAAAAATTGGGCTCCCGATAGCTGCTGCTACAAATGTGAGTCCAACATTCGCGGCTGGCTAAGTGGAAGTGGAAAAAAGCGTAAGATGTCCTTTGCTATTCGTATGATCTAGCGAGGATCGAAAGACCACGTTACTGAATGTTACTTTTGTTTGACACCTCCCATCAAAAAAACTTTTCGGAGAAAAAAGGTCTGCGATACAGTATACATATTTACAATCCGCCATACGCCCGGTGCCTCGTAGTGACGAGTTGCCTGTACTTAATCCACCTCAGGAATATAGCCTTGATTCTGATGATGATCCAATGGATTCAAACGGTAGTGTACTGGAAAATGTCGCCGGCCTATCAAACTCACAAGACTCCGATTATGTCTGTGAACTTCCCAGTAAAAAGCCTCACAAAATAAATCAAAGTATATTAAGTGACCTTATAAGGGATTTGGAATTGCCTAAGAAGAAATCCGAACTATTGGCCTCTCGATTGCGGCAATGGAAGTTACTTCAAAATGAAGTAAAAGTTTCTGTGTACCGAAGCCGTCAGAAAAGCCTAACACCATTTTTTAACATGGAAAATAATTTGGTAGCATGTAGGGACATTGAGGGATTAATGGTAGCTTCAAATCTCGAGTATGATCCAAAAAACTGGAGACTTTTAATTGATTCCTCAAAAGTAAGTCTTAAAGCTGTGCTACTTCATAACGCAAACAAGTTGCCTTCACTCCCAATTGGTCATGCAGTCCACATGAACGTATATATAAAACGTATAGCAATTTAAAATTGTTACCGGAGACCATACAATATGAAAGATTTGATAAAGATGAAATTTGTAGGGATTTAAAATTTGTGACGGTTTTGCTTGGAATGCAGCTGGGTTATACGAAATACTGCTGCTTCCTCTGCGAATGGGACAGTCGAGCACGATTGGATCACTACATGAAGAAAATTTGTCCACCGAGAAAGTCTTTCGAGTCAGGAAAGAAAAATGTAGCCATCGCGCCATTAGTTCCCCCAGAAAAGATTTTACTACCGCCACTTCATATAAAATTGGGTCTGAAAAATTTTGTGAAGGCCATGGACAAAGAAGGCCGTGCTTTTAGTTATTTAAAGAAAAGCTCCCTAGAATCAGTGACACTACAATTAAAGAGGAAATATTTGTGGGTCCCCAGATTAGGAAACTTTTCGGCAATGCGCAATCCGATTCCATAGTTGATGGCAAGGAAGAGACCGTTGGAATTTAAAATGATTGCAAAAAATTTTTTGGGAAACATGAAAGCAGAAAACTATAAAGACTTGGTTGCCCAACTTCTTTTATGTTACCAAAACCTAGGGTGTAATATGTCATTAAAATTTCATTTCCTGGATTGTCATCTGGATTACTTTATCGAAAATTGTGGTGCTGTAAGTGGCGAGCACGGTGTTCCACCGATATTTCAAACATGGAAAGAAGGTATCAGGGAAATGGAACTGTAAGATGTTAGCCGACTACTGTTGGGCTATTACAAGAGATGCCCCCGAGGCTGCTTTCAAAAGACAGGCTAAGGAGCGTAAAATGAGTGTCTAAACTCACTGATAGAAATGTGCTATTTAATTGCTATTGTAACAATATATTGTTTGTATGTTCATTGTAAATGCCCATAAATTAAAATGTTCATTGTATATACCTATGAACTAAAATTGTGTAACAAATAATTTAGATTTTTTTTGCGAGCTAACTAAAAAAAAAGGAAAAATAGGTTTTGTTCAGGAAACAAAAAAAAAAGTTGAAATTTGTTCCCCAGTGTAATCCTTTAGCCGAATTTCTTGAAATTTGACAGTGTTGTTTAGGGTAATAAGGGGCTAATTTAGGTCCAGTAACGTCCCGGAAGAACGGAAGAACCTCAACTAAGATTTTTGATAAAGAAATGTGCGTCACTGATTTATTTGCTTTTTTTTTCGTACCGTGCTTCGTTATTGAGGAAAAACATAAAAATCACTTTATTGCAATCAATAAAATAATTTTGTGTTTTATAAATAATTAAAAACTGTTTTTATTGTTGTCCATAGACATGGAATAAAGCGATTTTTATTTATGATTAGCAATTAGAATTAAACAAAATTCATCTTTTTATTTTTTTCGATCAGATTAACTGTTTTCAAAAAAACAAATAACGGTATTGATTGCTGCAGTGTTTTAAAAGTAACAAAATAGTAAGAGTGCCATTGAAGGACGAATAATTGTTCAAGCAAATTTGACTTTGGCATAACTGACATAACTTTAAACAGTGCACACGTTATTATTTAATCGTAATTATTTAAAGTGTTTTTAAGAGATTTATACTGTAAAATTGGTTACTGATATTACAAAATGGTTTAGTTTACAAACTGAAAAATGGCCGATATGCATTTTGTCCATGAAATGGCCAAGGCAATTCCAGAGCGGCTAGACGCATTTATCAAGAGATATATACTATTGTGCCGATAAAAAACTGGGACAAGAGATTTACAAAAACTAGGTAGGAAATACATATCTCCTAGACTATAAAAGGTGTCTAGAGCTGAAAAGGTAAAAACATCCAAAATTTAAAAAGTCACCTCGGTTACATAATGGAACGTTTTGTATTTTGCGATACGGGGTGGTTAAATTTTCGAGACATTCTATAATATGCATAAAGTAAATTTATTAGATTTTTTTTTCAAGTCAAATATTTAATAAATTATTATATTTACCATTACCACAAAATAATAAATAAAGCTAATACAGGTAATAAAATACATTTATTAAAAAGAAAAAAATTGCAAACACAAAGTTTGTCAAAACAACACAAAATTAATATTTGGTCATAGAACCATTTCTGTTTATTACTTCTTGAAGCCTTTGTGGCATACTTAAAACTAGGGGTCTGCATAATTCGCCCGTTATTTCATCCCAAGCTTGATTTATCCTGTGGCGTAATTCATCCCTGTTCCTAGGTCGAAAATCATGTTTATACATAGATTTGACCATGGCACCCCAAATGTTTTCTATCGGATTCAAATCGGGACTCTTCGAAGCCCAGGGAAGAACTGCTATGTTATTTTCTTGGAGAAAATTTTGTACAATGCGTGCTGTGTGTATTGGAGAATTATCATGCTGAAATGTGTAATTTTGACCGTATATAGCGTTTACCGATGGTATCATCACTTCGTTTAGTATATTAACGTATACTGCTGCAGTTAGTCTTCCTTCGACGATTTGGCAAAGTCCTGGTCCTCTAGCGCTAATCCAGCCCCAAACATTTATGGAGAAACGCCCACTTTGGTTGGTTTTGTGGGTGTATCTCTCATCATAGCGCATGCCGGAAGGCCTATACACCCGAATTCTCCCATTATTGCATGACTGAAAAGTTTTCTCGTCAGAAAATATAACTGTTTCCCATAAGTTTATTTGATTAATATATTCATGTGCAAATTCTAACCTGCCCTGTTTATTTATTTCCGTTAAAAAAATTTTATTGGCAGCACAACGGCTTCGTATATCGGAATTTCGAACCCTGTCTCTAGCGGTATTTACAGAACCTGGAAAATTCGTCTCTTCTTTTGCCTTGATTGCAGTTTCGAAGGGATGATCCCTTAGGTAGTTAACCAGTCTTCTATCATGATCATCAGTAGAAATTTTAGGGGGACCAGAACCTGCATTCCTAATAATAGCCCCATGTCTTGCTATTTTTTGTTTTGCCAATAGCACGGTATTCTTGCTAACTCCCAGTTCGTCTGCAATATCCCTAATATTAACACTATCTCGCAACCGACTATAAATAATTGCCTTTTGCTGGGGGGTTAATTGTGGCATATTTACAAATAATATATGATTGTATGTTTGACGAGTCAATCATAAAGTGACAATCTTTATTGAAATGCAAATTTTCATGACATTTTACTGGTACCAGGATTGATGTAAAATTATTCCTAATAGTCTAGGAGAAAATAGAAAAATTTCCTGTCCCAGTTTTTTATCGGCACGATGGTACTTATCGCATTATACCAAATATAGACAAACATTTCTAAGAAAACATGACAGGCTGTGCGAACCAGGCACCTTTCAAAGGTCGGCTGCTCTTATTGAGAGACCTGCAACAGTAAGAACAGTAGAAATGGAGGAACCAGTTTTACATGAAGTTGAGAGTAGCCCCTATACATGTGCATGCAAGATTGCACAACAAGTAAACATTTCTCACTTTACTGTATGGAAGATTTTAATGATATATCAACTGTATTCTTACCACACGCAGCCTGGTTATTCCCTGCGGAGTTTGCCCAGCGAGTTGTTTATTGTACTTGGCTTTTGCAACAACAGGTAGCAACTTCGACATTTCTATCCCATATTATGTGCACCGATAAAGCGTGTTTTTCTCGAAATTATGAACTTTCATAACAATCATAATAATATCTGGGCTGAAGAAAATCCCCGTGCGCTTATAGAAAATAATTATCAACAACAGTTTTTCGTGATTGTTTCGGTTGGTATTGTGGGTGATTATCTCATTGGAACTCATTTCTTTATCACCGAGATTAAATGGTCAAGAGTATCGTCAATTTCGTTCATCAGTCATCATTTATTTTTTGTTGATCATGCGATAAAGTTATATCTATGTTTTTTCTCAAGAACGAAGCAAGATACGAAAAAAAATGCCAAAAATAGAAAAGTTGTAGTTGTAGTTGCCTAGCACGAGAAAATTAGAAAAATTGCAAAAAAAAAACAGTGGCGCACATGTTTTTTGTCAAAACTCTTAGTTAAGGTGCCTTCCCGGATGCCACAGGAGTTAAAAGTTGTAATCTAGTTAGGGCGGAAGTAGCCACTTACTACCCTAAATAATACTGCCAAATTTCTACAAATTCAGCTAAACGATTATGAATATATTTACGAAAAAACTATTGATTTTAAAAGGTTTGACACCCTGTATCTTGGAACCGAAGCGTTACCGGACCTATGTTTATATAAACTTTTCATCTTTGAATCACTCAAAGAATCATCCCTTGAAGTTTGGCCACGTACTTAAATAACACCCTGTATAAAATTTTATTATTTTTGAATTTTAAACTATGGTTGATGCAAAACGAAAACCAATGCACGTCATAAATCAGCTGATAATAATTGTAAGTCCGTAAGAAAACACGAGGAAATTAAATTTGGGCAAAAAGTATTAATTTTTTTTTTTTTTTTTTTTATTTACAAGGAAAACGCATCAACCACTTGGGGTTATTAGCGTGACCATAGTTACAATTTATTAATTATATTTGGTTAAGCAAGTCACTGTATTTAAGAAAGTTTAGCACATTTTGTAAGTCCGTGTTCAAAATTTCCTTCATATTGTCTTTAAGGTTAGATTTAAGTCTTAGTTGTTCGAATTTTGGGCAGTCTATTAAAATGGATAAAGGCACTTGACACTGTTCACAACTGGGTCGATTTTCTTTTGACAGGATGTAACTATGCGTTAGTTTCGTGTGACCTATTCTCAGTCGATTTAACGTGACTTGGTCTCTTCTATTTCGTAGGTTGCATTCCCAGGGTTTTACATTGCTCTTACATTCCCGTAGCTTTGCCGGTGATCCGTCCCATTCACATTGCCATGAGTAAAGTATCCTGTTCTTAATCCAGCACTTAAAGTCACTAGTCATGGAGTTTGGCACTAGTATTGAGTCGGGATCTTCTATGGCAGCGCGCGCTGCCTTGTCGGCTTCCTCGTTTCCCTCAATGCCGATATGTGATGGTATCCATATAATGATAACCTCTTTTCCCATACTATGAATATCATGAAGGATTCGGTATACTTTTTGGACGAGTGGATGTTTGGAAAAAGGATGTTGTAGTGATCTAATGGCGCTTAGCGCGTCTGACAGAATCAAGTGGACTCCGGAATCTATCTTCTGGACATATAATAAAGCCTGGACGATTGCATATAGCTCAGCAGTGAAAGTGCTAGTGTATTTACTTAGTCTAAATTTAAGGGTGTAGTCAGGCGCTACTACAGCTGCTCCGATTCCTTCGTCGGTTTTTGAGGCATCGGTATAAATCTTGACTCCTTTGGGAAGATCATCTAAAAGCGCAGCTAATTCTGTTTTAATTAAACTATGACATGATTCATGTTTATTGTATTGAGTCAACTTTGTAACACAGTTAGGTTTAGTAATAATCCAAGGGGGGGGGGGGGCATTAGGTGGTCCTGTTGAAAAAATGTAGGAAATTGAATATTGAATTTATCTCGATATCGATTTATTCGTTCATAGAATGTTGGTCTAGAGCGTTTCTTTGCGTTGTACAATTCGTGGTATCGGTCTGAAAAAACGTTTTGGTGAGATGGGTGTCCAAAGTTTCCAGCTACAGATGATGCATACGATAGGGAGAGATAGGTTCTGCGGTAATTAAAAGAGGGTTCGGATGCTTGACAGAGTAAACTATCAACAGGGCTGGTCCAGAAAGCGCCAAGAGCTAGACGTATACCTGCATTGTGAATTGTATCTATGAGCTTAAGCAAGGATGGTGTCGCAGAGTCATATGCAATTGAACCATAGTCCATTCGTGATCTGATTAGAGCTCTGTAAACTTTAAGTAGTGTTTCTGTGTCCGCTCTCCATGATCGGTTTGCTAGAATTTTTAGCATATTTATTCCTTTGCGGCATTTCAGCACCACATTTAAAAGTATTAATAATTTATGCAATATTAGATTTACTACAAATTTAAGTATTCTTCTTTGATACGAACCAACTTACAGCAAATATTTTGTTTATTTAAGCTTGTAAAAATTAATATAATTTGAATTTTATTGGCCGATAGTTGGAAACACAACTGTAAACGGTGCGGTAGCGCCAGCTCGTTCGTTGGCTTTGTTGTTTTGTGGTTCTGTGTTGCTGTGCCGTCTATATTTTTAACAAAAACTAAAGATCGTTTCATAAATAGCATTAAAAAACTGTTCCTTGTAAGAACGACAAAAGTGCACATACATATCTCTGTCGATTACGTTGTTTACTATTTGTGAAAAATGTCGAAGCATTTTAATAGCCGGTGCAAAGAGCTTATGGCTTCTTAAATCAGCCATTTTCAGGAAGAGCTTAACAACAATGGCCCATTGTTGCCATTGACAGTAGTTAGAGAAGTAAATTTAAAGAGTGTGTTAAGGTCTATCTATTTTATATCTACTTTTCTAATTTTTAGCGTGTAGCAGCTGCCCTAAATTTGAATGTCTACTGTAAGCGCAGTTTCAACAACAGTTAAGCCAAATAAATGATTGGAGTCACCTAAAAGAAAACGTTCTTATTTAAAGAGAGTTGTAAATGTGTCGAAATTGGATATAAGTTCTATCCGTGACACTATTTATGGAATGTATGAAACAAGTAAGTCGAATTATTCAAAAACTAATATTTTACATTGGTTATGCTTAAGCTGTAACTTTTTTAGAACATCCTAAACTTTGACACCTTTAAGTAAGAAATTAAAAGACAGGGAACTGTTTGATGGTTGTCTTAACTCTTAAGGGAAATAGGCTTCGGATGGAAAAAATATGAACCGAGGCGAGGGCTTATAACTTTCCCATGTAGCTTTTAAACGATTGGTATTTTTGAAAGAATATATTAAAGAAAAGGAAGCATCCTCGTACCAATTCGTTCTCGGATGAAACCTGAACTTTTCAGAATGGTACCATTGGTCGATCTTAGCAAGATGAAAATAAAAGAAGTGTTAGATCTGATAAAGTTGATGGTAAAAGTTATTATGCAGTAAACAAATATATAAAGTATGGGAAGTTTTTGTATATTAATGTTGTTTTTATGAAAAAAAGCTGTGTAATTCCCTCATTCGGATATTTCGGTTACAAGCTGGCAACAACGTCGATAACTGACGTCACTCGAAGGGTATGACGTGCATCGGTTTTCGTTTTGCATTAAGTATAAGTATACCTTACAATGAGAGCAGTGGTGGATCCAGTAACCTTTTTGGTGGGCGGGGAGGAATTAGACTTGACTTTTACTTTTGGGTGTAATTCCATTGCGAAAAAAATTCAGTCGACTTACCAAATGCATGAATTCTGAGGTTCTAGGGGGGTGGGGGGGAAATTTCTTTATCCCCCCCCCCCCCCGTGGATTCGCAACTGATAACATAGTGAAACATCAGTCAAATATTAACATAACAATCTTTTAAATACACATGATAATTCGTAAACAACCCTAAAAAACCTAATATCTTTGTGACATGTTTACTTTTATACCACAAATTTGTCTCATTCATCTGACCTTTAAAGACATTCGTTATAATTACAAAATGCTTAAATGACATTTTGCACTTTGGGGGAGTTAAATACTTTCAAAATGGAAGGGCAATTACGCCAAATTAATTTCTATTTTTTCAACTCACATATTTTCCAAATAACTCGCAATTATCCGCGATTACCCGATTTTGCTTTCCTTGGCATGGCTGGATAGGCGATTTAATCCTTTTGCAACGATATATCACTTGATAGGTGATGCCATTTAATATTTCAAAGTAAGGTTGTCTGGAGGTGTGGAGTTAATTAGTAAAATTATATAAAATATGTAATTAAACTTCCCCCTTCGACATCAAAAATCAAGAAATATTTAGAGTGGTTCGTTTTTGCAATGAAAGCCCTGTACCATTATTTAAAGATACTGCTTTTCTGCCTTATGATATTCTGTCGCTTCATCTATGCATTATTATATTATCGTCCTAATTACATTTTCCATTTTATGATATTTTCGTCCTAAGATACTTGTATTCAAAGTAAGTGAATACGCTAGCAAACGTTGGGAATCAAATCTTGCTGTGCACCATTGCGGATAATGTATAATATTCTGATTTGTTAAGGTTTACTTCTGTTCCCACTTTTTATATTCCTCGATTAGATTTCCTGTCTTAAATTCCGGGTCGTCGAATTCTTGGACCAGAATAATTTGATTGTCAGCAAAGCACAGTATGTAGGGTATGTTGTGGTCGTTAAACTAGAATTCGGTATTAGGTAATGGGTTCGTCCTTACACTAGTGTAATAATAGTTATAATTACCTATTAGAAAATATATGAATGCAATTAATACTTGTATTAAAATAATTTTATTTCATTGGCAATGCACTAGAGTACTTTATGATTAAGCAAGTTGAGGAAGGATACCAAACAAGATGAATAATTAACAATTCGAAGAGACCCAAGTAACGAGAACGAATTAAAAGTTTACACTCTATTATTCTACCTACACTTAAACCTTGGTCTCAGAAAGATATAATTCCAAAATTGTGCACAGTCACTATTTTTAAAATATGATTATTTGTTATTTCTACTATTAAACAAGTAGTATTCGCTTACTAGTATTGTTCCTTCCAAATGTTGCGGCCATTATTACAATAATTATTATGAAAATTAGTAGGGTCGACGACTGTTGCCCCTATTATGCTTGTATACAAATTTGGTAGTACATTTTAAATTAAGCAATTTTGCTTTATGGCTCCAAGCGTTCTTTACGACTGATGCAGTGGCAAATAAAATTTTATTAAACCAAAAGCGGTCATTAAATAATTTTCGTTTTAAAAGTTTTGATTGGCAGAAAATACTATTAATATTTAGTAATGATATGTAAAATAACTAATAATAACAGCATACTTACTTATTAAATTAACACAAAAATTAGTTATTTTTGTATTAAGTGCGTGAAGTGAGTGTTTTTTTAATGGCATATGAGAGAGTCAATTTTTTGCCGCGACCGCAGGTCGAGGCGAAAAATTCTCTCGAATGTGCCATTAAAACACGAATTTCACAAACGAAATACAAACAACATTTTTTGTACAACTGAAAGTTTGAATTAATCGGTAAAATTGTATATTATAATAAAAATTTTACCATATAATTTCACATAATCAAGTTAACAGCCCTGTCGTTACTATAGAAATGGTTTGTTGGCACGTTGCTTGTTTTGTTGTCATACGTTGATAGCTGTTCATATTTATTGCAATTTTTTAAATAAATAGTATAAGTACTTAAAATGGATGTAGATTACGATAGTGATAGCGAGATTCCTTCAGATATAGCCGATATAGCAAATTCGGCTATAGCTAACATGTTACCGGCGAAATCAAAATTTATATACGAGAAAAATTATAACCAATTCCGTGAATGGTGCGGCAAGAAAAATATACAAAAAGTGTCTGAAAAGGTACTTATATGCTATTTTGAGGAGAAATCAAAAACTGTAAAACCTTCTACTTTATGGAGTGTCTACTCAATGTTGAAGAGTACATTGAATGTTAAAGAAAATATTGATATAAAGAAGTTTTCAAAATTGGTGCCTTTTATTAAGAACAAAAACGTCGGATACCGAGGGAAGAAATCTAAAGTTTTATCGAGAGACGATATAAATAAATTCATTCAAGAAGCTGATGATGAAACAAATTTACTTTATAAGGTACAGATGATCAAAATTTTGTATTATTTCAGTAATTTCAATATTTTTTTAATTGTAGGTTGCGTTAATTTTGGGAATCAGCGGTGCTTGTCGCCGTGAAGAATTATTGAAGGTAACTATTGATGACATTGAAGATACCGGGTCTATATTGATTGTTAAAATACCGGATACAAAGACCTATTGCCCAAGAATGTTTACCGTTTCAAATTCTGATTATATTGAGATATATCGCAAGTATAGAGTACTAAGGCCGTCCCATACACACAAAAAGAGATTATTTTTAAAATATTCAAGAGGAAAATGTGTTGACCAACATGTGGGAATAAATAAAATAGGGGAAATTCCTAGCTTGATTGCAAAATGGCTGGGAAAAGAATTGCATAAGAGCTACACAGGTCACTGTTTTAGGAGGAGTTCTGCAACTCTCTTAGCCAATGCAGGGGGTAACATGACATCTATAAAACGCCACGGTGGTTGGAAATCTGCCGCCATAGCAGAAGGATATATAGAAGATAGTTTGAGTAATAAAATTGATATTTCTAATAAATTAAATTGTTCCTCTACTTCCAAACAAATCAATATAACTGATACAATTGTGGACTCAACTTTTCAAGGAATATGTAGCGTTTCTGATCAGCAGCAAGGTGGACTAGCTTCGGGAATTAATATTGGAAGCAATTGTTCGAACTTCACCATCAATTATTATTGTAACAAATGAGATTTTTTGGTAGTTGGTAATTAATTAGTAAATTTGTACAAAAAAATTCAATACATTTTTTAAAAAGTAATGTTTTATCGTTTTTTTTGTAAATCATTTTTCCAGTTAAAAAAAGTCTTTTTTTCACCGTGAAAAAAAGTCTTTTTTTCACTGTTAAAAAAACAAAAGGTTTACGTATCGATAGCGATGAAAAAATGTCAACTTTTTTTGACAGTTGTACAAAAAATAATATTTTATCAATTGCATTTAATTTAGTTAAGTAAGAAGCGGAATGTCCATGGGAACATATTCATGCAGAACATAATTTTGTAGAGATGTTTGTTGTACATACCTATGCATTTTAGGATGAGAATCAAAATATCCCTTGAGAATATTAAAGATTAATAAATTGTCTGCAATGTTATTAAAAAATTAAACCAAATTTCCTCCAATTTTAACTCAAAAGCTCAATTTTATTCGAGTTAAGTAGCTCGATCTAATTTCGGTAAAGCAATATTCCAAGAAGTTTCAATTCTTCAAAGACATACGATGATTAAAGAGTAATATTACCTCCTATAAAAATTAAATGTTAATATAAATACGAGAAAAGTAAACAAAGAAAAGCACTGCATACATTTCAATTTATTTTTTATTACCAAAGTATAAAATTGCTTTACTTTTATTTCTTTTACAAGCTTCATATACAGGGTGATCCTTAAGTGCATGAAAAACACGATTTCTGACATCAATTTGAGCCGAAAAGTTCATATGGGCATATGCCCTAAAATGCTTACCCTCTAAGATACAGGGTGTTAAAATAATTAAAAAAATATAATTGTTTTCTAACATTTCGAAAGTCCTTGAAGATACGGTATTGAAAATAGGTGTCATTTGATTTTGTATTAAACTGCACTTTTTCGTCAAAAAGGTTTTTGTGAAAATATTTGATACGCCACTGATTTTTTTTTAACTATAAAATATTTTTATGCATTATTGATACAAGCTGAATAAAAGTTGTCTTCCTGAAAAAAACAGTACTTTTAAAGATAACTCTGATGCAATACGGATATAAACTAAACGAAATTAATTTACTAATTAAATAAGTACAAAACATGTTATGAATTATTTATAATACAAATAATTTATCTAAATGTCTTTCTAATATAATTAACTTATTTGCTAATCTAAATTTATACACAAAACAAACTGTATTTAGAAAAACTGTTGAAAATGGCAACATTCTGCTAAAATGCAAGAATCTAGCCGTCTTTTCATTGAATTTCTAACATGTTTAAAAATTCTTGGGGTGTTTTTATTATTTTGCAAGCCATTATTATCCGGTTTCTAGGATATTCCTGGTTTTCAACTGGAGTTTTGTAAAACGTTATTGTTATGGAAGTTTGTTATGGCATTCTTAGAAAAATTAGCTTTATCGGTAAAAATAAATTATCCAAAAATTGTGGATTTCTGACCAACCTTTTTAAAAACCATTGACAAAAATTAACGCTAAATACCTGAACTCGTTGTATGTGGTAAGGATACATTTCATAATCGTGAAGAATCCTCAAAACGGTTTGCTGACTAGCGTTTACCTCATGCGCAATTTTTCGAGTACTGGTTTCCGGATCTTCCTCAATTCTATTTAACACTGCTTCTTCTAATTGTTGTGTTCTTATCAACCTTGGCCTGCCGGGAATATCAGAAAATATTGGAAAACTTTCTGTTTCTGATAAACGGCGATGGACACTTACAAAGGTCTGAGCACACGATGCTACACGTTTCGGATATCTTACCTTTAAATGCGTCTTACTTCGTATGCATTTCCATCAGCAAGACCATAAACAAAATGCATATCTGCCAAATGAGCACTGTTTTGTAAATCAGCCATAACTTTAAACCTTTTGGATCAATAAACAATTCACAAGAACGATGCACTGAAGCTCTAAATGATTTTTCTATCATTTAATTTGGTAAAATTTCCACAATTACTTACACAATCTGTGACATAAGCCTACTTTGAAAAAAAGTCGAATCAGCAATGTCTTAATAGTTTTTTTTTACAATTTTACAATTTTTTTAAATTCTTCGTTAAAACTACTGTTTTTTCTCGAAAACTTAATAGAGACAACTTTTGTTCAGCTTGTATCAGTAATGCAGAAATATGCATCAGAGTTAAAAAAAATCAGTGGTGTATCAAATATTTTCACAAAAAATATATTGATGGTATCTTCACGCACGCCACTGGTGGAAGTAAGCAAAACCTGTTTTTAACGAGAAGTGCAGTTTAATACAAAATCAATTGTCACCAAGTTTTAATACCGTATCTTCAAGGACTTTCGAAATTTATTAATATTAAGTGTCTTAGAGGGTAAGCATTTTAGGGCATATGTCCATATGAACTTTTCGCCTTAAAATGATGTCAGGAATTATATTCTAGATTTTCTTCATGTACTTAGGGATCACCCTGTATATTATAATAACTTAACATGTCAATATGTTTGTTTGAATGAAATTAATGTTGTAGTCAAAAATAACAAAAAGTTCTAACAGAGCTTAGGTTTTTAAATTTTGCACACGTGCATAAGGCCAGTTACAATATGGCGGATGCTCCAAGATGGCAAATAACCTTTGTTTAATAACCAACTTGATATGGAATCGAATGAAAGGTCTTGATGCGAAGAATACGAAAAGCTATATTACATCATTCTTGCTCCAATACTGCGGACACCCTATTACAACCCCTTGACATGGGTATTAAATAAATGGTTTTGACGAGCAGAATACGATATGCTATGTGACGTTATTGTAGAACCAATATGGCGGACGCCCAAAGATTGCGGATTACTGCTTTTTCGTTACACTTCCCTTGACATGGTCATCAAATAAAAGAGTTTGACAAGTAAAAATAACCATCTCAGCGGGCACCGGGGAGAACTCTGTTGTATTTTTTAGCATTTTTCATTCCACGCGAATCACTAGGAGGGTCAACTGTACATCAAATTTATTCGGTGAAAATAAAAATATAATATATATAAATATATATACAGGGTGGCCTACTCTCAATGCAGGCTTTCATAGCATAGTCATAGTTTAAAAGTAAAATCGGCTTTCTATTAATATCTCAAAGATCCTATTGCCGATTTTGGTGAAACCTGGCAGTGTTGTTCATTGTGATAGGACTCTAGGTTAGCACTAACTAGAATCTAGATGATAATAATTTTTAGGAGTTCGAAAGCTTGAAGGAATTTTTTGCTCGAAAACAAAGTAAGATTCGAAAAAATATCAAGAGACGAAAAAGTTGTACTTTTAGCTGTTTAATCCAAAAACAATTTAAAATTTTTAAACAAGTCAGTGGCGTGAATTTTTTTGTTAATAATGTTCGTAAGACAGCCCCCCAGGACGCCACTGGAACTTATAAGTATCATCTAGTAAAGTTAGTGCTAACTTAGCACCTTATCACAATGAACAACACTTCCAAGTTTCACCAAACTTTGCAAAAGAATTTTTGAGATATTAATAAAAAAAAGATTTTTTTTTCAAATTTTGACACCCTGTATCTTGAAAACCAGACATTTTAGGACACATGTTTATATGAACTTTTCTGCTTGAATTTTATTCAGGAAGGCAATCTATGATTAAGTAATACTCTGTATATAAAAAATAAGTATACTTTTCTTCAGGTTAAATCCGGTTAGTTCATATTGTCTAAGAGCACAGTTACAAGAATTACACAGAAAAACCTCGAAACGTGTAAGTTTTTTTATAATATTCGTAGAGGACGGTAGGCGTATGATTAGATACCTACATAGAGATACTTACATTAATAGAGAACATTATTGCTGTGCCTCTTTTGTTTTACTAGAAAAATTATTATCAGACCTAAATTTGCATTTCATAAATAGGTAGGTGCGGACTTAATAATTCATTAATAAAATAAAATATCTTTGTTTAGGCTTTTTTTTATTTATTGATTTAGATTTGTATTCTACCAGATCCTAGATGTATTTATGGCGTCCCGTCATTTTTTTGAATTTTTTAATTTATTTTGTATACTGCATATTTTACCTTGAACATTGTATATTTTAGTACATTTATATGTAAAGCCAGCTAACCAAGAAAATATTACTGCATTTGAGCTACCTGTGCGCTCTCTGGCATGTAGGTGCCGAACTACGTTACGCAGGTGATGGTGATTGTCGAAGCTAACCACTCGCCCAAAAATTCAACATGGTAGACGTTTTTCTTGTTGAAACTATGTTAATATGTTTCTTATAATATTAACTAAAAGTTTCACTATTTTTATTTGGATCCGTGACAACAGATTTTAAATTGTTGCTATCTTTGTTTATTGATAACTCGACTATTTGGCAATATTTCGTAATAAAAAATAGACGAAGTCTGAACCTCATGTTTTATCTCTAAATGTGTACTATCAAAATGCCTCGAAAATTAGTAGTTTTTAAATTGATATCTTTTGCGTGAGCCTCTGCAATTAAATTCTTATTTAACCCTCCTCTTAAAAGCTATCGCATGCAAGAAGTTTACACAAGCATTAAATTGATTTGACAGAGATTGTCAATACTTAAGTTTGTATTTCCTTTTCTATTTACCCGACAAGCTTTTAAAACAATATAAGCTAACCTAATCCAATCTGAAAGAGAACTGTTTTTGTCTTTTTCTCTTAGTAGATGTACTATAATAAAAAATAATAATAATAATAAATGCTTGATCTTAATTTATTTTTTAAATTTATTATATTTGCTTTCGTAAACACTAAATGTCCTTAAAATAAATAATAATATATAAACAATGAAAATAACAGCTGAAAACCGATTAAAAATGTTTAATAAAAATAAAACGAATGAAATGATGAAAACTATTTTTGGTAAATGGTGCATCATATTCCCATGCATTATGACAATTAATATTAAATTGTATATCATATTCTTACTAATTAAAATACACTAGCAACCCCCATATTGTAAAAAAAAATAAGTTCCCTTATTCGAAGAGGGCTCGTATCTTGTCGAATGAAATATTAAACAATAAGTAATTTTACGAATTTTTTTCCTTTTTTTATTTAGCTAAAGTGTTATACGTCACATACAGTGTGCCCAAGGGCTGTCTTAACTATCTTGTGGAACCTTTAAATATCTGTTTTTTGAATAAAAGGTTTGCCTAATCATTTCCCAACCAGCATCAAAGTTACAGAAACTGTCGCTAATCGTCACTGCTACCATCTTTAGGTAAAATATTGGTAATTGACACCAAATAACTTACTGATTGATTGATGGATTTAACGTAAAAATTACCTGATGTACTGACTATAAGGTGTCATTACTTTCTGGTAAATTTCAGAGTTGCTGAAACCGTTGCGCGACAACGTTAACCTAGTTATATACAGCGTGTCTCTAAAAGGTGTGTACAAAATCTAAGCACATATTCCTGAGGCCAAAATAAGGCGATTTAAAGCAACTTACCTTAGTCAGAAATTGCTCCGTTTCCGAGATACAGGTAAAGTTAAAAAAATCGAATTTTTTAAAATTAATGAACATCTTTTAACGTATTACTTTAAAGCTTGGTATTCAGGGATTTTTTGGGATGCGAAACCCGAATACGGGCACCTTTTTACTGTAGCCATTAGAGGGCGCTCCACAATGCACTTTTTATGGTCGATAATGACCATAACTTTTTTTATCAGAGTAGTTTCTTCCTTTTTTTGTTAAGGAACTAATTTCTTGAACATTTTGAAACAAAAAAGGTACTCTTGTAAAAATCCGCCAAAGTAAGCCGTTTTTGAGATATTTCGGTTTTTAGTGTTTGATGCCGCACCGGAATATTTAAATTATTTTGTATAAAAAATTCCGCAATTAGTAAATTTTCGGCAGGAAAAAATGTTTCACTTGGGTTAGTTACAGCAAGTTTTGCAGGAACAATTTGAGTACCAAGGGATTTTTTTTTAAATTAAATGAGGAACAATTTTATTTTAAAAGTAAATTTAATTAGCATATTATTTTAGTAATAGTTCAAAATGACCTCTGTTAACATAAGTAAAAAGATTAATACGACGTAAAAAGTTTAAATTTACTCTTTGCATCAATTGCGCATCATTTTTTAGGATGTTGACTGCATTTTGAATTCTTCCCCATAATTCCTCTTCATTATTAATCGGTCTGGAGTATACCATCGTTTTTAAAGACCCCCATAAAAAATAATCCAACGGAGTCATATCCGGTGAGCGTGGCGGCCACTTTACAGGAGCGTCATTTCCTCTACCGATCCATCTGTTTGGATACTGTCGATGCAAATAATTGCGGATATTTAAACTAAAATGTGGTGGAGCACCGTCATGCATAAACCACATATTTCGTCGAAGTTGTAATGGCAAATCTTCTAATAAATGTGGCAGCGTGTTTCGTAAATGTTCTAAATAATCCACATCATTTAGTCGTGACGGTAAAATGATAGGATCAATAATGAAATTGCCAATGATTCCTGCCCACACATTAATTCTAAACTCATGTTGATAATGAGTTACGTTCGTGGCATGCGGGTTTTCAGCAGCATAAATATGTTCGTTATGTAAGTTGGTTACACCACTTCTTGTAAAACATGCTTCGTCAGTAAATAATATGTGCCTAGCAAAATTCAAATCCTGTTGTCTTTGTTCAGGTTTCATCCTTGGATACTCCTACCTCTAAACCTAAGCGTCTGGTGTTCAATTTTGGATCTTTAGCAATTCTTTCCAAAATTTGTTTCTCAACCTTCGGAGTCCTTATTACACGTTGCCGTCCATAATTGGCAGTTCAAGTAGTGAAGCTACCGGTTTCGCGAAGGCGTCTCTCAATAGCAGCAAATGTTTGATGGTTTGGTATGCGCCGATTTGGATATCTTTCCCTGTATAACAACACTAACGCGGCCATTTCCTTCACAATACCCAAAAACCAATAGCATATCGGTCATTTCTGCAGAAGTGTATCCTTCAGCCATCTTTACAGTCAATTTAAAATTTAGCTGACACGTTTCAAATACCTTATTTATTCTCGCATTGGCAAATTCTTACTGAAACACTTACTGTAAGCAACATAAACTGACAGCGAAAATTTCTTAAAATACGAAAAATGTTTACATTTAAATAGTCTGTTGCAAAAAAAAATTTAAAGGTGTTCATCAAACAGGAAAAAATCCGAGGATTTTTGGATGTGACACTCCAAAAGAGTATCTGAAAAATACATTTTCCACTGCTAATTCACTGACCACATTTCATCCTCAAAGATAACAGCAAACATTTTTTATTAAGAATAATTCCGGTGCAGCATCGAACACTAAAAACCAAAATATATCAAAAACGGCTTACTTTAGCGGATTTTTACAAGAGTACCTTTTATGTTTCAAGTTGTTGAAAAAATTAGTTCCTTAACAAAAAAAGGAAAAACTACACTGATAAAAAAGTTATGGCCATTCTAAACCATAAGAAGTGCATTGTGAAGCGCCCTCTAATGGCCACAGTGAAAAGGTGTCCGTATTCGGGTTTCAAATCCCAAAAAAACCCCAGGGTACCAAGATTTAAAGTAATACCTTAAAAAATGTTCATTAATTTTAAAAAAGTCGATTTTTATTTTTTAACTTTACCACCCTGTATCTCGGAAACGGAGCAATTTCGGACTAAAATAAGTTGCTTTAGTTCGCCTTAATTGGCCTCAGGAATATGTGCTCAGATTTTGTACAGACCTTTTAGAGACACCCTGTATAACACCAACACTTTAAAGTAAAAAACATTTGTCGCCGTAACGACAAAAAGGTAACTTTTAAGTAGGCCTGCTACAAAGCGCATTTAAAAGTAGCTACAACTACTAGAGGGACAATAAAAATACCACATAGTTCGCAACTTCTAAGCAGTATTTTAAGGTGACTGTTTAGTAAGCGTTTCTATGTTATCTCACTTATCAGTAATTTGTACCTTTTAAGCGATTAAAAAATTACGGTATAGTCATGGTTATAAGACAAAATTACTTTAAAGTAATTTTTATCATGAATCAGAGGTAACTGTAGCGTGGCGTGGAATAAGATACACCATTTTTAATAGAAAAATGGCGACGCCATTTTTGGAAAAATCTTAACTTTTGTTACAAAACATTCGCCCTAGCTATTATTAACTTTTCAGAGTAATAACGTTTATTTTTTTTATTATTTCTTATTATTAGGGATGCTATATTGACATGTTGTGAAGTTAATAAGGTTATTTGGATATACGGAAACATAATATACATGATTTTATTTAAAAGAGAGAGATCAAAATATTTTCAAGGCATCGCACGATTGGAAAGTCCCAAGTTGGTTGGAATTACTACATATTTAAGGTTTTGGAACGTTCTCGGAACGGTAGCGGAACGTAAAAATTACAGTTCCGGGGACGATGTAGGTACGTAAAGGTTACCGCACAATAATTCCCCATTTTCGTAACAACGTGGTGAAGAAACGGTGCCTGAACGGTTCCTTACACCAGTAACAACAACCCTAAAGTTCTTCGTGTAGTGAAGATTACGTAGAGGCGACCAAAATTGCTGATTGGGTTAGCGATTCGATTAACATTGAGTAACTTACATTTTTTGTTGTTCAGGGTGCACAAAAAAAATATGTTGATTTCCAAATTTAAAATTGTTGAATAAAACCTTTCTCAAGCAAAAATAAAAGAGTCTAAAAGAAGAAATCAAAACGTCAAATAAAGTTATTTGCTAATATATAAAAAAATTGTTTTTTCATATCATTATCCGATTAGTAGATTTTCAAGACTACTAATACTTATAATTATTCGTTATAAATATTATTATAAGCAAAAAAATTAAGGTTACCACTAATTAATACAAAATTTTAATATTAAATATGCTAGTAACTCTATAAAAATGCTGTATTTGACTTTTTGATTTCTCCTGCTTAGCTCTCTCATTTCGGACCTTTAAAAAAAGTTTGGTTCCATAATTCTTAATTCCGCAAAACTCCATGTTTTCTACGCGCCCTCTCCAACAAAGTTTCTCAACGTTAGTCGTATTTACATAACAAACAAAGCAGAAAGAATTATGAAGAATGACTATATCGAGAAACTGAAAATAAAAGTATTTACATGATGTATAATATATTATAGTTAAGCTCATCCTTGGTTGCACTGTATATTTAAGGAATAGTTTCTTGCTATAAAAATATTACTTTCCTGTCATTTTATAATATCCCTGTAATAAAAAGTATTAAAAATGTTTTGTGTCCTTAAATTTAATGAACTCCAAAATAATCTCGCTTTCATTAAAAGGAATTTTAGTTATGTCAGCAGTACAATTAAATCTTGGTGGATTCGGTTGTAGTAATCGACAATTTTAATAACGCCATTGATACTGTTTCATGCACTGTTGGTGAGTCGGTTAAAAAAAGATTAAAGCTTTTTTTTATGTGCAGGTTTTAAAACAATATTGGTTAAAATTTCATAAATCAAAACTGATGAAAATTGTTATGAAGTATTTGACAACTTAACTACGCTCCTAGTGCCAGTATAGACGTGGAGAGAAAGTTTTTTTATATACAAAAATATCCTTTAGAAAACAGAACTACGAGACCAATTAAGCAATATTTTGTAGTTGAACTGTTTTCAGGATCAGTAGATTACATTTGTTTTAATTCTTTCTTATATTTTATATTCAAATCATTGTCAAAACTATATTATATATATTACTTAAAATTCTAGCAAAATTGAGTGCCCATTCCAGCACTTATTTTTTTAACTTCTATGCTAATAAATCAGATTATTAATAATAAGGCAAGCTAGACTTTACCTTTCTTCAAGTTAAGTTTCAACCCATACAATAAACACACACTTGACAAAATCAAACTCCCAAAAATTATAATTTTAATAATTTCAATTGCGTATTTAATTCAACTTACCATCACATAAAAAAAATGTAGCTATTATAACCAGTTAAGTGTACCATCCAACTAATCTATAACTTTCAAATAAATCGCGAGAAGTTCGTAAAGTTTAGTCCTCGGACAACACTCAAATCAGTGAACACGCACGCGAAACAGCTCCAGCGCGACTGCAGCTTCCAATAGTGTTGTCCTATGCTCTGCGAATTTAAGCAAGCGCAACCGTCCACATCTTATGTATCGAGAAGATATTTTATGGCTAGCTTCGCCAATTTTAATTCAATATTTTCCTTAGCAAACTATTAGCAAAAAACTCAAAGTAATTTAAATAAATTTTGTTAATTAAACGACGAAAGACCGACTCCAAATTCTCAATAAATAAAGGTTTAGTAGGTTTTCTTCGCCATGATTAAGATATATTAGTTTATATATTACATCTTATAAACTGTTGTATTAAGCAGAAATACTTTCTAGATTATTGGAAAATCGCAATAGGCAAGCTCCTTGCTAAAAACGATAATCCTAAAACTTTTTCAGACTTAAGAATTATTAGTATTTTCCCGGTATTGTCAAAAATTTTAGAAAAAACACTACGTGATCGAATGTACTTTTTTTAAATTTACATAAATTACTTCCAGATAATCAATGCGGTTTCCCGAAAAACTTTAATACGGCCACAGCATTAACTTCAATTTTGGACGACGTCATAAGAGCTTATAATAAAGGTCAAGCCAGCCTGCTTGTTTTGCTTGATTTCTCTAAAGCATTTGATACAATATGTCATAAGCTTTTATGCTCCAAGTTATACTATTATGGTTTTAATACAGAATCTGTCACTTAATAGCTTCTTTCTTGAATAATCGTTCGCAAAGGGTCTTAGTAGATAATATATAACTCAAATACTATAAGAATTCTTTATGGCATTCCTCAAGGCTCTATTCTGTCACCGTTAATATTTATTGTTAACGCAGCAGAGATCATAACATCCACAAAATATTGTCTGGCAACTGCGTATGCAGTTTTTCAAGGCATTCTAGACATATTGAAACTTTATTTTCCAACACCTCCTCTGACGTTATTTTAATGCAACGCCATTACGGGGATTTTCTTTTCGAAGGCATTTCATACCTATTAAGCTCAAATGAATACAGCTTTTTAAATATTTGATTGCTCATATCTTAAAAACGGTTTGAGCTAATATAGACAAATTATATATTTATGGAATCAGGAAAAAAAGGCGTTTCATAAAAATTGAAAATATATAGGGTGTTCCATTAAAAACAACAACTTTAAGCCACAGTTCCTTTGTTTTAAGTCAGATCGCTTTTTAAATGGCAATTTTAGATTCTACGGCAAACCATAAACTAGATGGCTATATTGGTTTTATTAAAAATACAGAGCAACTCGGAAAAAAGGCCCCTGCTCAGTCCTGGTTAAATGACCCTGTACATGCAGGATCTTCATATAAGTATTAGACAAATTGTCATAGATTTGCAAATTTTTTTTGGCACAGTACACACAATTCTTGCTTTTCATAAAATGCATCCATATCACGTAGTATTACACCAGGCTCTCAAAGAGACCGATTTTGATCAAAGATTGAATTATTGTCATTGGCTTAAAAATATGTCTCACGAAAACCCCCATATCCTGTCTCAAATAGTGTGGACAGATAAAGCTGCGTTTCGCAACAGTGGACGGGTTAGCCTTCATAATATGCACTATTGGTCAGTTGATACCAATCCACACTGGATGCGTGAAGTTGATGACCAGTACCGCTGGAGTGTTAATGTCTGGTGTGGTATTGTCAATGGTATGATTATTGGGCCGAATATTATTCCAGGTAATTTAACAAGTGTAATGTATTTGAACTTTTTAACATTTCAATAACAAGATTTACTGAAAAACGTACCGTTGGAAATAAGAAGAGATGTGTGGTCACAGCACGATGGATGTCCAGCCCATTTTTCTCGTATCGTACAAAACTTCCTAAATGAACAATATCCCAACCGGTGGATAGGTAGAGGCAATTTGTATCCCTGGCCACCAAGGTCCCCCGATATGACGTGTTTAGATTTTTATTTATGGGGCAGAATAAAAGATTTGGTGTATAAAAATAGAACAACCATCTAAGAAGATATGATAGGTCGAATTCAAAAGCCATAAATAGTATATCCAGGGCAGAAATAGAAGCGGCAGTAATGTCAAGTCGAAAAGGGCTAAATCGCTGCATCGAAAATGATGGAAGGCAATTTGAACACCTTAAATAAGTTTTAATTTTGTTGAATTATTTAATTTATTTGTTGTTGTGTTTCGGTTCATAGTTTTAAATGTTAATATTGTAGCTTACAAATAAAAATATTTTTATCGAGCACTTGCTATAAATATTGCGAATAGCAGTGAAACTGTCATTGTATCATTCGGCGTAAGTGAGTTTTTACTTTTTTGTCTTATTTTATTAAATCATGGCCTGCCTCGCTATAAATACAGCATTTAAGGATAATAAATATTATGATGCACTTTTTAAATTAAAAAAAAAAAATATAAAACGTGTTCGTTATAAATAAAAAATTAAGTGACTACAAAATATTCATTTCTATGGAGACCTCTAGTCCCTATCAAATTTTTAACAGACAAAAGTTAGCTAGAGCACTTTATTTATTTTTTCAATAATTAAATGAAAGCGGTCTCGACACTCATCTACTATCTCCGCAATAATTTTAAAACGACAAGAGATATCTATCCCCGGTTTTCAGATTTCGTTTTCTTAACTAATAACAAACGAAGTAAAAAAATCTGTAGGGTACCATTTGCATTTATGAAGTAATCGGAACTACTATAGCATTTTTTCCAATACCGCCACCTACCGCTTAGCATTAAAATAAATAAAAATTTTTTAAAAGTCGTGTTTAATCAACTTTAAAAGACCTTTAAAATAAGCCCTAGTTTGTTATATTCGGTTACCGCAAACCTAAGTTACATCAGTTTAAAGTATCTAAATTATTATCGGTCACCCTGCCGTTGCAATGGTAACAAGAGAAAAATTGTCATTATAAAATTTGTAGATATTTGAACAAGGAATGTAAAAAGTAAACTTTTTACACACATTAAATATGAAATCTTAGGAGATTTTAACGAGTTTTTGTGACACCTTAGCAAATACGACCCCTAGCGGTAAAATTAGGAACTTAAAAGTATTTAGTAAGTATTTTTATACAAATTCTTTTGGCAATATTTGTTAATAATTTTTTTCCTTTAAATCGTAACATGAATAGTTTTCGAGATATAGTCGCTCCGTACCCTTAACTGATCACCCTTTCAATAAAAGCTCTTTATTATTACTATTATTATTATTAAAAAAATTGCATAAAACCGAAATCCAACTATTTTAAAATATTTGAGCACTCCGTCACTGGTCTTTTTATATTGACCACGACCACAAAAGCATCTGCTCGTTATTCTTATAAGTAGAAATTTAAAAAGTATAATATGCTCTGAATCTGGATAAAATACTTTTTTCTTACTACACAGTACTACACACTACATACTGTAGGAAATCAAAAAATATATATTATTAATAATCCATAAGTTTTATATCTCGAGAGAAGAGAAACTATAATACTTTTTTATAAAAATATCTTAACATGTCAAACAAACTTCCCATTACGTTCCTTATTGATAAATACGTGATTGGCATAACAAATATGATATGACACAAGCTTTCCGCAGTTCGGTTTTTATCAAGGTAAATTCGTGACTGTTGACAATAATTTCCCGAATTTTTTTGTCACTTTTTCGGCGAAATATTTTCTCGTTATGATATTCCTATTCTCCGAAAATTATTTGTTTCGAGTTCACGGTCCTTGGTAGATATCAGAGAAAATGAATGTCAGTTTGAGTACTTAGAAAAGCTGTATTATTATTATTTTCAGGAATTGGTGACTGGTTTCATTTGGGGAATATCCAGACAAGAAAATTTCTAACTATAGAATATGATTTTTTAAGAACCTAAGTGATTTATTAAAATAACTTAATATTATTTTACAGTTAAGGAGCACTTAATTCCCGTAGGCTTAAGAAACCCTTACCAACAACAATTATGTCCGTTTATTCCGGTTTATAATTTATTCTCAGAGATAAATTTAAAATAAACAAGTTACTGTTAAAGTAAGACGGAGTATGAAATACACGATATTTTTTTAAATTGAATTTAAAAAGTAAACTTTCCTTTATTATAGAGCAAGTTTGAAGGACAGATTTAGGATTTATAATTAATTTAGTTATAAACTCATGACATGCGATAAAACCAAATCACTCTAGACATTTATATTGTTCAGTGGTATTTGAATGTATTATACAATACTAACAAGTTTCTCTTTTACAGTTTGTGTTGTTACTTAGGTTACGGGTAGGCAATATTTAGTAGGTTTGTTATTAGTATCAGAGTTAGTATTAAGTATTTATTGCACAATTATTTAATAAACAATGCTCAAATTTGTGTTTACTTGTTTTTAACATTTTAACAGTAATTGATCCTAACAAAGTAATAATAATATTTGAGTATTATATCTTTATAGGACAACTAACACTATCCCAATTTTCAAAAATTTTCGTTTATTTAAATGAATAATTGAAGACATAATTTAAGGTTTCGTGACTGTCTTCTTCTTTTAAAGTTATCAAGACAGGTAATTCAATGTATTTCTGCAAGTCACATCTGGCGTAACAGAATAGAAAATTTTGAGTACACTATAAGCTTGGTCCTTACATCCAGCTATATCTTTATAGCGATGTACTATTAAAGCGCTATAGAGCAAACTTACACAATAGCTCATAAGTTTTCAATGTACAGGGTCTTCCAACGAGGACTGAACAGGGGCTCATTTTTGAGCTTCCTTGTATTTAAAGAAAAGTCCAAAATAGCCAATCGATGTACTTTTTCCTGCAGAATCCAAAAATGAAACCAAAAATTTATTTGAACCAGAAACAAAAGAGTTACGCTATGGATAAGGTGTTTTTTAAATGGAACATAGCTTTTTTATACGATTTTGGAACGAGTGATTTTTTTTTTGTCCGTTCTGATTAAAATATTTAATATTGTGACAGCTATTTTCCTTCAAAGTCAAAAAATTTGACAAATTTACTATATTATTGCCGAAATGAAATATTCATTAGATGAGAGATTGCAGATTGTTATCTTGTTCTACAAATGCCAAGAAAATGCAAGAGAAGCAAGGAGAAGATTTATTGCAAATTTTCACAGAAATATATCCGTCAATACTATTATAAGGCCCGGTACTTTCACGTCCGAATATATTTATTCTCAAAATAATTGCTATAGTTTCAATTGTGTCGATAATTGTTTCCATAGTAATTATTCTACGGATAGCGCTATCCGTAAATGAAAGGATCAAACCTAAGGATAAAGAACCTATTTGAGGAAAATAAAACATTACATGACAGAAAAAGAAATCCAACTCTATACTAATTTAAAAAAAAAATTAATAGTTTAATTGTTCAATGTGACCTCCGTTGTTCTCGAAACATGTGCGATAACCTCTTTGTAGCCTTTCCAAACTTGCTGTTATACTGTGATTTTCCTGGTTAAGGCGATTTATTTCATTCACAATTTTCTGCATGATCTCTTCAATATCGTGGTTTCGCTGCTTGTATACCACGTTCTTTAAATGGCCCCAAAGAAATGTGTCTAATATTGACAAATTGGGACTATTGGGTGGCCAAGCATAGGTTCCATTTCTACCAATCCATTCTTTATGGCGTCCGTTTAAATATTGAGTAACCTCACGCACGGCATGCGGAGGGGCCCCATCATGTTGCCAAATTAAATTTTGATATTCTTCCAATGGTAAATCTTCCAAAAAGTTCTCAATTTCGTTTTCTAAGAACTCGTAGTATCTCTGTCCATTTAAAGTCCCGTTAAAAAATATTGGTCCCAAAATTCTATTATTTTTTATGCCACACCAAACATGGATTGAAGTCCTTCCTTGAAATTTAATTGTCTGAAATTTTCTTGGATTTCCAACGGCCCAGCGATGATTATTATGTCTATTGAAAACCCCCGATGTTGTGAATGTGGCTTCGTCAGTCCATAAGATATTTCTGAATAAATTAGGGACTTCGTTTTCTTTCCGAATCACAATTTGGGAAACACATTGGAAGCGAAGTTCTTTTTGTGCCGGTGTTAGATGTTGAAGTGGAAGGATATGATAAGACTTAAATTTATGATTTCTTAAAATCCTGTGAACAGTTCCTTGGGTAACTCTTCTGCGTCTTACACCGCCGCCGTATTGAACGTCCCGAACTGCGTCCGAAATTGATTTGGTTGGATTCAGTCGAAAATAATTCACAATGGTACGGTCTCGATTTCTATTCCTTTCTGGATTTCTTTTTCTGTCATGTAATGTTTTATTTTCCTTAAATAGGTTCTTTATCCTTAGAATAGTATTGACGGATATATTTCTGTGAAAATTTGCAATAAATCTTTTCCTTGCTTCTCTTGCATTTTCTTGGCATTTGTAGAACAAGATAACAATCTGCAATCTCTCATCTAATGAATATTTCATTTCGGCAATATTATAGTAAATTTGTCAAATTTTTTGACTTTGAAGGATTCAAAGGTGATTATACCTTTATTACCTAGTGTTTGTTTCAAACAGGTTAAAGTTAAATTATACTGGATAAAACATTAAAATTTAATAAAAATAGCTGTCACAATATTAGATATTTTAATCAGAACGGACAAAAAAAAAATCACTCGTTTCAAAAATCGTATAAAAAAAGCTTTGTTCCATTTAAAAAACACCTTATCCATAGCGTAACTCTTTCGTTTCTGGTTCAAATAAATTTCTGATTTCATTTTTGCATTCTGCAGGAAAAAGTACATCGATTGGCTATTTTGGATTTTTCTTTAAATACAAGGAAGCTCAAACATGAGCCCCTGTTCAGTCCTCGTTGGAAGACCCTGTACCTGTTAAAAAAAAATAATACTATTTCAAATATATTTTTTTCTAATTTTGTTTCATCTTAAAGCTGTTTCGATATCCTTTTCAGTATCGTAACGAACTTTTTATGGAACAGTTTTCTTTATTTTTCTAAGGTTGGTAATGATGTTGACAAATGTTTTATTTTGCTGTCGTGTATGTTTGGTTGCATTAATTCTATGAAATGGAGATGAGTTAAAAAAATATCAAATAATCTAACAAATTTGCTATATTATAAAACATAGAACTATAAAATTTACCGCAATTTCCCTTAACTTTGGGAAAGTTAAACTAAGCTCATCTTGCTCCATATTTTAAAATTATGTAGATATATTAGAAAAATTAGACAACTCCGTGACAAAATGGCTGACACGGAAATAAAATTATTTGTTGATTTCAAAGCTACTATGATAAATAATTTGATTGTATTACCAGCATGAAATTTAGGCCTACAAATTTTGAAACTTTGCATGTTTTATTTTCTTTTGAAATATGGATTTATTTATTGAAAAAAATTCCAAAATAGAAAAAATAGTACAAAGCACACGTATTATAAAGCTACTAGCGCACTTGTTCGTTATTAAACTCGCCGCGTGCGCTAAAATGAGCTTTATAAAACTTGTACTTTAATATAGTGACAAGTTTTTATCTGACAACCGTAAAACAACGCATTTCAATTGTTTCGTTACCGTGGCAACAACATGGACGCAACCTCGGTAGGCTGACCAGTGGTAATTTAAGTTTTATTTGCACTTGTAAAAAAAAATGATAAATTAAAAATATAATTCCAGTGTTGGAACTAGTTTTCCAACAGGACAGGTAACACTATCCGAATTTTCAAAAATTTTCGTTTATTTAAATGAATAATTGAAGAAATAATTTAAGGTTCCGTGACTGTCTTCTTCTTTTAGAGATATCAAGACAGGTAATTCAATGTATTTCCGCAAGTCATATCTGGTGAAACACAATAAAAAATTTTGAGTCCACTATATAATAGGTTTGGTCCGTACATACAGCTATATGTTTACAGCGATTAAAGCGCTATAGAGCAAAGTTACAGAATAGCATCACAAGTTTTCAAAGTATCTATTAAAAAAATAATACTATTTCAAGTACGTTTTTGTTTTACTAGGAGATTAGGACGACGGCATTCTTTAAACTTATTGCCGCCGTGGAAAAGTGCTGCGTCGTGTGACCCTGACATAATAATATTGATTAAAAAAAAGAAGAAAAAATGTTTTGTAAAACCATTAGTTAGTTGTTTATTTTTATTTTTTGTTTGCAGAATAAATTTAGTAGAGTCCAGTTAGTATTTCTTCTTCGTATTTTTAATGTACCTAAACACTTTTGTATTGATATGTATAAACAAGTTTAAATGTATTTACATTAACCAATCTATTTCATCTTTTCTTGGTGTTTTTTTTTGAAAAGCTGTAATATAGGTTAGATACAGGCACTAAAGTGTTCCCACTACACTAAACTAGAAAATTTCCTAAATTTTGCGGCGTTGTCATAACAAAATTATATTAATTCCAGATTAAATAACCTTTGCGCGGTACAGTTGAATTAAAATTATTCACGAATTAAGTTTACATCTCGCGATATGTATTACTAGAGTTTAAGCCAGTTAGTGTACTTGGCAATAAGTTTGCATATTACATCGCTGATACCCATTTTTATTGTTAGGAATTTAATGACAAGAAATGCATTAAAATATTTTTTTAACCCGATTTGAATTTTCAACGGCATTGGTAATTTGGCGTTTGGAGTTTTTTTAGTAATAAGATATATTTACCCAAGTCAAGTTTTTGCTAATACAAAAATGGATAAAGGTTCTAAAGATAATTACTTTTTTTAATGGGCATACAGACGCGCGTACAAGTATTAATACATGAACCCACGTTGATGTACGCACGTCAAAGTTCGCCAGCGTGTAGACAAATTTTCTGGTCTTTTAAAGAAGATATTCGGGAAACTCAAATTTTTGCGATATAGTTCTTATTGTTTTCTGGTTCCATTTAAAGAGTTATGTCAAAATAAATTTTACACTCTTATCGCAACTTTTTATCCTGTACAATAATGTTTAATTAATATTCAATCCAACTTCTCGTTTTTAGCAACTATCATCATCTTTGTTTTTAAATAGTCCAAAAATTTTATTTTACACTTCCCATTCCGGATCTAACGACATATCACACTAATTTTTTGTTGCATCTGGATCTCTCTCTCTCTCTCTCTCTCTCTTTCAAGTCAGACATTGCCTTCAACATCTATTAGTTATTGGGATCTTTGTTGACCAAACTTCAAATATGGAAATGGATTTGAGCGAAGCCCTGAATCGTTTAAAAAGGGGGGTATAAGCGTCTTTTCGGACTAATTCTTCTCTTAAAAAACGCTTGATTTGTCGAGGCTTCCATCGTTAGTGCCTCTCCGCCATTGCTGGAAGCAGCCAATTCGTAGGGAACTTATAGGTGGAATTCGGCGGTGATTGCACATGTGAACTTGTAATTAGTGTGTTGCTGGATACGTCAGTACGTTTGTAGTAATCCGCTAATATTTTGTCATAAAGTTCCGTCCGTCTCGGTATTTCAAAGTCCCCGTGTAGTATTCTATTTACAGTATATCTCGGAGCGTCCTCAATTATTTTTAACGCTCTATGTTGTAGCACCTGGAACTTGTTATGCGCTGTCCTGCTTATGGTGCACCATGTTGGCACTCCGTAAGTCAGGACCGGCCTGACGAGAGTCTTGTATAAATTAACTTTAGTCCTATAACCTATCTTGCCCTTTTTATTTAACAAATAGTATATAGGACGAAGCTGATTGGCAGCTTTTCTTAATCTCATTTCGGAGTTGTTTCTCCAATTTAGTCTGTCATCAATAACATGTCCCAAGTACTTAACTTCTTGAACCCAGATTATCTGAATGCCGTTAACCAAGAGCCTAGTCTCGGGTCTTCAAACTCTGCCCTTCGAGAAGAAAATGGCTTTAGTTTTAGGAATCAGGCCCTGATGCGTTTGGTCTTAAAAAGCACGCCTTCTAGCGAAATTGCAAAACTCCTTCTCAACAAAGAAGCAACAATCTTAACAAGATAACTGGGAGAGTCCAGTCTCATGAATTTTAAGGTCCTGCTGCAGTGCCAGACCTTATCAAAAGCTTTGAAGACGTCGCAAAAAACCGCTACAGTGTGTGCTCTTCTATTGAATCCTTCCACAATTCTGGTCGCTAGTCTCGTCGTCTGCCTCACTGTACAGTGTTCTCGCCTAAAGCCAAATGGATTTTTGGAGAGAACATTACGCTCGATGACAAAGTCAATCAGACGACTTAGTATTATTTTTTCAATAATTTTCGCTAGACTCGACAACAGACTTATTGGCCTATATCTTATTACCTGTATCGGGTATTTGTTTTGTTTTATGATCAGTATAACTGTTGCTTTTTTCCACCCACACACGGATTGTAGCCTTTTTTGATTATTACCTGTGAAAGGTTTACTATATCCCTGATGATGTTGTTTGGCAGATTGCGCAATGCAGCAATTTTAATACCATCGAATCCCGGGGCTTTCTTGATTTTTAAGTTAGCAATAATGCCTTTTACCTCATCCGTCGTAACGTTTGAGACGTTTTGTGCAGGATGATTCATACCATGATATATCTATTCTGTACCATCCTAAAGACCCTTTCATCTGTCTCTGGGTCGGCGGCTGGGTTTTTACTGAACTGTTCGCAGAGCCTTTCCGCGAACAGTTCAACCTTTTGCTTGCAATCTGTTATTATCTCGTCGTCCTGGGTTCTGACAAATGACACCGGTTTCTTGGAGCCCCTCGTCAGGACCCTCGTCATTTTGTAAATGCTACCGTCTTCTATATTGAGATCCCTTATCCTGCATTTTCATGATTCACGTTAAGCTAGTCGCTGTTTAATGATTTCATTTAGTCTGTTAGCTTCAGCTTTTATTCGCTGACCTCCAGCTCGGTACGCTTTGTTTTAAACTCTAGTTCTTTCCCTTATAGCAGCCTTCAAATTCTCAGAAATAAACCCGAACCTCGAGAATTCAGGTAGCGCTAGTCAGAGCCGCGTTAATGTTATCAGTTAGTTTTTCGAGTGCTTGGTCTATTTGCTGCGGCCCTCGCAAGAGGGGGAGTGGTTCCATTTCTTGTATTTAGGTTTTGAAACGCAACCAGTTGGTGCTTGTTTTAGTGTGGAAGGATCTCCGCCTTTCACCAGGATCTCTGAGCTCAATTACGACCGGCAGGTTGTAACGAAATAAGAGTTATTTCATTACATTGGATTTTAAAGTATCTTTAGGTATTGGCGCTGCCATCTATGGATAACTCTGCATACTGCAGAATATCGATTATTTAAGTTTGTATAAAGGAAAAGGGCAACTGTAAATTTGCCGTTCTATAATATAGATTTCTAGGGTATTCTTTAATATAGATTATCGATTTCTTGCATTTAATTTAGTTCATATTGTCTCCGTAGATAGAAAGGCTCTACTGGGAGGGAAAAGTTCTTTGACTTTGACTTTCGTTTTTATCCTGTTACAGGTATGTCACGCTAAGCTTTTCTTTCACTAAATTTATATTTTATCTGATATTAAGTATGTAATTGAACTAATTGAACCATAAATATTACTTTCTAAAAACCCATGACCTTCTAGTCTATTTTTACACGAATTAAATTCCACATTTTTATGTTTTAACAAAAATAAAGACAATACATGCCGACCATAATGGCGTCATATTTTAATAATCTTCATTCATCTCATTTATCCTTGTAAAGAATAGTGTTTTTGAAAATCTAAAAGCATCATCTTAATAGACAGAACGTAGTAATAATATTATTTCTTCAGTAAGTGTAAATTTCAATCAATATTTTAATAATTTTGCATTCAATTTGAATATCTTTTTAAGTCAATCAACAGGTCATGGTTTTGTGTGTTTTTCTTCATCAATTAATATCTAAACTCTCAATTTAACTTTGTTTCTCGGGATTCTGTCGTTCTTTTACGTTTTAGCAAATATCATGTTGGTGGTTTATTTAAGTTTTTGATGAACATTGGTGAGGACCAGATATAGGGTAAACCTGGCTGGACCATTTACAAGGAAACCGACAGATCCAGGCTCTACATAACTGGTGACTGACAGAATATCTAAGGAAGCTGATATCGAGGAAAGCAGGTGAGTTTTTCTTTTGTTTCTAATCAGAAACCTAAATTGAATTTGTCGGAAAGCTCACCTGGTTTCTCTCAAAGATATCTGTCAGAAATCAATTCTGATTTAACATTTATTTTTCCTTAAACTTCTCACTCAATTAGCGTGACATGCTTTTACTGGATGGAAAATACCTTAAGTCACATTGTATATAAAATTTCTCTTCTACCATATCTATATCTTAAATCTATCTTGTACATATCTTACCCCGGGTGTCATAAGACATTAGTCTGGAACACCAATATCGTATGGTGACGAACGCCTGTAGCTCGTTATACCACATTTATCTATCTTGCAAACGATTGTCTTTTGCTCGTTATGCACTATCGTACCTGCGCAAAAGTTAGAAATACTTTTAAGTGCATTTATCTCTCTTGCAAACGATTGCCTTTTTGCTCGTTATGCATATCGAATCTACACAAATGTGGATGCTTTGAATGCAGTATTTTCTTCTAGTTTTGAACATCTGTATTGTATATTTGTACATTCTGTAGAATATAAATTACTTAACTTTTATCTTGTTGGCACAATATATGCTTGGATTAACTTAAAACTTAGATACATTTTAAGTCAATCAAATAATTTGTTTTTCGTACTACTTAAACACGAAAGAAAATTTGTTTTTGACCTTATGTAATTAAACATGGTTATTTAATTTGTTAATTTAAAACTGTATGCATATTCACTTGAGTAACAGAGAGTAAAAACATCCTGTGACTATAGTATAGAAATTTAAGTTACAACTGGTACTGTTTACCATAAGTATTCATTTTCAAACCTTTATTGCAATATTATTCGCTGGTCTCACGCCACCTTTCTAATATTTCATGTACACGAGCCAACCTAAGGCTGACAAACTGACAAGCTCATCTGATGTCATTACTCCTATCAATCGCTGTCACAAGAATTCAAGTCTAATCAAGTCCTGACGTCTTCCTCATCGTCTCCATTGCTGAAGTCTATGCATGGAACACCTTCTCCATTGCTGAAGTCTATGCATGGAACACCTTCTCCATTGCTGAAGTCTATGCATGGAACACCTTCTCCGTTGCTGAAGTATATGCATGGAACACCGAACACCTCATCGAGACAACTTACAGGTGAAGAGGACTGAATTTTGGACACACCTCATGGAAGACAATGCAGAGCTAAGTATTTGTCAGTCAGAAGGACAGCTTTGTAAAGACCAGTAGACCATTGCTATATTTTCATTTTAATTTTCACCTTTTTATACTGTAAACTGTTTCCTCAGAAACCAATCTCAACAACCATCATTATACAAGTATAGTTTAATAATTAAGTGTTTGTAAAATTTTGTATTATTTCTGGTAGGATGGCGCCCTAAAAAAATTTGTCAGATAATAAGATAAACCCACATCTAACAACAAAAAAAAAGTCTTTTTAGCCGAGGCAACTCAACATCATTTGAATGATTATCATTAACGTTACAAGGTGATCCGATGTGAGTTCGTTCAGCACTACTGACTGAGATGATTTGCTCTGTATTCTTCATCGCAAAGATGTCCAGAATATCCGGCAATTTTTTGTTGGAGGTTTTTCGTATTCTAAACTGAACTATGTAGGTGACCCCGGTATTTATTTCATTAAACATTACTACAACAAAAGTGCTGGGTGGGTAATTAAACTAAGAACAAGAAAAATTTAAATACACTATAACATTGTTTTAGCTACATAGGTATACCTATAGCACAATTTTTTATTAAAGCGGAATAAAATGTACGGGTTAACGTTTTCAAATCTCACAGCCTTTAAAGTGTCACTATCCTTTATGAATGCACTCTACAGGGATGTCGTAAACCAACGGACATATAGAAATGATTGAATTAGAGAAAGGTTTCAAAGATATTCGCAAGAACCTAAATTTTTGCGGTATCGTTCTCATTATATGTACTACTTTTTTTAAAATTGTCCAAACATTTTCTTTTACGCTTTATAAACGCTACTTTTTATTCTGAATCCAACGACATATCACACTTTCTTTTTCGGATTAAAAAAACCCATCATCAATGTAAATGAGCATCTCATTTTTTTTGTTGTCATTGTTGGCTTTAAACACAACTTTTTTGTTTTACATTATTTACAATAATATTAGATTAATTTTCATATGCAACAATATTAAACATAATAAAAAGAAACTAATAACAAACCATTTCAAACGTATTAACAATTTAGAAATTATAGAAGCTCATCTGAAAAGTTAGTATTAAAAATAAAAATTAGTTTCAAAAAACCTATTTGAACATATCGCTTAAATTCAGCATACAGGGGCGGCAATGAAATTCGGTAATGTTTAGAAATTAATTAAATAATGCGCGTAGATCTGCTACGTGGTTACAGACACCTGTCAATTTTAAAGTTAGTAGTTATTATTATTTGTTTTTAACTATTGTATTATACATGCATAGTAAAATTTAAAGTAATGGAACCTTATTCCCAAAAAGAAAATTGACATGATTAGTTTTTACATAAAGAGTCATAAGAATTGTGCGCGAGTAGAGAACCAATATTTTCAAAAATCTCCCAAACGGCGTCAACTAAATCGATCAGTTTATAAGGTTAGTTACAAATTTAAGAGAGCATGGCACTTTTGACAAGCCAGTGTTACATTGCTATAAATAACATGACCCTAAATAAAAAACCATGACTGTTTTACTTACTGTATAAGGAGATGATACTGTGGGACTTCGGATAACAGCAAAGAAACATACTATTCCAAAATCATTATTGCAAGAAATTACCATTACAGAAAAATATCGTCTCTAAAAATTCCACATCTGTCATACCTTACCATCATTTTCCCCTTAATGTTCTCTGGATAGACGAAAGTTCTTTTTGAAATAATGGCATATTATTGTTCAACACAAAATGAAAATCGAGTTCATACATCCATGGTGCGATATTATGGAAACACGAATTATTGGACCCATAATTTATGAAGAAATACTAAATTAGGAAAGATACGGAAAATTGTTAAGAAAATACATCGAAGATATTCTTAACGATCTTCCTCTAGCAGTAATTAATAATATGTGGTTTGAACAAGATGGGGCTCCTCCTGATAGTTCGAGAAATAATATGGAATATTTGAGAGAATTCTTTTAAAAAAATTTAATTGCCAGTCGTGGTCCCACAAACTGAATTCCGCGATCCCCAGATACTACCCTTATTTTAGGAGCCTTGGCAGTAAAGTTTGCTAAACGACTTTTCAAAATAATGATGAGTTAGATGCTGCAGTTCTAGCAGCAATTAAGAGAAAAAATCCCCTATTTTAAGAACATAACCATTTTATACGCGCTGTATATGTTTTTCTAGTACTATATTATACATTATTTTGATTAAGTATAGATAGCGAAAATAAAAGCAAAAAAAAATAAATTTCTTACATAAATCATATCAAAAGGAAATGGCTCTCTGGGTTCACTGTCCCTTATTTCGAACAGTTACAAGCCTGAGGCGGTGCAAGTCCTTGTCCAGTTGTCAGTTATTTGCTACCATATTGTTCATTGTAAATAATATTAAATGTTTTTATATTCTGTTTTTAATGATAAAACAACATACTAAATTGTATATATTGTTTTTAATTTAAATTATATTAAGTTTCCAACTAATAATAAGAATAAAGCACCAACTAAAATGGAGCAAAACGCGATGAAACTGATGTGTTGTAAATAGCGAAAGTGATAGAATTAAACGTATACCTAATATACATTTTTTTTGTTCTCCAACATACAACCGCAATCAGCTGAATATATTTAAAATAGATATATTAAATATAGAGCGTGTAACAGAAGTATGGAACGCTTTAAATATCTTTAATACCGTTTGTCCGATTTAGCTAAAATTCAGTATTCGTATATATAAGAGGTTATCGCGGAGCTGCTGGTGACATCTGCAATGTTGCCAAATTTACAGATTTTTAGCGATTTAAAATAATTTTTTTTTTTAAATTATAACACCTTATATATTATTCAAAAAAATGATTCCGCAACAAATTCTAAATAACTTTTATATAAGTCTAAATCTAGCCATTTTTTTAATATTCAAGCTCGAAAATTGATAATTTATTGAAACATTATTGTAAGGTAATTATTGTTTAAACTTACTTATTACAGACTAAAGAAATTAAATTAGAAGTTTAAAGTGCCTTTCATTTACTTTTTGACAATAAGCTAAATATTGCGGAAAAGTATTTAAAACATTAGAAAGAATATCTGTTTCTTCAATTCGTCGGCACTCAACTTCAATTTTTTGTTTTAGGTCTTCTATATCATGTGGCTTTGTCTTGTAGACCACGTTTTTTAAATGTCCCCACAAGAAATAATCAAGTGGAGTCAGATCTGGTGACCGAGCTGGCCACTCAATTGTACCCCGTATCCCTATCCATCTTTCAAAAAATACTTAATTTAGATACTCCCGTACTTGCCTGGCGTAATGTGGTGGTGCACCGTCTTGTTGGAGCCATACTTCGTTATTTAATCCCGCATTGTTGTCTAAAATTTTGTTTATTGATAATCAGTTTTAATTTACTTTAATGAAACTAACTTACGAGGATTTGGAAATAGGATCGCAAGAGCAGGAACAATTTCATTTCTTAAGAGCTGCAAATATGTATCACCATCTAAATTTTTTTTTTAATGATAAGGCACAGCACTACAGGATAAATCCTTTATGGCGCTCTAGGAGCGGTGCGTGTGCGCAGGAAACGATTCACGTTGGTCTTGAATCTTTGGAGATCATACTCGTTGGGGAACACGATCTCAGGGAGGTCGTTCCAGAGTAATGACGTTCTCCAGATGAAAGAATTTCGAAACAGTGTCGTTCGAGGGACACTAAGCTGAACCACGTACTGGTGGGCTGCAGTGGCTCGTCGTGTATTTCTACCATGCACCGCTCTGGGTGGTATCAAGCGGGCAACCTCAGTTGAACACTTGCCATGAAAATATTTGTAAAATAGACTCAAGTCGCCAACCTACCTTCGATGTTCAAGGCTTTCCAGGTTAGTTCAGGTTAGTAGTGAATCTAGCAACCTCAGGATATGTTTATACTTATATATAATTATAATTCATAAACAATGGACCAATTATCCTTTGTCCTATAATGCCTGCCCAAACATTAGTTTTTTGCGGAAATTGGGTGTGCTGTTCTCGAATCCAATCAGGATTTTCTTTGGACCAATAACGAATATTATGCCGGTTAACATTTTCATTAAGACAGAACGTCGACTCATCGGACAACATTATTTTATTAATAAAATTTGGATTAGCATTAGACAAATCCATCATTTGCTCACTGAATTCTAAACGCCTATCAAAGTCATCCTCAGAGAGTTCTTGAACCAGGTAAATTTTGTATGGGTGGAACTTCTCACACTTTGATACGCGATCTATCGACATGTGCGATGTGTTGTAATCGAGGCCAATAATTCGAGTAGAGAGGTGTGGATTTTCCTCTATGCTAAGCAAAATATTTAAAGCTTTATCGCCGCTTGTCGCAGTTTTTGGACATCCAGATTTTGAAATGTCTTTTACATAGCCAGTTTCGTTATATTTCTTTAAAATGTTGCTTACTGTGGACCGTGCTGTTGGATTTCGGTTGGGATACTTATCATGAAAAATCTCAGCAACCTCCTGCTATGTTCGCCTTCGATCCCCGTAACCTGATATCATTAATATTTCTATTCGCAGTGTTTCCGTAAGTAAATCCATTTTAAGAATTATTAAAACTGATAAACTATGAAGCACAAATACCTTCTGAAAAGTTTGTCAATGTCGCTGTCAGAATTTAATTGTGTCACAAATTCCCAAAACCTACTTATATCCCTATCAGTTTTTTTGGATAAGAAGTTCTCATGATAATATCAAAAAAATGGCTAGATTTAGACATTAAGTAACTTATATAAAAGTTATTTAGAATTTGTTGCGGAATCATTTTTCTGAATAATATATAAGGTGTTCCATTAAAACAAAAAAAATACTTTAAATTGCTAAAAAACTGTAAATTTGGCAACATTGCAAATGTCACTAGCAGCTCCGCGATAACCTCATATATACGGATACCGAATTTTCGCTAAATCGGACAAACGGTATTAAAGATATTTAAAGCGTTCCATACTTCTGTTACACGCTGTATAGTATATAATAATATTGATAGATATAATATAATTCTGATACTGGAGTTCTGATCGCGGAGAGAACAAATCTGGTAACACATGGAGCTGAATTAACAACTTCAATAAATTGAAAATAAGCATTTCAACAGGATATTTGCACTTCGTGATTAATTTTTGAGTAGATTGAGTAATTTCATTATTAATTTGTTGATAGATTTTTTGAGTTTTTTTCAGTATTCGTAGTATATGGTTTGTTCACATATATAGTATTTTATATAAATATATAAATAAACAAATAAAGGTGTCCTATATTAGGCATAAAATATAATTTAAAATAAAAAAAAAATCATTAATAAACGTGGCGGTATTCAGCAGAGCTGCTGATACGACCACTGGAAAAAAACTACATACAAACAATAAGTAAAAGGAAAATAAATATTATGTTCAAGAATGTAGAATATATAACTAACCTGTCCTATAATTGCTTAAAAAAATGTAATAAATAAGGGAAAATTGAATAAAAATTAAAGGTACAAAAATAAATATATCGTGATTCAGCAGGATATTAAATAAATTTAAACCCTTTTTTCGAGAATTTGATTTCTCAGCAGTGTATTAAAGGTGGCAAGGGTGGGGGATTCCCTAATATTCCGTGGCAATGAGTTGAAGAGTTTGGTGGCATTGTAGGTGAAGGAGCGGAAAAGCGCGGTGCTGTGTCTTGGAAACCTAAGCAAGCCTCCATGACGTGTTAGCCAGTTACGCGTGTTCGAACCCGTAGCTAATTTTTCCAGTAAGTACCTTGGTTCTTTTGAAATAATGAAATTATAAACACTTCGTGCAAATTGCCTTTTAAATCTTTCTTGCATATTGCAACAAGTATTGAGAAATATGATCATATTTACGTACATTAAAAACAAATGTTAGACAATTGTTTTGAAGCTTTTAAAGACTGTTGTTCGTTGTTAAAATATCAACGTTTTACCACGACGAGTTTTTTTTCACAGATAATAGTTCTTTTTAACTTAAATACAAATTATATTATCCGAACAATAATAGATGAAAACAAATACCAGCTTTATATTGTACCCTCTTAGTAACAATAGGTTTTCCTGTTTTGTATTAACCCATCGGTCGGCGAAAGATAATTTAGATAACTTGTGTTGTTATAGGTTTCCCACCGTATTAGCTGAATAAGGCCTCTTTGCCGACTATGCCGACATACTTGTACATGACATTACTTAAATTCATATTATTAGAAAGTAATTAAGTATGTCGGTACATTGCCTTTCATCTTTATATCAACACTAAATAATTTTATTGACTTCATTCTTAATACGGTTTGGGATATTCCCACGTGCCCTTGCTAAGACAATTTATTCATCCTACTTGTTGTCCAAGGCAGGCATTGCTAACGGATTTTTGGCCAATAGTGTAAATTTGGTGAGTGACGTCACGCACATTAATTGGTTGCCCTATTTTCAGCAAGGGTAGAGGCGGTACCAAAGTTTTCAACAGAATCTCTATAGAATAAAAGTGGTCGGTAAAAGACAGTAAGTTAGTACTTGCACTCGGCAAGACCCCGTACAGTTATTGTGTAAATTGCACTCGGAAAGACCTCGTACCGCAGTCAGTTAGCATTTGTACAAGATCCTGTATAGTAATAATTGCATAACCTGCACTCGGAAAAACCCCGTAAAGTCATTGCATAACTTGCATCTCGGCAAGACCCCGTAATTTGTCCCGGCGAATGAACAAAAAGGGGCTCTGCATCTTGGGTAGCCCTAGCTCTATAGAATAAGTTTCAAGTGTTTTGTCGACCTGTCAACTGTTGTGTCAAAGTGCATTGTGGGATTTAGGCTTAGTGTTAAGTTCTTAAACCAATGTGATCCCAAGCCGTTGTAGGGAATCTGCTTTAGTGCTATCTAAATATATTATAGAATAGAAGCACAAGTCTTTTTATTCACTACCAACCTCCTATGTAAGAAAGGTGTGGAATAAAACATCTGAAACCCCCGTTGTGTACCGAGACAAGTACAATCTCCGTACAACTGTTGTTATCTTTTTGCAACAGTGCAGGCCAATACATTATATTACAGTAAATCAAATGGGGAAGTACTAACGCATTAGTTAATGTTAATGTAATGTTGAGATCGAGAATATCTTTATTCAAATATAAAGGTTTTAGTTTATTAAACATACATTTTTGTATTATATTGGAAATATGAACATTAAATATTAAACTACTGTCCAGCATAATCCCAAGGTTTTTGCAAGTTGACTTGACTTCCCGTTTTTCATTGTTCAATTTTATATTAAAATCATAAACACGCCCACTTTTGCAAAATAATACAGTCTGGGTCTTATTTTCATTTAAAATTAAACCATGAGCAGCAGAAATTTTTGAAATAACTTTGAGATCCTTATTTATGTTGGTAACCGCAGCATCAACTTGAACCGGGTAAAAAGAAAAAAAAGAACACCTGGGTATCGTCGGCGTATTGATGAAATTTACAATTACTTAAAAATTTATAAAAATCAGTCGTGTAAAGAGAAGAAATAAGCGGACACAGTATTCCACACTGCGCGATACCTCTAGATACTCCTAATGAATTTGAAATACGATTATTACTATGTACTATGATTTTTTCTAAACCCAGATTGTGTAGATGGCAAATTTTGTTGTTGAGTTAGAAAATCATTTAATTCATCGGACATGACTCTTTCCAAAATTTTGAACATTGTAGGAAAAATACTAATGGATCTAAAATGTGACAGTTCTGTAGGCTTGTAAGTTCTGGGAATGGGTAGTATATTTGCTCTTTGTTATAAACTGGGACATTTATTGGTTTTCAAACATTAACCAAGAATAAAAGAAAAATCTAAGTTTAGAATTGGCATCAAAAGTAAAATCATTTTAGGATTTATTCCATTAAAATCTGTCTCATTGCTCTTATATTATATATTATATTTTTTCAAACTCGTCTACAGTGACTTTGCGAAATGTAAACCAGATTGTATCTCTGAAAAGCATTTATTTAAGTAAGTGTTAATTATCAAATCATAATCATGATCATTAGAAACAAAAGGAGGGATGCCATTAATGAAAAAGTCATTAAATGTTCCAACGTTTAAATATCTGCCAAAAATTTTTAGGATTAGTACGGAAAATATGTTGCAAATAGGCTCCTTTTTAGGATTTGACTGACATATTTACTAAGTTTCTAAGTGATTTGTAATCGTTCCAAGTCATATCTGTTCTAAGTTTTTTGTATTTACTTAAAGCCGTGTCTCTTAATTTCATCATGAATTTTAGATTTTCTGTGAGCCACGGTGCTGGTGGTCTTGTAAATTCTAGCTGTTTTAAACGGTGCATGCATATTAAATAATTAAATAATAATTGTAATAAAATAGTTGATTATTTCATTGATATCCTGTAGCAAATCCTACCTAATCCTAGTTAGTCAGTAAATATTTTTAACAAAATTATCACAATTATTATTAATTAAAATTCGAAACGTCTCTGTAACTTTTAAAAAATGGCCTAGATTTAGTTTTTAAAAAGATTTTTGCGTTACAAGTGACTAAAATATGATCGGATATATTATCCACCTTTAGCACCATACGCCTATCAAGAATCTAAGGAGATGTAGAAATTATTAGATCAAGTAAAGTCTGAGATGTATTGGTTACCCTAGTAGCTTTCGATATCCATTGAGTTAGCCCATATTTTAAAAGGAGGTTGTTAAATAAAGCACACCCTGGGTTATTGTTTCCCTGCAGGAAGTCAACATTACAGTTTCCCCCAAAAATTACATAATCAAACTCTGGTATTTAGTTATTAGTATAGTTATTAAACTTTATGTAGTGATGGTAACTGCTTTCAATAGAGTAAACTATGGATAGTTACGAACCTTCAACTAGTTATCCGCCTAACCTGAACGAATAATAGTTAAAAACGTATACCATCGAATTCGGGAACAAAATCCTGATGTAACCACATTGGATGCTCCAGAAATATGTGGCACTTTAACGAAACATTCTTTGTGCACTACGTACAGGGTTCTGAAAGGCCTTCATCAAGAAAATGATGAAAAAGGAAGCAGTGGAGGAGTCCAGACAAGATGACGGAAATAAATAATCGTGGATGATGCCACAAAATGCACCATTGCTGACTTCACTACTTATTTCATTATTTCTTAACAATACCACAACAAAAGTGCTGGGTGGGTTATTAAACTAACAACAAGAAAAATTTAAATACCCTATGGCACAATTTTTGATTAAAGCACAATAAAATGTATGAGTTAACGTTTTCAAATCTTACAGCCTTCAAAGTGTCTTTAATCCTATATTGCATGTTCTTAAATTTTAGTTTTATATTAAGACAGTCTTCGAATTGTATGAGTATAATAAGGGGTTTAAGAATGCACTCTACCAAAGATATTCTTGACGTTCTTCCTCTAGTAGTAATTAATAATTTGTGGTTTGAACCAGATGGGGCTCTTCCTGATAATTCCAGAAATAATATGCACAAAATGCGCCATTCGTTGCCAAATCCTGTAATGAAAATTTTGGCGTTGCTTAATTGTAACGTTGAGCGTCAATTGTAATGAAATTTTTTTTTTTTTTTGAGTGCCAATTTCTTATCTTTTGTTGCTTTGCTAGCTCAGGCAGGGCGTGGTAAGTTCGAGTTTAAATTTTAACAGTCCCTTCCCGTATGAAATAAAAACACTTTCAGTTCAACTTAACAATTAGTCTATTTACATAGGTGTAGTTTGACAAAGATTTTTACATAGAAAAATTAAAATAATAACGAGTGATTTTTAATTATTTTGCTCAAGGGAGGCCATGCATTTTATAAGCATCATGGCCGTACTGCGTAGATAAGATGACATGATTGTTTTATGACATTTACGTCTTATTTGAATTTGTGTATTTGTAAAGTTTAAAAATTGGAGAAATTTTGTAATTTTTGCAGTTATTTGAAGGTAGGTTACTATTGCTTTAACTAATATTTCTCCGGGGAGTCGTCTTTTGACTATTATAAAGTGCTATTTGCAGGATATGATTTTATTTTTTATTTTTTTTTTTATTTTTCAGCGTATCAAGTTTTGGTGAAGCTTTGTTGCCGGATTGAAAGTTCTACAGTAAAAATGTTTAGTGAAGCACAAAAAATTTTTATTGTTGAAAGTTTTTTTAGAAATGGAAACAAAATAGGCGGTGTGTGGAATTACTCTATGCATGACTGCTTTGATGAATTTCGAACCGAGTTTCCTGATGTTGCGGTGACCTTTCATAATTTTCGTACTGGGTCACAATACCTAATTGATAAATTTCGTCAGACTGGTTCTGTTCAACATAAAAAAGGGTCTGGAAGACCAACGAAACGATCGAATGAGGTTATTGAAGAAGCGCGACAAATTATGGAAAATAATCCTTCAACTTCTATTAGGCATTTATCTCAACAAATTTAGCAAACGGATTTATGCTACACTTTTGAAAAAGGATCTGCATCTATACCCTTATCGTGTTACGGCTATTCATGAACTCCTTCCCAATGACGTTTCTCAAAGACTTAATTTTTGTGAATGGTTTTTAAACAATTTTCAAGAAGAAAATAGTGGTGCTTTTGAAAAAACATTTTTTACCGATGAGGCTCATTTTTATTTATCAGGCTATGTTAATTCACAAAATATGCGAATGTGGAATACGCAAAATCCGCATGTTTTTGTAGAAAGACCTCTTCATCCTCAAAAAGTTGGTGTGTGGGCAGCAATTAGTTCTAGAAGAATAGTAGGCCCAATTTACTTTGATGGCACAATTACAGATGAGAGATATCGGATCGAAATTCTGACAACATTTATTAATGAGCTTCACGATGATGAATTGCGGGAAGGTTACTTCGAACAAGATGGCGCTACACCTCATGTAACCAGAGAAAATTCAAATTTTTTAAGTGAATTTTTTGAAAACAGAGTTATAAGCCGAAATACGCAACAAATATGGCCACCTCGTTCCTGCGATTTAACCCCCTGCGATTTCTTCTTGTGGCCTTTTATAAAAAACTCCATTTATCGAACACCAATTGAGGATATAAATGATCTTAAACGAAGGATTTCAGAAAAAATTGCCGAAATTAATAATTCTCCAAACGTATTGGTTAATGTGTCTCTGAGGGTAAGAACAAACATCAGAAGGTGTCTAGAAGTAGGAGGCGGCCATATAAAGTAGGATTTCAAAGTAAGATAGCTCAGGATTGTATATTACATACCGTCAAAAAACATTATTTTAGGTTTTCAACGTGACAACGCTGCTTTCTTGCAAATTCGCCATATGATTTAATCTACGCGCTACTGCTACACTATGTATACTGGGTCACAGCCGCCCTTGAGCAAAATAATTAATTATCACTCGTTAGTTTCAATGATGATACATCCAATCAGACAAAAAAAAAATAACAAGAGTGAAATAAAGATTTTTGACAGGTTTTTTCTTATTTTATGGTGAATCACACACAAGGCGTCAGTTACCTTTACCCTTTTCTTTAATGGTGGTTTTCGGATCCTTGTAGAGATATAACCAGTTTATGTCAGAGCTTCGGGTGAAGCTTAGGAATCGACTCTCTACAAGTATAGGCGAGTAGAGCTCAACAGACTTTGGGCCACTGTCGTGACCTCACGTCAGCTACGTTGTCCGGCTCCAATAATGAAGTTCCGAAGTTGGGTACCGAGAAAAGACAAAGTGTTAGACTCACCACATAAAACCTTACAGTTTTCTTTGCTCTGCTTGAAAAGGAATATTTACAGAACCAAAAAAAAATATATTTTAATTTTAATTAATTAATTAATGAATAATAAACTGAATTGTCAAATTGCAGTGATACTCCTTTTCAACAGGACCAGGTTTAAATAAAACAATCAATAACTTGACAATGATAGTAATTTTATAAAAAAGATAAAAGCTATAAGAGCATAAAATAAGATAGTTTTCTGGTGCAAACTATTTCAACAGAACCAGGTTTAAATAAAAATAATCAATGGTAATTTTATAAAAAAAATAGTAGCTATAAGAGCATAAAATGAAAAATAGGTAATGAACCTCTAAGATTCTAGACCAAAGATATGGGTGCCCATATGCATATGCACAGAATGGCGACCAGGTAAGTCTTTAAAGAAACAATTTATGTCCTTTAAGATAAGATAAGTAGGTAATAGTAATTTTATAAAAAAAAAGATAAAAGCTATGAGAGCAAAAAAAAAATGGTGCTCTAGGATAAGCTACTGCACAGAATTAGGTTTAAATAAAAATAATCAATCGTAATTCTATAAAAATAGATAGTAGCTATACAATTTATAGAAACGCAAAATGAAATTGTGCTCTAGGAGAAGCTACTGCACAGAATCAGGTTTAAATAAAAATAGTCGATAGTAATTTTATATAAAAAAAATAATAGTTATAAGAGCATAAAATTAAATTGTGCTCTAGGAGAAACTACTGCACAGAATTAGGTTTAAATAAAAATAGTCAATAGTAATTTTATATAAGAAAAAATAATAGTTATAAGAGCATAAAATTAAATTGTGCTCTAGGAGAGACTACTGCACAGGCAAGGCAGGTAATAGGTACTAAATTAGCAAGAGATAAATGAAAATTTAAAGAGATATGCAGTGAGATTTCATCATAGAACTCCCGAGACAAATCTTCAGATAGTAACATATCAGAAAAAACTCAGTACCTAGTGATCAATCCCCAAAGATAGCGTAATGTATAATGGCAACTTAAAACTTATGCTCGGTTCTCTAAATTAGACTCATTGGGCAGAGACTACAAAGATGGCATAAGCCGACTCTATATTAAGAGCAATTAGTCTCCTTTCCAAAATCTATAAAAAAAATAAAAACCAGGGCAGTGAAGTTTTTTTTTTTAAGTTGTCCAAAATATGAAATAAGTAATGAACCTCTAGGATTCAAAACCAAAGATAGGGGTGCCCATGTGCATATGCACAAAATGGCGACCAGGTAAGTCTTTAAAGAAACAATTTATGTCCTTTAAGACAAGACAAGTAGGTAAAATGATTAATCAATCTTTAGGGTAAAATCAAAAGATAATTTTAGAGTAAATAAAACAACTGAGCTTGGGGTTCTATGATGAAACTCAAAAAAAAAAAAAAAAAATTAGAAAGAAGAATTTTAGTACTTGCCTGTGCAAAAGTCTTAACACTAGAGAGCGCGAAAAATTACCTTTCTGTCTTCCTGCTAAAGAAAAATCCCCTCTACATATCCTGCGACCTCACGTGAACCAATTACAGATCACTTTATGGGTCACGCACTATCACAAAAAAGTCTACACCTTGCTCGATTCGAATCGCGGGTAAAACATCCATTTCAATTATTAATTTATTAAACAAAAAGAATTAAAATTCAATCTTCACACTAGGATGACGTTTCATTCAAGTAAAACAGGTTATGTACGTATAAACGTGGTTATAAAAGCCACTAAAGGTACGATACACTGTATATATTTTAACAGTGCGGAAGAAAGAAACGAAAAATGCTAAACATGAATACTTTTAATGTTAGAAAGAGACAGTCATGACCCGGACTAAAAATGAGATCACCCTGGTTGACCAGTACCATCTTAATTAAAAAAGAAATAAAATCGGTACCGCCATATCTGCCGTAGCCAGGTTGCAGATACCCTAGTTGAAATTCAATGCCGTCTCAACAGGTGGCGGTAGTATTACTGAATTTGAAATCTATATTTAAATTTAAGGATGATACGATAAATAATGCGAGATTTATCGTAACAATCCATGGATTTTTCGTTCTAACTGAAATATCGACAATAAAAAAAATGTTGACTTAAATCAAAGAGACAACTTTGCAAAAAATTAAATTATTGTATGGAGACGAAAATATTTGGAAAAAATTCAAAAGTTTCTGGAAAAAGGAAGAAAATTGTATTACACCGACGAAACATGGCTCAATGAAGGGCACACAGCTGAGATGGTATATCAAGATTTAAATATTAAAAGTTCAAGGCATGTATTTGTGGATCGATTTTCACAAGGACCAAGAAATCCCAGTGGAAAAGGTCGTCGCTTTATAGGATCAGGTTTTAAGGGTTAATGAAATCAATTTAATTTATAAAAGATTATATGACGTTCCGATGAAATTTCATCATTTATTATCTTTTGAAACGCAGACGTCACTGGAATCAATTCCCCTGGAGACTCACAATCCAGAGCTCTCTATGCGCTAGTGATGAGTCTGTCAGAGATTCCTACTTAGAGTAAAAGTAAGAATATCCAAGTGATTGAAAAGTATGTTTGACATGAAATACTCTTTTATAATAATTATTATTTTAAGTGTTTGTCAACTTCTCAGTCTCTTCAGAAATCGACAACCACGGATAGTTTTATAAAAGATGGATTTTTTTGCAAACAATTCATTTTTTTTACTTAAACTTCTAATTTCTGCCCTTTGGGGGCCAACAGGGGACCCCTGTTGTTTATTCTTTACAATAACGATATGGTGCGAGTCGTCATTAGCACAGTTAATATGCACTTGTTTGATGATGATACTCTGATATATTTTTCATCAGGGGATATGAAACTTATGGTTGATATTATTCGTATCACTTTGGAAAATATTTACAGGTATATTTGCAAAAATTTGTTGAAAATTAACGGGACAAAAACTAAATTTAATATAATAGGGACTGATAAGGTCAGGAATGGATCTACTTCCAGCAATTATACTTTAAGTATGGTAGATTGTAAAGTTGAACGGGTTCAAGAAATGAAATATTTGGGGGTGATTGTACATGAAAAATTAAATTTTAAGGATCATGCCAACTACATTGTCTCTAAAATTAGTTACTACGTGAATTACTTTGCCAGATGCTCACTCTATTTATCAGTGTGGTCCAAACTGACACATTAACTTTGCCACATTTTAATATTGCTCCTCAATTATTTACTTGTTAAATGAGAATGAAATATTTAGGTTACAGAAACTTCAGAGAAATCAATAAGACTAATTGTTTCCTGCAACAAGTATACGTCATTCTAGAGTATGTTAAATATTATGTATTAGTATTTATTTTTAAAATAGAGGTTGATCTTGCACCCACATACCTCTCAAATAAGTTTATATACAGTGTGTATCAGCCAAATGGAATAAATTCGATAATAAATACATGGGGGCGTGTCCGAAAAAACCCTCGACACCACGATTGGTATTTCTATTTGCGCAATTTTTTCAACTTTTGATACATGGTGTGCCATGTAACAGTGGCCAATACTAACTTTCTTATTTTAAACACAACATCCTGTATATTATTCAATTTTTTCATTCTTCAGAAAATTTTAGACATATTTCATGTACAATATCCTATACCTATCTTCAACTGTTTCGTAAATATTAAGTGTTTTCAGATTTATTGCAAAAATCAAGAACACACTAAAAAACTAATAAGTAATATTGTTTATTTCTTGATAATGTAAAAAACAAAAAAAAATTAATTTAGGAGATGTTGAAAATTGATGTGAAAATGTTTTTACTGATATGAAATAAAAAAAAGGTATACAAGTTTTGTTTACTTTTGTTTAAAACGCCTGACCTTAGCAAACAGTTGTCGCTCTGCATGACAGTAGTTGTCAGTGTTATAGTCGTTTAAATTTCGTTAACTGCATATCAGAAAAATGGTTTATTTAACAGAAATGCACAAAATAACAATTCTACAGATGATTGGTTATGGAGATAAAACACGGACACAAATGGAAGTCGCTCGCTTATTTTATGAAAAATTTCCGAATTTGCCGCCTATAACTCAAGGGACACTTAGTAAAATATAAAAGCAGTTTCGCCAGCTTGGACATGTAAAGCAGATAAAAAAAAGTAGCTGCCAATGCAATAAGTGATGACACCAAATTAGATATTATGCTTGAGTTTCAGGAAATCCCACATACTTCTACTCGAAAAACAGCCCCAATGTTCGATGTTTGCCATTCATCGATTATTCGAACATTGCAAGAAAATAAAATGTATCCCTATAATAATATGATACCTACTTGTGAGCTCATGGAAGACGATTTTGTTACGAGAACGTATTTTTGTGAACAAATGATGACAATGTTAGATAACAATGTGGTCCAATTAGAACATGTTTTGCTTTCTGATGAGTGCACCTTTACACTTCACGGTCATGCTAATCGTCAGAACTGCCGCTATTGGTCTAGGGAGAATTCTCACCGGGTGAGAGAAGAACATACGCTATATTCTGAAAAGGTTAATGTTTGGACAGGAATTGTTGGAGATCATATCATAGGTCCCTTTTTTATTAATGGCAATTTAAATGGCGATAATTATTTAACAGTGCTCCAAACTAATGTCTTGCCAACTTTGACAAACTTATATCCTGATTCAGCAAACCCACAGCTTCCAGCGAAATAATATGGTTTCAGCAAGATGGAGCACCTCCCCATTACCAAATCAATGTCCGGCAATACCTCAACCGAGTATTTCCAAATCGGTGGGTAGGGAGGCGTGGATCGAAGGAATGGCCAGCACAATCCCTGGATCTGACTTTATTAGACTTCTTCTTATGGGGTTATGTCAAATATATTGTATACAAAACTAAACCCCTCGACTTAGCTGACTTAAAAAGACGAATAACGCTTGCGATTAGATCGGTCACGCCTGAGATGTTCAGTAACGTTAGAAGAAATTTCTATTTAAGATTAGGATGTTGCCAAGACGTTCGCGGCGAGCATTTTCAACATCTCCTACATTAATGTTTTTTTTTTACATTATCAAGAAATTAACAGTATTACTTATTAGTTTTTTAGTGTGATGTTAATTTTTGCAATAAATCTGAAAACACTTAATATTTCCGAAACAGTTGAAGATAGGTATAGGATATTGTACATGAAATATGTCTAAAATTTTCTGAAAAATAAAAAGTTGAATAATACAGAGGATATCCTATTCAAAATAAGAAAGTTAGTATTTTGCCACTGTTACATGGCACACCATTGAAAAAAAAAGCGCAACTAGAAATACCAATCGACATTTCGAAGCGTTTTTTCGGACACGCCCCCATGTATTTATTATCGAATTTATTCCATTTGTCTGATACACACTGTATAGCAATGAACTTTTTTTTTTCTTTTTTTTTTAAGATAATGGCCTCGAGTTTTACTCATTTAGCCATGCAATGAACTTAATCGATATAATATCAGGCAACAGAATCACTTTTTCATTCCTCCAAGATATAAAAACTTTGAGCAAAATTCAGTTTTTTATAGGGGACTGAACACATTCAATAAATTACCTAATAATATTAAAAACGCCACATCAGTTTTTATGTTTAAAAGACAGTTAAAGTCATATTTATTATTACAACAGCAAATCAATGAAGTGTTCTAATTTCAGAGTTTTCAAACTATCTACGTCCTAATCATACCAGTGGGTAACTGGAAGCTTTTTGTTTTCGTTTATGTTTTCATTATTCTTGTATACATTTACTGTTTCCTGTTTTTATTATTTATACGAGCTAATTTTGTTTGTTATGGTTACTTTGTTTTGTTCTTGCTAATTTTTAATTAGTGTTTGTATTTTTTGTAATTTGTGTATATATTTATTATTTTTGTGAGCTTTTGACAAAAACACAGCTTTTTAGAGTTAGGTTCAAGTGCTTTGTCTAGATCAGGGGTTTCCAAACTTTCCAGCCTTACGGCCATACTGATTACTCCAGTAAGTTCCAAGGGCCAACACCGTTTTAATTTTTGTGCCATTATCTATAATTTCTAGACTAGTCGCCGAGTACGCGCCCTGAGCGAGCATACGCTTACTAAATTCGCTAGTTGAATCACTATTGTGTTGTACTGTATTGTAACGATCGCGACACTTGACGACATCTGGTGGTTACACGCGGAAATAGGTAGTGTACCCTCTATCCATCGCTAACAAATAGCGCCCAAATCGCGTCGAACCTCGTTGGTTCGAAAAATTTCTGGTGTATTCCACTCACTTCTAGATGGCAGTAATTGAAGTATAAAAATGCTAGCGGCGCGACCGCGAGTTAGTACACTTAGGGAACGCGAAGGAAGCGAATCTGTTTGTTGTGAAATAAAGTAGTGCGTGTTTAAAAGACATCTTTGTAACAGTATTTTCATTTGACTTGTTGTTTCTGGGTGTGATAAGTAAAAAGACGCTATATTTGATTTGCAATGAATCCATAGCCATTCTCAAAGAATATAACATTAAACGTCATTATGAAATGAAACATTTTAAAAATTCCTCAAAATATATTGGAAGTTTGCGGACTGAAAAATTTGAAGCTTTAAAGCGCGGATTGAAATGGCAGCAATCCTCGTTTACGAAACCCAATACTGAATAAGAGGCTACAACTCGTCCCAGCTTTCGTGTGGCTCTTGAAATCGCAAACCATGGAAAGCCATTCACCGATGAAGAAATGTTAAAAAAATGCGTAATTGCAGTAGCCGAAGAAATGTGCCCCGAAAAGGTAAATTTATTTAAATCTGTCAGTTTGTCAGCAAACACCGTGACTCGGAGGGTAGAAGCCATCGCAGAAAATATATCAACTCAAATGGACACCCTGAGTGGTATTCCCTGGCCTTGGATGAGTCAACCGATGTGTCAGATACTGCTCAGGTGTTGATTTTTATTCGAGGAGTATATAAAAGCTATGAAGTGTATAAAGAACTTCTTGATATTGGTAGTATTCACGGCACGACTACTGCTGAAGATATTTTTAAGGGAGTTAAAAATGCCATTAATAAAAAGAACCTTCGATTGGAAAACTTGAAATCTATTACAACTAATTTAGGCAAAAACATGTGTGGTAAAAAAAAGGAGTGTTGGCTTTTATGTCAAAGGCTACAGAAAATGATAGTGGTTCAAAACCGTTAGTCTTACATTGTATCATTCATAAACAGTCTCTGTGCGGGAAATGTCTCCGCGAGTTCACTAAAGAAATTGGAGAAAATTATTTACCATATCATACTGCCGTACGCTGGCTTAGTTGCGGAAAAGTCCTTCAGCGCTTCTTTGAACTTCGAGCAGTGATCGGAATTTTTTTAAATAAAAAACATCGCAATTCATCTGAATTACAAAGCAGCGAATGGCTGTAGAACTACAGTGGCATTCTACGTCGATTTTACAATACATATGAACGAACTGAATTTGAGGTTGCAAGGAGAAAACCAGCTTCTCCCTGATTTGTACACTAATATCAAACGTTCCGCCATAAAATAATACTGTTTCAATCATAATTGCGTAAAATATGTTCCACACATTTTAAAACATGCGAAATATTGAGCCACACTACTGAGACTGAGTTTCCCGTTGATTTTGCAATCGAAGCTTTAAGTAATTTGAATACAAATTTTGATACTCGTTTCTCAGACTTTGATGTCATTGCGAGTAAAATTAAGATTTCTCAAAATCCTTTTGATACCGACATTGAAAGCCTAGCCCCCGAACTTCAAATCGAAATTGTTGATCTACAGTGCAGTGATATAATTAAGAACAAATATCAAAGCTCATTTTTGTTGGATTTTTTCCACTGGCGCAATTTTATAATTTGCATAAATTTGCTCATGGGCTGTTTTCTGTTTTTGGGACTACTTACTTGTGTGAGAAAATATTCTCCAAAATAAAGTACGTAAAGGATGTTTACATATCTAAGTTAACCGATAAGCATCTTAAATCTCTTTTAATAATTGGTAGAAGTAAAATTGATCCACAACTACAAACTACTGTCAGTGAAAAATCACAATTACATAAATCTTAGTATTAGTATTTTAGGTATATGTTATAATATTTATATATGTTATAATGTTAGTTGGATTCAATGCAATTATTCGTTAGTATTATGCTTAAGTTAAATTTTCTGCGTATTATATTTGTCATTAAGCTTTACCTAGCAAGTAAATAAAACCAAGTTATTATCATTGTGTGTTTTTTTTTATCCAACTTATCACAACAATAATAACAACAGTAAGCCATTAGCTGTCGCGGGCCGGATGGATGACACTGGCAAGCCGTAGCTTGGAGACCCCTGGTTTGGATGGTCCATTTAAGATTTAGTACTTTGTAGCTTTTTAACTAAATAAAGGTTTAATATTAATAATAATAATAATAATAATAAAATAATTTATAAAGTAAATAATTATTATTTCTGGGCGTAACGACTTGAAATTCTACAACTGCAAAAAAAAATGATAATTCAATTGTATACCAACCGCTGCCCGACCATTATCGCAGAACAGTTGTAAGCTCTAAAACCATCTAATTGGATTTAAAATCTGGTACAAATGGAAACCATATAAGCAGGTTAGTAGAACAAACGCGCAGAGGTATATTTGATCTCAAAAGCTGGTAAAAAGTGATATTTGTCAAATTAATAGTTTCACAGATACAGGACAATAAAAACATGTTTTAGTATTACTATTGTTCACTATGGGGCACAGACCAGTCTTAAAACGATTATTAGTCAACTTCTACTAATGCGACAATATCAATTTATATTAAATTTCGCGCAATTATTGGCGATCTACTGTCTATTCAGCATCTCTATACCTTTTCCGGGCATTTATATTCTTAGGTAGTTTAGCCTATACTTTTAGCATTACACTTCTTTAGTATCTGTTAAACTCAAAGTGTTTTAATATACTTTCTGGCTGATGCTTTTGTGAAATATAATAGATAGACCGATATTTCTATTACAACTTTGAATACAATGTAATTCAGGTAAATAACACAGTTTTAAGACAAATTATTTCAAAAAATAATTTTGACCGACTTTATTGTTCAATATCCCTGTGTTCGTTAATTTAAAATAAATGCAATTTTCTTGTATATAGAATTAAGATCTAATGTTTCAGTTCAAAGTGGCCATCCAGACTATATTGCAAAAACTATAAAATACTGATATAAATATAAACTTTTTCTCTATATAAAAGAATAATGTTTCTTAAAGACATGTATGGCCTGTTTATATTAAATTTTTTTTTTTTGGCATTGATAAAATGTAGCTCCTCAGAAAATTTTGTATTGACAACTTTGCATAATGAACATAAGAGTGTGTTGGACAGTGAAAATTTAAGTTCTTTGGAAACAGTGGAAAATATAAAAGACAATTCTTTGGATATGAAGGATTTGACGACGACTTGTGACATTGAAAGGTAAACATTTAACAAGTTTCGAAATTCTGTGATTACAAATGCAGGAAATCTTTTTACCATCGGCAAAAACCTCTCGAATAGATGATTGTAAATGGCTCATTTCCGTTACCAATACTTGGGTCGTTGCCAGGGTGTTTCAGAAGTATGATATGTAACTTAAGGGGGTAATTTCTTATGATATTCTAAGAAAAAAAGTTCATATTATGAACATGTGCCCGGAGTTGACCCGTTTTTGATATACAGGGTGGTAAAGTTTTTTACAAAAACTCGGTTTTTTATAATTTCTTTAAATTTCCTTTTCCCGATTTGATTGAAATTTGGTATCGGTATTCATAATGATAAGGGGTTTAATTAGCTCTAACTAGATTAAATTTATTAGGTCCAGTGGCATCCCGGACAGCTTCTTAACGAATATTATTGATAAAAAAATGTACGCCACTGACTATCTTCTAATTTTCATATTTTTTTTCGAATTTACCAATTTATAATAAAACTTTTTTGTTCTTTGAATTGTTTTCGTATTTTGCTTTGTTCTCGAGAGAAAATATAAAACCAATTTTATTGCATGGACAAAAGAATACCTATAGTCTGTTGCTTAAGGCGAGAGAGTAATAAATCATTATTAAACTATAAAATCCAGTGGTCTTCACCGTATTCCATACGTGTGGTCTAAAATTATTGTACCTAGGATTATAATTATTGTCAGGGGTCCCGATATCGGGTAGGTAAACTACCTGTGTCTCACTGTTTCAAAAATTTGAAATATCTAGTTACTTTCCGGCAGTTGTTGGAAAACTTCGTTTTTGAAAATGGCTAGTGTTTCTGAATTTGTTGCTGAGAAATGGATTAGCAAAACTGTGCTTTCTAAAAATGAGAAAATTATTGTTATTAATGTGTTCAACGCTCTTCGCCATCAAAATTCAACATTCAGAGTTGCAAAAATAGTTGAAATGTGTTCGAATACGACTGGAGTCGGACAGTCCATAATAGACCAACTTGTGCACGGGGATGAACGCGGCCCCATCAGGTGATTAAAGAAAAGTACAGGAAGAAAAGAAACTGTAACAAATAAGGATGAAAAGACGGAGTAAGTGCGTCGAGCATGTGATTGAAATAGAAGAAAAAATGTGGGAGGCTGATAACATGCTAGAAAACACTGTAGAGCCTCTTATTATTACCCTAACGACAATAGTTCATCGGAGTACTTGGAAGATGATGACTAAAATTTAAAAATTAAGTTGCTGTATTTTATCGGGTTAGCCAACGATGGCGCGGAGTAATTTTATGCCTTGAAGATAACATTTGTCGACAATAAGCTTTCGTGTTAAGGTATGGTTGGATATCTGGCATATTTTAAAAATATTTTGAATTATATAGGGTGCGCCCAAAAAGCAGGGTGTCATAAAGTTACATTTTTTTAAATGGGGCACCCTATATTTGAATATATTTATTTATTCTACGTATTATTTCATAAATTTTTATTAATTGTTTAATATACCAAAAAGTTATAGTTTTTAAGATAATTCGACTTATAATGAAAATTTTGCATTTGCAAGCATCTCGCTGTTGTGAAAATGCTACTTAAATTTTGACTCTAAGCGATTCATAATTTTTATACTTGCTAAATAAAGTAAAAAAAAAAACATATTCACTATGAAATATTTGACATCTCATGTACAGGGTGTTTTCTTTCTAGGACCAAAGTCAGAAAACTTCTAATTAAAAATATCACTTTTAATAAATGAAACACCCTATATATTTTTCTGTCATCTTATAGCTCGTCATAAACTCTTCAACTTTCGTGAAGAACGTCCTTTCTCTATCTCTAATAGTGTTTGGAATATTTTGATATTTTAAGATTTAATGTCCTAGTTATAGCATCTTTTGTCACTGGATCACAGTAGCCATGGAAAATAAATGAAAATATAGAAATTTTGTTATAACTGTCCCTTCGTCAAATCAGTTTATTCTTAATAAATGTTCGAATAAACGTCCTTCTTGTTCAATACACTTGTCAATCCTTTTGGTCATATTTGACATTGGATAACATGCCTGGTGTTATTGTTTGAGAGATATCTCTAATCCTATTCTCCATGTCCTGCCTTGTCGTAGGTAGTGTGACATACACCATATCTTTTATGTAGCCCCACAGGAAAAAATCTAACGGGGTAAGATCACAAGACCTTGGTGGCCAAGCAACAAATCCTCCGCGGTCAATCCATCTTTGAGGAAAGTGCTGATCCAAATATTCTCTTGCTTCACGATAAAAGTGGGAAGGGCACCATCTTGTTGGAGCCACATATTTTGACGTTCATCATAGTCGACTTCTGCCAATAATCTTGGCAATGTCTGTTGCAAGAAAAGTAAATAATTACGTCCGTTTTAATGTTCATTAAAAAAATATGGCCCTATAATTCTGTTGTGAAGTATGCCGCACCACACATTAACCGACCAATGGTTTTGGTGTTGAACTTCTCGGACCCAGTGTGTATATTAACAGCACCATTACTTCTTAATGTAGCCTCATCTGAATACATTATAAATTTTAAAAAGTGTCGGTTCAATTTGGATACGTAACCATTGGCAGTAAGTTACACGCCTTTGAAAACCTTTCGTGAAGTTCCTGATGTAACTCAATATGGTACGGATGATATTTATACTTGCATGTTGTTAGGTTTGCCGTTGACTGTGACGTATCACCGAGCGAAGCTAATTTACGGATATCAACTAGGAGATTCTCCTGGACGTGTAACAGTATTTCAAGTTCTTTATCACTATTTGTAGCTATTCTATTAACAATTTTACATTTTAAATGTTCCGCACTGCCCGTTGAATTTCCAAAATTAAATTTTGAAAACTTCGAGGACTGGGTGTTCGCCGCTCGGGATATTTCGTCCTGTATAGTCGTTCAGCAAAAAGACAATTTTTATCTGCCTCGCCCAAAACATAAATCATATCCATTAATCCATTTTTTGAAAAATTCATTTTGAGTAGCTACTTATAAAATGACTGGACAATAAACTTTACAGTAAAGAGGCTTAATTTTTAAATTGATCTTTTTGTTTTCCATGGCTACTGTGATCCATTGACAAAAGATGCTATAACGAGGACAATTATTAGAGACAGGGAAAGGACGTTCTTGACGAAAGTTGAAGAGTTTATGACGAGCTATAAGATGACAGAAAAATATATAGGGTGTTTCATTTAATAAAAGTGATATTTTTCAATTAGAAGTTTTCTGACTTTGGTCCTAGAAAGAAAACACCCTGTACATGAGATGTCAAATATTTCATAGTGAATATGTTTTTTTTTTACTTTATTTAGCAAGTATAAAAATTATGAATCGCTTAGAGTCAAAATTTAAGTAGCATTTTCACAACAACGAGATGCTTGCAAATGCAAGATTTTCATTATAATATGTCGAATTATCTTAAAAACTATAACTTTTTCGTATATTAAACCATTAATAAAAATTTATGAAATAATACGTAGAATTAATAAATATATTCAAATGTAGGGTGTCCCATTTAAAAATATTTAACTTTATGACACCCTACTTTTTGGGCGCACCCTGTATAATTCAAAATATTTTTAGAATGTGGCAGATATCCAACCATACCTTAATACGAAAGCTTATCATCGACAAATCTTATCTTTAAGGCATAAAATTGCTCCGAGCAATCGTTGACTCACCCGGTACATAGTAGATTTTTTTATAAAAATATTAATATTTATTCCAATTTTTCTATTTTCATATTTTTCTTAGTTCTATATATTAATATCTCAATTATCTGCCTATCTCTATAATTATAATCAAGTATAATTATTATTATAGTTATTATTATAATAAACTCCCTGTAGTAACGCCTCTGTCACATTACTTTCATTCACCAAATTTGTCTTTCTACTGTATGCAAATTAGGGTGACCGTAATTTAGAACCGATTTGGGGAGTGTAAGTCCTAAATACCTGAAATACAGAATTTTTAAAAACTATCATCGCAATTTACCTGAAATTTACAATGCCTTTAAGTTGTCCACCCTGCTTAATGGGTTCTGTCATTGCAAATTTACATTTTATTACTCTCTGGCATTAAGCAACAGAGTATATGTGTTCCAAAGTTAATTAAAACATTTCAATTAAAAATAAAATTATTATTTAAAATAATGATACAAAATAAAATTCAAAAGTTAGTCAAAGCAAATGTTGATAATGGCCACCTTCTGATAAAACTCACTATTGCAACCCATTTTTTTTTCAAAACTTTTAACCCCTGTGTATCAAAAACGAGGCAACTCCGGACGCGTGTTGATTTGAACTTTTTCTCTTAGAATATTATAAGAAATCACCCCATTAAGCTACTTACCGTACTTCTGAAACACCCTGCATTAATATTTTTAAAAATAAACCTAATGTCGAAATTTAGTATCCAACAAATTGTTTTCTATCCCAAATATACTTTATTGTTTCAAGTAACCTTGAAATACTTATTAACAAGGTGTAAATAAGTGAAGAAAACCCTACCCTAAAGCAACAATAATTAAAATCGGTTAAAATATAAAACAGTGTCACATCTTTATACAGTGTGTCCCCGGATCGACGCACCGGGTTTAGCCCTGCTTGGATAGAAACTAATTTGTGGCATAATTTTAATTTCGAAAAATCAAATGTGTGTTATGCAACGCACGCACCTCCCTATTGAAGATATTAAAAAATGTCGTTAAGAAAAGTTCTTCAAAATAATAAATTAAACATGCACGATCGGTTTTTACGATACATCGAAAAATTAATTTATTTCAATAGTAACATTAACAACGGTTTATACAATACATCAAAAAATTAATTTATTTCAATACTAACATCAACTGAAAGATTTATTTATTCAATAAGTTCGCCGCCTTTATTCGCACATTCCTCAATGTTTTCCCGAAATGTAGTGAAAGCTGCTCTTATCTCCTCCGGGGGAATAGAGTTTATTGCATCTGTAATGCGATTTTTCAAAACTACTACGTCATTTGGAAGCCCATTCAAATATAAAATTTGTTTTATTCGACCCCAAAAATAAAAATCCATTATTGTTAGATCCGGAGATCTGGGCGGCCACAAAATCGGAGCAGCATTGGCTATCCATCTTTCTTGAAAATGCTCATTGAGCCGTTCACATACCCGAAATGTTTAGTGGGCAGGGCAGCCGTCGTGTTGAAAATATGAAAAATATCTTGGTTTGCATGGTAGTTCGTCAAGAAACTGATTTAGGATATTTAAATAAGTATGTTGATTAAGTCTTCCCTCAATAAAATATGGCCCAATTACACCACAATAATAGGAAATGGCACACCAAACATTAACCTTTTTAAAATTCTGCCGCCTAGAATTTATTACATAATTTGGATTATCTTTAGACCAATATCGGCAATTCTGTGATGAAGGTACACCGTTAGTGGTAAAAGTCGATTCGTCTGAGAAAATAATATTTTTATGCAAATTTCGATCTTCTCACCTAAAATTAGGCAAAACTCCAACCTTCGGAATTCATCCCCTTCTTCTAACATGTGACAAAATCTTCTAACTTTATATGGTTTTACTTTATTTGCTTCATAAATGCGTTGCAAATGTGATTTGCTAACACGAGTCTCCTCATACCGCTTTCTTAGTGACAGGTTTGGATTTTCGCGTAATGAATCCATTGGTAACACAGTACCTACATCATCTTTATCAAAGTTCTTCTTCTTTTTGGTATATTATGTACAGTACCGGTAGTTTTTTTTTTACCCAGTCTGAATACTGTACATTTGACTAAAACTTTTTCGGAAATTTCATATTAAATCGGCTGATAACCTCTGGAATAGATAATTCACCTATACCATAACATTAAATTAGGTAGATCCGTTCTGATATAGTAAGCATAATTGATATTTCACAGTAATATTTTCGAAAGTTCGGATCAGTTTTAGAGCACAGAACACACTCTTTTTCCTTCCATGGCATACTATTTTTTTCTGAATAGCATTGAAACAAATTTATTCATATTTTGAAGGAAGTCAATTGCTTGTTATTTTTATGTTCGCATTTCTTTAACTATCTAAATGTCTATTAAAGGGAATAAAATAAACCGATCGTGTTTATTTTATTATTTTGAACAACTTTTCTTAACGAAATTTTTTTAATATCTTCAATAGGGAGGTGCGTGCAATAAAAATAATGCAAACCGTCAAAGTAGGCATAGGATTTTAAAATTTTGTATTCTTACTCATTTATTATTTCCGAACATCTTTTCTTAATAAAATTTTTTCGTATCTCCTAGATATCAAGCACTTTACTGCTGAGAAAAAATTTTTTTTTGAAAATGTCCAAAGCACACTTGATTTTTTGAAATTAAAATTATGCCACAAATTAGTTTCTATCCAAGCAGGGCTGAACCCCAGAAGATAAAGTTTCAACTCAAAAAATTTCAGCCTTTTTCACCTATCGTTGCGTCGATCCGGGGAGACACTGTATGTAGGTATAATTAAAACGTATTAAAATATAAATAGCTAAAACTGATTTTCAGTTAAACAAACACAATTAAACATTAATAATTGTGTATGTTCAAATAAAACTCGTTTATACCAACGATTTTAATTAAATAATTTATTAATTTGAAAAGTGATTTAAAACAAGTCAACACAATACCTACTTAATGATTATTTCTGATAATTTATTCCACATTTCTTTCGGGTTGGAGAATAATTATGATAGGAGTTTTCGTTTATTTTCTTAATTACCAACACAATACGTCCCGGCTTCATTTTCATCCCTTAAAGGGTGATGGGATGTTTTGTGATTTTCTGATTTATTTCTTTATTTAAATCTTTCAACGTCTCTATTACAATTTCTTACCCCTACAGAGTGTTTGGGAGGTCATTTGTACAATTTTTAACCAATTGAAAAAAAAATCTGTTGATGATACCGCGCGAGCAAAACCTATTATCATCAAAGTGCGCTTTCCATCTTTGGCCGTACTGCTTAGCGGTAGAGCTTAATACCTGTTGAGAACATATCAATCAATCTGTCATTCCGTAATCTTTAACAATCGTTACAATGAATTAGATTCATCACTAATTTATCCAATTTCTTAAATAATTCACGCAATGGGTTTCACAGAGCAGCATAAAAAAATTATGGTTGAAGCGTATTTTCGAGACGGGGTTAGAGCAAATGGTGAGTGGCAATACAATCGCGAAAATGGTCCTAACGTCGCTTTTACTGCTGGAGATTTTAATCATTGCCTGAGAAGAACCGTAACTCTGTTTCGGGAAACAGGTTCAACACAACATAAAAAAGGAGCTGGAAGACCATCTGTAAGAACAGCAGAACTTGTTGCAAACGTTCGTGAAATAATTCAAAATACGCCAACAAAATTTGTAAGACGCCTGTCTCTAGAAGTGGGAAGATCTTACGGAACATGCAGGATTATTGTTAAAAATCAGTTAAATTTGTTTCGTTATAAAGTACAAGTATTCCAAGATATACGAGCTCCAGATTTTGAAAAACGCAGAAGTTACTGTCAGTGGTTTACCCAAAATGTATTGTAAAGAAATTATCTATTAATCCTGACATTTTCTGATGAAGCCTGATTCCACCTCAGCGGTTATGTCTTTGTAATTTCTGGGAGTACAATCATATGGAGTAGTGAAAATTACCATTTTTATTTGAAGAGACCACATTGCACCCTTAAAAAATTGGTGTCTGGTAGGCAGTTTCTCAAAGAGGAGTTGTTGGTCTTATTTATTTCCATGGCACAGCTACAGCGGTATAGGGAAAATATACGGTGCAACCGAATATACATCCACCCAAACTGCTTACGGAATCTTTTCGACGTCAAATTCAATTTTTAACTATCCAGTTTTAACCACTTACTTTTAAAAATATATTTTTCCCCTCTAATATTTTATTGATGAATAACTATATTATAATTCCAATAAAATTTGGGCTGGCCAATGAGGTATAGGCTCTATTATTAGTCATCTCCATTATGATATTACTGGTAACGGAAGTGACAATATTACAAAATTTCTAAACTGGAATTTGTTTATTATAGTAAATTTTACTTATTTGTTTAATAGTATATTATTACTATATTTTTAAAATATAACATTACTTCTTTTATTTTACTTTTTTTTGCATATAATAACTTTTTGTTATCTTTATTTCTTCTGCTTCCAAGACATTTAATAAAAATCTGTATACGGGCATGTGAATTATTATTTTTTTAGTAAACCAGAGAATTGCCTCTATACTTATATCCACAGAGTAACAACAAATTTTGACTACAGCAATGTTCAATAATATATATAGGCTTCTCTAGATGTAAAATCGTATTTATAAGATCTCTATGAATTGTTTGCAGTAAGCAAAGTAGGCTGTATAGTCGAATATTAAAATCTCGACTAGGTGAATTTTTGACAACATTTTGGCGTGGCTCCGACGGTTTGTCTATGGCGGCGCTTCCTCATATTAATATCTCAATGCACGCCACTAATAGCCCCTACAGAAAAAAAGGTATTTACGCGTTTCGTTTATGCTCGGTTTATTTATCTGCTTGTTATTCTATATTTGATTGCATCTAATTTATCGTGCAATTTAGAAACGTTTTCAAACATTTTAAAGAAGCCTTCTTCTGCATTGTTTCTTTCATTTTTTAATCTTTATATGACCTGAGTTACCACATCGGTAGTGATAGCCCTATCAACACTAGTGTCCAGTAAAACTCTAAAAGACAAAATTTTAGACAGTTAAAAAAAAAATATTATTTGTCCCTGGTGAAAAGTGTTGAAAAAGACTATCAGATGGAAATCGATAGGGATCAAAACTTACAATTTTTAATAGTTAAGTTTGTGTACTTTTTGTATAATTCAAAATAATATCATAAAATAGTAAAAAATTGTCCACGCCTCACATTAGATTTATTTTTTTACGGAATTGAGTTCAAAAACCGTACAAGTCCTTTTGCTTTTTCAGCTGTATTTACGGTACCATTTTGTTTTTGGGAAAATTATTGCAATAAATAAACGCATGAATACCAATTCTCAAAGTTCTCTGTGCATACTAACATTCTAAAATACGTTATTTTAAAGTTTATGGATTTTTATTGAATTTTTCAAAATGTCGTTTTTGGACATGAACGGTTTTCGAACTCACCGATTCAATTCCTTATTACTTTAAACCAGTCGCCTCTATTAAGCATGGCTTTTTATTGTTGACTCCTTCGAAACCATTAGTCCCAATTTAGCTTTTACTGAACAAAGCTACCCTGCTCTATTATTGTATCTCCTAATATAGAACATTTCTGTGTCCGAAATATATTGGGAACAGTACTGTATGTAAGTAATTTTTCCAAAAACATAATGTGGGGGTAGACCGACTATGTTTTATTGGAGAAATGAAGTATTGCCTCCTTCTGCGCGAAACTAGTATATATCCAAACAAGGCAGGAAAATCCTATCGAGCATTTACCGGCCATCCGCATTGCTTTTGGTTATGTAGAGGGATATTGTCCTAAAGCTGTTAATGAACCTAATAATAACATGAGCTATCAGCTACCACTGTAGATCCGGTAAATTTAGATCAACATGAGAGATCCTCGCTTATGTTTCCTATCTATCAAATAATACAATAAAATATCATTCACACTCACAGTTCCCAGAGCATTATTAAAGGATGCAGTACTTATGCCTTTTCTTCTTCCGTTGATCCTTTATAAGTTTGGTTAAGTGCTCTATTAACGCTGGTGTATCTGTTTGAAGAAATACGGTTTTAATTCATTCAGTGCTTTCTTCTTTTCTGTTATTTCAGTTGTAGTAAATGTCCTTAGTGTTTCTCGTCTTTGAGTGTTTGGTGTTGTGTTGTCTCTTGTATGTGGTCCCTTTAAGTGAGCAATAGGCAATAAATGAAAAATTTGTCGTAAAAATATCTCTAAAAGAGCCTGAAGCTTTTAAGGTTTTTTGTCGCCGGTGAAACAAATGCCTTTTTCGCGAATGTTATTTAGCAGTTTAGGCGTCTGTTTAGGAGCATTATACAATGACCGGCAAAGAGTTCGCAACATATGGGGAAAAATTTTTATTAGCGGAATATCGAAAAATCTTTTCTGGGGGATCGGATGTGCATGTCCCATAACCCTAAAATCGATTTTGGCATACGTTACGTGACCACTGGTATGGCGGGAAAGTTGAAGAAACGAATATGAAATCATCAGAAATCAGATTAGTTGATGAGATATCGACAAAATTCCAAGAATAAAAAGTGCTTAGAATTCCATTAGAACCTCACAAGCAATGTTTGGGATTCCTACTTGAAAAAACAAAAAATCGATTTTTTTTGCAAATATTTTTTTACCGAATCAAAAATTTCCATATTTTTCCTTTCTAATAGCTTCATTAAAGTAAAACTGACTTCTGTTGAACACCACTAGAAATATTCTTTTGTTTTTGCAATAGTCTATTTCTAATAACCTTATCGATATTTTTTATATCGAAATAATCTGTGATGTTCAGAAATCCTTAAATTCATTAATCCAAAACAAATTTTATTTATAACCGTAGAACAGAGTTTTGAATTTCGCAGATAAACTTTAAAAAAATCTAGAAATTAATAAAATTAAAATTATTTTATTGAGTCAAATAAACAACAATCTAAACATATACAAAACAAAAGATTGACAAAGTAGGCGTTGAAATTAAAACAAGATACTTCTAATAGAAATCCGCCATTTTGTTCTACGTAAATGTATTATTATTTTGACAACTTTATGGTATTTCTGTATTTTCGCTTTGTGAAATATTTTATTAACTCTTTCTACTTAAATATTAAGTTTTGTATTTAAAATGCCCCCATCACTATCCCTCGCAGAAAAAATAGAACTAATTTTAATTTGTAGGGATAATTACAAGAGTGCTCGAGAGGCAGTATCAATATTATGTGAAAGGCACCCTGATAAAACTTTGCATTACTCTACAGTCACGCGATTGTTGAAGAAATTTAAGGAGACCGGTAGTGTAGAAAATCAGTACAAACCACCTCACGATAAAACGGTGACTAATGATTAAAATGCTTTGGATGTACTACTTACAGTGTCAAAAACACCGCAAGTGGCTGTTAGTCATACTTCGGAGGTGACAAATATCCAAGAGCGATCGGTACGAAGAATATTAAAGAAAAACAAGTTTTTCCCATACGAACCGAAATTTGTGCAAGTGTTACAAGATCGAGACTATAATGCGCGTTTTGACTTTTGTGCATAGTTTCAGGGTATGGTCGAGGAAAGCTTTAATTTTCCAAGGGCAATTTTATTTTCAGATGAAGCTACTTTTACTTCTAACGGCACTGTAAGTTCGCAAATTTGTAGGTACTAGGCCGCTGAAAACCCAGGATTTGTTATTCAGTGTAAAGATCAGTATAGTTTTAAAGTTAATGTGTGGTGCGAAATTTTAGATACAAACATTGTGGGATCCTTTTTCTACGCGGTAATTTAAATGCTGCTAGGCACTTATTATTATTACAGAATGAGCTGTCAGGGTTCCTAGATAATCTTCCATTAATACAAAAAGGCATCTGTACTTTCAGCAAGGTGGCGCTAGTGCTGACTCTACTATTGATGTAAGGAACTGGTTAAATGAGGAGTCTTGTCAATCAGTGGATAGGTCGATTCGCAGAAGATCCCTGGCCCGCCAGATCCCCCGACCTTTCACCCTTAGACATTTTTTTGCGGGGGGCACTGAAAATCCAGGTTTACAAAAAGCGGCCCTTTAGAAATGTTGTACATTTGGAACAAATTATTAGAAACTGTGTAGACCTAATCACTCCCGAAACGCTACGAAAAGTTTCAAAAGAAATGGTATCTCGAGCAATATTATGTATGGAGCGAAATGGCGGTCATACCGAGTTTTAATACTCGGTTAAATGTTTTAATTTGAGTTAATTGTGGTGTTATTAGTATTAATAAAATTATTTAGTACTTATTACTAATAGAGTTTTTTGACTCAAATTCTTGTTTATTTGACTCAATAAAATAATTTTAATTTTATTAATTTTTATGTTTTTCTTTTTAAGTTTATCTGCGAAATTCACAATTCTGTTCTACGGTTATAAATAAAATTTTTTTTTGGGTTAATGAATTTAAGGATTTCTTAACATCACAGATTATTTCGATATAAAAAATATCGATAAGATTATTAGAAATAGACTATTGCAACAGCTGGCATCCAAGTGTAAACGAATTTTTTGAATTATTGCTCCGAATTGTCAGAAAAACAAAATAATATTTCTAGTTGTGTTCAACAGAAGTCAGTTTTACTTTAATAAAGCTATTAGAAAGGAAAGATATGGAAATCTTTAATTCGGTAAAAAAATATTTGCAAACAAATTCGATTTTATGTTATTTCTAGTAGATATCCCAAACATTGTTTGTAAGGTTCTAATGGAATTCTAACCACTTTTTATTCTTGGCATTTTTTCGATATCTCATCAACTAATCTGATTTCTCATGATTTCATTTTCGTTTCTTCAACTTTCCCGCCATATCAGTGGTCACGTGACATATGCCAAAATCGATTTTAGGGTTATGGGATATGCACATCAGATCCCTCAGAAAAGATTTTTTGATATTCCGCTAATAAAATTGTTTCCCATATGTTGCGAACTCTTTGCCGGTCACTGTATATTAAGAAATGAGGGGCCTAAAAGCAAAACGAGTAAAGTCCACTGATGTACATTTCGAGAAAAGAGCAAAAAACTATTGTCGCTTCAGATTAAGCTTTTTATTGTAAAATTATCTTAATAATGGTTGGAACCCTAAATAAATTATTGATTTAAATTTTTTACAACTTGGCCACTATATCCCAACAGCCTTTATTAAACTTTGAAAATGGCATATGAATAATATGGATTTTATTCGTTTTGCTTTTTTTATAACTAAAACAATAAAATTATTTTTTAAGAACGAAATTTATTTTACACACATAATTCAGGAGCTTCTTCTGTCGGACCACAAATATCTTCAATGGTTTCTTGACTATGTGTATGACCTTCACAAGAAGCAAAAAAGTCCACGTAAAATTTCAAAGAAGGGTTCTTGCTCCACTCGGATCCAAAATGCAGTTCAAGGAGCCTTTTGACGTCGGACACTTTTTTATTGTTTACTGGAGCATTGTCTTTATCAATAATATAAGGGTTGATGACCGAAGTATTTTTTTTCACCCATCATTAGAGATTTGAAACTTCCACAGCTGTAAAATTAAAACTCTTCTCCTTGGACAAGAATCACCTAACGTGAATTCTTTAAACGCTTAAAGTGGTATCTCTTGGAAGGTTTGAATTTGAAATGCCATTTTGGAATGGGTTTAAGATGATCTGATGCTTTCTTCTTCCAGTCGCAAATCTCTACATCGACGCCTGGTCGTCTAATGGTTGAATATTTTTCAATTATGTCGATATAGCCCTGAGGATTCGGGATGACTTCTTGTTTCTTAAACTCTTTTTCACACAGACCAAATAAACGATCGGGTGGTATAAAGCGATGGACTCGTACTGGAAAAATCAACTCGATTTCTTCAACATTTCTAGGAGCTTGTATCAGCGACCGTTGTAGCATAGCAATCATGGTTTTATGTTTAATTTGTCCGCCACATCCGTCAGCGAACAATCTTATACGCTTATATCTGATAAATCTAAATTCTGCAAACAATGGAAAACACATGAGGATACCTCATTTGAGCCTTTTGGGTAGGCTCCTTTAGTCTATACGTAGCTGAAGCAATTGTCTCAAGACATTTTGGATTTAGAACTGCCAACAGCAATAGAAAAATTGAACAGGTAAAGTTGACGCCGGTAGTAAGCTTCTTGATCTGGAATTTTCGGATTAACTAAGTTCTTCTGGCAATCAAATGATAGCGTTAGAAGGGTCGGTTCATTGTCTCTTAGTAAGGAGAAAAAAGCTTTAGCTCTTTTTTTGTGGATTGCTTGGGTAGCTTGTAGAGATGACAATTTCTGGGGATCGGCTTCTTGCTTTATTTTCTCTGTAAGTTCAAGGCATGTAGAGCATACATCGACCCTAGGTGACCCAAAGCCCAAATTAAACGTATGGTTAAAAACGTAACGAAAATAATAATTTTTCACTTTCAAGCTCTCCTCGACCTGAACATTGTAAGTACATAGTCGCTAGTTTTTCTATGGTCAAATAGGAGCTCAAGTAACCGCGACAAGTATTGCTTCGACAATAATGTGATTCTAAACATCTTAAAGATTTGATGTACTTTATAACAGCTTCTTTCTTATCACTAAACTTAGCAGAAGTGTGGTCGCCCCCTCTTCGTTCCTGAACGACATTACCACGTAATGCATATGTGCGGAGAATGTTTTGAACTCTAGAATTACCGACCCCTAAGATTCGACGAAATGCCAGTTCACAAACTTGAACATCAATCCCTTCCTCGAATTTTCTAATAAAAAACCTGCCAGTGAAATTTTTTCCTTGGCGGCTTCCAGTAGTTCTTTTTTGCCGACCACTATGTGGAACTAGTGTCGTATGTTTCATAATGAAACTATCTTGATCGCTTTTCTTGTTGCTCGCATAAAAAGTGTCTCTAAATTTCATTACAATATCGTAGGTTTATTCGTTACATTTCTAAATTTTTTTGTTATTGTGATTGCAGTCTGACATCGACACGGGTCCGTGTGGTACGGAATATCTAGAAACGAAAAAGTGTTGGGTTAGGTTAGGTTACTTTGCTAATCTTATCCTCTAATCCAATAATTTTACTAAAAACTGACCAAACATCAATAAAAACAAACAAAGGGTACTTTGTTGTCTTTACATACCTCAATTTCTTTGCAACAGCTCTCTTAGTGGCACTAGGATTAACTTTCCTCTTCCTTGCCTTCGATCGAGATACCACTGAAGTTGATTGTTCTATTTTTCAATTTAAATAACGGGTATAATACTTCATTAAATAAAAATAATCACTAGTAAACAAACGACAATCTTTACTTTATTGGCCGTATAATATCACGCCACCGACCAGACCTGCCTGACGACTCCTTAAACCAAGCCTGTGATTGGTCGCGGTGCACTTTACCTGTTTAGGTTTTTAGGCGCGAGGGAATTTATCTGTTTTGCTTCCAAGCTATGATTTCAAGGTTTAAAATGCAGAGAACTTTATCTGGTTTGTCTGTTATCGATATGTTGCACCAATAGACTACAACTTTAGCAATAGTTTTTACTGACCAACTCATTTTACGTTAAAAGTGGACTTTAACCGTTTTGCTTTTAGGCGCCTCAAATTATACGTTTATACTTAAAGAAGTAAATCCATGTTCTGTTTGCCTCCAGTTAATGTAGAGAGCGAGTGTGTTTTATTTCATTAATTTTTATTTAAAAGAAAGAAGTTTAGTTCGTCCTTTTTGTTCCATTAGACCCAACTCTTAAACGCATTATGCCATATTACGGCTCCTCGGCAAGGCTATAGAGTCTGACGAAAAGGAAAGGGACCCTACAGTGCATTTCAACACATAATGTAAAGATACATATGCGAGATGTTGCACATGGCAATCGAGATATCCACCCAACCAGACCAGCGAGGTGTTAGAGAAGACCAAACGTTGAATTGGAACCCGCATAAGCAGGTATCTAATGTCAGGTGGCGCTGAAAGCCAATTAACGGTTTCTGCGAACCGAAAACGCGATATAAATATCGTTATATTTCTCAAACACCAATTAGCATAATACAGGTATATTATGTACACGGTGATCATTTATAAAGTCCCTCTTAACTTTTTTGTTTTTTGCATTAGATCAAAATGTTAAATGTAAAAGTTGTACAGAATGATGTAAGCTATTTGCAGAATAATATATGAATATACAGGGTATTGCAGAAATGAGTCACAGGTTAAAATATTTTTTTTTTAAATGGTACACCCTATATATTGTTAGCTTTTTAGAATCTCCTAAAACGTGTGAATATTTTTCTTATAACATATCCTATACCTAAATATAAAAGTTTTCGAAATAATCGCATTTTAACTAAGCGGCTACATTCAAAAATAAATATTCTAGATTTCAGTAAAGTTCTTAGGTGGCTGTGAATATGCGGTCACGGAGCAACAAAAACTATGTTTTTTACTGACAGTTACCGACATATTAAGTAAATATTACATTTTTTTGATAAATATGCCTTATTCAGAAAGGGGAAAACAAGTAATTTTGCAAACATTTATTAAGGCAAACAATAGCGTTAAATTGGCGCAACGGGAACTGAGTAGAATTAATACCCGGATGCACGTTCCAGACAAAAAAAACATTCCATCGAATCTATGAAAAGTTTCAACAAATATCTAGCCTAGCGAGAAAGAAGAGAAGAATGGAAAGAGACGAAAATACTGATTTAAATATACTAATAAAAGTTGAAGAAAATCCAAACATTTCAATAAGAACAGTATCGAAAAGTTTAAAGGAAGAGCTTGATGATTTAAAAATACCTCTTATGGAAGGGTTTAAAACACTCTTAAAAAATGTGGATACCTATAAAGCTTTCAAAATTAAGCCTGTAACAAAATTAACGCAGAGACAGCGAGAAAAAAGGGTTGAATTTTGCTGGAAAAAAATTATTTAAATCCTAGTTATTTCGGAAATGAATTTTGGACCGACGAGTCATCATTTTACAACTAGTGGCATGATAAACAGAAAAAATAGCAGACAATGAGCCACAGTAAATCCCCACTGCTACAGGGAATCTAATTTCAAGGTCGTCAAACTATCAATGTGTGGTGTGCTATTTTAAATAACAAAATAATGGGCCCTATTTCTTTAACGGTAGTTTAAATGGAGAAGGTTATTTGAATTTTCTCCAACACGAGCTAGAGGACTACTTTGATGAGCTTCCTTTGGAACAAGAGCGAAACATCGTCTTTCATCAAGATGGCGCTCCACCTCACAGCATAGTAGCTGTTACAAACTACCTTAATCGAAGGTTCAATGAATGGATAGGACGGGCTGCACCAATACAATGGCCACCTAACAGCCCTGACTTGACGCCGATGGATGCATTTTTATGGGGAACGCTAAAGGACCGAGTGAATACAAATACAATTGAAAGCACTGAACATTTAAAAGAACTTATTAGAACAGAAATTCAAATTCTGAATGAAGATTATTCCCAATCTATCACCGCCGCATTACGAAGGTTACGAAAAACGTATATCAAATATATTCAAGAAAACGGTGGCCCAGTTGAGCAATTTAATTTGTAATTACCACTAGTTCTTCTTTATTGTTAAGATTTTAATTTTAAAAATTATATTTTAAATTTTGTATTTCATATACTTTTATTGGGATATTTAAATCACTATTTTCGTCTCTTTCCATTGTTCTCTTTTTTCTCGCTAGGCTAGACGTTGAAACTTTTCATAGGTTCGATGGAATGTTTTTTTGTCTGGAACTTGCATCCGGGGATTAATTCTACGCAGTTCCCGTTGCGCCAATTTAACGCTGTTGTTTGCTTTAATAAATGTTTGCAAAATTACTTGTTATTCCCTTTCTGAATAAGGCATATTTATCAAAAAAAATGTAATATTTACTTAATATGTCGGTAACTGTCACTAATCAACATAGTTTATGTTGCTCCGTGACCGCATAATTCACAGCCACCTAAGAACTTTACTGAAATCTAGAATATTTATTTTTGAATGTAGCCGCTTAGTTAAAATGCGATTATTTCGATAACTTTTATATTTAGGTATAGGACATGTTATAAGAAAAATATTCAGAAGTTTTAGGAGATTCTTAAAAGCTAACAATATATAGGGTGTACCATTTAAAGAAAAAATATTTTAACCTGTGATTCATTCATATATTATTCTGCAAATAGCTTACATTATTCTGTACAACTTTTATATTTAACATTTTTATCTAATGCAAAAGACAAGAAAGTTATTATTTATATTTGTTGTATTTATATTTATAAATGATCACCGTGTACCATAACCTATGGCCGCCCTCATAAAAAATCATATATTTTACTAATAATTACCAGAAATGATTCGGGTATTTAGGTACCAATTTTTTTATTGATTGATAATTTTACCATAATATGATACATAGCATCACTGCCGGGTCGTTTTCCAGAATAACTACCCGAATAAACGCCTAAAAATGGCATGTATCCAACAGAAATGCCCCTATATATTTCCCTATTTCGAAATAAATTTTTACATTATCACTTCTTAGAGCTGTCTCTTGATCTTCGTCGGAAAATCGATTTCTTTTATCAGTTTCCACTTTATCAGTTAAATTACTTTCAACGACGATCGAAACACAAAAACATGTTGTCGTAGTTACAAATATCCAACGAATTCCTCACAATACAGTGGTGGGCTAAAATATGGAACAAATTCATTTAAAAATCAGGTATTCATTTTTTGAAAAAACGCTCGGACACGTCGATTATAATTTTTTCTTCCGAATTTTTTGCCTCGAAAAGAAATTATACAGGGTGTGTCAAATAGTGGATGTAGCAAAAATTTTTTGTATTTCAAATAGAACCCTATTTTTTTCAGTCAAATTTTGAATTCTACGTCAAATTCTGCGCATAATTCATGTAGCATACCCTATCCTTATCTCTAACGGTATTAGAGAGAAATTCACGTGTTCTCTGCAGGCGATGTAGCGGGTACAAACCTCTTACCGATGTAACTATAATGAACAAGTTAGTGTAATATATACTGTTTAATCATATTAAAAAGTTACAACAATCCGCATTTTAATTATTTGGTGGAAGCGGCGCCTATGGTCAGAAGTTTAATGCTTTTTTGGGGCATCAAATCAGGCTTGGAACAATTATAACTGATTGTTATTTTGTGAACGAAACACGTTTTGATTTCTACGTAGAAACACAAGGCATTCATAAATAGTAATAATACAAGACATGCGTGATTAATTCTACGCCATACTTAGATAACTTTTGTTTTTATTTTATTTTCTTAATATTCTTACTTTGTTAATTTTGTAAATAAGAAAGATTAATTTGTATTTTTAGAATGGTCTTTAGGTAAAGAAAATGCTCATTTTGCCAAAAACAATTAAAAAAAATATCTTTGTCCAGCAAGGTATGAGTTTTCATTGCCAGAAAAAAATATGATCAGGTATTATGTTAGTTGGAATATACAGGCAGTTAGTAGTTAGAATTCACTATACAGGGCTGCCCAGAAGTCCGAAATAAAATTAATATAGCCTTAACCTTTAACTTTTGGGGAAAATGCTCGAAGACGTCAATTTAGTTTTATATACGCTATCATTTTGACGTTATTCGTTTGTTCTTTTATAGACTTTTTCAAAGATATGAGGACATCGATCTTTTTTTTAAATATAAACATACAGCTTGTGATACATCATTTGAAAGCTAATATCTCGTACAGTATGCTCACAAATTTTGACGCGATGCTGTAAAGCTATTTCAAAATGGCGACTGTTAAAAGTTTTAAAGAAATCCCTATTTAAATAAGCGGAAATGATAAATCATTGATGTTTTTTTTTTACCTTTCAAGGTAAGAAATTATCATTGTTTCATGTTCTGACATTTTGTGACATTGTGAACTGGTAAAATTAATTTAGGTATTTCCGAAGTATTATTTTACAATATTCTAAACAAAAATGGTTTTGTCGGAAAGGCAGCGTATCGAAGTCTTGATATTGTTAGGATGTGGAGATAAAATAAGAAGTCAAAGTGAAGTGTGCACTTTATTTAATGCTAAATATCCGGAAAATCAAATTTCACAGGGCACTGTTAGTAAAATATTCCACAAATTTGATGAACATGGCACAGTAAAGGACTTGTCTAGGAATGGACGGCCACGTGTTTTAGGCGACGATGAAAAATTGGATATTGCATTATCTCTGCAGGATAATCCGCATGTTTCAACAGTTTCATTGGCTCAAAATCATGATACATCTAGAGGTAATATTGGAAGATTTTTGAAAGCAGAAAAATACCACCCTTATAAAGGATGTCTTGTCCAAGAGCTTTTAGGAGATGATTATGATAGGCGCTTGCAATTTTGCGAAGAAATGATGAGACGATGTGACGAGAATAATAGGTTTCCACTGAACATATTATTTTCGGATGAAGCTACTTTCTATTTAAACGGGGTGGTTAACAGACATAATTATCGTTTCTGGAGCCAAGAAAATCGACGATGGATATTTGAAGCGCATACTCAGCGGTCCCAGGAAGCAAATGTATGGGCAGGTATCATTAATAACCGAATTTTAAGGCTATTCTTTTTGGAAGGAAACCTCACAGCTGAACGGTACCTGGATTTCTTAACCTTCGAGTTAAGGCCTACTCTGGCTGTAATTTTTCCCAACGAAGTAGATCCAGATATTCCTAATGAAACAATGTGGTGGCAAGATCAGATATTTCCAGGTCGCTGAATTGGACGACATGGTACAATTGAATGGCCACCGAGGTCCCCAGACTTAACGCCTCTAGACTATTTTCTTTGGGGATATTTAAAATAAATAGTTTGCCAAAATAGGCCCAATAATATTGAAGAGTTGAAAAACAAAATTAGATTGGAGACGCATAACATACCGGCTGAAGCCATTCGAAATTCCGTCGACGGATTTTATCATCGTCTGGGAGCATGCCAAGTAGAGGGTGGAGGACATTTCCAGCATTTGCCACGTTAAACCGCCTTTTTGTTGTGTTTTGTTTTACTTTGTTACATTTTCATTTTTTTTGAAAAAATAAATAACAAATAAACCATAACTATTGTTAAGTCACAATGTCACAAAATGTCAGAACGTGAAACAATGAAGACTCCTTACCTTGAAAGGTAAAAAAACATCAATGATCTATCATTTCCGCTTATTTAAATAGGGATTTTTTTAAGATTTTTAACAGTCGCCATTTTGAAATAGCTAAGCAGAATCGCGTCAAAATTTATGAGCATACTGTACGAGATATTAGCTTTCAAATGATGTATCACAAGCTGTATGTTTCTATTAAAAAAAAAGATCGATGTCGCCATATCTTTGATAAATGTCTATAAAAAAACAAACGAATAACCTCAAAATGTGAGAATATATAAAACTGAATTGACGTGTCCGAGCATTTTCCCCAAAAGTTACAGGTTAAGGCTATATTTTTTATTCCGGACTTCTGGGCAGCCCTGTATACAGTTTAACAACAAATTGATCACAGCAGAATTACTGTAAACTTTCTGTGATATAAAAAGTTCTTAAGGTGCTTGTTAAACGAACATAATTAATTTCCAATTCATAAACAATTTAATGACTGGAATCGTCAGAACTTTCAGAAGTACAATCGTTTCCAGGTTGGATTCCTACTGGCACTATACACGGTAAAGGGGAATATCCATTTTCTGTTCTTGTGACATGAACTATACAATGCTTCCATACGTCACTACCTATTTCGCCAATTACCTGCCGAATAATTTTAAGGAGAACTGGCGGAAGATGTGATATTTTTTGCTGACAGGAGCAACGCATTAGGTACAAAGCCATCTTTAGGTCCGGCATGAAGAATAATAACGTATAATCGAAATTTGTCAACTTTGATACCCCCCCCCCCCCCCCAGCGACGCAATCCTAAAATGGTCAATTGTCAACCATTTACCAACAATTGATTTATTCGTTTGCGCTATATTGAATGATCGGTTACAGTCTCCAATTTAACCGTGTTATAAATTTATAAATTCTCGTAAAGTCAAGTTCTGTTAACTACTCATTAATTCTTGTACAAAGCGCATTTTCAGTTTTTCCCGTATTTTCCTATTTTAAACACACGTACATATTTAAAATAATGCGTTTACATTGAACATGTAAATCTTTGTTTCTTAATTCCGGACTTGTTTCACTTTCGATGGCCGGCTCTGGCACCGACTCATTATATTTCTGCGATAATTCACCTTGAACTTTCTCAACTGTTTCAAATTGTCGCCGAAAAGCCACACTGATATAATAAAATATAGTTCCCACTAGTTTACAATATCGTTTTTTACTCCCTTTCTTTCTTTTCGTTGTCAAAGCCCCCCAAGAAACTATTCTTGGCTGCGCCACTGCCTCAGAAAATGAAGTAGTATGTAAATTACAGTAAATCGTGTCAACCAGTCACGCCACATCAACTGATTTTAAAGCTGATAAGTGACAACTCAATTGACAGAACCTTAAACTATTTGCTGTTCTTGTCTACAGCGTATATACTTGTATTTATATGCTGCTATATTAATTGTCCCACTCGGACAAAATAGTTCGCTCCTTAAAATTGCGAGCGGGCCTCGACGTTCTGGCTCCAGGGTGTTGCGAATTCTACAAAGTTTTTGTAAAAGGAGGACGAGCATAAGGATTTGTTTGTTGTTCATTTTTCTTTGTTTAATAACAGTGAAAATCCTTTTTATTTTCATGTCAATTGTTTTTGAATAAATAATATTTCTAAAGTACATACTAAAAATGTATTATAATATTCATGAATGGCTTGTTCCTTTTTTCCTTGACATTGAAAATTTCACTTTTAATAATAAAAACTTAAAAAAATTAAAAAAAAAAGATCTGACAACTCCGATTATGATGCCGGTCCTTTTGAAGCCCGTTAGAAACTGTTTTATGTTATCAGACTGATTTGAAATAAAATAAAACAGGAGCGGACCATCTTAGTTATCCCATACATCGCCTCCATATCGCTGGTTAGAATTTGGTTGGGTTTTTGTAAGATTAGAACCTTAGATACCTGTTTTAAAATTTTAAGAAACTATCCTGTTTGGACGTTCCAAAAAATTGAGGGTAACGCATGAAACGACATGGAAAACCAAGTTAAAACTGAGGTATACAGTGATCTTATATCTTATTCAATATATTTGTAGTTTAAAATGTGGATTTTTGTCATTGGTTGAACAAATTAAATCTAAAAACCATGGTCGGCCGACCCCTAAAATATTGAACTTAATTACCACTGGAGAGACTCAAGGGGAGTAATAGGTCATTTTCAGAAAAATGGTATCAAAATAATACATGGCTTACGGGTAAGGTAATAACTAAGTATCTAAGTAGTTATATACACCTGTGGTGAAACCAAAATTAAACTGTTTCGTTGGCCAATAATTTTACTTTCAAATGAAGAAGGAAAAAAACAAAGTCCATATTTCGAACTGTTTCGGGTTCTCCAAAAGCATTATATTTCCATATATTATACCTCAGTCAACTAAAACTTGATTTATTGTATTTGGCCAACAAAACATTTACTTATTCGACTCGATTGTCACCCACATCTGTGGCAAATGAGCGAGAATTTTAATGCCTAAGCGCGTTGAGACTTATTCTCGTAATGCAATTAACCAGGAACGAGTGTCAAGTTTGTCACAATAATTATTGAATAGTAGGTACTTAATAGAAAATAAAATTTTAAAAAATCTGCATTTTATGCCGTAACACACCATCTTGTCGCAATTTTGCAACAACTAAATTCGCCGTAAATGTATATACGGAAGGTAGTTTATAGTTAGCGAGTGGTTAAAAGAAAAAGTATATCTAAAAAACAAATTTGTTTGTTTCGTATTTTTAATCTAAAAAAATATTCTGGGATGAATCACATATCTCTATTTGTATTTTAACGTTAGTTATGTTATCTAAAGAAATAAAAAATAAATTACTGAACCAAACGCGGATCCAGGGGGGGGGGGAAGGTTATGGGGGTTCATGACGAAAAAAAGCGGCACTCCTACCGACCCTGGCTGCCAACCCACGAGCCGCCACTGGCAATTATACCCAACTTCCTTGTCTCCAACTCCCTAATCGGCCATAAGATCGGGTTGGTATTATCAGGACTTTCATCAGCATCAAAATACAGGACAATGTCCAGAAGTCTCAGCCAAATTCATCGGGAGTAATTTTTTATAATAGTTAGGGACGTGACGATGATAAGTATGTTCGAGCTGCATAAGTTGAAATTTTTGAATATCTTAACATTAAGATCAAATAAAAACTATCTCTGTTTTTTCGATTGACAGTTAATTCAAAATATGTTTGTACCGTTTGTCCTAAAAATTGCTTGTCAATATACTATTGATATGAAGATAGTTTGCAGAAGTCTATTTCTCTGCGTTTTATTAGGAATTAATTTGTTTTGACCAATTTATATATATATACAGTGTGTCCCAAAAGTTCCGCAATGTCCAATTATCTCACGAACCTTTTGGACACGCTTTATGAAATTTGGAACCTAGAGGGAATACAATATTCTGCGTTCGCTGAAAGTACCGGCGACGTTGCCAGATGTTCCACTTTCGAGAAATCATAGTCAACTTTTTATTTTTAAATGGTATACCCACTTTTTTTTTTTTTAGTGGATTCCATGCTTAATTTGCTCTATGCTGGTACCAAAATATCAGGTTCCGAAATTGAAAGTAAGTTCAAATAAATGGTTTTTCTCAGAGCAGGTAATAGTTACCTATCCCGTTCTGACATCTACCTTTTCCAATGTGTTGCAGGTTGGACACTGTGACAATTGGATTTGACGTATAGGTAATTTTAATAAATAATTGTCACAACGGATTAGGTTATCACACAAGAGAAAATTCTTTCTATTTCTGAGAAATCAGATTGAAAAAAAATCAAAGGCTTCAAACAATTTATTTTAAAACAATATCCAAAAAATCTGTAGGTAACAAAACAGTAACTTTAAAACGAAAACTATTTTATTAAATGCTCAAAATGTTTTCCTTGTACTTCTTGACAATACGCCAGGTTATAATAAAATCTCTGAAGAACATTTTGTATAATTTCTTCCGTAATTTGATCAGCTTCATTTAATATTCGCTGCTGCAAGTCTTCTATATTTTCAGGTTTAGTTTCAAATACTTTATTTTTTAAATGACCCCAAAAGAAGTAGTCTAAAGGTGATAGGTCAGGGGACCTAGCGGGCCATTCTATGAAACCTCTCCTGCCAATCCATTTATTTGGAAAAGTTAAATTTAAATAATCACGAACCTGTCGACCATAGTGTGGAGGGGCCCCATCTTGTTGAAACCATACATTTTGGTAGTTTGGACCAGCCAAATTTCTAATTTCAGGAATAATTAAGTTTCGAAGCATTTCTAAATATCTTTTGGAAGTCAGGTTTCCTTCAATGAAAAACGGACCAACTATGTCGGTTCCAAATATTCCAGCCCACACATTAACTTTTTGTGGATACTGGGTACGCACTTCCCGTAGCCAATGGGGATTTTCGTCACTCCAGTATCTGCAATTATGGCGATTTACAACGCCATGGAGCATAAATGTTGCTTCGTCCGAAAACACAATGTTTTTTGAGAAGTTGGGATCTTGGTCAATTTTGTACATCATTGTCTCACAAAATTCAACCCTTCTGTCGAAATCGTCTTCAAAAAGTTCCTGTACTAGGTGAATTTTGTAAGGGCGAAATTTATTTTCAGCTAAAATTCTTTCAACCGATGACTTACTAATTTCTAGGCCGGTTTTTCTCAATGAACAATGGGGATTTTCAACAAAAGACTGTAAAACATCTAAGCTTCTTTCTTCATTTGTGGCTGATTTTGGGCGGCCAGATCTAGGTCGCCCTTTTAAGCTGTCAGTATCCTCAAACCTTTTTACTATTCTCTGAACGGTTGATGCAGCGATTGGATGACGATTTGTAAATGAATTGTTAAATAAAATAGCAACCGTGTTTTTAAACTCGATAATTTTAGACAATTATTAATGTTATGTATTATTAATGTATTTTGATTGTCATTGTCAGTGTCCAACCTGCAACACATTGGAAAAGGTAGATGTCAGAACGGGATAGGTACCTATTACCTGCTCTGAGAAAAACCATTTATTTGAACTTACTTTCAATTTCGGAACCTGATATTTTGGTACCAGCATAGAGCAAATTAAGCATGGAATCCACTTAAAAAAAAAAGTGGGTATACCATTTAAAAATAAAAAGTTGACTATGATTTCTCGAAAGTGGAACATCTGGCAACGTCGCCGGTACCTCCAGCGAACGCAGAATGTTGTATTCCCTCTAGGTTCCAAATTTCATAAAGCGTGTCCAAAAGGTTCGTGAGATAATTGGACATTGCGGAACTTTTGGGACACACTGTATATAATTTGGTTTACAACGTTCTCCGACGTCTTTCGGTTTTCAGTCTTCATTGATCTTGATCTTGCCAGAAGTCTTTTCCCCCAGCTCCCTCAACCTGATTTCCTTGTCTATCCCCTCTTTCCAACTTTTCCTGGATCTCCCTCGTTTTCGTCTTCCTTGTGGGGTCCAGTTCAGTATCTGTTTTGGGAGTCGTTCCTCGTTCATCCACTGTACATGTCCATACCACTTTAATTGTTTGACCCATCATCCACTATATCATGTGTAACTCCCATAATCTCTCTAATCCTCTCGTTAGTTACTCTATCCATCCTTGATTTGCACGCTGCTCGCCTCCAGTAGTCCATCTCCGTAGCCTTTAGTTGTCCTTCGGCTCCTTCTTTGATTTGCCATACTTCACTACTATATGTAACAATACTATTTATGATTGTATCAAATATTCTTTGTTTGTTTCGTTTTGATACCTGCTGGTCCCATAGTATTCCATTCATCATAGCTGTTTATTCTGTACTTAGAACAAACACTGAAGATTTATGTTTTGTATGATTTTATGATTGAACGTTAACAAGTAACATTTTCTTTAACATTTTGTAACGTAAAGTTGAATTGATTGTAGAAAAATTTATTATTATTTTGAGTGACGTTTTAGTGATAGTAGACACCTTGATATTTTCATCTTCCAGCGATGTCATCGCTTTTGGCGGATAATTATTAAGGTTGTCGGAACCTAATAACTAAGGTTGTCAGAACCTAATAACTAAGGTTGTCGGAACAATAGCTGTAGCTCTCCTTCCCTGCATGTTCCTTATCTTGATTGGTCTGTCCAGTGTACCATCGTTTGTGATTTTTGTTCCTTAGTACGAATAGTTTTGGCATCTTTTTATACATTGCCCATCTTCTAGCATAAGGTCTTGCTGCACACCCCCAATACACATGTACTCAGTTTTATTTATATTTACTTCCAAGCCCCACTTTTTATATTCTTCTAGAAGCTTTCTTGTCATATCCTCTGGATCATCGTACTCTTAAGCCACCACTATCTGATCGTCTGCGAAGTATAGGGTATACAGTGTAGTCTCGTTTAGTGGGATGCCTATTGTACTACATTTTTTTTTTCAGAGTTTAAGTGCTTGTTTCAGGTATGTTTTAAATAATGTGGGTAAAATGTAACACCCTTGTTTAAGTCCTTAATCTGTTTTAAAACCTTTCGAAGTTTGTATTCCGATTTTATTGAGTAATTTGGCTGGAACGATCCTTTAGAATTTCTTTTTTTTATAAACGTGACTTAAATTGGGTTTAGTATTTTATGCATTGTTTCATAATATTTTTTACATGTCTCTGGAGTACCTAATAACTAGATAATCAATTTAGTTTAAATTTTCAAAATATTTATTTTTTGGGTTTTTATTAAACGATGCACTGACTTTTTTTTGCAACATGAAACCCAAAGAAATTTTTGAGTGACTTAGTGAATTTTGCTATAACAAGAATATGGGAAATGTGACCTGATGGCATAAATAAGTCAAAATTGAAAAAAATTGACTTAATGCATTTTGCTTGTAACCCGACGAGGTAGTCTATAGTGGATCTTCCCTCTCGGAATCCTGCCCGTTGTTCGGCTTCCATGTCCCGATATTCCAGTTCGATCTTTTCCTTTATGATCTTCCCAAAAACTCGATTTAGGGTACTAGTGACGGCAATGCCTCTGTAGTTATCGCAGTCATCAATTTTTAATATACTAAAAATAATTCAATTTTTTCGTGGATCAGCCTTATATTTTTATTAATTTGCTTCAGGCTATTAGACACAATATGGAAAAATTTAAAGAAATAGTCCATTCTCGAAGTAGAGTTGAAATATAGGGAAAGGGGAAAAAAAGTCAAAAAGTCTTTCTCCACTAATTTATATTATTATTTTATAATTAGTGGAGAAAGACTTTTTGACTTTTTTTTCCCCTTTCCCAATATGGAAAAAGTTTGTTGCTTACTGTGCTTCCCTCCGTTTCGAAGGGGTTGATTTTTAAATATGTAAAAAAAATGTCATTACTTTGCTTTTTCTTATGTTTTGTTTATACCGGGTGTTGCATCGTCGAGCGGGACATAGGAAATCCCATGTAATTTTAAATGGGGTCAATTATTGGCTTCCCTAATTATTTTAGAGAAAAATTCTATTTAGGTTTATTAAAGAGCACTAAAACCCACATTCAAAAGAATAACTTTAGATATTTTTGATGAGCCCGTTTACGGGTTATCGCCGATTTCTTTTTAACTATTTCTCCTTTTTATGGCCCCGTATTTGCGGGCACCAGTCAAGGTAAAAGATGACTGTCAAATAAAGTTGTCATTTTGAAATGTGTGCTTTATTGTTATAAAAACTCGTACATCGAAAATATTAAAGGTGTATTTATGAGTACAAATTAATCTGAATAAAACTAAAATAAAGTATCCAATTACAAGGTTAATTATGACATTTTACATGTTTCAATATTTTACTAATTAATAGGTAGGTACTATTAAATTGTTAGAACTTTAGGATTTAAGAAGATGTTCAAATATTCCTCAAAATGACAACTTTATTTGACAGTCATCTTTTACCTTGACTGGTGCCCGCAAATACGGGGCCATAAAAAGGAGAAATAGGTAAAAAGAAATCGGCGATAACCCGTAAACGGGCTTATCAAAAATATCTAAAGTTATTCTTTAGAATGTGGGTTTTAGTGCTCTTTAATAAACCTAAATAGAATTTTTCTCTAAAATAATTAGGGAAGCCAATAATTGACCCCATTTAAAATTACATGGGATTTCCTATGTCCCGCTCGACGATGCAAAACCCGGTATGTAAAAAATATGAAAATAATAGTTGCAGAAATAAGCTGTTCTGACACATATTTCCCAGTGTTGCCAGTGTGGAAGTTATTTCGAAAAATCATAATTTCTTAAATGGCAACAATGCATTTTTTTCACACATTTCAATAGACCTCGTGATTCTAAGAAAACACAAAGAGTAACATTTTTTTTATTAGTTAAGGATCTATTTGCGTTAAAATTTTCTTTACAACGATTTCTTGTATCAGAAAAACTCGAGTGACATTTTCTTGACTATCAATTTAGAAAACAAAAAGTAATTACGAAGAAAAAAGTAAGTAAAAATAGTGGTATACCACTTTTAAGGAAATTTATTTTGGAAAACAACTTGACGTTCATGAATATTTTTTTTTGCTTACCCTGTTCATTAAATTAATTTAATTTCCATTAAAAGTTAATAAGTACCTACCTCAAATGCACAAGTATTTCTAAAAATCAACATTGTACACTATCGCAACTGTTATTTTCTAGTCCTATAGTCTATATTTAAATGGCGCGAAGTAGTAAATGCTTATTAAATATGCAAGACGCATACCGGGGTATCAAGAACAATTTAAACACCATCCTTTAAAATATATTATGTTAACATTAAATGATCCAAATATTGAGCATTCTTTAGGTAGGTCCACTCTGAATTTATCGCAAGCTCTTGTTGTATTTGAGGATTTACCATCGCTATTGAGAAAATCCCTTAGCCAGGGGCGCGTCTTGGGGAAGTTTTTAAATTAAAAATCTTGAACATGAAAATTCTCCTAAAATTGTATTACATTATATTCGTACTAGTAATTATAACATATTAAAACATTTAAAAAATTGTATTAAAGTCTGTGCGTTTTAAGAAGTCCGCTAAGCCATAAAACCTCTTGAGCATTATGTCGGTGGCTCTCAAACAATAAATTATATTGAAGGTAATTTTGGATGTTGATGAATTACATTTTCTAAATAAAATAATTTAAAGTAAATAAAAAATCAGTTTAGGTAAAGAAAAATAATAATTTTTTAGCTTTTGTAGTATTCAGACAAATTGGTTTTACGAATTCTTTTTTATAAAGTTTTGGTTCAAAAAAGAACCGATTTTGTAGTCTTGCGACAGAACGTACCTACTTGTAGATAGGTACTACTAAAAGTAGTCTTCCTCTGCATTTGAAATTTCACCCATGCTTTCAGACTCATCAGAATCAACATCATCGTCATCATCATCATCATTCGTAATAATTAACGGTCTTACTTCGTCTATAACCTGTTCTGTCTCATAAGATTCAAAAATAATTTTTTCTGTGTGTTCAATGCATTTCCGCCATTCTTCTTTGCCCGCTTGGCTAAGCGCCTCCTCCCATAACTTTATAACGCTAGGCTTACCGATATTTTTACAGGCATGTTTGTCATAATAGTTCTTGCTAATACCCCATACCAATTCAATTGCGTTGTAATGACAATGGTAGGGCGGCAATCTCAAAACTTGATGTCCATATTTGAGGGCTAATTCGTCAACAACATACTTTTTTTTAAATGACTGCTCTTTACACTTGCTTAAAAGTTCACTTTTTAAATATAAATTTTTATGGTTTATGTTTTTCTTTGACAACCACTCTTTTATTTCTTTCTTTTTCCAGCTGCTTGTAGGGAATTTCTCTTCGAGTCTCGTATGGTAAGGGGCATTGTCTAAAACAATTAAGGAAGGTTTTTCTAAACTTTTTAAAAGTTTTTCCTCGAACCAATGCTCAAAAATTTCAGCAGCCATATTGCCGTGATAATCATCAGTTTTTTTTGTTGATGAAAATATCAAACTGGCATTTAAAACAAAACCTTCTTCATTACCAGCATGTAATATAATATACCTTTTTCCATTACTTGCACGGGTACTTGAATAACAATGCTTTGAGTCATCCTGCCAAGACGTTTTTGTTGAAGTTCCGTTTGCAAATACCCATGTTTCGTCAAGAAAAACAACTTGTCTTAACAATTCCGATTTTTTGTTGTTTAAATAATTCCTTAAAAATTGCCATCTTTTCGAAATAACATTGGACAGCTCGCAAAGCAGTTTTCTGTTGTTCGTTTTTTTATATTTGAAACCCATATGTTTTAAGATGATGGACCAACTGTTAGTTCCAATATCGCAAAGTTTTTTCTGCTTTATCTTTTCGAGAATAGCTTTGAGGGTAACACATTCCTTGGCTTTATACATAACATAAACAATATTCCTAATAGAGAGTTTTATCCCTTGGGATAAATCCAAGGTTTTTGAATGGAGTCGAACCCTTTTATATGGTCTGTCCAAATCCTCTTCACTCTTTTTTCGAAGTCTTCTTAAGGTCTTCTCTGAAATGCCGCAAGCATCAGACGTTCGTTTTTGCACTGCCAAAACAGACTCTAACGGGCCCGAGTTATCTTTTTCTAAAGTAAAATAACGTTCCACTTGTAATACCAAACGGCGTTCACCTGAAGATAAATGCCTTCTAGGCGATGTGCCACCTTGCTGAACATTTTCCATAACTTTAATAACTGATTTTAATTCACACACAATGAGAAACAAACCAAAAGTGAAAAGCACAACTACTCATTTAAAATAAAGTAGAACCTACCATCCCGCACTTCAGCAGATTTTAATTATTTCTTGGAAAATAGTAATTATTATGAAGATTTAATTATAATAATCCCAAAATAATGTCATTATCGGAAAAGTATATACCTGACAAAATCTTTAACATATTTAACCATCCCGCACTTGAGCAAATTTTAATTGGTTCGTGGAAAATAGCGATTATTATATAGATTTAACTATAATAATAGCAAAATAATTTAATTATCTATTTAATTATTATTTATGCTCACCGCGTAATTCTAAGATAATTTTCTTTTGAAACCTCTTATTTCGCCCAGTAATAGAATACAGTAAACCAGTGGGATGTTCGGTGTGATCAAGATGCGAAGATATTGTAACTTAACCGACTTACTGTTTTAAAAGCGATAACATCCCTTGGTGATTTAATCCGATATCGGACTTCTTAAAACGCACAGACTTTAACCGATAAATAATAATGGGTGGTACTATTTTACATAATATATTTACAGAAACAAGATATAATAAAAAACGTTACAAACAAAGCATTTTCAAAAATCGAATAATACTTTGTCGTTATGGCTTAACCATAGTCCGATTCGGAAAATTAACTTTTATTTACATCGTTTAGAATAAGCGGTTCAACCAGTTCTTCTACCCGCCACATTTTGGCTTCTTCTTCTATCACATGATCGATACACTTTTTTCACTTTTCCGCACTGACTTTACCCATAGTTTCATTAAAGAGTCTTTTTAAATCCATCATTTTATAAGTCGTGTTTTTTGTGGGGACATCTGTCTTTATTTGTGCCCATAAAGGTTCGATCGGGTTTAATTCGCAGTGGTAAGGAGGGAGCCTGAGCACAGATATTCCTTGCAACTTTGCTATTTCATCAACTAGAAATTTTTTGAATGCATTTTTATGTAAAATGTATAATTAGCAAACAGGTAACCAGAATTAGGTACGAAAGAAAAGGAATAAAATGATTAGAGCAGTAACGGAATAAGTACCTTGACTCTAATTAGTTTTGATAAGATTTCTTTCTAAAATTTCAGGTAAATGGTACGGCTGTACATGAAGTGCTTAATTGCAAAACTTGACAAGTCCAACTATTCTATTCTTGACAGAACAAGAGATTTTAAATAGGTCTCCACTAAATTAACTAATCGAGATAATTTTTTTTGGGTAAATTATGTTATAGTATTACCATGCTGTCTACATAAAAATTAGCATAAAAAGGCGATTTCCGTTTTATTTGCCAAAATGTTTTGGACTTGTTGATTTTTGTCTAAAAGGGTTGGACCTGTTTGGTTTTGCCGAATTACCTCTTTGGACTTGTTCGCTTTTGATTAAAAACAAGCACAAATACCTAATAAACTTTTATGTTTTATGTACTATGGTATTTTACAAAGTAATGAAAAATTATTCGAAAACAGAAAAGAAACTAAAGGTGAAGATTTATTTCAAAGTCTAGGCAGCTGCATTCTTCATCATCCTTAGTATTACTTTGTTCGGCGGTTTCTGCATCTTCCAATATTCCTACATCACTGGCACTGGTCTTATCATCATCTGTTTACAAGTTTTCAAAATTTTCTTCTTCTTCCCAATTTGGTCCAAAATGTGTATATTTAGTAATTTTTTAACGTCAGCAATTTTCTTGGGATTAAGTTTATTTCCTAATGAAGCTTCCGTCAACTGAAAACTTGTCGAACTTTTTCCTCTTTTCTGTAAAGACTGAAGATTACTGCCAAATTCAGATTTAAAATTTGGAAAACATTCTATTTCAATTATATTTTTGATATTTTTTGTTAGTATTATCCTTTTGTTTTCAGTGATTTTGTCTACTTTTTTATAAATTTTTTCCAGTTCTTTTATGTTATATAATTTCCAATCTTTTCCCAATACTTTTAAAATTCCTTCTTCCATTATACAGTGTGTCCACGTAAGTTGGCGGCATATGGGAAATTTCTTTATTATTAATTTTACGAAAAAAAGTTATTCTTCATAAAAAGTTCTGCAAGGTCCAAAACCTAAAATGCAACCATCAGATGTTAAATTTTTTCAGTCATATACGAGGTTTCTCAAAAAATGTGATTTTTGCTCTAGAGTAAAGTACCTTTCTTTTTGACAATATCGAAAATTGTTATAAAGAAAAGATGTTTAGAATTAAAAATAGCTTTCAAATATTCAACATTGTTTATTTACATTAAAAAAATATTTGTTTCTACATTTTCTCTGCGATTACGTTGGAAATTTAAGTTTGCACATTAATGCATTGCATTTATTAATTATAAATTTGATTAAACAATTATAAATAAACTTTTAAAAACAATTATCTCTTAATTTTTATCGAACACTGATAACCTTTAAGTTGCTTAATCACAAGGAAATTTAAGTTTGCACATTAATGCATAATTAATCTAGGATGCACTGGCATTTTTTAAAACTGATAATTAAAGTAGGCTTTGCGAACTGTCTAAATATCGAAAATTCGAAGAAACGTCAACAATCGTATTTCAAAAAGTGCCACGGTATAAACACTTTTTTTAGGCAGTCTAACAGTGTTTTTCAAAGTTTTTAGAGATCCGTATTGTACAGTTTTATGTTTGACAGACGTATTTGTTTATGAAAAGTTAGACATGCCACCAACATTAAGTCTGGAAGAGAAAATTGAGATTGTGCTAATAGTGGGAGATAAGTATAAAACATTTCGAGAAGCAGCAGACATTTTTAATTTCCGACATCCAGATAAAAATATTCACAATGAAACTGTTAGAAAAATATTTAGTAAATTTAAGACTTGTGGAGATGTACAGGGACATTTTTTTAAGTGTCTCACCCGATTGGCGATTTTCCTGCTGACTATCATAAAAAACAAATTACATATTTCTCAATGATTTTCGATAAGGAAGCCGAATTTAATGTCAAAAAATACATAGACTTACAAATTTGACAGATGAGACGCCATTTTGAATTTTCTTAAACGGCAACCCCCATAAATAACCACACGATTGGATTGCATTTGGCGATCCGATTCTAAAACTATATAGTCGTTGACACTTATTTTCAGCCGTTTCGGTAATACGGGGGTTCCTAATTTGCCTCCATCGATTTTGTCTTTTAAGTGTCTCACCCCTTTAATAAATAGACCTTCTAAGCTGAACACCCTAATTTTTTTCAAAGTGACATATTTTCCCATGAGCAAGCGATCTACGCTATAGTCAAATCCAACAGATGTCAAAAAGTGACAGATACGACTCCATTTTGAATTTTTTTAAATTGCAGCCCTCATAAATAGCCGCACGATTGAATTGCATTTTTGGCGATCCGATTCTAAAACTATATAGTTGTTGATATTTATTTTCAGCCGTTTCGGAAATACGGGGGTTCCTAATTTGCCTCCATCGGTTAAATGAACATGTATTTTCATTGCTGATCAAAAACACACTGCAATATTGAAATATATACAAAGAAAAAACAGATTCAACAATTACGACAATCTGCATTTCTACCAAAGAGGCTGGCTAGGGTCGACTAGTATTTTTATTTATAAAAGTGTATATAAGAATCTTTAACTAAGAAGTTCATGACTCTTAAATGGTAAAAATGCGTCTTGTTATTAACATTTAATTGTAATTATAAATAATATTGTCTTCAATGTTAGTTGCTTGGTTATTACTGTTATACTTTTAAAATGTATTAATTTTATGCTTTTATATTTTTTGTAATTTCGAAACATGTTCTGATTACAAATTAAAACATAAACCTAGTTAAAGATGAATATAATTTTAATATGCCCAAATCCTTTGCTAACGGATTGGGTTAGTTTTTTTTTAATTGCACCTGATAGCTAGAACTTTAAATATAAACCCTTACGTTTTATGAATAGTTTATACATATACAGCAACAGTGGCACAGTTATTTTTATATGTTATTGCGCAATTTTCGTTATCGTTAATAACTGTGTTTATTAAATTTAACATAAATATAGGCTCCAGCAGTTTTTAGGCAAGTACTATAAATGTTTTGTTCAACCAAAAAGCAGCGTTTTTTAACCTGTGGGGCGAACCCCCCTAGAAAGGCGTGATACCTGTTAGCATATCAAAAAAAAATATTATAAAGAAATTAATAAAGTTACTGAAACAAATGCGCATTAAAAAAATGCATTCTGCAAAATAAAATACACGTTCACACTGATATATTACACTTATATATAAGATTGTATCAGTAATGGATAATGTATTTAATATTAATAATTAACTTCAATACTACAATTAAAAACAAGTTTAAAAATTCTGGATTTGAATAACAAAATGCTCAATCTCCATTTCTAGCCGTCTGGAGATACTATCAGCACTGCTATAGGCAGATGGAAAACTATATATACAAAAAAGGCCAACTTCATATTATAGTTGGTTGCCAGTCTATCAGTATTTTTAATTAAGGCTAATTTTTAAATTAAATAGTAATAAAAATAGCCAGAGGGCACATACCGGATGATGCACCGCCAAACTGGCCACTGGAAATCACATGTAAATTTTGCTACCCTCAAATATTGGCTTCCCAATTTTTTGCCACAAAATTACATTCGACTTTTTTGAAGGTTCTCTTATTGACTACCACGAATTTAAGTATTGTCTAATTAATAACGAAATTAAAAGTTATTTAGAAAAAATTCTTAATGATAATGTCAAATGTTACTAGACGTTTAATTTTTTATTAGTTTGAAAATGACGTTACCGATATGGCGAAGAGGAAAACGGGAAGGCAGTGAAATTATAAAGAGTTACTGGGCATCATAAATATCAAAAATTGTTAAAATTCAATATAGCATGCCTGATGCCTTGGTTATTTTCTTATATCATTTTACTTTTAGCTGACAATAATTAATACGTTTTATTTACATGTTACAACGAATTTCATTGATTGTGAAATTTCGATCTACGATAAGAATTGTGATTAAAAATTTGATAGCAAACAATAAAAGTTGAGAAACGCCGGGTTAAAAGTAATTAGATAATGCAAGGGAAAATACTTAAATTTGTATGTAAACTTATACCCTGACCAACAACCATAGAGAAAGGTAGGATATTCTATAAGCAAATTTCTTAAACCCAAAGTTTTTGTAATTTTATTTAAGTTAATTTTATTGTTTACAATTCGCTAATTTCTAAAAGACAATTGCACAAAACAAATAACAACGAATTTTAATTTCTATTCGTTAAATTAATAATCCTTACTTTTTATTTGCTTCGACTAGACATGCAATAGGATATCTTAATCATTCTAGTGGCACCCAACTGCCTTTTTTTACTTTTCCCAATAGTTATACAGGGTGTCCCACGGTGGATGGCGTATTATACGTTTATGGTGTTAGGGTGTTCACCTTAGAAGGTCTATTTATTAAAGGGGTGAGACACTTAAAAGACAAAATCAATGGAGGCAAATTAGAAACCCCCGTATTTCCGAAACGGCTGAAAATAAATATCAACAACTATATAGTTTTAGAATCGGATCGCCAAATGCAATTAAATCGTCTAGTTATTTATGAGGGTTGCCATTTAAAAAAATTCAAAATAGCGTCGTATCTGTCACTTTTTGACGTCTGTCGGATTTGACTATAGCGTAGATCGCTTGCTCACGCGAAATTGTGTCACTGTGAAAAAAATTAGGGTGTTCACCTTAAAAGGTCTATTTATTAAAGGGGTGAGACACTTAATAGACAAAATCGATAGAGGCAAATTAGGAACCCCCGTATTTCCGAAACGGCTAAAAATAAGTGTCAACAACTATATAGTTTTATAATCGGATCGCCAAATGCAATCCAAGCGTCTAGTTATTTATGAAGGTTGCCATTTAAAAAAATTCAAGATGGCGTCGTATCTGTAACTTTTTGACATCTGTCGGATTTGACTATAGCGTAGATCGCTTACTCACGGGAAATTATGTCACTGTGAAAAAAATTAGGGTGTTCACCTTAGAAGGTCTATTTATTAAAGGGGTGAGACACTTAAAAGACAAAATCGATGGAGGCAAATTAGGAACCCCCGTATTTCCGAAACGGCTGAAAATAAGTGTCAACAACTATATAGTTTTAGAATCGGACCGCCAAATGCAATCCAATAATCGTCTAGTTATTTATGAGGGTTGCCATTTAAAAAAATTCAAAATGGCGTCATATCTGTCACTTTTTGACGTCTGTCGGCTTTGACTATAACGTAGATCGCTTGCTCACGGGAAATTATGTCACCGTAAAAAAAATTAGGGTGTTCAGCTTAGAAGGTCTATTTATTAAAGGGGTGAGACACTTAAAAGACAAAATCGATAGAGGCAAATTAGGAACGCCCGTATTTCCGAAACGGCTAAAAATAAGTGTCAACAACTATATAGTTTTAGAATCGGATCGCCAAATGCAATACAATCGTGTGGTTATTTATGGGGGTTGCCATTTAAGAAAATTCAAAATGGCGTCTCATCTGTCAAATTTGTAAATCCATGTATTTTTTGACATTAAATTCGGCTTCCTTATCGAAAATTATTGAGAAATATGTAATTTGTTTTTTATGATAGTCAGCAGGAAAATCGCCAATCGGGTGAGACATTTAAAAAAATGTCCCTGTACATAATAAATTTGGAAAAAAACGCCAAAGCATGGTAGAAAATAATGACATTGCGTTGCAAGTAATGCTCTCTGCAACTGAGCATCCTAAATATCCTTTGCGAAAAAGGGCATCTTCATTGCCAACGGATATAAAAAAAAGTACAGTTTCAAAGATTCTAAATAAACACAAATATCACCCTTACAAACCTAAAAAAATTCATACTTTAAGACCAGGAGATAATGATAGACGATTTGAATTCTGTTGTGACATACAGGGAATCTTACTAGATAACCCATTTATGTCAAGGTGTACTATTTTTACGGATGAAGCAACATTCTCATCAAATGGGTCAGTTTCTAGCCAAAACTGTCGTTGGTGGAGTGATACAAATCCACATTTTACGTTGAAAACTCGGGACCAATATTCGTTCAAAAAAAACGTGTGGTGCGGAATGTATAAAAATCAAATAATTGGACCTTTTTTTCCGAGAAACCTTGAATGCTGATCGTTATTTGTGCTTTTTAAACAATAGAATAAATGATTTTCTTGACAACCTTCCTTTACTTGAACGTCAGCAGATATGGTTCCAGCAGGATGGTGCCCCATGTCACAGCAGATTAGATGTACGTCAATACATTGAAAATATTTTCAATGGAAGAGTTTTTCAAAAAAGTTTACCTTCAAAGGCCATTTCAAGATGTTGACCATTTAGAGAGAATAATTGCAGAAGCGGTTCGTAATATAACTCCCCATATGGTTAGCAATGTCTTAAGAGAATTTTGTAATAGAACTGTTACATGTATAAACAGAAATGGAGGATATGTGAAGGCATTAGTAAATTGAAGATAGTGATTATTCATTAGTATTTATTGTAACAAAGTAAATTATGCATACAACTTGTTATTCTTTTAAATGCATCGTTAGAACGTTACAAACTAGTGATTAAGCAACTTAAAGGTTATCAGTGTTCGATAAAAATTAAGAGATAATTGTTTTTAAAAGTTTATTTATAATTGTTTAATCAAATTTATAATTAATAAATGCAATGCATTAATGTGCAAACTTAAATTTCCAACGTAATCGCAGAGAAAATGTAGAAACAAATATTTTTTTAATGTAAATAAACAATGTTGAATATTTGAAAGCTATTTTTTATTCTAAACATCTTTTCTTTATAACAATTTTCGATATTGTCAAAAAGAAAGGTACTTTACTCTAGAGCAAAAATCACATTTTTTGACAAACCTCGCATATGACTAAAAAAATTTAACATCTGATGGTTGCATTTTAGGTTTTGGACCATGCAGAACTTTTTATGAAGAATAACTTTTTTTCGTAAAATTAATAATAAAGAAGTTTCCCATATGCCGCCAACTTACGTGGACACACTGTATATTTCATGATACTTTTCTTTTGTTTCTATTACAGCATGCCTTCTTCATTTCTTTACTCAAATACTCATTTGTATTGGAAAATAAACATGCAAGTCATGCCCTAACCTCTAAAAAATATTACCTGGCTTTTTTTGCCATTTCCCTCTTGAGAATTGATTTTTTTCTTTTCCGTGATCCCACACTTCCTTTCCCACAGATATAAGCTCATCACTCATTTTTGTTAATTATTTATTACACACTAAACATCAGAAATAAGGTTAGCTGAGGTTAGATTACCTGGTTTCACAAAACTCAACAAGTCCCAAATTAATTATATTGCTCCTATGTGGCGTCATCTGAAATGCTACCAAAAACTTACCATGTTTCTGGGTTTAGAAAAGTATTGTAAAGTAGTATATTGTTTATAAGTTCACCATTAGATAGCAGCAAATACATTAATAATCATTAAAAATAGCTATCGCGTAAAGGTAGGGACTTGTATAGTTTTGCGAGGATTGTACGATAGTTTTATTCGTATTTGGCTTGTGCAGTTTTGCTGAAAAACATTACATTCTGTATTCATTTTCCAAGCGACTTGTAACTTTTTGCTGAAAACATCACTAGGATCTAATATATTTTATCGTTTTGAACCCAATAACGTTACTAACTCAATTTTTCCCACACATGGACTTGTTTAGTTTTGCAAATTAGCACTTCACATACTTTTAAGCTTAAAAAATTTAATATTAAAATATATATTTGAAGACAAAACTTGAATTTAATGTCGGTACTTGCACTAATTATGCACAATTTAAAGATTCAGGCCTATATTTAAATCTATACATGCCGAAAAGTCTTGCACGCCCATGGATGGAGAAGACGGTTTTGATTGATTTATTACTTCGCACCATTTAAAGATAGACTTTAGGTATAAAATCGAACTTAAAAACAAAAAGATGAAGGGACTAATAACTTAATAGAGCTTTTCTATAAGTTTACAATTATTATTCTTATATAAAACGCAGAGGGCTAGGCTTTTGCAAATTATTTACTAAGAGAAAACGACTCCCAAACTCAAAACCTACTTTAATATATTCATTTTATTATAAGCATAATTTTATGTTGCTATCAGCGACAAACTAATCACAATATATAGTAATTGCAACCACCTCCCTATAACTATAAGATTTGTGCAGGGTCCATTAATGATATTGTGAACTTAACTTAAGAACGAGAAGTCGCATTGTCGCATTGCATGTCGTATAATTTATTAAATTAGTGCTCACTTTTCAGTCAAAAACCTGGTGTGCTAACTGTATAAAAGATAAGGCACAATAAGCAATTGGATTTAATGTTACACCTATTTATCTTTCTTGCAACTATTATTATCTTTACACAAGCTCGCAAGCTGTTTTTGTCAAAATGGGGCCGTCCTGAAAAGATTGTATCAGTTAAATCACTTTTATCGACTGTCAAGAAACAGAAATAAATTGTCTAACTTATAAACTTAAAAGATACATACCTATTTCACGTCTATATAGACCGATAAAAAACTAGTGATCGAAAAATTTTGATTCATTTTATAAGAGTTTAATCAAAAGTTTTTATTTCTTTAATAAGTAGACTTATTTAACTTAAAGTTTTACAGAAAAATCAGCACGAAGTTTTTTAAAATTCATTTGTAAAGTTGCACTTTAATGGTCTCAACTTTATTTCTATCTTTTGTTGAAAAGTACACTGAAAAAAAAAGACAACAACAAAACGACAGAGACAAATCTAAATATCATGGGAGTGAAAGTAAAAAGATCATTTTATTACCGCTTTTCACAAGAATCTTAACAGTTTTTGCAATGAATATGTAAATGAGTTCATTCTTTAGCAAGAAGTTAATTGTTCAATTGAATATGCAAAAACATAATCTATACCTATAATACAAGAATACAAGGTGTTCAGACAAGGGCACAGTTATTGCACTTACTTCAAAAACTGTTGGTACTAGGGTTATCAAAAAGTTTTTATTACTAAACCGGAAAAGAGAAAGCGCTGAAAGTTATTTTTATAGAATGTACGATTGCTGCTAGAGGGCGTAACTGCCGAGATAAAATTAAAAATTCAAATTGCTCCATAAGGGTGGGGAAGCTAGTTAATAACATCTTACATCAGTACTATATATTTCACACTTTGTATCTAATTTTATTAAACTTAGACTAATTTGAACGAAACTTTCATGCCTATTTAAAAACTGATTTTGGCGATGGTCATTAATTTGTATTGTGTTTTCCAGAGGGCGCTTTTTATAAAGGTTTCAGTTTTGGTTAGAAAAATGGTGTACTTTTTGTATAATAATTTTGATGAGCATAAAAATAGCTACAATTTTGAGACAACCGCGGCTGATAGTTCATAGCCGAGCGTAGCGAGGCTAGGAATTTAGCTAAGGCAGTCAATCTACCTTGCTGCCGAGTTGAACATATTATTTTTTCTCCGATTGTTTATAATAAATATAATGATATACAGCGTGTCCAGAAACCATCTTAACATATGGGAAACTTTTTTATTTTTAACTTTACCAAAAAAAATTATTCTTCATAAAAAGTTCTGCTTATTGATAAAATAACATTCAAATCAAAAGTTTTGAGCCAGCACATACGGGGTGTTCAGAAAGTCAATAATATTAATACCGTAAATGGAAAACTATATTTAATAATTTTAATTACAAAGTACAATAATGAAATACTACACTAAGCTTCAACATGACCTCCGTTTTTTTCCATACAAACGGTTGTACGTCGTGAAAATTCCATTACTGCATTTCTAACCATCTGAGGGGAAATTTCTTGGACATATTCTCTGATAATTCTCTCTAAATGGTCTATGTTCTCGAAAGGTCTGTGGGTATACACTTTTTGTTTTAAAAATCCCCATACGAAAAAATCCAGAGGTGTTAGATCAGGTGACCTTGGTGGCCAAGCAAATTCTGATCTTCGTCCAATCCATTTCTGTGGAAATGTCCGGTTTAAGAATTCTGTTACTCTTGCAGAGCTGTGGCATGGAGCGCCGTCATGTTGGAACCAAAGTGTTTGTCTTATATTCATTGGTAGTCCATGAAAAAATTCAAATAATTCCGTGTCCAAAAAGTTCAAGTAAATTTCACCGGTAATATTTTCTCGAAAAAAGTACGGCCCTACAATTTGGTTCCTAAAAACGCCGCACCAAACATTTGTCTTGAAAGAATACTGGTCACGACACTCAATTACAAAATGGGGATTCTCATCACTCCACCACCTACAATTTTGAGAACACACTACTCCATTTGAGGTGAACATCGCCTCATCTGAAAACAATATTTTTCTTGCGAATAGTGGGTCATCTTCTACCTCACCTTGAAACCAAGAGCAAAACAAAAATCGTGAATCAAAATCTCTAGGCTGCAGTTTGTGAAGAAATTTTGGCTTGCATGGGTAAAAATTATTTTTCCTTAAAATAACTTGGGCAGTGGACTTTGTAACAGGTCGTGGAACAGTTTGTGAAATATTTCTCAATGAGATTTTAGGATTTTCCACGACAGCTAGCAAAACATTCAATTGGGTATCTTCGTCCGTACGCCAAACCTGATGCTTGTCAGAAAATTTATTACTTACAGATCCGGTATTTTTAAATTTATTAAAAATATCTCCAACCGTTACATGGCTAATAATTTTATTTGGATATCTTGCATTAAAAATTTGAGCAGCCTCTCTGTACGTCTTGTAGTGGTCTCCAACAATTAACACTATTTCAACTTTTTCCTCGATTGTAAATTTAAGCACCATATTTAATTAAAAGGAAACTGTCCGCCTTGACAAATAAAATAATTAGTTGTCATGGTTTCATTTAGTTTTCCAATGCGTGCTGGACCTACTAAACGAGAATGAATACCTCTTCTTAAAATCTTGCTCGCCCTTTTCTAAAAAATTCTGTGAGATAATTAGAGAAACTATGGAATCAGGAAAAACAACAACATTACGCCACAGTATCTTTGTTTTAAGCTAAGTCGCCTTTCGAATGGCAACTTTAGACCATTTATTATATTTTTGACAATATCGAAAATTGTCATTAAAAAAAATTGATCAGAACCAAAAACCACGTTTAAATTACAATTAGGTAATGCAATGAAAAATTAGGTTTTATTATTTTTCACGAATTTTTCTTCCACAATCAAAACAATTTCAATTTTCTCCTCAGAAGTTAATAACGCTACCATTTTTATGTTTTATAAATTTTAACGCGTTTTGACGGTTGCTGTCAAACATTTTTTACTATCAAAAATTAATTTGTATGTTACAACCATCCTAGATTACATGTAACTACAGTTAAATTTGCATTGTTATTGTAGACATACGTTTCAAAAAAGACGAAATAATTTTTTCAAGGTAAATGGGCGTAATTTCATATTTGAACGTGGTTTTTAGTTCTGATCAACTTTTTTTAATAACAATTTTCGATATTATCAAAAATAAAGGTACTTTACTTTTAAGTCAAATTCATATTTTTTGACTTACCTCGTATACGCCTGGGAGAATTTAATATCTGATAGTTGCATTTTAGGTTTTAGACCATGCAGAACTTTTTATGAAGAATCACTTTTTTTCGTAAAGTCTAAAATAAAAAAGTTTCCCATATGTTAAAATGGTTTCTGGACACGCTGTATGTACCTATATTGTATTTGCAAAATATTACAATTCCCACACTCTTTATATTTTTTCTGTAGTGATAAATTAAAACAAAATTTGATAGAAATCGCAATTGTTGGAACGGTTGGTTGCTATGGAAATGTATATGTCCATAATAATTATAGTTTGACAACTTATGAAATGTCTGCCAGTTTCGTGGAAAAATGTCGAAAAGTTGGTGAGGTTGAAGTTATGATCAAGTTTGTGAGGTTAGATATTCCGAACTCCGAGCATAAAAATTGGTTATCTCGAACTACCCGGGAAGTTTTCGAACCTTACATGAGCTTTACATCAACAACATGAACAAGGGTATAAATGGAACTGAGTGTTCCCTTTAGTTTAAATTGAAATCCTATTTCCAACACCAACTGAACCTCAACCTCGCCAACTTGTCGAGTTTATAAATCCACCTTTATATTATGGACAGTGACAGCGACTTAGAGGTACTTACTCCTCCAGAAATAAGGGAGGCGGCAAAAAATATTTAGTTAAATTTGTTGCCGGAGAAGTCTCGGATGAAGCATGAAGGAAATTATAAACGATTTATGGATTATTGCATGGAGAAAAATGGGAAGACTTTTTCGGAGAATGCATTACTTGCTTATTTTGCTGGATTATCTAAAACAATGAAGAGGTCTACACTTTGGTACTTATATTCCATGTTAAAGGCAACTATGAATGTTAAAAATGGCGTAGATATAGGAAGATATTTGAAGTTGCGGGCATATTTAAAACGGGCATCCGAAGGCTGCCAGGCAAAGAAGTCCCGAGTTCCGAAAAACAATATATTAAAAAATTTATACTGGATGCTCTAGATGATGAATATCTATTAGTTAAAGTAAGTTTTAAATAAGATATTTATACGCTAAAGTGAAAATACTTATAATCCATTCTTTTAGGTTGTATTGATTTTTGGAATTGCGGGTGCATGTCGCTGCGACGAACTATTGAATTTAAAGTTAGAAAATATTAAAGATATGAACAATAAACTATTGGTTGGAATGGTTACGCAAAACAATGTTAATTTTATAATATTAAACACGAAGACGAAGTATTCGAGGCCTTTCGTAATAATGGAATATTTAGATGTTGTTAGAAAATATATAGCTATTCGGCCTGCTCAATTAAAAGACACAATATTTTTTTTTAAATACGTAAAAGGTAAATCCGTAAAGCAATTTGTTGGTATCCATAAATTTGGTAAAATACCTCAAGAAATAGCTGTCTATTTAAAGTTAGCGAATGCTAAAGAATATACGGGATACTGCCTCCGCAAAAGTTCTGCCACTTTACTTGTAAATTCAGGAGATGACATAACAATGTTGAAAAGACATGGCGGGTGGAAGTCCTCAACTATAGCAGAAGGGTACATCGAGGATTCAACGGCAAATAAAACCAGTATTTGTGAAAAAAATTTTGACTAATGTAGGAACTACTTATGAGGCGAATCAAACTGGTAATATAGTGAATGTAAAGAAAAAAATATCTGAGGAAAGAAAAGGTGGCCTATTTATTCAAAATTGTAGTAATTTTACTATCAATGTTAAGAAATAAATATTTTTTTTAAACTCTTGTTAAAAGTATTATGTAGGTAATTGTTAATAAATGTTTTTTTTTTGTCAAAAAATGTCAAATAAAAACCTTACTTTGCTGCCTAGGCAGGAAAAGTAATACTTTGCTGATTGATATGTCTCTGCAAAATTAATATTTGCTGTGAATCGGAGAAAAAATAATTAATGTTAGTAATGGAACATTTAAAACTAAAGAAAATTGGCTTAAACGAAATTGAACAGGCATTAAATGAAACAAGTACAACGTGGGCGTTCACCATAACTGAATATTTGACAAGACTTAGTTTATGTATAAATATGTATAAGATACTGCTGTGTTTTGTTTTGGATTTATTTATTGTATTTCCTTATTAAATGCCAATGAAGCCTGATATATAAGCTGTCTTTTTTTAATGTTTTAATATTACACACTATGCCTTGCGATGTCACTTGTGTTTAGTCACTGATGCTATAAAATACCTATGGTTAAGATCTCTTATTTAAGGTTCTTTGCCGGTGCATCATTAAAAGTGAACAAAAGCATAATTGAGCGCCTGGGTTTCAAAGTAACGTGCTAGACAGAGACAAAAGATATTTGGAGAGTTATCCATTGATGCGAATGTTATCGTTTTGATCTGTAAACTTTAATTTGTTTTTAAACATTTTTGTGCCTTGAAATTCAATATTTACAATTTATAATTCAAATAATTACATTTCATTTTTGTTAGGAAAAGTCATTGGGAATATTTGATAAGGGACTAACACAAATTTGAAAGAAGTAGTTCATGTTGCTCTAAGAGACCTATCTTAATAATTATAAGGGTGAGTGACACAAAGTCGCGGTCTCAGTCAGAAAACCTTATTAATTTGTAAATATTTAAAAAACGGTTACACGTGTTTTGCCCAGCACAGGCATCATCAGACCTAGAATTACAACAGGAAACCTAATACGCATGTTTTAAAATAATACAATTTATAAAGACCCTAAAAAACACACGAACCAAGACAACACCAAAAATTTATGAACTACATGCATTTATTACAGATAGTCATTAACTGGTGGTTCGATCTACAGTGCGTCCATAAAGTGTTGCACAAATTCATTTAAAATTCAGGTATTTACTTTTTAAAAACGCTCGGACACGTCAATTAGTACTTTTGTTTCCGCATTTCTTAACGTAAAATGTTTTTATACAGGGTGTCGCACGTATGAGGTATGAGGTCATCAATAAATGTGTTTAAAATAAATTTTCAAACGTCAATATTTCGGAAACCGTGATTTCCAGAGGTGTTAAGTGTTCATCGTAGAATTCAAAATTGATATAATATACAGGGTGTTCCATTAAAAAAAATCCTTGATGACCTCATACCTCATACGTGCGACACCCTGTATAAAAACATTTTACGTTAAAAAATGCGCAAACAAAAGTACTAATTGACGTGTCCGAGCGTTTTTAAAAAAAGTAAGCCCCTGAATTTTAAATGAATTTGTGCAAGACTTTATGGACGCAGTGTATACACAACAAAAAAATAAGTTCAGAAACAAAAACTAAACAAGAAACAGTTAAAAAACAAATTGTCTCGCTGGGATTTGAACTATGGACCCCTCGGTGAGAGACCATCACTTCCATCATTTCCATAAAATATTAACTTGTGTGAAATTCGAATATAATACTTAAAATAATTAGACGTATACAAAGTATACATATCTCTGTATATTGTATACTCTGTAACAAATATCTTGTTGATTTTTCCCGTTTAAACTGCAAATTAGAATCGCCTAATATAATTTATTATATTCTAAAAGGGGGAGGATTTCTGTCCCTTACTAATGGTCTTCTCCCTTTTCATCGAATATGATATTGAATTAGTGGGGATAGAATGCATATCTCGACACTTTTAGAAATTTTATAGGCATTACCGGAGTCTAAAATTATTATATTTAATTTATATTGAACTTTCTTAAAACGTTGATATTTATTTGTAAATTAAATAAATATAAAAAAGGTAAAGTTATTCATAATCAAGCTAGGGCAGCAATTAATTGTCAATAAGTCACTAGGTATTTGCTTCTTTATTTTATTCAATTTAAGACTAGTCATAGCGACCCTTTTTTTATCCATTTTACCGCCCTGCCTTTTCAGGGGTTGTTGCTCTAGAACCGTATTGTGAACTATAAGCCAGGAGTTTATAATTTTTTTAGTGATGTTGTCAATTACCCACGTAAGTATTAATAATAATTACTATTTACATACTAGCTTATTAAATATTAGGGTGGATTCAAAACTAAAAACGTCAATGAAACAGACAATAACAGTGCTTTTTTCGCCTTTGTTATTTTTAACTTTTGCAAGAGGTCCAGCTTTGTGCCCTTGTCGCACTCGTGTAAAACCTAAACATTTTCTGGCACTGGAAACCTATGGCCTGAAGATAATAGTTGGTTGGCGAAGGCTGATTTTGTCTCGGAAATGTCGGAATCTTTGTGTTTGTTATATAGGCTAAGGTGTTCTTGGACTCTAGTGTCTTATTGTCAGATATAAATTACCCTAATTAAGTGTTTTTGAGAGTGGTAACCGTCTTAAAGGCTATTGAAATATTTAGTTCTTTTAAAGAACTTAAATATCTGTAGAAAAATGGCACCGAAGAAGGTAAAAGACTTATAAGCTGCATTGCTAGTTAAATTGAAATGAACTCTGTGATTGGCATTTTGTATTTATTTTATTGTGTAATCATTTTTTACATAATTGCGAATTAAAAAGGTTTCTGGACTGGAACCGCGACTTTGTGTTACTAACCCTTATTATTGACATAAATTTTTTTATGGAAAAACAGAGTTATTTAGAAATAACTTAAAACCAAATTTCACATTTTATGCGTTTCAAAACTATTACACAAAGTACACCTTATCATTTAACTAAAATAAGTTTGTTAATAAATATAGAATTATCTTTATATTAAGTCTAAGTTTAACAAAATCCGATAGACGGATAAAGTTATTCTCACACCCTTATTATCGAAAATGCAGAAAAAACTTTATAGCAAACTGCCGCAAAAATTAATACATTTTCCATTCCCGTTATCTAAGTAGTTGCGCCATCTAGCTGCAATAGTATAACTTTAAAAATAATTTCTAACTTAGTTTCTTTGACGATTTCTTCATAACATTTTTTTTTCATAAAAGCCTGGGACCAATACTTTTTGAAATATAACCGAGAGCCGCCCGTATCTGTACACTCTGTATAATTATATTTTACAACTTATGTCTATCAATTTGAAGCATGTTTTCAACTAAATCAGCTGCATCTTTGGCACAGCCAATACATAACGTTATACCGGCGCCTCCATGCCCATAGTTGTGCACAATCTTCATGACCTTTCCACCGGGTGTTTTCAAAAATTCCTTTTCTAACCTAACTTTAGGTCTTGCTGGCCGAAGTCCGACAACTTCCTTGATGACTTTACTGTCAATAAACGATGGTGCAATTTTAAAAATATATTTTGTCATTGTCTTAGAATCTTCATCACTTACAGTTGTATTGGAACTCTTTTGCTGAGTACCACCTAAAAAATCAATAAAGATTTTATATAAATAGAATAGAAGAAAGGTTTACGTCAGCTAAGTCTTTAATGGCGGCCGACGCCATATTTTCAGTAGCTCGTAATAGTTTGTTACAAGTGGCCCTAGAGAAGGGTATTGATTTTTTTAAGCCTTATTTTGTAATATCTTCGAAAGTACTTTAGATGCTATTTACAATTTTGATATGTACAGCAAAAACCTCTGTTTCTGACCACCTGCGTTAAACGACCGGTTATGAATTCCCCTTATTTAAAAATGAAAATCCAATTATTTTATACAACTCTTTGCCGAACCATATGTTGAACGACCGCGGGCACTCATCATCTGAACTTTTAGTAAACATTAACGCTAAAAGCACCCTCCATTGGAGGCAGTAAAACCCAACCCGACAATTCTTAAGAAATATAGGTACATATATAGTACCTACTAATTACAGACGAATCCATTCAATTTGCTTTAAAGGCTGATAAATCGGTTGTTAACATCAGTTCTGTTTTGAACAGTTTTTTTGTGCTTTGGGACTAACGTGAGTACTTGAAAATGGCGGGAAAAAGCAAATGTCTTTTTTTAAGCGAACACATTGGAATAATTAAGAAAAATAAAAAAACTGGTTAAAGTACACTGAGAAAATCGGGTCAACTAAACAATTCGGTTGAATCTTTCAGTTACCACAATTAAAATTTTAGTTCTGATAATTAATTATTTAGTTCTCGCAATAGCTCTCCCAACTAATTTATTTATCCTGGACCGCTCTGGCTGTAACAACGTACCAGTTTTATTGCCAGAACTAAATTACTAAGTAAAATAAGTATTTTACCTAATTTTGAATGTTGTGATACCTGGTTGCGGCTATCTAATTAGGAGCGTTAGATTATCTAGGTTGCAGCAACCAGTTGAGATAACACAAGTTTTAATTGTCCCTATATATTGTCATAATTACAATCAACTAATTTTCTAAAGTTATAGCAACCTAAAATGTTAATTAAATGATCTTCGGCTTCTTAAAATCCACCGAAAGTCACCGAACGTCAAACGAACGGGAATTCGCGCCCGCCACGGGCGTCACGGCGTCAGTCCAGTCCAGTCTATTTTGTCTGTGTTGTTTATGCGTTTTTGGCGGCCGTTGATAATCGTTTGTAATTCCTGAAAATGTACAAAGTCCTGCTTTTGCAGTGGAGTTTACAGGGTTATGTAGAAGCCTTTTAAGGTAAGAATATTTAGTGACATATAGATACTTAGATACTGATTGATATGAACGATTCGGCTTTTTAACTAACTTATCTAGGTCGTATTGAAACAATCTTGGTTAATCAGAAAGAGGAAATTTGTTTCGTGTATAGCGCCTTAAAAATAATACAGTTCAATGAACACCTATATTTGCATACGAAGTTTCATGTACCGATCACCTAGGATGCGTCTTTCATTCTGATATTCCATATTTGATAGTGAACGTTTTAATAAAACGTAACAATTGTATGTTTGTAGGAGTTATTCAACAATACTAGAAGCAGAAATATACAAATTCTATACGAGAATAAGAAAATTGTATGAGTAAGCCCAAGTCTCCAAAAGAATCATAGCTAATTTTATTTTTGTTTGTATTATTGTATCCCTAATATCAAAAAAAATGTTGACAGAGATAGCAAGAATACTGGGGTATGTAGGTGATTGGCAAAATGGCAATACATTTGTTTTGAGATATTGTTCAGGTACCTATAAATATTCTTGTTATTTACCTTTTATTGTAATAAGCTTAAATGTATATCTATGTTGTATTTTTTAACATTCCTTTTTTTAAATTTATTTAACACTAAATAAACAATAGTTTATTCAGTGATATCTCTTTTGTGATACTTTTAACATTTTAAGATTATTGGACGTACCAAATATCTAAGCGACGTTTCAAAAAGATGTATTTTTGTTAGTTATTAATAATAAGAATTTGTTTTATTTTATGAATCCACCATAATATTATTCATATACCACTTTTTGCCTAACATATTCTTTTGTTAAATCATTTTGTTTTTTGGACAATATAATTTAATTTTAAAATCTAATCAAGTACCTACCTACATTTTTGGTCAATTTATAGACTTTATATTTAATTTACTAGAGAATTTTGTCTATCAATGTTTGAGATTCGAAGTTTTAGCCAGTTCAAGAAATGATAAAAAAAGGTTTCAAATCTATGTATATTTTAGAAAAAAATCAAAATATTGCCTCAAAATTAAAATTACTAAAACATATACAGGGTGTCCGGATAAGGATACGGAGCGGCCATATCTCGGAAACGATACGTCCCACAGATCTGAAAAAAAAGCTCTCATTATAAAAACTGCCAAGAGAAATTCATTCAAAATAATTTTAAGTTTCGGAAATTGCCGCAAGAGGGCGTAACGGCTTATTTATTTTTTAAAGTTCATTTTACGGCAAAAAATGTCACTTAACCGTAGAAAAGCAAATAAATAATTAAAATCAGTAGATTGTTTACTACAACTTTTGTTATTGTTATTTTTTTGAATCTCGCCTAATAAAGGAGTGGGGAAAGCCTTTAGGACATTTTTCAAAAACTGTCATTCTGTCGTTATCCTTCAACGGATTTTCTGGACTTGTTTGAAAGGGAATTCCTGATACAATTTTAAGATGACGCTGTTATTCAATCTAACTTATTTTTTTATTTTTCTCGGTATTTGCAAATTGGATGGTATAATTTTTTTCGGTAGCAATAGGAGACAATTTGCATAGGGAACGATTAGTCCAAACCGCAAATCGATATCACCAGGGGTTTAAAAGTTATTTTGATTTTTCTTTAAAAAATGATACAGTTTCCATTTAGCGGTACCCGGTATACCCCTAATAAGCAAGATAACAACTAATTTCATGGCCTACTGTTTAATAAACTATAAAATTTATAATAAAAGTTTAACGAGTCAAAGAAACATCAATAACACTGAATAAAATATGAATATTATGATAATATCATATTATGAGACTTAGACTATGAAAAAGTGCAGAAATCTTAGAACTAGAAACAATTTTATTAGCAATTTAGCGAGACAACAATAATAATTACAAATGTTCAAAATGTTTTCCGTCATTTTGTAAGCACTTAATTCTTCTTCTGTTAGTTGATAATACGGCTGCCTCAATTTGAGCCGTGGATAAGTTTCTAACGGCATTTGTTATCCTTACCATCATGTTTTCCCTTGTTGTTGATCTCTCTTGGAAAACCAGATCTTTTAACCTACCCCATAGGTAAAAATCAAGACAAGTAAGATCCGGTGAACGAGCCGGCCAGGGAAACAAGCTTCCTCTTCCAATTACACGATGCGCAAATTGCTCTTCTAGGTATTGGCGTACGTTACGATAGTAATGCGCCGGACAACCATCAAGTTGGATCCACATGTTTGTTCTCGTTTGTAAGGAGACTTCTTCCAAAAGAGGTGGAAGGAAAGTGGCCAAGAAATCTAAAAATCTTGCTCCATTAAGGGTTTGGTCAAAAAAATGGGGACCGATAATTTTTCCTTCCAAGATCCCGCACCAAACATTTAAACTCCAGCGGTTTTGAAAATCTACTTGCCTCATCCAATGAGGGTTTTGCTCAGACCAATAGTGCATATTATGCAAATTCACACCCCCAGCGTTAGTGAAAGTGGCCTCGTCTGTCCATAATATCCGTGAAAGAAAATTTGGATTTTCCCTAATCATATTTAATAGCCAGTGACAGAAATCCAATAGACGATCATAATCAGTATCGTTCAATGCCTGGTGTAACACGATGTGGTAAGGATGCATACTATTAGTTTGTAAAATCTCGTGGACATTTGTTTTTGGAACCCCCAAGTCAAGGGAAATTTTTCTGGTGCTTAAAGTGGGATCGTATTGAACGTAAGCCAAAACGTTGATAATATTTACCTCATTACGTGTCCTACGAATGCGTAAGGGTCGTTGAATGGGCTGCACATTACCAGTTTCTCTTATACCCGTATGCACCGTAAGCTTATTTCGCGGATTAGTTACAAAAACCTGGATTAGATTATTGTTTACTATGCACCGCAAGAAAAATCAGGTTTAAGCTTCAGATTATCTAATCGGTCAACGAAACGTGGATTAGTGAACTCGCCTCAAACCTCAAAGCCAAAGTTATTGTTGTTGACACGGATTTTGTGAAGTGACGTAGTTTCTTTTGCAATTTTTTTCATTATTTGGGGATAGAATGGAGTTAGAGGACGAAATATTCATTGATGATGACCTAGATATCCTCGATATCATTAACTTTGGTTTTTCTCGAATAGTCTATGAAAGAAGTGATTATTTCGACAGTATGGACAATTATTCATTTTTTCGAAGATTCCGACTGACAAAACCTACAGTTCTCAGCTTCCTGGAAAACATAGAAGATGAAATTGAATTCCAAAATGACTTGTAAGTTCATAAATAGAACGGAATGTCTATTCTACCGACAATGTGAATAGAATAGACTTCCCTTAGGGCTTCTAGGTAGATATCTATCTACCATCTTATTTATTTTAGAAATAATAGTTTAACCCCGATGAACCAGTTCCTAGCCACTTTGCGTCTGTACTCTTGTGCGGGGCATCAGACTACAATCGGAGATTTTATTGGCTGTCATCAGACCACAGTTTCCAGAATTTTAAATCGGGTTACAACGGCCATTGCAAGAACAAGGCCCAATTACATTATGATGCCACAAACCCAACAGGAAATTCTCAGAACCTCAACTGACTTTTATCACATCTCACGGTTTCCAAATATGAATGGTTGTATCGATGGAACCCACATGAGATTACAGTCCCCAGGTAATGACAGGTAGCTGATTAGGCTTAATACTTATAAGCTGAAATAATTTTTAGGGGGAGCAGACGCTGAAGTATTTAGAAATAGAAAAGGTTATTTTTCGATAAATACTCAAGTGGTTGGGAACAGCAACCTCAAAATAATGGATGTAGTAGCAAGATGGCCTGGATCTGCACATGACCAAACAATTTTCAACAACAGCAGAATCAAGGCTCGTTTTCAAAACAATGAGTTTGGAGATAATTTATTATTAGGTAAGTAAAATTGTTTTGAAAATTTGAGGGAATAGTTGGCCATATCATAATAGCAATATTTTTTATAAATCTCGGTATTTTTATTTTAGGAGACAGTGGATACGCCTACAAAAATTACTTGTTAACACCTTTATTAAACCCTATAACAGAGTCCGAGCAGTTGTACAATGAATCACATATAAGAACTCGAAATGTTGTGGAGCGATTGTTTGGAGTGTGGAAGAGACGATTCCCAATTTTGGCACTAGGCATGCGATATAAACCAGAATTGGCTAACAATATTATAGTTTCGACTGGCATTTTACATAATGTGGCAATAGAGAATGGAGAAAACGTACCCCCACCACCAGAAGGCATTGATGAGGAACAATTTAATTATTTAATTGAATTGGGAAACATTGACCCTGGACCATTACATGAGCCTGTAGGCAACCAAAATTATGATCGCAGAAGACATTTTATTGAAAATTTTTTTGCTAAATTGTAAAATAAGTATAGTATGTAGGTACCACCCATCTAAATAATAAATAAAATAGATACTCTTTGATTACTTGTAGCGTTTTTATTGGTATCCACAAATCTTTAAAATGAAAACAACATTTTTACCGCCAAGTTCAGGAACTCACTACCTTCAACTTAAAAACAATATAAATAATTTAAATTATTAAACAAAAAACATTTAAATAGAAATGCTAAGAATGATCAATATTCGCGCTTACTATTTTCGCTCTCATTGGTAATAAGTGAGAAAAGATTTTAATGAATATCTTGGAGTTTATAATCCCAGAATGTACCTACATGAAAAACTGATTTACATGATTTTGACAAGCCTATGATTGAAAAGGATTTAGATTGATCATTAAATATCGATTCTATGAAAAACAAAAAAAAATTATCAGTTGCACATTTCCTCATCTCAGGATCTGCACAGAATTAAATATTTGTGGAGAGCAGAGATTTGTTATATCTCAATTCTGCTTTCATCAGATCTATTTTTAAAAGTTTTTCTTCCTTTTCCAAACAAAGATTTTCTTGTTGTTGCTTCAAAATGTTCATTTTGATTTTTTTTTCCTCATTGGTAAAGTTTTGTAGTTCTACATTTTGTTCGATTTGCTTTTCAACCAAAATGAGTCGCTTATCGAGCAGCAGATTGTATTTTTCTGCCACATCCGAGGAGGTCAACACTCTTACGTTACCCATTGGCCTTCTTCGATTAGATATCAATTTTGTTTTAGGAGTTGTGGTGGAAGATGAGGGTTTATTATTAGCCACTGCTGCACTGCTCCTTTTGTTGGGTTGGTTTGCTGTTTGGGGAGAGATATCTACTTTTAGTTTATCATGTATAGGCCCCTGAAGGCCAGTTGGTGGACATCTTTGAGTAGGTTTTGCTGGAGTTATGTCTAGTTTTAGCTTATTATCTATAGGCTTTTGTAGGACAGTTAATTGAGTTGGTGAATAACTTTGAGTCAGTTTTGCTGGCATAAGCAACTCTTCACAATCAGGGGCATCAAACAACTCCTAAAACAAAAACATTTAAAAATCTGAGAGTATCCAAACCAATGATTTTTGCAAGATTATTGTTACCATCTGGATAATAACTGTAATATTCCAGAGTTACAAAAATATTTCTCAGCAATGTTTATTTACAACTTACTGTCGTATCTTGTCTTACAACTTACAATTTCACTCTCGACTTCATTTGGAAATTGAAACTTCTCATAGTCATCTTCCTTTCTCTTTTTTGCTGGAGGTCCCACTACTTCATCACAGTCTCATCACAGTCAAATTGAGAAGACATACCAAATACTGTTTTCTGATTTATAATTTGAAGTAAAATTTTATCAGTTTCTTCTAGCTTCGCCTCTTCGGGTGGTGGTCCTCCACCTGTTAAGTAGACCTAAAAATAATATACCTTTATAATTTTCTAGAAAGATACCTATCCCTACTATCTACAAATAGCCCCTAATGTATCAGGCTGTAAATGCCTTGATACAAATAAAAGTCCCTTTGGCAAACACTAGTTGTTTACCTAGGTACCTACCTGTTGTTTATTTTCAGCAAGTCTCTTCCTCAATTCCTTTTTTTTATTTTCGTAGAGCCTTTTTAACTGCTCAACTGTTCTATAGCAGAGTATAGGTGCAGTGCTGTTAAATTCTTCCCTAACTCGCTTCCAAGCTTGAGACTTTTCATCATTGGAAACTTTGTTTGTTTTTTTGTCTTCAATAATATAAGCATATTTTGAGAGAATCCTCATGAGACTCTGCTTTTCTCCCGGGGAAAAATTGGGGATTCTTTTTGTGTTGTCAAAACAGACAATTATAAATTATAACCAAAAATATGGTTATATTTTAATCTTTAAAATACAGTGATGCCGAATTGTCCCCACGGATTACCTAATCCGATGTCGGTGCTTATAAAATAATTCAGTTAAAAGTAATCCAGATTTACTAATCTAAATTAAACTTGAAAACGGTGCATTCGGGCATTAATCGTCGACCTAATCTTGAGAATACTTCTCGAGAATAGTGTCTTCTTTGTGGAAATCGCATTACATACTCTCGCGACGCTATTACAGCATTATCAAGAGATTGAAAATACATATTCAACATATCATACGCTTCTGCGTTAGTAAACGGCATACTGTTTGTAGAAAAATGCAATATAAATGTAAAAAACAATGCTTAATATTATAAGATGCTTGACGTTTAAAACTCATCAACAGCTTGTCACAATAAATTATTAATTTGTTTTTTTCCATGGCCAACTTGGAACTTGTAATTTAGGTGAAAACATGATGGAAAGGATATGAAATGCCGTTCGAAGCTTATCCACGGCTGAAATTGAGGCAAGAGGCAAGTGTGTTTTTCACTGAAAGAAGAATAACTAAGAGCTTAGGAAGTGACGGAAAATATTTTAAACATTTGTAATTATTGTTGTCTTGCTAAATTGCTAATTGTTTCTAGATTTAAGATTTGTGCACTTTTTCATAATCTCATATCATAATATTCATATTTTATTCAGTGTTATTGATGTTTCTTTGACTCGTTAAACTTTTATTATAAATTTTATAGTTTATTAAACAGTAGGCCATGAAATTAGTTGTTATCTTGCTTATTAGGGGTATACCGGGTACCGGTAAATGGAAACTGTATCATTTTTTAAAGAAAAATCAAAATAACTTTTAAACCCCTGGTGATATCGATTTGCGGTTTGGACTAATCGTTCCCTATGCAAATTGTCTCCTATTACTACAGAAAAAAATTATACCATCCAATTTGCAAATACCGAGAAAAATAAAAAAATAAGTTAGATTGAATAACAGCGCCATCTTAAAATTGTATCAGGAAACTTGTGACAATTCCTGAATCATTTATTTAAACTCCAAGGAATTCCCTTTCAAACAAGTCCAAGTTATAGAAAATCCGTTGAAGGATAACGACATAATGACAGTTTTTGAAAAATGTCCTAAAGGCTTCCCCCACTCCTTTATTAGGCGAGATTCAAAAAAATAACAATAACAAAAGTTGTAGTAAACAATCTACTGATTTTAACTATTTATTTGTTTTTCTACGGTTAAGTGGCATTTTTTGCCGTAAAATGAACTTTAAAAAATAAATAAGCCGTTACGCCCTCTTGCGGTAATTTCCGAAACTTAAAATTATTTTGAATGAATTTCTCTTGGCAGTTTTTATGATGAGAGCTTTTTTTTCAGATCTGTGGGACGTATCGTATCGTAACTAACCTAACTAAACTAGTTGTCACAGCCAGAATATTTGTTGCAACTACTAAGGGATTTGGTTATCCCAACCAATTTAACTAGTTGTCATAGACCGTTTCAACTTTTTAATTTAGTTACTGCAATACACTTCTTTAGTTATCACAACTAGGATATTAGTTTTAGCAACTTATTATGGTGTGGCTGTCACAACAATGACATTTAGTTGTTACAACAAAGGAAAATATGTATACGCTCCAACTAAACTAGTTCAGTTATGGTAACTCGACGATCGGTATGTCCCCTATTTTATTACTTTTTCTAGTTGTAGTACCTAACTAAATTTTTAATTGCGGCGGCGCTTTTTTTCTCGGTGTACGAGGATATTGGCTAAGAAGTTTAAAGTAGGTAAGACCCAAGTGACCATGTTGTCACTTTGAAGAAAATATTTTGCGAATCAGCCTGTATCAATATCGAAAACTTAACTGCTTGGAAAGAAAGTCTATTGACCGTTTTAGAGGAGTATGCCCCAAGGGACGTATTTAAGGCAGGTGAGACTACTATCGTGCATGGCCAACAAAAATATATGCATTGAAAGATGACAAATGTACTGGAAAGAAAGCAGCCAAACAATGATTTACAATTCTGTTCTGTGCAAATATGAAAGGTGAGAAGGAAGAACTACTTACAATTGGCAAAAGCAAAAATCCTCGATGTTTTAAAGGCACACGTATCGATCGAAGTTACCTCTACAATGAGTCTCCAATAAAAAAAGCTTGGATGACAGCAGACATCATGACAACATGGCCTCATATATTTGATGCCAAGATGAAAAAGCAGAATAGGAGAGTGGTATTGTTTCTGGATAATGCAACGTCTCATCCCAAAATTACACTGCATAATGTCAAACTTATTTTCCTTCCACCCAATACTACCTCACATTGCCAACCTTTGGACCAAGGTATTAGTCAGAATTTTAAAGTGCTCTACAAAAGCTACGTTATTAAGACGCTACTAATATGTATAGACAATGATTGTCCTGTTTAAGAAATCGAAAATAATATTACCCCAACCAACGCCCAACGCTTCGATATGGGTTTCGCTGGGCTGGCGCAATTTGTCCCCAGTGACAATAAAAAAATGCTTTACTAATACTGGATTTATGTGTAATACAGATAATATTGACGACTTCAAAGAAAAATATAATATTCCGGTCGCAAAACTGTTTCCTAACATCAAGGACACATTTGTGAACTTGAAACTATTTGCCAACAGAAAGCGCAGAATAGACTATCATTGAGTGTATTGAAGAGATCCAAGAAACGGATGAGACTACTCCCAACTCTGAGACATAGGGAGAGAAAGCTGACCTTGCTCCAGTGTAGAAAATATCAATCCTATCTGAAGCCTGCGCAGGTTTGAGAGACTTAAAAAAACACTTTTAATAATGTTAGCAATTTTGACTAGTCTACAAATATTTCTCAATTGCTATAATATATATATATTTATAAAAATAAAATAAAAAATATGAAGCAATCGTTAATTTCTGATTATTTTAAAAAGTAAGTATTTCAAAGCAATCATACGGTACATTTTATAATTAATATATGCAGGTGCAGTATACAGGGTCGTTGGTATGTATGGAAACGGTCGATTATTTCTTAAAGTAAAACCGCTAACAAAAAATATTTAAGACAAAAGTTTTATGGTTCTGTAAAGTCTATTAGAATATAAAAAAAGATAAGTATACAGGATGAGTCAGAAAGCCGTAGAGAAATAAAGTTATTTTTTTTTAATGCAACACCCTATATCTTACAATATTTTTGGATTTTACATGAAATTCCAATTATTTTTTATTAAGTTCATTATCAGTCTAAACCTAACAGTTTCCGAGATATCGTCTATTGAAAAATTACATTTTTGAACTTTGACAACTTCTAGCTTTCTAACGGTACGCCATAGAGCCAAACGGCGTACATGTCCCTGTCTTACTTTTTTATTATCTTCTCAAAAATACCAACTTCCGTTAAACCGGAAATACTATATTTCCGGATTTTATGCTACATCCGGTTTAACCGGAAGTTGAAACTTTTAAGAAGATAGTTAAAAACTAAGATAGGAAAGGATAACATGTAAGCCGTTTTACTCTAAGACGTACCGTTAGAAAGTTCTCGGAAACTATTTGGTTTAGACCTATAATGAACATAATAAAAAATAATTGTAATTTTACGTAAAAGCCAAAAATATTCTAAGATAGAGGGTGGTCCATTAAAAAAAAGTTACTTTGTTTCTCTACGGCTTTCTGGCTCATCCTGTATACTTAATTTTTTCAAATTCTCACAGACTTTAAAAAACCCTAAAACGTTTGTCTGAAATATTTTTTGCTAGCTGTTGTGTTTTAGGAAATAATAGACCGTTTCATAAATACCTACAAAATCTGAGCACATATTCCTGAGGCCAAAATAAGGCAATTTAAATCAACTTACCTTAGTCCGAAATTGCTCCGTTTCCGAGATACAGAGTGATAAAGTGAAAAATAAAAATCGAATTTTTTAAAATTAATGAACATTTTTTAACGTATTACTTTAAAACTTGGTACCCGGGGTTTTTTTGGGATGCGAAACTCGAATACGGACACCTTTTTATTGTGGCCATTAGAGGGCGCTTCGCAATGCACTTCTTATGGTTTAGAATGGAAAATCGGCTAAAGTAAGCCGTTTTTGAGATACAAATTTCGGTTTTTAGTGTTCGATGCCGCACCGGAATATTTAAATTCTTTTGAATAAAAAATTTCGCTATTAGTAAATTATCGGCAGGAAAAAATGTTTCACTTGGGTTAGTTACAGCAACTTTTGCAGGAAGAATTTTTTTAATTAAATGAGAAACAATTTTATTTTAAAAGTAAATTTAATTATTATAAACTTTAAGTAATTGTTTAAAATGACCTCCGTTAACATAAGTACAAATATTAATACGACGTTAAAAGTTCAAATTTACTCTTTGCATTGATTCCGCATCGTTCTTTAATATGTTGACTATATTTTGAATTCTTCTCCACAATTCCTCTTCATTATTAATCGGTCTGGAGTATACCATCGTTTTTAAAGACCCCCATAAAAAATAATCCAACGGAGTCATATCCGGTGAGCGTGGCGGCCCCTTTACAGTAGCGTCATTTCCTCTACCGATCCATCTGTTTGGATACTGTCGGTTTCAAATAATGGCGGACATTTAAACTAAAATATGCTGGAGCACCGTCTTGCATAAACCACATATTATTATCTCGTCGAAGTTGTAATGGCAAATCTTCTAATAAATGTGGCAGCGTATTTTGTAAATGTTCTTAATAATCCACACCATATAGTCGTGGCTATAAAATGACAGGACCAATAATAAATTGCCAATGATTCCTGCCCACACATTAATTCTAAACTCATGTTGATAATGAGTTACTTTCGTGGCATGCGGGTTTTCAGCAGCATAAACTTGTTCGTTATGTAAGTTAGTTACACCACTTCTTGTAAAACATGCTTCGTCAGTAAATAAAATGTGCTTAGCAAAATTCACATCCTGTTGTCTTTGTTCGGTAATTAATCGACAGAACTCCAATCTTTGATCGAGATCCGGAGCCAAAAGGTCTTGTACCTTTTGGATATGGTATGGATGAAGCTGCTGTTCTTTTAGTGTTCTATGAACTACATCCTTGGATATTCCTACCCCTAAACTTAAGCGCCTGGTGCTTAATTTTTGATCTTCAGCAATTCTTTAAAAAATTTGTTCCTCAACCTCAGGAGTCCTTATTGCACGTTGTCGTCCATAATTGGCAGTTAAAGGAGTAAAGCTACCGGTTTCGCGAAGGTGTCTCTCAATAGCAGCAAATGTTTGATGGTTTTATATGCGCCGATTTGGATATCTTTCTCTGTATACCCTAACACTCTCGCGGCCATTTCCTTCACAATACCCAATCAATAGCATATCCGTCATTTCTGCAGAACTGTGTCCTTCAGCCATCTTTGCAGTCAATTTATAATTTAACTAACACGTTTTAAACACCTTATTTATTCTCGCATTGGCAAATTCTTACTGAAACACTTACTGCAAACAACATAGACTGATAGCGAAAATTCTTAAAATGCGAAAAAGTTTACATTAAATAGTATGTTGCAAAAAAATTTTAAAAGTGTTCATCAAACAGGTAAATTATCCGAGGATTTTTGGATGTGAGACTACAAAAAAGTATGTAGAAAAAATACATTTTCCACTGCTAATTCACTGACCACATTTCATCCACAAAAATATGAGCAAACATTGTTTATTCAGAACAATTTTATTATTCCGGTGCGGCATCAAACACTAAAAACCGATATATCTCAAAAGCGGCTTACTTTAGCGGATTTAACAAAAGTACCTTTTTTGTTTCAAAATGTTCAAAAAATAAGCTCAATAATAAAAAAGGGGAAAACTACACTGTTAAAGAAGTTATGGCCATTCTAAACCTCAAGAAGTGCATTGTGAAGCGCCCTCTAATGGCCACAGTCAAAAAGGTGTCCGTATTCGGGTTTCGCATCCCAAAAAAAACCCCGGGTACCAAGTTTTAAAGTAATACGTTAAAAAATGTTCTTTAATTTTAAAAAATTCGATTTTTATTTTTTAAATCTACCACCCTGTATCTCGGAAACGGAGCAATTTCGGACTAAGGTAAGTTGCTTTAAATTACCTTATTTTGGCATTAGGAATATGTGTTCATATTTTGTACAGACCTTTTAAAGACACCCTGTATATTGGTAAATTGGCTTCACCTCATATAACTTTAGTACTGATACACTGATACATACTGATAAACAAAATATATAAATAATATTTAAAATTATTTACATTCATGTAGATACTTATCATTAAACATACACTGTAAAATTCACTCCTTTTAACCAACCAACATTTGATTCCCGGGGGGTGGTCGCTATCGAGAGATTTTACTGTGGTAATGACCAAAATATTAGTTAAAATATTTATTATGTTGATCTATCAGTGGCGTCCCTGCAAACATGTGCTCCGATATTTTTTACAAAAAAAGTGGTGTATACATTAGAGGGGAACCAATATATAGGATAGGTGTAATAATTCTTTTTTTTTTCTTGTAACATAGAAATTTAAAATGTACAACAAAAATTATTGATAAAAACAATACAATAAACTTAGTTTACAATATTGATAGGGAAACATACAATTACAAAATTAAACTGGTCAACAAAACAAGGAGTACAGGCATAGGTATCATGTGTGATGAGAAAAACATTTTTTAATCAACTCTAGTTTTGTTAATAGTTTTTATTACAAAGCAATACTCACATCCAAATAATCACTTTTGTTCAATAAAAGAAGGCTATGTATGATATATTTTTTAAAAAAATTATACCTATACTATATATTGGTTCCCCTCTAATGTATACAAATCCTATGTTTTAGTGCCCTGAGGATGGCCTAATTTTAGGCCGAAACGTTGGCAAATACAATCAATTCATTCCTACGTTTGTTTTTTATTTAACCTAAATCAAACCAAACAACAACTAAAAAATATAAACATCAACTTAGACTCCTAAAACCAAAAAACGAAACTAATGGCATTAGGGCTCCGTTTTATAAACTAGGCATTCTATAATCATAATCTCCTGTACCGAGCAAATTATCAACAGCATTACTTAATATCTTCAACGATTTATAAAATGTTCTAAAAGCTGGTCTTATGAGTTGCAATAACTCTTCAAGCATTTTTTTCCACGGCCATGGCAACATTTTTTGAGGACCAGTTTACTTGTTTTTCATTTCCTGATGAAATTTTGTCTGCTTTTAAAGTCTCCGACTTCTTCCAAATTCATCCTGAAGTTTGGTCTTCTTTTATGCAACCTTTGTAAAGTGACCCAAAATCTAGTGATTGGCAATAACTCAAAAATACTTTTCTTTGTCCACGACTACTATATAACATGATTATTATACATGTGTTTCCTTAATAAGAATATCCAATATACACCAATATATGTATAATATTCATTATACACGGTGTATAATGAAATCATATGATTTCAATAGGATTTTGTACGTACAATAAAAAATAGAGCATGTCATAAACGTCAAGTCGCAGCGCTTGTTGCTATGACACCTTGTTTTTATTTTGACAATTGCGCTTCGGTTTTTAATTTTAATTTGAAACGTCAAAAGGTTAGTTGTTCCAAAATATCAATGTGGATTTAAGTTCGATTCCTACGTTTAACTTAACACACTGTGTAAATACAAACATTAATATTAATGTTAACAAATAATTTTTCTTGCTAGTTAGTGAGAAGTTCAATATATTGTTTCAATGTTAATTACTTAAAAATAAAATTATGTGGTACTTAATTGTAGCTAAAATTATTTGGTAGTCCTGGACAAAGTATAGTATTCTACTCGCATATAATGGCTGTTATTTACTTGGATGATTTATGAGACTCGCCTACGGCTCGTGTCATAAACATCATCCACGTGAATAACACTCATCATTATGCTTGTTGAATAATGTACTCTTGTCTTCACGGCTATGGGAACGGTGTGTTGGTAACATATTTTGAGAACCAGTTGATTTCTTTTTCCTTTTCTGTTGAAATTAGGCTTTTTATAGTCTCCGTCTTCTTCTAAACTTGTCCTGAAGCCTCATCTCTTTTTATGCAACACAGGAGGACTTTTGCAAAGTCACCCAAAATCTAAAAAATTTGGTGTGTACGTTCTTTGACCATAAGTTTTCCTCTCTTCAGTTGAACGCACAGGAAATGATCCACATCGCATTCCATGTGACTGTGTCCACTGATCATAAATTTGTAGTCAATAATATTTAAATGTTTTTCTTTTGTATGACATAAAAAACATTGATGCAACGTGTGAGTTCTTAACCTGCCCCACACAGGTCTCCAAATATAAAATAACTTTTAGGGGGCAACTCAATTAAATGAAAATATTAACAAGTTGCCATTTAATTAGCACCTCGTCCCTTTCTGCTTTATGCCACATTTAGCAGCTAACTTCTCCTGTAGCCAAATCATGCAAAGTAAACGCTCCTTAGCCTCCCACCACCCATTGCCTATTATAAATCAAACACACCTGGAGAATTTACTAAGGACATTTAGTAAAATTAAAGTTATGGGGCAACTGCTCATACTGTATAAGATTTAAATATTATAACTAGATATGAACTGCCTTTATTGCCCCAAATGAAATTTTCATAGCCCTCTCAGTTTCTGACATACAGGGCAATTTTAAATATTTGTCTCTTCTGACGCTCCCCTTTATCTTGATTATGTGATAACTTATCAATAAGGTAATACAGAGCTATGACAGACTATTTTATGTTAATTTCCGTGGCATTGTTAGTTTTTTTAAAAGTTTTATTTTTGAGTTATGACCCAAACTTGTGTTTTTTTAAATGGGACACCCTATATATTATTTCTTTGTGTTATCTCTCTTTTTAGCAGCTTTTCAGAAATATATAATAGTCTATACTTATTTTTTTTAAAAAGAGATTATTTTAACATTTTTGTAAAATTAACCATTTTTCGTATAGAATGTACAGTACCAAATTAAGTGCGAACCATTGCTAACTTTTTTATTATTTAAGATACAAAGTCGGTTAAATTAGCAAGGTAGTAGCATTTTTTTCTTTTAATTAAAATGGTGAAAGCAGAAAAGCAATTGGACATAAAGTTTCTGAATGAATGAGGAAAATGTATTTTTTTTTTAAATGGCACACCCTGTATATTTTTTGCCGAAACGTTTGCAAATCGTGTACGGAATAAAAAAGTTTATATGCAATATTGGCCTAAAATTAAAAAAACATCAACACAGTGTATACTGTATTTGCCTGAAGACCGCTGCAATTGAAACGTTGTGAGTTAGTAAAACATAAAGACAATGGTCGAAACCATATCGTTAATTCATCTTGCATCATTGTATCCCACCTTCAAGCAAATTCGATATTATCAGTTTAAACTTTAATTTTTATCAAATAAAACAACGGCAGTCTACCTCCACAATATGTATTTAAATGTTTATGTTTATATTCTACATATTTCGGACATAGAAATGTCCATCATCAGGGATACAGTAGTCTAGGACAACCAACCATTTCCTGCACGCCAGCATGGTGAAGTGAAGTATCTTTGAGCTGTAATATCCTCTAATTAGCTAATACAATGTAATTTTAACATAAATACTTCACTTCTAGTCGAGATGGTGAGAATCCAGTTTTAATTTTCTTAATCTTCTTTTTCAATCATAAAATTATGTTCATTTTCTACCCCCCTTTAACCTAAAAATTTTGTTAGCCAATACTCCAGGCATGGTTGGATGAAGCATCTTTGAGCACCTATCTACATTATTTTCCTCTAATTAGCTACAAACCTACATAATTGCTTCACCACCTGCTCATTGGCTTCAAATTTATAAATTCCAACCTTAAAAGTAGTATAATTCTCATTTCATTTATTGTTTATCTCCTAAGAATGTGTTTCAAATCTAACCCAGTATTTTGTTGTCCACACCCTAGACACGGTGAGATGAAGCATCTTTGAGCACTTCACTTAAATTAATCTCCTCTAAATAGCTACAAATGACATAATTGCTTCACCACCTGTCGCAGTGGCTACAGGCTGGGAACCCCCTTCTTCAAAGATACCTTAACCAAAATTTCAAATATCACATCTCATTCAGTCTTGAACATTCATTAGAACCTACAATTTCAATTTTAACATAACTTTTGATCGTCGCTTACGCAAGATAGAGCTATCGTAATCGACTACTGTATCCCTGATGATGGACATTTCTATATCCGAAACATGTAGGATATAAACATAAACATTTAAATACATATTGTGGAGGTAGACTGCCGTTGTTTTATTTGATTATATCAACTCCACTGTAATGGACTACTTCTTCAAGTTTAATTTTTATACCTAAACAAAATGATGCTTGCTTTAAAATACTCGTAGTGTATATGAGGAAATACCCTGTACGGGACTTGAAGTCCTTATTGGATAACCCTGTGTTTTTTTTTCTAATAGCCCTTTATTAATGAGCTCTCGGTTTTTAACTTGTATTTTATACACATAAAGATTTAGGAAAGTGTCTCTAAACAAAATTATGGAATGGAAATAAAAAATGGTTTGCCTTTGACGTTTTCATCGAGACTGCCATGGAAACAAAAACGAATTTATTTAATTATTTCAGAAATTAAAACTCGATTTTATTTGTAGCGGAAGAAATAAAAAACAAACTATATTAAATGTTCAAACACATCACCGTTTTGTTCAATATATTTGCGTACATTCTTCAATACACGTTTTGTAGCTTTTAAAACTGTTCTGCCATCGATGGATGCTATAAGGCGTCTAATGTTGTCTTGAAGTTCGACCAGATTCGCATATTTCGTTTTAAGGACTTCGTCCTTGACATACCCTCAGAAGTAAAAGTCTAATGGAGTTACGTCAGGAGACCTTGAGGGCCAACGTATCGGACAATTTGTTGCCATCCACCCATCTCTGAAAAGCCCTTCTAACAATCTTCTCACTTCGTGAAACTGATGAGGAGGAGCCCCATCTTGTTGAAAATAAATTTGGTTACGGTCCTCTTAGTTCACATCATCTAAATATTCTTCTAGTAATTCTGACCACATATTAACGTATCCCCTGCCGGTCAGAGTATCTTCATAAAAAATTGGCCCAATAATTTGGTTGCCTATGAGACCACACCAAACATTAATGCTAAATCTTACTTGCGGATTTCTGGGAACAGCAATAAACAAATTTGTTCTAGACCAATAGTGCATGTTTTTATGATTAAACAAAACATACCCCTATTTGAAAAGTTCGCTTCATCGCTTTATAAAATTTTCTTTAAAAAGTTAGGATCTTGCCTACACATATCTTGTAACCATTGGCAAAAAATGAGTCTTCTTTTAGTATCACCAGGTAATAATGTTTGCACTGGTCGGTGCTTATAAGGTACGAACTTATATTTTTTTAAAATCCTCCAAATTGTAAATAAACTGAAACCACTGTCTCTTACCCATATATGTATTAGTACTATATGGCTATTACCCTGAAAATCTTGAAGCAACAACAGAGATAGCAGATCCAGGGTCATTTCGACTTGTGCGCATGCGCCGTCAGGGTATTGCCAAATATGCTTTTATTTCTTTAGAATAGGGCAGAAGAGTGAGTCTTAGAAAATTAGAGCAATGATAGAATTACCAAAAATCTTGCTAAAGAATTGCAAAATAAGCATTAAGTCCGTACTTCCAAGTGTTTTCAAATTATTTGTTTCCATTTCTAAACTAAAACGCGTCAAATAACAATTTCATATGACTAGAGGGTGACAACGTGACAACGTCTCATTTTCGCTCGACATAACCTCGAAATCTTTAGCAAATGTTAATTTGGTTGACAGCTCGCTTCAGCGAGTAGATTTGTTATTATTAACGGCTTTTGTGTACTGTTTATCTTTACTTTTCTGCAAATTTTGATTGTGTGTGTGAACTGTGACCATTTTGTGACGATGCCGAGGCAAAACGGAATATTTTACATTATTTTAAACAGGCGTAGAAGCTTGAACAAAGATTTATCGTTCTACAGGTATGTACCCAGATCGAATGTTTCTTTCTATTAACTTACTTACGTTAATTTCGTGAGGGAACAATAACTAGGTAGTCCATTTCCTAAAGATTATAATTTCCTTTGCTGCTGTTGATATAATTAGGTACCTAGGTACCTATTTTTACCGAAAATTGCATGTACTCCAAAAAATCCTATTAAAACCTATTATTTTACCTGTTGAACTCTAAAAATGAATGTAAAATATCTAATAAAAGTTTTATTGATATATTTACCTGCGTTTTTTTTCTTTTTTCAGTCGAAATACTATACAAAATCCTAAACAAATCAAGAACTTTAATGTTTGTTTACAAATTTCTGTCCAGTTGTCAAAGTCAAATGTGATAACCTCATTTTTTTCCTGTTAAAACAAACGTCATCTCGCGCATGCGCACTGCGCGAAATGACCCTGGCGGGACAAGGAACCTCGGCTTCACTTCGTTTACATTGGTTAAATGGGCAAGGCGCCATATAGTACTAATACATATATGCTCTTACCAAATCTCTAGTTGAATTATTTTTGTGCGCTTCAAAATATGCCAATACATTTACTTCTACTTGTTCACTTATTATAGACTATTTTTTAGTCCTTGTCTTTATAAAAACTCTTTCGTTACTTCTAAATTTTCTATACAGCCTTAGAAAATATCTTCTGTCTAGTTGCTCACGTTCAGGATACATTTGACCGTATTGCTCTAGTGCTAGTACAATATTTTTTCTGCAACCAAGATACGCTTCTAACATATCGCAATGTTCTAAATGCGTGAACGCCATATTGTAATATTTAAAAGCAAAAACTAGATAACTTAACGCAAAACTACAAAAATTTTGGCTTCGTTAACAATAATGGCCACCCAAAACGAGGACACTTTAGTTAATTCGTTTTTGTTTTCATGGTGGTCTCGATGAAATTGAAAACCTCAAAGGCAAACCATTTTTTATTTCCCTGGCTGTGTTGATGTTTTTTCAATTTTAGGCCAATATTGGATATGAACTTTTTTATTCCGTATACGACTTGCAAACGTTTCGTTAAAAAATATACAGGGTGTGCCATTAAAAAAAAACATTTTCCTCATTTATTCAGAAACGTTATGTCCAATTGTTTTTCTGCTTTCACCGTTTTAATTAACCGAAAAAATGCTACAACTTTGCTAATTTAATCGACTTTGTATCTCCAATAATAAAAAAGGTGGCAATGGTGCGCACTTAATTTGGTACACCCGATATATTACTGGTATTTGTTTGATTTTGTAAGTATATTTTTTATTTTTGTGTGAAAATTGTTCAACATGGCACAAAATAATAAATATGAAAATGATGAAAAGCACGACATGTATGTTTGCTTTATCCATGTTAATGAAGACGCGAACGAATTGCAATTCTCATATAGTGAGAGAATATTATTTAGAAACCACATTTCCAGATAAATGGATTGGTACCAATGGACCTGCCAGGTGGCCTCCAAGATCACCTGATCTTTCGCTGTTGTTTTTTTTTAATGGGCTATATAGAAGATCAGGTATATAAGAGACAATACCATAATATTAATCAACTTCGAGAAGCTACCCATCAAACATTTATGCTTTTGCAGGGACGGCCAATTATTTTATTAAAAACATTGCGAAAAATCGAAACAGTATGTCGAAAGTGTTTAGAATACAAAGGAGCAATTTCTGTAATTTAATAAAATAATATTTTTGTTTATTGTTGGTTTAAAGATATGTAATAATATAAAGTTGTATAATAAAAATAATGTTGTTAATTTTGTTTTTTATTTGCGGGCATACGAAAAATGATTAATTTAACAAAAAATATTAAAAGAATCCCTTTTAAAAGCAATGGATATGGACTAATATATATTTTTGAAAACCTCTTGAAACAAATATAAGACAAAGGAATAATATATAGGGTGTCTCATTTACAAAACCACAAGTTTGGGGCATAACTCAAAAACAAATATTTTTAGAAAAAAACTAACTACACCATTAAATTCTACATAAAATATTCTATAATAAGCCATTTTGGCCTTATTGATAAGTTATCAAAAATGACTAATTTTCAAAATCGCCCTGTATGTCAGAAACTAAGAGGGCTATGAAAGTTTCGTTTGCGGCAATGAAAGTTGCATCAAATAATAGAAAAGTAAGCCGTAAAAACCATCTTTCTATCTTTTATAATAAAGGAACTGGTACATGAAAACACACGAAAACTGAACACCCTGTACAATTTACATATTATAACTCGACATGTACTGCCATATTCTAACTTTAGCATAATTATAGGATACTTTCTATTGGGCTTAACTAATGACTACTAATAAATCTGACCCAACCTAACTATCCATCTATATATATATATATATTATTACATTACAATACATACCCAAAACCACAGAATTCAGAGTTGGTATAATACAACAGAAATTATCCCCGCTTTCGTTAAAAAGAAGACAAGTGCGCTGCCAAGGTGCTTCAACTTTGAGGACTTGTCCTCTAATGGGAAATATGGCCAGGTCGTTTGCTAAACTTCTAGCTTCGAATCCTGCGCAATTTACAATCACATCGAAATTTTGCAGTTCATCAAAACTGTTTATATGTTTTGCTATGATATTACCATTTTGTTGAAGAAATTCTTTCTAAAACAAAAAATCGTTTAATTTGCAATAATTTATCGAATTGGAGAGAAACAGGTTATGATAATAATAAATTTGACTTTGATATTTTGTGGTAAAAGCAACCCATCGCGTAATAATAGCTGCTAACCTGAATTAAGCTAAGCTTGAGATAGTAGCTTATTTAAAAAGTAAATACGGTGAACGGAAAAATCCATTTTTCTAGCTTGAATTCAGAGCAATTTTCAGTCGCATTTATTCTAGTTCGTTTAAGCCTCTATTATTTGTCCGTTTCGTTTTAGACAATTCTCCTAAGAAAATGAACTGGGTCTCTTGTATGATATTTTAAAATTAAGGAGAATAATAGTTTATTTACCTTTAATGTTTTGATTTCAAAATTTTTCTTATGATTTCGTATGTTTGCAAAGATCCAGTTTTGAAAACGGGAAAAATATTAATTACACAAAATAAAACAACGGAATTCAATTCCATGCACACAATAGGTTCGCTTTGGTTGTAAAATAAGGATTGATTTCGATGTGCAATAAAATAAATCCTTGAACTGTTTTAGAATGGTTCGTACTTAAAAGAAACCGAAACAGTTTATTGAAGAAGAAAGAACTAAGAAGGGTAAAATTAACTATTACTCTAAATATTTCAAATTTCAAAAATACTTTTTGCCACTCAAATAAACAATTTTAATGTCTATAGTAAAATCAAATACCTAAGTCTGACACTTAGGGTAAATAGAAACACCTGACCGATAACTATCTGTGAACTAATGCGATTGGTGTTGTTGTTTCATTTTCTATAAGAGTATTAAAAGAAATTCTACTGGAAAACCAATGTAGGGTTGAAATTTTACTTCAAAGAATAAAATCGTAATTCATTAAACTATTTATTTAACTAAACTGCAGGAACTCGTTCATACCCAGTATCAAAATTTAAATTTTTGCATATTTTTTGAAAACTGGCTTATCCATGCTTATTTTAAGTTGTTTTATTATATTAAGTATAGAATCGCTATTATCAAGTAATGAATAATAGAGCTTAAAACCAATATATCACCTTAATTATACTAATAGGTATTATATTGATAGTGTTTAACAATTTGGTTAGTCAAGTGTGAAAAAAGTTGCTAAAAAGTGTTTTCCCGAACTTAAATGTAAAATATGCCTAAAACAAGCAGTGCTTCCATTTGAATAAAACCTTACAAAGAATTGTATCTCGATATGGATAAGGTCTACTGTACAGCCTGCGAAAAATTGTATTTATCTTTTCTGTTATTTGTAGAATAGGTTAATATAGAAAACACTTTTCCAAACTGAAAATACTAATCTATTGCAAGAAATGAATATGATTTTAATACAAAAGTTTCGCGCTTTGATAAAAAAAAAAAACATAAATCTCTCGTCATAAATATTGTATAAGAACTTGAAATAAATTATTTGATTACTATCTTTGTTGAAAGTAATTTAATACTTGACTCAAGACCGCTACGTAAAGGTTCTCTCGACTAAAGAACTAAAATACACGATATTTATCCAGCCCAATCAGCCAATCACATTTCTCTTCAGACAAACAAACTATTTTCGTCTGCGTTGAGCAAACCTAACTTTTGCTCAATTTGGTTGCAGGTTGCATGTGAGAAGATATTTCAAATCGAGCAACATGTGAAAACAGCTTCCCATGCCACTAAGTTACGAAAAATAAAAGTGCCTGGCGAGGAAGTGCAAATATCTTTGTCCAAATGTTTTGAATCACCCTCTAGAAAATTAAGTGAACAAGAAGTGTTTAATGAAGATCTTTGCCGTGCGCTGGTGGCATCAAATATACTATTGGCAAAACTGCCAAACGACAATCTTCGTTCGATTCTTCAAAAATATTGCAAAATTAATATACCGAGTCAGGCAAAGGAAATAATATTAGACTCTTTATATTTAATGGTACTGACAAAAATAAAAGAAGAAATTGCAAATAACTATTTCTTTATTTGTATGGATGAAACCACAGATTCGTTAGGGCGTTATATGGCTCATCTAATAATTGAAGTTCTTACCGAACAATCTCACTTAAAATGATATTTAATTACCTCCAAGTAGTTGTAAAAAACGAACGCTTTAACAGTGACAAGGTTTTTACAAGATGCATTAGCGCACTTCCTCCTTCCTGATGCTATTCCCATTGAAAAAATGTTGCTTTTTCTGTCAGATGCTGCGCCTTATATAATTAAAGCAGAACAAAATTTAAAAATATTCTATCCAAGAATAATTTATGTAACTTGTTTGGCGCATAGTATTAATAGAATGGCAGGGGAAATTAGAAAACACTTCCCACTTGTGAACGAATTAATATCAAACATTAAGAAAATATTTCTTAAAGCACCACTGATGATCCAATATTACAAAGAAAAACTTCGTGGCGTCCTACTTCACCCTCAGCCAGTTATAACAAGATGGGGTACCTGGTTGGAGGCCGCTTTTTTTTTCTGAACATTTTATTGCTTTGAAAGAAGTAATCAATGAACTATCCGATGAGAAGTCGCAGGCTCTTGTTGACGCAAAAAAGTTATTTGAAAATAAACTATTGAATCAACAACTCTCATTTATTAAAAGCCATTATACCTGTGTGCCAGAGATCATAACACAATTAGAATCAAATAAGTTATCCCTGACTGAATCTACAAATTGTGTTACACGTGTGGAAACATCTTGCTACAGTGTGAGCGGAAATATTGGGGGCAAGATTAAAGAAAAATGTCGAAGTGTTTTGGAGAAAAATGACGGATTTACTTTTTCAACAAAAGTAGCTAGGGTACTGTCTGGTGATTTTGTAGATTATTTACCTCATCCATTATAAAAGCGGGTTGATTTTCACCTGATTATTTAGCGATAATCACCCGCTCTCCGGTGAAAATCACCCTTGTCAAAAGTGAAAATCTCACCCGTCAGAAATCGTTAGTTTTTTATTTGGTAAATAATCTTCAAAATACATTTCGGGATTGGGAAATAATCAGAAAATCATTCTCAGATTTTTTGCCATTAGGAAATCGCTCTCGGGCAAGCCCTCGAGTGATTTCCACGGCAAAAAATCTTCGGAATGATTTTCGATAATTTCCCTATCCCTTAATATATTACTACAGATAATTTTGAAGAAGATCCAAATATACTAGTGAACTTAAAATATGCTCCAATTACTTCCGTTGATGTAGAAAGAAGTTTTTCTGTATACAAATATATGTACTCGGATAGAAGGCATACATTTATAATTGGAAATTTTGAAAAATATTTAGTTGTTTATTGTTTTCTTAACATTATATAGTTACGAAGCTTAGTACATAAACATGTATGTATTCAGAAATTAATGTTTTTTTAATATAGTACTTTCACTTTCCAACAATGTATTTCATTACAAATTTATTTTGCATAGTCTCGTAACCCATGTGCATATTTTGGTAAAAAGACTTGCTTGATATGTGCATATTTCCTCCTTTTTGGTATGCATATTTGCTCAAGCTTTCTAATATTATAATCGTAAAATGTGTAGCGGCAGTTATAGTTTGGACTCAGTAAGTGTGATTTGTGTGTTCTAGAATATTGGTGGCCCATAGAGTCGAAAGAATATGGACACTCGTTTTACGTAAGTATATTTTTGACTAATTGAAAACAAATAAATGGTAATACCGTGATAGCCGAGTTCTTATAGGTACAAGAGGTTATTCTATTATGTTAATTGGTCAACGTTTAGTTAAATTACACTTGAGTTACATATGTATATATATAGGCGCTTAGGCTTTAAATTTAGGAAAGGTTTCTCGTTAGCAGAAGCTTGCATGTAATGAGGATATCGAAGAGGATATTTACATTGAGCCGCCAGAACCTTATGTTGAAACAGATGAAGACTCAGCAGATGAAGAAGAAGTAAGTCATAGTTAGAATATATAAGTATTTTTTTTTATATAATATGCATTACGTTAGTAGATTAGTTGATAACTTAACTTCACGGCAATTACGCGCTGCTGCCGAAATTCAGTTGCCAAATAATGATAGAATAGGAGTAGAATATGATACACAAAAAGAATTTCCTGACGCTCAATATTCGAAGGAGTTAGGGCCGACTTCCGCGTCGGTTCTGTTGGACGACAAAGAAAAATATTGGCTAAACGAGAGACGCAACCAAAAACAAAACTTCAAACCTACGTGGGAGTCGGACGCAGATTTTATATTGACCAGGCTTCCATATTTCCCCCCGCAAACTATTCCAAATATGAAGAAATATCTGCAGTTGAAATATTTAAATAGTTTATACATACGGACGTTATTGAACATTTCGTGAACGAGAGCCGACGTTATGCTTTGTTTTTGAACTGCCCGGATCCAAAAATATCTGGTGATTAAATTCGATGTTTTATTGCAATTTTTTTGTAAGTGACTTTAACAACCTGCCTTTGAAAGGAGACTACTGGAACTCGGGAAATGATATGCGCAATGCAGCAGTTTTCAGGCAATGCGTCGTAACCGTTTTCGGGATATTTGCCAATTTTTTCATTGTGCAGATAACACAAAAATAGACCAAACTGACAAAGCGTGGAATATTAGGCCTATTATGGATATATTGAAGGAACGATGTATCAAAAATTTTGTTCCAGAGAAAAATTTATCGTATGACGAAAGCATGGTGAAAAACTGTGGCAGACATAGCTGCAAACATTTATTCGGGGCAAGCCAGTGAGATTTGAGTATAAGGTCTGGAGCATAGATACTATAGACGGCTACCTAGTAAATTTCGACTTCTATCCGGGAAAAAGTCCTAAAGCAAATTCTGAATATGATTTTCTATTTGATAAAGCTTCGAGCCCTATGCTGATAATGATGGACGAACTTCCATTGGAAAAAAAAAATCTGCGCATCATCATTTTTATATGGACAATTTATTTTCGAATCCAGCACCGTTTTCTTTCTTAAAATTTCGTGGATACTCCGCTATTGGTACAATACGGGAAAACCGAATTCCAACTCAATGCCCCCTAACCAACAAAACTTTATTTGCAATAAAAGTCCGCGGTACTCTTCAAACTGCAATTGACAAAACAGATGGCCAATTATACATCAGGTGGATGGATAATGCTGTAGTGACAATGCTTCCTTTTTCTAGTGGTACTCATCAAGTAGGACAAGTAAAAAGATTTTCCCAACAGCAAAGGCACAATATAATGATTTCTAGGCCCTGTGCAATCGCAAAAAATAATACATTTATGGGAGGGACCGATCAAATGGATCAAAATCTTGTATGCTACTTGGCTCTTTGACGTTGCGATGCAAAACAGTTGGCTATTGTATAACAAAAGAAAACACAAGGTGTCACAAAAAAGACTTTAGAAGGGAAGTAGCCAACATATACTCGAAAAAATATCAAGTTCTTCCTAAAGGACCTGGATGACGAGTGGCTTCTCCAGGATCCCTTCTACATGCCGAATATCCAACGATATCAGATTCGATCGTACTGATCACTTAGTCCAACATACAGAGGAACATAAAAAAATACGGTGCGCTGCAAGTACATGCAAATCAATAATGAGAACCATGTGTGTGAAGTGTGATGTTGCACTATGTATAGACTGTTTTATACCTTTTGATTCACGTTAGTGTAGTATGATTGTTATATAGGACTAAAAATAAATTATTTGTGTCTTTGCCTAAGAACTTGTGTTTTACTGTTTGCAACAAAACACGGACTTATAATATTACAACTTTTCTATTAAGTTTTTCTATTTTAATATTTTGCTTATCATAAATGCCCATATGGCAACAGCAAATATCTTTAAAACCAAACTGTCATATTTTTTTCAAACATTTTTTTCAGCTTTATAGTGTATCTTTGAGTAACATTACCGAGGAAAAAGAATAAATATATAAAAAAAGTATTTGGGCGCTAATGGGTTAACTTAGATCAATCTTCATTATATTTTTTAATAAAAAAAAACATGTTTTACATTTTTATTTCTAAGCATAAATAAAGTAAGGTGAAAACAAAACTTTTTGCAAGCAGTCTGTAAGCAAAAACCGATTCATGTGGGTGTTGAATTATTGTTAGACGATTTCTCGTTCAGAATCGGTCGTTTCAAAGTGATATTTTCCAAATGAGAGAGCTGGTCAGGGAGTTGCCACATACCTTTAGTTAATTATATTTTAATATTTGTTAGTAAGGAAATATATTAACTATTTGTTAATACAAACGTAAAATAAGTTCGTGTACAGAGTTTAAGTTTGTTGTTTGTCAATATTTAGTTTCCGGTTGCTAAACCGACACATTGGCTTCCAGCGCCACCCAACGTAGTTTGCCCGCCATGGGCCGCCTTGCCAGCGTTTGAACCAATACGGATTCTCGCTGTCCTGGGTTGATGCGTGTGGTTGCCACAAAATGTAGCCACGTGCTGCAACCCTCGTCTGCTTAAGGAAATATAAATAGGAAACTAAGAGTATTTTATTATAATTTCAACATTATTCACAATTTCTTTTTATCCTATGTTGATATTAAAATGGCATTGAAATTTTGTACGATCAAAGGGAACAGGTAGCTCATTTTAATTATATTGATTGACCCGCGCCTCGCGCGTGTCGCAATAAAGCTGCCAAGCTGTGTGTGGCAGTGGAGTAGTTATACAACCGGGGAAGGCTATTCAGTTTTTATAAATACATCGGCGTCGTGTCGCAAAACTTTAATTTGTGCGTCTTTAAATTAGTACGACCAAAAAAACCGAATCAGTCATAAATTTATGTTTTTTTTTCATGCTGGGTTATAACTTCCGTCGGAGCCACAGACTCGTGTGTTCCTGTGCACAGTCGGGTTAGTTAATAGGAACCTGTGTTAAGATAAACATATTTTCATTTCTTACCTGCAAATATGGTAAAAATATGACAGCTTCCCATGTGAAAGTAGTAAAAAAAAATCCTCCAGTGAATTGTTTGTTGTACTCTTTATTTAAGCTTTTTAAACGAATGTCTGTTACCTCGCTGTATCCCAGTGTAATGGTGGCCCATTTCGGAAGGGTGTAATTTTTATCAGTAAATAAACTTAAAGCCGGTAGCAAGCAAATCCCTGCTTCTTTAGCTTTACCTGAAATAAATGTGTACTTGTTCTTATTATTATATTTTTATTTTCTCTCAAATTTAACAGGGTAGCCCAAAAATGAATTACGATCATCAACTTCATTTTTTCAAATGAAAACGTATATTTTTTATTTCAGTTTTAAATTTTGCATCGAATTCTAAGAATGTTCTATGTAACATGTCCTATACCTAAACGCAACAGTGATCGAAAAGATTACGATTGAACATATCAATAAGTAAGACCGTATTTCTGAGGATTTATTTGTAAATCGAGAAAAGCATTCCATTGTCTGTTAATTTTTTTTTTTTCAATTCTGCTATTTCTGAATGTTGACTTATCACAGTTTAGTTCCATAGAAAGTATATGACAATTTTACTTTAAATAGGTAATTGTCAAGCGTAGTTGCAAAGTTGCGGTTCTCATAATGGTGAAGTTAACGGAATGAGAAAAGAATTGAAATTCTATGCATGGTTGGGTTTGGTGATAGAACACGCAGTCAAACAAAACAGCTTAATTATTTAATGAAATTCATCCTGATCGGCCATGTTAGAGATTTGCCAAAATCTGATCATCGTGATCTAGATAAAAATGAACAACTTGGCGTTTTGCTTTCCTTGGAAGAAAATCCCTGTACTCTCCTCTATCGCACATTGGGGCCAATTTGCAAATGTGGAAATCTGTTGTTCACCGCATAGGTCAAAAGCATAAATATCACCCATGCAAAGTTATTCCCGTGCATGAGTTATTTGTAGATAATTTCGAGAGGCGAAATGAGTTTGTGAACGCATGCAAAATATGTGCAATCTAGGTAATAATTTAGTAAAAAATATTATTTTCCGATGAAGCTACGTTCCGGTTGGATAATAATATGAACAGACAAAATTGTCGTTATTAGTCAACAGAAAACTTGCATTGGATGATGGAGGTTCACAGCCAGTACCCTCAAAAAATAAGTGTGTGGTGTGAAATAGTGCGCGAAAAAATAATTGGTTCATTTTTCTTGGAACAGTCTTTAACTGGGCAAGTATATCTCAAATTTCTCCAACTTAAATTAATTCCAGCATCAGTGGTTTTAATTCCGAATTCATTGAACCCAAACTGCCCTGACTAAAAACTGATATTCCAGCAAGATGGTGCTCCTCCGCACAGTGCAGCTACTGTGAGTACATTTTTGAATTAAACCTTTCCCAATCGGTGGACAAGACTTTTTTTTGTGGGGTTACCTCAAACCGAAAGTATTTGTTGACAGACCAAACAATCTGCAGGAGTTGAAAGAAAGGATCCGAAGAGAAGTGCGTGCCATAACTCCGGAAATGGTTCAAAACATGCGAAGAGAGTTTATTGATTGCCTTGGATATTCTCAAGCCGTAAATGGCGCAAATTTTCTACACATTTAATTTGATCTGTTGTTTTGTCCTTTCTATGTTGATATGTTCAATCGTAATTTTTTCGATAACTGTTGAGTTTAGGTATAGGACATGGTGCATGAAACATACTTAGGATTCGATGCAAAATTCAAAAATGAGACAAAAAACAGATGTTTTCATTTGAAGAAATGAAGTTGATGGTCCTAACTTATTTTTGGGCTACCCTGCATACATGAATTTACCATCAAGAAAACCAAATAATTAAGAAATAAAAATCAACGGGTCCGACCGCTTTTCCAAAAAACACACCGCTGAGTGTTACATGAATTCAGACTTTAATTCTGGGACTCACTGTATAAAAAGAGATCGAGATACGTCAAGAAGTTCATTCTTGTCTAACCTAGGATTGAATCAGTGAAAACAGAACAAAAATTAATGGAAAATCCGACGATGGACGATACTGCCATTGTGGCTGGTAGCTTTAAGAAATCGCAAACCCCAATAACGTGAATCAACCAAAATTCGCACTTACAGGGAGGTATTTTGTCTTACACATAAGCCATTTTAATTTTTAAACACTCCCAAACTAACTGAAATCTATCACGCGATGAGCTAACAACAAATTGAGACTTCACTGCTTGACACAAAAAAAAAATAAACACCAACAAAAAAAAATTATCAGCAGTCGTATCGTAGGCTTTTTACATTAGGATATCTTTATTTTTGAGTTATTTAAAAAAAGTTATTTGAAAAAGTTGTTTTTTTTAAGTAGTTGTATACACAGTTGAAAAAAGTATCACCTTAGAAATCACCTTGTATACCGTCTATGTATTAATACCTCGAAAACCAAATATATGGTAGAATCTGTTTGAGAATCATTTTTTAAAATGATACGAATGTACGATACTTGAGAGTATGGTGCAGATATTAAGATAGCCAGAGAACTGTATTTTTCCAAATTCATTTATTTATTTACTCTATTGTGGAGGTGGAAAGTCACCACTTGATATTAATGATAACCAACAAATATTCATGTAGTAAATACAAATATCTGGACGTTATATTTGACCAATCTGGAACAAGAGAATTACAGGAAATTGCTAGCTCGACATATGGGACAAGCCAATGGCAATGGATTTCAATGTGCAGGAGAAGTTGCATCCCTACAAGATGTTGGTGCACGAGTTAAACGAGGAGGATTCTGATAGAAGAGCTAAATTTTGGGAGCTGATGATAGAAAGATGCAATAACGATAATAGCTTCGCAACAAATATCATTTTCTCGGATGAGGCTACTTTCCAAATAATAGCATTATTAATAGACATAATTATCGTTATTGATCTGCTGAAAATACTCACTAGTTCCAGGAAGGTCATACTCAGACGCCCGAAAAAGTTAATGTTTGGGCAGGCATAGTTGGTAGACATATTGTGAGAGTATAGGTGGTAATTTGAATGGCGAAAAATATCTGGACCTCCTCAGGAATCACATAATTCCTTCTTGCAGAATGGTTTTACCAGGTGTAAATAATGGCATAAACGAAAAAGGATGGTTCCAGCAAGATGAAGCACCTGCGCATTATGCGGCAAATGTTAGACAATACATAAGCTAATAATTTCCAGGACGTTCAATGGGCAGAAAAGGTGCTATTAACTGGCCAGCGCGATCCCTGGACTTAACCCCGCTCGACTTCTTTTTCTAGGGACAATTAAAGAACAAAGTCTACGTTAACCGTACAAATGACAAGAATCTCTAAAAGTCAGAATTAGTGCTGAAATTCGGGCCATTCCAGAGGACTTACTTATAAACGTTGTAGACGGGTTTAGGGATCGACTGGCGCTCTTCTTGGCAGAAAATGGTGGCCACTTTGAACACCTGATCAACTGGAAAGGTTTCACTTATTTATTATTCCGATGTTAAGTTGTTCCATTTTCTAGACTACTTATTTTGTTATTATAAAGTTTGTTACAACTATTGTAAATAAATAAAATTTTAAAATACAAAAAATTCAGTTTAGAATAGAATCCAAATATGCAATCATATGCAGGGTGTTCCATTTAAAAAAAGTAAGTTAGTCTGTATGCCAACCAAAACAGAAATGACAGAAAAAATTCATGCAGGTAGAAATGTGGGGAAAAACTTACTAAACAACTTTCGTAAAGGTCACTTTTTCGTATACGCGGTAATTCAAAAGTTTCAGGCATTATGCGCGACTTTTTTGCCGGCCCGTATAAAGCGATATATAACGGAGCCGAAATCTGGAGAACTATGAAACTAACCTGAACTATGAAAAATATAAAGAAGGAGTCGAACCTGTAGAGATGGATGCACTAAGATACTCTCTGATAATATCTAGAAGAAAAATCCCTGTAACCTACTGTGCTCCCCCCCGTTTTGAACGGTTCAAAATAGGAAAACAAAAGGTTACAGTTCTTCCATACCCCACTCAACCCTCGCGAACGGTCAGAAATCATCCATTGTTTGCGGTTCCTGGACATAATTCGAATTGAGATGGAAAACAGAATTGAGAGGGAGGGCCACGGCGAATACCCCACTCCCTCCTCATGGTAAAAACCGCCCCTTCTCCTGGGATAATACGGATAAGACGAAGAAAAATGGTAAATTGTTAGTATTTTCAAAGTAAAAAATGAGCGGCAAACGAGAAATGTTACAAACACGCCCTACTCCTTCAAGTGTATACTCCTTTTCCCTCCATCAACCACTATACTTTGTTTCTATTTGCCAAGAGCAATAAAATGTAAATTTGCAATGACAGAACCCATTAAGCAGGATGGAGAACTTAAAGGTTGCATTGTAAATTTCAGGTCAATTGCAATAATAGTTTTTGAAAATTCCGTATTTCAGACCTACACACGCCGAATCGGCCCTAAATTAGGGTCGCCCTAATTTTCATACAAAAGGAAGACGAGTTTGGTGAATAAAATTAAATTGACGAGGCGTTTCTTCAGGTAGTTTAGTAGAATAAAAAGTATAGTAATAATTATACTTGATTTTAATTATAGAGATAGGCAGATAATTGAGATATTAATTATTCTAATATTCAGTAGATAAAAACTTATATAGAAGTAAGAATAATATAAAAATAGATAAATCTATTTCAATCACATGTTCGACGAACTTTTTGCATTTTTCACAATCCACTGTCTTTATTCCCTTTTGCAAGAGGTCTCCAACGTCTCTCATATTAAAAGTTGTGTTATGCCTTGCTACAAACCCTTTTACTGGCGCCCACGCCAATTCTATGGCGGTTAATTCACAGTGATATGGCGAAGACGAAGTACCGTTATATTTCGTTTTGAAGCAATTTCGTCGACAACAAATTTCGTACAAGAAGGTATATTCAACTTTACAATCTCCAGTAGCTCATTTTGTAGCATACCTTTATAAAATTACTTCTAATTTACACTACACCATTGAATGATGTATTTTTTTTTCCAAGAAGACCTTGGTATTTTTTCGGATTCTCTTGAGTGGTAGTTGGCATTATCCAAGACTCTAACAGACCCAGGAGCAATAAGATCTAGCATTTGTTGGAACTATTCTTTAAAGACATCAGCGTTCATGTCTTCATGATAGTCTCCAGTCCGTTTTGATGTTAATGCAAGTAAGCCGCCATCGACAAATCCATTATTACTACCAATGTGAGTAATTATTAATCTTTTGCTTTATCCCGAGGATGCTTTTATTCCAGTGGACCATTCTTCCATAAAAGCTTGCCTCGAGCTTCTTATATATTTATCCTGCCATATTTTACCAATGGTATAACCTACATTTAACCAAGTTTCGCCCATATAATAGATATTCCTGTTTTCCCTTCGAAACTGTCTAACTGCCTTCAAATATCGTCGTCGCCAGCAGATGATTTCGTCTTTTCCTATTAAAAGTGATTTTCTGTTTTAAATTTTTTCATAACAAAAATTCATTTCCTTCAAAGTTTTCCATATTTTCTTCTTACCCATGGGTGGAGTGAAATCATCCTTTTTCATTTGAGACATTATTTTGTCCAAGGTGGGTACTTCTTTTTTTAAGTAAAACGACGGTATGATTCTTCTGCGGGCAGTCTTTTCATCCTCATATATTACAGTTTATTTTCTTCCTGTACTTCTCTTTGGTGACCTAATGGGGCCGCGTTTACCCTCGTGCACAAGTCGGTATATTGTTGACTCTCCGACTCCAGTCCTATTCGAACACATTTCAACTATTTTTGCAACTCCGAATGTTATATGAAATAATAATTGGATTACGCCTATGGAATACGGCGAAGACCACTGAGTTTTATAGTTCAATAATGATTTATTGTTCTCTCACATTAAGCAACGGAATATAAGAATAAAAATTTCAACTCTTTTGATAATTACATCAATATCTACATCTTGACTCGAAGTTCGTTTCAATTCTCCATTTTTTCCCATGCATATACGAGAATACCGGAAAAAATTGTCTCTCGTTTCATTATGCGAGGGGGGGAGGGGCTAGAGATGGGATACCCTCGATCGTCACCAATGATTGCCTCGAAAATACTAACACATAATTTTTGTCCGCGGCTGACTTTTGGCATGGGCAAGCATTCCTGCCGGGGTGATGGCAGCTAGCAGTCCTCCGTTCGCATCCTCAAAAACACTACCAATTTACCGTTTTCCCTGACTCAATCCGAAATATCACCAGAAAAACGCGAAAATGTTTTTGGCCGATTCCAGTTTCGGGGGGTGTAAGAAACTTTAACCCTTTTTTCGTATTCTCCAGCCAGAAACGCGGGTGAGAAAGTAGGTTTAGGCATGGTCATCTATTTTTTTGCGCTTGCTTGACTACACTAGAACGGATAATGAACTAAAATATATTTTTTTAAATTTTAAACTACAGTCATTTCTTAATTCACCTCATGGTATCAAATAATTTGTAACTTGCCTAAATTAGCTTTGAGGTTATTGGATGGCATTGACCTTACACAATAACCTAACACGAATGGGCGAGAATTAATTTATTATCTTATCAATAACATATATTACTAAATAATTTCAGAACTCAAAATGATTATCGATTTTAGAATTTTTTATACTTTTCATATTGACTAATATTTGTTGTCAATTTTTGATGACTTTGAGACAATTACAAAAACTTTATAATATTGTTAGTATTTTAACTGTCGCCGCTTATATTTCAGAGGCATACAGTTGGAATTAACTTAATATTAAAATTAATAAATGTCTTTATTGGTTGCAATTTGCATTAATTGCATAATATATTGTATTTGAATTTTTTGAATACCTTGTTTACTATCTGTTGACTTTAATCAATTATGGCTTCCAAAGTCTAATTAGGAGTGACATTTTTTTTACATCAAAATTAAGTTTACTAGGGTCCGGTATAAAACTTACCTCTACATTTTATAATTGTTTTCGGGGAGTGTCAACAAGTTTTTGAACATAAAATAAACTTAAAACTGAATTAAAAATTAAACTAAAATAATACCTACCCTCTTTCCATAATTGTAAGATATATGCATATGTATTCTTAGACCATTTTACGATATCTTCAATGGAATTATCACCAAGAATAAATGGCTCCCATAGACCTGCCGCAATGTCACTGGTAGTATTAGGGGTAAACTTGTCTGCAAATATAGTAACTTTTCCTCGCTGACCAAGCCTTCTTTGAATTTCCATACCTGTTGTCAAGCCAATGGCTCCGCAGCCTATTACCGCTACGTTTAACATTTTCTTATAAAATGTATTTTAAATAACTTGCAGCAGTAAGTGTGTTTGTGGTCAACAATATGGATAATGACCGTTTAATTATATAAATTATCGCATGTGTATTCAAAATATTTTTTGTAGATAACCTCTTTTACCAGTCCCAAAATTTATACCGGGTGTTGCATCGTCGAGCGGGACATAGGAAATCCCATGTAATTTTAAATGGGGTCAATTATGGGCTTCCCTAATTATTTTAGAGAAAAATTATATTTATGTTTATTAAAGAGCACTAAAACCCACATTCAAAAGAATAACTTTAGATATTTTTGATGAGCCCGTTTACGGGTTATCGCCGATTTCTTTTTAACTATTTCTCCTTTTTATGGCCCCGTATTTGTGGGCACCAGTCAAGGTAAAAGATGACTGTCAAATAAAGTTGTCATTTTGAAATGTGTGCTTTATTGTTATAAAAACTCGTACATCGAAAATTTTAAAGGTGTATTTATGAGTACAAATTAATCTGAATAAAACTAAAATAAAGTATCCAATTACAAGGTTAATTATGACATTTTACATGTTTCAATATTTTACTAATTAATAGGTAGGTACTATTAAATTGTTAGAACTTTAGGATTTAAGAAGATGTTCAAATATTCCTCAAAATGACAACTTTATTTGACAGTCATCTTTTACCTTGACTGGTGCCCGCAAATACGGGGCCATAAAAAGGAGAAATAGTTAAAAAGAAATCGGCGATAACCCGTAAACGGGCTCATCAAAAATATCTAAAGTTATTCTTTTGAATGTGGGTTTTAGTGCTCTTTAATAAACCTAAATAGAATTTTTCTCTAAAATAATTAGGGAAGCCAATAATTGACCCCATTTAAAATTACATGGGATTTCCTATGTCCCGCTCGACGATGCAACACCCGGTATAGTCAGCGGCAAAAATGATGCATTAAATATTTTATGAAAATTTCGTAAAATAGCAAGAAAGCATATCTACAATTATTATCATGAGATTTATCATTAAATATATCCAAAGAAAATATTATAGCTACGCAATAGAAGCCCGATGTAATGTTAATAATTCGACCCCTCGATGGATCCCGGTTTTCAAAGCGGGGATCCTGTTTCGTTAAGCGGACGGGCTTTGCCGAATGCACGTCCAGAGTTGTCGTCTTTCCGGGGTACGGTATTATGATATGCAATATAGTCTTCAAGATTATTAATAATTGAATTTGTAGACTGGTTATTGGAATTACCAGACCCAATAAAACAATACGGCGCGACCGGCATAGATGAACCAATATTTTCATTTTCGGATTTACCAAAGAGCTAAGGTTGATACAAAAATGTTTAAATCTAGAAGTTTATTGTAATCGTCATTTTAGTCCAATGACGGAAAAATAAAATAAAAATCTAGAAGAACTGTATTAACAACATAAAAAGGGATATAAAATGTATGTTTATCTGCATAATATTAGGTGTTCAAAAAAATATCCGTTTGTATAGCTAAGAAACTTCACATTTTTTTTGTATCTGCCAATATTATTTTATTTTAAGGCACCTAGACGTAGTAATAAACGTTTTTGGTCAAAGGTCTAAAGCAACCACAACAAAACCGGTGTAGCCGAGTTGCTAGACGTATGCAGGTAAAATAAATTGAGATTGAATTCCTAGACCGACATACACTAATTGCTAGACGGGGGGGATGGTCGAGTTCCTAGACGCGACCTTCATTACAGAGAGGTAATAAAAATCATTAGAGCCTGGAAAATTATATTTATGCTATTATTATGAGTAGATCGACTCAAAAAGGGCTGGTAAATAATTGGCCGGTGAACTTGAAAAAGGCGAATTGGAACCAAAAAGGTGGATTAGATGCCGTGTTAGCGCCTGTTTAACCAATAAAGTCTATAATTATTAGTTACAGCATTATTTAGTTGAGTTAAGCAATATAATGTTCCAAGTGTATGTAATTTTTGCCGTCTAGGAACTCGACAATGTTTTTCTAGCAATTCGTACATCTTCGTCTAACAACTCGACGATTCCAAATTCATAATTTTGTTACCTACTCTCCACCGTCTAGCAACTCGGATACACCCAACAAAACAACTGAAATCTTACTTGTTGCCACAAAATTACCTAACTTTAATTAAAACACCAATTAAAATGTGTTAAAAGTTTTAATAAGAGTTGCATTTAGTTTCGAAAGAAAAATACGAGTTACTAAACCTTTTTGAGGAAATGAGTTGAAGCATTGCGTGATTTTTATTTAACGTAATGTTTATTATTGGTAGATGGATAAAAAAAAACCTTCTGATAAAAAAATTAAATTACTATTTTTACAATTGGATACAGGGCAATTCACCATAATGTCCCACCCTCTTTACATTTTTATTCTTTATGCCAGGTAAAAATAAAAATTTTTAGCATGTAGGGTATTTGAAATATTTGGTGCATGGGTGTCCACAAATTTCCTTAGTTGCTTCATATACAGGATATCGCATAAAGTAATATTTTCTTAAATATATTATCCAATTTTTGAATACTACCTAAAATTGTAATCGTATTTCATTTGACATGCGTTATACCTTTACCCAACGATTTTCAAAATAGTCATATTTACCTTCACAAACGGTTTTTCGTTTGGTTAGGGCAGGGGTCTCCAATTTACGGCCCGCGGCCCAAATCCGACCCGCCAGTGTCATCAATCCGGCCCGCGATAGCTAATGGCTTATTGTTGTTATTGTTGTTGTGATAAGTTGGATAAAGAAAAACACAGAATGATAAAGTCTGTTTTATTTACTTGCTAGGTAAAGCGTAATGACAAGCAAAAAATTTAACTTAAGCATAATGCTAACAAATAATTGAAATTAATCCAACTAACATTATAAACATAATATATAGACATTATAACATATAAAATACTAGTAAGATTTATGTAATTGTGATTTTTCACTGACAATAGTTTGTAGTTGTGGACCAATTATTTTACTTCTACCAATTATTAAAAGAAATTTAAGATGCTCATCGGTTAACTTAGATCTGTAAACATTCTTTACGTACTTCATTACGGAGAATGTTTTCTCACACAAGTAAGTAGTACCAAAAACAGAAAACAGACGACGAGCAAATTTATGCAAATTATCAAATTGTGCCAGAGGAAGACTCTTATAAAATTCCAACAAAGATGAGTTTTGATATTGATTCTTAAATAGTGGCTGTCTTTCAAATAAAAGTCAAATGTTTATTTCTTATGTCGTGTTAGGCCCTTGGCTACTTGAATTTATAAATGCAAGCTCCTCTTACTTTGGTCGACAATAGGTACTTAAAGTTAAAAGTAGATAAGTGAAATGTAATAACAAAGTGGTAGTTTTAGGTGTGACATAAAAGTTGTGAAGGGTTAAATTACAAAGTTATCATTAAAAGAATAAGTAAAAGTCAAACCCTGTTTGACAGGGCCTTGCACAATAGGGCAAGTGTCACACCTACACTGTAAAAAATGTCTGATCTGTAAAAAACTGTAAAAAACGTCTGATCTGGCAGCCACATAGACCTACATCCAGGACATTGCCTTAGACTTGGAATATCCGCAAGGTCTGTGCAAGAACCTCTCACAACTAACTAAATTTACCACAAGAGTATTCTTAAAGTACAATACAAAGTCTTACGAGTACCTGTGGTTACTCGATAAGCATACTAGCCACTCGGGCGTAGATAAGTTAAAATGTTAAAGTTACAAGCCTTAAAGTTTGAAGAAATGAATGGCCTTTAGCCGGGAAGCAAAAATATTTGCTTTATAATAATAATTGTAAGTATATTTACCGCGAAATTAGCTGTAACAGACCACCTAACGTTTTAAACTACTAGAGACTCTTGTGACGTCTTAACGCTATGTCGACATACGCTATACGTTTACAATGCACAAGTTCTGTACATAACATGGGCGCAAAACTTGATCAAAACACTGTATATAGGACAATATGCAAATGCAAAATATTAAGATTTTAAGTTGTCACTATGTGACAGCATACTCAAGAAAAATGGTACTTAGCTGAAACTTTATGTGCTTCCCACAGTTCATGAAGACTCGATCTTCAATAAGACACACACACATGGTCCCTCAAACAGTCAACGTGAATACTGCTACAATATTGTTAGTCTCCAAAAATTCAAATAGTACATGGCACCTGGCACGATCCGCGTCCAAGCGACTTCAATAAGAAAACTAGTACTCCAGTTTGAACTCGGACTTTTAGCCCCCACCAAAAAAACCCGAAAATCAAATTTTTGATGTACAACATGAAAGAGAAAACTTTCATAAGACCCATCGAGAGTAATTAGATACTAAAGTTTAAACCTACCTCAAATAACTAACGAGGGTTTCAATATACAAAATTGCGTCTAGGACGGCTTACTGAAGTTGATGGAAAAGCGTTTTTAATCGGCATTCCGCCCTAAGAATAGGCAAACTACAAAGTCATATCCCTTTTTTAATACATTTGTGGATATTTTATCGGCACCGCATGGCCTTCCCTGCCCAAGAAAACTAAAGTTCGGGAGCTACTTCCACAAACGTGCTTTCACTTCAAGCGTCCGTTGTCGAAAGGGCCCATAACATTCCCTCTTCAACATACATAGATACCAAAACAATCGTCGAAAAATTAGTCATGCCTATTCATAAAAACTATAACCCATTTTAATAACAAAACCTTGACAACCCGCGTCAACCAGCGCAACCTCAAAAATACGCCACAATTAACCAGACCGCGTGAAAATCCACAGAACTGTCAGTCTGATACTGTATCACAGCAGTCAACACATTTGACCTACATCTTATATACAAGGTTAAAAAGTTATACCTATTGATAACTTGAAAAGTTGACTAATTATTAAACAATTAGAACAAGGATTTGGAATAAGACCTACAAGTTGTATAAAAGAAAAGAACAGAAATCAATCCACTTGGCTATGTCCTACAAGATACAAAACATTAAAGAAATATAAACTATATCAACAAAAGTTTCAAACTGAACATAGGGGACCTATTAGCTATTAACAGGTAACTAATTACTAATTAATGTTTAAGGTGAGAGTCTATGTACTTTAACAATTTAAAACCGAAAACTTAACATAGATAACCAAACCATGAAAATGCAATTTTCGAACCGTAACAACTAATAACCCTTTTTCAAGGGAGAAGTTAACTATCAACACAGGGTCTGTTGATGCATGGGCCGGCATAATTGGAAATCATAATACTTGGCCACATTTTCTAATAGAAATCGGATTGTTGAGGTTTATCTTTATTTCTCACAACTCATTACAGTCTAGCAGTAAAGCAATACCTATACCAACATTTTAACGCAGTTGAATGAAACATTACTTTAGTTTCAATGATCACTGTATATGCTCAGTGTTTTGACCAGCAAGATCTCCCGACCTAACTAAGCTACATTTTTGTTTGTGGGACAACTGATAGAAATAGTGTCCGATAGCGGATCCTATTACAAGAGAGAGTATATTAGATCGAATTGGAGAGGTGTTTTAAACAATTACTCCTGTTCCATTTAAAAAAAATATATGTTCATGTAATTTATATTTATGGACACTCAGTATGCTGTTATTTTTGCGTTATGGCTTTTGGTAAACGGAACAGCATTTATATAAAACTGTTTTTGTATTCTTTGTAACTTGGGTGCTATCAAAGAGGCAAACACCTTATTGACGCACCCTGTTATACAGTGTGACCTTGAAAGAAGTACAATGCATAGTACCGCACGATAGAGGATATCAGAAGAATGTAAAAAGATTCCTATGCATGTACAAATTTCTTTTGTTTTCGAGATATGTACGGAATATTGAGGTATTTTGAAAAACATTAATTTTTTAATTTTCTCTTCCGAATAAGTAGATGGAATTGAACGAAAATTGGTACATAATATCCTGTTACACGCTGCTGTATTCTGTAAAAGAAAGAAAATTGGCACCTGCATCTATTCAATTCGCAGATTGATTCCTAGATTTGAAAAGTACCTACTTTTCAAATACACTTTTCGACACGCTTGTGATATAAGGCATTTTCTTGCCAACTTAACTGGTCTGTTTTTCTTACTTTCACAGGTGGTCGTAGGTAAAATATCTTGCGATAAATAATTCTTAAAAATTTGGTTATAATCGTACAAAAACTATAGTATCTTACTTGCAAGTAATAAAGCTATACCATGCTAGTCAAATAATATACTATTAATCTATAAATCCATCAATAATATAGTAGAAATAAAGTTACCAAAAATTCAAACAATAAATATTAAAAAAAAAAAACACTGGGAAGTAGAAACAAGCTCACGACTGGTAGAACGATATTTATCTAAAAAACGCCGCCCTAACCAGTGCACCACAGGCATATTTTAATAGAATGAAATAGATTAGTGATCCTTCTCGCCGCCAGATCATATGAGAAAATTTAATACCTAGTTCCGTGTGATTATATTAAGTGTTTTGTATCAGTGACTGTACCCAACTTTAGCTCTTATTATTAAGACTAACCTAATAAAAGATGGAATAACTTTTATATTTCAAAAAAGTATACAACTTGACGTAGCCCTCTATCAAGCGGAACATGAAGACGGGACACGCGAATTCAAATTTGCTGCAAAATGGTCTGTTTATTAACCTGGTACAGCGCCTCTAGCGATTCTAAGCCGCTAATTGGGATTACACTTCTATTGCTTAGCTATAATCATCTTTGATATATCATACATTATATGTATTATAGAGCAGTGGTTTTTGAACTTTGTTTCTCGGTTACCACTAATGTTTACTAAGATTCTATCGCGTACCACTTAACCAAAGCTATGTCTCAGAAAAGTAAAGCAGTAAAAATTTACAACGATTTTTAAAAGTAGACACCTGCAATTTGTTTATTAAGAAAACTGATGCAATTTTTTTAAAATTTAAAAATTTAGTAAGGTAAAGTGAGGCAAGTGCATTTCCGGGGCAAGTGCAGAACATTGCCGTGAAAAATATATTACTTTTGAAATAAGTGCTGCCATCTATTATTTGATATCCTTCATATATACCTGTTCCATCTATCTAAAACCATACAGAGTTCATTTATTTGGTTCCACTGTCGCTGCAAGTGTGCAAGTGTCTCATGTGTTTTGTAACTTCTAGAGCAAGGCCAGCGTGAAAAAGTAATCCATTCATATTTATTGCATCCTAAAAGATCTTTATACGATTATTGGTAAGTAAACACAGTAGGTACAGTAGTTTACGTTCAACATAATATTTTTTTAAATATTTACTTTTCTGACAGTTTTTTTCTATTATATTGCCCCTGTATTTTTGAGCTCGGGGCTAGCGCTGTTCAAAACGTGGGGGCAAGAGCAATACATAGTACGTACTTACCCCACATTTTGAGTGACACCTTTTTTTTAAATTCAGTTCCACCATGGTTAGAATTTACGTTCGCAAAAGTAACAGAGGCAAATGATATACCGAAGAGAGATTTTAAATTGCATTATCGGCAATAAAGTCAGGCCAAATGACTTTATACCGAGTTAACAAAGTGTATAACATTCCAGTAGCTACCCTTCACGATCATCTTAAAGGCAGAAGAGGACAAAAAAGCTCCAGCTATGGAAGACCTCAAGACATTCCTTAAGATGAAAAAGAAAAACTAGCAAACGGCCTTCGTACCATGGAAAAATTGGGGTTTGGCCTGTCCCGAAAAGAAATGTTACAAACTGTAGCTGACTATGTCAAATAAAACCGCATAAAAACGCAGTTTAAAGATTGTAGGCCAGGAGGGGACTGGTTCCTTAATTTTAAGCGTAAACATAACCTGTCTATTAAAATACCCCAGAGTGTTGAATACGCCAGAAAAAATCTCGACCCATTCTTAATCTACGACTACTTTGATTTACTTGAGAAAAACAATAAATGAACTTGGTTTGCAAGTACGTCCATCACAAATTTGGAACCTGGATGAAAGTAGTTTCTGTACGGATCCGTCAAGAACAAATACTGTCGGAAAATGGGGAGTCCCATCAACAAGAAGCATTAGTGGACCTGGCAAACAGAATACAACTGTTCTTATCTACTGTAGCGCAAGTGGTGAAAAAGCTCCCCCGCTCATTATATTTTAAAGGAAAACATGTTTGGGAACAGTGGACTGCTCCACGGGATACAAAGTTTCCAAATATGCGTACGCTGCCACGTCTAAAAGGTGGATGGAGAGTCATTGGAGACAAGTGTATTTAAAAACTATTTTCAAAACAGTTTTCCAAAGAATATTGGTTCAGAACGACCTGTCTTAGTCATTAATGACGGACATGCTAGTCATCTTGGGGCAGATGTTACAAACATGGCTATTGAAAACCATATTACCATACTTAAGCTTCCACCCCACATCAGTCATATACTGCAGCCATTAGATTTGTGCGTCTTTAAGTCACTCAAGACTCGTTGTGACGCCAAACTTGTTGAATGGCAAAGAAAAACTGTAGGGATTGCCGTAACGAAGAGTTTATTTTCCAAGATGATAGGGCGGATATAGGCAGAAACCAGGGTCGAAATATTAGTGAGTGGTTTTACTAAAGCGGGGATGGTTCCGTTAAATAGGGATGTTGTTCAGCAAGATTCATTTGATCCAGTAGTTTGTCAACGTTGGCAAAAAACACATAATGTAGCTAGGGTTCATGAACCTGACTCTGACTTAAATCTTCCTGAAACATCAGCAAACGTTAATAAAGTACCAATCACCGTTGAGGCAGTGCCAAGTTTAAGCTCGCAAGAAAATATTTCCATAACATCCCAAAAACAACAGAACGTTCCGGATGTGTCATTTGATGAGTTGTTATTAAGGTCAACCAAACGTCAAAATTACGATGTTTTGACAAAAAGAAAGCGTGTGTGCTTAGGAGCAGAGGTAATAACAAGAGCCGATGTTGACAAAATTTTAGGTAAGAATACAACAAAAAAGAGAAAGAAACCCGAAAATGAAACAAAAAAAAAATAAAAAGGTTCATAAGCGAATGGAATCTGAAAGCAGTTCTGACGATGATAATGATTCTTGGTACAGCGATTCAAGCAAAGAAAGAATTGTTGAATTTGACGAGCTAAGTAAAAGTGCAATTATTTTTTATTTTGGTCGACGTTAATAGTATTTGTTTATTTTAGTTCATATGACTTATGTTTTATCCTTTAAATAAATATTTTTGCAGTAAAACATTTTAGCTTGACTTGACTTGCTCCGAAAGGATATTTTGTAGTTTTTTTTCTCAATAATTACTGAAAGTTGAAAAAGACAAATAAAAGTTATATATATATGTAGGACTTCTGCACTAGCCCCGTGTAAAATACAACGCATTATTAGAAGAAATAATGGCATATTATACTCTTGCTCCGGGTCAGTGGGGCAAGTGCGTAACATGTGTTTACGAAAAATTGACAGAAATTGTATTTTTGTCCAATAAATACGACTAATAAGTAGGTGAATGATCGCAATAATATGACAAACACATGAAAACTCTTAAATTTAAAAGGAGCAATTTTCATAGTTAATTAAATATCAACTATTGATTTGTCCGTTCGCACTTGCCCCACCGCCAAGATTTATGCTTGAAACGAGGCTTCAATTGTATTTAATTTTAAGCGCATGCTGTACGCTAATTTACTTTATTCAAAAATCGATTTTTTACTATAACATATCAAATCATTTTCGCCAGGATGGCGGTAAATGCAGTTAATAACAACGATGCTCTGCTGAAGGGCGATTGGTATATTAAATTTTAACCTGTGGTAAACCATAACTTGTATTTTCAAGACTACATCGGAAGATAGTTTCATCAAAGACTCTTTTATGTGTCTGCTTGCACACCACTTTAAGAGGCTGCTATCATATTGACTAGCTCACTCGGCTTACCACTAGTGGTACGCGCATCATAGTTTGAGGCCGCTGATGTAGCGCATTTATAAAAATTCCTTTTTGGTAACGCATACCCTTACTCGAGTACCTATGCTTAAAATTTAAAAAATATCTTATCTGTGGTGTTCCGATTTATTACTTTCTTTTACAGTTTCATTGGCAAAAAAACATCATATTGTCACTTGAGAATAACAGGGTTCCATCGAACTTAACCCTTAAATCGTGCTAAGACGCGTGAAAATTTTGGACTTTAATAAAAACTTTAACCATAAACAAAATACCTTTCTGTTTTTTTTTCAGTATTTCGTGTGTTTTTTTTTTTCGAAAAAACGCTCGACTTTTTTTAAGTGAATAAATCTATTTTATAATATTTTTTAGATTTTGCGAAAAATTCTAAACATATTTCATAAAATATGTCATAATTATTGTCGTATACTTAAATTCAGCCGTTTGCAAGAAAACTGCGTTTTAACTTAAAATATAAAATACCAACACATTTTTTATTACCAAGAGGAAAAGAAAATTTAAAATAAACTTAAAGTCACTTTATCAAATGTTGGAAATTACCTGCACCAACAGTCTGGCAGTACCCGAGATGATCTACTAATTCTTGCAGAACGTTATTATCAATAGTAATATGTTAAGTGCATGTAAAATTGCTGAAAATCATGCATGAAGGTTTGTTGCCCTAGAAACATTGTTATTTACCAAAAAGTGCCCGACCGAAGGGAGGGCACTTTTTAAGGTAAATAACAATAAAAATGCATGAAAGCTATTTCTTTAGGGCAACAAATCTGAGTGCATGATTATCAAGCCATTTTACATGCACGAAATATATTTTTTAGACTATTTCCTGAATGAAAAACTAGTAGGTGCTCCGAAACGAATCATTTTGATAAATTGACGCGAAATTGTCAAAGCAGAAATTTCAACTTGTTGTGACAGTGACGGTTATTCTCGTAGGTAACCAATAATGAAAAACCAGAAGAGTGCAATTTTCAGCTCAATCGCGACCGAGGGCTGATTTTCACCGAAAATCAAGTGAAAAGCGCATTGTAGTTACAGTATATGAGGGAAATAGTCGACGTAAGTTTCTATCAGTCTTATTTCGTCTCTCATTCTGTTCATTAAATCTTCAATATTATCTGATCGCAGCGGCAGATTAAAGGTCTCGTAGGCCCTAGGCATCAGTGGTGAATTTTAGATTTGAATTCGGGGAGGTTTACTAACGGGATTCGGAGAAAAATGCGTCGCAGGCGAAAATTTTTGGGGTGCCACGCCCTAATTTTACCAAGAAATAACAAAATTTTTTGTAGTAATATATTAAGGGATAGGGAAATTATCGAAAATCATTCGGAAGATTTTTTGCCGTGGAAATCGCAAGCCCTCGAGCGATTTCCTTATGGCAAAAAATCTGAGAATGATTTTCTGATTATTTCCCAATCCCGAAATGTATTTTGAAGATTATTTACCAAATAAAAAACTAACGATTTCTGACGGGTGAGATTTTCACTTTTAACAAGGGTGATTTTCACCGGAGAGCGGGAGATTATCGCTGGATTTCTGACGGGTGAGATTTTCACTTTTGACAAGGGTGATTTTCACCGGAGAGCGGGAGATTATCGCTGAATAATCAGGTGAAAATCAACCCTCTTTTATAATGGATGAGGTAAATAATCAAATTAAGTGGTTTCCTAAAAAATACTTCTATGTGTTTGAAGAGCCCAATGGATGCCCATGCCCTGATGAAGTCGCTAACGTCGCTGTTTTTACAGATAAAGTTAAAAACACCATATTTAATATATGGCCAAAAGTTGTTAATTAAAAAAACTTACAAAATAATTTAGAAATTTTAGCTTTTTATTGAACAAAACTAACTTTTTGCGATCGAAAATAATTGCTAGTCTCAAGTTTCCCAAATGTAAGCTTTTCGCATATATCTTTCAATGCTGGGGTCAAATGCAGAAGGTGAGAGGTCGTTTTCTAAACTGAACCTTATCAAAAATTGTATGCGTTCAACTATGGGCCAAGAGAGTTTCTTCACTAGGCCTACTATGTATTGAAAGTGATTTGACTCGCGAGATGGACTTCGACGACATACTGCATGAATTCGTCGAATCAAAATCACGAAAAAAAAAACTTATTGTAAAAATATGTGTAAAAAGGTTGTTAAAACTGTTATAAGGTTTTTTGTATCACATTGTAGTTTGTCTCTGTGTCTGTGAACTCTTTTTCTTATTGTAGAATACAGTATTGATCCTTTTTTTGTGTCTATTTTTATTATATTTTATGATCGTAGGCCCTTTGCGTTTCGTAGGCCCTGGCAAGTGCCTAATGTGCCTTGTCGGCCGATCCATCGTTCGGGAAAAACTGTATTAAGGTACTCACGCACATGGAGGGTACCATGGGCCGGAGCTCCGTCTCGCTGATAGCACAAAAAATTGTTCGGTACATCAGGATCTTCTGGATTAGGGTATAATGTGGCAAGGCACGGTACTAGATCATTTTCTATAAATTCTAAATATGTTTCACCTGTCACATTTCGGTCAATAAAAAAGGGTCCTAATATTCTATTTCCAACCATGCCGGCGCAAACATTAACTTTTTGAAGATTTTGAGTGTGCCATTCCATAATCCAGCGTGGATTTTCTATAGCCCAATACCGACAGTTTTGTTTGTTTACACTTCCATTTGAACAAAACCCTGCCTATTCCGAAAATACAATTGTTTTTGAAAACTGTGAATAATCATTGCACATATTCATCATTATCTCGTAAAATTGGATCATCTTCATTGAGTTCATGAACCAATTGGACTTTGTAAGGATGGAATTTATTTTTGTCTAAATACTTTAGGACGGATGTTTTGCAGATATGATTTTGCAAAGCAATAGTACCACTCGCCTTATGGTGGTCTTTATTCTTGAACCGATAATAACACATTTAATTGTGTATGTTCTAATACCGCAAGTCGACCTTTCGTATAATTGTCCCCAACGTGACCTAAATCTCTATATTTTTTTCTATTTTACTGACAGTAGATCGAGATCTGTTCACTGCGGCGAGGATACTTGTTATTAAAGGGTTTGCAAACTTCCATTTGTGTGTGCATTCTCTCTATAACTCCATAACCAATTATTATTAATATTTCTATTCGCTCTCTTTCACTTCAATTACAAGATAATCAAAATAACTTTTGTCATACACTTTGACTGGGGCAAAACTACTCAAATCAGGGGACAACCGTCACTGTTAGTGTGGCGAGCTAACAGCCAAAGCTTTTGTTTACAGCAGTGTTCATGATTTAAGTAATACTAAAAAAATCATTTGTTAAAATCCGAATATCGGTTTTCTCGCAAACGGCAGAATTTAAGTATATGACATAATTCATGATATATGTTTAGAATTTTATGCAGAATCCAAAAAAATATTATAGAATAGGTATTGCCATATAGATTCCTTTTTATTCATACATTTGGTAACAAATAGTTTTTGGAAAATGCAGTCTAAAATACTCTTAAAAAAATTGACAAAGATCTTATTTCAATATACGAGCTATAGATGAAAAAGAAGTTTTATTAAATTAGTAACAATCAGTAATCAACTTGTATTGTTTTTAACTTCTTGTATTTTCAGTATTGGTTCGGTTTGTTGTCTCTTTTTGTCTTTTGCACTGTTTCCTCATGGATTTGAATTTTAATTATTAATATTTGAATAAGATTTGTTATCTTAAAAAATTTCATCTAGACTATATTTTTACAGCCCTGAAGATGACACGCTATGTGTGTCGAAATGTTGGCTATTGATTTTAATGTTAATATGAACTGTATAAAGCTGAAAATATCTTTAATCAACTAAGTTGTTAAACTCAAAATTTAATTTATTTTCAAGTTTAATTTATAGGTTCTTCTTGTTAGCTGTGTTACTAAAACGAAAACACAGGAAATACACTAACAATTAATTTTTAAAACATTTGTGAACAACTTCAAGTTGTATTGTCAATACATTTGGCATACTAAAATTTCCGAGTAAAAATAAATATAATTATACTTTACTCTTAGGTTCTGTTAAGTCTCAAATTATGCCTTGCAATATAAAGGGTCCACTAAGGTGTCAGGTTCTCAGGAAAAAATTTAAGTCAACAAAGACAAAACGTTGAAAATGATCTTTAAAGTTGTACGATTCAACAGGAATAGAAAGCTTATCCATTTTTGTGATTTTCATATCTCCGCTATTTGAGGCAACGCAACGGAAAGGGGCGAGCTCACTATGTTCGTCCTACTAGAATATACCAAAACGTCTGACAAGCTTAACCACTCCCTCCTTGTAACAATTCTTAAATATCTCGGTTTCCAGAACAATGCAAAAACCAAGAAACTTAAAATAAGTTTGTGTACAGAGTTAATCCTTATCCTTCTGTCAGACCCAATCCTTGGACGCGTTTCACCATCTACGAATCATCGGCAAGGCTCCGGGTCTGACGAAAAGGTAAGAGACCTCAAAGTGCTTTCCACACAGAAATGCAACAGACGAGAGTTGCAGCACGTGGCTAGATCTCGCTGTTCTGGTTGGGTTGATGCGTGTGGTTGCCACGAGATGCAGCCACAGGCTGCAACTCTCGTCTGTTTAATTACGTTTCTGTGTGAAAAGCACTTTGAGGTCCTTTACCTTTTCGTCAGATCCGGAACTTTACCAATGAGCCGTAGACGCCGAGACTCGTCCATGGATTGGGTTTGATGGAAGGATAAGGGCCAACTCTGTTCGTGAAACTAAAATAAAATTATTGGTTTTTGAATATTTAGTTTTCGGTTAATAAGCCGACACATTGGCTTCCAGCGCCATCTCTTTCATTTTTCATTTTCATTCTCGCTATCCTGGTTGGGTTGATGCATATAGTTGCCACAAGATGTAGCCACGTGCTGCATTTCTTGTCTGTTTAATTGCATGTAACCTTGTTAGATGCAATTTGGAAAGCAGGAGACAAATGGTAAATCTAAATGGAAATACATTGGGGTTGAGGAACTTGAGGTTTAGTGTTCCGCAGAAGTCAATACTGGAACCATTGTTTTTTACCCTGTGTATATCACAATATATGATACGAATCAAATACTGTAAAACCCACTTTTATGCGGATGATACACAGATCTACATTTCCTTTAAACCTAGTGAAATTGTTAGTGTCAATAAGATTAATGAGGATCTGGGTGTTATTAAGTATAAACCCCAGTAAACCACAGGGACTTCTTTATGGTACGAAAAAAAATCAATTGTTTTGTTAAGAACATGTTAAAATAATTGTAAATAATGATACACCTAAGTTGGTACATTGTAAAAAAAACCTGAGCCTAATACTCGATGACGGCTTGGATTTTCTGACTATGTCGCTATGTGCTTTAGAAGTGCTTGTACAAATCTGAAATTATTATACCATTACAGAAAACTCCTATTTGAAAAAAAAATGCTCTGTGTATTATGCAGTAATGTGGACCTTGTCTGCTAAGTGTTGATGCAGGGTGTATTCAATTAATTCAAAATTCTTGAGTCCGTCTGGGGTATTAAACGAAATAATAAGGTTACGAATGAACAAAAGAAGAGTCCTACACTCTGTAGTGCCCTAAACCAGTATAATCACTAGACGGTATTCGGGATACTTATACGAGGACATTATATTTCGCAATGATATGCACAATTTGGAACCTCACCACAAATATACTACAACTACTCCGGCACACACGTCTAATAATTTTGTAAAATCATAAATAATTTATTTAGTATTTATATTAAGGGTGGGAGACGCTGGCAAACTACTCATCTTTAATAGTTATTTATGCAACTAGTGCAAAAAGTAGCTGTTTATTGCACAAAGGCATACATTTATTCACCGAGACGTAGTCGAGGTGAATAAGTGTGCCGTGTATATGTATTTCTATAACTTATATTTAAAATCAGGAATATAATTAGAATAATGTTTACCAGGTTTAATGATAGTTATAGAAACAGCATAGAAGAACTTTTTGGAAAGGCCAAAAATAGAAAAACAATTTTATTTGCTGCGTTTTGCATGTAGTTCCACGATAAACCTTACCTACAAATTAATATGACTTAACTTTTGCGAAATGCAACTTATTAAATGCTTCGACAAAAATATCAGTAAATACTAAGCTCCCTTTTCGATCCTAAAACCGTTTTATATTTTCAGCTCTGTACCGACCACTGCCATGTCAATTAGCCCCAAACAGGGCAAGATGAAAGAACCGACTAACGACAACTTGACATACCGCACAGCGAGAAACTCTGGATTGCAGTTTCTGGATATCCCGAGGGGAGATGACTTAAAAATCCAAGAATTGCAACTTGAGGACAAATACTTGCTATTCGAAGCGTTTTCCAGTTTAATGGGATATTTACTGCCAAGAAAAATTCCAACTGGTAAGTGACATTTCCATTTCTTTATTTTTCTGTTATTAGCAATAGAGTGCGTATAGTTTTGAAGGCTGCAAACAGGAGAACAGCGGTGCCTAAAGCATACTTGTGTTTTGTTGAAATCTACAGTTTTTCTCAATTTTCGTTTGGACCACATTCATAAAATATTCTCATATGTACTTTTTCATTATGCTATCAATACTGGTCAATATTACAGAGAGATTGTATGAGATAGAATTTAATACATTTTTGTTTTTATTTCGGCGACATATCGCGCTATATGTTGGCTCCCCTGTACAATTTAGAGAACAATTAAATTTTAACTTTTTGATGAGGCCAATATAGTAAACTTATGTGCCACGTTCGAATAAATTTTAATAAGCCAATCCTAATTTATTCAATTAAACGTGATGGCAAGATTACGAAATTTTCATACTTTAGGTAATACAGCAAACAACAGCAAATTATTATTTGGCATTGACAAAATGAATAGTAGCGTCAGTAGCAACATTTTTGTTGAAGGCGCTTTAATTATAGCTGAATATGAGCAACTCCATTAAGGAAGAAGTAACTATGATTAAGTGGTATTATACCGGAAACAGTTTAAGAGCAGTGGCTGAAATGTCTTCAGCTCAATCTCTGATAAGCCTATCTCTTCCATTTAATTAATTAAACTTATTATCAGTAAATTTGTGTTCAAAGGCACTGTAATAAATAACTGTAAATGCTCCACTCAGAATGTCAATAGAGCTGAAGAAAGGGATAATAGAGATCTTGATATTTTACTGCACGTGGAGGAAAATAAAATTAGTAGCACGAGGATTCCTGGGCAAGCCGTAGGAAAACATGAAACCAAATTGTTGCGCACTAAAAAAAAACATAAATATTTCCGTTGCAAGTATGATAAACCCCAAAGGCTACGGCAAGGTGATTAAGAACGGAGAATGGTATTCTGTTTTGAGGTAATGAAAAGAGCAAATAATAATAGGGAGTTTTTGAGAAATATTTGTTTTACCGATGAATGCACATTCACCCTCAACAACGAACCAACTATTTAAAATTGCCGGTATTGAAACCGAGAAAATGAACGTCGTCTTTTTCATACTTGGACGCAATATCCACAAAAATAGATGTTTGGGCGGGAGTTGTACAACATCACATTATTGGACCATTTTTTATGGAAGGAAACCTTACAGTAGTAACCTACTTCGACTTATTACAAAATCGAATTAAACCCGCACTAGAAGAAGTTGTACGCGAAAATCAGGAGATCTGGTATCAAATAGATGGTTGTCCAGCCCATAATTCTCGAATGGTTAGGGAATACTTGCAAACTATTTTAAACGGAAATATTATTGGCCTGAGGCATTTAATCCATTGACTAGCCAGATCTCCTGACCTTTCGCAAAAAGACTTTTTTCTGTGGGGTCACTTAAAAAAATTTATTAATGTAGATGTAAAGTTTGAAAATCTAGACCAGGTAAAAACTGTATTTCGTTAGAATGTGACAGAGTTTCTCAATATGAACTCAGTAATATTAGAAATGAATTTTGTGATGCGTTAGGATATTGTTTAGTTGTTAATGGAGGGTAGCTTGCACATTTAATTAATTAATGTTTTTGTGAAAATCTGTAGTCTTAGGTATGTTATGTTAAATTAAAGGCTTAGTAAGAAAACCAAAATGGTGTCTTTTATTTTGGATGTGTGATTGCCGGATTGGTGTAACGAATATGTGTTTTTAATGTGAAATGGTCTTTATGCGTTATGTTCAGCTTTACGTCATGTCTCAACAGCTAGATGAACTTATGGAGTTCCTACAAACAAGATTCCAGTCACTGGAAGCACCGGTACACATAAAAACTGCACCACCAAAAGAGCGACACCACCAAGATACCTTCCAGGAACAAAATTGCAGATACTGCAGCCAAGCACATGCCGTGTACACTTGTCAAAAATTCAAAGCTATTCTTCCTTCAGCCAGACTCAAATTTGTCATAGACAAGAACATCTGCAAGAATTGTTTAATGCATACCACTTTCACCAAATGAAAGTCAATGAATAGATGCCAAATATGTAACAAATTTCATCATATCACGCTACACATAGATGAATACAAGTCAGAGAATAGATATCAAAACAGAACATATGGATCCAGAAACATACCGCCAAACAACACAAGGGGTCTGCCACATCAACAGAACAGAAAACACTTCTTGCTTTCACTTCAAACAACCGATTCAATCCACCATATGGAAAAAATTGTATACTCCCAACGCATGGATGTTTTTAAGCGGAAGTATACTGAAGGTTGCGGTCATCTGCGACGCGAGAAGAAGACGTTACGCTCAACAAAACGGGAATTATACAAATATCCCAAAACTGTCTTATAAAAACCAACAGAAACATTCTCATCCCAAAGAGATCCGACACAACGGCTATGCTGGGAGTTATGGTACACCCAGTCAAGGTCAATGTTACGTCCTATATACCAGCAAATAATAGGACAATAACGACTATCGACGAGCCAGTCCTAGACGTATCCAATAGTCTTAAGGAATTAGAATCCGAAGAAACCGCTATAGGACAAGATATAGAAGAAAGAGAGTGGAGATCGCTACATCATCACTCTATAGTCAGCAATGTGTGTTCTGTCATACTCATCTTTGTTACAATCGCATTGATGGGATGTTTTTGGTACAATCACAAAACAAGAACGAAGCCAGCAAGGCCAACCACACACAACGATCCCAATCAACATGGAATTCAACTGGAACCAATACACATATATAGCACTCTATACACCAACGAAGACGGATGAAGTTGCTTGGCGGCCAGAATGTCTACTTTACCTAATCTTATGCGTTTATCAATTTACAATTACCAAAATCTCTCCAAAGAGGTCACCTTCGAATACGTCCATTTTTGGCAATAGCGTCATAGAAATTATTTGCTGGTGTTTGCTGCATTGCCTAAGCTATAAAAATTTCGTTATTTTGCCATCACATTTAATTGAATAAGTTAAGATTGGCTTATTAAAATTTATTCAAGCTTAGCACATAAACTAACCTGAACTAACAGAACAAGTATGCTGGATGGCAGAGCACTCCATTAGTTTTAGTTCCTTATATATGAAATAGGCTTTTTTCACATTTTTAACTGCGGCGCGTTTCATTTGACATTTTTGTTGTTGAAAAAACTTTCTTAACTACACAGAACCACTTAATTCGAAACTCAAAAGAAGGCTGAATAAGAGAATAAGTTTATTGTTATGAACAGTCTAATATAAAAGGGCCTAATGAGCCCATTAAAAAGTGGTACGTTTTGTAAATATTTTTTCTATTATTAAAAAGGTATTAGTATTGTTAAAATAATGGACTGAACTATATCACAAAAATTGTGTCTGTCAGTGTAATCTGCCAAGATTTGCCAAGCAATTTGATGATAAATATTCAGAGCTGTAGCGACCTTTCTCGTTCTCATCTTAGAATGTTCGTCGATTTACTGCATCACCATTTCCTTAATTTCAGGTTTGCTGACAGCTCGAGAGCTTTATGGAAACTACCAGTTTCACTAAGACAACGATGAATATTTTATAAGGATATCTTTCCTGCTAAATACGTCTGGCTTCTGTTGCATTATCATCTGCGAAATCATATAAGTAATGCATTACCGCCATTTCCGCATCAATTTACCATTTTTACTGAGATATTCGAATAAAAACAGCAAAAAAAAATCAAATATATATATACTGAATAAAACACTAAAAATCATGATAACATGTGTAGAGATATCGGTATAATAAGATCCACCCACCAATTTCATCTATTCCTACTTAACAGTAAATTAAATAAATCCTCATGTCACGTGACTTTAGGCGTGATCCTACATTTGGCTCAAAGGACCTTGTTATTTGTAAGTAAAATATTTCTTTATAATTCCATATAATATTAACAATTCGTCGAAAATCAATTTCCACGATATGCTTTCTTTACATCAAATACGAAGGGTCACTTAACCGGAAAATCGTCTGCCAAAAAAATATATCCTAAAACCCACTTTATTATTATCAGTTTCTTATATACAGGCTATTCAGCCAAGTCAGTCTGTTCGTCAAAGATATTTCATAAAAGTTGTATGACTTATGCTCTGTCCCTTTGCTTTGGACTCCAACGGCAATTCAAAAACCTTTTGTGGATTAGCTGTCAGATTTCATTAAAACTGAATGATTATGTAAACATCTAAATAAAGTAACAGTTGAACCATTATTTTACCGAAAACTATAACAATAAGTTGAAGATTTTTGACGGATTCTGAATTAATAAAGGAATAATAGTCCAGGAAATAAAGTTATATAGAGTAGGTACACAACAAAATTTGTTTGTGAGTTCAGCAAGAGATAGATGTACATGAACCTACCATAATTTTTAGGGCTAATTTGATCAAAACATTGAATTTTGGAATCACTTCCTTAACTCTGTCTCTCTTGTTAAGAAATGAAGTAAGTAACGCGAGACTGTGTGTTGTAGAATGAGAGATAAAAGTCAGAGTGTTCTGAAGACAAAATGGCAAAAGAAAGATTGATCATAATGTTTTGGGCAAACATGATTAAAGAAAAAGGAGAACTTTTGATTATTGAAAAAGCTGCTCGTCCGTTAATAGTTTGCCTGCTACCTGACCTTTTAATAAAAGGCACGAATGACAAACAGTATAACTGAATGGCTTCTGTATATGACAGAAGAATGGCAATGGGGCAACGTAAACTCTGCTTTTTCTTCACACCACTAGAAACATTAAAAAAATATTTTAACCTCCTAACACCATATCTGGTTGTCAACCCTTGGATCAGGGCATAATTCATTTTTTTTTTCGTGGAAGCATGCCCCTTTCAAAAATTAAAAATACTTTTTTCGCCTTAGAACGGTCACAATTGATTAACGTTTTAAAGCTTTTTACCTTATCAAAAGGTATGAAACAAGGTTGCTTCAAATATCATTGAAAACTGCTTCTGCAAAGCAGGTTTTAAAAGGGCTGAACTCAAGGGGTAGACCTGACGGAATATGACGAAGAATATGAGCTGCCATTGGCAGCCGTAGCAGAGTTTTGGAGAAACTTCACTGAAACTAATCAATCTTAGAGCCAAATTGATGACGATTTTCTTAATTTTGATCAATGGTTGAAGAACAATTTGATCAAAATAATGAAACCGAGAATAATTTAGCGGTAGAAGTAGCAGAGGATACTTTAGATATGCCGGAAGGGAGCGACGAAGAAGAAAATAAAGACGCTGGCTCAATAAGCCCTCACGCAAGCGTATTGACAACCTAAAAATGTTCGCAAAAGGAGACCTTGTGGCATTCGACCATTTAAAAGATATTGAATCGCATTTTCAAAATTGTTTTTGGCAAGAAAAATTTAAAAAATTAGATCAGACGAAAACACTATTGAACAGAGAATGAAACCAGATGACTCCATCTCGTGATGCTGGTAAAGAACATTAATTCTCTAGCATACCTACGCCCTTTGATATGGACTTACGAAGCCACAAATATCACAGGAAACATGCGCGTTTCGCTGTATAACAGCTCGTCAGTGAAACTATAGGTTCTGATGAAAGGAAATAGCATAGGCGTCTGTTTCGAAACAGAAAAAGCGGGATTAAAACGCCTCTGGGGATGGTTCTGGCAGAAGGAAAAGCAAACCCCTGTCGTTTCAAAAATAAACTTTTTTTGAAAAATAATTTATTTTGTTTGTTAATAATCAACCTATGTATGTATTATTATTTGATGTACCTGGAAAAGCTTTCAATATTTTTAATAAAAAAAAGTAACCAGAAACGTTTTTTGTTTAATTGCGATTTTTTCGTTATTTCATTTTTAATTCGTCGGTAATAAACTAATAAAGAAGTATTTAGCACTAATAAATTTTTTGAGGAAATGATATCCCCAAATATTGAAATATTTGCATAGGTCACAATTTAGGGTACATAAATAAAGAAAAGTTAGTAATTCCATATACCTAACTATAGCACAATATGCCCTATTTTCATATCTATATCAACATAATAATATTTTATTTGCAGATATATTGCGGGATGCTTTTAGAAGTCAACTTCCCTTTCATCTTTGGATATTTCAGGTAGGAACATAGGTCAAAATCTATAAATGATTATAAAAATAATTATATAAACTTCCAAATAGATATTTTTCTATTCAAAATGTTTCAACCATGATCGATAGAAATTAACTTATAAATTGATTGATAAATAATCATGGGAGTTAAAATTTCCCATACGCTAATTTTATTGTGTTTTAAACATATACCGGGTGTTGCATCGTCGAGCGGGACATAGGAAATCCCATGTAATTTTAAATGGGGCCAATTATTGGCTTCCCTAATTATTTTAGAGAAAAATTCTATTTAGGTTTATTAAAGAGCACTAAAACTCACATTCAAAAGAATAACTTTAGATATTTTTGATGAGCCCGTTTACGGGTTATATCGCCGATTTCTTTTTAACTATTTCTCCTTTTTATGGCCCCGTATTTGCGGGCACCAGTCAAGGTAAAAGATGACTTTCAAATAAAGTTGTCATTTTGAAATGTGTGCTTTATTGTTATAAAAACTCGTACATCGAAAATATTAAAGGTGTATTTATGAGTACAAATTAATCTGAATAAAACTAAAATAAAGTATCCAATTACAAGGAATTATGACATTTTACATGTTTCAATATTTTACTAATTAATAGGTAGGTACTATTAAATTGTTAGAACTTTAGGATTTATGAAGATGTTCAAATATTCCTCAAAATGACAACTTTATTTGACAGTCATCTTTTACCTTGACTGGTGCCCGCAAATACGGGGCCATAAAAAGGAGAAATAGTTAAAAAGAAATCGGCGATAACCCGTAAACGGGCTTATCAAAAATATCTAAAGTTATTCTTTTGAATGTGGGGTTTAGTGCTCTTTAATAAACCTAAATAGAATTTTTCTCTAAAATAATTAGGGAAGCCAATAATTGACCCCATTTAAAATTACATGGGATTTCCTATGTCCCGCTCGACGATGCAACACCCGGTATGTGGATATTACCTTGGACAGATTGAAGCAACTACGGGGCTAGAACATCAGGGGCATTTCGAGTTTTGTGCATGCTCCTTTAGTAACGTGACAAATTAACATTATTACTTAAGATTACAACGCTGACTCAAATATCAACTTCTGCAATTTGACAGTTCGTCAACTTGTTATTTTGCTAAACGTTTTTTATGGTGGTATGTATGTTTTCGGTGCTTCCATTATAAACTAGGGACCGATTTTGGATATATTTGATTAAGAAAAACCATAATTTACCCACTGACGCTAAAAAATGAATATAAATAAAATACTTAACTTCATAACAACAAATAAATTCGAACCTTAAGACCATCAGAGTCTGCATGTGCGGTTTAGTTGTAAGCACAGCTGCTAAGCAAGCAATGGGAGTGTAGATGTGCATTATATACAGAGTTGGGTAAGCGTTTAAGTGTTTTAGAACGGGTTAAGTACAAGACAGCGAGAAGTAATACCGGATTCAGGTTTTGGGCATCTCTAGGACTAAAATCTTTCAATTTGTCTGTGTATTCCATATGTCAGTAACGTCGTCGACTGTTAAGTGGTGACGTTTTTTTTTTTAATGGAACACTATGTATGTTATTAGATATTCTAAATTCTCAATAAATTTAAAACATTTGCAATATATCTCTAAATTTAACTGTTTCGGAAATACGGGCAAACAAAAGTAATATATTTTATTTTAAAAAACTTAGTAACAATTTTTAAATAAACATTAGCATAAAATAAAAGCTATTTAATTAAATGTTTTAAACCATCGTCCTTTAGCCACCTGACAGTGTCCAAGGCTGTCTGAAAATAGGGAAAGCACGTTTTGCAAATGTTCACGAGAAATAGCATGTACAGCATCTAAAATTCTGTTTTCAAGGTCCTTCAAGGAGTTTTGGGTTTCGTGCGATATACGATAATCAGAAATCTAAAGGCGTTAGATAAGGTGATCTTAGAGGCCATTTAAGGGACCCCCTACTACTTATCCACCTTCCGGGGAACGTTCTAAGTAGTTTCTGACATGTATACTAAAATGCGATGGTGCCCCATCTTGTTGTCATTCCCTAGTATTTGATCGTAAGCTTGATCATGATACAAATAATCAAATCTGGTAAAGTTTTATTTCAAAGAAAATTTGAAGTAGCAAATAGCTGTCAAGTTTCCGTAAAGAAAGAAGGGCCTATAAGATGGTTTCCAATTATACCTTCTCACAGACTTAATATTTTGGGTGCTCCATCATCCAATGTGGATTATGATCCGACCAGAACCAACAGTTGCGCCTATTGATAAAGCCAATAAGATAGATAGTGGCCTATAGTCTGTTGCTGAATGCGAGAGAGTAATAAATCATTATTGAACTATAAAACCAAGTAGTCTTCGCCGTATTCCATAGGTGTAGTCCAATTATTATTATTTAATTATATTTATGCTCAGGGGTCCCGAGATCGGGTAGGTAGAGGCTCAGGTAGTTTACCTACCTGTGCCTTCCTGTTTCAATACTTATTATTCTAATTAACGACCTGCAGTAACGTCGCTGCCCCCTTACTTTCATTCACCAAACTCGTCTTGCCTTGATACGCAAATTAGGGTGACGCTAATTTAGGAAGGATTCGGGGTGTGTAGGTCTTAAGTATCTAAAATACGGAATTTTTAAAAACTGTCATTGCAATTTACCTGAATTTTACAATGCAACCTTGAAGTTGTCCACCCTGCTTAATGTTTCCTCTAATTGCAAATTTACATTTTATTACTCTGTCGCTTTAAGAAACAGATTATAGTCAGAAACTAAAATACGGCTTACATAGTTAGGTTATATGTCTCTGTAGTCCATTATTTCTTGACAACATTGCATACGCCTGTTAGGATCGTCCTCTGATAGCTTTTAAAGCAACCTGGCTTTATAAAGAAACATTTTATTTTCTTTAAGAATTCCTCTAATACATTTTTCGCTATTATCATGTATTAGAACAAGTTCTGGAATTGAGGTCTGTGGTTTTTTTGCATAGCAAGCAAAACATCCAGGGATTTCTCGTCATTTGTAGTAGTTTTCGGGCGACCTGTTTTTGGCAAAGTTTTTTACCGTCCTTGTATGATCAAAGCTTTGAAACATCTTATTAGCAGTTGTTTTAGAAATGGGATCTGGATCAGGAAAGCTTTGATTAAAAAGGTCGGCTGCTTCCTGAAAAGATTTCTGTCTTCCCCCATATACTATCATCATAAGCAGAGTAATGCATTCTTATTCATTTAGCTGAACCAAAGTTTTGTCAGTTATAGTAGTAGTTTACTCGATTAATAAAAAACTCGCACCACTCACTAAGACGCAAGTGTATAAGTATAAATTAACCTTAGAGTTAAACCTAAGTTTTACATTTGAGTTATTCCGTGAGTTAACCCAAAGTAAAATATATTGCCAGTTAAATAAGTTCGGGCTAAAATATGTTTTTTTAAACGAAAGATGTTTGTCCCAATCCTTGGACGGGTTTCGCCGTATTACGGCTCATCGGCAAGGCTATAGAGTCTGACGAAAAGGTAAGGGACCTTACAGTGTTTTAAACATATCTAATATCATATTAGATGCATATAAGAAAAGGGGCAAACATCTTTCCTTTATATCGCATTTTCGGTTCACAGAAACCGACGATTGGCTTTCAGCGCCACCTGGCATTAGATACCTGCTTATGCGGGTTCCATTTCAGCGTTTGGTCTTCTCTAAGACCTCGCTGGTCTGGTTGGGTGGATAGCTCAATTGCTACGAGAAGTCGCCACGTGTAACATCTTGCATATGTATATATGTTTTTTTAGCTAGATGCAGTTTGATCTCAATTGCTACGAGAAGTCACCACGTGTAACATCTTGCATATGTATATATGTTTTTTTAGCTAGATGCAGTTTGATATGACTAAAATTTATTTCTAAGGTGTAAATTAATCTAACCTTACTAAATTGAGCTATCAATCCAACTGAAGCCCTCGACACACTAAGACCCAATTGTTAGAATTAACTATAGAATTAATACCCTCAAATTAAACCTAAAGTTAATCCAAGGTAGATTTTTATTGCAATTGAATAGGATGGGGTTAATTTCATAAAACTGCTAACTTCAGAGGAATGGGAATATCAAAATTGCTTTCTGTTTTTTTTCATTTCACTTGTTATGTCAATTGCGGGTCGATGAGGTTACTGGCATATGGTATACATAATCAAATCGTAAAATTTTTGACCTAGCCATAGATTGCCCAAAATCCGGATCCAGTATCACTTTTCGTTCTCCTGTAATTAAGCCGTTCCAGAACATTTGCCCAACCCTGTATATTAATGCTGAATAATAAAGAGACTTTAAAGCAATCTCGTCGCCGGAGACCCGAGTTCAATTCCCGGCCGGAAGAATTACTTCGGCTTTTTTTGTAAATAAGTAATCCAAAAAAAACAGAATAACTTATTTTTAATCGCACTTTTCAGCCAATCCGCATTTTACAGGACTAGGCCTAAAAGCAAACAGTTCATGGAGTAACCAACCAACTTATTTCCTTTTTTAACAGAACCCAACCAGGCGCGACATTTTCTCTTGTCTGTTATCGTCATATTAGAACCTAACTTTATTTTTAACAATATTGGCTTGAAATTGTGTATCCGCTTTATCGAACTAAAGAGTAATTATCTCTTCAAATTATTTCTTATCGGGATTTCTTTATAATAAAAATATTAATTACAAATTAGCTATTTTTCACTTATTTTATTATATTTTTGTGTATGTTTAGAACATTTATTAACGCCTGTTTACATTGGGTGCAAAAAATGTCATGCAAAGTATTGATTCTCCAAAGAATTGTTTTGCGTAATCGTTTACATATCGCGCAAGTAAACGATGCAAACATTTTAATAAATCAGTCGTTCGAATAGCATTAAATACCTGTGATTTAGTTATTTCTTCGGTGTTCACTGTTCATACCCTACTGAAATTATATTTTTCAACTGAAAATCAACCACTGCTGATTACTAAACGTCTGCAAATAAAGAAATACAGTAGAGTCTCGCTATAGTGAACATACTATATAATGAACCATTTATTCCAGTGAACCCACACATATTAACATCAACCTTTGAATAGTGAACAAATAAAACCGCGGTAGAGGGAAAATTCACACATATAAATAAAAAATGTAAAGTCAATAATGTCACACTCGAAACAAACGGAATTCGAGTGAGGAAGAGATCCGGAATATGCAGAAGCTGAAATTATGAACATTTTAAAGACCATGAACACTAGTGTACGTAAAAAATAAAAAATCTATGTAGATAGGTATCAATGTTCTTAAAATGACAACTTATGGGTATAGGATCGGAATGATATTGAGGTTTGGAATGAGGACCGCCAGCCAGAAAATGAGCAAAGTGAAGAAATTGAAATTCAGGATGAGGACAGTGACGTTGCTGCAAATCCCATTGTAACAGACAAGTTGATTTCCACTGGTGAAGCATTGAAATCTTTAAATACTGTTATTTAATGGACTGAAAAAAATTTGAATGAAATGAAACGAATTCTAGTGTAGTTGCTCTTTAAGACTTGACAGCCAAATTGATTCAAAAAATCACATTATCCCAACAAAGCGAAGTAAATTAACAGATTTTTGTTATCCTGCGAACTAATTTTGTGGGCAACCACTCTTTGACAAGATTAACCTGGATGGTCGCGACAAAACCCTCCATTGGCGTCCCCATATCCAAAACACCATCAACAAAGCCAGGCTTTTGTAACAGCAAACTATACCCTCTGCTCAATCGACGCAGCACCCTGAGCCACAATAACAAACGCCTCCTTATCAAATTCATTATCCGCCCCACCCTCACATACGGATCAGCAGTCTGGGGTTACGCAGCCCCATCCAGCCTTAACCATGTCCAATCCCTCGACAATCGTTACATCTGTACAGCCTGGACATTCCATGGTTCGTCCGTAATGTAGATCTACACCGAGATATCAAACGCACCCCCTTAGCCCAATACATCCACGAAGGAGTTACCCAACAAACAATTTAAGTTAAATTTACCTTTATTCGACCTCTAAACGGGTCAAATATTTTGCACGACCAATTATATATAGGGACAATTTACCTGCATTTGTTTTCCTATTGCCCAATGTGGGGAAAGAAACTAAAGTAAATTGAAGGTCGAAAATAGGTTGATAGGGTTTTTCTGTCCAATAAGTTGAAACGAATTGAAATAAATATAGACCTATTTTACGTCTAAATGTGGAAAGTGAGACCAACTTTTGACCTAAATATAACCTAAATAGGAGCAATAAGACACTAGACAAAAATACAGAGAAAACATATTATATCTGGTGTTAGAAAGAAAAGACAACAACTTATGCCAACACTTCCAACAGGGCCAAATAAATTTTAAAATGGAGTTCGACTTAAGTAGATATTTGGAATGGCCGCTTATTATAACTTCGACAATATGATATAATTAAGTTTTATCATTTTTCTGGATCGAAATTTGGATGCGAAAGAAATGTGTTTGTGTATTATGTTGATGATACTTCGAAAAACTAAACGCGCCCTTAAAATATGCATTTTTTTATGTATTATTACGATAATTTAAAATATTTTTACCATTAACCTAAAAAGAGAGTGCCTTCATTATAAACATTATATGTACCTAAAGTTTTAAAAAAACTTTCGTTGACGAAAGATATCGTAGTCTAATGGATTTTCCACTCACCTTATGTAATTCTTAAAATTTTAATTATTGTTTTTTTATAGTTGTCGATAAACAGGAAAACTAATAATTATTAAATATGGCCGCCTTTATATTTTTAACCTTAAAGTTATTTTTTTCTTTATTATTAACTGTACAAGCAATGTTAGCCTTTGAGGTTAATCAGAAAGTTATGAAGTAGCTCAATTTTTAACCACAAAAGATCTATAACTTTGGGAACAATTTATAGGGCAAAATTATCCAAAATATTACTTGTTTCTAAAACTACATGGTCAGTAAATTATTTGGACTTTTTGTAGGCAATAATTGGGTAATATTTACCTAGCGTAATAGCCAAAAAATTCCTTAATTTTGAACACATATATTAAGTAACAATTAAGTAAATTATTACTTAATCATATTCCTTATTAGGATTAAATATGTTTAATGTCTAAGAGAGGTAATTTATTTGTAATTTTTAACTAGGTAAATTAAACTACAAGTAGACTTCCCTATAACAAATTATTTAAGTTCTAGATATCCAAATTTTGACTTAGATTTTAGATTTCGAATCTTTTGTGACTTTTAAGAAAACATTTAAGGCAAAAATAAGCAAATATTTGCCAATTTAGGATTATTTTCCTTCCGTTCTGGTCTACATTACTTAATATGTTTGTTGGGTACCAAAATCCTCACCAGATCTGGTGAATTGATCGGTGAAAAACTTTTTATAAAGGTCCAATTTCCAATTTCTGGTGATTTTTAGATTGTTTCAAGAAACTTAACAATCTATTGGTAGATCCACCGTTTTCGAAAAAAGTCGACCGATGAACGCATAAATCTACCTTCGCACTTTACACTATTCCATTCTAGTTTACTTCATAGTCAAACTCCAAACCCTATCCTTTTCGCTGTCGAATATGGGTAACAGCAACCAGAAACTGCAGAGTGAGTGGAGCGAACGAGCCGAAATGCATGTCGCACCCGTTATTAAGATGTAATAGAAGAGGATAATCCTTCGAACTAATTTTATTTTACGTTTTTTCTATTTCTATTACAGACATATAAATTTATTAGGATAAATATAACATTTGATTTAATGATTAAAATAGGTATATACCCACTTTGTAGATTAAAATATTTAGTAATTCAGTAATAAACACGTTGTAAGTTGTAAGTATCTGTGTTGTATATTTTTATCTACACTCTAAATAGTGAACGACCTCAGTGGAGTGATAAAGCCGTTCATCAATTAGTTCACTATATCGAGACTATAATGTATTTTAATTTACCTGTTTGACTTTGCTCTGCATGGATCACTAGATATTTTTTACTTTTATCTGTAGGTACCTGTGTTTTCTCACCAAAATTGCATTCCATTTGACATAAAAATAGCGCACGTTCTAATGTGATGCAATGCAAAGAAAATTACAACAGCTTACTGCAAAGTCACCAGTGCGCATGCACTCAGGCAATTTTTTATTGCATGTCATGTGCAATGCAAGTTCCTAATGTAAACGGACCTTTAGCAAATCTTTTGCATGGAGTGCTTGGACTGAGAAACGTAGGGCTTGGCTTAGATCACAATTATAAGGGGACGATAATATATCTTACCAAATCAAAGTTAAAATTGTGTAAAATTCATATTATGACAATGATATGCTAAGCTGATGAATATTAAAATAAGTAAATAAATATAAATCTATTTTTATTGTTTACAATATAGCCATATTATATAGAAAGGGTCTCAGTGATTCGGACAAAAAAATATCAGTGTTTAGTAGTTAAATCACTGGATAGCTAACGTTAGAGTTGGTGTACCCAGGTTATGGCAATCTAACGAGTGATTATAACCACGAAATAGCGGTCATTGTTCACCGGACCCCGAGGATGTCCAATATTTTTGGAGTTCTCGTATGCTGCAATGCAAAAGAAGACGTTTACATTGATATTTTTTTGTTCGAATCACTGAGACCTTTTCTATATTTGTATTTCAAGGAGTCTAAACTCTGTCTTGTAAAAAATTGTTTGGTGTTGTTAGAAAGACAATATGCTGCCACTTGTGGCCGAAGGATCGCAACTCACGATCTCGGTTGCAGCTGCAAAAATATTAGGTGATGTGTAGAAAGCGTTCTTTTCGCAGAAACGACACGCCGTGCTTAGTAGATTTCTTGATACCATAATATCATGGCGCATCCACTCAGTGTAGTTTCCTTTTGCATTACGACATAAACTTGAGATGGCGCTCTTGTGCTCTCACTGCTGAAGTGTTCTATATTTAGTAGTTAAAGCAACTGCTAACTGATGTTAAGTTAAAGTTGCCCGGGCCATGACAACATCTCCTATAAAATTTTCAAGTTTCTCCAACGCAAAGGCCTGGTAACAATGGCAATCATCGCCAATGCCATACTTTGCCTCACCGCCCTCACCTAATTACCCAAAAAGTAGAAAGAAGCCATTGCTATCATGATCCCCAAGCCCGGAAAGGTCACACTTTTCCCCAAAACTATCGCCCCACCTCTCTACTTAACTCCATGGCAAAAATCATGGAAATTATCATTCTCGAACGCTTAAAGGAAAAAACCGCCGAACTGGAAGTTGTTCCAGGCGAACAGTTCGGCTTTCGCGAAAGCCTTAACACCGAACTCCAAGCCCTTAGCTTACTAAGTACATAATCCAGGACTTCAACTAAAATCAGTACGTCGGAAAGAACCTTTTCTACATTGAAAAAGCATTTGACACCGTCTGGCACGATGGACTGATTCACAAGTTGATCGCCCCGGGTTATCTTTTCAACCTCGTCCGTCTAGTCCAATCATACCTAGCCCGACGCAAAATCCGTATCCGCATCCGCATAAGCCACTCCCTCGCCACCCCCAGAACCCTTCTCTCCCCACATTTTTTTAGCATCCTCATTCATGACATCCCCAATGCCCCCCCTCTATGTCGACGACACCGCCTTCGTCGTAAGGTCACTGCGCCCACACATAGTCACACGCGAGCTACAAGAAGCAGCCAGCGAATTCTCCAGTTACTGCGTAAACTGGAAACTTCGTCTCAATCCCGACAGAACCCAAACCATCCAGTTTGCTCGTAGAAGGCAACTACCCTTTGACGAGATTAACCTGGATGGTCGCGACAAAACCCTCCATTGGCGTCCCCATATCCAAAACACCATCAACAAAGCCAGGCTTTTGTAACAGCCAACTATACCCTCTGCTCAATCGACGCAGCACCCTGAGCCACAATAACAAACGCCTCCTCATCAAATTCATTATCCGCCCCACCCTCACATACGGATCAGCAGTCTGGGGTTACGCAGCCCCATCTAGCCTTAACCATGTCCAATCCCTCGACAATCGTTACATGCCATGATCCATCGGTTATTATATCTTTTTTAATGTCGTTATTTTCGGGGAATTACTGGGATCGTCGCCCATGCTGTGCATTCGCCATTATGTCGAGAACTTTTATTTAAATTTGCAAAATGATTAGACTTTATATGTTCCATAAAACTTTGTTATACAGGGTGACTGGTAAGTAGACGTATTCCTTTGGGGAGGTGTTTGTAGAGCCTATTTGCAATTGAATTAACCATACTACCCTCTATGCAAACCCCACTGGATTTTGAGATATTTTCATGTTTATGTTTTTTCGAAATTCTCGTACTATGACTACTAAGAATTTGAAATTAAGGAAAAAAATTATCATTTTTGTAAATGTTCCAATTTTACGTGTTAGCTGACACACTAGTGCAGGTTATAAGGCAAAAAGTATGGCAAAGAAGTAAAAGAAATAAAAATACAGGGGCAAAAACGAAAACTTGTAATAAAAACATGTCGACGACTTATACATTCATACCTACGTATTTCTAAAATTTGATAATAGATAAGACGTACAAATAATTTTAAAAACTTCTCTGGTTTAATATCTTTCAAATGAGGTGTAAAATTTGATTAATTAGATAGTCATTTGATACAGAAACTAATAATACTAAGTGCAGGTGCTACTTTTCTACGTCTATTAGGGTTGGGCATAATCATCCGGAATTTTGTTTTTATGTAATAACTTTTTTATTTATGGACCGATTTTATTGAATTTTATCTCGTTTGAGAGAGAATGGATCAAGACAGACCGCTAATGTCATGTTTTTGACATTTGTTGAAAAATCAAAATGGCGGACATACCTTAACTTGGTTAAACTTTAAAACTTGCTGGAACTTTTTTGAATCATACGGTATATCTTTACATGTAAGATTCTGAAAGCCTAAATATTTCTGAATAAAACAAGAGGTCAAACATGCAAATATGCTAAAAATTGCCGATTTATGACGAAATAAAAACTTGTATGTTTTAACGTGTTAATTTCGATTTTTTTTTTCCTTTCTTTTAAAAACCAAGTCAGCGAGGACAAACATTAAGGCAAGCGATGTTTCTCGTTGCTATGCGTTTTTGACAGTAGCAAGATTTCACTGTGTGTGTGTCGTTTTCAAAAGTACCGACATCGCCGCTTGTGTAAGGGTGTTATTTTTCAGTTCATATTCTTTGTGTACTTTGTTAAAGATGGCAATGTTTGCAAACCCCGAATATGCTGATATTTTGTTTATGTATGGTTTCTGCAACGGAAACGCTGCTAATGCCCAGCGGGAATATGTGCGTCGATTTCCAAATAGACGCATTCCTCATGTCAGTGTCTTTGGGGCAACCTACCGACGCATCGCTGAAACTGGCACTGTTCAAAGAGCAGAACGTGTAGGAGCCCCAGGCAATCCTCATATCGATGAAGACATTTTAAACAGATTTGAGGAGGACCCAACAACAAGCACAAGGAAAGTAGGCACTACGCTTGGTGTGTCACAGTGGAAGGTATGGTCAGTGATCCACCGAATGGGTCAACATCCGTACCATTATACCCCTGTACAAGGGCTAGAGGAGGGTGATCCTGTACGAAGAGTTCAATTTTGCCGATTCATGTTAAATGCTGATATTGATGATGCAAGATTTTTGTCGAGAATTTTGTGGACCGATGAATCCAAATTCGATAGAGAAGGTATCACTAACTTCCATAATCTACACTACTGGACAGAAGATAACCCACACGTTAAAAAACAAACTAGTTTTCAAAGAAAATTTAGCGTAAACGTGTGGATGGGAGTTATTGGAAATAATTTAATCGGTCCCCATTTTTTGCCTGATTACCTAAATGGCGAATCTTATGAGTACTTTTTACGTAACCATTTGTTCGAGTTACTAGATGATGTGCCTTTAGTGAATAGACAGGGGATGATATATCAGCATGACGGATGCCCAGCGCACTATCGTCGAACTGTACGGGAGTTGATGGACCAGTAGTTTCCAAACCGTTGGATTGGAAGAGGAAGGCCGATACCATGGCCTGCCAGGAGCCCTGATATAACGCCCTTAGATTTTCATGTATGGGGGCACATGAAAGAGTTAGTTTATGTTACCGAAGTACCGACGCGGGAGGAATTGATTAACCGAATAGAAAATGCTGCCGTAATCCTTCGTAATAATTTCTCGACTCGAGTTACAAGAACAGAAATAAGAAAACGGGCCCGTGCTTGCATAAGAAATGGAGGGACTCATTTCGAAAATGATTTGTAACCATTAATAAATAAACCATTAAAACTTTATTAATTTTTAAGGACTTAAAAGAATTTTTTTTGTAAAAAAAAAAACACTACCTGCACTTAGTATTATTAGTTTCTGTATCAAATGACTATCTAATTAATCAAATTTTACACCTCATTTGAAAGATATTAAACCAGAGAAGTTTTTAAAATTATTTGTACGTCTTATCTATTATCAAATTTTAGAAATACGTAGGTATGAATGTATAAGTCGTCGACATGTTTTTATTACAAGTTTTCCTTTTTGCCCCTGTATTTTTATTTCTTTTACTTCTTTGCCATACTTTTTGCCTTATAACCTGCACTAGTGTGTCAGCTAACACGTAAAATTGGAACATTTACAAAAATGATAATTTTTTTCCTTAATTTCAAATTCTTAGTAGTCATAGTACGAGAATTTCGAAAAAACATAAACATGAAAATATCTCAAAATCCAGTGGGTTTTGCATAGAGGGTAGTATGGTTAATTCAATTGCAAATAGGCTCTACAAACACCTCCCCAAAGAAATACGTCTACTTACCAGTCACCCTGTATAGAGGTATAATAGTACTTTTTGTTTTTTGGAGTTTTTAACTACTTCAACCATAAAAGTATACTTTTGAAATATCTGGCGATTTTTTTTTCAAATCTGATGATTTCTCCCAACCATTTCTGGTGATTTTTATTTTTTCCACTTGACAACACTGTGGCAATCTGATGAGTGGTAATCACCACGAATCAGCTGTCATCGTCTATCGGACTACAATGCAAAAGAAAACGTTTACACTAATATTTTTTGTCCGAATTACTGATACCTTTTCTATATTTATATTTCACTCTTTCATGTAAAAACTAAAATTAAGTGAGTTATTCAAGAAATTAGAGAAATTAGCGATGAATCAAATTACTTGTAACAACTTTTAAAGATGACGGAATTACCGACTGATTGATAATGCTGGTATAAACTGACACCCAACGGGTATGAAGCTCTACCGATAAGAAGTACGACTTTAGATTCAAAGCACACTTTGGCGATTATAATGTTTGCTCGCGCGGTACCTAGTAAAAAAACCACTGTTTTCCCCTCTGGTGTTAAACGAAACACTAAATTAAATTATTCTAGCTCTTACATTTTTTGTGTGGTTGATGTAAATTAAATAAGTCACTTATAATATCAACATTTTAAAACACCCTATGCATGCAAAATATTTTATTTTAGGTCGTAAAGTTAGAACTACAGATTGTCGTCTGGATTATATTTTGGGCAATGCTCTCTCTATGTCTCCCAATGGGGGTTATGGCTTCCTTTTGCTTTCCAACGAATTTCCGACGACGTCTCAACGAGGAGTTTACAAATGGCTCCCGTGACACCGCTGAACGGTGGACTGAAAATACTCTGGGATGTCTGTTGCATATCCTCCTTTTTCTGCTTTTGTAAGTAGCCCTAAATGCTTAGAACATCCGAGCCAAGAGTTAAATAAAATATAAGCCACTCCGTAATAAATAGGATGGATGAACGAGAAGTGTTAGATACAATTGAAATAAATAAGTAAAAGCAATGACACTTAATTAAGTCCAAACTGCAAACTTAGCTTGCATTTTAAAATTTATTTTAAATAATGAAAAACTACCATTCTGAAAAAATAAGAGAAAAAGTGCAGGATTAAATTTTCCGAATTTCAATTTTGCGTAAAATATCATCAATTAAAATACATTTTAAGGAATGACGTATTCTTTGTGATGATGATTAATATTGTATTAAAAGCACCTACTAAAGTCATACCGGCACCAATATCTATACTTTTTAACTTATTCTATTTGCCACCAGGTAACGGTATTCTAAATACACTAGCCAAATAAATACCAAGTCTTTAAATAAAAAGATATTTTAGGAAATAATCCATGCTCAAAGTGATGTTGAAATTACAGGGAAAAGTCTTCCTCTACAATTTTAATGTAAAATTTATTTTTTTTTAATTTTTAAAATTTACTGAATTATCTTATCTACAAGTTTCGAGCATAGAGACGCTCATCATCGGGAGACAAAAGAGTTAAATTGCTGTTGATGTTGATCAAACTGCGAATCGACGTTCTCCCTTTGGCTTGGGCGACCCATTGAATATGTGCAAGGTTTTGTGTTTGTTTCAAGTAAAAAAGTAGTTACTCTTCTTCGGAAAACTAGGTGGTTAAGCAGGCGTTTTGTATTGCCACACCGATACAATGGATACATCGGCAAAAATATTGGTTTTGCTCACTTCTATGGAGGACTTAAGGTATGAAACCGATCGGCAATGGCAGTATTTTAAATGTCTGTCCCCGTTATTTGGTTAATTTGCTGGATGATCGATAGAGGCGCTCTCTTCGTTAGTGATACTCGTTTTTCATAGAGAGTGTAACGTTTTTCTCATTTTATTTATCCAAATCACTTTATTATTAACTTGTTCCTAATATTATTGATAATGAGTAACCGTGAATCATATAAGACTAGAGTTTGCTTAGTGCCGGGGTATAAAACAGGATATTCTTTCGATTAGAAGCTCAAGAGAGAACTCGGCGTAGACAACCAAAATCTCTTCCTAGCTCCAAAAGTAAGTTCCAATTCTACCATAATAATTAAGTAAAGGATATTAAAATATTTTTTTCATTACATTTATTACTGTTATTAGTTTTGCACAGAGCATAACCTAAAAAATATATTATATTAAAAATGTATACATGTTTGTAATTATTAATTAAGTATACTTTTTATATAAATTTTAGTACATTTGAGCCATGTAGACAGCTCCAATAAGGAATCCTGGACAGAAAGGAGTACACTTAAGTTGCTCCCCATGCAAATTGAATAATGGGAACAATAAAAAGAAAATTATTAAATCGTTTATATTAGGACGTAATGAAAAATTAAAAAAAGATGTATATTGTGTTACCCGTAAGAATTTAAGATTAAATCAGAAGGTAATTTTATATTTAATGCCCATACAAATTTTTTTGTAGATCAAGAAGCCTATAAGGGATGTAAAGAATAGTAAAAAAAGTGTGCTGCTGTAGCATCTGAAACTCTGGAAGAAATTATATCAGGCTTACCAAACGCTCAACAAGAACCAGTAAGGACTTCTTTCTCTGCAACTAAATTATTTTAGAGACAGGCGCTATAGACTTAACCAACCTAAATTTATAAATGTTAATTAATAAGAATAAAGGGGAAAGCAGCTTATAAACATTTACGTAGTCACACACTTTTGCTACATCCTTGCATATACACATTAATTAAATATATTGTATGTATAGTCTGTGATACAATATTTACAGCAGTTTAAGCGATTGTTGATAGTTTTAAAATTATTGAATATTACTTATAACTTTTATCGTAAAATATAAAATTTTAGGCTTAGAAATATTACACATACCACCATACCTAGGTGCAACAATATATGTATGTACGACTACCTTCTCTATGTATATGTATATATACCTTATTTAAAAATTCTTAAAGTTTCTATAAACTTATTGAATATTTGATAAATTTAAACAATAACAATGCAATAAATTCTGTTCAATGGGGCATGTGTACATTTAGTAGACTTAGTGATACCAAATCTTAAAGCCCCAACTGGGTAGAAAATTTGAAAAATATAATAATTAAATATATTTTTTTATGCTTATTTTGCGTTAATTTTGATGTATTAAAATTATAACAATAAAATAACATTATGTTAATAGTAGTTATGTTGCTTACTTCTTAAAAATAAAGTTCATTGTACTAGAATGTTTAATACTCTGTATTTTAAAAACCAAGCGTCATTAGAACTACATACCGGTCGAGTTTTCCAATAAGTAGTCAAAGTAGCTTCAAATTCATATAAAAGTCGTTATTTGTTTCCCAAAGAAGTAATTTAAATAATAATAGTTATTGCGCCCATAAGAAGCCATGCATTTTTAGAATCACTTCGAATATTGCTTCGATGCTAATTTGAGAAGGAAATCAATTCATTGCTAACCTCAAGTCCTGCATAGTCACTTCTCTCGAAGCCGCCTTCATTCTCGTTGTATAGTTTTATCATAGCTACGGTACTAGAATTGGCTTTTTTTGTTAAAAGTATCGCGAATGGGATTGACGCCAACGGCATTTGACGCTGACATTACACTGTTATCATTCTATCATAGAACTGTCAGATTTTTATCAACAACTGCTTTATCGTCATGCGTTCCTCTTGGGGATTGTTTTATTTCAGCTGTTGACTTTAAAGGACTTTTGACAATTATATTGCTTCGAATTGTGAGACACGTGAGTGGATGGTTCAAACCAATTTATATATCCATTGCAGCCTACCCAAAACTTGTACCCCCATCGTATAGGTTAATCAATTGCTTAGCGCCAAAAAATAGTGCTCCATCAACGCTGTGATGTTCTTGATGGGGTACAAATTTTAAAAGTTTTGATTTATTGCCGCGAAGAGTGGTCGTACTCTGGCAAAGTTATCATTGGAAAGCATGAAATACTTTCATGATATAGGCAAACCTATCTCTTGAAAGACTAGTTCATTTTGCGCGGCTCTGTCTATTTCTCAAAACATTGTTCTTCTGGGGTAATAGCAGTTCATTTCTGGTTACAGCTACTACCTCATTATTGACATTGTTTATTGCCGCAAAACATTCTTATCAAAAAGGCTAAGAAAGAGCGACAGTGGTGCTTATTCGTAGTGTGGTGATCATTCGTCATTATTTTCTGGTTCTAGTTGCTCATATGTCTCGGACTGATTATAATCGGGCACACGAGAGTTCGTCCAATTAAGAACTTTAGCAGATTTTGAAATTGAAGATTTAGACTTAGTGACTAATCTCACTAAAGGAATATTGTCATCATCTGAGTCCGAATTCTCAACCTGCGATGGTACTTGTATTTCAGCAGATGCTTGAAGCTGTGAAGAAGGTATATTATCGGGAGACACAATGTCGTCATTCCGTGAATCTTCATCAGTCTCAACTCCGTCATGTTGTGGAAGCATTACAATGTCTGCTAAAGGGTGTGGAAAGTCATCTAGTTCTATTAATGCTTGAGTCTCGTGCAACAATCAAATCATCTGAAGCAACATAAACAGTAGGTAATAAGTATTAATATATTATTATATGTCTCTAATAAATTATTATAATAATATATATTCCTGACGTACTACATATAGGACTGCCTTACGTAACCTTACTTTTTGAAATTGAAAGAAATCGTCCATTTTTCTCCAAGAGGCCTGATAATAAATTAATACGGTAAAAAACGTTAAAAAACCACAAAGTCTCGGCCTCAAATTGATTTTTATTAGCAATTGATTCACTCTTGAAGGAGCATCTTTAGACCTAAAGAATAATATGATCATAATAATAAAAATATAGATTAAGCACAGGAGATTTAATGTAGGACTTACCAAATATAACAACATTACATGAGAAATAACAGCACAAAACTAACAATTACAGAGAACAAAAATGTAAATTTAAAACTTCTTAAAAAACTATCTATAACTATATCTTACATGATACAAAAATATTTAACACGTCACTATTTATAAAAAATTAAACAAGTAAGACGAAGTTGACTGGTTGCCTATTTATATGTTTAACTGAGCTTGGCCCATGTACTTAAGTATAGTGGTACTTAGTGCCGATTTCGGTCCGTCATGTCAAGTTGGTTTTGTTTGTTTGTTTGCATCAACTTAACCATCATTATTATTGCTAATGTTGTTGAAAATTAAATGGGGTTCAAAATTAAAGACATCGTTTATGCAAGTGAGTATAGGACTCTTTTTTGCTCTAGTAATTTCCATTTTTTCCAGTAGATCCAGTTTTTTGCCCTTTGGACATTTGTGTAACACAGAAACTTTTTTAGGCGAAGAAAAACTATGCCCAGATGTCAACAAATGAGTCGCGAATGCAGACCTTGTCTCAGTTATATCTGTGTTTTTGTACTTATTATAAAGACTCAGGTGTTCGCGAACCCTGGTAGAAATCTTATATAAATTAAATTATATAAACTCACTACACAATAAAATTGGTTTCACTTTAGAAAAAGAAAACAATGGCAAACTCCCCTTTCTTGATTTATTATTAATAAGAAATAATAGTACAATATCATTTGAAATATACCGAAAACCCTCCTTAACTGACGATGTTATACAATTTTCATCCAACTCACCGTACAGCCATAAGTTTTCCGCTTTTAATTCGTTCTTGTACAGACTTTTCAAACTACCACTGTCAAAAGAAGCGTTTGCTAAGGAGTTTAATATAATAAGGCATGTTGCCTTTAATAATGGCTTTCATATACGGTCAATAACCAAAATGTACTTTAAATATGTAAATAAGTTTAAATTCCCTTATAATATTATACAAAACAATGACAAACACACCAATATTAATTATAGATGTATGACGTTTTTCGGTAACATTTCTCTACAATTGGCAAAATTTTTCAAGAACTTTGACATTTCAATAGCTTTTAGAACTGTAAATACACTTAAAAGACATTTAGTTAATACTAAAGATAAAACTGATCAATTCTTGAAGTCAGGTGTTTATTCCTTGTACTGTGATGACTGTCCAGCTGTTTACGTCGGTCAGTCAGGGAGAAAGATTTCTACCAGGGTTCGCGAACACCTGAGTCTTTATAATAAGTACAAAAACACAGATATAACTGAGACAAGGTCTGCATTCGCGACTCATTTGTTGACATCTGGGCATAGTTTTTCTTCGCCTAAAAAAGTTTCTGTGTTACACGAATGTCCAAAGGGCAAAAAACTGGATCTACTGGAAAAAATGGAAATTACTAGAGCAAAAAAGAGTCCTATAATCACTTGCATAAACGATGTCTTTAATTTTGAACCCCATTTAATTTTCAACAACATTAGTAATAATAATGATTGTTAAGTTGATGCAAACAAACAAACAAAACCAACTTGACATGACGGACCGAAATCGGCACTAAGTACCACTATACTTAAGTACATGGGCCAAGCTCAGTTAAACATATAAATAGGCAACCAGTCAACTTCGTCTTACTTGTTTAATTTTTTTATTAATAGTGACGTGTTAAATATTTTTGTATGATGTAAGATAGTTTTTTAAGAAGTTTTAAATTTACATTTTTGTTCTGTGTAATTGTTAGTTTTGTGCTGTTATTTCTCATGTAATGTTGTTATATTTGGTAAGTCCTACATTGAATCTCCGGTGCTTAATCTATATTTTTATTATTATGATCATATTCTTTAGGTCTGAAAATGCTCCTTCAAGAGCGAAACATGTAACCAATTGCTAATAAAAATCAATTTGAGGCCGAGACTTTGTGGTTTTTTAACGTTTTTTAACGTATTAATTACTTTTTGAAGGGTAATCATAGGGTAATTGAATTTGGAATATATTAACTGCAATATTACGGTTTATATGACACACTAACTATAAAAATGGATAAATTTGATCACTCATTTTCAGAAAAATTTATACCTCGGTCAAACTAGCAAGCGCAGAGAAACAATTGGTTTGTTATATTGACAGAGTAAATATTATCAAATGCATCCACAGGTGGTGCTCCTATTATTTGAGCCGGTAACGTACCTACCCAGAAATGTTCAAATGTAGCGTCCTTCTATTAGGACGTTAAGGATATCTAGGATATTAGTTGAAGCTCGACTCTCTTCATTTTTTCTCTTTTGAATGTAATCCACTAAATACACACCGGCAAAATATAAGTTTCTTACCAAAATAGCAGAGTATACAGACAATTCGTAACGTTAAAAACCCTCCAGCAGTAACATACCGATAAAAGAGGCGTCTTATCGATAATACCAGTATTATTCACGAGAAGGCGATTTTTTGAAAATTTCTACGAAATAGTAATTTACTAAATGAAACTGTGTTGCTTTCAAGTTTGTATAGGTTTACACTTGCTAGCAACAGGAAAGTCAGTTTTTCATGAGTGCAATAATAGTTTCTTTAGTTTTATTCGTCCCAAAAGGACTCATTTCGATTTTATTTTAAAATAAATCGAGCAAAATTGAAAGATGACCCAGTCATTAGTGACTAGTGAATCAATACAAACAAAACATCTAATTCGTTTGTATGAAAAAAAAGTCAACGCTACCTTTGATTTGCTAAATTTGTGACAATTTGATATTTTGAGACGATGTTAATGTTAAAATTTAAATTATTCCAAAAAAAAAACAATAGAAATCGATGTTTTATGAAATTTTTCAATTATCATATTTCTACAAGAAAATATTTTGGTTGATATTTTTAATAAAATATGTTTTGCATCGTAAAAAAAGTTACATGAGGTCTTAGGCAGTCAAAAACTTGCTAGAAAACATAGTAACAGAAATTGTAAACATAGCCCAGGCAATTCTTGAGAAGGGCTGCTTTCCGAACTAACCTGAACTAACCTGAACTAACCTTTGAAGAATGCCAAGGTGGTATTGATACCTTAGACCGGCAAAGATCATACATTGACTGTTAATTATCGGCTGATAAGCCTCTTATCGTGCCTAGGCAAGATTATTGAAAACCTAATACTGAACCGAGTAACCGATTTTGAATTTAACAATAATGTTTTACCACTAGAGTAATTATTAAATAATTATTAATTAATTAATAATTACCTTGAAGATAGATCATTCGTGGTATCATTAGAAAACACAATATCTGAGAAAACTCAGATCAGGGCTGGCAGAGTTTACCATTGGCTGCTATTTTGTGTAATATGTACACAAGCGACATCCCTAAACTCTCACGCACACAACTTTATCTTTCCCCTGATAATACTGCGATAACTACAACCTCAAGGGCGCCCTGGTTAGTAGTTTCATGCCTGCAGAGTCATAGCATGATCCTTCAGAGCTGGTTGGACAGCTGGAAGCTTCGTTTGAACGCAGACAAAACCCAGGCCATCTTCTATTTAAAAGCAAGAATCAATTTACCTGAAATCACGGTAAAGGTTAACAATAGATTAACAGAATGGTTAAATAAGATGAAATATCTTGGATTGACCTTTGATAAACCGATGGCATGGGAAGACAATGCAGATGAGCGAGTGACAAAGGCCCAAAAATAGTTTCACGCTATATATCCCCTAGTAAATAAAAATAGTAAAGTAAACTTAAAAGTAAAACCAACGTTATACAAAACACTAGTACGCCCGGCACTTACTTAAGGTATACCTACGTGGTGTACCGTAAATAAGACTAAAATGTTGAAAGTACAAAGAGTTCAAAATTAAATTCTAAATGTAATGGTGGGGGCACCAAGGGTTATCCAACCAAGACTGGACAAGGCGATTTTTTGACTTTTCCTGTACTTTTATAAAAAAACTGAAATAGCCATCTTAAGTCATTTTCTCCCGCGAATTCGAATATCTTCAGCAAAAAACAATTGAACATCAAACAAAAGTACTAGGGGTCACTTTGATATTTTTTTAAATGGGATGCCGTATTTTTAATGAGCTTATCCGATTTCTCATATAAATTTTGATCTAAAATGTTGGATTTTTAATTCAAAAACGCCTTTTTTCTTCAGTTTTAAATTCGGAAAATGTTCGCCTACCGTAAGATTAATACCTGATAGATGGATACCCGTTTCACCTGTTCACCCTTTAACCTGCTTTAAAGCGTCCGTCAGTTAGACAAAATAATCAAGTTTCAAATTTCTATATATTTTTCACGAATTAATTACAAATTTAGTAGTTTTTGCAAATCTATTATTGCTTACGTATAAAAAAAGTATGACATATTAGAAAAAACTATAAACTAAAGTAAATAACTTTAATCTCAATAATATAATTGTTCTATGTGTCCTCCATTATTTTCAAAACATGACCGATGCCCCCTTTTCAATCTCTCCAAAGAATCTCTTACAATATTTTGGTCCTGGTTAAGTCTATTAATTTTATTTATAATTTTTTGCTGAATGTCCTCCAGACTTCTGTTGGGTCGTTGATAAACTACATTTTTTAAATGACCCCATAAAAATGTATCCATTGGCGTGATATCGGGGCTATTTGGTGGCCAATAAATTGTTCCGTTACGGCCAATCCACTGATTGTAACGCTCGTTTAGGTATGTTACCACTTCTCGAACTGCATGAGGCGGAGCACCATCCTGCTGCCAAATGATATTGTTGTAGGCTTGCAATGGCAACGTTTCCAAGAAATCCTCGATATCGTTATGAAGAAAATGGAGGTATCTTTGGCCTGTTAAAGAGCCACGATAAAATAGTGGTCCAATAATTCGATTTTCTAACATCCCACACCAAACATTAAGTGAGCTCCAACCTTGAAACTTTATCATTTCATATCTATGAGGCTTAACTGCTGCCCAGTATCTTGTATTTTTCCGATTGTATACCCCCGATGTTGTAAATGACGCTTCGTCACTCCATAGAATTTTATTATATAAATTATAATCTTCGTCTTGCTCTCTCATCAGCATTGAAGCAACAAATCGAAATCGCAGTTCTTTTTGAAGCTGTGTTAACGGTAGGGATGCAATATGGTTTTAGACCACATTTTTTTAAAGTTCTGTGAACTGTTCCATAGCTTACTCTCCGGAGCCCTGGACCATACCTTACTTCTCGTACCGCTTGCGGAATAGAACTCTTCGGATTTATAGTAAAATATTGAACAATAGCTCGATCCCTTATATTCCGTCTTTTCATCTTTCTTGGCCTATCTTTCAATGTCTTACTTTCTTCAAATAGGGTCTTAATTCTGAGAATTGTATCCACTGAAATGTGTCTCTGGAAACTCTCAAAAAATGTTCTTTGTGTTTGTCGAGCATTCTCTCCACTTTTGTAATATAATTTTATTACATTTAGCCGTTCTTCTAAAGAATATTTCATTATTTGTAATTAATTCGTGAAAAATATATAGAAATTTGAAACTTGATTATTTTGTCTAACTGACGGACGCTTTAAAGCAGGTTAAAGGGTGAACAGGTGAAACGGGTATCCATCTATCAGGTATTAATCTTACGGTAGACGAACATTTTCCGAATTTAAAACTGAAGAAAAAAGGCGTTTTTGAATTAAAAATCCAACATTTTAGATCAAAATTTATATGAGAAATCGGATAAGCTCAATAAAAATACGGCATCCCATTTAAAAAAATATCAAAGTGACCCCTAGTACTTTTGTTTGATGTTCAATTGTTTTTTGCTGAAGATATTCGAATTCGCGGGAGAAAATGACTTAAGATGGCTATTTCAGTTTTTTTATAAAAGTACAGGAAAAGTCAAAAAATCGCCTTGTCTAGTCTTGGTTGGATAACCCTGTACATGATGAGCAATGCATTGCATCTAGACCCAAAAATTGACATACTCAAACAATTTACAGACAAAATAATAACAAAATACTACAGCAAAACAGACAAATCACCAAATAGACTAATTACAGAATCTCACATACATTCACGCGAAAACGCAAAACACAATTAATATCCACGAGATTGGCTTCCTCCTTAACAGATTTGGGCGCAACTTAATTTTTGAATTTATTTAAACAAAAAAATCTTTTCAAAATTTATAAAAATTACTAGAATCTTGAAGACAGCAATAAAATAAACACAAACAAATAAAATAATTGAAACAAAAACTTCCAACCAAGTAATCGAAAAGAAATCCCTACAACTAAAAAGAAGTAAAGAAAAAGGATTCCAACTTACGAAACTACCATTACTAAATATCGAATTAGAGAAAGGTCTTATCTGACAAGATCACGTTACCAGGATGGTTGCTATGCAAATAACAGTTTTGATTGGTTAAATAAACGTGAAGTAGATTATCACTTATAAAATCCCTAGTGCTTAAAATATTACTGGACATTTTTTTGAGGTAACGAACATTTTTAAAATTGTCTCAAGCGGAAGGCGAGGAATAATTTTCGTTACCAAATAAAAATTTCGCGTTGCTATAGGTAACGTAAATAAAAATAAGACTTCTAATTGAGTAAACATTAATGTATGAAATTTTCACTAAAAAATATTTTTTTTCATTACACTTGTGGAGGAAGACTCTTCGTGTCTTTTACCCTAAAAAATGTATGTATTTTTAAAATATAATAATAAATAAATATTGGTGATCCATCAATGGATAATATTATAGCGTAGGTATTTTACCACAAAAATTTGTTTAGCATATTAATGTATGTGTATAGTAAAAATATTTTTGGTAGGTATTTGTGGTTAAAATTGATGTAGCCTGTTTCCCTTAACTGATATGACTGATGCCTTTTAAATTAACTCCGCATATTCTGAAAATAAATAAAGTCAATAGAATAAGAATACTATAAGAATATTATTCGTGAAACAAACAAATGCTTGTGTAAAATTACAGTGGCGTACATAGGGTGAGAGGCCCTAACAAGTCATAGAAAACTAAACGTATTTTTATTAGATTAAATTAGATTGAAACATAAGAGCGACTTTTTAACCCTTATACAGGGTTGCAAAAAAGTCGCGCATAATGCCTGTAACTCTTGAATTACCTCGTATACGAAAAAGTGACTTTAATGAAGGTTTTTCAGTAAATTATTCCCCACATTTCTACCAGCATGAATTTTTTCTGTCATTTCTGGTTCGGTTGCCATAGAGACCAACTTACTTTTTTTAAATGGAACACCCTGCACATACTTGCATATTTGGATTCTACTGGGAAAACAATGAATTTTTTGTATTTCGAATTTTTATTTCTTTAAAATTGTAACGAACTTTATTATAACAAAATAAATAGCCTAAAAAATTGAACAACTTAACATCGGAATATTAAACAAATGAAATCTTTCCAGTGGATCAGGTGTTAAAAATGACCACCATTTTCTGCTAAGCAGAGCGCCAGTCGATCTCTGAATCCGTCTACAATGTTTAAAAGAAAGTCCTCTGGAATGGCCCGAATTTCAACACTAATTCTGACTTTTAAAGATTGTATGTCATTTGGACGGTAAACGTAGGCTTTGTTCTTTAAGTGTCCCCACAAAAAGAAGTCGAGCGGGGTTAAGTCCGGTAATCGCGCTGGCCAGCCAATAGCACCTCTTCTGCTTATCCAACGTCCTGGAAATTGTTCGCTTATGTATTGTCTAACATTTGCCGCATAATTCGCAAAAACCATACTTGTTTGTTTATGCCATTATTTACACCCGGTAAAACCATTTTGCAAGAAGAAATTATGTGATTCCTGAGGAGATTCAGATATTTTTCGCCATTCAAATTACCATCTATAAGAATGAGTATTCTCAGCAGACCAATAACGATAATTGTGTCTATTAGCAATGCCATTTAAATGAAAAGTAGCTTCATCCGAGAAAATTATATTTATTGTGAAGTTATTATCGTTATTGCATCTTTCCAACTGTGTTGGGTTTTTGTGTATTTAGAGCATGATATCCAAAGCTTTGTCTCCCCCGGTTGCTGTTTTAGGTCGACCTGATCTGGCGGCTTCCCTAACACTGCGTGTTTCTTGAAATTTCGTTACCACTCGACACACCGTTGACTGATTTATTGGAGGCCTATTTGGATATAATTCATTGAAAAGTTGACGAACCTGATCTTACGATCTCTTCATATTTCCGTAACCGCTCATTATTAAAATTTCAACTCATCGTTTTTCATTCAGATGAACCATAGTGTAAACAAGTCAGAAATCAGCCAACAGAAGTAGCTCTAAACGGAACAGTTTTTAGGATTTAAATTGAACTTTAGGGCACAAAACCGTTTAAAAACAAATTTAAGTTGACAGATGAAAATGATGACTTTGAAATCAAATGGCAACTCTCCTAAAAACGTTTGCCTCTTTCTAGCATATTACTATAACTTCGAGACGAACTGCGCAACTCCGAAGACACTCTATTATGTTTTTATTCACTTTTAAGACCATAATAAATACAGATAAGGTGTTGTAAATCAGATTATCTCCTATTCATTAATCCATTTCGTGCCGGCAAAAATGTATGGTACCTACATACTATATTTATGGTACTAGTGTGTTATGTTATACATAAGTCACCTGGAAACAATATCTGACCGTGAGCCTACTAGTGTTTTCAAGGGCCTTATGAAACATAAGCCCAGAGAATTAAACGATTTAAAAGCGACACCGAGCAAAATTCGTGGCCCTGTATTTTCGGTTGCCTACACGTGGTAGCCATTTTCCAATTAGTATAAACGTCAATCGATTACTGCTAATTACTGCTTACCAACTAACGCTTGGTTCCTGGTTTTTGCTTTTGATTTGTCACTGTCTTTTTTATTTGCTCACTGTCTTTTGATTTGTCCCCTTTTTTTATATTTCACGTTTATTACGGTCATTCCTGAATTTTGTGTATTAAAGTTTGGCTAGTAATTGCGAGATTTTTGTCGAGGTTTCGTGTTTTAAATTATATTTAAGGAGTATAGACATCTCTGTTTCTTTGAAGGCTGTGTGATTCTTGTTAGAGCTAAAAACATTGATAGCAATTATCTGCAGAGTCTTTTATCAAGATTTCGTTTATTATTTATTTTAAAGAAGTTTAAATATTGTTTAAAAAAGTTAAGGTGGGTTCATTCAGACAAATATCAAAATAGAATATTAAAATTAAAATTTAATATGAGATCGTTATCTTTTATGTTATTGTTATGTGAAGACCGTTTCGCGCGTGCGTCGAAATATAACCTTTTATCTTTCGGCAGATATGTTTTCTGTTGGGTTGCCTATTTATTTAATTCTAATTGTTGTTTTGATTCGACACTGTATAAATAAACGATTTGGTAAGGTTTGTTAATATTTTGGCGCTGATTAAGCAATTAATCAATAAAAAAATATGGTATTGAATCTGCTTATTTTATTTTAATGTGATGTCTGTATTAATGTTTATAAGATTAAAAAATTTGTACCCGCCTAAATATTTCAATAGAGAAATGCGAACTAATAAGAAAAAGAACTGCAGAGAAGTTACACAACACAAAAGTTATCTTTCTTCCAGTGTACCAATTAGAAGAAACGTCAATGTCGTCAATAGGTTTGGTAAAAATCTGGCGACGCGAACATCAAAGGGGCTGACGGCTGGTCTCGCTTCTATTTCGTTTAGTTTTTTAGGACATAGGGCTGTTTTGATACGGTGCCATACCCGAGAATAGCAAACAACGAGAAGCGACAAAATCCCGAGTTTAGCATTGATTAAATGAGGACAAAGTTATATGTCCTTCACCCTGAAATTTTGACAGTTGGGCGGGTTGTTACACTAAAAGAAGTACTAAAGGGATGAAGTAAATGCTTTACACTAAAATAAAAAATGTGGGTACCTAGTAAGAAGTACTTTTTTCATGAATATCTTCTGTGTCTCATGTCATTGGCTTACCAGCAAATTTCGTAAAATCATAAAAAAATGAAATAAAATAAAATATTTTTGAAATTTTTTATTGATTGTGCGTTACTTGGTGATGGTACATTTTAGAAAGAAAATGAAGTAGTATATTACATACCAAGAGTGGTAAGAAGCCTATTACGCACGATTTCGAAAATTACGGTACGAGCTCTTACGCACAGCTTTGCTACTAACAATATGGTGTGTGTAATTAGAATTTTGCGGATAAAGTAGACAGTGCGTAAGTAGGTTCTTACTAATTTAAAAGTATAAAAACAGTATTTTCTTATGTATCCCGTTATTTCTTTTTAAATATTGAACGGCAGTTTTGTTACCTTTCCTTCCATTTTTAATCAACAATCCTAAGGCGGTGCAAATGTACTTACTGTTTAGGATCCTTTGGAAATGCAAACATGCTTTTTCCTTGACCTTCTTTTGAGTGACACCCTCGAAGCGCACAGGTATTACCAGGCATAGGTTTACAATAGTTAAACAATACACTTCTTTCAAAAAAAACGGCAACTAAACTCGATAACGATAACTCATCGACTACCGGACTAACGGCTGAAACACGGCCGGCTTAAACTTATGACAGTTGGCCGGGCTATCTCCCACTCCAATGATTTCGCCAAATGTCATATGGTCGCTTCTCGTTGTTTGCTTTTCTTGGGCCATACCATTACCATAGATAGCACGCGATAAATGGTCGCAATATTGCTTTACACCAAATCCTTAATCAGCCCTTTTCACACGTGGGCGATACGATAAAGGCTATGGTAACGCCGTGTTATATGGCGCGAGCATGCGATTAGATCTACTGATGTCGCGCCATTTTTTACCGTCACCATTTCTGTAAACAGTGGAAAGTTAGTTCAGGTGTTGTAGGGGTTATTCAGAATGTGAGAAGTGGATTTTATTTACGACTAGGTTGCTGGCAGCAAGTAAACGAACTACATTTCCATGTTAGATGTTCTCACCGTGTATCTTATTACCGTAAATAAATTTATTAAAATGACTTACAACTTAAGTAATCTATATACAGGATGTTTCTAAAAGGTGCGGAAAAAATGCTGCCACAAATTCCTGAGGCTTAAATATGAATATGTTCTTGGATAAACCGGCAGAAAGCTAGGTGTGGTTCAAAATCATGGAGTCAAAGATCTTGTACCCGTTGAATATTATGAAATGGGTGCAGTAGTTGTTCTCTGGTCACCCTATTAACAGTATCTTTGCATACCCTAGCTCTAAGCCCAATCGTCTGCTGCTGAGTTTAAAATTTTCTTCAATCCGATTTAGAATATCTTTCTCAATCTCTGGAGTTCTTACCGTACGTGCACGACCATAATTAATAGAAACAGGTGCAAACCTACCTGTTTCACGAAGATGTCTTTTAACTACCGCGAAGGTTTTATGGTTTGGTAAGCGACGATTTGGAAATCTTTCACTGTATACTCTGCAAGATTCTGAACCATTTCCTTGGCAATATCCAGAAGCCAATAACATATCGGTAATTTCTTCGATGATATACTGTAGGGCCATGACAAAAAGAAATTTGATAATTGTTTGAGAATTCAAATGTATACTTGAATTATTTTTTAGGTTCAATTTGACACCAGTCAGTTTTTAGTGAGAATTGTTGTGATTTAGCGTCTTCGCTTTAAATTGTGTTCAATTATTACAATAATTTAGACCTGGCCATACACGAAGTGAATTTTTTAAAGCCAGATATTTCAAAAACGGCTGCTCAAATCAACCCTTATCACGTATACCGTTTTTAGTTAAAAGACGTTGAAGAATTATTTAGAAGTTAAATACAGGGTGGTTCAAAAAAGGTATTTCGTTTTAAATGTGTGCAAGGTACCGCAGGTGGCGCCCTCCAAATTTTGCAATAAAAATGAGAGCAGATTTTCATTTTTCACCCCACAAAACTCCTCCTAGCCGAATATTGTGACAATGTCAATTATTTATGACAAACTAAAACCAAATTGAATTTTTGACACTCTGTATCTCCGAAATCATCCACATTTAGACTGAGGTAAGTTGGGTTAGATCGTCATATTAAAGTCTCAGGAATTTGTGGTAGCATTTTTTCCGCACCTTTTAGAGTAAAATAAGTGGGTACATAATATCAAAAACTGTCGGATTGTATTGTCTTATATACCCTATTAGTTTAATTTTATTGTATTAATTTTTTTTAATACCAAAAGGCAAACTTTATCCATATCCAGAGCGTTTTATCTACTAAGCTACTTTTACCACCGCATTTGATATATCAAATAAAATCCTATTACACGCGGGATGCTATGTTATTATACCTCTAACTATAATGTATTTGATGTAGAACTTTAACAGCTTTTGAAGTGGATAGGGAAGAAAAATAAATATTGGTATTATTGTTTTTATACGAAAAACTTTTCAGCAACTACTCTCCGGCTTCGCAAAAGCTAATGGGCGCATACACCCATTGATATAAATATTACCTACTTCTAGAGAAAGGTATGCCCTCTAAATATCATTAAAAATTAGCAATCTATAGGTACCTATGGCTTATTGCACAGGAATTTATACGTATTTATTCAACTCAGACAATGGTTTATTACTTCTATTAATATTAGTGTTTGCTTCTTCGGCATAACATGTTAGGTTTGTTTGCATTTTGAGGCATTCTATGTTAGTAGGTATTGCCTTACTTGAGACGCTATCTCCTAAAACACATGTATTTTCTTATGGAGAAATTTCCATCATTCAGCCATGCGCATTCCGTTATGATGGCATCCGTTTCAACACAAACATTATAATGTACTTTTTCCTTTTTGTGACATGCGTAATTGATATAGTAATTGTAGATATACTTTAAAGTTCCTGTACAAACCTGTTTAGGACTCTGTTGACTGATGCAGTGTGGATTAAAAATATTATTATTTTAAAATTATTTATTAAATTTAAGGCACAAAACTTTGTTTATAAGTAATTGGTATAATTAATCGGTGTTATAATCATAAGCCTCTTGATTAAGAACGACCATTTTAATTTAATTGTATATTATGTTATTAATGTTACATGGTATATTTTACGTAGAATAATATTTTTAGATTTAGGATTAGACAATCTCCTTGTATTTACATTAAATCATTAAACAAGTTACATAAAAAGGGGTTTTACGTTTTAATATTAAAGTTAAACATACGTGTATGTCAAGGATAAAGCTAGATCAAAAGGATGGAATGAAATCGAGAAAAGTATTCAAGTAGTTGGGATAATTTTAGGGTTTTTCACAGGGAACCGACCTACTAGGTAGATTAAATAGCAGTTGCTTGTACCTGATCGCAAAATGTGTTTACCAATCAAGTTGTAGTTAGTTAAAAAAAAGGCATTGGTTTTATCTGGATTTAACCGTTGTGATTTTAAAAATAATTATTATATCAATGAAATATTCTTATGAAATTTATAGTGTAACATACACAAACCTTTATATTATATTCATCGAATTGAATGATTTTCACACTTACCTAGAGTGGACCTTCTATTGGATGGCCGAAGGCAACATAGATTTTTTTTTCTCTTCAATAAATAAAAAAAGACCCACATGCGGACGCTGAACTCTAATCAGCATATTTTACTAGTAAATGGACCTATTATTGTTGTGTACAATGATTCGATGATTTATCATAGTTTTGTATGCGATCTACGAGGGTTCCACCCATATGCTATTAACGACTCACTTTTTCAAATATCACTCGATGTCAGTGTTGTATTCTGGTTGCGATAACACAGAGTAATGGGCTGTTGACAGTGTTTATAAAATAAAAATAGACTAACCTTTTCTGCAAACGTTCTTAGGGACCGTTGTCTTCTTTTTTTTTTTTTTTTTATAACGGATATTGACACAAAAACGGCAGTATAGTGGTCTTTTGTTAATTTCGGATTTATTTGATGTGTTGATTGACGAGGCAAATATCATTGATGATCAGTGGTGATGATTGATATTTACGTTTTACCTGTTAGCCTGACTTTGTAATCGTTTTCAAAATTTCTTCACATTACGACCCTGATGATGAGCTCGCAAACGCATAGACAAAAAGTTTTTTAAATATAAAAGGTTTAAGGAGAAGGTTTGCCCTTAAACATTATACGCTTATTTAAGACAATATTAATTTAAACTACAAAAAAGTATATTGTTTTTATTAAAATTGTACTATTTATACTTTAAGTATGTATAGATATTTTTATTATTTTGTAACTATGGTGAGTTCTTTGTATTCCAAAAAAGTGGATTTTCTGAATTATTTTATTTTACTATTATTATACAGTATTAGTATTTGTCTATCATTAGTTTGCTATAGCGTTAAATAAGGCCACTGCATTTTATGCATTTTTAATTATGAATTCAAGACATATTTCAATTCAACTAACAATTTGCATGTTTAAACATGTAACTGTTTAAAATAACCACCTGAAAAGTAATAACATGTAAGAACTAGGTCCAGTAAAAAATACTACAAAAACTAAGATTAGGGTAAAATCACCTTCTAACCAAGTATGGCTGATTCCAAGAAGATATCACTTCAATGACCCTACACTCCCAGTATAATTTACTTTTAGTTCATTACCTCATTAATTCAATCTCGCGAATTATTTATCCCCTCCCGCTTCATTTTTGAGTAACCCAATAAGTTCTTTTCCCCCACCCCTACAATTCACTACCCCCACTCCAATCTCGACAGATCCTACATTATAACTAGGCGACTGCAGAAAGACCTTGTCATATCTACTTTAGACAGGCAACCGGACAGACGCATCTTGTAGAAATTTACAGAAAGATGGAGAAGTTTATTATTGTTAAAGACGTTGTTAAAAAGTTACGAGAATTTAACCTTACAGGACGCGCTCTAGAGTTTAAGTTAAAACCTGTTCAACAGGGAGTTGAACCAGTTGGTTGGGTGGAAAAAGGAATTAATCAAATTATTCAAAACGCTACAGAAGGCCTACAACCCTTAGATCGTGTGGGTTTTAGTTTTTGCTCTAAAGACTTCAACCGAGGAGAAGGTTGGATTCGCTTCAAAGCAGCTAAAGACATAACCTTTCAAGATGTTTGGAGTGTTATAAGTGGCATTTATCAGTCAAACTCAGCAGGTCTTAATACAGAATCATTTTGTCTTAGTGTGACAACTGTTAGATTACCTGTTGGTGGGGGAAGAGGAAAAAATTATAACAGCTTTCACGAGGAATGCGACAAGCGACGAGGTATTATAAGTATTAAAAATACCGATAATCTGTGTTTACCACGTGCTTTGGTAGTCGCCATTGCCCATAATAAAAGAGATCCCGAATTCAGTAAGGTTAGAAGAGATATTAGTAAAATTCAAACCGAAAGAACAAGATCATTGTTGGAGAGAGCTAAAATTAGCATTCCTGAGGCAGGAGGTGGAATTCCCGAGTTAATACAATTTCAAAATCATCTAAAAGAATATAAATTAGTTGTTTATAGCTATGGATCAAAAGGACGAAATATTATATTTGAAGGTTCAACTGAAAGCAATAAACGGCTGAACTTATTACATTACAAAAGCCATTTTAATGTAATTACATTGCTGACAGCAGCTTTTTGTTCTAACTATTTTTGTGAAAAGTGTTACGTCCCATATGATCACAAAAATGATCACCGATGTGGTGGAACCTGTCAGGCATGTCAGCAAGCCCCTGCTTGTGAAATAGCAATAAAAATTAAATGCCAGGACTGTCTACGATTTTTTAGAAGTCAAAACTGTTACGAAAATCATAAAAAGGATTATTCGTCAGGCAAATTTACAGTATGCGAACAAATTAAACTATGTTCTATTTGTTTAAAAACCATTAAAGCAAAAAGAGCACATGTATGTGGTGAAATTTATTGTAAAATTTGTAATAAACATGCACCCGAGGATCATCTATGTTATATTCGGCCTGATAAGGGAAAACCTAAGATTAAAGATGTTCTTTTTGTATTCTACGATTTAGAGACGAGCCAAGACAAACTATTGGAAAATTCAACGTTTTTACATCAAGTCAATCTCTGTGTTTTCAAACAATACTGCGATGAGTGCATGGATTCTGAAGCAGATACTTGTAAAAAATGCGGCCTAAAGTTACAAAAAGTCAGAGGTATAGACCCAGCGGGAACATTTACTAACCATTTGTTACAAATGAGGAAAAACTTTAAAGAAATTATTGTAATAGCCCATAATGGTCAGGCTTTTGATCACCAGTTTATATTAAACTACATTATGACAAAGACAGATTTTACACCTGAGTTAATCATGAGAGGTACCAAAATAATTACGATGCAACTTGAAAATGTAAAATTTATCGACTCACTTAACTATTTCCCTATGCCTTTAGCCAAACTACCAAAGGCATTTGGACTTGATGATATTTTTAAAAAAGGCTACTTCCCGCACCTATTTAATACAAAGGCAAATGAAAACTATATAGGACCTCTACCATCAATTGAATATTACTCCCCAGATAGTATGAAAGAAGAAGACAGAGCCAAATTTCTTAAATGGTTTGTAGAGCATGAAAATGATGGTTTCGATATGCAAAGAGATCTGGTAGACTACTGCGTATCGGATGTCGAAATTCTAGCGCAATCATGTTTAAAGTTTAGAGAACAACTTATACAAACTACCAATGTATGTCCATTTACTGAAGCTACAACTATTGCTTCAGCATGCAATAAAATTTTTAGAAGAAATTTTTTGAAGCCTAATACTATAGGAATCATACCAAAAAATGGTTACAGATGGAGAAACAGGCAGAGCAAAATTGCCATAGATTGGTTACTTTGGATCGAGAATCACAGAAAAATCAACATCTTACATGCTGCTAATGGTAAAGAAGCTGTTTTAAATGGTGTAAAAGTTGATGGTTACTGCTCCGAAACAAATGAGGTATTTGAATTTCAAGGATGTTATTTCCATGGATGTACTGTATGCTACAAGTTCGGCAGGAACGATCCTCTTTCCGAGGACCCCTCAGAAACGCTAAATTTAAGATATGAAACCACAAAGGCAAAAATTATGAGACTAAAAGATTTCGGTTTTTTAGTTAATGAAATGTGGGAGTGTGATTTTAGAAATTTATTAAAAAATAATCCAGAGATAAAATCCTATACTAATACCCATTACAATAAAATTTTGACAAAACTAAATCCAAGAGATGCTTTTTATGGAGGACGAACAGGAAATACATGCGAATACTATGAAATAAAAGATACGGAAAAAATTAAATACGCCGATGTTTGTTCCCTCTATCCGTACATCTGTAAGAGTTCTAAATTTCCACTATCACATCCAGAAGTGTATGTAGGAGATGCGTGTAACAAATTAAACCTAAATAATATAGATGGTTTAATTAAATGCACAATTCTCCCACCAGAACAGTTGTACCATCCAGTACTCCCTCAAAAAATAAACAATAAATTGATGTTTATTCTTTGTCGAACATGTGGTCAAGACATGAATTACAACGAATGTAAGCATACCAGCGAAGAAAGGGTACTTGAAGGAACATGGGTTCTGGACGAGGTACTTAAAGCCCTAGAAAAAGGATATAAAATACAAAAAATACATGAAATCTGGAAATATAACGTACGAAAGTTTAATAAAGAAAACGGTGAGGAAGGATTATTCACATCCATGATGAATAAATTCATTAAAATCAAACAGGAAGCATCAGGCTGGCCTAAAGATTGTGAAATAGAGGAAGACAAAGTTAAATACATTGACCAGTTCTTTGAAAAGGAAGATGTTAAACTAGAGTATACCAAAATTATTGAAAATCCAGGGCTAAGATCACTGGCGAAATTAATACTTGACTCGTTTTGGGGAAAATTCGGTCAAAGAGAGAATCAACCAAAGACGAAAATTGTAAATAAACCAGCAGATTTATTTGCAATGTTTATTAACCCTGCAATTTATATCAATGGGGTTATACCCGTCAACGATAAAACATTACTTGTCAATTATGAATATATAGAAGAAGCCAGCGATCCGTTGCCGACTGTTAATGTTGTTATAGCGGCTTACGTAACAGCGCAAGCGCGCCTTAAATTATACTCCTATCTTGAAGCTCTTGATAAAAGAGTCTTATACTATGATACAGATTCCGTGATTTATGTTTCAAAAAATAATGACCCCGATATACCAACGGGGCAATTTATTGGAGACATGACAGACGAGTTGGAGAGTTATGGCTCTAACTCATACATAACTAAGTTTGTTTCTGGAGGCCCCAAGAATTATGCATTTAAGGTTCACTCGACGAAAAGTAATTTAGAAGAAACGGTCTGTAAAGTTAAAGGTATAACTCTCAACTATGCCGCATCACAAGTAATAAATTTTGATGCAATCAAACACATGATTCTTCAAAAATCCGAACCGATCCCCATCATATCCAGAAGCATACGGCGTAGCAAGGAGCACATTGTGACAACTTGTACTGAAGTCAAACTCTATAGACCTAAATATTTCAACAAAGAGAAAATTTCTATCGGATGGAAGCTCCGAACCATATGGATATAGAAAAAGAAAAACCCATTGAAAATAAAATATATTGTATATTTTGTATGTATTGTATATAAAATATATTATAAATATTGTATATCTAGAACCGCTATGGAGTTTAAAAATGTAAATTACGTAATAAACAATTTAAAATATCCATTTTGGTTTTATTTTTTCTTTAGCAGTAAGAGTTTTCAAAGTATTTAAATAAGTAATTATGTACGTATTAAAAAAATATGTTTTTATTTTTACAAAGACACTTATAATTTAAATAGTTTGAAAATATTATCCATTCATTTAAGTACTACACTTAAACTTAAAGAAAAGTTCTCCGAAGCCACAAAAAAACACTAAGGGAATTGGTTCTTTTCAGCTATTTTTTCTGTTATTCTTATAGTAATCCATAATCGTTTCAAATTTGAACGACCCACATGATAGTCTTTTTTTGTAATTTATGCATATTTAATTACAAGGTTTCATACAACTTTAACAAATAGAGTTGTTTTTTCTTTTCTTTTTTTCTTTTCTTTTTTCTTTTTCGGTTCTTAAGAAATGCTAAAGAATCTGTACAAAACAAGTCACGAATTAACTAAATAGCCACCATTTTACTAAATACTTAACACTCAGTATACAATTTTCAGAAATGACATGATTAAGAACGGTTCTAGTCATTTTATACAAGATTTCACATGATTTAACAAATTTAAAACATTTTTTTTTTAATTTTTACTAAATTCTAAAACACTCAGTATAGCATTTTCAGAAAATAATACAATTCAGTACAGTTTTACAAATTTTCACAGGTCTTAATAACATTAAAACATTTTTTTAATTTTTACTAAAATCTAAACACTCAGTATACACTTTTCAGAAATAACTTGATTTGCGACTGTTTTAGTCATTTTTACAAATTTTCACAGGTCTTAATAACATAAAAACATTTTTTTTTAATTTTTACTCACTTCTAAACACGCAGTATACACTTTTAAGAAAATAGGACGATTTGCGACTGTTTCAGTCATTTTTACAAATTTTCACAGGTCTTAATAACATTAAAACATTTTTTTAATTTTTACTAAATTTTAAACACTCAGTATACACTTTTTAAGAAAATAGGACGATTTGCGACTGTTTAGTCATTTTATACAAGATTTCACATGATTTAACAAATTTAAAACATTTTTTTTTAATTTTTACTAAATTCTAAACACTCAGTATATCATTTTCAGAAAATAATACAATTCAGTACAATTTTACAAATTTTCACAGGTCTTAATAACATTAAAACATTTTTTTAATTTTTTACTAAATTCTAAACACTCAGTATACACTTTTTAAGAAAATAATTTAATTCAGTACAGTTTTACAAATTTTTCACATGCTTTTAATAACATTAAAACATTTTTTTAATTTTTACTAAATTTTAAACACTCAGTATACACTTTTTAAGAAAATAACACGATTCAGTACAGTTTTTACAGATATTTACAAAGTCTTAATAACATTAAAATATTTTTTTCTAATTATAATTGCTATTTTCATCTTTTTTATTCCTTAATTATCTAACATAATGTATACAATTTCAAGAAATAGTAGATTTTTAATCCATGTACAAAATTCAAGAATCTAAAATACAATTAAATGTAGGCTTTTTAATTGGCATCTCAGGCAAATTATTTCCCCCAAAATTATCTAAAAAAGATATACCAAAAACATTCTAAAGCGGTTTTTTACCTCTATAAGCATGCAGGCCGATCCGACCATTGTCGGTTTTATTACCCGCATAAATTAACACAGTAGCTGAATATGGACAGTTCTGGGGCAGCGGCGTTTCACTAAAGCTTTGGTTTCCTACAAAGCGGTACCGCAAAAGAGTGGCCGTAATTTGACGGCGAGCTTCGCCGCGACAAAGCGTGTATGTACTTGCAAATCGGAGTGTGTTCCTCCAGAGCGTTCGGCGCAAAAAAATACGGCACCGTATTTTCTGAAGCGGACGCTCTGTACGTTGGGATAGTGCAAGCACGATTTTTGACGGTGCGCCAGTGTAGTGATTGTATGTTTTAATTATAATATTTGGAAATTAATTGGTCTAGCGAACAAGATAAAATTTTAATCGAGTTTTTTACTATATCGCTTTAACAGCGGCGTTTCACTAATATAAATCATAAAAAGTCGGGTTTTATCTCGGGTCAGATCATAAATATTCAGGTTCAAATTAGGGTTAGATGAGAAGCCGCCTCACGAAAGCATCCGGGGTAGGTCGTAAAAAGTCGGGTTTTATCTCGGGTCAGTTCATAAATATTCAGGTTCAAATTAGGGTTAGATAAGAAGCCGCCTCATGAAAGCACTTGGGTTAGATCGTAAAAAGTCGGGTTTAATTTCGGGTTATTTTGTAAACAGCACCACCGAACCACCCGGGTTAGGTCATAAAACGCACCACCTGCACCACCTGGGTTAGATCATAAAACGCACCACCAGCACCACTGGCCCAGAACTGTCAATATTCCTCTACTGTGTTAATTTATGCGGGTAATAAAACCGACAATGGTCGGATCGGCCTGCATGCTTATAGAGGTAAAAAACCGCTTTAGAATGTTTTTGGTATATCTTTTTTAGATAATTTTGGGGGAAATAATTTGCCTGAGATGCCAATTAAAAAGCCTACATTTAACTGTATTTTAGATTCTTGAATTTTGTACATGGATTAAAAATCTACTATTTCTTGAAATTGTATACATTATGTTAGATAATTAAGGAATAAAAAAGATGAAAATAGCAATTATAATTAGAAAAAAATATTTTAATGTTATTAAGACTTTGTAAATATCTGTAAAAACTGTACTGAATCGTGTTATTTTCTTAAAAAGTGTATACTGAGTGTTTAAAATTTAGTAAAAATTAAAAAAATGTTTTAATGTTATTAAAAGCATGTGAAAGATTTGTAAAACTGTACTGAATTAAATTATTTTCTTAAAAAGTGTATACTGAGTGTTTAGAATTTAGTAAAAAATTAAAAAAATGTTTTAATGTTATTAAGACCTGTGAAAATTTGTAAAATTGTACTGAATTGTATTATTTTCTGAAAATGATATACTGAGTGTTTAGAATTTAGTAAAAATTAAAAAAATGTTTTAATGTTATTAAGACCTGTGAAAATTTGTAAAAATGACTGAAACAGTCGCAAATCGTCCTATTTTCTTAAAAGTGTATACTGCGTGTTTAGAAGTGAGTAAAAATTAAAAAAAAAATGTTTTTATGTTATTAAGACCTGTGAAAATTTGTAAAAATGACTAAAACAGTCGCAAATCAAGTTATTTCTGAAAAGTGTATACTGAGTGTTTAGATTTTAGTAAAAATTAAAAAAATGTTTTAATGTTATTAAGACCTGTGAAAATTTGTAAAACTGTACTGAATTGTATTATTTTCTGAAAATGCTATACTGAGTGTTTTAGAATTTAGTAAAAATTAAAAAAAAATGTTTTAAATTTGTTAAATCATGTGAAATCTTGTATAAAATGACTAGAACCGTTCTTAATCATGTCATTTCTGAAAATTGTATACTGAGTGTTAAGTATTTAGTAAAATGGTGGCTATTTAGTTAATTCGTGACTTGTTTTGTACAGATTCTTTAGCATTTCTTAAGAACCGAAAAAGAAAAAAGAAAAGAAAAAAAGAAAAGAAAAAACAACTCTATTTGTTAAAGTTGTATGAAACCTTGTAATTAAATATGCATAAATTACAAAAAAAATACTATCATGTGGGTCGTTCAAATTTGAAACGATTATGGATTACTATAAGAATAACAGAAAAAATAGCTGAAAAGAACCAATTCCCTTAGTGTTTTTTTGTGGCTTCGGAGAACTTTTCTTTAAGTTTAAGTGTAGTACTTAAATGAATGGATAATATTTTCAAACTATTTAAATTATAAGTGTCTTTGTAAAAATAAAAACATATTTTTTTAATATGTACATAATTACTTATTTAAATACTTTGAAAACTCTTACTGCTAAAGAAAAAATAAAACCAAAATGGATATTTTAAATTGTTTATTACGTAATTTACATTTTTAAACTCCATAGCGGTTCTAGATATACAATATTTATAATATATTTTATATACAATACATACAAAATATACAATATATTTTATTTTCAATGGGTTTTTCTTTTTCTATATCCATATGGTTCGGAGCTTCCATCCGATAGAAATTTTCTCTTTGTTGAAATAGGTCTATAGAGTTTGACTTCAGTACAAGTTGTCACAATGTGCTCCTTGCTACGCCGTATGCTTCTGGATATGATGGGGATCGGTTCGGATTTTTGAAGAATCATGTGTTTGATTGCATCAAAATTTATTACTTGTGATGCGGCATAGTTGAGAGTTATACCTTTAACTTTACAGACCGTTTCTTCTAAATTACTTTTCGTCGAGTGAACCTTAAATGCATAATTCTTGGGGCCTCCAGAAACAAACTTAGTTATGTATGAGTTAGAGCCATAACTCTCCAACTCGTCTGTCATGTCTCCAATAAATTGCCCCGTTGGTATATCGGGGTCATTATTTTTTGAAACATAAATCACGGAATCTGTATCATAGTATAAGACTCTTTTATCAAGAGCTTCAAGATAGGAGTATAATTTAAGGCGCGCTTGCGCTGTTACGTAAGCCGCTATAACAACATTAACAGTCGGCAACGGATCGCTGGCTTCTTCTATATATTCATAATTGACAAGTAATGTTTTATCGTTGACGGGTATAACCCCATTGATATAAATTGCAGGGTTAATGAACATTGCAAATAAATCTGCTGGTTTATTTACAATTTTCGTCTTTGGTTGATTCTCTCTTTGACCGAATTTTCCCCAAAACGAGTCAAGTATTAATTTCGCCAGTGATCTTAGCCCTGGATTTTCAATAATTTTGGTATACTCTAGTTTAACATCTTCCTTTTCAAAGAACTGGTCAATGTATTTAACTTTGTCTTCCTCTATTTCACAATCTTTAGGCCAGCCTGATGCTTCCTGTTTGATTTTAATGAATTTATTCATCATGGATGTGAATAATCCTTCCTCACCGTTTTCTTTATTAAACTTTCGTACGTTATATTTCCAGATTTCATGTATTTTTTGTATTTTATATCCTTTTTCTAGGGCTTTAAGTACCTCGTCCAGAACCCATGTTCCTTCAAGTACCCTTTCTTCGCTGGTATGCTTACATTCGTTGTAATTCATGTCTTGACCACATGTTCGACAAAGAATAAACATCAATTTATTGTTTATTTTTTGAGGGAGTACTGGATGGTACAACTGTTCTGGTGGGAGAATTGTGCATTTAATTAAACCATCTATATTATTTAGGTTTAATTTGTTACACGCATCTCCTACATACACTTCTGGATGTGATAGTGGAAATTTAGAACTCTTACAGATGTACGGATAGAGGGAACAAACATCGGCGTATTTAATTTTTTCCGTATCTTTTATTTCATAGTATTCGCATGTATTTCCTGTTCGTCCTCCATAAAAAGCATCTCTTGGATTTAGTTTTGTCAAAATTTTATTGTAATGGGTATTAGTATAGGATTTTATCTCTGGATTATTTTTTAATAAATTTCTAAAATCACACTCCCACATTTCATTAACTAAAAAACCGAAATCTTTTAGTCTCATAATTTTTGCCTTTGTGGTTTCATATCTTAAATTTAGCGTTTCTGAGGGGTCCTCGGAAAGAGGATCGTTCCTGCCGAACTTGTAGCATACAGTACATCCATGGAAATAACATCCTTGAAATTCAAATACCTCATTTGTTTCGGAGCAGTAACCATCAACTTTTACACCATTTAAAACAGCTTCTTTACCATTAGCAGCATGTAAGATGTTGATTTTTCTGTGATTCTCGATCCAAAGTAACCAATCTATGGCAATTTTGCTCTGCCTGTTTCTCCATCTGTAACCATTTTTTGGTATGATTCCTATAGTATTAGGCTTCAAAAAATTTCTTCTAAAAATTTTATTGCATGCTGAAGCAATAGTTGTAGCTTCAGTAAATGGACATACATTGGTAGTTTGTATAAGTTGTTCTCTAAACTTTAAACATGATTGCGCTAGAATTTCGACATCCGATACGCAGTAGTCTACCAGATCTCTTTGCATATCGAAACCATCATTTTCATGCTCTACAAACCATTTAAGAAATTTGGCTCTGTCTTCTTCTTTCATACTATCTGGGGAGTAATATTCAATTGATGGTAGAGGTCCTATATAGTTTTCATTTGCCTTTGTATTAAATAGGTGCGGGAAGTAGCCTTTTTTAAAAATATCATCAAGTCCAAATGCCTTTGGTAGTTTGGCTAAAGGCATAGGGAAATAGTTAAGTGAGTCGATAAATTTTACATTTTCAAGTTGCATCGTAATTATTTTGGTACCTCTCATGATTAACTCAGGTGTAAAATCTGTCTTTGTCATAATGTAGTTTAATATAAACTGGTGATCAAAAGCCTGACCATTATGGGCTATTACAATAATTTCTTTAAAGTTTTTCCTCATTTGTAACAAATGGTTAGTAAATGTTCCCGCTGGGTCTATACCTCTGACTTTTTGTAACTTTAGGCCGCATTTTTTACAAGTATCTGCTTCAGAATCCATGCACTCATCGCAGTATTGTTTGAAAACACAGAGATTGACTTGATGCAAAAACGTTGAATTTTCCAATAGTTTGTCTTGGCTCGTCTCTAAATCGTAGAATACAGAAAGAACATCTTTAATCTTAGGTTTTCCCTTATCAGGCCAAATATAACATAGATGATCCTCGGGTGCATGTTTATTACAAATTTTACAATAAATTTCACCACATACATGTGCTCTTTTTGCTTTAATGGTTTTTAAACAAATAGAACATAGTTTAATTTGTTCGCATACTGTAAATTTGCCTGACGAATAATCCTTTTTATGATTTTCGTAACAGTTTTGACTTCTAAAAAATCGTAGACAGTCCTGGCATTTAATTTTTATTGCTATTTCACAAGCAGGGGCTTGCTGACATGCCTGACAGGTTCCACCACATCGGTGATCATTTTTGTGATCATATGGGACGTAACACTTTTCACAAAAATAGTTAGAACAAAAAGCTGCTGTCAGCAATGTAATTACATTAAAATGGCTTTTGTAATGTAATAAGTTCAGCCGTTTATTGCTTTCAGTTGAACCTTCAAATATAATATTTCGTCCTTTTGATCCATAGCTATAAACAACTAATTTATATTCTTTTAGATGATTTTGAAATTGTATTAACTCGGGAATTCCACCTCCTGCCTCAGGAATGCTAATTTTAGCTCTCTCCAACAATGATCTTGTTCTTTCGGTTTGAATTTTACTAATATCTCTTCTAACCTTACTGAATTCGGGATCTCTTTTATTATGGGCAATGGCGACTACCAAAGCACGTGGTAAACACAGATTATCGGTATTTTTAATACTTATAATACCTCGTCGCTTGTCGCATTCCTCGTGAAAGCTGTTATAATTTTTTCCTCTTCCCCCACCAACAGGTAATCTAACAGTTGTCACACTAAGACAAAATGATTCTGTATTAAGACCTGCTGAGTTTGACTGATAAATGCCACTTATAACACTCCAAACATCTTGAAAGGTTATGTCTTTAGCTGCTTTGAAGCGAATCCAACCTTCTCCTCGGTTGAAGTCTTTAGAGCAAAAACTAAAACCCACACGATCTAAGGGTTGTAGGCCTTCTGTAGCGTTTTGAATAATTTGATTAATTCCTTTTTCCACCCAACCAACTGGTTCAACTCCCTGTTGAACAGGTTTTAACTTAAACTCTAGAGTGCGTCCTGTAAGGTTAAATTCTCGTAACTTTTTAACAACGTCTTTAACAATAATAAACTTCTCCATCTTTCTGTAAATTTCTACAAGATGCGTCTGTCCGGTTGCCTGTCTAAAGTAGATATGACAAGGTCTTTCTGCAGTCGCCTAGTTATAATGTAGGATCTGTCGAGATTGGAGTGGGGGTAGTGAATTGTAGGGGTGGGGGAAAAGAACTTATTGGGTTACTCAAAAATGAAGCGGGAGGGGATAATTAATTCGCGAGATTGAATTAATGAGGTAATGAACTAAAAGTAAATTATACTGGGAGTGTAGGGTCATTGAAGTGATATCTTCTTGGAATCAGCCATACTTGGTTAGAAGGTGATTTTACCCTAATCTTAGTTTTTGTAGTATTTTTTACTGGACCTAGTTCTTACATGTTATTACTTTTCAGGTGGTTATTTTAAACAGTTACATGTTTAAACATGCAAATTGTTAGTTGAATTGAAATATGTCTTGAATTCATAATTAAAAATGCATAAAATGCAGTGGCCTTATTTAACGCTATAGCAAACTAATGATAGACAAATACTAATACTGTATAATAATAGTAAAATAAAATAATTCAGAAAATCCACTTTTTTGGAATACAAAGAACTCACCATAGTTACAAAATAATAAAAATATCTATACATACTTAAAGTATAAATAGTACAATTTTAATAAAAACAATATACTTTTTTGTAGTTTAAATTAATATTGTCTTAAATAAGCGTATAATGTTTAAGGGCAAACCTTCTCCTTAAACCTTTTATATTTAAAAAACTTTTTGTCTATGCGTTTGCGAGCTCATCATCAGGGTCGTAATGTGAAGAAATTTTGAAAACGATTACAAAGTCAGGCTAACAGGTAAAACGTAAATATCAATCATTACCACTGATCATCAATGATATTTGCCTCGTCAATCAACACATCAAATAAATCCGAAATTAACAAAAGACCACTATACTGCCGTTTTTGTGTCAATATCCGTTATAAAAAAAAAAAAAAAAGAAGACAACGGTCCCTAAGAACGTTTGCAGAAAAGGTTAGTCTATTTTTATTTTATAAACACTGTCAACAGCCCATTACTCTGTGTTATCGCAACCAGAATATAACACTGACATCGAGTGATATTTGAAAAAGTGAGTCGTTAATAGCATATGGGTGGAACCCTCGTAGATCGCATACAAAACTATGATAAATCATCGAATCATTGTACACAACAATAATAGGTCCATTTACTAGTAAAATATGCTGATTAGAGTTCAGCGTCCGCATGTGGGTCTTTTTTTATTTATTGAAGAGAAAAAAAAATCTATGTTGCCTTCGGCCATCCAATAGAAGGTCCACTCTAGGTAAGTGTGAAAATCATTCAATTCGATGAATATAATATAAAGGTTTGTGTATGTTACACTATAAATTTCATAAGAATATTTCATTGATATAATAATTATTTTTAAAATCACAACGGTTAAATCCAGATAAAACCAATGCCTTTTTTTTAACTAACTACAACTTGATTGGTAAACACATTTTGCGATCAGGTACAAGCAACTGCTATTTAATCTACCTAGTAGGTCGGTTCCCTGTGAAAAACCCTAAAATTATCCCAACTACTTGAATACTTTTCTCGATTTCATTCCATCCTTTTGATCTAGCTTTATCCTTGACATACACGTATGTTTAACTTTAATATTAAAACGTAAAACCCCTTTTTATGTAACTTGTTTAATGATTTAATGTAAATACAAGGAGATTGTCTAATCCTAAATCTAAAAATATTATTCTACGTAAAATATACCATGTAACATTAATAACATAATATACAATTAAATTAAAATGGTCGTTCTTAATCAAGAGGCTTATGATTATAACACCGATTAATTATACCAATTACTTATAAACAAAGTTTTGTGCCTTAAATTTAATAAATAATTTTAAAATAATAATATTTTTAATCCACACTGCATCAGTCAACAGAGTCCTAAACAGGTTTGTACAGGAACTTTAAAGTATATCTACAATTACTATATCAATTACGCATGTCACAAAAAGGAAAAAGTACATTATAATGTTTGTGTTGAAACGGATGCCATCATAACGGAATGCGCATGGCTGAATAATGGAAATTTCTCCATAAGAAAATACATGTGTTTTAGGAGATAGCGTCTCAAGTAAGGCAATACCTACTTATGTTTGTCTTGATTGATTCATTCTTCTACTAGTTTTCTGTTGCTTGCTTTTTCGTAATTGGTTTGGTATAATTAACTGGGTTCTTGTTGTCCGTTCATGGAGGTTGCCAATCCCGTGGAAATTTGTAACTAGTGTTTGGTGGTACCTAAATTTGAGCTTGCCTGATGAGATTGTTTTGTGATACGTCTGCTCTCCTGGCGTAGTACACTATAAGCTTGTTGTGTTCTGTTATTATTGGTATTTGTAAATCGTCATGTAGTACGTGTGCCAGTGTGTATCTTGGTGCGTTTGCAGTGATTGTGAGTACTTTGTTTGGGAATACTTAAAGTTTTTAGTACCGCGTCTTGTTGATGGTGCTCCATGTGTGTATATCGTATATCAGGACTGGTCTTACTATTGTCTTGTATAAATTTGTATGATGATTCTACTATATCGATTTAAAAGCCAGTATATATATAGCGCCTAGCTGTCGGTTTTGCAAACGTTGATCCGTATTTCTATTCAAGACCAGCTTCCTGTCGAACTATAGTTCCAGATAGTTGATGTCATCTCTCCAGCTTATTCTGGAGTTGCTTACTAGCACTCTACAAGTTGGAAATTTAACTCTCGATTTCATTAAGAAGACTGCCTATGTTTTAGTATCATTTAAACGGATTTTCCATTTGTCAAGCCAAATTTGGAGAAAATTTGTATGTCTTAGCAGCCGCGAGACTACCAACCATCACTGCTTAGAGGTAGCAGTTATCGCTGTGTCGTATGCAAACAGATATAGTTGCGGAACTCCGCCCTGACATGTCTCAACGTTGATGTTCCATCGAAACAACGAATAACCTGTCCTCCAGAAAAGAAGTGACTACTTTTATAAGGTAATTTGGCATGCCTGCCCTTATTAGCTTCAGTATAAGCTCGTCATGCCAGACCTTGTCAAAAGCTTTGCTCACGTCGCAAAGGGCCGCTCCCATGAGGAAGCGACCGTTGAAGTCCTTTAGGACATTGGGTGCCAGTTCAGTAGTCTGACGCACCGTGCAATGAGCAGGTCTGAAGCCGAGCTGCTCTGGTGGTGAAATCCTATTGTTGAGTACAAAATCATTTAACCGATTTAGTATCAGTTTTTCAATCATTTATGTTATAAATATATAGTAAGGCTGAAAAGTAAGCAGATTGACCTGTAGCTAGCGGCCAATGTTAGGTCCTGCCCAGGCTTTGATATAAAAATAACCTGGGCTTTTTCCACACTGTTGGAAAACGGCCCTTCTAGATTATTACCTAAGCTATGTTTACCATAATATTATCTGGCAGATTCTTTATTGCTTTGCTTTTGATGCCATTGAAGCCCGGTGCCTTTTTTGGATTAATAATTTTTATAATTGATTTACTTCTGCAAAAGTTACATTGTGAACATTTTGATTAATATAGTGAATTATTTTGTATATGTGTATTGTATAGTTCTGTTCACTCCATTATCTTCCTCTGGGTTCATCGATGGATTTTCGCTGAACTGCTCACAGAGGCTGTCTGCAAACAGCTCAAGTTTTTCACCTACATCGAATAATATTTTGATGTTTCTTTCGTCTCTGACAAAGTAAAATGGTTTCCTGCTGTCCCTCATCAACGATCTGGTTAACCTGTATACACTGTTATCCTCTATTCTGAGGCTCGCTATTGCATAGTCCCATAGAGAGGACTGTAAATCGCGGATGGGTCTGCGTGTTCTCAGAACATCCGCGTTCGCTTGTGCTTTAAGACGGGGTCCCAAGTCCTGTATGCCCTGCTCATTAATCTGGTATTTTATACGTATTTGTCTTAATTTTTTCTGAAAAGACGCTAGACTTCAAAAATCTGGACGTCTTTGTGCTAGATGAGCCGACCATGGCTGCATTAATATTTTCTCTTAGTAGTCTGACAGCAGGATGTATTTCGTTTGCTGTCTGGGTAAGGAGCAATGGGTCACTATTCTCCAAACATCTATTATACAAGGGCAAGTTGACCTTAGTCATGGTAATAAGTCCATGCTTCCTGTCCAGCGGATTTCCATTCTCAACCATGACCGACAGGTGATCCGATGTAAGAACGCACGTCCCAACTGGCTCTATGTAAGGTGATCTGTAGTATTCGCGACAAAAACTTCCAGTATCTCGGGTAAGCAGTTGCTCTGATGGCGTGTATGCTCCTCCGGCAGCAGAATGAAGTAGTTAAAAGATAAAGATATGTTATATACGGTGAGACCTCTAACGATTTGGATGTAACAGCTAAGCCCCCCCCCCCCCTATTAACGCCGCCTTATTGCGATTAAATATTTTTCTCAGACATGTTTTCGTCAAAATTGGCGGATGAACTCCAGTAAACTGAGCCCAGGTTTACCCATTTATTTTTGGTTTTAATCCGTATGAATGTACCTTCTGCGTGGGCACAGTTTGACGCGCCTGGCACGGCTTGAGCAATAATGCTACTTTTACAAGGACCATGGTTCCCCCTTTTTGCCTGCGAGGCCAGTCGTTTCTAAATATCGTGTAATAATAATATGAAGCGTTCTCGCTCAAACCATGTTTCTTGCAGAAGGAGAATATCAATGCCAGTGCTTTCTACAAAGCTAAAAATTTTAAATTATTTGCCCTTAAGATCATTGCAGTTGAATATAACCATTTTAAAGCAATCTGCAAAGAATTACCTTTTGACAAAAGTAAACATTGAGAGCATGGTTAGTACCCGCTTTTGCATGATGCAAGAAAATCCGCCTCAAAAAGTGCTTCATTGTTTTTGCAATGCGACCTCAAGGACTTTTCTTGCTGGTTTTACTACTGAATCTTTACTGTTATTTTGATTAGTATAACGTAAGTTTTCGTTATCTGGAGATCTAAAAAGTGGGAGTAGGAATTTATCTTCTACCATTGCTGTTGCTGTTATTTTATCTTTGAAAATTAGCTGGGTGTTCTCCCTCACACTTTAGTGTATAGCTAGCTACCAGTATTTGAACACTCAAGGAAAAGTGATTTCTTGTACATTTACGACATTTGATAGTGGCCGTGCAGCGGAACTGTGAGTAACTTGGCAGCGGTGATACTGCGAAGTGGTTGCCTTTATTCTCTGTGTCTGTGTGCTATTTTCATATAGTCAAGCTCTGTTATATCAAGGATGCTTTTGTTATCCTTTGACAGGAAGTCCAGCAGAGTGGCATAGGTTCGCCTCCCGGCGGCGCCACCTAATTACGTTAGAGGGGCTGAAGTCCCAACCCTTCCAAACCCAGCTTTCTAGCACGCCTCGCAGCACCACGTGCAATTCCTTTTTTTCTGGGAAATGGAACGAGTGGTACTGGATCTTTTGACTGTCAAAGAATTTAATTATCCTGTTGTAATCAAGGGGACTAACTACAGCTTTTTGGCTGTCAAAGTCAATCCAATCATGCCTTGTTGCACATTATATTTTTAATAAATTACCTACATCAATAAAGTCAGTAAATAATGGAGCTCTTGGGAAGAGGCTGAAGAAATACCTCATTTGTATAAATCCTTATAGTATATCGGATTTTACGGTGGCTTTAAGACTAAACCCAATTGAAGGCAGTAATAACAATAATAATAATAACAATAATAATAATGGTGTCTAGTGTGTACTGTTTGACTAATGTATTATATTGTCTTCATTTTAATATTTTAATATGTTAAATAATTGTTTAATTAATAGTTAATTAATTGTCCAATTCATTTATACTTTGTTTGTCTCACTTTGTTTCATTTAATTTTATATTTTATTTACTATATTCTTTATCCTAGTTATTAGTCGGACGTATCTATAAAAGTGTATGCTTTTGAGAGGTTAATATTGAATAAATAAATAAATTACCTTTCAGTGGTCAGGTACTTTTTTAGCATAATATTTTAAAGTTACTAATTTTTTACAATATTGTGTCATCGGCAATTAGGCAAAAACTAAATATTCTACTGTACGTTTTGTATTTACGACTTTACCAATTAATGAAAAAGTAAGTTGGTTTAAAACGTACCTATTAATTTGTATTTTTTACACCACCAGCTTTAAAAATTAACAAACCTTGGTCTACAGTTGATTTTAAAACGGAATAAAAATTTTAATGAGTTAGTCTTTGTATTACGGTTATTATTGTTCTCTTCTAATTATAAAAGTACGTTTATTATTTATATGAGCGCTATTTCGTGCACGTACACCTTTACTTTGTAATAAAACTAAGGGTACCTTCTAAAAGTCCAACAATTAATTTAACAGACAACATATACAGGGTATTTTAAAATGGTGTCATACATTTTAGCCTCTGATGGAATCAGAAAATATTCTTATATTGCTTAGTGTGGTAAAGGGATAAGAGTATGTATGATTTAAATATTATTCTCATCCTTCTTTCTCTGTTCTTATGTCAAGCAATCAGTGGCGGCCGTTTAGAGGCGGTGTTAAACAGAGAACAGACAGTATATTATATTACTTATCTGCATCAATTTGCATTTTAATAACTATTAAACTGCCAGCGAATAACCGCTCCACTCTCTAAATTGTCCTTGTAACATCTACCTTAATAATCGCAAACTACAACCGCTATAAAATAAATCGTTTTACTTTTCAAGTAACCCAGGCTGGGCTCGGCATACCTACCGTATCCCTCTCGAATATTATGCGATTGGCAACCAAACATACACCTAAATACTCCATGTATTGAACTATTGAAAAACGTTCGAAGTTAAAAACCAGGGTCGGCTACACGATCCTGTCCCTTAATTTAGAGTGAGATTATGGCTATATCTAATACTTATTGACAGGAAAGATTTTGTATATTATGGATCTGTTGTTTTTAAAGTTTTTGTGATTATTCTTCAAAAAAAAAATAACTAAAGTGTAAAATAAGTGAGAGTAAGTGTTATCTGTCGAAATACAAAACTTTCGTTGTGTTTTTAAGATTAGAACTTCGGTAAATGTTTTAAAATTGAAATAAAATATCCTATTTGGACATTTGGGAAAAACAATGGTTGGTCGACAACTAAACTAATATAAGATATGGAATCATTATGTATGGAACTGCACTGACATAGCCAAGGCAATGTCAAAAAAGAATGTTTATGGTTATATTAAATTTAAATTTCCGAGCTTCATGTAGAGGAAAATTTAAAGAATACAAGATTCTAACCCAACGAGTATAATCTCCAAAGATTCAAGACCAACGTGAATCGTTTCCTGCGCACACGCACCGCTCACAGAATGCCCTAAAGGATTAATCCTGCAGTACTGTGTCTTATAATAAAAAAAAAGAAAAAAATGAAGAGCTAACGACCTGGCCCAAGCGCTGTTGCTATGTTTACCGACATATCGCGAATTTGAAACAAAAAGACGGATTAGAGACGGGTTAGCGCCCTTTAACCCATGTAAGTCTAGTGTAGCAAGGCAGTAACATTGTAATAATTACTAATGGTTTCTTAAAAAATGTAGCTGACTAAGTTGGATAATAATATAACTATAGTTATATAAATATATCCTACATTACAGTTATAAAATGAACCATGGCAGCGCGTCAAATTTTTAAATCACGCGTCAAATTATGGGGTCTTGTTAATTTCATTAAAGTTGTCTGCATCTATAGGTACTTGGTATTTAATTAAGTAGTTTTTTCTTTGTTTTTCTGATAAAATGTTATAATTTTATGGACACATAGTTTAATCACTGATTTTGAAGAGAAAACAACAAAATCCAGTATATTTAAAGGAAAGAGAAACCTGACCGGTCAGTGAAAAAATTTCATATTTTTTTATCTCAAAAATAATGCATTTCCCCAGAAAACCCAAAAGGAAAGTTGTGAGCAGCGACCTTCAATTAGTTTATATAAAAATTTTTATCTCTGTTTGCAGTGTTCCAAATAATTACCATATTATTATTATCATTAGAAATTATCTTGTAGCTAATTAACAGGACAATGATAATTTCAGCCTTAAAATTAGGAATTTGTATTATGTTAGGCTGTATAATAATTATTCTTGATTTTAATTATAAAAATAATTATTTCCCCCATTAAGATGTAACCATTAAAGAAATTCGATATTATGTTTCAGGTGCCCCATAATTCTCATTTTAGCTGGCAATGAACAAATATCTAGATCGATAAGCAAAGCGCCGGTTTCTACTTCGATAATTTACGACGATATCAATACTTTTATAAGAAATTCGCACATGCAAATTTCCTTTGTCGCCACGTCGTCGACCGATATCGCGATAGAAGAAATCAGAAAAGATTTTGAAGGTAAATATATGTACTGAATTTTATGTACGTTTTTCTGCAGTTTATTTTTATTAATTTTTCCTGTTTTATGAAGAACTATCCTTCCATTATTTATTATATGTATTGATTTACGTTTTCCATGTAACTTACTTCTTTGCTACCAAAAAAAATATACAGTGTGTTTATTAAAGATACGGCAAAATTTGAAGGGTTCCCTGGACTATTCTAATAATATTTTGTTATTTGATGCTTTTTGGAAAGCTACTTTGTTTTGAGGATACAGGAACAGAAAAATTTTCGACAAAAACAATAGTTTATTACCAAAAATTAATGTAATGTATCTTAATCTGCTATATACTCTCGCTCTAACAACTATAAATATTGCTGAAAAAATCACCCCCCTCCCCCCCCCCCCCAACATTAAAGATAGTTATGGTTTAGACAAAATTATATTTCTTAAACCATTTAAAATTTATCCACTTAGGGCTGGTTTCACAATCTGTGGTGCAGGTAAGTTGTCATAATTACCATTAATGCTTAAGTAGCTTACTTATCAGTGGTATCTATGACTAAAAACCTGGACTCTTTGGTCACCACAGATGTGAAACTAACCTTTAGAGAATGGACAAGCCCTTGCGCCTTTCCTAAGAAGTTATGAAAATACACTATTAGCTGGATTAACATAAAGATCAAGGATCCAAGGATTTTGTTTGATTTGTGGTCTACCTCGATAACACCTTCAAAAGCTGTAAAGATGACTGGGTGGTGGTGTTATAATAAGGTAATATTGAGACTTTAGAAACATGGAAGCATTAAAATATATAGGTATGTTACGTTTCCCTTAAAAGTATTTTGGAGAACGGCTTTCCAATATGGTCTGCCAACTATAAGACATCAATAGGAGTGCTGACAAAATCCGCCAATTTTCTTTTGCGTCAATTAAACGTTGATATCACGATATTGTCAATATCGTTCGTGGTTAATAAAGACATATTGTAAATGTAATACTGGGTGTTCTCAGTTTCGCTACATTTTCTGATACAAAAACTAGGCAAGAGGCTTTCAAAGGTTAAGGATGTTGTAATTATCGCCCGCGTAGCACGATAGATGTGTAATCATGGAACAAATTACACTCAATTCAGGCAAGAAATTAATTCGGACCCATAATTTATTTAAAAATACAGAAATTTTTTATTAACTTTAACCACTTAGATCTTTGGTTAGAATAAAAATCAATAAATAAACTGTTGCCAAACTACCAACAACTTAGGGAATTCAGTATTGTCATGCGAGAATGTGATCAGAATGGCGGCCAGCATAGGGTAGCCAAAAATATATCTATACAGTTATTATGCATTTGCTTTTCAGTCATAAGTTCGTAATCTTGCTCATTTAAAAAATAGATCTCTGGAACAATTAATTGAGAATGTGGTCTACAGAGATATTTTTTTAGGTGTCTCGCCCGATTGACGATTTTCCTGTTGACTATAATATAAAACGAATTATATATTTCTCAATGATTTTCGACAAGGAAACCAAATTGAATGTCAAAATATATATAGGTCTATAACTTTGACAGATACGATGCCATTTTGAATTTTTTTAAACGGCAACCCTTATAAATAACCACACGAGTGAATTGCATTCGGCGATCCGATTTCAAAAACCTATAGTTGTTAATATTTTGTTTTCAGCCGTTACGGAAATACGAGAGTTCCTAATTTGCCTTGCCTAATTGGGGGTTTCAGCTTAAAAGGGCTATTTATTAAAGGGGTGAGACACTTAAGAGACGAAATCGATGAAGGTAAAATAGGCACCCCGTATTTCCGAAACGGCTGAAAATAAATATTAACAAGTATAAGTTTCTGAAATCGGATCGCCAAGTGCAATTTGCTCGTGTGGTTATTTATCAGGGTTGCATTTAAAAAAATTTAAAAATGACGTCGTATCTGTCACATTTTGACATCTGTCGGATTTGATTATAGCGTAGATAGCTTGATCATGGGGAATTATGTAACTGTGAAAAGAATTGGGGTTTTCAGCTTAGAGGGTATATTTATTAAAGTGGTGAGACACTTAAATGACAAAATCGATGAAGGCAAATTAGGAATCCCGGATTTCCGAAACGGCTGAAAATACAAATTAATAACTATAGGTTTTTGAAATCGGATCGCCAAGTGCAAATTATTCGTGTGGATATTTATGAGGGTTGCCATTAAAAAAAATTCAAAATGGCGTTGTATAATTTGACAATTTGTGAACCTATATATTTTTTGACATTAAGTTTCTTCCTTGTCGAAAATCATTGGGAAATATTGCAATTTGTTTTTTTATTATAGTCATCAGGAAAATTGCCAATCGGGTGAGACACTTAAAAAAGTGTCCCTATACACTGTAGTACACAAAACAGAACATGTGACACATTTTATAAAGCATGTATTTTATATTATTATAGAATACTAAATGCAAAAAGGGTAACTTACAAATAGATTATTTCTACATTAGTCACAAATGTTAAACTTTAAATCGTGAATAGTAAGAGTCAAAATCAGAAGTAATGTAATTTCTTAAGTTTAGAATTATTATAGTAATTTATCCTGTTTAATTACGGTTATATTTTATTTATTGTTGCCATCCAGAAAAGTAGTATTTCTGGATCATTAAATATGATAAATACTTTAAACTGAAATCTTTGGATTTAGATCAGTTAGTCAAAGTAAAATTTGGTGGTTTCTTCGTTGTTTGGATATGAAAAAATATTGATGTTAGTTTTTAATCTAAGATTGGACGGTGTCGTTCGTAAATTTGAAGAACTTAGTCTTGCCTAACTAAAACTCACCCTCCGTTCCTCGTTAAAGCCGCAAAACAAACAAGTAGAACAAATAACCATCACAAAAATACAAACATTAGCCCGATGATAAGAATACCGAGATCTAACCGGCACTAAAATAATTTGCAGCACTGAACACAATTTAAGCGACCTTTTATAACAAACCCGACCGTATATGTTCGACTCACTTTTCCGTTGGCTATTTCAAGGAGGAAATGCTTTTAGTTCCTTGTTAATTATGGTAGATTATAATTATAAACCCATAGAAGATCTAGCGAATTAAGAAGCGTTGCCCTCTTGTTTACAGATTTTAGTAGTTTCAGGAGGACACACAGCTATGGTAACGGTAAGTCATGTCATCTTATTGCATACGTATACACGGTCATAGTGGTAGTTCTCTCCTTACTAAAACATCTATTTTGATAACCGCGGCACAACAAGCGACAGACTACTTTTGACCTGGCATCTTAAAAAGAGTTTTAGATATAAGGCATAAATATTACTATAAAATAATACTAGTAATCATTGTTTTTTTTCAGAAATAGGCATATTGCTGGGGATTCCATATCAACAAGAACTGGCTAAAGAAACTAGAATAGACCTCGCTTTGGTAGCATTGGAAGAGCTTAAAGACGGTTAGTATGTTTTGCAATAAAGCAATAGCTAAACTTGGAGCTGAACAAGCATGCCTTAATTAATTGGTATAAAAGGAAAATAATTTTAATATTTTATTACTTCGTATGCTAACGACCTTCGTTCTTTTATTCACATTTAACATATTCATTTATAAGAGCATGTCAAACGTAAGTGCCGTTTTGTAAGTGATTCAGCGAGTAGTGACGGTAGGTAGGGATCCAGGAGAGGGGTGTCGTGCCGATAAGACCTCTAGCACTCCTGGGACATTTTATTTGAGGTCGTCTGCCTAATCCACGATATAATATCATTTTCTACTGAGTGGACGGGCGGACGGGCTGATACGTTCACTCAGCAGAGAAGGATATCGATGGCTTAGATTGCAAACCGGCTAACTCCCAAAATATAAATTTTACAGGAGAGCAAAAAAACGATTCGGACTTCTACAAAATGACATTTTATGATTTTATTGGTGTTTATTCCATGAAAGTGAAAATAAAACACAGTTGTATGAAGAAAAACACGTGATTTAATACCCAATATTGATATTACAGCAAAAATATGGAGTTAGACGTTTTTTTATATACGCAGAAAATATTTTTTGGAGTTAGACGTTTTTATTATTAATGTATTTTACTGTAATACTGATATTAGAAGACACATTTATATTTAGATACTAATAAATACGAAAAAAACATTATTGTCGTAATAATAAACAAAAGGAAACAATATTAATAATAATTCGTAACTTAATCTTCATAGGGAATATTGTCATAGAAATCATGAAAATCTTTAGGAATACTCTTTTTTAACTGTTGTAGGTCCTCAAATTTCTTTTTCTTTATCTTTCGTCTGCAGGAATATAAACAAGGCAGTTCATTCCACTTCTTTATTATGACATTTGCATCTCGTCGTTGGGGCAGTATAGTCCACTTGTCTCCAAATCTTAGTTTAAAAAAAATGTCACCATCAGGATTGTAGGTACTGAATGGCTCGCAAATCAGTTACCTAAAATATTTTTTTTATGTAATCTAAAGGGTAAGTATTGTAATAAAATAACAAACCTTTGGATCGCCTTTTTTCTTTCCGGGGCGAATAGATGTATAAAATCGGATGCCATCAAATTTCTTAAATACCTCATGGGTTAGATACTGCACAGAGTAAGGTTCCGGATTTTTTCTTGCTTCTCTGCATATATTGATGTACTCAGCCGGAACGTTTATTATTTTATTTTTCGAGCGCTTCTCGATGGTGTCATGCATGCTGTCGGCCTCCATTTGTGGGTGTCCAACTTCTAAGAATTTTTGTTCGATTGTCACTTTGCTTGCTATGGCTAAATTTAGCAATGTATTGATCATTACCGCATTTTTTTAATTAATTTAAAATTGTTTGTCTGTCCTCTTCTGTAAAAACGAAGCATTTAAGTTGACCTTTTTCCTTAACTTTGCAACTGCATCTTCTATTAATAATCCTTGGCTGTTTTGGAATTTTATTATTCCACACGCTATCTTCTTTTTTTCTACCAAAATATTTTACACCTTTTTCCCTTTTTCTTCTGTTTTCCTCTAAAGTCCAGGTAGATTTAGTTACTTGACATCTCTTTTTTCTTTTTTTTGGCAGAATCACGTCGCTGGACGTGGAGCTATCTGAATCAGAATGTTCAGAATAATCTACTAGGTGAACACTCTGGTCACTTTCGTCAGATATATTTTGTAACATTTCTGAGCAGTTATTTGAAACTTCGCCAAGTTCCGAGATCGTATTTATTTTGTGATTGGTTGTCAAAGATTCGATGGCTGACCCATCTTGATTTTGCTCTTCATTTTTTCCTTTATTAATATTTTCTGGACGAGGAACTAGCTGAGTATCAGGAATATTGCTTTTCCTATACAAAATTTCAGTCAGTAATAATTTAGAAATCATATCAAGCAAGTTATTTATGTATTACCTTTTAATAATTATAAATTAAAATTGTTGATAAATAATATTAATAATTATTTTGGTTTAAATAATTATTTTTATCGCCCAGCAAATTAAAATAAAATCTAATAACTCACTAAAAAACAGCTAACTCTGTAATAAATGCATAATATATTAGAAGTGAAAAACAGCTAACTCCATTTTTATTAAAAATGGTATAGATTAGCTAAAGTAGAAACAATTATTAGCCTGTAAAATTATATTTCACTTACCTTATTAATGTTATTAATCACCAAGTACTTTTGCACACTTATTAACTATTATTTTCAATGAAAACTTGCAGAGAGTATGATTTCACGTGTATAACCTATCGTCTCAATAGTAAAAGGGCGCTTAATGCTGTAGTTAGATGTTTTGTCGTATACATAATTGAGGGCCATGGAGATAGACGCTTTACGTGCGTTGGTTTTTAAAGAAAACCATAATTATTTGGAGTTATTCGGTTTTTATATCTATAGATCTGACATTAAGCTAACTATTTGCACAAAAATCGAAATTTTCATAAAAAGTGGAGTTAGCCGGTTTGCAATCTAAGCCATCGATATCATTTCGTGGGTTATGCAGACGACCTGGCAATAATAATCCAAGGCAAATACAACACGACAATAAGAGAGAGAATCCAGAAGGCTCTCAGTATCGTGAAAAGTTGGGTAGGGCAGGAAAGACATCAGTCCTTAAAAGACTGTCATAATCCCCTTTACAAAACGCAGACCGAAGGATGGATGAGGACCCCTACCCCTACAAGGTGTAGAAATTCCACTGCCGAGAGAGATCAAATACCCGGGAGTAACATTGGACTCCAGACTGATCTCGACGTGGAAACACAATCTGAAAGTCGGAATTAACCTTGGCAGTTACTAGACGGATATACGGAAGTAGGGCTGTGGTGTGATTTCACGACCTGTGATTTTGTCACAGTTCCGGACCTGGCACAGTCACGACCTGTTCCGCTTCGGCTGAAAGAGCTGTGACAACGTGATCGCGCTGCGGCAACATAATTACAATAGATAGGTTCGCGGGTCGCGTTACTCGCCGTCGTGGTCTCAAGACTCTAGAGCGAATCCGGTCCGGCAATAACGTCACATGTCACACTTTGCGGGCGACAACAACGACGAGTAATTTTAATTTAATTTTATAATTTAGTAGTAGATACACCTTTAAGTTTTGTGATTTAGTAGAATATGAGCCCGCCGCAAGCCGGATTCGCGTAATGCTTGCTATTTCCTATAAAGGTTATAAATCGATTTAAATATTTATTTTAATTGTTTAAATAAAAAAAAATTATAGTAATTAAGAAACACAACAACACAAAAGTAAATAAACATTAAACAAACAATAAAATCTAGCACAAGCAGCAAAGAAATATAATATTAAAATATGTAAATAAAAACTAAAATAGAAAATACAAAATGCAAATCCATCAATAGACAAATCGTATTTTGCTGAATTCGCCGCCGTCTATAGAACTCGCGGCCCGCGTCAAGAACCGACAAAGGGACAAACAAAAAAGTTCCTTTGTTGCCTTGCCAGAGTAAGGAAGTCTGATGGCGATAAAATTTAAATAACAATAACATATTATATAAATAAGTATAAAGCCGCTGCCACCGTACATAAACATTAAATAAGTACGGTGCCGCTACGCTGCATACCGTTGAGCTTTCTAACTTCAGTCCTACCAAAAACTAACCTGACTAACCTTATTTTTCATTGCTACCAAGTTGCGAGTCCGGACTCGGAGTGATATGTGACAAAATCACAGGTTCCAGTGACAGGTTCAGACATGGAACAGTCACATGTCGGAGCTGTGACAGGAAAATCACGCTTTTGCCGAGCCCTATACGGAAGACCATGGGGACTCTTACCTAAGGTGATGCACTGGTTGTACACCAGGGTAGTGAGACCTGCAATCACGTTCTGCACTGGCTTGGTGGCCAAGGACACAGCAGGAAACCATAGTATTGAAGCTAGGAAGCCTACAAGGACTGGCATGATTGCTCTCGACCATATTCACAATAAAGAACATCTTAGACCTTCCTCCATTTCATTTGGTAATTAAAGGAGAGGCTAGAATGAGAATACACAGACTACAGAGTACTACCTCACTTTCTGGGGGGCATAGAACTGGACACGCACTCCTATGCGATACCATAAGAGGGCCTAAGTTAGAAATGAGATCAGATCCTATGAACCCTAACTATCGCGATGACGTACTATTCAAGACCTTAATCGTTGAACGGGACGCGTGGACAATAGAGCACCAGATACTCCTGGAGCAATAATTTGGTAAACATATAGACTATTATGTAAACAGACGGCTCAAAAACGAAAGAATGTACCGCAGCAGGGATACACGGAGTAAGAACGGAAAAAGATGTATATTTCTCCCTGGGTAAATCCCCCACAGTGTCCAAACGCAAAACCTACGCCATCCTGCAGTAAATATGCATATAAAAATAATAATAATTTTTCTTATCTTAATAATTAGATCCACATATACTACGACAGCCAAGCAGCCCTTAGAGCGCTAATATGCAACAAGATGACATCACGGCTGATATGGGAATGCCAACAGGAACTAGTAGCCATAGCAAAAGCTAACAAAGTAATACTGCAATGGGTACTACAGGAAACGAGCAGTCTGACGAAATCTTTTATTGGGGACCTAGACCCGAAATTACCGCGGCAGCTACTTCTGATGAGCAGAAATCAGCTGATTACCACAGGAACTCTGACAGGACCAATGCTGGATTAGCCACGTAGCAAGAGTAGCAAATGCTACGGGCCCGATCATTGGGGGCCCCCGCGCACCCACGCCTGCCTGAGTGGATTTTTTTTTTCAAATAAGATAATAAAGATACTAAAAATAAGTTAGGATTGGCTTATTAAAATTTATTGAAACTTGGCACATGGCTTTATTATATCGGCCTCTTCAAAAAACTATGATTCAATTTTCCTCCTAAATGTACAGGGGAGCCAATATTTAGCCACCTGAGAATTTACATGTGATTTCCTATGTTCAACTAAGCCATGCATCACCCGGTATATAATCTATTGGCTTGTTTGCAAAACAATATTGTAAGTTAACAAAATATCATACGCCAAGTGTGAAGAAATAAAATGCGACTATCTCAAACGGTGTAGACAAAATTCGTCATGAATTATGATTTTTTTACTAAAATTAACTTTGAGTCTCTTTCATATCCCAACAAAGATTACCAAAACAATATTTAATACCATTATTTTATTCTAAGTGGTATAGCTCAGTGCGACCTGTGTTTATTTATTTTCAAATCATCTGATTTTAATAATTCCAAGAATTTCTATTAAAAATTATTATGTAATTTAAATTTTGAGTCTTGATTAAATTAACCCTTATTAGGTATTTTGCTAAATGTTCAAGGTAGTTTTTTGGAAAATTTGACATACAATAAATGCCGATATTTTAGAACTCGTAAGGCACCGAAATTTGTTTTAGAATTAGATAATACCGGAAGGAATCTTGCGCTGTTACTAATTCTTAGTTGGTGGTACAAAAATAAATATATTGTGGTTACTTACAAAAATGTCTAAAAGTATATTTTTTGAATGTTGCAACCTGTATCTTTTGACTATTTTAAGAGGCTCCTACGATTTGTTCTTATGTATACCATACATTTTACACACACCTAGCTAGTCAGGTTTCTTACTTATAGGCATTTATTTCAAAAAATCTTTAAAAAAGTTATTTTCATTCGGTTGTAAGTCAAGAGTTCTATAGAGTGGTATAGTTATTACAAGCCTAATTTGATGATCCAAAAAAGCATTAGACTCCTGACCATAGGCGTCGATTCTACCAAATAATTAAAATGCGGATTGTTGTAACTTTTTAAGACGATTAAATAGTATATATTGCAGCTTGTTCGTTATAGTTTATATCGATAAAAGGTTTGTACCCGTGACTTCGAATAGTTCGCAGAATAAAATCCCTTGTGGTATTGTCAGCCGTTTTGAATTTTTGATTTATTTGTTTACGCTTTTTGGAATGACCGGTTACAGTCCCCAATTTAATTACGTTATAAATTCTTATAAAACCAAAGTTATGTTAATTCATTAATTCTTGTTCGAATAAAATCTCTTGTGATATTGTCAGCCGTTTTGAATTTTTGATTTATTTGTTTGCGCTTTATGGAATGACAGGTTTCAGTCCCCAATTTAATTACGTTATAAATTCTTAAGCATGCACTCCCGGCACGCCTAATGAAACCCTGCTTCCCTGTGTTTGCAGCTGCGATTAATCAGAGCTTTCAAGTCCAACCTGGAGGACCTAGAGGAGCGGCGCTCGGTACATAGTTTACACAGCTTACACAGTTTGCGCAGTCACACCGGCCCGTAGCCACCGCACTCTCAGATATCACTTACATTGACGAAGATCCTGCGCATCCGTCTCACTGCCTCAAGGACGACCAGCGGCTCGCGCCTTCTCCCAACACCTTGCGCCTACCTCCTTATCACGCGCAGTATGCGCCCGCGTCTCCCGCGGACCTGCCTAAGCCCGTGCATGAGACGCGCATCTAGTGCTGTCGGTCCTGGCCGCCGCGTGCGCAAGCGCATTCACGCCATGGCATTGACCGCATGCGCGTGCGTGAACACTCTCTCGATGCCTCTACATGGTTAGCGCACTTTCCCACGCAACCCGGTTTCATTAATCTGATGTGCTCTTGTCATTACACATATCTACAGAAATACACAAAAAACACTTTTTGTGAATATTTGGATTCCCCTTACCAGCGGTGTCCACCACCAGACATATTTTTATTCCCTAGTTTTTCTCATCCTTTTGCTTCTAAGCTTTCATAGATATTTCACAAAGACAAGTAGCTAGCATCACAAATTTAACCGATGGTAGCTTAAGATAAAACGATTCGATTATATGTGACAATTTATTTTGGTGCGCACGCCCATCACAGGCGTCCGGCGTTGCGGCCTGGACCATTCCAAGTTAATGGACTAGTGTGTTTTTTTGCTTTTAGCTACTCCTTTTCCCATCCCGTTAAATCCCCGCTAAAATGTCGTAGACCTTTTTCCTTCCAATTGCCACACTGGCCCAGTCAAGTTGTAATCGTACGATATTTTTAGAAATGAGGCCCAGTAAATTAATATCGAAGTAAAGGATCAATGTGTCAGCGATGTGAAAGATGACGAGTTCTAAAATGCAGGATATTTTATTTATTTCGTACTATAATAACGTTTGCAACAACAATACGTTTTTTTGGTGGCGATAAATAAATAAAACGCACATTTTTTGCGAACATAAGTCTTCTACAACTAGTCGTTTATATTCCTTTTCTCGAGAACGGCTCATTTTATCGATAATAAACATGAGTACTTTTTTTTAGTATAAGGTGCAAGCTACCCAGATTTATTTTTTTAAGTCTTTATCATACAGGGTGTTAAAAATTTAAGCACTAAGCTGCAACGCCTCGTCTGCCCCTGGTAAACTAAAAAAGCTAAATATGTATCAAGGGCACTATTTGAAGAAGTGCTTACTAGTGTCTATCCAATTAAATTTGAATTATATTATTTTAGGTACTTTGAAAGTTATTTAAGAAAAACCAATTTCCAGCGGCGTCTTTCAGGGGCACATATCTCCGTAGGGAGGGCCTGTAGAAAATTTTTTTATAGGAACTTGTCATCTAATTCTTTCATGTTCTATTTAAATCCAAGAGATTTCCTACATTTTCCCGTATATAGAAATATCTTAAATTTTTTTCAAATTTGAACACCCTGTACCTGGAAAACGGAACCGTTGCGAAGCTATATTTATATAAACTTTTTGTCTTAGAATCAATCAATCAATCGGAGGTTAATTCCTGAAAGTTTCCGTACTTACTCAATTAACACCCTTGTATATAGATCGTATCAGTATGCTATTGGTATGTTTTCTTATACTCGATATCCGTATTTATTTTCTCTATATCGCTCAGCTAGTTATGTTAATTCATTAATTCTTGTTGCAAAGCGCGTAAATCGTTTTTTAATTCCGGACTTATTTCGCTTTCGATGGCCGACTCTGGAATCGACTTATTATATTCCTGCGATAATTCACCTTGACCAAATGCTCGCCAAAAAGCTGAAAGCTATACTGATATAATAAAATATAGGTACCAAGTAAAACTTACTTGTCCAAAAACACACGGTTGTAGCACTGAATCAAATATTATGTAAATTACAGCAAATCAAACATCAAGTGATTTTAAAGCTGATAAGGGATAACTCAAATCACAAAACTTAAACTATTTGCTGTTCTTATCTACAGCGTATAAATTTGTATTTATATGCTTCTATATTAATTGTGCTACTCGGAAAAAATAGTTTGCTATTTAAACTGCGAGTGGGCTTCGATGTTCTATCTCCAAGGTGTTGCCAGTTCTACAAAGTTTTCGTAATGGTAGGAGGAACGTAAGGGGTTGTTAATTTTTTATTTTTTTTTTTGTTTAACGGTGAAAATCCCTTTTAATTTTGATTTTGATTTCGATTACTTTCGCATAAATATTATTTCTTTGACATTCAAAATTTCTCGGTTTAAAGTACATTTGCCAACTAGCTTTTAGAGAGTTACGCACTATCAATTTAACACTGATATAAAAGAACATTTTTAATAATAAAACTTTTTTAAATTTTTGAAAAAAGATCTGAGAATCCCGATTACGATGGCGGTCCCTTTGAAGCCCGTTACAAGCCTTTTGTGTCATCAGATTGACTTTGGATAAAGTATATTTATGTCATATCCCCTGTTATTATAGAAAGTGGCCCCCGAGACGATCAGATAGGATGTTCGACTTTAATCTATGAAGTTTGTTGAGTTGTCACTTCGGGTCATCCGAGCATTTCAAGATCTAGATTTAAGCGGAATTAGATGTGTTACGACGAGTGAGTTATTAGAAAGCGCATTTTGAAACATTTGCAAATAGACGACCAGTGTTTTAAGTATCTATTTTAATATTCTATTCGATTATTTTAGCAGTTTTAATTATCATTGTTTCTTGGCGCTCTACAGTTGAACAAAGCGCAACAAAATGCGCTTGTTGACTTTTTTGGTCGTGACAGATTCAATTTCATTTGGATCTAGATCTTGAAATCATGTATTAGTTATTAACCTAAATAAGTTAAAGTAGCAACTAAGCTGCGCATACTTCGTAAGGTCATTGCCACATGTAGTTCCATTTTTTAGAGCAGGGCACAATAGCGTGCCGTAGAAAATTAGAGCGATGACAAAATAGCAAAAATTTTGCCAGAAAATTGCAAAATAAGCATTGACTCGGTAATTACAAGTGTTCTTAAATTATCATGTTTCCTGTTGTGAATTGAAACACGTCAAATAAAGATTTCTTATAAATGGAGGATGACAATGTGACAACATGGTAATGACACAACATAACCTCGAAATCTCTAACAAAAGCTGATTTGATTGACAGTTCGTTGTGTCGAGTTGTGTTGTTATTATTATTAACAACTTTTGTGTTATTGTTTATTTTTACTTTTCTGAAAATCTGAGTTGTTTGTGTGTGAAGTGTGATAATTTTGTGACGATGCCAAGGCAAGACCGAATATTTTGTATTATTTGCAACAGGCGTAAAAACCTGAGCAAACATTTATCGTTCCCCAGGTATGTACCAGGATATCCTGTTTCTTTCTTTCTTTCTTTCTTTTAACTCACTTACGTTAATTTCATGAGGAAACAATAATTAGGTAGCCCATTTCCTAAAATTTATAATTTCCTTTGCTGCTGTTGATATAAATTTACCGAAAATTGCATCTAATTCACAGAATTTTTTAAACCCTATATTTTAGCTGTTGAATTGTTAAATATCTAATAGTCTCACTAATATACAGGGTGTCTGTAAAGGGTCTTTAAAAAAACCTACCACATATTCTTCAGACCAAAAGCCGATTTAAGTAAACTTACCTTAGTACAAAATTGCTTAGTTTGGGGGCTAGACGGCACTGAAGTGACAATTTTTAAATCGTTTTTCTGGATTAATTCAAAAACTGCTCATACTATTTTGCCGAAATTCGGTACGTTGGCATAGCTTTGTGGGGTAAAAAAACCTATGCCACAATTCTGATTAATATCAGTCCATGGGCGTACAACCTGAGTTTTTTACTAATTGCTTGTTTCAGATTTCTATGCCAATGGAACAAGAGGGGTCTGGGCACAAAATTTAAATGAACCAACTAATTTGCTACAAAAAAAGGTGCTCTTGATAAAACTCGATTCCTCTGAAGGTTTTCGAGAAATTTGCATTTTATTACTTAATACGTAGTAGTTGTTACAAAAAAGGAAAAAAATAACTAAATCATAAACAGAAACAAATAGAAATATCATAAAAAATGCTAAAATGTCCACCATTTTCATGAATATAAAGATTTATACGTCGAAGAAAATTAAAACACATTCTTTGCAGAATTTGTTCATCGCCATTAAGAATATTTATTGCATCTTGAATACGTTGCCATAGTTGTTCTGCGTTATCTCGAGTTGTTTTGTAAACCACTGTCTTAAGATGCCCCCATGGATCCACTGGATTTAAGTCCGGAGATCGTGGTGGCCAATTTACAGGGGCATTACCTCTACCAATCCATTTATTTTGGTACTGCTGATTCAAAGAGTTTCTAATATATAATGCAAAATGTGGTGGAGCTACATCGTGGATAAACCACAAATCTCTCCGAAGCTGTAAAGATAAATCTTCTAGCAAATCTGGCAGCGTATTTTGTAGATGTTGCAAATAAATTTCCCCGGGTGTGAAATAATGACAGGACCAACATTGTGATTACCAATTATTCCAGCCCACACATTAATTCTAAACTCATTTTGAAAATGTTTTACCTTGATAGCATGTGGATTTTCATCCGCATTAACATGCTCATTATGAAAATTTGTAATCCCTCTTCTTGTGAAACATGCTTCATCGGTAAACAATATATTGTTGGCAAATTTGGGATTCTCTTCTCTCTGACTATGAACAAGCCGACTAAAAACCAGGCAATTTCAGAATCATTAGGTAAAAGAAATTGAACTGGCATCTTATGGTATGGATATAGCAACTGTTCTTGAAGTACTACATAAACAATATCTTTGGACACTCCTATTTCCCTACCTAGCCTCCTGGTGCTTATTTCTGGATCTTTCAACAGCAGCAAACGTCGGGTGGCTTGGTATACGACGATTTAGAAACCTTTCGGAGTAGACTCTCATACATTCTCGACCATTTCCTTGGCAATACCCAAATACCAATATCATATCGGTATATTCTGCATTAGTGTATTGCACTGTCATGATAATTCACGACAATTAAAGTTTTCTATTAATTATTGCAAGCAGATAAAATGATTGAACGTTAGCAACAATATTAAATGTTACAAATTTGACAATAATTTTATGTTGTCAGATGAACCTAATAATAACCAACAATAACAATTGTTTGTGAGGTGTAAGGTCGTGTTGTACACACCTGAAAAATACCGTGCGAACAAAAAGCAGATAATAAGAAAACTCGTCAAGAGGTTTTTTGTAGTAAATAAGTTGGTTTAATCTAAATTTTAAATTTAAACCTCTTATCTTCCATTGACGTAGAAGAAACAGAAAAATTCTATAAAACCAAAGTACTACGTGGTAAAAACTACTACGTATTAAGTAATAAAATGCAAATTTCTCGAAAACCGTCAGAGGAATCGAGTCTTATCAGGAGTACCTTTTTTGTAGCAAATGAGTTGGTTCACCTAAATTTTGTGCCCAAGCTCCTCTTGTTCCATTCGCATAGAAATCTGAAACAAGCAATTAGTAAAAAACCCAGGTTCTACACCCATGGACTGATATTAATCAGAATTGTGGCGTGGTTTTTTTTTTGCCCCATAAGACTATGCCAACGTACCAAATTTCGGCAAAATAGTATGAGCAGTTTTTGAATTAATCCAGAAAAACGATTTAAAAATTGTCACTTCAGCGCCGTCCAGCGCCCAAACTAAGCAACTTTGTACTCAGGTAAGTTTACTTAAATCGGCTAATTTTGGTCTGAAGAATATGTGGTAGGTTTTTGTAAAGACCTTTTACAGACACCCTATATATACCTGTGTTCTTCGTCTTTTTTTAATCCAAATAGATAAAATCTTAAACAAACACAGAACTTTAATGTTTGTCTACAAATTTCTGTCCTGTTGTCAAAGTTAAATGTGACTAAAAAGCAGCATAACCTAATTTTTTCCCTACGTCTATTTATTTTTGCTCACGCCCGCGCACTGTTCGAAATGACTCTGACCTAACAAGGACGTCTCAGTTTCACTACGTTTATATTGGTTTAATGGGCGATACGCTATATAGTACTAATACATATACGCTTGAAATGCTCGATAGATGTAGCAACTCTCCTCTAGAGTTTACTGTGTTTCTACGGGTAGAAACATAGTCAAGCATCCAGCATCGAACAAAGCAGCGCTTTATATGTATATCCATGTATTTAAAAATTAAAAATGCTCCCTGAAGAAAACCCAGTATTACATCTTCTTCCTCTTTCTATTCTTTTCCGCTTCAATATTCTCATTGGAGCAAAGAGACTAAATCCATGGCATTTTTTTAATCCGGTGATCTAGCTCCGGATCTGATTTGAGAGCTTATAGAGTTCTCTATGAAATGTCAAGTATTAGCTTTATGCAGTTTGTAATATTACATTATACATTCTCATTATAATAAACAATATTAACACTCAATATCAAACTAATAAAAATTTTATAATGAAAGATGTAAGGTTAAGATATTTTCCCCTGTGCGCGAACTCAACTAACCTGCTCCAGTCGTTTCTTTATTTCAAATTACATATATTATTCTGCTATTATGTGACCTAAATATCTACTTGCTTTAATCTAGTCCGAGATGTAATATTCTGTAATAACTTAGTCCTTGTCTTGCTTTTTCTATTACCTTCATCACGCTATCCGCTTTGCTCACTGCTTCACTACATGTTTAACATTTGCGTAAACTGCCGATAATACATCTAGTCTTGAAGTTTAACGAGAAACCAGTTCCAACTGTCACAGATGTATGTTCCAATTAAATCAACATTTATATTTCTCACGCAAGCACAAAAGTAATTACCTCCTTCAAAATTAAACGACAACAAACCTTTATCTCCTGATATTCAACTAAATTAATTCTTGTCTCTCGGGAACTTTATTTTTTTGCAGACACCACAAAAGTGACCTCAATCGTGTCCGACTTGCTGATGGACTGTGATGCGGCCAGAAAAGCAGCGAATGTACTGCAGGGTAAATTAGAGGAAGTTGCCAGACAGCTGCCAGTAATTCAACAGCAGTGTGGTGCAAAGGACCAACCACTTTGTTTTACACTTCAATTTTCTGGCTTCGATGTGTCGTTGCCTCTAAATAATGTAAGTATATTTCGATATAAATGTATTGTGACAGCACATTAGACGATATATTATAAAAATTTTATGGCGCATGGATGGATGTAGTATACGGAGTTGGAAAGGAAATTCTATAGGCTCGAAATATTTTTTCATCTGTCTGTATATTCACACGTAAGAAAGCTAAAAAGTTTCTGACCCGATTAAACCACAAATTTATACTATCAGTAATAACACCAATGTTATTTATAAAAGGATTGTTCCAACTAAATCAATAGATTGCCGGCCATTTTTTGCTTCTTGCAAATGATTAAAAAATCTAAAGGTCGACCTTAAGGTGGATTTATAAACTTGACGTTGGGTATTCTGTTTGACGGTGGCCGTGACGTGTGCCGTCTGCCGGTCGTAACGACACAATTAACCTTTTATAAACTTGATGTTACTCCGTCGCTCTGCCGTTCGTCTTCTTCTTTTCTACTAGCAGAAACAGTACATAACCACAATATTCATAGTGTTATTTTTTTTAATCATTTGTTTTTTGTTGTTGCTAAAATGGACGATAAGACGGCCTATTTACTTGCTCTGTGTTCACATGCAATACTAAAAATAAGAAAGGGCCAAAAAACACACAAAGTCACTGTCAATATCACGTGAGAGTCATAAACTGATTTGATTGGCTCTTGAGCATTACTACGAGTATTGCTACGACCGGCCGCCGGAAAAAGATAAAATTGGTTTATGTTGACCGGCACCCACCGGCATGCGTCACCGTCACCGGCAACTATAAATGGTCTTACGCACTTCAATGTTTTTAACTCTACCAGCCACCGTCACCGGCACTGGCAAAACGGAACGTCAAGTTTATAAATCCACCTTTATTGTCGAGTTATTAGATTTTTAGGCAGCCTAGCTATGCACTTTTATAATTATTATTATTGTTTTATACAAACCTTTAGAATCAGAGGACAATGAAGACCTCCAAATTTTATTTGTCGATGACAATATAAATAAAGATGACTATTTGTTTATTAAGTTTTCCATCAAGCGAAATTTAAAATACTTCACCGAAGAAAATTTCTAATAACCACTATTAGAAACAGACTTATTATAGCTAGAAATTTCCATACCATAGGGCAGCGTCTCCCAAATGGTGAGTCGCGACCTGGTACCGGGCCACAAAAATAAAATGCCTTGTCACAGCACTGTCTCCTATAAATGCTCAGGTTGCGCAAAAACTGACCTTAAAAAATCGCCTCCCAATCGGACTGATACGATTTTGATATTTTGTTAACTGAATCTGCATCTAGAATTTGTTACTTTATTATAATAATTATTATAGTAGGTATAATACATACCTACTTATAAGTGTATATTCAAATTGGTTTTATTTTGCCTATTTATATACGTTTATATACCAGGAGAATTAAAAACAATTTTGATGGGTCATGAAGGCGAACCATAAAAATGACCGGGTCAGGGCAAAAAAACGTTTAGGAAAAGCTGCCACGGGGGATACATTATGTCCGTTGTTGTGGTTGCTAAAATGAAAGTGCTGGATCAACTGACTTACCACAAGTCGAATTCATATAGTAGTAGTAGTAGTAGTAATAGTTGTAGGTGAGGAGAGACACACGGACCTGGCAACTAGACCAAATGCGATCCTTTTTACCTACCCCTGGGTCTTCCCCCATCCACTTAACCACCCAGACCCTCGCCAAACTTATCCGCTATTTCATACAGGCTAGGACGTTACTCCAAGCAAGGGTCCTGACTTCCACCTGTGGAATCACCACTGGCCCAAAGACTTGCCGTCTGAGTCTTCCCAGAGCTTCACAGGTGCACAGGAAGTGCAGTGGTATCTCCTCGTCCTCCGAGCATCCCGTACATATCGGGTTCTCCTCCAAACCCATAGTATGCAGGTGCTTCCTTAACTTGCAACGTCCTGTTAGAAGTCCTACCAGAGGATTCAGGGGCGCCTACTCCTGTTAAGAATCCATTCTAACTGGGTCCTATCAGGCCAAGTTATGAAATCTTTGGCCTGTCTACAGCCTGGCGTCTGCCGCCATTCCTCCTTGGAGAGGTTGGCGGTCCATTAGCTCAGGGCTGTCCCTACCTGCTGTTTTGATATGCCTATTGCTGGTTCGGGTCCTGGATAGGGAACTCCAGCTTCAAGTCTGGCGAGCTCGTCGCTCGTCTTGTTGCCATGAACTCCGCAATGTCCAGAGACCCAGACCGAGAATACCATACTATATTTATATAAGTCGTTTGAGTTAAAGTCTGTTCAGAGATATAAGAAAGTGACTAACTGATCCCTATTAGGAAAGACCTGGGCCAGCTGTAAAATTGAAATATGGCTGAACAGGTCCGTATTTTGCTTAGAATTTAATCATGGTTTGTAATAAAAATAAGTAAGACATTAAATAATATTTTATTGATGTTTAAATGTGAAATTACAAGTTATTTTATTATGAAGTGTTATATTTATGATTACCAAAATATACAAATTATTTGGTACTTATAATAATTATTCACCTAATATATCAATAACACTATCGCTATCATCATCTGTTCTAATTATTATTTGTGCTAATTATCACAGAAGTATTCTTTTTGTAGTTTTAAACTTTGTAAAACCTCAATTAATTGCCTCTTGGTGTAATCTTCCTGAAAATAAATGTCATTATCATACATGTATCTAGTTTTGGATTGTTGCTTTTGTGTCATTTGAGGAGGGAGTCTTGGTCAACTGCCTACTATGGTAGCTTGCATGGTCCATTACAATTAGGCAATTGGGAGGTATATTTGGAATAAGCTTGTATTTAAACCAATCTTCAAATATATCAGCAGTGGTATCCTCATGGTTTTCCAGAGAAGAATCTTTAATGTTTTTTGCAGACAGAGACAGACAAGTCCATTTGGAATCCATCCGTCTTTAGATCCAGCATGCAAAATCGTAACTCGTTTCCCTCTTTTTGATGGCGCGCTTGTTTTGCACTTGCCGCTTGAGTTAACCCAACCCTTTTCCGGGGTATCATATGTGTCGAACCAGGTTTCATCCAAGTAAATAATCGGCCTTTGCTGATCTCTGTAAATACAAATTTTTTGCAGATATTCGGATCGCCATTCCCGAATTCTACTGGATTCCATTAAAACTTGTCTTTTGTTAATTTTTTTAAATCTAAAATCCATGTGTTGGATACACTTCCATAACGTTGTTCTGCCATATTTAACGCCGGTTTCATATTTTTCAAACCTCTTAATTAAATTATCTAATGTTGGCACGCTTTGTTCCTCGTATAACTTGTAAATTTTACGCCGTATTATATCTTGATCACTTCCATTTACCTTCAAGAAAATGCCAGTATTGGTTCTTTATTTCCTCGCTAAAATAAGATTATTCGCAATTTTCCATACAGTTTATGTTGGAATTTTTGTTAATGTGGCCGTTTCTTCTAACGCTGCTTGCTTTCTGACCGCACGTTCAATGAGAGTTTAATAAACATTGTTTATAACTTCCTTAGTTTCCACAGAAAAGTGTTTTCTGGTTTTCGACGGGGTTATCTCCTGAGATACATTGCTTCCATTCCCCAAGTGACTGTAAAATTAATTTCCAGCATGTTCTCTTTGCCGGTTCACCTATAAAAATTTTTTTCTCGAAACTTTCTGACCAACACTTTTTGAGATATACCCGCTCGCCACCCTGACTGGATCACCTTGTATACAGGGTGTTTTGTAAAATATCAAAGCTGCTACTACTTTCTGGTATAAGCGGCAACACCACAATATCGAAAATAATTTAGCTTTCTTTAAGTGAGCAAATACTTCTATTGGTAGTAGAACTAATTAATTAGGAGTACCGAGTCACTAATAAATAATGATGTATTTACTTTTCAAATTAATTAGTGAGTATCAAAATGTATTAAGTAAAAAAGGACGTGTCTAACAGTCGGGACGCAAATGAACATTAGTAGTAATAAAGAAATAAATAATACTTACTTAATTAGCAGGCCCGATTTAATTTCAAATAAATTGAAATAAAACAAAACGTACATGTACGATGGTTTTACGGGGTATCTCCGTTATTAGTAAAGATAAAAGGATACGGTTTTCGCAGCACTGTGCTACTTTTTTGTGAAACAAAAGATGCCTCAATCAGAATTTTCCTAGTCCTCCCTGTTTTTGATATACGGGATGTTTTTGGAAATTTTACATTTTGGGACACCCCCCCACCCCCATACTTAGGTTACCCTGTAGCTCATCAAAGAGAAAATAAATGTTCTTGTTGTACGTAGAATCCAGTGACGTACTCAGATCTTTTCTACGTTCAATAGTTACCGAGAAAAAAAACAAACTTGTTTTTTTTTGAATGGGTCACCCTATATATTTTTTAATAATATAATTTCGTTTATAACAATATTTTCAGAAATATATAGTACCTTATTTTTATTTTTAAAATTAAGCACGAAATTTACGTTTTAAAAAATATACATTTTTTTTTAGTAGGCAATGACGGGTATTTAAAAAAACTATTACTGGTATGATAATTACTACAGAAGAAATATATTTTGGACTTCTTAATCTCATTAGCAGTTACAGTTACATTTCAGTAAAAATAATAACAATGCATAAATCGAGTTAACATTAGAAACAAAAGCTGGAGATTTATAGAACTTTCTCATAAATATTGTTCAATTGGTCTCCATTATGCCTTAGACATGTTTCACACATAGTTCTTATTCGCCTTAATGAATTTAAAATAATAAGAGACCGCGTTTGTAACTCAACAAATGCTGTGCGCATTGTGAGCGGGTGATCCAGCTTGTTGCAGATGCATGTTATTGAGACCCGCTATGGGCACGTCTTCTATTATTTCCGGCATAACGTTTTCCAGAATTTTCAAATATTTACTTGCATTAGGGCTGCCTTCAAATATATTATAAATTATTTTGCTTCCTAGTATAAAACATAGCACGTTAAAGCTAAACCTGCCTTGCGGTTCGAGTGGAAGTATTACATGCTGATTTTCCTGAGACGAAAAACTCGTATTGTGCCAATTAAATATATCAGCACTGGTAAAATTAGCCTCATCGGACTATATAACGGTTCTTTCACAATTATTTGCCCTGTTCATATTTTGTAAATACTAGTAAAGGTACCAATTACACAATCGCCAAGATGTAAGCTTTGTACTAGGTGGAATTTATATGGTTTAAAATTGCGTTTTTTTAGGATTGTTTAAACTCTTGATTTAACTATATTTAATTATATGTATCAAAATCGTTTTTTTAGTAAAATTAATGAAGCAACAAGAGTGGAAAAAAAACGAAATCATGATTTATCCCAGGAAAATCAAAGAACCACTAAACGGCTAAATCAAGAAAGATTGACAGAAGTTTTAAGAACTGAGGATTGGCAATATTTCTACAGTATCGAAGGGAACAATATTGAAGATATGGCAAATAAATTTATTAATATACTTGGAACTAAAATAAAAAATGCTAGTGTAGCATACCGCATTAAATCCAAGAATAGGTTAATGAAAACAATCCCATCGACACACAAATTAAAACAATTGAACAAGATAATAAAAAAATAACAACTAGCACTGAAATAGCCAATGAATTCGCTAAGTATTTTGGTGAGATAGGTGAAACCTTGGCAAATAAACTCGTACAACAAGAACAAAACGATATTGAAACATTTCATAAAACTATATTTTTAAACCCTATAATAAATGAAGAACCTATTAAACAAATCAATACATTAAAGCCAAATGCAAGCTGGAATATACCCTGGGATATTAAAAACTACCCTAATTGTACCAATCTTTAAGGCAGGAAACCATAAAGACGTTGGCAACTATAGACCTATTGCCTTAACTAGCACTATCAGCAAGATTGTAGTGAAATGTATTAAGTTGCGGTTCAACTCATTTTTAAAAGACAATAATCTATTCGCTGACACGCAGTTTGGATTTCGTAAAAAGCACAACACTGAAATGGCAGTTAACGAAGTAATACAGTTTGTTATCGATAGTTTTAATACTGGGAACAAAGCTGTGGGAGTTTTCCTAGATTTAAGAAAGGCTTTTGACACTGTATCACACAAAATACTACTACAAAAATTACACTGTTTGGAAATCCTAGGATTAGCTTATGATTTGATAAAATCTTATTTAATGGAAAGACAAATAAAAGTAAAGTAAATGGCCGGGTTGGCAATGAAAATGAAATAAAATATGGAGTGCCGCAAGGTACGGTTTTAGGACTTGTATTATTTACAATATACATCAATGACTTAATCAAATCAAGCATATCTGACAAAACTATATGCTATGCCGATGATACAGTCTTGTTGTTTAGAGATGAAACATGGGAGGACGTTCTTAAAAAAAAACCAAAACGGGTGTATTAAAAGCAAAACAATGGTTGGATAGTAATTTGTTAACTTTAAACGCGGATAAATCATTATATCTACCTTTCTCAATGACTAACCATAACTTACCGATGCTTAATCCGATAAAAATACATACATACTAACATCTGCACTACCAAAAACGACAATGATTGTAACTGCGAATTACAGATTTTACCTAAAAATATGGTTAAGTATTTGGGTATTCTAGTTGATGAAAATCTAAAATGGAATAAACATGTGACATACATAACTGAAAAACTACGGAAAACCATCTATAAGTTCCATCAGCTGCGCCAAGTGCTAAACAAAAAATTACTAAAATCAATATATCAGGCTCTTGTGGAATCTATTATTAACTATGGTATTATAGTTTGGGGTGGTGCATGCCATAATGTCATCAATCAGGTAATGCTCACACAAAAGTTCATACTAAAGGTTATTCTTTCTAAAAATAAACGATATCCCTCTGATCTTGTGTACTCCGAGAGTAATGTTTTGACTGTTAGACAGTTATATATAAAAAATACTTTAAGGTTTATGATGACCAGTAATAGTAATAAATATAAAATTGCTCTTCCGCACAATCTGAACACACGGACTGCCGCCAGATATTGTGTATCTGTAGCAAATACTAATTACTTTTCTACACAAAGGCATATTTCTTTCTCTGGTCCAAAATTATACAACATGCTTTCAACTGAATATAAAAATACTTATTAATTATTTAAAAAATACGTAGATTTATGGATACTGTATAATGAAATAAAAGAAGTAATGTACTGGTTCAAGTAGTCGCCCAGTTGAAATATTTTTGTTTATGGTTTTGTGTGTTTATTTACTCTTTATCAACTTAAATTTGCGTTCTTCGTTTTGATTTATTTTTTTGTTAACTAGTCATTTCAAATATTATTATATATTTTTTTATTAATATATTACACCTATTTTACCACTACACGGCATCATATTAATAAAATTATTACTTTCACGCTCGTTTGCACGTATAAATATTAATTTATTTATAATAATATATATATTATATATTTTTGGTTATTATTTAAAATAGAATGTAAGTCTAAGGTAGTTTTGTAAATGCATAAACTTTGTAATATGTATTGTGACAACACCCACTGCAGACACAAATTCTGAGCAATTTACCTGCATAGTATTGCCAATATTTTATTAAAAAGTACATATGCATGTGTATTATGAATAATATATAATTGTTATTTAAGAATATTCTAAATTAGAATACCATTAGAATTGTAAACTACTATAGGCAATAAAAAAAAAAAACTACTCAGACCGAACCTTTAACCGTTCTGCAAGAACATTTGGAATTGTTTCAATTGACGCTAAAACATTTATTTCATCAGTCTCGCGGCTTTCCTTGTTGAAGATTTTAGGCCGTGGTTTAGAAAATGAGCCTTGTCCAATCAAGTTTGATTTCATCTTTAGACAAATTCTTTTATCCGACTGTCGTCTTTCGGAATATCTACGAGTAATTTAAGAAATATAATAAATCTTCATAGAGATACTACAAAAAAACGTATATTTACCCATTGAAATACACTTGTAATGCTTCATCTGCATTTTCATTACAATGGACATAACAAACGAGCATGTCGTATTTTTCTTTATTTTCAAAGATTACATTTTCTGCCATACTTAGGACAAACTGATTTTTTACTATTAATTAGATATTTTAAAACAACTTAGAGAACCTGAATAAAAAAGTTTTTAATATGACACAAATGGCTGTGTTCTTTTCTTTTTTTAAATACCCGTCATGGCCTACTAACAAAAAATGTATATTTTTTTCAATAAAACGTAAATTTCGTGCTTAACATTAAAAATAAAAATAAGGTATAATATATTACTGAGAAGCTTGTTTTTTTTTCGGAAACTATTGAACATAAAAAAAAATGTGAGTACGTCACTGGATTTTACGTAAAAAACTACAACAAGAACATTTGTTTTCTCTTTGATAAGCTACAGGGTAACCTAAATATGGGGGGTGTCCCAAAATGTAAAATTTTCGAAAACATCCCGTATATCAAAAACAAGGAGGACTAGAAAAATTCTGATTGCGGCATATTTTGTTCTACAAAAAAGTAGCACAGCGTTGCGAAAACCGTATCCTCCTATCTTTACTAATAACGGAGATACCCCGTAAAACCATCAAAAACTGGACACCCTCTACACTAAAAAGTTGAATCATGAATTTGCATAAATATTGCGTAGCACTTATACAATTTCTTACGCGTACAAGAGCAAAAATTACACCTGAAGTCAGAATACAATCACAGCTTGCAATTTACGTGCAGTTAGCATTAAGATAGTATCACACGGAATGGCAATTTTAGTGGGTAATATTTAATCTCAGTCGCGGCGCCGTATCTAGATTTGTAATTAGTACCATCCATAGATTACTACATTATCGTGAGGAGACAGTTCTATCTCTAACACTAAACTGTGCAGTTTGGCGCAAGAAATCCACTGGAGTGTGAATCGGATATAAATATTAAAAGGTCTAGACAGAATAGAACGTGATATTATTTGTATCGAGCTTAATCTAAGTGGGCTTGGTTAACCTTCTGCAGGGTGTTCCTTAATGGCATGTACTTATTTTAATGGGTGATTCCTGAAGCAATTTCAAGTTGAAAGGTTCAAATACACTTATATCCTAAGATGCTTACTTTTCGATATACAGGGTGCTAAAGTTTTTAATTTTTATCAGTTTTATCAAAATTCTCGTTTGAGATATTACACCATATCGTCGTGGTGACTGCAATAGGTCGTATGTGAAAAAAAAATCGATTTTCAAAGTCTCACATCTAAATTATTCAATCAGAAAATGTGCGCGTTCGCAGTTGCAATGCGACGAATGTAGACAATGTTTGTTTTGGCTCGGGCAATTAGACGCATGTCCTGCAAGTTAGTCGCATTGTGAGTTATTGTTGTTACTTCGGGTAATTACATTAAAAGTAAATTTTTATTATTTTAAGAATAAAATAGGACGCTAAGTACTTCTGTTTTAAGTTTCATAAATTGTTAAAATACTCAGGCAAAAGTTTGTCCATAATTTATTCGGAATAAAAAAATAATTTTTATTTCTAACCTAAGTTTTTTCAACTTTAATCTTTTAGCCGCTTTTAGCCACTTTTAGACTAAGAAAAAGGAAATAATATAAGAACTTTAGCATTTTTATTATAACTTTTCCATCTTTTGTCTGTTTTTGCTTAATAGTATGTAAGTTTCGGCTAATAATTTTTTGACATACATCCTTTTGCATGTCGTTCTTTTTTAATCTAAAATGGCATACGACTTCTTACGCCCAACTTGTAAATAAATGTTTTCCTAATATTATTTTTATTTTGCAGATAAATAGTTGGTAATGTTTGGAAATAACAGAACCAAATTAATACTGCAGCTAGCTCAAGGAGCAAGTGATACTCTTGAAGCTGAACAAATCGGTACAAAATGTGCAACTGAAGAAAACAAATCGACGAAGGAAGTATTATTAGTTGATACTTCTAAATCTACAGTAGAAATTTCTAATAGTGACTGGCATTATACATTAGAAGAATTTGATCCATTCTCTACTGTAACAAAAATCAGTACCGATTCTGTCTGAAAAAGTTGATACGCTATCCACGACAAAAAATGAAAATTCTAAAATGACACCAGAAGAAGAATGTAGTCAAGAATTTCAACATGAAAAAGCCAAATTATTCCGGGTCCCCTATTTATATTATTGTCATCAGATAGTAACAATGAGCCAACAGACCATGCTTTCAGCTCAGGATCGGGGGAAATCTATAAGGCATCAGAAAATGAAAATCAAAGAGAAACTGTTTCAGAAGAGGAAGGAGAGATTTCATCAAATAATGAAGAGGAAAGACAGATCATGACAGAAAATAGGAAGCGCAAAAGACAAGATGTAAACTGTAATAAATGGAAAAGGCAAAAAAATGCTCATCTGCGACTTACAGGAAAAGGATATATCGGTTTAGGAAAAAATGAATTAGGAAAATATGAGCAAGTTGTTCCAAGAGCGGAAAGGCCACTTCTTTCACGAAGCCCGGTGTAATGGTCATCAATGAAGACGTAGTACAAAGGGTGGACCGAACCAGGCCTTTGAATGTTCTACAGTTAGCGAAGAGGAACGCCAGTCTATCTTCACACGATTTTGGGATTTAACTTCATGGGATGCGAAATAAGTTTTCGTAACAGGAAACGTTTTGAAAGTACGCCCTAAACATAGACGTCGCCAAATCGATAATGAAAGCTCAAGGAAAAAAATGTCCCTTAAATTTTACCTAACTGTTAAGGAAGATAACCCTCAATATAATATAAAAAGACATGTTTGCAAAAGAATGTTTCTCAGCACCTTATGCATCGGTGGGAAGGCTATGCGATCTTGGATTTTAGATGACGAAAGCACTTTATCTGCAGCGGGGCGGTTCTCGTGCCAGAAGAAAACGTAGCAGAACTCAAAAACCGAAGAACTACAGTTGCAAAGGACATCGAAGAGTTCTTAAATTTGTTGCCAAAGATCGAATCTCATTATTGTCGATCCTCATCCAGTAAGTTTTATCTTAAACCAACTTGGTACAGTTTTAGAGATTTGCACAGACATTATGCAGAGAAGTGCAGAACCGAAGATAAACCATCCCCATCCTGGAAAGTGTTTTTAAATGTTGTTCATAAAATGTATATTGATATTTATACCCTTAAAAAAGATGAGTGTAATAAGTGCACTATGTTTAAACATGGTAACTTAGATGTAAAAGATTACCAAAAACACAACGAAAAAAAAAACGAAGCACGATCTCAGGAAGAAAACGATAAATCGGCAGCTTCAGAGTTCCCCCAAATACAAAGTAACACCGTTGACTTGCAAGCTGTTCTGCTTTCACCTCGCCTTATTGCAGCTGCTAACTACTACAAAACTAAGTTAAAAGTGCACAATCTTACATACTATAATTTAAGTACTAAAGATATCGTTTGCTATGTATGGCACGAGGCATGCGGAGGCCTCGAAAGCGATGTGTTTGGGTTGCGGTAAAATATTTTCAAAAATAAATTGATACCAGAAAACTTGAAAACCTGATAATTTGGAGTGATGGCTATGCGCATCAGAATCGTAACAACGAACTTTCAAATGCACTTCTTGAGCTAAGTATTAAAAACAACGTGTTAATCGAACAAAAGTATTTAGAGGTTGGACATACCCAGATGGAGGTAGACTTCATTCATGCGTCTATTGAAAAAAAATTGGGAAAGAAGAGGGAAGTTTATGTACCAGCAGATTATCTGCCAATCATTCAGGCTGCAAGGCTAAATTCTATGCCTTATGAAACAGTTTACCTACATCATGATGATTTTTTGAAACATGAAACTGTTTTTCATAAGAGCATTAGGCCTGGGAATAAAGTTGGGGACCCTGCGTCAATGACGTCGTTGCCTACCAATATACCACAGGGGGTATAATAAATTATAAACTTAGTTTTCAAGATGAGTGGACATCACTTCCAACAAGATCGAAGCGAGTTGGTGCATTGCCAGATCATTCCAAACTTTAAGAAGGACCTTGCCCAATTGAAGCTTCAAAGTTTGGTCATTTGCAGGAACTGAAGACGATGATACCCAAAGATTAACAATCTTTTTATGATACGTTAACTTATAAATAAGTTTTTATATAATAAATGTTGTTTACTTTTGCTTCATTTTCATAGTTTTTGATGTATCCTTTTCTGCTGTGCCAAAAGATCAATTGGACGTATCTCCAAACTTGAAGTAGGAAAAATTTTACAATAGGGCGTATGTAATTTTTTTTACTAAAACAATTAAGAACCATGTTCTTTCTATAAATAACTTTATTCGCATTGGAAAATGAACCTAATAGCGCGCGCATAAAGATACAGTATTTTATTACATTTTTTTTTAAATACATTTTTGTGTCTCCTGAAAACTAGCAGCTGACTGACATACGACCTATTGCACTCACCACGACGATATATTGGTACAGACTAGTGTGACTTAAAACACATATTTTTATCTAAGGCACGATTTTGAGCATAAAGTATGTTACGCCACTGATATTTCCAAAATAATCACTTTGTTATTGATATCAATGATATCTATTGAATTCTAAAAGATAAAGATATCTTTCAATTTTTCTTAACATTTACCATTTGGAAGAAAGTTATTCATAAAATATAAATTATTACATGGTCGACGATAATATATATAATTAATGACAGGACCCATTAAGCAGGGTGGCCAACTTAAAGGTTGCATTGTAAATTTCAGATAAATTACAATGATAGTTTTTAAAAATTCCGTATTTCAGACCTACACACCCCGAATTGGTCTTTAATTAGGGTCAATCTAATTTGCATACCAAAAGAAACACGAGTTTGGAAAATGAAAGTATTGTGACAGAGGCGTTACTACAGGTAGTTTATTAGAATAAAAGTGTAATATAATTATACTTGATAATAATAATTATAGAGATAATTGCAGATAATTGAGATATTAATTATTCTAATATTAAGTATCTAAAAACTTATACAGAAGTAAGAATAATATGAAACTAGATAAATTGAAATAAATATTGATATTTATAAAAAAAAATCTACTATGTACAATACAACAACTCAGTTTTTAAATTTTGGTCATCATGTTCCGAGTAATCCGATGAACTATCGTCGTTGAGGTCCAGAGAAATAATAAGGGGCTCTACAGTGTTTTTTAGCGTGTTATATTTCAATCACATGTTCGACGCATTTACTCCATTTTTCACAATCCACGGTCTTTATTCCCTCTTGCAAGAGGTTTTAAACATCTCTCATTTTAAAAGTGGTGTTATACCTTACTATAAACCCTTTTACTTGCGCTCACATCAATTCTATGGGCTTAATTTACAGTGATATGGCGGAAGGCGAGGTACCGTTATATTTCGTTTTGAAGCGATTTCGTCGACCACAAATTTCGTAGAAGGAGGCCTATTCAACTTTACAATATTCAGTAGCTCGCTCTTCAGCATATCTTTATGAAATTGCTTCTAATTTACAGTAAGCCAATAAATGATGTAATTTTTCTTCCAAGAAGACGTTGGTATTTTTTCGGATTTTCTTGGGTGATAGCTGGCATTATCCATGACTATAACAGACCCAGGGGGAATAAGATCTAGCATTTGCTGGAAGCATTCTTCAAAGACATCAGCGTTCATGTCTTCATAATAATCTCCAGTCCGTTTTAATTTAAATGCTAGTAAACCGCCATCGACAATCTATTTTTACTATTTGTGTGAGTAATTATTAATCTTTTACCTTTTCCCGAAGGTGCTTTTATTCCAGTGGGCCATGCATCTCTAAAACAAGTGTATCATTCTTCTCATTGCAGTCTTCTCTCCCCCATTTATTACAGTTTCTTTTCTTTCTGTATTTCTTTGTGATGACTTGATGGGGCCGCGTTTATCCTCGTGGACAAGTCGGTATATTGTTGACTGTCCGACTCCACCCACGACTAGGAACAGACTATAGTATGTATTTGCAAATCATTTTTGCTTTTGAAAACTAAGGTGACATAAATGTTACAAATTACCACATTACATCTCTATGCAGGCTTCAACTCTTTTTCTAATCGGCCCACGAACTCTTTGAAAATTTCCCAATGTATTACGCATCGGCCTGTCTTACTATCTCTTCAATAATTTCTGTCTTGTTTTCTAAAAATATTAGCGACGTGAACTGAGTTGCTGCAAGAAAGTGTAGATCCGTGAAAATATCCTTTTTTAAAGATTTTTAAGAAATTCCGATTTGTCTGGTTGTATCTTTAGTCTCGCTTCTGGTAATCTTTCGAAGACTAATTTTAAATGTTTGATATGTTCTTCAAGGCACGTTGAAAAAATAATGATGTCATCCATATATACAAGACATATTTTTCCTTGTAAATCTCTTAGTATGTTATCCATTACACGCTGAAAGGTGGCAGGCGCGTTTTTTAGACCAAACGGCATGCGCACGAACTCATTGAATAAGCCTCTTTGTACATAAGAAAGCCCAGTACAGCGAAATGCGGATTGTGGAAGCTCTATTCTGCAGATAGCAGTAAAGTCAATTTTTACCAAACCATCTCTTATTATTATTTTATTATGCCTTTTGATCCAGTGGAAGTAAGCCTCATCATAAGCAGCTTTAAACGGCTTTATTACAGCATGATCCAAAAGCTGTAACCTGTGGGTGATATGCGGCGGTAGGCTTATCATATGAATATCATCTTCTTTGGCGTACAAAATTACCTGCCAGTCTTTATGGTTATTCTGTCTATCTAAAACAATTAAAGCTTAGCTTTCTTTAGTACGGTTAACCCGAGAGTTAGACATCTTAAGCCATGTTCAAAATCCGTTGGCATTTATCAGTCCGCTTTTTTCTGCAATAAAACAACTTCTCTCAATTATTCTATTTCTTAGTCCCCCTAATGTCTCAACTTGGTGAGGTAGATAAACTAGGCTTTTCATATTAGGTGGGTTTACGTTAAAGACGACCGCCTCCGTATTAAATATTTTATTAAATCCTTTATTACTCCTATAGCACGTCTTGCTGTTTGCCGGACTATGCAATGCTGTCCTGAATCCGAATTATTCGGGGGGCGATGCATTGCGGTCAAAGAGAAAGTTCCTTAGTCCATTTAAAATTAATTTTTTCAACGACCTTACCAATGCTTGCTGTGGTCTGTATCTGGCAACTAATGTCATATCTTTATTCGTTTTATGGATTCTGTTGACTTGGGCTATTCCCAAGCTTCTGGGTTGTGGTCTTTCTTAATTATTGCCTGCGATAAGTTTACTATAAGTCCAACTGTATTCTCCAGCAGGTTATTTATTGCTGCATCCTTAATACTCTCAAAACCTGGCGCCCGTTTTATATTTAGAATTTTTAAAATCGTTTTAACTTAGGATAGGATGATTCATATTTTTATAGAGCTATACCGTCCAGGAGATTCTTTCATCCCCCTATGAGCCAGCAGGAGAGCTTTTGTTGAACCCTTTCATAGCCTCTCTGCGAACTTTCTCCTTAGGATCTGATAAAACTCCTTGCAGCATGATGCTCGATAAAGGACATCGGCTATCTCCTGCTCTTCATCAATGCTCTAAAATTTTAAATTTTAATTTCTCTGTTTGCTGGTACTTTAAGCGCAAATCTCCATTACGGTACTTTCGTGACTAAAGCTGTTGCCAATCCCAGGTTAATATCATCTGTGACCTTATCAATAATTTCTTAATGTCTCAGTGGCAGTTCGTGGCTTATTTTACAGGAGAGCTACCGGAGGCCATTTATGGGATGTCGACAAAAGTAGGCATATTCCATTTTTTAAAACTTATCCAAGCATTAGGTAGATTTTAACTTGATAATGAAAAATGTCATATTTGCGCATTGTTTTAGTTTCACACTATTTGCCATAATTATTAACCTACACTACCATTATACGTAGATAGAGCGAAACAAACGAATGACACACGCATCCTTTATCTTTTCAAGCGTCTCAGCTAACTGCCGGCTGAACTTTCCGCAGCCTTTAGCAGCATTAAAATTGCATATAGACCGACGCCGCATGATCTGGTGCTTGCTACGTGTAAATTCATGGCTGAAATAAGTTGAGCCCTCACGAGGCTTCATTCCGTTGCAAAAATCGCCGACGTAGAGTGGTCGCCAGGTACTTCCAAATTATGATTGTTACAAATATAAAACGATCGAGTTAATGCAAAATATGGACAATAACTAATATATTATTATTTATAAATAGGGATGCACATTTCATTATCCCGCTGTTTGTTCGTTATGCTGGGGGGCTGCAGTCCTTACGGAAGAGCCGCTACTGCCACCTCTATTACCACTGGCAAAGTGGTCAGAGTTAAGATCACGAAGGTGTTCAAAATTCCAGAATAACCTTTAGGCGGCAGAATGTGAAAATTAAAAATTGGTGTGGTACAGGCATTGAGGTCATTGCTATAATTGTAGTGTACGACCCACGCTTCTAACAATGAGCGACACTAAAAACTTTAACCTGTGTCTTCACAAGTCGACTGGTTCAAACTTTGCTTTACTTGGAAAATAAAATTTCTTTTGAATTTTATTGCATTATCATTTATTAACAGATTAATCACTTCATCAGTATATACCCTAGCATGGGTATGACATACTAACACCTTTATAACTTAGATGCGTCAAACAACCACTTAACTACTTTTAAATACTTTTGTTTACTTTATCATCTTGTTGCGTATTACATTTAACTAAGCACGGAGCGCCTATTATCTCTTTATACTTTTGAATAACACTGTACTTTATTACTTTTAATTCCTTTTAATCACTTTGTTTTAACGTGCCAGGTTGAACTACACACGGAGCGCTGCAAGTTAACTCGTTCGTATTCTGCTTGACACTGTACTTTGCTACTTTTAATTACTTTTAATCACTTTATTTTCACGTGCCAGTTTTACCCACACACGGAGCGGCGGCAAGTTAACTTGTTCGTACTCTGCCTGACACTGTTCTTTGCTACTTTTAATTACTTTTAATCACTTTATTTTAACGTGCTAGTTTTACCCACACACGGAGCGGCGGCAAGTTAACTCGTTCGTATTCTGCTTGACACTGCTTTGTTGACAAAACACTGCCCGTCTCGTACCGTATCCCGACCCCTGGACCAATCAGGTCCTAATACGTCGTAATCCAAGATGGCTTCTTTCACGTCACGATACTGTTGTTAGTTAATAAGAAAAGAGATCCGCTGTTACCATGCAAGCGGCCTATGTCGCACTTAAACTTACGTATCAGAGAATAATACGAAATATCAGACAGGTTTTTTATACATAAGGATTTGACTTAAACATATATCCTTATGGATTTGTAGAACGTTGCCATTACTTTAATATGCGGTATTGCCAGCTATATTGCATGTGAATATAATGTACTTTTCTCTACTTTTTAGCGTTTATGTGCTAAAGAAACACATAATAATGTAGCATGAATGCGGCGTTGCCGCTTAGATTAGTATTACGTTACATTATATTTCCTAGAATTGAGTTCCACGCTTTTACTTTAACTTTGTACTGGGTCACGACAGGAATATGACGTGTGTCCCAAACATGTAGTTTTAGTATTATACAACTTTTTTCTTATTAAGTTGCCATTAAAGCTTACTGCGGGGCTACAGTAAACCGATTTCAGTCATACGCGATTATCATATATCATTTAGTTTAATTAATGTATGGACGTCTCTTTGGCGCGGATTTTCTGCATATCACACTGCCTTGACTGCCTCTTAACGAAAATCATGGTTTATTGTGGCATTCATTTCTGAAAACTGTATAATTTAGAAAGAAAAATCGTTCGCTTGTACAAGAAGCACATCGGTTTCGTTTCTTTCCTACAAAGTCGATAAGCTCGAGCTTCTTACCTTTAAGCTGTTTATGTTAATCATAGCTAATTTGAAGTCCGCAACCTCGGATTGCACCGCCATTACTTCGTTGTTTGATCACAATTAGTTATTATTGATTTTAACTGGCCTTCCATTATTTTGGTAAACTAACTCAGGAGGATATGCATTTAATCATTATGGCACAAATAATATCCACAAAACTAAGCTGAACAAATTTTTAGTATACCGGGTGTTGCATCGTCGAGCGGGACATAGGAAATCTCATGTAATTTTAAATGGGGTCAATTATTGGCTTCCCTAAAGATTTTAGAGAAAAATTCTATTTAGGTTTATTAAAGAGCACTAAAACCCACATTCAAAAGAATAACTTTAGATATTTTGATGAGCTCGTTTACGGGTTATCGTCGATTTCTTTTTACCTATTTCTCCTTTTTATGGCCCCGTATTTGCGGGCACCAGTCAAGGTAAAAGATGACTGTCAAATAAAGTTGTCATTTTGAAATGTGTGCTTTATTGTTATAAAAACTCGTACCATCGTGCCGAGAAAAAACTGGTACACCGAAAATTTCCTGTTTTCTCCTAGACTATTAGAAAAAATGTAATAAAGTCTGATACCAGTAAAACTTCATATGAAATTTGATAAAGAGTATGCAAAGTCTATTGAGAATAGGTTATCATTGTTGTTAAAAATACAAGGAGAAATCAAAATACGTATAGTTTATTGTTTCAAAATGTAACAAAAATAAAAACAAGACTTTTTTAAATATTGGATCATATCACTGTTCCTATCAATTTTAATTTTAATCATGTTTAAACTTTAATATAACAAAAAATAACATGTTTTTTAATATTTGGTAGCTGCACCGTTATTATTGATTAAGGCTTGCAAACGTCGTGGCATACTTAACACTAGGTTTCTCGTATACTCTTGCGTTATTTCATCCCATGCTTCCATAATCCTTTGGCGCAATTCAACTTGGGTTCTAGGCTGGAAGTTATGTTTATACATAAATTTTGCCATTTTACCCCAAACGTTTTCAATTGAGTTGATATCGGGACTCTTCGAAGGCCACGGCAGAACACGAATATGATTTTCTTCTAAATAATTCTGAACTATGCGGGCTTTATGAATCGGAGCATTATCGTGTTGAAATATAAAATCTTGGCCATATACTGCGCCCACCGATGGTATCATAAGTTGGTTTAGTTTATTGCAATATAATAGTGCATTGAGCCTTTCCTGCACTATTTGACAAACTCCTGGGACCCTTGCACTAATCCAGCCCCAAACGTTTATAGAAAAGCGTCCAATTTGATTGGTCTTATGTGTATATCTTTCATCGTATCTCGTACCAGAAGGTCTGTAAACGCGGATTTTACCATTGTTGCAGGATTGAAAGGTTTTTCATTGGAAAATATTACGGTTTCCCACATGTTATCTTGATTTATATATTCATGAGCAAATTCTAATCTTCTCTGCTTATTTGCTCCGGTCAAAAAAAATTTATTTGTAGCACAACAACTTTTTATATCAGAATTACGAATTCTACTACGAGCTGTATTAGCCGAACCAGGAAAATGTGTTTCTTCTTTAGCCTTTATTGCTGTTTCGAATGGATTATCTCGTATCTCTTGACCTAAATTCGAAATTTTGGGGCGACCAGAACCTGCTTTTCTTACGATACTTCCATATTCTTCAATTTTCTGCTTAGCTAACAGTACGGTATTTTTGCTAATTCCTAATTCATCTGCGATGTGTCGTATTTCATGCCCGTCTCCCAATCGCGTGTAAATGATCGCTTTTTGCTCGACGGTTAACGCTGGCATTTTTTAAAAAATATTTCGTTTGACACGTCAGTCACAAAATTAAATCAAACTGACAATTTGATTTTTTGTATTTTGATCTACCCCGTATGGCAAAATACAAACCTTTTATTTTGTAACCTAGGTTACTTTTTAAAAATTAGATATTTTTACCTTTTCAACTCTATAGACATCTTTTATAGTCGAGGAGATATGTATGTCGTTCGCCCAGTTTTTTAAATTTGCTGTACCAGTTTTTTCTCGGCACGATGGTACATCGAAAATATTAAAGGTGTATTTATGAGTACAAATTAATCTGAATAAAACTAAAATAAAGTATCCAATTACAAGGTTAATTATTATGACATTTTACATGTTTCAATATTTTACTAATTAATAGGTAGGTACTATTAAATTGTTAGAACTTTAGAATTTAAGAAGATGTTCAAATATTCCTGCATTGACTGCTAGACAATAACCGAGGCGATCATAAAATTCTCTTCTTACATTCGCTAGTTGGTAAACTGAAATTCTATTGCATTCGGCAGAAATAGCATTTTTTAACTCGTCTAGATTTGGGTATTTTTTATCTTTGTATATCCTGTTTTTTAAATGGCCCCAGAGAAAGAAATCATTTGACGATAAATCAGGAGACCTGGCTGGCCAATTTACTGTATGATTTAAGCCAATAACATTTCCATTAAAAACACGGTTTAAATATTCCCGGACAGCCAGGGTACTATGTGCCGGGCAGCCATCCATTTGGTACCAAACTTCCTGATTTTCCCTGGCGGCATCATGTAAAGTAGGTAAAATATGATCTTCAAGTAGTTCCAAAAAATATTCTGCATTTAAATTTCGTGTAAGAAATAATGGCCCGATAATATTTTCTCCGAAAATCCCAGCCCATACATTAACTTTTTGTGGATATTGCGTCCTTGTTTCCACAAACCTGTGTTGGTTTTCTTTGCTCCAATATCGATAATTTTAAACATTGGGTTCATTGTTTAAGGTAAATGTGCATTCGTCAGTGAAACAAATGTTTTTTAAAAATTCCCTATCTATGTTTGCTCTTTCCATCATACCAAAACAAAACTCCTGTCGTCGTATTTCGTCCCTATCTCTTAGCTCTTGGTGCTTTTCATATTTGTATGAATAATATTTATGTCGTTTCAAAGCTCGTAACGCTGTGGTGTGATCTAATCCTATGTCATCCTCAAGTTTCCTTGTGCTGATCTTGCCATCATTTTCTTCCACGCACAATAAAACTTGCAAGTCCCTATCATTTCTTGCATCTCTTCTTTGTTCCTGTCTTTCTTTACATCTGTACCCAGGTAGCAAGGTGACGTATTTAAGACGTCGATTATTGATCATCAGTGACGTCATAAATTACGTAAATGAAACGTTAAAAAGACGTGCGTAAGTCACAGACCAATGACGTCTTTTTTGACGTAAAAAGACGACATTTTAAGACGTCTTTGTAGGTGCAGAAAACGTCAATAAACGTCATAATTTTTTTTCAGCGGTATTCAAAACTGCACATTTCCCAACTGTCTTGGGTGCGAATGAAACTTTTTGCAATTATAGGCTGTAAAATAATCACTCCGTTTTCCAGAAACTTGTTCCTAAGATAGTACATAATACATAACAGGGGTAACAAAAATACATATGTATATTTTATGTACAAAATCCTTTTAATGATAAATTAAATATTACAACTTTCATGTGTATGGAGAATTGGAAAAGACACTAACTTATCATCATTTTTGCTACAATATTATCTAGTGACCAATATTTTCTACATAATATTCTGATATATTTTCAATAAAATAAATGTTCAATGACTTTGAGTCGATTGGTTATAAATATAATGATTTATAAACACGAGCTTGTTTTCCAATTATCTTTTGATGGCGGCCAAAATACCTTTTTACGGGGCGTCACCCAGTTTGAGTGTACAATGGCTACACCCCCGCCGTCATTTTCCTCGAACTCGATAATCTGAAATACCTATATATATTCCTTTATAACACAAAATATATAAAAACTAAATCACCATAAACTTTTCACTTTTGCCGAATGGTCGACTGCCAGCCAGCGCCAACAACAGAACACCAATGCGTTCTGCCTTCTGCCAGACTGTCACAATAGAGCAAAGAAATGTCATAAAACGGAGCGCGGGTAATTTAAATTTGGTATTTGCAGACTTTTAATAACAATATATTCGCTTTTGCACATTTTACATTACAAAAATGATTAATTTGAAATGGTAATATTTTCAAAGTTATTTGCATTGGTATTAACATAAAAATGTAAAAAAATAATATAGTATAGGGTCTTATATATTAAAAGTTTTATGAGACGTGCTTTTAACTATAAGAAAAAAAAACGATTCTCAGGCGTTTTACTTTAAAACTCTGTCCCACTATATTTTCAAAAAACTTGGATAACGAAATTTTGACGTTTATAGTACTTTCTAATGATACGTATAAATCAATAAACGACTAAAAATCGACGTGTTTATTACGTAAAATTATGACGTATAATACACGTCTTAAAAACTACGTTATTTTGACGTCATTTCGCGACCAAAAGACGTCAAGTGACTAAAAATCCCCAATATTCGACGTCATAAAGACGTCATCCTGTTACCTGGGTAGTTATTTATTACAGTGCCTTTTGTCTCAAATTTCTTGATAGTCCTTTCGACTGTAGATTTTGCAGGTATCGGTCTATTCGTATACAGAGCAGCAAACATGTCTGACACATTTTGATAACTATTTCCTTGATAATACCATTTAATCATCAATATTTTTTCTTCAGAAGTGTAATTCATGACTAATATTTTCGATGTACGAGTTTTTATAACAATAAAGCACACATTTCAAAATGACAACTTTATTTGACAGTCATCTTTTACCTTGACTGGTGCCCGCAAATACGGGGCCATAAAAAGGAGAAATAGTTAAAAAGAAATCGGCGATAACCCGTAAACGGGCCCATCAAAAATATCTAAAGTTATTCTTTTGAATGTGGGTTTTAGTGCTCTTTAATAAACCTAAATAGAATTTTTCTCTAAAATAATTAGGGAAGCCAATAATTAACCCCATTTAAAATTACATGGGATTTCCAATGTCCCGCTCGACGATGCAACACCCGGTATATTTTCGAAAATATAAACCGTGAAGATTGAATTTTCTGAATAAATTTAGCCCAGACAGTTGTAGAAATGTCTTCTTACATTTAGGAAATGCGCGAAGTCTCGATAGTTCTGTTAAAAAGCTACTTTTTACACTTTAAAGGATATTATAGCCCCAACGAAAGTTATCTAATGGTGAATTTACTGATCTATTACTATTTCAGGTAACGCATGATGTGAATATTCAAGAACTTGATCGCATTAATAGAAAGGACAATTTCAACATAAGCATCCAAATGGTCCGTAAAAGCTTTGCTGCCATTCCAGACCAAGTCGCTATTGAAACCGCTCAATACGTTTCAGGTAATTAAAAATTTTGCTATTCTGCACGTTCGTAGTTACCTTAGGTTTAAGCGTAGAGCAGCATATTGAAAACATTATTACTATTTACATACATATGAGAGATGTTGCACGTGGCAACATGTCGTTACAATCGAGCTATCCACCCAACCAGACACAGCGAGGTCTTAGAGAAGACCAAACGCTGGAATGGAACCCGCATAAGCAGGTATCGAATGTCAGGTGGCGCTGAAAGCCAATTGTCGGTTTCTGCGAACCGAAAATGCGATATAATCTATATCTATATCGCGTTTTTGGTTAATAATTTTTATAATTACTTAAAATGGCCACCGTTCATTAAAATGCAGGATTTTTAGTTTTTCAATTGCATTAGCAACCATATCTGTCCTACCGAATTTGAGAAAGTCAATTTGAATTTAAATTTGTTCCTGCAAATCGGCAACACTATTTGGTCTGGATGCAGATATCTTGTCTTTGAGGTAGCCCCAAAGAAATGTATCTAATGGTGTTAAGTCGAGACTATTAGGAGGCCATGCAATCGTCCCTCCACGACCAATCCAAATGTCATAATTCTCATTGCAGTATTCTCCAACTGGAAGAACACTATGACATGGAGCACCATCTTGCTGCTATATAAAATTCCTTGCGGCGTTTAGAGGAAAGATTTAAGAATATCCTCTATTTCATGTGCAAGCATTTCACGATATCTAACTCCATTTGAAGATGCATCAATGAAAATTGTACCGATGATTCTGTTTTGCACTATGCCGCACGACACATTTACTGATACCCACCCAGAACGTATCACTTCAACTATAAGATTCTGCGATGCCCAGGAATGTGTGTTTTTGGGATTTAGAGCTGAAGTCGTATTAAAGGAAGATTCATCGGTCCATATAAAGTTCTCAAACAAATTGGCGTTATTGTTGACGATGTTTGTCATGTGACGGCAAAACTCCAAAGGTCGTTGCTTCTATTCTTCTCTTAATTTTTAAACTTTTCTGAATTTAAAGTCGTGGAATTTATGCCGTTTCAGAATTTTAAAAATTACTGGGTAATATTTGCCAAGATATCTTGCACAGTCCCTTATCGAATTTTGTGAGCTTTCTGAAAACAAATTAAGCTTCTAAATGATACGAAGCGAATATAAAAACAAATAAAAATTACCTTGAAAATATTAAAGAACAGCAAGTTCTTCATCCTCAAGTATCCGACAATGCCTTTTCCTTTTTTTGTAATGTTTTTCGCTCAGAAAGTTGTCGAAACACATTTCGGCAAGTGTTATTCCTAGAAATTACTAAATGTGGATGTCGAATTTTGAATTCGCGTTGCGCTTCTCGCTTGTTGTGTCCACATATCCTATTTAGACCCTGACTTTGACAACGTTTATTAAGATTTCTCAGGAAGAGATAGTTGCCAAGAGCAATTTAGTCAAGGTGGCAAGTATTGCTATGAGTAACATGAGCCATTTCGAAAACTTTAATGAATATAATGATAATTCTATTTCGTTTTCGTATAATTCCAAAACGGTAAAAAATAACCCCAACAACCCCTATACAGGGCTGCGCAGTAGTCCGGAATAAAATTAATATAGCCTTAATCTGTAACTTTTGGGGAAAATGCTCGGGCACGTCGATTTAGTTTTATATATGCTCACATTTTGACGTTATTCCTTTGTTTTTTTATAGACATTTGTCAAAGATATGACGACATCGATCTTTTTTTTAAATAGAAACATACAGCTTGTAATACATCATTTGAAAGCTAATATCTCGTATAGTAGTATGCTCATAAATTTTTGCGCGATTCTGTCAAGCTAATTAAAAATGGCGACTGTTAAAAGTTTAAAAGAAGTCCCTATTTAAATAGGCGGAAATGATAAATCATTGATGTTTTATTTACCTTTCAAGGTAAGAAATCTTCATTGTTTCACGTTCTGACATTTTGTCACACTGTGAACTTGTAAAATTAAATTAGGTATTACCGAAGTATTATTTTACAATTTTCTAAACAAAAATGGTTTTATCGGAAAGGCAGCGTATCGAAGTCTTGATATTGTTAGGATGTGGAGATAAAATAAGAAGTCAAAGTGAAGTGTGCACTTTATTTAATGCTAAATATTCGGAAAATCAAATTTCACAGGGCACTGTTAGTAAAATATTCCACAAATTTGATGGACATGGCACAGTAAAGGACTTGCCTGGGAATAGACGGCCACGTGTTTTAGGCGACGATGAAAAATTGGATATTGCGTTATCTTTGCAGGATAATCCGCATGTTTCAACAGTTTCATTGGCTCAAAATCATGGTACATCTAGAGGTACTATTGGAAGATTTTTAAAAGCAGAAAAATACCACCCTTATAAAGTATGTCTTGTCCAAGAGCTTTTAGAAAATGACTATGATAGGCGTTTGCAATTTTGCGAAGAAATGATGAGACAGTGTGACGAGAATAATAGGTTTCCACAGAGCATATTATTTTCGGATGAAGCTACTTTTTAATTAAACGGGGTGGTTAACAGACATAATTATCGTTTTCGGAGTCTAGAGAATCCACGATGGATATTTGAAGTGCATACTCAGCGGCCCCAGAAAGTAAATGTATGGGTAGGTATCATTAATAACCGAATTTTAGGGCCATTCTTCTTGGAAGGAAACCTCACAGCTGAACGGTACCTAGATTCCTTTGAGTTGAGGCCTTCTCTAGCTGTAATTTTTCCCAACGAAGTAGATCCAGATATACCTAATAAAACAATTTGGTTTCAGCAAGATGGTGCTCCCCCGCATTTTGGTGTCAATGGGAGAAGATATTTAGATCAGATATTTCTAGGTCGCTGGATTGGATGGACGACGTGGTACAATTGAATGGCCACCGATGTCCCCAGACTTAACGCCTCTACACTATTTTCTTTGGGGATATTTAAAAGAAAAAGTTTACCAAAATAGACCAAATAATATTGAAGATTTGAAAAACAAAATTAGATTGGAGACACATAACATACCGGCTGAAGCCATTCGAAATTCCGTCGACGGATTTTACCATCGTCTGGGAGCATGCCAAGTAGAGGGTGGAGGATATTTCCAGCATTTGCCACGTTAAACCACCTTTTTGTTATGTTTTGTTTTGCTTCGTTACATTTTTATTTTTTTTGACAATATAAATAACAAATAAACCATAACTATTGTTAATAAGTCACAATGTCACAAAATGTCAGAACGTGAAACAATGAAGATTTTTTACCTTCAAAGGTAAAAAAAACGTTAATGATTTATCATTGCCGCTTATTTAAATAGGGATTTTTTTAAAACTTATAACAGTCGCCATTTTAAAATAGCTTGACAGAATCGCGCCAAAATGTGTGAGCGTACTGTATGAGTATTAGCTTTCAAATGGTGTATAACAAGCTGTATGTTTCCATTTAAAAAAAGATCGATGTTGTCATATCCTTGACAAATGTCCATAAAAAAACAAACGAATAACGTCAAAATGTAGGCATATATAAAACTAAATTGACGTGTCTGAGCATTTTTCCCAAAAGTTACAGGTTAAGGCTATATTGATTTTATCCCGAATTTCTGGTCAGCCCTGTATATTTAAAAAGAGGATAAAGTTCTTTTTCCACTACCAACCTATAATATCGCCATTATTGACCGATTATTAACGTTAGAAATCGTTTTTCTCCACCTTATAAGTTATTATTGACCATGGTCAATAATAATGCATTGAAATCTATTATTGACTGATCTTCAAGAATCTATGTGAACGCAGGTAACTTGATTTTTTGATTTGACAACATGAATTCATAAACATTTTAAACAGTTAGGCAACCAGATAATTATCAATTCATACCTATTAGATTATTAGAGATTCTTGATATGTAAAATATCGATACAATCAACATTTTTTGTGCTTCCATCCTTAATTCTGGAGGTGTACACATAATAATATCACTAATATTTTCTTGGCTCATTTTTTAAAAAACGGAAAACTCGTGAAATCTGATGACATAAATGAACAAAAATTGACATTCACAAAGCCACCTGACAAAGCAACAAAATATTTTTCCAATTCCAAAGCGCAGGTAACTTGATTAAAAAATATACTTATACCTACCTATAATTTTTTATAATTAATAATACTATAAAGATAAATGTCTTATAAAAGTTTGTAGTAGTGGAAAAAATATTATATTAACCACGGTTTAGACAGCTTATAGCCCTCGCGTCTTAAATCCCTCGTCGCTTCGCTCCTCGTGATTTAAACTTGCCGCTCGGGCAATAATGATGGCTGTCTAAACCTTGGTTAATAATATACTTTTAACGGAAACAATGAAAAAAGGGGGTATTCCCTTTGAAAAAACTGTCACTTGTCAAAAATCTGTCACTTCCAATACTCAGTTCTTTTTGTTTCACTTGTCACTTTCTTCTACGTGCAATATTCATCTGGTAGACTCCATTTTTGATTAAAAACTAGTCCCGGACTGCTGGATGGAACAAGCCTTAAATTTACATCTCTATCTTTACTATGAACTAACTAAGAAATATAACACAATTATTGTGAAATAGTTTGAAATATAGTCATACTCAATAAATCTGTATACCTTTCAGATATCAGAACAGTGTTAAGCCGAAAACGGGCAGAAGTTTACAAATCCACACACGATTTGGATGTCCTGGCTAGAAATCTTTCTCAGGAAGTCAGCGCTAGCCAGGAAACAATTTCCAGAGTCATAGCCAGCCTCGTAAAGTGGGATTTGTGGCGGTGGCTGACAATATTAGGTAATTCACTAAAAACTTTGTACACAAATAAATTTAGCTGTAATTAAGGTTTTTGGAATTTATTGTTTGTTCGAGAGAACTGATGGGTCAATTTATCCTTTTCGGCTTATAATTGAAAATAAAACATTAGCTACAACATACAGAGTGTCCGACAGTGACAATGACACAACTTAATTTCTAAGGTATATATCAGCGGTTCTCAGAATTTCATATTCGCGTCTCCCTTTAGTAATTCTACGCCCTCTTCATAAAATTAGGCAAATAAAAATAACTCTACAGGCCAGATATTAATCGTGTAATTACGTTTTCAGGAATCAAATGCCATTTCTTACGATTTTTGCTATTTCACACAGGAATTAATCACATTTAATTAAAACTTGAAATTTCAACAGCGTTCGATTTACTTTATTTTAAATATTGGCAATATTGTCTACGCTGTCGACGTGGCACAGCACAGATTAACCATTATGAAAACGAGTTTTCGCGGTGGAGACTGTTACGTCTCGAACTTTCCGGGTTGAAAATACGCGACAACTACGTATTGAGAAATGAAATAGCCATATTTTTGAGTGGAGAGGGCCATTTAAAAATTTGAAAACTACTTTCAGCAAATACCTTTTCGCAGAAAAAGACGTTAAATTGGTTGACTGGAATTGGATGATAAATCTATTTGAAAGTACACCTACAGACCTATCGCTGCAAGAAGAAGAACAACTGATAGATCTTTCTTCAAGTAGCTTAAAAAAATCAAATTTTGTTACTAAGTTATTAACAAATTTCTGAAGTGAACTCTCTTCTAATTATTCTCTTATTTATGCAAAATCGTTTCGGCTGTTTTTCCTGTCCCGCTTTTTCTGTTTTAAAACAGACACCTATGCTTTTTTCTTTTGTCAGAACCCATAGCCTCACTGACGAGCTGTAATACAGCGAAACGCGTCTGGGGATGGTTCTGAAAGAAGGAAAAAGCAAACCCTTGATATTTTCTTAAGTTTTTCGGTTATTAAACCGACTTGACGCCCAGCTCGGGCATAGCGCTGCCTAGCGAGGACTACTGCAATTGTGACTTGCCGTCTTTGCAGGAGATCCTCTGATATTTGTGGCTTTGTAAGTCCATGTCAGAGGGCGCAGGTATGCTTGAGAATTGGTGTTCTTTGCCAGCACCACGAGATGGAGCGATCTGGCTTCATTCTCTGTTTAGTCCCGCTTTTTCTGTTTTAAAACAGACACCTATGCTTTTTCCTTTTGTCAGGACCCGTAGCCTCACTGATGAGCTGTAATACAGCGAAACGCGCCTGAAGATGGTTCTGGCAGAAGGAAAAAGCAAACCCTTCATATTTTATAAAATTAATTGTTTTACTTTTCAAGTAATTCGGGCTGAGGTTGGCATGCCTACCCTGTCGTAAGAATAGCAGGCTTTAAGATAGACAACCAAACATACACCATATATCGAACAAGGTTCGTACTGTCAGTCCTTCAAGAACTGGGCAAAATTAGAGTTTGAATATATAAAACCAACCCCGAAATATGGAATATTAAAAGCCTGTTGCGACAAAATACACTACGCAAAAACATACCTATTTCATTTGTCTGGATCAATGCTCATACTGGTCTAAGCGGTAATGAGTAATTTTCGCGAATTTGGCCCATTAGGACTGTTGTATTCCCAGGAAATACTAAATAATCGAAGAAGAATATTTAGTCAAGTTTTCTATAGAAAGATATATTAATTTTAAAATCTGGTAAACCTGACTTATTTACGATATGCTTCATTTTACTATCATTTCGCGGCATAATTTTAAAGAAGCAGATAAAACTGCATACAGCAAGCAATTTTGTGCTTAAAGATGATTTTGACTCAACATTTAATCATCTTTATGAAGATAAACTACTCTTCAAGTTGTTGAAAACCACTTCACTGCTGATGCCAATGAGTTGCCTTCTGAGCTTCAATTAGAGCTCATTGACATACAGCACATATACAAAGAAAAATACTACGATGGAAACTTGCACGACTTCTATAAGTGTCTTAAAAAAAATAAATTTTTGAATTATATTGACTCCGCACGAAAAATTTTGGCCGCACTTACATTTGCGAACAAACCTTCTCAATTATGAATTTAAATAAAAAAAAAACAGATCATTGCTCACAAACGCACATTTACACGACATATTGCAACGCGTCTTTCGCTGTTATTAAAAATTTAATTAATTTTTTTTTTTTTTTTTTTTTTAAGTTAGAAAATTTATTTAAATTAAGTTACAAGAAAAATAGATAAATAAAAGTGAAGCCAAAACCACGAAGCCAAGCTGAGGTGAGAGGCTGAGGGACCGCGTGCAAATGCCCTAGCTCTATAGCCAGAGAGTAAGGGGGGGTTTTAAATAGGGCGCCACCGTTTTGCAGCCAGGCCAAAACGGAAACCTTCAAGATGGTGCTGGGGCCTCACTCTCAGCTGGACTTCACAACTTAGATAGGGAAAAAAATAAATAAATAAAAGAAAACCACAGGGGGAGCTGTATAAATAAAACGAGGAGAATTAAAATTATTGCTGGCTTTATTCAAAATGAAGAAAAAATATAAATATATATCGATATATGGGGGTTAGTATTTAACCTAAACTTAGCTGTAAAGACGACCAATACAGAAGACGTCCCAAGGATGATGTCCAAAAAAGACGTCACAAGATCAACCAGATCAGAAGATCTGAAGATAAGTATAGGACGAAGAAAAAGGATGAAAGATGAGAAAGAAAGAACGGAGAAAGAAAGACCCTGTTAAAAAAAAGAAAGCATTAGCTGATGGCTTATTAAACAAAAAAAATTACCTAGTTCCTTTTCCCTTTTAAATTAAATTTATAGTAAAGTAATCAAATCAAAATGGCCAAACCAACTAAGTCAAAATAAACAAAAGGAAAAAGGAACTATATATAAAAAAAAAATTAAAGCAACTATAAAAATGTCAAATTATACGAAAGAATTAAATTTAAATTATTTTGAATTAAATTAAACTTTGAATTAAATTAAACTTGAATTAAATTAAATTTGAATTAGATTAAATTTGAATTAAATTTGACTTGAATTAAATTTGAGTTTGAAAAATATAAATAAAAATAATTAAAGTCACAAACCAAGTTTTGGTTTGAGATAAAAAAAATTTATAAAATTATATTCAGGGACTTAATATTGAGATTAAATATTTTAATTAAGCTTAAAGAGCCAAAAACTTATAAAATTAATTTGTTAAGCCAGCACGTACGCCTATGTACTAAGGTTACATCATAAAATAAAAAAAATAATCGATTATGTACACACATAAGGGAAATATACAACAATATAAAATATAGCACAAGTAATGTCAACATATTAGTTATCAATTAGCAAACCAATCAATTATTTATTAAAGCTAGGACATAATAAAAATAAAAAAAAATAATTATAATAATATAATCAGGATATGCCGCTATTAAAAGAGCAATACAAACTTTAAAAAAAAATGTCCATTCAAGAACCATCTTGACAAAATGGTGGATTTATAATAATTATAATCAAAAAAAAATAAACGAGATGGTTAACACTCGAACATCTTAAATTTGATCAAATAATTTATTCGATGAGTGAATGTTGTGTAACTACATTGTTTAAGTTACTTCACGTCCGTAGACATTAAAAGATTTAGTCTGCTTGCTAATCTCAACGATAAAGTATGTGTGATTTGATTTTGACACACTCATTAATATTTTATATTTCGGGCACACCCTGTATGGCAAGAATTAAGATACCATATCACGCTTCAAGCAAACTTGTGCTATATAAAACAAAGAAAACGTTCCAAAATAAGCAGTAAGTTGGACCCCGTTATAAAGGAAAAAATTATAGTTTAAATAAAGTTAATTAAGTTTCAAGGTCAAGATTAATTGCATTTAAACCAAATTGACAGTAAACAGTTAAAAAAAAAATTCTATAGTATAGGTAAAATGGGGTCCACTTATTCGTAAAACAACAAAGAATTTCATTTACTTAGCCAACGAGACCCATTCTACTCGGTCATAACTATAAAAGCACATTTATCTGAACAAAGCATGTGGTGTTAAATTATGGCCATTTAAAAGCAATATACAGGGACAAATATAAAAGAAAAATGAATTATGCTTACCTAAGGAGCTATAGGGTCTGTAAAATTGAAATTGGGGGTCTCAACGTTGGTGAATGCTCTGATGGTCAGCCCCTTCACGGTCTTAGTGACCCGACTTAACTAAAAGAGAGCCCCAGATGGTGTTTTTAGGAGAACAGTTGAAAAATTGACAAAGAAACGGCATGGTATATTAAAAAAAACTCACCTTCAACAGCGAAACAACTTTGACAAAAAAAAATCCCACGATGTGGCTTTCTGTGGCCCCAGAAACCAAAAAGGAACAAGCAAACTAAGGTAAACTAAAGGGGCACAGAAAGTATCGCTTCAGATCCAAAAATCCTGTAGAACAGATGGCTTGAATAGCCCTGGATCTGGAAACGCCTGCTGCCTGGTTGAACGCTGGAAGTTAAGTGAAGTCACTCAAGAATTCTAGGTTAAAAATTGAAAAACGTGCCGTTAACAGGATATGAGAGAGAAGAGAAACGCCAGAGAGGGGTGGAGAGAGATAAAGCGAAAGAGCGACCCATTTCCGGCCAGAACCACAGAACAATAAAGGTTAGGGCAGAACTACCTGCTCGCTCCGAAAGAGAGAGACCAGTTCACACACTGGCGGCGACACGGAATGAAGTGTTTAGAGCCGTGCGCATTCAATTGCAGATGCTCCAAGCCAAGAGAAATGAAACCGATGCACCCAAATTTAGTTTTACATAAGAAGTCAATTCGAAAATCCTACAATTCACTAAAAATTATTTAAAGAAAACCCAAGTCCTAAGATACCCCTGCCATTCTCAGTGCAAATGGCCATTGAAGTTTAAGTTGCCTAATATTGTTGCCCAAACATATTTCAGAAGAAGAATATTAACCTAGAAAAATTTGAAAAAAAAAAATAGATTTGACAGGTTATCATAATAAAGGAATATATTAATTGGATTACCTAATGAAACCCTAAAGTCTCAGATAGTGTATTCCAGGGAGATATGTGATTTAAAATAGGGGGATAATGTAGCCTGCTTCGTCAAAGACAACGAAAACAGAGGCTGTTGACCTTGGGTACGTATTTACTATTTGTATGGTATTTATTGGTATTTGTAGAAGCTATGACAGACCAAACTATTAAACCTGTTAAGGAACTTATTTATGAAGAGTATACAGGGAACCAACATCCTTTTAAAAGGGCAAGGTATGTATTTACTTTATACAGGGAAGCAAACATCGTTTTAAAAGGGCCAAATTCAATTTTTTTTAAACGACACAATACAAGTCAGGCTGTGACATAAGGCATTAGATTCTAAGAGTTCTTTTGTGACAAAATCGGATTGTCACAACTCCCCCTCTCCTAGGAAAGGAGGGGTATTTCCTAAAGGAAATTGACCGACGATAATCAAGCACAAAAGGCCTCATTAGCTAAGTAAAGCAAATCAAACAATAATTTAAGTATTCATACCCAAAAAAAAGAAATAAGCCGGGACCGAAACACTCCCGGAGTGTTTATCAAATATAGTTACAAATAACGTAAGAATAAGTAATTAAGTAAGTAATAAAAATAATTAATAATTTCAAGCACTGTTCCGCAGCTGACAACCCATGGAGACCCCGAGCGAGGAAAGGACGTGACCCCGAGCTGTTTGTACGGTATAGCGGTCCAAAAAAGCGAACTCGATGGATATCGGACTTAAGTTAGCATTGCGTACAACCAAACGTGTCTTGGCGAACCTCGTGTACTAACCTCATACAAACAAACTCGCGGTCCAACCTCGCACCCACAAGAAAGACCCAAGGAAGGCAAATACACAGCAGTACTTGAAAGGTGAAAAAAAAAAAAAAAAAATAAAAAAAAATAAAGATAATCAATATCAACAAAAAAAAAAATAGCTGTAACCCAGATGCTCCACCAGACAAAGGGGGTGTATTTTAGTACACACCAAACTAAAAGATACAAACGTGTCGATGACAACTAAATGTACCACAGCCTTCAACAGAAAAATCTAATTAGGGTGTTCCGAAAGGCGGCACTGCTCCTGGCCTAGCGCATCACACAAGACCTACGGACGAGGTCATAAGCAGTAGTTTCGCCCTCCCCTGTGCTGCATCGAAGTGCAGACTGAATCAGGGGTCAGACAGCCACCCCCCACAATATAACTCTGCCCGCAAATCTGCCTTCAGCAGAACGAACATTCTAACAAAAGACGGCAAAACGCCACCCAGGGGCACCCACGGCCCCTCAGCCTCTTGTATAACAAAAAAAAGAAGGCTGTATATAGATAGGACAAAATCGGTAAATATAAAGTACCTAACATTAAGCTATTAGTTGCCTTAAGGAGGAAAACAATGAAGAAAGGCAGAAGAAAGATACAAAGTAAAAAGGGGAAAAAAGGTAAGTCGAGGTAAGTAGGTAAGTATTTGGACAGTAGGTACAAATCCGGTAGCAACCGTATTGGCTAAAGACATGGAGACTTTGCCAACTGACCTATGTAAAAACAGACCTACAAGTGAGATAAAAAAATAATAAAAAGATAATGACGTAAGCAAAGGTAAGGTAAGGTAAGATTTGAGTCCAGGTACAAATCCAGTAACAACTGTAAAGGCCAAAGACATCAAGACTCTGCCTAATGACCTGGACAACCAAAAACAAAACCCAAAAATAAAGTAATAAATCAACCAAACAAATAGGTAAGCAAAGGTAAGGTACGGTACGCAATTGGACTCTAGGTACAAATCCGGTGACAACCGTATTGGCAAAAGACATCGAGACTTTTCCAATTGACCTAGGCAAAAAAACGTACCCAAAGATAACTAAAAATCAAAGCAAAGATAATGAAAACAAGGTAAGCAAGGTATTAATCAAGGTAAGGTAAATAACACAATAAAAGCAAAGCAAAGGAAAAACATAAACAAATGGCAACTAAATCAAGTCAAATCAGGTAATAATAGTCTGTAATCAGACTTTCAGCAAAGCTAATAAAATAGGCAAAGCAAAATAACGTCAAGATAAGGTATTAAGTCAAATCCGGGTATAGTGGTCTACTGGGGGTAGTAGTAAAAAAGATCCAAAGTAAATTAAAAAAACTAGAGACAAGTCATGATGTATACGAAGGTATAACAAAGAAATCCATCAAATCCGGCCCTGTTGAATGCTCATCCCATTTCACGCTAAGACGATAATTCAAAAGACACTGACATCGAATACTAAAATGAAATCATGAATAACGGAGAAGTGAAATCAACAAAAAAAAAATCGAAGGTGATTAAGACAATATATAAAAGTAATTATTTATACCAGATTACATAAGGAATCAATTCAATCCGGTCCTGCCGACCGCTCATCTCATTTCACACTAAGATGATAGTCCACAAGACACTGATACAAGAAACTCAAATTAAATCATGGTAATCGAGGAGAACTATAGAAAAACTGAAACTGAAACTGTGCACCTGGTGCTCAACTCATTTCACGCTAAGATGAGGACCAGTGAGTGAGGAAAAAGGTGGAAAATATCAATCCAATGAAATAATCACACTGAAATACTAGGAATACTCCGTTATCAACAAAATAAAAGAAGATACACATGACTAGCAAATAAAAATAGTACAATAGCTAAAGGCTGAAGCAAGAAGTAACTTGAAGCTGATAGACTGAAGGTCTCAGGACTTCAACAAGCAACCCGACTGAAGGTCATGGTGCTACGCAGAGCTATTCTACGCCCACTGCTGCAGGGCTTTAACAAGCAACCTGACTGAAGGTCCTAGTGCTTGGGCACTTGACGGACTTTTACCGTCACTGTGTTCCCCGTGCAGGATTATTCTATGCCCACCTCTGCAGGGCTAAAACAAGCAACCGGACTGAAGGTCCTAGTGCTTCGGCACTTGACGGACTTTTACCGTCACTGTGTTCCCCGTGCAGGATTATTCTATGCCCACCTCTGCAGGGCTAAAACAAGCAACCGGACTGAAGGTCCTAGTGCTTCGGCACTTGACGGACTTTTACCGTCACTGTGTTCCCCGTGCAGGATTATTCTATGCCCACCTCTGCAGGGCTAAAACAAGCAACCGGACTGAAGGTCCTAGTGCTTCGGCACTTGACGGACTTTTACCGTCACTGTGTTCCCCGTGCAGGATTATTCTATGCCCACCTCTGCAGGGCTATTAACAAAGCAAAATAAAACAAGGTAAGCAAATTAAGACAAGGTAAGCAAAGTAAATCAAGGTAAGCAAAGTAAAAAGAGGGGACCCCAGTAAGAGCCAACAAGTCAAATCGGGAAACAAGTCACAATCGGGCAGTAAAACAGCAAAAATTCAAAGATAAAATGACAAAGCAAAGAGAAAAACGGTATAGTTACGAAATAAATAAAGTAGTCATGAAATATATAAAATGAAGTTATAAGATATATAAGGTAAGTTATAAGATAAAGTGACAGGGCAAAAGTAGTTATTAGGTAATATATAGGAAAAAAAAAAAAAAAATGAAAACTTTGAGCTGTTTAAACGGTTATAAAATTCATTCCGAGGGACTATCAGAACCAGGTTCGGTGTACACTGGTTTAAGATCCTGTACGTGCCAAATACCCTTTTTGTTACCGAGTTCATCTTCGAGTTCGTAAGTACAAGTGCCAGTTTTTCGTTTAATTTTGAAAGGACCTACAAATTCGGGGGCCAATTTCGCACTATAATAATTAACGGCATCCGATAAACTTTTGTTTTTACGCCAAACTTCTTGACCGGGAAGATAGTTTACAGGGCGCCTGCGCAAATTGTATTGGTGACGGTTTTTCTGACGCGACGACTCAATTCTACTGTGTATTGTCCGATACAGACGTTAAAAAGCATCAATCCTTTCCTTGACATAATTTTGGCCTTCTGTCTCTACAGATGGAAATTTTTCAGAAAAGTCTTTACCAAACAGTTTATGTTCTCTGCCAAAATTTACAAGGTAAGGCGAATAACCAGTAGTTTCGTGTCGCGCGGTACGGATTGCGCAACCGATTGCGGATAAATTGTCCTCCCAGGTCCGGTGATTATTTTGTTGCACGTACGAACGTAACATGGTTTTAATTACTCGATTAACGCGTTCGGTATGATCCGCTCGTGGATAGTAAGATGCGGTATAAAATATCTGGACTTTATATTTGTCACAAAGAGTTTGAAAATCTTTAGATTTCATCGCGGTTCCATTATCGCAAGTCAAATACTGAGGGGCTCCATAGACTAAAAATATTCCTTCCTCAACACACTTAACAAGTGCTTTAGCAGTGGCAAACCGACAGGGAAATAAAACCACGTACTTACTAAAATAATCGGTGACAACTAAGATGTTTGTATAACCAGAACGTGACCGCGGTAAAGGTCCTATAAAATCGAGACTAATGGCTTGCCAGGGTTCTTTTATGTCGGGGCGATTGCCCATTAAACCTGTAGGGCGTTTTTGCTCAACTTTGTTCTGAGCACACGTTTTACAAGAACGAACATATTTGGTTATATCGGATCGCATTTTCGGCCAATGATAGCGCTCAGCAACTTTCCAAAAGGTCTTAAAAACTCCCACATGGCCTGCGACTGGAATATCATGACAACGAGATAAAATCTCCCTACGACTATCTTTAGGCACCACTATTTTCCAACAGCTGGAATTATCAGGAAAATTAGGGTTATTGGACTTAACAAATTTATAAAGAATGTCATTCTCGACTCGCCAACAAGGATACTTTTCTGGACGTTCCTCTAACCTATGAATCATGTTTATATACCATTTATCTGTTGTAGTAGAATATGAGGGTAAAGGTGGCGACTCAGCGACAGGTGAAATTGAGTCAGCGGCCACAGGTACGGACCTAGAAAGAAAATCGGGTACAACATGTTCTCTACCTTTACGATGGATTAGCTGAAAATCATAGGGTTGTAAGCGAAGAGCCCAACGAGCGAGACGGCCTTGTGGATCTTTTAGATTATGTAACCATAACAAAGAATGATGATCAGTGATGACCTTAAAATGAGTCCCTTCAAGATAGTGACGAAGTTTTTCTACACCCCAAATTACTGCAAGACACTCCTTCTCCGTGACAGTGAGTTTTATCTCTTGACGAGTGAGAGAACGAGAGAGGTAACTGATTACTTTTTCGCCGTCATCAAATTGCTGACTTAAAATTGCTCCTAAGCCGAAATGAGAGGCATCAACTTGAAGAGTAAAAGTGCGATTGAAATCTGGACATGTAAGAACAGGGGCAGTAACTAGAGCTTCTTTGATTAGGTTAAAAGATCGGTGGCAATCGTAATTCCAATCCCATTTTATGTTTTTCTTAGTTAGCCTAGTAATGGGAGCCATGATAGTAGAGAAATTAGGTACGAATCGCCTGTACCAAGAGGCGGTGCCAATAAAACGTCGAATCTCAGTGATATTTTTGGGAGGAACTATATTTACAATGGCTTCTACTTTTTCTGGATCGGGTCGTAGCCCTTTTGCATCTACAATGTAACCAAGATATTTTAGTTCGGGCTTACAAAAATGACATTTCTCCTCAGATACAATCAAACCTGCCTCCTTTAATCGATCAAAAACAAGTCCCAAAATTTTTAGATGTTCTGAAAAAGTCCTGGAAATAATGATTATGTCATCCAGGTATACCATCACGTGATTTTCCAAATCGACACCTAGAACACGGTCTACAATACGTTGCCAGGTCGCGGGCGCATTAGTTAAGCCGAAAGGCATGCGCAAAAAGTGATATAAGTTCCGGCCTGGAACAGTGAAAGCAGTTAGTTCACGTGAAGATTGGCTGAGAGGTACTTGCCAGAAAGCTGATTTTATGTCGATGGAGCTGATATATCGGGCATCTCTTATTCGATCTAAAATGGCAGAAATATAAGGAATGGGATATGCGTCCTTCTTAGTCTTCTCGTTTAATTTCCGGAAATCAATGCAAAATCGGTAGCTATCATCCTTCTTGCGTACTAAACACACTGGACTCGACCAGGGGCTTTTAGATGGTTCTATCACGCCAAGTTTCAACATCTCGTCGATTTCCTGATCCATGATCTGCTGTTTATACGGAGAAACTGGGTAGTAACGTTGCTTGATTGGCTTGGTGCCCGATTCAAGTTTAATTTCATGTTCTGCAACCTTGCAAAGTCCAAGGCCAGTACCCATTTGAAATATTTTCTCCTTAACCAATGTATTAAGAGCGGTTCTTTCCTGTTCTGATAAGGAATCGCCATCTATGATGCTACAAATTTCCGTGTCTCCAGAATTATTAGAGAAATGCCAGACGTCCTGCTTCAAATCTGGAATGATCTCCATAGACCTCCAAAAGTCAATGCCTAATATGAGCCTATGTGATAACTCAGGTAAGACTAAAATATCTATCATACGAGTTTTGCCTAATAAAGTTACTGGTGCTTGAAAATAACCTAAACTCGAACATGACTGCCCATTTGCAACTGTACAAGTGGTTTGTTGCTTGACAAGTTTCAGACCCAAACTTTGCAACAAAATAAAACCAGGGTGTCCAACAATAGTCCGAGAAGCTCCAGAATCCAAGAGACCTAACATATTGCAACCTAAAATCGATATTTCCAAATATGGACGTTCGTCAAACATTAGGCGCTGTTGGAGTAACATTATGCGCAGGGGGCATGGTATTATGCACGGTTGGCGTGACATTAGGTGTTGATCGCGTATTTCTCGGTGCTGAATGCTGAGAATAATCTGAATCGGAATCTAAGCGAGTCCTACCTAACAAAGAACTGAGATTAGGATTTTGTTCCAAAAGAGTCTCCAAATTATCCAGCTTACTGAGGATTTGGGCTAAAAGCTGAGATCGAATTTGACCTTCGTCATTACTCAAGCCAGTGACAGGAATACGGTCCACACGATGAAGCAAATGAATGAGCTGAGACTCTAATCGTTCAAACTTGGTCTTGGCTTTAGCTCCGGAAACGTTCTGAATAGAGGATTCAAGGTCTTTTAAAGTTTGCACGACGTAAGCTCGTTCCTCGTCAAAAACGCGATTGTACGCAGGATAAATTAGTTTTTTGCCCTGCTTTTCCATACGCAAAATAGGGCGAAACGCGGCTCGCAACTCGTCTACGGTCTGCGTGTCATCAGCAGGCAATCCACGAACTGAAAGCTCATATACGAGCATCTCCTTTCTAAGAAACTGAACTCGCATATTATAGTCCATTTTAAACGAATTAAATTTAACACACGAAAGCTCAAAGAATTAATCAAAATAAAATTTAAAAAAGTCAAGGTAACGTAATAAAAGTTAAAGGCAAAAGAAAATGCTTTACGATGGAGATAAGCAAAGTAAATGATTGAAGTAAATATTCGTGATCATAAATTTGTTGATCAAAAGTAAGGTAATTTACTCGAATGGCCAAAAACAAATATATGTACTTAATAACTAGTCAAAATCAGTAAATAAGTAAGTATACCTAAATAGTAAATAAGTCACAAATAAAGTGGATTATAGACAAAATCAATACTAGTCAATCCAACAGTCAATATACCAGGTAAGTCAAAAATAATCATACAGTCAAATACAATTAATTGTAAGGTGTTAGTAAAAAGAAAAAAAAAACAGCAAAAATAAGAAAAATTATACAGCTCACCTAGGGGATGATTTTAAGGGTGAAAAAAAAAATTACGTTTTTGCTTTTTAAGGGCCCCACGTTGGGCGCCAAAATTGCAACGCGTCTTTCGCTGTTATTAAAAATTTAATTAATTTTTTTTTTTTTTAAGTTAGAAAATTTATTTAAATTAAGTTACAAGAAAAATAGATAAATAAAAGTGAAGCCAAAACCACGAAGCCAAGCTGAGGTGAGAGGCTGAGGGACCGCGTGCAAATGCCCTAGCTCTATAGCCAGAGAGTAAGGGGGGGTTTTAAATAGGGCGCCACCATTTTGCAGCCAGGCCAAAACGGAAACCTTCAAGATGGTGCTGGGGCCTCACTCTCAGCTGGACTTCACAACTTAGATAGGGAAAAAAATAAATAAATAAAAGAAAACCACAGGGGGAGCTGTATAAATAAAACGAGGAGAATTAAAATTATTGCTGGCTTTATTCAAAATGAAGAAAAAATATAAATATATATCGATATATGGGGGTTAGTATTTAACCTAAACTTAGCTGTAAAGACGACCAATACAGAAGACGTCCCAAGGATGATGTCCAAAAAAGACGTCACAAGATCAACCAGATCAGAAGATCTGAAGATAAGTATAGGACGAAGAAAAAGGATGAAAGATGAGAAAGAAAGACCCTGTTAAAAAAAAGAAAGCATTAGCTGATGGCTTATTAAACAAAAAAAATTACCTAGTTCCTTTTCCCTTTTAAATTAAATTTATAGTAAAGTAATCAAATCAAAATGGCCAAACCAACTAAGTCAAAATAAACAAAAGGAAAAAGGAACTATATATAAAAAAAAAATTAAAGCAACTATAAAAATGTCAAATTATACGAAAGAAATATATTTAAATTATTTTGAATTAAATTAAACTTTGAATTAAATTAAACTTGAATTAAATTAAATTTGAATTAGATTAAATTTGAATTATATTAAATTTGAATTAAATTTGACTTGAATTAAATTTGAATTTGAAAAATATAAATAAAAATAATTAAAGTCACAAACCAAGTTTTGGTTTGAGATAAAAAAAAATTATAAAATTATATTCAGGGACTTAATATTGAGATTAAATATTTTAATTAAGCTTAAAGAGCCAAAAACTTATAAAATTAATTTGTTAAGCCAGCACGTACGCCTATGTACTAAGGTTACATCATAAAATAAAAAAAATAATCGATTATGTACACACATAAGGGAAATATACAACAATATAAAATATAGCACAAGTAATGTCAACATATTAGTTATCAATTAGCAAACCAATCAATTATTTATTAAAGCTAGGACATAATAAAAATAAAAAAAAATAATTATAATAATATAATCAGGATATGCCGCTATTAAAAGAGCAATACAAACTTAAAAAAAAAATGTCCATTCAAGAACCATCTTGACAAAATGGTGGATTTATAATAATTAAAATCAAAAAAAAATAAACGAGATGGTTAACACTCGAACATCTTAAATTTGATCAAATAATTTATTCGATGAGTGAATGTTGTGTAACTACATTGTTTAAGTTACTTCACGTCCGTAGACATTAAAAGATTTAGTCTGCTTGCTAATCTCAACGATAAAGTATGTGTGATTTGATTTTGACACACTCATTAATATTTTATATTTCGGGCACACCCTGTATGGCAAGAATTAAGATACCATATCACGCTTCAAGCAAACTTGTGCTATATAAAACAAAGAAAACGTTCCAAAATAAGCAGTAAGTTGGACCCCGTTATAAAGGAAAAAATTATAGTTTAAATAAAGTTAATTAAGTTTCAAGGTCAAGATTAATTGCATTTAAACCAAATTGACAGTAAACAGTTAAAAAAAAATTCTATAGTATAGGTAAAATGGGGTCCACTTATTCGTAAAACAACAAAGAATTTCATTTACTTAGCCAACGAGACCCATTCTACTCGGTCATAACTATAAAAGCACATTTATCTGAACAAAGCATGTGGTGTTAAATTATGGCCATTTAAAAGCAATATACAGGGACAAATATAAAAGAAAAATGAATTATGCTTACCTAAGGAGCTATAGGGTCTGTAAAATTGAAATTGGGGGTCTCAACGTTGGTGAATGCTCTGATGGTCAGCCCCTTCACGGTCTTAGTGACCCGACTTAACTAAAAGAGAGCCCCAGATGGTGTTTTTAGGAGAACAGTTGAAAAATTGACAAAGAAACGGCATGGTATATTAAAAAAAACTCACCTTCAACAGCGAAACAACTTTGACAAAAAAAAATCCCACGATGTGGCTTTCTGTGGCCCCAGAAACCAAAAAGGAACAAGCAAACTAAGGTAAACTAAAGGGGCACAGAAAGTATCGCTTCAGATCCAAAAATCCTGTAGAACAGATGGCTTGAATAGCCCTGGATCTGGAAACGCCTGCTGCCTGGTTGAACGCTGGAAGTTAAGTGAAGTCACTCAAGAATTCTAGGTTAAAAGTTGAAAAACGTGCCGTTAACAGGATTTGAGAGAGAAGAGAAACGCCAGAGAGGGGTGGAGAGAGATAAAGCGAAAGAGCGACCCATTTCCGGCCAGAACCACAGAACAATAAAGGTTAGGGCAGAACTACCTGCTCGCTCCGAAAGAGAGAGACCAGTTCACACACTGGCGGCGACACGGAATGAAGTGTTTAGAGCCGTGCGCATTCAATTGCAGATGCTCCAAGCCAAGAGAAATGAAACCGATGCACCCAAATTTAGTTTTACATAAGAAGTCAATTCGAAAATCCTACAATTCACTAAAAATTATTTAAAGAAAACCCAAGTCCTAAGATACCCCTGCCATTCTCAGTGCAAATGGCCATTGAAGTTTAAGTTGCCTAATATTGTTGCCCAAACATATTTCAGAAGAAGAATATTAACCTAGAAAAATTTGAAAAAAAAAATAGATTTGACAGGTTATCATAACAAAGGAATATATTAATTGGATTACCTAATGAAACCCTAAAGTCTCAGATAGTGTATTCCAGGGAGATATGTGATTTAAAATAGGGGGATAATGTAGCCTGCTTCGTCAAAGACAACGAAAACAGAGGCTGTTGACCTTGGGTACGTATTTACTATTTGTATGGTATTTATTGGTATTTGTAGAAGCTATGACAGACCAAACTATTAAACCTGTTAAGGAACTTATTTATGAAGAGTATACAGGGAACCAACATCCTTTTAAAAGGGCAAGGTATGTATTTACTTTATACAGGGAAGCAAACATCGTTTTAAAAGGGCCAAATTCAATTTTTTTTAAACGACACAATACAAGTCAGGCTGTGACATAAGGCATTAGATTCTAAGAGTTCTTTTGTGACAAAATCGGATTGTCACAATATTAAGAACTGCGACTTCGAAATTTGTTCCTAACTACGAGGATTTGGTGTCAAAAAGATCTAGATATCTTACCCACCTAGAAGAAAAATAATATTGCATGTACGTAGTTTTTTCTTCTAGACCTAAAGGCTCTTTAACCTATTTTTTAGTTTTTAATTGAGTTTTCTTATACTTAATTGTAACAAATATAAGTAATGTTTACGTTTGAAACTTCGTTTTAATTGTTATTTTCAGAGCAAATTCCAATAATATAATAAACAATAGCATCATAACAAAATACATTTAAAGTCTCTGAACGATAAAATAAGGAAAAGCGATTCGATTTTAACTAAGGCGGACAAGGGTTCTTGTTTGGTAATCATGACAAGGACCGATTACATACGCAGGGTTATAGATTTTCTGGGTTCTGGGACTTTTGTGACATTAATAGGGATTCTACTAATGCTTATTTTATTAAAGTTAAAAATATTCTACATGAATCTCTGACAACCCTGGAATACTTCAGCACAAATAAATGAAAACTGTATCCAATGAATCCTAAAACCTCCTGGATTTCCCAAAGTACATAAAACGAATATACCTATAAGACCAGTGGTATCCTTTGTTGACTCTTTATGCTACAAAATTTCTTTTTGGCTTAATAACATTCTCGGAAAGACCACACTGTTCAACTTAAAACTGCATTGATTTTTCAAATTAGTTAAATAGTATGTAACTCCCACCAGACGCTAGATTGATATCACTTGATGCGAAGAATTTATTTCCCAGCATTCCCCTAGCTGATTACATCAATTTAGTTGATAGATTGCTAAAAAGGAAGGGTTTACCCAACTTACCAATTTCAGACCTAATCTTGTTATTATCTACAGTTTTGGAACAAAACTTCTTCCAATTTAATCGGATAATGTATAAGCAAAGGTCATGATTGGCGATAGGTTCTTGTATTTCTCCATTCTGGAGCGAGGTGTTTATGAACGATTTAGCAAACAAAATAATGAATAGTAAATTTGCTAGGTTTCTGCTGATTGAATCATAGAAAAGTATTTACAAATATAATTAGTGCCCAGCTCTAAGATTATATTATTGTCTCATTTATACACATTCTACAGAAAATAAACCATTCATTGTCATTTGTCTGTATTACTTTTGCCGTAAACCCTTAATGACATTTTCTTTCTTTGGCTCATGTGTGGTCCAGCTGCTGCAGCTGTTTATTTATTTATAACCCTTTTTAGCCAGCTTAATGACTTTTACTGTGTGTCGCTTTTTTAATACATTTTGCCCCTGGATATAAGATCTTTAAAGCGAAAAATGTGTGTTACCTCTTACATCCTTTCATGTGATTTACAAGACATACAATGAACTTCGAAAAGCGTGCACACAGTTACACGCCTATACGAAATAGGTATCTAGCATCTTTTCCAAACTTTAAATCCCGACTTGTACATAATTACTTAAAGCCTAAGCTATCAGCTAAGTGGAATGATCTGTTTCGAACATTTTCTTGGTAAAACGTTTGCTTTGTCTCTGATAATCCATTCTTCTGTAGTAGCAAAAATATCGGCTGTTATCCCTACTAGTAACGAAGCATGAAACATTCAGCCCTTTTTCAAAAAAGTTCCCTTCCAACGGCAAACCTTGATTTGACAAAAATTGCGACCGAGCTGTCAAATCAAAAAACTATTTTCACCGACAGTGCCTCAAAACCAATGCAAGATAACGTTAAACCAAAGCAAAGTAGTATAGAACCAGATTTCTTAAATGTCTTAATGGATCAAGATTAATTTTGTCGGTTGCCGAGGAAAAAGCAAACTTACTGACGGAACTATCCTCATCCAACGGTAAATTTCCAGGGACATATTCCGCCAAGCATTCCATCTGTTAAATCGAGAATCTCCTGTTAACCGAATCTTGAAATATGCTCTTTACATTCAACAGTAAATTTCCAGGGTCATATTCCACCAAGCATTCCCTTTGATTAATCGAGAATCTCCTGTTAACCGAATCTTGAACTATGCTCTTCACATTCAACCGTAAGTTTTCAGGGACATATTCCGCCAAGCATTCCATCTGTTAAATCGAGAATCTCCTGTTAACCGAATCTTGAACTATGCTCTTCACATTGAACGGTAAGTTTCCAGGGACATATTCCGCCAAGCAATCCATCTGTTGAATCAAGAATCTCCTGTTAACCGAAATCTGAACTATGCTCTTTACATTCAACGGTAAATTTCCAGGGTCATATTCCACCAAGGATTCCATCTGTTAAATCGAGAATCTCCTGTTAACCGAATCCTGAACTATGCTCTTCACATTCAACGGTAAGTTTCCAAGGATATATTCCGCCTAGCATTCCATCTGATGAATCGAGAATCTCCTGTTAACCGAATCTTGAACTATGCTCTTCACATTAAACGGTAACTTTTCAGGGACATATTTCGCCAAGCATTTCATCTGTTGAATCGAGAATCTCCTGTTAACCGAATCTAGAACTATGCTCTTCACATTAAACGGTAAGTTTCCAGGGACATATTCCGCAAAGCATTCCATCTGTTAAATCGAGAATCTCCTGTTAACCAAATCTTGAACTATGCTCTTCACATTTAACGGTAAATTTCCAGGGATATATTCCGCCAAGCATTCCATCTGTTGAATCGAGAATCTGCTGTTACCCGAATCTTGAACTATGCTCTTTACATTCAACGGTTCATTTCCAGGGTCATATTTCGCCAAACATTCCATCCGTTAAATCGAGAATCTCCTGTTAACCGAATCTTGAATTATGCGGTTCACATTGAACGGTAAAATTCCAGGGACATATTCCGCCAAGCATTCTCTCTGTTGAATCGAGAATCTCCTGTTAACCGAATCTTATCTTAACACTAAATCTAGCCCTGACAAAATCTCATTCATCGTGATTAGGATATGCGTCGATGAATTGACACCGGTAATTTGTAGGCTTTTTAACTTAACTTACAGAAAAGAAATATTTTCTTCTTGCTGAAACACGAGTCCCCTATACTCAAAAAGGCAATAATACCCTACTAAGCAACTATCCACCAGTTGCATTGCCTTCGGTTATATCAAAATTTATAGAGAAGGTTAGTTTAACAAAAAATTGATATAGTCTGTGTCTGGAAGTCTTTAATGTCTTCAGTGACCACCGGTATGAATTCCGTAAGTCTAGATTAACAGAAAACTATTCCGTTCTTGTCTTGGGGTGACACTAAAGAACTAGAATGTAGTAGCCAATATAGTACCAATGTAGAAAGTAGAATTTAAATCCCAATCGGCAGTTTTCTATAAAAAGCGGGATGCTCAATTCCCTTGGCCTTATCAATTACTTTATTGGGCGTCAACTTGGAAAGTCATAATGTCTTAGCAAAGTCACGTTGCCACCATAGCTAAAGCTTGTGGTGCTTTTCCGCACCTAGAACCTCTATCTACTTAAACTTAAGCTTATATCCTACCATCCCTGAGACACTGCTCACCAATTTGGGGTTCTGCTCCTAAATATTCTCCGCAACTGGTGAATCCTGTTGGAGAGAATTAAAAAATTATTTCATCTGTACAGCGTCATCAAATTCCTGCAAACACGCACTTGTAATTCCCTACCACGTTGTTCCGTCTTATTTTTCCACCTCATTCCCCCACCCCTCCTGATTTTAACTTGAAACTTTTACGATCCTTAACTAACAAATTTAAATACTCCATACATAAACGTAACTTTTTCGGATATACCTACCAATTTTTGTTATAATTTTTGTTTAACTTTTAAGACGTTAAAATGCCAATTCTCTTTGTAAGAACATTTTTACGAAACTTTACAAGTAAATTACTTAAACTTTGCCGGCGTGTCGGATGTAAGCGGAACATTTAATGTTTCTTAAAAAGCAAATTTCTAACCTAAAGAAAAATTTATTAAAAATATAAAACATGGAATATACAATGAAGGTTGTTAAATGAAATAGAAAGGGGTAATAAATAATTTAACAAAGTTAGACAATGTGTACTGTGTAGGCTACAGAAAAGAAGCTAAATTTAAATTAAAGAGGAAACTGAAAGAGATGAATGTTGATAGGAAAGAGAAAAATGTTTGTGGAAATTTGTGGTAACGTAACGGGTAGTTTATCATTTTCACATTCCCCAGTGTCGTATAATTGGGCCAAGAGAAGCAAGTAGTTTGAAATTGATAACATGGTTGGGCCAAACTCTTTCGACCGGGCGATTATAGATTTCGAGGAATGGCTACCTACTACCTACCCTTGAGGTCATTAAATATGATAATTAATTACCGCAATCCCAGTATACATATGATATATCTTGTAATATAAAATTCTGAATTGTCTAAGAATATTTAGTTATTGTTAACTGTAGTTTAGTATAATGGGAGTGACCAAAATGATCAATGAAAACGGAAAGGTTTTGCTCATTGCGAACAATTTTAAATTTTGCGCGGCGAATACTTTAAAGGAAGGCCAGGTCCGATGGAGATGTACGAATAAAGGTTTAAAGTGTTCAGCAAAACTTTGAACTGCCATTGCTAATGATAGTGTTGTTTTAAATTTAAGTTTGAATCACAATTACACAAAAGACGAACACCTCGAACGGCAGATTATCAGCAACGGAGCCAAAAGAAAACCAATGAGTGGCTTACATGAACAGCCCGCAAAAGTTATTCATAAAGAATTACGAGAGGTAGGTGCAGCTTTCAATACAATCACCTCACATGATATTGACTTAATAAGGCATAATATCTACATGACTAAAAGAAGCCAATTGCCAACTTTACCAAAAGAGCTAAGCCAAGTTTTTTCATCTTTAGAGGAACTTGCTCCAAAGACGAACCAAGAAGAACCTTCTCTCTTAGTGAGTAACAGTAATATTCTCATGCTATAGAAATCTTCATTTTCTATCTCCATTGGACACAGTTTATATGGATGGTACGTTTAACTTTTGTCCAAAATTTTTCAAACATTTTTTTACAATTCACGGTTTAAAAAGTGGTCACTATGTACCGCTACTGTTTTGTTTATTAACCAACAAATGTCAGATGACATATGAAACATTGTTTACCATAATTATATCTAAATGTAATGAATATAATGTTCATTTTGATCCGAAAACTATTATTGTAGACTATAAATTAGCGATACATGATGCTGTTATCAAAACCTGGAGTCAGGTGGATATTATTGGTTTTAGGTTTCAATTGGCCCAAGCTTGGTACAGAAAAATTTAAAATATTGGATTACGGAACAATATAAACAAAATACTGAGATTTGAGGCAAATTTTTGAAATATTTTTTTGGACTTCAGTTTCTAAATCCTGAAGTTGTTGGTGATTGCTTTACAATACGTTACAATTTTAAATTCATTATTACCATTACAGCCATTATTTACTATCTGACGATAAAAACATTTCATTACTGTCGCTACTGCTGTCATCTGCAGGACTTATAATAATAGGTTCAACCATGACTTCAACGCGTACATCTAAGTCCCACATTTTTTTTTGTACGCCCTCGACATGTAATACGCCCTGCCGTTTTTAACAGTTCTTTAACATCTTTTAATTTAAAAGTTTTATTTTCACGCGCCACTTCGCCTTTTATCTGTGCCCATATAAGCTTCATTGGATTTAGTTCACAATGGTAATAATGAATTTAAAATTGTAACGTATTGTAAAGCAATCACCAACAACTTCAGGATTTAGAAACTGAAGTCCAAAAAAATATTTCAAAATTTGGTAATATTGTAACACCTTTTTCACGAGCCATTTCATCCACTATATATTTTTTTTTCTTTTTGTAAAGTCTTGCAAGATCTAGCAACTGCACTTTAGCATTTTTTCGCCAAATGCAATATTTCTTCCTTCGAGCCAGTCAACAATCTTTCCTTTTCGCCACGCAGAAGTTGGCAAAACTTCCACCCGACGGCTGTGGTATGGTGCATTATCTATCACGATTACCGACCCACGCTGAATACTCGGTAAGATGGATTTAAACAACCAATCTTCAAACACTCCCGAGTTCATATCCTCATGATAATCACCAGTTTTACGAGATTCAAACACGTTTAACCCTCCTTTAAGAAAACCAGAATCACTCCCGATGTGGGTAATAATTAACCGACGACCTTTTCCTGATGGAGCTTTCAATCCAGAGGACAATCCATTGATAAAGGCGTTACGTGCATCTTTAATGTTGAGATCTTACCAAATGTAGTTCACAGTATGTCCTTCATTTAACCATGTGTCGTCCGTAAAGTAAATTATTTTCCCTGCACAGCGATATTGTTATATTTCTTCTAAAGAGTTTCTACGCCACAATACGATTTCTTCCTTTTCCACCAAAAGACTTTCGCGATTTCGTTTTGAGAATCGAAAATTCAATTCTCGTAGTGTACGCATTAGAACTATTTGTGAAATTTTTTGCATATTTTCATCCCTTTCAATTTCGGCAGAATTTTTTTTTTTAATTCGGAAGTTCATTTCGAAAACCAAATGCATGCACTTTCCGACGAATGGCTAACTTTATTTGCTGATCAATAAAAAAAAAATTCCGTCCTCTTGTTCCCTTCTGATCGGACACTTTAGTATTCCTATTGCCCTTGAAAGTTCTATAAACCATACGGCAAGATGCCTTAGTCAATGTGGCACAAAGTTCTGCTGCATCAGTGAATGCTATTCCACTGTGTGTATTTAGAATTCCCTCATACACATTTTTACCATTGTACGCTCCCCAGGTTTTAAATGACCTCGTTTTGTAACTTGTTGGTTAGTATCACTTGAAGAACTCGCCTGCATTATAATATTTGCTGTTTTGAATAACCACCAAAATAATAAAACTGAATTGCTAATATCCTCTTGATTGAAACTTGTCTACGACACTGAACGTTGGTTAGAGCTGATAAGAAAGCGTGCAAGCGCCTTTAGACCTGGGTTTTTCCTACCTGCGTTGTCAAATTAAGTAAAACAGGTACCGTAGGTTAAAAAGGCCCTTAATGACATGCTGATTTCGGTAAATTTTATAGAAATTTCAGTAAAATCTACTAAAAATTGGCAACATGTAATGAGCTATTTATGCACAATCTGCCCAAGCGGTTTGGATTGCTTTTATTTAACTTAAAAGTGGGCGAATCAATGTTAATTATTTTCGCCGCACACCGTTAATGGTTATATGAACAGTTTGGCCAATTATTTTGAGATGGTAGTATAACTATATCTACTGTCCGACTAATAGACTTTATTCTCTAACCATCTAGCCCCCAGGTCTAATACACTTAAGGTCCAAAATTCGTAGTTTAGAAACCACAGCTACCTAATGAAAAAATCCCTAATTTATTTTTATTATTAAATTTATGGGGATGCATTTTCGTCACCGAACCGCTAAACAGGTACGATAGGTACATGCAAACTCGTTACTGACCACTAGGCAGGTATTATAATGATAATCCCAAATGTATAATTGTATATTATAAAAATCCCAAATGATATGCAAATTGTTTAATTAAAAATTGAACCTTTAAATATAGAGTTACTGAAAATGACAGTTTAGTATTACCGTAAACGGCTATATTAAAGTTATGGAAGCGAAAATGATCAGGAGCATTCGCAGACAGCCAATGGTAGTGGTTGGTGATTTTATGTTTAACTTCAACAAAGACATTAAGTTTACTGGGGAGAAATTCTGGAAATATACAAATCGACAGTGCAAAGCGACGGTTCACACAGTTGGGACGTTGGACAATAATATTACAATATCCAGAAACACAGGCGAACACCTACATGAACCAAATCTGGCCAAACTAAGTCGGCATATTTTAAGTACTTCTTGCAAAAGAAAAGCCGTGGAAGATTTGGCTGAAAAGCCTATGAAGATCATAAGACAGGAATTACAAAAGAATATTCCCGCAAGTTTGACATCAACCCATGTGGAGTACCTACGACATAGTATGTATAATGCCCGCCGTAGATTTCTACCTCCATTGCCAAAAAACATTAAGGAAGTTCCTTTAATCATTTTCTATTTATCAACAGCGAAATGGACAATATTGTGATATTTTCATGTGAGTCAAATCTACATATTATACTTAGTATGGTTTCACGGATTTACGTTGATGGCTCTTTTAATTATCGCACTAAATATTTTTGCCAACTCTTTACGATTCACGGGTTTAGAAATGGACATTGCGTTCCGCTATTGTTTTGTTTGTTACCAAATAAGCATAGTAGTACATACAAAAATTTATTTAGACTAGTAATAAATGGTTACTTAAAGCAATAATTAAATTTAAATATTACCGAAGTGGTTGCCGATTTTGAAAAGGCAATACACATCGCTATAGCGGATGCTTGGCCAAATGCCGAAATAGGTGGCTGCCGTTTCACTTGTGTCAATCTTGGTATCGAAAAATTCAGCATTTAGGATTAATTAATGATTATAAAGATGACACAACTGAAATTGGACGCTGGATAAAATTAACTTTTGCACCCATTTATAACCAGGACAAGTAGGTGAATGTTTTGCACTTGACTTAACAGACAATATGCCGAAAGATGTAAGAGTAGTGAAATATTCGGATTACTTGGTAGACACATATATCTCTGTGGATTCAACGTTCCCACCTTACATATGGGCAAAACAATTAGCTACTTTAACTCGTACAACTTGCGCCTGTGAGGCATTTCATCTATAGACAGTTTAACGATTCCATGTACAGGGTCTTCCAACGAAGACTGAACAGGGGCTCATTTTTGAGCTTACTTGTATTTAAAGAAAAATCCAAAATAACCAATCGATATACTTTTTCCTGCAGAATTCAAAAATGAAACCAAAAATTTATTTGAACCAGAAACAAAAGAGTTACGCTGTGGATAAGGTGTTTTTTAACTGGAACATAGCTTTTTTTATACGATTTTTGGAACGAGTGATTTTTTTTTGTCCGTTCTGATTAAAATATTTAATATTGTGACAGCTATTTTTATTAAATTTTAATGTTTTATCCAGTATAATTTAACTTTAACCTGTTTGAAACATACACTAGGTAATAAAGGTATAATTACCTTTGAATCCTTCAAAGTCAAAAAATTTGACAAATTTACTATAATATTGCCGAAATGAAATATTCATTAGATGAGAGATTGCAGATTGTTATCTTGTTCTACAAATGCCAAGAAAATGCAAGAGAAGCAAGGAGAAGATTTATTGCAAATTTTCACAGAAATATATCCGTCAATACTATTCTAAGGATAAAGAACCTATTTGAGGAAAATAAAACATTACATGACGGAAAAAGAAATCCAGAAAGGAATAGAAATCGAGACCGTGCCATTGTGAATTATTTTCGACTGAATCCAACCAAATCAATTTCGGACGCAGTTCGGTACGTTCAATACGGCGGCGGTGTAAGACGCAGAAGAGTTACCCAAGGAACTGTTCACAGGACTTTAAGAAATCATAAATTTAAGTCTTATCATATCCTTCCACTTCAACATCTAACACCGGCACAAAAAGAACTTCGCTTCCAATTTGTTTCCCAAATTGTGATTCGGAAAGAAAACGAAGACCCTAATTTATTCAGAAATATCTTATGGACTGACGAAGCCACATTCACAACATCGAGGGTTTTCAATAGACATAATAATCATCACTGGGCCGTTGAAAATCCAAGAAAATTTCAGACAATTAAATTTCAAGGAAGGACTTTATTCCATGTTTGGTGTGGCATAACAAATAATAGAATTTTGGGACCAATATTTTTTAAATGTACTTTAAATGGACAGAGATACTACGAGTTCTTAGAAAACGAAATTGAGAACTTTTTGGAAGATTTACCATTGCAAAAATATCAAAATTTAATTTGGCAACATGATGGGGCCCCTCCGCATGCCGTGCGTGAGGTTACTCAATATTTAAACGGACGCCATGAAGAATGGATTGGTAGAAATGGAACCTATGCTTGGCCACCCAATAGTCCCGATTTGTCAATATTAGACACATTTCTTTGGGGCCATTTAAAGAACGTGGTATACAAGCAGCGAAACCACGATATTGAAGAGATCATGCAGAAAATTGTGAATGAAATAAATCGCCTTAACCAGGAAAATCACGGTATAATAGCAAGTTTGGAAAGGCTACAAAGAGGTTATCGCACATGTTTCGAGAACAACGGAGGTCACATTGAACAATTAAATTATGAATGTTTTTTTTTTTTTAAATTAGTATAGAGTTGGATTTCTTTTTCTGTCATGTAATGATTTCTTTTCCTCAAATAGGTTCTTTATCCTTAGAATAGTATTGACGGATATATTTCTGTGAAAATTTGCAATAAATCTTCTCCTTGCTTCTCTTGCATTTTCTTGGCATTTGTAGAACAAGATAACAATCTGCAATCTCTCATCTAATGAATATTTCATTTCGGCAATATTATAGTAAATTTGTCAAATTTTTTGACTTTGAAGGATTCAAAGGTGATTATACCTTTATTACCTGGTGTATGTTTCAAACAGGTTAAAGTTAAATTATACTGGATAAAACACTAAAATTTAATAAAAATAGCTGTCACAATATTAAATCTTTTAATCAGAACGGACAAAAAAAAATCACTCGTTCCAAAAATCGTATAAAAAAAGCTATGTTCCATTAAAAAACACCTTATCCATAGCGTAACTCTTTTGTTTCTGGTTCAAATAAATTTTTGGTTTCATTTTTGAATTCTGCAGGAAAAAGTACATCGATTGGCTATTTTGGATTTTTCTTTAAATACAAGGAAGCTCAAAAATGAGCCCCTGTTCAGTCTCGTTGGAAGACCCTGTACCTATGTTTTCTTTAATAGACATATTTTTGGCTTTTCTCATATTTAATATTTTTTATCTCCAATTTATTAAAACATAAACAATTATTTTTAACGTTGTGTCCTTTTTGTTCGAAATTTAAAAAGTTATGCCTGGCCGCCTGTGCCATCCATCAAAACCATTTTAGTGACACTAATGAAAATGTCCGGATTGTGATTAATTGGACTCGTTTCAACGTAAATAAATCAGGAAACATTAGTGATATAATGCTTTAGCAAATTTTACATTTACAAGCTGTACATTCACGAATTTAGGCTGATAAAATTTTATTTAACGAGTCAGCCGCACACTGTGCCGAATACTACAACAACTGGTATAAAAAATAAAGACAGATTAGTGCAAAACTATGAAAAAATATTGTGCTGTTTGTTATTCTTTGTCTCATTCCGAAGTTTAATGACAAATTAAATTCGTAATTCAAAAGGTTCTAAACCACATACAGGATATTCCATACTCGATGGTACGTTAGAAGTATCTGGAGAAAGAAAAAAAAAAATTTTGAAATTTTCACCACGCCCATAGGAGGCTGCGCTCTAGCTTATAAAAATAATTTCGCGGTTGCAGTGGTGCCAGATCTATCGATGACTGACATCAACTTTGGAATTTTAAATGGGATGCCCTGTATATTATTGAAGTATTGAATAGAGTGGACCAATTGAATTTTTTTCATGTAGAATGTTCCTCTACCTGTTTTGAACCATTTTCGATTTATCAGCCATTTTATGAATAATTACTATTCATATTCGAGAACTAGACATTGAAGATCTAAATCGATAAGTGTGCCATGATGTAACAACTGCAATACATAACGATGGTGACACAACATGTCTCACTTTTTAGTTTGGGTTTGCTTATGTCAGATTAAAATAGCAAAAATGGAGAATAATAGTTATTCAAATGCGAATATTTTAAATTTGTTTTATGTTCAGGGCGAGTGTCGAAGAATTGTTTCAAGAACCTGCAGAAGATTTAACGCTCTTCTTCCGAATTTGCCGCCAAAGAACCCACGGAAATTTCTCAGATTTGAAGATAATTTTTTATATTTCGGAAATGTACAGGCTCCAAGATATCAATTTCACCCTGTTACTGAAAACGAAGAAAATGAAATTATCTTTTTGGCGTATTTTCATGCCTATCCCCATGCTTTCATAACAAGTGCCAAAAATGATTTAGGAATAAATCGAACATCAATATGGACAATTTTATATAAACATAATATGCATGGCAACAAATTAATTACATTACAGGCTTTACAAGCAGGTGATCCTCCAAAACTTGTAGATCTTTGCGAAATGTTATTAATTCGAACACAGGAGGATTCAGATTTTCTGAAAAGAATTATTTGGAGTGATAAAGCAAAATTATCACGCGAAGGAGTCTTTAACCGTCAAAATAATCACTATTATTGGGCTGCAGAAAATCCATACGTTATAAAAGAAAGAGGTTACCAACAAAGATTTAGTTTTAATGTATTTTGTTTCTTGATGGATAGGCAATTATCAATCTATATTTATGATGAAAATTTAACTTCTGCAAAATATCTCGAAATTCTAAGAACGACCGTATCTGAATTTTTGGACAATCTACCGCTTATCGATTTAAGAAATTATTGGTATCAATTAGATGGAGCTCCTGATCATTGTACCCATGAAGTTTCCGCGGAACTGTATGATATGTTTGAAGATAGGTGGATAAGACGTGGAGGATCATGGAGTTGGCCACCGCGATCTCCAGATCTTAATCCTTTAGACTTTTTTCTGTGGGTTAGGATTAAAGAAGTGGTTTATAAAACACCAGTAAATTCAAAAGAAGATCTAGAAAATCAGATAAGGCGCGCTTTTAAAGAACTCGATCCATTTTAAATTCAAAGAGCTACTACCGGTCATGTGATGCCATGTATTACCGATTGCTTACATGATAATGGTCAGCACTTTAAACATCTGACGTATTAGGTGAGAATTCCAAAAGCTTTAATTTACTGACAAAATCGGTTCTTTTCAGAACCACAATTTATTATGAAAGGGAATTTGTTTTGATCATGGCACACTTATCGATTTAGATCTTTAATGTCTAGTTCTCGAATATGAATAGTAATTATTCGTAAAGTAGCTTATAAATGAAAAGCGGTTCAAAACATTTAGAGGAACATTTTATATGAAAAGAATTCCATTGGTCTACTCTATTCAACACTTCAATAATATACTGTGGGTGTTCCATTTAAAAAAAGTGGCTTTTGATCAAATTTATAAAATCTGAATTGCAATTAATTTTTAGGATACTCTGTATAGAACTCGGCGATCCTATGTTAACAAAATTAAAGTACCACATGTTGACTAAATGATGTTAAAATGTTACGTTGATTTGACATCTGGAGACGAAAATATTAAAGTTTAAATTCACATAGTTTCGGTAAAAAAAGACACAAAATAATTAATATTTAAGAAACGGCACGAGAAATGGAAAAATATCCTATACAAAAAAAAACTAGATTGCTTCGTAGAATCTAAAAATAAAATAAACCACAGGGTGTCCCATTTAAAATTCCAAAGTTGACGTCAGTTATCAATAGATCTGGCACCACTGCAACCGCGAAATTATTTTTAAAAGCTAGAGCGCAGCATCCTATGGCCGTAGTAAAAGTTTCAAAATTATTTTTCTTTTCGTTCTCCAGATACTTCTAACGTAACATCGAATATGGAATACCCTGTATATATATAGCCGGAATATTGTTAATACAGTAAAACCTCGTTTATACGTTTTACGTTTGCGACCGCCTCTATAACGTGACCACCTGCGTTAAACAACCGGTTGTGAATTTCCTATATTTATTTTAAAAATGGAAATTCCATTAGTTTATACTAATCTTTACCGACCCATCTATTAAACGACCGCGGGCACTCACCATAGGAATTTTTAGTAAACATTAATGCTAAAAACACCCTCCATTGGGGAAAGTAAAATCCGACCCGACAATTCTTACGAAATATAGGTACATACACAAAGTACTTTATCTACAAGCGTGCGGTAAGTAACTACTTACCGCACTGATTTGAGTGCGGTAAGTATCACTTTACCGCACTAGTGCTGTAAGTAATTACATACTATATAAACAAGTTTTTATATTATTCAAGTGTATTTTTTATTTTTAAAAGAAACTCTATTGAACATTATAGGTATGTATAACATATATTTAAATTTCTAAACTAATCCAAACTTATAAATTAAGAAATATTAATATTAATTGTAGAATTTGTAACATTTCCAAACGATATCAATGAAGGAAGTATTTTACTATCCGATGATACACAAGAATTGAAATTTACAGATTTACTAAAACATGAGGTTTTCTCTGTATATTCTTCTACACCATTTATTTGCTTTGCAATTCCTATTTTATTTTGCACCGAATTTTCAATATAGCCCTCCGCAACACTGGAGGACTTCCATCCACCATGTATTTTTAAACTCATGGTATCCCCGCCAGCATCTACTAATAATGTAGCTGACGTCCTTCGATAACAATGTCCCGTATATTCTTTGGGACTGGACAACTTTAAATATGATGCAATTTGAGAAGGTATTTTTCCAAAAGTATTTATACCCTGTGGTTGGATAGTGCATCTTCCTTTTTATATGCAATAAATAACCGTGTATGGGCAGTATGATCGGGTCTAAGGGCTCTATACTTCTTGAAAATTGAAAGATTATTAATTTTTGATGAAAATCCTTCCACGTAAACCACGAACTGTCGATCTACATGTGTCTTTGTACCCGGGACAGTTACAACAAGGTGGGTTTCAAATTCCTTAATATCTTCAATTTTTATTTTACATAACTCCACTCGGCGACATGCCCCAGCGATGCCCACAATGAGTACCACCTGAAACAAGCAAATAAGTTGTTATTTAAAAGTAGATTTAAAAAAATTCGCAATTAAGTGCCTTCATTAATAAAAACTCCTCATCTGGTGCCATAACAAGGAATTTTACAACCTCATTCTTGGAGAATGCCTTTGATTTCTTAGCTTTGTATCCCACAGACTTCCTTTTTAAATATGCCATCAGTTTTGCATACCTGCTTATGTCGACATTATTTTTGATACTTATAGTAGATCTGAGCATTGAGTAATAACTCCATAAAGAGGATGATTTACTGTCCTTAAATTTATCCTACATATATAAGTACCTACCGTACTTGTATTGTAATATACTATTATTGCAGGCGGATCCATTCAATTTGCTTTAAAGGCTGATAAATCGGTTGTAAACATTAGTTTCGTTTTGAACTGTTTCTGTGTATTTTGGGACTAACGTGAATATTTGAAGATGGCGAAAAAAAGGAAATGCCTTTCTTTAAGTGAAAAAATTAAAATAATTAAGTTAGTGTAAGTACCAGGAAATTGGCTGAAAAGTTTAAAGTGGGTAAGTCCCAAGTGACTATGTTGCTCTAAAATAAAGCAGAACATAGAATTTTGTTTCGAGAAGGGGGCAACGGTGAACTAAAAAGAAAATTTCCCAAAACCGAACCGGCAGTGGACCAAGTTGTTTTAACTTGTGTGAGTCGCAAATCAAGCACTTACCAATATCCGGGCCCATAATTCAAGCAAAAGCCCTCGAATCTGCACAATGTCTAGGACTAGATAACTTCAAGACATCAAATGGATGGTTAGAAAAATTCCGTAGTCAGCACGATATCACCTGCAAGAAAATATCGAAGACTTCAAAGAAGAAGATAATATTCTGCTCGCACAACTATTTCTTAACATTAAGGACACATTTGTGAACTTGAAACAATATGCCTCTATTGATAACGATTTGCCAACAGAAAGTGCAGAATTGACTATCATTGAGTATATTAAAGAGATCCAAGACATGGATGAAACTACTCTCAACTCTTAGACAGAGGAAGAAGAACCGGAACTTGCTCCAGTGTCGAAAATATCAAGCCTATCTGAAGCCTGCGCAAGTTTGAGAGACTTATGCCCGTTTGTACCAACAGAGATAGGAAATACCTAAGGCTAAGAATTCCTTAAATTTAGGTTAAGTACTATTTTCGTTTGCACCATTACTGATTCCACACTTAAGAAGGCTTATGGAAGCTCTAACTTAGGGACCCAATTTTCTTCACCTAAATTGTTACCTACGAAGGGCGTGTTGTTATTGGTCGAAAATAATGGTAAATTGGTAAATTCTAACCTACCAATCCTGTTTTTAAAATGAAGTGAAAGTAAAAATCAAAGAAAAAAATCGTAATCTTTTAATTTTGGAGAATGGAAATGTTTAATGATGATCTAGATGTACTGGAAATTGTGCAAAATGGCTTTCTATGGAGAGTATATATACGATAGGGAAACTCGTACTTCGACGAAATGGACAATTTTACTTTCTTTAAAAGATTTCGTCTATTTATTCAACACTACAATACACTACAGAACACAGTTCCAAATGGTATATTCTAAGTTGTTCAAGATTTTATGGCCTAATACCAGGGTGAGCCTTATTCTGCGTATCTTCAGGCTATCCAACCCTACAAGGCTCAAGCGATCCCTATAAGAAAGCGAAGAACGATCAATCCTCAGTCTATGCAACAGAAAGTTCATAAACCTCGATTGCACCCGCTTAATCCGTTTAATGTGGACCTGATACAGAGGAGCCCAGACCACACAATATTCTAGATGACTTCGCACCAATGCATAGTACATTTTCTTTAATGTCTCGACATTTTTAAACTGCCAGCATTGTCTTATAACAAAACTAGCCATCTTGAAGGCCTTTGCAATTATGTTATCAATGTGGCTATTTAATATTCTGGAGCAAATAGACGAGGACCTAGAGTATGACCATGAAAGGTATAATGAATCTCAATAATTTCTTGTAATATTTTAATAACAGATATATATTGTAGGAATAATAGTGTGTCGCCCATTGATCAGCTTTTAACATGTCTCAGATTATATGCAACTGGCAGCCACCTTCTTTTAAATTTTCGTAAAATTTTTTTAACGAATCTGGGGGCCGATTGTACAGATTTAGAGACGAACTATTGAATTCTTGCCAATGACTTTGAACCCAAACTTCTTTTTTTTACTTTGGAAGACACAGCATCTGTTTTTTTGTTTTTGATAAAGTTTCTGTATTTGCTTATTATTGATAATAAGCACTCCTTTTCTCTACAAGTGTAGTTAGGGGCCCGGATTCTCTTTTTTTCTGCCTCATGTTCCATTATCTAAAACTTATCGACTATTTACACATATTTTCAATTACTATAATATATTATATTATATTAATTACATGCAATATTAAAATATACCTACGTGTAACTAGTTTTCCACATAGAACAATAAAGGGTTTTCCAGCAAAAAATTATAAACATACAAAAAGGAAACAAGGTTTCCTTTTTCTATGATGATAAAAAATAAAAATCACATAAAAATATTTGGGTTACATTCTACGTTCTTCTCCTCTTTTAAAGCAGCAAGACAGCTTCCAAGAGTGGCACGAACATAATCTGCAATGTTGCCAAGCGATTTCGCATCCCAGCTAAGAATATCTTGAAATTGTTTGGTGCAACGCCGATAGTATTTAGGGGACTACTAAGTTTAGGTAATACTTAGTTAGTCTTTTCCTAGCAACAATTTGGTACAAACGGGCATTAGAAAACTCTTTTAATAATGCTAACAATTTTGACAAGTCTACAAATATTTCTCAATTGCTATTAAAATGTGAGTCTGAATTTTATAAAAATAAAATAAAAAATATGAAGCAATCACTAATTTTTGATTATTTAAAAAAATAAGAATATCACAGCAGACATACAGTACATTGTATTATAATAATAATAATAACAATAATGTCCTTATTGTAATTTAAGAAAAGAAAATTTCAAAAGGCGAAGTTGAAGCAAAGCTTCCTCACTTAACTTATATATATGTTAGTTTGCACGTGTAGTATATACATATTGGTAAATTGGCTTCGTCTCATTCAATTTTAGTTCTAATAAATGGAAACAAAAATATTTCAAATTATTTACACACATGAAACACTGTAAAATGCAACCCAGTTGTTTTAATTTCTCTGTATTAACCGACCACCCCTGTTAACCAACCAACATTTCATTCTCCGAGGGTGGTCTCTATTAGGAGATTTTACTGTACCGTGTTAAGGAAATGTCCCCACTTTACGACACCAGCGTTTTGCGGAATCTTTGCGTCTGCGCAGTTCGCGTGTACTGCAGTTCCGACTTAAACGTATTATTATTAATATTATAGTTAATATAAAATATAAAAATCTGTAACGCATTAGTTTTCTCAAATAATTATGAAAATTTCAGGATCAGTTCTTAACACTGTAGCAGGTGCCCTTTGTCGCCTGGTTTCCTTTTTTCATTTTTTAAGTTGCACAAAAATTACTGTTTTTCTTTTAAACAGATTAAAAGCAAGTCAAAACGGAGGTTTTAAACGTTTATAGTAGACTTGAGAAACATTTGAATTCGGTTAAATTGAAGCATTTCTACTTACCACTTGTTTCGTAAACAACAATTTTAACAGTAGAACGTACTAAAACAACCACCATATCCTTGCAATGACGATATGCGACTGACTAAGTCAAGCGCGTGTTGCCGAAGTTAAAAGAATGGGACTATGCATTAAACTGAGAGAACTAGTAAATTCAGTTCTCTTCCTAGTAGACGATAATCTTGTTTACGGTATTATCCGATGTAAAGTATCTATTACCCGTCGCTCCCCTATAATTCAAAAACTTTATGAAATAATCAAGTGTAGAGGGATTTTTTAAATTGATATTGTTGGAAAACAATGACAGACAGGAAAACAAATCAGATAATCACATGAGTGGAAAGTCGTAGAACATTGAGCATTTTGAAAAATATATTTATATCCTTAACGATTTTTTTTATTTGTTGGTTTATTCATTGATCCAGGAAAATAAACCATAATTTATACTTCATTTTTTTAAGTTTCAAGCTAGGATAAAATACATAAAAGTTTGTGGTAGTGAAATTTACACGACTTTCTTCTGGACTAGGTGTAATTTCTAATTAGGGATTGCTTAAAATAAAATATTTTAAATACGTTTCCAACTGCTTAATATATAGGGTCAGTAGTCGATCCTTTTTTGTTATTTATAAAGAATATTTTGTTGCCTAAGAGAATATTTAAAAAAATTCTAAACAGCAAATATTTGATTTTCTGACAACAACCCGCGCAATATTATATAGAATACCTGAATATCATACTTTCAATCACAGAAATCAAAAACTTAAGAAGAGCGGTTCCCATGTAAGAAGAGATACAACATAAAGACATTTCAAACCACAGTTTTACACCGCCACTTACTGGTGTCCACAGAACAACAGAGGTTACCTAATGGCTGTCGAAATAAATTTTGGTCGGCGGAAGCGGAGGAGCAGGGTAAAAGCAAAGCGGGAAATTTGAAATTTCTTAACTTTTAGTATTATTGCTATTGTTACCAGAAAAAAACATTTAATTACATTTTTGTTGATTGTATCAAGAAAAATAAATTAAAATATGTCCTGAGGGTAAAAATATCCAAAAAATACTAAAAATTGAAGAATATAAACAATAAAACATAATTTAAAAAATATATAAAACTTAACTGATACCGTAAAACGGGGTGGCTTGAAAATAACGGGGCCGCTTGAATATTCGTACATTCCTAATTTAGATATTGTACCGCCATCTTTGTGTTAGAGGTGGAACTCTGTAAATCGCAAAGCGCATGCAGCTTGTTATGTGAGACCTTCCCGCGCTTTTTAGTGCATCATTGGCTGTTCGTGTTGCCGTACGGCAGTGACTGAATTTTAAAATAAAAAACGTTTTATTTTTAAGGCTGAATACTTCTAAGTGGTGCAGGTAAGTGGAATATTTCTAGGTGGCATCAAATTAATTTTGGTATGCCTAGTTATTAGGCTAAAAGGGTGTGGCAATAGATTAACAATAGTAACCATCGTTTACAAATGGCGGCCTCATTTATTGTTTTTTGTCATTTTAGGGGCGACTTGAAAAATGGTTCGAAACTATGTACGAAAGTTGGGGAGTAGAAAGTACAAAGATTATTCGGATGAAGACTTGCTCGATGCCGTTGAAAGGTGTAGGAGGGGCGCAAACTTAACTGAAATGAGTGATTTGTACCGAATTCCGTACATCACATTGTACCGAAAAATTAGGGGCCTTCACACTAAAAAAGCAGGAGGACAGACTGCACTATCAGATGTCGAAGAACAAGCGATTGCACAGGGTATTGCTACGGCTGCAGACTGGGGATTTCCTATGGATACGTTTGACATAAAATTGCTGGTTGAAAATTATTTAAATCAAAAGGGTATTCTCCAGCCGCAATTTGTAAACAATAAACCTGGCGAAGGGTGGATGACTCGATTTCTACAGCGCCATTCTGAACAGTTATCAGCAAGACTGTCACAAGCAATCAAAGAAAGCAGGGCAAAGGTAAGCCACGAAACCATAAACAAGTATTTTGATAACCTCTCTGAATCATTAAATGGCATCCCTCCTGAGGCAATCGTCAACTATGACGAAATAAATTTTACGGACGACCCGGGACGTAAAAAAGTTGTTGTTCGAAGAGCTAGCAAAAGAGCGGAACATATTATGGATACATCAAAGGCTGCTACATCTGTCATGTTTTCATGTTCTGCCTCAGGAAATTTACTTCCTTTGTACATCGTCTATAAGGCGGATCATCTGTGGAGTACGTGGACCGAAAACGGTCCACCACAAGCAAAATTCAACCGTAGCAAATCTGGATGGTTTGACGGGAGCCTCTTTGAGGATTGGTTTCTTTATATTATTGTTCCATATTTCCAAAATTTGCCAGAGGGTCCAAAGGCACTTATTGGGGATAATTTGGCCAGTCACATCTCCTTTAATGTAATCACCAAATGTCAAGAACTTAATATTAAATTTATTCTACTTCCTCCTAACAGTACTCATATGACGCAACCACTTGATGTTTGCGTGTTTCGGCCTGTAAAAGGTTCCTGGAGAAAAATATTGCAACAGTGGAAAAGGCATAACAAAGGTGTCATAAGAAAAGATGTGTTTCCTCGCCTCCTTAATCAAGCCTTGAACAGTATTGAAGGAAGAACAGAAGAAAATATAAGAGCCGGTTTTGAAGCAATAGGTATAATATATCCTTTTAACAGGGAAAAAATTCTAAACAAGCTTCCCAAGGAGGTTACTGAGAAAACCGTCAATAATTTAATGTCACAATCACTGACAGAGTTGTTCCAAAAATCCCGATTTGGAGATGCAGACGCTACAAGGGGAAGAAAGAAGAAATTAAATATTGAGCCAGGTAGAAGTATTTCTCAAGAGGATCTAACACAGAATGAACCATCTTGTTCCGACATCAAACTGAAAAAAACAAGAACAGACAAAAAAATACCACGCCAACACAAGAAAAAAAAACAATTAAAAACATTATGGAAGCTCATCGGAGAGTGATCATGATTCCATTCCATATGCCGATAGTGATAATGGCCCTGAGAATTTTTCTGATCTAGAAAATATAAATGAGAATTTTCCCGAAAACCCATTCGAGGAAATTGAAGATTTAGAAAATAATAATGCTTCTTATGGTTCTGCTGTGACTGATTTTAAACCAGAAGATTTTATCTTTGTGACTTTAAAGACTGAAAGTGGAAATTCCAAAAGATACGTTGACAAAATTTTGAAATCGGAAGGAGATACTTTCCATTGTTCATTTTTAAGAAAAATGCTTAAGCTAAAAAATGCGTTTGTTTATCCCGCAGCGGAGGACATAGGAATTGTTCAAAGAGACGAGATATCAGAAAAACTTTCCCAGTTTAAAATTCTTCGAAGAGGACAAATTTCCTTTGAAGATTTTGAAGAGCGTCATAAAGGAATCAATGTCGCTTGATTTTTTTTTAATTTGGGACCCACCTATGTGCCTTTTGCGCCTTTTAGTTATTTGTTTGTAAGAATTTTCTTTTAGTTTTATGTATTTTTCAATAATATTTGGTTCCTACTTGACGTTTTACCAAAGATGTAAAATATGTTTTGTTTTATTTTTATGAGATTCAAAATAAATGTTTTTCTCATGTAAAAATGTGTTTTTTTTTCAAAAAAAGGGTTTTACAATTACCACCTAATTTTTTATACTCTTTTTCAAGTAGCCTTAATTTGGCTTCTATTTGCTTTTTTAACGCCAGAAAACGGAGATTTTCAAGGGAGCCCCTCGCGGGGCGACTTAAAAAATACCCTTTAAATTTTTTTAAACGAAAAGGGGTGGGAGATGGAGAAATAATTTTCATGACAATCACTAGCCAAGGGTCCAAAGTAATCTAAATTAACTTTTGTTTGGCTGAAAACGCACTACTCTGATGTGCGCAATTAGTTAAATTGCAAAAGTGCTATCAAGTAACCCCGTTTTACGGTATATTAACGGAATATATAAATTGTTATGAATAAAAATGCACCCAAAGTAAATATTTTAAAATAGTTTATACAATAAGCATTTATGATTGTAGTGAGGATCTTAGTTTTAGCACAAAGTAAGCCAAGGGCAGCGCAAAGCTCAGTTTAATGTGCTAGACTTTCATTAGGTACCATTTTTAGTATTGTTCAGTATCACAATACTGTATATGATTTTGATCCTTACGCAGCCTTCGTATATGAACAAACAAACATAATCTTACAAAATTGTACATTTCTAGTTAGGTTTAAGTCATTTTAGGTAGCTATCGCCGAGTTTTAGTCTGCAGGCAATTTCTTGAAACAAAGAAAAAAACTACTACAATATAATGCTCTATATACATATAGGTAGTATTATAAGAAACATCAGTTAATTATATTTTTACTGTAAGAAATACGGACCAACAATAAACTAACCTGAAGTACCTACATTATTTCTAGTAAGGGTAAGGTGTACGTCATTTTAGATAGCTGGCACTGAGTCTCAGACAACGACTCTTCCAGACTACTCGGCCTACTCAGATTGGTCAATACCAATTTCCTGAGATGAGGAAACATGATAACTATAATAGCACTCCTTACATAATATATTATAATGAGACTAATTAGTTCCATAGCATGAAGGCTCACCATATTTTCTATCGATGGCCTTGCAACAGCTTCATTTTGGATAATGTTGATGTGTAGGACACAAATCATAGGTTCACTTACATTCTCAACCGGATTTGACATTATTTCAGAGATATTAGACATAAATGAATAAAGCACTCGAGCAGGGAAGAAGATGTGAGGTTTGATGATACCTGCATGGTTGTGTTCTGTCTCAAGTTGACACTTATATAAAGGGTGACTTAGGGAAACAACCAAATTTCAATGAGGAACAGACATTTATTATGTTAAAATCATAAGTAGAGAAATGATCCTCGCAAACATACAAGTTGATACAATTTTTGCTCGGACGAATCTGGCCTGCAGATTTTCAAGCAGATAATGTGGCAGTACTTTTGGGAAAACATAAAAATTCTTGTTCTTCGCTTTTAGATAATAAGAACTTTGACACAAGAGATACTTGCAGCTAATTTTTTTCTTTTTTTGTAAGATAGAGATCACGTGCTTCTTTTTGAGTCAGACTTCTGTCTCTTACTAGCAGCAGCAGCAAGGTCAGTCATTTTAGAAAAGTATTGCTAATATGAAAACACTGAAGCAGATACTTACCAAATACTTATATTAAAAAAAAGGATACACTAATACTACGTGGAGTGCTTAACTTCCAGGAACAGAATATAGGTCAAAGAACTTAATACAAATGTTGTCATCCGGAAGTTCCTGCCGTCGTTGCCTAAGTGGTAAGGAATGGAACCCTAGAAATTGCAACGATTTTAATAAAAATAAAACATTAAAAAAATTCTCGGGAACAAATACGGTGACAACTGACAAGTGAAAACACTTGGTTTGGTTGACGACCGAGTAAAACACTTTATTTAATTATCGTCGATTTTCATACAAAACGAATTACAATTCAATCGATCTATTTGTCACCGAAGTTTCAAGGCAAGTCCCATAAACATCACATTCTCTTAAAAAAATAGCCCAATGTTTATATTCCCCGGAGTCGACATCATCCAAAACAATTCTTGGTAAACACCAAGATTAAGTTATCTTTTCCGTGGTCAGCACTTAAGGTGGGTGCTCACACAAGTGACAAAAATAAAATCGTGACGGACAATTCGCTAAATTCCTTTAATCCAGTGCTGGTTTGAAATCAGAATCTCGGAGTAGTTAAGAGCAACAGTACTTACCGATTTACGTATCACAAAGAGAGAGCTCATCAAAATGACATGCATATATGGTCAGGCTACTAACTGAATGTATCGACTAAGTGAATCAAGCTTGGGTTACTCTGAACTCATGGCATGGAGTAGTAAAAACAAGCACCATTGAGCCACGCTTATCAATAGATACAAATAGCAGCAGTTAAGTTGGGTTTTATCTGGTACGACAGCATGAATTAACCCTTTACCTCACCAGCGAAACCGGGTGGATACCTCACTTTGCCCATAGTTGGTGGGCACCCAATCAAAAGCTTTATACCCCTGATTTCCATACCTAACCTAAACCTATAGAGCAGGTGATTACTGTGGCGGCTCGTGGGTGTATAAGGGGGTGAGGCTATAAAATAGCGCCGCAGGCGAAAATTTTTCGCGATTTCAAGGTCATTGGCTTAAAATGAATAGTTAGGAATTCAACCAGCAATATAATTACTTTGAAATACTAGGTTTCACGAGAAAAATATTCAATTTGCAAGGTCAGGGTCAATTTCTCTCAGTGCATCCGCTATTGTGTCTCTATTTTGCTCTACTCTCGTAAGCGCCACAATTCTTAATATTATGTTCTTTGGAACTTTCGTGTGATTTTACCGCCCGTGAAAATTTTTTTAAATCAGAATACCCACCCCCTGAACTCCAATTGTTTTTTACGCTGCCTAATAAAATACAAGGCCAACAATATAAGCTTTCCTTATAAATACTTCCGCACAGCCACTTATAGGTTTCGTACCAAGTTATCTGAAAACCTCTTGAATATTGCTTACCCTGTCTCTTATCGTTAAATATTGCCGAAATTTTTGGTGTCGGACGACTACATAATATCTGTCTTTTTTCCGTTTCGTTTCTCCTTAAAAATAGGTATCAGAGAATAATATCATGAACAGGATTTATATTTTTTTAAAACAATAAAATTTATCGTTTAATAATTAATAACATAATAAAGAAATCTTAAAACTTACCGGATCTTGAAAATATAACCTTAATTTGCCGAACACGAAATTATAAATTGCCCAAACAAACACTGCCAATACTTCTCCATTACCTGCATCGCACCTGTATCCTGACTACCCTGCACAGTCACAACTCACAAGAATATTAACATAAAATAAACCAATAAAATATGACAATTTTTTGTAATTTTCCTAAATTAAACCAAGACACACAACACAGTTCACACACCTGCTACGATATAAGTCGGGCGCCGGGTAATCACAGAATTCGCAGAATAAAACATGTGATTTAAACAGCCAATTAACAACCAGCTAAGCTAGGATTTTATCGCCTCAATGAGAGAAACAAACGCGAAATGACCCCCTGGTAAGAGAGAGACAGACCAAACAAAAGACGTTGAGATTTTCGTATGAGGCTTGCCAAGATAGGTACGAACACTCGGAGCAGTGAAGCTAAAATTATTTAGCCTCTCGGCCATCGACGAAACATTACAGAATAAAATAGTCGCTTATAGCGCGGCGCTCGGTAAAGCAGTATGAAAATTATTTTTCATATGGAATTTATATTTGAAAATTTATAAATTTAAAACATATTTGTATTTTTTGAGAGGAGTTTGGGAGATTGAGGGTGAGGCGCGGCCTCAGAGGCCTACCCTGAGGAGCCGCCACTGGGTGATTACCTAGAAAATGTAGATACGTTTACACTCTTCGTATTCAAGGTGGCCACAAAAATTGTAAAAGGCTCACCATTTGGTCAAGAATATTTGCGGTGTTAAAACTGAAAATATATAATTAATCAAAACGTCTGTGTTTTTATATTTTTTGAATTCATACTACACATATTTTATATTCCATAGTATCAAATACTATTTGAATTTCTTAGTGTTGCCTGCAAACTTTTCCTAAATTCTTTAGGAATGCAAAGCTTTTAGGTAAGGTTATAAATCCTAATTGATATAAATAATAACGACAAAATACTTGCCATTGTAAACTTTATTTGGAGCAATTAACTATTTACATATTGACTTAATATTCATTAATGTTTTTTTCTATCTTTCTGTTGGATATAAGAATCAGATTTTATTTTGTATCATAATAATAATATATTACACTGATTTAATATGTTTACCTTATGATACACAATTCCCCGTTAGCAAGGTTTTATATTTTTATTTGACTGACTTTGGTATACATTTAGCGATATTTTATAGTAAACCTATTTATGAAGGAGAATAAGTTTTCAGTTAAAAAAAAATTAGTAACCTTCAACGTAAAAATAATAATTTTATGTGTATTTCCATAGCAGTGTCCATATTCCATAAATTTTATTTTTGCTAAATAAATTTTTCCAAATATGGTGCAGCGTTTTACTCGCACAAGGTGACATGCGGCTCACAGTGGGTAAAAATCACTACAGTCAGCGAAAACTAAAGACATTCATTTGGAATGCTCGAGTAAGAACTTGTTATATCAGTAATTTGTTACGGACCCCACCTAAGTAAATTAAATTTAATATTGGTCACATTATCAGAATTTCATAGGCTTGTATTTGTAATTATCGCAGTTGGGCGTCATTATGGCACTTAAAATAATGTGAAATTTTCGTAATTACATTATTATTAAAGATCCTATAATATCCATCCTTCGTACTTAGCACACAACTTCGCTAAATTGGGAAACGAAAACAAAGCCGCCAAATTGTTTTTCTTCATTCAGCGACATTTCTCGCATTAAAACTATGCAGGTGCATAATAACGTGGTTAATAATAATTATCTCAAATAATAATTAATTAAAGGCTAATGTTGTTAGTTTACCTACAGTGATTTGCCGAGTTACGTGGCATAATTCAGAAAATTATGAAATTAACTATAAGAGCATTTCAGGTATCTTATTTTTTTGTAAGTTCATTGCATCGTCAGAAAGATAATTCATTGCCTTAAGTACTTATTTATGTAATAAAACAACCTGACTGACAAATGGTTATGAAAACTGATTTCATTACAGGTGTAAAATACAAGGTGTTTTGATGGATAATACTGTGAAATCATTTCAGATTAATTTTAAACAGTAAAACCTCTGTTTGCTACCGCCTCTACTAAGTGACCACCCATATTTAAAAATGGAAATTGAATTATTTTATACTACCGACTCATCTATTAAACGACCGCGGGCACTCAGCAATGGAATTTCTGGTAAACATTATTGCTAAAAACACCCTCCATTAAGGGCAATAAAACCCGACCCGATAATTCTTAAGAAATATAGGTACATACACTATTACTTTATTGCAGGCGAATCCACTTAATTTGCTTTGAAGGCTGATAAATCGGTCGGTGTTTCAAACAGTTCTTGTGTGTTTTGGAACTAACGTGAATATATTTGAAGATGGCGGGAAAAAACAAATATCTTTCTTTAAGCGAAAAAGTTAAAATAATCAAAGAAAGTAAAAAAACTGGTATATGTACCAGGAAATTGGCTAAAAAATTTAAAGTGAGTAAGACCCAAGTTACTATGTTGCTCCAAAATAAAGCAGAAGTTAGAAATTTCTTTCAAGAAGGGGGCAACGCTAAACATAAAAGGAAAATTTCCCAAGGCCGAAGCACTGCCAAGTGATCAAGTTGTTTTTAACTGGTTTTGTAAGGCGCGAAACAAGCACTTACCAATATCTGGGCCCATAATTCAAGCAAAATCCCTCGAATCTGCTCACTGTCTAGGACTAAATAACTTCAAGGCATGGAATAGATGATCAGAAAAATTCCATCGTCGTCACGATATTACCTTCAAGAAGATAAATATGTAGCGAATCAGCCGATATAAATATTGAAGACGTAACTGATTGGAAAGAAAGGCTATCGACCATTTTTAAGAATTATGCCCCAAGGGAAGTATTAAATGCAGATGAGACAGGTCTCTACTATCGTGCATTTACAACAAAACATAATATGCATTAATTGATGACAAGTGTACTGGAAAAAGAACAGCAAAACAACGATTTACAATTCTGTTCTGTGCAAATATGGAAGGTGAGAAGGAAGAACCACTTATAATAGGCAAACTCAAAAATCCTCGATGTTATAAGAGCGCACATATTGATAAGTTATCTCTCCAATGGGTCTCGAACAAAATAGGGTGCATGACAGCATACATCATGACAACATACCTTCATAGATTTGATACCAAGACGAAGAAGCAGAATAGAAGAGTGGTATTGTTTCTGGATAATGAAACGTCTCATCCCAAAATTGCACTGGATAATGTCAAACTTATTTTTCTTCCACCCAATACTACCTCACATTGCGAACCTTTGGCCCAAGGCATTATTCAAAATTTTAAAATGCTCTACAGAAGTTACCTTATTAAGGGGCGTTTAACATAATATATGTTGTCCTCTTCAAGAAATCGAAAAGAATATTACCATAGCCAACGCCTTGATAGTGGCGTGGTGGATTGTGTCTCCAGTGACAATAAAGAAATGCTTTGTGGAAGCCGGATCTATGTGTAATACAGATAACATTAATTACTTCAAGGAAGAAGATAATATTCCGCTTGCACAACTGTTTCCTTACATTAAAGACACATTTGTGAACTTGAAACAATTTGCCCCTATTGATAACGATTTGATAACAGAAAATGCAGAATTGACCAATATCGAGTGTATTGAAGTGATGCAAGAAACGAATGAAACTACTCCCAATTCTGAAACAGAGGAGGAGGAACCTGAACTTGCTCCAGTGTCGAAAATGTCAAGCCTATTTGAAGCCTGCGCAAGTTTGGGAGACTTTTTTAATAACGTTAATAATTTTGAAAAGTCTACAAATATTTCTCAATTGCTATTAAAATATGAATCTGAATTTTCTAAAAATAAAATAAAAAATGTGAAGCAGTCATTAGTTTCTGGTTATTTTAAAAAGTAAGAATTTCAAAGCGAACATGCAGTACATTGTAAAGTATGTTCACTGTGGCTCAAATTAAAGGAGTACACTTTTTAATTGTGAATATTTTTTTTTTTCATTTTGCACTGATTTAAATTATTTTGTTGAGTAAAATGTGTAATTTTTATCAAAATATTTTAAACAGGGCTGGATTGATAGGTTTTTTTCAACAAACGTGTGCTTATGATCGTTTTAAGCGAAAACTGATTTATTTAATTTCAGATGATACGTTTTTTTGGTAGTTTAACTATCGAAAATTCTCCAGTATAGGTCTCATTGTGAAAGATTTTAAAATAGAAGAAATACAATTTATTTTGTTTATTTTGTTTATTGATCTACTAAAACATTGCGGTTATCATTTTGGAAATTTGAAGTCGTTTGAACCATGAACGCAGCATCCATGCCCGTTATTAAAAATTAGAGTATCCATGACTGTTATTAAAAATCACAGTATCCATGACTGTTATTAAAATAATATACACTGTTATTTTTGATGTTTTGTATACTTCGTGACAGCTAATCCGTACACAATGACAGTCTTAAGTGAAGAGCATCGAATTCTTATCAAATATTTTCGACAAAAACATAATTACGGTGCAAGAAAAATTGTTAAGGAGTTTCCTGAAAAAAATTGGTATGTTGGAACAGTTGGAAAGTTTTTAAGACATCTTAGAGAAAATAATGGATCAACAAAAATAAAAGTTGGAAGGGGAAAGAAGAAAACTTCAAGAACTCAAGGAAATATTATCATGGTAAGAAATATTATAGTAAATGTACGACCTGAAGAATCTGGAGGTACCAGAAAAATACCGAAAAGAACAAGAATTCAGCGTTCTACAGTTCAAAGAATTATAAAAAATGATTGCCAACTTAAAATCTTTAAAAAGGTTTACTCTCAAAAACTTAGGTAATGCCAATGTGAAGGAGAAACGATTAGAAATATGTAATCTATTACTAAGAAGATTCCGTTCTCTGGATAATATCGAAAAGATATGGTTTTCAGATGAGAAGATGCTTTACTTGAGGGCGCCAAAGAATACACAAAATAATCGGGTATACGCAAATGTGCGAGTAAAGAAGGAAATCCCTTTGGAAAATCTTTTAATCGAGAGAAGTCACTTTCACCTGACGTAATGGTCTCTGTGGCAGTTTCCAAATTGGGGAAGTCAAGTCTCATTGTTGTAGATACCGGAGTAATACTCAACTCGAACGCGTATCAACAACAAATTTTACATCACTTGCTTCCTGAAATTGAAGCAATCTGCGACGATTACGTGTTCCAACAAGACGGTGCTTCTTCCCATACCTCTCGGAGTACAAAAATGTTTTTGTTTGAGCAATGCCCCGATTACATCGAATCGAAGATGTGGCTACCCAATAGTCCAGACTTATTATTTCATATGGAGAATTTTAGAGGCAAATGTTCACAATGGTCAAAGGTTTAACACCATCGAAGAGCTAAAGGAAAGGTTACAGTTCTATTGAAATAATTTTAACCTGCACATAATCAATGCAGCTATTGTCCTATGGCGAAGGCGACTGCAATCGGTGATAGAAAATCATGGTGGTCATATTCATAATGTTGACCTGTAAATATTTAGACTACTTTCGATTTTAAGTGATAGTTAGTCTTGATATCATTAATTATTAATATTATTAATAAAGATTGAACAAAATAAATTGTAATTCTTGAATTTTAGAATCTTTCACAATGATACCTTGTAACCTTACGGCCCCCCGCCAATGCGGAAGTAAAAGAAATCGATGATTTGGTAATTAATCAGTTGGTTTTAAAAGTATTTATTTATTGGGTGCCATCGCCCAGCCTACTCTAAGAATAATGACATATGTGTTTGCCAGTAACGGACTGTTAGATCTTTTGTTTAATTTAGACAAATTATAACGGTGGAAAATGAGATGCTCTAATAAATGTCCTCACATCTCCAAGGGCATTAAACTTTATATTGTGTCCAGCGTGGACTTTCGTCCCACAATAGTTCGTAGGGAGAGCATGATAAACATACGTGCCTACGAACGTAAATCAGACGCAGAAATTACCCTCAAAGTTTCCGCGATAAAGAAATTATGAGGGCAGTGATACTAAATAGGACAGCCGCTACTGTTCACGGACCTTAATCAAAGGTGTTTCTGAAGAGCGCTAAGTTAATCCCTGCGAAAAACACAGCGACAAGAGAAAGTTTTACAAACGGATTACTGCAAAAACATTAAGAAATCGCTCTAAAGTAAACCAAGGAAAAAAGAAAGGATTCTTGAAGAATTTGAAGAGTTGAACAAACGGATATGGTCCTAACCTGAAACAGGGGGGTTCTCGATTCCGTCATCCATTATGCAATTAGCAATACCTTTAAAATAAAACATTATTGTGAATATTGTAACAAAAATACAAAACAACTTTCAGAAACCCTTAACCATAAAATCTAAATTGGGTCAAAACCACTGTTCTGCCAAAGTACCGCAAAAGGTCAAAATCTACCCTTAAAAAGTACCGAAAATTTATGGGTCCGTCATTAGTCTCACAAAAACATTTGGGCAAGTGTTGAGTTTAAACAGGTGGCCTGGTCACCGCAAGGAAAGACGGTAAAATGTCTTTTAGAATATCCTTTGTATACAGAGGGTTTTATTTTTTCTAAGACAGAAAAAACGGTTATTAATTATTAAAAAGTTATAGATAAGATTTGTTAGAGGACGCAAAAAGGTTTAAGGAAAAAATTAAACGTCGGTGTTAGTTATTTATGTATCTAGGGAATTATAAAGGTTTTAATTACCGAGGGCAAAGTTTACAGCAATTGCCCGAGGTAATTGAGATCCTTATAATACCAGTGATACATAGATAATTTTATTTCTGACCGATTTTAGTAACATTTTGTTCATTTTTAAGTGGAATAAATGTTTCAATAGATGACAATCAAATGGACATTAGATGCCAATCGTTTGATTTTATGTCAAATTTTTCTAAATATCCCAAGGGAGTTATGACCCTTATAATTCCCGCGTAACTAAGACGTTATAAGCTAATAATATACCGGTCAGAAATAAAAGAATTTACGCCCCCGGAACTAAACTTAAGTTTTCATATAGTCTATTATTTTTTTGGGTCAGGTTAAGTAGAGAATTTAGAGGGAAAATCGAGAAAACCCAGTAGGTCTCCATCAATTAGGCGATGACTCACACCTGGGGGATAGGACAAGAAGGAAATCCAGTAGGTCTCAATCAATTAAGCGATGACTCGCACTGGGGAATAGGAAAAGGAGGAAATCCAGTAGGTCTCTATCAATTAAGCGATGACTCACACTGAGGGATAGGAAAAGGAGGAAATTCAGCAGGTCTCTATCAATTAAGCGATGACTCACACTGGGGGATAGGAAAAGGAGGAAATCCAGTAGGTCTCCATCAATTAAGCGATGACTCACACTGGGGGATAGGAAAAGGAGGAAATCCAGTAGGTCTCCATCAATTAAGCGATGACTCACACTGGGGGATAGGAAAAGGAGGAAATCCAGTAGGTCTCCATCAATTAAGCAGATGACTCACACTGGGGGATAGGAAAAGGAGGAATTACAGTTAGGGGGAAGGTTAGTTCAGGTTAGTTAGTAGTTAACGAAATTATAGAGGTTTTACTGGGTTTATTAACAAAAACGCCCAATAGATTTTTAGCAAACGGTAACATATTAAGATTATGAATTTTCTTATTCTGAAAGGTAATTATAGTTTAAAATATATAGTGATGAGACGAGAAACCTTCAACAAAACGATAGTTTGCCTAAATCCTCTATTAAAATTTGAATAAATATTAAAATAAATAAAACCTCGTAGATATTTAAGAAATTAATAAGAGTAAAGGATAGATATCTGACTCAAGAAACGAAATTATGTATTAAGATAGAAATGTGAAATTTAAATATTTACCTATTTTTTGTTTGAGGTTTATTAAGTTAGTTTGAAAATACCAGCCCAATATCTTATGATACCCAGTGGCTGGAAGAGCCTTTTTAAGATTTTTTATTCTTAAGAAAATTTTTCTCGTCTCCCCGTGGAAGCCTGCAGCTCAGCTATTTTTACCCGATTTTTAGTGTCCGCGCATTTTTTGTCTCCCCCTTGTGCGGTCATTATATCTGTTTCCTGGCTCGCTGTCACGGTGTCCATGCGTAGCGATGTCCTAACTCTGCGAATTTTTTTTATTGAGCTGAATTTTGTAAAAAATATTTAAATGTTCATACTTACTGTTGTCATGTTTAATTAGTTATTAAACCTTATTAACTCATTTTCCTAGTATAATTTTAAGCACACTTTTAGCTACATTTAAAGATTTGTTAAAAAATATGGACCTGGGTCAGGTTCGTCTCAACCTATACTGGAGAATTTTCGATAGTTAAACTACCAATATACCAAATACCAGTGCAAGATGAAAAAAAAATAACAATTAAAAAGTGTACTCCTTTAATTTGAGCCACAGTGTAAGTTAGTATGCACGCGCAGTGTATACATATTGGTAAATTGGCTTCATCTCATTTAATTTTAGTTCTGCTTAACCGACCACCCCTGTGAACCGACCAACATTTGATTGCCCGAGGGTGGTCGCAATTGAGAGATTTTACTGTATTAAAATTTAATAATGACTATAAGCTGATGGCTTTGTCCTGATTTAGCATTATACGTACCAGGCTGTCCTGCCGATTTTTGAGAAAATATGGTTATATTTTTGGGAAGTTAGATTTCATATTGAATATTCGTCAAAATTATATTCTTGTCATGGAAAACAATGACAATTTTGACGATACATGTGCGGGTAACAAAATGATATCAAATTGACAATTTTGAACAGAGTGATAAACCAAAGATTAACCTCTGATTTAAACCACAAAATAACCTATACATTGAGTAAATATTTAAAATATTCCCTAACTATTTTTCATATCTCGTCTAAATGTAATTATATTTTTCCTATTAATGGATCCTCTTTTTAGGAATATCAGCAACAGTTGCTTTGACTTGGGGCCTTCTAGTTTGCGGCGCTCCCTGCGGTTGCGGAGTAACATCAAAGACCGTCCCACTTTTGATATCGGGAATCAGCCTGTCATGTCTTCTTTGCCTTTTGGTATGGGCTTTAGGTAGGGTATTTTCCTTTGTGCTATTTTGATTTTATTTTATAAAAGTAGGTACATAAAAAGGATTGGTCTAGCCCAATGCGAACGAAGTGAGTTAAAAGTCATAATTGGATAGCGCCTATGTAAAAGGCACCAACAACCATTTTATGGTTTTGAGAAAATTACGGTTAAACATTTCACAGTTTTAAAAATCGGTATTTAAATATTTTTTGCTTTTGTTAAAAGTTTTATTTTACCAAAATACATTATATAAAAAAGATTTAAACAACTCTTTTTTCTTTGTAGTAAAAGAGGGTGATTCTTTTTTTTTTGTTGTTAAATCGAAATAATTTACGTGGATCTGTTTACACGCTGCCAGAGGATTTGGATCTTTCTAAATGAACAATCTAGATCTGCTAAAAGTAAACTAATAATAAATGCATATCGTCATGTGTGTGTCTCTTAAACTTATGTATATATGTGAGTTCTATATTGTCGCCTAGATTGTCGCCCACCCTCTTTTCACTATAAATTAACAATCTTTTGGAGAAAACTAAAAGCCCAATATATAGCTTCGCTGATGACAGCACACTTGTTTCATCTTTTACTTTGGATGCTCAGACATCGGCTGCCAATGCACATCTCTATAGGCAGCAATAGGTCTTACATCTCAACAAAGACCTGGAAGAAATTCTGTATTAGGGTGACAGTAACCAAGCAGAATTTAACGCTAAAAAAACCCAGGCGGCAGTTTTTTCTAAAAAAGTTAATGTTGAAGAACCGGATATCGTCCTGGCGGGACACTCGATTCCCTTGGATTCATCAATTAATTTATTGGGCGTCAATTTGGATAGTTACATGTCTTGGCATAGTCACGTTGCGGTCATTGCTCGCAGTAGATTGAAATACTTTTCCAAACTAAGAACTTCTATCCACCCCAACAACTTTTGATGCTCTATAAAGCCTATGTTAGACCATCGCTTGAGTACTGTTCGCATATTTGGGGCTTTGCTCCTAAACATACCCTAAGATTGCTGGATTCAAATCAAAGAAGAGCAATTCGCTGACAAATAACCTGGAAAGCCTTGAACATCGAAGGCAGGTTGGCGACTGGAGTCTATTTTACAAATATTCTCATAGCAAGTGCTCAACTAAAGTTGCCGGCTTGATTCCACCCAGAGCGGTGCATGGTACTTACTTTTACTTTTTCGAGTCCACATCCAAAAAATATCCTAAATTTCTACAGTTTTTCAGCCCAATATCGGGCTACGTCCAGAGCTTCAGTATTAGCGAGCCATAGGTCATCGGGGGTACATGTCGATGGGCAGTGCATACATGCTCTTAAGTGGTCCATATTCTGAACGTCCCCACAGTCACAGAGTACGTCGTCAGCATCCCTCATTCCCCATCTGGCCAAGTTAGATTTAACGGGCGCGACACCAGTCCGCATGCGGTTAAGAGTACGCCATGTCTTCCAGTCCAGCTCTATCCCTCGAGACGGATCCTGTCGCAGTGGGAAGTTTGCTGGTGGCTCTATCCTTGTATTTCTCATAAAGCTTCTTCTAGATTTTAGACGACTGGTTCCATGGGGTTCCTCAAAACCGTGGAGAAGGTGCCTATCATCAAACATTTGTTTGAACCTTTCGACATACTGAGCTGCCTCGCGTCGGTAGACATACACGATGAGCTACTGCAGCCCACCTATACCCGGTTTAGCTTAGTGTCCCGTCCCTCGAACGACACTGTTTAAACACACAAAAAATCTAATTTCAAGGAGAACATACTGCTATCTTTATAAAAATTTGTTTACATTGAAAATAATAAACAATACTTTAAGCCTAGAACTCGATTGAGTCTAAATATACGTTAGTATTAAAAAATATAATTAAACCAATTATAAAAAAGGTATAAAATAAATCTACTTTATTATTATTTCAAGTATAGCAGCTTTATTAAATATAAAACCTAACTAGGATAGTTTTAAAAATAAAATATTAGAGAAGTTTTAGAATAAACGTGAAAACAACCAACATGCTAAATTGAAGATATGTCATTAAATTATAATTATTTTAAAGATATTTTTTGTACAATATGATCATTTTAAAAATAATGAAAATTTCCTATTTTCAAACTGTGTCTAGAAAGTAGTTTTACAGAAATGTTTATAATTCTCGCGACAGTTCGTCTTCCTTTGATGATATCGATAATATATTCCTTGATTGGAAGTGGAAAGGTTCGAGCGAAGCTGCGTATATACAGACGGGTCACTTGGTTTAATTGCATTTTTTAAGAACGTTTCTTTGTGCAGTGCAGTGTACCTACTATTTGTTTAATTTATTCATGGAATACAGTGGCGGCTCTTATATAGGAGCACTTGAGCACGTGCCTCCCTAAGATTCAGCCCCACATCGACAAATATTCACTATAAATTACATGATTAGTTTACAATACAATGTCTGTTACAAAGCAATTCTAACATGATTTTATAATCTCGCTAACCAATTATCGTTTCGCTAACTAAATATTTTGTAGCAATGTGCTCCGTGGCGATCGCTACTCGCTACATGATAAGGACGGTTCGCTTCCCGTAATAAATGCACCTTGTCGTCCCCCATATATTTTTAGCGCACGGCTCTAAATGGGCTTTCATTCCTCTCAAATGAGCACGCTTTGCTGTGCTGCATGCTGCTGCCTTGTTTTCGGATGGTTTTTGAGAGATGATGGTGTGGAAGATTATTTCTGTCCACTAATTGGAATGCCAATTTTGTCACATCTGTTATTGTTATCCCAAACATTCTAACCTTAGAATATGTGAAACAAGTTATTCCTCAACCTCGGCTAGAAAAACTTAGAATCTGCCAAATTAATGTTTTTTTTTACTTCTGGTGTTTTTGTCTTTTAAATGTCAATTAGGTGTGAGTTTGGGAATGTTGAAAACTCGACAGGCTTCATTGAAGCCATACTTTTTACTCTGACACGCTTCGACTGCTTTTGTTACTTTCTCTTGGCTCCAGGCCACTTAAACTCTTTTAGTCTCCATCTGTAAAGATGAGGATAGTTTGATTTCAGCACATTCCCACTCGGATTTTTAAATCGTACCGGTACGATATGTCAGATTCTATTGCGGTACGATTAATCGAACTGGTCAATTATGGATAAACAATGGTAAAACATAACCTAAATTATAATTAAACAACTCTGTGTTGTTCCAAATTATGAAAAAAATAATGGTTTTATACGTAATAATAAAGCACAAACTGATAACAGTTACCTGAGTGATGAAACTTGCTTATACAAAAGATTGAAGAACTAGAATCACACTATACTTAAATTTTCGCAGGTTGTAAATCTGCTATCTCGCGCTAAAACACATTCACATTTCTACCGACCTGCTTATTTGAGGTGAACTTTACATCCATGAAACTAGATGGCGTAATAGTTCATTGTTTCATAGAAATATCGTAGAGGTAAGATTTATCAACCGGTACGAAATACCCAACTCTACCCTAAGTATTAGAGCTCCATTAAATTTATATATCACCAACCATTTTCTCTATTGCTAAGACCAGCTGCAACATTACTTTAGTTTCTCTGTCGCTTGACGATGAACATTGCTATACTCCGGTACCAAAATAATTGGCAGTGACCCATTTTTATCGGGGTGTGCAAGACGTAAGGGGAATGATAATTCCAGAGGCGTGCCATTTTAAACAATAATAATTTAAAAAATATATGAATTTTTTGTTTATGTGTTACATTTACTAAAATATATATAATAATAATATATAATAATAATATACATATATATATGTATAGTGTGGTCCACTAAGTGTGCAACAAATGGGAAACTTCTTTATTATTATTGGTTTCTCAGAAAATTTTATTCTTGATAAAAGTTGGTGCATGTCCGATAACCATTTCAGGTGTACTTGAAATGGCTTCAAGTCAAATAGGATACACGGTACGGCAAAAAATATGAAATCGTTCAAGAGTAAAGTACTCTTATTTTAAAAAATAGGGCAAAAGGGCATGAAAAAAGTTGTTTAAAATAAAAAGTAATTATCAGATTTAAAATCATAGTCTCCTATCTCAAATATAAAATTTTTTAAGATAATTCGATGTATTATTGGTATTTCTATTATTCAACTTAGGTCCATATTTAACTTAAGCAAAATAAATCAGATATGCCTAATTTTTTAAATATTTTTCAAATCAGTATTAATTTAATTGAATTTCTTTGTTTTTTAAGCAACCCCAGACTTTACCACTGTTGCAAGGATATTTAATCTTACTTTATATTTTAATATATGATATTTACTTGAACATAATTACTTCATTAATAAAACGCCTATATCAAATATTTTTTTATCTAACGCCCAAAAAACTATATTTTATTTTTTTATTGAAATATCAAAGATAATTTATGTTTATTAATATTAATATCTGCAGTTAAAAAATGAAATACAGCCATAGAAATGTATGAAACTATAATAATTGTAACTAACAGTTACAATGATAAAATACAATATAAAGAAATAACTAACGAAGTGTCTCTGTATGTCTGCCTTCTCGCTCAATACATCTGTTCGTCCGCTCATAAAATTCCCTAAGAGTAGATTGCAATACCGTGGCAAGGATATTACGGCAATGGTGCCTTATAGAATTTTCCAATTCTTCAACGCTGTTGAAAGGTCGGTCTTTATACATTTTTTGTTTCAAGTGTCCCCATAAGAAGAAATCTAGGGGTGTAAAATCAGGCGAACGAGGCGGCCACCGTGGATCGGTATTTCGTCCTAGCCATTTGTTTCCAAATACCTCATTTAACCAATGCGTAACTGCCCTAGCACAATGTGCAGGGCACCCATCATGTTGAAACCATAGCTTGTGTCGTTCTTCTAACGGTAAGTTATCTATAAAGTTTCTCAATACATTCTGAAGAAAATTTAAATATCTATTGCCAGTCAAATTATCTCTAAAGAAGAATGGACCAATTAACTTATCATTTAGTATCCCATACCAAACATTTGGTTTTTTGTAATACTGATTTCTATTGTCAATTACAAAATTAGGATTTTCTTCTGATCACCACCTACAATTTTGCGACGAGACAACACCGTTTGTAGTAAAAGTGGATTCGTCTGAAAAAAGTATGTGCCGATGAAAATCTCTCCTCTATTCTATTTCTCCTAGAATCCATATGCAAAAATCAAAACGCAAATCATAGTCTCTTTCTTGAAATGTACATACAAATTTAGGCCTGTAGGCACGATACTTGTTCTTTTTAAGTATGCGCTTTACAGATGTTTTTTTCACTCCTGTGTATTTAAAAAATTCTTGGGTGGATCTTGTAGGATCTTCGATTACTGCCTGAAGTACATTAAGCTGCCTATCTTCGGTGCACATGGTTTTTACACGTTCTTTTTTGTAATTATAATCCAATGATCTACTTACGGTTGAGTAGTGAATTATTTTGTCTGGATGGCGTTCAATAAAAATGTCTGCAGCCTCACGCATAGCTTTGTAATTTTCTCCACATATTAAAACTAACTCTGCCTTCTCAACTAATGTAAGATGAAACGCTGGGGGCATTTTAATACAATAAAAAGTTTAATTCAACTTACAATATCAATATTTCTTTGACATAAGAACAAACAGCTTGTCAAATAACTTTTTGTTTTAGTTAGAATTTTCATGGCCTGCAGCGCCAAAGGGTGTTTAGCACAGTACAATATTGTGTTACCTGGCTTATTCTTTGATATTTAAATAAAATTAAAATATAGTTTTTTGGGCATTAGATACAAAATATTTGATGTAGGCGTTTTATTAATGAAGTAATTATGTTCGAGTAAATATCATATATTAAAATATCAAGTAAGATTAAATATCCTTGCAACAGTGGTAAAGTCTGGGGCTGCTTAAAAAGCAAAGAAATTCAATTAAATTAATACTGATTTGAAAAATATTTAAAAAATTAGGCATATCTGATTTATTTTGCTTAAGTTAAATATGGACCTTAGTTGAATAATAGAAATACCAATAATACATCGAATTATTTTAAAAAATTTGAGATAGGAGACAATGCTTTTAAATCTGAGTATAACTTTTTATTTTAAACAACTTTTCTTCATGCCCTTTTACCCTATTTTTTAAAATAAGGGTACTTTACTCTTAAACGATTTTCATATTTTTTGCCCTACCCTGTATCCTACTTGACTTAAAGTCATTTTAAGTACACCTGAAATGGTTATTGGACATTAGGGCGGAGCAATGGCAATAGGTGCCTTTCAGTTAGTTAAATACGCCTGTAAATTTTCTTTCAAAAATATTTAGTCCTTCAGGTTCCTTTTTTAATTTAAAATGGTGAGAAATGTTTTTAATTTTTTAATTTTTATCGCAGCTCTTAGCTTGTTTTTTTTTCTTTAATTAAAAAAAAAAACAACAGAATCCACCACGAGAAGGTGGATGCAAGACGGATTCCACCCAGTAATTTGCTTATTGTGAAAAGAAGATCCGATTTTCTCAACTACCAATGTCGTGTCTTCTCTCCCGTCGAAGTAGATTCCAGTAACTTCTTTTTGTTGTCCCATTTCCATATTAATTAGATTGCCCCTCCGCCTTTTTTCTTTCTCTTCTAATTTTACTTCTGTCGATGATTAAAGAATGATCATTGGCACTCACTAAATTAAAATCTTTAAGTACAGCGTTTACTAGGAGAGATGCATTTCTATCTGAGAGTCCACTTCTGTCACATTGGATAAAACCAGTCCTTTTTTGTAAGGCATTCTTGAAGACGTTGATGCTAGCGACATATCAGGCTCGGTATAATCGGTAGCATCCTTATTATCCATTTGGAAACAGTAGTCGTCCCCTTTTTCTTTACTTCCACATTGAACACTAGTATATTCAGAATTCGTGTCTTTAATTTTATTTTCTAATCTGGTTTTCTCCAACTCCTTTCTTTCTAATGACTTTAGAACTTTATTGGTAGTTTTAACATCAATTTTGCCGATCATCATTTTTCTTTCACCCCTCTGGTCTTGTAAAAATTCTCGTTCCATTATAGGGACTTTGATTTTACAACTACAAGAATGAAAAGTGACACATTTGCACGGAGAAATGTCGAATAGTTTTAAACTACCTTCTTTAAATAGTTTGATTTTGCCAACCAGTTTCTTTTTCTTTATTACTTTATACTTTTCATTGTAGTCTTTTATTTTCTGTATTATTCTTTGGTCTGAAATAATGGGAAGGGAAGCTTTTTGCCAAACAGATTTAATATCAACAATAACTTGTTTACAAATGTCCAACACACTTGGGTCTTTGTTGCTTTCTTCCTTGTAAATTTCACGATACCATAAATACAATCTTATAATATCCGAATACCTTGGAAGGCCATTGCCACAAAGTTCCCTTGGTGTTCCAAATATTTCACATTTCACTCGGGTTCTAGGCATTTTTAAATTTTCAATACAATTAAAAGTAAATTCGAAATCTAATCGAAGACACGTCTAAAGCAACCAGAGATGTCGCTGGAACTAATTCGGCAATGCACGTGCCTTCCGCCACCACACCAAAATACCCAAACTAGTTATGACCTGTTTCGACAAGACAAGAAATTGCAGTAGGTATTAGCGTAAACATAATTTAAAATTGGAGTTTTTCACCAATATTTTACATCAAAACAGGAGCCTAAAGTTACTTTTAGGCAGAACTGATTTTTTTGTGTAAATTTGAACTTCAATATGTACCTATTGTGTACCCAGGGATACACGAAATCGAAAAAAAATGTTAATTTAAAAAAGTTTCAAAATTACGGTTTTTTGTTAAAATTTTCAAATTTCACATTAAAAAAGGAACCTCAAGATATCATCGCACCATGCCGATTTTTTACAAAGTTAATTATAACCTAAAAACACAACTATTCCACACCCAGGGATATAAAATTTCAAAAAAGTTTTTTATTGCTCCGCCCTATTGGACATGCATCAACTTTTATCAAAAATAAAATTTTCTGAGAAACCAATAATAAAGAAGTTTCCTATTTGTTGCACACTTAGTTGACCACACTGTATATAATTAATTAAATTAAACTGAAAAATAAATAAAGCTTTTACAATTAGTGATTTAATGAAATAATTAGAGAAACTAAATTTCGCATGTATAACATCCAAAAAGAATAATAAGGCAACGGTATATGTTATATTCATAACGTTTTTATTGTAATACATAAGAATAGAAACATATAATAGTGGATTAAGGGCAAAACCGAAACCTAAATTATAAATGTTTTTAAATTTCCTAACTATCGTTACCTAATAAACACTAATTAATAATAATGTGACAAATTATATTTCACGCCGACATTAAAAAGTATTATAATGACAATACGTTACAATTTTAAATTCATTATTACCATTACAGCGATTATTTACTACCTGTCTGACGATGAAAACATTTCATTACTGTCGCTACTGCTGTCATCTGCAGGATTTATAATAATAGGTTCTACCATGACTTCAACGCGTACATCTAAGTCTCACATTTTTGTTTGTACGCCCTCGACATGTAATACGCCCTGCCGTTTTTAACAGTTCTTTAACATCTTTTAATTTAAAAGTTTTATTTTCACGCGCCACTTCGCCTTTTATCTGTGCCCAAATAAGCTCCATTGGATTTAGTTCACAAGGGTAAGGCGGTAAACGTAATATTGTAACACCTTTCAATTTCGGCAGAAATTTTTTTTAAATTCGGAGGTTCATGACAAAAAGAAAATGCATGCACATTCCGACGAATGGCTAACTTTGTTTGCTGATCAATAGAAATATTTTTCCTTCATCTTGTTTCCTTCTGATCGGACACTTTAGTATTCCTATTGTCCTTCATAGTTCTATAAACAGGGCGGCAAGATGTCTTAGTCAATGTGGCACAAAGTTCTGCTGCATCAGTGAGTAATATTCCACTGTGTGTACTTAGAATTCCCTCATACACATTTTTTACCATTGTGCGCTCCCCAGGTTTTAAATGACGACGTTTTGTAACTTGTTGGTTACTATCACTTGAAGAACTCGCCTTCATTATAATATTTGCTGTTTTGAATATCCACCAAAATACCACCAAAATAATAAAACTGAATTGCTAATATCCTCTTGATTGAAACTTGTCTACGACACTGAACGTTGGTTAGAGGCGATTAGAAAGCGTGCGAGCGCCTTTAGACATGGGTTTTTTCTACCTGCGTTGCCAAATTAAGTAAAACAGGTACCGTAGGGTGAAAAGGCCCTTAATGACATGCCGATTTCGGTAAATTTTATGAAAATTTCAGTGAAATCTATTAAAACTTGGCAACATGCAATGACCTATTTATACACAAGATTCCCAAGCGGTTTGGATTACTTTTATTTAACTTAAAAGTGGGTGATTCAATGTTAATTATTTTTGCCGCACACCGTTAAAGGTCGTATGAACAGCTTTGCCAATTATTTTGAGACCGTAGTATACGTTTGAAAGACGTAGAGACCTATATTTAAAATAAAAAATATAAAAAAAAACACGAAACTTGTGGAGAAAGACTTCTCTCGCCTTAGCCGTTAGAGAAACAGAACGAACGTTCGCATTTTCCCAAAAACTATAACTTATTGTCTAGTATTTTCTCTTTATTTGCAAGTAATTTATTCTATATATTACTATTTTATTATGCAGGGACATTAGCACTTCTCACTGGAGGGCACGGTCAATCATTAATATGCCAACCCTTGTTCGATCACCCCCATTATGACACGCTCAGTAAGCTTCTGGACGCAGGTGGAATTTTTTACGGTTATAATGGATTTTTCAAAAGTTTCGGATCTCCAAATGAATCTGTTAAGGTCGCTAATGTAATAAAGTAAGTTAACAACTTAAATTACGTAGCTTTTTTGTATCAGGCTGAGTTTGCCGTTGTACTTGTAAATTAAATTTCACTGGGTGTAGATGATATTTGTTCAATTAGTTATTCTTTCCGGGTAGTTTCCTATAATTAGGCAGGGTTCGTGGAATAGATCGGAACGGCTCATTTACTTCAACTTAAAAAATTCCATTCAGAATTGAGAATTACGACTAACTAACGGACCCTGTACAAATTAAGGTACTAGAAAAAAAACGGAAGATCTTTAAACTACAGTTTTATCATTTTTATTAGGGGATGTCAACGCAATCAACCGTCGTACAAAACTTTTCATCTGCACCATCAGATTGACCTGGAAAAAAAACTCAATCACAAAAAATGGGATGAATTAAGATCGCTATTTGAGAATTTTACCATATCCAAATCAAATACCGAATTATTAAGTCCAGGACTACAACTAAACCTACAAGTAAGATTTAGTTACATTATACGGGATGTCTTTTAAAGTGTCACAAGAATAACTCGAAAACGATTTAAAATAACATGATCATGAAATTTCCGTGAGATAATGGCAAGGTGCGAGAAACATTTATTCATATTTTAGCATTTGTTGATTTTATATATTTTAAGACATGAAAGATAGCTTAAAAATTTTAATTGAGATCCTGTACCTACTTTATTTCTAAAATTGAAATTTAAATTAGATATGTGTACAAAATACTTTTTGTACTTCTGGGACTAAAGTGGGTGATTAAATCCCAAGGGACTTAAGTACATTCTAGCATTATAGAATTTAAAAAAGGTTCAAATTTCATTCACTTATTTATATTCAGATGGTTGTTTACGTTTGTACAATTTACAATATTTTAGAATAACGGTGCTTATGTAAAACTACATGCGTAAGTTCCAAAATCTTGCTCAAAAGCTGTCTCGAAGTGTTTCTTGAAAGTCCAGCAACCTGGAATGCTTCCACATTGATAAAACTGACAACTTCTATATTTATGCTATAACTAAGTAAGTGACTTCTGTCTTTTAAAGTAGAGTAATAAAATATTCAACTGGTACCGTAGAATGGGATAATATGAAACACATTTTTAACAGAAATGGACAAAACTTTCTTAAGAATTATCCAATAACTTTGGAAATAACATGTCTGGATGCGGGTTGACTAGAGCTATCGAATCCATGACTGAAAAGACGCTTCTGGAAATAAAATTTCGGGGTTTCGTTTTACCCCATGCTCGGGGCTATACGAAACACTAGAAACTTTCTGTTGTAAAGGTTACAAAATCTGGATTTTGTTTCTTGTTAGACTCTCTTGGGGTTTTATAAAACATACATCATCGTTTTCAACGTACCTAGTGGATAAGATAGGTAGGTAAATAAATATATCAAAAGAGCAAGTCATATGTTTTCAGCTTTCATAATAGTTGTGAATCGAGTCGTAGGCGACAAATAAAGGTTAGTGCAGGTTAGTTAATAAAAATAAACTTATTTTAATAAAAAAAACTGAATAAACATTTTCTTCCATGTAAAACTAAAAAACTGATTTTTGAAATATACGGTGAAGGGCAAAAGTGCGCAGCATATGGGAAAATTTTTTATCTATGAATTTAATAAATTTATTTTATTTCAAACCAAAATAACACCCACCAAATCCGATAAAAGGCTTATGGTATACGAGGGATAGTCAAAAATTTAAAATTCCGCTAAGGGTATAGTACCTCTATTTTTCATTTTAGACAAACTTTTTATTAAGAAATATCGTATTGATTTCATATACTGAAATACCATGTTTCGCTTATTTTGGACAAAAAATAGGATTTAATTGTTTTTTTTCTGAATTACTCTGTATAAAAAATACATCGCAACCATACAGTACGCAAATTGTATTTTCTGTATACTCTGTTAAAGATAACCGTAAATAGTATGTCAGGTTAGTTAGTTATGAATAGAAGCACTATCTTGTTAAAAATGATTGCTGTCTCGCCATAATCTTGGGTCCTCTCCTTTTCTCAATCTTATTGGCTGACCTGGAGAATGTCCCAGAGCATTGTGAACTTCATATGTTTGCTGATGATATCCAACTCATCTTCCAGTTTTCACCAAACGACAGGAGTCAAGCGTGCTCATTTATTAATACTGACTTGGGACTTGTGAGAGCGTGGTCTGAGAAGAATGGTCTCGTGCTGAATCCTTCTAAAACAGTCCATCTCCTTGTCGGTTTGCCACAAGTTCTGCATTCCTGTAGTGAACTTCCACTGAGTATTTGTGGTGATCCAATCTCCACTGTAAAGTCAGCCAGGAATCTAGGACTTATTATAGATTCTCATCTCAAGTTTAATAAACATGTTAATCTTATCTGTCAGAAGGCATATCTCAGCCTTAAATACCTACTACCATTTAAGGATCTCCTTGACTCCGAAACTAAGAAAACACTTGTTGTTTCCTTGGTTATGTCCCACTTCAAATTCTGTGATGTTGTCTATGGTCCTTGCATTACTAATGAGGCTCGCAACCAGCTGCAGAAGATGTTTAATCATGCTGTCCGTTTTGTGACGCCTGTGCCTAGGTTCGCTCATATAACACCATATTTACATGAACTTAAACTGCTCAAGCTTAATGAATCTCGTTTTATTCACTATGCCTGTTTTATACAAAGAATCCTTAATTCTGGTATTCCACAGTACTTGGTTACTAAATTAAAAAGACGGACTGATATACATACTAGAGGCTTAAGAGAAATCGATTATCGTTTGGATGTCCCCAAACATAAAACATCTTCGTTTCGGGCATCCTTTTCCTACTGTGCTCCTTTCGTCCGCAACAATCTGCTGGATCTTCGTAATGTCTCCATTCCGACTTTAAAAACTAGATTAAAGGCCGAATTCATAAATGACAATTTTAGGCGCAATGTCAATCTAAATTGCTTTTAATTGACTAATGAAAAATAGAAAAAAAAATGCTCTCCCTGAGCCTTCTCTCTCCTTTATGACCTATTTTAATGTAATTTATTTTTAATTTAATGTACCTACCTTAAAATTGTCTAAGATTTATTTCTTTTTCCCCTTGTAATTAGTGTTTTAGACGATCATATATCTAAATTTTTACTTTTATAATTAGTAGGGCTTGGTGTTTGTATCATTTTATGTACCATGTCCATTTGTGTTATATTATGTCCGCACAATAAACTATTTGAATTTGATTTTGAATTTGAATAATTGTGATAATTGTTCCCATGAATTAAAACTATTTCTATTTTTTTTTTTGGAAAAACACACTTTTAAATTTCTATTTGGACAACATTGGCTGCTTTGATCTAATTTCTGTTTATGTATATTATTATTTAGGCTGCAAAGTCGGATATAAAGAAAGACTCATTTGTATTGTAAATAAAATGTTGGAGTTTGAAATATTTCAATTTAAAGTTTACAAAATTATAGGGATCCTTATTATTAATATCTTAATAATTATCATGACAAATAAAATCCGTACAAAAAATATTTTCAATTTTAATTTTTTAATGTTTTTCTTAAGACGATCACAATTATTAAAATCGAAATAAAGAAAAATTTGTACTTTAAAATTTAGAAGATGTCTTAACTTATAGATTAAAGTGTATAACAAAGTCTCAGTTAAATTATAGTATATTATTCAACAAGCATATATTGATGACTGTTATTCACGCGGATGATGTTTATGACTCGAGCCGTAGGCGAGTCTCATAAATCATCCGCAAGTGAATCACAGCCATTTTATGCGAGTAGAATACTATACTTTGTCCAGGACTAGCAAATAATTTTAGCTACCATTAGGTACCACATACCGGGTGTTGCATCGTCGAGCGGGACATAGGAAATCCCATGTAATTTTAAATGGGGTCAATTATTGGCTTCCCTAATTATTTTAGAGAAAAATTCTATTTAGGTTTATTAAAGAGCACTAAAACCTACATTCAAAAGAATAACTTTAGATATTTTTGATGAGCCCGTTTACGGGTTATCGCCGATTTCTTTTTAACTATTTCTCCTTTTTATGGCCCCGTATTTGCGGGCACCAATCAAGGTAAAAGATGACTGTCAAATAAAGTTGTCATTTTGAAATGTGTGCTTTATTGTTATAAAAACTCGTACATCGAAAATTTTAAGGGTGTATTTATGAGTACAAATTAATCTGAATAAAACTAAAATAAAGTATCCAATTACAAGGTTAATTATGACATTTTACATGTTTCAATATTTTACTAACTAATAGGTAATTAATAATTCTTGCATCTCTTCTTTGTTTCTGCCTTTCTTCACATCTGCAGTTATTTATTACAGTGCCTTTTGTCTCAAATTTCTTGATAGTTCTTTCGACTGTAGATTTTGCAGGTATCGGTCTATTCGGATACAGAGCAGCAAACATGTCTGACACATTTTGATAACTATTTCCTTGATAATACCATTTAATCATCAATATTTTTTCTTCAGAAGTGTAATTCATGGCTAATATTTTCGATGTACGAGTTTTTATAACAATAAAGCACACATTTCAAATTGACAACTTTATTTGGCAGTCATTTTTTACCTTGACTGGTGCCCGCAAATACGGGGCCATAAAAAAGGGAAATAGTTAAAAACAAATCGGCGATAACCCGTAAACGGGCTCATCAAAAATATCTCAAGTTATTCTTTTGAATGTGGGTTTTAGTGCTCTTTAATAAACCTAAATAGAATTGTTCTCTAAAATAATTAGGGAAGCCAATAATTGACCCCATTTCAAATTACATGGGATTTTCTATGTCCCGCTCGACGATGCAACACCCGGTATAATATCGTTATTTTTAAATAACTAACATTGAATTAATAACATGGAAACAATATATTAAACTTCTCACTAACTAGCAAGAAAAATTATTTGTTAACATTAATAATATTAATATTAATGTTTGTATTTACACAGTGTGTTAAGTTAAACGTAGGAATCGAAATTAAATCTACATTGATATTTTGGAACAACTAACCTTTTGACGTTTCAAATTAAAATTAAAAACCGAAACGCAATTATCAAAATAAAAACAAGGTGCCATAGTGTCGCTATAGCAACAAGCGCTGCGACTTGACGTTCATGACATGCTCTGTTTTTTATTGTACGTACAAAATTCTGTTGAAATCATATGATTTCATTATACACCGTGTATAATGAATATTATACACTGGTGTATATTGGATATTATTATTATTATGAAGGAAACCCATGTATAACGATCATGTTATATAGTAGTCGTAGACAAAATTATTTGTAGCTTGATAAGTCCATGTTAGAGGGCGCAGATATGCTTAGAAATTGGTGTTATTTACCAGCACCACAAGATGTAGCCATCTGGCTTCATTCTCTGTATTATACCAAAATTATTTTGTTTCCTTATAAAATAAAATACGGTGCGCTGCAAATATATTTAAAATTTTTATGTTTTTATTTTAAAAGGCCATAATATTGCTAAAACTAACTAATCTGACATACTATTTACGGTTATCTCTAACAAAATGTACAGAAAATACAGTTTGCATACTGTATGGTTGCAACGTACTTTTAATACAGGGTAATTTAGAAAGAACGATTAGATCCTATTTTTTGTCCAAAATAAGCGAAATTTGGTATTACAGTGCCAATATCTTCGGAATTGAAACAATATTTCTTAATAACATTTTTTTCTAAATTTAAAAATGGAGGTACTTCACTCTTAACGAAAACTCCAATTTTTGACTTTCCCTCGTATACCATCAGACTTTTACCGGATTTGATGGGTGTTATTTTGGTTGAGGATATGCAGAACTTTTCTGAAATAAAATAAATTTATAATTGATATGTGATGGGCTACATGCTTGGTGAAATGGATATTCCATAGTAGAGGAAATTAAAGTAGTACTTGTTGTATTTAAAAAATGGATGTAATGTTGTTAACAATCAAATTGAAATACCTTCAGATGCGAATCTAATACTTAATAGCCTAATTACTTAAGATAAATATGCAATAAACACTGTCAATAATTACAAACGAAAAAACCCATAATTATTATACACAGTATAATTTTCTTAATTTTATTACTTAGATGTAAATATCTCTATAATCACACCTGTAATTTAGTTGTACCTTTGGCCAATGCCGTCAATTTTATTTTATTTTAATGACATGAAGAATTTTTTATTGTCTTACAATGCCTTTGATAATGACCCGCAAGGGTTGAAACACGTGTCAGGAAACTGAAATAAATTGTGAAATACAACAAGTACTACTTTAATTTCCTTCTTCCATATGCTGCGCACTTTCTGCCGGTTACTGTATATCGCCCTCTGTTAATTATAGGTTTGAACAATAATATAATTGGACATCAACAATATCTTCAGTTGTGGGGACTATAAAAGTATCTTTTTTGCCTATATATATTGCCTCAAACAACTAACAATGATCTTCTTCTTCTTAAGGTCGGTGACTTTGGCAACAAACTGTTTCATTGTCTGTTTTTTTTCCACAGAAATAAGAAAATTGTACAACAACAAACTAACCTACTGCAATTTGGCTAGCATTTGTTTTGTTAACAGGTACTTTAATTGATTCTTCGTTATTACTTCCTATATGTGAGTCATTGACATTCGAAAAATTGTCACTATCAAAATTCTCTGGATTTGATTCTTGATCGCTTTGTCGTTGCACCTTACCATCGATCCAATTGAAGTGATTACTGCCACTTGGTCCGAGTTCTACAACAAAATCTTCAAGTCTAACAGACTTTCCTGCTGTCCAGATATTTATTTTTCGTAATTTTTTTACTTTTAGTTTATCATTGACTGTGACTGCAGTTTCTATTATTTCTTGAAAATATCTACTCATCGTACTTTGCCCGATAATTGTCGAGGCACCCAGAACTTTTTTTAAAACTTAATTTCTTTCAAGAGGGGAAATTCCTGTTGCTCGGAAGCCTGCTTTTATGTTTGCTTCATCTTTATTTGCCAGTATTTGTAAACACTCGTTTAACATTGCTGCAAACTGTGGCTTAGGAAGACAACCTTTATTTATTAATTTTCACTTTGTTAACTGTTTTATCCACACTGCTTTAAACGGACTAAAATATGACACGTCTAATGGTTAAAAAATATGTGTACTGTGTGGAGCCAAAAACTTGAATTCTATGTCAGCCTCAACATACTTGTTGATAATGTTCAGTGATAAATGGCTTGACAGATTGTCTCCAATCATATTCTTTCGCCCTTCTAGTCTTCTGAGTTAAGGATACGCTATTTTATTGAACCAGTCTGAAAAATTTAATATTATCGAACCATCCATTTTTACTACGATGATAGCAACTAACAAGAGGTTCATTTATCCCCCATTCGGGATAGACATTCTTCGCTCGATAGACGATATAAGGGGGCAAAAGAGTTCCGTCGGCCGCTGCACAAAACATGACCGAGGTCGATGATTTTGTAAAGTCTATGATTCTGGATGCATGCTTGACATCTCTACGAACAATAATACGTTACCTCACGATATCATCCATGAGGTTGGATTCATCATAAATAATGATTAAAGCATGAGCTCATTTAAAGACAAGTTTAATATTTCAACTATCAAAGAAGTTCTAGCACTCTTTAAGTTCTCAGATGCTCGTACGGATAACTGAGGGAGTCATTGCAAGAATAACTTAACCCAGTCATCGCCAGGTAGTTTGTCATTGAACTGTGGTATGTTTAGACCCATTCCATTCAAGTCGGCAAATGTTTTTATGTCATTTTCTGTCATCGTTTACCCAAGACTTACCGCCAATAGCACACCGTTGCTTAAGGCTTTCCCTTCGGCTACACTAAGAACTGGTGATCCACCGAGTTTGTCTCCATGTATTTCTCTATATTTCTTGTACAGGGTTGCATAAGGCACAGTAAACCTTTCTCCTGCTTGTCGGAAAGATAAATGACCGTCTACAACAGCAGGTAATGCATTTTCCATTTCATTTGGATGATAATCCCTCGTTATCTTGTTACACAACTTCCTTTTGTACTTTCTAGGCATGTTTCATATTACATGTTTACATAGGATGCTAGTTGGGGTTATGAATCCACTTTTTTTTTATTATAGCATATTTGTAACTATAATAATAAACTCTGTAGAGATGAGACTCTATGGGGTTCACAAAAAGTCATATTTTAATCAGATTTTATTTCATTTTTTAAAGTGTTTGTAGGATACTTACCACAAAACCAATTAATCATAAATAGCACAGCTGGTTATCTGTCAGAACCACAAAATTATCTTATCAATGTCAGACAACTGTCAGATGTCTGTTTTCGCGCCCAATTTGAAATAGGTACGTTTGTTTCATATAACCCCGGTTGTCTCATAATACCCCATTCTACGGTACTTGCATTAAATTAGCTCCATTCCAGGGATTAAGCGGTTCACTTTAGTCCCTTGGTTTATAATATACCATTTTCTACTACTACCATTATTTACCTCGTTTGTCTAATAATGAAGATTTTTTATCTTTTTAAAGAAATTGACTGAAACCTTATTGATTTAACAATGTGGACATGAGAAATAAACTTTAGCAAATGTAAATATAATGAAAATTACAAAAACTATGAAAATTATTTAAAATAATAGTTGATTGTATAGTTATTACAACTCACGTGCACTGCTGCATTCCCACTATTAATAGAATTACCATTTTTTATTATAAGTAAATTTACTTCAGTATTATGAATATTTTCGATAGTTTGTGAACGTTCATTAACACTCATTAAGTCATCATTCTGTAACTCTTCTGCCAGACCATCTTGACGGGCGAAAAAAGTGGAGGGTAAACTTAAATTTTCATTGGGTAAGATGGGTTTTTGTACTAGTTTGGCTATTCTCTTCTTGTCCGCTATCGATTCCTCAATATATCCTTCAGCTACTGTCGCCGACTTCGATCCACCGTGCCTTTTTAGGCTTAGTAGGTCTCCTCCATTTTCTGCTAGAAGTGTTGCCGAGCAGCGCCGTAGAGAATGACCAGTGTAACACTCAGGATGTTGTAATTTTAGAACTTGAGCCATAAGATATGTACTTTATTAATAGTATTGTGCCCAATATTTCGTCTATAATGTTTACCTTTGCGGTATAAAATAAATAGTTTTCTAATGTCAGTCGGCCGGTTAGCCAAGTATTTTTTTACGACGTTAATTCGGTTCGACAATGACAAATCTTCTGAATGATCCATTTTTTGAGTTAGGAATACTTATCACAATAATCCCATCTCGGATGTCCACATCATCATGCAAGAACCATATTGCAAAGTTTGTCTGTTCTGCAAGCACCGACTGCGCCAATTATCACAATAGCCTAGAATTTAGAGCTTATTAAAGCAGGACAAAAAATGAGTATAATAAAATCCATACCTTCTTTGATAAAAATTCATCATTTGAAAATGTGTCAATTTCTTCTTTCGAGAATACACGTGATTTTTTAGGTTTATAGGCGACATTATTCTTTTATAAAAATGCTACTACTTTAAAATACTTCGATATATCGATATTTTTTTCAGTGAAAGAGTTGATTTCAACATTGAGTAGCTTGTCCACAACGTTGATACCTTATTTTGTTCCGATTTTTCCTTAAAATAGGCCAGCATGACATTTTCAATAATTTTAACGACTTTCCTTTCTTCACACCATTTCTTTAATTGAGTGTATACCTTCACATAAAGTCGCTTTGATTTTTCAGGCAAAAAATCATGGCTCGCAGTAGCCGCTGCCTCTCGGAGCTCAGGCGCGGTACAATTTTCCATTTCTAAATCACTGTCGCTTTGGTCGCTAAAATTCTCAGCCATATTTTAATATATTTTTCACTACTAACCTATAACATCGCCATTATTGACCGATTATTAACGTTAGAAATCGTTTTTCTCTACCTTGGTCAATAATAAGGCATTGAAATCCATTATTGACCGATCTTCAAGAATCCATTTGAACGCAGGTAACTTGATTTTGTGATTCTACAACATGAATTCATAAAGGTGATTTCTTGTGGTTAGGCAACCAGATAATTATCAATATACATATTAGATTATTACAGATGCTATTGTAAAATATCGATACAATCAACATTTTTCCTGCTTCCATCCTTAATTCTGGAGGTGTACACATAATAACATCACTAACATTTTCTTCGCTAATTTTTTAAAAAAACGGAAAACTCGTGAAATCTAATGACATAAATGAACAAAAATTGACATTTACAAAGCCACCTGACAAAACAACAAAATATTTTGCCAATTCCAAAGCGCAGGTAACTTGATTAAAAAATATACTTATACCTTCCTATAATTTTTTATAATTATTAATACTATAAAGATAAATGTCTTATAAAAGTTTGTAGTGGTGTACCTAATAGATATTTATGTTATAAGGATCATAATAACGATCATTATGGTACTAGCCGTGAGTATTATTGGACGAGGCGTCAGCCGAGTCTAATAACACGGCGTGTACCATAATGATTGTTTATGATCCGAATTTCATACAATTTTTTATATTCCGACGATTTTTGTGTTTTTTTTTATGAATTTTAAGTTTTCGTCAGTAAACTAATAGCTTGATTTTAATAAAACCAGGTAACTATAGAAATATTTGTTTGTATTGTCATTGTCAGAATTGAATTTTTAATTTTAATGTTTATATAATATAATATGGATAATTTTCCATCAGAAATCGAAGAATTGGCCAATAAAGCAGTTGTTGGTTTGTTGCCCGAAAAGTCTAAAGGCATATATGGAAAAACTTATGCCAATTACAAAACTTGGTGTTCCCAGAAAAAGGTTGTCAATATCGTACACGAAAAGGTAAAAAAATAAATAATAAATTTTTTCATTTTTGCGTCTATTTTTCATTATAGTACTCAGTCCTATAATAAAATCATTATAGTACTCAGTCCTATAAAGTATGTCATTTTGACACTGAAAATGAAATCCATAATAATGTCATTATGACACGTCGGAATATAAAAAATATTATATTAACCACGGTTTAGACAGCTTATAGCCCTCGCGTCTTAAATCCCTCGTCGCTTCGCTCCTCGTGGTTTAAACTCGCCGCTCGGGCAATAATGATGGCTGTCTAAACCTTGGTTATTATTATACTATTATTGTAAAACCTTTACTTAAAACCTTTAAAAGGTGGCCATAATTATTTAAGAATAATGACGTTTATTGAAACTCATCAGTTTCAATTGTTTTATTCGTTGCCTTGACAATTGAGCCCCAGGCTACTTGATATTTCGATATGTTTGAATAGTAGAGGAAATGACTAATTTTAAAATAAAAATGAGGTATTTTGGTGTTAGTTTGGCTGTTAGTAGTAGAAATAATTCTATATATACCTCGGTTGACAAGGCCATTATTGACCTCGCACATTATATCCCTCGGCGCTACGCGCCTCAGATTATAAAAGTTCTCGGTCAATAATGGCTCACTTCTCACCCTAGGTATATAATATATTAATTTAATTTGTTCCCCAAATTATGAAATTATGGAAATCATTTATTCCAGAATTATTATTCGTTTCCATGGGTGCGATATTTTTGACTAAGTCAGTCGAGAATAAAATTGTGACATTTATTATTTCTCAGTTCATTGAATAATTAAACATGGAAGCGAATTACAATGTGTAAATTAAAATGTTGTTAAGTTTGTACCCATTCTCTTACGTTAAATCTAATTTTAGACATAAAAGCACATTATTCCATTTAAAATGCCAAAAGTACTCCCCCCCCTCAAAATAGAGAGAAGGGGTACCTTAATGTCAATAAGATTGTAAAATGTTTTCAAAATTCGAACCATTTTCGAGATATCTTCTTTGAATACTTAAAAAAAACTCACCCGTATTATAGCAGTTGTTAAACCGAAGAAAAAGTCCGTTTAAAAGTTGAATATGAACTTTTAGGCACAATCTTACACTCCAAATGATAATTCTCTATAATTTGTAAAATACTCTGATAATTTCAAATCTTAAATGGAAAGTTCTGACTTAGTCATAAAATTCCTAATTGTAAATACTGTTTTTGTATCAGTTTAATAACATTTTACTTTTCAGTTAAAAAAAAAAGTAGGTATTTATCAAGGCTTCAGGGCAAACTAATTAAAAATGTTTGGGGAAGTCTGTAAACAGTTTATTGTAAGCCTAAAGTATCTCGATTTTCCCTAACTTGACAGTGAGTTGACTGCCTAATTAGTAATTTTCTTATTCATTAAATTCGATATGGTTGATAATATGTAACCATTCCAAAAGGCCCATTTTAAATACGCAAATAAATACAAACATAATATTTAAGAAGTAGTCCATATTCTGTGGCGAGATTGTAAATAGAAATAAAGGTCTGTTTTTACCACCAAATAATTATTTGGTGGTAAAGACAGACCTTTATTTCTATTTACAAACATAATAGTTTATTACTATGTATAAGAATAGTTAACATACATACTTACTAGGGTGCAACAAAACATACAAATTTTCGAAGTTATAGTTTGAAGCTTCTGGAAAGCTTGTCCCTAGAGATGTATTAACATCTCTTAAAAGAAAAAACAAAGAAAAATTCCTGGTTGCGTGCCAGCCCATTGAAAAAAAAAGTTTTTTCCAGAAATTGTTTCTTAAACTATGACAAAAACGTTGTTTGTGGTCCTCACATTACTCTACTAAGATTTCAAAAAGATTGGAAGTTTCCTTAATGCGCCCCAACGTTATTGTTTAATTTGTGAAAATTAAATTCAGTGGTGTAGTTAGTTTTTTTCTAAAAAATTTTTTTATTTAATTATGACCCAAACTTGTGTTTTTTTTTAAATGGGAGACCCTATATGTTATTTCTTTGTCTTATTCCTCTTTTTAGGATTTTTTCAAAAATATATAATAGTTCATATTTGTTTCTTTTAAAAAGGGACAATTTTTTGGAAAATTAATCATTTCTCGAAAAGATAGCTGTTTTCGCAAATAAAAAACGAAATTGACAAGATTATTTTTATTATACGACTTTATCTTATTAAATAACTTTAAGCCAACAGTAAAACAAATAAATTATTTTGTTAAATTACAAAGATTGCTCCAATTGGCCTCCCTTGTGTTCTAAACACTTTCGACACATCGTTTAATAAAATAATTGGCCTTCCCTGCAAGAGTCTAAAGGTTTGATGGGTAGCTTCTCGAAGTTGATCAATATTGTGGTATTATCTCTTATATATGACTAATTTTCTATATACCCCCTTAAAAAAAATCCCACACAGAAAGATCAGGTGATCTTGGAGGCTATCTAACAATTTCATTGGTACCAATCCATTTATCGGGAAATGTGGTTCCTAAATATTCTCTCACTATATGAGAATTGTAACTTGGAGCGCCATCTTGCCTTTAATAAATATTATTTAAACCGGCCAAAGGAACATCGTTTAATTTTCCCTTACTGCATCTTGCATTATATCTAGGCTAGGTGTCTATTTCCAGTTAAAGTTCCTTCATAGATAAAATACTTTATTTTAGTGCCAAATATAAAGGAGGACACGCTAAATCCAAACCGACCTTGACGTTCTTGTGAAAATATAACGTGTTGGTTCTCTTGGGACCAGTACCTTGAATTGTTTCAGTTTAAATAACAGGACTCGTAATATAAACCTCGTCGGACCATGCCACCCTACTTTCAAAATTTGCGTTTTCGTGCAATATTTGTAGGTATGCAGTTGCAAAAAACTATCCTACGTTCTACGTCATTCACCGGGATGCAAATGTTGGACGACATGATATTTGTATGGTTTAAATTTATATTTTTTTAGTATTAGATGTATTCTTAATTCTTAATTGCCAACTTTATCATACATTTTTCTGCTTGATATGGATGGTTGTACCGTGACAGAGGCCAAAACATTTATTTCTTCTTCGTCCCTGTTTTCTTTGTTAAAATTCCTTGTAAAAATTAGGCCTTGGTTTTTTAAAAGATTCGTGCCCAACAAACAAATTATTTTAAAACTTCCTCAAAATACAGCTCCGAGGCTGCGATCGCGCCTTCATTAGCTTCATATTGAATGGAGTTAGCCGATACTTGATGGAGATCCATATTAAATTTATATAATGAAACACTTGTTTCTAGATTTCCACTAACTTTTATTTAAAATTTGTTTGCAATTGTTTCGCCAACACTGTGGCTTCTTCAGATGTTTATAACCGAATGCATATAACACAAAGTATACTATACAACCCTAAGTACCTAATTAGAAATTGTATACAATAGAATTAGTAAATATTATTTAATAACGGGGAATTCCCCAGATCCAACTGTTCATTCAGTAGTACATTTGCATTTTTATATTTATTAATTTCCATCGATTCCAATAAATCTAATCTCTTCCCTTTGTTGCCTAAGTGTAAAATTTTAAAATTATCATTATAATTATGGTTTTCGCTCAATAAGTGTTTGGCATAATTAAAATTATTTTATTCTATTCTGGAATGACCTACCCGTTTGGCCAATATAAAATTAAATTAATTAAATATAAAAATGGGTAGGTCATTCCAGAATAGAATAAAAGAACATAGTTTTTTTAAAGAAAAAGAAAATTTTAATTATGTCAAACATTTATTGAGGGAAAACCATAATTTTAATGACAATTTTAAAATTTTACACTTAGACAACAAAGGGAAGAGATTAGACTTATTGGAATCGATGGAAATCAATAAATATTAATATGCAAATATACTACTGAATAAAGAGTTGGATCTGGGGAATTCCCCGTTATTAAACCTTTTTCATTAAAATAATTTTATTACATGGTAAACAACAAAAGCCCCGTTTTTAAATCTTATTTACTAATTCTATTGTATACAATTTCTAATTCGGTTATAAACATCTGAAGAAGCCGCAGTGTTGGCGAAACAATTGTCAACAAATTTCAAATAAGAGTTAGTGAAAACCCAGAAACAAGTGTTTCATTCTATAAATTTCATTAGCTTGGATAAAACAAACATACATATCGTGTTTTTCATAACTTTCATATTTATTATTTCGTGTCATGTTAAACAATTTTTTACAGATATAAAAAATAAAGTTACGAGATAAAACAAATACCAGTAATATTTGACAACAATCTGTAATGGCGCATTTACAGAATTTGGTTTTCTGTCATGGCCATCCGTGATTGACCATGGCATAGCCATCTATACGAAAAATGATTAATTTTACAAAGAATGTTAAAATTATTCTTCTTTAGAATAAATAAATATAGACCATTTTATATTTTTAAAAAGCTCCTACAAAGAGCGATAAGGCAAAGAAATAAATATATAGGGTCCCATTTAAAAAAACACAAGTTTGGGTCATAACTCAATAACACAACTTTTTAGAAAAGAACCAACTGCGCCATTAAACTCTACATTGAAAACTCTATAACAAGCCATTTTTACCTTATTGATAAGTTATCAAATAATCGAGATACAAGGGAGCGTCAAAAATGGCAAATTCTCAAAATCGCCCTGTATGTCAAAAACTGTGAGGGCTATGAAAATTTCGTTCGCGGCAATGGTTTCATAAAGTAGTAGAATCGCAAGCCGCAAACCCCATCTTTTTCTCTTTTATAATAATGGAGCTGGTATATGGAAACACACGAAAACTGGACACCCTGTACAGTAATTATTTGTAAACAAGCACAATGAAATTGAACAATATTTTAATATACAATTTATAATATTTACAACTACAATTAAACGAGCCAACATGTAATAAGTTACTAAATAAACTAATGCTCACTCACTCAGCAATTGCTGACTAATTTATACACGTATATTATAATGTATATAATTGGTAAGAGAATGTAAATATAGATTAAAACACGAACCAAACCTATCATCAAAATAAAAAATAACGTTGGGGTGCCAGAAGGAAACTTTCAATCTTTTTGATATTTTAATGGTGTAATTTGAGAACCATATAAACAAAATTTAAGAAATCGTTTTTGAAAAAAAAATCATTGGGGTTGGGGCGCCAGAAGGAATTTTTAGATTGTTTTTTTTTCTTTTAGGAGACGCTTATAAATCTCAAGTGATAAGTTTTCCCAAAGTTTCAAATCAAAATTTGAAAATTTGTATTTCTCGATCTACCTCAACACTTAGTCGTGAAAAACACCTACCAATAAAATATTACTTCCACTTTCTTAGTTTAATTTTTGTTATGTTTTTGTAATTTAAGACCTAAAAATTAAAAAACTTTAAAACTTAAAATTTGACAGCATCAAGAAGTTCTCACGTTAGCACGGAATTTTTAATTTGAAAACCCGTTTCTTCAACAATTTAATAACGATTTATTTTAAACCTAGAAGAAATCTTTATTAAACTTGAACAATTTAATTAGAAATGTTTGTAAAAGCTTTTTGACCAAGTTTGTTACGCTATCGGTAGATAGATACCTAGATATACAGGGTGTAAAGTAAGTATATTGTCACGTTTAAAATTGATATTGGTCAAAAAGGGGATTTTAAAAGTGTGACACAAATAAAAGGACACAGGTCTAAAAAACAAAGCTCTTTATTCTTACCATAAGCACTGGACAGGAAGACTTAACTTAATTTAAACTTACATTATTATTAACTCGATGTGCCCTCTGGGCGCGAGGATGAAATCACTAGGGTGACTGAGCCACGGAGCTACCGAGCTACTATCGGCTGATAGCTTTGTGATGGCTTTTGTATCACCGAGGATGCTATTTATATCAATTATGGATTGTCTAATAATCATTTATTATTTTGTTATTATAAATGTTTGTATAACATCAATAAATAGCAGACTCGGCGTTGTGCTTTAAATAGTAAATAGTAAAATAATCAATAGTAAACTAATAAATTTGTGGATCACCAGGCTAAGAAATATAAAGTAATGATTCAATTAAATGTACAGGATGAAATAATAATTTGGAAAAGCGCATAGGAGAAGAGAAAATTACACTAATTTGCTATAGAAAAAAAAAATTTTAAAGTGCCCCTTAACGGAGATACAGAGCTCCAAAGGGGTACACAGCTACTTACCTTTTAAAACGACATGTATAATTTAATAAACCTTTATTATTTAGTAGGCCATAAAGACATAAAACCATACTACAGTAGATGTTTTACATCGTCAGGGAAGTCAGAAAAGGACTTGCCACGAAACTCGTTGGACCAACATTTTGACAGGTGTCATTTCGCAGAGCTGAAAACTGATTTTTTAAATACTCTGGTCATTCCTCTTTTAAGAAAGGTATTCTACATTTGTTTCGATAAAATTAACCCAATATCAGTATAGTAAACTCTATTCCACAATAATTCGTTGATTTCCCGACCGCAATAAAATTTAAACCCAGCCAAAAATAAGTGCCTTTTGAAAGGGTACAGGTCCTGATTACCTACTAATTTCAATAGTTTAGGTTAGCTATTTTCAACAAAACAACAGATATAAAATAATAGGTAAGTATCTTTATTTTAATCATGTAATTAAATAGATATTAATAATTATACAAAAATACTAAACTACAATATTATTATATCATCTATGCCTAAACTAATTATTAAGGGCCTTACGTTACTATTAATTATGTTATTATATTGGTATATTAGGTAGGTTAATGGCAAATTGCAGATGATCAATATGAAGCAGAGTCTTTTCATCTTAGTTCATCAGTCGTTTGGTGTTTGTCAAGCTGTGCGTTAAAGGTATTTTCGTGTGTGTTATCGAGCATCCAAAATATGTCAGATCTGTGTGAAACTTCAGATAATATTGCTTCCGGAAGTTATGGTGTAACGAAGAAAAAACATTTATCACTTGATGCCAAAAACATCATAAAAAACGCTTACTGTACCCTTTTAGAAAAAGCGTATGACCGGAGTGCAAGTTCTAGTGAAACCAGTATTTTGACCAAAGTTGCATTAACCAGTAAAAGATATAGTGACCAAACCATCCAGCCAAGGAAAGAACGGTGTGACAACGGAAAATTCAGAAGCATCAAAGAAGCTGATAAAGACTTGATTCGGAGGAAAATTTATGACATGTACAGTAAACAAATAGTCCCAATAATAGACACACTAAAAAAGGTACTTACAGCAGACGAAACCGACATTTCTGTGGCAAGACAAGCCTTTGGAGAATAGTAAAAGCAATGGGTTTTAAATATCGTACCATTCACAAACGACAAGTACTAATGGATTCGCAGCGTTTACAAGTATAGCGTAGAGATTATTTGAATCTTATCAGACAATATAGGGAAGAAAATCTTTTAATTATATACTTGGACGAAACTTGGTTTGATAACCACGGCACTCCTAAAAAATTTTGGAGCGATTCAACAATCAAATGTCAAACCAAAGCTCTCTAAACAAAGGACAAAGAATTACGATATTACATGCAGGTTCAGAAAATGGATTTATTCCGAATGCTCTGTTATTATCTGCGAAGAAAATTGGCAATTCATCTTTGGATTACCATCAAGACACGGATGCTACATTGTTTGAAGATGGGTTTCAGAATCGTCTGCCTCCGAATGTGCCCAAAAATAGTGTTATTGTGATGGACAACGCTAGTTACCACGGTCGCCAACTAAATAAAGTGCCGAATTCAAATAATACAAAAGTGGAAATTCAAAACTATATGATGGAAAATAATATATATTTCGAGGAAACCTATACAAAAAAGGACCTTTTAAATGTTTTAAAAACATTCAATATTGAAAAAGAATATATCTCTGACATCTCGCAACTGCTAATGGTCACACAGTTTTACGCCTCCCTCCGTATTACTGTATTTTTAACCCAATAGAACATATATGGAGCCAGTTAAAAACGATGATTAGAAGAGAAAACACATCCCCTACATTAATTAGTTCTGTTATAGAATTAATTAAAATATGTGTAAATAATATCCCAGTAGAAAGTTGGAAAAATTCTGTGAGACACGTGATCCAAGTCGAAGATTCCTATAACATAATTAATAGTAACGTAAGGCCCTTAGTAATTAGTTTAGGCATAGATGAACACGATGGTGATAGTGAAACGGAGCTAAATATAGAGTAGGTTAAGTTAAATATTGTATTATTATAATATTGTAGATTAGTATTTTTGTATAAATATTAGTAGCCATTTAATTACATGATTAAAATAAAGATACTTACCTTTTATTTTGCATTTGTTGTTTTGTTGAAAATAGCTAACCTAAACTATTGAAATTAGTAGGTAATCAGGACCTGTACCCTTTCAAAAGGTCCGGTGCCTACACAATAGATATTTGTCAGGAAACTTATTTATGGTTGGGATTACGACTGAGGGTTGTAATTTAAAATTTATTGCGGTCAAGAAATCAACGAATTTCTGTGGAATGGAGTATACAATAAAACACCAGTCGTTTTTATTTCGTTAACAATGTGTTATTGACAATACTTTTGTAAATTGTCTGATTGATTGAGTACATAAGACTTAAATAATGGAGAATAATTCCTATAGTGAATATGCTGGTATGCATCTTATTTATGGACAAGCACTCGACAACTGTGTGGAGGCGAGAAGAATTTATTCTGATACATTTCCAAATCAACCGAAGAACCTTTGAAAGGGTTGGTCGTAGCTTAACCCATTAACGCGAGAATTATTTCTTTTTTGAAAATTTAAGTGTTATTGATATTTTTGAGTTAACATAAGGCTCAGTTTCAAGCACTGTATACAAATTTCAAAAAAGTTTAATTATTTTTTCAAAAAAATGGTGTAACATGGTCACGCTAAGCGCTTATGACAACGTTTTGGGAAAAAATTAAAAGCAGATAAAATTACAAAATACATGTTTTATTCAATGTGAAAAATAGCGAAACATTCAATGCATAATCCTACATTGCATTTTTGGCACATGGTACTAATAATAATACTAATGCGAGAGATGCCATGTTACTTTGCTATACTATTTTCAAAAAAATCGAATTTACTTAGGGTGGCGATATTGCCTACACTTACCTTAAATACCTAATTTATTAAATATTTTAATTTGAACATTGTCTACCCCTGTATTTCGGTAACGGCCGGGAATAGGACCCATGTTTATAGGAACTTTTATGATTATTTTGGGTCCCTGAATACGCACCTAAAATATTGGCATTTCCTCCTGAGTCACCCTGTATATTATTTTTCCTTATACCGAACAAGATGTCTTCATAATTATTTTACGTTTATTAACGTGATAAAAATTAATACACACCACGAGGAATGATTTTAAATCAAAATCTTAAGTGCCAATTTTGCTAAGGGAATATAATAAGTCAGTCTTCTAAATCATGAACTATGATAATTCTACTTTAATCGGACAAACATATGAAATACAAAATTTCCTTATAGCCCATTGTTTGCTTTTTTTCAATATAAGACCCGTTTAAATTTTATTTTTAATTCCAACTACTTTTTAAGATTCAAGCTTAATATTAGGCAAAATATTTTATCTTGGAAAATCTAAATTATGCATAACAAAATTATCTTAAGATGCAAAATTTGCGTTCTTTAATAACCTAGGGAAATTAATTTGTAAAAATTTTAAACGTTTTAACAAACCGCTTTCCAAAACATAAATATTTCCTAGTTTCTTACATATTTTATTAGATATTATATTGATTTGCATGGTAGAGGAAATTAAAGTCGTACTTGTTATATTTTACAAATAATTCAGTTTCCTGACACGACGTGTTTCAACCCTTGCGGATCATTATCAAAGGCATATAAGACAATACTATATTCTACATGTCATTAAAATAAAAATTGATAGATGATGGGTTATTTTGGTCCTTAATTTACAGGTATTGGCCAAAGGTACAACTAAATTACAGGTGTGATTATAGAGGTATTTACATCTAAGTAATAAAATTAAGAAAATGATATTGTGTATATAATTATGTGTTTTTTCGTTCGTAATTATTGACAGTATTGACAGTGTTTATTGCATATTTATCGTAAGTTATTAGGCTATTAAGTATTAGATTGGCACCTGAAGGTATTTCAATTTGATTATTAACAACATTACATCTACCATGGAATATCCTCCACTAAACACAAACACCTTCATAGCACATGCTAAGAACATTACTCTAGTAGGTTGGAACATTCTAAGAGTATTCTATAAAAGGTCTATGCACATTCATAGAACATGCCATAGTTAGATTACCGCAAGGTGTTTTCACGTGATATGAATGTGCTTGGAATATGAAATCGTATATTCTTAGTAAGCGCTTATCATATTTTTTGGAGAAATTCCTGGCATATTCCTCATATGTACGAGATAATGTTTTAATGAACGTACCAAAGAATATTCTAGGAACATCCCTCAGAACCAGTAGGGATCCTTACAGGAACAAAAATATTCCTACTGCATTTTAAGGGCAATATTCTGGGGAAGAATCAGGAATATTCATAGAATAGTCTATGAATATTTAGGCTTATGTTTTAATAAGAGCATTCCTCAGATGTGCTACAGAGTGTTAACGATCCCAAATAACATGGAACGCGATACAGGCGGAATGTGAGAAGAATTGATTAGTTATAAGAACACAAAAAATATATTAAAATACAATAAAGTTTAGGTACATTAAGTATAACATTCTTTAGCACATATGAGTTAAATGATAAATCTTTTTTTTTTTGTAATTAAAGCAGCTATAAAAATACAACGAAATAAGGTAAAAACATATTTATTTTTAAAATTGAGACAAATGACATTGAAGCTTTCAATCCCACTAAGCAAGGTAAGGTTGTATTAAGTTTGCAACTTTTCTTGCATCAAGTTTCCTGCAAGTATGTTGCAAACAGCAAATCTTCTCCTAATCGTCGTTTTGTTTGCAAGTCTACTACATAGTACCTAACTAATGTTAACTTAGGTACAGCAAACACCAATTAACAACAAGTAAATTTACAAAAGTTTATTTAAAGATTGTGGTGACTTGCAATACAGTTGTTAATATTACCTTGTCAGATGCAAGCATTTAAAAGTGTCTATCTGATTGATGCAAACATGAGTAACTTACCGCGAGGATTTAGTGAGATAGGTAATAAAAAATTATATTCACAAATATGATTATAATAAGTGACATTTCAACTTCATTTCACTTGTGGTTCTGGCATTGTGCCGACAAACTAATCGTCAGGTAATTTTGACTTCCTCATTTTTCTTTCCTTCGCTTTTACAAGCCACAATTTTAAAACTGTAATTATATCATTTTCCATTGCCTGATGGAAGTGCATCTTAACTGCATCTGAAAATATTAAAAATAAAGAGAATTTTGTAGTACTCACAAGTTTTCATCAGTAGTGTAGAACAAGCAAGAGTGGATGGTAAACAAAACTTTTAGGAAAATATTGACACACTGAGGGAGTGAGAGCATCATTGGAGCACTTAAAGGTTATCAAGTAAACGAATATAAGGGTCGACAGGGTCAATGCCTCTTTCATATCACATCATCATAGCTCATATTTTAAGCATTACAAATTCCAAGTCCGAGGAAATGGTTATCTCGATTGATAACCCTACGACTTCTGGTGACACTGCTGTAAAACCGGACTTACTCAAATTTAGGTTAGGTTTGTATCCTCTTTGATACAATGTACGTAGATGGTTTTTTTACCCATTATTTGCTTCTGGGTATTTTCAACGTATGCTTGCACTTTAAAAACATACATTTTAACAAGAGAAAACAGGCGAATATGGAAACAGTGGGTAAAATTGTATTTTTAGAAAGATCATGCATATATACTTTTAGCTTTTAAACTTACCTTTTAACAGTCGCTTTAAACCAATTCACAAAAATTTCGCAATCTATTCAATGTAACAAGAAATTCGGAAATCGGCGTTTCCCAGCAAAATCACGAAGCACAGGTTCCACGCTCAACACGCCAAACAAAACAAACCAAAATGGTGGCATTGGAGAACGCCAAACTGTCAAAATGCAAATTACATACGTTGAAATAAGTTGCGCGCCAAACTCAAATGTGAGCAAGATGTTATGGGAACTCCGTTGTTAGTTCCTGACTTGTAAGGGAGCACGATTACACAAAAAAAAAACAAGAAAAAAAAATACATTCCCGTATTGCGTCGTACGATTAGCCAAAATTGACATTGACACATTTTGCGCGGCAAATTCAAATCAGGATGCGTTTCGCGATTTAGGCAAGAGGCCTGATTTATTCGTTTATTGAATATGCTAATAGAAAGATTCCAAGAATATTCCGCAAGGACATTTCCAAGGATATTCTATTTAGATACTATGAAAGTATATTTATTTTGAACATTCCTAGAACATTCTAAGAACATTATCAAAAAGAATATTCATGCAATAGATGTATAAAGAATATTCTAATAGAAATATTCCAAGAATATTTCACAAGAACAGTTCCATGGATATTCTATTTATATACTGCGAAAGTACATTTAATTTGAACATTTCTAGAATATTCTAAGAATATCATAAAAAGAATATGCGTGCTCTGAATATACTTAGAATGTTTATCACTTTATGGACATATTAGAGAACATTCTAAGAATGTGAATGTTCTCCTTGTGTTTACTGGGCCATTTCATCAAGCATGTAGCCCATCACAAATCAATTATATATTGATTTTAGTAACGAAACTGTGTCTTAATATTCTAAGGTTATGAATTTAGCTTATCAATTCTCAACATTATCTTTAAGCATAGAAATAAACTAAAGTAATTCATAAGTATTATGCAATTATGTAACAAAGTAAAATGAGATCATTCTTCAAATACCTAAATTTATTTTTGTATTATCAGTCCTTTTGTACTTTCTAACTTTTTCTTAAATAACAAATATGTCCATAACATTTTTTTAGATGCTGTCTTCCAGTTCTGCTTCAAATTTTACAACCTACAGAATGCAGATGTCAGCTCCACTTACCAAACGGGATTTGGGATCATTTACTGATCAGCTTAATGCGGTGGGAAGGCAGCTGACTGATTCAGTTATCAGTAGAAAGGTTGATAACTTGGTAAGATACTTAGGCCCAGTCGTATAGGTTTGGGTTAACTCAAAAATAGGAGTTAAACCAAGGGTTAGCATAAAAAGGCGTTGTATAAACGGAGGTTATTCCCTAGGATTAACCTTAAACTTGTGGATCGGGTATGAGTTAACCTGCAATCCTGAGATTAAGACTCTAAAATTGGTGTATTTTGGTATTTCTCTTATTTCATTGTCATTACTTTTTAACCTAACCTATGTATGCATTTGTATTTTATGGTTTGGCTTATAAAATAATAGGTTACAGTAGGTTTGTTTGATTGCCTTGTAGTAGGTATTATGGATGCCTTTGATATTGTTTATCATTTTCTTTCCGATGAAGAAGAGGATCTAGATATTATTGATATAGTGGAAAACGCCCCAAATTTTTAGGTTAGTTTATTTCAAGGTTTACAGTATCGAAGGCTTCAGTTTAATTAATAGTTCAATTTAGTAAGGTTAGAATAATTTAACCCCTAGAAATAGATTTTGGTAACTTAAGTCAAACCTAAATAATTAGCAGCTAGCTAAAAAAACATTTTTTAACCCAAACCTATACAACTTGCAATATATCTTAATTTGGGCTAGCTCACGAATTAACTTAAAGGTAAAACTTAAGTTTAACTCTAAGGTTAATTCATACCTTACACTTGGCCCTTATATAAATCAAAGTTAATCTGTACATATTCTAATACTGTACGTCCCGTCATGTACGATTTCTTAGGGTATTTACATTGCCAATATATTTTTTTAATACTTTCTGTCACATACTCATTATTGCCCAGTTTGTCGTCTTTTAGCAAGTTGCATTAAATTCAACAAATAAACCTGAACTTATTTTTTTCTTTTACCGCGCGAGCAAGAAATATTTTCATCCAAGAGAGATTGGACAGAAAACGCGTGGCTTGGTTTAGATCACATTAATAAGGGGACAATTTATCTAACCAAATCTATATATGAGTCATATTTCGATCGCGTTGATCAGCATATCTAGAGAAATGTTACCACATTCTTAGATAATCCTTTCTTGTAACGGTTCTAAATTTTCAACTAGTGTTTTAAAAATATTGTTCTTCAAATGAGGAAAAATTAAATAATTCATTAGCGTCAAACAAGGTGATTTGGGTGGAAATTTAATGTCTGTTCGAAAACGGATCAATTTGTCATAAAAAAAAACACTTAAGTAGTTAGTAGCTTCGGCGGATGTATGAGCGGTTGGATCGTCCTGTTGAAAGTAAGCCAAACGTAGTTCATCGTCAAATAATTGCTCCACAAATGGATTCAAGATATTATCCCTATACCGCTGTGTTGTAGTTGTGCATGGAAAAAAATAGGATCAACAATTTTTCTTTGGGAAACAGTCAACCAACCACCAATTTTTTGATGGGGGCAATGTGGAGTACAATAAAGTGGGGATTTTTACTACTGTACTCTGAAACCAGGCTTCATCAGAAAAAATGTCAGGTCTAATTAATCATTTCCTTCTAATCAATTTCGGGTAAATTACTGACAGTAATTTCTACGTCTATCAATATCTGCAGCTGGTATTTCTTTGAATACTTGCACTTTATAAGAAAATAAATCTAACTGCCTTTGCAACAAGTTCTTCTGTTCTTACAGAAGGTCATTTAGCTCATTTCTTATATTGTATAGAACCTGTTCCCCTAGACAGAGCCATGATTCTTCTTAGGCAATAATAGAAATCCCCAGCAGTAAAAGCGACGTTAGGAAAATTTTCGCGAAAATCGTCCATGCACGAACGCTGACTTTATTGCTAGTCATCATTTAGTTCAACTTCGTTTCAAAAATACGCTCCAACCATAAATTTTTTTTGTGCTGTTCCGTAAAACCCATTGCATAAATTCTTTGAGAAATTGGATAAATTAGCCATGAATTAAATGACTTGAAACGACTGTTAAAGATGACGGAATAACTGATTGATTAATAATGCTGATATTTACTGACACCCAACAGGTACTAAGCTTTGCGGCTAGGTACTACGGCTTTAGATGCCAAGTATACTTTGATGATAATAATCTTTACTAGCACGGTATATTGGTTATCATAATATTAACATTCAGAAGAATCATTATCTATGTCATTAGAACTTCAGCTGATGATCTGGAAACTAGCCTTGTTGGCGTAATTGATATTCATAACGAGTACGGAACTAATTTAGGATCATCGTAGAGCGCACGCTTACATAATTATTAAGTCACCCAGGATTTAACTTCCCCTCGAACGTTTCCAGAACTCTTTGTCAAATTGACCGTCAATCTTGGCTGTTACGGCAAGAAAAATAATTCGTTTGGTTGGTTTATCGAGTCCTGTTTACAAAAATAAGGGAACAAGGCAAGTAGATACCCCATTATTTGGATGATAGTGAACAGTGTACAGGCTTTGGTTTCCCATAGAAATCCTATTTAGTTTTTTTTTATTTATACTATCCTAAATATCTTATCAGACTTAGATGCAAAACACGGTAACTAATTTATGTATTTTTAACGTTACTGAGCGAGTTTTTTATAATGCCATTGACAAACTTGCAAGTTGAAGATGCCTTTAAATAAACTCATTAAAGCACATTGTTACTTCTGGACATGTATGTCCAGGGTGGCCAACTAAGAATGCGAGGTACTGTATCTGGGAAGCTATCCATCGTAAAGGCTTACGGCAAAAAAAATTATGACTAAAACGGCCAAGAGAAAAACCTGGAAAATATTTTCAAGTTTTTGAAATGGCCGCTAGGGGGCGTAACTGCAATCTTAAATCTAAAAAAGTGATGTTTCTATAAATTCCGCTATATTAACCTAATAAAGGAATCCTGATCTTTAAAGTCGGGAATAACCTGAACCTTTTTTGTTTGACACTTTTTACAGTATCTCTAAAAATTAAGTGGTGGGGGGTATTCAAACGTGTCCGTAAATAACATCCTGTATCTTCGAAACGGCTAAGCTGATTTGAACAAACTTAGGCTCGTTAAAAGGAGCTATTCTTGGGCTACAAACATCATTATATTTGAAGTTTTGTAAGTTTCACATATCGCCGCTAGAGGGCTCTTTTCGACATTCCAACAGAAATGGTTAATTTTCTCAACAATGCATTGGTATGATTTTTTTTAAAGAAAAAGTAGCTAAATGATGCCTAAACTAGCTCGCGAAAACTGCATCTCGATATCTGGATTCTAACCCAAAATATCGGCAATAGAAAATGTTATACGAAAATCCCTTAAATTTTCATTTTATTGTAACTATATTTTTCTGGAATTCTTTCTATTATGTAAGTTGTGGCCCTGAAAAGGACCGATTTATAAAAGAAAGATTTTTAATGCTACCGCAAATGCTCGAAATGCTGACCATCACGTTCTATGCACAAAAAAGACAATTAATAGAAGCAGGCCATGGAAACAAAACAAATACCTAATCAAAACATAAATAATCCAAATTGTCAATAGTTGTCAAAATTTTGCGTTACTTTGAGTAATTTTTGTGTTTACAAAATGCATTTTACGAATGATGAAGCTGTTGATATGCTTGCGGAAGACAGTCCTGAAATACTTCACAACATCTTATGGACGGACGAAGAAACCTTCTGCAGTAATGGAAATGTCAATCTCCAAAAAACGCACTACTGGTCTAGAACCAATCCTCACTGGATGAGGGAAGTCCAGTACCAAGGGCCCTGGTCAGTAAACGTATGGTGCGGAATTCTTAATGGACAAATTATCGGGCCATTTATTTTTATTCAAAGTGTATATAGGGAAGTATATCTCAAATTTTTGAGGAATCAATTGCCAATTATTCTAGAAGGCATACCTTTGGCAGTACGACGTGCGATGATTTTCCAACATGACGGATGTCCGGCCCATATTGCTGTGAATGTTCGACAGTATTTAAAGCAAACTTTTCCTGGCAGATAGATCGGCCGTGGAAGTATATTTCCATGGCCACCTAGGTCTCCAGACTTGACTTGTTTAGATTTTTATTTATGGGGTAGAATTAAAGATTTAGTTTTTGCCACCAGACCTACTACTCGACAAGATGATTGATAGAATAAAAGGCGCAGCGAGAAACATCTCAGTAACAGAGGTCGAGACTGCTTGCTCTTCTACTCAAAGGAGATTACAGTCCTGCATCGAAAATGATAAAAGATACTTCGAACATTTAGGGCCCCATTTTTATTCATATTTTATCCAACATGTTTTTTAACATTAAATAAAAAATAATTTATCACTTAATTGTTAAATACTGACACTTTGGACAAGTAGAATTATTAGTTAAAAGTTAAAATACTTTATTGTAATCAGTATTCTAATAATCAAAGTCGCTTTGGCACGCTTATTTATTTTTCAAACATTTTTCGTCAATATCTTTGGTTAGAAAAACGTTAGATAGTTACGGTTTTCACTGACATTTATAGCTTTAAATTCTCAATTTCTCTATCGAAAATAAATGTATCATTCCATTTGCTTTTTTGCAGAAAAGGCTATTTTTATGTTTAGATTTCGGAAAGCGCCCTCTAGCGGGAAAGGTAAAGTTTATGTAAAAAACACCCAAATCTACTAAGTTTGTTAAAATCCGTTTTAGCCCAAGCGAAGTGACCGGTTTTTATATCAAACAAAGTTTGACACTCCCCACCATTTTGTTTTAGAAGTTAGAGTAAAATATTTGAAACAAAAAAGATCCGACATACAATATCAAATCAATATATAAAAAAACGTATATATTTTCAGTACCTCTTAATTTGATAAGATAAAGAGAAACACCTAATTTTCTGTTTGCCCATGTCTTTTATGCCCCCTAGCGGACATCTTACGAAGTTAAAAATAGATTCCAGTGATTTCTCTTGCCCATATTTACCACAGATATTTTTTTCCTAAAGGTGTAAGGTTAACGGTCTCTATGATACGGCCGAGGGCCGTTCTTATTTGGCCACCCTGTACAAAAAATAAGTTGACCAGGTCGGGTCACTTAAAATACCAACCTAAAAACAATGTTTAAGGAATTAGTAAACGAGATGCAAAAGTTCACAAAAATATAATATTACTGCTGCTAACTATGAGAATAGGTAAAAGGTGCTGGTAGGGAACAACAAAAAATACATTGAAAATTCAACAAAAACTGGTAGGTGAAGAACAGTTTTATATCTTAGGGAAAAAAATATATTAACCCAGTTTTACTCTTGTCGTCGGCAACTATAAACATTATGGATAGTAGCAATTGAATTAATTATATGGAGAATGTCCAGGAAGATGCTTTTTTGGAAACTCCTAAGGCCACCTCAAGTAAAAAAAAGCAATTTGCTGTAAAAATGATGAATAATAAAAAAAGTTTGAAGTTGAGCTTAATTTTATTCCTTAAAGAACAAAAATATATCCCTGTATTGGGAAAATTGTGTTTTAATTAAATTTCAAATCGCAAGTTATTAATGATTTCTTTTCTAACTTGCATACCACCTCTATCATCCCTGTCTGATGCATCAAAATCACCTCGAATATCCAAAACCAAGCACAACCAACAACAATTAACAACGTACAAATTGTTCCTTGAATAAATTGCACATTTTTTGAACTTACGTTTATTGTTAAATCCCCAGAACAATTATAACTAGTACAGAATCCCCGAACACAGAACTGTAACTAGAAATTCGAAAAATTGTGATCTGCGAACGTCATTACTGCAACTACGAATACGAATAGTCTCGAATCCGTTCTGGATTCTTACCGCGAACAAAGCTTATAAATTAACACGTAAACACACATTATATAAAAAATTAAAATTAACAATTAAAGCAAAGTACAAATACACTCTAGAAGCTTGATGATAGTCGACAATGAGCAAGAAAACAATAAAACTAAAAGAACAGTACATACTTTCAGTGGAGCCAAATTAATGTAAGTGAAACAATGCAGTCTTCCTCCACAGTTTAATTATTGAAAAGCAAATAAAAAGCTTTAGTACCAAAATAAAACTTTTTTCTCTCTAACAATACATTTTTTAAACAAAACTCAGGCTTGGCTATGGGATCTGCCTTCTCCCCTCTTGGCTGATCTCTTCATGTCTAGCTTGGAATTTAAAATTAAAATGAACCCTCTGTTTTATCATATTATTGTCATTAAAAGTTACGTTGACGACATTTTTGCTATCTACAATGGCACCCAATAGGACCTTACTGATTTCACTATTTTTCTTAATTCCCTTCACTAATTTATTGCATCTACTACAGAACTGGAAGTAAACAATTCACTTCCCTTCTTACATATGAAACTTACCAGATCTTACAGAAAAATGGAATTTAGCATCTATCGTAAACCTACTAACACTGACTCTATAATCCCATATTTATCTAATTAACCACACACTCAACAGTTTCCAGCCTTCCACTAATTAATTGTTTTCACGTCTCTTTTCCATGCCACATAATCAAACTAACTTCAAATTTGAATTAAACATAGTAAACCAGATTGGCACTAATAATAGCTGCCCCAAAAGATTAATTAATAAAATTTATTATAAACATTTAAATAAACACATTAACTAACAGCTTATATACAGGGTCCTGCAACAGTACGTCGGGCTTTTATAGCTCCTAAACGAATTAAGTTAGAAATCTCATTCATATGCGGGCTTATATTGTATCATAAAGTGTATTTCAGGAAAATATTTTGGCAAATACAGGGTTGCCCAAAAAAGTGTGGTAACATAATGTTGAATTCTTTTAAATGGGATAACCTGTATTTTCTTGCATATTTTGGTTTGAATTATTGACCTTTATAAATATCTATAATTTAATGTAATTTGCTTTGGCAGTTTAAGAGCAATAAATTAAAAACTAAGATAAAAAGATTTAGCAGCTCTGAAGAAAAACCAAAAAAAAAATCTGAAAACATTTTTGGTAATCACGGCATTGTACAGAAATAATGACAAGGAGTCTAGAGATACGATGAATCGAATAGTTTTCATCAATTTTATACAGGGTGTTCTAAATAAGGTTTCAAAAAGGAGTCATTAAAAACTCATTTTTCTAAAGGAACACCCTGTATATTTTTAACTGACGTAATATAGAATTAATAAACAAATATTTTTTGCAATACAAACATGTAGGTTATTTCCAGGCATTTACGAAATAATTGCAAATTTCGTAAACTCTTTCGTAAATTTCTTTTAGTAAAGAGGGAGTTAGTTGATATGATTTTTGCACTTGGCGAGAGCGAAAAAAATTGCTTGTTAGCAAGTAGAGTTTACACGTCACGTTATCCAGAGAGAAGACGAGCCTTAGCGATAGAGATTTTCAAAATCGACTTGAATTCTGTGCCTGGACAAGAATGAAATTTCGAGACGATCCTATGTTTTTCAATTATGTTTTATTCTCTGATGAGGCTACATTTCATAACACCGGTTATGTAAATAGGCATTAATTTGACTATTATTTCACAAAAAATCCGCGATATATGAGACAAATCGATCAGCAGCACCAGTGGTCTTTGAATGTGTGTGACGGAATTATTGGTGATACTGTAATAGGGCCATGTATTTAAACTTTTTACGAAATGATTTAACAAGTTTACTGGCAGACGTTGCTCCATGTATTAGAAATAGGATGTGGTTTCAGCAAGACGGAGCTCCTTCATGATACCTTTCGCAACCAATGGATCGGTAGAAACGGACCTACACACTGGCCTGCTAGATCGCCGGATCTAACAAAACTTAACTTTTTTTTAGGGGGACATGTAAAGCGAATTGTTTATAATAATCCGCCGATGACCACTGCCATTAATATGCAACAAAGAATAATTAGAGACGTGTTTGGTAGTATACCACCTGAAATGTTAAGGGAAGTAAATAGATCTTTTCAAGAGCGTATTAATTTATGCACAGATCAAAATGGAAGACATTTTTAATATTTATTGTAGTTTATAATACTAGTTTAGGCATATAATATGTTTAATTGATAAAATAAACGGTCTTTTTACATTTTTACACAACAGAATTTACGAAGTTTGCATTTATTTCGTAAACGGCTGGAAATAACCTACATGTTTGTATTACAAAAAATATTTGTTTATGAATTCTACATTACATTAGTTAAAAATATACAGGGTGTTCATCGTATCTCTGGACTTCTTGTCATTATTTTTGTACAATGCCGTGATTACCAAAAATGTTTACAGATTTGTTTTTTGGTTTTTCTTCAGAGCTGCTAAATCTTTTTATCTTAGTTTTTAATTTATTGCGCTTAAACTACCAAAGCAAATTGCATAAAATTATAGATATGTAAAAAGGATAATAATACAAACCAAAATATGCAAGAAAATTCAGGGTATCCCATTTAAAAAAATTCAATGTTACCACATTTTTTTGTGAATGAAATTTCCAACTTAATTCGCTTAGGAGCTATGAAAGCCCGACGCACTGTTGCAGGACCATGAATAAAGAACCAACAAACAAAAAGTTTTATTTCCTTTTTCTGAGGCCCCATCTCATAAATATTAAAAAGCATTTTCCAATCCTTTCACCGCAATATCAGCTCCAAAACTAAACACTCACTAGGCTCATTTATTGTAATTCCAAGGACCATATCCCCTCAGATAGGTTTGTTGTGTATGAGGTGAGTTGTTCGACTGAGGGTTGTTCTACCTCCTATGTTGGACAAGCAGAGAGAAAATTCAAAATCCGCGTCAATGAACATTGCAAAGTGAGAGTAAGAGCTTCTAACCTTAACTTAGCCCCTTCTAAAATTAAGTCCAATTTTTTTAGACATGTATCTATAAATAAACATTATTTTAATCCGGATACAAACACTAAATCTTACATTCTTGCAACAAAATCAATAAACTAGACCTTCTTGAAATAATGGAAATAAATAAAATAATTAAAAATCCATACATAAATTGTGTTAACTACCAAGTCATTCACAGCAGCACTAATTTTTTCAATGCTTTGAATCTGCGTAAATTATAATAATAATTTAATCTCTCTTGCACAACATTTACCTCTTCCTATCTCTGCTCGATACTTTCTAGCTCCCCTTATATATTTTGATTTTATCCAACCATTGTTTGAAGTTTAAAACGTTTGCATTATTTTTCAATATTCTTGTTAAAATATTTTTCTAAAAAATTTAGATTTCCTATATTTACTCTGTCAGCTAGTGTCAGTGTCGCCACAATCCCTCTCAAGTGAATTTTTTACTGCAGCCTTTTATCTCCCTCCGATAGACATTTATAACCCCCTTTTAACAAAACCATGTAATTTGGTCATTCGTTGACAGATGTCTGTGTTCCGCCGATTCTCAAGTACTGTAAACTTTCAGAAATGACAATTGAAGATCAATCGATTCTGTATGGATTTTATAAACCTCTATCGAGTTATTTAAATTTTTCCATTTGATTACAATAATTAAGTACTTTTTCATTTTAATATTTCTAATATTAATACCTGGTTATACGTCTTCAATGTCATTATTCTCTTCAAATTAACCTCACTTCAACAATCACGTTGCAGTAGATACCACGGTTGTGATTAAGCACAGGTTATATTTAATCTTTTATAACCGCATTCAAAAAATTTAAAAAAAATTCTAACATAAAACAAATCACCCCATATCACCCCGTTAGTCACAACACTATCAATAAATATATTTAATAATTCAAGAAGTAGTCCATTTTCTGTGGCGAGATTATGAAAGAAAACAAGGGCTGTCTATACCACCAAAGTAAATATATTTGTCCTTCTAGGGTGAAATAAGGGTTAAAGAGTATACATAATTTAAATTTGACATTAGGTTGTACTAGTCTCGACTTTAGAAAAAGTCATCTTCAGCAACCCAGTAATTAAGAAATATGTTTTTTAGGATATACCTAAATAAACTAAAACGTATTGGAAGAGGGGGAAGAGTGGTTCAACAATATACGGTCATAAAGTGTACCTTGTGCAGCCAATGGATTCGACAGCAGATAATTATGAACGTGATGCTACTTTAAGCAACCAAGGAAATTAAATGTAAATAAGATAAAATGTATATATATATAGCATAACATAACTATAAATGATCCCATTAAGAATTTTGGACTCTATTACTTATTCACATTTAATTTTCTTGATTGCTTAAAGTAGCATCACGTTCATAATTATCTGCTGTCGAATCCATGGCTGCACAAGGTACACTTTATGACCGCATATTGTTGAACCACTCTCCCCCCTCTTCCAATTTGTTTTAGTTTATTTAGGTAAATCCTAAAAAACATATTTCTTAACTACTGGGTTGCTAAAGATGACTTTTTCTAAAGTCGAAACTAGTACAACCTAATGTCAAATTTAAATTATGTATACTCTTTAACCCTTATTTCACCCTAGAAGGACAAATATATTTACTTTGGTGGTATAGACAGACCTTGTTTTCTTTCTTTATTTAATAAATTTTCAACATTTAAACAACAAAGTTAAAATTTAAAAACTCTCATAATAAAAAACCTTTCTCCTTCAAATGTTATAGCTCAATTTATTGTCTTTATCCACAATGTTTCTTTACTAATCAAAATTTCACATTTATAATCAATACTTTATTTATATCTAAATCTCAATACAACTGATATGTTAATATGACCAGTTCGTGTACCAACTCTTCAACTTTACATTTCCCATCCTATGGAGTTGTACTCATTAATTTGAGACAACTTACATTACATTTCCGCTAAACTCGATGTTAGATAAGTCCTACTAAAACTTTTATTTTATATTCATTGTTCGTTCGTAACTTTGGACTATTCTTTTTAGTATCCTCTGATGATAAGTGCTTAAGCAATCGAAACATGTAGGGAGCTTTTTATTTACTTTTCAATTATTATACTGTGGAGGAAAACTGCATTGTTTCATTTACAAAAAATAATAGATTGCCCGGACCATAAGCAAAAATGCTTACCTGGCGACTCGGGATAGAGATATATTCGACGAAACGTCATACTTAAGTAAAATACCTGTGCTTATAAGGTTTCCAAAAAAATTTAAACGATATTTTTTAAATTAAGTAAGCAACGTAGACTTTTAACCTGTCAAACCTAAATGATAAATTCGACCTCATTTTTTGCGTCCTTTTTCGTAACATTATTATCTGGATAAATACCCCTTCCTTTTAGGCGTTTTCCATAAGGAAAGTTGTCCACAATGAAATGCAGAGACTAAACGAGATCCGAGGCCGCATTCTTTACAAAATAACTACGTTAGAAGTCCTGCTTCCACCGTTGAATAGGCAAGTGAATCAATCACTGTCACATCTCAAAACTATTCAGTTCTTCCTGGACAATCAGGGATGGCAAATCGCGGAGCGGGTAAGGTCTTCCTTTATCTTATTTTATCCAACGACCTTAGAGTCGATGTACTATGAACTGGTTTGATAGTTTAAATTAGATTGTTTGCCAAAATTTTACGATATCATTTACGATATTCCGCATGACTGCATTTCAAAAATGGGTGAATATTATGAAAGACATGCTTACACGTTAATGTAAGTTGTCAAAAAAAAAACGTTTTTAAAGAAGTCTAAAGCCCAATGTTACACACCTTCAAAGTGGGTTTTAAATTCTTTGTTAAAAGAATAAGTAGTATTCAAGACAAATACAGAGTGTCGCAACTCCAATATACACCAAATATCTTTTGTACCCTGTACATGATATTAAACAAAGCTTTAAGACAAAGGGTTATTGATTTAAAATAGCAGGTTATCAGTTTTTTTATTAGTTTGTGAGACCCTGTGTACCGGGTGATGCATGACTTAGTTGAACATAGGAAATCCCATGTACATATTGAGATGGTTAAATATTGGTTCCCCTGTACATTTTACAGAAGAATTGTATTATAATTTTTTGAAGAGGCCGATATAATAAATCTATGTGCCAAGTTTGCATACATTTTAATACGCCAATCCTAACTTATTCAATTAAATGTGGTGGCAAAATTACAAAATTTTCATAAATTAGGTAATACACCAAACACCAGCAAATAATTTTTATGGCGCTATTGTCAAAAATTGACGTAAAGCATGACATAACGAATGGAGATTATTTCACATTAAAAACACATTTTCGTTTCACCAATCCGGCAATCACACATCCAAACTAAAACACACCATTATGTTTTTCTTACTAAGCCTTTATTTATTTATTTATTTATCGTATGGCATACATCACATAATATGTCGCGTAAATCAAAGGTGCAACATATACATTGTAAAAACACAAAAATATAACATAATTCACAGTTGAATGTCTAAATTATTAATATAATCAATTGAGTCTGGCGTCGCTGCCGGGAAATCATCCGGGTAGCCCCCATACGCTCTCAGGTTGCAATGTTCCATGATGTGGCGGATCGTCTGCCTTTCAGCGCCGCAGTCACACTGTGGGGAGGGTATTATGTTCCACTTATAGAATGCATCGGCGCATCTGCCATGGCTGGTCCTAATCCGGTTGAGTGTTGTCCATGTCTTACGTGGTAGGTCGAAGCCGGCTGGGGTAGTTGTTATGCACGGCATGTTGTGAAGTTCCGGTTGAGCTGCTTGGGTCCACTTCTGCCTCCACTCATTTATTGGGTTGAAGTCAGCGGTCGCCAGGTTTTCAGCTGTTTTGATAGGGGGTTTTCTTGAGCGCAGCCTATTCCTTCCTATGTCGTCGATATCTGAGTTTATTGCTAGCTGTGGGTTTTGAAGAATCTTGTTGTGCTCTCTGACAAGTGCAGTGGATCTCCGTATCGTTGGAGGTGGGATATGGCTTAAATTTAACATAACATACCTAAGACTACAGATTTTCACAAAAACATTAATTAAACAAATGTTCAAATAACCTTCCATTAATAGCTAAGCAATATCCTAACCGATCATAATAAAATTCATATCTAACATTACTGAGTTGATATTGAGAAATTCTCTCGGTCTAGATTTTCAAATTTTAAATCTTTATAAATAAAATTTTTTTAGTGACCCCACAGAAAAAAGTTATTTGGCGAAAGGTCAGGAGACCTGACTAGCCGAAGGATTAGATGCCGTGGGCCAATAATATTTCCGTTAAAAATATTTTGCAAATATTCCCTAACCATGGAGATGAATGGGCAGGACAACCTTCTATTTGATACCAGATCTCCTGATTTTCGCGTATAACTTTTTCTAGTGAGGGTTCAATTCGATTTTGTAGTGAGTCCAAATGGGTTACTGCTGTAAGGTTGCCTTCCGTAAAATATTGGTCCAATAATGTGATGTCCTAGAATTCCCGCCCAAACATTTATTTTTTTGTGGATATTGCATACGAGTATGAACAACACGATGTTCATTTTCTTGGTCCCAATACCGGCAATTTCAAACATTTGGTTCGTTGCTGAGGGTGAATGTACATTCATCGGTAAAACAACTATTTCTCAAAAAATCCCTATTATTATTTGCGCTTCCCATTACCTCAAAACAAAATACCATTCTACGTTCTTCATCACCTTGCCGTAGCACTTGATGTTTTTCATACTTATAAGGAAAATAATTATGTGAGGAATGAAACACAAAGTCTGCTCCACTAATTTAATAAATAGGTTCAGATTAACATCCCATACATGTTTCAAAGGTATAAACCTTCATCTTCAGTGGGTAATTATTAAGATTGGCAAAAGTCGATTTAGAGTTTATATCAGTATGGTTTTTGTTTTTTTCAATAATTTTGAGATGTTCATTGACTCTGGTTATGATCTTCCTACCACTCTGACCTATGTAACAAGTATTACAACCTGGATGAGAGCAGGAAATGGAATATATACCTGACCTATCCAAAGTAGATATTTTGTCTTTGGATTGCACTACAAAACTACGTAAGTTGGTTTGAGTTTTAAAACTAATGTTGATATTATATGATCTAAAGATGTCTTGAATTTTGTAGGAAATATTGTTGAGGAATGGTAGTGAAAAATATCTCAATTGTTGTTTTTGGATTGGTAAACATAGTTTCTTGTTGAGAGATCTAGACAGATGTTTATAATTAAGTTTATTTATGAAACATGGTGGATAATGGTTATTGAAAGCTATTTGTTTGATCAAATTAAGTTCGGATTTGAAGTTTTCATGAGAAAGAGGGATGTTAAATAATCTATGAAAGAAACTGTTAAATGCAGCTGTTTTATGGCTATGTGGATGGTTAGAATGAAATGGAATAACCAGGTCGGTACTCGTAGGTTTATGGTAAATACCAAATTGTAATTTATTATTTTCTTTTTCAATGAGTAGGTCTAGGAAGGGAATGGAATTATTTGACTTAATTTAAATGGTAAATTCTATAGAAGGATGTAATGTGTTGAGGAAGTTAAAAAACGATTGTAATTCAAGAAGGGACCCTGTAAATATAACCAAAGTATCATCAACGTATCTGGAGAAGTGGATGACCTTCATGAAAAGAGGATGTGCTTCAATTTGTGATTCTAAACTTGCCAAAAAAATCTCTGCTAAGAGAGGACTAAGAGGTGACCCATACCTAAACCTGTTTGTTGGGAGAAATATCTATTATTGAATTGGAAAAAGTTTTGTTTGAGAACAGTATCTAATAAGAGGCACATATTAAGTACATGATGTGTGAAAATGGAGTGATTAGAGAATAAGAGGTCTCTAACAAGCTTAATGCACTCTTCAAGAGGTATACTGGGGAATAAATTTTTTACATCAAACGAAACCAAAATAGAATGTTCAGGAATGTTAATGTTCTTTAATCTGTTAGTTAATTCATATGAGTTTTTTACAGCAAACCTACTAGAAAAATCAGTTAAGTCTGTTAAAATGGAGTTTAGCCAAGAAGCCAGTTTATGAAAAGGAGAACCAGAGTAGCGTACAACTGGGCGTATTGGAATGTCTAACTTATGGATTTTAGGCAAACCATACAAAAGAGGGGTTTGTGGATTCATTGGATATAACTTGCTCTTATCTGTTTCAAATGTATTTAGAGTATCATTAGTGATTGAGAGGATTTTCTTTAGATGAGTGAAAAAATTAGGAGTTGGATCAGAAGGAATAGTGGAGAAGTTGTCCGGGCTCAAAAATTCTTCGACTTTAGTAATGTATTGTTGTCGATCTCAACAAGAAACTATGTTTACCAATCCAAAAACAACAATTGAGATATTTTTCACTACCATTCCTCAACAATATTTCCTACAAAATTCAAGACATCTTTAGATCATATAATATCAACATTAGTTTTAAAACTCAAACCAACTTACGTAGTTTTGTAATGCAATCCAAAGACAAAATATCTACTTTGGATAGGTCAGGTATATATTCCATTTCCTGCTCTCATCCAGATTGTAATAATTGTTACATAGGTCAGAGTGGTAGGAAGATCATAACCAGAGTCAATGAACATCTCAAAATTATTGAAAAAAACAAGAACCATACTGATATAAACTCTAAATCGACTTTTGCCAATCATGTTATCAATGCCAACCATTCTTTTGATCTCCATACTAGTACTAAGGTGCTTCATGTTTGTGACAAGGGGACTACGATGAATCTGTTGGAGATCCTTGAAATCCAGAAAGCTCTTAACAATCCCTCTTTACACTGCATTAATGATCAGATAAACTTTACTTGTCTAACTTTTTTCAATGCTCTAAAATTCTTAAATAATTAAAACATAACCTTATTTTTTTAACTATCATTTCATCTCATGGCATCACGGTTTTCATAACTACCCTGTTATATTGCTCCATCTTTGTTCCGTTAATGGTACCTCGTATTCCATACATCCTAGTTCCCTGTCATGATTTACCTTCATAAACATTTTTAGGTTACTATAATATTAACATTTTACGCTCTCTTGTGACTGGCGTCCTAACTTTGCCTTGCTCATCCATTATGATATTATAATGCTTTAACAGATGTCTATGTTTTTTAAGATTTTTTAGTTTTTATATTAGTTCACATCATACCTTTTCTAACATACAGTGTACATCTTCCTTCTTTATTTAGTTGTTACTCCATTTGTCTAAACAGATAACCTTTGACATTGTCGCAGTGCGTTGATTTTAACCGTTTTTTTTAAATAATATAAAAAAAAAATTTTTACCTACCATTTGGTACGACTCCACCATGATGGTCGTACCCTATTACAATTTCCCAGTAAAATTTGGGTTTTTCAAAAAGTTTAAAATAAAACTAAATTCATTTTAAATTCATTTTATTCAGTTAATTTTACTTTAATTTTAATATGTATTATTTACCTAATTAAAGTTACATATGTTTTCTTAAAAAATTTTTTTGCAACATTAGGTAAGTCTCTAACTTGACTTTATTTTACTGTGTTCGCGGTTTTATATTAATCACAATATTTTACAAAATATCTTTTCCTAATCACATTAAACTTTTATTGATGACGCATTTGCGGTTTTTACATTGTCTAATTTTGTGTTTTTTTTCCTTCCCTTTTCAGTTTAAAAAAATGTAACAATGTCATTGGTCTCTTCATAAATAACAACATCTTAATAATTACCCACTGAAGATGAAGGTTTATACCTTTGAAACATGTATGGGATGTTAATCTGAACCTATTTATTAAATTAGTGGAGCAGACTTCGTGTTTCATTCCTCACTTAAAATATTACTCCACTGTGTGATGGACTACTTCCATAAAAAAGAAAATATTTATGTTTTCTTATAGTGTGGTTTAATGTTTTCCTACGGCTTGCCCAAGAATCTTCCTGCTTATCATTATATTTTCCTCTACGTGCAGTAAAACATCAAGATCTCTATTATACCTTTCTTCAGCCTAATGATATTTTTTGTGTGACTTATTTGAGTTTTATATTCTGATATAATTCTGAGCATTTACAGTTATTTATTACAGTGACTTTGGACTCAAATTTACTAATGATAAGTTGAATTAATGAAATGGAAGGGATAGGCTTATCAGGGAATTGAATTGAAAACATTTTAGACACTGCCCTTAAACTGTTTCCTGTATAATACCACTTAATCATAGTTACTTCTTCCTTAATGAAGTAGCTCATATTTAGCTATAATTAAAGAACATTTAATGAAGATGTTGTGACTGACGCTACTTTTCGTTTCGTCAATGCCAAATAATAATAGAGGTCACTATAACCCCACCCCGATATACTGAGGAACCGACTGATCTCTGGACTTTGTTTTTTCTCCCTTTTTTTCCCCTTTTATAACAGATAACTCGTTACCCTTCATTATCGAAAGGCTAGTCCAGGGTTAGCTCGGTTTTTCATTCATTATTTTGTAAACTAGTAATTGATTTTGGATCAGTTTATTTCTGTGATTCCTATCATAGTTTCTCTGCTTATTTCACCTGTCAGTTTACTTGACATAAATTACACTTCATTTAAATTAGACAGTTCACATTTTTCTACAATTGAGCATGGTTCAGTGAAGTTTCTTTGTGCCCCCTTTATTACTTTTTCTTCATAATGGCCTACACCTTTACTTAATAACTTCATTGACCAATGCCCTTTGTCTAGTAAGCCTTTAATTTTTACATTATTTAAGAACCGGTACCAGTTTTTTAATATGTCATTTCCATAACCTTCACACTTTATCATGTGAAATCACATTTCCCGCCAGCAATTGTGATTGCATGAGGTTTCTTTCAGCTGAATTCCCAATTTTTCCTCTAAGTAGCTCAAAGCTAACATAATAACCTCACTGACAATCACATTGGCCCAATAATCTTTATTACCTGGTTCTCTTACTTCAACGAGGGATGTGAATTTTCGAAATACTAAATTTTCTTTCTCCTCAGTTCAATTTTTAATATTTTTCTACCTTCAACGTCATTACTTTATTTTATTTTATAATGTTAACCTTTTCACCTTGAACCAAAGTCTAGATTCAGTCTCAAAGACTTATCATTTTTGAACTTCGTATTTTCTAAACTGAACCACCAAGATCAATTGCTGGTAAGTACCTTTTCTCCTCTCTTTATGTATAGTACATAGCGAAATTTCTTTTAGTATCCCTGAAGATGGACATTTAAATGTCCGAAATATGTTGGATAACGATCTTATTAATAAAATTATGTGGAGGTAGACTGAAGTCGTTTTATTTGAATAATTTGCTGGTGTTTGCTGTATTACCTAATTTATGAAAATTTTGTAATTTTACCATCACATTTAATTGAATTAGTTAGAATTGCCCTATTAAAATTTATTCAAACTTACCTCCAACGTTGTCCTCCTTCAGATCTAAATTGACGTGTTTCACCAAATTTTCGTAATGTCATCGGTCGTAAGAAATATAACATGATGCTCGTTCTCAAATTGACATCCTGTGTAGACAACGGTAATTAGAAATAATGCTTTAAAGGGTTATTTGAAATAATAATAATAATAATCACAGAGTTAGCCGCTAACAAATTCTTGCTGGAATGGAAAGAAGTATTTTTATATTTGCGCTACATTAAGTATAGGCACAGAAAATTATAGCAACAGAAGTTCGATGTATTGTTAATAATTCGACCTCTCGATGGATCCCAGTTTTCAAAGCGGGGATCCTTCTTCATTAAACGGCCCGGCATTGTCGAATGCACGTCCAGTGTTGTCGTCTTTGCAGCTGCGAAGCAACTGGTATTATTATATCATTCTTATAGTCTTCGGGATTATTAATTGATTTTGTAGACTGCTTTTTGAGATTACTACATCAAATAAAATAATACGGCGCGGCCGGCAATTTAAACCAATATTTTCGTTTTCGGGTTTACCAAATAGCTGACAGGTTGATATAAAAATGTTTAAATCTAGTAGTTTATTATAATCTTGAATGTTGCTACCTTTATATATTTTTTTGTACAGAGTGTCCTTAAAATATATTCCTTTAAACTTATAAAAAATATACTTATACAAAATATTTAGGCATAAAATAGAACGAAAATTCTAGACAAACTGTATGAACAACATAAAATTTAAGGGAAAGTGTACCGGGTGTTCCACCTAAGGAGGTAATCGGCTATATCTCAGAAAATAATAACACTATGACTTTGGGAAAAAATATATATCGATAAAAGCGGCCAAGAGAAATTGCTGGAAATTATTTTCAAGTTCAAAAAATGACCGCTAGGGTAAGAGAACTTTCAAAATAGAAATGCCGATTTTCTCTTGATTTTTCCTAATAAAAATATGTTAAAAATATAAGCATTGAATTCTTGAATTCTTCATACAATTTTGCAACTTTATGTTAGGAATCGTTTTTTTCTATTTTCAATAATAAAGTGGTGGGAGAAGGTCAAACTTTTTTTCTTTCAAACGCTGATATCTCTGCTTTGGATTAACCGATTTTATTCAACTTGATCTTGAAAAAAAGCCCTTCCTTTCCTCTACACGTAGATCTATTAACTATACCATATTTATTCTGACGGTGGCCACTAGATGGCGTTTTTCCGTAATTACTCAATGAATAAGGATTTTCTCAAAAAAATCAAATGTTATGATATGACTTTTTTATCATATTTTATTTTAGGCTTATAAAGGCTATTAAATGATGGAATAAAAAATCCAGGTCCGTATTTAAAATAAAAAAGTTGATGATGGTCGCTCGAATCCGAAACGTCGGATTAAAAAACTAACCCCATCAGCTTGTAGAGGAGGAAAAGTTACTATAAGGAACTGAAAACCGCAACGTGATATTTTTTGTTAAACTAGAGAAATTAGGTATAATAATAATTAATATGGAAAAATAGGCCATTTCTTAAAACATTAATTAATCAATTAAATCTCTGGTTTGATGACGTCCAAGATGCTCGAACTGTCTCCAATCATTTTGAATGCATAATTCCAATCGTTCCCTCGTCGACAAGACAGCTGTTTCTATTTCCGCTCTTGATATGCTTCGAACAGCGTTTAAGATCCGTTGAATCATATCCTCCCTTGTTATAGGTCTTGTAGTAAAAACGAGATCCTTAATCCAACCCCATACTAAGAACAACATGTTAACTTTACCTCGGGGGCCACGGAAATAAGCTACCTGTCCCGATCCACCTATCAGGAAACGCCTGATCCAGAAACCTACGCACGTTTACTGCGAAATGGGCTGGACAACCATCATATTGGAAGAACATGGTCCTTTTGGTCTCCAATACGTCTTCCAGAAGGACTGGTAAATTATTTCTCAAAAAATTCAAATAATTTTCTCCTCTAAACGGTTCATCCCAAATAAAAGGGCCCATAATTTTATTGCCCAAAATTCCGCACCAAACACTGACGCTCCACGTTCCCTGGTGCTGCACTTCTTGCATCCAGCGTGGATTATTTGCTGCCCAATAATGCATATTATGGGTATTAACTCCATCGTCACTCCGGAAAGTAGCTTCGTCCGTCCAGAGAATGCGCGATAAGAGATTTCGGTTTTCTGCCATCATATTTATCAACCAATGACAGTAATCTAGCCTTCTATCGTAGTCTGCGACGGTCAGAGCTTGAGGCAACACAATATGATAGGGATGCAACCTATAAGGTAAAGATAAATTAGAACTATTTACGCGGACGCGTTATTATAACCTGGCAGGCTATAATACCTAAGCGAAAAACAACTGTTTATTTCAAAAACAATAATGGGTAGTTAATATTCCTATCAAATGTCAAAAATATTCTGCGGCGTAACGGACGAACACTTCCTGTAGTACGGAAGCGATTGGCTAGGTAAGTGAACATTCTGTTTCCGTACTGGCGGCTTTCAGGATATCTAAAAGCGTATATCCTTGCAGCAACAGTCGCATTTTGAAAACACTCAAAATAAACGGCGATAATATCAACCGCTTCTTGAAGCGACAAAGGCATTTTCAAAAAATATAATCTAATGACTAACTAAACAACAACTAACACTATAACTAACTAAGTAGCACTATAACAATTTACTAACACAAAATAACAATAACCTAATCAATAATCTAACTGCTGCGAATGTGGTTATTAATTATTGTAGCATAAAAAATAATGTCTTTTGACATTAGGAAAGTTGTTTTGTTTCCAAAGTTTACTTGATATAGGTAAATTTACACGCTCATTGGATCTTGGTGTTTTGCTCGTTTCCAAAGTTTACTTGATAAAAGGCAACTCTACACGCTCAATGAATTCCTGTTTTGGTTTATCGAAAGCAGTGATATCAGCGTTTGAAAGAAAAAAAGTTTGACCTTCCCCCACCACTTTATTATTGAAAATAGAAAAAAACGATTCCTATCAAAAATTTGCATAATTTTATTAAGAATACAATGCTTATATTTTTAACATATTTTTATTAAGAAGAATAAAAAAAATGATTGGAGACAGTTCGAGCATCTTGGACGTCATTAAACCAGAGATTTAATTGATTAATTAATGTTTTAAAAAATGGCCTATTTTTCCATATTTATTATTATTATCCCTAATTTCTCTAGTTTAACAAAAGATATCACGTTGCGGTTTTCAGTTCCTTATAGTAACTATTCTTCTCTACAAGCTGATGGGGTTAGTTTAATCCGACGTTTCGGATTCGGGCGACCATCATCAACTTTTTTTATTTTAAATACGGACCTGGATATTTTATTCCACTATTTAATAGCCTTTATAAGCCTAAAATAAAATATGATGAAAAGTCATATCATACCATTTGATTTTTTGAGAAAATCCTTATTCATTGAGGAATTACGGAAAAACGCCATCTAGTGGCCACCATCAGAATCAATATGGTATAGTTAATAGATCTACGTGTAGAGAAAAAGAAGGGCTTTTTTTCAAGACCAAGCTGAATAAAATCGGTTTATCCAAAGCAGAGATATCAGCGTTTGAAAGAAAAAAAGTTTGACCTTCTCTTACCACTTTATTATTGAAAATAGGAAAAAACGATTTCTAACATAAAGTTGCATAATTTTATGAAGAACACAATGCTTATATTTTTAACATATTTTTATTAAGAAAAATCAAGAGAAAATCGGCATTTATATTTTGAAAGTTCTCTTACGCCCCCTAGCGGTCATTTCTCGAACTTGAAAATAATTTCCAGCAATTTCTCTTGGCCGCTTTCATCGATATATATTTTTTCCCAAAGTCCTAGTGTTATTACTTTCTGAGATATAGCCGATTACCTTCTTAGGTGGAACACCCGGTACGTTTATCTGCATATAAGGTGGTTAAAAAAATATCCATTTGCATATCTAAGAAACTGTATATTTTGTCTTGCATTTGCGAAAATTATTTTATTTTACGGCACCTATACTACGTTTTCAAAATAATTGGCAAATCTGTTCATATAACCGTTAACGGTTTGCGGCGAAAATAATTAACATTGATTCGCCCACTTTTAAGTTAAGTAAAAGCAATCCAACCCGCTTGGGAAGATTGTTCATAAATAGGTCATTTCATGTTGCCAAGTTTTAATAGATTTCACTGAAATTTAAATAAAATTTACCGAAATCGGCATGTCATTAAGGGCCTTTTCACCCTACGGTACTTGTTTTATTTAATTTGGCAACGCAGATAGGAAAAACCCCATGTCTAAAGGCGCTCGCACGCTTTCTTATCATCTCTAACCAACGTTCAGTGTCGTAAACAAGTTTCAATCAAGGGGATATAAGCAATTCAGTTTTATTATTTTGGTGTTATTTCGGTGGTTATTCAACAGCAAATATTATAATGTAGGCGAGTTCTTCAAGTGATAGTAACCAACAAGTTACAAAACGACGTCAGTTAAAACCTGTGGAGTATACAATGGTAAAAAATGTATATGAGGGAATTCTAAGCACACACAGTGGAATATCATTCACTGATGCAGCAGAACTTTGTGCCACATTGACTAAGACATCTTGCCGTACTGTTTATAGAACTATCAAGGACAATAGGAATATTAAAGTGTCCGATCAGAAGGAAACAAGAGGACGGAAAAAGATTTTTATTGATCAGCAAACAAAGTTAGCCATTCATCGGAAAATGCATGCATTTTGTTTTCGAAATAAACTTCCGAATTAAAAAAAAATTTCTGCCGAAATTGAAAGGGATGAATATATGCAAAAAATTTTACGAAGAGTTCTAATGCGTACACTACGAGAATTAAATTTTCGATTCTTAAAACGAAATTGCAAAAGTCTTTTGGTGGAAAAGGAAGAAATCGTATTGCGGATTAAAAATTATCTAGAAGAAATACAACAATATCGCTGTGCAGGGAAAAGAATTTACTTTACGGACGAAACATGGTTAAATAAAGGACATACTGTGAATTACATTTGGCAAGATCTCAACATTACAGATGCACGTAACGCCTTTATCAATGGACTGTCCACTGGACTAAAAGCTCCCTCAGGAAAAGATCATCGGTTAATTATAACCCACATCGGGAGTGATTCTGGTTTTCTTGAAGGTGGGTTAAACGTGTTTGAATCTAGTAAAACCGGTGACTATCATGAGGATATGAACTCGGGAGTGATTGGTTTAAATCCATCTTACCGCGTATTGAACGTAGGTCGGTAATCGTGATGGATAATGCACCATATCACAGCCGTCGGGTGGAAGCTTTGCCAACTTCTGCGTGGCGAAAATGAAAGATTGTGACTGGCTCGAAGAAAAACATATTGCATTTGGAGAAAAAATGCTAAAGGTGCAGTTGCTCGATCTTGCAAGACTTTACAAAAAAGGTCTACGAAATATGTAGTGGATGAAATGGTTTGTGAACGAGGTGTTACAATATTACGTTTACCGCCTTACCATTGTGAACTAAATAAAATCGAGCTTGTATGGGCACAGATAAAAGACGAAGTGGCGCGTGAAAACCAAACTTTTAAATTAAAAGATGTTAAAGAACTGGTAAAAACGGCAATAGCGAATAGTAAGCAGCAGATTGGCATAAGTGCGTATTACATGTCGAGGGCGTAGAAAAAAAATGTGATACTTAGATGTACGCGTTGAAGTCATGGTAGAACCTATTATTATAAATCCTGCAGATGACAGCAGTAGCGACAGTAATCATAATTACAAATATTCCTAATTTAGGTTTAGGTTAATGCGGTAAATTTAGTTTCTCTAATTACTTTATTAGATCACCAAATGTAAAAGCTTAATTTATTTTTTAGTTTAATTTGTAATATTATAATTATTATAGTAAATGTAAATATATTATAATAATAAACAAAAAATTCATATATTTTTTGAATTATTGTTGTTTAAAATTACACGCTTTTGGAATTGGCGTTCCCCTTACGTCTTGCACACCTCGGTAAAAATGAGTCACTGCCAATTATTTTGGTACCGGAGTATAGACGTGTGTAATAAACATTTTTGGTCATAGGTCTGAAACGACAAGAGCAATTAATTGAAATCTGACTTGTTACCACAAAATTACCAACTAGGTACCATGTTTTTACTTTTTTAATATAATAATTATCGGAATTATATTGGGGGAGAGAGACCTTCTCCTAAAGTAGTGAACTATATATTGGGGAGTAAGTTTACCGTTGGTCGCCATTCACTTTTACAAAATTCTAGTAAAATATCCATATGTACATACCATATGTATGTCAATATTTAATTGTCGGCTTAACTAAAGAAATGAGGAAGAGGGAATGTTTAAATGTCCGTATAAGAATACCGAATTGTATAAACGTTGGATAGTTAGTAGGTATTTTTCCTGCCGTATGTTTAAAATTTTAGTGGTTAAAGTTAGGTTAGCAAACAGAATTCGAACTGAACTTTTTAAAACATAAAATAACTAAGTATATCTATAGGTACCTACTCGAGACAGCAATGAAACTTTTGACTATACTATTTTATTTACAACCAGAATATAAAAAGTTTTTTTTTCTGTTTTATGAAAATTAGGTTGTCAAATAAATGTGACATTTTTCCCGACTGACGGTATTATAGAACTGTTAAGCTGGATTTATAAACTCTCGCCGGCGTCGGCGCTGGCGTCGGCGCCAGCACTCGTCTTAGACATGCATAGTGGGCATTTATAAACTTGGCGGTCGCGTTCGCAGTGTTGACAAACAAAAACATAATCTGACAGTTCTGACAATTTTAGTTTGTATTCTTGGTGGTGTTTTCTCTAGCCAGTTATTAGAACAAAAAGAAAGAGTTAAATAAATGGATTTAGCAAGGCAGAAGAAGTTACTTGGTGTCTTAGGGGTAGTAAAATTAAAATGACGATTGGCCGTTGACAGTTTGGCAGATGCCAACGATGACTTGACAGAAATCTAAAATCCCATTGGTTATGACGCGGCGCTACGGATTTTCTATGGACGCCGGCGCTGGAAAGATAAAGATGGTTTATGTTGAACGCCAGCCGGCGCCAGCGCGAACGCCGACGAAGTTTATAAATCACTCTATTACGATTCACTTGTTTAACTCCCAGCGCCCAGGCCAGCGCGAGCGCCGACGCCGGCTTCAAGTTTATAAATCCAGCTTTAAGCTTGATTTATAAACTCGAAAAGTTGGTGAGGTCGAAGTTACGATCAAGTTTGTGAGGTTAGATATTCCGAACTCCGAGCATAAAAATTAGTTATCTCGAACTACCCGGGAAGTTTTCGAACCTTACATGAGCTTTTCATGAAGAACATGAACGAGTGTATAAATGGAACTGAGTGTTCCCTTCAAGTCAATTTAAACTAAAGGGAACACTTTTTGACCGCTATAAAGTGCTTTCCTCTAGCCAACACGGATTCCGCGGTGGATTTTCCACATCGACGGCATTAAATTCTTTCTATAAAGAGTTGGTTGGTCGTGTTGATGCGGGCGAGTGCCCTGTTGGTTTATTTTGTGATCTTAGCAGGGCGTTCGACTGTGTCAATCATAAAATTCTGCTTACTAAATTACAGATCTATGGCATTCGAGGAAACGCACTTAGTTGGCTTCAGTCATTTTTAACTGACAGACGACAATATGTTAGTTTAAATCACATGGATCAGAATGGCGCAAAAACTATTAGATCGGATCAAGTAACAGTAAGTATTGGCGTCCCGCAGGGATCCATTTTGGGTCCTGTACTCTTTTCTTTATATGTGAATGAACTCGATTCAATAACGCATAATGTCCATTTTACTCTATATGCAGATGACACATCTGTTATAGTATCGGATAAAGTAGATCATTTTTTACAAAATAAATGTAATTTGGTTGCTAGTGATTTAAATAACTGGTTTTCACAAAACCAACTTTACCTTAACTCCTCAAAAACGAATATGATTCGTTTTCATAACAGGCAGAAGGAGTGTAAGGCAATCAATGTTTGCGTGGATGGCTCCCCAATTGAAAGTACGGAGCATGTGAAGTTTTTGGGAGTTTACATTGATCGCCATTTGAACTGGAAGGTTCACTGTCGTTCAATTGTGTCGAAGCTTAGTTCTTTAACTTATTTATTTTTCAACTTGAGATCAATGCTGAATCAAAATCAGCTTTTAAGTATGTATTATGCCCAGGTCGATTCCAGACTGCGTTATGGTGTTTGCTTGTGGGGGAACTCCTCCCTGGTCACTGATGTATTGTTGGCACAAAAGAGAATAATCCGATGTATATTTGGAATCTCGACAAAAACATCCTGTCGAGAATATTTTAAAAAATTTAAAATTTTAACTGTCGTGTCACTATTTGTACTTGAAATGTGTATTTATATTTTTAAAAACAAAAATAGTTTTATACGTATTGCGGAATATCATAATTTAAATACTAGACAAAAAAATAAATATTATGTACCGTTTTCTAGGGTGAAAGTGTCAAATGATACGCCGAACTGTTTAGGATTAAGACTATTTAACAAGTTACCTTATGATATAAGAGAAGAACAAAACTTTAATATTTTTAGGAGAAAATTAAAAGACTTATTGGCAAATGAATGTTTATATAGTATAGATCAATTTATAATAAATTTGTGATAGTTTTTAGTGTTGTAATTTTGTAATTTTGTGACGACTCCTATACTGATTGAATTCAGTCAACAGGCAAATAAATGTATTTTATTTTATTTTATTTTAGTTCTATTTATAAACTCAGTTCATGCAAAGTTCGATAGTTTCGAAAAGTTTCCGGGCAGTTCGCTAGAGCCAATTTTTATGTTCGGAGTTCGGAAAGTTTATTCCGACCAATAAAGACGCTATATTAAAGTCATGTGGTTCGTTGTTTGCGTCGCCATTCCGCCATTTGTATTTGTATTTTCTTCTTGTTGCAAGGTTAGCTCATGATTTGTGCCGGAAAAATAGAAAAAATGGATAGTATGGAGAGTGACAAAACTAATTTGTTCTTACTTGACTTAATTTCAAATTTTGAAATGTTTTAATGCATTCTAATAGACACAAACTTCAACCAATCAAACAACAATTTTTGGAACTTCGCTACTGACTTTATGACTACCGTATTCTGAACTGCCGAATATCTAACCTTTTTAGGCTTTAGGCTTTAAGCTGGATTTATAGACTTAAAAAGTTGGCGAGGCTCAAGTTATGTTCAAGTTGATGAGGTTCGATATTCGACAGTTCAAAACATGATATTTATAAAGTCAGTAGCAACATTTGAAAAGTTGTTTGATTGGTTGAAACTTGTGTCCAATAAAATGGATTAAAATATTTCATAATTTTGAAAGTCGAGTAACAACAAGTTACTGTCACCACTCTAAATACTATCCATTTTCCTTTTCCAATTTTGCGGCACAAAGCACATAACTAACCTTACAGTAACAAAAAGAAAATACAAATACAAATGGAGGAATGGCGACGTAAACAATGAACCACATGACTTTAAAACAGCGTATACATTGGTCGGAATGAGCATTCCGAACTCCGAACAGAAAAATTGGTAATCTTGAACTACCCGGCAACTTTTCGAAACTATCGAACTTTGCACGAACTTAGTTTATAAATTGAGCTTAGTATTCTCTTTAGTTTAAACTAAACTCTTATTTCCAACTGAACCTTAGCTTTGCGAACTTTTTGAGTTTATGAATCCAGCTTTCAAATATCAGCCAAACTCACAAGTTGGTATATTTTTCAAGTTATGCGATGGTTGCTAGGGAAAACATAACGCTTGTTTGAAACAAAAAATGTCACTTTAGGTCAGATTTGTTTGCGTTCGAGGGTAAAACCATAAAAATCATTAGAAGTTAGGGTGGGAACTGAGGGCAAGAAATAGATGTATGTAATGCGAGACTTCCCAACTTTTAATAAAATTAGTAATGTCAACATTACATCCGTGATTATAAATATTTGCATACTACATATAACAAGTGCAGAAATTGACACTTTATGCCTCGTGCACCAACATACCCACTTGTGTACAAAACTAACTTTCGAACGAGTAATGTACGCTATAGGTACTTTACACGCCCACAAAATATTTAGCAAAAATCTCTAATATCTGCTTCTCTTTAATACTCTCAATTTTAACACAAAGTACTTTCCAACACTAGGGTTGAAAAGAGAAATAAAAACAATGCAATATTAATAGTTTTGCTATGAAATTGACACCATTTATGCATTTGTTTAAAGCTCAAATTGATTTCTAGATTTGAAAAACACTTTTCAAATCCACTTTTCAATGCGCGTGTGATATAAGCTATTTTCTTGCCTTAGTCTTCAAGCTGACTATGCTTTTCGCTCACTTTCATAGGTGATCGTAGTTAAAGCTATTAAAAAAAAAACTATAGTATTTTACTCGCAAATAATATAGCTATATAACATGCTTGTCAGATAATATACTATTAATTTATAAATCCATTAATATTATGGTAGAAATAGATTTACAAAAAATTTAAAGCCACAAAAATACTGGAAAGTAAAGACGAACTCGCGGCTGGTAGAACGATATTCATCTAAAAGACTTCCAAGAATGTGAAATATGTTAGCAATACTTCTCTTTCTCATATCCAATCAGAAAATTTAAATCCTTGTTTCGTGTGGTTGTATTAAGTGTCTTGTATCACCGGCCATTTTTAAATTCAATGCACCTACTTGACAAAGTATAGAACTATAATGGCAACGTTGCTCTCCATCAAGCTAAACACGGGACGCGCCAATTCAAATTTGCTGCAAAATCGTCTGTTTATTAACCTGATACAGCGCCTCTCGCGGTTCTAAGCCGCTCATAAGAATTACACTTCTATTGCGTAACTATAATTTTCTTTGGTAAAGCCTGTATTTTGGGATACTCATTTGATATAAAGACTTTGTGCCTCTTCTAACCACATAAAAAATAACGTGTTAATCTTCCTTCCCTCACATATTATAAATAATTTCCCACGTTTTCTCTTTGTCGGTTTGCCAATAATTTCTTTCTTCCTAAAAGAATACTTCCAATCATTTTTTAGATATGACCGAGAGCCGCCCTTATCTGAACACCCTGTTTTTATTCCTCTAAAATATGTAGACCTGATTCTTTAGCATGCATGTTTGCTATAACTTTCCTGACTGTGAAATACAACTAAGCACTTATATGGATTAAATAATTGGAATGCTGACTATAATCCGAATATTATTCAAAAGTACAAATTTTCGCTCTAAAAGAAGACAACGCGATAAATTTTATTTTTATTAACAGTAAGTTTCAGCAGGACTTCACTTTTTTTCGCTGTGCCTCGACTTAGGTACGCTACCTCAAGTCATTATATTACATCTCGGTGCTCTAGCTTTAACTAAAGCTCAAATCTTGTAATTTATACGGGAAATTCAAGTCCTTAGGTTGAAATTTATGTACTGACATAAACAGCCGCAAAACCCTATATTAACTGGAAGCTTCATTATTAGAAATCCGTTCCGAAAATCTTCATTAAGATGCTTTCAATTAAAGTGTTGCAGCCGAGGGGACAATTTATGGATAGAACTCCGGAAATTTTATTAAGAAGAACTTCATTAGAAATTTCATTATAATTTGATTTTTATATTTCCGTTCATAAAAAAATTTTAATTTTTGTTTAATAACTTTCTGAGACAACAAAATTTGTTTTTTTAATAGTTCTTTTTTGCTAAATATACCGAGGGTCTAACATCGTAACTAGTTACTTTATAGATACTTTGGCATAAATGTGACTAAAAAGAAATAGTAACATTTTAAAAAATGGTAACTTAGTTCCTACTTACTTGGTTAAAGTAACTATAGTCTATCTTTAAATGATGCAAAGTAATAAATCAATCAAAACCGTCTTCTCCATGGGCGTGAGGATTTTTCGCCTTGTATAGATTTAAATAGGCCTGAATTTTTAAATTTGTGCAGAATTAGTACAAGTATCCACATTAAATTGAAATTTAGTCTTCAAATATATATTTTAGTATTAAATCTTTTAACCTAAAAATTATGTACAGCCGTACCATTTACCTGGAATTTTAGAAAGCAATTTAATCAAAACTAATTAAAGTCTAGGTACTTCCGTTTTTGCTCTAATCATTTTATTCCTTTTTTATACCTAATCCTGGTTACCCGTTTGCTAATAATACACCTATTTATATCTATACATACCTACCTTGGGGGCGCATTTCGTGCGTCGCAGCACGGGCGTAAGAATTAATTTTTCGCATTTCGGGCGTAGGGTTCCAGGTAGGTAAAAGACCCTTTGCAATTCGGGTGCTTAGTAATTAGTACAGTATCTTGAGAAGGTTTACGCTCAAAGTTTAAAATAATAAGTGATTACGAACAAATCGGTATGTTACCTAATTAAGATATGACGAAAATAAAACAAATATTTTAGATCATTTTTTTTTGTATGCATAAATTGTAAAATCTACCTATTATAAAATTATAAAAATACCCGGAGAAAATTTTATCTTAAATATGTATATTTAAAAAATATATTTAAGTTATATATAATTTATAGCTAAATATATGATCCTATATGCTTACAAGTAAAAAAAATATATATTACGCCATTCTTCTCTTCATATCTATATATTCTGTATATTAAAATATTAAGATACATAAAATAATACTACATTATAGAATCACATAAATGTCACAATATGTTTCAAACTTTCAAGACTGCTTCGCAAGTCCCTTTTGCCTTTTATCATCTCTTCGACGAAGAAGTTTATTTGGTGGCCTCTATCAATGCATTTCTTGGCACTTTTTAGAGTTCCCATGTGTAGGCTTGCTTGTTTTTCGGCCACCCTGCTGCACTTTATTTCCTCTTCAATCACTTTCAACCGTTCATATATATTCGGATGGGCTTTACCTATCCTTCGGTTGAGCCTATTGTGCCAGCCCTCCACTGTATTGGTGGTTCTATGCCTCTCTTGGTACACTATCCATAATAAATCATTATCCAGCCACTGATCAACAAAGTAATCATTGAATTTGGCTAGAAGTGGTTCATTTGTTGCACTCTCCATTATAATCAGCCATGCGTCTGGTAATGTCTCCTCTGGCAAATAAGCAAGCGCAGCGCAAATTCTGATATGATTTCTTATATCTTCATTATCTCTGTATAGCGTAGTAAGCCCAAGTTCTTGAACCTTTCGCCACAGAGTCTGGTTGAAGTGAAAGTTGCATCCTTTGATTGTGGTTTCTGGGAACATTTCTTTGATGGCGTTTATGGCTGCCTTCTCGTAGTCAATATGTATTTTCTTTGGAGAGAATTGGGGCACACACTGTCGAATAAATTGAAACAACGATTTATAGGTACTTCCTGTCTGGAAGCAAGGCAAAAGCTGCAGGTACAACTACCGTTGATTGTTCATTTCTACCTAAATCCACGTGTAGTGTGTATAGCTGGTCAAACAATGGGCAACAACTTTTGAATGTTCCATCTACAAAAAATTCTGTTCCATCTCTGATAAGACTTGCTTGAACATGGGCAAACACGATTATTCGGTCATCTTTTCTATTGTCCACCAAAACATAACATTTGGCCTAATCTGGAATCTGTATTTCATTTCTACATTTTGGCAGCCGTTCAATTTCCAGTTTCTTGTATCTTTGTCGGTATAATGTGTCTTTAACCGATCTGAATGTCGGAATCTCAGTGACTAAGTCTAGTCCTGCATCCTGTACGTTCATCAGCTCTTGCCTGAAGATTTGTGGCACTGGGGTTGTTTCTTCACGAGCTCGTTTTTTTGCTCTGAACATTGTGATTAAGGAACCAGCACACGGCCGCTTTATACAGATCCAACGTTTATGAATGGGTCAGGTAAATAAGTATTTCTAAGATTACACATTTACGGATTATTAATTTATTACATCCACTACGGATTAATAATTTATTACGCCTATGGTTATGTACGCCCGACTTGCGAATTCACAGGTACCCATTTTTGAAGGACGCACGAGTTGCGTAGGATTCAGGTAGTTTTTGATTACGCCCGAATTGCTAACGCACGAGTTTAAGAATTTTGTTTGTTACTTAGGGAAACTAGTCAAAACAGTGGCCTAAACACCCTAAAGTCGGTCCATGTACCTACAGTAAATGAAAGAAAATTAATTCTTAACTATTACGAATTAAAAGTAAAAAGTGCGGATTTGAGTATTGACAATGCAGTGCAATTTACAGCAGATACGCTTAACGTTGGGAAAACAACAATACAGGGTGTTTTGTAATTGAATGTCAATAATTAAGGGGGCGATTTTTGTGTTCATTTTAAAAAGAAAACTTCATATGAACGTATGTCCTAAACGTCTTTATTTTTGATATACAGGGTGGTAAAGTTTTCAAAAATAAATAGTTTTTTAATAATATCTGTAATACCACTTTAGATATTTTAATAAAATTTGGTAGGCATGTACTATGTATCAAGATGCATTATTTACCGTACAACATTTTTTTTTATTTCCACCAGTGGCGTTCGTACGGAATTTCACCTGCATATTTTGGCAGACATTAATGTAACGCTACTGATTTCTCGTAAAAATAAATTTATTTCTAAAATCCCCAATCATTTCTAAACAAATTTGATCTCTTTAATTTTTTCAATCCGATGCACGGTTTTCGCTTAAAAAAAATAAAAACCTTTTCTCTGCATGATCATAACAATATCGTTAATATGACAGCATCACCATGCACAGAAATAGATTTTATTTCTTGAATCAAGTTTGCTTAGAAATGAATAAGGATCTCAAAAATTATTATTGTAGTTGGCTGTGTCTGTAAGAGTTATTAATTCTGTAGTCAGGGCGGTTGTCATTATTTTGTTTGACAGTTTATCAATATTTAAATTTGGTTTTTCGTGTCTTATTAATTTGGTGTTTAAAATATCCGAGTATTGTTATTTTGAAAAATAATGGTCGGGTTTACTAATGAGGAGTTCGCAGATATGCATTACATGTATGGTTTGGCTGTGGCTGATGGCAGTTCGCCGGAAGCTAGGCGATTGTATCAAAAGCGGTTCCCTAATAGAGTCATACCAGATAGGCGAACATTTGCAAATGTACATAGAAGGTTGACTGAAACAGGTACTTTTATGGCAAATAATTAATTAAAAGGATCCCATCGGGCTGTAAGAACTCCAGAAATTGAAGAAGCAATTTTAAATTATATTGATAATAATCCTGAAATAAGTACTAGAAAAATTGGACATAATCTGAATATCTCGCACGTCCTGGTTTGGAAAATTTTGCACGATTTTTTATTGTACCCGTATCATATTCAGCGGGTCCAAGCGTTACTTCCCCGAGACTTTCCCTTGCGTGTTAATTTTTGTCAGTGGTTTTTGGAGAAAATTGCGCATACTCCCTTGTTTGACCATGAAATAATGTTTACAGATGAAGCTAACTTTTCCAGAAACGCTATCAGATATTTTCACAATAACCATATTTGGGCCGACGAAAACCCCCACGCAGTTGTAGAATATAACCATAACAGTTTTCGGTAAATGTCTGGGGTGGAATTGTTGGAAATTATTTAATTGGACCTTTTTTCCTGCCAGAAAGGCTAAATGGCCATAATTATCGCCGGTTTCTAGAGGAGGATTTGCCCATATTGCTAGAAGAAGTACCAATTTTAATAAGAAACAGAATATGGTTCATGCATGATGGTGCGCCCGCTCACTTTAGTGTTGTATCAAGAGAATATTTAAATCAAACATTTAAAAACCGATGGGTTGGTCGTGGCCGACCTCAACCATGGCCGCCTAGGTCCCCAGATTTAAATAGTTTGGACTTTTTCTTATGGGGGCATCTTAAAAGTTTAGTTTACCGCACCCCAGTTAACACTTTAGAAGAGCTGGAAGATCGTATAAAAGCTTCCTTCGATTTAATAAGAAATACTTCAAAGAGTGCGCGACAATATGAGGAAAAGAGCTGAAGCGTGTATCCTTCAAGGTGGAGGGCATTTTCAACAACTTATCTAGTTTCTATGTATGTTCTTTTTTTTTCACAAAGGTTGTTGTTGATTTATTAACAGACGATCCTTATTCATTTCTAAGCAAACTTGATCTAAGAAATAAAATCTATTTCTGTGCATGGTGATATTGTCATATTAACGATATTGTTATGATCATGCAGAGAAAAGGTTTTTATTTTTTTTAAGCGAAAACCGTGCATCGGATTGAAAAAATTAAAGAGATCAAATTTGTTAAGAAATGATTGGGGATTTTAGGAATAAATTTATTTTTACGAGAAATCAGTAGCGTTACATTAATGTCTGCCAAAATAGGCAGGTGAAATTCCGTACGAACGCCACTGGTGGAAATAAAAAAAATTGTTGTACGGTAAATAATGCATCTTGATACATAGTACATGTCTGCCAAATTTCATTAAAATATCTAAAGTGGTATTACAGATATTATTAAAAAACTATTTATTTTTGAAAACTTTACCACCTTGTATATCAAAAATAAAGACGTTTAGGACATACGTTCATATGAAGTTTTCTTTTTAAAATGAACACAAAAATCGCCCCCTTAATTATTGACATTCAATTACAAAACACCCTGTATATAAACTTTTAAATAAAGAAAAAGTGTTTACCTCAAACCTCCAAAATCTTCTCCTGGACGACCAACACTTGAGCTGGATGACGTTATAATGCAGAAAATAGGCGAAAAGTTTATAGTTTCTTTAAAAAAAAAAATACTCACACGGGATAAAATTTTGTTCTCAATCCGAGAAGATCGGGACTACCCATTTATGTGTAATACGCATTGTAAATTATTAAAAAAAATGAGTTTTCGGTGAAAAAAACATAATGGGCAATCGATATTAATAGACAGAAGCGATACCGTCTGTTGGAAAAGAAATTAATTAAGAAACATCCGAAAAGCCAGAGAAAAAAAACAAAAATATTTTACCTAGACATAACATGGCTAAATGAAGGCCACACTGTGACTAAATTTTGGCAGGATGATAACATTAAAAGTTCAAGGCAAGCCTTTTTGGAAGGATTGCCTACAGGATTAAGACCGCCATCTGGAAAAGGACATCGACTTATCACTATGAAGGAGACTATCACGAAGATATGAATGCCGATGTCTTTGAGGAACGGTTCGAGCAAATGTTGGATCTTATATCAAAAGATGCAATATTTTATCGGATAATGCAAGTTATCACTCTAGGCTGACGGAAGAATTACCGACCGGCGCGTGGCGTAAAAGTGAAATAACAGAATGGCTAAGTTGAAGACAAATTGAATTTCAATTAGATTCCTTATAAAGAGAACTATTGGTACTAGCCAATTTACATAAATATGCATTCAAAAAATATGTAGTGGATGAGATGGCAAAGTTACGAGGAATATCTGTGCTCAGATTCCCTCCTTATCACTGCAAACTAAACCCGATCGAACTTATATGGGCTCAAATAAACACAGATGTCGCCAGAAAAACACGACTTATAAAATGGTGGATTTAAAAAGACTCTTTAATGAAGTTATGGGTAAAATCAGTGTGGAAAAGTGGAAATAGTGTATGGATCATATGATAGAAGAAAAACTCAAAATGTGGCAGGCAAATATAATTAAGAAGAAATGGCTGAACCGCTTATTATACACGATTTTAATAAAATTTACAGGCCTTTAGAAAGATGCAACCGGGGAGGATATTGAAAATGCCGAAGCAGAGTGCAACGCCCCTGACTATTGTGAGATTTGAGATCTGCGAAAACTCATAGATTTGAATGTAATATTTAGGTGGTTGATATAAGTTTTATTGATTCATAATATAAAAAATAGTAAAATAAAGGTTATAAACTCTAACGCGCCTCTAACTCTCGACTTGGTCTGATCCCGTCGTCCTTCGTCCCTTCTCCCTTCCCCGTCATCATCGGGCCACCGGCCACTACCACCGAAAAACAAGGCCTTGAAGCGAGAAAGCATGAGTCATCACATGTCGACTCATGGCGGTCGACCTCCTGATTAAATACATTGCAATAAAGATTTTTTTTTTTAATATTCCGATTTAGTATGATACATTTCACTTACGAAAAGTATAATCCCATACCAAAAAAGTATTTTAGTACTTACAAATGTATAACCTAAGTATTTTTATTTGAATTGGTATTATTTCTATATATACACAAAGCACTTTTATTTTATTTTGCCTGGATAGGAGATTAAATTGGAAAGTAAACGTGGAAAGAAATAATAGTTTAACTGTCGGTTATATATTTTAATAAAAATACATGAATTATTTCACAAAATACAAAAGAGAACATGAAAATAAATCATATTGCAGTAATCATTTCAATCGCAAATTTTACAGTCATCAAAAAAAAATTACACAGCGTATAATTACAAAATGCATAGATATGCTGTTTATTTTCTTGACATACTTATGTATTTAAACTAAAGTAGGTAACTTAAACTGATTTGGCATGCTTTTTGTAATCCCTGTATCATTTCATATTTTCATTTTGTGGGGATGGAAATTGGAAATATAAAGTCTATTTGCATTTCTTAAAAATATATATGCCTGAGGAGAGATGAAGTGTAATAAACAAGCAAACAGTGACAGCTTGCAAGAATATCTGAGGCAGTTATTGTTACCGTTACTAACTTAAGCTTTTCTTGAATAAAATGTAAAACTCCTTTTCTTTTTTTTCTTGTGAAAACTTGGCAGATATGGACTGTAAAAGTACAAAAATAAAGTTAAATTTTTGTGTTTCGATAACACAGTTTTTAAAGTATTAATGTTAGTCACTTAGTCATTTTATAACACTTTTGTCACTACACAGAATTTTTTTCACTTCAGTATAAAACACTTTTATATTATGTTCGTCATTTAAAAACACTGACAATTTTGGGGCAAGATCATTCTGTGATTCATTTATATAGAAAAAACAAATATTTTCTTTTCCTTTTCCCTTCACTCATCCTCAGCACGGTTCTGTCAACTTGTCAAAAGCTTCAACCAAGTTAGAGAAAATAATTGACTCATTGTAAATTGCTGATGCTCTTATACTTTCTGTAAGTTTTCTCAAAATTTCGTTCGTAGGCGTTTAAACTCTGGAGAGATTCGCATAGGGGTATCATCTTTCGATAAGACGATGAACATGCAAGCATCTGGGTTAGGACAGCTCCTAAAATTTAAGAAGTATTTTTAAAAATAGTACAAATTAACAATAACAAGCATAAAATATTTTACCTACATCAAACATTTATGTTTATGTTTTCATCATATTTTCTAATATCTCTTACATTTAACTAATCGTGAAATTTTTAGTGCTGCCTCCATAACTTCACCAGTTGCCCCAATCTGGAAGGTTGTTTTTCTTTTAGTGAAATTGGATTGGAAGTGTAATACACACACCTAAAAATAATTTTATTTTCGATAATTACAAGGTGTTAAAATATTCATAGACACAAACCTACCTTGCTTGCTTTAGTAGGAACAAAATCTTTCCTTTTAATTGCCCATAACCATTGTTTCTGCAGCCCGGGGTCTTGAGAAAACCCAAAAACTGTCACTTTTCTCACTGGTATTATAATTTCCTCTACAGTTTGGAGCACAACAACTATCCGGAATGATTTTTAATTAAAAGTTCTATCAAAATAACATAACCTCACTGGCTCAATGTTTTTCGTGTGTTTTATGTGTCTAAGTAAAAGTAAACGATAGAAGCACAGTACCTAAATACAAGCACACTTAAACACCACAAAATATCTGTAATTTACAAGATTATAGGTAGTAAATTTAAATACCATAAAATACACAAATAAAAAACATGCTGCATGCATAAGGTGACCATACGTCCCGCTTTGGGCGGGACAGTCCCGCTTTCAGGCTCTCTGTCCCGCTGTCCCCCACGTTACCAAAAATGTCCCGCTTTCGCAAACTGACCAAACGATTCAAAACGCGCGCGCGATTGCAGTGGCAGTGCTGGGCGCTTGGTAGCGAGGAGTGGGAAGTGGGAAGGATGCATGTGCGTATTGCAGTGCTTCTTGTATTTACAGACTGCAAGTCGGAGTGCCGCGCGCCTTGTACAATCAAACAATTATTTTGACATTTTCGTGTTTGCAACATTACAAAAATGCCTAAACGCAAGTGTACCTTTAATATTACTCTGCAAAATAAGTATCCATTTATAAAACAAAGGAGTGGTGCAGAGGACGTTACGTGTGAAAAGTATCGTCGGATTTTAGTGTTGGACACGGTGGTGCCAGCGATATTGAGAAACATTTAAAATCGGGAAAATACAGGAATGCCGATCAAGCTGCAGCTTCAAGCTCGTCAATGCTTACTTTTTTTAAAAGAACCGATTTGCCGACTTCAAATCACAGCTTCCGCTCAAATGATTGTGCTTTTAATTTAATTCAAACCTGTTTTGAGCAAAAATTTAGATGTGCTCGTACAAAATCTCAAGCTATTGTTGTTAATGTGCTGGCACCTATGGCGACGGATGAATTGAAAGAGCACCTTCGCGAAACCCACTGCATAACTTTATTAACAGATGCTTCAAATCATGGCTCGATAAAATTATTCCCTGTTTTGATTCGCTATTTTTTACCATATGAAGGCGTAAAAGTTAAGATTTTAGAGTTTCGAGAGCAACCAGGCGAAACATCGGATATAATTGTCGATTATTTGAAAGAAGTATTAACTTGCAATGATTTGAATAAGAAAATTGTGGCATTTTGTGGTGACAATACGAACTGCAATTTTGGAGGAAAAAATAGAAAAGGGAGTAATAATGTTTACGCAAAATTAAACCTATCACTCGAAAGACAACTCATTGGGATTGGATGTGGAGCCCACATAGTTCACAACGCGATTAAAACAGCTGCAGATTGTCTTCCTGTGGACTTTGAATGTGTCGTTGTAAAAATTTATTCATTTTTTTACATCTATAGCGTTCGAGCAGAATCTCTAAAAGAGTTTTGTGATTCCACTGACACAGAGTATCACAAACTGCTGGGTTACAGTAAAACAAGGTGGCTTGCGTTAATGCCGGCGCTTGAGAGAATTTTGAAAATGTTCCAACCTTTGAAAAGTTATTTTCTAAGCATCGATAAATGCCCAAATATTTTAAAAACATTTTTCGAAAATCCCAGCTCGGAACTGTGGTTATATTTTATGCATGCACAGGCAGCAACTTTTCATCAAGCCGTGTTGAAAATTGAGGGACAAAGCGTATCTGCAATAAAATCTGCGAAGGAAATTAATCGTCTCCGAGATAACTTGGCACTTAAAGAGAATTCGCTTTTCCTCCCTCACACCGTCCGTAATCTACTATTAAAATTACAAGAAACTGACGCTGATGTTGTTCAGAATGTAAAAGTTGCGGTGGCTGAATTTTATAAGACAAGTAAAGAATACTTGGAACAGTGGTGTCAGTTCAATGCAGACTTAGAAGTGTTTGGATGGACAAGTTTGACAAAAGTACCTACGTGGGAAGAAGTACAAAATGTGACGGATTTATTGATTACGCAAGGCTTTGTTAGCAGCAGCCAAGATACGGAAGTGTTCAACGAATTTTCGCTTATTTCCAACTACGTCACAGATGAAAAAATAACAAGCTGGAACGTTAAAAATGTTAGTGCTGAAGATCGTTGGGTGGAGTTATTCAAACATTTCCTTGCTAACAATCTTAACTGTACAAACTTTCGTATAATTATTGAGTATGTTTTATGTCTGCCAGGTAGTAACGCGCCTGTCGAAAGAGTTTTTTCTCTAATGAATAAGATATGGACAAGCGAGAAAACACAATTAAGTGTCGGAGTTTTAAAAGCAATGTTGATTACCAAGACTAACATCAACAAGTCATGTAATGAGCTCCATTCCTACCTAAAAACTAGATCGGATATTTTAAAACTAATTTGCTCCACAGACAAGTATAAAACAACTTCGTCTGCAATCTAACGTCTAAAATTAATTTAACCTGCTTATTATTAGTTCAGTGTTATCATGTTCTCGTATTTAAATAAATCGTAAAACACCAATAATTTTTTTTATTTATTCGCAGGCGTCAGGGCCGTAGCTAGGGGGGGGGGGGCTGCCAGGGCGTAGCCCTGGTGAAAAAAATGTAAGCCCTGGTGAATAGAATATTACGGAATATCCGACTTTCGGTTATTTTAATATTGTTTTTTTTTACTTTATTATTTAATAAAACAAAATAATAGCGGTACAATAAAAAAGAGTAAGTAATTTTAGAAGCTAAAATAACAAGCTCTAATCTGTTACAGATCTACCTTTTTGCAATAAATCCACCTTTTTAGCATTAATTTTAAAAACCAAAAAAAAATGCACCAGCTTTAAACCTGGGTCCTGGGTTCACGGCTTTTTTACTTTTTCCACTCCCACCAAGTACCATGATTTAAAAAAGGGCGTGGCACCCAAAAAATTTTCGCCTGCGGCGCATCATTTGCGCGCCTTCGGCGGGCCCTGTTATGATTTCCGGTAGCCCTACCAAAAATTTGGTTCTGGCTACGGCCCTGCGTCCCGCTCTGATATAAAAAATAAATGGTCACGTTATGCATGCACCGCGTAAACTTATATTTTAGAATTTTTGGGTCGACTTGTGATGACTCATCGGTTCATAAAATCGGGCGTTTCACAGCCTTGTCTTTTCGGTAGTAGCGCACCGGCTTGGCGGCCGCGGTTCGCGTAGTTCCGCTTGTGGATCATTTTAATTCGGTGTCGTTAGACTGTGTGACGTAAGGGACAAATGCAACACACGAATTTCGTTGAATTCCGTACCCATACTAACGTGCCCGTGCGATAATATAAACATTTTCAATGTTAAAAGTTCATCTTCCGAATATGATATAAGAACGACAAAGTATTACTCGATTTTTGAAAATGCCTTGTTTGGAAGATTCTATATTATATCTTGTTTTTGTTATTATATTATGTAAAATAGTACCACCCATTTTTATTTATTAGTTAATACGATTTTTTATATGTTTTATATATATGTTATCAATACCTACGAATATAATATAATGCAATTTTAAGAGAATGGGTATGTTTAAGCTTTTTAATTTAAAAACTTCCCCAATACACGCTCCTGGATAAGAGATTTCCCCAATAACAATGGTAAATCCTCAAATATAACAATAGCTTGCGATAAATTCGGGGTGGACCTACCTAAAGAATGCTCATTATTTGGATCCTTTAATGTAAACACAATAAATTTTAAGGGATGCCAAATATTTACCAGGTAGTAAAAATATTATCTATAACTTACATAAAAAAGTATCTAGTTTCTAAGAAAGTAACTACAGGTACTAAGTAGCTGATATGGTAACTTAAGAATATACCTATTTGATTAAAGTTATTAAGGATTTTTAGAATGCACATATTGAGTAGTACAAATATAGAGGCAGTACGTAACACAACTTTATGACCTGCTAAGAGTTATTAATATACTCATGTAGTTAAGAAACAAGAGTTGGGTATAGTAGTATGTCACTATATTTACCTAACTCGATTTATACTGCCCACTATCTTTTTAAAATTTAGGATGAACGATGAAGTATTAAAAATTGATATTTTTTGTAATTTTCTATAACGGATACAAATTTATTATACATACATTAAATATTTCTCATTTCTAATTACGTCGTTATAATAAAACATATAATATGTTCTTAGGTAATTTATTTATATACGCCATCCCAATGGTTAAAATATGTCAGAGTTTACTTGGAAAATTTTACATTTTTAAGCACGATTTAATTATTATTACTGCAAAAACGAAGTATCAAATAACAACCCATTCGGGTTTTACCAAAATTTCAATATTTACAGTCTGTGGCTACGACGGCTGAGGAGACAGGGGGGTAAAAGGCTTAAAAAAGTCAGGTTTAACTGTTGCGGCATAGGCGTGTGGTGCCTCGTTTCAAATTAATATTTTATAAGTTAATAAACTAAATTTACTTCCTCTTATTTTAATAATTAAACCACACCACTGTCCACTGTCAGCGACAACACATAAAAAGAAAACGCAGTGGAACACACATTTTTTAGGTATTATTTTATTCATGTGTCCACCACAATTATTTTGTCGACTGGAAGCGGCCGGCTGAAACGGCGTGGGCGGGAAAAAATTCATACGCGGTCTTATCATCATAAAATTAGATAATTTTTGTTTAAAATTTATTGGTAATTTTAGCAGACCCGGTAAATGACTTTTTTTTTATTCGCATTCCATCCATAGCCACAGAACCGTAAGGCGGACTATAATAATATGTTAAATTATACTATACCGGGTCCGCCAACGAAGCGGGGACGGAAGATTACATCCTTATCGAAGAATTTATCGAAAATACTGAAACAGCATGAGGCTTGGAATTAAAAGTGGCATATTTAAAAAATATTTTACATTATACAGGGTAAATAAAAAAAGTGAGGCGAACTAAACTTCTATTTTTTTAATGGAACACCCTGTATATTATTCATTTATAGAATGGGCATAGAGCTGCTGATCATTTTAATATAGGGTTATGTCTATTTATTTTTAGTAGTTTAAGAAATAATTAGGATTTTATCTAAAAGGTTGCCTAAGTTTAGTAACCATTTCCAAATTACTAAAAGCAACTAAATGAAATAGTATACTCAAAATAATACTTTGGAATGTTGCCCATCTTGATACCTCTTAGAGTTTACATACATTACACATGGTATGGTCAGCCCCAATGATCTAATGAACATTGTCGGCCCTGAAAATTGAATTGATTTGAAGTAATTCCAATAATATGTAGTTTTCGACATATACGAGATTAAAATCAAATAATCGGATCGCGAAGCGGTAACGTCCGATAAGGGCCAACAAACGAGAAGCGACAATATGACATTTGGCGAAATCAATGTAATGGGGGGTAACCCGGACAACTGTCATAAGTTTAAGCCGGCCCGTTAGTCCGGTAGTCAATGAGTTATCGTTATCAAGTTTAGTTGTCTTTTTTGTTGAAAGAAGTGTATTGTTTAACTGTTTATTTTTGTGAGTGCTGTGCTATTATAAAACTATGACTGGTAATACCTGTGCGTTTCGAGGGTGTCACTCAAAAAAGGGTCAAGGAATAAGCATGTTTTCATTTCCAAGGGATTCTGAACAGTAAGTACATTTGCACCGCTATGATACATTTGTTTATATTTGTTTTGTTGTATTTATCTGCCGTATTTTATTACGTGAAAGGTATATGGAAAAGAGCTACTATAATTTATTTTGTTATTCAAGTGAAGTTGATATTTAATGTATAAAAACAAGTACCTTTTTAAGGAAAGGCGACGGGAAGGAAAAAATATCAAACTAATCTAAAAGAACATGCTTTTATTTTCCTAACAGATTTTGTGTTTCTTTGAAAAATATTTCTGAAAGCACAAGTACTTATTTTCATTTAGTAGTTTTCATCGAATAATATCATAATTCTACGCGTAGATCAGGTAAAATAAGTAAAGAGTAAGTAGTAATAGATACATTGTAAAAAAAATCATAGTGTGTTCCGAAATTTACAACTTATTTTGTTTAAACAAAATAAAATATCATATTATCTTCCTACCGTTTAAATTTTAAGTACCTATAATTATTGTCCATGTACCTATGGAAGAATTGAGAAATATCAGATTTACCTGTAAAAAATATCCAACATACTCTTTACAAAAAGAAAATGGTTTGTAGCATTATAGGAGTGGGCTAAGAAACAATTTCTACCTGCATACATATCAAATTAAAGCCGCATAATGGATCAGAATGCTGAACAATAATTTTAAAGGCAAATTAAAATATTAGTTATATAATATCATGTCTAATATAACCAAAACTCAAAATTTGCCAAACATTTACTTACATTTTACTCAGTACCTAATAGTAATCCAGAAATTTATCATTATAATAAAAATATCACAATAAACCTTTTAAATTATGACCCTTATTTGTTACGTAAATTTAAGGACCAATAGACCTAGATATAACATTGTTTATTTTAGTTTTAGGATTGTTGATTAAAAATGTAAAAAACGGTAACAAAACTGCTGTTCAATATTTAAAAAGATATAAAGGGATACATAAGAAAATACTGTTTTTCTACTTCTGTATTAGTAAGAACCTACTTACGCACTGTCTACTTTATCCGTAAAACTTTAATTACACACACTATATTGTAAGAAGCCAAGCTGTGTGTAAGACCAGTTACGTAATATTATAATGTCTGCATTAACAAGGGCAATTTTCGCTAACGCTCGTTCCGTAATTTTCGAAATCGTGTGTAATAGACTTCTTACCACTCTTGGTATGTAATATACTATTTCACTTCCTTTCTAAAATGTACTATCAGTAAGTAACGCACAATTAATAAAACATTTCAAAAATATTTTTATTTTATTTAATTTCTTTTTGATTTTACGAAATTTCTGGAAAGCAAGCATGAAACACAGAAGATAATCATGAAAAAATGACTTCTTCCTAGGTACCCGCATTTTTTATTTCAGTGTAAAGCATTTTCTTCATCATTTTAGTGCTTCTTTTAGTGTAATAACCCGGACAACTGTCAAAATTTCAAGGTGAAGGACTTATAATTTGGTCCCCATTTAATCAATGCTAAACTCTTTTCGGGTAACGTCATTACCTCCTACAGTTCGTCCGCTTTGAACTTGTGCAACGGTCTTTTTGTGCATAATATACAAGATAGAGGCGCTTACTGTTCCTTTGTTCAGTTAAAGCACAAGCTTATTGTTAATACTTTTAATAGTATATTCTATAACAAGTAGGAAATGCCTTTCAATACGAATTGTAGACTATACACTATTTTAGAAAAAAGAAAATATTAAAAATTATTTTTTCTTTCCCGTCGATGTCAATTCCGTTACCCAGCAATGGAGAAAGGGCGCCGTACATGGCCACCTGTCTTTTTAGTCGTAAACAGCAAGTAACCGCGCGACCGTACTTGCCATAGGAGATAGTGAAGTCACACAGCGGCTTCCGTGAGTCGATGTCCGTAAATTATTTTCCAGGCTTTAGAGGCGTCAGATCATTAAGATGTTTTGCAGTCCACACTAAATTTTTAAAATTCAGAAAATGTAATAAAAAAAATACTAAATGACCCCATTGGCAGAAATTTTTAAATAATGACAACAAACTATGTTGTGTATTGTACTTCCTGAACCCTTATAACATTTCAATCTACAAGGATGGTATCATATTTGATAAGAAAATCGCACAGAAACAAGAATGTGACTATGTTTTCTTCTATTTTTTCATCCATAAACTACTACATACTTCACCTGCTACCGAAATTTGGTAGTAGTTTTGGAAAAATAGGAAGATAAATCAATACGGAAACATTTTCAAAGGTTACTGGGAGGTTATTTTACATTATCTTCGGCAGGGGGTAATGGTTGATTATTCAACCATGAGACATACGGGTGATAATCTCTGGGAGCTATTTATAACCTATACAATTTTTAAAATCGATAAATAGATGTATTTGGTATCGCTATAATCACAAAATCCACTTTTAATGTTATTTGAAAAGAGAGATATTATCCATGTTTTTTTTTGTTGTTTTTTCTTTCAGGGGAAATAGCGATAAGTAACTTTGAGTCCAGATAGTAAAAATGTATTTCTATGTCTACTCTCGGAATAACAATCTCGCGCGTTAAAAGAATGATTTATTCAATATCCAGAAAATTACATTCCAAATAAATACAGGGCATTCAACGGAATATTTTCCTCATCCATTAAAAATCCAATGTAATTATTAAAAACTTAAAGCGATAATTGCACGCTAGCTATCGATAAATATCAGGCAGATACCAATAAGTGCCAGGAAAGTCTTAATTTTGGAAAAATATTTTGTTAAATAATTTTTCTTATTTTTTTTATTCGGGAAATATTCACTTATAATCTCTCTAGCAGCAGAATTATTACCGATAATTTTTTTCAAAGTCACTCATGTTTTTGTTGATAGAAAATTATCCCGAGTCGAAGGCGAGGGAGATTTTCTATCAACAAAAACATGAGTGAAACCGAGAAAAAAATTATCGGGAATTAATTCTGCTGCGTGGGAGATTGGGTAAGAAAAGTTCATAAATTGGAGTTTTTACATGTCTACATAGTTTCAAATGAAACTTAAAAAAACATATTTCCGATGAGTTTAGTTAAATATGACGCACTATATTTTTACAATTGAAGTTGATTTTACTTGTTAGTAACTAAGGTTTATTACTAAAATTTCAGGAATATTAAAAACATTAATTCGTTTTTAACCATAACATCTGATATTATATGTCTACATAGTTTCAAATGAAACTTAAAAAAACATATTTCCGATGAGTTTAGTTAAATATGACGCACTATATTTTTACAATAGAAGTTGATTTTACTTGTTAGTAACTAAGGTTTATTACTAAAATTTCAGGAACATTAAAAACATTAATTCGTTTTTAACCATAACATCTGATATTATATGTCTACATAGTTTCAAATGAAACTTAAAAAAACATATTTCCGATGAGTTTAGTTAAATATGACGCACTATATTTTTACAATAGAAGTTGATTTTACTTGTTAGTAACTAAGGCTTATTACTAAAATTTCAGGAATATTAAAAACATTAATTCGTTTTTAACCATAACATCTGATATTATATGTCTACATAGTTTCAAATGAAACTTAAAAAAACATATTTCCGATGAGTTTAGTTAAATATGGCGCACTATATTTTTACAATCGAAGTTGATTTTACTTGTTAGTAACTAAGGTTTATTACTAAAATTTCAGGCATATTAAAAACATTAATTCGTTTTTAACCATAACATCTGATATTATATGTCTACATAGTTTCAAATGAAACTTAAAAAAACATATTTCCGATGAGTTTAGTTAAATATGACGCACTATATTTTTACAATAGAAGTTGATTTTACTTGTTAGTAACTAAGGTTTATTACTAAAATTTCGGGAACATTAAAAACATTAATTTGTTTTCAACCATAACATCTGAAATTATGTGTACATAGTTTCAACTAAAGCTTAAAAAAAATTATTTCCGATGATTTTAGAAAAATATTACATATTGTATTTTTACAAGAGAATTTTACTTTGACGTTTAGTAGCACTTTACCAACAAAATGTATTTTGATTTTATTCTGAGTGACTTTTGCCAATAGATATAAAGCACTTCATTTTTGACAGAAAAATTATCACTTAATAATTCCATTAAGTTAATAGGAACTAACAAAATTATCACTTATAATCTCCCTAGTATGCTCAAATTATTTCCGGAAATTTTTCCGAAGAAACGCATTTTCTGAAAATTTTCCCGAGTCGCAGACGAGGGAAAATTTTCTAGAAAAATGCGTGACTGAGGAAGAATTTCCGGATATTAATTCAAGGACGCGGGGGATTCGGTAAGAAAATTTCACACCTAAAATTTATTTGATTATTTACCTCATCCATTATAAAAGCGGGTTGATTTTCACCTGATTATTCACCGATAATCTCCCGCTCTCCGGTGAAAATCACCCTTGTCAAAAGTGAAAATCTCACCCGTCAGAAATCCAGCGATAATCTCCCGCTCTCCGGTGAAAATCACCCTTGTCAAAAGTGAAAAATCTCACCCGTCAGAAATCGTTAGTTTTTATTTGGTAAATAATCTTCAAAATACATTTCGGGATTGGGAAATAATCAGAAAATCATTCTCAGATTTTTTGCTATTAGGAAATCGCTCTCGGGCAAGCCCTCGAGCGATTTCCACGGCAAAAAATCTTCGGGATGATTTTCGATAATTTCCCTCTCCCTTAATATATTACTACAGAAAAAAAATTAAAAAATCTGACATGTTTCATTTTGAAACTTACTTTTGCAACAATGAAGTTGGCTCGTTCTTACATTTTGACGTTTATGCGGTGACGCATGTTTTTGTTAAACGTGAGATAATTTTATGAATTTGACGTGTTTTTCTTTTCAATCAAAAATATGGTTCGTTTTGGTAGTGAAAATTCTGAAAACATAAAGATAGAAGTGGCAAATTTAACTTCTCAAAATACAACGAGGTCAAAATTGAGCGTATGGAGGCAGTTTCCGGTTTTTTGCAATGAAAGATCTTACAATGTTAAAGATCCAGCCTCATCTATAACGACTTTGGCATCAATCTTAGAAGATTATGCCTTCAACATGAAAAAGAAAAATTCAGAAGATCATAAGGAATCTGTTGTTAAGGTAGGTTAAGTATTTTCAGATTCTTTGATTTAAAAAAAACATGCAAAATTGTTGAAAATTTTTTTTTGTTTCAGGTTATGTAGAACTCCACCGCAAAGCAGCTTCAACATTTTTTTTTTGAAAATTATCAGATTAAATTTGATCCATTTAACGACGTGGAATTCAAAGGTGCTCGAGCAGCTCGCGATGCGAAAAGAAGGCAGCTGCAAATTGATCCAGAAAAAAGAAAGAGAAGTGCAGCAGCGTTAACAAGCCAAGAATATGAAAAAATTATAAAGATATGGGACGAAGATACACCGAATGGCTTACAAAAAAAATTCTTTTACATCGCTTCACACGAATTGGCTTGGAGGGGTGGAGAGGGAGCTGCTGCGAAAGTCGAATATTTTGCGAAAGAGTTCAACAACAAAAACGAATTCACAGGCCGGATAGAGTACAACCCCATTTTTACGAAGACCACACAAGGTGGAGCAAGAAAACTCTCCGATAGCAAGTGGCTAATTGAAAATAGACAAAATCCTAAAGTATGCCCGGTTAGACTGTTTCATAAATTAATGGAGAAACGGGGTAATTCAATTATGATTGATAGATTGTTCCTAACACCGAACCCTAAATGGAATTCATCTAACTGGTTCAAAAACTGCCCTGTTGGAAAAAACACAATGTGAATCTGGTTTAAGGAGGGAGCCTCCAAAGTAGGCATTGACACCAAGAAAGTGAAGATCACGAACCATTCCGCAAGGGCTACAGCTGTATCCAATCTGGCCAAAAAGGGAGTAAGCGAGCAACAACTAATTAAAATAACGGGACACAGTAACAGTCAATCCAATAAACCTTACCTGCAGATGGATAAAGAACATCACCACGATATTATTAACGCTATGAGGGGCAAAAATAAGTCAGTGGAAAAAGGTAACCAGAGTGCGGCTTCGGCATCCTGCATTGGACTGGAACCAGAATTCAACAAACAAATTTCAAACAACAACAACTCTAACAGCCAAGCGAGTATTGTTTATAACAATTGTGTTTTTAATGTTACAAATAATTATTAGCTAAAATATTGGAAATCTAGTGTTGTAATCAAGTTGGATAGATTATTTATTAGGTAATGCTTTTTTGAATTTTTAGTAGGTAATATAATAGTGGCTCGTTGAATAGGTAGGTAGCTATAGATTATAGATAGTTTTAATAAATCATTAAACGTATGTTCATTCAATTTTTATATTTTGTTAATTCCATATATGAATAAAACTAATTAATTAATCAAAGGTTGTCATTCTTCAAGCACTTTTCTTATCCATAATTATGGGAATACTTAAACTTTCAAAAAAAAGTTTCCTCACCGTTTAGTTAAACGAAATGCAAAAAATATAAGTGAAAATTATCCTTTTTATTTATTTTTACTACATTTCGTTTAACTAAACGGTGAGGAAACTTTTTTTTGAAAGTTTAAGTATTTCCATAATTATGGATAAATAAATTGTTTTATCTGGCATAACTAGCCTTAACTAGACTATACTATGCTTTCCCTTTGTGTTAGTAAATGAAATGTAGTAAAAATAAATAAAAAGGATAATTTTCACTTATATTTTTTGCATTTCGTTTAACTAAACGGTGAGGAAACTTTTTTTTGAAAGTTTAAGTATTCCCATAATTATGGATAAGAAAAGTGCTTGAAGAATGACAACCTTTGATTAATTAATTAGTTTTATTCCTATATGGAATTAACAAAATATAAAAATTGAATGAACATACGTTTAATGATTTATTAAAACTATCTATAATCTATAGCTACCTACCTATTCAACGAGCCACTATTATATTACCTACTAAAAATTCAAAAAAGCATTACCTAATAAATAATCTATCCAACTTGATTACAACACTAGATTTCCAATATTTTAGCTAATAATTATTTGTAACATTAAAAACACAATTGTTATAAACAATACTCGCTTGGCTGTTAGAGTTGTTGTTGTTTGAAATTTGTTTGTGGAATTCTGGTTCCAGTCCAATGCAGGATGCCGAAGCCGCACTCTGGTTACCTTTTTCCACTGACTTATTTTTGCCCCTCATAGCGTTAATAATATCGTGGTGATGTTCTTTATCCATCTGCAGGTAAGGTTTAATGGATTGACTGTTACTGTGTCCCGTTATTTTAATTAGTTGTTGCTCGCTTACTCCCTTTTTGGCCAGATTGGATACAGCTGTAGCCCTTGCGGAATGGTTCGTGATCTTCACTTTCTTGGTGTCAATGCCTACTTTGGAGGCTCCCTCCTTAAACCAGATTCACATTGTGTTTTTTCCAACAGGGCAGTTTTTAAACCAGTTAGATGAATTCCATTTAGGGTTCGGTGTTAGGAACAATCTATCAATCATAATTGAATTACCCCGTTTCTCCATTAATTTATGAAACAGTCTAACCGGACATACTTTAGGATTTTGTCTATTTTCAATTAGCCACTTGCTATCGGGGAGTTTTCTTGCTCTACCTTGTGTGGTCTTCGTAAAAATGGGGTTGTACTCTATCCGGCCTGTAAATTCGTTTTTGTTGTTGAACTCTTTCGCAAAATATTTGACTTTCGCAGCAGCTCCCTCTCCACCCCTCCAAGCCAATTCGTGTGAAGCGATGTAAAAGAATTTTTTCTATAAGCCATTCGTTGTATCTTCGTCCCATATCTTTATAATTTTTTCATATTCTTGGCTTGTTAACGCTGCTGCACTTCTCTTTCTTTTTTCTGGATCAATTTGCAGCTGCCTTCTTTTCGCATCGCGAGCTGCTCGAGCACCTTTGAATTCCACGTCGTTAAATGGATCAAATTTAATCTGATAATTTTCAAAAAAAAAATGTTGAAGCTGCTTTGCGGTGGAGTTCCACATAACCTGAAACAAAAAAAAAATTTTCAACAATTTTGCATGTTTTTTTTAAATCAAAGAATCTGAAAATACTTAACCTACCTTAACAACAGATTCCTTATGATCTTCTGAATTTTTCTTTTTCATGTTGAAGGCATAATCTTCTAAGATTGATGCCAAAGTCGTTATAGATGAGGCTGGATCTTTAACATTGTAAGATCTTTCATTGCAAAAAACCGGAAACTGCCTCCATACGCTCAATTTTGACCTCGTTGTATTTTGAGAAGTTAAATTTGCCACTTCTATCTTTATGTTTTCAGAATTTTCACTACCAAAACGAACCATATTTTTGATTGAAAAGAAAAACACGTCAAATTCATAAAATTATGTCACGTTTAACAAAAACATGCGTCACCGCATAAACGTCAAAATGTAAGAACGAGCCAACTTCATTGTTGCAAAAGTAAGTTTCAAAATGAAACATGTCAGATTTTTTAATTTTTTTTCTGTAGTAATATATTAAGGGATAGGGAAATTATCGAAAATCATCCCGAAGATTTTTTGCCGTGGAAATCGCTCGAGGGCTTGCCCGAGAGCGATTTCCTAATGGCAAAAAATCTGAGAATGATTTTCTGATTATTTCCCAATCCCGAAATGTATTTTGAAGATTATTTACCAAATAAAAAACTAACGATTTCTGACGGGTGAGATTTTCACTTTTGACAAGGGTGATTTTCACCGGAGAGCGGGAGATTATCGCTGGATTTCTGACGGGTGAGATTTTCACTTTTGACAAGAGTGATTTTCACCGGAGAGCGGGAGATTATCGCTGAATAATCAGGTGAAAATCAACCCGCTTTTATAATGGATGAGGTAAATAATCAAATAAATTTTAGGTGTGAAATTTTCTTACCGAATCCCCCGCGTCCTTGAATTAATATCCGGAAATTCTTCCTCAGTCACGCATTTTTCTAGAAAATTTTCCCTCGTCTGCGACTCGGGAAAATTTTCAGAAAATGCGTTTCTTCGGAAAAATTTCCGGAAATAATTTGAGCATACTAGGGAGATTATAAGTGATAATTTTGTTAGTTCCTATTAACTTAATGGAATTAATAAGTGATAATTTTTCTGTCAAAAATGAAGTGCTTTATATCTATTGGCAAAAGTCACTCAGAATAAAATCAAAATACATTTTGTTGGTAAAGTGCTACTAAACGTCAAAGTAAAATTCTCTTGTGAAAATACAATATGTAATATTTTTCTAAAATCATCGGAAATAATTTTTTTTAAGCTTTAGTTGAAACTATGTACACATAATTTCAGATGTTATGGTTGAAAACAAATTAATGTTTTTAATGTTCCCGAAATTTTAGTAATAAACCTTAGTTACTAAGAAGTAAAATCAACTTCTATTGTAAAAATATAGTGCGTCATATTTAACTAAACTCATCGGAAATATGTTTTTTTTAAGTTTCATTTGAAACTATGTAGACATATAATATCAGATGTTATGGTTAAAAACGAATTAATGTTTTTAATATTCCTGAAATTTTAGTAATAAACCTTAGTTACTAACAAGTAAAATCAACTTCGATTGTAAAAATATAGTGCGCCATATTTAACTAAACTCATCGGAAATATGTTTTTTTAAGTTTCATTTGAAACTATGTAGACATATAATATCAGATGTTATGGTTAAAAACGAATTAATGTTTTTAATATTCCTGAAATTTTAGTAATAAACCTTAGTTACTAACAAGTAAAATCAACTTCGATTGTAAAAATATAGTGCGTCATATTTAACTAAACTCATCGGAAATATGTTTTTTTAAGTTTCATTTGAAACTATGTAGACATATAATATCAGATGTTATGGTTAAAAACGAATTAATGTTTTTAATGTTCCTGAAATTTTAGTAATAAACCTTAGTTACTAACAAGTAGAATCAACTTCTATTGTGAAAATATAGTGCGCCATATTTAACTAAACTCATCGGAAATATGTTTTTTTAAGTTTCATTTGAAACTATGTAGACATATAATATCAGATGTTATGGTTAAAAACGAATTAATGTTTTTAATATTCCTGAAATTTTAGTAATAAACCTTAGTTACTAACAAGTAGAATCAACTTCTATTGTGAAAATATAGTGCGCCATATTTAACTAAACTCATCGGAAATATGTTTTTTTTAAGTTTCATTTGAAACTATGTAGACATATAATATCAGATGTTATGGTTAAAAACGAATTAATGTTTTTAATATTCCTGAAATTTTAGTAATAAACCTTAGTTACTAACAAGTAAAATCAACTTCGATTGTAAAAATATAGTGCGCCATATTTAACTAAACTCATCGGAAATATGTTTTTTTAAGTTTCATTTGAAACTATGTAGACATATAATATCAGATGTTATGGTTAAAAACGAATTAATGTTTTTAATATTCCTGAAATTTTAGTAATAAACCTTAGTTACTAACAAGTAAAATCAACTTCTATTGTAAAAATATAGTGCGCCATATTTAACTAAACTCATCGGAAATATGTTTTTTTAAGTTTCATTTGAAACTATGTAGACATATAATATCAGATGTTATGGTTAAAAACGAATTAATGTTTTTAATATTCCTGAAATTTTAGTAATAAACCTTAGTTACCAACAAGTAAAATCAACTTCTATTGTAAAAATATAGTGCGTCATATTTAACTAAACTCATCGGAAATATGCTTTTTTAAGTTTCATTTGAAACTATGTAGACATGTAAAAACTCCAATTTATGAAATTTTCTTACCGAATCTCCCACGCAGCAGAATTAATTCCCTTTCCTCACCGTTTAGTTAAACGAAATGCAAAAAATATAAGTGAAAATTATCCTTTTTATTTATTTTTACTACATTTCATTTACTAAAACAAAGGGATAGCATAGTATAGTCTAGTTTAGGCTAGTTATGCCAGATAAAACAATTTATTTATCCATAATTATGGGAATACTTAAACTTTCAAAAAAAAACTTTCCTCACCGTTTAGTTAAACGAAATGCAAAAAATATAAGTGAATATTTCCCTCATATGTTAAAGTTCCCATAAGAGAAATGCAATTTTCGCAAAATTACAGCGAATATTTCCCTCATATGTTAAAGTTCCCATAAAAGAAATGAAAATATGAAAACAAACTCATGCAATTATAAAAAAACACATTTTATTCAAAAATTATCGGTAATTTTGATGCACTTGTGCACTTACCCCCGAAAATTATCCTTTTTATTTATTTTTACTACATTTCATTTACTAAAACAAAGGGAAAGCATAGTATAGTCTAGTTTAGGCTAGTTATGCCAGATAAAACAATTTTTAAAATCTAGGTAGATAGTAGATACCACAGTCAAGTAGGCTTAGGCTTGTGATGTCAAAATCGTCTCTGCTATACGTCACTTCGACAGTTATTTCTTAAACGTGCTTCTTTAGTTCACAATAATTAAATCATGGCAGTAAACAATCAAGAAACTAATTTTAAGCCCTACGGTGTTTGTAAATCTTGCTTTGAAATAGGGGACATTAATATGTCTCATAAAAATTTAAAGTATTTGCAATGTTTAATGGGAAAAACTGAATTAAATCCCCATCAAGAAAACCTTTTCTCAGCTATCCAGAAGATTTTGGAGGAAGATATCCCATCCTTTTTAAGAAAAACCAGAATTCAGCAGAACAAAATTGCATCCAAATATTACATCTATTATATTAAACATAGACATCTGATAGAAGTGAAAAGGGAAGATAACCATTATCCTTGTTATTCTCCATTACGAAGAGAAGAGTTCCAACCAGAATTCCAAAAATATTTAGCCTTAATGAAAGAAATATTTGGTAAATAAATATTTGTATTTATTTAGTATTATAAAATGAATAAAAACATTAAATACCAAAATTTGATCCTGAATACTGATTTTCGGATCATATGATAGCTGTCAAGAAAAAATTTCCACTTATTAATTTTGTTCGCCTAGCTTGGCAGGAGGAGAAAAATTTCCGAAAAATTTGAAGGTTGTCATTGGTAACTGTCGAAATGAAAGTGTGTGATTGGCTTAGAATGACAGGTGTGAAATTTTCGCGATAATCTCCCGTTGCTATAAGCAACGTAAACAAAAAGAAGCCTTCTAATTGGCTGAAAATAAATTTATGAAATTTTCCACTAAATAGCGTTCGTGCTTTAAAATAAGATTACTTTACATTCGAGCATATTTTCTTTAAAAATTGCAAGGGTATATTTCATATTTTTTGCAAAAAAGCCCGTCGCCGAAGGTTCGTAAGTTATGCTATCACTCTCTATAAACGTGTGTTATCTAATACTAATTTTATATACTGACATTCACAAACTTTAAAAACCACAATAAAACCTCTGTTTGCGACCGCGTCTATAAAGTGACCACCTGCGTTAAACGACTGACCGGTTATGAATTCCCCATATTTAAGAATAGAAATCCCATTTTTTTATAATCCTCTTTACCGACCCACCTGTTATACGACCGCGGGCACTCATCATGGGAATTTTTAGTAATCATTAATGCAACAAATCCTGACCCGACAATTCTTAAGAGATCAAGTAGCAGGAAATTGGCTGAAAGATTTAAAGTGGGTAAGACCCAAGTGAATATTTTGCTTTAAAATAAAGCAGGAGTTAGAAATTTGTTGTAAGAAGGTGGCAACGGTAAACAAGAAGAAAATTTCCCAAAGCCGAAGGACTGGCGTGGACCAAGTTGTTTTTAACTAGTTCTGTAAGGCTCGAAACAAGCACTTACCTATATCCTCGGTCATAAATCAAGCAAAACCTCTTGAATCTGCTCAATGTCTGTGACTAGATAACTTCAAGGCACCAAATGGATGGTTAGAAGAATCCATCGTCGGCACGATATTACCTTCAAGAAAAATGAAGTAAGTCAGCCGATATCAATATCGAAGACGTCACTGCTTAGAAAGAAGGGCTGTTGACCATTTTAAAGAATCATGCCCCAAGGGACGTACTAAATGCAGATGAGACCGGTCTCTACAATCGTGCATTGCCAACAAAAACATATGCATTGAAAGATGACAAGGGTACTGAAAAAAAAAACAGCAAAACAACGATTTACAATTTATTATTATTAAAATAGGCAAAAGCTAAAATTCCCGATGTTTTAATGGCGCACATATCGATAAGTTACCTCTCCAATGAGTCTCGAACAAAACAGCGTGGATGTCAGCAGACATCATGACAACATGGCTTCACAGATTTGATGCCAAAATTAAGAAGCATAATAGAAGAGTGGTACTGTTTTTGGATGATGCAACGTCTCGCCCAAAAATGACACTGGATAATGTCAAACAGATTTTCTTCCGCCCAATACTACCTCACATTGGCAACCTTTGGACCAAGGCATTATTCAGAATTTTAAAATGCTCTACAGAAGCTACCTTATCAAAAGGCTTTTAACATAATAATATATAGACAGTAGTTGTCTTCTTCAAGATATCGAAAATAATATTACCATACCTAACGCATTGATATGAATTTCGGTGGTCTGGCGCAATTTGTCCCCAGTGACAAAAATGTTTATGAAAGCCGTATTTATGTGTAATACTCCGCTCGCAAGACTGTTTCCTAACATTTAGGACACATTTATGACCTTCAAACAATTTGCCTCTATTGATAACGATTTGCCAACAAAAAGTGCAGAATTGACTATCATCCAGTGTATTAAAGAGATCCAAGAAAAAGGATGAAACTACTCCCAACTCTGAGACAGAGGAAGAGGAACCTGAACTTGCTCCACTGTCGAAAATATCAAGCCTATCTGAAACCTGCGCAAGTCAGAGACCTCGAAATTGTTTTTAATAATGTTGACAATTTTGACAAGTCTATAAATATTTCTCAATCGCTATTAAAATGTAAATCTGAGTTTTATAAAAATAAAATAATTTTCAAAATTAATAAAAAAAAAATAAAGAAATAATAAAAAAAATCTTAAAGCAAACATACAGTACATTGTATAATATATAATATTAGTATGCACGTGCAATATATACACAGTGGTAAATTGGCATCATCTCATTTAGTTTTAGTTCTGATAATTGTAATCACAAATATTTAAAATTATTTACATATATGTAGATTCTTATTAATAAACAAACTGTAAAATGCAGACCACTTGTTTTAATTTTTCTCTATTAACCGAGCACCCCTGTTAACCGACCAACATTTGATTCCCTGAGGGTGGTAGCTATTGATATCCTTAAGTCTAAGAAAGGCGTATTTTTACGATAAAGCTAGCGGTCGACCAACGCCATATTTAAGCGCACGCATCCACTTAATGAAACGACCAACTTAACAGGACAAGTGCGCTAATGGCTTTATAAAACATGTACTTTATACTATTTATTTTTAACATTGAAAATGTTTATATTATCGCACGGGCACGTTAGTATTGGTACGGAATTCAACGAAGTTATCAAGTTGCATTTGTCCCCTACGTCACACAGTCTAACAACACCGAACTAAAATGATCCACAAGCGAAACTACGCAAACCGCCGTCGCCGAGCCGGTGGCCCGATAATGACGGGGAAGGGAGAAGGGACGAAGGACGACGGGATAAGACCAAGTCGAGAGTTAGAGGCGCGTTAGAGTTTATAACCTTTATTTTACTATTTTTTGTATCATGAATCAATGAAACTTATATCAACTACCTAAATATTACACTCAATTCTATGAGTTTTCGCAGATCTCAAATCTCACAATCACAATAGTCAGGGGCGTTGTACTCTGCTTCGCCATTTTCAATGTCCTCCCCGGTTGCATCTTTGTAAAGGACTGTAAATTTTTTTTAATACAAACCCATATTTAAAAAGAATATGCCATTAAAATTTTATAAATTTTGATGCCAACGTTGGTAATGCCATCAAAATATTTAGTCTTCTTCTGTCAACAAAATAATTTTATTTCCCGTGTTTATGCAACCAAACTAAAAATGGAGATTTCATTGATCACAACTTGTTGTGTCGTACGTCAACAGAGTAAAACCTTTGATAAATAATATAATTGCCAACTTTTAGAAAATAAAAAACACTTTCATAAAATGTCTATTACGATACAAAAAACGGTATCAAAATAGCTCTCTTATAAAAGCAAGATACAACAAAATAAATTTCGCCCAGCTCACTTATCAGTACAGACTCTTTTAATATTGTTTAACCTCACTGAGCATGAAGGCATCAATCAACGTCACCACTATTTACGTCTTCCTGGGCAATCAGAAATAGCAAATTGTTTCCAACCCAAAATCATTTTCTTTTGTGTCGAGCTCCATTTAACTAATTTAGGTCGGTTAACTACTCAATTTTAATTAAACGTTGAATTTTATTTCAAAGATATTTTATATTCACTCCGACATTATAATATTATTTTTACTGGATAAAGGAAAGTTATTAATCTTGAATCAATAGGAATGTTATAAGGTCGAGAGATGCGGGGGTTACCACTTCTGATTTTTTTGTTACTTAATACATACACCGGGTGTCGCGCTATGGCCGGCAAGCGGCTGTATCTCGGAAACTATTTATTCTACAGCTTTCTGGGAAAAATATTATTATAATGGAAACCTCTGGAAGTATACCAAAATTATTTTCCACTTTCAAATTCCACCGCTAAATGGCGAATTTTTTAATTAAAAAATGAGGATTTCTCTTAAAATCAATAGTAAAGGTTTTTTTAGTATTTAGAAAAGTAATTTGGAACGGTTTCGGACTCTGCTAATAAAACTCTAAAAATTATTTATTTTACATTTTGCTCTATTTCCTAAGATAAGGGGTGGGGGAGGCTTGACTCGTGTTACAGAATAAGTTCGATACCTCCCGAATACATTAACCAATTTTATCGAACTTGGTCTTGCTTTAAAACTATTTGACAGCTGAATTATAATCGTTGATAATACTTAAGTTTTAGTCTAAACCTGAACCGCCAGAGGGCGTTTTCTGACCGCTTTAGTAGGTTCCTCAATTTTCTTTCAAAAGTTAAATGGACTAACTTTTTTAATTTACTGGTCTTATTACTCGAAAAACGACCTAAAAAATGTTAGTGGATGTCGATTTTCAAACTTAAGTTATGAGCAAAAATATATTTTCGTTCTCCCCTCTACGAAAATAAAATTTTCTGTTTTAAAAGGGCAAGCGAAAGCGAAAGTAAAACATGCTAGGTGATCGGTTGCCAGGTATGAAAAACTTTCGTGCCCTGGACGACGAAAAAAATAAAAATGTCATATTAGTAATGTCAAACGTTTATTTAGAATAAAAATTAAATGTAAAATTACAATTGTTATATAAGCCTAAAATATGTAACGGCAAATGTTGATTGAAATCTTGTCCGAAAGCAGCGGCACTGGAAATATTGACTGGCTTGTCGACTTGGGCTACACAGTCTTTAAATTCTATTTCTGAATGTTTGTTTTACTGTATACAGATGGATTTTTCGGGCATGATTTTATTAGCAACTTCTATATTTTATGAGTCACTGAGTCTGCTATACATCTTTCCGCTACCTCTAACAACTTCCACCCCCCGTGTCTTTTCATATCTAAAATGTCCACACCTGGGGCATTTGCTAGTAATGTGGAAGATGTTCTTCGAAACGAGTGACCGGTGTACTGATTTGGATTGGAAAATTTAAGAAATTTAGCTATCTCGTACGGAATTTTTGAAATTGTATGCTTGCCAACTACCTGATTTACACATCTGCCACGCTCATACCGATAAAAGAAGCGTTCATCTTGAACATTTTGTGGTCGAAGTTTCATGTAACGGTTAACAGTTGTTACCCAATCTTTCATAACTACAAATCTTCTTTGCACATTGGTTTTGGTAGTGAGAATCTGCACTAACATGACACAATTTTTATACTCCACATCCTTCACTTTTAGATTGTATAGCTTGTCAGTTCTGCATGCCCAGCTACTTCAAAAATCGCTACTACTTTTTTCATTAAATATATTTCATCAGGAGCTTTTAACAGAAACTTTAATATGTCAGCATTTGTAAATACCTCAGATTTTTGAGGTTGATATCCGTCATTCTTCCTTTTTATGAATGCCTTTAAGCGACCAAATTTTGAGATATCCTGGTTCTTATTTAATGAAATAGTCAATTTCAACATCGAGTATTCTGACTACAATGTAGCAGGATATAATGTCTTTGATTTTTCTAAGAAAAATGCCAATAATGCGTCTTCCGTTATTGTGGACATATCTCTAATTGTACACCATTTAACGAAACTTTCATAGGCTTGATTGTACCGATCTTTAGATTTGTCCGGTAACAAACTTCTGCACGCAATATTCGCTGCTTCTTTAATAGAATTCATGTCTTGTTAAATTCTCGCCAAATACAAAACTTATCAACTTAACTATTCAATAATAATATTATTTGATAACTGCCAAAATATTATTTTTTTTACTGACATGAATGTTACCTTAGTAATGTTAACAACCTGCTATTTTTATGACAGTAAGCCGCCTTTACCCATTTTATTACAATCGATTCAGAATTTTCAGCATCAAATTTGAATGTGTATGTTTTAAGAAATCGAGAGGGGAGAATGAAAAGTTTAATACATTACACGCCGCAAAAACCCTTTTAGGTATACTCGGAGTTTTTTAGATAGCCTCGGCTACGCTATGCTTCGCCTAGGCTTTTTAAACACACCTCGCACCTTAAAGTAAACTTTCGCAGCTTGTAATGTAAATAACTATATTTTTTACATTTTTTATTTTGAAGCAAGTTTCAACAAGTTTTGGCAGTATTAATCCCATATTATATGTATTAGTACTATATGGCGCCTTGCCCATTTAAGCAATGTAAACGTAGTGAAGCCGAGGTTCTTGGTCTGGTCAGAGTAATTTCGCAGAGTGCGCATGCGCGAGAAAAAATATATAGACGTTTGTCTTTACGGGAAACGGGTTATGCTGCTTTTCAGTCACATTTGACTTTGACAGAAATTTGTAAACAAACATTAAAGTTCTTGGTTGGTTTAAGGTTTGGTATATTTTGATTGAGAATAGAAAATGAACGCAGGTAAATATATTAATCAAACTTTGATTAGCTATGTAACAATTATTACAGCCGATATAGTATAGGTTTTTGTAGGATCCTTTGAAGTACATGCGATTTTCGGTAAAAATAGGTTGGTATACTCTTTGCAAAACAAAAGCCGATGCACGTCATACCCTTTGAGTGACGTCAGTTATCGACAGTGTTGCCAGCTTGTAACCACAATATCTGAGTGAGGGAATTACTCAGTTTTTTTTCATAAAAAGAAGATAAATATACAAAATTTTTCATAGTTTATATATTTGTTTACTGCATAATACCTTTTACCATAAACTTTAGTACAACTAACACTTCTTTTATTTTCATCTTGCCAAGATCGACCAACGGTACAATTCTGAAAAATCCATGTTTTTATCCAAGAAAACGAATTGGTACAAGAATGCTTCTTTTTCTTTAATATATTCTTCTAAAAATACCAGTCGTTTGAGAGCTACATGAGAAAGTTCCTATGCCCTCGCCTCAGTTCATCTTTTTACCTTCCGAAACCTGTTTTCTTAAAGAGGCTTCTTACAGAGTTAAAATAACCACTAAACAGTTCTTTGTCTTTTAATTTCTAACTTCAAGTTGTCAAAGTTACATGATCTTCTAAGAAAAGTTACAGCTTAGGAATAACCAATGAAAAATATTATAATTTTTAAATAATACAACTTACTTGTTTCGTACATTGCATAAATAGTGTCACGGATAGAACTTATATTCAATCTTCACACATTTACAACTCTCTTTGAATTAGAACGTTTGTTTTAAGGTGATTCTAATAATTTATTTTCCTTAACTGTTGTTGAAATTGCGCTTACAGTGGAGATATTCAAATTTAGAGCAACTTCTACACGCTAAAAATTAGTAAAATAGAAATAAAATACCTAGACCTTAACATACTCTTTAAATTTTCTTCTCTGTACTGCTGTCAAGAGTTTAAATAGGCCATTGTTCTTAAATTCTTCCTGTAAATAGCTTCTTAGACAAGCTATTAGCTCTTTGCACCGACTATTTAAATGCTTCGGCATTTTTCACAAATAGTCAACAACGTAATCGACAAAGATATGTATGTGCACTTTTGTTTCTCTTAATAGAACAGTTTTTTAATGCTATTTATGAAAAGATCTGGAGTTTTTGTTAAACAATAGATGCACAATTACACGGAAACACGAACAATTAAGGTTAGTTTTGCATGAAACGTCAAACGAAGGCAACGAACGATCTGGCGCCACCGCACCGTTTACAGTTGTGTTGCCAACTATCATGCAATAAAATTCAAATTATATTAATTTTTACAAGATTAAATAAACAAAATATTTGATATAAGTGGGTTCGTATCAAAGAAGAATACTTTAAGTTTGTAGTAAATTTAATATAGCATAAAGTTTTAATACTTCTAAACTAAATTTAATTTCCTTGTGTTTTCTTACGGATTTACAATGATCAGCTGATTGATAACGTGCATCGGTTTTTGTTTTGCATCAACTATCGGTAGGGCTGGGCGATTATGAATTTTCACAATCGATTGTCGATTGTTAACAATAATCGATTATTTCGATTAAATCGATTAATCGATTAATCAAAAAGCAATCGATTAACCGAAAAATAATAAACATAATCGGAAAATAATCGATTAATCGAGAAATAACCGATTAATCAATTAATCTATTTTTAAAATTTTCACAAACGTTTAATCGATTGATCGATTAGTAATCGAAGGAAATTATAATTCTTAAATAAAAATAGACTACCTAATTATTGTTTCACGAAATTAACGTAAGTAAATTAAAAGAAAGAAAGAAAGAAAGAAACATCCCGTCGGGGTACATACCTATGGAACAATAAATCTATTTTTTAGGCTTTTAAACCTGTTGCAAATAATGTAAAATATTCTGTTTTGCCTCGACATCGTGACAAAATTACCACACTTCACACACATAATCAAAATTTGCAGAAAGGTAAGGATCAACAGAACACAAGAACCGTTGACAATAATAAAACCACAACTCGACGAAACGAGCCGTCAACCAACTCAAGATTTGCTAGAGATTTCGAGGTTATGTCCAGTAAAAATGCGACGTTGTCAGCCTCCAATTATAGGAAATCTTTATTTGACGCGGTTTAGTTCACAAATGGAAACAAATAATTTGAGAACACTTGTAATTATCGACTCAATGCTTTTTTTGCAATTTTCTAGCAAGATCAAAAATCTAATTTTATCATTGCTCTAATTTTCTGCGGCACAACCTTGCGTCATGTTGTAAAGAAATAAAAATACATTTGGCAATGCAGTTAAGGAGCATGCGCAGAAGTCGAAGAAGGCTGTTCTATTTCAGTTGCTGCTTTAACTTATTCAGGGTAATAACCATATAGTACTAATACATATTTGATTAATCCACCTAAAACTAATTTGTTATTTAAATACAACCCCTATTATTTTTTACGCCTAATCAAATGGCATTTTGAATGCGATTTTAATTACACTAGGGTTTCCTATACCTACCTTTCACGGTTTCCCCTAAAATAGTTAATTTTCCCTATATCACATAATTAAACATAATGCTAATTTTCTCATAGAAAGCCATGTACCCCAAATTCATGAAGTTGTTGATTATGTTACTAATAAGTCGTTCCAAGTGACGTTATGAAGTGTTTGTGATTTAAGTTATTCTTTAGAGGGAAGAATTAATGCGTTTACTTAAAACAACTAAAATAAATTAATTTTTTATTAACCAAAAGTTAGTCTTAAATAGATAGGTAGAACATAGGGAAATTAGAAACTAATATCATTAGACGTTGTTTAAATCATCCGCCGCCATATTGAATACATTTTCTCAGTCGGTTTTCAAATGACAGTCTTACATTATTCAGCATTTCTCTAGGAACACTGCGAAAACATTTCCTTTTCTATTTTTCACATCTTCTTCAGTTGTTGGAGAAATCTTACAAGCGGTAGACTTTACATAACCCCACAAAAAAATTCCAAACTTGTCAGATCGGGACTACGTGGTGGCCATCTCTGCAGTCCGCCTCCACCGATCCACTTATTTGGAAACATATTGTCTAGGTGTGTTCTTACACCCCTTTCGAAATGAGCGGGTACCCTATCCAGCTGGCATCCAAACCTTTTAATTATATTAAGTTCAACTTTATCTAAAAGATCCCAAAAGTTTTCCTGAAGGAATCTTGAAAATTCTGTTCCGGTAAAGGTTTTTCAAGGAGAAACGATCCAATTAAATTATGTCCTGTTATTCCCGCCAAACGTTTACTGCTCATCGTCTCTGCCTTTCCGCTGGTATAACCGCGTGTGGATTTTCATTATCGTAGTAATGGAAATTATGCCTATTTACATGACCCGTATTGTGAAAAGTTTCATTATTAATGAATGAGTTCCGGTCTTCCCAGTGCCCATCCACAAAATTGTGTTCTTGATACGTAATCTTCTGGATATAAACTTTGATGTAATCGGTAGTAATAAGGATAAAATTTCTGTTGCCTTAACATTTTTGAAATGATGGGTCTGCTAATGTTTGCTGCTAAATTTTTTGTTAACGCTTCTATGGTTAGTATTGGGTTTTCCATAACGGCAGGAAGAACAGTGATTTGATTTGCTTCATTATTTGCTCATTTTACCAATAGTCTTTATTATACTCGACTTTCCCCGTAATTTTAAATCTTTGTATAAGAAGGGTAGTCAAGAGGAAGCAGAGAACTATCGACCTATATCATTGCTCCCAATACTATCTAAGATTTTTGAAAAGTGCATGTCTCGGCAAATTGTACATTTCTTTAAGCATAATAATCTATTTAATGAGAATCAGTTTAGATTTAGAAAAAATAAAAGCACCGTTCAGGGAATTCTCAATCTAATATCGGATAGTATTGATGCTTTCGATGGACAGTGCTACAATACAGTACTGCTGTGTGACCTTAGCAAGACTTTCGACTATGTCGACCATGGGATCCTGCTAGGTACGGTGGTGTGACATCTGCAGAACAGGAGATAAGGATCGGGGTGCCCCAGGGTTCAATCTTAGGCCCCATACTTTTCCTTATTCATATAAATGACCTGCCATTGATCCAAATGTAGATTATACTCTTTTTGCGGATGACACAACCATCTCTGTTACGGCTGCTACCCTTGAGGCTTCTCTGCGGGGTTCCCTGGAGGCACAGCGGATGGCTGAAGAATGGTTTAATTCTAATAAACTGCTAATAAATAAGAGCAAGACAAAGAGAATCGTGTTTTTACTGAGAGATGTCGAAACTTTAAATGATCATGTGTGCGGCAATAAATTCCTTGGGGTATGCATTCATCCAAAAGTACAGTGGGGTATGCATGTTGATGCAGAAAATGTGTCCAATCCAATACTAAGGACAGCCTATTTTGCGGTTTTTCATGCACATCTTTCTTATGCTGTGCTTGCGTGGGGGCATGCATTGGGTGCAAAACGGTTGTTTGAACTACAGCGAGGGGCAGTCAGGGTGGTGAGTGGTCTTGGCTACAGGGTTGATTGTTGGGCGGCTTTTGTGGATGGGAATACTTACAATGCCGTCTCTGTATATCCTTGAAAATCTACTATATGAAAGGGCGAATGTGTATCTGTTTTTTGCTCATGAGGACATACATACGTATCGGACCAGAAATAGGGGTAATTTGGTAACCACGTGCTGGCGGTTAAAGAGGTGTCAGGATGGCCCGGGTTACTGATCAGTAAGGTTTTTTTAATGTCTTGCCTGCGGAGATGATGGAATTGCCATTTCCTAGGTTCAATGAGAAAATGAAATAAATTTTAATATGTAATGCCTTTTATTCGAATGAGGAGTATTTTAAAAATTTTAATGGAAGATATGTTATATACATCTGTGTTCTGTTTTAGTTCAGTTTTGGCTAAATGAGTAAAACTCGAGGCCATTATAAAAAAAAAAGAAAAAAAAAAAATTGCTGTAAAATGACTTTTATATCTTGTAGTTTTACTATTGAACGTATGTGCATTGCAACCTGTAATTTTAACATGAATAAATAATCTGAATCTGAATCTGAATAAGTCTCTCAAACACTCTCCGGACGGTCGGGACGCTCTCGATCGAGGTATATCGCGGCATACGTTTTGTCTGGTAGAAAACAATTTTGTTCGCATTCATTCAACACCAGAATTATGCTAATTTTTTCAACTAAAGGAAAACTTCTCATTTTTGGAACTATTCTTAATCAAAAATAATTTGCTTAATTTACAAAAACTGCATTAATTCACTAAGAGTGACTTAATAATAATAAAATAGAAAGTGCGGCATCAAAGACTCTCTATGAGAAAATTAGTATCATGTTTAATTATGTGGTAAAGGGAAAATTACCTATTTTACGGAAAATTGTAAAAGATAGGTTTAGGAAACCCTATTATAACTGAAATTGAATTAAAAATGCCTTTCGATTAAGCATGCAAAGTAATAGGGGTTGTATTTAAAATATCAGACTTTTAGAACGTTTCAAGTTTTTAAAATTGTTACATTTAGAAAGTCATTTTATAAGGCTCTGGTAAATAATTTTATTTTTTATTATGTGTGTGTATTACTGTTCCTCTGTACTACCGACATAAATGTTTCTTAAGTGTTACAAAGCACTAAATTTTTGAAAAATCGTTACCAACTCGAAATCTATTAAATTTAAGCATTTGATATGTTAAACAAAATATTCCTAGAAATGATCAGGCAATCCAAAAATATAATACTATACAGGGTATTTCATTTTTAAAAAAAGTATGTTTGATATGCCCTGACTAGTTGGGAGACCCTATATAATTCAAAAAAAATTTTAAACTGTAGGCCTAATATTAGAACGTTGAGTAGTTTTGATGCTATGGAATCCTACGATGCAAGTGGGCCACCTTAAGAATTATTTAGAATTATACATTGTGTCTACTTAAGTTGGCTACATATGGGAAACTTTTTTATTATTAATTTTACGAAAATAGTAAGTTAAATAAAAAGTTCTGCATGGTCCAAAACCTAAAATGCAATCATCAGATATTAAATTTTTCCAAGTGTATACGAGGGGTGTAAAAAAATATGAATTTTGCTCAAGACTAAAATACCCTTATTTTTGACGATATCGAAAACTGTAATTATGAAAAGTTGTTCGGAATGAAAAACTATATTTCAATATGAAATTACATCTTTCTACTTAAGATTTTTTTTTATTTTTACAAAATTTATCAAATTACCGATACAGAACATTTATCTTTTTTATTTATTAAAAACATGATAACCTTTCCGTGTCGTTCAGAAAATAATAAGTAAATTCCAACAAAACAAAATTTATTTCTAAAAATTTAATTAATACACTATTAAAATAAAAATTCGTTCAAGTACAATATAATCAGATCCATCTACCTCAAGTTATTTTTTACTCTTTCCAAATTTATAATTAATTGATGGCTAAGTTTACATACTACAAATTAAACCTTTTTAAAAAAAATTTCAAAATTCTATCAATAATTAATAATAAACAGTAATCTCTTATTTTTTTTGAACACTTGATAACTTTTCAATTACTTAATGCCTGTCTTGTAACATTTTAGCGATGCATTTAAATGAATAATACCATAATAATTCATTTTGTTGTAATAATTTTAACGAACATTATTAACTTCCTCAATTCACAAACGCCTCAACATATCCGCCTTCTCTGTCAATACAGGTAATAATTGTTCTATCGCAAAATTTTTTCAATACTCTTCTAACCATAGCCGGAGTAAATACTCTGAACCGATCCTGCAATGACTCTTTCCAAATGGGCAACATCTGTAAATGGCCTTTGAAGATACACCTTTTGTTTTAGGTAACCCCCACAAGAAAAAATCGAGTGGGGTCAAATCTGGAGACCGAGGTGGCCAAGAAATTTCCGAAAACCGATGTATAACTCTTCTATTAAAACGATTTTCAAGGTATTGCCTTACATCTAACTTGCTGTGGCAAGGGGCACCATCCTGTTGGAACCATATCTGTTGACGTTGAAGGAGGGGAATGTTGTCAAGAAAATTGTCTAATTCATTCTCTAAAAAATGTAAATAACGGTCTGCATTCAAAGATTCATGAAAAAAAAGGTCCAATTATTGTATTTCCATAAATTCCACACCACACGTTTGTTTTGAATGCATACTGGTCCCGAGTTTTGATGGTAAAATTTGGATTAGTATCACTCCACCAACGGCAATTTTAGGTAGAGATTGTTCCATTTGATGTAAATGTTGCTTATATATGTCTTCCCATAAATGGATTATCTTCTAACATTCCTTGGTTATCACAACAGAATTCAAAGCGTCTATCATGATCTCCTGGTCTTTACGTATGAATAAATTGGGGCTTGTATGGATGCAACTTGTTCTTTTTTAAAATTTTTGAAACCGTATCTTTGCTTATAGAATTCGGTATCGAAGCTGCCCGTGTTCGCAAGGAATTTTTAGGATGTTCAATTGCTGAGAGCATTATATCAAATTCCATGTCATCACTGGCGACCCGTTTTTGGCGTTTGTTGCTAAACTTATTTCTTACATCTCCAAAAGTCTTAAATTTGTTTAATAATTTCTTTACTGTGGTATAGTGAAGATTCTTCTCTGGGTGTCGGGTATTAAAAATGTCTGCAGCTTCTCGATTTGTTTTATAATTGTCACCCACAATTAACACAAATTCAATTTTTTCTTGAGTAGGTACTTAACGTTGCTGGCATTTCTACTAAATTTTATAAATACAACTGATTTTTTGAAGTTACTGTCAAAGAATTCTTGTCAGTGCATCCTAGATTAAATATTTCATTTAATTCCAATGGTGTATTGATTAATTAATTAAATTTACTTATTACTTTATTAAGGAAAACGGAAAGGGTATCATGCTTTTAATAAATAAAAAAGATAAATGTTCTGTATCGGTAATTTGAGAAATTTTGTAAAAATAAAAAAAAAACTTAAGTAAAAAGATGTAATTTCATATTAAAATATAGTTTTTCATTCCGAACAACTTTTCATAATTAGAGTTTTCGATATCGTCAAAAATAAAGGTACTTTACTCTTGAGCAAATTTCATATTTTTTTACACCCCTCGTATACACTTGGAAAAATTAATTATCTGATGATTGCATTTTAGGTTTTGGACCATGCAGAACTTTTTATGAAGAATAACTTTTTTTCGTAAAATTAATAATAAAAAAGTTTCCCATATGTAGCCAACTTAAGTAGACACACTGTATATTCTGGATGTCAAGCAATTTTTCACTAAACATTTTCGGAAAACCAAGTTTCTCTTAAATTGTTTCAGACAAGGAAACAATTTATCGCTAGAATTGAAAATTACTTGGATGACCTTTACAATCACGCCACCAGTAAAATAAGTAACGAAATCGGTAAATGCCACCCACTTTGGGAAATTTTCCACGTTACTAGAATTTCCGTCTGCAAATTATTAGTGGATCCGCTGGTAAGTATTGATCGATTTTAAAATTTTTGTCTTGTCACTGAATGCTTATTATTCGATATTTTATGCGTTTGGGTTTAAAAATTGGAAAGCAGATAATCACCATTTCCAACCCTATTATTTTACAGAAATTTGACAAGTTTTATTTCGTTGTGTTTGTAATAGGTAGCTATTAAAAACTTTATTTTATTCGAAATAACGAAGAAGTCTTCTATACAGGGTGCTTCAGAAGTACGGTAGGGCATTTAAGGGGATGATTCCCTATGATATTTTGAAAGAAAGAGTTCATATGAATATGTGCTCGGAGTTTACCTGTTTTTGATATACGTTATATTATACAGTATGTCCACGGATAGACATCCCCATAGGACTAATGGACCAAAAATTTCGTTTTTCGACAAAAAGTCATTCTTGATAAAAAGTTCTGCATCTCGAAGAAATGTAGCCTACGAGGAGATTTTTTGATTTTTTTATACAGGGTACCCAAAAAATAAAAAAACATGAAATACCATCAAGAATAAATTAACTTTACTTATCGTTTTAAAGTAAAATCGCAAATAAAAAAAGGTTTTAAATCATATTCAATTCTGAGTTGGGGATTTTCTCTACTCCAGCATCATATTAATACGTGTATTGTTTTTACTGAACAATCTCTAGTTTTACCTTTTTTACCTATCCCACCTAATGCAGGTATCCTATAAAAATCTGATAAAACGTCATGATATTATTGTAATGTTATGAAGTTGTCAAAAATTTCATTTTAAAATATTAAAAGAAATATGCTGTCCGTTGAACAAAAAATATTTTTGGTCCAGTGTTATGGTACCGGTGTAAACTCTTACAATTATGTACAAGAAAGGTTTTTAGAAAAGTTTCCTGGAGATTATGTTTCGACGTATGCAATTAGACAATTAATCAAGAAATTCAAACACACGGGGTCGGTGGAAAACTTAAATAGGAAGAAGAAACTGTTTGATGAGGATGATGCAGCTACCGTTGTGGTCTTACAATCTGTTGAGGAGAACCCACTTGTCTCACTAAGGAAACGAGCTCAACATTTGCTTATTGTCCAAAAAAGTCAAATTCAAATAATTTTAAAACAAAATAAGTTTCACCCATTCAAACCGCATTTTAATCATGCTTTAGAAGATGGAGACCATGCGAAACGACTGGATTTTTGTTTATGGGTAGGGGACAAAATTTTAAATGAAAATAACCAATTTCACAAACTTATTTTATTCACTGATGAATCGACTTTTTCAACAAATGGTACAGTGGCTTCCCAGCACGTACGATACTGGAGCACAGAAAATCCCCAATTTAGAATTCCTGCCCATCGCCAATATTTTAAAAAAGTTAATGTATGGTGTGGAATTTCGTATTTTGGAATAATAGGTCCGTTTTTTTTTGAGAACACGTGCAATAGGAATTCATACATGGAAATGCTACAAACCTTTTTTTCGGATAAGTTAGATGAGCTGCCATTGCAGTACAGGGGACAAATGTACTTTCAGCAAGATGGGTGCCCAGCGCATTGTGCACGCGAAGTTACAGAGTGGCTTAACATGAAATTTGGAAATCGATGGATTGGCCGGTACGGTCCAGTTATGTGGCCTGCAAGGAGTCCTGACCTCACGATTTCAGACGCGTACCTTTGGGGCCGTTTAAAGCAATTAACTTTTCAGCAACCCATTGAATGTAATGTTGATATTTTGAAACAGAGGATTTTACAGTCAGTACAAATGATTTCCCTCGAGGAGGTAAGAAGAAGTTATGATCACATTAGAAGGCAATTTGAACAATTCGTCGAAAACGGGGGAGGCGTATTTGAATAAATAATAGTTCTTGCTTTGCAATGCAGTTCTTTTTGTTGTGCAATGTTTTTGTTTAATACGTTTATTATGTAAGCACTGAATATGATTTAAAACCTTTTTTTATTTGCGATTTTACTTTAAAACGATAAGTAAAGTTAATTTATTCTTGATGGTATTTCATATTTTTTTATTTTTTGGGTACCCTGTATAAAAAAATCAAAAAATCTCCTCGTAGGCTACATTTCTTCGAGATGCAGAACTTTTTATCAAGAATGACTTTTTGTCGAAAAACGAAATTTTTGGTCCATTAGTCCTATGGGGATGTCTATCCGTGGACATACTGTATACAGGGTGTCCCAGAATATGTGGGCAATCTCCTGGATTTGGATACGATATGTAAAAATAATATGACAAGTTCCCATAAAAAAAATTCCTACAGGCCCTCCCTACTGAGATATAAGCCCCTGAAGGACGCCTCTGGAAATCGGTTTATCTTGAATAATTCTTAAATTACTTGGTGTAATTTAATAATTTTTCAGCATGATGGTTGCTAGGTAAGTCTCCTTAAAATGAACCGTTCTAATTTTATTCGGCTTATTTAGTTTTCCAGGGACGGACTAGCTTTAACAGAATAATGCTTATTTTTTTTACATCCTGTATGATAGAGGCATATTAATAATACTATTGAATAGCTGAAACCTTAAACTAAAAAAAAAGTACTCTTCATCGACATCGATAAAGTAAACCGTTTACGAGAAAAAATTTTTTGTTCCATATGCCTTTTTTTATGAAATATTCGATAAATACCTTATTTTTTGCTGATTCATTTTGTACGTCGGTTCAACATAAGCTCCTTCTACTGCATTCCCTACATCTTTTAATTGTAGATTGTTGGATCCTCCACAATGCGCCAACATTATTCCTTATTTCGCGACAATGGAAGTTAATCAGTTCCAATAAGTGTTCCCGATTTTGTATTGGATTGGCGTATACTAAACATTTTAGATAGCCCCACAAAAAAAATCTAATGGATTTAGGTCTGGTGATCGAGGAGGCCAAGCCACTGGTCCTCCCCTTCCTATCCATTGATTTTCGAAGACCCTGTTTAGGTGTTCTCGGACTACTAGACTAAAATGTGGCGGAGCCCAATCATGCATGAACCACATATTATGTCCTAGTTGCAGAGGTAGATCTTCCAAAAGTTCTGGCAGATTTTATAGAAGAAATTTCAAATACCTTTCTCCATTTAACCTTCTTGGCAATACAAATGGTCCAATTAAGTGTTGTCTGATAATTCCGGCCCACACGTTGATGGGTTCAAATTGGTGCTGATGATGCGTTACAATAGAAGCATGGGGGATTTTCCTCCGCCCATAAATGTAAATTATGAGAATTTATGATGCCGTTTTTGGAAAACCCAGCTTCGTCCGTGAAGAGAACTGAACCAATGAAATTTGCATCGTTTCTGTGCCGATCTAAGACCCAGTTACAAAATTCCATCTTTCGCGAAAAGTCTTCAGGAAGAAGCGCGTGGACTTTTTGAAGGTGGTATGGATGTAACTGTTGCTCTGTAAGGATTCTAAAGGCCATTGATTTTGAACAATCAAATTCGGCAGCCAATTTTCGAACACTTGCAGCAGGATCTACTTCTACGGCATTAAGGATGTTTTCTTCAAGACCATCAACGCGATGGTTTTGATTTCCACAATTGTGACTGGCATTGTCAAACTTTCCTAAAATTATTTACGACCTAAATACTTTAAATCAAATCTTTATCATCCGGTAAGTACAAATTAAAAATAAAACAACTTAGTTTTTACCTGTCTCTCTTAAACGATGACCTACTCTTTTAAAGGTTTTTCTGTCAGGAAATCTTCTGTTTGGAAATCGTTCTTCATTAAGCCTTCGGGCTTCTAAGGCATTACATGATGCAAGCCCATACATTAAATGCATGTCGGCATATTCCTCAAACGTAAATTCCATACCAAAACGAAGCAGAAGAAATAAGATCAAAAACTTAAACACACTTAATTTCCAACTGACACTGTCGTAGTTATTATTTATTTTAACTGGTACATATCAACTAAACCATATCAACAAAATAAGGTATTTATCGAATATTTCATAAAAAAAGGCACATGGAACAAAATTTTTTTTCTCGTAAACGGTTTACTTTATCGATGTCGATGAAGAGTACTTTTTTTTTAGTTTAAGGTTTCAGCTATTCAATAGTGTTATTGATATGCCTCTATCATACAGGATGTAAAAAAAATAAGCATTATTCTGTTAAAGCTAGTCCGTCCCTGGAAAACTAAATAAGCCGAATAAAATTAAAACGGTTCATTTTGAGGAGACTTACCTAGCAACCATCATACTGAGCAATTATTAAATTACACCAAGTACTTTAAGAATTATTCAAGATAAACCGATTTCCTGAGGCGTCCTTCAGGGGCTGATATCTCAGTAGGGAGGGCCTGTAGGAAATTTTTTTATGGGAACTTGTCATATTATTTTTTCATATTGTATCCAAATCCGGGAGATTGCCCACATATTCTGGGACACCCTGTATATGTTAAAGTTTTAAAAGAAAATCGGTTTTTATAATTCTGTTTTAAATATCCTTTTCCCGATTTCATTGAAATTTGGTATTGTTATTCATAATGATAAGGAGCTTAATTGGCCCAAACTATTAAGTCCAGTAACGTCCCGGGGAGTACCTTAACGAATATTATTGACAATAAAATGTACGCCACTGACTTTTTCTAATTTTCATAGCTTTTCCCGGATTTACCAACTAAAAATACAACTTTTTTGTTCCTCGAATTGTTTTCGTATCTTGCTTCGTTTCCGAGAAAAGAAATAAAAACAACTTCATTGCATGTACAAAAACAAAGTACCTATATATTATGTTTCAAAGTTAATTAAAACATTTTAATTTAAAATAAAATTATTTTTTTAAATAATGATACAAAAAAAAAATGCAACAGTTAGTCAAAGCAAACGTTGAAAATGGCCATCTTCCGATAAAACGCACGATTTCAATCGTCTCACCATTGATTCTCTTACACGTTAAAAAATGCCTGCTATATCTCGTATCGCATTGCAACTTTCAATAATTCAAATTCTTAAGTCGTTTTCATGTAGTACTTATCGAGGTACTGACGAGCAACTAGGCTAAAATGAGCTGGAGCGCCGTCGTGCATAAATCAAATCGAATCAAATCAAAATATGCTTTATTATCATAAAGTATTATTTTTATCGACAAAGCCTTTTTTAAAATTAAATTAACAATAAAATATAATAATATAGTAAAACTCAAAATATCGGAATAAAAATAAAAAAAATGCAGATAATTATGACAGAGATCATCAAAATATTCATCCAGAGTATAATAAGCTTTTTCCAATAATAAATGTTCAACATTTTTTTTAAACATTTTAATAAGTATTTGATATTTTCTTAATAAAATCTGGAAGATAATTATAAATTTTTTTAGAATCATAAATTATGGATTTTTTTACAAGACTTGAAGAAGGAATAGGTAAACATATATTAAAGGTTTGTCTTGTATTATAAATATGTGAATTAATACTATTTCTACGCTTTTTATAAATCAGACAAACTGTTTCCAATATAAAAATGGACGTTAGTGTTAAAATTTTTTGTGAGATAAATAGGGTTTTACAAGAATCTCTAGATCTAGCTTAGCACAAATATCTGATAGCTTTTTGTAAAATAAAAATTGAATTTAGAAGATATTGGCTTAAATTTCCCCAGAAATAAATTCCATGTCTCAAAAGAGATTCTATTAAAGCAAAATAAACATTTTGAAGAACGGCTATATTCAATTCATGAGAAAATACTCTTAGGGCATAATATCCTGAAGCTAATTTTCTACATAACTTTTTGATATGTTCATTAAAAGAAAGATTTTGAGTAGGTAATATAGATTCCTAAAAATTTTATAAATTTGGGGTTATTAATTATGAGATTGTCAAAAATTATATTATTAAGTGAACATTTTAAAAGTTAATATATTTGTTTTACTGATATTAAATGAGAGTAGATTAGAGCCACACCCTTTTTAACATTTATTAAATCTTTATTAATTATTTTAATTAATTCATTACAATATTTACTGTGCCAAAATATTGTTGTATCATCAGCAAATATGGTAAATTTACCATTTATAAAAATTGACGCAAGGTCATTTATATATATTAAAAATAGTAATGGACCGAGAACTGAACCTTGAGGTACCCCACAATCAATTTTATTACTTTTTGATTTCTTACCATTTAACAATACTACTTGAGATCTTTCAGATAAATATGATTTAAACCATTTAAATGTTATACCTCTAGAGATAAATAGACATCATATTAGTTCTAATTTGTTGAGGTACGTCTTCTAACAGAACGTCAAGTTCTTCAGATAGAAACTGCGTATAGGAGTTTCCATTCAATCGAGGTGGTAAAAAGTATGGGCCAGTAAGTCGCCAATGATCCCTACCCATACATTGACCGGAAATTGTTGCTGAAAACGACCTCTTCTGATTCTATGAGAATTATCGTCTACCCAAAAATATTCATTATGAAAACTTATAATGGCTTCTTGGAGAAGAGGCCTCATCATTAAATAAAGAGTTCGGTAAAAAATTGTTGTTATGTGTGTTGTGTGTCAAACCTTGGTTAAAAATCACGAAGAAGCAGAGCTTGCATACGTTGAATATAATATGGGTATAGTTGATAAAGATACAAAACTCTCCAAACAGTTGTTGAACTTGTTTGAAGTTGCACTGCTACCTTCCTGGCACTAGCTGAAGGATCATCTTTTATCTCCAGAATTAACTCAGGCGTGGTTACTGTTGCAGGTCTGCGAGAAAGTTCCGTACTACGTTTAAAACTCCCAGTCTCACTTAATCTTGTGTTGACCAAATGTTGTGGCACATGGCAGTACTCTGTTTGGATAACGTTCCTGATAAATTTGCAAAGCTTCCTCAGCATTTCCATTTGCTAGGCAATAATTGAAATGCACCTGGGCCATTTCAGCTTATTAAAGTTATTCATTTTTGATTTGTTATTGACAAAGCAGGTAAATTAGACATCAAAACTTACCTCTACCTCATATTTTAATCAACTTTGAAATACATAGGAATTTTTTTTGTACATGCAATTAAGTGGCTTTTATTTTTGTTTCTCCACAACGAAAACAATTCAGGGAACAAAAACATTGTACTATTAGTTCCGAATAAATATATCAAAATTAGAAAAAAGTCAATGACGTACATTTTTTTGTCAATAATATTTGTTAAGTTGCTCCCTGGGACGCCACTGGACTTAATATATTTAATCTAGGGCTAACTACGCCCCTACATATTATAAATAATACAATCAAATTTCAATAAAATCGGGAAAAGCATAATTATTTCAAAAAATTATAAAAAACTTTACTTTTTAAAAACTTTAACACCCTGTATATTAAAAAGGGCAACTCCGGACACATATTAATGTAAACTTTGTCTCTTAGAATATCATAAGTTACGTACCGTACTTCTGAAACACCCTGTTTAATGGTAGGTACAATGAGAAAAATATTTAATTGGGATAACCTGAAACGGACTCATTCAATAAAAATATTTAACTGAAAACGAGAAACAAAATATATTATTTTCCGAATACAATTATTTTATTGAGAAATTGAATTAAGGTTTAATTGCCTTAATTAAAATTTATCTCGGACAGACTTTATCACAACTTACGTTTAATTCAAACAAATTCGCTAGTTAAATGTGTTTGCACAGAAATACTTCAAATAATAGTGTCAATTAAGTTACACTTGCTTTGTTCTGTCTTCATTTCTTTTACTATAGTTTAGTAAATTATTATTTGCTATGTTATGTAATCTTGCAACAATAATCCTTAAGCTCTAATAACACACTATAAGATTAACGTGAGCTACCGTACTTTACTCTGCATTGCACTGAAACTATTTTACTAATTCAAAGGGTTTTACCCTCTTGAGTATTTTCCTTAAATACTTGTTTTCGATGAGCAGTGTTGAGCAGGATAGTCTCGATATTAACGTAGTAGAAGAGCTGTTTTTCATCACTTTATATTCCTTACTCCTTAGGATAATATTCTGAAAGCGACAATTATGACAACCTGCCTTTTCTTCGAAAAATATTTTATTGCTTGCAGTCTTCAACACGATAGTCAATATATTATAGGTAAGCCTACAGATAAAACATAAATTCAATACAAGATGGTATTTCGTGTTAATCATGTAAACATGTAAAATAAAGAGGAACTAGTTCAAAATTTTGCTCTGCAATCTGCAATAAGAATTACAAATTGCAGGTATGCTATCAGATTTATCTAAGAACATTAGTAGAAGCAGTAGTAGTGGTAGCGGTAGCTCAGCCTTCTCATACTCAAGTTAACAAAAGTGAAAGCGTAAACCACATTGAGAATGGTTCAGCTTTAACCATGTTTAATTAACGATCCCGCAGGTTTATTGAGTGCCTTTAACGCTCAGGCCCTTTCATTGTTCAAAATTATGGGTGCAGATTTTAAATCTTGCGTTTAATTTCTATTTCGTTAGAAACCAGGGCCGGCGGCCCCCTTCGTAGGCCTGGGTTCGAAATACTTTTGTCCCACTTACGCCCCCCTCCCCCTTAACGCCGACTCTGACCCTATCGAACCTAAACACCTTTCCCCAGTCCTCTAACAAATTACTTAAACCCACAATGCAGAAAATAAAACTAAGACAATATGCCTTCATTGCCAGGAACCAAACCTGTACAAAACATAAATAGCATGCCCGCGCGACATATCGCTGACTTACTGAATGCCAATTGCAAATGGGAAAGAAAAGATGGCCACGTGACCACTGCATCGTTAAACTTTTATTTGGGCAACCACATTTTTAATATGGGAATTAAATTATAATGTTGGCAACTTTAAATAGAAGAATTGTACGGGGAATAAAAGTTAGATGATAATTTTTTTGCATCTAATGTTTAAAGCAATAACTATTTTATCCTAATAATAAAACCTTAATTTGGAAGATATTCCGGAGGAAACTAAACTTGCAAAATTTAATTGAAACAATAAAATTTCGTTTAAGTTAAGAAAATATTCGTCAATTAAATAATTTTATTGAATCAACTAGATTTTTTTCGATTAATATCTTCCCTGTAATATATTTCACTTCATAAAATATAAGCTGTTTTACCACTGTCAACAAAAAATTGATTATGCATTTTAATTGGCACAAGAATAAGATTTTTCTCGGTGTAAAATTGTCTGAATTTCAACCACTGTTTTAATGAAACGGAAAAATAATTTTAAAAATCTATTACTTAAAGTTTCTTAGAAATGCCAGAAAAAAAATCAAATATTGAATACGTTATGTTAGTGAGTTAAACGATAAAGACTCTCGACCATTGGTATCGGGTGTTTATCATTAAATTAATAAATCTCGGACATTTAGGAAGCAACATATTTCGAAAAACCACCTAGGCGAAATTTACCCGCCAACATTCAATGCTTTTGTGATTTAACCTATGAATAATTTCAATACAACTTCTCATAACGGTTCTAAACTAACAAAAATAATGTCATACATTTTAGCGCCATTACTGCGTACATTTTTGTAAAGATGTTTCATTTTTACTGTTAGATTAGGTCTGATGATGCCCGAGAAGGCGAAACATGTAACCTACACAAACTTATTAACAATATATTAAAACTTTTATAAAAACTTGAGACCAAGACTTTGGGTTTTTAACTCCTAATACTTATAAACAGGTTTTAAAAAAAAATATGTCATTATATAGGCACCAGGCAGTGCTTATTATCCTGGCATTAACTAAATATGTTGTTATTAGATGTTTAATTGCATATACGGGGTGCACCAAGTAAAGTGGCCTATTATAAGTATATTGAGAACTAAATGAGATTTAATCTTGAAAATTTTTCCGTCCTTAAAATATTTTGGATTATACCAAAAGTGACAGAAACTTAATTTTAAATAAATTACCCTGCATATTATATTATTTTTTGAGTCTGCATTAATTTCTTAACAACTTTCCTTATTAGTTCCCTGTAACTATCTCTTACTCTTTCTGCGGCATTAATTCATTTTCTTCTTTTTTTCGAAAAACAGGATCTCAACAAACGCTGATTTTTTAAGCTCTGACAATTCTAAAGCACTGAGATGTGGTTGGAAATTAGGCAATACCCGGAGGCTTCCTACTCTTTAGTCAAATCTTAGTTGCAACATGCAGGGTGGGTTAAAATACAGTTATTTTGGTTACTTAGAAAATTTTCCGAAGTAAATTTTTTCAAATGTAACAGTTCCTAACCATGTGATAGTTCGCCATTTTTTATATTTTTTAGGAAAACTGACAATACGTTAGAACAATAAATTAATTAGTAATTTTGAAACAGTTTTGGCAACATCTGTCTACGTGCTGTCAAAACTGGTCTAATTTATCATTAAGTAGAGTATTGTGATTTTTTAGTTTGTTTATTCCCAAGGATTCAAGCAGATTCAAGCAAAGAACTTTCAAAAATAATTAAACACCATTAAACAAATTGCAGTAAATAATGGGTATTCCACGAAAATAATAGATAAAATACTAAATAAAAGATTATATAAAAATGCTATAAATTTAGTTTTTCCAACACTAAGAGAGAATAAAAACAATTATAAACTTATCTCGTACATTGGCCACATAAGTACTAAAATAAAAAACTTTTCAAAAATCTGAATATTAATATCGCCTTTAAAACAAATAATACTTTAGGGAAACACATTAAAAATAATAAAACTAAACTTAATAAAGGAAAAAAATCTGGTGTTTATAAATTAAAATGTAACGATTGCCCCAAAGTTTTAGAACTGGCAGAAGTTTTGAAAAACGTGTCAACGAACATTACTCTAGTTTCATAAAAAACAAAACTGATTCAAATTATTCTAACCACTTGAAGGAAGGAAACCATACATTTAACATTAACTACGATATTTTACATACTGAAAACAAAACTTTAAAATTTAATCTCCTTGAATCCTTGGAAATAAACAAACTTAAAAATAACAATACTCTACTTAATGATCAATTAGACGTAAAGTCATCACCTCTTTTGAATCTATTTATTTAGTTTGTAGATATAGGTTTTTCCCTCAGTTAAACTTGTATACCTGCTTACTTTAAAATATCCTATATATAGTTATTAAAATATCACTCTTTCGTACTCCTTTGAAGGAGCAACAGTGTTGCGAAACATGTCGAGTTAAAAAATAAAACTTGTATACTTGTGAAAAGTGTAAAATTACTTTTTACCATTTATAATAAGGTGATAATGAATTTTCACCAAGTAACAGCCGAATCAATTCATCTAAAATATTTTTTAGTACGGTCTGATGTTTCTAAAAGAAAAGGAATGAAAAAAAAAACAGAAAAAGTTCCATTTGTGAGAACATCCTCATTTTTATTTTGGGCATTCTGTAATCAACATCTTCTAAATTTTGTATTCGTTCTCAAGAAAAGAGCGCATAGGTATATCAGTGGGGCAAAACATCGACACCATTGTCAGCAATTATTCAGAATTTAAACGGTAATATACCTATTCATTTTAAAGACTGTATCAAATGATAATACTTAAAATGTATACAAGTGACTAAGCGGTCTCTTATTTGCGAAAAACTAAAGGTGTACAGTCATTTGATTGTGGAGTGTAGATCAGAATAGTGAGCTGAGAAGGCATATTACAGCCTGAAAAAGTATTATCGGAATCGAGTTTGATTTAAACTTAATCGTAATATTTTTTATGGTTTTTATATTTTTTAAACCTTTTGAAAACGTTTTAGACTTAGGCTAGTTTTAGCATTAGTCGCTTTGTTTATAGTATTTTTCACAATAAAGCATGTTAAATAAATAATAAAAAAGAAAAAAAAAGCAGAAGAAGAAAGACTGAGAAAAGAACAGATAAATGAAAGCGCTTGAAAGAAAGAAATTTAATTAAAACTATATGAAAGAAGTGTCAAGGAAAAACACTAAAACGTCAACCACACCTTTAAATAATTTGGGAATCGCCCTCTCTTTGCCAAATCTAAAGAAAGAACTCTAATAATGGTTTGTACTACCAGTCAAATATTGCTGATTCTCTTAAGGTCAGCTGAGACAAGAAAACTAATAAGGATTCTGACAAAATATAATTAAACTCTACAATTTCTAAAAAGGGAGGTAGGGTGCGTATCCCCAAAGAAATCAAAGAATTAAAACCTAGTGCTGAAGCAAGTCCGAAGTTAAAGCTATCTCAATTTTTTATTCTGCACATGTAGCGAAAAGACCGTTATTTCATTTTTTTAATTTTAGGTAACTTCATTTATCCTCCCACCTTCTCAAACAAGTTCCTAAATAAAAGAGTAACGATGGGGTGGTGCTATATTTGCCTCTTCTATATGGTATCATCCAAAGAAGAAATTCAGTGTCAAACGTGGATATCGACGAGAATTGAACCCAAAAAATGCGTTCAGCAAATGCTTAAATATTTTTTTGTAATTCTTGACAAATGAGAGATGATTTGTTCAGGAAGAAAATTCTCATTTTTTTTCATTAGTTGTTATAATAGGCAGAAGGTATATTTTTCATTTCTTAGATAAAAGAATAACAAAAATTCCATCATTTAATTTGTATTTCTATTTCGACCGGTGTTTTTTAAAAATTTTAATGAAATAATAATTATCTATTTAAAAATAAATATATTGGTATTTTTAATCGCAAGTATACCTATAGGTATGTATAGGTACCAACTTTAGTGAAATTACTGTAATTAGCTTCAGGGTATGGCCAGTAACTGTATATTTCGAAGCCAATTGTTATAGAGCTATGGTCAATGGCAATACCAGAGGCAATATATTTATAAAAATAAATTTACAGATATTTAAACACTTCTTAGAGTAAAAATAATATTGGTATCAGTTCCTTAAAAAAACTATTGCATATTTAAAAAAAAAGTATTTAGTTTAATGCATTTCGTTTGGCAAGTGGGAGTAAAATAAACAAAACCCTCGTTAACAGGCCAATAGCTGTAGCATATACCCTATATAATACATTATACATATTATCTAATGGACTAAGATCGGGTGATCTGGTAGGCAAATTCTGATCACAACACGACATTGCATGGCACACAGACTAAAATCCGCACGGGAATACCTTGTTCAAGAAACTTTTTTAATTAAATGCTTATAAGTCAGAAACTTGACCAATTAGGTATAAGTATGGTATACATAAATAAGGAACAAATTTCAGCAGTGTTTCAAATCAGTAATAACATACAAGGTGTTTATTTGAGAGAATCGACTTTTAGACATTTCTTTAAATATCCAAAATACATGTATTTTTAGACCACCCTGTACATTACAACTAACATTTGGCCATAGGGTAAAGTCTCTACATATTGCTTCCAACCAAATTTCATTGTCTTAGTGTGAGAGTCCAAAATTAATTTACCTAATTAATATCTCGGGAACGGTAACAGATGGGTATAGAGAAATAATAATGAAAGTTGTTAAGAAACTAAGGGAGATTCTAAAAATTAAATAATATAAAGGCTAAGCTTTTTAAAACTGCGAGGTTGTTGTCACTCTCGATATAATCTGGCAAGACCGCATCATCCAAAATATTTTAAAAACGTAAGAACACGTTTGTTATAGCCAAATTTTAAAATAAAACCTTATGTAGTTCTCTTCTTTTAATACGCTACTTTATTTGGTACACCCTGTATAGATATGTGTTCCTTGATCATTTAATTTTGTAGAATACCATTGCTTTCGCAAGTTTTTTTCTTATACTACTCTTCATTGCTATTACACCGGTGGTGGTAAAACTGATAGATTTTTATAGAGAATCAGACGATGAAGATTTCTTTACATTAATTTCACACAGGTAAATATTCAGTTTAATAGTAAATAATATTAGAATCACTGATTAATATGTATCTACATTTTTTATCTACCACAGTTAAAGTCGTCATTACAATAGTTTTAAATATATTCTTAAATTATTTTCAGGCACGCTAGGAATGGTTTAATTATTGACGATGAAGGAACATGGGCTTCACCATCTGTAGGGTACGTATTAGAAAATAAATTGGAAAATTGTATAAACATGTATAACCCTAGTTTATCTGATGACAATAATTATAATTTTAGGAGAGAAACATTTAAATCAAGTTTTATAATACCCCGGCATGCAAACAAAATTAACCGGACAAGATTTTGTTCAAATTCAATATAAAATAACTTTTTATTTTAACCTTTGCACCAATTTCGATAATTTTTTTGTCAAGTTGTACGTACTTTAATTGTTATCATTCTCGACTCTCGATTTTATAAAAAATTCGAAAATATTTGTTGTTATACAGATTACAACTAAATGCTGAATTTTGTCCTAATTATCTGAACACTCTGTGGAAAAACTTGACTTCTGAATGGTGTGTGTTCGTACGAAATTTTTAAGCCTCATCAACAGTTCTTTTTTTTTATCCACATAAATGTACTAAGAAAAAAACGCATTCTTAAATAAAACTATGCGATTCGTAATCACAAAAAATGTGATTAAAAAAAATACAGTGACATCATTGGTAATTAAAAATTGGTATAACAGCTCTCATCCTTTATGGCGTAGACTAACCAAACCAGCAACTAGCCAGTCTAGTACTTCGTTGATGTATTGCATAGTCATTCTGGCTATGTGTGGCCGAGCATTACCTTGCATTATAAAGAAATGTTCCCCTATAAAGGACATTTATTAAGGAACTACATGTTGTTCCAAACACTCCCTAATGTACCTGTCAGCGTTAAAGTTACCTTCTTTTAGCGAAGCAAGGTCTGTACGGGCTTGCACAGAAATACAGCTCCATATCATCACTCCTCCACCACCAAATTGCACCATGGGAGAGAAACAACTTTGAGCATAGCATTCTCCAGGCCTTCTCCACACTCTTTGGCGACAAACAAGTGAATATCTCGTAAAACAAGACTCCTCAATAAAAAGAATGTTTCGCTTAAGATGATAGGTTTTGTTCCTTTAACTTTCGGCGTACGGTATCAGGTGAAACTACGGTGCCATCAACATCTTTCAATCTTTGAGCCAGAGCTGTATCAGGAACTGTTATTTCTCTAATAACTTGAAGTCTCCGATCTTCAATTGCGTTTGTTGCTTCCCGTCTTCCCTGTCCAGTACGAATCAGTTTATCTAAATCTTTCTATCTCATCGGATATCGTGCTGTGTGGAACGGCAAGCCTGTCTGCGTTTACCGATTGGTACGATGATAATATTGTAAAGCTACAGCTTGCGCTACTTGTTCCGGTCTCATTTCTTTTGTTCGCGGAATAGCTCCGAAACACAAAACACCTATAGTATTTTTCAGTTTAGAAAGAAGTTAGTTGAAGTTAGAGTTTTATGGCATGTGTCACTTTCTAGTTATTTTATTTTAGGTATACGTTTATGTTGATTCGGGACCGGATTTAATATTTTTTTTTATATATTAATTAAAATGCGGCGTGGTCTGTAAACCAACAAAATAAATTTTAAATAATGGAAATTAAGTTAAGAGGGTTTAAAATTGTGCATGACTAAAATATTAATTGATGAAAATACCATGTTTACTTTATTTTTTTCTTCTAGAGGGACCTACTGGAGAATTGTAATTCATATAATATTCATGCAATAAAAATTCCTCGGAAATCTGCTGAATGCCACCACACGGAAATAGTTAGTGCTGGTGACAGTTTGGTGACAATCAACAAACGAAATAAATAAAATACGCCTAAATACGATTCTCTTTTTAACAACAGTTTCTTTTGATTTTTGGGTTGCCTTCTTTAGTAATTGGGTGACACATGTCACAAAATTCTAACCTCAACTAACCTCTTTGTAACTTAAAAAATACTATAGAAACACAACCATTTTAATAAACGCTATAAGATCTGGAATTTGTTGACTACTGCTTGACAAGAATATTTTTGTCAAGCCATAAAACAATCATAACAGACAAGGTCAACTTTAAAAAATTATTTGTTTTTGGTTACGAATCACATAGTTTTTTTTCATAAAGTTATTGATATGAATCAAAAAAGAACGGTTAAGAAAAGATTCAGTGATATTTAGAAATATAGGACACAATGCACCTTTTAGTTATAACATGTATAGCAACAAACATTTTCGAACTTCTTGCAATATCGACAGTCGAGAATGATAACAATGAAAGTACCGACAACTTTACCAAAAAATTATCGAAATTCATGAAAAGGTTAAAATGTGATTTAAGATTGAATTTGAACAAATATTTGCTTGCCAGTGAATATGTATATTTATAAATTTAGATCACCGGAAGAAGGAAGTGGGAGTATAGTAATACCGACAACTTGGATTAGTCCCCCACCTAGGTAAGCCTAACATACAAATAAAAGTATAAACGAGGCATTAAATATATTATAAATAAACTTATTTTATTCTGTGTCTGTGTAGGTGGATAGCTTCAATTACTCCGGTTGAAAACGAAATCATTCAACAGAGCGTTATGGTAAACGATATTTGTTTTATGGTTATATTGGGCTACTGGTATGTTTGAGTTCCACTAAAAGTTACGTCAAAATCTTACTTTGAACTGACAGCCTTCATTTTTTTTACACCATGGAATTATTCTTAAAATTACCTTTTCAATGACAACACGTTACCATTCACTTTAAAAATGGCGACGTAAGAACCATTTAATAAAAACAAATAATGGCGTCTTTAAAACAACTTTTGCAAGTAGCATTTGAGAAGTAGTGATAAAGTCTGCTAAATTTGGTCATTTTGTAATTCTTTAAGCACCGACACTTCTTATAAAATGATTTCTTCAATTTCTGTAGAAATCGAAATTCTTTTTAAAACCTTAACTCCACTCTTAGTATACCTACATAATTTTTTTGAAATTGTTTGATCTACTTTTCATTATTTTTTAATATCAAGGTACTTTTAATCATCTAAAGGCATTTTGGAAATCATAATATGTTTTGCTTCAGTTTTAAACAAGATAACTAACTCAATAATAATATGACATATACCTACGTATACATGCGAGAACTTTGTTCTCTAGCCACTTGCTGAGACCTTATACAATAAGGATTAACCAAATTACGCTAAAACAGCTATTCTCTGGGCTACATGCCCCAACGAGCGCTGAATTAAATAGCATAATTTGGCGTATTTTGACTAACACTGTTAGTACAAAATACAAACTCAGATTACAGGAACTACCGGGAAAGAAAAGAATAAATCTTTATTTCCAATGATAGGATGCTACGCTGCTGCTACCTGTAGACCGGTTTCGAACTCTTTGGTTCTCGTCAGTACAGGACAAGCATCACAAGTGAGCACACCTGCCATTGGAATATCGAGACACCCTATAGCCACAATATTGTTCTGCCTAGGCAGTACAATACATATACAATATATAATTCAGCGCTCGTTGGGGCATGTAGCCCAGAGAATAGCTGTTTTAGCGTAATTTGATTAATCCTTATTGTATAAGGTCTCAGCAAGTGGCTAGAGAACAAAGTTCTTACATGTATACATATTTATATGTCATATTATGATTACCACTTGCCAAGTAGTATTCTTTTACTATTTATTGTAAATCAATAATTTCTAAATTATTTAAAAATTAAATTTTGTTTGTCTCATACTAAAGCAAAACGCATTATGATTTCCAAGATGCCTCTAGATGATTAAGGGTACCTTAGATTTTTGTACTAAATAATGTGTGTATGTTATGTATTTAAAACAATTTGAAAAAATTCTGTGAAGTTTTTTCAAAATAAAAACATTGATTTCTTAAAAAGCTGAAGAAAACAATTTAAGCGCATGTGTTTAAAGAATTGTAAAAGGACCCAAATTAACAATTTATTATTTCTTTTCCCATATCATTTGCGTACGTTGCTTTACCGACGCCATTTTGTTTTTGGTAAATGGCTCTTACACCGACAATTTGAAAATAAATGTCAATCGGCCGAATGTCGTTGAAAAGGTAATTTTATTTAAAATCGATTGTGCACTAAAATATGCATAATAATAAATAGACCGAAAGTGATATTAATTTAGTTTTTGGGTAAAAATTAAGATTTCACCCAAACATAGCAGTAGCCAAAATTTCAATTAAATAAATTTTAACATGACTTTGTGCAATGATTTCTTTTACACACGGTATATTTAAAATTCGAATTCAACGATTACGTAAGAATGTGTACAGGGTGTCTAGTTTTCGTGTGTTTTCATATAGCAGCTCACCTATTATTAAAGATAGAAAGATGGGGCTTGCGGCTTACGGTTCTATTGTTTTAGGAAGCTTTCATTGCCGCAAACGAAATTTTCATAGCCGTCTCAGTTTCTGCCATACAGGGCGATTTTGCAAATTTGTCAATTTTGACGCTCCTCTCTATTTCGATTATTTGGTAACTTATCAATAAAGTAAAAATGGGTTATTATAGAGTTTTATATGTAAAATTTAGTAACGTAGTTAGTTTTTTTCTATAAAGTTTTGTTTTTTAGTTATGACCCCAACTTGTGTTTTTTTTAAATATGACACCCTATATACAGGGTGTCCCACGACGAACCGCCGCGATCGATTTCTCGGAAAATAGACTTTTAAAAATTTTGAAAGTTTGGCGGTTTGCTAAGGTCGATGGGGGCAATTCGGCTAAAATATTTTCAAGATAGTGGCACTTCCGGTTATACCGGAAGTTGATGTCAACTTGCTTATTTTAAATAGAATATCCTATATATTATTTCATTTTTAGATTTCACGCAAGATTCTAGATATATGTCATGTATGATGTCCTATACCTAAGTCTAACCGTTTTTGACATATTTAAAATTTTATGTCGAAAATGACATTTGCAGGCCTAAAGCTTTTTAAAAATATATAATGGTCCATATCTATTTCTTTTAAAAAGGCATAATTTTAACATTTTTTGTAAGGTTAATCATTTTTCGTATAGAAGGCTATGCCCGCCAATAAAAAAACAAAATTAGCAACATTATTTTTATTATGCGGTCTTAATTTTTTAATCCCAACTTCACCATACACTTTTCTGCATGATATGGATGATTGTACCGTGACAGAGGCCAATACACTTATTTATTCTTTTCCCCTATTTTCCTTGTTGTAAAAATTAGGCCTTGGTTTTTTAAAAGATCCGTGCTATATGAAATTGGCTTGGATTTTTTAAAATATTCTTTTATCAGGTTGCTATGTTCCTGGATATCTACGAAAAATTTAAATATTTAAAAAAGCTAACAATAGATAACAATAATAATTAAAACTTTTTATTTTTATTATGAATATTAATGGTACCTAACAAATGATTTTAAAACTTACCTATTAAAATACATTCATATCGTCTTTTTCATAATTTTCATATTTATTATTTTGTTGAACAACTTTTCACAGAAATAAAAAGTAAACTTGCAAAATCAAACAAATACCAGTAATATTTGACGACAATCCGTAATGACGCATTTACAGAATTCCGTTTTCTGTCATGGCTATCCGTGATTGACCATGGCCTAGCCTTCTATACGAAAAATGAGTAATTTTACAAAATATGTTAAAATGATCCCTTCTAAGACAAAGAAATAATATGTAGAGTGTCCCATTTAAAAAAACACAAGTTTGAGTCTTAACTTAAAAGCAAAACTTTCTAGAAAAAAACTAACTATGCCACTGAATTCTACATTAAAATACTCTAAAATAATCCATTTTTCCATTATTGGCAAGTTTTCAAAATCGCCCAGTATGACAGAAACTGAGAGGGCCATGAAACTTTCGTTTGCGGCAATGAGAGTTTCTTAAAATAATAGAACAGTAAGCCGCAACCTCCATTTTTCTATCTTTTGTAATAAAGGAGCTGGTATATGAAAACACATGTAAAAAATCATTATTTTACAGCAAATACTTGAAATAATATTTTGCCAAAGGACAACAGCAACAAGCTTTGTAGGTCGGTTTGAAAAATTAGAACAGTAGCGAAACGAAAATTTAACTTTAGAAGTGCGACTGAATTGAAAATATTTTATTTTGTAAGGTAATCAACCACCATTTTTTCAACAACAGTCATAAACTTAAAAGGAACATATTTTATATAGCAATAAACTAAAAAGCTCTAATTATTGTTAGTTTGAAACACGCAAAACATTTAATAATTTGTACTGCTTTTTTAGGCCACCCACAGTCTCATCCAGAATTCAAATTACCAGGTAAAATAAATTGGTTTTTTGTTTAGTCTCAAACGCATATCCCAATAAAGATAATATTGAATAAAGGTAGTCAAGCGTTATACACACCGGGCGGTAATCTCTATCGCTGCCGCACAGCTACAAGCGATGTATTCCGGCGTCTTTGGAAATTGTTCAGCATTGCAACATCGCTGGAGTATCCGTCGGCGAAATCAAACTCATATGGGTTCCTGGTCACTCGGGGATAGTAGGCAACGAAAGGGCGCACAAACTGGAGTTGCTTAGAACTTCAGGATCCTTATTCTTGAATTGCAGGGAGTAGAACTTGCCAGAGAAGGGGGTGTGGTTTTCTTAAAAATGTAAAACACTATATTCTTGAAAAAATATTAAGGGAGGGAGTCACTCCCAAGAGAACTTGAAGTTCTCCTACTCGTAACCGAGAGAAGCAGCAAACATAACCTAAAATTGTGTTTTGTTTGGTTGTACCTATTTGTTATATTATTTTTTATGAGAAGTGAGCTAATGGTTAAATATCTAAAATAGATATGAAAAATTTTAACTTAATGCTGTAGAATGAGATTTTTAACGAGGATGTTGAAGCAGCGGTGTCAGAACTGGCTATTGGGAGGGATGTTTTTCCCCAAACAAATGCATTTCAGTTATCTGACAGAAAATTTGTTCAGTTAATATACATATCGGGCCGCACGTACACAAAATCCACTAAACACTCTTTTTAGAACTCAATTGCTTCGATTTAAATTCCATTTTAATGAATCCCTAAATCCGGTCCCAAATACAAATTAAAATTAAAAAAAAAAAAAGTGAGGTTATGTGGAATGTCAAAATTTGCAGCAATGCCATTGGCTAACCAACCTGGCAACGCTGTTCCCCGATTTTGCTCCCTCCCTGATATTCCCCGGCGCATTCGGTGTTTCAAAAATACGGCGTTTTGCTGTCGGGGAGATCAAATGAGGGACACTCCCCGAGAGCTCCCAGGCACCATTTCCTTTCCTTGCTTTCAAGAATAGACGTCCAGGAGTCCTGACAACGCCCTAGGCGTGTCGAGACAGGTAATAAAGATATCAATAAAGAAATGGTCTCTACAACAACATCTTAATCGTTGGAGCACTGTAATACCTGGCCAGCGACACGCAAGGACTACAATCGGAAACCACTCAAAGAAACTAAAACTGATATTATGCTGCTTCTGATACGCAGGCAGATAGAACAAGTCACAGGCTTATTAACAGGACAGCAGGCCACTGTCCCTTAAGAAAATACCTGCACAGGTGCACAGGTATTCACGCAGGGCTCATATTATAATGCAGACTATGCGTTGGCTAGCAAAAGACTCAACATATCTAGAGTAATTCAATGTGGCCACTCTCCCACATGAAAAACTTGGATTTAAAATACTGAACCCAACCACGGAAACCGGACTTTTCTAATAAGCAGTGTAAAGAAGATGAGGTTAACCTGCTCGGCATATAATAAAAAATGTTGCTTGTTATCCATTTCAAACAGAAAACCTTGCCTAGTGCGGTTACAAAAACATAACTACGTTTTAGAAGATGGAATTTTTAAACTAAGTGTTGTTTAGTAGATCAAATTATTGTGGACAAAAGAGAATCTTCTAGAGTTGATAAAGCTACTTTATGCTACTCCAGCGATGTGGTAATTTCGGGGGCATCCTTATAGAATTTGTAAACAAGTTTTCATCATTTGCTTTAATTTGTGCCAACAGCTAATTTCCATATTTTTCACCATTTTGTAAAAACCATCATTTTTCACCATTCCATTTTTAGCCTTGGCATTGATAGTAAGAAATGCCAAGGATACAATAAGATATATGTGGGTGAATTCCTAACGAAATTTGGGCGTAAACCCCAAAAAAATTCGCCTGCGGCGTTACAGTTTCGGATTTTGTTACTGGTCACGCCACTGGCGCACCCTCCTTCTACAATTTTAGTTTGGACATAAAACATTGTTGGGTGCAAGTGGCTGTATTCAGTAGAGTTCCCGCTTTAAGGTCTCTGGCGATGTTACCTGGCCTGTACAACTCTACAGGGTGTCCAGTTTTCCTGTGTTTTCATATACCAGCTCCCTTATTATAAAAGATAGAAAGGTGGGCTTTGCGGCTTACTCCTATGAAACTTTCATTGCCCTAAACGATATTTTCATAGCCCTCTCAGTTTCTGACATACAAGGCGATTTTGAAAATTTGTAATTTTTGAGGCTCCCCTGAATCTCGATAACGCAGAATTCAGTGGCGTAGTTAGTTGTAAACTTGTTTTTAAGTTATGACCCAAACTTGTGTTTTTTTAAATGGAACACCCTATATATTATTTCTTTATCTAATCCCTTCTTTTAAGAGCTTTTTAAAAATATATAATAATCCCTATTCAGTTCTTTTAAAACGGGGAAATTTTAACATTTTTTGTAAAATTAATATTTTTTCCTATAGGAGGCTATGCCATGGTCAATCACGGATAGCCATGACAGAAAACCAAATTGTTTAAATGTGCCATTACGGATTGTTGTCAAATATTACTGGTATTTGTTTGATTTTGTAACTTTATTTTTTATTTCTGTGAAAAATTACTTAACATGGCACAAAATATTAAATATGAAAATTATGAAAAACACAATATGTATGTTTGTTTTATTCAAGCTAATAAAGACACGTAAGGTAAGTTTTAAAATCACTTTTTAGATATTATAGATATTCGTAATGAAAATATAAAAGTTTTAATAATTAATGTTATCTAATTTTAGCTTTTTTTTACATATTTAAATTTTTCGTAGATATCCAAAAAGACAACGGCCTAATAAAAGAATATTTCAAAAAATTTAAACCAATCTCATTGAGCATGGATCTTTTAAAAAACCAAGGACTAATTTTTAAAACAAGGAAAACAGGGAAGAAGAAGTCAATATTTTGGCTGTTGTCACGTTACAACCATATCCATATCATACAGGAAAGTATATAATGAAGTTGGGATTAAAAAATCAAGAGCACAGCTAATACTAAAAAAATATAAATTTAAATCGTACAAATACCATTTCGTCCAACATTTGCATCCCGGTGGCGCAGAACGTAGGATGGTTTTTTGCAACTGATACCTAGAAATGTTGCAGGAAAACGCAAATTTTGAAAAAAGGGTGGTATGGTCCGACGAGGCTTATTTTACGAGTTTTGGTATCTAAACCGAAACAATTCAAGGTACTGGTCCCAAGAGAACCAACACGTAATATTTCCACGGGAACGTCAAGGTCGGTATTGATTTAGCGTATCATGCTTTATTCTTGGCACTAAAATCAAGTATTTTATCTAGAAAGAAACTTTAACCAGAAATAGACACCTAGATATAATGCGAGATGCACCAATGAAAATATTAAAGGATGTTTCGTTGACTAATTTAAATAATATTTATTGCCAACAAGATGGCGCTTCGAGTCACAATTCTCATATAGTGAGAGAATATTTCGAAACCACATTTCCCGATAAATGTATTGGACGAATGGACCTGTCAGGTGGCCTCCAAGATCACCTGATCTTTCTGTATTGGATTTATTCTATGGAGGTATATTATTATAGAAAATCAGGTATATAAGAGAAAATACCACAATATTGATCAACTTCGAGAACCTACCCATCCAACCTTTAGGCTTTTGTAGGGAAGGCCAATTATTTTATTAAATCGAAGAATCGAAACGGTGTGTCGAAAGTGTTTAGAACACAACGGAGCCCAATTTCAATTTTTATAATTTAGTAATATAATAGGTATATTTGTTTTATTGTTGGTTTAAAGTCATGTAATAATATTAAGTTGTATAATAATAATATTATTAAAAAAGGTAACATATAAAATAAAAATAATGTTGTTAATTTTCTTTTAAATTTGCGTACAGAGCCTTCTATACGAAAAATGATTTATTTTAGAAAAAATGTTAAAATTATCTCTTTTAAAAGAAATAAATATGGACTATTGCATATTTCTGAAAAACTTTTAAAAACAGGGATAAGACAAAGAAACAATATATGGGATGTACTATTTAAAAAAACATAAGTTTGGGTCATAACTCAAAAACACAACGTTTTCGGAAAAAAACTAACTAGGCCACTGATTTGCACATAAACAATTCTATAATAGCCGATCTTTACCTTGATTGATAAGTTATCAAATAATCGAGATACAGGGGAGCGTCAAAAATGACAAATTTTCGAAATAGCCCTGTATGTCAGAAACTGAGAGGGTTATGAAAATTTCGTGTGGAACAATGAAAGTTTCATAAGATAATGGAAAGTAAGCCGCTAGCACCATCTTTCTATCTCTTGTAATAAGGGAGTTGGTATATGAAAACACACGAGAACTGGACACCCTGTACAGAGCGTCCAGTTTTCGTATGTATTACGGGTTATCTGCGTTATTAGTAAAGAGAGAAGGTTGCGGTTTTCGCGGCACCGTGTTACTTTTTTGAGAAACAAACGATGCCATCAACAGAATTTTCATAACCCCCTTAGTTTTTTAGATACGGGATTTTGAAAATTTTGCATTTTGGGACACCTCTCGTTCCTCGGTTACGCTGGAACTTATCAAAAAGGTAAAATATGAACTTGTTAGTTTTTTCACGTAGAATTCAGTGGTTTAGTCAGATTTTTTTCTGTGTTTAATTGTTTTCGAGAAAAAGAGCAAACTTGCATTTTTTTAAATGGGACACCCTATCTATTTTTAGCTATTATGATTCAGTTTATTACAAGCTTTTCAAAAATATATAATACTTTATAGCTGTTTTCAATGTGAAGCTCAAAATTTACATTTTTCAACAAATTTAAATTTTTTTTTAGTAGGCCATGACGGGTATTTAGGAAAACAAAAGATGACAGGCTTGTTATCTGAAAAAATCTTTATTTGCTGTCAGAATAGGTTATCCATTTTCTGTTCTTTATTTCTATTCAGTTTCGATAAATAGCAGTTTTTTCTTAATTATGGCTGCGAATGCAAAATTCGAGAATTATGAAAAGTACGATATGTTCGTTTGTTATATTCAGTGTAACGATAATTCGGATGAAGCATTGGAAGTTTATTTTAACAGGTATGGCATCTCTTTATATTTTTCATCATATTTTAAAATTTATAAAAACGTAATATTTGCAGATTCCCAGAAAAAAGACAGCCGGATAAAAGAATATTTTTAAAAATAAAACCAAACTTAATTGAAGTCGGTTCATTTTCCAAACCCCGACCTAGTATTTACAATAAGGAAAACCAGAACATTGATGAAGTAAACTTTTTGGCTTCAATTGAAACAAATCAAAGTAGTTCTTATAGAACAGTGGAAGGTTCTGTCGGTGTTACAAAATCAAGGGTTCAAACTATTCTAAAATAACACAAGTTTAAGCCATACAAATTTCATGTCGTACAAAACTTACATCTCGATGACGCAGAGCGCCGCGTAGAGTTTTGTAATTGGTAGTTACAAAATGTAAATAGAGAAAATCATTTTGAAATAACGATTATATGGTCTGATGAGAGAGTGCCGGTATATTTAATCGGCAAAATACTAGGTTTTGGTGCCAGGAAAATCCACATGTTATATTTCCACGGGAACGGCAAAGCAGATTTGGGTTTAGCTTTTCATGTTTCATACTGGGAAGTAAAATTTTATATAATATATTTGAAGGCGGTCTTACTGCAAATAAACATTTAGAAATTTTGGAAAACATTGTGCCTGAAATAGTAGAGAATGTGCCCCCAGCTCATCTTAATAGCTTATATTTGCAACAGGATGGAGCTCCCGCTCACAATGCTCAAATTGTAAGAGCATATCTTAACAATAATTTTCCTGGCCGCTGGATTGAAACACATGGACCTGTAAGATGGCCACCCAGGTCATCCGATTTAAAGGTTTTGGATTTTTTTTTGTGGGGCTACCTAAAAAATAAAATTTATATCGTGCAGTACCAAATGATGGCAGATTTAGCAGAAGCCACTGAAAGAGCCTTTAGAGAGTTACAGGCACGGCCTTTTATTATTTTAAATGTACTGAGGCGAATCAAAACAATGTGTGAAACATGTCTTAGGCATAATGGAGAATAGTTTGAGCAATATTTATGAGACAGTTTCCTAAATCATCAAATGATTGTAGCTTTTAATTTTTGAACGTATAACACAACTGAGTTAATTGTTATTTATATTTATAAAAGTTATTGTTATAGGTATATATTTTTAAAATTAGTGTTTTATATTTGTGAGAAGCCGTTTAAAAAAATGTAAATTTGTTGAAAAATGTAAATTTTGAACTTCACATTGAAAACAGCTATAAAGAATTAAATATTTTTAAAAAGCTTGTAATAAACTGAATCATAGCAGCTAAAAATATATAGGGTGTCCCATTTAAAAAAATGCAAATTTGCTCTTTTTCTCGAAAACAATTAAACATAGAAGAAATCTGACCAAGCCACTGGATTCTACGTGAAAAAAAACTGATAAGTTTATTTTTCACCTTTCTGATAATAGCCTGTAACCGAGATACTGTGTCCCAAAATGCAAAATTTTCAAAAATATACCTAGTATCTAAAAAACTAAGGGGGCTATGAAAATTTTGTTTGTGGCATCGTTTGTTTCTCATAAAAGTAACACAGCGCCGCGAAAACCGCAACCTTCTATCTTTACTAATAACGCAGATAACCCGTAAAACACACGAACACTGGACACCCTGTACATACCAACGATGAAACTAAAACTGTCTCAAGAACTGTTCTTTATTGACAGTAGAAACGTTATATTTAACAAAAAAATTGAAATATATTTGTTTGTTGTTTGCAAAATTGTGAGCTTAAAAGTTAAGTTAGCTAGAACTATTTTTTCTTAATCTATTGGTGAACCTGAAGTAAACTTAGCTATACATATTATGGTTTTTAAATATCTGGTACTAAATATGTAATTCCCTTTCGTTTAGGGTTCCTCAACTTCCAGCTATGAGATCACTCGGATCCAGACCACAAAGGTATAATATATAATTTAACCAAAGTAAATATGTAGCCTGTATACTTTGTTTTTCAATGCGATAGAGCAATTAAATGTAAATTTGCAATGACAGGACCCATTAAGCAGGGTGGACAACTTAAGGGTTGCATTGTACACGTCAGGTAAATTGTAATGATTGTTTTTAAAAATTCCGGAGTTCAGATCTACACACCCCAAATCGGTCCTAAATTAGGTCGCCCTAATTAGCATACAATAGAAAGAACAATTTTGTGAATTAAATGAAAACTACCTGTAGTAACAGCGGCGCTACTACAGGTAGTTTAAATATTAATATTTATAAAAGAAATCTACTATGTACAATACAACTTAATTTTTAAATTTAAGTCAGCATGTTCCGAGTAGTCCGATGAACTATCGTCGTTGGGGTCCAGAGAAATAATAAGGACCTCTATAGTGTTTTCTAGCATGCTATTAGCTGCCCATATTCTTCCTTCTATTTCATTCATATGTTCGACGCACTTACTACATTTTTCACAATCCACTGTCTTTATTCCCTCTTGCAAGAGGTTTCCAACGTCTCTCATTTTAAAAGTGGTGTTATGCCTTGCTACAAACCCTTTTACTTGCGCCCACACCAAAACTATGGAGTTTAATTCACAGCGATATGGCGGAAGGCGAAGTACCGTTATATTTCGTTTTGAAGCGGTTTCGTCGACAATAAATTTCGTACAAAGAGGTTTATTCAAGTTTACAATCTCCAGTAGCTCCTTTCTCGGCATATCTTTATGAAGTGGCTTCTTATGTACAGTAAGTTAATGTAATGTAATTCTTTTTCCAAGAAGACGAATTTTCTTGAATGGTAACTGGCATTATCCATAACTATAACAGATCCAGGAGGAATAAGATCTAGCATTTGTTGGAAGTATTCTACGTCAGCGTTCATGTTTTCATGATAGTCTCCGGTCCGTTCTGATTTAAATGCCAGTAAGCCATCATCAACAAATCCATTTTTGCTACCAATGTGAGTAACGACTAATATTTTACCTTTACCCGAGGGTGCTTCTATTCCAGTGGACCATCCTTCCATGAAGCTTGCCTCGCGGTATCTATATGTTTATCCTGCCATATTCTACCAATGGTATATATAACCTTCATTTAACCAAGCTTCGTCCATATAATAGATATTTTTCTGTTCTCTTCGAAACTGTCTAACGGCCCTCAAATATCGTCGTCGCCAGCAGATAATTTCGTCTTTCTCTATTAAAAGTGATTATTTCTTTTAAATCTTTTCATAACAAAAATTAATTTCCTTCAAAGTTTTCCATAGTTTCTTCTTACCAATGGGTGAAATGAAATCATCGTTTTTCGTTTTAGACATGATTTTGTCCAAGGTAGGTATTTCTATTTTTAAGTAAGGCAGTCTTTTCATCCTCATTTATTACAGTTTCTTTTATTCCTGTTCTTCTCTGTGGTGATCTGATGGAGCCGCGTTTATCCTCTTGCACAAGTCGGTATATTGTTGACTGTCCGACTCCAGTCATATTCGAACATTTTCAACTATTTTTGTAACTCCGAATGTTATATGAAATAATAATTGGACTACGCCTATGGAATAGGGCGAAGACCACTGGGTCTTATAGTTCAATAATGATTTAGTACTCTATCGCATTAAGAAATAGACTATAGTATATTATTTATTTTTTAGCCTCCCCCACTGCATGCTTATTGCATTATAATTAATAATAACTTGAGAAGCATTTTTGTTTGAGCAAAATTCTTAACGTTTTTCCAAAATAGGTTAAGCTAATAAACTCTATTTTATTTTTTTATTTATACCGGGTGTTTCAAAAAACATGTGCCATCTCTCATGTGGTGATTCCTTATCTAAAAATAAGACAAACGGTTCCCATCAACATAGGTCCGCAGATGGTTAATAAATCATTAATAATTTAAGGGGCAAAAAGAACATATTACGGAAATATATAGAGATAGATCCTAATATTTAAAATTAATTTTACTGGACAATTGGGAAAAAATTAAATTCACATTTAAGACCTAAAAAAGCGCCTCTTGTGTATCTAAGAGGTGTCCATATTACTGATGGATTCTTGATTGATGTTACTGATGCAAATGAGGTGAAGCAAGTTTTTAAAGAATTAAAAAATAAGTGTTCTGCAGGATATGATGGAATTTCTGTAAAAATATTGGAGAGTTTGCCTGAGACGGCCTTGCATGCGCTTGCACATTCCATCAATGAATCATTCGGAACGGTCGAGTTTCCATCATATCTTAAACGAGCGGTGGTTATTCCATTATTTAAAGGAGGTGATTCTACTGATCCTTCCAGTTTTCGACCGATTTCTCTCTTGTCAACACTTTTAAAAGTGATTGAAAAACTAGTCAAAAAAAAGAATAATGATATTTTTGAAGGATCAGGGCATTCTGAATCCTGTTCAATTTGGCTTTGTATCGGGTAAAAGTACAGATGACGCTATATTTTCCTTGCTCCACGACATTTACGTTAACATAAATAGTGGTGAAGCGGTTGCTATATTTTGTGATTTTTCGAAAGCTTTCGATTGTGTGGACCATGAAATATTGCTGCAAAAGTTACATCGCTATGGTTTTCATTAGCTGACAATTAAGTGGTTTTCTTCATATCTCCATGAAAGAAGGCAAGTAGTAAAGGTAGGCTCAGCATGCTCTGATACCTCCATCGTTACGAGAGGAGTGCCTCAGGGCTCGATGTTAGGACCAGTTTTGTTTCTCCTATATTTAAACGATTTAGCATCTTTAGATATTCAGGGCACGTTTACATTATTTGCAGATGACACTAGTTTTCTGTGGCATGGTGAAAATAACAACGATTTAAGGTTGGTTATTGACAGTGATCTACGTGAGAATAAAAAATGGTGCGATACAAACCTATTGTGTTGAAGTATTAACAAAACAAATATAATGACTTTTGATTTTAGTTTTAGTGAGATAAATCTTGATGATCAATAAATTCAAAATAAAGCACTTACAAAGTTTCTGGGTCTAACGCTAGATATTAAACTAAAATTTGAGTATTACGCAAAAAATTGGCAGCTATGCAATAACGATAGTCTATAATGAACTTAGTAACTCAACCGCTAGAATGGTATATCACTTGTTTGAATCGCACGTGCGTTAGGGTATTGTTTTTTTGGGAATTGCAAACCGGCAGTTGCTAAACTTCATATTTGTGTTGCAGAAAAGAGCAATTCGACAACCATGAACATTGTCAGCCTTTATTTAGAGCAGAAAGAATTTTAACTGTAACGCCTTTATTAATTTTAAAAACTGTTTGTCTTTTGCATAGAAGATGTTTTAGATCAGATGTTGAGGAATTTAAGTACAGTACTAGAACCAGCATACGAAATTTTCGACTACCCATTTCTAAGACTACTCTTGTAAAACAGTCGGTCTTCTATGAGAGTAAAAAGATTTTAAATAATTTAAGTAATGAGCCGAAATCAATTTAAACTTCGGCCAGTTTCGGAAAAATCTCAAAGACATCTCATTGCAGAAAGCCTACTACTACAGTCTGAATGAATATTACAGTGACGTTTTATAGTTGGTATATGTTAATTTTATTGTTGTTGACAATGCATTTTATGTTTGTATGGGTGTATGTGCATACATGTATGTATCTGTATGTGTTTATACATACAGGGTCGTTGATATGTATGGAAACGGTCGATTATTTCTTGAAGTACAACAGCTAGCAAAAAATATTCAACATAAAAGTTTTAGGGTTTTTTTATAGTCTATTAGAATTTAAAAAAATTAAGTATACAGGATGACTCAGAAAGCCGTAGAGAAATAAAGTTACTTTTTTAATGGAACATCCTATATCTCAGAATATTTTTGGATTTTACATAATATTACAATAATTTTTTATTAAGTGCATTATAAGCCTAAACCTAACAGTTTCTGAGATATCGACTTTTGAAAAATAACATTTTTGAACTTTGACAGCTTCTAGCTTTATAACGGTATGCCATGAAGCAAAATTATTGTCTTCCCAAAAATACCAACTTTCGGTTAAACCGGAAGTACTATATTTCCGGATTTTGAGCTACTACCGGTTTAATCGGAAGTTAACACTTTTTAATTTTAATTATTTAATTTTGACGGGTGATTCAACTTTATAGAACTTCCGGTTTTACCGGAAGTGACATAAGCTTTCGATTTTTTAATGAGACACCTGGTATATTTTTACTTTTTTTTAATCCATATGACATTCCAAATACAACCATGTGTCACTTGTCACTTTTTTTATTTTTCTTTTATTTCAATTTTTAATCTAGATTGAACACGTTAAAATCACTAATTTTAGTCCTAACATCTTTGACAAAATACAACTTTACTGTGATGTGTCAAATTAAATTTTGCAACCTGTATTACTCATTTATTTTTCAAATGGCAACGTGGTGGCTCATCGGGTTAGTAAAAAAAGAGCATTTTATTACGATTACTTTGATACCACACACTATTAGATTTTAAACAAACTTCCTTTTTTTTTTCTTTTAAATTGGCATTTGGCTGAAAAGCCATACAGCCAGTCTCACAGTAAAAGTTCCAAACTTCCTTTTTAAAGAACTGTAAAAATGTTACGTTATATACGATTTTCCTAAAATAAAGGGCCTTTTGAGAATAAAATAAGATTTAATCGAGGTAAATAATAATATTTATACAAGGAGCGAAAAAGTTGAAATGTTATTAGATCCAATTATTGTGAATGAAAAAATAGAAATAAATGTTCTGGCATACGTGCAAGTGAATATCAATGCGTCACTCAGGGAGATCACGCTAGAATGAGGCATTTGTAAGTCTTCTGCCGGCAATGTTTTAAATAAACATAAATACCATTCATATAAATATCAAATCAGATATATTTGGAGAATAATACATTTTCATATAAAATTTACACTTGATGCAGGAGGGAAATTTTCAAGAATGGTTTGACTGTAACTGATGAGTTGGTACTTTAGAGGATAGAATTTTAGGCCCTATATTCTTTGATGGTTCGCTAACAGGGGCGAGATATCTAGGTTTCCTAACGCAAAAAATTGAGCAGTTCTTGGATGAGATACCATAAGTAAATCGAGTGGGACCATTTTACCAACAAGATGGTACCCCACCACACAACATGAGGGCAGTTACAGAATATTTGAACGAATCATACAACGAAAACTGGATTGGAAATACAGGTCCAGTTAGTTGGCCGGCTAGGTAAAACAGAATTGATTTTAATTTATACCTTTACTAAGACTTATTTATTTTTCAATCTTTTCAGGTCACCTGACCTTACGTCTCTAGATTTCTTTTTATGGGGTTCTATTAAAAACGAGGTTTATGATGTACCTCCTGCCACACGGAATGAATTAGAGAAGAAAGTAAGGGCAGCTATTCATAGAATTACACCACAGCAGTTAGGAAACGTTTCAAGAGCGACAGAAGAAAAAATACGACTATGTCAACAACAAGATGGAGGTCACTTTGAACATCTGCAACCCTAAAAATTAATAGATATGTGGATGTAGATTTTTAGTTCTTTTTTCGTTTATTTATTTATTTTTTTATGAGAAAAAGTGACAAGTGGCACATGGTTGTATTTAGAATGTCATATGGATTAAAAGAAACTAAAAATATACCAGGTGTCTCATTGAAAAATCGAAAGCTTTTGTCACTTCAGGCAAAACCGGTCAAAGAATGCAGTTTTATATCGCATACGAATCCTCTAAATTTCATTCCATTATCTTTAAAAATAAAAGAGTTATAGGGGCGAGCCACCTTTCCTTCAGCTCATTATACCACTGACCTTTAAAAATGACGGCATAATGTGTAAGACTATGTAGCATCATGACTCATGAAATAAATATTTTAGGTAAATCAGTTTTAAAACTACACCAATACTACTTAAGGTTATGGTAATAAAAGACAGTTTACTTTACTAATAAAAGTAATACCTTACCTTTGCTTTTCCATGACAGCAAATAAAAAAATTCAAAGAAAAAAATCTTTACAATAACGACACAAAGCATTTTAAATCGTTAAATATGTCAGATTTCACAAATATTTTACAGGAAATATAATTGGTGGCGCCATTTTGATTTGAGTAGGCATAGTAATTTTAAGATTAGATACTTTCATCGTCCGTTTAAACGGTCGATGATAGTATTTGCGTTAAAAAAATTTTGAATTTACCTAATATTTGAAAATAACAATAAATCAAAACAACAAATATAATATCTTTATTACAAATGATTTATTGTCAGTTATCTTATTGTATGTCTTCTAATAGTTTCTTTATTCAAATCTACTTAATATAAATCCACTACGCTAGTCGAGCTTTTTTCCACTCAAGAGCTTGTTATAGATATTTGTTTAATAATACATATTTGTGCCTTGTGTACTGTGAAAATATGACACTAAAAGCAAACACCGCTTACATAAACTGAATTTCGTTCCAGCAAGCTGTCTGCATTGGCCTCAAGGATAACGGGAGCCAGGTGAGCTTTGGATTTAAACTACCCTGATGCTTCTTGCCATTGACAATAATTTCTTATTATAGTCCCTCACCTGCGATCATAGTCCAAGAAAAATTGAATTTAAAGGGAAGTTTAGCTTGACGGAAATTTCCAAATACTTTTTCTAGACAATGGTTGGTTATAAATTTTATAAGTCTTAGTATAAAGTAAAATTACTATCTTTCCTGCAAATTAATAATAGACTGTCATACAGTCCTAATCTTAAGGGGTATCTACAGCGTGGAGGGAAATGAAACAACAGAGGTATAAAATGTCCCTATATTAAGAATTAACGTTTAACGTATTATTTATCTATTTATTTAAATACTTGCCATACAGGTTTACAAACCCAACTATATGGCAGAATTTTAATATTTTTCAAATCATTAATGTAGTCGAAATAAAAGTATAGCGTACTACACTGGGCTTACCGAGTATACATGCCTTTTTAAATTTTCTTTCTTTTATAGCTAGACTTTTGTTAGTTGAACCACTATAGGGACGCCGAAATGACTGACATGCATTTCATTTACGAACTGATGGCAATTCATTACGAGCTAGGCGGTTGTACATTAAACGATTTCCTGATAGTAATGTTCCTGATAAAAAAAAACTTCCAAAATATTAGTCAACGTCTTTATGAAATAGGCACATTGAAAGGAAGCGGAGGACCCGGAAAGCCAATGACAGTAAAAACGGTAGAAGTGGAAGAGATTGTGTTGTGTATGATAGAGGAAGATCCAGGTACTTCTACTCGAAAAATTGCAAATTCTTCGAATGTAAGTAATGGGACTGTTTAGGAAATCCCTAGTGACTATTTGTTGTACCATACCACATACAACGCGTTCAGACACTTCTTTCTGCTGATTTTTCTCTACGCATAGAATTCTGTCAATTGTTTTTACACACATTGGTTCAAATCCCTTAACTACTGACGCTGATTCTTTTTACCGATGAATCAAATTTTTCAAGAAATGCAATAAGGAATTTTCACAACAGCCATATTATATGACCTGAAGAAAATCCACGTGAGGTACTTGAAGATCGTTTTCAATATCAGTTCTCGTTAAACGTTTGGACTGGAATAATGGGTGACTGGCTTATTGAACCGGTATTTCCACCAGGAGGACTTACCGGCAAGGTGTGTCGCAACCTTTTGCAACAAGCTGCCTCAGTTTCTGGAGGATGTATCATTGCAACAAAAAAAAAACATCCATAATTCTCCAGCGCCTTAAAATTCAAGACATTGCCATTACAGAGGACTTAAAAAAGTCAATGTCACAATCACTATCATATGTGTTACACATTATGTAAAATGAAGAAAATTTTAAGATATCTGTACCAGGTTTAGGTAAATAAAAACAACTATTATGTCGGCTATTTATTCGAGGTATTAGAAAATTTATCGTACCTATTATAACAAAACAGTCTATAATAACATTAAGAATTTTAAATAGTGCAGTTAGAAAAAAGGATGTATGCCACTCTTTTAGTAAGCAAAAGTTTTTAAGCAACTTATGGTGCGGATAACCCTGGTACGTCCAACAGATTTTAACTAAATATATTTCAAAAATTTTCTTTCAATTTTTTCCAAGTTATCATGAATGTTATAGCCCGGGGCCCATACTACGGCTCCATATCCCATTTTTGACCTAACGTATGTATCGTAGAAACTTATGAGGGCCTCGATATTCATTAAATCTCTCGTACATCTCAAAATAAAATCAAATGCCTTAGAAGTTTCAATAACAATGGTGATAAGATGAGTCGAGAAGGAAAGCTTATGGTCAAAAACTACACCAAGATCTCTAAATTCTTGAAAGCGAGTAACTAAATCGTCACCAATGGAGAACACATATATATAACTGGCGATAGTTTGGTTGTAATAGATAAAATATTACTTACCAACATCAGCTGCAACCTATTTGCCACACACAAATCAGTTTGAGATTGTACTGAAGTATATCACAGTCATCTATGTTTCCTACTGTTTTATATATTTTTACATTATCAGTGTATAACGAGAACTTAGGAATAGAGCCAATGTCATTAATAAAAAGGTTTAAAAGCAAAGGTCCCAGTACAGATCCTTGTGGAACGCCTGAAAGAGCAGAAAATTGACCTGGTGTGGAATCATATATTTGAACATATTGATTGCGGTTAGTCAAACATGAATAAAATAAAACAGCTACTGATGCAGTAGATTCATTATTGGATAGTTTATTAAGTAGGCCTTTGATCAAGTATGGCATGAGGGGCTTCTAACTAAAGTGAGAGCATACGGAATGCCGGTTTAACTTTGTTCATGGCTGTCAAGCTTCCTTAAAGACTGTTCTCTGCAAGTGGTGATGGACAGATTTCTTTGAGACACATTTAACATCAACGCCGGAGTTCCTCAAGGTTCTATATTATCGCCCATCCTCTTTTTACTATACAGTAACGATCTTCTGGAAAAACTAAAAATCTTATATAATAATATGCTGATGACAGCACACTTGTTCCATTTTTACTTTGGATGCTCGAACCTCGACTGCCAATGCACATCTCTATAGGCAGCAAGAGGTCTCACATCGCAACAAAGACCTGGAAGAAGTTGTGTCTTGGGGTGACAGTAACCAAGTAGAACTTAACGCTAAAAAAAACGCAGGCGGCAGTTTCTTCTAAAAAAGTTAATGTTGAAGAACCGGATATAGTCATGGCAGAACACTTGATTCCCCTGCCTTCATCAATTCGTTTAACGGGCCTCAATTTGGATAGTCATATCTCTTGGTATAATCACGTTGCGGTCCTTGCTAAGGCAGCCTCGCAGAAGCTTGGAATATTTTTCCGAACTAAGAACCTTTATACACCCCAACAGCTTTCGATGCTCTATAAAGCTCAAATTCGACCATCGCTGGAGTACTGTTCGTATATTTGGGGCTCTGCTCCTAAGCATACCCTGGGATTGCTAGATTTCATTCAAATAAAAGCCTGATCCGTGACCATGATCTGACAAGCAACCTGGAAAGCCTTGAACATCGAAGGCAGGTTGGCGACTTGAGTCTGTTTTACAAATATTTTCACGGCAATTTTAATGAGGGTGCCCGCTTGATTCCTCCCAGAGTGGTGCATGGTAGAAATACACGACGAGCCACTGTAGCCCACCGGTAAGTGGTTCAGCTTAGTATCCCACCCATTGCACTGTTTAATAATTCTCTCATCTAGAGAACGTCATCACTCTGGAACGACCTCCCTGAGGCCGTGTTCTTCAACGAGTATAATCTCCGAAGATTCAAGGCCAACGAGAATAATTTCCTGGTGTGCACACGCACTACTCGTAGAGCGTCATAAGGAATAATTAATCCTACAGTGTTGTGCTTTATCAAAAAAAAAAAACAAAAAAAAGTGTTCATGCTCTCGTAAAATTTAGAAAAATTAATTAATTAGGTAATCAATCGTCTTCGCTACATCCTGAGCAACAATCATTAGATTTGTAGTTGTTGATCTAACCTTATAGAAATCATGTTGAGCATCTGATATTAAATTTCTTGTTAACGGAAATGTAGAAAAAATTTAAAAACTGTACGAAAATTGCAGATTATTGACATAGGTCTATAATTAGTTAACTTCGATTATAAGATTAGCATGTAGGTTCAACATGTCTTTTGGGGGGCGTTTCGTAGAGGGACCTTTTAATGCGTGGACTTGCAGGGGGACAGAGGGCTCACCCTTCCAAAATGGGTTGGACTTACTGTGAGGAGAGTTTGATCTGAGGAAACAGATGCTTGGCCCAAACCGCTGACACACGCACGCGCGGAAAGGTGAGCCTGTCTGGCGGGAGTCCTTGCGGCCCTGAGCTTATTTGCTCAGAGTCTCAATGACTCCTTCCAGACTTCCTTCCACGCCCCCCTGCGGTCCAGTTCCGCAGGGTCTTACCAAAAAGTACTTAAGGTACTTTTCCTCTGGAATCTGGGGGAGGGGTTCGTTATGGTTTTGTGGGGTGTATCGGGGGGGGGGGGGCTTTTGGAGGGTGGTGGTGCTACATGGCGCACCTAAAGAAGTTGGTGACGGGGTCTTTTATGACGGTAAGGGGCATCGATGTCATAGTTGGAGGCTTGTCTGATATGGAAGTTTGGGTGATCTAGGGCCGAAGTTAGAATATTCGTGTTTCTCTCGTGGAGAAACTGGGAAGTGGTGTGTGTTTGATGTCGCGGTGTAAATCTTTTTTTTTTTTTTTTTTTTTTTTTTCGGTTGGAAAAATGCGTTTATGCAGACTACATCCTTGGTGTTTAGTGACGTATCAGTAGTACTGTCGGACTCATAGAACTTGTCTAAATACCGACTAAAAAACCAACCTTTTCTTCAGAAGTTTCGGTACTAGAACCGTTTTGTGAAACATTACATTAGTACCGATTTCTGTCTGTTTACTCTCCTCTGTTTTCTGCCTTTTCGTCGGCCTCCTTCCGAGTAATGATCTTTACCATCAGTGTTTCTATAGTTGCCCATTTTTCCCTACTTTCCAACATTATCGGTACCACGTTGTTCGCATTCAATCTAGCATCCACCGCGATCTCAGCTGTCATCCTCCATAGCTGCCATCTCGCGCAGTCGAAAAGTGTGTGGGCCCAGTCGTCTCTAGGGTCCCCGCAGTACACACACGTCTCCCTTTCTCTTTTTTTTATTTTAACTAGGTATGTTCCGAAACTTCCATGCCCTGTAAGGAACTGTGATATGTGGTATCCAACCATTCCATGTCTTCGTTCCACCCACGGTCTTATCTGTGGGATCATTGTTTTGGTGGTTTGTCCTTTTCCTGTGTTATTGTCCCATTCTCTTTGCCATCTTTCAATTGACTCATACCTTTCTGTTTTTTTGGTGTCGTTGTCTATAGGTCTTGGGCGCTGGAACAGATTTACTCTCTCCTCTGCTAATATGTGTAGTGGCACCAGTCCGGAAACCACCATTGCCGCACATCCGCTGACTGTTCTGTATGCGGAACAGATTCGTAGAGCCATTATTCTTTGCGTCTTCATTAACATGTCTCTGGCTGTCCTTGGCTGATTTTGCGTCTGTGCCCATATAGGAGCTGCGTACAAAATTATAGCTTGCATGGCTTTCGCCATTACCCTCCTTCTGTCTTCTCTTGGGCCTCCGATGTTTGGTAGCAGAATGCTCAGTTTCTTCATGACTTTCGGTGTAAATCTACGTTACGGATGAACCATGGGATGTCCATGGCGGTGCAGATGTAAGGATTTTCAAGGAATTGGATGCGGTTGATGTGAGAGGGGGCTGCGTGACCCCACGCCACTGAACCGTAAGTGAGGGCGGGTCTGATGATAAATATGTGATATAATGTAAACGCCTATTCGAACTTGATCTACTTATCGACCCAGTGGATTGAAATCTTAATATATAGTGGTTTGGGCTTTTAAAAATTGACGTTAGGGTAACAATATTATTTCACTTTTAAATGGGCAGTTTAATACCCTTCTTATACACAAGGTGCTTCTGAATATCAATAATTAGAATTTTTATATCAATTTAGTATTTAATTTTATGTTTAGTCTTAGCTATCAAATATCAAGGATTGCAATTAAGAAATTTACCATATTTGGTAACACTCCATAACAATCAAATCAAATTTATAATGAATACATTATCTAATTGTAATATCTCAGGATTATACATTGTACAGTACCTGAAGTGCGTAAAAGAACTCTTCGGAGGGGCAAATATCTAAGCTATTAGTAAAGATATATAGCTACCAAATCATAAGTGTATCTTATTGGTCGACAAGCCTACCTTCTCATGTGATAAAACTTTTGTAACCCCCTTGAGGGGTGACACTGAGAGGTTGAGGTCTAAATGGTAAAGATACCTCATTTGAAAGGACTTTACAAAGAAACATTTTACAATCCCAATCTTCATCATCTTTATTTGTTTTGAAACAGGGGCTGTTTATAGAGAACGTAACTTAAAGGGTTTTCCCATGAAAACAGAATTGACGCGTACGAGCGATTTTTTTAACAGTAACGAAAAGTATAAAAATCGATTTTATCTCGTCTTCATTGGCCAAAATTATGTTGCTAAATGAGACTGTTTTCCTGATTTTAGGTAACTTTACAATACATATAATGAAGATATTGAATTTAGGACATCATAATTTTACGAACTGCTTTCCTTCCCGCCTCACTCACTGTCACAAATAGTCACATTGCCAGACCCCCCTCCTCTCTAAAGCGTGATGTCTTTATGTGAAAACTAAAACTCTTGAAAAAACTTAAATGCCTCTATGTATTTCTCCTATCACTTTCAAAGGTATTCACCACGAACTTCTTCGTAATAATGAAATCGGGTTTTTGACATTCACAGTCAATTTGTAAAAGATTATATTATTTTAATTTTTGATTTATAGATCCAAGTGAACTACTTAACTTTACCTCGATTTTGCTCTAACAACGTTAGGGTATGTTTAGCAGCAGAGCCCCAAAGTTAACAAAATATCATAACAGAAACTAATCCAAAAAATATATATTTTTACCTTGCATTTATTTTGTCTGGTATAGGCCTGCCTGTGGAAATACCATTTCTTTTTTATTCAAAGGTAACCACTGAAAATCCTTTTACGCAATTAAAATTAGGTGCTTTTTTGTTCCGAAATCGATGGACCGGTTAAACACAAAGAGTTCTGTTGCTCCACTTTATCACAAAATAGTAAAGAAAAACTCACAAATTACGTTTCAAAGAAAACAAACTTTTACAAAATTCACTAACACAAAAACAATAATCAGATACATAGATACTCTCGTGGAAGCCATGGCTCATAAACCGAAAAATGGCGGTAGAAAAGTCATAAAACTCCATGCAGGGTGAACTAGACATTTCGTCGGTTTAATTATAATTTAAAAGTCGCGTGATAGTGTGAGTGAACCCGAAACCCAGCGTTTGGCTCAAAACTCGATAGATTATGCGTATACGGCTAAAAAGATTACATTGCTAGGCAAATCAAAGGGCAATATTTAATGTAATAAGCTTTATTTTGTTCTAGTCGGGAAGGCAATCAGGGCCGGATTTGGTTTAAAAATTAGAAATAAATTTCGATTGGCATACAGACTAAATTAATCTTTATAAAAAAAATTGTATTCTTTTGAAAGCAGTAGGAGAAGCGGTACTTCCATTGCTTCCATGGACCGCACGCATGATCCTGTTAATCTGAAGGGATTGAGAAAGCGAATTTGTTGACCAATAAGATATACCTAAAATTTGATGGCTCTATATTTACTAATAGCTGAGATACTTGTTTATACTAAGATTTTTCCGCCGGCCTAAATTACTGTAATACGTTTAAAACTTTAGAGAAAGTAAAAAAAATTAAAATATATACGTCCTATGTCCTATTTAATAAAGTAAACATTTTCTAATTTTTAACACCTGAACTAACCCGGGCTATAACACTGTTTGCTGTTTCAGGAATTTGCAAATCCCGTCAGTTTCCAGAGCAAGGACACCAAGAAGGTAATTTATAGCATCGAACATGTATAATCGGTTGATGTTTATAGTAATCGCAGTGAAATCCTGAGTAATATAATTCAGTCAAGCATTGTATATTGCATGTTATTGCGGCCAGAGCTGGAGCTGGAATATAATTGAGGGGTCTAGATGCAAAATACATATCTATGCAATTTTACAGGAAAGACCAAACTGCAGCCGCATTGTTTATAGTTGTCGAGTTTAGACACATTCTATCTCAGTCCTTAACAAACATAGAGCACCACAAAATATTCTTTAATAGTGATCTTGATTTTTAATCATGAACTTGACGGGATCTGCAACCAAATATACAAATTTGTTTGTAAATATTATCAAGCCTAAGAATCTCATAGTCGTTTTTATTATACCTATTTGTTAATTTATCAGAGAAAAAAAACACCCATTTCGAAAACAAACTCTTTTATTAGATATAGGAACAAAATAACTCAAAACATAACCCTTACACTCCTGAGGTATAAATTTGGTAATAAAAGTAAAACCCACAGAAGTTTGAATACAATTTTGTACTGTAGGCCTAATATATTCGAGACAAAATATGTCAAATGACATTTCAAGGTCATAAAAGGTCAGTCACAATTGTACGGTTTGGGAGTCTATGAGGACAAATTACAATTACTGAAATAAGAACAATTAAATAATATTTCTTTTTAAACTCGTTTATTTTTGGTGAAAAGTAACAAAGCAATTCTTATGTTTTGACAAGCATAAATAAACATTACATTTTTGACAGCGCATTCTCGATTTGCTATCACATTGCTCCTTTCTACATCGAAGAGGGTGCTTTAGGTCGTCGGGTACAGGCCAGTGCTCATAGCTATCAAACCTTTTTTCATCACAAGGCATAGCTACCGCATAGCGTTTTTTCTTACTCCCTTCTTCATCCTCACATTGTTCTTCATCCCCAGTTTCATTTCCATCATTACTTCTTGCTCTTTTACCGGGCCCTGAATGAATCAAGTACTCTCCCAAATTCAGTCTAAATTCCAATAAATCCAGTGTCTTTGGCTTTGAAGCTGACGCTGACGAGCGTATGTCATCCCTATACACCATCCAACTATTGACAATTGCTAAGTCAAAAAGATGCAAAATAAGTTTAAAAGTCCACTTTCGAGTCTTGAAAAATGATCGATAGTATTCCATCATTTGATCAGTAATGTCAACGCCGCCCATTTTTTGATTGTACATTCTTACTACATCAGGACAAGATATATCTTTAAAAGTTTTATGAGTTTTATCCATCTTTGTACGTTTGAAACTGGTTCTTGGCCAAATGCTGATGACAACATAGTTACTGATTTGTTGTCCATCCATTTTGTTAGACACATTTTTTTGTCATTCCTTACAAATATCTGAGACTCTCCACGATTCATTTCTCTATCCGGTTTAAATGTACATACTTTAATTCGATTTTGCATAATGGTACCAGTTCCATAAATGTCCAGGGATAGAAGTTTATCAACAAGAGGAATCGTAGAAAAATATCTGTCAAAGAACAGGAAGCTTTCTTTTGGCAGGGTTTTTACGAGATGTAAAATCACAGAGGGCCCGAGTCCTAAGGTCTTATCTTCAAATGGGGTAGTATTACCCTGGTAAATCTCAAAATCCAAAACTGTACCCTCTGATGAAGTAAGAACGAAATTTTTCAGACCTACTGGTCTTGGCTTATTTCTAACGAACTGCCTCACAGGACATCTGCCTAAAAATGGAACCATTTGCTCGTCTATTGAATAGGCCTGCGCAGGAAGCCTGGGAATGGCTCTACAGCGGCTTCTAATTTTGTCAATCATGGGCTGCACTTTCCAAAGTCTGTTAGTTTTATTCGTTTCTTCGCTAACCACGATATTATCCAAAACGTGGAAATTAACACGCAGAAGGTAAAATTTATCTCTAGGCATAACATTTGAAATCAATGGAATTTTAAATTTATTTTGCCAATACATATGTATCCTAGGAAACGGAATGCAGCCCATTATTGCGTGAAGGCCAAAAAATTTTTTTTGTTGGTCTCTTTATGTATTACTATGTATCGTTAATATTTTGTAATTTGTTATAGTCTGATGCTGGTTGAATAAGCCGAAACGTAACAAACCGAAAACAGGATTTTTTATTAACGACCGAAAACCCAAAAATCAAAAACCAGAATTCTTTATAAATATAAAAATTCGACAGTGTGCCATCTAATCTAAGTTGTTGCTGATAAGATTAAGGTATACAGGGTATCAGGAAATGATGAGCAGACAATGTTAAGTCGTAATTCTGCTAAAAAAATTAAAAGTGTAAGTTCCTATACTAATTTCTACAAAAGTGTGTGGTAAAATTTGATATCTAAAACTAATTTGGCTTAATAGTTTTTCTGCTATGCCGATTCTCTTTAAATTTGGCAGACATATTATTAATATGTACAGGATGAGTCGGGAGGAACGGTTCAAACTCCAGGAGTGTGTAGTGAATCAACGATTGCGCGGAGTAATTTTATGCATTGAAGATAAGATTTGTCGATAATAAGCTTTTGTATTAAGGTATGGTTGGATATCTGCCACATTTTAAAAATATTTTGAATTATTCAGGGTAGAATTAATAAATGTATTTAAATATAGGGTGTACCATTTAAAAAAAATGTAACTTTATGACACCCTACTTTTTGAGCGCACCCTGTATAATTCAAAATATTTTTAAAATGTGCCAGATATCCAACCATACCTTAATACGAAAGCTTATTATCGACAAATCTTATCTTCAAGGCATAAAATTACTCCGCGCAATCGTTGACTCACCCGGTACACGTGAAAACAATGTGAAAAAACCCCTTACGTCCTTATGCGATTTTAATTTGTTTTCGTGTTATAGAGTAATAACAAATACACAAAAGTTCATACATTAAAATTTTCTGAATCATACCGTTCTTGTAATAAATACTTTTCGAGACCATAAAAAAATGCAAGAGATATTATGTTCTTTGTGAAATCATTAGAGAAGAAACCCAAACAACGAGAAACCGAGCAAATACACAATTAATTAATTATTTTAGGTTAAGGTGTTTTACACTAATACAGTTCAAGTTAAACTATATCTTTGACTTGCACTGTTTTTGTTTAGTCCAAAGAGTGTAAGTCTACGTATACCAAACGAACAAAATAAAATTGATTATTATAAATATTTTATATACATACAGGGTGGCCGCCGAAGTATGCGAGATACTTCGTATATGAATTCCATGACTAATTTTTGAGTAAAAATGATTCTATATTCTATTGACTTCACCCGAATTCCTAATGGTTCTTGAAATATCGGGGTTTGAAGTTGAACTTAACTACTAGAGGGCTTAGGAAAAAATGTAGTTTATTTTAGTAAAAGCGCCATGACATTGCAATTATTAAAGTGACCACCGCCTTGTGTAATGCATTACTGAATCCTCCGTTGGAATTCTCGTTCCCACTTGTAGTTCTCCATATTGTTATTCATCTCATAAAATGCTGCATAGATATTATGGATGAGTTGCTATAAGATGTTATTAGGCTCTCCCATTGAATAGGTAAGTGTCTTTACATGTCCCCCCACATAAAAAGGTCTAGTGAGTTGAGATCAGGATATCGCGGTGGCCACGCAATGGGACGACCACGACTTATCCATCTATTTGGATACTGTTCATTATGGAAATTAGTGACACCTCTTCTATAATGGGCCGGAACACCATTATGTAAAACAAACGTCGTCCTTCTGATTTGAAGAGGAATGTCCTCAAGTACTAGAGATTGATCGTGTTCCAAAAGAAGCGTTGTACGTTTCGCTGTTCAAATTTCCGTCAAAAAAATGTGGTCCGATAACTTCAATATTAATTATTCCAGCCCAAACGTTTACGGATAAGCTTCTCTGGAAATGGGTTTCTCAAATAACATGAGGGTTTTCGATTGCCCACACATTCCATCTCTTGTAAATGTAGCTTGGTCACAAAAAAGGGTTCTTAAAAGTGTATCTGGACAATTGCTTTACTATTCACAAAGACAAACTTTTTGGGGAAGATCCGTTGGGAGAAGTTCTTGTAACGGTTGGTAATGATAAGGATGCAGTTTTCTAGCAAAGTGTTTTGTACAGCCGTCCTACATTGTGCACCAAATACAGAAACTCTTTTCGTACTAGTACCAGGATCATTTTCAACAAGCTCTTGTTAATCGATGAGCTGTGAAGGTTCTACTAAACGTTTACTTGTCTGGAAGACGGCGGTTTGGGTCTCGTGGTTAATATTCCCAAACTGAGGCGGTGCTACTATCGTTACACTATCCATACGCGAAAACCATATCCGCGTATTCTTTTTGTGAATAAATTAAAGGCATGTTTTAACAGAAATGACGCAAGAAATAAAAATTAGCCAACTATTAACTGACGACAATAAACGAACGATAGGACCTGGAAAACGCCGATATTTCAAAAACCGTTAGGAATTCGGAAAACGTGAATAGAATCATTTTTGCTTAAAATATGTCACAGAATTCGAAAACGAAGTATGTGGTATGCTGATGGGGGCCACCATACTGTCTAGTCTACGAAAAACGTAACATAATATAGATATATGTAACTCATTGTATTTTGCTTAAATAAACATGGGGTATAAAGTAGTACAGCGTTATTTCTAGAATTGCATTTAAATATTCTTAGAGTTATACTATTTCAGAATTACGATTTGTCAGAAAACAGAAAGTCGTAGGCTTAACCTATTAATACCAACTGATGGAGCAAGGTTAAGTTAGGTATAAAAGTGCACTTTACCCATTTTGACTAAAAATCTACTTATATACTTAATGCAAAATTAAAACCGATGCACGTCATACCCTTTAAGTGACGTCAGATATCGACAGTGTTGTCAGCTTGTAACCAAAATATCCTAGTGAGGGAATTACAGTTTCTTTTTCATAAAAACAAGATAAATATACAAAAATATCCCTATTTATATATTTGTTTACTGCATAATACCTTTTACCATCAACTTTAGTAGATCTAACACTTCTTGTATTTTCATCTTACCAAGATCGACCGTTGGCACCATTCTGAAAAATCCATGTTTCATCCAAGAAAACGAATTGGTATAATCAAAAATACCAGTCGTTTGAAGGCTACATGGGAAAGGTTCATAAGCCCTCGCATCAGTTCATCTTTTTACCATCTGAAGCTTATTTCCTTGGAAAGGCTTCTTAATAAAATAGTAAAACAAAGATGGATCTTCAATCATCCTCCAAATCACTTGAATCACTCGCTCCATTTACTTCAATAATAATGGGTTGAATGTTCAGTCTATCTAATACATGTTCTCCTCTTTCATACCATTTTAATATCTCGCTTTCTATGTGCCGAATTGAATTTTTCCAAACATTAGGAGTAGCAGTACCCAATGATTCTTTCCACATATAAGTACAGTCAGTTTCTGTACTGCCATCTGACCAATATGTTTGTTGTAATAATTTTTAGTAATCTCCCAAATATGTTCAATCGGATTGAACATACAGTGGCATGGGTGAAGCCGTAAAACTTTGTCCGTATTGCTCAGGCAGATCACCAACTAAATATTTTTTTGGTGGCTTATGTCTGAAAACAATTTAAGTTTAATATTCAAGAATATGTAAAAAAAAGGGCATACAAAACAGTGGCGGCTCGTCGTATAAAGCAACTGAGGCCGGGCCTCACATGTAAAATTAATAAATTATTTATTTAAATATAAAACGTTTTTTAACTAATTTCCAATCATTAAAAGTATCAAAACAATAGAACATTGAATTAACATCAAAGTTCAACATATTATCTTTTAAATTTAGCGCGCACCCCATCCAACATTAATTTTAAAAACTGAAATCGTTGCCTGACCGCATAAAAAGAAAAATGTAATCCCAAAAACTTGAGCTTCCTTTACGTCACAAACGCTATGCTCTCCAACCCGGCACCTCCACCGCATTAATTGCGCAGAACAGGAAGAATAGGCAAATTTTCTAGGCGAGTGAGGCCCACTAATTTGGGCCTATATATCGTATTATTTTTACAGTAGCTTGCAATGACTTGCATGTTGCCAAATGTTTATTGAACAAGGACACTTATTGACTTATTTACTTATTATTTAAATGTTTTATTTTTAAAAACATAAAAAATAAGTTAGAAATGATTGATAAATGTTTTCATTGTTCTATAAGATATTATTAATAAATATGCAATTAAATCTCAATAACAAAAAACAGATAAAAATTAAAGATTATAGGTGGGTGCCTGTGCCTATTTGAATCTTGGCAATGTTTTATTGTTAACAGGCTCATATATATTTTCTTCTCATAGGATCAGGTGTCGGGTTATTAGATTTAATTAGTGCCATTCGTTTATGATTGTTAACCTATCGTGATTTTAGATTTTCGAGGCAGGTCTGCGGTTTAAAATACTGACACCTAATTAATTTGTTTTCTTGTTGTGTTGGTGCACATACCGACTCCTAGAGTCGATTGTGGTTGGTGATAGGAGGTAAGGTAAGGCAAGAGCCCTTTACATCAGGTGAGTAAGCCGATTTGCTTTTTATTTTAATAATTAATACAGTATTGCCATTGCCAAGGTCCAAGGTTTCGTTACATAAAATTATTTTTTTTGTGCTTTGTGCCTAATTAATTTAAATTATGAATCCCTCTCAAGATATTGTTTTGTCTTTGCTTGAAACCCCTTTCTCGCGACGACCTGAGATAGAAAAACGGAAAATTTTGGAGAGTCGACCAACACCAAAAATAACGGCAGTTTTTAGCGAAAAGAGGGTGGGTCGGGAAAGTTCGCGATCATTTCAAACTTCATAATATGATAGTTACAAATGGCTTTGCGGGAGTTCATATAAACAAAGTTTGTATTGCTGGCCGTGTATTTTATTAGGCAGCGTAAAAAACAATTGGAGTTCAGGGGGTGGGTATTCTGATTTAAAAAAAATTTCACGGGCGGTAAAATCACACGAAAGTTCCAAAGAACATATTAAGAATTCTGTGGCGCTTACGAGAGTAGAGCAAAATGGAGACACAATAGCGGAAGCACTGAGAGAAATTGACCCTGACCTTGCAAATTGAATATTTTTCTCGTGAAACTCAGTATTTCAAAATAATTATATTGCTGGTTGAATTCCTAGCTACTCATTTTAAGCCAATGACCTTGAAATCGCGAAAAATTTTCGCCTGCGGCGCTATTTTCTAGCCTCACCCCATTATACACCCACGATCCGCCACTGATACAAAATGTCTTGTACCAACCTATTAACGATTTGTAAAAGTTCGGCTTTGAACATTGTATAATCAAATTTAATTTTATTGGGAGTTAACCACTCTTGAATTGCAGCTTTATTTTATGATGTATTACGTATTTTTGTTAACAACATGCTATGGTATGGGGCGTTGTCTAGCACAATCACAGATGGCTTTGCTAAATTTGTCAATAATTGGTCTCGAACCATTGTGAAAAGTTTTGCTGATTCATTTCTCCATGGTAGTCACTCAGCTTAGTTATAGAAGAGAAAATTGCCTCTGCACCTGGAACAAAACCATCCTCACTACCAGCATGAAGTATTATGTACCTAGAAAAATATGCTTTACCTAGGTAATCTTCTCATAGTTTCAAGGGCGGTTTTACGGGGGGGGGGGGGGGTAGGGTAATTACCCCCCCCCCCATGAATTTAGAATTTTAAACAATCAAAAAGCGAAAAGATTAAAAAAGCAGACAAACTATGGGTACAAGGTACAACCAAATCAAAGAACCAAATGCTGTTTGCAGCGCCTAGATGACACGACGCGACGCCCGTTTGGTTCCGAATTGCTTTGTTGTCGTTCATACTCAGGTGAATACGCGCGATTTACCCTTACGAGGTTACGCGGCTAATTATAACCATCTCGCCTTCGCGGATATCGTGGCAACCCAGCATTGCATTTTCTTCTTGTTTGTGTTGAACAGCATCCGCTGCCCGCTACCATACGTCATGGCTTGTCGCCGATTAAACTTGTTTGTATCTAATGTTTGTAATGTTTTATTTTCCTCAAATAGGTTCTTTATCCTTAGAATAGTATTGACGGATATATTTCTGTGAAAATTTGCAATAAATCTTCTCCTTGCTTCTCTTGCATTATCTTGGCATTTGTAGAACAAGATAACAATCTGCAATCTCTCATCTAATGAATATTTCATTTCGGCAATATTATAGTAAATTTGTCAAAATTTTTGACTTTGAAGGATTCAAAGGTGATTATACCTTTATTACCTAGTGTATGTTTCAAACAGGTTAAAGTTAAATTATACTGGATAAAAAATTAAAATTTAATAAAAATAGCTGTCACAATATTAAATATTTTAATCAGAACGGACAAAAAAAAATCACTCGTTCCAAAAATCGAATAAAAAAAGCTATGTTCCATTTAAAAAACACCTTATCCATAGCGTAACTCTTTTGTTTCTGGTTCAAATAAATTTTTGCTTTCATTTTTGAATTCTGCAGGAAAAAGTGCATCGATTGGCTATTTTGGATTTTTCTTTAAATACTAGGAAGCTCAAAAATGAGCCCCTGTTCAGTCCTCGTTGGAAGACCCTGTACCTATCTAAATGCATAGGTAATTGATACCATTTTTTAAAAAAATTGGGATTTAAGAATACCGCCCCCCCCCCCATGTTGAAAAGCTAAAACCGCCCTTGCATAGTTTATATGTATGTTTACTGCATAATACCTTTTACCATCAACTTTAGTAGATCTAACACTTCTTTCATTTTCTTCTTGCCAAGATCGACCAATGGTACCATTCTGGAAAATCCATTGGTTCAAGGATGCTTCTTTTTCTTTAACATATTCTTTCAAAAATACGAATCGTTTAAAAGCTACATGGGAAAGTTTTATAAGCCCTCGCCTCGGTTCATCCGAAGCCTATTTCCTTAAAGAGCGTTCTTAAAGAGTTAAGACAACCATCAAACAGTTGTCGGACTTTTAATTTCTTACTTAAAGTTGTCAAATTTACAAGATGTTCTAATAAAAGTTACAGCTTATGCATAACCAATGTAAAATATTAATTTTTGAATAATAGAACTTGCGTGTTTCATACCTTCCATAAATAGTGACACGGATAGAACTTTTATCCAATCTTCACACATTTACAACTTTCTCTAAATAGGAACGTTTCCTTTTAGGTGACTCCAATTATTTATTTTGCCTAACTGTTGTTGAAACTGCGCTTACAGTGGACATATTCAAATTTAGGGCAGCTGCTACACGCTAAAAATTAGTAAAGTAGATATAAAATAGATATACCTGAACAGTTGAACACACTCTTTAAATTTACTTCTCTAACTGCTGTCAAGGGTAACAATGGGCCATTATTGTTACGTTCTCCCTAAAAATAACTTATTAGAGAGGCTATAAGCTCTTTGCATCGGCTATATAAATGCTTTGGCACTTTTCACAAATAGTAAACAACGTATTCGACAGAGATATGTATGTGCACTTTTGTTGTTCTTAAAAGAAGAGTCTTTTAATGCTATTTATGGAAAGATCTGGAGTTTTTGTTAAAAAATAGACGGCACAGCAACACAGAAGCACAAAGCAATTAAGGTTAGTTTTCCATGAAACGTCAAACAAAGCCAGCGAAATAACTGGCGCTACCGCACCGTTTACAGCTGTGTTGCCAACTATCGGCCAATAAAATTCAAATTATATTAATTTTTACAAGCTTAAATACACAAAATATTTGCTACAAGTGGGTTCGTATCAAAGAAGAATACTTTAACTTTGTAGTAGATTTAATATCGTATAAAGTTTTAATACTTTTTGCCCAAATTTAATTTCCTCGTGTTTTCTTAAGGACTTACAATTGTCAGGTGATTGATGATGACGTGCATCGGTTTTTGTTTTGCATTAACTCATAAGTAAGTTCTATTTATTTAACTTACCCAAAGAGTTAGTTTGTTTTATTATCAAAATTAATTTAAATTGCAAAATTGTTTAGAGATACCTACGAAAAGATTTGATAATAACAAAATAAAGCTTTTCTCTCCAGCGATTTTAAACTAAAATAATTTCCATATAAGGCACTCTAGCTACGTTTTTGGTATGCAGATTACTACCACCGTCTTTAAATGTCTTGGAAAATTAATTTCGCAATAATTAAACCTCCTTTGCTTTGGCATCACACAACATAAAAACTACTTTATATAGGCAGGTAATCCACAGATGATACTTTCCATAAATAAGCCGCTTTTCCTGAAAGCTTCCCATGCAATTTACATGTTTTGTAGCTTATTTAAAAACATGGAATTCAACTTTATACGGGTTTCTTGACAAGTCAATTTTTTCAAGCACTTTATTAAATGAATCTGGAAGATCCATCTTATGATAATTTATTGTTTTTACAGGGGGCACGAGTCGCTTAGACTGATCGAGCCAATTCATTGGAAATCCGGGTATGATTGATAAGTATTTACTTTAAGGCTTTATACAGAGTGTTGCAGACAAGTTGGACAGTGTCCGATCAGCATCAATTATGATTAATATGAACTCATAATGAATTCGTACTTACTCCTTAACATTTTCTATTTAAAAAATATTAGAGTGACAGGCTCAGACTTAACGTAACGTATACAGAGTATTCGGAAATGCATGCACCTACGACTTCTACCGACGTAAAAATAGATCGATTTTATTCAACTTCGTTTAGTCCAAGCTGAAGAAATAAACTGCTGGCCGATTAAAACGATACTACAAATTTTTAAATACATTTCGAATTGAAATATTTTTTTTTTAATAAAGATAGACGCCTACGGTTTTTAAGAGGTTATTTGAAATTTCATCGATAAGAGTTGGTTTTAATCTTGAGATCTAAATTAAATAGGAACTGTTGCTTCCGAAAACTTGCAAACATTGTTTTAGAGATTGGTTCACCACACACAAATGAACTACATAAATTGAGGGGTAAAGAGGGAAAACGGGTTAAGTCAATTTTTGATGAAATTGAGATAACTGCGCCATCTAATTGTGATGCGGCTCGTATGACCCACTTAAGTAATGTTAAAGTTTGTAGTTTGGCAATCAACAATTAATAAATAATTATTAAACATATTTCTTATAATACAGCGTCAATATCCACTTGGTAGCTAGTTTATACCGACAGTTCTAACAATAGAGCCATGAAAGAAGCAAACGCATTTTATTGCTTATAGACAATTCCTTTTAAGAGCCCGCATCGCACGGCAATCCTGCCAACGCCGCATGAAAGTACGCAAGGGTGAAGTAGCGAGTGCAATAACGTTACTCTGCGTGATGTCAATTTTTCGTCTTGATTTGTGCTAAAATTAGCAAGTCGAGTTCTAAGCACGCTGAGATAACTGATACGGGAGTTTTGAAAAACACAAAGTTAAAATAAGTTCGTGTACAGAGTTGTCCCTTATCCTTTCCGTCAGACCCAATCCTTGGACGCGTTTCGCCGTTTACGGCTCTTCAGCTGGGCTCCGGGTCTGACGAGAAGGTAAGGGACCTCAAAGTGCTTTAGCACAGAAATGCAAGTTTACGAATGAGAGTTGCAGCACGTGGCTACATCTCGTGGCAACCACACGTATCAACCCAACCAGGACAGCGAGAATCCATATAGGTTCAAATGCTGGCAAGGCGGCCCATTGCGGGAAAACTACGGTGGGTGTCGCTGGAACCCAATGTATCGGTTCAGCTTACCGAAAGCATGTATTTTGAAAAACACAAACTTAAAATAAGTTCGTGTACAGAGTTGTCCCTTATCCTTTCCGTCAGACCCAATCCTTGGACGCCAAGACAGCGAGAATCTATATAGGTTCAAACGCTGGCAAGGCGGCCCATTGCGGGAGATGTAGCCACGTGCTGCAACTCTCATTCGTAAACTTGCATTTCTGTGTTAAAGCACTTTGAGGTCTCTTACCAGATTGCAATATGGGTTAAAGGTCAGTCGCAATAGTTTCCAAAGAATGATGAGCATCGCATTTGCAGGCATAACCCCAGAATCCTAAAGGTCTAAAAAGGATTCCTCATTCTCACTAAATTCGATGGATTCGTCTGTGCAGTCAACTGAAATAATAAGTGATTCAACCGTTTCTTCAATTATTATGTTGTCTAAGTTTCACATTTTTTTCCTCCTTAATTACATATTTTATAGCTTCTTGCACAACTTCTCTCGTTATAATTGTTAATGAATATTTTAATAACTGACGTATATCTTTTATTTTAAATGCAGTGTTATTTCTTGCCACATAACCTTTCATTTGATATGGGCAATCAACTCAATTGAATTTAATTCATAATGGTAGGGCAGCAGTCGAAGTGAAACAATACCAATCTTTTTAGCCATTTCGTCGATTGCACATTTTCTGAAACTTGACTTATTTTCTCGCACGCAAAGCTCTTTTTTTAACATGTTGTTCTCCAAGGGTATATTTTTCCCAGAGAGCCAATTTATAATATCTCGTTTTTTTTCAAGAAGTCGTTGGTAGCTTCTTTAAAAGCCTGGAATGATAGCTAGCGTTTTCTAAGCCTAAGAAGAAATTTTCGGGAATGAATTCTATCAGTTGCTCAAAATACTCTTTGAAGACGCCAGTAGTCATTTCGTCATGATAGTCTTTAGTCAATTTTGACTCAAATTCAAGCAAACCACCGTTTACAAATTCATTTTAACTACCTATATGCGTTGTTATTACCCTGCGATCTTTACCTGCAGAGTTTTTCAAACCAGTACACAAACCTTCTATAAATGCTCGACAAGAGCTTTGAATACTTTTATCCTGTCCCCCGCCGCCACCTTTCTCGCTTTCATAAGCTTTCTTCTTTGAGCTCCCGAAAGATTTGAGTTCTGCAGGCCAATTTTGTCCATCCCTGCAGCTATCTTTTCCACTTCGGCAGTTTTTCGAACGGTCTTTCATTCGATGTACTAGCCACTGCCTAAGTTGTTGTAGTGGTGTTTTCTTCTGTAGTGTTAATGAAGGAGTCGCTCATTTCTGAGTCCTCCTATGGTTTAGAGTTGTTTTTTTAATCATCAAGGTCCATATTTAATCCCACGAGTGTAGGGAAAGGGTGGTTCACACCAGCAGCGCCCCAATTGCTGGTGCAAGGCTGAAGTACTCTAGGAGGTCGCCCAGTATCCTAGAAGCTCCATTTCTGACGCCTGATTTTGGCTCAGGCGCCATACATCCTTTTGGCACGGGTGGCATGACACCTTGGGATTAATCCTATGTTATTGTGTCAGTGTAAAGTGAAGTGTGCGTAGGCAATACTCGTGCGTGTGTACTCCTCTTGGTCTGCCCACAGAGACCTGTCCAGCATGGGAGACCCTACCAGTAGCTAGGCTACAGCTGGCGTAGCTCTCCGAGTCAAGAAAGCACGCAAGCCCTACCGGCACGTCAAGCCGAGAATACGTCAGTCACATACATTTAATAATACAATAAAATTTCTCAGCGGTGGTTGGTTAATAGAGAAAAATTAAAACAACTGGTCTGCATTTTACACTGTTTTTTTATTAAGTATCTATGTCGTAGGCTAATTACAAATTCAGGCGTTTTATAAAACGCCTAGTCGTTTTTTAAATGACTAGGTATATTGTAAAATGAAGAATAAATACCGAATTTTTACAATACGACTAAACTTTTTAGGCGTTTCATAAAACGCCGAATTGCTCTCAGGCTCATTGTAAACAGTTCTTTAATCTCGTTTGTTTTAGGATATGACTGATTATAACTAGTCGTTTTGTAAAAGACTGGAAAGGACTTAGGCATTTTATAAAACATCGATTTATATTGTTGCTTGATCGTATAATATTTCAAACAAATAAATAGTATATGGACACTTTATTTTTGTCATAACAACATAAAAGAAATTAATGGGTAACTCTTACAACACATGTTGCGACATTCGCTGCATAAATTTAGGTATATATTTATACATAATGTAATCTAACATAATTTAAAAGTAATATTATTTTACTTATTTGAACACGGTCCGCTTGAATGATATTTACTATTGCATTTCAAGTGAGCCTTAAAACAAAAACACTTATTTGTGTGGCACTGCGTTTTGCTTGCTTTGCAGGAACATTTTTGGAATCCCTGCCTTCCGAATTTAGAAAACTTTGTTAAAGCTTCTCTTAAAGAAATCATTTTATATAACTCTTTATCAACAAACACATCACTTTCTGAGTCTTCTGACATCTTGAAACGAAAGTTTCTGAAGTAAAAACAATGGAAAAATACTGTTAACTCGTCGATTGTTTACCAACTGTCAAACCACAGCATAAAGAAGTTAAACTAACAGCTCGCCTGACTCGATAGCAGTATTATTATAATACGCCTAAATATGTCTAGTTTTATTCCAGGCGCATTGTAAAAATAATCGCCCACACCATCATTTTACAATGAGCCTGAGAGCAATTCGGCGTTTCATGAAACGCCTAAAAAGTTCAGTCGGATTGTAAAAATTCAGTATTTATTCTTCATTTTACAATATACCTAGTCATCTATAAAACGACTGGGCGTTTTATAAAAGGCCTGAATTTGTAATTAGCCTACGACATCTACATATGCAGGGTGATCAGTTAAGGGTACGGAGCGGCTATATCTAGAAAACTATTCATGTTACCATTTAAAGGTAAAAAAATTAATAACAAATATTGCCATAAGAATTTAAATAAAAATACTTTTAACATCCTAATTTTACCGCTAGGGGTCGTATTTGCTTTTGTGTCACAAAAAGTCGTTAAAATCTCATAACATTCCATATTTAATATAGGTAAGAAATTTACTTTTTACATTCCTTGTTCAAATATCTACAAATTTTATAAAGACAATTTTTCTCTTATTACCATGGCAACGACAGGATGACCGATAATAATTTAGATACTTTAAACTGATGTAACTTGGGTTTGCGGTAACCGAATATAACAAACCAGGACTTATTTTAAAGGTCTTTTAAACTTTATTAAACATGGCTTTTAAAAAAATTCTATTTATTTGAATGCTAAGCGGTAGGTGGCGCTGTTGAAAAAAATGCTATACTAGTTTCGATTACTTCATAAATGCAAATGGTACCCTACAGATTTTGTTACTTCGTTTGGCAGGCTATTAGTTAAGAAAACGAAATCTGAAAACTGGAGATCGATATCTCTTGTCGTTTTAAAATGATTGCGAAGATAGTAGATTAGTGTCGAGATCGCTCTCATATAATTATTGAAAAAATAAATAAAGTCCTCTGGCTAACTATTGTCTGTTAAAAATTTGATAGAGGCTAGAGGTCTCCATTGAAATGACTATTTTGTAGTCACTTTATTTTTTATTTGTAACGAACACGTTTTATATATTTTTTTTAATTTAAAAAATGCATCATAATATTTATTACCCTTAAATGCTGTATTTATAGCGAGGCAGGCCATGATTTAATAAAATAAGACAAAAGAATAAAAAGTCACTTACGCCGAATGATACAATGACAGTTTCACTGTCGTTGCCATTGCTAGTAACATCTGCTTGATAAAAGTATTTCTAAAAAATGCCTTTTACAAATGAAGAAGCTTATGATATGTTAGCTATTTTTTTTAAATGTTTTGAAAATGCAGTTATAGCTTCGAGAGAGTATGCTTTTCGTTATCCATTAAAAACACACCACTCAAAAGAGGTATGTCAGCGTTTAGCCCGACGCTTAAAACAAACAGGAAGAGTGCAACCATTTTCTTCTGTAAGAAGATATCGTCGTTCAAGGACAGAGGAAAATATAATTAATGTTCTGGCGTATGTACATGCAGTTCCTCATATAAGTATTAGACAAATTGTCATAGATTTACAAATCTCTTTTGGCACAGTACAGACAATTCTTGCTGATCATAAAATGCATCCATATCACGTAGTATTATACCAGGCTCTCAAAAAAACCGATTTTGATCAAAGATTGAATTATTGTCATTAGCTTAAAAATATGTCTGACGAAAACCCCCATATCCTGTCCCAAATACTGTGGACAGATGAAGCTTCGTTTGGCAATAATGGACGGGTTAACCTTCATAATATGCATTATTGATCAGATACCAATCCACACTGGATGCGTGAAGTTGATAACCAGCACCGCTGGCGTGTTAATATCTGGTCTGGTATTGTCAATGGTATGATTATTGGGCCGCATATTTTTCCTGGTAATTTAACACGTGTAATGTATTTGAACTTTTTAACATTTCAATTACCGGATTTACTGGATTTGCCATTTTTCTCGTATCGTACAAAACTTCCTAAATGAACAATATCGCAACCGGTGGATAGGTAGAGGCAGTTTGGATCCCTGGCCACACATGCCCCCCGATTTGACGGGTTTAGATTTTTATTTATGGGGCAGAATAAAATATTTAGTGTATAAAACTAGACCAACCACACAAAAAGATATGATAGGTCGAATTCAAAATGCCATAATTAGTATATCTAGGGCAGAAATAGAAGCGGCAGTAATGTCAAGTCGGAAACGGCTAAATCGCCGCATTGAAAATGTTGGAAGGCAATTTGAACACCTTAAATAAGTTTTAATTTTGTTGTATTATTTAATTTATTTGTTGTTGTGTTTTGGTTCATAGTTTTAAATGTTATTGTAACTTATAAATAAAAATATTTTTATCGAGCAGTTCCTATAAATATTGCGAACAGCAATGAAACTGTCATTGTATCATTCGGTGTAAGTGAATTTTTATTCTTTTGTCTTATTTTATTGAATCCATGGGCTGCCTCGCTATAAATACAACATTTAAGGGTAATAAATATTATTATGCATTTTTTAAATTAAAAATATATATATATATAACGTGTTCGTTATAAATAAAAAATAAAGTTACTACAAAATAGTAATTTCTATGGAGACCTCTAGCCTCTATCAAATTTCTACCAGACAATAGATAGCTAGAACACTTTATTTATTTTTTCAATAATTAAATAAAAGCGGTCTCGATACTCATCTACTATCTTCGCAATACTTTTAAAACGACAAAAGATATCGATCCCTGGTTTTCAGATTTCGTTTTCTTAACTAATAACCTACCAAACGAAAAAAATCTGTAGGGTACCATTTGCATTTATAAAGTAATCGGAACTAGTATAGCATTTTTTTCAACAGCGCCACCTACCGCTTAGCATTAAAATAAATAGATTTTTTTTAAAAGCCATGTTTAATCAAGTTTAAAAGACCTTTAAAATAAGCCCTAGATTGTTATATTCGGTTACCGCAAACCTAAGTTACATCAGTTTAAAGTATCTAAATTATTATCGGTCACCCTGCCGTTGCCATGGTAATAAGAGAAAAATTGTCATTATAAAATTTGTAGATATTTGAACAAGGAATGTAAAAAGTAAATTTCTTACCTACATTAAGTATGAAATGTTAGGAGATTTTAACGACTTTTTGTGACACCATAGCAAATACGACCCTTAGCGGTAAAATTAGGAACTTAAAAGTATTTTTATTCAAATTCTTTTGGAAATATTTGTTAATAATTTTTTTACCTTTAAATCGTAACATGAATAGTTTTCGAGATATAGCCGCTCCGTAGCCTTAACTGATCACCCTGTATATAAATAATTTTAAATATTTTATTTAAATCAATCAGAACTAAAATTAAATGAGATGAATCCAATTTACCAATATGTATATACTGCATGTGAATACTAACATATATATTATACAATGTGCTTTATGTTTCGTTTGAAATTCCTGTTATTTAAAAAATCAGAAATTAAGGATTGCTACATCTTTTTTATTTCAGGTTTACATTTTAATAGCAATTGAGAAATATTTCTAGACTTGTCAAAACTGTTAACTTTATTAAAAAAGTTTCCTATGTCTCTTAAACTTGCACAGACTTCAGAGAGGCTTGATATTTTTGACACTGCAGCAAGTTCAGGTTCCTCTTCCTCTGTCTCAGAGTTAGGAGTAGCTGCATCTGTTTATTGGATCTCTTCAATATACTCGATGATAGTCAATTCTGCACTTTCTGTTGGTAGATCGATATGAATAGAATCAAATTGTTTTAAGTTCACAAATATGTCTTTAATGTTAAAAAACAGTTGTGCGAGCGGAATATTTCGAAGTCTTCGATATTGATATCGGCTGATTCGCCACATATTTTCTTGAAGGTAATATCGTGCCGACGACAGAATTTTTCTAACCACCCATTTGATGCCTTAAAGTTATCTAGTCCTACACATTAAGCAGATTTGAGGGCTGTTGCTTAAATTATGGGCCCCGGGTGCTTGTTTTGCTGCTTACAAAATCATTTAGAAACAACTTGGTCCACTGCTAGTCCTTCGGTTTACAGATTTTTTTTTAAGAAAAAATTTCTTTAATTTTGTACTTAGTGCAAGTTTATTGAATAAAATCCGTAGAGCGCTTTCGGCAGTTACGCCATCATCAGTACTACTTTGTCAAAATATAACCAACCACAAAACACAACATACAAGTAAATGTATAAAACTTAAAACATTAAGTAGTACTGATAATGGCGTAACTGCCGAAAGCGCTCTACGGATTTTATTCAATAAACTTGCACTAAGTACAAAATTAAAGAAATTTTTTCTTAATCTTTGATGGTGCACTCAGCCCTTTCCTAATTTAGATTTTTTTTTGTTCACCATTGCCACCTTCTTGAAACAAATATGTAACTTCTGCTCTATTTTGAAGGAACATAGTCACTTGGGTCTTACCCACTTTAAATTTTTCAGCCAACTTCCTGGTACTTGCGCCAGTTTTTTCACTTTCCTCGATTATTTCCATTTTTTCGCTTAAAAAAAGACATTTCTTTTTCCCGCTAACTTCAAATGTTCACGTTAGTCCCAAAACACACCAAAACTGTTCAACACAAAACTAATGTTAACAACCAATTTATCAGCCTTTAAAGTAAATTGAATGGATCCGCCTGTAATAAAGTATAAGTTATACAGGGTGGTGATAAAGTTTGGAATAATAGGAATATTTCTTTAAAAAAAACGCTCAGACACGTCGATTTTTTTTTATTTCTGCATTTCTTTAGCTAATACTAGAATATACAGGGTGTTACATAAATGAATTATCACGTCAATGTCACTTCTTGTAAATGGAACACCCTGTATATTATTTAATTTTTTGATTCTACGCAAGATTCTAAGCAGATTTTGTTTATGATATCCTATACGTATCTTCAACTGTTTATGAATTATTGACAATTGAAAATTAGACATATTCAATGAAAATAAAAATATAAATTGAATTGTTTGAGCGTTTTTTTTTTAAGTTACCGTGTTCACAGATATTTCTGTTACTCCCAACTTTATTTCCATTCGTAGAGGGTGTCTCAAAAAATCAGTATCAATTTCAAGTTTGTTTTTATAAACGAAATGACACTTTTTTTAATTTTAAAAATGTTATTTTATTTAAGGAACATTACTTACAATAAAGGAATATGCCTGCCTATTTTAATAAATGTTGGAAGTGGTATCCATTCACAGCTCTACCTACAATGACCCAATCTATCCACAAACTCTCTTTGGACGTTAGTTACAATATCTGGGGTAATTTGCGGTTTAGTTTTGTATACTCTCTCTTTAACGTAGCCCCATAAGAAGAAGTCGAGCGGAGTTAAATCGGATGACCTTGGTGGCCACTCTATTTTGCCCCGTCGGCATATCACACGATGATGAAACGTATTGCCCAAATATCTTCGAACATTTGCGCTAAAATGGGCAGGAGCTCCATCTTGCTGAAGCCAAAGTCTATCATCAAACGTATCTGGAGCATCTTGATTTGGAAATAGCGTAATTGAGGCAGGTACAAGTTCTTCCTCTAGAAATGACAGGTATCGTTCGCCATTCAATGTCCCCTGAAAAAAATATGGCCCGATGATTCTATTCTCAACAGTTTCCGCCCAAATATTAATTTTCTCCCTATACTGCGTATGGCCCTCTCTATACCATTGTGGATTTTCATTTGACCAATAACGAGAATTTTGCTTATTTACTTCCCCATTAAGGCAAAATGTGGCTTCATCAGAAAATCATGTTTTTTACAAAGTTATTATTATTTTGGCAGATATCCATCATTACCTCACAAAACTGATTCCTTCTGTCCAGATCATCGTCATATAGCTCTTGAACTATTTATATTTTATAGGGACGCAACTTTTCTTTTCTTAAGAACTTCACAATAGCTGAATGATCCACATCAATGTTGTCTTGGTTTGAAAGACATCTAGTACTTGAATGACGATTTTCTTCCAGCGACATTAAAATATTAATTTTAGTGTCTTCAGGGATGCCTGGTCGTCCTGAACGCGGCTTGTCTCTGACATGTCCGAAATTATTAAATTTATTTATTAATTTACTTACAGTGGCCTGACTGATTGGCTGTCTCTCCGGGTATTTATTATTGAACATCTCACACACTTCTTCTTGCGTTCGAGATTTATCACCACAACCAGCCATGAGGATCTCGATTCTTTGCGTTTCTGTTAAGAATATTATGATAAAATAATACAAAATAATCAAATAATCACAAGGCGTTTGTCAAAAAAGTGAATTAGAGTGACATCAAATAACATCAGTGTGAACGCCAGATATTGGTAACCATGCTAACGTCCAAAGAGGGTTTGTGGATAGATTGGGTCATTGTAGAGCTGTGAATGGATACCACTTCCAACATTTATTAAAATAGGCAGGCATATTCCTTTATTGTAAATAATGTTCATTAAATAAAATAATATGTTTAAAATTTAAAAAAGTGTCATTTCGTTTATAAAAACAAACTTAAAATTGATACTGATTTTTTGAGACACCCTATACGAATGAAAATAAAGTTGGGAATAACAGAAATATCTGTGAACAGGTTAACTTAAAAAAAAAAAACGCTCAAACAATTCAATTTATATTTTTATTTTCATTGAAGATGTCTAATTTTCAATAATTGTCAATAATTCGTAAATAGTGGAAAATAGGTATAGGACATCATAAACGAAATCTCCTTAGAACCTTGGGTAGAATAAAAAAAAATGAAATTGACGACAAATTGACGTGATAATTAATTTATATAACACCCTGTATATATATATATATATATATAGCTAAAAAAATGCAGTAAATAAAAATAAAAATAGACGTGTCTGAGCGTTTTTTTTTAAGTTAACCTGTTCAGAAATATTCCTATTATTCCAAACTTTATCACCACCCTGTATAAAGTTCTTAAGAATTGTCGGGTGGGGTTTTACGGCCCCTAATGGAGGGTATTTTAGCATTGATGTTTACTAAAAATTCCTGTGATTGTCCGCGGTCGTTTAACAGATGGGTCGGTAAACTGGATTATAAAATAATGGGATTTCTATTTTTAAATATTGGGAATTCATAACCGGTGGTTTAACGCAGGTGGTCACTTTATAGAGGCGGTCGCAAACTGAGGTTTTACTGTATTAGACTATATTCGGAATAATTATTTGCCATTTTTATAATAGACCCACCACTTTTGAAACTGAACTAAGTAAATATTCTACTGTCTATCTATGTCAACATAAAAAAAAATATTTATTTTGAAATGTATCTAAAAATTTGTAATATGCGTTTCATCCATAGAGCAGTTTAGTTGCTTTACCTACATTTTTTTGAAACGTTCTAATTAATCTAAATGATTCGTGGGCTAACAGTCTAACACGTTAAAATGTGTTTTTTTAGTGGTATAGTGACGTCACATGTAAGCATTTCTTCTGATTTCTTATGTCATCAACCCAGGTATTTTCGCCAGGTAACTAAATGCTCAGAAGCTATTAAAAAAAAATTCTGGAGAAGCGGTTTTATCAGAAAAAAATATTTTATGTTACCGGACAAAAATACGTTGGTTAGTAATATCAGAAAAAATTATTTGATACGACCTTAGTCTTTATATAGCCGACCACTACAACACTAGGAAACGTCATTTTATAGTGTCACAAACACTATACATAAAAAAATGAACACCAATTCAAAAAAAAGATTTTCATCGCTAAACAAAGCAATTCAGGATACTAGACACAATATTTACTTAAAAAATAGAATTAAAAAAAATACAACAAAAGTAACAATATCTTAAATACAAATTAATAATTTCAAGGTATTAGTTTAATATACGTAAAAGGTAAAAATATTTTAAGTTGCATAGACAGTCTAAATTCTGAATTAAAATTGGTATTAAACTGGCTAAAAATAAATAAATTAAAATTAAATATTTCTAAAACGAAATTTATGGCAATAGGAAATAATATAAATTATGAAAATATAAATATTTTTATAGATGATCAAAAATTAGAAATAGTTGAGTCTTTCAAATATTTAGGGATAATAATGGATTCTAAATTAAAATTTGATGCTCATTTTGAAAACACTATATCTAAAATTGGAAAAAAAAATAATTATTTCAAAAGAGTAAGTAAAAATTTAAGTTTATTTTCAAGAAAAACAATATATAACACAATAATTTTACCTCATTATTTGTATTGCTCTACAATTTTATATACTGCAAATGAAAGAATTTTTAGTAGACTTCAAATTTTACAAAATAAGGCGATGAGAATAATATTAAATGTTGATAAATACACAAAGATAAATTATATGTTAAATAAACTTAAATGGTTGAATATAAGAAATTTAATATTTTTCCTAGTTTGTATTTTTATTTATACAATTCAAAATAATTTATTACCATCTCATTTAAAAGACTTTATAACGCAAAACTTTGAAAATCATAACTATCAAACCAGAAACTATCAAAATTTTTGTTTAGGGAAAGTGACAAAAAATTTGACATATAAATCAATCTTTTTTAAAGGACTTCACGAATATAATAATTTAGATTCTTTAATTAAGAAACAAAATTCCTTAAGTAATTTTAAAAAATCCTTAAAAACATCATTACTTGAAAAACGAAATATGTGATAAAATTTATTTAAAAATATTTTTTTTACATAAAATTGTAATTTTAAATGTTTTAATTTTTGTTTAAAAAACTAGAATTTATAATATTGTAGCAGTATTATTGCTAAAATAAATCTTGTTACTACTACTACTACTTAATTGTTTTTGTATAATTTAAAACAAAAGAACTTATAATATAATTTTGATGTTATGTTTAAGTAATAATGTATTATTTATTGCAGATCTGCTACGCCAGGTAGTTGGATATAATGTAGTTTATTTGAATGGCAGTTTAAAACGAAACATTTCTTTTCTTAATTTATTTATTAGATATTATTCTGTTTAGAGAATTTCTAGATATAAGCATGTCTTTGTTATGACTTGATTTAGCTCTGACCTTTAGACAATTGTTTTGTAGCAGTTTAGCGATAAAATATATTAAAATAACTTTATTTCGTTATGTTGTTTTTTTTAACTCCTCCCAGATATCTCAAATTGTACCTTGTAAAATATAAAACCGTAAATTCCGATTTATTACTACATTATTTTATACCTTTTAGACTTTCACTCTCAACTATCGCTTGACTTCATTGATTAATGATGATCTACAAACAAGTAAAAAATGCATAGCTGTATTTTTGCGAAGGTATTTAACACTGTGCCTCACAACTTGCTACTTAATAAACTTGAACACTGTAGTATTCGGGATACAGTGCTAAGTGCTTTGTTTAGCTATTCGGAGAATCGGGATATGGTTACTTGGTTAGGATAGACAACTCCATCAGCGAGAATATGAGAACAACAATGGGTGTTCCAGAAGGAACTGTTCTGACACCAATACTGTTCTTGGTCTATACAGGGTGTCTGGGAAAACGTGAGAAATCTCTCGGATTCAGATAGAACATGAAGAAATAAGATGACAAGTTCCTATAAAATTTTTTCTTACAGGCTCTCCCTAAGATGATATGTGCACCTGAATGAGGCCGCTGGAAATCGGTTTTTCTTGAATAACATTCAAAGTACTTAATACAATTTAATAAAAATTTAGCGTAATTGACAATAGTAAGGACCTCTTATAATAGTGTCCTTGAAACATATTTAGCTTTTTTAGTTTACCAGGGACGGACTAAGATTTACAACTTAATGCTTACATTTTTAACACCCTGTATGATTTAAAAATAAATCTGGGTACCTTGCACCCTACACTAAAAAAAGGTACTCTGGTTTATTGTCGATAAAATAAAGCGTTTTCGAGAAATATCATAATAAATAAATAGTTGTAAAAGACCTATGTTCGCAAAAAATGTGCGTTTTATTTATTTATCGGTACTAAAAAAAACGTATTGTTGTTGCAAGCATTACTATGACACAAAATAATTCAAATATCCTGCATTGTAGAACTTGTGATTTGACACATTGATTCTTTACTTCGATACTAATTTACTGATTTTTGGATTTCGTGGTGAATTTAATTGTGAATTAATTCGAACTATTGAGTATGCAGATATGCATCTGATATATGGTTTTGCGTCTTGCAATGCTTTAGAAGCCAGAAGGTTATATCAGGAAAGATCTCTAAATCGTACTATGCCAAACTAGAAGACATTTCGACGTGTTAACCAACGTCGAAGGGAGAATGGTGGGCGATTCCAGTTAATAAGGTAATACATGTAATTAACTTTTTTCATAATTTTAGGGAAGTTCGAAAAAAGTAGTACTGACGCCGATCTGAGAAAACCCGTACGTACGCTGCAATTAGAGGAAAATATTTTAAATGATGTAGATGACACTTCATCGACGAGCACTTTAAAATTATTAGCACAGTTTTATATATCAAAAACAATAGTAGATGAAGTTCTTCAAGAACAGCTGTTATATCCATATCATTTGTAAAAAGTATATGAACTGATTCCTGAAGATTTTCCTCGTAGGGTGCAGTTTGCAAACTGACTATTGGATCAGCAACGAAGTAATGTAAGCTTCATTAGCATTATTCTTTTCACGGATGAAGCAAGGCTTACCAAAAATCGTATCACCAATTTATACAATATTGTTTCGCATCATCAAAATCAGTTCCAATCAATTAATATCTGGGCAGGAATCATTGGCAATTTTTTGATTGTACTAATCGCATTACTGGTACGCTTGAATGGATAACTTTATTTGGAGTTCCTACAGAACGCTTTTCAGGATTTATTAGAGCACTTGCCACTTGAAACCCGCCGAAATATGTACCTCATGCCGGATGGGGCACCACCTCAATTTGGTGTGTGGGGGCACCAGAATAACGTCTATCCAAACCGTTGAATAGGTAGAAGAGGACCTACTGCCTGGCCTCCTCCATCTCCCGACCTAACCCCGTTGGATTTTTAACTGTGGACACCCAAAAAACTTGGTGTATTCCACTCCGGTCGACACTGGGGAGGAACTTCTACAGAGAATCACGTTTCATTGTGATGTGATAAGGACGACGACTGGGTTATTGTGGCGGATACATCAGTTCAAATATGAGGTAAAGGTAAGTTTTGATGTCTAATTCACCTGTTTTGTCAATAACAAGTCAAAAATGAAGAACTTTACTTATGCTGGAATGGTTCAGATGCATTTCAATTATGGCCTAGCAAATGAATATGCTGAAGAAGCTCAGTGAATTTATTAGGGACATCATCCAAACAGAGTACTACCATGTGCCAAAACATTTAGACAGTCCTATGCAAGATTGAGTGAGACTGAGAGTTTTAAACGTAGCACGGAACTTGCTGACAAACTTCTAATGCTTCATCCGAATTTTCGTTACACTGAATATAACAAACGAACATATCGTACTTTTCATAATTCGCAGCCATAATTAAGAGTAAACTGCTATTTATTGAAACTAAATAGAAACAAAAAACAGAAAATGGATAACCTATTCTGACAGTAAATAAAGATTTTTTTCAGATAACAAGCCTGTCATCTTTTGTTTTCCTAAATACCCGTCATGGCCTACTAACAAAAAATGTAAATTTGATGAAAAATGTAAATATTGAGCTTCACATTGAAAACAGCTATAAAGTTTTTTTTTTTTCTAAAAGCTTGTGATAAACTGAATCATAATAGCTAAAAATATATAGGGTGTCCTATTTAAAAAAATGCATGTTTGCTATTTTTCTCGAAAACAATTAAACATAGAAAAAATCCGATTAAGCCACTGGATTCTACGTGAAAAAAACTAACAAGTTCATTTTTTACCTTTTTGATAAGTTGCAGCGTAACCGAGATACATGTCCCAAAATGCAATATTTTTAAAAACACCCCGTATCTAAAAAACTAAGGGGGCTATGAAAATTCTGTTTCTGGCATCATTTGTTTTACAAAAAAGTAACACAGTGCCGCGAAAACCGCAACCTTCTATCTTTACTAATAACGCAGATAACCCGTAAAACATGCGAAAACTGGACACCCTGTACATGAATTAAAGTGTTTTTTATTTTTTCTCTCAAAAACGAATTAAGTAAGAAAACAATCCGGAAAAAAATATCAAAATTAAAAAAAAAGTCAGTGGCGTACATTTTTTTGTTTATACTATTCATTAAGGTGCTCCCCGGGACGCCACTGGACTTAATAAATTTAATCTAGTTAGGTATAACTAAGAAAGGATATTTAAAAAAATTATAAAAACCGATTTTTCATAGAAAACTTTAACACCCTGTATGTCAAAAACGGGGCAAGTCCGGACACATGTTTATATGAACTTTTTCTCTTAGAATATTATAATTAATCACCCCCTTAAGTTACGTACCGTACTTTTGAAACACCCTGTATACAGGGTGTTTCGGGAGGAAAGGGAAATATTTGAATGAGGTATTCTAGAGGTCAATATAAGAAAAAAAGGTCATATAAATGTGGGTCTGAAAATGCTTTCTTTTCGAGATACAGTGTGCCAAAAAAAAAAATAATATACATTTTTCCTTCAATACCTCGAAAACGATTTAAGCTATTACACTGATCATGGGTGTGCGTTATACTGGCATGAAAATACGTTTTCTCGATTTAAAAAGTTTTTACCATTTTACCAGTGGCGTCCGCGACAGCAAAAAATAAAATTGTTTTGGCGAAAAAAATTGTACGCCTATGGTATTTTTCAAATCAGGGGTCTATTTCTTAATCTACAGTCATTTCTTAAAAGAAAAAGTATTTTGAGTTTTTTTGGTAGAACAAACCATTTTCAAGTAATAGTTAGAATGCTGTTTTACAACCGTTTCCAAAAATTACTAGTTGAAATTAATTTTTTTACAAGTGGCTATGATAAATTAATGTCACAATAATGTTTGGCACATTATTTGACATAAAGTACTAACAGTGTTATTTTTAATATTTTTATAAATTATTAGTACCTACTAAACCGTAAGTAAGCAGTAAAATATTTATTGTACAATGCCTAAGACGTATAGCCATAGGGAATATGCCGACATGATATTTATCTACGGTTTCTGCAATGGTAGCGCAATCCAGGCAGTGAATGAATATCAACGTCGATTTCCAAATCGAGTCCTACCTAACAGAAAAGTGTTTAAAAAGGTATTTTTAAAAGCACAAGAAACTGGCATGTTTCCAAGTGCGAAAATTGTTTCCGAAAGACCGCAGGGCCTCGACGTAGATGTTGAAGAGAATATTCTTCATATTGCTACAGAAAATCCAAGTGAAAGTACGAGAAAGATTGCAAATGAACTTCATATACCTTCACACAAAGCCGTTTGGGAGACATTGAAAAGAAATGGTTTAAATCCGTTTCACATACAACCAGTTCAACATCTTCACGATGGTGATTATGCTCTAAGAACAGAGTTTTGTAAATGGATACGTCAAAATCGAGAACTGCATAGGTTCATTTTATTTAGTGATGAAGCTCAATTTACCCGTGACGGAATTAATAACTGTCATAATGAACATAGGTGGTCAGAAGAAAATCCTCACGCTACATTCGAACGAAACTTTCAACATCGATTTAGTATTAACGTATGGTGTGGTATGCTTGGGGATCAATTGTTTGGTCCTTTTGTACTGGATGGGCATCTTAATGGACTGGGCTATTTACGCTTCTTACAAGAAAACTTATTTAATATTTTTGATGAAGTTCCTTTAGATGTAAGGGCACGACTGTATTTCCAACATGATGGTGCCCCACCACACTTTAGTCTCCAAGTGCGAAATTTTTTAAATACTTGTTTACCTGATCGTTGGATTGGCAGAGGTGGTCTTTACAATTGGCCACCAAGGTCACCTGACCTTAATCCCTTGGATTATTGCTTGTGGGGGTGGATGAAATCATTGGTTTATGCAACAAGAGTAGAAACAAGGGAAGCGTTGCTTGATCGCATTAACAATGCTGCAGCTATTATCCGTAATAACCGTCTCTCAATTCGCCGTGCTACCAGAGCAATTAATAAACGAGCGAATAAATGTATCGAAGCAGGCGGTGGTATTTTTGAAAACATTCGTTAAGATTTTTTTTATGGTTTAGTATTTAGATTTAGTTATTTGTTGTTAAAATAAACTTTATTGTAAATTTCAGAACCGATTATTTTACAAAATAAATGTCGTGAAGTCGAAATATCAGTAACGTAATAAAACAGCATTCTAACTATAACTTGAAAATGGTTTGTTCTACCAAAAAAACTCAAAATACTTTTTCTTTTAAGAAATGACTGTAGATTAAGAAATAGACCCCTGATTTGAAAAATACCAGAGGCGTACGATTTTTTTCGCCAAAACAATTTTATTTTTTGCTGTCGCGTACGCCACTGGTAAAATGATAAAAACTTTTTAAATCGAGAAAACGTATTTTCATGCCAGTATAGCGCACACCCATGATCAGTGTAATACCTTAAATCGTTTTCGAGGTATTGAAGGAAAAATGTATATTACTTTTTTTTTTGGCACACTGTATCTCGAAAAGAAAGCATTTCCAGACCCACATTTATATGACCTTTTTTTTCTTATATTGACCTCTAGAATACCTCATTAAAATATTTCCCTTTCCTCCCGAAACACCCTGTATATGATACTGGTAGAATCATTAATTGGTTATGCAATTATAGTCTAGTACGATAATGTACTTAAACCATTAATTACGATACAAAAACTCATATATCTATATATATCACTACTTAGGCCCATACTACCACAATAAAATTCCGGTCTGTTTGAAGACAATAAGCAAGAAAAAAACTTATAAATTATTTATTAAATAATTCCTAAAGACTTATAAATAAGGTTTAATACTCGCTGGTGTCCCTGTTCCCTAACTTCCCTACCTTCTGTATCTCTATTTAACTCATTATGTGTTAATACCATAATCACAATATTATTAATGACCAATGTAAGAGTAAGGACCTATACAAATAATGCATGCAGGTGATAATAAAATAACATATTGAATAGGGTCAAATAGGGTGCAACTCAAGCACGTGTAGTGCTTAGGCGCGTTACACATTGGGTGACTGCGCTAGTAGTCGGCCTTCTTTGATCATTCTATTTTTGTTTTTTAAATAAATCTGTGCTTTTAATACTTAAAATAATAATACACGTGTCCTTGTCAAGTATAAATATTAAATAAGCGATTGAAAAACATATAAATACTCGAAAAAGTACGCAAATATTTCATTTTTAAGATTTTCTGAAAAATATCAGTTTTTCAGAAGTCGGCCACTTGTTGTTTAGTAGTCGGCCATGCCTATACCAGAACTCGGCCGTTATATATTAATGGTTATTTAGAACAGGCCCGTGCTTGCATTTTTTATTTTGTCAATAAAGAGGGGAAAACTTATTATAAAAAAACACAAAAATTATGTTTTAAAAGTATAGGTAAAGTTAAATAAGTATTCGTAAAAATCGCAGTTATAATCTAGACACACAATTTAGAAACCACCTGGGACACCAGTCACATCGCACATTCTTATCACCTTCTGCATGCTTCTGCATCGCTATGTAGTTCATCTTCACATTTAGCACAATATTTCTTTAAAAGCATTTTCCTAAAATCTCGCTTCTTTCGTTTGGTCTTTCTTTTTTTTTTATTTGTATTGTTAACCATTTCGCTTTTTTTTTTTCGTTCTAACTCATCCCCTATGCTTTTCTTTGCTTCTTCTTTCTCATTTTGTACTCTATCCTTCGCTCCATGTAATATGTTCTCCAAACATTGGACGAAATTACACTTGTGAAAGGGTCCAGCGTTCGAACGTTTTATTTTTGAATTGACTTAGGGTATTAAAGATATTTTTAAAAGCATCGGTTGGGGAGGTGGACGTCGGCATCGGCTCTATTGCATGTGAGATTATTGATGACTACTTATGTGCTTACATATGGCTCTGGTGCCCATTCATCGAGGCTTATTGCTTGCGACACGACCTGCGAGCCGGTCCTGCAGAGTTGCATGTGGTATACCATAGTTTCGCCAAGTTTTTCGAATTTTAGCTCAATTTCTCATAGAATCTAAAGCTTTTTCAAAGGACTCTTGAGGATATCTATGGAACTTCCTTTTTGGCCTGCATGGCCTGGCGTGGCATCGTCTACCGGGTGTTGCATCGTCGAGCGGGACACAGGAAATCCCATGTAATTTTAAATGGGGTCAATTATTGGCTTCCCTAATTATTTTAGAGAAAAATTCTATTTAGGTTTATTAAAGAGCACTAAAACCCACATTCAAAAGAATAACTTTAGATATTTTTGATGAGCCCGTTTACGGGTTATCGCCGATTTATTTTTAACTATTTCTCCTTTTTATGGCCCCGTATTTGCGGGCACCAGTCAAGGTAAAAGATGACTGTCAAATAAAGTTGTCATTTTGAAATGTGTGCTTTATTGTTATAAAAACTCGTACATCGAAAATATTAAAGGTGTATTTATGAGTACAAATTAATCTGAATAAAACTAAAATAAAGTATCCAATTACAAGGTTAATTATGACATTTTACATGTTTCAATATTTTACTAATTTATAGGTAGGTACTATTAAATTGTTAGAACTTTAGGATTTAAGAAGATGTTCAAATATTCCTCCATTGACTGCTAGACAATAACCGAGGCGATCATAAAATTCTCCTTACATTCGCTAGTTGGTAAACTGAAATTCTATTGCATTCGGCAGAAATAGCATTTTTTAACTCGTCTAGATTTGGGTATTTTTTATCTTTGTATATCCTGTTTTTTAAATGGCCCCAGAGAAAGAAATCATTTGGCGATAAATCAGGAGACCTGGCTGGCCAACTTACTGTATGATTTAAGCCAATAACATTTCCATTAAAAGCACGATTTAAATATTCCCGGACAGCCAGGGTACTATGTGCCGGGCAGCCATCCATTTGGTACCAAACTTTTTGATTTTCCCTGGCGGCATCATGTAAAGTAGGTAAAATAATAATATGATCTTCAAGTAGTTCCAAAAAATATTCTGCATTTAAATTTCGTGTAAGAAATAATGGCCCGATAATATTTTCTCCGAAAATCCCAGCCCATACATTAACTTTTTGTGGATATTGCGTCCTTGTTTCCACAAACCTGTGTTGGTTTTCTTTGCTCCAATATCGATAATTTTGAACATTGGGTTCATTGTTTAAGGTAAATGTGCATTCGTCAGTGAAACAAATGTTTTTTAAAAATTCCCTATCCATGTTTGATCTTTCCATCATACCAAAACAAAACTCCTGTCGTCGTATTTCGTCCCTATCTCTTAGCTCTTGGTGCTTTTCATATTTGTATGAATAATATTTATGTCGTTTCAAAGCTCGTAACGCTGTGGTGTGATCTAATCCTATGTCATCCTCAAGTTTCCTTGTGCTGATCTTCCCATCATTTTCTTCCACGCACAATAAAACTTGCAAGTCCCTATCATTTCTTGCATCTCTTCTTTGTTCCTGCCTTTCTTCACATCTGCAGTTATTTATTACAGTGCCTTTTGTCTCAAATTTCTTGATAGTCCTTTCGACTGTAGATTTTGCAGGTATCGGTATATTCGGATACAGAGCAGCAAACATGTCTGACACATTTTGATAACTATTTCCTTGATAATACCATTTAATCATCAATATTTTTTCTTCAGAAGTGCAATTCATGGCTAATATTTTCGATGTACGAGTTTTTATAACAATAAAGCACACATTTCAAAATGACAACTTTATTTGACAGTCATCTTTTACCTTGACTGGTGCCCGCAAATACGGGGCCATAAAAAGGAGAAATAGTTAAAAAGAAATCGGCGATAATCCGTAAACGGGCTCATCAAAAATATCTAAAGTTATTCTTTTGAATGTGGGTTTTAGTGCTCTTTAATAAACGTAAATAGAATTTTTCTCTAAAATAATTAGGGAAGCCAATAATTGACCCCATTTAAAATTACATGGGATTTCCTATGTCCCGCTCGACGATGCAACACCCGGTATAATGTAAAGAAAACAATTTTTTGTTAGATTAAAGTGCTTTTATAGCCAAAAAAATCTTCAGCCGAGTACTAGCACAATCATCAATTTATGACTTTGCCAGTAGTCGGTCAATAACTTTAATATCCCCTAGGGACTTTATCATTCATTATAAACCCGGCCGACTACTGATACGTACGTTTTTGATACACCATAGTACATGATGACAAAGGAAGAATCTGTTTATATGTATTTGTAAGCCTGATATAGACAAAATAATTTCTTTTTTATTTTGTTAGTAGTCGGCCACGGTGGCTAGCAACTTTATAATAATTTAATGCCAGTATCCGGCCATATTATTTTTGTACCTAATAATAAAAATAAATTTACTTGAGACTTGTTACTAGTTATTAAAACAGATATTCATCCAAAAAATTTTACTCCGGTCAACATACCTAGTATAGGATTAGTTTAACTTACCTTTAAAATTGCCCTGTTTGATCTTCACTGGCTTTTGCAAACTGTTTTTGGAGACACAATGACCTAACTTTGGCGCCAATTTACAGAAGTAAGGTTCGACTTATAATAAATAAATATTGATATATGTGTTCTTGGAAAGTTAAGGCAGATAGCAAATGTAAGAAATAGAGCTAAGCTCTTGCCAAATTCAAATTATAAGTGATTAAAGTCATTTTTTGCCGACTACTAGAAGTGGCCGGCTTACTAGCGCATCCACCCTATTTGTTATTATTTTTGTATGTACATTGATTTTTATAAGCAATTAGTATTATGAAATAAATAAATTTTGAATTTTCAATTTGAATTTTAATAATTAAATTTAGTTATCCGTTAAGTCGAAAATCACACAAGAGAACAATTTCCATTTGCACTCTAAGCTGCATTGCATACAGTGGCGGCTCGTCAGGGGAGGCAGGGGAGGCAGTGCCTCCCCAACAAAAACTTACGAAATAACATTTTATTTTTTTAAAGATACCTTTATTCATTTTTGAAAATGATACTTTCATATTCTTATATTCTCAGTGTATCAAAAATTCTGAATTAGCTACTTCTAGAAAAACACTTTCTTTATAATATAATATTTTTGTTATTGCCGCTCAGCTTTAGTACTATTAGGTGGTGTCTGCCCGCATCAGCGAATATGCGCCTAGACTATTATCAACGGAGGCAAGCTTCCGACGGTTTAATTTTTCAGCACGGATAACACATAATTGTCCACTTGTTTTAATGCAAGAACCGAGCGTCACCACGTCGCGAGTTGTTTTTGTCACGTGAAAAACTGATAGCCAGGAGGCAGAAACGCCCACAAATAATATTTCGCGGGAAGCTCCGTAGTGTGTGCCGGCACAGTATACCGAACTATTTGTTTATTTGTGTGTGGACAAATCATACTTTTATGTAAGTTATTATTATTTTATTGTTTATTTATTAATTTTATCTCTATATTATTATAAAAATGGAGGTAACTGAAATTGGCGAATATAGTAGAAGCTGTAATGCTAATAATGATGAAATAAATGTTCGAAATTGCAAAGATATCGTCGAATACTTGATAAAATATAGATTTAGTCGACTGTCTTACGACGATAAATTGTTTATAAAAGACTTAAAAGTGAAATTAAGGTTATATTTTCAAGATCTGGTAAGTTTTAAGATTTCTTTATTATGTTATTAATTATTAAACGCTAAATTTTATTGTTTTAAAAAAATATAAATCCTGTTCATGATATTATTCTCTCATACCTATTTTTAAGGAGAAACGAAACGGAAAAAAGACAGATATTATGTAGTCGTCCGACACCAAAAATTTCGGCAATATTTAACGATAAGAGATAGGGTAAGCAATATTCAAGAGCTTTTCAGGTAACTTGGTACGAAACCTATAAGTGGCTGTGCGGAAGTATTTATAAGAAAAGCTTATATTGTTGGCCTTGTATTTTATTAGGCAGCGTAAAAAACAATTGGAGTTCAGGGGGTGGGTATTCTGATTTAAAAAAATTTTCACGGGCGGTAAAATCACACGAAAGTTCCAAAGAACATAATATTAAGAATTCTGTGGCGCTTACGAGAGTAGAGCAAAATAGAGACACAATAGCGGATGCACTGAGAGAAGTTGACCCTGACCTTGCAAATTGAATATTTTTCTCGTGAAACCTAGTATTTCAAAGTAATTATATTGCTGGTTGAATTCCTAACTATTCATTTTAAGCCAATGACCTTAAAATAGCAAAAAATTTGCGCCTGCGGCGCTATTTTATAGCCTCCCCCCCTTATACACCCACGAGCCGCCACTGATTGAATAATCTATTTATATAATAATATCATTCTTATAATATTTTAACTAAACATATTTTAACAAACTTAACTAATTTTGATTTTGATTTTCTGCCATTCAACGGAGAGGCTGTAATATAAACTTTTTATTTTACTTGGTTTAATTGCATTCCGTTAGATGCACTGTGCATACAATCTTCATTTAAAACTTTTAACTTAAATGCTTGAGCTAAACAAGTATGTAGTCTAATTTATTTTGATTGGTTGTTAAGTAATTAAAATCATAAAACTAGTTTTCAGATTCATTGCGTATAGCATAGAGCGAATTTAATTTTTAATTAGACGGATACAATCTGCAATTTTATATGGTTGCCAAATAAAAATTTTAATAGTTACTAGTTATATTGAGCAAGTCGATAGGTCGATAGGTAATCCATTATTTTGTGTTATACAGGGTGTCTCTAAAAGTGCGGAGAAAATGCTACCACAAATTGCTGAGGGTTAAATATGACGATCTAACCCAACTTACCTCAGCCCAAAAGTGGATGATCTCGAAGATACAGAGTGTCAAAAGTTCAATTTGGTTCTGATTTTTCATAAAAAACTTTTTAATAATTGGTGTATTGTCACAATATTCGGATAGGGGGGGTTTTGCGGGGTGAAAATTTGAAATCTGCTCTCTTACTTATTGTAAAATTTAGGGGGCGCCACCTGCGGTACCCTGCACACATTTAAAACGAAAGAACTTTATTTGAGCCACCCTGTAATTAACTTTAATATATTTTACCTAAAAAAGGTAAACGTGCTTAGACTTCATTTAAGCAGCCGTTTTTGAGACATCTGGATTTAAAAAATTCACTACGTGTATGGCCAGGTCTAAATTATTGTAATAATTGAACACAATTTGAAGCGAAGGCGTTAAGTTAAAATAATTGTCACTAAAAACTAAAAAAACAATTACATAAATGTGTTGTTAATTTTATTCTCTAGTAAAAACAGTCAATAAGAAATTTATCGACAAAAAAAATTTAATTTAATTTAATAAAAAAAAAATGCTTTTAACAATTAATGTTCAAAATGACATTCATTTTCGTGTGTACAAAGATTAATACGTTTTAAAAAATCAAATTGGACACTATGGAGCATTTCGTCGTCATTTCTCAAAGCGTCAATTTCAGTTTGAATACGTCTCCTTAACTCATCTTCTGTATCTACTGGCCTAGAATACACAAGGGTTTTCAAAGTTCTTCATAAAAAGTAATCCATCGGTGTCATATCAGGGGATCGAGCTGACCAATTTGCGGGTGCATCATTGCCTCTACCTATCCATCTATTTGAATACTGTTTGTTCAAATAATTACGTTCGTTTAACGAACAATGATCCATTAAGTTTGGTAATTCGTTTCGCAGATGTTCCAAATAATTTTCGCCATTTAGTCGAGGTGGTAAAATGACGAGACCAATTATGAAAGTGTCCATGATTCCTGCCCACACAATAATCTTAAACTCATACTAATAATGGGTTACTTTAGTCGCATAGGAATTTTCTTCAGCATAAACACGTTCATTGTGCAAATTAGTTAAGCCACTCCGCGTGAAACAGGCTTCATCTGTGAATAAAATTCTACGTGTAAAGTTCCTATCTTGATTTCTGTGTTCGGGAATAAACCGGCAGAAAGCCAGGCGGGGTTCAACACCATGGGGTAAAAGTACCCGTTGAATACGAAATAGGTGCAGTAGATGTTCTCTAGTCACTCTATTAACAGTGTCTTTGCATACCACTAGCTCTAAGCCCAATCGTCTTCAATTCGATTTAGAATATCTTCCTCTTTATGTTTCTAGATAATAGAAACTACTTTTTAAAAATATTTATTTTTTACCGTTTTACAATGATTCAAGTTAATAATCGAGAAAAATACAATATGATAATTTAAGTGTTATATATTGAAAGTCAAAGTCAAAGTATTTATTGGTGCTATCGCAAGTATGCTTACACAAGTCAAACATACACTAAATGAAGATAATTAAACAGCGCTATTATTTATACCAATCCATACAACAATAAAACAGAAATACTAATTATACCAAAACTGACATATGCGACAATGCACAGATCGATACAAAGGAACATTGGAAATTTTAAAACTTTTTAATATCTATCTTTAAGGGTGTAACAGACTCTTATACTAACCACGTCAATTAAAATTCAATACTGTTGCAATTAAAAACAAAATATTCATTAACCGAGTAGAATGCATTTGTACTAAGAACACGTTTTATTTTTGTGAGGAATACTCTTGATGGTAGCTCCCTCACATGGATCGGAAGCTTATTAAACATTTTTGGTGCATGATAGTTAAGAGCAAATCTAGATCTAGCAATTTTATGAAAATCCCGGAAGACATTGTTTTGATTTATGGTGTTATAAGAATGGGTGTCACCAACTACTGTCGGGTATTCGTCAAGGTTTTGCTTAATGAACCTGAGGCACTGAAAAATATATAAAGACACGGTCATTATGTTTACCTCCCTCAATGCCCCTCTGCAATCCGCTCTATAGTTAATGCCCATTATTATTCGAAGTCTATGTCGATTCTGCTTGCGAAAATGTAACGGATGATGCACTCCAAGAATGATACTAATCATGTGAAGTGCAGCTCAGCAGTTCTCAGGAATTTTATGAAATGCGGGATACATAACTTCCTCGATCTCTGGAGTTCTTACCGTACGTGCACGACCATAATTAATAAAAACAGGCGCAAAAATACCCGATTCACGAAGACGTGTTTCAACTGCCGCAAAAGTTTTATGGTTTGGTAAGCGCCGATTCGGAAATCCTTCACTGTATACTCTGCAAGATTTTAAACCATTTCCTTGCAATATCCAAAAACCAATAACATTTCGGTCATTTCTTCGTTGGTATACTGCGCGGCCATGACGAAAAGAAATTTGAAAATAGTTTGACAATTCAAATTGATGTATTCTTGAATTATTTTTTAGATTCGATTGACACCAGTCAGTTTTTAGTGACAGTTGTTGTAACTTTACGCCTTCGCTTCAAATTGTGATAAATTATTACAATAATTTAGACCTGGCCATACACGGAGTGAATTTTTTAAATCCAGATATTTCAAAAACGGCTGCTTAAATCAACTCTTACCGTGTATACCTTTTTTGGGTAAAAGACGTTGGAAAACAATCTTTGTTTAAAAGTTAAAAAAAAAAAAATTATTTCGTTTTAAATGTGAGCAAGGTACCGCAGGTGGGTCCCTCTAAATTTTACAATAAAAATTAGAGCAAATTTCAAATTTTTACCCCGCAAAACCCCCCCTACCCGAATATTGTGATAATACACCAACTATTAAAAAAATTAGTTATGAAGAACTAAAACCAAATTGAACTTTTGACACTCTCTATCTCCGAAATCATCCACTTTTGGACTGAGGTAAGTTGAGTTAGATATTATTTAAACCTCAGGAATTTGTGGTACCGTTTTTTCCGTACCTTTTAGAGACACCCTGTATATACTGACAACAACGAGCAACAACAACTTTTTAGTTTGCAATAAATAATATTATTATACATATTGTTAAAATTTGAAACATATTTTAAAAATGTTTTACCCTATACACTAATTTGCTTAATATGAATACAAAGAAACCACTCTAATACTGCAAACAATGTATTCACTTTAACATGCTTATAACATAGGCGTGGTTCATCAGTGGCCCAGATAAGTAAAGATCACTTGATTTGTGATTGTTGTTCTTAATCGTCCAGAAATTTAAGTTTATAATACCTATAACCTACATTATAATTGTATTATTTATACTTAAATTTCGTTGACATAAATATTACTTAATATTTAAACTCGCCTAAATTTTGGACGTATTAAAAGTTTCGTAATATTTGCAATAGAAAACATGTGTTTGAAATTACAGTCCCCCACACTGACGGGGAAATTGTCGCACAGGGTAGGCGTCGCATCGGCGATTCTGCAGCGATATTTACCGTCGTTGCGAGCACGGTTCTTGTCGTTACATTATCGCAAGCTTATTACCAGTATTTTTTCATCAATAAATTAATAGAATTCGTGAAAACACACCAAGTTTTGTATGACTAAAGAAAGATAGTGTGGGTACAAATAAGGATAGAGAAGAAATTCTGATAACTATTACTTAGCATTAAAGAAAGTAACTCACTTTTGTCGTGAACCATATGCCAGGTTTGTTGCATGATTTGGATCAGCTTCCGTCTGAGTAAATGCTGCTTGGTGCTTTTTAATAAGGTTTCTTATGAGGCTCTAAAGGTTCACTGTACAATAACAACTTTTCACAAGTATCAAATCCTGTAAAACACTTTAGTTGCAATTGGTCTAAAAAATTGTGCATAATTTGTGAGCCTCTTCTTTTCCTGGTATAGTGGCGACACCCTAGGTTGAAAAGTAGTGAGGCGCTGCTCATGAGGTTTTTATAAATGGGTTAAGAGTGTTAAAAACAAGTTAACAAGGCTAATAAGAAATAATACAAAATATACACAATCTTACCTTTTCTTTACGCAGTTTGCTTTTCTTGAAGAACGAAATGTTAACTTTAACCAGGTGCATGCGAACCAGGGAGGTATTGGGGCAAATTTGACCCCATTCCTCTAAGGTTTAAATTTCTTTCCGTTTTGAAATCAGACATTATTTTCCTATACCTTTTACATAAAAATGGTACTCTGTGTAAAAGTCGCTAAATATTACCGTTTCTTCAGAAATTGACTGAAAACAAGTTAAGACACAGAAATCAATTATTGAAGTTTTAAAGAAATCAGGGAAAAAAAACAATGAGGTTCAGTACAGATATCAAGGTACAAATTAATCAGTTATTATCATGGAAGGTAGTACAAAAAGAAATTTAAAATAGTAGTTGCTGAAAATGCCTGCCACTACGCTCGATACATTTATTGCACGTGTGCAGGCTTAATAATAAAAATGTACCTTATTTTATTAATAAGGTAAACTTACTCTTGTCAAGAATGTGTCATTAAATTAGTGTCACGGTTAAGTCACGGAAGATGACACTTTTGCTGAATATGCCTATAAGCTATTAATTTATGGGGAAGTTCGATATAATGGCAGAGATGCTTCTCGACTATATGAAGAGCAGCGGTATCCTGAAAAGCGAATTCCAGCTCATACACTATTTGAAACGGTCAATCGACGGCTACGGGAAACTAGCTCCGTAAAACTAAAACGGTTGGATAATGGCGCGCAAAGGATCATGCGGATCCCGGATTTTGAGGAAGAGGTGCTTCGGCGATTTAAAGATAATCCTTGTTCATGAAATCATGAACAGCTTCCTCGCCCCTACCATCTTCACAAAGTACAAGCATTGGGACCAAATGATTTCATGCCCCGCGTAGAACTCGGCCAGTGTTTTTTTGACCGGTGTACAAAAAACCTCAATTTCCAAAATATGTACAGGGTGTCCAGTTTTCGTATGTTTTACGGGTTATCTACGTTATTAGTAAAGATAGAAGGTTGCGGTTTTCGCAACACTGTGTTGCTTTTTTGAGAAACAAACGATGCCACAAACAGAATTTTCATAGCCCTCTCAGTTTTTTAGATACCGGGTGATTTTGAAAATTTTGCATTTTGGGACACCCCCGTATCAAGGTTACGCTGCAACTTATCAAAAAGGTAAAAAATGAACGTATTAGTTTTTTTTACGTAGAATCGAATGGCTTGGTCAAATTTTTTCTATGTTTAATTGTTTTCGAGAAAAAGAGCAAACTTGCATTTTTTAAATGGGACACCCTATATATTTTTAGCTGTTATGATTCAGTTTATTACAAGCTTTTCAAAAATATATAATAATTTATAGCTGTTTTTAATGTAAAGCTCAAAATTTACATTTTTCAACAAATTTACATTTTTTTAAACGGCACACCGTACAAATTTTAAGATTAAACACTTGTCACAAGCTTCTTACAAATATAAAACACTAATTTTAAAAATATGTACCTATAACAATACTTTTATAAATATAAATAACAATTAACTCAGTTGTGTTATACGTTCAAAAATTAAAAGCTGCAATTATTTGATTGCTCAAACTGTTCTCCATTATGCCTAAGACATGTTTCACACATTGTTCTGATTCGCCTCAGTGCATTTAAAAAATAAAAGGCCGTGCCTGTAACTCCCTCAAGGCTCTTTCAGTGGCTTCTCTTAAATCTGCCATTGTTTGGTACTGGACGGTATAAATTTTATTTTTTAGGTAGCCCCACAAAAAAAAATCCAAAACCGTTAAATCGGGTGACCTGGGTGGCCATCTTACAGGTCCATGTGTTCCAATCCAGCGGCCAGGAAAATTATTGTTTAGATATGCTCTTACAATTTGAGCATTGTGAGCGGGAGGTCCGTCCTGTTGCAAATATAAGCTATTAAGATGAGCTAGGGGCACATTCTCTACTATTTCGGGCACAATGTTTTCCAAAATTTCTAAATATTTATTTTCAGTAAGACCGCCTTCAAATATATCATATAAAATTTTACTTCCCAGTATGAAGCGTGAAACGCTAAACCCAAATCTGCCTTGCCGTTCCCGTGGAAATATAACATGTTGATTTTCCTGGCACCAAAATCTAGTATTTTGCCGATTAAATATACCGGCACTGGTAAAATGACTCTCATCAGACCATATAATCGTTCTTTCAAAATGATTTTTTACATTTCGTAAATACCAATTACAAAACTCTACGCGGCGCTCTGCGTCACCGAGATGTAAGTTTTGTACGACATGAAATTTGTATGGCTTAAACTTGTGTTTTTTTAGAATAGTTTGAACCCTTGATTTTGTAACACCGACAGAACTTTGCACTGTTCTACAAGAACTACTTTGATTTGTTTCAATTGAAGCCCAAACGTTTACTTCATCAATGTCCTGGTTTTCCTTATTGTAAATACTAGGTCGGGGTTTGGAAAATGGACCGACTTCAATTAAGTTTGATTTTATTTTTAAAAATATTCTTTTATCCGGCTGCCTTCTTTCTGGGAATCTGCGAGTATTACGTTTTTATAAATTTTAAAATATGATGAAAAATATAAAAGGATGCCCATAGCTGTTAAAATAAACTTCTAATGCTTCATCCGAATTTTCGTTACACTGAATATAACAAACGAACATATCGTACTTTCCATAATTCTCTATTTTTTTTTTTATTTACTATTTTTTACGGTCGTCGGCGTATCAGAGGCCATCTTGAACCGGTCATCGACCGTACGGTTTTTAATCGTGCGGTCTACCGACTGGGGATTGTGAAACGGCACCTTCATCCTACGAGATATCCGATCTCATCCGGCCTGTCCGGCGTGAATAGGATGGTTTTGATGTCGATTCATTTTACACTCTTCCCTAAGACAAGAGCACGCGGTGTTTCCCAAGCGGTCACCCATCCAAGTACTAACCGCGCTCGACACTGCTTAACTTCGGTGATCTGACGGGAACCGGTGCTTCAAGTGTCGCTAGGCCCTTGCCTACCATAATTCTCGAATTTTGCATTCGCAGCCATAATTAAGAAAAAAACTGCTATTTATCGAAACTGAATAGAAATAAAGAACAGAAAATGGATAACCCATTCTGATAGTAAATAAAGATTTTTTCAGATAACAAGCCTGTCATCTTTTGTTTTCCTAAATACCCGTCATGGCCTACTAAAAAAAAAATTTTAATTTGTTGAAAATGTAAATTTTTTTTTTAGTAGGCCATGACGGGTATTTAGGAAAACAAAAGATGACAGGCTTGTTATCTGAAAAAATCTTTATTTACTATCAGAATGGGTTATCCATTTTCTGTTCTTTATTTCTATTCAGTTTCGATAAATAGCAGTTTTTTTTCTTAGATTTTTTCAGATAACAAGCCTGTCATCTTTTGTTTTCCTAAATACCCGTCATGGCCTACTAAAAAAAAATTTGAATTTGTTGAAAATGTAAATTTTGAGCTTCACATTGAAAACAGCTGTAAAGTATTATATATTTTTGAAAAGCTTGTGATAAACTGAATCATAATAGCTAAAAATATATAGGGTGCCCCATATAAAAAAATGCAAGTTTGCTCTTTTTCTCGAAAACAATTAAACATAGAAAAAATCTGGCCAAGCCACTGGATTCTACGTGAAGAAAACTAATAAGTTCATTTTTTACCTTTCTGATAAGTTGCAGCGTAACCGAGATACGGGGGTGTCCCAAAATGCAAAATTTTCACCCTGTATCTAGAAAACTAAGGGGGCTATGAAAATTCTGTTGATGGCATCGTTTGTTTCTCAGAAATCATCAATCTTTACTTATAACGCAGATAACCCGTAAAACATACGAAAACTGGACACCCTGTACTTTTTGCTGACCAGGCTATGTTTGCAAAATTCGAACATAATATTTAGCCGTAAATAGTTTTATTTCTAATGAATCTCGAAGACCTCTATGTTTCAAACGACAATATAATTAATTGTGATTGAATAATTGCGAACTTCGATTAAAGTTAACTAAATAACCAACCAAACCAAAAAAGAAGTTAAAAAAATATTTACATTGGTAGAAACTACACGATTTAAAAAAGGAAGTTAACAGAAAAGTTTATTTTTCGATCAATTTTCAAGTTCGATAAAACTTTTTTGATTTTTGGCTAACGAAAACATACGTGTGTAATTATTTTCGGTTAAAGAAGTGTGTATAATGTGTATTCTGTTGCTAAAATTTCGTTTTAAATGAGCGATATTATCACCATTCCTAGGGCGCTAAGTTTGCTTGGAAATCGAAATACTGAACATCATACTGCAGCTAATGCCACGCAATCAACAATGGAGCTACGTCATTTTATTAATATATTACTTGTGTAGGTGCATATTATTATTCTCTATCGGTAAAAAATTAAATACCTATTGTAACATAATGTCTTAATCAATATCTAAATTATTTATACACAATTCGTTATTATTTATTTTAAAATTACCATAAGAGGATAATAATATAATATTAATTTTTACTATTAGGTATACCCAGCAGCGCTGTAGTACTTATAGAAACTTTGAAACCCTTATTTAGGTAAACTGAAGACAGTGCGACCAAGATTAAATACCTCCAACCCATTAAAACATTATAAGTTGTTTATATTCTATAGTTAACTAATTAATTAACTACCCGTTGACGCATAAGTTGCTTTTAAACACTTTTTCCTTTAATTTTTAAAATTGCCTGAAACTGAGTTATCACTCAGATGCAACTTTAGGAATCGTTAGCAAAGAAAAAAAAATCATATCTAAAAATTAAAAAAGCTAAAATAAGGGAAGACTTTTTGTTCTATAATAGTTTCACGAGTTGTAGCTGTATAGGTTGCCCAGATATTACTTGATTGGAACTGATGTTGATGATGCGAAACAATAATGGCATGAGGATACATGTGTGTTATGTAAATTGGTAATACCATTTTTGGCAAACCTTGCTTCATCCGTGACAAGAATAATGCTAATGAAGTATACATTATTTGGTTGCTGATCTAATAGCCAGTTTGGAAACTCCATTCTACGATAAAAATCTTCAGGAATCAGTTCATGTCCTTTTTGCTAACAATATGGATATAACAGTTCTCTTAAAGAACCTCATGCACGTACTATTGTTTTCGATGTAATAAACTGTGCTGATAATTTTCGAGTGCTCGTTGATGGAGTCTCATCAGCAGTATTTAAATTTAGGGACGAAATTGCCAGTTCCCTTAAACTAATCGTTATTTAACTAGATACAGCTTACTATTACATAATATTATCCTGATAATCTAAATTACAGTAAAACCTCTGTTTGCGACCGCCTCTATAAAGTGACCACGTGCGTTAAACGACCAGTATGAATTCCCCTTATTTAAAAATGGAAATCCAATTATTTTAAACTCTTCTTTCCCGACTCATCTGTTAAACGACCGCGGGCACTCATCATTGAAAATTTTAGTAAACATTAATGCTAGAAACGCCCTTTATTAGGGGCAGTAAGACCCGACCCGACAATTCTTAAGAAATTTAGGTATGTAGGTACACTAAATACTTTATAGCCGGCGGATCCATTTAATTTGATTTAAAGGCTGATAAATCGGTTGTTAACGTTAGTGTTGTTTTCAATAGCTTTTGTGTATTTTGGGACTAAAGTAAATATTTGAAGATGGCGGTAAAAACGAAATGCCTTTGTTAAAGCGAAAAAATTGGAATAGTCGAGGAAAGTGAAAGAACTGGATTAAGCACCCGGAAACTGACTGAAAAATTTGAAGAGGGTAAGACCCAAGTGACTATATTGCTTCAAAATAAAGCAAAAGTTAGAAATTTGTTTTTATAAGGTGACAATGGTGAAAAAGAAGAAAATCTCCCAAACCCGTGGGACTAGCAGTGGACTAAGTCATTTTTAACTGGTTTTGTAAAGCGCGAAACAAGCAGTTACCAATATATGGGCCCATAATTCAAGCAAAAGCCGTCGAATCTGCTGAATGTCAAGGACTAGGAAACTTCAAGGTATCAAATGGATGGTTAGAAAAATTCCGTCGTCGGCACGATATAAGCTTCAAGAAAATATGTGGCGAATCAGCCGATACCAATATCGAAGACGTAATTAAACATTTTAAAGAATTATGCCCCAAGAGACGTATTTAATGCAGATGAGACAGGTCTCTACTATCGTGTATTGCCAGCAAAACATATGCATTGAAAGATGACAAGTGTACTGGAAAAAAGACATCAAAACAACGATTTGCAATTCTGCTCTGTGCAAATATGGAAGGTGAGAAGAAAGAACCATGTACAATAGGCAAGGGTAAAAATCCTCGATGTTTTAAGGGTGCACATATCGATAAGTTACCTCTCTAATGGGTATCGAACAAAAAAGCGTGGATGGCAGCAGACATCATGACAACATGGCTTCACAGATTTGATACTAAGATGAAGAAGCAGAATAGAAGAGTTGTATTATTTCTGGAAAATGCATTGGATTCCAAAATTACACTGGATGATGTCAAACTAATTTAATAAAATTAGACAAATTTATATATATTTTGACTTTTGGATAAATTTACAATTGAATAAACTAAGTTATGATTGGACACTTCCTCCGATAAAATGATAGAAGCATTTTCTTTGACATCCAAGTTGTTGTTTGTTATAATAATATCAATAAGAGTACTACTATTACAAGAGATATTTATTCGTATCGGGTCTTTAATTAGTTGGTTTAAATTAAAAGTATCAGCCAGCTTTTCCAGTTTAGTTTTGGGAGCAGAATGTTTTAAGAGGTCTATGTTCAGGTCTCCCGTAAATATAACATGATCATAGAATGGTACAGTCAAAGCAAAATAGTTTTCCAGCCAGTTAGTAAAATTGTTGATATACATAAATATGCATCCAATAAATAGTAAAGGGGCGAAACTACTAACCCCAGCCGTCATTTAACTAAATATGGTTTAGTTTACAATATTACATTACATCATTACATAATATCATAATCTAAATTATTTATGACCCATGGAATACTACTTATTTTAAAATTACCATTTTTTGAATATATTAATATGTAATATGATAGCGGAGCCGTTTACATATAAAAAGTTTAAGACCAACACATATAAACTAGCGACAGTGCGACAAAGACCAACAAGTCCGAAGCATTGAAATCTCGTTAATTATTTATATTCTTTCATTTCTTTAATATAATTGTTGGTCCTTTTCGACACATAAACTGCCACTAAATACCTTTTACTACAATTTTTTAAATTTCCCATAACTTATGATTACACTTTTTTATTATTTGACCTAAAACAAAGGGGCTGAAGCTTTGTTAGAAATTAAAAATAATTGTATACCTAAAAATCTGGAAGCAAATATTAGCTATATTTTTGTTTTTAGTAATTATATAGAAACCCTAACATTGAATTTTTTTATAGTAAGTACTCTAAAACCACAGATTACTATAATATAAAATTTTAAACCACGTGGCCTTATTTTGGTTTAATAAATCAACTAAAATAAAACTTAAAATGTAGAGCAGTTAAGTTTTTTTCTAGCTTTTAATGTTTTATTCAATGTGAACTTTTAGCTTTGTTGCATGGTAGTTGCGGTTTAAAGGCTTAATAAAAGTACAGATATTATATTTTTAAAAATATTTTTATGCCTACTCAACATAATCGGTGACAATAAATCTATTGGACAGCAATGAACTTCATTTGAAATATCAGTTGTTAATATGGTTCAGCGATATTCAAATTTTCCATTACAAGTACCACTTCCGGTTTAACCGGAAGTGAGGTTAGGTCGACTGACATAAGTTTTTATCTAGCGAAGATGTATAAAGGTAAAATTGCATTTATTTTTGTATACCTTAATTTTTATTTGATATTTTTCTACATAATTTTTCATGCAATGTACCACATATTAAAATACTTTAAAATACTACCACTAGTCGATATTTTGTTGTTATTTCTGCAAAATAAAAAACAAAATACTGTTTGATATGTCTATTATAGGATGTCTTAAAAGCCATTTAGAATATTGTCATAACTTGGGGGTTGTTTCCCTAACGGGCGTGAATGAAAGCACTGGCTAGAAAAAACACAGACCTTTTTATTTATGTTATACTATGTGTTTACCAGGTAGTATGGAGGAAACCCAGCATGTCTCCGTAGGGGTTTCGGAGGTAATCAAGGAATATCAAGAGAGACGCTTGGAGTCTATAAGACACAAGGGCGCTCCTGATCGTAGGGGAGGTGACCAGTCAGAAAGACGAAGGTACCGTGTCCACCCAGTGTTCGGGTATTTATACACCGAAAGTGCTGACTATTGTTTAGTTGATCTTGATCTTGACATTGGATGGCACAGTGGTCCGCGACCTCAACGCACAATGGTCTAGAGGTGTAGGAAGTATAATTATAATCTGGAGCCCGCCATTTTGTTGACAATATGACAAAGTATGATACATTTTTAAATAAACTATTATGATAGTATTTCAAGATATTCTAACATTTCAAACTTTCCATTAAAATTATGTTGAAAAACCCACTTACAAGTTACTCATGTTAAATAAAAACTTGATACAAAACACTAAATAAATCTCTTAACACTAAAACTGATAGAGTTGAAAGCAGATATACGTTAGATTATGTTAGATAAAGACTTATGTCGCTATTTTAAAATTCAGGAAATCTTATCCCATATTTGATGATAACTATATATCATTGAAGAGAGAATTATAAATAATTAATTTATTTTCGTAAAAGCAGCAACGTTTTAATTTAAACAAATTTAAAGCCTTTTAATTAAAAAGCAATATGAAGTCAGTGTTAGTAATACAAACGTAAGAATACAAATTTGAATATTCTTTTTAAATAAAAAGCTAGGATATGGTATGTTATTATTAGCCACGTGGTATTCATTTCTAAAACTAAAAGTAAAAATATAAAAATAAACGATTTAACGTATAATGTAATTCAAATCTGTGTACTTAAGTTGGTTAGTAAATGAATACAGCCGTTTTCTGAAGTGGTCGTCCTCGAAAGCACCCAAAACACAAGGAATACAAAAAAAGTTTATACAGTAGTTGCAGAATTTACCAAAGCACAGTGTAGTGGCTCAAAAGTAATTATTAAATATATATGCGGTTTTGTTATTAATAAAACACCCCCCGCATATTCTATTCTTTTCCGGATCTCTCTCTCTTCCATGTCCGGTATTGCATTTGACTTCAATTGTCATTGGGACCTTTGTTTGCCAAGCTTCAAATATGGAAATGGATTTGAGCGAAGCCCTGGATAATTTAAAGGGGGTATGAGCTTCGCGGCTCTGAATCTAAAAACGCTCACTTCTCAACTAGGTATATAATGTATTATTTTTTTTATATATCTTAAGAAATTTTAAAATATCCTAGTTATCTCCCACACAGCACAATCATGTCTAAGAAATATTTCTTATTAGTTTCTCCGAAAGATTTTAAATATTCCATAAATATTTCGAAACATTTGAGGAGCTCGCGTTCAAAACCGGATATATCGAGTTTTGTAAAATGTTCAGGAAGTGTGAAAAATGGGTCAATTCTAAACCTTAAAACATAAAAAAAATGTTAAGTGAAGTTTTTGTTTTATCTTGTTAACTAATACGAGCAATGTATATTTTTTCACAAAAAACTGAAATACTCATTGTCATTAAATAATAACAATTGGATATATCCGTTTTTGCACCCAAATAAGAAGCATTTTAAAAAATAAATCGGCTATTTATTTTTTTTAAATTATTAAACATAATATTATTTTTTCCACTACTAACCTATAACATCGCCATTATTGACCGATTATTAACGCTAGGAATCGTTTTTCTCTACCTTATAAGTCATTATTGACCATGGTCAATAATAAGCCATTGAAATCCATTATTGACCGATCTTTGACCTTAACCGAATTTTGTTTAAACGCAGGTAACTTGATTTTTTAATTCTACAACATCAATTCATTGTGGTTAGGCAACCAGATAATTATCAATACATATTAGATTACTTGATATTGTAAAATATCGATACAATCAACATTTTTTCTGCTTCCATCCTTAATTCGGGAGGTGTACACATATTATTATCACTAACATTTTCTTCGCTCACTTTTAAAAAAAACGCAAAACTCGTGAAATCTGATGACACAAATGAACACAAATTGACATTGACAAAGCCACCTGACAAAACAACAAAATATTTTGCCAATTCCAAAGCGCAGGTAACTTGATTAAAAAATATACTTATACCTACCTATAATTTTTTATAATTATTAATACTATAAAGATAAATGTCATATAAAAGTTTGTAGTAGTGGAAAAAATAATATATTAACCACGGTTTAGACAGCTTATTATAGCCCTCGCGTCTTAAATCCCTCGTCGCTTCGCTCCTCGTGATTTAAACTTGCCGCTCGGGCAATAATGATGGCTGTCTAAACCTTGGTTAATAATATACTATTAAATATGTACCGAAGTTTCTTCCTCCAAACAATCACAGGACCTGTTTTCATCTTCATCTTTATCTTCATTTCTCTCCTCACTGTTGACCTGCAATAGATTTTTATACCATAGAAGATCCTCCCTGCTTTCCCATTTTTCCCCAAAATGCTACTTCATCAAATGGCGTAAACTTTTCTTCTTTTTATCTGGGATAGAGCTTCCGAGTGGTATCATATTTAACCGAAGGTTGTCAGATTTGCCTTTTTTTAAAAGAGATTTGCAAGTTTTATTTGCTAGAAATCGATAGTACTGATGAGTCCTTACTTTAACAGTAACTTTATCATTGTTAATAAATTTCTTCAATTGAATTCGTTTGCAATCGGAAATTCCTCTAACTTTATTAAATACCTTTTGAAGTTCTTTTATGTCATACATCTGCCAATCTAAACCAAGTGATTTTACAGATCCCACTTCTGAATGCCGGTAGGAAACTATGTCCACGAACTGGAAATGTTACAACTATTTCGGTTGCGTGTGCAGGGGACTTATTTTTTAGCCAATACATCATAGCATGAATAATATGAGAGTTTTTATTCTGCCCTGCACATCCGTCGCAAAATAATTTGATACAACTTTTTTCTTCATAACTTAAACTTTCGAGATGGTGTAAAAGTGCTGAACCAATCTGTATAGCTCCCCTACCAGCAACATCTTCTGTCCATACATAAAATGTGGGATTTCTGGAAGTCATTGCAACGCAGCAAAATGCATACCAGCTAATTTGGTGAGCATAGAATGCATCTCCGATTGGCTAGTAATAGTATTATCAGCATTTTCCCGGGCAAGCTCATAAAATGTATTAGCTATTTTTTTATGCATACGGTACTCCACAAAAAGATCTTTCCTTTTTTCTACTTGCTTGGTATGTTTAATTTGCTCCTTCAATCTGGTGCACTTGGAACACACATCAGAGGCTGGTGATGAAAAACCAATGTTAAAATCATTTAGGAAGAGGTTTCTAAACATGTCATAACTAACACGATCTTCATTGTCACATTTTCGGTTATAAAAATAATGCAATTTTGCCACAGAAAGATTAGCTGACAAATATATACGTTTAGACTTTTGTCTATTATAGTGGCTTTCTGTACCACGTAATTTGCCTATGAACATTCGAATTTTTTCCTTTTTTTGAGCACTTTTCTGAGAGACCCTATCTCCCCCTCTTTTTTCTTTTGGTACACTACCTTTCTCCAAAACCTTCACAACTGTTACAATTCTATGTTTTGTTGCCCCGAAAACAGAGGTAAAAAACTGTTTACAAACTTTAACTACCTGTCGATCAGATTTTAACATGTAAGTAATTGTTGTGGTTCTCTCTTTTATTTCTTTACATTTTCTACGTCATTTAGCGGGCAAAACAGACATATAATGACACAATACTATATCCTGACTAACTTTATCAGTATGTACATAAAACTCTTTTCTTAGAATTTCAATGTCTTTCATTTTCACTTTAGAACATGAATAAGTCATGCCATCATGATTACAAGGTCGTTTAAAATTTTCTAATTTAGGATCTGAATCTACATAGCCTAAAATACGTTAAAATTGTTAAGAAGCCTAGCTTGTTATATAAAAAAGAACTTAACCTTACTTTAACTTTTTACGCGCCACACGTTTTGCCTCATTCCTTTCCTTTTCTTACTACCATCGTTTCCTTCTTCTACACTAATGTCCCCTATATCCAGACTCAAAACACACTTTATTTAAGCAAATTCGTTCAAGTTATAAGCAACACGTGGTTACAGGAGCAACGTCTCTGATAAACTAAAAATAAACGCGGGAATAGTGCAGATTCAATACTTTGGTTATATCCGCTTTTGCTTCAAAAATTTGATTATAAGCGGTTTTGCTCACAAGAGGTAACTTCTCCTAACGATTTTAACGGTTTATATTAGCTTTTGCCCGCAAATAAATACATCAGTCGATAGATTTCGCAAAATTGATTCGAAAACCTCAGAAAAGTGATATATCCGGTTTTGCACGCGAGCTCCTCATTTATGATATACCTATTGATGAAATCTTTCAGAAACCCTGAAGTGTCCTATAAAAGTAATATTTCATTTTATGTATCTGAAACATTACATAATTGCATTGTGAAATATTTCAAATTAGAGGCAAATACTTTTCAGAAATATTTCAAAAAAATTTGTTCTAATATTTCTGAAATTATATAAAATGGAATACTTAATATATCATTCAATATCAAGAACATATTTATTAAAAAAATATATAAACTAGTAACAAGTAATAAATGTGAATATATAAAATAGGATACTTACCTCTGAAATTCTTCTTTCTATGGGGCCGTGAAAGTAGAAATTTAAAAATTAATAATTTTAAGTATGTATCATAATAATATTATGTGGGTGCATTTATAAAAGTCGCCACCGCTCCGGTTCGTAGTTCCAACATGACCAATTTTTATCTCGCTGACCACGTGCTGCTCGTCGTTCGTGCTTTAGCCAATGGGAAGAAAGAAATTTGACACATTTGATAAAAAACATATTTTCCATATTCCTACGATTTCAGCATGTATAGGCAATGCACAGGGCTTACCTCATCTCCAAGTTAAATAATATTAAATACTGATCACATTATCTAATTTTTCAAAGCAATTTAATATTTTAACCTCTAAATATGTTAGTGCTCTCGCGAAATTACAACGGTGCAGTTCGTGTTTTATAAATACTCTAAGAACGTTGGCCACAACGAGCAGGAGCGGTGGTAGTTTTACAAATCGACCTTTATATTATAGATCCCTGGTAGAAAAATTGCAATCTCTAATATATCAACGACGCTGCGTATATCAATGTTTGATACATTAACACTATTAAAATTACTTATTCCATCATAAGGACAGCAACAGCTATAGTGCAACAATTTTTTGTACCTTAAGTTCTGACCCGGAGGGGAGATGATTCCTTACTGTACCTTTTCATATTCTACTAATGTTTTTGTAATTTAAGAATGCTTCATTTTTCTTCTGTTTACACTGTCTACTGTTCAACATTCTGGTTCACAACAGTAACAACTCAAGTTTAATAAATGAACTAAAGCGGGGAAAATCATAAAATGCACCTAACCTAAAACTATTAATATACCTATCATTAAAATAGATACTTACCTCAGATTTATTATCCATTATATAATTATCCGGTAGTTGCACAGTTCACTTACAAATAACAATGCCTAATGATAATTATTGTTAGTTGAATATTACACAAACAAAACATAAAATAATGGGAACCCGTAAGGGGAACAGGCTGGTTTTTCTGCATCTACTCCGTCAAGTGTCAGAGCTCCTTAGCCTCCTTGGCATAAGGTCCTTAAGTGTCAGAAAGAAATAAAAATCTATCAACGCATTAAGCAAGCTCCAAAATTAAAATATAAAGTTATTTCATTTAATAAGTAATAAAGATATTTCATTTGATATACAATATACTCTAAACTACACTATAAACTTTTTTTGAGCCACTACAGTATGCCGCAATATATTCTAATGTTATACGCTTTGATAAACCTCATAACTCTTCTATACAACTTTTGTTTGTAGCCCTTGTGATTTGGGATGCTGTCGAGGACGAATACCTTAGGACTATATGTTCTGAAACAAGCAGATTAAAGGAATCAAAGTTAACGGTAGTGCCTAAGTTTTGAAGAAAACCAAACCAGAAACTCTTTAAAATGAATCGAAGCTTGTATAAACTGTCAAAAGTTTTTATGATAGCAACCGGATTATGGAGATCCCCAATATCAACGAACATCACTTTGCAGAAGCTGTACTGGATGTATTCCATTTTTGTACAATTTTCATACTTATTGTATAACATCCTAATGATTATTCGCTTTTTTCAACTAGCAATACAAGGAGCACCCTCAGAACTTCTGTATACCTCGATGACTTTAACCATTTTGATCTGTGAAATAAACTACAAAATGTTGATTTACTTAAAAAATGGCATCCCATATAGAATTCCATATGTAATTGAACGAGAAAGCGAGATACTGATGACTGAAAACGAAGAAATTAAAAGCTCGTACCTCAACCAAGTGAAATACTACCTAATGGTTTCATCGGTTCAATGCTCTATAAGTTTTGGTGGAATTACCTACTTTGTATTGATGAACTTTTATAAAAGAATTTACGACCTATTTCTTCCAGAAGAAAGTTTTATGTATCAGCTGTGGGTTCCTTTTCATGTGGACAAATATAATATTTTTTTAACATTCTACAACGTGATTCTAGCATATGCAGGTTTCTTCTTTAACTGTGCCATTATAACTACATTGCAGACGTTATTAGTATTTGCTACGTCACAATTGCGTATTCTGCAAATTCGTTTGAGAAATATGTATGGCTCCAAATCATATAACGAAGGCATTAATATGGATCTAACTAGAGATTTAATAAAAGAACATCAAATTCTGATCGAGTAAGTACTTGTTGGTAGTGAATGTCTTATTGTACTTATAAGATGTATGTATCTTTGAAGCCAATTTGCAATTGACCAAAATTAATCATACCGGAAAGACTTGGTGGTTCCAAATTCTGATAATTGTGTGGCTTTCCCAAGATAAAGTGGCCTTCGAGGTTAGACTCGCATCTCATTACTTTTTTAGCTAATTTATTGCACTGACAATTCCTCCGTTAATTAATTCGTGAGTATAAGTTCTTTTCAATCCAAAGAACAATAAACAATAAAACCTATGAAAATATTTTAGTAATGACTGACTTCAAACAAAAATGAATAGGTGTGAGTATTTTAAATCATCTTAAAATAACAGATTTATATACAAGGTGTTTCATAATTGAATTTCTGATCAAATTCTGAAAAAATTAAAGTTGGTGTAACCACGTTATGACAATATATGGTGCCCAATGACAACGAAACAACAAGTTGTCTACCAGACCATGACGTTGTCCAATATTTTGGGCTTCTCGTAGACAGTATTGCAAAAGACGTTTATACTGAACACTTTTTGTCTGGTTTAATAATAATAATAATAGATGTCTATATTTAATTAAATACAAACATACAGTTTAAACATTACGAAACAAATTAGGCCGAAGTAGGGCGCAGTCTAGCCAATAAGGCTACTCTATTGAACCCCCTTCCGCTCATTTTAATTAAAAAAATATCTATAATATATTCATAAAAGTAAAACAAGTCCATAAGGTTTATAAATCAAAAACAGCAAAAATAATTATCTTATAAAATAATGAATAGAATAATAAATTAGATTATGCTTGGTTTGGAGGCAATAAAAAAAAATATATATGATTAGCATTATACTAAATTACACAGAACAATCAAGATGATGTAATAATTTAAGAATTTTGTGAATTTAATAAAACGATTTTGTACGTATCTTTAAATTTCTTTGAATCGAGCATAACTATTTCGTTAGGTAAGGAGTTATATAATTTAATAGCATTAAAAGTAAATGTTCTCTAAAACATGGCTGTCTGATGATGGGGCATAGTAATCTTGTTAGAAAATCTAATATTACATGGATGAACCGACAAAGACAAAGTTATTTTTTATGGATGAAGGTAGGGCTAGGTTGTTTAGAATTTCGTGAAGAAAATTTGCTAAGTGTGAAGTCCTACGATTGATCAATGTTAGCCAATTTAGTTCTTTAAATGTATGTGAAATATGATCAAATTTTCGAAGACCAAACACAAGACGAGAGCATGTATTTTGAACTTTTTGAATTCTTCCTTTGTCTAAAGCATTTAAACACGGTCCGTAAATAAAATCACAATAATTGAAATTTGAGAGAATAAGAGATTCACAAAGCATCTTATGCAATTTAAAACTTAAGATATGACGACTATTGTACAAAACTTTTAAAGATAAATATGATTTTTGGATAAGTTTCTTGACATGCTCCTTGAACCGTAGTTCGGTGTCCAAGATAATGCCAAGGTTCTTTGCAAACTTGACAATAGATAGCTTAACTCCATGAATGTTTATATTAATATTATCAGCCAAAAAATCTATATTAATCTTATTACCAAAAAGCATGCAATGGTTCAATGATTGTAGTATATCCGATGTATAGATAATAAAAAAAGTGGCTCGAGAATAGAACCCTGCGGTACGCCTGATAATATTTGAACTTGGTCTGAATATTTATTGTTACCAAGAATTTTTTGGAAGCGGTTTGAGAAATATGATTTAATAATATTCAGCGCAGGTTCCGAAATCCCATAATATTTTAATTTTGAAAATAGCAAATCGTGTTGAAGAGTGTCAAAAGCTTTTGAAAAATCCAGAAGAACAAGAGTACTATTTAGTCTTTTGTCAATGGACATTATTATATCATCCACCTTTTCCCTTTTAATGACACTAGTCAACAAATACAAGAAAAAAGTTGAGACTGATGTTATAATGGCTGTACGGGGGAGTTAAAGCAACCTGACTGTGAATTCAACAACCAAAATTTTCCACCACATATAGATTTTGAGTTATAGAATATATCAGATATTTTTATTTTATACAAACATTTCTATATAATTATATAAGTTCAAACTAAAAAAAAAACAAGATGTTTTAAGGACAACAGGATTTATTTACAAAAAAACACATGAAAATACATTATTTATACTAAGTCTTTTGTACATAGCTTTGTTGCAAATGCTGACTTTCGTTTATATTCCTGGTCGCTTTCTCTCATAAGGAACCAACATCAATCCACCAGCATTGCTGGATCCCATCTGCCTTGGTAGCGTTTCTCCATTATTTGTATGTCCTGGTGGAACCTTTCTCCTTGCTCGTCACTCGCCGCACCCAAATTTTCTGGGAAAATATTTAAATGGGGGTGCAAGAAGTGTGCAACAGCCCATTTTGCAGTGGCTTTCAAGTAGTTCTTCTACAAGTTTTTCATAGTTTTATACTTTTTTGTTTCCTAAAAACTACCAAACAATTATTTGAAAAGAACTGCTCGCAGCTAATTCCACATCACCTAATTTTTGATTAAACTGTTGAACCCTTAGTATTTCTTTAATTTATGATCCAACGAATATTCCTTCCTCAAGCTTAGCATCACTTAGTTCCCTTCATGTCAACTGCATGTGCAAGAGGAATAAAGGGTCTTTTCGTTGCCATTATGGAGCAGAACTGATATTAAACTTATTCTAGAAGAATCTATAAACAATTTATCCGGGTTATGTGCAAGCCCTAAGTTTCCATAACACTATTTGAATTAACACAAGCACACATCATGCATAATAAAAAAGCGGATAACTCCTGGTTACGGCTCCTAAATATTGTAACTTTGGGTACAGTGGTTAGTAAATTCCATTGTTGTAATCCAGAACCTAATACTTCAGCGTGCTCTTTGGACAAGTGGAGGTCCCGGACTAGATAATTTAATTCAGCTTGATCGATTAAATGGGGTGCTTTTCCTTCACTTTCCGGAAAATAAGAATCGTCCTTGTCTGGTACATTATCGGGTTCTGCCTTATCACCATACATTTCTAAATCTTCCTCCCAAGTTGCCGGGGGCGCTGGAACTGGTAAACCTTCTCCATGAAGAACCGGTTTAATTGCTGAGGGAATATCCAAAATTGAATTTAATCATTTTAAGCCCTATAGAGGGTTGATACATCGTGGTTAAGGTATTATCCCCAAACAACTCACGCGGTGTTGCCAGATTGTGCAATCTCCCTAACTTATAGCAAACGTAAATTTTCGACGTCGCGCTTCGGTATATTACAAATTATTTTTTAAAATAATGTAATTAAAATACTCATTAATATTTGCTAAAAAAAAACATAACTCAAACATATACCGTGTTAGGAAGTTTTTACCATCATTTTCGTATTTAGAGACCAAAAATTAACAAGAAACTGCCTTTTACATTACAGTTGCAAATTGGCTGTAAGCTAAAGTAATTATTCAAAATGCAAAAAAAAATAAAAATAATATTGAAAGGCAGGCGGTTGGAATGGCCGCACTATTGTAAAAACTGTGAAGAAGGGTTTTGTAAGTGCGACAAGTAGATGTAATTGACTTAGATGCAGTTACCGGTATGGTTCAAAGATTTCTTGCGATACGCTTTTTTACATTGTTTAAACACAGACAACATGCAAGAACTAAGGCTGGTTAGTGGTTAGTAGTCTAAGTAAGGGTTTGATTTATATCCAGCCGTCTTGTATAGTGAAGCGTCCGGCTACTTACTAAACAGACTTGAACAAATGTTAGCCAACATTTTTTTCAGGAGAGGATGACACCAGATATTACTTTATTTTATTTTTTTTTTAAGATTCGTCACATCCTTAAATGACTCTATTAAAACTATCACGTTGCTGGAGTTTTCTTTAGAGTCAATAAATGGAGCTGCTGCACTTCTTCAAATTATATCGGTAAGCAAAAAACATGAGTTAATGTAAGCCATTTCAGAGTAGGGGCGATAATTTGCTCGCTAATTTGTACAATCGCTACTAAATACTACTAGAAATCAAAAGTTGGTGTGTGATATATTCAAACTCAAACTCAAAATGCGCTTTATTATGAGAGATCTAAGTATAAAAAATTGCAAACAAAAATAATTACAAACAACTAAAATTAGACACAGATAAAGATGACACCTACATCGCAATTTATTTTTTCCCTTATCCCCTTAGAGAAAATCGGAATAATATTCCCCCAGGCAGTAGTAAGCCTTTTCCAGCAACATCTGTTTCTTAGACTTTTTAAACAAACTGTAGGTACTTCAAGTTATTAAGTAAATGATTATATATTTTCATACTTTCATACATTATAATCGATGTTTTTGTAAGGGTTGAGGATGGTAGTGACAAAGGCAGAATACGATATTGTCCTGTCGTGTTGGAGGTGTCAGTATTAAAAAATCTATATCTAATGTTAAATATTAAAGTGACAGTCTTCAAAATAAACAATGATATCAATGTTAATATTCTTTTTTGCAAAACAATGGTTCGCATAAGTCTCAGACTCTGGCCTCACCCCCTTAAAGCGCGTTTTTGCAGAACAAATAGTACACCGAGCAGTTGCTGACTAGAAAGCCCCCAAAATGCAACTCCATATTTGAGATGAGATTCTATAGGCGCGTGGTAAACTGATTTTACAATCTTTGAACCAAGTTCATTGACTATCACTTTGACTGCAAAACATCCCGAAGTTAATTTCCTGCTCAGTGCCCTGACATGATTCTCAAATTTAAGGCCACTATCAATGACAATGCCCAAAAACTTAGTACTAAGGCATTTCTCAAGGGGTAAGTCACTAATGACCAAGGCCTCCATAGCACACTCAAAACTAATTGCATTTGTTTTTTCAACGTTTAGAGATAGCAAATTCGAATCACACCATTCTTTGACCTTGAGGTAATACATAATATCTTTTACCATAAGAGCATTATTAGAGTGCCATAATATTGTAATATCATCAGGGAAAAGTGTGAACTCTCCCGCAATGTCGATAGACGTCATATCGTTAATATATGAAAGAAAGAGGACTGGTCCCAGCACTAAACCCCTAGTAAATCATGGCTCTCAGAACAAACAGAACCCTTGAAAACTATCTGACTTCTGCCCCCAAGATAGGAATCAAGCCAGTTAAATGTTTTTCCCCTGAAACCATTGCAACTGAGCTTCCAAAGCAGTATCCTATGACTCACGCAGTCTAAAGTTTTTGATAAGTCACAAAAACTACCGCGGTAACCCCCCCTCCTCTATTTATGTGGCCGTATATAACCTCTATTAGACGAAATATAGCATCATTGGTATTTTTATTCTGTTGGAATCCGAACTGATTAATATTAATGATATCGTTATTCTCAATAAATGATATTAACCGCGTTTTAACCATCTTTTCAAGTATCTTTAAAGGTTCGATAACAATGAGATGGGGCGATGATTAGTTGGCTTCTTGAAGTCACCCCCATGAAGAGAAATAACTTTGGCACACTTTAAACACATAAAAACAATTCACGTTTCCCAAGACATATTGATTGCTTGAACCAACACCCTCAGCGCTGTTTCGGGCAAGTTTGAGATAAGAATATTTTAATGGATATTTCATCTTTCCCAGCTAACTTTTTGTTTATTATCTCCGTGGACGCTTCCTTAGGTTCATATGCATCTGTAAAGAAAATAAAACGATTTTTTTTTACTGACACCTTATTTAAATACGTCATTGGGTCAGTCATAGCATTAAGTGATAACTGAGGCCCCTCAGCCAGTTAAGTGCGCTTCCTCTTGTGGCGGATGTCATTGACAATAAAACAACTCTCCCTTGTCCATTTCCCGCTCTTTCAAGTCGCTCAGGATAATACATATCTTTAGCCTTTCTTATCAGTTTACGGTAAGGCGAGCGGTATTTATTGAAGTAATGATGAAATACGATATTATTTGTAAAGTTTCTAATCATATGAAGTGAGCGAAGATTTTTTGCTGAGTGTCTAAGACCCCTAGTTATCCATTGTTATTTGTTATATTTAATTTTAAATTTTTGTTTTGAAAAGGCCCTATTAAACAACTCTCTATTTTTTGTCAACATCTCCTAACTAATCTGAAACTAAATTCCTGAATAACTAGGCTAATATAAATTTAAACCACAAATGAATTTAAGCATATTATATAAGGTATTTCCTAGGTAAGTACAAGAAAGGTAAGATCATATTCTTGAGCCAAGTTTAAGATAAAAGTTCATATAAACATGTGGTTCGTTCAGGTTAGTTGCTTCGTTAGCAATTAATTTATCATTTTCAAGAAAACTCATAAACGCTTATGTGCAGAAAAAAAACACAAGATATAGTTTTAGTAGAGAAAGGCATGAGGCTTTGAAAATAATTCAGTAGCGTACCACTTCGGTATGCCATACTGGCATATCATACGCACGCCACTGGTGAATCGAGAGATTCTTAGTGTATGGTAATTGATGGCTTTTAAGGCCATATGTATGTATTTTTCATTACTTATCTTTATGCGTTTAGTGAATTTTCGAAAAAGGGATATTTTTTGTAAAATATGACACCCTATATATTAATAACAATGCATTTTAGACCATATGTTTATATAAACTTTTTTTTATAAAATTGGCTTAAGAATATGAGCCCAAGTTTTTTGTACTTACTTAGGAAACACCTTATATATTATTAAATTAACTGACTCTGTCGTTACTTGGTTAAATTCCATAACTAAACTACAGGGTGGCCGTTTAGTGGGGCAAAGTAGAATAGCTCCGTTTGTATTTATAATGCACAAAAAATGTTAATATAAAAGTTGGACGACAGTCAGTGAGTGATAACGTAGAATTATTTTTTGACTCTATAGGGTGACTTAACAAAGAGGAACAAGAATTTTTTTTTAAATAGAGCACCCTGTATATTTTTGCACTTTTAAATTCCCCTCAATATTTCGCGTATCGTGGCAAACATAGGTTGTAATTCTTTTGCAGTGTTGCCTAGTTATTTAAAAATATTCTTTTTTGGAAGAAAGAACTTGGCACCTTAAAATTTGAAATATAATTGAATTAACTCAAGACATTCGAAACATTCTCGAGAGTCTTAAAGATTAAGACTGATTTAAAACTTAAGACTCTTAGAACATTTCATATTTTGTACAGGGTGTGCTCTACAAACGTGTCAACTTTTCACATTTTAAAATTAATTTACTCTTTTCAAATGAAACAGCTTGTATTTTAATATTTTATCTTGTAGAGTATTTCACCTCTACAACTTTTGTTAAAAGTTTCATTAGCTGTTATTTTTGCTCATTCTGGCGTAATATTTTTTTTAAATAAAAAGTCTGAGAAAAATATTTTTTTTTAATTTTACTTATTTAAGGTGCTTTAATCAGTTTACCTAACTGCTTACATAAACTATCTAATCAAATGTTCGAAGTGTCCTCGATTAGTCTCTATACACTTTTGGACACCATCTTTAAATTCTTTGCTTAAATTACTCTACATATTTCGCAGTTAAACGAGTAATCGCTTGGAAACAATTTCTTATACGAATTTTCATGTTGTTATTACTTGTCGGATACATTGTGTACACCTGATCTTTAGCAAATCCCCATAAAAAAAATCCATTTTTGTCATATCCGGCGATCTAGCTGGCCATGATACAGGTCCTCCTCTTCCAACCTATTGCTGACCATAAGTTTCGTTTATATTAATAAGTTTTATATCGATCATTGCTGCATTTGAATAATTTATTTTTGTCACAATATAAATTTAACTTAATAAATTCACTCCTACAATAAAATGTCCATTCGACATTTGCATTTTTATCACTTTGACATCGATAAAAAAGGTGCATCCTTTTTTATCGCGATAAACCCCTCTCCAGCTAAAAATTAAATGGTAAAAACCTCTCCAGCTCAAAATCGAGTAGCTTTTCTTTTTCATTGCTCGGCAACCTGATATATTGTTACAAATTAATTTGATGCTGTCAAACATTTTTTTAATGAAGCATACTTTTTTTAGTATCTATTCATACCAAAATTCGTGAATTTCTTTAGCTAAAAGTCAATTGATCTTTTTTTTAAGATCGGATAAACTTTAATTTTTTAAACTCAAACTAGATCACTTTTTAGCGATTTAAACTGGAACAAGCGGTAATAGATAAAAACCCTCCAGCTTCCATTTCGTTTGTTCTCGTTTAATTTCTAAGCAATCTAGTTTTCGTAAAAAATAAAAGTTTATCCGATAAAAAAAAGCTCTTGTGATTTTCCGTATGATAAGAAGTAAGAAATTAAATGACAATGACATCTTAATAAAATTTTACTATTACTTTTGCTATTATTTGCTTTTGTCTGTCATGGCTATAAAATAAAATCTAAAAAAACATTTTTCTCAGACTTTTTATTAAAAAAAATATTACGCCAAAATGAGCAACAATAACTAATGAACCTTTCAACAAAAGTTGTAGTGGGCAAGAAACTCTACAAGATAGAATATTAAAATACAGGGTGTTCCATTTGAAAAAAAAGAGAAAATTAATTTTAAAATGTGAAAAGTTGGCTCGTTTGTAAAGCACACCCTGTACAAAATATGGAATGTTCTGAGGGTCTTAAGTCTTGAAAATTAGTCTTTATCTTTGATGCCTTCGAGAATGTTTCGAACGTCTTGAGTTAATTCGATTATATTTCAAGTTTTAAGGTGCCAAGTCTTTCTTCCAAAAAAGAATATTTTGAAATAACTTGGCAACATTGCAAAATAATTAAAAATTATGTTTGCCACGATACGCGGAATATCAAGGGGAATTTAAAAGTGCAATAATATACACCCTATAGAGTCAAAAATAACTTTACGTTATAACTCACTTACTGTCCTTCAACTTTTATATTAACATTTTTTGTGTATTATAAATACAAACGGAGCTATTCTACTTTGCCACACTAAACGGCCACCCTCTATATGAGAAAGTAAACAACTTTTTACTTTAATTCCAATATATTTGAAACTTAAGAATTGTTTATAAAATTCGACTAGTTTCGCTATAGCTTTTTCAAGAATTAATGGTATAAAAGGGAAGGTGTATAAAATGTATAAGTTCTGTTTTTCCTAACAATTATATATACAGGGTGACAATTTAAAAACTTGAAATGGCCATATCTTAGGAACGAAAAACTGAAGAAAAAAACGCAAAAAACAGTTTCTATAAAACGAAGGGGGAACAAAAACAAGTGTATTATCCCACCCTTATCTGCAACCCCTTGGACAGGGTGAGATACACCCTAAAATCATAAATAGAAAGGGGGGTCGAGTGATACATCATTTTGAAGCTCTTGAAAAATGCTTTCCAATGGTACCATGGAAAGCTACATTTCAGGAAATTCTTCTCTGTTTATTAAGAAAAACAATAAATGAAAACACAATTTTGAAATTTTTTATTATTATTTAATTAAATGTTCAAAATGATTGCTACCAATATCCTGGCATATTAAGAGATATCTCTTAAGAATTCTAAACATTTTAAGTCTAGGTATTTTGTTTTGGTTTATTTGCTATGGTTTTTTTGTCGAAGAAAAAAAATTTGTTTATAAATATTTGCATTTTATTATCACAGAATTTACTTAAAAAGTAACTTGTACTAGTATTATTATTTTAAGAACAGTTGACTTTCGGTTCAGTTTAAACGAAAGGCAGCACCTCTTATCTTTTGCAATGGTGTACAGCACAGCTGAACGTGTAGAAATTATTTTCATTTATGGTTCCCAGGATCAATGTTTCTTAAGGACAGCTCAACGTTTTAACGAAAGGCATCCAGGTAAATAAATATAAATAAAAAGTCGAAGTCAAAGTGTTCCATCACAGCAGAAGAAATAGAATCAGATGAGGAGTATTCAGCAACAAAATATCCATCGGATTCAAAATATAATGACTTCCTTAAAAACTTTAAAATTAACAGTCAGGATATAAGGGAGGCAGGTAGATCAACTTGTCCCATAAATACTGAAAAAATTAATGAACAAAATTTAATATGTATCCTAAATGAAATGAAGAACTCAATGGACTATATGATTTATCAATTTGAATTATTGAGGCACGCCACAAAAAATATTCAAATTTTAACAGAAGAATTACAACAGGTAAAAACAGAAAATATTAAATTAAAACAGGATATGTTAAAGTTGAATCAAAAGGTTGATAGTTTTCAACAAGAACAAAAAAATAAAAATCTAATCATTTCTGGGCTTGAAATAGAGGTAACAAATTTGAGACCAACAATTAATAAACTACTACAACATATTGGAATTATTACAGTAGAAAAAGGTGATATTGAAGATATAATAAAATTAAAGAGTAAAAATAAAGTTTCGCCGATTTTGATAAATCTAAGGAACAAGTCAATTAAAAACAATTTCCTACAAATGAGAAAAAAATAAAGGTGTTGTCTTTTCCAATGAATTAGGTATACAGGGTGAAAAAAAAATCATTTATTTTAATTAAGAATTGTCTCAAGAAAATCAAAATCTACTAAGACAGAAAAAAAAATTAAACTTTCGATATGCATGGTCAAAAGATGGAACAATTTTTTTAAGAAAAACTCAAAACTCTAAAGTTATAATAGTAAATTCAGTAGACGATTTGATTACTAGTAATTTGACAAAGAAATTCTGTATGTGATATTTTCATTTTTATTTTTTTTATTTGTTTTCATAATTTTATTGTTGCATTTCTTTAATCAGAGTACTTACATTTTATGTTAGTTGAAAAAAAAAACATGAATTGTTTATACATTAATATTAAAAGTCTGAGAAAAAAAATTAATGAAGTGGAATTATTGCTTTTAAAAAATAACATTGATGTTCTTTTTCTAACAGAAACATGGTTATATCCAAATGAGAGTGATACTTTTTCCATTGGGAGTTATAGCGCTGTACACTGTTGTCGTGAAACAAGAGGTGGAGGTATAGCAATATTTTAAAAAATAATATAAATTTTAACATAAAAACTATTAAAATATCTGAAAATAATCAATTTATAATTATAAATTTACTAGATTTGAATTTTAATATAAGTGTTACCTATAAGCCACCATCATCTAACACTAAAAACTTTATAAATGATTTTGATTCAATATTGCATAAATATAAAAATTTATTTATGTTGGGTGACATGAACATAAATATATTAGAAAAAAATAATAAAAATACTTGTTATATGAACATGCTAAATAGTAATGGTTTCAAAATATTAAATGACTTAAATTTACCAACTAGAGTAATTTTGAATAAATCAAGTTCAATTATTGACCATATTATTAGTAATTATAAATTGTCTGTTGATATAAAACTTAAAGATCATATATTATCGGACCATAAAATAATATTTATGAACATTGTTAACGTTCCTTTAAAACAAAAGATTACAAAACAGAAATATGAAGTTAAATTTACGAATTTTATAAACACCAATAAAACACTTAAAGATAGATTAAAATTATTGCATGAATCAGATATAACATTTGAATATTTAAATAATATTATAAAGGAGGAGATTGATAAAAATTCAATTATAAAGTAGTATAAATACTGTTTTAATTTAAGTGAAGGTTGGTTTACAAAAGGACTTGCAGATCTTATTTCAGAACGAAATAAAATATATGGATTATTTAAAAAGTATCAACTGAATAATTATTTAAAAAATACATTATTTAAATTAAAAATTGAAGTAAGAAATTTAGTAAAATTTAATAAAAATAAATTTTATGAAATTAGACTTAAAAATGTAGAGGGAAACCGTAAAAAAATTTGGAATGTTTTAAAAGAAATGAATAACTTAAAAAAAAAGTCATTAAATCAGAACATTCAATTTGATAATAATGGAAAAAAAAATACCAGATGAAGCAAAACAAGCAAATCTTTTTAATGGCCATTTTACTAGCATAGCTGAAAAGATTATTAATACATATAACAGCTCAATAAATAGATTTAAAAAAAATCATATTAAGGAAAATAATTTAGCAAATATGTACATAAGGAAAACTAATAAGGCAGAAGTTTTGGAAATTATAGATTCATTAAAATCAAATTCAGCACCTGGTTTAGACGGTATAAAACCAAAACATTTAAAAATAATTAAACATACTGTTAGCCCTTATATAGTTTTATTAATTAATAAATGCATCGACTCTGGAATATTCCCTATAGAGTTAAAGATTGCTAGAATCACCCCAGTATACAGGGTCCGCCATTTAAAATTCCCCAGGCCCGTATTTTGCTTAGTTTTTAAGCTACCAATTTGTGTGACATACCAAATTGTAGGTTTTAGGAAGGTCTTTAAAAGTGCTTACAGTGTGTCCTAAAAAAGTTTTTTTTAATACAAATTATTATGGAATGAAACTTAATTTCTATGAATATTTTTTCCCTTACCCTGTACATCAAATCGATGATAAGAATTTGATGCAAGTTGTAATAAGCTTTAATTTAAGTTATAACAACTCATGTCAAATTTTCAGTTGTTTTCGTAAAAAAGACAAAAAACACCTATTTCCGTTACTAAAATAAAATTTCTTTAAAATACGTTGGCAACGTTATTTTATTCATTAGTTTAAAACAATAAAGAAAAAAGTTAAACGATTATTTTAAATATTGTTCAAAATTTTGTCCGTTAGCGTAGATACAAAATCTTTTTACCAACTCGCCATTTACGGTCCGTAGTAGAATATTGCGTCGAATAGAATTAAAGCGGAGCCATTACGTATTTTATTTTTAAGATCTTCAACATCAAGGGGTTGGGTTTCTTACACAAAATTCTTAAGATAGCCCCACAGAAAGTAATCCAGGGGATTTAGATCCGGCGACCTCGCCGGCCATCTTATTGGTCCTGCATTGGCAATCCATTGATTTCTAAAAATAGCATTTAAATAGTCGGAAATAATACGGGCATTATGTGGAGCCGCGCCATCTTGGTGAAACCAAATATCTCCTCTTTCTTGCAAGGGAACATCTTGTAGGTAAATGGGTAGTTTATTTTGTAAGAAATTTAGGTAGATTTGGGCGTTTAAATTAACTTATGAGGACCAATCAGTCTACCCCAAGTATTCCTGCCCACACGTTTTTTTTTAAACCTTACTTGAAAATTCCTGTGACGCGTCCAACAAGGATTTATATTACTCCAGTAATGCATGTTGTGTCTATTTAAACTACCGGTTTCATTAAATGTACACTCGTCACTCCAGAGGATGTTATAAAGAAAATTTCTATTGTCTTCCTTTAGAATAGACATTTCGGCTATGAAATTTAGCCTCCGCTCGTAATCTCCTGGTCGAAGTTCCTGAACCAAAATGATTTTATAATCGTGGTACCCATTTTCTTTGAGAATCCTTTTAACGGAAGTGGAAGTAACATTGGTGGTCTCACCAATTAATTCAATTGAGATATGGGGATTATCAATAACAGCACCAATAACATTATTTCTGTTAATAATATTTTTTACCGGTCTATTTCTATCTCTCTTAGGTTTTGTAAAAGAACCGTGCCTTTGAAGATTATTTACCAACGCTTTTAAAGTTTTGTGATCAGAGCAGCGCATGCCAGGAAACCTTTGAGAATAAACTCTACACGCCCGTCGAGCATTTCTATCGCATTCACCATAAATCAAAAGAAACTCAGTTTTCTCAACATTTGTAAATTGAACAATTGCTTATAAAACAGTAAATCATTGACAACTAATAGTAATTTTAAATAATATGTCAAATTTGAGAAAACAAAACTTGCAAGGCCAACTAAGAAGTTATGAGTAATGCTATAAAAAAATAAGTAAAATTGAAAAAGTGTATGTTTTGGTAACACTAAAAGGTGAATAATATTTATGCGACCTAAACGTAAAAGAAATTAATAATGGTAAAAAAGGCTAAAAAAACTGACTTTCTTTTTTCGTTTTTACAAATAAAAAAATTTTTAAGCAAGGTTATTTTAACAGCGGGAGTAGGTGTTTTTTGTCTTTATCACGAAAACAAATAAAAATTTTACATGAGTTGTTATAACTTAAATTAAAGATTATTACAACCTGCATCAAATTCTTATCACCGATTTGATGTACAGGGTAGGGCAAAAAAATATTCAAAGAAATTAAACTGTATTCTATAATAATTTCTATTAAAAAAACTTTTTTAAGGCACACTGTATGCACTTTTAAAGACCTTCCTATAACCTACAATTTGGTATGTCGCACAAATTTTTAGCTTAAAAATTAAGCAAAATAGGGGCCTGTGGACTTTTAAATGGCGGACCCTGTATAAATCTGATGACAAAAGTGATTTAAATAATTACAGACCTATTTCTGTTTTACCAATATTATCAAAAGTTTTTGAAAAAATCTTACATGAACGGCCATTATGTTTTTTAAATAACTTAAATTTTATTAGCGAGAACCAATATGGGTTTCAAAAGAAAAAAAATACGGAAATAGCAGTTATAGAATTGTTAAAATTTATTTATAAAGAACTGGATAAGAAAAAAATTATCAGTTGTTTATTTTTAGATTTTCGTAAAGCCTTTGATGTAGTGAGCCATAATATTCTTCTTGAAAAACTGAATAATATAGGTGTAAAAGCAAATTGTTTCAAATTATTTCAAAATTATTTACAAATTACGCAAATTAACGGAATTCAAAGTAGTAGAAATTTAATAAAATATGGGGTTCCTCAAGGGTCAGTCTTTGGACCACTGCTATTTTTAATTTATATAAATGACATTATTCATTTTAATTTAGCAGTGCCGGTTTAACATGGGTGCTATTGGGTGCTATAGCACCAGGCGGTAAATGTCTAAAAGGCGGCGCGAAACTTCATGAATGTTTTTTTTGTACCCGTACAACGAAAGATGAAGGAATTGTTGGTTAAAACGGTTTTAACAAAATTTTTAATAATAATTTTAAAGTTTTAATAAAACCCCTATGGACTGAGAATAATGGCGAAAGGGCAAAAATTATAATTAAACAGGGCGTGGCACCCAAAAATTTTTCGTCTGCGGCGCTATTTCTTTTTTAAAGTTAGAGGGGGCGGCAGTCACGAGTAGCACCAGGCGCTACAGCACCTTAAACCGGCACTGAAATTTAGGTTGTAAAATTTTATTATATGCTGATGATATTGGTATTTTTTATAATGGAAATTAAATTAACAATATTGAATTTATGAAAAATGATATTAAAATAATTAAAAAATAGTGTAATTATAATGATTTCTTTTTAATTGAGGATAAATGTTTCTATTAAAAAATAGGAAGACTGGAAAATAATAATTTACCAGATATTGAAATAAATAACTCAAAAATTAAAATAGTTAAAAATTATATTCTTGTAGGTGATTTAAATTTTAATAAACATATTAATCAAATCATTTTATGTAAATTTAATAGGTATTGTAGCATGTTTAGAAGAATTCCCTATTATTTAAATACGCATACAAAAAAATTACTTTATTATAGTTATATTCATACCAATTTAACTTATTTAGCATCTATATGGGGAGAAACTAAAAAATATAATTTAGATAAACTGCAAAGGTGTTAAATTAAAATTATTAAAGTATTAAATAATTATCTATATGATACAAATACTGAACTCATTTATAATGAAACAAAATACTTCAATATAAACGACATAATTTTATACCAAAAAATATGTATAATATACAAAATAGTAAACAAATTTATTTTGACAAACATCAGCTTTATCGAAACAACAGATATACACAATTATTATTATAATCGTTCTAAAAATCATTTTTTTTTAATTCTACGAGCACAATAAGGAGTAAAATTGCTATAACTCATAATGGATTAATTAAATACAACAAAATTCCTCAAAGTTTAAAAGCAATAAAAAATATAGTAACATTTAACAAACATCTAAAAGCATACATATTGAAAAAAAAAATAATAATAACAATGAATAAAAATGAAAATAAATATGGATTATAAATATGATTATATTTTTTTAAGGAATCCAATATAAAATCTTTGTATTTTCATAGGATTCTAAAAATAAATTTCTTTTACCATATAATTAAGGCAGATACTAAAATAGATTTAACAAAGTAGATTTGTTTAAATATGTTTACCAATTCAATAAGCGGTCGGTATTCTTAAGTTTATTTATTTTCAGGGATTCCAACAAATCTAATTTAGGGCCTTTATTTTTAATGTGAAGAATTTGATAATTATATTTAAATTTATAATTGCATTCTAATAAGTGATTGGAGTAATTAGATCTGTTTTTTCCTTAATGTAGCTTGAAAAATGTTCCTTTATTCTTTTAAAAAAACTTCTGCCAGATGGAACTATATATGTTTCAGGGCAATCATTGCATGTTAATTGATAAATTACCGATTTATTGTCTTTGCCTACTTTAGTTTTATTATTTTTTATTAAAGTGCCTGTCGGATTATTAGTTTTAAAAGCGATGTTAGCATTGAGTTTTCTAAGAAATTTAGCGATGATTTCACTTGCTTGACCGATATACGTAATTACTTTAAAATTGTTTGCATTTTCTTTGGTTAAGGGAAAAGTCATATTAATGGCTTTTTTATAACGTTTTTTATTTAAAATTGTATCTATTATATGGGAAATATATCCGTTGTTTATAGCTATTTGCTTAATTATGTTTAGTTCTTTTTGAAAGTTAATTTTATTATTTATAGGAATTGTAATCAATCTGTTTGTCATGCTGTAAGACGCTGCGTATTTATGTTGTGTAGGATGACAATGACGATGACACAGACACAACTATACACAAATCATCTTGCCATCCTACACCTACTTACCAAATTCTCTACACTGAAAATAAAGGCCCTAAATTAGATTTGTTGGAATCCCTGGAAATAAATAAACTTAAGAATACCGACCGCTTATTGAATTTTCAAACAGATTTAAATAAATCTCCTTTGTTAAATATATTTTAGTACCTACCCTAATTATGTAGATAATTGTTAGGAAAACCGGAATTTATACATTTTATACACCTTCACTTTTATACCATTCATTCTTGAAAAAGCTACAGTGATAGCGAAACTAGTTAAATTTTATAAATAATTCTTAATTGAAAAAGCTACAGTGATAGCGAAACTAGTTAAATTTTATAAATAATTCTTAAGTTTCAAATATAGTGGAATTAAAGTAAAAATTTGTTTGCTTTCTCATATCGTTTTAAAATTAAATTAGTTCGGTATAATCGAAATTTCAACAAACACTCATTTCAGGTGACAAACGTTCCCGAATTGGCTTATTCGTGTTTGTATTTAGTTTTTATTCTGATGAATTTATTAATTATGACATGGAATGCAAATGAAATTATAATGCAGGTGAGTAAACAAATAAATTAATATAATAATATTATTATAAGAGTCATATATTTAATATGTTTACTTATTTTAATTTCTTATTCTACCCCTTTACATACACATCTCTATGATATTGTCACAACTTGGGGGTACTTTCCCTAACTGGGCGTGAATAAAAACACTTGGCTAGAAAACAATACAGACTCTTTTATTTATACTTCGTTATCAATTTACCAGGTAACCTGGAGGAAACCCAGCATGCCTCCGTAGGGGGATGTTGACCTGACCGGCACTATCGATTGGGGGCTCTCAAGGGATGCGCCTGAGGGGCTTTACACGGCTACGTCTCTGGGAAACAAGAATGGCTTACGGAGGCCAGGAGAGAGGCCTGGAGTCTATAAGATACTTGGGTGCTCCTGGGGGTAATTGGAGGCCTGGAGTCTTAAATATACTTGGGCGCTCCTGATCTCAGGGAAGGTGACCAGTCGTTGAGACGAAGGTACCGTGTCCACCCAATGTTCGGGTATTTATACACCGAGAGTGCTGACTATTGTTTAATTAAACTTAACATTGGGTGACACAGTGGTCCGCGACCTCAACGCACAGTGGTCTAGGGGTGTAAAGGTTATAATTATAATGTAGAGCCCGCCATTTTGTTGACAATATAAAGAGCGTTAGTTTAGGTTAGATTTTTAAAGCTTAGCAAATAATGAAAGATTTTTACAAGCAAAGATTTCTTAGTTTGAATAATTCCTTTTTAGAGCAGTAATATTGCCAATGCAGTTTACGAAAGTAACTGGTTAGAGCAAAGGGAGCCAGTAAAGAAGTTGCTAAATGTAATGCTTTTACGAGCCCAAAAACCCTTATGTGTCACCATTGGACCTTTTGGACCCTTGAATACTGAAATAGCCTTAATGGTAAAGTTGATCTCAAATATTGATTTTATGTGAAAAAGCCCATAGCTCTTCTATCTATGCATGTCTCTAATATTGTAGTTTCCTACTATTTAACTTAACATAAGTACAATGCCGCTCATAAAACGAGTAAATTGGTGTAAATATCCCATAAAACAGTTAATTAATTAATTTTTCGTGGCAAAGTTCTGCTGTCCATTTACTTATATAATTGTAGGCTGGTTAATGGGTTGTAAGTTTAGGTTAGATCTTTGAATCCAAACCGCGTTAAAACTTATTCTCGTAATAAAATTAACCATGAACGACTGTCAAGTTTGTCACAATAATTATTAGTAAGTACAGGTAGCAAACAAGGAATTTGGGTGTGGTCCCTAAAAATTTAGGCCTGCGGCGCCTCTGCCGACCTATGCTGCCAACCCACTACACGCCACTGATTTTTTTATTAAATTGTAGTATAACGTGCTGAGACCGTTGTCAGTGTATTATGCTTTACGCTTCGTTGGTGATTTTTGATCTCAATCATTTCTTGTAATAGGCGTTTGTTTCTTGAAGTTGCTTTCTGTGCTTATAACATGGACATTTTTAAAATCACAAGCATGAACAAAGATTTTAAAATGGTGAAAAGGCGCTGTTTCTGAATTCTTGATGATATGGAAATTCTTAGTTGCCAACGAAAATTTATACTATCAAATTAAATAGGAAAATGAAAATTAGGCTTCACCATATTTAAAGAAAAAGTCTCCCTCATTGTGTTATGGAGCCGTAAAGAAAGACATATATTTCCCAAAACGTCGGCGTTGGCTGATTAAAACTAGGTTTCATTTGCTCCATGATCCTAACCACCCATAAACCAAACCTAAGATTATACAACAGAATCACAGAACTTTGAATATTATTATTAATTATGTATTGTGTGAAGTTACAATAAAAAAATCCTCTGCCATTCTCGTATGATGTATCTTTATTATATACCGTGTGATGCATGGCTTAGTTGAACATAGGAAATCCCATGTATATGGGTGGCTAAATATATGAAAATAGAGGCCGATATAATAATCCCAGGTGCCAAGTTTCAATAAATTTCAATAAGTCAATCCTAACTTATTCAATTAAATGTGATTGCAAAATTACGACATTTTTAGAGTTTAGGTAATACAGCAAACGCCAGCAAATAATTTCTATGACGCTATTGTCAAAAATTGACGTAAAGCTGGACATAACGAATAAAGATTATTTAACATTAAAAACACATTTTCGTTTCACCAATCCGGCAATCACACATCCAAAATAAAAGACACCATTATGTTTTTCTTACTAAGCCTTTAATTTAACATAACATAGTTTTGACAAAAACATTAATTAATTTAATGTTCAAACCACCATCCAATAACAGCTAAATAATATCCTAACCGATCATAAAATTAATTTCTAACATTATTGATATTGAGAAATTCTGTCACATTCTAACGAAATCCAGTTCTTCAGCTGGTCTTTTTTTCTTTTTTTTTTTAATTGGCATTTGGCTAAAAAGCCATACAGCCAGTCTCACAGTAAAATTTTTCATTTTTCATTTTTAATATTTCTAATAATATTAATATTGAGAAGAAGTAAACACATAAACAAGGGCACACGCTTCACGCCACTGGGGTCTGTCAGGGCGACTTTTGTTTTAAAAGACAAACAAGAGGACCACTCAAAAAGGGGAGAAACACATAAGGGAAAGTCATGGATAGTAATTGTAATGTTTTAACCTCATAATTATATTTGAACTTTATGTAAGTACTCAACAAGAACCTTATATAAGGATTTTCAAATTTTACATCTTTATGAATAAAATTTTTTAAGTGACTTTACAGAGAGAAGTCGTATGGCGAAAGTTCAGAAGACCTGGCTGGTCGAAGGATTAGATGGCTTGGGCCAATAATATTTCCGTTAAAAATATTTTGCAAGTATTCCCCAACCATGAGAGAATTATGGGCAGGACGATCATCCATTTGATACCAGATCTCCTGATTTTCGATTACAACTTCTTCTAGTGCGGGATCAATTCGATTTTGTAGTAATTTCTCAAAAAATCCCTATTATTATTTGCTATTTCCAGTATCTCAAAACAGAATACCATTCTCCGTTCCTCATCACTTCGCCATAGGTCTTGATGTTTTTCATACTTGTAAGAAGAAGATTTATGTTTTCCTAAAGTGAGCAACACTGTGGGTTGATGTTTTCCTACGGCTTGCCCAAGAATCCTCTGTGCTAATCAATTTATTTTCCTCCACGTGCAGTAAGATATCAAGATCTCTATTATCTCTTTCTTCAGCTCTACTAACATTCTGACATGAGCATTTACAATTATTTATTACAGTGCGGTTGGACGCAAATTTACTAATGATAAGTTTAATTAATGAAATGGAAGGGATACGCTTATCAGGGAATTGAACTGAAAATATTTAAGACACTGCTCTCAAACTGTCTCCTGTATAATACCACTTAATCATAGTCACCTTTTCCTTAATGGAATAGCTCATATTTAGCTATAATTAAAGCGCTTTCAATGAAAATGTTGTCACTGACGCTACTTTTCTTTTTATCAATGCCAAATAATAATTTGCTGGTGTTTGGTGTACTACCTAAACTATGAAAATTTCGTATTTTTGCCACCACATTTAATTGAATAAGCTAGGATTGACTTATTAAAATTTATTGGAACTTGGGTTTTTTATATCGGCCTCTTCAAAAAATTATGATACAATTTTTCTCTAAAATGTACAGGGACATTTTTTTAAGTGTCTCACCCAATTGGCAATCCAAGCTGAAAACCTCAATTATTTTTAGTTACATAATTTCCCGTGATCTACGCAATTATCAAATCCGACAGATGTTAAAAAGTGACAGATACGACACCATTTTGAATTTTTTTAAATGGCAACCCTTATAAATAACCATACGAGTAAATTGCATTTGGCGATCCGATTTCAAAAACCTATAGTTGTTGATATTTATTTTCAGCCATTTCGGAAATACGGGGTTCCTAATTTGCCTTCATCGATTTTGTCTTTTAAGTGTCTCACCCCTTTAATAAATGGACCTTCTAAGCTGAACACTTTTTTCACAGTTACGTAATTTTCCATGACCAAGCTATCTACGCTATAATCAAATCCAACAGATGTCAAAAAGGGACAGATACGAAGAAAGAAAAAAAACAAAAAATATAGGTAGAATATTAGAGAAAGTATAGTAGAGAAATAGAAATATAGAAATAGTAGAGAAAGGTAGGATATTCTATAAGCAAATTTCTTAAACTCAAAGTTTACAATTCGCTAATTTCTGACAGACAATTACACAAAACAAATAACAACTAATTTTAATTTCTGTTTGTTAAATTAATAATTCGTACTTTTCATTTACTTCGACTAGACATGCAATAGGAAATCTCAATCATTCTAGTGGCACCCAACTGCCTTTTTTTACTTTTCCCAATAATTGGTTTGAATAAACTAAAGTGCATAAAATATGTTAAGAAAATACTAAAATATTTTGCCATTTTAAGTGGCGGTAGTTTGTTGGAAGGGGTAAAAATAAAAACTTTTTTCTACGATCATGCAAAAAGGGACAACTTTTGTAGTCACCGTCTTATGGCAAAAGTTAGCTTTTATTGCACGCATGCAATAAAAATACATTATTGCACGCGTGAAATAAAGTGTTTTCTTGGTTGCCTGTATTCACCACAACACACCGAAACGACACTTAACCACAGCCTATACTTAACTTGGCGTTGGAGCCGTTGGTTGCCTATTCCTCAGTCAATTAGAATAAGTTTCTCAAAACTTTTACCCTTATTTATTGCTTATTTATTATACATTTACTAAAAGAAAAATTTCAAGAGACATTTAGCAACATAATATCCAACAACAACCGAAGACTGTAACAAAAGACCGTTTAATCAAAAACATTTAAAATACTTTTCTAAACAATATAAACAAAATGACGGGCGACAGGACGCATCTCGCGTAAAAACAATTGAATAAAATTTCAAGCCAAAGGTTACTTAAATTATTAATTATACATGGAGAATAAGGTAATTAAGGGAAGATTATTTTAATTTTATTTATATAAAATAGGTTCGATCATAGTAAAAATATTGTATGCAACATGTGCAAAAAGGCTGTTTATTGCACACGGCACACTTATTCACCTCGACTACGTCTCGGTGAATAAATGTATGCATTTGTGCAATAAACAGCTACTTTTTGCACTAGTTGCATAAATAACTATTGTTTAAAGCCAATCACTATATTAATAGGTAATTATTCACTTTATTTGTTAGAGCTTGATAATAGAAATCTAATAATTTTTTTTAGAAAAACATGTACTGTTTTTTGTTGTTTAAATTATATTATATGTGGGCTAACGTTTTCATTAAGACACAAGTTATGTTACGGTAAATCTCACATTTACCCTACCATCCTTAAAGTTAAATATAAATTTCAAATTCAGTAATACTACCGCCACCTGTTGAGACGGGATTGAATTTCAATTAGGGTATCTGCAACCTGGCTACGGCAGATATGGCGGTACCGGTTTTATTTTTTCTAATTATTAAGATGACACTGGTCAACCAGGGTGATCTCATTTTTAGTCCGGGTCATGACTGTCTCTTTCTAACATTAAAAGTATTCATGTTTAGCATTTTTCGTCTCTTTTTTCCGCACTGGTAAAATTTATACAGTCTATCGTCCCTTTAGTGGCTTTTAGAGTCACGTATACATACATAACCTGTTATAATTTAATTAGTGCGAAGATTGAAGTTTAATTCTTTTTGTTTAATAAATTAATAATTAAAATGGATGTTTTACCCGCGAACGAATCGAGCAAGGTGTAGACTTTTTTGTGATGAGTGCGTGACCTAAATAGTGATCTCTAATTGGTCCACGTGAGGTCGCAGGGATATGTAGAGGGGATTTTTCTTCAGCAGCAGGACAGAAAGGTAATTTTTCTGGCTCTCTAGTGTTCAGGCTTTTGCACAGGCAAAATTTTATCCTAAAGATTGATTAATCATTTTACCTACTTATCTTGTCTTAAAGGACATAAATTGTTTCTTTAAAGACTTACCTGGTCGCCATTTTGTGCATAGGCACATGTGCACCCTATCTTTGGTTTTGAATTTTAGAGGTTCATTACCTATTTCATATTTTGGACAACTTAAAGAAAAACTTCACTGCCCTGGTTTTTATTTTTTTATATATTTTGGAAAAGAGACTAATTGCTCTTTATTGAGTCGGCTTATGCCACCTTTGTAGTTTCTGCCCAATGAGTCGAATTTAGAGAACCGAGCATAAGTTTTAAGTTGCCATTATAAATTACGCTATCTTTGGTGATTGATCACTGGGTACTGAGTTTTTTCTGATGTGTTAATATCTGAAGATTTGTCTCGGGGGGTTCTATTATGAAATCTCACTGCATATCCCTTTAAATTTTCATTTATCTCTTGCTAATTTAGTACCTATTACCTGCCTTGCCTGTGCAGTAGTCTCTCCTAGAGCACAATTTAATTTTTTTGCTCTTATAGCTTTTAATTTTTTTGTTATAAAATTACTATTACCTACTTATCTTGTCTTAAAGGACATAAATTGTTTCTTTAAAGACTTACCTGGTCGCCATTTTGTGCATATGCACATGGGCACCCCTATCTTTGGTCTTGAATATTAGAGGTTCATTACCTATTTTTTTTCATTTTATGCTTGCATAGCTACAATTTTTTTTTATAATATTACCATTGATTATTTTCATTTAAACCTGGTTCTGTGCAGGGGTTTCTCCTAGAGCACAATTTCATTTTGTGTTTCTATAAATTGGATAGCTACTATCTGCTTTTATAAAATTACGATTGATTATTTTTATTTAAACCTGGTTCTGTTGAAATAGTTTGCACCAGAAACCTATTTTATTTTATGCTCTTATAGCTTTTACCTTTTTTATAAAATTACTGTCATTGTCAAGTTATTGATTATTTTATTTAAACCTGGTTCTGTTAAAAAGGAGTATCACTGCCATTTGACAATTCAGTTTATTATTTCATTAATTAAGTAATTAATTACGATTAACATTTATTTTTTTTTTTGGTTCTGTAAATATTCCTTTTCAAGCAGAGCAAGGGAATTTATACGGTTTTATTTGGTGAGTCTAACACCTTGTCTTTTCTCGGTACCCAACTTCGGAACTTCATTATTGGAGCCGGACAAAGTAGCTGACGTGACGTCACGGCAGTGGCCCAAAGTCTGTTGAGCTCTACTCGCCTATACCTGTAGAGAGTCGATTCCTAAGCTTCACCCGAAGCTCTGACATAAACTAGTTATATCTCTACAGGGATCCGAAAACTACCATTGAAGAAAAGGGTAAAGGTAACTGACGCCTTGTGTGTGATTCACCATAAAATAAATAAAAAAAACCTGTCAAAAATCTTTATTTCACTTTTGTAAATTTTTTTTGTCTAATTGGATATATCAACATTGAAATTACTAATTACTTCAAAGTCATTCAAACTATTTTTAAATTTTCCTTTAAAAAAAACTTTGTCAAACTACACTTATGTAAATAGACTATCAAACTTTGTCAAACTACACTTATGTAAATAGACTAATTGTTAAGTTGAACTAAAAGTGTTTTTATTTCATACGGGAAGGTACTGTTAAAATTTAAATCGAACTTACCACGCCCTGCCCTGAGCTAGCAAAGCAACAAAAGGTAAGAAATTGGCACTCAACGATAAAAAAAAAATTTTTTCATTACAATTACAACAATAAATTTTCATTACAATTTTCTGGATTGAGACCAAAATTTTCATTACAATTGAGCAACGCCAAAATTTTCATTACAATTGGCGCCCAATTTGTCTGGTTTGAGAGCCAAATTTTTATTACAGTTACCAGCAAGAAAATTGTAGTTTTCATCTTAGCGTAGATGGCTTGGTCACGGGAAATTATGTAACTGTGAAACAAATTAAGGTGTTCAGCTTAGAAGGTCTATTTATTAAAGGGGTGAGACACTTAAAAGACAAAATCGATGAAGGCAAATTAGAAACCCCGGTATTTCCAAAACGGCTGAAAATAAATATCAACAACTATAGGTTTTTGAAATCGGACCGCCAAGTGCAATTAACTCGTGTGGTTATTTATAAAGGCTGCCATTTAAAAAAATTCAAAATGGTGTCGTATCTGTCACTTTTTGACATCTGTCGAATTTGATTATAGCGTCTATGGCTTGGTCACGGGAAATGATGTAATTGTGAAAGAAATTAAGGTGTTCAGTTCAGAAGGTCTATTTATTAAAGGGGTGCGAGACACTCAAAAGACAAAATCGATGAAGGCAGATTAGGAACCCCCGTATTTCCGAAACGGCTGAAAATTAATATTAACAACTATAGGTTTTTGAAATCGGATCACCAAGTGCAATTTACTCGTATGGTTATTTATGAGGGTTGCCATTTAAAAAAATTCGAAATGGCGTCGTATCTGTTAAATTTGTGAACCTATATATTTTTTGACATTAAATTCGTCTTCCTTGTTAAAAATCATTGAGAAATATGTGATTTGATTTTTATTATAGTTAGCAGGAGAATCGCCAATCGGGTGAGACACTTAAAAAAATGTCCCTGTACAGGGGAGCCAATATTTAGTCACCTCAATATTTACATTGAATTTCCTATGTTCAACTACTAAGCCATGCATCACCCAGTAAATATATATAACAGACATGAAATGAATCCAAACTAAACAAAAATTCATTGTCAAGTAGACAAACTTAAAATTACGCAATTTTGCACCAATCTAAATTTGTGCATCTCTAACTATTCAGGCGAACCCAATGGTTAGCTTAGTAGAATTTGTTTTATCATGCATACTTTCCTTTTGTTGCAGACTATTAAAGGAGCCTATAGTTACGCTTCTGTAATGCTGCAAACACGGCATTAACTGATGAATGTATCGTAGTGTCTCAAAATTTGGTAAAAAGGGAGTATTTTTTATATTGGGCGAAAACAACAATATTGCTGTCCTCAGAGCATAAAAACAGTGTTAAGAGATAAATAACGCTCTTTTTCTAATAAATGTATAATTAGTGAATTGTCTTGTTAAAATTTACTAAAAATGTTTATATAAAATACCTCCAGTAGCTAAGATGGACAAAATGTCCTCATCTGCAACTGTCCCTAGCGCAATTTTCTGTATCTAAAGTGGCACAAATTTAAATTATTTTTTAAAGGTTTTGCAGCCAAACCTCATACAACCACTTAACTATGATTTCTTAATGCAAGGGACATAAAAATTCAATATGTTACTAAGTTGTGTATCTCTTATTAATATAAATAAAATGTCCCTTACATGATCGTGTAGTCTGCAACAGCATATTTTACGCCAAATAATTTATGATATATGTTCAGGGTAGCCAATTAGTACGACAAAGGTCAATATCTCCTGTACCATTAAAGATAGCGGAAAACTTTTGACGATGCTTATTAAGGGTGAAGAGATGCATATTTTAGAATTATTTTCGTCTATACAGGGTGCTCCAAAAAAGCGGCACGGTAGAAATTTTATATTTTTTAAATAGAACACCCTGTATATATTTGCATATTTTAATTTGCCGTAAATTACTGTACATAGCACCGTAATTATTTATACACATTTTTGCAACCTTGCCGAATAGATGGGGAAATCCCTTAAATTTGTGAAAAAACATTGTTCAATAAAATGTGTAGTATTTTTTAACTTACCTATTATAATTGGAAACAAAATATTTTTATAATGGAAGGAGAAGTGTTGACAGAAGTCGCCTAGGGTAAAATAGATTCATATTTTTGTGCAGAGTGATTTCTACGGACCTGCCAACTTTACGAACTTTAAACCTAATTTTCTCACCCTGTATTTGATTACTATGACTTGTAGGGATTTTCATCCTCTTTAACTTTTGTTAAGGTCCTTTCATGCCTATCTCTACAAATACTGGTCGTATTTCAGTTTTTGTCTAAAACTCTAGCAAAAAAACTGAATGTATTTTACCATTGTCGTTTTTCTAGTTACCTATGACATAGAAAATAAAAACAAACGTCAGTTTTGTAGTTTTTCTATTAATTTACATAAATAATGAACTCGAAACAATTTTTAGATTTAAGTTTTTTACCGATTCAAGCTTGAGGACAATTTTTAAAATTTAAATTAATTAATTTAAAATTATCTAATTAATTGTTCAAAGTGACTCCCATTAACTTGAATACACAATTATATACGTGTTTCAAAAGAATGAGTTATGTTTCTACACATTTCCCGAGTTCCAGTTTGAAAACAGTTTTTAATACGAATTTTCATATTATCATCTCTTGTAGTGGGGGCTATTTTATATACATGATCCTTTACAAATCCCCATATACTAAAATCCATTGAATTGATTCGGCTTTTACTTGGTGGAAATCCATTGTTAATTTAAATAGATGGTAAAATAAAAAATATAATTTTCTGTGGAAAGTGTAAAATTATATTTTTTATTTTACCATCTATTTAAATTAAAATCCATTTTTGTTAGATCTGGTGATCTAGCCGGCCATGGTACAGGCGCTCCTCTTCCAATCCACTGCTGCCCATATGTTTCGTTTAAAAAGTTAGTAACAGGTCCTGTATAATGCACGGGGGCTCCATCATGTAAAAACCAAAGACGTTCACGAAATTCATTCGGTATCTAAGCCATTAATTGTGGTAAATCGTATTGTAAGAAGTCCAAATATACTTGTCCAGTTACTCTTTCCTCAAAAACATGCGGTCCAATAACATAGTCTCCTACAACTCATCCCCAAATGTTTAAGGACCATCTGTTTTGTGAATGGGTTCTTATAAAATAGGGATTGCTTGTAGCATAATAGTGAAAATTATGCCTATTCACGTTCCCATTTTTATGAAATGTTGTTTCCTCACAAACGAATACTAAATGTGCAAAATTTTGTTGTTGTCTCATTTTTTCCTGCGTCCATTCACAAAAATCTATTCTCTTTTGAAAATCTCCTTCATTTAGTTCCTGCAGTAACTGGATATGGTAAGGATGCTTTTTGTTTGTTTTCAGTATGTTCTGAATCGATGAACGGCGAATATCTAATCGGTCGAAAATATTTCGTTGGCCATTGTGTGGATTTTCAGTGACTGTTAAAAGAACATTTAATTGATTTTCTTCCGTTAAAACACGTTTTGTTCTTTCTTGTTTTTTATATGCTACACTCCCCGTTGTTTGAAAACGCTCCTTTACTTTTTCAAACGCCCTTCTACTGGGTTGCCTTCGGTTTGGATATCTTTCTTGATATATCCTCATAGCTAACAAGCAGTTTTTGTCGCTAGCTCCTAATACAAAAACCGATATCCACCATTTCGACATTTGAAAAATCCATTTTTATTAATTTTTGAAGAATAACTCACCAAATCACTATAATTGTCATTATATTACAAACAAACTGACGTTTCTATTTAAACAAGAACTTTTGTTTGTATTTTCTATGTCATAGATAACTAGAAAAACGACAATGGTAAAATACATTCAGTTTTTTGCTAGAGTTTTAGACAAAAACTGAAATACGACCAATATTTGTAGAGATAGGCATGAAAAGACCTTAACAAAAGTTAAAGAGGATGAAAATTCCTACAAGTCAAAGTAATCAAATACAGAGTGTTTCATTTGAAAAAAATGAGCAAATTAGGTTTAAATTTCGTAAAGTTGGCATGTCCGTAGAAATCACCATGTACAAAAATATGACTCTATTTTACCCTGGGCGACTTCTGTCAACACTTCTGTTTCCATTATAAAAATATTTTGTTTCCAATTATAATAAGTTAAAAAATACTACACATTTTATTGAACGATGTTTTTTCACAAATTTAAGGGATTTTCCCATCTATTCGGCAACGTTGCAAAAATGTGTATAAATAATTACGGTGCTATGTACAGTAATTTACGGCAAATTAAAATATGTAAATATATACAGGGTGTTCCATTTAAAAAATATGAAATTTCTACCGTGCCGCTTTTCTGGAGCACTCCGTCAAAAGTTTTCCGCTATCTTTAATGGTACAGGAGATATTGACCTTTGTCGTACTAATTGGCCACCCTGTATATGAGAACGTTGCACCCCATTTAATTTCAGTTATTTCAACTGTTAGTGCAAAGAAGTGTGATTACTGGTAAGTCAAATTTTTTTATGTTTTTAAAGTTTAAACTTAAAATAAAAATTATGGGAAGCATATGTCAAGAAACTGCTGGTCTTGTCTGCAGCGCCTGTTACATTTTTCGAACGCACGGTATAAAACTATAGCGTACACTTTTTTATGTATCTAGAGTTCGAACACACATAACCTCAAGATAAGCAATATGGCATTAACAGGATTTGCAAAACATTTAAAATCCCAGAGGTTCTCCTGCCTGCAACGTCCATTCTGCAACAACATTTGCCTGCTTGAGAATGGACATCGGCGTTGCAGAATGGACACAATCACTAATTTAACTAATTTGTTAATTTTACATGCCAAAGTATTTAAAAATGATTAAACACCATATTTTTTGGTCAAATAATTAATAAAAGGTTACTTAAAGTAACGCAAAGTTTGCAATGCATTTTCTTTGACATGCATTCTTGTTAATTAATTTAATTTGGCTTATTTGTTTGGTCGCGAACGATTCGCTGCAAAATCCTGGATAGCTTAAGTATCTGTATAATTAATTTTATTATATACAGAATCTAATTTGAGGGTGCGCAAAATCTTACAAAAAATTTTGCCTAATCGAAGGGTATTGTTTCTTTTACAATTGCTATATTTTTTTTGTTTTCCTATTTAAGGAAATGTTTTGTTATTTAGGGATACCATGAATGAAAAGAATAAAAAAATCTTACTTGATAAATTAAAAAAACCAAAAAAAAGGCAAGAAATCAACTGGTTTAACATCTACCGAAAGATCAACGAAATCTAGACAGAAAATGTCTACTAGGAGATGGAAATAAAGAAAGAAAACGGAAGTGAGGTGCGGAAAGAAAAACTTTGAAAATTAAAGGTCTTCCAAAAAAGTAACCAGTTACACAAAGAAATTACTGGAAAAAAACTAAAAGAAGTTATCGTGATTAAAACTCTAACAGCAGTTGTATCAGAAACTCCAACTGAATCAGAAAGTAAAGACGAATTACGTATGGTAACTATTGAACGTGACTTACCTAACGAACAAGCATACTTCGGGGAAGTTGTTAATACAGATTACAGGCAAAATCAAAATAGAATCAATGATCGCAAAATACCATCAAGAAGCACACCTGCAAAGAAACGCTCAAACCGAATCCTTAAAAAATTGTATGGGGAAATACACAGCCTGAAGATGCGTGTGCATGATCAACAAAGAGAAACAAAACAAATAGGAAAAGAGAAATAGAAGTATAGAAAAACGATGGCTACGACAAAAGGAGAAAGTAAAACCCATGCAAATGCCAAATTGTTCAGATGTTTTAGAGGATAACGCAATATTGAAGTAAGATTTTCCCCAAACGCGAAAGTCGAATGTATGTTAAAAGGTAGAGACGTACCAAAAGATGTTAAAAGAAAGTTGGTATTCGGTGAAGCATTTAGAAAGCAAATCCAAATCAATTTTAAAACTAACGATCTTAGTGAGGAATTTATGCAAAATAATTATAAAAGTTTATATAGATAAAGAACCTGATAGGTATTTAGTTAATTATCGTTACTTATTAGGTGTTTTTTTTTTAATTTACATTCAAAAGTAGTACCTAATGATAATATCTAAAAAACTATAAATGTTTGTTTTACTTCAATTTCGAAGAAGGCAACGTTATTGTAAGGAGTAATTAGAAAATGCTTGCCTACTTTATAAAATACCAACAAAGTTTATGTACGGTATACATACGGCATTTTTTTTCTTTTTTTCTGCATTTTCCATCACGATTACCGACTCACGTTCAATACGCGGTAAGATGGATTTAAGCCAATCTTCAAACACTCCCGAGTTCATATCCTCATGATAATCACCGGTTTTACGAGATTCAAGCACGTTTAACCCACCCTCAAGAAAACCAGAATCACTCCCGATGTGGGTTATAATTTAACCGACGACCTTTTACTGAAGGAACTTTCAATCCAGTGTACAGTCGATTGATAAAGGTGTTACGTGCACCTCGTATGTTGAGATCTTACCAAATGTAATTCACAGTATGTCCTTCATTTAACCATGTCTCGTCCGTAAAGTAAATTCTTTTCCCTGCACAGCGATATTGTTGTATTTCTTTTAGATACTTTCTACGCCACAATACGATTTCTTCCTTTTCCACCAAAAATCTTCTGCGATTTCGTTTTAAGAATCCAAAATACAATTCTCGTAGTGTACGCATTAGAACTCTTCGTGAAATTTGTTGCATATTTTTATCCCTTTCAATTTCGACAGAAATTTTTTTTAAATTCGGAAGTTCATTTCGAAAAAAAATGCATGCACTTTCCGACGAATGGCTAACTTTGTTTGCTGATCAATAAAAATCTTTTTCCATCCTCTTGTTTCCTTCTGATCAAACACTTTAGTATTCCTATTATTGTCCTTGATAGTTCTATAAACAGTACGGCAAGATGTCTTAGTCAATGTGGCACAAAGTTCTGCTGCATCAGTGAATGATATTCCACTGTGTGTACTTAGAATTCCCTCATACACATTTTTTCACCATTGTACGCTCCCCAGGTTTTAAATGACGTCGTTTTGTAACTTGTTGGTTACTATCACTTGAAGAAGTCGCCTGCATTATAATATTTGCTGTTTCGAATAACCACCAAAATAACACCTAAATAATAAAACTGAATTGCTAATATCCTGTTGATTGAATCTTGTCTACGACACTGAACGTTGGTTAGAGGTGATAAGAAAGCGTGCAAGCGCCTTTAGACATGGGTTTTTCCTACCTGCGTTGCCAAATTAGGTAAAACAGGTACCGTAGGGTGAAAAGACCCTTAATGGCATGCCGATTTCGGTAAATTTTATGGAAATTTCAGTGAAATCTATTAAAACTTGGCAACATGTAATGACCTATTTATGCACAATCTTCCCAAGCGGTTTGGATTGCTTTTATTTAACTTAAAAGTGGGCGAATCGATGTTAATTATTTTCGCCGCACACCGTTAATGGTTATATGAACAGTTTTGCCAATTATTTTGAGACCGTAGTATAATGTCAGGCGGCACTGAAAGCAAATTGTCCCCGTTTCTACGAACCGAAAACGCGATATAAAAGAAATAAGGAAAGGGACTAACTTCTTTCTTTTATATCAAGTGTCCTTAAGTAAAATATGTATTTAAAAAATATTGATAAATTAATAAAGTATCTGATTTTCTAGTGTGTATTTTTTGAGTGATCGCCATACGTTAACGCAAACACACGAATTTATACTGCTACCGAATCTTTTTGAAACCCTGCACATCATGTTGATGGTTGGAAGGAAAAATGTAATAAGCGAAAGTTTAATAACTTTGCAGTAGGACGATTTAAGGTTTTTTGTTACTTTTTAAATGTAAAAACTAGTATAGTAAAACCTAAGGCGTGTTTGTTGCAATAACTATTAATACACACAAGCATAACCTCTCATAACAAAGTTGCTGTCGCTTTAGTAATTTATTGATCAAATATATTTTAGGTGACAGGTCTTAACAACCCTTATATTGAATGCTAGCAATGAGGTAAAATGTTTTAACCACCTTAATTTTAAATTTAAATAATTAGGTCAAACGTTTTAATTACATTAGTGCTTAATATACGCGCTAAAGTAAAACATTTTAATTACTCAAGCATTGAATGCCGGAATTCAGTTAGGTTAGTTCAGGTTAGTAAAAATTAATTTCTTAACATGCTCATTCTATCAATCAGCAGCTTGTTTGTTTGAAGGTTTAAGACAATGATATATCGTGAATGATAGACGTGTTTTGGACTTCTCATTATTTATTGATATCACAACGTTTCAACTGGTGAGTATCTCCGGTTGTCTTCGGGTGAATAATAATACTTATTCACCTGAAGTGTTTGGCAATCGATGTTAAGACGAGGTAATGCTTGCATTGAAGTTGAAGGAGGACATTTTCAGCAACTATTGTAATTTTCGTGTTACTTATTGTTAAATATTTTCTTACTAAAAAAAAATAGCGTACCATTTGTTTAAGAGTGGTTTTAATAAAGCGTTTTTCTTGTTTGTTTGTTTTTTTTTTAATTTCCGACGTTACCACTTTGCACGCCGCTGGCAAAATGAGACAAACAATTTTAAGAGATTCATTTGTATTCATTAAAAGCGGTCATCAAGTTTCAACGTCATATTAGTTTGCGTCTTCTTGTTATTTATTATTTCTTTAAAATATTTCAACACCCTGTAAGAAAACAATTTTTTATTATGATGTCCCGGGGACCAGCAATAAAGTGATTTTTATATTTTTTCTCAAAAAAGAAGCAAGATACGAAAAAAATACTAAAAATAAAAAAGGTGTAGGTTTAGTTGCTTAGTGCGGTAAAATACAAAATTGCAAAAAATAAGTGAGACACATTTTTTTGGTCAAAATTCCTTGTTAAGGTTCCTTCCAGGACGTCACTGGACCTAAATGGAATTAAAATATTTAAACTGATAAGGGCTAGATTAGCCCCTCACCACCCTAAATAACACTGCTAAATTTCAACAAAATCGGCTAAAGGATTATAAAGATATTTACGAAAATACCATTCTCTTTTAAAACTTTGACGCTCTGTATCTTGAATACGAACCATGATGGCCACGTATTTAAATAACACCCTGTATTAGGTTTATTTAGTGTCTGGAGTATTTGCATACATCACAAGGGAAACCCGGTATTTCCCTTGTATATGTACAATGTCACCATTAAACTCCGCACCATATGGAACTTTTTATTATTAATGAGGTTAGTTTAAATTAAATAACGGCAATCGTCTTTGCTTCCAACTAGACTAAAAATTATATATTCAATTGTCACCATCTGTCATTCGGTATCTGTCAAAAATAACATTTTTGTCAAAAAATGCTGAAAATGGCATTGTTTAACCGAATCTCAAAAAATGTTATTGAAAAAAGTTGTTTCTAGTATATTTCTAGGCCTACGTACAAAGTTTCAGATGTCTAACGCAATGTTGAATTTTTGGCCATTTTTTCGAATTAACATGTTTTTTTATGTGACTAAATGGATATTAAACTATTTACTTATACCATACTCAATATTTTATTTAGTTTGTATGCTTATTTTTTTACTAGAATGCCATTTTTTTTCAAAATAAAAAATTAGAGGCAAAAAAATTTGACACGGGTGGTGCAAAGTTATAATTTAACAATTTTAACACTGTCTGATCCTTTGTTCCAAATGCTCGATATTTCTAAACGGTCGATTCTTATAAACTTTGTGTTTAAGATAATCCCACAGAAAAAAGTCTAGTGGTGTTATGTTAGGCAATCTGGGTGGCCAGTAACATTCTCTATCACGCCCTATAACTCTGTTTTGAAATAATTGGTTTATGCGTTCTTTCACTGCTGCAGTTTGATGTATGGGTGCACCATCAAGCTGATATCTATGTCTATTGTGTAAGGGCATGTTATTCAAAACTTCGGCAATCTCATTATCAAGAGATGTCAGGTACCTTACACCAGTTATGTTTACTCTAAATAAGTATGGTCCAATAAGCTGATGTTTCAGAATCCCACACTATACATTGGTTTTAAAATGATACTGGTGCCGACATTCAATTGTGAAGTTGGGATTTTTTTGGGAATACCATCGGCAATTTTGTGAGCTCACGGTACCATTCGGAGAGAAAGTGGCTTTATCTGTCCATAAGATCTTGTATGGAAAAATAATATTCTCCTCGTATTGACCCTGATACCGAAACGAAAAATCTAGTCGGATATCAAAATCGTGGTCTTTCAATATGTTTATAAACTTGGGTTTATATGGCCTAAATCGATTTTTCTGAAGAATTTTTCCAACACTTTCTTGTGCCCTGTTGAATCACTTATCTTTGTTATGCTAGTTTGACCGTGGTCAATACCACTTAAACAAACATCAAATTGTGCTTCTTCATAGTATTCACCTGCTGCGTGAGGTTTTTTAAAATTATTTGGAACAGATCCAGTTTCTCTAAACTTTGACATCATTCTTAAAACGGTGCTATGCTGCGAATTTCTTTCAGGATGCCTCTCAATAAAAATGTCAGATATTTGCCGGTGAGGCATATTTTCTCCACAAATTAAGACAATTTCTATTTTTTCTTGAATGGACAACATTGGTGATAACAGTGAAAACTATAACTCGCGAAACTTATGACATTTCTTTTATTTATTCGGCACTCTAATTCCTTTTTTTCCATAGCCTACTTATAAAATTCGAAATTGCCTTGATATTTTATTGTGGATAACAAGAAAATGCGTTTAAATTGTGAACTAATCTGATATCTGCGAATTTTATTATAAGTTTTTTTAACTTTGTACGTGTATTTACTATCAGAAAACATGGAACATCTGACGTCTATCTGTTAAAATTGTTAAATTATGATAACCATTGCACCACCCGTGTCAAATTTTTTTGCCTCTAATTTTATATTCCGAAAAAAAATTGCATTCTAGTAAAAAATAAGCACACAAAGTAAATAAAATATTGAGTTTGGTATAAGCAAATAGTTTAATATCCATTCAGTGAACTTACATTATAAAAAAAACATGTTAATTCGAAAAAATGGCAAAAAATTCAACTCTACGCTAGACATCTGAAACTTTGTACATAGGCCTAAAACTGTACTAGAAACAGCTTTTTCTAATAACATTTTTTGAGATTCGGTTAAACAATGCCATTTTTCAGAATTTTTTGAGAAAAATGTAATTTTTGACAGATACAGTATGACAGATGGTGACAATTGAATATATAATTTTTAGTCTAATTTGAAGCAAAAACGTTTGCCCTTATTTAATTTGAACTAGCCTCATTAATAATAAAGAGTTCCATATGGTGCGGAGTTTAATGGTGACACTGTATGTATTCCCGCCAACGAAGCGAGGACGAAAGATTATATCATTATCGAAGAACTTATCATAAATGCTGAAACAGCATGAGGTCTGGAATTAAAAGTGGCATTTTCTAAAAATATTTTACATTATACAGTGTGGCTCCAAAAAGTGAGGCAAACAAAACTTGCATTTTTTAAATATATAGGTACCCTTTATCTTATACTATTTTTCGATTCTGCATGAAAAACAATTATTTTTTAATAAGTGCATTATAAATATAAACTTAATAGTTTCGACTTTTGAAATTTTTTTTTTTTAATTTTAACCGCTTCAAGCTCTTTAACGGTACCTACGTCTTAGAGCAAAACGGCTAACATGTCCCTATATCTTCCTTCTTTATTATCTCCCCAAAAATGTAAGCTTTTGTTAAACCAGATATAACTCGAAGGCCGGAAATATGGTACTTCCGGCTTAACCGAAAATTTGTATTTTTAGGAAGATAATAAAGAAGTAAGATAGGGACATGTGAGCCGCTTTGCTCCAAGACATACCGTTAAAGTGCTAGAAGCTGTCAAAGTTTAAGAATGCCATTTTTCAAATGTCGATATCTCGGAAACTATTATGTTTAGACTCATAATGCATTTTTTAAAAAATGATTGCTATATTATAACAGGGTGTTTCAGAATAAGATGCTGATTCTTAACGGTGTGAATCCTTAGGTGATTTTAAGAAGAAAAGTTCAAATTAACATATATCCTTAACCTATCAACTTTCGAACTACAGGGCGTTAAAGTTTTAAGAAAAAAATCGTTTTTCTGTCATAACTTTAACAACTTTCTAGCTATTTTTATGAATTTTTCACACATGCCCTCTAAGCATCAATAGCTATTTTTTGGTGTAGATAAATTTTAAACTTTTTTAACCAGTGGCGTCCTGGCTCTGGTTTACACCAAATGGCCAGCATCTCTCCTTGTTTTTTTTTTTTTTTCAATTAAAATTTACTGAGATATTTGGATTTTTACAATTGTATTGTTGTATTAAATTTGCTATGAATTTAACTCTCTAAAAAGTTGATTTTGTTGAATGAGTGTTATTTATTTCATTTTATACTCTATCAGGAAAATTAAATACAAAGACAATTAATAACACCATATTAGCGTGTAAAGAAACCCCGCTAGAAAGTTATTTTAACACATTGAGTGTGAAACTTATTCTTTAATCGTTTTTTTACACGGCCCCGGATAAAAATGCCTAAACCGTGTTACCGAAAAGACAGGCGGCAACAAGTGGTGTGAAATTCTAGGAATTGACAGATGACGCCGACGCTATGTGCAAATTTAACTTTTAAGTCAGTCTGATTGTGCTCTTTGAACGTGATATAGAATAATGTTATATTTAAATTGAAATATAGAAACAAAGCAAAGTTCTGTAAAGTGCCAAATGAGAGCGCCTCTTATGAGGATCTTGTTAAATTGGGTAAGCATATTAACGAAATTTAATAGAAACCTTTCTAATAAGTACGCCATTTTTTAGAAGCTAAGTAGGTATTTACATTGCTACAGTTTTCCCTTTATCTTTTAAATTATTCTGATATAAGCTTATAATATAAATGTATTCCTTTTTTATAAAAATACTTAGGTACCTACCTACATATTTTAATTCATAGAACTCTAAATAAATATACCTACGATTAATATAATACTCGTCATCAGGGTCGGCTCGTCAATAAGTGCGCCCGTGCGCGCGCACTGCCTAAGAAAGCCAGGCACCAAGCAAAAATAAAATTTATATAAAAAAAATATTTAACTGATATCAAAAAAACTTGTATATAGGAATGGCGAATGCGAAAGACTTCGAGCGCGACCGCAGCATTAGAGAAGTTTGAAGTTTATTGACGGTGTTTTGGGTGTTTTTTGTTGTTTTAATTTAATAATGGCTAGTAGTTCGGATTGTGTCACACGAAGTGTTATAGTTATGGAATGGACCAAAATTCTGTTGAGAACATTCTAAATAACTTTTCGACAATCGATTTCCAAAGGAAAATTGAAATAAAAATCCCATTTAAAAATCGCGTTTTTTTTTTAATTATCTTTGGGATAAAAAGCACAAAGAAAATCGATACAAAGGTAAAAAGGGGCGTGGCACCTCGAAAATTTTTGGCGCACACCCTAAGATAAATGTCACGAGCCGCCACTGCTCGTCATATACATTCTTTTATATTGTTCTAAAGCATACTTTTATTTAGTTGTTTAGTGTTCTAAGTATACATATATTTATTATGTTATTTGTTTTGTTAAGTTTAACACATTAAACGTAGATATTATATATGTTTAATTTACTCAATTGTGAACTATATAATAGGTGTGTCATTTTGTTTAACTAGTTATAATAATAAGTGTAAAAAAAATCACAGGGTTTTCCAGTTCAGTTGTAACCATCATTTTGTTTATAAATAAATGATAAATGATACTCCATATTTTCATTCATTTAACAAACCTTTTCCAAACGATCTGAAGATGTATATACCTACTTATATTAGGGGCTACTACTTTCGACTTTGATTAAGTCATTCAATCATGTATCAAACTAAGCAGGGATTATTGATGTAAAATATCTTGAATGCATAATTTTTACATTTTAATTATAAACGCCCGGTTAGTTTGATACGAGATTAAATAACTTAACCAAAGTGGAAAGTATTCTAGCCCTGGGTTGATTATTTTATTACACTAACTATAGTAAAGTCACACCCAAATAAAATAAAATTTACACTACAGTAATATGATATTTACACTAATTAATCACAAATTACCATTAGAAAATGGTTTACTTACACCTCTCATTATTTCTTTTACACCCTAGAAGGATAGGTTTACAATCTGTGAGTTTAATTTACACTCGATAGTGTAAATGTACCTACCCATAAATAAGAACTATTAACACTCATCAAAAAGTCAAAAACCATTCAATAATATCTTTTTTACCAGATATACTGATTGGTTAATATACCCTATTAAGTGTGGTCCTATATGTACCACCATTGATTGTTAAATTTAACACTTACTTTTTTACTGTGTACACGCGTGATAACCTCTTAAAGGTGAATGAATCAAAGTGTAAAGTAATGTGTTTCAACCGTTCCGGGAGGCTTTATACCAACAATTTTAATTTTAAAATTAATAATAATGTTCTGGATGTTGTTAGTGAACTTACCTATCTAGCTATTGTTTACTCTCCCTCAGGGTGCTTTAGAAAAATGACCAAAATAGCAGGCAGAACAAGCAGCAGCAGCAGCAGTAATGAGCCTCACCTCAAAATCAAATTCTGGAACCTTTCTTTGCAATAAAAAAAACTATTCTAAAGCAGTATTTTACATTAATTTTCTAGTTGTCTTCCTATTTGGGGTATTAAATATGCGGACATTTTGGAGAGTAAACAGATTTCCTTTTACAAACCGCTTTTGATGCTGCCACGAAATACTTCTTCAGCGTTGATTAGACTCGAGACGGACTCTACATATCTATCCTATTTTGTGTTCATAATGACGTTGAATTTTTTAATTAAAATACTTCTTCTGAATAATTGTAGATTGCCCAAAATATGTTTAAAACGTCAGTTGCAAGTACTTGCTAATAGTTGCTATTAATTCTAACCAAAAATGCAACTGGGTTTTTCAAGTTAAATCTTTTTTTTTAATCAAATTGGTTCTCTAACACCTAGTCCCTGAACCCCTTTATCCTACAAACGAATAGAGCGGTCATCGTGGAAGGGTTTCGAGAGCAGTGTTTTTAAGCCGATATGAGAATAGCAAATAATTCTACTTACACTCTTCTTTATAGTTATTTCAATTTGTCCTGATTGCAGCAAAATACCTAGACGTTAACTGCCCATTTTATGTGCTAAGATTATTAGCTCAGACGCGCATGTGCACCGATTTTTACTGTAAATTGATATGCAAAGGTATATCCTACCAGATAAACCAAGACGAAGTTTGTTCTGTTTGCAATACGTACGAGTTTGAGACTTTTGAACATGTATTCTTCCAATACCCACCTTATAAGAACATACGGCCACTTAATTGGGAAAATAACTTACTTTTATCCGCTCAAATTCTTGATGGATTGACGCCTGATTCCGCTAAAGAAACCTACAATGTCATGTTTGGCATACTTAGGTTACGCGAATTTCTACGAAACGAATGAAATTGTCTTAGCTTTAATATATTGTAAAGTCTAAATTTTACTAATGTTCATATTAATATTCCTATTATCGTATGTGCGGTTATATATACAGAGTAACAAAAAAGTCGCGCATAATGCCTGTAACTTTTAAATTACCTCGTTTACGAAAAAGTGACCTGTTCAGTAAACTATTCGCCGCATTTTTACCTGCATGAATTTATCCTATCATTTCTGGTTTGGTTGCCATAGAGACCAACTCACTTTTTTTAAATGGAACACCCTGCATATGATTGCATATTTGGATTCTACTGAGAAAACTTTCTTGTATTTCAAATTTTTATTTATTTCAAATTGTAACAAAGTTTATAATAACAAAATAAATAGCCTAGAAAATATAACTATAAATAAAGAACAACTTAACATCGGAATAATAAACAAGTGAAACCTTTTCAGTGGATCAGGTGTTCAAAATGACCACCATTTTCTGCTAAGCACAGCGTCAGTCGATCTCTGAACCCGTCCACAACGTTTAAAAGGAAGTCCTCTGGAATGGCCCAAATTTGGACGGTTAACGTAGACTTTGTTATTTAAGTGTCCCCACAAAAAAAAGTCTAGCGGGGTTAAGTCCGGGGATCGCACTGGCCAGTCAATAGCACCTTTTTGCCTATCCAACGTCCTGGAAATTGTTCGCTTATGTATTGTCTTACATTTGCCACATAATGCGCAGGTGCTCCATCTTGCTGGGATCATACCTGTTCGTTTATGTCATTATTTACACCCGGTAAAACCATTCTGCAAGAGAGAATTATGTGATCTTTGAGGAGGTCCAGATATTTTTCTCCATTATGTCTACAAACAATGGCCGCCCAAACATTAACTTTCTCGGGCCTCTGAGTATGACCTTCCTGGAACCAGTGAGTATTCTCAGCAGACCAATAACGATAATTGTGTCTATTAACAATGCCATTTAAATGGAAAGTAGCTTCATCCGAGAAAATAATATTTGTTGCGAGGTTATTATCGTTATTGCATCTTTCCATAATCAACTCACAAAATTCAGGACTTCTATCAAAATTGTCCTCGTTTAACTCGTGCACAAACTTTACCTTGTAGGGATGCAACTTCTCCTGCTTAAACACATTTTTCACTGACTGATGAGATACATTAAAATCCATTACCATTGACCTGGATGATTGTGTTGGATTTTCATGTATTGAGAGCATGATATCCAAAGCTTTGTCTCCCCCGCTTGCTGTTTTAGGTCGACCTGATATAGCGGCTTCCCTAATACTGCTTGTTTATCGAAATTTCTTTACCACTCGACACACCGTTGACTGATTTATTGAAGGCCTATTTGGATATAATTCATTGAAAAGTTGACAAACCTGATCTTGCGATCTCTTCATATTTCCGTAACCGCAAAAAATTTCAACTCGATGTTTCTCATTCAGATGAACCATTGTGTAAACAAATTAGAAATCAGGCGCTAGAAAACTCAAAATCGACACCTCCTAGGTCGCTGACATGAAAACACCTTGACTCAACTGGTGGGTATTAGGTAGGAATAATTATAATTAGGAATAGAAATAAAGGTCTGTCTTTACCACCAAATAACTTTATTTGCCCCTCTAGGGTAGAAAACAAGGTTTATAAAAATACATGAAATGACGATGAGTTAAAATAAATTTCTTAATGAATGTGTTGTACTAGTTTCGACTTTAGAGAAAGTCATCCTCAGCAACTAACCATTTAAGAAATTTTATATATAAAGAAGTTAAAACAATTGGGGGAACAGAGAGGTGATTCAATAATACAATACAATATAATGCGGATTATGCAACCTTTGGAATCGACAGGAGTTTGAATAAGAACGATGTATCTCCATGTGAAGGTAGGGGTTGATTTATGCGCAAGTAGAATTAAGGATCCTAATCATAGTCGAGTAATTTAAGTGATGTTAAAGTAAAACGTGTTGAAAAATAAGAATTGTAACATATCAATTCGTTCTCTTGTAAGTGAAACTAAATTGGTGAGGGGACATGATTAATGTTATGGTGGATTGTAAATGAACTTATAAATCTAAAAAGGGGGTTGTCAAAATGAGACTATGTCATCTCAAATAAAAAATAAAAAGGAATGCATCAAGTGGTCACCATTCACTTGTTAAAAAATAAAATAAAATAAAATTGAATTAAAGTTAGTTGAACATTGTTAAATTAACGACTTTTTGTGTTTCATTTTATTGCCAGGTGAAGAAATTAATTTTAATCTTAGCCTCAGCATGCTATTCAAAGGAAATGGCGTCGATAAATGGTTATAGTTATTTGGTGGTAAAGACAGACCTTTATTTCTATTTACAATCTCGCCACAGAATATGGACTACTTCTTAAATCTATAATTAGGAAGTTTTTCATTTTTGAGCTGTCATTATCTCGGAAACACTTGCAGATAGGTGAAAATTTGAAATGCAAAAAATTCATAGTTTTCCCAGTAGAATCCAAATATGCAATCATATGCGGGGTGTTCCGTTTAAAAAAAGTAAGTTAGTCTTTATGGCAACCAAACCAGACATGACAAAAAAGATTCATGCAGGTAGAAATGTGGGGAATAATTTACTGAAAACTTTCACAAAGGTCACTTTTTCGTATACGAGGTAATTCAAAAGTTACAGGCATTATGCGCGACTTTTTTGCCACTCTGTATATGTAAGCATATATTTCCATTATTTGCATTTTCTTATAATAAAAACAATAATAAACATAAAGTCAATAATTTCCCAAATTTCTGCTCTGTATATTGCTCTGGTCGCACAATAATCCGTTCAGCGAGATAGGCGGTCTGCATGCGGAGAAAATACCGAATCGCTTGCTTGAGATGCTGTCGGCACACTTACATTTTTACGCTGGTTTCTTTATGCTGACAAATGTCCTATATCAAAAAAGAACAACGGAACGCCTACTAATAAGTTAATCGAGCCACAAACGATGCAGCTACATAAATTTTATTAATTATTTACATATTATTCTTTGCTAGTTAACCCAATTGTCATCTATCGAAGTGCTTCGTCCTTCAGTTAGCCGATATTAAACTAAATATGGCTTGTTATAACATATCATCCTATTTACAATCTAATTTATTTATAATTTGTGGGATACCTATTACTTATTTTAATAACATTACCTTAAAACGATATATTAATATTTAAATTTATAGCAGAGCCGTTTACTAAAATTTTATGCCTACACCTAAACTGGTGACTGTGCGACAAAGACCAATAACTGCTAATTATAATTATTAATTATTTATATTCTTTAATTTTTTTTAATGTAAGCGCATTGACTCTTTGACACATAAGTTGCCTTTAAACACTTATTTTTTTTTATTTTTAAAATAACCTATAACTTAATGTTAATGTAATGATTTAACCTCGTTGGTATGTATGGAAACGCTCGATTATTTCTTTAAGCACAACAGCTAGCAAAAAATATTGAAGACAGAAGTTTTAAGGTTTCTTACAGTCTATTCGAATTTAAAAAAATTAAGTATACAGGATGAGCCAGAAAGCCGTAGAGAAATAAAGTTACTTTTTTTTAATTGAACACCCTGTATCTCAGAATATTTTTGGATTTTACATAACATTACAATTATTTTTTATTACGTGCATTATAAGTCTAAACCTAACAGTTTCTGAGATATCGACTTTTGAAAAATGACATTTTTGAATTTTGACAGCTTCTAGCTTTCTAACGGTACGGTTAGAGTAAAATAGCTTACATGTCCCTATCGTAGTTTTTAACTATCTTTCGAAAAGTGTCAACTTTCGGTTAAACCGGATGTAGCTCAAAAGTCGGAACTATAGTACTTCCGGTTTAACCGGAAGTTGGTATTTTTGGGAAGATAGTAAAAAGTAAGATAGGGGACACGTAAGCCGTTTTGCTTTATGGCATACCGTTAGAAAGCTAGAAGCTGTCAAAGTTCAAAAATGTCATTTTTCAAAAGTCGATATCTCAGGAACTGTTAGGTTTAGACTTATAATGTACTTAATAAAAAATAATTGAATTTTTATGTAAGATCCAAACATATTCTGAGATATAGGATGTTCCATCAAAAAACAGAAACTTTATTTCTCTACGGCTTTCTGACTCATCCTATATACTTAATTTGTTTTAATTCTAATAGACTATAAGAAACCCTAAAACTTTTGTATTGAATATTTTTTGCTAGCTGTTGTACTTCAAGAAATAATCGAGATCGAGTTAAATTTTCTGAAAGTAAGTATGAGATAGCAAGCATAAAAAATATCAGGCTCATAATCTGAGCTCGAATGGTATTTAGTAAGGCAATTCCACCAATAGGAATGGAATTTTCTATTTCGTTATTTATTTCCTTTTCGTCAATTGTCCCAAACCGCTGCATGTTAAAAAATACTTTTTTATTTAAAAATCGACTTTAAAACAGCTTAAACAATTATTTAGTATTTATAACAATTGCCTGACAGATGATTTAATAACTCGTTTAAAATGCAATTGTTACCACGGTAACGATTGGAGGAGCAGAAAATATATCCGATTTTTTTATCCAGTTACATTTCCTCTTCCTTCCTTTTTATCCGACAGCAAACTACTATTTTTGACATTTTAAATGGGACTATTTATATATGAGTGGAACTGCCAGTAGAAATATAACTAGTGCATGAAATATTTCCGGAAATTTTTGAAAATTTTGTCTGAAACCAATTTTTTAACAAATGCATGAGTGCATTGCACCTGAAAAAATCCCAAACCCGCAGGGTGAGGGATTTTTTCTTTGGTGCAATGCACGAATGTTTTTTTTTTTTTAAATTGGCTGAAGACCAAATTTTGAAAAATTTCCATTAGGAAATATTTTAGGCACGTGTTATGTTTTGATCGGAAATTTCCCGAGTTGATACAAGTTTATTTAGGTAGTTGCTAAAAAGTTTATTTTGATATATTTATTTATTTAAATAATACCATACTTTAATAACAATTAATATTTTTTCTAATGCTAATAGTAAAATAAAACTTAAAATGTACAAGTTTTGATGTTTTGAAACTATAAATGTCAAAAATGACAATTATCCCCGGGATATTTCCAAATGTAATTTTCAAAACGGATGCAATTTCCACTTATCAATTTTTTAAAATTTCCAGTTAAATTGACACTAGGGAAATTTCCACTATAATCAAACCCTAATATTATAGCCGTGGAAACCAATGTAAACTAATGCAAACCAATGACAACGAGTATTTTTGCAGTTTCCATGGTTGCAACTATTACGTCACTACCAATAATATTATAATATTGTGAATTGATAGTTTATAGTTGTTGTATTTTTATTTTTAGAGGATAATTATATACCAACTGTTACATCAACTTTTTCGATAAAACTGAACGAATACTCTATAATGTCAAAGTTAAGGCTACGTGGCAATAGTTCAGTTTAAAAGAAATAAATAAAAGCTCATGTCTAGTTCTTCTTCTGGATATTATATTTTGGTTAATTTGTGGATTTTTAGCTTTGGTGTCGTGAAAGGTACAGTTTTAAGGCTTAATAAAACCACACACTAACGTACGTGACACAAGTTTTCGGATTTATTTTTCTGCGGTATAGAAAAAAGCAAATCATTGTTATGAAATAATTTGTTTTGGAATTTAAAACATTATATTTCTTTAACGAAAAACACAAATAAAATTATACTTAAAGATCCATTATCCAATAGCACGTAATTTTGTTTTAACCTGTCGCATCATGTTTTGGATGGTCATGTTGTCTACTTCGCGATTTTTTTAAAATATTCTGCGTCGTAACACTTGTTCATTTTTGGCATCCCAACCACTGTCGTAAACCCTTCTGCTCAATATTGCCCGAAAATACTTCAATAGATCTTAAAATTGAAGAGATAGTCGAGTCAAAGTAATGTAAATGAAACAATGCAGTCTTCATCCACAGTTTAATAATTGTAAAAACAAAAAGATAGTTCCCTACATGTTTCGAACGCTTAAGCGTTCATCCTTAGGGGATACTAACATCGAGAGCGAAACTGCTAATGAGTATAACTTAACAGGATGAGGAATGTAAAGTTATATACCTAATGTACTAACTAGTCATAGTAACATATTAATTGTATTACGATTCGAATGGGTATAAGTGAAGTTTTAGTTAAAAATGTGAAATTTTAATTAGTGAAAAAGCAATGTGAATAAAGGACAATAAATTGAGTTGTAACATTATTGGAGGAGAAAGGATCGTTTTATTTATAAAAGTTTTTCACAATCTTCATATAAAAAATTTAAAAACTTTTATAAATAAAAAAACCTTTCTCTTCCAATAATGTTATAACACAATTTATTATCTTTTATCCACAATTAATTTAATAATTTAAATAGATGGTAAAATAAAAAATATAATTTTACACTTTCCACAGATTTTTATTTTGACTCGACATATGTTTCGCAACACAGTTGCTTCTTCAAAAGAGTACTATTAAATGGTATTTTAACAAGTATATACTTAGGTGTAAAATTTTTATTGCAGGTAATTTTTAGGTACGGTTGTTGGAAAAACCAATAATAATATTTACAAACTAATTAAAGAGATTTAAAAGAGGTGATCCATTTAAATCCAATTGATCATTAAGGAGAGTATTGTTATATTTAAGCCTATTTATCTCTAAAGATTCAAGCAAATTTAATTTTATACTTTTGTTTTCAATATGCAAGATATCGTAGTTAGGATTAAATGTATGATTTGCTTCTAACAGATGGTTAGAATAATTAGAATCTGTTTTGTTTTTTATAAAACTTGTATGATGTTCATTCACACGTTTTTCGAACTCGTACTCTTTTGAAGAAGCAACTGTGTTGCGAAACATATGTCGAGTCAAAATAAAAATCTATGGAAAGTGTAAAATTATATTTTTTATTTTACCATCTATTTAAATTAACAATGGATTTCCACCAAGTAAAAGCCGAATCAATTCAATTAATTTAATAGTTCACTAATAAAAATTTCACATTTGTAATTAAAACTTTACTTATATTCGAATCGTAATACAATTAATATGTTAATATAACTAGTTAGTACATTAGGTCTTCAACTTTACATTCCTCATCCCGTTAAGTTGTACTCATTAATTTGAGACACCTTACATTAAAAGTTTCGCTCAACTCGATGTTAGTATCTCCTGAAGATGAACGCTTAAGCATTCGAAACATGTAGAGAACTATTTATATGTTTTTACAATGATTAGACTAGGGAGGAAGACTACACTGTTTCATTTACATTCAATAGATCTTGCCTGAGGAACATTTGGGGGATTCTCATTTTGCCGTAGGAATGGGATATTATGAGCAGTTTAATTCGGTGGTTACATGATGCAAGTTTTGCTTGCGCAAGTACTTGATTCAAGTCCTTATACGTTGACATCTTCAACAACTGCCGTTTATACTATTCAAGCATTTGTGCAAGAGTTTCATCATGCAGCGGTTGTTTTCTATACTGCCCATAATAAAGACGTCCGAAAGTGTTAATTTTGGTGTGAATATTTTACGTCATGCGTTATATGAAGACTTATGTGTTGTAATTCGTCCAACATTTTTTCATATGCGGCATCTCGAGCATGTCTATACTTCGAACGTTCCATAAACATTCACATTTTTTATATACAGTGAGTCCCAGAAGCAATGTCTAAATTCATTTAAAATTCAGCGGTGTGTTTTTTGGAAAAACGTTCAGACCCGTCGATTTTAATTAATTAATGTGGTTCTTGCTGGTAAATTTATGTAGCCCAAAAGTAAGTTACGATCATCAACTTCATTCTTTCAAATGAAAACATATATTTTTTATTTCATTTTTGAATTTTCCATCGAATTCTAAGTATTTTTCAAGAGGTCCTATTGAGTGGCCTGCAAGATCTCCTGATTTGACGCCACTGGACTTTTTTTTTGTGGGGACATTTAAAGTCTAAAATTTATGCAACCCAACCCAATTCTTTGGAAGACTTGCGACAACGAATAGTGTACGAGTGCCGACAAATAACTCCCGCAATGCTCCATGATGTTCGCGAATATTTTGAACAGTGGCTTTACAATTGCATGGAGCTTGGAGGTGGACATTTTTAACATTTACTTGATTGATACAAGCGGTAATAAATTTTATTACTTTTAAATTTTCTTTTCTTTTTAGCCCTATTTCTCAGGAACTATTCACTCGATTTAAACGAGCAAGCTCGCGTTGGGAAGGAAACTGAATTCCCTTTAAAATAAGATATCACTTGACCCCCCTTTCCATTTAAGATTTTAAGGGTGAAAGCAGGGGGGGGGGGGGTGAAAATAGCAAAAAAATATGTCCCCCTGAGAACTAAGGTTCCCGTGTTCGAGCGAATTTTGATTTATTTATTAACAAGAAGAGGTGAAAAGTTTTCGGTGCGCCACCCTGTATATCTAAAAACCTTGGGATTATTTCATCCGACGACGTCCGACCATCTACTCGGCACCATTTTCTCATTCAACTAGTACTGCAATGCCTAGAAAATGGGTTTACACGTCAAATTTCTTGTTGTACAAGTTAAAACGTAAAAGTAGAAAGTAGACCGCCGATGTGCAAAACTTGCAAACAAATCCTTCTTGTACAACCAGGTGAGCAAATACCTAAAACACACTTTACATTGATCAAGTAGGTACTTGCAATCAAGTATTTGCGCAAGCAAGACTTGCATCATATAAATGCCGCATAACCAATTTCTGCTTGTTCTGGCTTAGTAGCCGTCCACTTTTAAGAAAATTTACATGGTATACCCCGTTCACGTTCATTCATAGTATTATATACAGGGTGGTCCAACGAAAACTTAACACCTCGTTTTTCCTGCTTTAAAATAAAAATGTGAAAAATCGCTCGGACCCGTCGATTTCTGATTCGAGGGGGAATAACTTTTCCGCTTTTTTCATCTCCGTAACTTCAACCCCCTAACGGGGGTGAGCATAATCCCCTGATTTTGAATAGGGATGAGGGGTGTTGCGATACCTCATTTTCAAGATCTTATCGAGTACTATCTGACCTTAAAATTTCGCTTCAAAATTTTCATCTTTAACGAAATGACAGCTAAAATAGTGGAAGACTACTTACTTTTGCGGTTAGTTTATTAAATGCTGATAATGGCCAACATTCACTTCAATGCAGTAAAGTAAATTTTGCTCAAAACGTTCACGCACATTACTCAACATTTCTGGTGTAATTTGACGGCATTCATTAATGATCCGAATTCGCAAATCATCAAGTGGCTCAGGCTGGGTAGCGTAAATCTTAGATTTCAGGTGACAGCATAGAAAAAAGTCCAGTGGAGCCAGATCAGGTGATCTGGGTGGCCACTCAATATGTCCCCTTCTTCCAATCCAGGCCTGAGGAAAATTTTCATCTAAGAACTGACGCACAGGTTGAGCAAAATGAGGTAGTGCGCCATCTTGTTGAAAAATTATCGTTACATGGTCTTCTTCATTCTCCAATACTTGAACGAGGGCTGGATAAATAGCGTTATCTAATAGTTCTAAATAAATTTGGCCACTGAGATTACCGGGTATAAAAAAAGGGCCGATTATGTGATTTCCATAAATACCCGTCCAAACATTTAACTTTTGGGGATGCTGAGTATGCACTTCACGAAATAATCTTGGATTTTCATCTGACCAATACCGATAGTCATGCCTGTTCACAATGCCATTAAGGTAAAATGAACACTCATCCGAGAAACAGATATTGAACATGTTGTTATGGATTATTGTTAATTGTTGTATAGTGGATCCAAACAGATCGCGTTACTTTTGTAATAAATTAAATACTCTGTATAAGTGTAATCATTTTATTTAGTTTAATAAAATGGTGGGCGAGTGTTTGCCTCTTCCGACGCGTTGTCTATGAAGGTTTTTAAAAACATAAACCATAATCTTATTCTCTGCCTAAAAACTAACTCCAACTGTTTTCCACTTAAAAAAAGGGTCTCGGGTCACACGCTTATCGCGTCTCAAGTGTCACTGTTAATGTCTTTCAATAACTCGACCCTGTGGGTTCTTTACGTAATAATTATTAAGTGACAAAATATAATCACCTAATAAATACAAAACTGTACATCCCGCCCACCTTGAAAGAGTAATTTCAATGATATAGGTTACAAGATGTATACCAACATACAAATATAAAATTAATGTATAAAAAAAAATGTAAACATAAAGTAAAAAATAAAATAGAGTCCTTTAGTCCATCTCAATCGGTAAAACACTTATTTTAGTAACCGCACGTTTAAAAACTCCCGTCTTAGTTTTTACGGACACTACGCGGATGACATTGTCTTTTCCGGGATGAACTTTAATGATTCTGCCTAACGACCATTGCTGAGGGGGAAGGTTTTCCTCACGTAAAAGCACTAGGGATCCGATCTTGATAGGTGGCCCCTTGTTGCGTCCACACTTTGCTCTTGACTGCAAAGATGTTAAGTATTCGGATGACCATCGTCTCCAGAAATGCTGAACTAATTGCTGAAGACGTTCGTACAGAACCAATCTGTTAGTAGGTACCTCGGTGACATCTCGCTGTGGAATGGAGGTAAGTAGGTCGCCAATTAGGAAATGGCTAGGGGTTAGGACATGAAGATCATCGGGATCATTGGATAATGGGGTCAGAGGTCGAGAATTTAAAATAGCCTCTACCTGACACAATACTGTATAAAGCGATTCATAAGATAAGTAAGCCTCTTTTAAGACTCTGGTTAAGTGAAATTTGGTAGACTTTACCGCAGCCTCCCAAAGACCTCCAAATGAAGGTGATCGTGGTGGTATAAAATGCCACTTAATATCGTTTTCGAGTAGAAATGTTGATATTTTATGACCCTTTGAAACGTCCTGTAAGAATTTACTAAGTTTTTGTAGTGCAAAGTTAGCTCCTACAAAATTTTTTCCGTTATCAGAATAAATATTTTTGCATAGTCCCCTTCAAGAGAAAAATCGCTTTAATGCATTTAAAAATGAATCGGTACTTAGATCTCCAACGAGCTCAATATGAATAGCTCGTGTAACAAAACAAATGAAAATACAAATGTAAGCCTTTATTATCTTGCGAGAACGTAGTTTACCATCCTTTATCATTATAGGACCAGCAAAATCGCAGCGTAAAGATCACCCATCATCGGAGTGCTCACATAAGGTTTAGATTTGAAACAAACAAGACATTGATTGATAGCACGCTTTACTGCATTTTTGCCATGAATAATCCAATATTTATTTCGCAAAATTACCAAAAGAGCTTGAGTTGCTGCATGTAAGTTTCGCTTGTGCTCATGCTCAATTAGAAGTCTAGTAAAATCATGATAATGAGGTAATAAAATTGGATGTTTCATATCAGGAGTCAAGGTCGAGTGTCGAATTCTTCCACCCACGCGTAATATACCCTGCTCGTCAATAAATGGATTCAATTAAAACAGTTTACTGTCCCTAGAAATTTGTTTGTGTTTCCGCAAATCGTTAATTTCTTTGGAATATTCATAATACTGAACCATTTTTATTAAAGTGTTTAATAATTGATCTAACTCATTTTGAGATATTTCCGCAAAAATTCTGCTGGTTTTATGTTTTGTTTTAATATTTAGCATAAATCTTAATATATATGCAAAAATTCGAAGCAGTTTATTGAAATTTGAATATCTTCTAAAAATATCCTGATCCTGATAAGTTGTGTTAGTCATAAACGATAGTTGAATTGTCCGTTTTCTGTCCGGTATGTTGTCAATATTAATTTGATCTAAAACGGGCCAGAAGTATTCATGTTTTGTCAGAAATTCTGGTCCGTGCCACCACAAGTGACAATCAAGTAATTGTTGCGGATTTAATCCGCGGGAAAGTACGTCTGCTGAATTTTCTTTGGAGCCAACGTGTCTCCATTGGAATTTGTCAGTCAATTCATGTATTTGTGTTACCCTGTTAGCTACAAAGGTATTCCAGTTACTCGGTTCACCCGCGATCCACGACAGTGCAATAGTGGAATCGCACCAAAAAAATTTATTTTTTATGTCAATTTCGAGAGACCTTTCTACATTTTTTGCCAAGCACGCTAAAAGTAGAGCCCCACAAAGTTCCTACCGAGGCAATGAGATTGTTTTTAAAGGAGCAACTCGACCTTTAGCGCATAATAACTTTGAATGACGTAACCCGTTAATATCTGTCGCAACTAAATATATACAAGAACCGTACGCGGCTTCGCTTGCGTCGCAAAAACCATGCAATTCTATAGTTATATAATTTGGAGTGACTACTTGACGCGGTATTTTTATTTTGTCAAGGATTGTTAGTTGTTCAAAAAATGAAGTCCAAAGCGTATAAATATCTAAGGGCACCGATTCGTCCCAGCCTAACTTACACTGCCAAAGACGTTGCATAATTATTTTTGCACGTACAGTAATCGGGCCTGCCAGACCTAAAGGGTCAAATATTTTTGCGATAACCGATAAAATCTGACGTTTTGTTACCGTTGCGAAGTTCTGAAAGTTAATTGAATAACCTAAAGTATCTTTATTTGGTTGCCAAAATAATCCAAGTGTTTTGCGAGTTTTATCTTCAGATAAATCATAATTTTCTAACTAACTCAATTTTCGTAATGGAAAGCATGCACCATTTAGAATCTTAATTATTTGGTTTTTAATGTGATAGCATTTTTAACAGAGTCGGATCCAGTTAGCAAATCATCAACATAAAAACAATTCAAAATTGCGTTACTAGCATTCTGCAAATTTTTAGCGTTATCAATAGCGGCTTGATTTAAAGATCTAATCGCTAAAAATGAAGCAGGTGCAGTTCCAAATGTTACAGTGTTTAAAGTATAAAACTTAAGATCCTCATTCGGACTTGAACGCCATACAATACGCTGCAAATGTCGATCACATTCCCTTAATTGGACCTGTCGATACATTTTTTCAATGTCCCCGGTAAAAACTACATTATGAAGTCTAAAGTTTAAAATAATAGTTAATAAATCTGGTTGTATGACAGGACCCGTCATTAGGATGTCGTTTAAAGACACTCCGCTATCGCTTTTTGCCGAAGCATCATACACGACGCGTAATTTTGTTGTAGTAGATCGAAGTCATCCTCATTCAGTTCCTGAACCAGTCGTATCTTAAAAGGATGGAACTTATGTTGTTTAAGGATTCTCATGATTGTTTTGCGTGAAACACCAGATACATCGGACAATTTCCTAGTACTAAGGGTTGGATCCATTGCTACTTGACCTAAGACAGCCACTTCCCTCGCTTCGTCTCTTTCATACACCCTCTTTTTGTTTCCGACTGAACCAGCAGCGTCAAATTTGGCAACCAGTTGCACAACGTAAGCAGCGGATACATTTTTATCAGGATGTCGTTCATTAAATAAAGCCGCTGTTACTCGCGCAGAGTCGTTATTTCTAAAAAATAATTTTATCATTTTCACCCTTTCTTCTACGGAATACACGGACGTCTCGCAGAACAAACTCATTACACAATCACATATACATTCAATTCCAAATAGACCATATAAACTACCTAGGGACTGGCTGCTACCTCGACCTTAATGATTAGATATAATCAAACAATTCCAATTTTCCTCAGGCCTGGATTGGAAGAAGGGGACATATTGAGTGGCCACCCAGATCACCTGATCTAGCTCCACTGGACTTTTTTCTATGGGGTCACCTGAAATCTAAGATTTACGCTACCCAGCCTGAGTCACTTGATGATTTGCGAATTCGGATGATTAATGAATGCCGTCAAATTAGACCAGAAATGTTGAGTCATGTGCGTGAACGTTTTGAGCAAAATTTACTTTACTGCATGGAAGTGAATGTTGGCCATTTTTAGCATTTAATAAACTAATCACAAAGTAAGTAGTCTTCCACTATTTTAGCTGTCATTTCGTTAAAGACGAAAAATTTGAAGCGAAATCTTAGGGTCAGATAGTACTCGATAAGATCTTCAAAATGAGGTATCGCAATACCCCTCATCCCTATTCACAACCAGGGGGTTGTGCTCACCCCCGTTAGGGGGTTGAAGTTACGGAGATGAAAAAGCGGATAAGTTATTCCCGCTCGAATCAGAAATCGACGGGTCCAAGCAATTTTCCACATTTTCATTTTAAAGCAGGAAAATCGAGGTGTTAAGTTTTCGTTGGACCACCCTGTATAGTTGAAACAGATACATTTTGTCCCCTAAATATATTCACTATCTCACTTTTTTGCACTCGTCCAACTAAATTTCATATACTTTTTCGGATATCCAATTTATGTTCCATAACGTCGTAAATATCTGACAACTGAGGGACATAAAAGCAAAACGGGTAAAATCCACTTAAATTATTTGCAAGAAAAAACCAAAAAATTGTTGCGGTCTCAGACTATAGTCTTTTTTATTTTCGAATTATTTGAATAATGTTTGGTAAGGTGAATAAATTTTTAATTCAAATATACAACTAGAAGCCATAATTAAACCTTGAAAATGGATTTTATTGATTTTGCTTCCAAGAACTGGACATTGTACGTTCTAGGTTTAGACATAGCTGAAAAAATTGTCTACCAACAACAATAGACAGATGAAACAGGTGAAGTTGACGAATTGGGTAAATATTTCTGGCAATCAAACAATAGCGTTAGATATCCTGGTTTTTTTCCCTCAGTAATGGAAAAATAGCTTCAGTTCATTTTTTGCGATCTGCTTGGGTTGCTTGTAGTAACGACAATTTTCGAGTATCGGTTCCTTGATTTATTTTCTCTGTAAGTTCAAAGCACAAAGTGAGCCTAAACCCAAATTAAACTTGTGATTAAAAACGTAGCGAAAATATGAATTTTTCACTATAAAATTCTCATCGGCCTGAAGATTGTACATACTTGCTAGTTTTCTATGTTCAAATTATAGCTAAGGCAACTTCAACGAGTATTGCTTCAACAATAATACTTTAAAGAGCTGATATTACTGTTAATAGCTTCTTTTGTTTCACTGAATTTAGCAGAAGTATGGTTGTCCCCTTTTCTTTCTTGCACGACATTGTCAACTGTTGCATGGGCGCGGAGAATATTCTGAACCCTAGAATTACTGATCCCTAAGATTCGACGAAAAACCAGTTTACAAACTTGAACATCCTTCCCATCCTGAAAATTTCTAATAAAAATCCGGTCAGTAAACTGTTTTCTTGGCGGCTAAGCTCTTTTAGTGGCGTTTGTATGGACCTTTCTCTCCCTCGTCTTTGAAGAAGATACTACTGAAGGTGACTGTTGCATTTTCGATTAAAATCACAATGGTACAACTCTTTGTTCAAAGTAAATAATCCTTAAAAAAACTTAGAAGCAACTTTTATTCAAATTTTTTTTTTATTCAAATTTATTCAAAAAAACAAAAGCAAATATACAATACATATACATCAATAAGGCATCATGTATCCGGAGATATGTGTGAGCCTCATCAGCAATTAATTACTACAACATTATCTAAATAATACTTACATAATACTTACATAATACTTAGCAATAAAACAAACATTAAAAGAAAGTCAACCCAGCTAAATTAGAATAATTAAAGCCAATGAATGTGGGTTGTTAATGCAGGAAAGTTACTCCCTAACCACTCTTTTATTTTAACTTTGTGGAAAGGCCTCAATTCTTGTTTTGCCAAATTTTTTGGTAATAGATTCGTTATATAGGGTGCCAAGTAATTTACATGCCTCTGTGTGGTACTAGAGTTGTGAAAAGGTACGTAGATATGACGTTGACTTACAGCTCTAGTTGTTATATGATGTAAAACATTTCTCTGGCACAGTCCGTTTCTCAGCGCAAAAACAATAACCCTGTAGCAAAAAAGTTCTCTAATTGTGAGTTGATTTGATTCTTTAAATAGTATATCACTAGGATATCTTTTGTGTTTAAAAAACATAACTTTTAATATGTATTTTTGCGCAATCGTTAATGCACCAAGCACAGACCATGAAGCCGAACCCCAACAAATTATACCATAAGTTAGAAGTGATTCCACCAATGCGGAGTAAACAGTTTTTAATATATATAGGGGTAAAATATTTCTTAACTCATAGAATTTAAATATCGTTTTTTTAATCTTAGATAATACGTAGTTAATATGCACATCCCATCGCAAATACCTATCAATATATACACCCAAATATTTGACAGAACTAGCTTGCATAATAGTAGTTGTGCATATACATTTATTAGTCATCAAAGAGCAAGATGGTTCATGCAAAAGCAAAGAATTAATGTAAATAAAACGACAATGTCTTCCTCCACAAATTTAATAAAGGTAAAATTCTTGTTCCCTACATGTTTCGGGCGTCTAGACGTCCATCTTCAGGGGATACTAGAAGGAATTTCATCTTTACAAAGCTAGTTAGAATCATGGTGAACACTGACTTACCCATAATCGAGTTGACTATAAAAACTTTAAATGGTTGCCTCAAATTAATGAGTACAGCCAAAATTGAGTAGGAACCTCAGAAATTGGGTGGACTTGTGAAAAATTATAATTTGTATATTTATAGAATGAAAATTTTTGTGAAAATATAAGAATTGAATAGCAAATATATTATTTTAAAAGGTGCATTTAATTTTTTAATGATGATTTTCTAGAAAAACATTGTACTTAGTTGTGAAGAAAGAAATTTAAAATAAAATTTTTGGAGGCATGCTCCGTGTTAATTTTTAAAAAATTGAAATTTTTTATACCAGAGGGGCTATGCCCATGGTAATATATAAATTATGAAATCATTTAATTTAATGAAAAAAGAACTTTTTATTTTTAAATTTTTTTTAAAAAACAGAAATAGTGCTAAATCACCACCATGTTCACTTTACACACACGTGTCTTAGAGTGAAAGAGAGTAGGTAAAGCGGATATGACATCACTTGGATGTCAGCTGTTAGAAAATGAGGTTTACCTAAACTCGATATTGGATTTAAAAGTATGTACTACTTTTTCAATTTCAAAGAATTAATGTTGGGCACCCCTCTCGAATTCATAGAGAAATTAACAAAAAATGTTTTGTCTTTGTTTAAAGTTAACTGATTGCTGTCCAACCAGCACCTGACTGCATGTAAGGCTTTTTCCGCCCTCAGATAAGCCAGATCCCAAGATAATGCCCTAACCAACAAAACAGTGTCATCTGCGAAGCACACTATTTCTCCCATTGTTTGGGTGTCAAGAAGACTGTTAACATATATTAGAAATAGTATAGGACCCAATACTGTCCCTTGGGGCACGCCAATAGGCACATTTTTAGTAACACTGTAAACATTATCCAACTTCACCTTTTGTATACGATTTGTCAAATAAGACTGAAACAAATTATTGACAATCCCCCTGACCCCAGCATGATTCAGCGCTTGCAATAAAATTGGGTGATCTACCGTATCAAACGCTTTTTTTAGGTCTAAAAAGACGGCAATTGGCTTCTGATGCATATTAAAACTATCGGTAATAAAACTTGTTACCATATGCAGTGTATTTTCCGTCGAACATCCCGGTTTAAAGCCATACTGATTGGGTGACAAGATATTGTTTGCTTCTAAAAAGTCATAAAGCCTTAGTTTTAAACACTTCTCTACAATTTTGTTCAGCACACTGGTCAAAGCAATTGGTCGATAATTATTTACATCTGTTCTGTCTCCGGTTTTAAACAACGGAACAACCACAGATGTCTTAAAGCAATCTGGATAGACACCAGTAGTAAAAATAGTATTGGTGAGATGCAAAAGTGGACGCATCAAACTTAGATGATTATTTTTTACAATGTTAGACGTTATGCCATCTTCACCACACGATTGAGAATATTTTAAGCTACTAATGACGTTTATCATTTCATTTTCATCCACCGCCTTCAAAAACATCGAGTTTTTCTGGTGCCTATTTATATTAATTTGGTTTGGTATTTTATTACCCTTAAATTTTTCTGCCAGCTGTAAGCCAACGGTACTGAAAAAACTGTTAAACTCGTCGGCTATAACGCGACTGTCAGAGGTAACCTGACCATCACACAAACTTAAACGTTTACAAGCTAGACAGCCTTCACAAATGAAAATTTTGGCATATCACGCCACCGCCAATTTGATATGTGGTTAAAGCAAGCTTGTGATTTGTCGCAACGGAATTTACCTGTTTTGGGTTTTAAGCGCGAGGGACTTTATCTATTTTGCTTCCAAGCTATAATTTCAGGGACCAAAATGTAGTGGATTTTATTTGTTTTGGTAGTTATAGATTTGTTGCGCCAGTAGAATGCAGTTTTTACAAGTTATTTTACTAACTAACTCTTTTTTCGCCAAAAGTGGACTTTATTCGTTTTGCTTTTACGCCCAATGGCAACTATATGCTGCATTATTTAGACTTTAATACCAAGAATCAAAATATTTCCGAAAACTTTTGTTACCTACTTTAATCACATTTAGAATCTGTTTATATATTTTTTTATCTAATCAATAATTATTGATGTTAATGGTATATTGAGGAAGTTGTAATTAACAAAAGTGCACAAAACGCAAAGGTTGTCGTTCAAAAACAAAATAACAATAACACTTAATTAATAACACTTCTCATTATTTTGAACCAAACGTTTTTGGCAAAGGCCATTCGATTAACCTGTACAAAGCAATTCTTAAAAATGCGTATACAAAAGGTCACCTCACAAGTACAATAAAAGTAAGATTTATTGAAACTTTGTAAAATTGCGAATATTTATTACAAATCAGTTTCGACAATATTATTAAATGATACCTACGTTAAATACCGTCGTATAAATTGCTGTAGCTGAACCTGCAGCTGACAATAATCATATACGTGTCCGGAAAGTGTATGGCATGTCTAGTATTGTCTAGGGAGCGTATAGATAACTCTAATTTGTCATAGAAAATAATTCCTAATGTGCCTCTTGACGAAGATATAAGCCCCTGTCGGCATAACTTTTGAAGCGACATGTATAATTCAATAATATTTTAATATCTTATGTAAGGCATAAAGACCCATATGTATAACTAAAATTTCTGAATAACAGGTTTAACCTGTTTCAGTTTTAAAAAGTACCTGTTTCAAGAGACCTGTTTTAGTTCCAAGCTGTTCCAAAACGTAGATAATTAGTTGTACCTACCTATTTCGCGTTGGCGGCTGATGCTGCTCTTATCCTGTTGCGATCACGCGGTGTCCGTTGTTCAAGACAAGGTTGCCGGTTGTCGCGTTACTAGCAGAGAACGTTTGGAGTTGAATTAAAATATTCGTGAAAAAGAAATAGCCCAGTGTGAATTTTTTTTACAGTCATCGATGACAAATGCACGGCAAGCTATAGGCCGATCAGCCTGCTGTCGAGCCTGGGGAAAATCGTAGAAAAATTAATCTTGAGTCGACTGAATGACTTTGTGTTTAGACGAAACGTTCTGCCTCCCGAACAGTTTGGGTTCCGGCCCGAACATTGCACAGTCAGGCAGACTACGTAACTGACTTCGAATATAGTCACAGGTTTTAATAAAAGGCACACACGGGAGCGGTTTTCTTTGACGTGAGCAAAGCATTCGACAAGGTCTGGCACAATGGTCTCTTGTTAAAATTGATAAGGCTTGGAACTCCGATCTACTTAATCAAGGTGGTAGCTTCTATTTTGGATAATAGAAGTTTTGCGGTCTCGTCAGAGAATGCACTCTCTTTAAATAAACGCATCAGGGTGGGAGTGCCGCAAGACTCACCTCTCTTTCCTATGTTGTATAACATTTATTCTCATGATATTCCGCGAGATAGATTTACGCAACTCTATCTTTTCGCTGACGATACAGCAACTACTTCGACTGCCAAATCACCGCACATTGTCGTCAGCCGGATGCAGCGTCACGTAATCGAGCTAGAAAAATGACTTTCGGCTTGGAAGATTCGCCTGAATCCTGCCAAGACAAAGGTAATCATTTTTTCAAAAAGCACCGTTCGCAGGCCTGAAACAAGGCTTCGGGTCAATAGAGTCCAAGTGAATTGGTGCCAGGAGGTGAAATACCTGGGACTTATATTTGACCAAAGGCTGAACTGGAGGCTCAATTCAATTAATAGGGTAAAGCTTGCATTGCGTGAATTAGGCTCTATCTACCCCCTGCTTTACAGGTGAAGTAGACTTGGCAATAGGACAAAGGTCAACCTCTACAAGGTATTGGTCAGGCCGGTTCTCACTTATGGTGCACCTTTGTGGTGCAACATAAGCAAAACGGTGCTTAATAAGTTCCAAGTAATTCAAAACAGGGCATTGAAAATTATTGCTGACGTCCCTAGATATATAATGAACCGCGTACTTTATCAGGACTTTCATATATGCAAACGAAAAATGAATTTTTCTTAAAAATTATAACAGACTATTACAGACGCACGGACGTATCGACAAACCCACTAATTACAGACTCAGACACGAGATCTAGAAACGCTACATACAAAGACTGGCTCCCTGTCGGTCCAAACCCATAGTTGTGAGGCACTAATAGTAGAGAGGCACTATCAATAACAAAATTAATGGAAAAGGCGCCAAAATTATGCAGTACAAAATTCTTAAATCCAATACGCACGAACCACAATAATCAAGGCAAGAACCGATTTCAAAATTCTAGAAGTGACAAGACCTAAACAGCTTTCGACAAACCAATAGAAGCCAAAGGAGCGTTCCTGACTTAAAAACCCAGAGAAGATCCCAAGCAACGTGCTATAAAAAAAATTGTTTTCCTCGAAAACGGCAAATCTTATCGAAACAAATTTAGAGTTCCCTTTTAAAAAGGAATGATCAGAGTATTTAAAAAATCAGTTTTCAGCTCTGTAATATGACGTCTGTCAAAATTTTGGCCTAACGAGTGAGTGGCAAGTTCATTCCTGACTTCCTTGACGATGTAAATAATTTTCTGTAGTATGGTTTTATAAGTCTCTATGGCTTACATAAAATATTAAAATGTCTTTAAATTTAAATGTCGGTTCAAAAGTTAGAGCCGAGAAGTCGCTGAATATCCGTTTGGGGCTCTGTATCTTTGTTAAGGGGCACTTTAGGATTTCTTCTTCTATGACAAATTAGGGTTATTTTGACCTTTCCTGTACGCTTTCCAGAGTATGTCATAGAGCCCTGCACGGGCCGGGTTTTCATCTCGGGCTGCTACGCGGCCCGGCCCGACTCTCGGGTTCGGGTCGGGTCGGGCCACTTAAACAACAAAGGTTCGGGTTTTCGGGCCGCAGTAAATTTCCCCGGGCTTTTCGGGCCGACCGGGCTTCTCGGGCCGACCGGGCTTCTCGGGCCGACCGGGCTTTTTGGGCCGACCGGGCTCTTCGGGCCGACCGGGCTTTTCGGGCCGACCGATATGATAAATAAAAAATTGTTGTGTTAAAAAGTATTTTTAAGACACTCATTTCTTCTTCGTCTCAACTTTTAAATGCATGTCCTAAAAATGGTGGACTTCTCGGGTCGGGCGGGCTCTTCGGGCCGGGCGGGCTTTTCTGGCCGGGCGGGCTTTACGGGCCGGGCGGGCTTTTCGGGCCGGGCGGGCTCTTCGGGCCGGGTGGGCTTTTCGGGCCGGGCGGGCTTTTTTCGGGCCGGGCGGGCTTTTTTCGGGCCGCGTCAACGTCTTAGTTGACGGGCCGGGCCGGGTCGGGCCGTGAAATTTCGGCCCGTGCAGGCCTCTAGTATGTCATATAGGTATACCCCGACACAAGGTAAATGGTCATGACTTTACCTGGTTTATAACGATCGGGCGACTTTACCCACCATAAACCAATTAAGGGCTGGTTTGTAAGCGTTTCTAAGTAACAGGGAGGTATTTTATTTTTATTTTGATAATGTACATATTTAAGGTATAATTAATTATACCTTTCGACACATTAGAAATTGTCGAATTGTTATTAAATCATTTGAACTGTGTCATTCAAGGGTGTTCTGTTCAGTGGTGTTATTAAATTACTAATTTTTAAAATGTTCAGACCGTGGGCGTGGGTTGAAAACTGTGAATCCGACGAAGAAATTGAAGACGAAAACGAGGAAAAAACAAAGTGTCATTTACAGATGTGCTGCAAGAGGATTGTTTTGCGAGTATATCAAGGTCAAATTTATATTTTTTTTTGTTTTGATATGAAAGAACATATTATTACGCTTCTTATGGATTCCGGACAGATTTTTTTAAAATTTTAGTATGTTATTTTGGAAGTCGAAATAAGCATTTTCTTCCATTGGATCGACCTTGTAGCCACACAGAGTGATACAAAAATATCAGGTCAAAATATTACGGAAAATATTTGTCTGCAAGTCTTTTAAAAACGTCAGAGGGCATAGAAGCTGCCATTAAGAGGACAGTGGAGTTAACCGGAATTCCAAGGTCTGCCTTGCGTCGGTTCCTTGACCAAGACAATTCACTGGAGAGGAAGGACAGGTCTGACAAAGGCACATTGAAAGTGTTTGGAAATGGTGATGCAGAGTTGATTCGCAGGGAAGTGTATGCGGTGTATGAGCTTAAGCAGATTCCGTCACTTGATTCTTTGCGAGAAAAGTTATTAGCAAATGGTCAATTTGCTGCTAGTCGCAAAACGTTACGCCGATTCCTGCACAAAATTGGATTTTGATTTAAAAAAAATTGACAAGCGCATTTGCATTAAAGAGACCAACGATTAGTGGAATGGAGACAAAAATATTCAACACAAATTCATTTTAGTGCCGCGCAGAAAACCGAAATATATACTATTTAGATAAGACTTGGTTCGACACCCATGACACTATAAAAAAAGGATGGCAAGATTCTTTATCAAAGTGCATTTTAGATGTACCTGCGTCTCAAAGAAAGAGAATATCCATCTTACACTGTAGCTCGAGGGATGACTGGATGCCGAACGCTTTGCTACTTTCAGCAAAAAACATTAAGGACTGCTCGTTAGACTACCATCAGGACATGACAAGTGAGCTTTTTGAAAATTGGATGAAAAATTCTCTTCTTCTAAATATTCCACCAGGCAGGGTAGTTTTTTATGATAATGCTAGTTATCACAGCATCCTTAGCTGAGAAAATACCAACCGTAAGCAGTAAAAAAGAGGTACTGCAAGAGTTTCTTAGCCAACACGACCTCTATTTTGAAGATAATTATTACATATACAAGCATTGTTTCAATCTTCCTACTGCCACCCTGGACCGGAATGATTTATTTGCCAAGATAGAAGGAGAAGTAGGTATAAAGTATAATGGGATTAGTTAGTCATGACCATTTACCTTGTGTCGGAGTATACTTACCGGATACTCTGTAGAAATCAAAACTTTTCAAATTTTTATTTGTTTTTATTTTATTTATATCTTAAATGTAGTAACTTAGTGTTAGCTTCTGCTATTAAATTAAAACCGATTATCTCAAAACCTTTAAACTGGGAGTTATCTTGTTTTTGCACCAACTCGAGGATATACAGTATTAAGCAATATACAGTATGTCCACGGATGGGGTTTACAAGAGGACAAATGGACTAAAAATTAAAAGATACGAAAAAAAGTCACTGTTAATAAACGTTTTTGCTTGTCTAGAAAATATGATTAATCATAAGAAACTTCAATTTTTTTATACAGGGTGGGTAAAAACTGCAAAAATGTTATTTTGCTTAAAAGTAAATATACTTTATTTTGAAAGATAGGAAAAAATCCACTATTAATAAACGTTTTTGCTTGAATAATGAATAGGTGATACTTGTTGTCAATGTCTTTATTTAATGAAGTAATTATAATAATAATAATAATACGAACATTTTTATTAACATGAAAAGAATATGATAACGATTTCATAATTCAAAAGCTCCACCCCATACTCGACACATTTTTCTAATTGCTTTCTCAAATAATAAGTGAAAGAATTTCTGATTTCTTTCTGAGATATCGATTGGACAGCCTGGATAATTCTGCCCTTCAGCACATCAATATCATTTGGTACTGCGGTAGCAAAAACAATTTGTTTTAAACGGCCCCATAAAAACATATCCGCCAAGGTTAAGTCGGGCTTCTTGGGGGCCACAAAACTGGGCCATTCCTGCCCATCCACCTTGGACCAAATCTGTTCTCAAATAAGTGCAAGAATTTCTGATTTCTTCCTGAGATATCGATTGGACAGCCTGGATAATTCTGCCCTTCAGCACTTCAATATCATTTGGTACTGCGGTAGCAAAAACAATTTGTTTTAAACGGCCCCATAAAAACATATCCGCCAAGGTTAAGTCGGGGCTTTTTGGGGGCCACAAAACTGGGCCATTCCTGCCAATCCACCTTGGACCAAATCTGCGGTCAAGCCATTCTCTAACCTCACGAGCGAAATGGGCTGGACAACCATCTTGCTCAATATTCCACTCACGTATAAAAAGTCCCATAAGGACAGTGGTATTTTCGAAAACTTACAGCGGATATACAAAATCGAAAACACCAAAACGAAAATACCACTTGTCAGTGTCACTTTGTTGACAAATTTCTATTTATTATTTCAAAGTTGACAAAATGAATGTTTTTGGATTCGTGAAATATTCGGGTGTAATACCACGAGTGGTGTTTTCGATTTTGTATATCCGCAGTAAGTTTTCGAAAATACCACTGTCCTTATGGGATTTTTTATACGTGAGTGAAATTAAAGAAAACACGCGTTCGTAAAAAATTATCGGTAATTTTAAAGCACTCGTGATATTACACCCGAAAATACATATTTTGTCGAAAATTTAATGGTAGATTTTCGAGTTCATCATTGAAAAATGTATCCAGCATTTCTAAATATGATAATCTATTGCACGTGTTGTCAAAAAAATATGGCCCTATGATGCCATGGATGGATATCGCGCACCACACGTTCACTTTTGTGAAATATTGTCTTCTCGTCATAATTCTGAGTTCGGGATTTTCTAAAGACCAGTACCTAACGTGCTGGGTTGCAACGGTTCCATTGGTAGAAAATGTACTTTCATGAGAAAACATGATACATTTATAAAAATCAACATTTCCACTTAAAATTTTGTCTCCTATCCACAAGCAAAAATCAAGTCGTTTCGCGTCATCTCCCTCGTCCAATCTTTGATTAAAGTGCGGTTTATACGGTTACAATTTATTTACTTTAAGGATCTTCTGAATTTGACTTTTTTTCACAACTTCCAACTGAGTAACACGATTTCTAAGGAACGTCATAGGATTTTCTTTAACAGATTGAAGAACTAAGACTGTAGCAGCATCATCATGGTCGTATTTCTTTTTTTTTTAGATCCAAAACCGAACCAGTTCTCTGGAACTTTTTTATTAACTTCCAGATTGTCATCCTAGTTATTGGGGTTCCTACAAATTTATCGGTAAATTGTTCCATGACGTAGCGGTATGAAACTTGGCCATCCCCATCCAGTGCAACGCGCTAACCAGTTGCACCATCAAGGATGTAGGAACTCAGTACGATTTAATTTCTGGTTAAAGTGATTCCTAATAAGCTGTCGAGTTCCTACATCCTTGATGGCAAAATTCCTACAAATTTCTCGGTAAATTGTTCCATGACGTAGCGGTATGAAACTTGAATAACATTGTATTATAAAAACTCTTTGTTCAGTAGATAGCATCTCTACTTAAATAATAACTTCATTAAATAAAGACATTGACAACAAGTACCTATCACCTTAAGTGTCATTATTATTTTAACTAGGTTCACCAGTCAGAAGTGTGCCAGCGAATACTTTTTGGGAAATAATTTTTACATAGGTAAACCTTTTAATGAATTGTTCTACTTCGGTTTGTTGTGTGGAAAACACGTTCATTAAGAGTGGATTTTTTTCGTATCTTTCAAAATAAAGTATGTTTACTCTTAAGCAAAATAACATTTTTACAGTTTTTACCCACCTTGTATAAAAAAATTGAAGTTTCTTATGATGAATCGTATTTTCTAGACAAGCAAAAACGTTTATTAAGAGTGACTTTTTTTCGTATCTTTCAATTTTTAGTCCATTTGTCTTCTTGTAAACCCCATCCATGGACATACTGTATATTAATTCGAAAGATCGGTTCGACTTTTTTACCAATATTGTAATTCTTTATTATTAACTTAATGAAAATTATTAATCCACTTAATTCAATCCGTAGCATATAGTCTGTTGCTTAATGCGAGAGAATATTAAATCATTATTGAACTATCAAACCCAGTGGTCTTCGCCGTATTCCATAGGTGTAGTACAATTATTATTAGCACCGCGGCTTACGGATGCACTAAAGGCAATTTTAAAGGAACGCGACAAAGCCTTTCGCAAGCATATAAAACATAGAACCACAGAGAATTGGAACAACTATAAACATTTACGTAATTTTGCACTTGCATCCGTAAGGCGTGAGAAGGCGGCCTACTTGAGGATTATCAATTCTAAAGATGCCGCAACTTTGTGGAAACGGCTTAGAGTTGCCGGTATACTCTCCAGACCAAGACCGGAGTTGCCTGTTGCCTTACAGAACCCCAACAGTCTTAATGAACACTTTCTTTTCGCCTTCTCCAATGCTGGAGCCGATAAAGAACTTACCGAATACTTTCAGTCAAACACATATTGTGATGCTCGGCTCTACTTCCGCCTACCCTCTCGGGGGGAGATAAACACTATAATTCGTAGTTTAAAGTCAAATGCTGCGGGTCTTGATGACATATCATTAATAATGCTAAAATTAAGTTTACCAACTTTGCTAAAGCATTACACTCACATAGTAAATATATGTTTAGAACAGAGCTATTTTCCTACAGTCTGGAAAACAGCAGTTGTCTGTCCGGTACCAAAGATTAGTTCGCCAGCAACACATAATGACATAAGACCTATAAGTCTTCTGCCAGTACTTAGCAAGGAGCTGAAGAGGGTTGTGTATAAGAAGTTGCTTTCTTATGCAACCGAAAATGAGATACTTCCGGCTCATCAGTCCGGATTTCGCCCTGGGCATGGCACAGCGGCTGCTTTGCTGCACACTAATGATCTGATTGTTGGGAGTCTGGATGAGGGAAGGGCAACGGTATTGACATTACTTGATTACTCAAAAGCGTTTGATTACGTGGATCATCCTCTTATGCTTGCAAAACTACATTACTTTGGACTTACAAATCAAGCGCTTTTGTTTTTCCAGAATTATCTGGAGGGTAGACGGCAACTTGTGAGGTTACGCTCAGAAGCGTCAGACGTTGGCTGTGTAAAGTCGGGAGAACCGCAGGGCTCAATATTGAGGCCCCTTTTATTTGTACTGTATACTTTTGATATGGGTAAAGTACCACCACTCTCCAGAATTCACTCATACGCCGATGATACACAGCTTGTCTGTACTTTTGATCCGCTAAATTATAGTGACATTGAAGCATCTATAAACACAGATTTGCAAAAAATTTCTGAATATAGTGCTAAGCATAACCTTAAATTAAATGCTAAAAAAACCCAGCTTCTGCTTTTTGCACCTGACGGGTCCTCTGTTTTTCTTAAAAAATATGTTAACATCCAATTAAATGGCGAACGCGTTGAATTTGCGGACACTGCCAAGAATTTAGGGGTACTATTTGACAACAAATTAAGATATAGTAAACATATTTCAAATTTGAATAAAAGATCGTATGTTGTGTTAAGAACACTATACGCAAACAAACATGTTCTAAATTTCCAAATACGAAAAAGGTTATGTGAAGCCTTTGGCATAAAAAAATACGACCATATATCTCAAAAAATCTGTGAACTCAACTGGTTAAACATGGAACAGTTATTTCAATATTTACTACTAACATTCATATACAATTGAATCATAGATATCTCCGGGGTGAAGATTACTCATATTAAACAGGAAAGAAAAATCCAAAATTCTTCACAAATATTGAATAATTCGCTCTACGCGTTTCGGTTTCTTAAACCATTTTCAAGAGCTATCTAAAAAGTTTATTCATATAATAATCTCAGGTATAAATCAAAATAATTTGGTGTTACTTACATAATATAGACAAAACTTTACATTAAGGACACAAACAAGCCCACAACGGCGAGCACAGGTTTACTAACTATATAAAACGGGATAAACCCAAAAAACATTTAAAAATAAAACACTTAAAAAATAAAAGAAAATACACCGAACCATAGCGACATCTAGATTGTACAAAGAGAGGTTCCATTATTTAAACAATCATTAATCAACATTTAAACTCTCAGAAATCGCCTAATGACAAGAGATTAGCTTTTGGCCTACATTTAAGAGATAATTTACATAGTTTTAATACTAAAGACAACTTTAAAATGCTACATAATGCGAATAAAGGCCTAAAGTTGAATTTTTTAGAAAATATTGAAATAGCGAAATTAGAGATAAATAATCAAATTGAGTGTTTGAACGATCCTGTCAACGCCCACTATAGGGAAGCGGCGAGAATTATAAACGAGTTTAAGTAGTGAATGATTGTTTAAATAATGGAACCTCTCTTTGTACAATCTAGATGTCGCTATGGTTCGGTGTATTTTGTTTTATTTTTTAAGTGTTTTATTTTTAAATGTTTTTTGGGTTTATCCCGTTTTATATAGTTAGTAAACCTGTGCTCGCCGTTGTGGGCTTGTTTGTGTCCTTAATGTAAAGTTTTGTCTATATTATGTAAGTAACACCAAATTATTTTGATTTATACCTGAGATTATTATATGAATAAACTTTTTAGATAGCTCTTGAAAATGGTTTAAGAAACCGAAACGCGTAGAGCGAATTATTAAATATTTGTGAAGAATTTTGGATTTTTCTTTCCTGTTTAATATTCATATACAAATTATTGAATACGTCAACCCCCATGTATTTAAGATCTGCTTTAGTTTTTCGAAATGACATTCGACCTAGTTCAATAAGATAAGGTACGCTTACTATGCCCCAACATAGAAAAGCTGTTATTCAGCGTGGATTTACCTACAACGCTGTTAAACTCTTTAATGATTTCAATAACTATTTTACTTCTCCCTCTTTAGTAGTATTTCGTAAGAGAGTTAGGATTGCGTTGCTGCAGAAGCAGGGGAATCCTAACGCTGAGGGCTAGTTTTCAGGAATTGTTTAAATTTACTAATTTATTATTTACTATTTTTTACGGTCGTCGGCGTATCAGAGGCCATCTTGAACCGGTCATCGACCGTACGGTTTTTAATCGTGCGGTCTACCGACCTGGGAGTGTGAAACGGCACCTTTATCCTACGAGATATCCGATCTCATCCGGCCTGTCCGGCGTGAATAGGATGATTTTGATGTCGATTCATTTTACACTCTTCCCTAAGACAAGAGCATGCGGTGTTTCCCAAGCGGTCACCCATCCAAGTACTAGCCGCGCTCGACAGCGCTTAACTTCGGTGATCTGACGGGAACCGGTGCTTTAAGTGTCGCTAGGCCCTTGCCTTGGGAATTGTTTGTTTTGTTCTTTTTTTTTATGTTGCCATTTGTGTGTGTTAATAATGTACTGGATAAGACCTTTTTTCTCTTTACTACAAATCTGTTAATTCAAGTTATTTAAAAAGGTTATTATGTACATATAGATAAATTATTGTTCTATTTAAGAAGGGTAAAGCTGAGTAGCGGACTTTAGTCTGCTAGACTTCGCCCATTAAGAATTGTAACTTACTTATCAGTTCTTAATAAAGACTATTATTATTATTATTATTATTATTATTATTATTATTATTATTATTACTGTACCTATGAATATTGTCAGGGGTCCCGAAAATGGCTAAGTAGAGGCACAGGTGGGTAAACAACCTGTGCCTCACAGTTTCAAAAATTTGAAATGTTTAGTTACTTTCCGGTACTTCGTTCTTGAAAATGGCTAGTGTTTCTGAATTTGTTGCTAAGAAACGGATTAGTAAATCTGCGCTTTCCAAAAATGAGAATATTATTATTCTTAATGTGATCAGCGCTCTTCGCCACCAAAATTCAACATTCGGAGTTGCAAAAATAGTTGAACTATATTCGAATATGAGTGGAGTCGGACAGTCAACAATATACCGACTTGTGCACGAGGATAAACGAGGCCCCATCAGGTCACCAAAGAGAAGTACAGAAAGAAGAGAAACTGTAATTAATGAGAATAATCATACACTCGTTTTACTTTAAAAAAAAAATACCTACCTTGGACAAAATAATATCTTAAATGAAAAAGGATGATTTGGTGGAATTAGCGTGGGTGTATTCATGAGCTTTTATAAAAAGATTCACCACTTACTACTTCCACAAGAAACTTTTATGTATCAGCTATGGTTTCCTTTTGGTTTAGACAAATATGATATTTTTGTAATATTCTACAATGTGATTCTAGCATATGCAGGCTTCTTTTTTAGTTGTGCGATTATAACCACGTTGCAAACTTTATTAGTATTTTAGCATCACAATTGCGCATTTGCAAATTCGTGTGAGAAATATTTTTGGCTCCAGTTTAGAGAATCAAGACAATTATATGAATCTAACGAAAGATTTAATAAAAGAACATCAGATTCTGATCGAGTAAGTAGGTACTTGTTGGAAGTGAATTTATTAATATATGTTAAAGTTAGGAAATAAAATGTATAGGTAGAGTAAGTTCGGGTATTACGGCGTACCATAAGGATAAATTACAATATGAATAATTGCGTTTGGCACCAATCCGCTTTGATGGCATAATACAGTCAATATATCTGCTATTATAGCACACAACATAAACCAATAACTTTTCCAAATTAAACTTAAAAAACGGCGTTTTTTAGAACTTTACAAATAGAGTCAAGTAGGTATAGTTAAATTTGGTAGGGTAATATGGCCCTAGGCAATATCAGCTATTAATAAGATAAGTCATATTATCCTATTCCAAAACAGATACATTTAAGCAAATTTCACATGTAAATATGTCTGTCTCTAACCCCAGCGCATTCCTCATGACCCAGTTCTGGCAATAACCACATTGTACTCATTTTAACCCCTGGAATTACACAAACATATAGCGTCCTTTGTACCATCACACTTATCAGACATATATCGTCAGAAGATCTACTGTCGTAAGCAGGTTCACCATCTTCTTCCGAGCTATAACTAGTTAATTTATAATCCACCATTTCAGCTTTGTTTCAATATATCGTATCGTAAACCTCAGATTCTTGCATGTAATTTCGCGTATCCCACTGGTTTGTTTTGCCGGTTAGAGCATGTCGATTTATTGCTAAGTTTTGAGGTGTTTTATCGTAAACGCTTGTTAGTTTTACAATAAAAGTGGTACGGGGTGTTCAGTAAAGTGAGTATATCAATATATATTATGTTTTAACTTTAATTATCAATTCCAGGTATATTTTTTACATTCTTTTATTAATACGTCTTATTACCAGTACAACTTTTTAGAAAATGGTGTGTAATACGTCCTATTAGAATTGGCCAAAATATATCTAATTAGTGTTGTGTTTTGTTGTGAGGAGTTTAGAAAAAAATTAATAAGAAATGAAATCGCTTGTTACACAAAAAAAAATATTGCGTTTTTGCATATAACTTTTTCAGTTATACCATATTTCTTTTGCTTTCAGAATTGTTTATTGAAATTTTTAGATTTATGTGTATACTTTACTACATGATTTTTCAGTAGGTAATGATTTTCGATATTTTGCACTACAACTTTGCAAGATCTTCTGTTAATTATTCTATTTTAAAGATGTTATATATATATTATCAGGATAGATAACTAAGTTATTCGTTTATTTTCAGAAAAATGTCTGCCCGAAGCAGAAATATGGTTAAATTAGCCATTGCAAAACAGCCCGTCAATTCGTTGATATTATTTTCTGAAACTCAAAATACGAAAGACAAAGAAAACAACAAACCTAATCAATATGACATAGAGCAGTTAGTAGATGCTGGTTTAATTTTCGAAAATGAGCCTTATCAAGCTGATTCCAATTTGTTCTTGAATAAGGAGCCGGTTTATTCTAGTACGGAGGATTCCGACAAAAATTTCGTTTTGGCAAAACATGACGTACAACATCATGTAATTATTACAGAACTTCATTATTTTGACGTTGCCGATATTCATGACTGAAGTCCGATAACAAGATCCGAAAACAGAACTGCAAGCGCTACCGTAATAGTTCTAACACCTGTCAGTTTACCAAGTGCGCCAAATTATAATAACCAGTTGGACTCTGATGAATCATATAATAATTTTGATCCTGACTACGTTGCACACCCTGATGAAATTGAAGAAGATGAAGAGGCTGAGGACGATTATGAAGAGAATAAAGAAATACATAATAATTCTTTACAAGAAGATACTGAAATTATACAAGAAGAGCTAAGAGATAGTACTAGAAATGATACAGGAAATAAGAGATTTAAAAGAGCACGTCCAAAAACTTGGAAACGAAACGAAAATAAAATTAAAAGAATGAAAGGGCAGGCTTATTTGGGATTTACTCGCAACAAGGATGGAAAAGTAAGTCATAACCAACAACGTCCATCCAGAAATTTGGTTATTTGTGAATCGGATCAATGTTTAAAAAATCAACGATATTGTTCTTCTATAACTAGAGAGGATTCAGAAAAAATGTTTTCAAAATTTTGGAGTTTATCTTGGTCAGAAAAAAAAGGTTATGTTTTGTCCCTGGTCGACAAAATTCCAAAAAAACGTGGTTACACAGCAGGTCCTTCTAGAAGATCCTTTACATTTATTTACCAGTTAAATCTAAATGACATAAAACTTCAAGTGTGCAAGCGCATGTTTCTAGGTACTTTGGGGCTTAAGGAGAAAATGGCACATTCTTGGATAAAAAATAGTAGTCCAGAAACTGTAGAAAACGTACCTAAAATTGCAGAAAGAATAGCAGGCAGACAGTACAGTCAGAAAAACGACCTACGAAGAAATCATTTAAAATCTTTCTTTGATGTACTGCCAAAGCAACCATCACATTATTATCGGAAAGACAGTTCCAAAGTGTACCTTGAACAGTCCTTTAAAACAAAATCTCAGCTTTATGGCCTATACAAAGAAAAATGTCAGTTAGATAAAATAGACCCCTATACACTTTATCCTTTCAGCTGCATGTTCGACGAACTAAACTTGTCAATTTTTCGGCCAAGAAAAGACGAATGCGATGTGTGCTACTCATTTAAAATCAAACAAATCAACGAAGAAGTATATAATAACCACATGCAAAGAAAAAACGTGGCAAGAGCTGAAAAAACAAAAAATAAGGAAGAGGCTATGCAGAATAACGTGTACACGTTTACGATGGACACACAAGCAGTAAAATTATGTCCAGTGCTTAATGTGGGTGCCTTTTATTATAAAACAAAACTGCAATTGCATAATTTTACTGTCTACAACCTGGAGTCCCATCAATGTGTAAACTATCTATGGAACGAAACAGAGGGGATTTGAGTGCTTCCGTGTTTACCACTTGTATAACAAGGCACATTCAAGAAAACTGTCTTACTGATATAAAACCAATTATTTTGTTTTCTGATGGCTGTTGCTACCAAAATCGTAATGCCATACTTTCCAATGCTTTATTACATTTATCAGTAGAGCACAATGTTGTTATTGAGCAAAAGTTCTTGGAGAAGGGTCACACTCAAATGGAGTGTGACTCTGTCTATGCTCTGATTGAGAAAAAATTGAAGGATAGAGCTATTCAGCTTCCAAGTAAATATATTTCGGTGATTCGCGAGTCTCGCAAAAAGCCTACACCTTTAGATGTCTGTTACCTAACCCACGAAGATTTTCTTAATTTTGATGAAAAACATTCATTTATATACAATTCAATCAGACCAGGAAGAGGTGTAAATGACCCGACAGTTACTAAACTTAGAGCTTTAAAGTATACTCCTGAGGGTAAAATACTTTATAAGATTAATTTTGATAGTAATTACGAAGAATTGCCTCAGAGAAACAAACAAGCTAATATGAAAGCATTCAAATATGAAAAATTATTTAAAGAAAGACTTAAAATAAAGCACTCCAAATAGCTTCACTTACAGCAACTAAAAGGTTACTTAACTACTGACACACATGGATTTTATGATTCTCTTCCGCACCTGACTAATTAGTGATTTATGTTCGTTATTTCAATTTGTTCTAACTTTTTCGTTATTATAATGCATTACAATAAAATATGTATTTACTAGAAGTATCTATTAGTTGCTAATAATATTATTAGACTGATTTTTGATACCTGGTGTATCATTTGATGTAATGACGTAACCCACAAAAAATATAATTTTTAATGAAGAGGTATGTCGTATTACACATAATTATCTTCTAAAAGTTGAAAATATCAAATGAACAACTTAATATAAACATTACAACCCACCGTATATTCGCACTTTAAAATTTTGTAAATTTACTATTTCTGTTTAATACTTATTTAGTTTTTCTCATTTCCTGAATAATTGCCAAAGTGGGGTTACGCCCTATTGCATATAAGCCATCGATATGTCTTTTTAGTGTTTCCCTTGCCAGTTTTACTATACAGGGTCGTTGGTATATATGGAAACGGTCGATTATTTCTTAAAGTAAAACAGCAAGGAAAAATATTTAAGACAGAAGATTTAGGGTTCTTTGAAGTCTATTAAAATTTAAAAAAAAAAAGTATTCAGAATGAGTCAAAATGCCGTAGAGAAACAAAGTTACTTTTTTTTTTAATTGAACACGCTTTATCTTAGAATTTTTTGGATTCTACATAAAATTATAATTAATTTTTAGTAAGTGTATTATAAGTCTTAACCTAATAGTTTCCGAGATATCGACTTCTGTAAAATTACATTTTTGAACTTTGAAAACTTCTAGCTTTCTAACGGTATACCATAGAGCAAAATGACTTCCATGTCCCTATCTTACTTTTCTATTATCTTCCCATAAATATCAACTTTCGGTTAAACCGGAAGTACTATATTTCCGCTTTTTGAGTTACATCCGGTTAAACCGGAAGTTAAAACCAGTAAGAAGATAATGCAAAACTAAGATAGGGATATGTAAGCCGCTTTACTCTAAGACGTACCGTTAGAAAGCTAGAAGCTGTCAAAGTTCAAAAATGTAATTTTTCAAAAGTCGATATCTCGGAAACTATTAGGTTTAGACTTATAGTGCATTTATTGGAAAATAATTGTAATTTTATGGTAAATCCAAAAATATTCTAACACAAAGGGTGTTCCATTAAAAAAAGGTAACTTTGTTTTCCTACGGCTTTCTGAGTTATCCTGTATAATTATTTTTTTTAATTCTAATAGATTCTAAAGAACCCTAAATCTTTTGTCTTAAATACTTTTTACTCGCTGTTTTAGTTTAACAAATAATCGACCGCTTCCATATATTCCAACGACCCTGTATGCACACGAAATTAGTATTCTGGCTTCTTCATTGGTGATGCCGTCATCTCCATCTATGAAATCATACCTTTTGAACACACTTTTATTTAAAGAATAATTATATTTCGGAGATTATTTCCAGCTGCAGGTGGGTATGCTAAAGTCATAACATCTTTTCGTACCAAACCAAAAAAACTTTGCTTCCATTGTCAGAACATAATCTACAAACATTTTTTCGATTTTAACAGGTAGACAAGTAAATTTGCCCATGAATCTAAGGCAATAGTTGCTTCTTGTGCCGCTAAGCGCCTTAGTGTTGTACGGGGAATACTTTGGAAGCTTTGAGAGAGAGTATTTGTTTATTCCTTAAATTTTCTATGACTTTCTCCATGGATTCTTTATTCCATGTTTGACGCTTCTTTGTTGAGTCTAAAACTTTTGGCGACATTTTTTTTTTTTTTATGATAAGGCACAGCACTGCAGGATAAATCCTTTATGGCGCTCTGGGAGCGGTGCGTGTGCGCAGGAAACGATTCACGTTGGTCTTGAATCTTTGAAGATTATAGTCGTTGGGGAACACGATCTCAAGGAGATCGTTCCAGAGTGATGACGTTCTCCAGATGAAAGAATTTTAAAACAGTGTCGTTCGAGGGACACTAAGCTAAACCACGTACTGGTGGGCTGCAGTGGCTCGTCGTGTATTTCTACCATGCACCGCTCTGGGTGGTATCAAGCGGGCAACCTCAGTTGAACACTTGCCATGAAAATATTTGTAAAATAGACTCAAGTCACCAACCTGTGACGTGGCGTCTAAGTAAAGTTATTCCAGTACATAAATGTGGAGGTAGACAGGAAATTGTAAACTATCGTCCAATCTCTATTATTAATGCTGTATCTAGGGTATTTGAAATTGTCCTTTTTAATAGAATCTATGAGGAGGCGAAAATGTACCTTTGCAACTCTCAACATGGATTCCTTCCAAAAAAGTCTACCATGACGAATCTTTTGGTCTTCTCACAATGCCTCCATGAGGCTATAAATAATCAATCACAAGTGGATGTAATCTTCACAAACCTGGAGAAGGCTTTTGACAAGATAAAACACAGTGTCATAATTCGGTCACTGCGTAGCGCAAATGTTTCTGAAAACTTGATTCTTTTGATTGCTTCGTACTTGGCTGATAGGGAACAGTATGTGGAGGTTAAGGGTGCAAAATCGAACGTATATACTAGTACATCCGGAGTTCCCCAGGGATCCAATCTAGGGCTCCTACTGTTTGTGGTCGCTATGAATGACATGTGTAGAGTTGTCGGGTGCTCAAAGGCATTGTTGTTCGCCGATGATTTTAAGCTGTTTCTGGAGGTTTTATCTCGTGACAATTGTGAATGTTTGCAGGCGGATCTGGACAGTGTGGTTGAGTGGTGCTCTGTTAATGGTTTCAACATTAATACCAATAAGTGCTCGTGTATGACGTTTTCCCTCAAGAAACAAGTCCTGACCGAGAGCTATACAATCAACAATGTTATATTGGAGAACTGCTCCCTTCAGAGAGACTTGGGTGTCTTATTTGATAATGGTCTGAGCTTCATCGATCATATTGTAACAAAGATTAATGAGGCACACAAAATTATGGGTCTCATTGTCAGATCCACCAAGCACTTCAGTGTTGACATATGCCTCAAATTATTTGACAGTCTTGTGTTGCCTAAACTGGAGTATGGTAGCATAATCTGGTCACCCCAGTATGAAGTGTGGTGTAAATCAATTGAGAGAGTGCAACGCAAATTCTTAAAATATACGTTTTTGAAAAGGTTTGGATACTATCCCAACCAGGGATATGATCATGGTAACCTCTTGAGTTTGTTTAATAGATTATCCTTAAAGAACCGACGTATAAGGGTCTGCCTTGTTTACCTTTATAAACTCTTGAATACTAGTATAGATTGTCCTGATATATTATCACAACTGCCATTTTCTATAAATCGTAGCAACACAAGACAACGGAAAATGTTTTACCTGGATTTTCCTAGAACTAACCTATATAAAAATTCCCCAGTCTATCGCATGTGCAATTATTTTAATTTTTATGCTAGTGACATAGATTTGGACACCACCAGTCTGTTACAATTTAAAAAGATTATTAGTGATAGACTTCTAGCTCATCAAACAAATGAAATTAATCATATTTAGTAATTAGATTAGGTATGTAGAATTAGTGGATTTATTAGTATCTGTTAATGGCCATTTTGCTGTAGATACTGTATGAAATAAATAAATAAATAAATAAATAAATAAATAAATAAATAACTTGCCTTCGATGTTCAAGGCTTTCCAGGTTGTTTGTCAGACTATGGTCACCGATCAAGCGAATGGCTCTTCTTTGAATGGAATCTAGCAATCTCAGGGTATGTTTAGGAGCAGAGCCCAAATATGCGAACAGTACTCCAGCGATGGTCGAATTTGGGCTTTATAGAGCATCAAAAGTTGTTGGGGTGTATAGAGGTTCTTTGTTCGGAAAAGTACTCCAAGCTTCTGCGAGGCTGCCCTAGCAATGGCCGCAACGTGGCTATGCCAAGACATATGACTATCCAAATTAACGCCCAATAAATGAATTGATGAAGCCAAGGGAATCGAGTGTCCCGCCATAACTATATCCGGTTCTTCAACATTAACTTTTTTAGAAAAAACTGCCGCCTGGGTCTTTTTAGCGTTAAATTCTACTTGGTTACTGTCACCCCAAGACAGAATTTCTTCCAGGTCTTTGTTGAGATATGAGACCTCTTGCTGCCTATAGAGATGTGCATTAGCAGCCGATGTCCGAGCATCCAAAGTAAAAGATGAAACAAGTGTGCAGTCATCAGCGAAGCTATATATAGGATTTTTAGTTTTTTCCAAAAGATCGTTAATGTAGAGTAAGAAAAGGGTGGGCGACAATATAAACCTTGAGGGACTCCGGCGTTGATCTTAAATGTGTCTGAAAGAAATCTGTCCATCGCCACTCGCAGAGAACGGTCTTTAAGAAAGCTCGACAGCCATGAACAAAATTGAACCGGCATTCCGTATGCTCTCACTTTAGTTAGTAGCCCCTCATGCCATACTCGGTCAAAAGCCTTGGAAATGTGCTACCGCCCGGGACTCTCCATGATGTTCTATTGCGTTGTTCCAAACATGAGTAACATAAGCGAGAAGGTCTCCTGTTGATCCAGACTTATGGAATCCATACTGGCGTTCATTAATAATGTTGAAGCCTTCCAGGTATTTTAATAATTTTTCGTTGATAGCCTTCTCCATAACTTTGGATATAACCGAAAGCAATGCGACTGGACGATAGTTATTTGGCAAGGTCTTCTTGCCTTTTTTGGGTATGGGCTGGACCCGCGCAGTTTTCCAGCATGAAGGAAATATTCCTTTTTTGTAGGATAAGTTAAAAAGCCTACAAAATACCGGTGTCAGTTCGTCAGCGCATGACTTAATTACAATGATTGGAATATCGTCAGGACCAGAAGCCTTTTTAGTGTCAAAACTCCTCAAGATTCGTTTAACATGGCGGTGGCGAAAAACAATCTCAGGCATTCTCGATTCTACAGGGGGAATGTTCGGTAGAGTACTTCCCTGAAAATTTACCGTTGAATGTGAAGAGAATAGTTCCGCCAGTAGGTTTGCTTTCTCCTGTGCTTTGGTCGCAATGGTGCCATGAGAACGTGTTAGAGGTGGAATGGTTGACTTGGTAAAGTTCTGACTGACGGCCTTAGCTACCGACCAAAATGATCTTGAGCCGTTAGGACATTCAAGAAGTCTGTCTTTGATCCTCTGGTTATGTGCTTCTTTGCTTTGGTTTATCGTTTGTTTGCATTGGTTTCGAGCGTTAACAAAGATGGTACGATTTTCGGCGGTAGGATTTTTACGCCATTGTCGGTAGAAATATTTTTTTGATTTAACAGCTCGTTCGCAATTTTTGGTAAACCAAGGCTTGCCGTTAGAAGGGCACTTTTTTAAGAAAGGGATGAAGGCTTCCATGCCAGTAAGGATAACCTCCGATATTTCTGTTGCACAGATGGATGGTTCATAAGAGGAAAAACAAACGTCCCGCCAAGGAAACGTTCGAAAATGGTCCCTTAGGTCATCCCACTTAGCTGATATGTAATGCCATACCTTGCGTGGTTTAGGAGGCTCTTCGACACTAATTGGTAGTGTATTTAGTGCCGAAATAAGGTTGTGGTCAGACGTTCCTAGCGGCGGCTTCACGGTGACAGTGTACAAGTCGGGGTATGAAGTTAAGAAAAGATCCAACAAACTAGCAAAATCACCATTTCTGTCTGGAATCCGAGTTGGTTCACCCACCAGCTGGGTGAGGCCAGAGCTGATGGCAAAGGATTCGGCTTCATGACCGGAGACATCGGCACAGTGACGAAACGTTAGCTCAAAGAGCAACTTCACGCCACCTAATAAATAATTTGTTTTTTAAATTCTAAATTTTCTTGAAGAAATTGATGGTTAGTGTGGCCTACTAGGCCATATTAGCCTACCCTATGGTAGGCAGGTAGGCTATATTGACCGCCGAGCACCTGTTAACAATTTTAATCTATATCCTCAAAACTAAAATTAAAAGAAGCAAAACTTTGTGGTTTAAAATTTATTTACTAATGAACATATAAGTTAATTTGTAAGGGTAAAATTGAAATTCGTTTATGTTTTAAATTAATATTAAAATAAACGTTCGTTTCTCACGAACGCATCCGTACGCCATGTGCAAAGTCAAGGTTTATAGTAGTGCTGGCAACCGAAACCGATTTTTTGGTTAACCAGTTAACCGGTTTTCGGTTAACCGCAATTTTTTCCCAACCCGAAAATCGGTTAATCAATTTTTGGGTAATTGATTTTTGGTTAACCGGTTTTCGGTTAACTGGTTTTCGGTTAACCGGCTATTTTAAGAATTTGTTGTACTAGATCCAAGAAAAATAGACTCCTAGACACAGTAATAAATAATAAAATAAGTGCACTTGCTTAATAGAATAACGGAATAAAAAAAATAGAAATATCAATCAATATTCAATATCTGTATTCTGTATATTATTCTGTGCACCAATTATTTAAAAATCCGCGTTTAACCGACAGAACACATATTTATATTGTGTAATCTGTTTATGTTTAGACTTTATAGTGTTTTGTTTATTATTTATTTTATATATTATAAACATTTAAGTAATATTTATACCTATAGAAATATCCGTAGTCCAATAGATAGTAAAATAGTAACCTAAACCTTAAACCTTAAACCACTTGATCAATCTACTAGAAAGAGTTCGGTTAACCGATAGATTAACCGAATAATCGGTTTTTGGCGTGTCTAAACCGCGGTTAACCGATAACCGGTTTTCGGTTTGAGTCAAAAACGCGGTTAACCGAAAACCGGTTAGCCAAATCGGTTAACCGATTTTCGAGTAATCGGTTAACCGGTTCTCGATTAATCGGTTAACCGGTTTTAAAATCAAGTTTTCGGTTAATCGATTTTAACCAAAAGCGTTTTTTTTAGAAACTGATTAATCGGTTTTGACTTTTTTCCGTTTTTTGCCAGCACTAGTTTATAGGGGAAACCATGTACGGTAAGATGTCACTGAGGTCGCAGGGGGAGACAAAACCGTAGTCTAACGCAAGATCTGACACACTGACACTGCGGCGATTCGTTTCAGATAGAGGCTAGTGTGCCATATTAGCCGCGTAGGCCATATTACCCGAACTTACATAAGGCCGAATTTACGATTTACCAAAATGAATGATGGAATAGAAGTGTTTCGTTATTTAATTCATGAATTTAAGTTCTTCATAATCTAAATTATAAAGATAAAGCTCATAAAAGGATTTATCTAATTTTTGAGATACTAAATATGAAAAAAAAAAAATTAGAATAAATAAATAAAACCAGGGAGATAGTATTCAGCACATACAGTGGGTCTGACACTCGAGTCTATATATTGGTATCTCCCTTAATATAGTAGATAGAAAGTTGTTTAAGGGAGGAATATTTTAGAGAATTTATTGCTGATCTCAAATCCGTTTTTAGAATTGTTAAAAGTTTTTTAGTTCTTCAATTATTAAACAAAAACTAAAAGTTCTATCTTTGCATCTTGAAAACCAGACTTTTAGCACATGTTTATATGAACTTTTCTCTTTGAACTTGGTTGAGGAATGCTCCCTTGCAAATATAGCCTATCATTAAGTAACACCCAGTATTGAGCGAGAGTATTTAGGACACACTGTATTTATTGGTACTTTTTAACTAGAGCTTTCGACCCCAAGCTAGGTTTTCAGGACTAAAGCTACGTCAATAATAAAGGTATTTAAAAGGATTGGAGGAAACATTGGAAAATTTTAAGAAAATTAGAATAAAACGTTTTATTCAATTTATTTTAATTTTTCAAACATTTTGAAATGTTTCCTCCAATTTACCCAACTTCTTTAGAGTACTTTATTATTAACGTTGCCTTAGCCCTGAAGGTTACCTTGCATAGGGTCAATAGGTTATTTAACCATAACTATATTGTTTAAGATTCATCACGTCTTTAAATGATTCTATTAAAACTATCACGTTGCTTGAGTTTTGTTTAGAGTCAATTAATGGAGCTGCTGCACTTCTTCAGATTATATCGGTAAGAAAAAGTAGTCCGTTAGTGTAAACCAAGAACAGGCGATATTCCAATGTAGTGGGGTAATAATTTGTTCTGCGACCGTCAATTTAGTAAAAATAATTCAATCTTAGAAACAAGTTTTACATTTAAAATAATTACGTGACATTTTTGCAAGATCCCTTCGTATTACTATCATCAACATTATAAAAACACGTTTTGGAATTGTCCACAAAAAAAAGGTCCATAATATTATCGCCTCTCTTGAAAATCTAGCGCCCCAGCTCTATTTTTGACAACTTTGATTGTCTACCTCCTAACTGATCTGAAGTAAAACCCACTAAATAATTAAACAACAAATTATGGTAAAATTAAATGAATCTAAGTAAATTAGTCCTATATAGGGTGTCCAGTTTTCGTGTGTTTTTATAAACCAGCTCCCTTATTATAAAAGATAGAGAGATGGGGTTTGTGGCCTACTGTTCCATTATTTTATGAAGCTTTCATTGCCGCAAGCAAAATTTTCATAGCCCTCCTCTCAGTCTCTAACACACAGGGCGATTTTGAAAATGTGGACAGGTGTCCAATAACTATAATCAAAAAAGTATACAGTGCTTTAATGTTTATTAACTAATTATAAGTTAACTTATTTGCAATTTTTTTTAATACATTTTCAGCTTTTCTATACAGTTGTCCAATAACTGTAATCATGGTGTCAAATCACTGTGTTTTTTTTTTTTTTCGGTTCGTGTGTATTTTCGTAGGACCTACACCCAAGACGGATCAACCCAAGAACCGGCGACACGATTGAACACGCGAGCGTCGAAAGAGATTTTAATTTGCCATCGACGATTTCGTCCTAATATTTGTCTCTTTTTATCTTCCTTAAAGCGCGTATGTTTGTTCCTGCCATGATTTCAATGCATTTATATAATATATAGTTTTATACTGCCATATAAACCTATGAGGTCGATTTTAAGTTCTGCCGAGCCCGAAGGAATAATAATTTATTGTGTTTCTTTGCGTAACTCGATTTTTTATTAGTATGAAATTCCACTTTTTTTAAGGATTATTATTTGTTGGTTTAAGAAATGAAATTAGATCATTGAACAAATGACCTTATAGACCAGCAGCTAAATGTCTTGGTAGAAATCAAAAGTTAAACCGTAATAAATCTGACGAATGCCCCTCATTACAAGATGCTGTAATGTAATAAAATACTTTTGTCAAAATTGTAGGTCAAGAATGAATTAATGAGTTCGAGAATCTAAATCAAGAACTTTCCGGTGTTTATAATGCAGATCTAATAAATCTAAGCACGGAAATAATATCACAGACGATTAATCTGGACACGATTACTACTTGTACCATACCACCATTATAAACTTTAAATAAAGTAACAGTCAGGGCCGTAGATAAGGGGGTAGGGGGGGGTTAGGGGGTTCGAACCCCCCCCCCCCCCCCATAACAACGAATGTTCAGTTCTACCTTGTTAACCACCGTAAATTTTAATAATAATTCTAATAAATTGCCAGAGTTCTCTTACCTAAACCCCCCCCCCCCCATGGGTAACGCCTAGCTACGGCCCTGGTAACAGTTGAAGCTTTTGTTCATGCTCCCGTCCAAAATACTCCCACATCACCATTACCACCTTTAAATAAAGTAACAGTTGAAGCTTTAGTTCACGCTCCTGTCTAAAATTCTCGAAATAGCCAAAACCTAGAAGAATCAAAACAAAGTATTGCCAAGCGAGAGGTGCAATTACAATTATTTGGATCGTACCTAACACCCCGGAAAGTCCTAAAAGAAAGGGAAAGATAATACAGAAAGATATGCTTTGGCAATAACAGCAAGTATCAGGAAATGTTTAAAATGAAGCGAAAAAAAAAGAACAGAAACAAAGAAAAAGAAAAAAGGAAACGCAAATGCGAAGTTTAAAAAAAGAAGACACGAAATGCCCAAAAGAAACTAAGTGACAGTAACAAATATTTTGTATGTTACAAGCAGATATACAGTCAAGATGAGAGAAAGTGTGATGATTGTAAAAATTAATTTCATAAGCTATGCGTTCCAGGAAAGCACCAACCATTAATTTCTGATGAGGGAGATTCAGATGCATTATTTCTTTGTCATATTTGCTATAAGGAAGTCGATAGTGATGGTTTGTCAGATTCAGAAATTGATGAAGTATTTAATATGTATAATGAACACATAAAAATAAAATAACCATTAAATTTCGACTCAAGAACACGTTCCACGTGCAGTAAAAATTTAAATATCAAAAACAGAAACGATGGTTAATTAACAAAATTTCCCAGTTGTTCGTCTTTTACAAATTTACGTGTTAATTATTGTTTTTTACGGAATAAGTTTTTTACATTGTGCTGTTGATGACCCACTCAAAAAAAGTTAATTTTGTCAATGAAGTTTCCTGTTTCCTGACAAAGAAGCACTGAAGATGGCCCAAGGCCGAAAGCGCTCTGCTAATTTAAATTAATTTTCAAGATTATACACTAAATCCAAAAAACGACTGTTATTCCCTCCTTTTTCATTTTTATTATGATATTAATGGTACCTAACAAATGATTTTAAAACTGACCTATTAAAATACAGCACTGAGGCTGCGGTAGCATCTTCATTAGCTTGGATAAAACAAACATTCATAGCGTGTTTTTCATAATTTTCATATTTATTATTTTGGGCCATGTTGAACAATTTTTTACAGACAAACTACTTATAAAATAAAACGAATTCCAGTAATGTTTGACAACAATCCGTAATGGCGCATTTACGGAATTTGGTTTTCTGTGATGGCGATTCGTGATTGACCATGGCATAGCCTTCTATACGAAAAATGATTAATTTTACAAAAAATGTTAAAAGTATCCCTTTTTAAAAGAAATAAATATGGCCTATTATATATTTTCAAAAAGCTCCTAAAAGGTGGAATAAGACATAGAAACAATATGGAAGGTGTCCTATTTAAAAAAAAAACATGTTTGGGTCATGGCTCAAGAACAAAACCTTATAGAAAAAGCAACTACGCCACTAAATTCTACATAAGAAACTCTATAATAACCCACTTATACCTTATTGATAAGTTGTCAAATTATCGAGATACAGGGGAGCGTCAAGAATGACAAATTTTCAAAATCATGTCAGTATGTCAGAAACTGAGAAGGTTATGAAAGTTTCATAAAATAATAGAACAGTATGCCGCAAGCCCTATCTTTCTATCTTTTATAATAAGCGAGCTAATATATGAGAACACACGAAAACTGAACACCCTGAATATTAGGTAGGCACTATCAAAAAAACCAAAAAAAAGTTTTTTTTTTTTAATATTAAATGCTAATTTTAGGTAACTAACGGTCCCGAATTTGCCTATTCCTGTATATATTTAATGTTCATCCTGACGAATCTATTAATTATGACATGGAATGCAAATGAAATCATAGTACAAGTAAGTGAACAAATGGATAAATAAATGAGCGTTGCATGCTAAAAATTTGAATTATTAATGGTTCATAATTATCAGTGGTAGTAAAATATTTTTGACGATATTTACCTATTTTATATAGCAATGATTTTTTAGCATATTTGATATTGTTATACAGAGTGGTAAGAAAGTTGCGCATAATGCCTGTAACTTTTGAATTACCTCGTGTACGAGAAAATGACCTTTATGAAAGTCGTTCAGTGAATTATTCCCCATATTTCTACTTGGATGAATTTTTTCTGTCATCTCTGATTTCGTTGCAATAGAGACTAACTTACTTTTTTTAAATAGAGCACCCTGCAATGATTGCATATTTGGAGTCTACTTGGAAAACTCTGAAATTTTTGTATTTCAAATATTTACCTATCTGCAAGCGTTTCCGAGATAATGACAGCTCAAAAATGAAAAACTTCCTAATTATAATTATTCCTACCTAATATCCACCAGTTGACTCAAGGCGTTTTCATGACAGCGACCTAAGAGGTGTCAATTTTGAGTTCCTGTTTAATTTTCTGTTGTCTGATTTCTAATTTGTTTACACTATATGGTTCATCTGAATGAGAAACAACGAGTTGAAATTTTAATAATGAGCGGTAACGGAAATATGAAGAGATCGCAAGATCAGGTTTGTCAACTTTTTAATGAATTATATCCAAATAGGCCTCCAATAAATCAGTTAACGGTGTGTCGAGTGGTAAAGAAATTTCGAGAAACATGCAGTGTTAGGGAAGGCGCTAGATCAGGTCGACCTAAAACAGCAACCCGGGGAGACAGAGCTATGGATATCATGCTCTTAATACATGAAAATCCAACACAATCATCCAGGCCAATGGCAATGGATTTTAATGTGTCTCATTAGTCAGTGAAAAATTGGTTTAAGCAGGAGAAGTTGCATCCCTACAAGATAAAGTTGGTGCACGAGTTAAACGAGGACAATTTTGATAGAAGAGCTGGATTTTGTGAGGAAGATGGAAAGATGCAATAACGATAATAACTTCGCAATAAGTATTATTTTCTTGGATAAAGCTACTTTCTATTTAAAGGGCATTGTTAACAGACACAATTATCGTTATTGTTCTGCTGAGAATACTCACTGGTTCCAGAAAGGTCATACTCAGAGGCCCGAAAGAGTTAATGTTTGGGGGGCAGAGTTGGTAGACATATTGTGGGACCTTTTTCATAGATGGTAATTTGAATGGCGAAAAATATCTGGACCTCCTCGGGAATCACATAATTCCTTCTTGCAGAATGGTTTTGCCGGGTGTAAATAAACGAACAGGTATAGTTCCAGCAAGATGAAGTACCTGCGCATTATGCGGCAAATGTTAGACAGTACATAAGCGAACAATTTCCAGGAGGTTGGATGGGCAGAAGAGGTGATATTGACTGGCCAGCGCGATTCCCGGACTTAACCCCGCTCGACTTCTTTTTGTGGGGACACTTAAAGAACAGTGTATACGTTAACCGTCCAAATGACTTAGAATCTTTAAAATTCAGAATTTTCGCAGTAGAATCCAAATATGCAATCATATACAGGGTGTTCCATTTAAAAAAAGTAAGTTGGTCTCTATGGCAACCAAACCAGAAATGACACAAAAAATTCATGCAGGTAGCAATGTGGGGAATAAGTTACTAAACAACTATCATGTACGAGGTATTTCAAAAGTTACAGGCATTATGCGCGACTTTTTTGCCACTCTGTATAATGTTCTTATATATATCTTTTTTAGAGCAGTAATATTGCCAATGCAGTTTACGAAAGCAACTGGCTGGAGCAAAGGGAGCCAGTAAAGAAGTTACTGCATATTATTATAGTGCTTCTGCGAGCACAGAAACCTTTGTGTGTCACATTGGACCCTTTGGACCTATGAATACTCAAATAGCATTAATGGTAAGATTTAACTCACATTTGCTATAAGGAATCTTGTATATTTCAGTTGATATTGACTTTTATACTGAATTATTTTATCATAATGTTGAATAAATAAAACGAATACTAAAATATCTGCACAAAATGTTGGCACAAATTTCTAAAGCCAAAATATGACGATCTAGCCCAATACATCTTGCTCCAAAAGTTAATTGTTTCCTAAATACAAGGCGTTAAAGTTATTAGTTTTTCTTAAAGTTTCCCAAAAACTTTCTTAATAATAGCAGAAGAGATTTTGCACGAAATTTGGTATTTAGAATATAGATCTGCTAACAGTTTTGATGTGCCGTGTAGATGGCTCCACCAGCGGTAATTCGCATCATCTAAACCTTCATAACATTTTTATTCCTAGGTGTATTAAATTTCTCATAAATTCTTATTTCACGCTTTAAAATTTATTCCACCCTGTATAGTTTCCTTTTGCAGACTATGAAAGGAGCCTATAGTTACTCTTCTGTAATGCTTCAAAGACAGCAATAACCTGCTAATGAATATCAGATGCAGCGTGACAAAATTTGGTAATAAGGATATAAAAGGCATTGAATTGATTTTCTTGCTGCTAAATTCGACTTATTGGAATACCAACCAAAATGGCTTACCAAGTCATACATAACACAATTGATTCTTTTTTAGAGCGGCTTGACAGTTCAAAAAGTATAAGAGAATTTAATAAAATCGGAATTGCTAAGAATTAAAAATACACCGTAGAGTTCAAGAGCCCTGTCCATTTTTATACCTTGGACCCCCTGAAGATTCTAAAGTTTTCTAGAAGTAAATCGTGCCGGAAGTAACGATAATTTATTAATAACCAGCACCGTTTTTTTTTCCGGGCCGCATAAAAGAATCACTAGATTGTACATTTCAATGAGTACTAGCAGAAAAAATGTGGAAAAAAGGAAGTTTACTACCTTTTCGTGCCGGACAAAAAAAAACCTTTAACACAAATTATAGGTGAGGATTAGAAGTATCCAAAAAAGCAACTGTGCCGACTATCATGTTGCCGGAAACCCCCGGCACAGTGGGGCAAATCAATCAATTTTTCGTATCATTGCGCTTATGTACACTAGTAAACCGAATTTTTTTTACAGGAAACCATTCATTTAATAATTCGCGTTAATATGCGATGCAAAACATCTACAACAAATGTTAATAATAATAACTTCTGAAACTCTGAAGCTGGCAAACTTCTGTAATTTTTTTATAAATTGCCGAAGTACCATTTTGAAAGATGGGCCTACCGACAACTCAGACGTGGAGAGTGATATTTTGAATGACTCTGGCAGCGGTTCTGATTCAGGTGAGGAATGGATTTAGCATTAACTTGTAAGTTATTACCAGCTGTTAGTTGATTGTAAGTTATCATATTATATGCACGTATAACTCATGTCTGATGATTGTGTAAAATTGCGACTGATTAGCAGAACCTGAATAAAATAAGTGCTTATTTTCTTATTGACAAGCTCGGCCCCCCTTCCTCTCAAACAATTTTTTGATTGACCGCACTACGTCAATAACCAAGTGATTTCGAAACGATTTACCTTATTTTATTTACCCTTTTTAGAGGCGCAAATAATGAAGACCAAAAAGTCAGATGGTATACAGAATTCTTTTACGCATTCTCCACACATGACAAGCTAACAATTACTGATTAACTAATCCATTTATCATCCAATTACTTCGGCAATTTATCGAAAAATAACGAAGGTAGGCCAGCTTCAGAGAAACAGAAGATGCAGAAATTGCTTATTCACATTTTTTGCAGTTGTAATTGTGTCGGATAATAACGGGAGTTTTCCTGTCAGAAAATTTCGGTTTACGCGAGTACATAAGCGCGATGAAACGAAAAATTGATTTAAGAACTTGCTGATTTTTCCCATTGTACCGGGGGTTTCCGGCAACATGAAAGTCGGCACAGTTGTTTTTTTGAGTACATCTAATCCTTACCTATAATTTATGTTAAGGGTTTTTTCGTGCGAGATGAAAAGCTAGTAAACTGCCTGATAGGGCGTGGCACATTGAGTTTTCCTGCTAGTACTTATTGAAAACTGTAGAATCGTCCGAGGGTTCAAGGTATAAAGATCGATCGGGCTCTCGTATTATTAGTTTTTATCACCTCAGTATGTTTTTTTTTGCCACATAAAATGGACACTAAGGAGCCACTAAGGTGATTTTTAATTACTTTTAATACTTTACTAATTAATATGGTTAATATGCGTCCACCAATATCAAGTATTGCTTTGATAAAAGCCAAAAGGATCGGGTTGATAGTTTAACAACGATCCCAAAAATAGTTTAAGTACATTTACATTTAATCTTCAAGCCAAAATTAGTTTGGAATGGTTTAAAATCAGTGCGAAAAAAATAAAATAATTATTGAAAAAGTAGTCCATAATTCCAAAACAATTATTGTTACAACTCGTCCAAGATGTATGTATAAGAATTATCAAATATGTGCTGCTGTTTCAAGGTGCCGCGCGCCGTGGCTAGAGACAAATCTGTCATATTTATTGAGACTTTCATAGAGTAAAGAACGGTATGGTTGCACTGTACTATCCACGAAGCACCAACACCGATCGATCGCCCGGTCATGGCTCTCTTTTCCTCCGAATGCGTTATTTTTCTGGCTTGTGCGCAAGAAGCAAAATTTACATATATCACGCTAGCTTGGACAAGTTATACTTGAGAGCTAGAACACTCTGCACTTCACTTATTACACAACGCAATAATAGGTGTTTACGCAGGGCCATTAGAATCAGTGGCGGCCCGTCGGAAAGGCAAGGCAGGCACCGCCTACCCTTAATTATTATTCCTCAGCCATCTCACTGGCAATTATTTTCAGTAACAGTAACTCAAGTTCATATTTCTTCTTCTTGTAGTGCCTATCCGTTTCGGATGTTAGCGATCAACATGGCGATCCTCACTTTATCCACTGCGCCCGGAACAAACCCACTGTCGTCGTGTCAAACCATATCCTTTTCGTTCCTGGTCCTCTTCTTCCTTCGATTTTTCCCTGCAGTAATAGTTGTAATAGTTCATATCTTTGGCCATTTCTCATGATATGACCTAAATATTCGAGCTTTCGTGTTTTTATTGTTGTGATTAGCTCCTTCTCCTTCCCCATTCCTCTCAGAACTTCCTGGTTGGTAACGTGTTTTGTCAAAGGAATTCTCAATATTCGTCGGTATAGCCACACTCTCGATTTTCCTGCAGCTTTGGCCAAGGTCCATGATTCCACCCCATACAATAGTACCGAAAAGACATAGCATCTCAACAATCTGATTTTGGTTGTCAATAACAGATCATGACATCTAAATAGTTGTATCATTCTTAGGAATGCAGTTCTGGCTTTCTCGATGCGGCATTTAATCTCTAAAGAGTGATCCCATTCCTCGCTTATTGTTGTTCCAAGATACGTGTACTTATTTACTCTTTATATCTGTTGAATTAATTAAGAGTTGATCAGGTTGACTGTTGTTTCGCGAGATAACCATGTACTTGGTTTTCTTTGTATTAAGAAGAAGTCCGTAGTCGAGGCTAAGTTCAGTTACTCTATTCATAATGTTTCGAAGGCCCTCCATGCTATCAGCAAACGCCACCGTATCGTCTGCGTACCTTATATTGTTCAAACACTCACCATTCACCTTAATGCCAGCATCTACCTCTTCTAAGGCATGTTGGAATATTTGCTCTGAGTAAATGTTAAACAATAGTGGCGAAAGTAGACAACCCTGTCTAACCCCTCTTTTGATCATTATTTCGTCCGAGTCTTCCCCTTGGCATCGTATCGTTGATGACTGATTCCAATACAGGTTACTTATAATTCTCAGGTCCTGCTTATTTATGCCAATTGTTTTCAGGATCTCCACAAGTTTTTCGTGCTGTACCTTATCAAATGCCTTCTGATAATCGATAAAACACGCATATATATCGCATTTAACGTCTCTGCATCTCTAGAATAGAACTTGGGTGCTAAACAAGGATTCTCTGGTTCCCATTGCATTCCGAAAACTGAATTGTATGCGTCCCATATGCTCCTCGCATACCTTGAATATTCTTTGGTGGATTATTTTCAAAAAGAGTTTTAGTAGGTGGCTTATATGACTAATAGTACGAAAATCGCCACAGTGTTTTGCATTGGATTTCTTTGGCAGCTGCTGTGTAAAGGTAGATTTTAACCATACCTTGGGTATTTCACCCGTATTGTATATGTTGTTATATATTTCGGTCAGCCAGCAGATATCTTGTTCGTCAAAAAGTTTCAAAAATTCAGCACGGATATTATAGGATCCAGGTGCTTTAAGTAAGATATGGCATGGTTGACCTCTTCTGTTGTTATTGAAAGACTATCTAGGGAATCAAAGTTCGGCGGTTGCTGAGGTCGATAATCTTCGAAAAGTTCTGTTATATATGATTTCCATGTCTCCATTTTCTCACCTTTGTCGACTATAATTTTGTTGTCTTTGTTATGTAGTTTGTCACATGTTTTTTTCCTATATAATACTGCGACTTCTTTGACGTCTTTATGCATATTAAAGAAATCATATTTTTGTTCCAGTGTTTCTATTTCCTCGTACCAGTTTTTCTTCGCCGCTCTTATTTCTTTTCTTATATTTTTTTGTATAGCTAGATATTTCCTGTGGTCATTTTTCAAGTTCCTTCTCTCTTCCATGAGTTGTAGGATTTTGTTCGTCATCCAACATTTTCTATTTACTTTGTTGTTTTTTAAGTATTCGTCGCCCACTTCCTTAATTGTTTTGGATAGCACTTCTAGCGTTGCTTCTGTACTATTTATTTCCTTTAGACTATCAATTTTTTCCGACAACACTTCTTTCACTTTTTGTTTCGTGTTTTCTTCTTTCAGCTTCCTAATATTCCACTGTTCTCTGTGCACGTTTCGGGGAACTCTTCTTAGCTTTATTCTGAATTTACCAGCAAGTAGAGAATGGTCTGATGCTATGTCAGCACCCGGGTGAGTCTTAGCAGAGAGGCAGCTATTGTGGAATCTTTTATTAACCAAAATGTAATCTATTTGATTTCGTACGATGTTTCCTGGTTGATCTTGTGGTGAAAACCAGGTGTACAAGCGTCGTGCTGGAAGTTTAAAAAAATGTATTTAGGATGACATATTTCTCCTCCTCGACGAATATGTTTAACCTTTCTCCGCGTTTATTCCTCATCCCCAGACCATAATTTCTTACTGATTCTCCACTTTTACCTTCGCCAATTTTGGCATTAGAGTCACCAAGTATTATAGTTATATCCTTTTTATTAAGTTGTTTCATTACGTCTGTTAGTAACTTGTAGAAGGCTTCAATTTCGTCGTCGGATTTATCCGCCGTGGGAACATAGACCTGGATAATGTTTAACTGCACTGTTGTGCTTTTTATTTGGATGACTAACATCGTTGCGGAACCTGGTATAAAATTAGTAGCATATTTCTGTAACTCCTGAGACACGATAATGCCAACCCCATCAACATGTCCCCCTTCATCATCCCCAGAATAGTAGACTCTATGGTTGTTCACTGTGCACTCTCCTGTACCCGGCCATCGCATTTCGCTCACACCCAAAAGTGGGATACCGAGTTTTGTCATTTCCGGAATGGCGTTGTGTATCTTCCCGGCTTGGTACATCGTTCAAAAATTCCAAGTACCTATTTTTATGATCTGCTTGCATATCTTTAACGATTCAGTCTTATTTGTATTTGTGCGACGGGGATTTCGCTGGCTGACGACCTGCGGAAGCCCCGTCTGATCTTCTCCTGCCGGATCCTGGGTTCGAATTCCATGATCAGTAAGTTGTTCAGTTTCTTCACTATTTGCCATGTTGATTTTACTAGGGATATCCAGTTGGATATTCAATGCAGTAGTTTCCCGTTGCTTTCTGCATCTTCATGCCGTTGACCACTATTTGGTTCTTCCGCCTTTAGGGGTAATTTCTTACCCCAATGACAAGGAGGTGCCCTAACTCCTAGTGGCTCATCCATATGAAGCTGTTGGCCACTTAGAGGGTGATTGTTTATACCGACAATCACTCGGTCGACAGAGCCTCGTTAGTTATCTATCAAGTTCATATTTAAGTAATAATATTAGTGTTATATATTCAATAATACTTTCTTGAAATGGAAAATTCACAAAGGCAGACGATCAATTTAGCGCCTTATATTGTTAACACCGTGAAACGCATCACGGTCACGGTAGCACTGGTTGACATCACGACTACTGGAAAACTAATTAAACGAGATGGAGACGCGACGAATGCGCCCGCAGCCGGCGATGGATTCAGATTTTCACCTGCGCCACTTTTTTGCTTCCCACAGCTGCAAGGCACTGATTAGAATCGTGACAATTATTTGTTAGGGTATTACGGCGGTATCCAGTACCCGTCCTTAATCCAGATTATCCTTTAATCCCGCTTAAAATGATTTTTTGGTAGGCACCACCGTAGAAACAAATATAAACTAGATTAAAGTTGAGCCTACAACCTCGGGCAGTTAAGCCAAATTTTCTAACCTAAAAAAATACTTAATTTATTTAAAAATATTATTACTCATGTTAAAATTATTGTAAATTATTATAAATGGATGTTAAAGCGAAATATTTATTGACGACGACCTAGACATCCTCGATATTTGATTTTGCAATGAGGATCTGTGTTAGATGCGATTATTTTGACGATATGGAAAACCTAACCTTTTGCCAAGATTTTGAGCATATGAGCATAGGGAATAGTAGATTCTGTAACGCCGCTACGCTCGCGTTCGGAATCTTCCAACCGGATCGAATTTTTATTCTAACCGAGTAGCAGACTATATTTTCTCCACGACCAAAAAGTACGAATAAAAACAAATAAAATCTGTATAAAGCAATTAAGTTATTTATTCGCAATATTCGTAATTTCTGGTGGATTATTATCCAGTTCCATATCTGATTCATCCGATTGTTACTCATTTTTTGACTTGCACTAAAATTTGTCTGAAAATAATTATGACAACGCGGCCATTTTTATCTGACACTGACAGTTTCGAAATTCATGGCAACCTATGTTGTTTAGATCAATTATAGAATATTCATTCCGTATCTTGTTATGGAATGAAAATACACGCAAAACGCATAAGAAGCAACTGTTTCAGAATAAATATTCCAACTCAAGAGCGAGAATTTTTACATTCTATTATCAAAAATGATTTTGGAATTATTGCCTTCAGTAATGGTCGTGGAGAAAATACTTTTCTATGATTTTGAAAAAAAACTAGTTAGTTAGTCTTAGTTGCAGTGGCCACCTGTCTTGGCGACAATCAGCCATCTTTGGAATTTATTTTTAATGTTGATTGTATTTTGTACAGAAGGTGCCTTTGCAGGCGTCTGGATTATTATTACCCATCCCTTCTGCTTGCAGCCTATTGTATCTAGGTGAATGGTCGCTGTATTTCCTTAAAACCTTGGTGGAGGCGCAAATTAATGCTTTTCCTGTAATATTATTTTACATTGTATTTTTAGTTTATCATACTTATAACGTATTATTCCCTACACTAATCACTACCATGCAAAACTCATATGCAAGCGTGTTTCCTATTATCTACTGTTAGGACACTACTGTTGGTTTATTTATGCAGTTCTCAACCTCTGCGGCGTTATAGTTTGATGTTGTGCTTGTTTAGGCATGTTAGAAAATTAAGGATATTAATTCTTCTTCTTTTTTCTTAAATCATTCGGCATTAGCAATTTCGTTTAGTAATCCTTGCAGTCGCTGTAATAGCCGAGAAAAGCAAACAACAAGAAGCGACAAAATCCCGAGTTTGGCATTGATTAAATGGGGACCAAATTATATGTCAATCACCTTGAAATTTTGACAGTTGGCCGGGTTATTACACTATAAGAAGCACTAAAGCGATGAAGTAAATGCTTTACACTGAAATAAGAACTGTGGGTACTTAGTAAGAAGTACCTTTTTTATGAACATCTTCTGTGTGTCATGTAATTAGCTCTCCAGCAAATTTTGTAAAATCATAACAAAATTAAATAAAATAAAAATATTTTGGAAATGTTTTATTGATTGTGCGTCACTTAGTGATAGTACATTTTAGAAAGGAAATGAGATACTATATTACATACCAAGAGTAGTAAGAAGCCTATTACACACGATTTCGAAAATTACGGTACGAGCGTTAACAAAAATTGCCCTTGTTAAGACAAACATTATAATATTACGTAACTGCTCTTACGCACAGCTTGGATTCTAACAATATAGTGTGTGTAATTAGAGTTTTACGGATGAAGTAGACAGTGCGTAAGTAGGTTCTTACTAATATAGAAGTAGAAAAACAGTATTTTCTTATGTATCCCTTTATTTCTTTTTAAATATTGAACACTAGTTTTGTTACCTTACCTTACATTTTTAATCAACGATCCTAAAGCGATGCAAATGTACTTACTGTTCAGGATCCTTTGGAAATGCAAACATGCTTACTTCTTGACCTTCTTTTAAGTGACACCCTCGAAACACACAGGTGTTACCAGACATAGTTTTACAATAGCACAGCACTCACAAGAAGACACAGTTAAACAATACACTTCTTTCAAGAAAAATGAGAACTAAATTGGATAAATATAAATCATTGACTACCGGACTAACGGCTGAAACACGGCCGGCTTAAACTTATGACAGTTGGCCGGGTTACCTCCAACTCCAATGATTTCGCCAAATGTCATATTGTCGCTTCTCGTTGTTTACTTCTCTCGGGTAATAGTGCATAACATCTCAATCCGGATTAATTAAACTAGTTATATAAATCCAGCTTAAAATCAAAAGTTTAGCATACCGCTGTTAGAAATTCATATTATTAGGTAGGTAAAGTCTGTTCAGATATATATGAATGTTACTAACTGATCCCTATTAGGAAAGACTCGGGCCAGCTGTAAAATTGAAATATGGCCGAACAGGTCCGTATTTTGCTTAGAATTTAATCATGGTTTGTAATAAAAATAAGCAAGACATTAAATAATATTTCATTTATGTTTAAATGTGAAATTACAAATTATTTTATGATAACAAATTATTATTAAAAATTATATTTATGATAACAAAAATATAAAAATTATTCGGTACTCATAATAATTATTCACTTAATATCAATATCACTATCGCTATCATCATCTGTTCTAATTATTATTTGTGCTATATTGTTTAAATGGATATAGGATTTTTCCACTTTTTCAACATGTGTAACAGAGTTTGCCCAACTTTGTGAAGGGATGTTAAAAACTTCAGTTTCTATAAGCCCAAGTCCACTGGAATTAATAGTAGGGCAAATATTGTTACGACGAATGGCAGATTTCAGTTGATGCCAAACATGTTCGATGGGATTAAATATACAATGGTATGGTGGAAGCCTTAAAACCGTATTCCCTATTTTTTGCATAATTATCACAGAAGTAATCCTCTTGTAGTTTTAAACTTTGTAAATCCTCAATTAATTGCCTTTTAGTGTAATCTTCCTGAAAATAAATGTCATTATCATACATGTAGTTTTGGATTGTTGGTTTGTGTCATTTGAGGAGGGAGTCTTTGTCAACTGCCTACTATGGTAGCTTGCAGTGTCCATTACAATTATGCTATTCGGAGGTATATTTGGAATTAGCTTGTTTTTAAACCAATCTTCAAAGAAATCAGCAGTGGTGTCCTCATGGTAATCCAGAGAAGAATCTTTAATGTTTTTTTGCAGACAGAGAAAGTCCATTTGGAATCCATCCGTCTTTAGTTCCAGCATGCAAAATCGTGATTCGTTTACCTCGTTTTGATGACGCGCTTGTTTTACACTTGCCGCTTGAGTTAGCCCAACCCTTTTCCGGGGTATCATATGTGTCGAACCAGGTTTCATCCAAGTAAATTATCGGCCTTTGCTGATCTCTGTAAATCCTAATTTTTTGTAGATATTCGGATCGCAATTCCCTAACTCTACTGGATTTCATTAAAACTTGTCTTTTGTTAATTTTTTTAAATCTAAATCCCATGTGTTGGATACACTTCCATAACGTTGTTTTGCCACATTTAACACCGATTTCATCTTTTTCAAGCCTCTTAGTTAAATTATCTAATGTAGGCACGCTGTGTTCCTCATATAACTTGTAAATTTTAGGCCGTAATATATCTTGATCACTTCCATCTACCTTCGAGAAATTGCCAGTGTCGGTTCTTTTTTTCCTCGCTAAAATGGGATTATTCACAATTTTTCATACAGTTGATGTTGGAGTTTCTGTTAATATGGCCGTTTCTTCTAACGCTGACCGCACGTTTAATGAGACTTGAATAAACATTGTTTATAACTTCCTTAGTTTCCACAGAAAAATGTTTTCTGCATTTCGACGGGGTTATCTCCTGAGATACATTGGGCTCGCACATATTTTCCATGACTCACACACGATTAAACAAACGCTGCATTACACACGAATTAAGAATAATTACTAAGCTTAAAACTAACTAGAATGGCTATATATACAGTCTTTAGAACATAATTTCTTTTATGGGATTAACCCTCTCATTTTTAATCAGGTAAAAATAGGTTTAAAATCACCAAACTTTTACTTTAATAATGAAATTACGTCTTCCGGATTTGCAGTTTACTTTAAGACATTTTTAGGTACGGACCATAATTTACCTGCATTTACTCATTCGTTCATTGTTTGTTTATGGCCATCCTTGGATAACCCCATTGAAAGGCAAAGTGTAACTTTCTTATATCTCTGGACAGGCTTTACTCTACTTTCTTTACCACACTTTGATCGACATTTTTCGAATCCTTCTTTCAATTTATCGTTTAATAATAATCAAAAAGTAATTTATTCAATGTTTTTCTCAACCTCGTTATTTTCTTTTAATAATCTTCTTTGTGTATTCGGACAGTTTTTCTTTGTAGGGCGTTTTAATTAAATTTTAAAAGAAATTGTAGCATGTTGCTGGTTAAAGAAATCCCTATTTTATTAATTAGAAACTTCTAAACGTAATATCAACTTAATATTTTAATTAGAAAGGTTCAAATAGTGAAAGAACTTGATAGGTGTACCTATAGTTAAGGGCTAAAAGCATTTGCCTGTAAATCGTTTAAAAAAATCCTCATTTGTTGAAAAGCCAATGACCTGTACTTCCCGATTTTCTTAGTGTGAGTAGTAGAGAAAATAAGCGGTCCACGTTAAACAAATTTAATTATTTATGGGCTTAATTCTTGAGATTTCTTTGCCAAGGAAGTAGCTAGGTGTTTACCATCATTACGTCGTAGCTGGTGATGTTCGCTGCGAGAAGATCAAGATATGTCACCCACCTCGCTACCGAATTTAATATAAGTAATACTAAAATTTAAGGGTAGAATTTTAAAATAAGTTTGACATTCGAGGCACGTAGGTGAAGGACGAAACATTTTATCTATGAATTTCACTGCTACATAAAGACTCCGTAAACATGCAAATTCATGTGTTTACGTCTGTGTTAAAACGGTTACGTGTGGCGATCCTTTCAAGTGTATGGTGTCTATTTAAAAGCACGCAGGATGAGTTGAGATCGGTTTCGGAGTTAATTGATTACCGACGATTATGAAATAAATGCATTACCTTTAGTAATCGGGTTCGCAGAATTTTTCTGAACCTATTCCTATTTTCAAAAATGGCTATATTCACATCTTTGTAATGCAAACAAGTGACGTTCAGATTATACCGTGACACTCTCAGCGCTTATTTAACTTCAACGGGTTCATCCAACAACACCGCCAATACAAGGACTCGGTGCTCTCGCATGATGTCACCACAGGTAGGTGGCTCGTTGAGTGGGCAGCCCATTCTGACCGCATTATGAGTTAATATTTAAAATATGTATTTATAAATTTATGATATATGGTTCAAGGAGGGTGTCAGTCGTCAACTGAGCTCTTCCGCGCACCCCATTCGATTGTATCATAAAATGTTTGACCATACCATTTTCTACTAGCATAACATCAGGTTTAATGGACGATTTTCTTCAATTTCGTCACGGATATCAATGTCTTCGCAAACCTGCTTAATTTGAATATTACCAAAGGACTAGATTTTAGAGTTAGTAATGATTAAATTCTGAGCCTTTTTTTGAATAATATAACGGTGTCGTTAAATCAGGTTTAGTATCATTTTGAAGTATTTATATTTTGCAGCCATACAAAAATATTTGGGGTTTAGTCTTTGCAAAACAAAACCCATGCACGTCATACCCTTCGAGTGACGTCAGTTATCGACAGTGTTGCCAGTTTGTAACCAAAATATCCGAGTGAGGGAATTACACCGTTTTTTTTTCATAAAAACAAGATCGATATACAAAAATTTCCCATGGTTTATATATTTGTTTACTGCATAATACCTTCTACCATCAACTTTAGTAGATCTAACACTTCTTTTGTTTTCATCTTGCCAAGATCGGCCAATGGTACCATTCTGCAAAATTCATGTTTTATCCAAGAAAATGAATTGGTACAAGAATGCTTCTTTTCTTTAATATATTCTTTCAAAAATAGCAGTCGTTTAAAAGCTGCATAGCAAGTTCCATCAGTTCATCTTTTTACCATCCGAAGCCTATTTTCTTCTTAAAGAGTTAATACAACCATCAAACAGTTTTCTGTCTTTTAATCTTTTTAAAGTTGCCAAAGTTACATAAAGTTCTAAAACAAGTTACAGCTTATGAATAACCGATGTAAAATATTTTAATTTTTAAATAATACAACTTACTTGTTTCGTACATTCCATAAATAGTGTCACGGATAGATCTTATATCCAATCTTCACACATTTACAACTCTCTTTGAATTAGAACGTTTGTTTTAAGGTGATTCTAATAATTTATTGTTGAAATTGCGCTTACAGTGAAGATATTTAAATTTAGGTCAGCTGCTATACGCTAAAAATTAGTAAAGTAGAAATAAAATATCTAGACCTTAACATTTTTAACAAATATAATAACAAAATTTACTTCTCTGTAGTGCTGTCAAGGGTAACAATAGGCCATTGTTGTTAAGTTTCTCCTGAAAATAGCTTTTCAGAGAAGCTATTAGCTCTTTGCAGCGACTATTTAAATGCTCCGGTATTTTTCACAAATAGTAAGCAACGTAATCGACAGAGATATGTATGTGCACTTGTGTTTCTCTTAATGGAAGAGTTTTTTAATGCTATTTATGAAAAGATCTGGAGTGTTTGTTAAAAAATAGACGCACGGAACCACGAACAATTAAGGTTAGTTTTGCATGAAACGTCAAACGAATCCAACGAACGAGCTGGCTCCACCGCACCGTTTACAGTTTTGTTGCCAACTATCGGCCAATAAAATTCAAATTATATTAATTTTTACAAGCTTAAATAAACAAAATATTTGCTATAAGTGGGATTGTATCAAAGAAGAATACTTTAAGTTTGTAGTAAATTCAATGTCGCATAAAGTTTTAATACTTTTTGCCCAAGTTTAATTCCCTCGTGTTTTCTTACGGATTTACAATTATTAGCTGATTGATGACGTGCATTGGAAATTGTTTTGCATCAAATGTACCTTTAAATTAGGATTTATTACTACAGAATATGTTCCAGGGAAATATTTTAACTTAAACAATGTAGCTCTTTGCAGATCATTAATTTTAAACGGGCATTTGGGTAGCTCAAATGAGTTAAGAACCATAAGAAACTCTTTATAATTATTATTGATACCTATATGAGAATGCTTTTTGATAAGTTTCAAAGCTAGTTTTACCATTTTGACCGCTTTTGCAAAACTTTGATTTTTCAGTTCCTGTAGCTTATCTATACGACTTAGGTGCAATTTTACATTTCTAAGTATATAAGAGGGGCAGTTGGGGATTTGACTGCATCCCGTTTTAGTCTAGGACAATCTATTATGTTTCCTTTAGCAAAATAAAACTTACAGGCCCTACTGAACTTGGATGGAGTAAGATTTTCCCTTACCCATTTGCCATACATGCTCGCATCCATTGGAAAACGATATGCGTCTATCTAACTATAATTTCCAACATATCCCGACGCACAACAGGACAACGGCGTTCTATGTGTACCGGTACCAGCGGTAAAACACACCACAACACAAAAATATCACAAAATTTATTCCTTTTTAATTAAAGGGAAGAAGTTAACCGCTTCATTCACTCTGGCGCACTAGAAAATAATGGCAGGTGACTGAGGCGATCAGGCGTCAGGCGTCAGGCGACACGTACACCTCGCTGTGTCTACGTCATGCGGCTCTGACATCAGGGCACCGAGTTCTTGTATTCTTGGTGTTATTAATGCATCTCATTGCGAAGCTACGGTAAATTTGTTTTCCATTCTATTTTCCGGTGTTTCAAATCCGGCTGGGTTCCGGTAAGGATCAGTTACCCGTCTCACTAAGGAATTTCTGTTCTTTTTCTTTTTATCGATTTGTTCTGTGGGTTCTATTATATACCAGGGGTCCCCAAACTTTCCAGCCTTAGGGCCATACTGATTACTCCAGTAAGTTCCGAGTGCCAACACCGTTTTAATTTTCCAGTGATTATATATAATTTCTAGACTAGTTGCCGAGTACGCGCCCTGAGCGAGCATACGCTTGCCAAATTCGCTAGTTCAATCACTATTGTGTTGTACTGTATTGTTACAATCGCGGCACTTGACGACATTTATTGGTTACACGCGGAAATGGATAGTGTACCCTTCATCCATCGCTAACAGATAGCGCTCAAATCGCGTCGAACCTCGTTGGTTCGAGAAAGTTCTGGTGTATTCCACTCACTTCTAGATGGCAGTAAATGGAGTATTAAAAGGCTAGCGGCGCAACCGCGAGTCAGTCCACCTAGAGAACGCGAAGGAAGCAGATCTGTGTGCTGTGAAATAAAGTAGTGCGTAACTCCTTAAAACGTGCTTGTGTCTGTTTAAAAGACATCTTCGTAATAGTATTTTGATTTGACTTGTGTTTTTGTGTGTGATTTACTAGTATGAAAAAGAAGCGAAAAATAGACAGTAAATGCAGATAGGATTTTTTTTTAAATGAAAAGCATCGTAATTCATCCGAATTACAACATAGCGAATGGCTGTGGAAGTTAGCATTCTACGTCGATTTGACATATGAACGAACTGAATTTGAGGTTGCAAGGAAAAACCAGCAGATTTATACACTAATATCAAATCGTTCCGGCGGAAAACAATACCTTTTCAATCACAATTGCGTAAAAAATGTTTTACACATTTTAAAACATGTGAAATATTCAGTCACATTACTGAGACAGAGTTTTCCGTCAATTTTGCAATCGAAGCTTTGAGTGATTTGACTATAAATATTGATTCATTGCGAATAAAATTAAGATTTTTCAAAATCCTTTTGATACCGACATTGAACCCCTTGCCCCAGAACTTAAAACGGAAATTATTGATCTACAGTGCAGTGATATAATTAAAAACAAATATCAAAACTCATCTTTGTTGGACTTTTATAAGAGTCTTCCACTGGCACAATTTGATAACTTGCATAAATTAGCTGGTGGATTGTTTTCTGTTTCTGGTACCACTTACTTGTGTGAAAAATATTCTCCAAAATGAAGTACGTAAAGAATGTTTACAGATCTAATGCCCGTTTGTACCAACAGAGACAGGAAATACCTAAGGCTAAGAATTCCTTAAATTTAGGTTAAGTACTATTTTCGTTTAAACCATTACTGATTCCACACTTAAGAATGCCTATGGAAGCTCTAACTTAGGGACCCAATTTTCTCCACCTAAATTGTTATCTACGAAGGGCTTATTGTTATTTTTCGAGAATAATGGTAAATTGGTAAATTTTAACCTACCAACCCTGTTTTTAAAACCAAGTAAAAGTAAAAATCAAAGGAAAAAAATCGTAATCTTTTAATTTTTGAGAATGGAAATGTTTAACGATGATCTAGATGTGCTGGAAATTGTGCAAAATAGCTTCTCAAGGAGAGTATACGATAGGGGAAACTCGTACTTCGACGAAGTTTTCGTTTAATGAAAGAAACAGTATTAAATATTCTGGAGCAAATAGACGAGGATCTAGAGTATGACCATGAAAGTTCTAATGAATCTCAATAATTTCTTGTAATATTTTAATAACAGATACATATTGTAGGAATAATAGTGTGTCGCCCATTGATCAGCTTTTAACGTGTCTCAGATTATATGCAACTGGCAGCCACCTTAGTTTACTTGCAGACTTTATGGGCATGGACACAGGCACGGTCTCATGGATTATTAAAAAAGTCACAGATCTAGTGGCTGGGTTAAGACCTAGATATGCAAATATGCCCATAGGGAACGAAATAGCAGGAATCCAGAATGTATTTTTTCAAATTTTATTAGCAAGACAGTTTCCAAGAGTGGCGCGAACATAATCTGCAATGTTGCCAAACGATTTTGCATCCCAGCTAAGAATTTCTTAAAATTGTTTGGTGCAACGCCGATAGTATTTAGAGGACTACTAAGTTTAGGTAATACTTAGTTAGTCTTTTCCTAGCAACAATTTGGTACAAACGGGCATAAGTTAACCGATGAGCATCTTAAATCTCTTTTAATAATTGGTACGAGCAAAATTGGTCCAGAACTACAAACTATTATCAGTGGATAATCACAAATGCATAAATCTTATTAGTATTTTAGATGTTATAATGTTTATATATGTTTATAATGTTAGTTGGATTAGTTTCAATTACTTGTTGGTATTATGCTTAAGTTAAATTTTGTACGTATTGTACTTGTCATTAAGCTTTACCCAGCAAGTAAATAAAACCGAGTAATTATCATTCTGTGTTTTTTTTATCCAACTTATTACAACAACAATAACAACAATAAGCCATATTATCGCGGGCCGGATTTGACCCGCGGACCGTAGTTTGGAGACCTCTGTTATATACCTTCTTATGTACCGGTACCCTCAAAAGTAATAAAATATTTGAGATTCACAAAAATCACTCCCTCCGACGAACCGGCAAAAATAATTAAGTTTGCATCAATTGGTATTATTAATGTGTTGGTGTTAACAGGGCTGGCTAACGCAAACGCAATTCTGCAATTTGCTATTTATCAAACGATAATTCCCCTAAATCGCCGTTTCGAGAATTGAGAACCAGTCGACGAGACTAGCGGAGACCTTATTATTTGTTGCATCGTCGTAATAAATAATGTTTTTCTTTTTTTTTAAATAAAGATTAGAAACAAAGGATAAAACCAGATTAATTTAGTTCAGTTTACAAAAATGCTTACAAAAATGTTAGGTATAACTAGTACTCACTATTATCGCAATCCATTGCAGAAACCTGTATCAACACTAAGGGACCATCTAGAATCTTCTGGTGAGGTTGGTTTCATAAATCGAAAATTTTTTAAATTTATCAATTTTTTTCATCACCTGTAAAATTTCGTCTCCTAGGGATTCAGCCGGTTCTAAAACTAGATGCATCTATGTCCTATAATATGTTTTAGCTTAGTTTTCTAAAATTTAGTATGTAGCAAGTACTGCCTAGTAAAAAATGTAAAATTTATTAAACATATTTTGGGAAAATTTTGAATGCGTTTTAGGCCTCGTTTTCACGGCGATGCACTTCCAGGAAAGTCGCCTTAAGAGTTCTGTCCATAGACAAGGGAGATGCGCTTATCGGAGGGATAGATAGGCAACTTAACATACCAGATTGGTTCCGTAATAGCACCATACGCGACTGGTTGAAAAACTAAATGTAGCAGTGGCGGGGGGGGGGGGGGGGGGGGCGCCACGCATGAAGATTTAAATTTCATAGCTTTTATTTCAAGTTTTCGCGCTTCTAACCCTGACGGAAAAGTTACAAGCGAGAAAATTAAAGTTAATATATTTTGGCAGAATGAAAGGAAGTTATAATAACGTCATTGATATGGCGACAAGCTTAATTAATATGAGATATTTAGATAAATATGTTTTAAACAAGAAGCAGCAAAGAAATAATAATTATCGCTTCGAAACTTGATTTATACAAAAATGAGTTCATAAAGTAAAGAAAAGGGCTTAAGAACTAAAATTTAGAGTTTATCAATAATAGTCTTATTTATTTTTACTTTGATTAGGCACTTACTTAAACTCTCCGGAGCAACTGCAAGTAGTTTCGTTGCAGATAAAATTGAGGCTGAAGAAGCTTTATGTTCTTTTTTACTCGGGCAGGCACACCTTTAAAAAGTTTTTCCCGTGTTTCTGTACTTACGAACGTAACAGATTTATTAAACTTGACGATAACATAATATAACCTTCTGAGTTTTCCTGTGCAGCTTTTAACGATTGGGCTTGGTTCGCGGCATCTTGAAGTTGTCATATACTATATTTTAGTAAACGGTGTCGAATATGATTTGAACTAATAATCATAACATAATCATAATCGTTGCAGCTTTCATCAGCAGATATAGCCTTAAAAATGCAGTAATTCCTAAGTTATTTTAATTCTTGCAAATATTTACTTATTGTCTCACCATGATGTTGTTTCGTAATAGTCAAACAGTGTCTGGGAAATACCTCGATTTTAGATTTGATAGAAATAGAATCCAGAGTTTTTTCAGCTTCTTCATACGTTTTACAATGGATAATAAAATCGTAGTTTTCAATGGGTCCATTATTGAGCAGCTTTGGGAGAGTTCTGATTAGTGTCAAATCTTTCAGGTCGTAGAAGTTTATCCATTCTGGTTAAATAAATTGTAACTAATGCTTTTACCTATCGAAAATATGCTTTATTTTAATAGAACACAGCTGATACAACAAACAAATAGGTGTAATAAATATAACACAGTTGCTACCAACGTTATTGGTTAGGATTTGAACAACCTTACAAAACTAAATCCCAGCAATAGCGCCATCAGCGACTGATTGAAAGATTAAACGAATGGGGAACAAACTTCACTATCTCAGTTATCCTAGCCTGGTTCTGCCATGAAAGTGTGATGTCTACACGGTGTTTAGATTTTATTATTAGATAGACATTAGCCTAATAGAAATATAACTGACAATTTTTTTTCTTCTGCACAAAAACGTGCCGAAAATAAACAAGAACAAACTATCAACTATCACGACAACGTTCATGGTGTCAGAAAGTTGATAAATTTCCATACTGTCGCGAAAGTACTTTCAACAACTATCTAGTCAAACGAGACAATGGTCATTTATACGGTAATAGTTTCTGTGATAGCTGCAGTCATGGTATAACACACTATCATAAAAACTATCACCGTAAAAACAAGGCTTAATTTATAATATGAATAATAATATTGTCATTGTTAAGAAAATAGAAAATGCGCTATACTACTGTTTTTCAGCAACAAGTCGCCACAGGAGTATTGTTCCGAATGATTACCTGTCACTTAAAAATCATCAATCAAATTCAGATTAGGACCAATGATTTGAACTAGCCAAGGTCAAAATTGCACAAAGTGCCCTTTAGTTTAATAGGGAAGAATTTATGCCGTATACTTTTATGGGTTTGGTATAATATACTATAAAACTTAGGCTGAATTATTGTATCATACATGTTTTAAAAACGATTAGGTTAGATTATAGACTACTTGGTTTCAAATAAAAAGCATGTAAATTAGAGAATAAATAAATATTTATTGAAACGAAACATACTGTTTAATTACCAAGGGGCAACAGGAGAGCTGTAGGCTACTGGTCCTACAGATTTAGCTACAAGTGGTGCAGAATATGAAGAAATGGCTGGGGCGGAGTAGGCGACTGGTGCATGTGCAGAGTATGCTACTGGTGCGGGTGCAGAGTATGCTACTTGTGCCGGTGCAGAGTATGCTAATTGTGCGGGTGCAGCGTATGCAACTGGTGCCTGTGCAGCGTATGCTACTGGTGCGTGCGCAGAGTAGGCAACTGGTCCAGGTGCTGAGTATGCAATTGGTCCTTGCGAATAAGCTACTGGAGCAGCATATGCAGATAAAGCAGGTGCGGCATAAGATGAAATGGCAGGTGCAGCATAGGCAACTGGGGCTGCAATGGTTTTGGCTACTACTGGAGAGGAATAGGCAACAGGAGCAGCATGGCTACTGTAAGAGGACACTACAGCTCGGCTTACAGCAGGTGCAGAATATGCAGCTACAACTGGGGCTTGGGCGGCGTATGCCACAGGTGCTACTGATTTAGCGAACACTGGTGAGGAGTAGGCTGATACTACTGGGCCAGCGGAGTAAGCAGCAACGTGCGGGGTACCAATGACTCCGGCGTTGGCATAAGCTAAGGTGGCAGCAAGGATGAAGAGCTGAAAAAGGTTTAACAAACTTTAATAACGGTAGAGAAATACTTATTGGGAAATATAATACTGGAGAAGAGCAAAAATGTTTCCGAGACCAAAATAGCAAAAATCTTATTTAGTTAGTCTTGCAAAAGTCTCAGTTGGCTGTGGTTTTATAGATCCATGCTAATTATGATAATTACCTACCTACCCATAATGTATGGGAAAATTCGACTATTAAATGAGAAGTACCTGGATTTATTAAACTAGGTGTACCTTATAAGGGGTTTAAATACATACAACATAAATCCTAAATTGTTAGTGAGTTGTATTTTCATTACCAGTTAATTGAGAGCTATTCGTGTTTGAAAAATTAGAGAGTTTTGAGCAACATGTCGCGAGTTTGTTTAAATAAGCCGGATCATTTTTGTTTCATATTAGGTGAAGAGACTTTTGTGAAACAAAAACGTACACTTAGCCCTTTAATACAAAAGGCTGACCACTTGTATTTTGGCTGTAAGATTGGAAACTAGGATAAAAATTGGGCTCCCCATATCTGCTGCTACAAATGTGCGTCCAACATTCGCGGCTGACTAAGTAGAAAAAAGCGTAAGATGCCCTTTGCTGTTGATGATCTGGCGAGAACCGAAAGACCACGTTACTGACTGTTACTTTTGTTTGGCACCTCACATCAAAAAAGGCTTTTCGGAGAAAAAGAGCTCTGCGATACAGTATCCAATCTTACATCCGCCTGGTGCCTCATAGTGACGAGTTGCCTGTACCTAATCCATCTCAGGAATATAGCCTTGATTCTGATGATGATTCAATAGATTTAAACGGTAGTGTACTGGAAAATGTCGCCGGCCCATCAACCGAGCAAGACTCCGATTTTGTCTGTGAACTTGCCTAAGAAAAAATCCGAACTATTGGCCTCTCGATTGCGACAATGGAACTTACTTCAAGATGAAGTAAATGTTTCTGTGTACCGAAACCGTCAGAAAAACCTAACACTATTTTTTAACATGGAGAACAATTTGGTAGCCTGTAGGGACATTGAGGGAGTAATGGCAGCTTTAAATCTCGACTATGATCTAAAAGACTGAAGACTTTTCATTGATTCCTCAAAAGTAAGTCTTAAAGCTGTGTTACTCCATAATGGAAACAAGTTGCCTTCAGTCCCAATTGGTCATGCAGTCCACATAAAAGAAACGTTTAGCAATTTGAAATTGTAAATGGAGACCATACAATATGAAAGATATAATTGGCAAATTCGTGAGGATTTAAAAGTTGTGGCGATTTTGCTTGGAATGCAGCTAGGTTATACGAAATACTGTTGCTTTTTCTGTGAATGGGATAGTCGAGCATGATCACTATATAAAGAGAATTTGGCCACCGAGAGAGTATTTTAAGATAGGAAAGAAAAATGTAGCCAGCGCGCCTTTAGTTCCCCCAGAAAAGATTTTACTACCGCCACTTCATATAAAATTTGGACTTGTGAAAAATTTTGTGAAGGCCGTGCTTTTAGTTATTTAAAAGGAAAGTTCCCTAGAATCAGTGATACTAAAATTAAAGAGGGAATGTTTGATGGTCCCCAGATTAGGAAACTTTTCAGAGATGCGCAATTCGATTCCATACTTGAAGACAAGGAAAAGGACGCTTGGAATGCCTTTAAAATGGTTGCAACAAATTTTTTGGGAAACATAAAAGCAGAAATTTATAAAGACCTGGTTGCCCAACTTCTTTTATGTTACCAAAACCTAGGGTGAAATATGTCGTTGAAAATTCATTTCATGGATTCTCATCTGGATTACTTGAAAATTGTGGTGCTGTAAGTGACGAGCACGGTGAGAGTTTTCACCAGGATATTTCAACCATGAAAAGAAGGTATCAGGGAGAATGGAACTGTGAGGTGTTAGCCGACTACTGTTTGACTATTACGAGAGATGCCCCCGAGGCTGCTTTCAAAGGACAGGCTTGGAAGCGTAAAATGAGTGTCTAAACTTTAGACTCACTGATAAAAAATGTGCTATTTAATTGCTCTTGTTAAACCAACAATATATTGTTTGTATGTCCGTTGTAAATGCCTATAAAATAAAATGTTCATTGTATTTGCCTATAAATTAAAACTTTGTAACAAATAATTCAGATATTTTTGCGAGGTAACTAAAATCTTTAATAGGTATTTTTTAGTTACTTGCGTGTAGTTCAATAAAAAAAAATAGGTTTTGTTCAGGAAAAAAAAGTTGAAATTTGTTCCCCAGTAAATTAAACGTCAAAAATTATTTAGATATATGATATTGTATTTCACAGTAAGTTCCTTAGAGTAAATAATAATACTAACAGTTAAATAATTGACCGATAAGATATTTTATCTACTTTCATTTAGTAATATGAATTTTACAGTTCTGTAAATCGTTTTGTAAGGGCATCTATTACAGCACTAGTGCTGTAATAGATGCCCTTACAAAACGATTTTTAATGGCAGGTGCATTTTTATTTTTAAAAATGCCTTTTGCCAAATATTTTTATTCATAGATGAAAGTAGATAAAATTTTGTACAATATTCTTGTTGTAAATTCATATAACTACACTCGATATTTGATTAAACTCGGCTGACGCCTCGTTTAACAACTTTAACATCTCGTGTTGTAATATGAATCTTTACAACACTTATATCGTAAATAACTAGTATTCAAAAATTTAGCGCGTACCTATAATCTTTTGTGCCTAAAAATCTAAAATTTTATAAATTAAAAATATGTCTTGTGCCTAATGATAATTTCTATAAATTTAAACCAGATGTTACCTAACTATTGTTCTAAACTGTGAGGTGAAATTCCCTATGATGTTTAAAAAAAAAGTTTGTCTAAACATGTATCCATCAAACGGTTACATTCCGGGATACAGGACACTTAGACTGTGAAACGTAAGTTAATAGTAATCGGCCATTTCTCCCAAAGAAACTTAGCTAATAATTCAAGGAATATTTTTTTCACGTTGCCAGAAGCATTCGAAAGTTTAGCTACTTTAAGCAAAAAAAACTTTCAACTCCTCGGAATATAACTGTTTAGGGGCACTTGCTTAAACATCATTAGAAATAACATTTTAAAGTTTAAGATAGTACTTAGGAAACAACCTAATAACTAAACAATTTCTTACTTTCAAAGCCATTGTAGTAGTTAATCGTACAAATTTATCTCGGAAACTGATATTAATCCATTTTGCGCTCGGTGCTTTTATAGTGGTTACTTTTGCTGATCCCACATCTAAAACTGTATAATAAAACATACTAATCACTCCACTTTTGTCTATCTTGGTTTTTTAACTTGTAAATATATCTTCTGAAAGGTCTAGGTTAATTCTTCTGTTACAGTTTTACGTAATATTTTATTAAGTAACCGAATTACATTCAGCTTACTAATAAAGATCTTTAGGAATCTGGGTCAATTCGCCTAATAGAACAAATTTTGCATAAGTATAAAAAGCTTTTGTGTAGGTTACTTCGAGTTTTTTAACAAAACAATATACCTATTTTTAAATCCAAAGCTGCATTTAAATCTGCAAAAATACCTAATACAAATTATTATTAAAACACAGAATCTTATTCTTAATTTTTTTTAGTAAATAAAGTTATGCAGGGTGATTCACGACGATGGCGTATTAGACGTTTCTTGCGAACCAGTCAATGAAATAATCCAAAAATTTGGTTTGGTGCATAAAAGGACATGCTCTACACAGCTAAAATATTTTGGATAATGCGGTGTTGCTGCTTCTACTGGAAAGTAGTAGCAACTTTGATATTTTAAATGGAACACGCTATATGTTAACTTACTCTTATAATTGCTGGTAGTTGCTTAACACATTTCCTTATTACTTCCCTATACCTATATCTTGCCGATTTTGAGATAAAAATTATTTTCCATTTTTTTCTCGAGAAACATGACCTGGAATAATATATTATGGTGATATTTTTAAACTTTGAGATGCTAAGTCATTGAAAATCGGTTGGTAGTTAGGCAATACCCGAGGGCCTTTTATGCTATGGCCAAAGCTTAGTTGCAATATACAGTAGGGTTGAAGCGTGTGATCTAGGAAAAAAAATTTAATTGTCTAATCAAATCGGCGCTATGCGGAAAAGTTGCCTTTTGAGGTGCTAAAAATACGTTTTTTTTTTTTCAATTTTTAAAATAATATTTTGAACTGCCCCCAGGCTTTCTAAATTTTGAAATTTCGGTAATTTTTATAAAATTTTGGATTTTAAAAAATAATTTTTGTTTTTCTTATATAAAATGGGCGCATCATTTTTATGTTAAGAAAAGGTTATAAAAGTGTCTACAACAAAGAAAAAAAAATTATGACGTCATCTTCAACTGCCCCAATTTAGTCGAAATTTATCAAATTTCTGATAAATTTATTAAGTTTTAATTTTTAATTATTAAAATAATAACTTTTAATTCACCCTACAAAAACAAGTTAATCTAATTATATTTGAGCAAGTTATATAATATTAAGACTTCACTGGACGCTGCATTGTCTGTGCTCCACTGGTCTCGTGTATTTCCGTCACCGCGCCTGCGCCAAGGTTATTAGGATGTAGTTAAAACATTGCTTGCTGCATTTTACAGTTGGAATTTGATTTTAGTATAGACTGACGTGTTGTGCTAAAATAAGAGTGCTTTTAAGTTTAAATTGAGTGCTTATTAGGATATTTGGTTCAGTAAAAGATATTTTGTTAATTGTATGTCAAATTAAAAAATGGCAAAGCATGAGAAAAGGTTTTCTTGCCTCATTTTTGGTGCTCCAGCAAATTTACCGACATCAGTTTTGCCGACTAACGCTAACACAATGAAGTACTTTCTATTGCTTCGCGAAGAACAACTTCCATCTAAGGCGTTTAGAGTTAAGAATATTACAGGTAGGTAGTTATTTTTACATATTACGTTTAAGATTCCAATGTGGAATATAGGTTATGGTAAAATAATGTTTAAATATATAATATACCGGCACTATTTATTTCAGGAGATATTGAGGCACACCTAGAAAGCGTCTGGGAAAAAGCCTCTATTCCATCTATTAACCATAAATCAAAAATTGAGAAATTATACGAGAAGTATAGTAAAATATTAAAACGACAAAGATGACACTTATGGTGTAGCAAAGTTTCCATGCTACACTCAAGACACAGAAAGACATATCAAATTAATTACCGAAGCGTCTGCGTCCGTTTGTGGAAAGAAAAATCGAGATGGTTTCATTAAAGTAAAAAGCCAAAGTAGATTTGTTAGGCCTTAGTCCGATACAAAAAAATTATTTAATTTTTTGTAACTTCAATATATATAAAGCTTAATATTGTTTATAAATTTGTTATATTTTCTTTAATTTACATCATTTTTATGAATGGAAGCTAAAGCAGTATTACTTCACACTTTCTTATATAATGTTTAGTTACTGCAAAAAGTCATAAGCAAATTACTCAAAATAACAATTAATATTTATGTATTTGATTAGACAATTAAATTTTTTTTCCTAGATCACACGCTCCACCCTAATATACAGGGTGGTGTAAAAATCCAATTATTTTGGTTACTTGAAAAAATCTGTAAAAGTCTATTTTTTCAAATGAAACACCATGTATAGTATTACTGATTTGAAAAGCTGATAAAATTTGCTATTTATTTATTTATGCTATACCTATTATACCCAATCGATCAAGTTTTTGATGTATAAGCATTTTTATTTAAAAAGGTTCCTTGAAATAATTATTCATATGAATTTTTTAGTTAGTTTGCCATGCATTCTCATATGTTTTGTGTCCTGTCATTGTTGTTATGGTTTCGATATTTTAGTTCCTCTAGCCCTTGTCAGCCGAATAATAAAGTTCAAGCTATGAAGCCTCAAGATCCTAAGCAGAGAGTCGAACTTTGCGAAATGTTTTTGGTGCGCACCCAAAAACGACGGATGAATCAAATTTTTCAAGGGAAGGGATTTTTAATAGAAGAAATCGTCATTTTTGGTCAAGTGAAAATCCACATATCACGACAGAAGCAGGATATTAGTAAGTAAAATTCAGATTTAATGTTTCTTGCATGTTACTAGAAAACCAGTTAAGGTACGTGATATACGAGGAGACATTAACATCAATAAACTACCTCCATATTTTGAGAATAGTTGTATCAATTTGACGGAGCTCATGCACATTGTACAGGAGCACTTACCTCGAAACTGAATAGGCTTCTTAATGATCGTTTGACACTAACTAAAAAATTAATATGAATGACTATTTCAAGGAACCTTTTCGAATAAAAATGCTTATAAATCAGAAACTTGTCTTGTTAGATAGATATAGATAGATAGAATCGTCTTTTTTTTACTCGGCGAAGTGCAGCATAGCTGTTTGCTTAACCGAGCATTCAAAATACAAGTTTACAATATAATTCTACATTATCTTTACTAATAATCTAAATAAGTACCTACTAAGCATAAAACAATATAATAATACCTATACCTACAACTAGTTATCACATACTCAAAGAAAATAATATATAAAAATAAAAATTACATTCAATGTTGTTGTAACAAAAGTATTTTAAATTTCCGTTTAAAAGAATTATATGACATATTCTTGAAATATAATTTATTTTCATTACATTTTTGGAGCCACATATGAAAAAGATCGCTGAAATAAAGCTGTGTGATGCCGAGGTAAATTAGGCAAATTATTTTGGCGAGTGTCGCGGTTGTGAGTTGCATATCTAAAAGAAAGCTTCTCATGGAGATATTGTGGAATCCTACTCTCGAGCAGTTTATAAATAAAACAACCAAGATGTAGTTTCAACCTATCTTGCATATTTAGCCACTTTAGTGTTTTTAATTTATGAGATACATGGTCGCGCATTTTTAGTCCACAAACGAAACTGACTGTAAATCAAGGCACGGTGCATAAACAATGTCTGCATATGTGCAGTGAGAGAGAACCAGAGATTCACATAGTTGTCTTTTTAGAGAAAAATTTAGTATTTCTTTATTTTTATAAAGATTTTTCAGGGATAGAAAGGACGTTTGTATTATTTTAGATACCTGCTTCTTAAACCTAAGACCAGAATCAAACACAATTCCCAAATTCTTGTACTCTACAACTACAGGAATCGGAGTATTATCAATAGCTAGTTGAATGTTGTGACTAGCCCAGTCCTTGTCCGGACCAAAAAACATGACAGCTGATTTATTAGGATTTATTTTTAGGCCGTGGTTTTTCGAATAGTGATAGATAGACTAAAGAATTATTCATGACTTAATTAGCCTGGGGTGCCCCTTCTTTATTAAAACTTACACGCAACTGAGTTTCATCGGCATATCTTAGCATATGACAGTTTGTAATGGCCAGGTTTATGTCAATAGTATAAATTAAAAAAAGCAATGGCCCCAATATAGAGTCTTGTGGTACACCACGAACCATATCGATAGAGTCTGATATTACCTCCTCTACAAGTACTCGCTGTGAACGACCCGTTAGATAGTTCCCAATAAACGTCACAGCTCCCTCCAAAAACCCGTAATAATATAGTTGGGTATAAGTATGGCATACATAAATAAATAGCAAATTTTATCAGCTTTTCAAATCAGTAATAATATACAGGGTGTTTCATTTGAATAAATCGACTTTTACCGATTTTTTCAAGTAATTAAAATAATTTGATTTTTAGATCACCCTGTATATTGCAACTAAGCTTTGGCTATAGCATAAGAGGCCTCCGGATATTGCCTAACTACCAACCGAGTTTCAGTGACTTGGCATCTCAAAGTTTAAAAATATCACCATGTGTTGCAGGTCATGTTTTCGGGAAAAGATGGAAAATAATTAATATCTCAAAATCGGCAAGAGATAGGTATAGGGAAGTGATAAGGAAATATGTTAAGCAACTACTTGCGATTGTAAGAATAAGTTAACATATAGCGTGTTCCACTTAGAATATCAAAGTTGCTACTACTTTCCAGTAGAAGCAGCAATACCGCATTATCCAAAATGTTCTAGCTGTGTAGAGCATGTTCTTATATGCAATAAACCAAATTTTTGGATCATTCCATTGACTGGTTCGCCAGAAACGTCTAATACGCCATCATCGTGAATCACTCTGTGTAAATATATTTTTCTATTACTAACTTGAGACATCGCCATTACTTACTCCATTCCTCTAATGAAAAGTAAGAGTTCTATACCCAGGGAAATAACGATAATAAGTAACTAATAATAGGTACTGCAATACACATTAGGTATATCGTTGCTGTGCTTTTCTTACTTTTGATAGACTAGTGAGTTGTTGTATTTTTGTTCAACTAATTTTGACGTAAAATCTACTGCTTCCCGTATCTACGTAAGATAGCAGGATCCGCAAACGGTATTATCGTTGACATTGATAGTTTGCTTTACTGCGCAAGCGTAGCTGTCAAATAGCGTTACGGTATTTTCCAAATAGCGAACCTAAGAACTTTCTAGTATGTCCACAGATATATTATGTTGCTTAATGCGAGAGAGTAATAAATCATTATTGATCTGTAAAACCCAGTGGTCTTCGCCGTATTTCTTAGGTGTAGTCCAATAATTATTATTATTGTAAAGGGTGTTTTTTTAGGTTAGATAGAACTTTAGGTAGGAATCACTGTCAGACTGAACTGTCACTCTGCCGCTGTTCATAAAATTTATATTGCGTACAGTTTGGCAAATCATCATGCATAGACTCACGCTTGAACAACGTTGCCAAATTATTCAAATTTACTTTGAAAGTCGGTCGTCGATTCGCGAAACGTAAAGACGACTTCGTGAATTTTACGGCGCACATAATCGTCCATCTGAGCTAACTATCCGTCGCACTGTGGATAGGTTTCGTACCACATAGTCTCTACATGATGTAAAAACCCAAGTGCGTCTATAGAATGTGCCTAATGAAAGGTATATAGCCGCTGTACGTGAAAGTGTGGAAGAACATCCAAATTTATCCATTCGTCGTCGGTCGCAGCAAGTTAGGCTCACCCCGTCGACTACGTGGACAATTTTGCGGAAAGATCTTAAGTTATACCCATATAAGATCCAGCTGGTGCAGGAATTAAAGCCGCAAGATCATCGCTAGCGTCGTTGTCTCGCTAATTGGGCTTTAGCACAGTTGGAAGTTGACCCGTTGTTTTACCGCAAAATTGTGTTTAGCGATGAGGCTTATTTTTGGCTCACCGGATTTGTAAATAAATAGAATTGCCGGATATGGTGTGATGCCAATCCACAGAAGATTCAACAGACCCCATTACATTCAGAAAAATGTACCGTTTGGCGCGGTTTACATGCTGGTGGTATCATCGGACCTTATTTTTTTTTTTAAATGAGGCTGGGGCTACCGTTACGGTCAATGGAGAACGTTACCGGACCATGATTCATGAATTTTTCTTCCAAAATATGGATGATAATAATTCAGGCGAGATGTGAATGCAACAGGATGGCGCTACGTGTCACACCGCGAACGAAACTGTCGCCTTATTGCCAACAAGATTTGGTGATAAGTTAATTTCGAGAAATGGACCTGTTAACTGGCCACCCAGGTCCTGTGATGTGACGCCCCTAGATTATTTCCTATGGGGTTACGTCAAGTCATTGGTTTATGCTGATAAACCAGCAACAATTGATACCTTAGAAGCCAACATTGTTCGCGTTATTCATGACGTACGATCAGCAGTGCTCGAGAAAGTCACCCAAAATAATTGGACTCAAAGAATGCGCTACCTCGTGAACAGCCGCGGTAGCCACGTGCCTCAAATCATATTTAAATGTTAATGCTATAGAATGATTTTTCAAATAAAATTAGTTTTTTGATCACAAAAATAGTTTCTTTATTATTTTTCCAAGTTTGAATTTCTATCGTTCTTAAAAAAACACCCTTTATCGAGATCGGGTAGGTAAAGGCACAGGTAGTTTACCTATCTGTGCCGCACTGTTTTAAAAATTTGAAATGTTTGGTTACTTTCCGCCTTTACTTCGTTCTTGAAAATGGCTAGTGTTTCTGAATTTGTTAGTGAGAAACGGAGTAGTAAAACTGCACTTTCTAAAAATGAGAAAATTATTATACTCAATGTGTTCAATGTTCGTCGCCACGAATATTCAATATTTGAAGTTGCAAAAAATAGTTGAAATGTTTTCGAGTATGACTGGAGTCGGACAGTTAACAATATACCGACTTGTGCACGAGAATAAACGCGGCCCCATCAGGTCACCAAGGAGAAGTACAGGAAGAAAGGAAACTGTAATAAATAAGGATGAAAAGACTGCCATCAGAAGAATCATACACTCGCTTTACCTAAAAAAAGAAATACCTACCTTGGACAAAATAACGTAAGAAGAAACTATGGAAAACTTTGAAGGAAATAAATTTTAGTAATGAAAAAATTCAAACCCGAAAATCACTTTTAATAGAGAAAAACGAAATCATCTGCTGGCGACGACGATATTTGACAGTTTTTAAGGGAAAACAGGAATATCTATTATATGGACGAAACTTGGTTAAATGAAGGATATACCGTTGGTATTATATAGCAGGATAATTTATCTATTTTCATATTATTCTTACTTCTATATAAGTTTCTATGTATTTAATATTAGAATAATTAATATCTCAATTATCTGCCTATCTCTATAAATATGATCAAGTATAATTATTATTATACCTGTTATTTTAATGAACTACCTGTAGTAACTCCGCTGTCATATTACTTTTATTCATCAAACTCATCTTTCTATTGTATGCAAATTAGGGGAACCTAATTTAGGACCGATTCGGGCTGTGTTGGTCTTAAATATCTAAATTACGGAATTTTTAAAAACTATCATTGCGATTTACCTGAAATTTACAATGCAACCTTTAAGTTGTCCACCCTGCTTAATGGGTCCTGTCATTGCAAATTTACATTTCATTACTCTTTCGCATTAATCAACAGAGTATAGAGGTCACAAGAGGAGAAATAGATCGAAAGTTTCATTTAAAAAAAAATAAATTTTAGCATCCTTAAAAAGTACGGTCTACGAGAAAGTTTTTGACTTTTTTATACAGGGTGCTTAAAAAAAATTAAATCCTGTCAAAGTAAACTACCTGTATTTCTTAATTTTTAAATTACGTGAATGAGTCATTTTAACATACATTTTAAAATATGTTAATAAACGAAAACACTATTATTCATTCAAACACGACTCTCCCCGTCACAGCCGTCTCATGTGGTCATAACTTTTTCTCATTTCCTCAAGCGAAATCATTTGCACCGACTCTAAAAGTCTCTGTTTCATTGTATCAATATTATATTCAGTGACGGCTCGTGGGTTGCCAGCCAGAGTCGGCAGTTCGGTACAGGCGTGGATCCAGGAAAAATGTTAGAGAGGGTTAAGGAGCGCCGAAGGCATGAAAAAATGATTTACATGAAACATTATTTTTTCATGATAATATTATATAGTATCATATTTAGGAGGGGGGGCATGACCCCATCCCCCCCCCTCGCTATAACCGCGTTAGAGTCGATATATTATTTTTATAGAGTTATGTGATATTTTAATGAGCGTTAGATTCTAAAGCAAGTTGAAACTTTAAACACGAAAAACCTCGCTTATAAGACACATTGTAGGTGAACATGACAATAATTTATAAATTTTCGGAGCGGTGTTTTACAATAAATAATTTATACGTTATACCTAAATAAAATAATACATTTTTCCAAATTACAAATATTACCGGATCAGTTCCATTTCTAACTGGTTCTCTATGTTAAAAAAAAGACCATTATTGTTTTTTTTATTTTACTTCGTTCATGAAATGAAAGAGAAGACAAAAATACAATGAATATGATCATTAGGATCCCTTTTTACCTCAGTTTAACTTGATTCTTCATGTCAATGCATGGGCCCAAACAAATTATTTTATTTAAATTTTAAAGCACTTACCAAAGGCCCTAATTCAAAACAAAACTATTAACCAAACCGAAAGTTTTATTTTTCAACGGACCGCACTTACTCCCTGACTTATTTTACACTAATTCAGTCCTTTTCTTTCAAGAATAATAACGAACAACCGATAATTAATGAGTATAATAACAAACGAATAATAACAATAACTAACTTACTAACCTTACTTTCTTTAAAGGGTTGTTCCAAGTTCCAACCCGTTATTCTATGCCCGAACGATTATTTCCAGCCTGTCAATTAAACTTTGAACTTGGCAATGGACTGTTGCAGTGGCAAATTAGTTATGCGACCGTTCATACGACTGTATTGATACAATTTTTGGTCGGTTTGGAACAAACCTTTAATTTACCGGCAAATCTATTTTTGCTGTTTCTGACGGTGTGTGAAGTTTGGTTGCCTGGAATTTTCTTATGGTACGGTCGGCTTGCCGGTCCTGGTTACAAAGGCGACTTGAAAAGTGATACAATTATTATGGTGTCGTGGTTACGAATAATCCACTGTGACGTCCTGGGCTACGACTTATAAGGGCGATTTAAAAAGTATAACGGTTATTCACTGGAAGTTTGTGGGTCATTAAGAATGCAAATTGATGTAGATAAATAATATACAGGGTACATACTCGATGGTACGTTAGAAGTATCTGGAGAACGAAAAAAAAAATAATTTTAAAATTCTCACTACGGCTATAATAGGAAGCTGCGCTCTAGCCTTTAAAAATAATTTCGCGGTTGCAGTGGTGCCAGATCTATTGATAACTGACATGAACTTTGGAATTTTAAATAGGACACCCTGTAGTTTACTTTATTTTTAGATTCTACGAAGCAATCTAGGTTTTTTTTGTATAGGATATTTTTCCATTTCTCTTGCCGTTCCTTAAATATTAATTATTTTGTGTCTTTTTTTTACCAAAACTATGTGAATTAAAACTTCAATATATTCGTATCCAGATGTCAAATCAACGTAACATTTTAACATCATTTAGTCAACATGTGGTACTTTAATTTTGGGAACATAGGATCGCCGACTTCTATACAGAGTGTCCTAAAAATAAATTGCAATTCAGATTTTATAAATTTGATCAAAAGTCACTTTTTTTAAATGGAACACCCTGTATATTATTGAAGTGTTGAATAGAGTGAACCAATCGAATATTTTCCATATAGAGTGTTCCTCTACCTATTTTGAAACTCTTTCAATTTATAAGTCATTTTATGAATAATTACTATTCATATTCGAGAACTAGACAAAGATCTAAATCGATAAGTGCCATGATCCAAACAAATTTCCTTTCATAATAAATTGTGGTTCTTAAAGGAACCGATTTTGTCAGTAAATTAAAACTTTTGGAATTCTCACGTAATACGTCAGATGTTTAAAGTTCTGACCATTTTCATGTAAGCAATCGGTAATTCATGTCATCACATGACCGGTAGTAGCTCTCTGAATTTCTAATGGATCAAGTTCTTTAAAAATGCGCCTTACCCGATTTTCTAGATCTTCTTTTGTATTTACTGGTGTTTTATAAACCACTTCTTTAATCCTACCACACAGGAAAAAGTCTAAAGGATTAAGGTCTGAAGATCGCGGTGGCCAACTCCATGGTCCTTCACGTCTTATCCACCTATCTTCAAACATACCATACATCAAATTCGGAAAAATAGCGTTAAATCTTCTGCAGGTTCTTGAAACAATTCTGTCAGTGTCAACGCCGTGAATATAAAACAAATTTAAAATATTTGCATTTGAATAACTATTATTCTCCATTTTTGCTATTTTAATCTGACATAAGCAAACCCAAACTAAAAAGTGAGACATATCATGTCACCATCGTTATGTATTGCAGTTGTTACATCATGTCAAACTTATCGATTTAGATCTTTAATGTCTAGTTCTCGAATATGATGAGTAATTATTTATAAAATGGCTTATAAATCGAAAGCGGTTCAAAATAGGTAAAGAAACACTCCATATATAAAAAATTCAATTGGTTCACTCTATTCAACACTTCAATAATATACAGGGTGTTCCATTTAAAAAAAAAAGTGACTTTTGAACAAATTTGTAAATTTGAATTGCAATTAATTTTTAGGACACTCTGTATAGAAGTCGGAGATCCTATGTTGCCAAAATCAGAGTACCACATGTTGACTAAATGGTGTTAAAATGTTACGTTGATTTGACATCTGGAGACGAAAATATTAAAGTTTTAATTCACATAGTTTTGGTAAAAAAAAGACACAAAATAATTAATATTTAAGGAACGGCAAGAGAAATGGAAAAATATCCTATACAAAAAAAACCTAGATAGCTTCGTAGAATCTAAAAATGAAATAAACTAAAACTTTAAAAGCTAGAGCGCAGCTTCCTATGGCCGTAGTGAAAATTTCAAAATTATTTTTCTTTTCGTTCTCCAGATACTTCTTCTCAGTTAGCATCTCAAAATTTTTAACTTTGACATTTGCCATAAATCACAGTTAGGCAAGGTAAAAAAGGTAAAATTACCCAGAAATGTCGGTACAGTAATATTTAATAAAACTATGATACAAAAATAAATAGTAAACTATTTGGCTGATATTTTTAATTTAAATTTTGACTGAAATTTGAATTCTTCAATTATTTTGATCTAATATGAAAATAAAGATGGTTTACTTTTCGCAGCATTTTGTGCTTTTGTGTTTTTTAAGCACCCTGTATAAAAAAGTCAAAAACTTCTCGTAGACCGTATTTTTATAAGAAGCGGAAACAGGGACGTCTTAAGACTTCTTGAGGCCCTGGGCCTATATGCAAAGGGAGGCTTTTTGTTGCGCGGAGTATGAAAGGGAGAAAAATTCTTTTTGTCTACTATAGTATGTCCTAAAAGTTTTGGCACAAAATTCATTGGCTTTAATTTTAACAAAAACAAAATTATATCAAGTTGCCTTTGGAAACAGAAGTTTGTTAACATTGTGTACTGTCAGTCGAGATTTATTTATTTTAAAGTTTTCGCTTTAAGATGTCGTATAAATTAGAAATAAGAAAAATAATCTATAAGTTGGTTGGGTTGAATGAAAATATTTGAAGCAGAACCATTTATAGAACAATAGCAGAGTGCGCGCAGGGAATACCACGTCTGAATCTCCCAAGAAGTGGAAGACCACGTACATTTACTGCACAGAGGTCAGAGAGATTGGTGAGAAGAGCAAAAAACCAGGTTGGAATGTCAACGAGGAGACTGGCTCGTCAATTCAGATCTTCTAAGAGTACGATATCGTTGGAATTAAGGAGGAATGGACCTAAATATCGAAAGAGACGTAAGTGCCCCAAATACTTTTAAGCGCAACTCCTTCGTATACCAAGATGCTGTCGTCAACTGAGGCGTGTACACTTTGCCAATGAAAAAATCATTATTTTAGATGATGAAAAGTATTTTACTTTGAGTAATTCTGAAATGAAGGGAAACGATGGATTTTGTACGGACAACGTAGAGAAATGCCCTGACAATGTTAGATATAAACATAAAGCGAAATTTGCAGATAAAATCCTTGTCTGGTGCGCAATTTCTAACAGAGGTGTATCCCGACCTTTTGTGGGAAGAGTGAGGGGTGAAGCTTTTGATAATTGCCTGTCCAAATTACTTCAGTTTGTCCACGAACATCATGCTAATGACGATATCATGTTTTGGCCAGACCTAGCATCATGCCATTACTCAAGAGATACCCAAAACTGGCTTCGACAACACCAAATACCTTTTGTTCCCAAAAACGATAATCCTCCAAACTTGCTGCAGGCTCGCCCAATAGAGGATTTTTGGGCTTTACTGTCTAGGAAGGTTTATCATGGAGGCAGAGAAGCCCAAGATTAAGAAAATTAAGACGGCGAATTTACGAAAAACTAAGAGAAATTGATCTGAATTTCTGACATTCTGACATTCGAAGAAATTTGCGTCTGGTAGAGCAGAATGGACCACTCCATATAATTCGATAGTATAGTTTAGTTAAGTCTTGAGTTGTAATTTATGATAACTAGTTAGTGTTCAAATAAATTTCTTCATTAAAAAAAAAACCGATAAATATTTTGTGCCAAAACTTTTAGGACATACGTTATTACAATAATTTGGGAAAAGATATATGTTAAATAATAATTTTCATGTGAAATAAGATATAAAACTTCCATTACAAACGTGTACGTTATTAATCATTACATAATAAAATATTTTTCATCAGTCTCGACAGTTTACCTTTAATTAATTTAATTTTTGATTTGATTATATTAGATATTGAATCGTTTTTTTTTTGGGGAAGAGCACTGAACTTTCTGGGGGACGAGTCATGCCCTCCTCTGCCCCTACTGGCTACGCGCATGCCTGTTATAATTTTCTGTCAGTGAAAAAATGGCGTACCGTACTGATAACATTAATTTTATTAGTAAAGGAACAGAACAAATAAGAAAACACAACAAATAACAATTTTATTGCATATTGTTCAGAGATTAATTAAAAATTAGATAGCTTGTCTCCGAGATTTTGCGGTAGCGAACACAACTTATAATAATGTTTCATTTTTTCCATCGGCTGTCGCATCACCCCGGCTTACTTTTAATAATATGAGCAAGGAAGGCGAGGCCCCTGGGCCCGGGCCCATCCGTCCCATGCCTTAAAGCCTCCCTGAGCAAGAGTGTACTAAACAATTTTTTTTTTCGTACAAAGATCAAACAAGAACAAACATTTTTGGTCTATTTGTTCTCTTGTGGCCTCTATCCGTGGACAACTGCAGAATATTCCACTCAGACAATAATTGCTTGGTATTACCCCAAATATTTTTCCTTAATCGCTGGCACTCGCGTATTAAATGCCTTTCTGAGAAAATGAAATGTTACCACTTGCATCATTTAACTAAAAAGATTATTTCCTGCCTGATGCCAAAATAAAATCAACAAACATATTGCAACGGTAATTAATACTTGAACTTTAAAACTTAATAAGAGGAAATGAAAGATCAAGTGCAATGTTGGCTCTCTCGATATCCGCCGCCTTGGTACCTTTTCTGCAAGATGAATGGTGAAATTAAAATTTTTGATAAAATATTTGGCCTATTTTTATAATTTTTGGAAATCTTTTAATTTTTATTAATACGGAACCAGCTCTTGCCAGTTAAAGGTAACATCTATAAGTTTCTTTACTTGTACAGGAATTCAAATAGCACATTCAGAAAAATCTCAGTAAGTAAAGTCAATTAGTATCTATCAATTATTACAATAAGTTGAAATATCACCTAGTTGAAATAAACTGTAAATATTTTGCTTAAAAATAATATTTTTTTAAAGTATTATTTTAAATTAAAAGCTTCGTATTTTCGTTCACACCAGCCGCAAAATTGCAGATTTAAGCCCCTTAATTAAGTGCTAGCACATTGAGTTAGTGGTGCATACACTAATAGACCGTCCGAGAGTTTGTATCTCGTTATAGTGCTTAATAGAGAATAATTTGATTGATATTATGTAACATACTAAAAAGTTTAGTTATTCGAAAATATTTCAAAAATTTAAAACTAGAGTTCATTTTGTTTACGGATCTGTATTTTTGTATGCATATTTTCATTCAAGGATATAAAAACAAATAAAAGTTTTTAGTCCTTTTTATCAACATAAAACACAAATAGTAATATGGTATATCATTTAAGGCCTTAACTTCTTTTAGTCATATGATTGTTCGTTGATGTCCCAATTGTTGTTTGTAAATTTTCAGATCTGTTCCTTATCTTCGTTAATCGTTTTTACAATTTTTCACCACTCAACTGCGATAACATAAGGTTAAAGCTTCTTGATCAATAGATAGTTTACACACAACTTATAAGTTAATTCCCTGCATTACTTCAAACCACTTGACCTAATTCAGCATAAATATCTCCTCGTATGAACACCGATTTTACTGATGATGGCCATTTCTATGCATGAAACATGTTGCGAACAATACGCTATACCCAAAATCCACAAATTCTGTCAGTGATTGAATGATTTAATACCAACCACCAAATCTATGAGGCGCCAGAACAAAAATATTGTATTCAAGCAAAAGAACCAACACAAAGTCCCGGTCTCAATAAATTTAATATTTAAAATAACTATTCGGTAACATGTTTCGCCTTTAAGGCATCATCACACCTAAAAAGAAGTCAATTATCACGCATAAAAGTAAGCAAATCTCCTAGTAAACCTGCCTGTTACACCAAAAAAACATTTAAACAAATTTTAAAAAGAATAAAAATGTCAAAATATAAAACAAAAAAATAGATAAACGTTACAATTACATCATTACATAACAGTCAGAACTTAAACTAAGAATTGTATATAAACAAAAAAGCTATAACAAGAAACTAAAAGTATAAGGTTCGTTAAATAAGTCCAAGGTATACTGAACGGGGGGGAGATGCAGTCACCTAGAGAGTAAACTCAGCCCAAAATGTAGCAGCCATCAATACAAAGTACGAGCGTACCAAAGTACCGGCATCAAAAACGTCAATGTTGTCAATCGAAAGAATTTGGCGAACTGGGGAAAATTTATAGGTTAAATGTTGGTCACTAGCGGTCCGTTATCAATAATTTAAGTTGTTAAAAATAAAATAAGGCTCGAAATTAAAGACCTCATTAACTCAGGTAAGAACAGGGCTCCTTTTAGCTTTCGTTATTTCTAGTTTTTCAAATAGATCTAGTTTTTTACTCTTGTGACATTCATGCAAAACATTAACATTTTCAGATAGTGAGAACTGGTGTTTTGATTCAAGTAGATGGTTCGCAAAAGCAGACTTAGTGTGGGTTTATCAATATTCTGGTATTTATTAAATAAGCTAAGATGTTAAAAAATGGTAGATGTAGCCTTTAAGCGACATCTAGTGGCAATCATATGCATCAACCTGGCCCGTCTAACAAAATCAGTCAGAGTCGAAGAAGCAAACTACTGTAAAAATCCGGCAAGCCTGTATCCTTACAGAGTCGCCGCGCGCCGCCAGGAGCGCATTAAAAGCCAAATCTCGGCTACGGACCGAGTACCAACTATTGAATTCCAAAAGTTAGTTGCTTTCCTTCGCCGGATGATTGCCACTAGATGTCGCTTAAAGGCTACATCTACCATTTTTCATCGATCTTTTAGGGTCAAGCATAGGCTCTTAAAGTTGCTTTCCTTCGTCGGATTCTATAGCTTCACTGACGAGCTGTTATACAGCGAAACGCGTCTGAAGATGAATCCGGCGAAGGAAAGCAACTAACTTTTGGAATTTAAGCTAAGATGTTCATGAACTCTGCTGGCGATTCTCCTGCCTGATTGTCCGACTTACACCCCCGGACAATCTCCACAATGTAGCGAATAAACTCCTGATTTTGAAAGAGGGTCCACTTTATCTTTAGTGTTGATTAAATGTCGCTTAAGAGTGTCACTGGTCCTGAAAGCTACTGCGATGTTGTGAGGTTTAAAAAATTTTGCTAGTTGTGAGGAAATGTTTCGGAAATAAGTCATAGCTATATAATTTTTGTGATCCTGTCTATTACCATGTATGATATTATAGGTTAGTTTATATTTGTTTACAAACTTATAATAAAGTTTATTGATTAATCTCAAAGGGTATCCATTATTTCTGGCAATCAGTTTTATTATATTAAATTCCTTAGTGAACGCATTTGTAAACAAGGGTAGCTTGAAAAGTCGGTAGGAAAGAGAATTGAATGTGGCAAACTTATAAGAAAAGGAATAATTTGAATCGTACTGAATAATGTTATCTGTAAATGTAGGTTTTCTATTATAGACCTCAAAATTAATTCTGTTGTTATTTTTTATCAACAGTAAATCTAAAAAAGGTAATTGCCCATTATTTTCGATCTCAAGTGTAAATTCAATATTCTGGTGTAAATCGTTAACGAAACTGAGGAAATCTCTTAAATCTGAATCACTGCCATTCCAAACTATACATACGTCATCAACATATCTTTTATATGCAAGTAGACACCCAGCGAATCTACTATTTATGGTTTTGCTCTCTAACTCGTTCATAAACACCTCGCTGAAAAATGGGGAAAGACAGGAACCCATTGCCAATCCTGACCTTTGCTTAAATATTATCTGAATTAATTGAAAGAAGTTTTGCTCTAGAACTGTAGATAATAACAAGATTAGGTTTGAAATTAATAAGTTGGGCAAACCCTTCTTTCTTAGCAATATGTCAACTAAACTGATGCAATCAGCTGGAGGAATGCTGGGAAATAAATTCTTCACATCAAGTGATATCAATCTCGCGTCTGGTGGAAGTTCTTTATTTTTTAAGTAACTCGAGAACTCAAGGGAGTTTTTAGCTGAATGGACGTTTTTAAAATTGGTGGTCTTTCTGAGAATATCATTAAGCCAATAAGAAATTTTGTAACATGGAGAGTCAACAAAGGATACCACTTTGATTTGAAAAATATTGTAGGTACAAATAAAGTTTTTTTATACATATAAAAATATTTTCTGCTATAATGATAGTGAGCTTAAGAGGCCACGTTGTCATACAAGCCACAATCAGCTAAACGCATTTAAAATAGCACGGCAATTCCGATACTGGAATTTTGATTGCGGAGAAAATAAATGTGGCAACACACAAAAGCCGAGTTCACAACTTCAAAGAATTTAAAAGAAGCGTGCCGGCAGGGTTTTCGCACTACTTGATTAATTTGTGTTTTGTAATTAATTTATCGATAGATTTTGTAATTTTATTTCAGTTTTCCTAGTATAGGTATAGGTCGTTCACATAGATAGTGTTTTGTGTAGACATATAGTTATTAAAATTAATTTAGTGTTGTTATCTACTTTGAGTAAAGAAGGAATATTAACAACCCTTGAACTAGTTGTGCGCTTACAAGAAAAATTTCTATTAAACGTTAAAACAACGAATAATAGTTAAAAACGGATACTATGGAATTCGAGAAGGAAATCCTGAACTAACCACATTGGATGCTGCAGAAATAGGTGACACTTTAACGAAACCTTCCTCGCGCACTGTGTTCAGGGTTTTGAAAGGCCCTCATCAAGAAAATTACGAGAAGAAAAATAGTTGAGGAGCCCAGACAAGGGGATGGAAAAAATAATCCTGGATGATGCTACAAAATACTCCAATCGTCGCAAGATCCATGTATTTTTTTCATAAGTAAAATATCCACAATGAAAACAATAATGACTGAAATTAAGAAGGAAGATTTTTGGGTATATTAAACGATATCGAACATGCCTTCTAATACTAATTGAAAAAAATGAAATTATTGTATGGCGGCGATAATATTTGGAAAAAATACGGGAGTTTCGGGAAAGGAAGAATATTGTATTAATTGCGGGTAAACAGAAAAACAGCAGTTTTACTGGTAAATTTCCACTGTATTGCATCAAATAAATTGACATGTTTCGCTACAAAGTAGCTTCTTCAGAATATAGTGTGTAAATGTTACAAAATTGAGGTTAGTAATAAAAGGTTATTAAACACAGGTAAATTGGTATAGAAATAATAGATCTGGGTATTTAACGTAAATAATTAATATAATTCTAAATAGAATTGTTAAATACAAAGATACACAAGAGTTATTGCAGAAACGGTTATGAATAACAGTTGGTTAATTGAATAAATTTCAATATCGTCCGTCTAATACAATCCTATTTAAAGAAAGATGTTTGTCCCTTTTCTTTCCGTCAGACCCAATCCTTGGACGCGTTTCGCCGTATTACGGCTCATCGGCAAGGCGATAGAGTCTGACGAAAAGGAAAGGGACCTTACAGTGTTTTCAACACATAATGTTTAAATACATATGCGAGATGTTACACGTGGCGACATCTCGTAGCAATCGACCTATCCACCCAACCAGACCAGCGAGGTCTTAGAAAAGACCAAACGCTGGAATGGATCCCGCTTAAGCAGGCATCTAAAGTCAGGTGGCGCTGAAAGCCAATCGTCGGTTTCTGTGAAGCGAAAACGTGATATTAAAGAAAGATGTTTGTCCCTTCTCTTTCCGTCAGACCCAATCCTTGGACGCAATTCGCCGTATTACGGCTCAACGGCAAGGCCATAGAGATCCATTCCAGCATTTGGTCTTTTCTAAGACCTCGCTGGTCTGGTTGGATGGATAGCTCGATTGCTACGAGATGTCGCCACGTGTAACATCTCGCATATGTATTTATACATTATGCGTTGAAAACACTGTAAGGTCCCTTTTCTTTTCGTCAGACTCTATAGCCTTGCCGATGAGCCGTAATACGGCGAAACGCGTCCAAGGATTGGGTCTGACGGAAAGAAAAGGGACAAACATCTTTCTTTAATATCACGTTTTCGGTTCACAGAAACCGACGATTGGCTTTCAGCGCCACCTGACTTTAGATGCCTGCTTATGCGGGATCCATTCCAGCGTTTGGTCTTCTCTAAGACCTCGCTGGACTGGTTGGGTGGATAGCTCGATTGCTACGAGATGTCGCCACGTGTAACATCTCGCATATGTATTTATACATTATGTGTTGAAAACACTGTAAGGTCCCTTTCCTTTTCGTCAGACTCTATAGCCTTGCCGATGAGCCGTAATACGGCGAAACGCGTCCAAGGATTGGGTATGACGGAAAGAAAAGGGACAAACATCTTTCTTTAATATCACGTTTTCGGTTCACAGAAACCAACGTTTAGCTTTCAGCGCCACCTGACTTTAGAAGCCTGCTTATGCGGGATCCATTCCAGCATTTGGTCTTCTCTAAGACCTCGCTGGTCTGGTTGGGTGGATAGCACGATTGCTACGAGATGTCGCCACGTGAAACATCTCGCATATGTATTTATACATTATGTGTTGAAAACACTGTAAGGTCCCTTTCCTTTTCGTCAGACTCTATAGCCTTGCCGATGAGCCGTAATATGGCGAAACGCGTCCAAGGATTGGGTCTGACGGAAGGAAAAGGGACAAACATCTTTCTTTAATATCACGTTTTCGGTTCACAGAAACCGACGATTGGCTTTCAGCGCCACCTGACTTTAGATGTCTGCTTATGCGGGATCCATTCCAGCGTTTGGTCTTTTCTAAGACCTCGCTGGTCTGGTTGGGTGGATAGCTCGATTGCTACGAGATGTCGCCACGTGTAACATCTCGCATATGTATTTATACATTATGTGTTGAAAACACTCTAAGGTCCCTTTCCTTTTCGTCAGACTCTATAGCCTTGCCGATGAGCCGTAATACGGCAAAACCCGTCCAAGGATTGGGTCTGACGGAAAGAAAAGGGACAAACGTCTTTCTTTAATATCACGTTTTCGGTTCACAGAAACCGACGATTGGCTTTCAGCGCCACCTGACTTTAGATGCCTGCTTATGCGGGATCCATTCCAGCGTTTGGTCTTCTCTAAGAGCTCGCTGGTCTAGTTGGGTGGATAGCTCGATTGCTACGAGATGTCGCCACGTGTAACATCTCGCATATGTATTTATACATTATGTGTTGAAAACACTCTAAGGTCCCTTTCCTTTTCGTCAGACTCTATAGCCTTGCCGATGAGCCGTAATACGGCAAAACCCGTCCAAGGATTGGGTCTGACGGAAAGAAAAGGGACAAACGTCTTTCTTTAATATCACGTTTTCGGTTCACAGAAACCGACGATTGGCTTTCAGCGCCACCTGACTTTAGATGCCTGCTTATGCGGGATCCATTCCAGCGTTTGGTCTTCTCTAGGAGCTCGCTGGTCTAGTTGGGTGGATAGCTCGATTGCTACGAGATGTCGCCACGTGTAACATCTCGCATATGTAATCCTATTTAAGCCGGTGCAAAATTCGCGTTCGCATAGGCCACTCCCTCTCAACCCCCCGAACTCTAGAATCCAGCATCCCTCAAGGCGCAGTCCTCTCCCTACACATCTTCAACATATACATCAGATCAATGGCTTTTTTATATGATTTTTCTTTACAATTTTTGTTATTAACTTTGTTAAGTATCCATTATTAAAAGCAATATGTTTAATTGGGTTTAATTCTTTCTGAAATTCGAATTTATTTGCAGGAAGGGGCACTAGTATATGGATCATACTATGGAAAGCAGCTATTTTATCTTGTACTGGGTGGCAAGAAGAATTACGAATGGTAGTGTCTGTATAAGATGGTTTGTGAAAGACTGAGGAAGCGTGTTTATTGTTTTCCCTCTTAATGGTAAGATCCAAAAAATTAATGGAAGAATTGTTTTCTTGTTCTCTAATAAATTTAATATTGTCTATCAGTACCGAGAAAACATGCTAAAACGTCATCGACATACCTATGCCAGTAGAAACATTGTTTAAAAAGTGGTGTTGGCTAATCTTTCTTTCCAGAAAGTTCATGAATATTTCGGCTAATAAGGGGCTGAGAAGGTTACCCATGATAAGCCCGTTGTTGCTGGTATAAAAATTATCATTAAATTCGAAATAGTTTTGTTGAAGGCAAACTAAGAGCAGTCGACTATTTCCTGTTTTTTTTATTACATTGACGTTATTAAAAGTAAGGAGTTGTTTAACATGATTAACTATATCTTTAACAGGTATGCTGGGGAAAAGATTAGACACAGCGTTTATGTTTTGTATTTTTGCGACGAGTGCAAGACAATTTTTAACTCCGAATTTAGCTGAAAACTTAGTGTTACATTTAATTATATCCATAAGTTTTTTTTAAGTTTATATGAAGGCGCTGAGAAAAAAGTACATAAAGTTCAAAACAAACAACAATAGTAACTCAGCGAAACTAGGGTCGCTAGCAGAACTAAAGAAATGGTTATCAGAAAAAAGAAGATCCAATTTCGTAAAGGAGGTGTCTACAGTGTTTACCTAAAAGTAGTTCACACATAATTGTTATTTAGATTGGATTATATTGAGTTTCTTGTTTTTGATTCCGACATTGGAGAAAACGTTAATTTTATCATTCACAAAATATAGCATAAAGCAAGAAACGTAGTTTCCTTATGTACCACTCTCGTAATTCTAAGTTTAAATATCAAAACAGCAATAAGTAGAATATTAGTAAAATTTCTAACCAAATTTTTTTTTACAGATTTATTAATTTATCGACAGTTCAATTTTCTGATTCTGAGAATAAAGTAATCGAAATAGGTTGTAAGCGCAACATGCATTCCCATATTTCTCTAAATAGATACAGAAGTAGCACAGATGTTCCCTCCAACATGAACCTAAAGCATCAAACTTTATCACTCATAAGAAAAGAAATTTTGAAAGAAACAGCATCAAAACAAGAAATTCATATAGCTTCTAATATTAGAAGCAAGTCCACTAATATTATATTTACTAAAGCAAATAAAGGTAATACTGTAGTGGCTAAAATAAATATAATAACAATCAAATAAAACAACGGCAGTCTACCTCCACAATATGTATTTCAATGTTTATGTTTATATCCTACAAGTTTCGGACATAGAAATGTCCATCATAAGGGATACAGTAGTCGATTACGGCAGCTCTATCTTGCATAAGCGACGATCAAAATTATGTTAAAATTGAAATTGTAGGTTCTAATGAATGTTCAAGACTAAATGAGAAGTGATATATATTTCACCATGCTGGCGTGCAGGAAAATGTTCAACATTGAAGCATCTTTGAGCACCTATCTACATCATTTTCCTCTAATTAGCTACAACCTACATAATTGCTTCACCACCTGCTCATTGGCTTCAAATTAATAAATTCCAAAAAAATATAAAATAATAAATAGTATAATTTTCATTTCATTTATTGTTTATCTCCTAAGAATGTGTTATTCAAGTCTAACCCAGTATTTTGTTGTCCACACCCTAGACACGGTTAGATTTGAGCACCTCACTTATATTAATTAATCTCCTCTAAATAGCTACAAATGACATAATTGCTTCATCGCCTGTCTCAGTGGCTGCAGACTGGGAATCCCCTTCTTCAAAGATACCTTGACCAAAATTTCAAATATCACTTCTCATTCAGTCTTGAACATTCATTAGAACCTACAATTTCAATTTTAACATAATTTTGATCGTCGCTTATGCAAGATAGAGCTACCGTAATCGAATACTGTATCCCTGATTATGGACATTTATATGTCCGAAACATGTAGGATATAAACATAAACATTGAAATACATATTGTGGAGGTAGACTGCCGTTGTTTTATTTGATTATATCAACTCCACTGTAATGGACTACTTCTTCAAGTTCAAATAATAACAATCGATTTCTTAAATCCAACTAATTTTTCTGTTTTAAAACGTGACCCTACAGATACCTTTCAAAAATCTATTAAATATATCATTAGTAATTGTAAGAGCTTCTTTACGGCCATTGATTCTACAACCCCCTAAATTATACTCCTTGTTAAAACTCCATAAATCAAATTATCCAATTCGACCAGTGGTTTCTTTTTTCGCAGCGCCTTCATATAAACTTTCTAAAGAACTTATTGATATAATAATTAAATGTAACACTAAGTTTTCAGCTGAATACGGAATTAAAAATTTTCTTGAACTCGTGAAAAAAATACAAAACATACACTTACCTAACAACGCTAAATGAATATCCTTTGATGTCTCTAATCTTTTCCGCAGTATACCTTATAAAGATACAGTTAATCTCGTTAAACAACTCCTTACTAATAACGCCAATGTTATAAAAAGACAGGAAATAATCGACTACCTCTTAGTTTGTCTTCAACAAAACTATTTCGAAATTAACGATAATATTTGGGCGTAGCCCATTTCGGCACAGAATGTTCAGGTATAAGATGAAATCCTTTTAATGAGTTGTTAAAAATTCATATTTCGGCACAAAGTAAGATAATTATAATAATTGCCACAATAGGATCATAAAATACAGAGGTAGGTACTCCAATCTCTTACTGAATGACAACCTGAACAATGTGGTAATTTTTTCATGTATTGTGAATTTAAAATTTTTAAGCGATTCCAGAATCATTCATATGGATGGTACTTTCTCATACTGTACCAAATATTTCAAGCAACTTTTTACAATTCATGGGTTTTTAAATAGTCATTATATTCGATTACTATTTCGCTTATTGAACGACAAAACTCAAAAAAGTTGTGAATTCTGTTTGTTATAAGTTGCAGAGCTTTGTAAAAATGTTGACACGAATTTTTCGCCACTAGAAATTGTAGTAGATTTTGAGATATTGAATATTAAAATTACAGGGTGAAGATTTCATGTGACCCAAGCTTGATATCGTCAAATTCAAAGACTGAGATTAACCCAACAATACAGGGATAAAAATTAGGAGGTTGGGAAATGGTTGCATTATTGCATTGGTCTTTAATTTTTAAACCCCGAAGAAGTAGAGGATTTTTATTTTTTTTTTAATTATATGAACTATACCACAAAATAATCATGTAGACAAGTTTTCGGATTACCTTTTAGAGACATATTTGACAAACGAATCAAAGTTTGCACCGCACACTTGGGCAAATGCATTTGCAGACCTTAATAAAACTACCAACACTTGCGAATCCTTTCATTCCCATTTCGACAACTCAATGTACCAAATATACCAATCTATATTCACTTTTGTTGACGAACTTATCAATGTTCAAACTGAAGCTTACATAAAATGCAATAGTATTTACGCACCTCATAGATTTAAAAATATAGCGACAAAAACAGCATGATTTTATTCTTAATAAAATTAGAGAATGTAAAATTAACACACTATCCACAGTTACATACATTAAAATAGTATCACATTATTATGCCCATAATAATAGTAATTATTAAAGATGAAAGAAGTATGTATGTATTTAAAGGCTGGAAATTATTATGTATTTAGTAAATTTTCTTAATAATAAACATCTTATAACATTTATTTGACCCGATCTTTATTGCCTGCTGTAAATTGCCTATGTTCCGAAACGGGACTTAAAATGAAGGGGTCCCTCTCAACTTTGTGCCGATTTGGGTTATTTTTATTCCGGTTACCTGTTCGATGTGCCGATATGGGAATCCCCTAATTTTTATACCAGTAACAACGGGCTTATCATGAGTAACCCTTTCAGTCCCCTATTAGCCGAAATATTCATTAACTTTCTAGAAAGTAAGATTAGCCAACACCTCCTTTTTAAACAATGTCTCCACCGGCGTAGGTATGTCGATGATGTTTTGACATATTTTCTCGGTACTGATAGACAACTTTTAGTATTTCTTGATTACATCAATAGCTTACACCTTAATATTAAATTTACAATATAACAAGGAAACAATTCTTTCATTAAGTTTTTGGATCTTACCATTAAGAGGGAAAACAAGAAACCCGTGTCCTCAGTCTTTCACAAACCATCTCATACAGACACTACCATTCGTAATTCTTCTTGCCACCCAGTACAACATAAATTAGCTGTTTTCCATAGTGTGGTCCATAGACTAGTGCCTTTAAATAAATTCGAATTTCAGAAAGAATTAAACCTAATTAAACAAATTGATATTAATAATGGATACTCGACAAAGTTAATAACAAAAACTTTAAAGAAAATATCATATAAAAAAGGCATTGTTCTGGTTTTTCCTAATATGAAAACCCCCTCAACCAATACAAACTGCTTACCTTCATCGGTTAACCTAGTTTAACCATTGGCAATATCTTAAATAATTATAACATTAACATTGCGTATCAAACTAATAATAATTCTTGAAGCAAGTTCATTAAAAATAATAAAAGCAAAACTGACAAGAATAAAAATTCATGTGTCTATAAATTAACTTGTTACGATTGCCCTGAAACGTACATAGGTCAAACCGGCAGAAATTTTAACACAAGATTGAAACGACACTATAATAGATATACCAAAAGCAAAAGGGGCTCTAATTACGCCAATCATTTACTAGAAAACCAGCACAATTCCGATAAAAATTTTAAAATCTTACATATGTATAGAAAATAAAGGCTCAAAAGTCAACTTCTTAGAATCTGTGGAAATAAACAAACTCAAAAATTCCAACTTATTACTTAATGAGTAAATAGATCTTAACAAATTGTAATGTTAAATTTATTCAATTAACCAACTGTTATCCTTTTTATAACCATTTCTGTAATTAATCTTGTGTATCTTTGCATTCAATAATGTTATCTAGAATTATAACAATTATTTACGGTAAATACCCAGATCAATTATTACAATACCAATTTACCTGTCTTTAATAACTTTTATTACTAACATCAATTTTGTATCATTCATACACTATATTCTGAAGAAGCTACTATATAGCGAAACATGTCAATTTATTTGATGTAATACAGCGGAATTTACCAGTAAAACTCCTGTTTTTCTGTTTACCCGTAATTAGTTATAGATCTCCACCAAGTATCGGCTGATTCGATCAAGTTATCAAAATATTGTATTACACCGACAAAACATAACTCAATGAAGGGCACACAGTTGACAAGGTATGGCAAGATCTAAATATTAAAAGTTCAAGGCAGGCATTTATGGATGGATATCCGCAAGGACTAAGAAATCCTAGTGGAAAAGGTTGTCGTTTTATAGGATCAGGTTTTAAGGATTAATTAAATAAATTTAATTTATAATAAAGATATGATAACGTCACACAACCCGGAGCTCTCTATATGCTAGTGATGAGTCACTGACAGAAATTTTGGTTTAGTTAAGGATAAATAAAATAGTTTTTCAAATACCTAATGTGACGATAAACCGACAGTGTCTTATTTCATTATATCGACTCCACAAGAAAAACCAAAAAACAAGCAAATGAAAAAAAGGAACTGGCATGAGCTAATGTTGAGCTTGTTATATCTATAAACTTTCTTGCGCACTCCAAACAGATCAGTATTGGGCAATGCCAGCAAACATAAGCAGTTCTCCTTTTCCTCCTGAAGTGATAAAGTAAATACCTCACATTTAGAGAAACTGTCAATTTGCAACAACTTCAGACCCTCAACCCTCAACGGTAATTCAGTTTTAATTGGAGTAGATATTTTAAGCTTATTATTTGATTTAGAAATATGCTAATAATAGGCTTGTTCTAACCAGCAGTCTGGGACTAGTTTTTAATCAGAAATAGAGTACACCCAGATGAATATTGTATGTAGACTCCAGGATGCCTTATTAAGTCCTACAACTGGTTGATTGTATTTGACAGTTTGAAATTGTCAGGGCTGATGGTTTTAATAGACCTATTATTATTCGATATACGTGTTTAATTCTAAATAATTCCAAATATGGAGTGGCAGTCATTAAAATTTGGGCAACTGCATTTTCTGGCATAAATGTCAATAAGTGCCCGGATTTAAAACCGTCTATGGGCAAAGACGCCAGCAGGGACTTATCTAAAATAGGCATATCTTTAAATTAGATACTCGTAGAGATACATAGATAAAAAAAACATAACAGCATTAAAAAATAAATAAACATTTATTAAAAATACATAAACTACCAGGGAGCTACAGGAGAACTGTATGCTATTGGCCCTATAGACCTTGCTACAATTGGTGCAGAGTATGCAGAAATAGTTGGAGCTGAGTAGGCAAACTGTGCAGGGGCAGAATAAGCTACTGGAACTTGTGAATATGCCACCGGAGCGGCATAGGCAGAAAGAGGAGGTGCAGCGTACGCAACAGGAGCTATTACTGGAGCAGAATATGCAACAGGGGCGGCATGGCTAGTATATGAGGATACTAGAGATTGCCTGTAGACAGGTGCTGAATAGCTAGCTAATACGGGTGCTTGAGCAGAGTAGGTTGATACAACTGGGGCAGCAGAGTAGGCAGCGACTTGTGGGGCGCCTATGAGTCCAGCGTTGGCATACGCTAAGGCAGCAGCAAAGACGAGGAACTGAAAAACAATATTAGTAGTTATAATATCTCTCTGGTGCGCAGACATAAGAGTTTTTTGGTCATAATATGTTAAGTGCACGTTTATACCAAACTTAACTTGCTCTATCAGTTGGTCCTAATAGTTTAAGCCTACGAGTTTCCGTTCTCTGACAAAGTTAATTCTTAAATATTATATATCTAGAAATATTCGGATGCAATAATATAAATCATATTTTTTTTGTACCCCTTGTTTATTTGAGCAAAATAGAAGTAAGTACCTAATATGATATTATTTATAATATTCATTTTTATTTTTATTTCTTGGTATAAGGACACTTACATGACTTGGACCGAATATAAACTGCGCAAGCTAAAGATATTGTGTGACTTGTACTGTATTGGTGCAAACTTTAATACATAACCTATATTAATTAATTAATTGTTTGTTTGCTCAGTTTTTAGTTGTTTCAGATTCTTCTCTAATGGCAGAAATATGACATTTTTGCAGCTTTTTATTGCATCAAAAGACAAGTGTTGCAATTTACATTAAAACATTAGTTAAGATCAATATAAATTACCATATTATTATGTTGAGGTTAGAATATGACAGCACATATCGAGTTATACTATTTGAACCGTACCCAGTACAAGCAGCCACCGCATAATTATAGTACTAAATATCCTTAGTAAATTCTCCAGATGTTTTTTTGATTTATGACAGTAAATGGATAAAGGAAGGCTAAGGAGCTTTTACATTGCATAATTTGGCAACAGGAGAAGTTACCTGCTACATCTGATATGAAGCAGAAGGGGGACGAGGTGCTAATTAAATAGCAGCTTGTTTATATTTTCATTTCATTAGATTACCCCTAACGTTGAAAGCGTTATTTTGGACACCTGTGGGGGGCAGAATAAGAACTGAAACATTGCAACAATGTTTTTCATATCATGCAAGAAAATAAAACATTTAAACATTAAGGACCACAATGTTATGATCAGTGAACATGGAATGCGACCTGGATCATGCCCTAATTCAAAAGTCAAAAGAAATGTTTACAAATTTAAGTTGAACATCTATACGACTGGTGGTCAAAGAACTTAGACTTTGGGTCACTTTACAAAGGTCCTCTTGTGTTGCGGAAAAAACATCAAGGCAGACTTCCATTCAAATGGAATATGTTTAAAGCTTTCAGACAAATTTAGAAGAAGCCGGAGAATTTAAAAAACTAACCTGAACTAACCTCAACATCGGCAGATAAATCTTATTCTCCATGGTTTCCAGTTATTGCCACTCATAAGCCCAGTTTTTAGAACATTTTATAAATCGTTGAAGACATCAAGTACTGCTATTGATAACTTGCTCGGTACAAGAGATTGAAATCACAGAGCCTAGCTTACAAAACGATATGATGTCCTTATGCTATTAGTTTCGTTTTTTGATTCTACAAGTATAAGTTATTGTTTTTTTTTTTTAAATGGTTCTAATTCTAACAGAATATATGCGATGCTTTTTTCCTAAATAAAAATATTTTCAGTTACCTACAATGTCTTCTCTTTTTAATATTCTTTCAAATATACAAACCAACAACAGATTTGATACTTATATTTTAAATATGTTTCTTTTGATCATTGTTTAAACTTAACTATATTTTCCTGAAAAGTGTCAATTTTAGGCTCCTCGTATGTCCGCGGACCAGAGATCTAGTCTGTATTAACTAACCATGAAAATATAAAAAATGAGATATTGCCTGCATTCATTGCAGATTTCTCCAAAATTTAGAATCAATAGAATAATTTAATAACCCAAATTAACTTCTAATACTAATACCTTGTTCATTGTTATAGGTATTGCTCAAGCGATGATAAAACTATAGGATAGAAATATTCAGTGGACATTATAGGTACTTATTTTAGTAGTGTTGTTTTTCTTAGTAATAGTAGTAAATGTAAAGACTCGTAAGTCGAATTGTTCATGTATGAACATTTAGGAAGATTCAAATTTGGCCTCCAACAATTTTTACTATTTTAGAATAGTTCTGGCAACATAAAACAGTAAAAAAAATACCAGAATCAATAGGAAATAAACTAAGTTCTCTTAATGATATACTAATATTTTAGGTGATTATTGGGACCATTTTTAAAAAAATCATAAACTAAGCCTTTTAACTAACCTAAACTAACCTAGAATATTGTCAATACAATTGAACAAGAAGTGTCTCCTGAAATCCTGAATTATTAATTATATATTATTATTAATTAACATAATATCTTACTTTAATGGGCATTGTAGGTATTAATCGTGTTACTTTATCTTTCAAACTGATGGTAGTTTAATATCTACTAAAGGCTTTTATACTAGTTATTTTCACTAATCTCACATTCGAGCCTGCATGTTATGCTAACGAATTTCTCCACTTTTGACTCAATCGGATTAAAATACTTGAGAGATATTTTCTAAAAGGTCTAGGTTAATTCCTGTGTTACAGTTTTACATAATATTTTATTGGGTAAAATAATTATGTAATTTAAGTAAGTATATTAAGATTTACAATAAAGATATGTTGTACCTAATCTTAGTTCATTATGCGTCCAATATGAACTAATATAGACCTCAGAACAATTTCTTGCATACTGCAGTAAAATATAATAAGTTTAAAAGATACAGAGATACCGGCATGTTACACATAAATGCTATTTCGAATGCTCACAATTTTATTCTGCATTATATTATTTTATATGCTCTTTTTTAACGTCAATGTAATATTGCAAATCTTCACAGTAAAAAATTTAAAAAAGGTCCCATATTTGAAGTCTGATAAAGGACTATTTTCTCCCTTTCGTGTAGTGACTGTTGTCCATTTTCGCCTGCATCCTAGAGGTGTCTTGTCTTTCGGATCTTCGTCAGTCGGTATTACTGCTGACGCCGATATAAATCCAGCGTAAACATACAGTGACTGGCAGAGTTCTCGCCATAAGGTAGACTTTTTTATTATTGATTTCTCAGAACATTTTATTATTGAGAAAAATTTCTGCGCCCCCTTAAACTAAAAAAAAGCGCTCACTCAAATTGATAAAAAAAAACAGTAGTGCATACGAGGGAGCTTCAATTTTTCAAAAGTTGCCCAAGGATACAGGGTGTCCATTTCTTGGCGTAATTGCAGGGTATCTCGGTAACTAGTATATATAGAGACTTGCGGCTTCTACATTACTGCACTACTTTTTCGTGAAACGAAAGATTCCGCAAACAGAATTGTCATTGATTTCTTAGATATTAAGCTACAGGGTGTTTTCGAGAATGTTTGCTTTTTGACCACACCCTGTATTTCAGTTATCCTTTAACTTATTAAAAAATTGAAAATTGTTTCTAGGGGAGCTTTTTAGGTAGAATTTAGTGGCCCACCTAATTTTTTTTCTGGGAGTCTTACTTTTCAAAATTTAAGGCAAACATATATTCTTTTAAATGGGACACCCAGTATATTTTTCTCTTATTTGATTGGGCTATTTTTAGGCTTCTCGAAAACAGTGAAACAAACAAAAGAATATGTCATTACTGCTAAAATAAATAATATTATTATGTAAAAATACACTAATAGGTATTACATTTACAACTGGGAACCCATATCTTGTATTACGGTGATTGATAATGACTGTGTGGAGGTCATAAAATATCTAATAGTCGATAGTTACTATTAACAATAAACACACAAAACAAAAAATTCGGTAAATTAGGGTAGTATAGGCCTTGAAACCATTGAAACAAACAGAAGAGTATCTATCTGACATCTCTATTTGTCAAAATGTATAGGCAAAAATAGCGATTTGTTAAAATACATCTCATTATTTCACTAAAGTTTTACAATAATGACGAAAATGTAATAGTATGAAAATTTTGAGAACTATATGTTAAGTTTGCTTTATAGGGTGCAATAAAAATAGGTAAACTTACATTCTTGTAATTTAAAAATATAACTTATAGAGTTCTTACTTTCATAGATATCCAGCGAGAAGGTAGCCCAATCAAGTAACATTTTCAAGTTTAAAAATTGATTTAATTGAGAATCGATCATTTATAAAGCCAAGACCAAAATCATATACAGTGACCGGCAAAGAGTCCGCAACATATGGGAAAAAATTTTATTAGGGGAATATCGAAAAATCTTTTCTGAGGATCGGATGTGTGTGATTTTGGCATACGTCACGTGACCACTGGTATGGCGGGAAAGTTGAAGAAACGAATATGAAATAATCAGAAATCAGATTAGTTGATGAGATATCGAAAAAATTCCTAGAATAAAAAGTGTTTAGAATTCCATTAGAACCTCACATACAATGTTTGGGATATCTACTTGAAAAAACATAAAATTGAATTTTTTTGTAAATATTTTACCGAATTAAAAATTTTCGTATTTTTCTTTTCTAATAGCTCAATTAAAGTAAAACTGACTTTTGTTGAACACAACTAGAAATATTCTTTTGTTTTTCTGACAATTCGGAGCAATAATTCAAAAAATTCGTTTACGCTTGGATGTCAGCTGTTGCAATAGTCTATTTCTAATACCCTTATCGATATTTTTTATATCGAAATAATCTGTGATGGTAAGAAATCCTTAAATTTATTAACCAAAACAAATTTTATTTATAACCGTAAAACAGAATTTTGAATTTCGCAGATAAACTTAAAAAAAATCTAAAAATTAATAAAATTAAAATTACTTCACCATCATTGTTATATTATTTTGTGCCATGTTGAACAATTTTTCACAGAAATGAAAAATGAACTTACAAAATTAAACAAATACCATTTGATTGACCATGGTACAGCCTTCTATATGAAAAATTATTAATTTTACAAGTAAATGTTAAAGTTGTCTCTTTGAAAATTTCATTTGTGGTAATGAAAGTTTCATAAAATAACAGTAAGCCGAAAACCCCATATTTCTATCTTTTATAATAAGGGAGCTGCTATATGACAACACACGAAACCTGGACACCCTGTACAATTATTAATATAATATCGTTAACAGATAATACACATTTAGTCGTACGTTCAACTGAAATGAATCACGAAAGCACAGAAATTATAATATAGTTTACAATTTTGTGCACGAAAGACTATCTTTAACAATACAGAAAAAAATATATACGAGTATACTATGCCGTAAATACACATACAGGTTCTTATTTTGCTTAAGGTGTCAGGTAACTTAAGTAATAACATTACCAGGTAAATACCTTTGTAATTAAGACTATATAACACTCCTAAGAATTAATATTAAATATGTAGACATGCAGGTACTCCCATGGAACGGCCACTTGATCCTCATTTATTACTCTCGCCTAATTTCAAATAGGATATAGTCTGGTAAAGCCGTCCAGAGATATAAGAAAGTTACACTTTGCTTTTGAATGGGATTATCCAAGGGTGGCCATAAACATACAATGAATGAATGAATAAATGCAGGTAAATTATGGTCTGTACTTAAAAATATCTGAAAGTTCACTGCAAATCCGGAAGACGTAATTTCATTATTAAAGTAATAGTTTGGTGATTTTAAACCGATTTTTACCTGATTCAAAACGAATTATGTTCGAAAGACTGTATATATAGCCACTCTAGTTAGTTTTAAGCTTAGAAATTATTCTTACTTCGTGTGTAATACAACGTTTGTTTAAGCCCAATGTATCTCAGGAGATAACCCCGTCGAAAAGCAGAAAACACTTTTCTGTGGAAAGTAAGGAAGTTATAAACAATGCTTATTCGAGTCTCATTGAACGTGCGGTCAGCAAGCAAGCAGTGTTAGAATAACGGTCACATTAACAAAAATTCCAACATCAACTGTATGGAAAATTGTGAATAATCCCATTTTAGCGAGGAAAAAAAGAACCGATACTGGCATTTTCTCAAACTTTCGGCAAAACAACGTTATGGAATTATATCCAACACATGGGTTTTAGATTTAAAAAAATTAACAAAAGACAAGACAGACAAGTAGAATTCGGGAATGGCGATCCGAATATCTACAAAAAATTAGGATCAGCTAAGACCGATTATTTACTTGGATGGAACCTGGTTCGACACATATGATACCATGGAAAAGGGTTGGGTTGACTCAGGCGGCAAGTGTAAAACAAGCGCGCCGTCAAAAAGAGGTAAACGAATTACGATTTTGCATGCTGGATCTAAAGACGGATGGATTCCAATAAACTTCCTCTCTCTGCAAAAAACATTAAAGATTCTTCTCTAGATTACCATGAGGACACCCCTGCTGATTTATTTGAAGATTGGTTTAAAAACAAGCTAATTCCAAATATACCTCCGAATAGCGTAATTGTAATGGACAATGCAAGCTACCATAGTAGGCAGTTGACCAAGACTCCCCCCTCAAATGACACAAGAGCAACAATCCAAAACTGCATGTATGATAATGACATTTATCCATTGTAGTTAAAAATAAAATTGCTTGTTGTGTTTCACTATTTATTCAGTTACCTGACACGCGTGTTTCGACCCTTTCAGGTCATTTTCAAAGAAGTACTTCTGAAAGGGTCGAAACACGCGTGTCAGGTAACTGAATAAATAGTGAAACACAACAAGCAATTTTATTTTTAACCACAATGGATAATATACGGTTTCACCAAGAATGTAGCCCAACGCAAGTTAATTACATGACATTTATTTTCAGGAGGATTACACCAAAAGGCAATTAATTAAGGTTTTATAGTTTTAAACTACAAAGGGAATACTTCTGTGATAATTTTGCAAAAAATCTAGGGCAAACAGTTTTAAGGCTTCCACCATACCATTGTATATTTAATCCCATCGAACATGTTTGGCAGCAACTGAAATCTGCAATTCGTCGTAACAATATTTGCCCTACTATTAACTCCAGTGTACTTAAACTTATAGAAACTGAAGTTTTTAACATCCCTTCACAAAGTTGGGCAAATTCTGTTACACATGTTGAAAAAGTAGAAAAATCCTATATGTGCGTTGAGGTCGCAGACCACTGTGCCACCCAATGTCAAGTTCAATCAAACAAGAGTCAGCACTTTCGGGGTATAAATACCCGAACATTGGGTGGACACGACACCTTCGTCTCGACGACTGTTTACCTTCCCTGAGATCAGGAGCAGCGCCCATGTGTCTTAAAGACTCCAGGCCAATCTCCTGATCTTTCTTCAGTTACCCTCCAGAAGCCCCTCAGGCACCTCTCTTGAGAGCGCCAATCGACAGTGCCACAGCCGCACGGAGACATGCTGGATTTCCTCCAGGCTACCTGGTGAATAATTGGCGAATAGAAAATAAAAGTCTATATTGTTTTCTAGCCGGATCGTTTTATTCACGCCTCGTTAGGGAAACAACCCCCAGTTGTGACAATATTGATATATTAAGTGAATAATTATTATAAGTATCGAATAATTTGTATATTTTTGTAATCATAATTATAATTTTTAATATTAAAATAACTTGTAATTTCACATTTAAATAATATAAAATATTATTTAATGTCTTAGTTATTTTTATTACAAACCATGATTAAATTCTAAGCAAAATACGGACCTGTTCGGCCATATAATATTTCAATTTTACAGCTGGCCCGGGTCTTTCCTAATAAAGATCAGTTAGTCACTTTCTTATATCTCTGAACATACTTTAACTGAATTTCGGTTTGAATATTTAATAAAATAATATGAAAGTTTGTGGTGGTAGTTATTTTTACCCTATATACAAGTTTCAATTTTTCAACCTCAATTACTCCTTATAAAAAATGGTATACCTGATTTTTATTAAATTTGTTTCACAAACCTCACTGTATAAATCTGGACCTGAGAATTAAAAGGGCCAATCTCCATTTTTCTCGTTTTGGCGATATTAACACCAGTCAAGTGTTCAGGTTAAAATCTGTGTACACAAGAAAGGCCAATCTCCTACTACTAAAGATATGCTGTTTATTGTTTGGGGCCAAGGACCTATTTCCAAACGAACTTGATTTTAAAACGGCCAATCTCCACAAATTTTGTAGATTGGCCCTTAATCAACTGTTTTACTCTACGCACCCACGGAGATTGGCCCCTTACTGTATAATAAACATAACCTAAAAATATTTTGCTTGGTTTGTGTTGGCTCGTTGTTTGTGTGTGATTACTTTAAAATGTTTTCGGAGAGAACACGAAAATTAAGGCATTATAAAATTCAACGAACAATAAAGAACAAGGTAAATTATTGTTAAATAAATAAAACAAAATAGGTTTATCCAGGCAAAGAATTTTTGTCTATTGAGATTCTGGTATTGTAACAGTTTCGTTTGATTTGGAAAAGTGCCTGCCAACTCCTTACTTTAGAAACGGCGGGTCATTTTACAGAAGGCAGCTATTGGTGGATAATCTAACCACGTACAAAACAGGTACAGGCGGAAATGAATTGCATTTTATGAAATGAAACAGTAGGAGGTCGTGGAGGACAAGAAATCGCTTCATGCATTCGAAAATGTATATTATCTTTGAACTCTCAGAATATTGAAACCTTAAACTTTTATAGTGATTCTTGTTCTGGACAAAACCGAAATATCTACATGGCAATTATGTTTTGTTATATCTTAAAAACTTCCCGTAAGCAGTAAAATAGCAGTAATAAACCACAAATTTCGGAACCAGGACACATTCACATAGAGGCAGCTAACATACATGCTGCCAATGAAAAGGCAAAAAAAGAGACAACAATGGACATCGAAGTTCCACATGATTTGGTGAATTTTATTAAAACGTCGGTTTATAGAAAGAAACCAATGAAAGTAGTGGAGATGTCCCAGTCTGAGTTTATTAATTTCGGAACATTCCTTAAATCCAGTTTAGTGCACAGAAAAAAAGAAGGAAACCCAATACTTTGGATTAAAATTAAATAGTTGAGATTTCTAAGAGATCAGGGGCTTCAGTTTCACCATGCGACTGAGCTTAAGGAAGAAAATTAAAAGAAAATTTATTTAAGAAGAGGGTCCCTACGAAATCGTCACACTGAGAATCAGTTTCAGTTAAAGGCTCTTCATGACCAGCCTCTTTCAATTGCAAATTTAAAATATGATAACCTGATAAAACTTTTGCCTTATGTTAGCGATTATAATAAAGCGATTTTTCAAAATCTTAAACGTTCGTCTGAACTGGATCCTGATAATCTTCCTGCTCCTGAAGAGGAAAATGATTTACGTAATAATGATAATACTTTAGTTAAGTTCAAACTTCTTTTTTGTTTCTAAGTCCTTAATTTATATTAAGGATAAATAATGATTTTTTTGTATTTGCTGTTTTTGTAGTCTTTAATAAACTAACTTTTCTGAAAAAAAAACATTAATATTTTCTAATAGCTCTACCCTCTAAACATTTTAAATTCTGTGTGGTTTAAATAGAAAATTGGTACAATCTCCCAATGTCAGTTAAATAAAAGGGCCAATCTCCATAAAAGTCATAAAACGTCAATAAAATTATAGTCAAAACATATATTTAAGAATCCTATAATCCTTGTTGTTATGTTTTTATAAAACTTTTAATAATAAATATTTACAAACTGAAAAAATATGCAAAAATGCAAAAATCAAACTTTTGCGCATTAATATCTCCAAACGAAAAAAATGGAGATTGGCCCTTTTAATTCTCAGGTCCAGAAATAATAGTAATTGAATTATTCTTCAATTTGTAACGCCTAATCAAGTTTAAAATCGTTTTCCAAACATAAACAAAAAATCATTACTTTATTATTAGTAAACTGGATTTAGTAATTGCCTAGATATCTATTTCTTTATTCTATTATCTCTTGACCCCATAAGGAGTATAAAACCAGTTTAGTAAATAGAGGAAAAAGAATTGCAGATAATTTGACAATTTATTTTTCCCATTACTTATTTAATTGTACAGGTTTGCTATAAGAATAAAATATAAAAATAATTTTTATAATTCATAAAAAAAAATAAAATAATTTGATTAAACATTTTTAATGGGAAAAACGGACTATTTCCTAAATAAATTTTTTTTATTATGAAAAGTAGTTTATAATGATAAAAATGTATTGGTTTACGAAGATATACGAACTTTCGTCTAGTCTTAGCTTATTTTTAAATTACTTTGTACCGTAATGTAAAATTTAAACATAGGGTAGGTGGGGGGCAAGAGTGCGCAATTACGATATCACGTCTCATTCTAAGAAATTGTTGCAGCTTAGAAATTAAAAAATATTGCAATGTGCTAGTTTATACATTAATATATCATTCCGAATATCAGTAAAAGTTTTACAAGTTCTCTAGCAAATGAAAAACAGCTTTTTAAAAAATATGCATTTGCGTATTTGTACCCCAAAATAGAAATATGTATTAAACATTAAAATAAGAGAGATTGTAGAGGCTAAAGTGAACATATTCTTTATTATAAAAACCAAACATAATATATAATACAAAAGGTAAAACGTTAATCTAAAAAAGTTCCGGTTAGGTCATTGGAGAATTCTACTGAATTTAAAAATCTAATTGAGCTGCTTTTTTATCGGTTTTGAAAGCTTTAGCACAATCATCTTTTTTAAAAAAAAAGCAGATTCAGTCGTTTCACAAAAAAGAAATGTCTTGGATATTCGCTTAAAAATCACCCCAGCATAACCATCATTATTACACTGAGAAATTTATATCGTAAATTTAAAAATAATTACATTTTTTCTAGATATATTTTATGTGTCCATTTAGGACAGCCATACAATATATTTAAAATAAAAATACAAATGGAAATCCCATGTAATTTTAAATGGGGTCAATTATTGGCTTCCCTAATTATTTTAGAGAAAAATTCTATTTAGGTTTATTAAAGAGCACTAAAACCCACATTCAAAAGAATAACTTTAGATATTTTTGATGAGCCCGTTTACGGGTTATCGCCGATTTCCTTTTAACTATTTCTCCTTTTTATGGCCCCGTATTTGCGGGCACCAGTCAAGGTAAAAGATGACTGTCAAATAAAGTTGTCATTTTGAGGAATATTTAAACATCTTCTTAAATCCTAAAGTTCTAACAATTTAATAGTACCTACCTATTAATTAGTAAAATATTGAAACATGTAAAATGTCATAATTAACCTTGTAATTGGATACTTTATTTTAGTTTTATTCAGATTAATTTGTACTCATAAATACACCTTTAATATTTTCGATGTACGAGTTTTTATAACAATAAAGCACACATTTCAAAATGACAATATTTGACAGTCATCTTTTTCCTTGACTGGTGCCCGCAAATACGGGGCCATAAAAAGGAGAAATAGTTAAAAGGAAATCGGCGATAACCCGTAAACGGGCTCATCAAAAATATCTAAAGTTATTCTTTTGAATGTGGGTTTTAGTGCTCTTTAATAAACCTAAATAGAATTTTTCTCTAAAATAATTAGGGAAGCCAATAATTGACCCCATTTAAAATTACATGGGATTTCCTATGTCCCGCTCGACGATGCAACACCCGGTATACGAGTAATATATTAAATCTAATAATATAGGTTTTCTTGGAATAAAAATAGAATTATTCCTAAACTCAATATATATGTATATTTATTATGAACATAATGTATCTTAACTCCGTGGTAACTGTACAGGGTCATTCCTCATATATCGACACCCCATCTACAGCAGTTATTTGACGGGTTGCAAAAAAATTCTAAAGGCAAAATATTTGTGTTTAACTCTATATTTTTAGAATTCACTATCAGAAAAAACAATGGCACATCGGAAATGTAATATTTCTGCATAACTATCATTTTTTTAAATGGAACACCCTGTATATTATTCGATATTTGGGTAGAGCTTTTTTTTCTGATTTCAAAAATATATAGTTTGTCTATGTTTGGTTAAGAGGTTTTTGAGATATTGGGACTAAAAATAAAATAAATAGGGAAGTAGGAAAACCGAATTTATTGATAAATAACGTATTTAAAACTGCTCAATATGACCTCCATTTCTATTGATGCACTCTCTATAATCTTCTTCTATTTTATTTATAGCATTAACGATAAACTGACTCTGATTTTCATTTGTATCATTAATGTAAAGCAGAAGTCTTTCTCGCATTTCTTCAATATTTTCACTACGATGTTCATAAACTTTATTTTTTAAAAATCCCCACAAAAATGAATCAAGGGGCGTCAAATCTGGGCTGTTTGGAGGCCATTGAATGGGTCCATTACGGCCAATCCATGTTTCATACTTTTCATTTAAATAGTTCACTACAGGCAAAACGTTGTGTGGTGGGGCTCCATCCTGATGCCAGATAAGTTCTTGGTATTGCCGTAATGGTAAGTTTTCAATAAAATTTTCAACTTCATTTGTCAATATATTAAGGTATCTTTCGCCAGTCAAGTTCCCATCATATATAATTGGGCCGATAATTTTATTATTTAAGATGCCACACCACACATGTAATGATTTTCGGCCTTGAAATTGTATTTCTCTGAATGCATGGGGGTTCTCGGTAGCCCAAAACCGAACGTTTTTTCGATTATAAACGCCTGAAGTAGTGAAGGTGCTTTCATCAGACCACAAAATTTTCCTAAAAAGCATGTTGTCTTCCTCTTTCCGTTGTAACATTTCCTGACAAAACATCATACGGCTATTTTTCTGAGCCTCTGTTAACTTCTGCACAGGCAATATTTTATATGGATGATAACCATTTTTTTTTAATGTCGTTAGAATTTTTTTTGCAGATTTTCCGAAATAATTTTTTGCGTCTTCTGCCGATCTATGTGGGTTTTCTAAAAACAAATATTCTTATTTCTAGACTTGTAATGTAACAACAAACTATCAATCTTACCTACAAAATACAACAAAATGTTTAATTCTTCCTCTTCATTACCATTCACTGTTCGCTTCTTCCTTTTAAGATCTTTTCGTTCCCTGAATCCCCTTTCAATGGTTTTAAAAGTACTTCGCGCTGGTACTGCTCTTAGCGGAAATATTTGCCTATGTTCTGCTCTCGCTGCTGATGCGTTATTATTATTTTTGTAAAATAAACTAAGAATATCACATTTTTCCTCAACCGTGTAAGGCATTTTGACAATGACATGAATGAAAATATTGACAAGCAACAATAAATACACTTGTTTTTAAAATCTAGACGACGCGACACGGCAATGAATTATGATTCATGGCCAACTATCGTTTTTTTTTATTCAATAACGTTTTAAAGACTTTAGGGCCCAATATCTCAAAAACCTCTTAACCAAACATAGGCAAACTATATATTTTTGAAATCAGAAAAAAAAGCTCCACCCAAATATCGAATAATATACAGGGTGTTCCATTTAAAAAAATGATAGTTATGCAGAAATATTACATTTCCGATGTGCCATTGTTTTTTCTGATAGTGAATTCTAAAAATATAGAGTTAAACACAAATATTTTGCCTTTAGAATTTTTTTGCAACCCGTCAAATAACTGCTGTAGATAGGGTGTCGATATATGAGGAATGACCCTGTACAGTACAGGGTGTTTCAGAAGTACGGTACGTAACTTAAGGGGGTGATTCTTTATGATATTCTAAGAGAAAAAGTTCTTATGAATATGTCCGGAGTTGCCCCGTTATTGATGTACAGAGTGTAAAAATTAGAAAAAATTAGGTTTTATATGATATTTTTAAATATCCTTTTCTCGTTTTTTTTTTTTTTAAATATGGTACCGTTATTTACCTTAACGAATATTATTGACAAAATAATGTAAGCCACTAACTTCTTTCTAATTTTAATATTTTTTTTCGGATTTACCAACCAATAATACAACATTTTTATTCCTTCAATTGTTCTCGTATCTTGCTTTATTGTTGCCGAGAGAGGAAATAAAAACCACCTGCACAAAAAAAACTATATATTTCAAACTTAATTAAAATATGAAGTAAAGGTAAGTTTTGATGTCTAATTTACCTGTTTTGTCAATAACAAATCAAAAATGAAACAACTTTACTAACGCTGAAATGGTCCAGATGCATTTCAATTATGGCTTAGCAAATGGAAATGCTGAAGAAGCTCGGCGAATTTGTCAGGAATGTTATCCAAACATGTGCCAGAACATTCAGACAGCTCCATGTAAGATTGAGTAAAACTGGGAGCTCTAAACTTAGCACGGAACTTTCTGGAAGACCGCAACAATAACCACGTCTGAGTTAGAAGAGGCTACACTTCGAGATATAGAAGATCATTCTTCAACCACTGCCAGGACGTTAGCAGTGCAACTTTAAACAAATGCATCAACTGTTTTGAGGGCTTTGCATCTTGATCAACTATGCCCATACCATAGTCAACGTGTGTGAGCTCTGCTTCCCCGTGATTTTCAGCCACGGTTTGATTTTTGTAGGTGGTTGCTGCATACAGTAGCACATAACAACAATAATTTACCGAACATTTTATTTACTGATAAGGCCTCATTTTCAGCCATTATGAATTTTCATAGCGAACATTTTAGGGTGGACGATAATCCTCATTAGAGAAGGCCGTTTTCAGCAACAATTTTCGGTAAATGTATGGGCAGAGATCATTGACTATCTTATTGGACCATACTTTTTATCACCTCGATTGAATGGAAACTCCTATACGCAGTTTTTATCTGCACAGCACTGCAGCGAGCGGTGCGTGTGCGCAGGAAACGATTCACGCTGGTCTTGAATCTTTAGAGATTATACTCGTTGGGGAACACGGCCTCAGAGAGGTCGTTCCAGAGTGATGACGTTCTCCAGATGAAAGACCTTTTAGACAGTGTCGTTCAAGGGATACTAGGCTGAACAACGTACTGGTGGGCTGCAGTGGCTCGTCGTGTATTTCTACCATGCACCGCTCTGGGTGGAATCAAGCAGGTAACCTCACTTGAGCACTTGCTATGAAAATATTTGCAAAATAGGCTTAAGTCGCCAACCTGCCTTCAATATTCAAGGCTTTCAGGGTTGTTTGTCAGATTATGGCCACCGATCAAGTGAATGGCTCTTCTTTTAATGGAATCTAGCAATCTCAGGGTATGTTTCAAGGAGCAGATCCCCAAATATGCGAACAGTACTTCAGCGATGGTCGAATTTGGGCTTTATAGAGCATTAAAAGTTGTTCGGGTGTATAGAGGCTCTTAGTTCGAAAAAGTATTCCAAGCTTCTGCGAGGCTGCCTTAGCAATGGCTACAACGTGACTATACCAAGACATATGACATTGACGCCTAATAAATGAATTGATGAAGCCAAGGGAATCCAGTGTCCCGCCATGACTATATCCGGTTCTTCAACAATAACTTTTTTGGAAAGAAGTGCCGCCTGGTTTATTTTAACGTTTAATTCTACTTGGTTACTCTGACCCCAAGACAGAATTTCTTCCAGGTCTTTGTTGAGATGTGAGACCTCTTGCTGTCTATAGAGATGTGCATTGGCAGCCAATGTCCAAGCATCCAAATTAAAAGATTTAACAAGTGTGCTGTCATCAGCGAAGCTATACAGGGTGTAATTTAATTGAGTGCCGATACTTAAGGGTGATAATCTATGAATGATTCTAAGATAAAAAGTTCATATGGACATATGTCCTAAACCTCTTCATTTTTGAGCTACAGGGTGTTAACATTTTAAGAAAAATATAACTTTTTTATCATAATTATTATATCACTCTTAGATATTTTTATGAAATTTTGTATACATCTTTTATTCATTAAGGAGCACTTTTTGACTTAAAAGATTTTTTAAAATTATTACCAGTGACGTCCGTACGAGGTTTGAACTGAATATTTTTTAAGAAAAAAATGGTACGCCACTGATTTGTATAAAAACCAAACTTATATTTAAAATCCTCATTTATTTTTGAGCAAATTTGGTCCATAGACTTACTTTCGTACGAGGCACCGTTCTGGCATAAAAAAATAAAAACCAAAAAAAGTGTTACCACTTATGGTGGCTGTTTACCAAATTTCAACAAAATATCGAAAGAAAGTCTCAATGAACCGAAGGAAAAAAATATTTTTTTCATTTGTTGGTTATGTGACACACATACATTTTTTTTAATTAGCACAATAAAAATGTTTGTGTAAAACCCTCAAACTTTTATATTCACTTTTTTGCTGTATCTCGTGAAATAAAGTCTTTAAGGGGATGGCAAAATATAAGGAAAAACCCTGTACAAAAGAAGAACAGTAAAACATAAGCAGCATTATGTTGTGTTTTGTTCCCCACAGAAATTATAATTTTGGTACCATAGATTTGCATTTGTTGAATTTCTTGTATTTCCTGCATAACTACACTGTAAGTATTTGCCAATTATTGCAGAAATATTTTTTCTTCACCACACACTTTAAATTAATGATGCCTTCTAATAAATATTTTAATGAATAACGATACTATTCCAGATAAGTATAGTCTCTTCCAAATGTCTTTAGATTTGTTCATGTTGAATGTTCCAGTAATCTAAATAGAACGTTTAATATAAGTAGTGTTTCACATATAATATCCATTATTTTTGTTGTGCTTTGTATACATATATATATATATATTTGGAAGAAAGGCTCAATGGTGAAATTTATTCACAATTTTTACAGCAAAATTAAAATAATTTATTGGAAGACGTGCCTCTTGATTGAAGAATGCAAATGTGGTACATGCATGATGATGCTCCACCTCATTATAACCGTATAGTACGTCAACACTTGTCAAGCGTTTTTGACCCTTGATGGATGATAGATCAAGGTGGGCCTGTTTTATGGCCACCAAAGTCTGCAGACCTTAATGCCTTAGACTTTTACTTCTGGGGACATCTAAAAGAACTAGTTTATTCAATTCCAGTAAATACTAGAGAAGAACTACTTGCGAAGATAACACTGCATTCTAACGAAGTCCGTAGTAATGCCGAAATATTATTTGCAGCGCAGCGGGAAAATATTCGAAAACTAAGAAAATACAGCGTATCCAGAAAAGTTCTAGACATATGGGAGTTTTCTTTATTGTTGATTTTAGGAAAAAAAGTTATTCTTTATAAAAAGTTTTGCTTGATGCGCAAATAATATTGGCATATCAAAACTCATGATATCATGTACAGGGCGGCGAAAAAATATAGAAACACAGAATTACGTTAAGAGGGAAGTGCCCTCAATTTTTATTTTAGAGCAAATTGTTATAAGAAAACTTTACTAAGGACTACAAAACGTGGTCAGATACAATTTTTCGTTCAAATATTTTAATTTACAGGGTACCATCAAAAACCCGTTAAACATTCATTACCTCTTGTTGGAAACCAATTACGTAAAAAAATAATGCGAGATTATTTCATGTTCTAAAATCAACCTATCTACCTATCAAGAATATTAAAAACATTTAATTTCCTTAGAGCAGAAATAAATAATTGTGAATGTGAATAATAAACAATATTTTAGCAATTACATGATAAAAGTGATCTAAAACAAATAGCTTAAAGTGAAAAATTATGTCTCCACATGCCCTCCTTCTTTCTCCATGCAAACTATAGTACGCCTTGTAATTTCTCTTACTGTCGCCCGTATCATATTGGGAGTGATTTCTTGGAAACAGTTTGTTATTACTGCTTCAAGATGGTCAATATCCTGAAAAGGTATATGCCCATACACCATTTCTTTTAATCGGCCACATAAAAAGAAGTCCAGCGGTGTGATGTCAGGCGACCTGGCTGGCAAAGGAATATTTGAACGACTGCCTATCCAACGGTGCGGAAATACTTCATTCAAATATCCTATTACTGTGTTAGTACTATGGCTTGGGGCTCCATCATGTTGATACCAAATTGTACGTCTTATATTTAGTGGCAGTTCGTCAAGAAATTGAGCCAACTGGTTCCTTAAGAAGTTCAGGTATATGGCAGCATTTATATTTTGTCAGAAAAAGTATGGTCCAACGATCCGATTATTAAAAATGCCACACCGAACATTGGTTTTAAATGAATATTGACTACGGCATTCGATTATAAAATTTGGATTGTTGTCATTCCACCACCGACAATTTTGGGAGAATACCACGCCATTGGAAGTAAACATGGTTTCATCTGTAAATAATATTTTTCTTTCAAGAAAAGGATCAACTTCACACTCGCCTTGGAACCACGCGCAACATAGGAAACGGGATTCAAAATCTCTAGGAAGAAGCGTGTGAATGTATTTCGGTTTATATGGATGAAGTTTATTTATTTTTAAAATATTACTAGCAGTAGACTTTTTGACGTCAACTGGAATAATTTTTGACAATTTTCTTAAAGAAATTTTTGGGTCTTCGATAACCGCTTGCATTACATTGAGTTGCTTTTCTTCTGTTGTGGACCATTTGTTGTGTTGTTTCTTAAATACATTTTTGACGGAACCAGTAGCTTTAAATTTATTCATTACGTTTGCTATAGTGGCGCTACATACCATTTTGTCAGGGTGTCTAGTATTAAATATGAGTGCGGCTTCCCTAATAGGTTTATAGTGATCTCCGACGATAAGTACAATTTCTATTTTCTCCTGCAGCGTTAACTTTACATCCATGATGAAACTAACGAACAACTCTTGTTAATAAGTCGAAAAATAGTAAAAGATTTTTGACTAACATATCAATATTTGTTACTATAGTATTGCACATAGTTGTTGCAAAATTGTTGCAGGTAACTGATAAGGAAATAAAATAAAAAAATATGTTCCAAAAGCTTTTGATGTTACCCTGTAAATTAATATATTTTAACAAAAAATTGTATCTGACCACGTTTTGTAGTCCTTAGTAAAGTTTTCTTATAACAATTTGCTCTAAAATAAAAATTGAGGGTACTTCCCTATCTTAACGTAATTCTGTGTTTCTATATTTGTTTGCCGCCCTGTACATGATATCATGAGTTTTGATATGTCAATATTATTTGCGCATCAAGCAGAACTTTTTATAAAGAATAACTTTTTTTCGTAAAATTGACAATAAAGAAAATTTATATATGTCTAGAACTTTTCTGGACACGCTGTATATTGAAGTATGTAGAGCCTATATTGAAATTTACCAAAATAACATTTACACGATTTCATTATTTTTGTCTCTTAATAACATTTTAAATTAATTAAGCTCCGATCAACCCTTTGAAAAGTTTTTGGACTGGACAATGTCTCAGTTGAAAATCTCTCAGCATAAAGTATTGTTGCCTTCGGAGAGTTGGAAAGCGCTTCCCAAAAATTAAATTATCATCAGCATACCCTGCGAATTTTATTTTTGCCTGTTTGTGTTTAGCATTAGTAACTAGTATTTCGCATACAACCCGATTTATCTCGAAAACCGCCAGTTTTATCGAATTAAATTAGGAGTACCTTTTTTGAAGAACAATGATCAGTGTATTTAATAAATCGGTTTTTAATCCTGTCGAATGACACTGGCCACTGACTATGTAAAACATCTACAGTAGTATGGTTTAATGACTCTTTACAGCCTCTACAAAATATTAAAATTTTATTAGATTATAGAAGTCGGTTCAAAAGTTAGAGCCAAAGAAGTAAATCGCTGGGTACCCCTTTGGGGCTCCGTATCTCCGTTAGGGGATACTTTAGGATTTCTTTCTATGACAAATTAGGGATATTTTCACGTCATCTGTATGCTCTTAAGACATTAGGAGGCTCCTGCCGGATGCCCTGTATATCTAAAGTACGAAGATTCATTCATCCACAAAGAATATAGGGGAGTATGTACACTGTTGGGAAATATATAACCCTTATTTTCGGTCTTAGAACGTAGTTGTTACCAATAGTTTAATCAGCAAATCTAGAATATACCTCTTTTGATGCCGCTTGATTTCCATTTTCGCCTCAAGCAATCTTTCGCTCGCTATACTTTAAAGTACCATTCGTACCTATGTTACCTGTTAAGAGTAAGTAAAGTAAATAATAGTATGCCCCGTTTCCTTCACAATTATCTGCGGTTTAGTTACTTTTTCAACCTTTTCTCCGGACCTCAATAAAGATTTTCGAAAGTATTCAGAGTCCAATAGAAATTACTCGCAGACCGCTGATCTAGAACATAATATATAATTACAAACCGAGCTGAAAAGTAGTTTATTTCTATCCAGAGATTGGAAAGTTAAGTGGGGCGCGAAGCGTTGAGATAAACCTTATCTCGATCTTGAGGCGAAACAAAACTTTTCACCAAGGTTTTTTATTTTCATACTATTAACAACCATTATTTTTGATAAAAAAAAATAGTTATTTATGATGTTAAACCGCCCATACTCACTGCAACATGCGGCGATGCATGCGTCGACTTCATCGTTTCCAAGACTCATGCTGCATAGCGTGTGGACCGTAAAGGTGTTGAAAAAGTAACTACTAGGTACATGAGTGAGATGGCTCTATGGAGTCTAAGGTCCATCGGGCCTAACCGGATGTATTCGGTTCCGCTCGGTGGGGCGGTCCAATGAGATGTCCCGAACCAAATGATCTGAAGATCATTGGGGAATGAACAGGGCCTTATTATTATTATTAACCGTGCAGAGAATTTTTTGTATAAAGAAACACGCTGACGTTGTCAGTATCCATTAAAACCAAAGACGTACGAAACTGGACAGCGCACGACAATTAAAATTTATTTAACAAGTCAATAAAATTATTAACAATACAAACAATGTGTTACTAATGGTGTTATGTATCATTTAGAATTGATTTCTGTAGTTGTTTAGACGTAAAATTAAACCTAGAAATCTGACCAGACAGGTAGTAAATCACTCTCTTTTTAATAGACTGTCATATAGTAATTGTCGATATATGTCATAATTAATATATCAAGATTTATACTAAATAAAGGTGTTTTAAGGAATATGGTCAATCATCATTGATTAGCCCGATGTTTATAAATAAATAAGTTGGTCCTTCACTGCCGGATAAGAAGAAAAATAAGGAAAAATATCCATTAAAGAAAAGTAAGGTTTGCTAGTGACATTCAGTGCTGTGTGTCGGATAGTTTGACGCGGCCGGTGTCGGTGTGGAAAAAGAGGTTACCACCATTGGTAATTGGCATATTTTTTAATATATATTTTATCCTGAGCAACAACGTCTGACGACGAATTAAAGGTTTCAAGGGCAAAAAGAGGGCAGATTAAAGGGAAACTGACCAGATGTAAAGGATATTTTGATAGTATCGATAAAGCTAATGTTGATGAGAGGTTGATAACGGAAGTAGAGATGCGGTTGGAAAGGGTTTTGCCTCTATATGATGAATTTAATGATATTCAAGGGAAAATAGAATTGCTAGCAAATGGTAGCGACGATAAAGCTCTCAATTTTGAGTCGTCTTATTTTAAACTTGTTAGTTCAATGCAATCTTTTTGCGTTAAATTTAAAAACACAGATATTGCATCAGGTGGCGTTTCAACTCAGAGTGGAGGGTTACCTCACGGGATCGGTGCTCAGTCTTTCGTTAAGTTACTCCCTATTAAATTAAATACATTTAATGGTCAGTACGACTCATGGCTTGAGTTTAAAGATTGCTTTCTTGCCTTAGTGCATAATAATAACGCCTTGTCAGATATACAGCGATTTTATTACTTGAGGTCATCTCTCGAAATTAATGCCCAACAAGTAATTAAATCTATAGAAGTTTCTTCTGCTAATTATAAAATAGCTTGGAAAATGCTTGAAGAACGTTTTGAAAATAAAAAATTGATTATCCATAATCATTTAAAGGCAATTTTTGATCATTTGTGTATTATACATGAATCTCATTCAGAATTAAGAAATTTGTTTGATAATGTAACGAAACATTTGCGCTCATTGAATAGTTTAGGTTTGGACACTGACAGTTGGGACAGTATAATTATTTACATAATGTGTTCCAAATTTGACACCGTTACCAGAAGGGATTGGGAATGTTTTAAATGTGATCACGATTTGCCCACCATGAAAGATATGAATGTTTTTCTTAAGGAAAAGTGTGAAATGTTGGAAAAGCTTGAAATAAGTTCATGTAGTGTAAACAACAAATCGAGAGCTCGTAACGTGGGCAGCCATAGTTTTGCTTCTTTTGAAGGAAATTCAAAGGTAAAATGCTATTTTTGTCAAAAAGCGCATCCGATTTATAGGTGCGAATCTTTTTTAAAGTTAAACGTAAATGACAGAATTTCATCTGTAAAAAGGCTTAAACTATGTTTGAATTGCTTAAGAGATTCTCATCCTACGTGGAAATGCAAGTTACAAAAATGTATTAAATGTCACAAGCTACATAATTCTTTACTACATTTAGGTTCGGGCAATCATTCTGATATACCTTTTCTCAGTCAAGGGAAAATGATTTCCATAGTACCAGGGTGTCTCCCGAAGTGGACACAAGTGGTGCTCACTAGAGTACGACGTTTCACGCGACTAATGAATGCAGCGATGTTAGTAGCAGTTGTGAGATTTCAGAAATTTTACTGTCAACTGCTCTCGTACGAGTGGTAAATGGAAATAAGTCAGTTCTTTGTCGAGCACTTTTGGATAGCGGTTCTCAGAGTAACTATATATCAGAAAAGGTATCCAACATGTTAGGATTGGAACGTAAAAAAGTAAATCATGTAGTGAAATGCGTAGGTGAAGCGTTGGAAAAAAATAATAATGAAGTTAAGATAACGGTAAATTCTTGTTGGGGAAATTTTAGTATAAAAACGAACTGTTTAGTTATACCTCGTATTACCGGAAAGTTGCCGATTAAGTCTTTTAATAAAAACGCTTTAAAAGTTCCTTCAGATTTAAGTTTGGCGGATCCAAAATTTAATTTACCTGGTGACATTGATTTGTTACTAGGATCAGGAATATTTTGGACAGTTTTAATTTCAGAGCACAGAAAAATGGATCCAATAATAATAATAATAATAATAATAATAATAATAATAATAATAATAATAATAATCTTTATTCAGATAATCAAATTTGTTCAATTCACAATAATAAAATTTATACTCTAACATGTTTATCTGAAAGGGCGAAGTTCATCTCTTGTTTGAAACAAGAGTTGGTCTTCCACTTAACCTTAAAAAAAACTAAAATATAACCTGTAAACGGAGTTTACAACTAGAATACCTAACAACTAACCTTAACTAAAAAAGTTTAACAGTGCAGGAGCATTATATGTTATTCACAAAGATTTATACACTAGAAAAAGAAAAAGATGAAACTATAATTAGCAATAAGCTCGACGGCAATAAGTATAAATAAACATAAATACCTAAGGCAAGGATACATATGAAAATAAGGAACAAAAAACCAAAAACATCACAAAGCAAAAGTTCCTTTTATACAATTTTTTAAACGATGCAATTGACTTTGCTTTTAGATCTGTAGGGATAGCATTGTAACGAGCCGAAACGCTGTAAGAAAAACTCCGCTCAAAAACCGACATTTTATGAATAGGTGGTGTGATCATACCTTTAAATCTTACATTTAAATTATGAACGTCAGTACGAAAAGTTATTTTTTGGTGTAGATAAGAAGGTTTTTTGAACAATATTATTTTATGATATAAAACAGCTGCATGAAACAATTGCCGCTGCTTCATACTCAACCAACCCGCATCCCTCAACTTATGCCTTACCGAGTGACACTTTCTAATGCCGTATGCAAAACGTAGGCAATAGTTCTGAATTTTATGTGAGGTGAAGGCTGTGAGGCATGGACCATATACCACATCACAATGACTGAAAGTGGACAAAATAAGAGAATCACATAGCATGAGTTTAAGATTCGAATATAAAATAGTCCGGGAGTTGTACAACAATTTAAGTTTAAAAATGCATTTTTTCACACACTCAGAAATATGTTTGTTAAATCTCAAATCCGTGTCTAGCCAGAGTCCAAGACTTTTGGCCACTTTAACGAGAGGTATTGACACATCATTGATTTTTATTTTCTAACCGATCTTTATTTCTGCCGAACAGAAGAGCGACGGCTTTGTTTGGGTTAAGTGTCAGTGAGTGTTCTTGAGAAAACCTAAAGAGGGCATTCAAGTCATTGTTAATAAGCTCGCAACGATTTAAGTCACTTGGATTGAATGAGTAGAACAAGTGAGTGTCATCAGCATACATTTGTGCAGAGCAGCTCGTAACAACATTTTTTAGGAATGCAGTGTAAATTGTATACAAGATTGGGCCCAATACGGACCCTTGAGGCACTCCAATTGATATGTGTTTGGCATCAGAGATCCGTCCATACAGAGTCACTCGCTGTTGCCTGCCACTAAGATAGCTATCAAAGAATGAAACTGCAGATGCCGAGAGTCCGATATATTTTAAAATTAACTTTAAAGAGTCATGATTAATGGTATCAAATGCCTTGGAGTAGTCCAGAAGGACCAACACTGTTAACTTACCTGAGTCAATGGCCCTAAAAATGTGATCTGTGACATTAAGCAACGCTGTCGCGCAACTATGACCGCTTCTAAAGCCAGACTGTATGTCCGGAAGTACCTCATTATACTCTATATGCCGTACCAGTTGTCCCTTTATAGCCCACTCCAAAATTTTTGACACAACAGGCAGAATACTTATTGGTCGCAGATCTTTAAGTTCCCGTACCTCACTAGCCTTAGGAAGCGGTACAACATATGACTCTTTCCACAGGGATGGATACACAGATTGCTCTATACAAGAATTTACTATATGTTGAATATACGATATAAGGAATGGACAACAAAGCAAAATAAAAGTCACACTCAATCCATCAGATCCAACAGCCTTGGTCTTAATTGAAGATAAATATGACATAATTTCGGTCTCATCAATACCCCGGAAATTCAAGTGAGACTTTAGGTTAAAAAGAGTGCCACTATAATATTGATTCAGGTTTGGAGAAGGCAAAATTTGAGGAATAGAGTTAACGAGAAATTCATTTATCTTGTTGACATCATCAAGAACAGCGGGAATCCTTGGTTGAGGTTTCCTATTATAAATATTTAGCTTATTTACAGCACCCCACAGCTCCCTACTACCCCTACCAATCTGCAGTCTCATATAAGCTTTTTTCTCCCTTTCCAATGCATTATTAGTGAAGTTTCTCAGTGATTTGTACTCCTCAAAAACTCGAGGAGACTTTGTTTTCTTATACCTAGTAAAAAGTTTGTCACGTTATTTAGCTAATAGTTTTATATTGTCAGTTACCCATGGCTTATGTTTTTTTCTGGGTACTACAGTTTTAAAAGGAGCGTGTAAATTTAATAAAGCATTCAAATTCTCATTAAAAAAGGCAACCATTTCATCAGCACTTACAAGGTCATACACATTACGCCAAGGAATCGCCTGAAGCGCTATACAACTGATCAACATTCACACTCTTTAGATCTCTGTATATGATTGGTTCCACAGAAAGTGCCAGAGATTGAAGCTTTAAAGTGACATAAATCAAATCATGGTCCGAAATATCAGGCAAATGCACAGAATCACATCCAGAAAACTGACATGACTCGGACAGAATAATCAAGTCAAGCAAAGTGGAACTATATTGGGTGGTTCGAGTGGGAAAATCCACGACCTGCTTCAGACCTGTATTTGCTAAGAGATCATTAAATGAATGATTCATGCCAGTTTTTCAAAATACTGAGTTTGGTTGGATTATGCCGGAAATTTATATTTAAATTCCTTAGCGTGCGAAAATAAGTCTTTCACATTCTTGAATGTCAATAGCAAGCTTGTCGGTGGACAAAGAAATTATAAAATTTTGGGAAGTTGAAGAAGTAGATTCAGTCAATAAAATAATTTCCAGGGAAGAAAAGTATTGTGAGGATTATTTCAGGGACACGGTTAAAAAAGATATTTCAGGAAAATATATAGTGAAAATTCCTTTTAAGGAGTCATTAAATGAATTAGGCGATTCTAAAACTATAGCATTACATCGATTTGACTTACTAGAAAAAAGACTAAATAAAAATCAGGAGTTGAAGAAACAGTATATTGATTTTATGCAAGAGTACAAAGATTTAGGACATATGGTTGAGGTTAATGCCAAAAATGACGACGGATATTTCTTGCCACATCACGCTGTTGTAAAACAATCGAGTTTAACCACTAAATGCCGAGTAGTGTTTGACGGTTCGGCAAAGTCTAGTTCAGGTTTGTCTATTAACGATGTTCAGTTTATTGGTCCATCTTTACAACAGGACATATTTTTGATTTTACTTAAGTTTCGTCTGCATAAATATGTATTAAGTGGAGATATTTCGAAAATGTATCGCCAAGTTTTAATAAACAAAGATGACCGTAAATTTCAAAAAATATTCTGGCGAGCAGACCCAGAAGACCAGATGAAGTGCTACGAGTTGAATACTGTCACGTATGGTACAGCTTCGGCACCATACCTTGCTGTCAGGACCTTAATGCAGGTCGCAGAAGATAATGAAAGTCAGTATCCCATGATAGCCAAAATAATCAAGCACGATTTTTATATTGACGATCTCTTGACATCTTCTGATTCAGCGGATGAGATTATCAAGATACAACAAGATATCTCCACAGTCTTAGCCAGTTCAGGTTTTGAATTACGAAAATGGCTTTACAACGATCCAAATATTGTGAAAGAGTTTAAATTAACCAATGAATTAGATGTTGCTATACTTCCAATAGGGGAACAAAATAAGACACTGGGGATTTACTGGGATGCAAAGAATGACTATATAAAATATAATATAAATACTGATTCTACTATCCAACCATGTCAATGGAATAAACGCAGTATTCTCTCAGTAATTTGTCAAATTTATGATCCATTAGGACTACTTGGTCCAATAGTAATTAACGCAAAATTAATTATGCAAGATCTTTGGAAGAACAAGTTTGATTGGGATCAAAGGCTACCCCAGAATTTTAATGAAAATTGGTTAATGTTTTATAATACTTTAAGTCAATTAAATGATTTAATGATACCACGTCATGCAAATATATCAAGTTATGTTAAAATTGAATTGCATGGGTTCAGTGATGCATCCACAAGAGCATACGGTTGCTGTATTTATTTAAGATGTTTGACGTCATCAGGCAATTATATATGTAACTTACTTTGCGCAAAATCACGGGTGGCACCGATAAAGCTTTTAAGTCTACCGCGCTTAGAATTATGTGGAGCAGTCCTTCTTGCTAATTTAATGAAAAAAGTTATCGGATGTTTTGAGGTACAGTCAATTGCCATTAATTGTTGGACCGATTCTACGATCTGTTTATGTTGGATTAGAAAGGAGCCTAGTACTTGGAAGCAGTTTGTTGCAAATATAGTACAAGAAATACAAAATTTTACTAGTATTAACTCCTGGAAGCACGTTCGGTCGGAACAAAATCTTGCAGATTTGATATCTAAAGGAGTTTTGGCAAGCAATTTGATTAAAAATGATTTATGGTGGTATGGCCCAAAATGGCTTCCTCAGGACAACAGCGACTGGTATATTTCAGAAGTTGAGCAATTACAAGATGTACCGCAAACAAAAACTGTAGTTTGCGTTATTGTAACCAACACCAGTTTAATAAATGATTTGTTAAACCGTTTCTCATCTTTGAACAAGTTTCTGGGAGTGTTAAGTTATATTTTACGTTTCATACATAACTGTAAAAACAATATATCTGAAAGAAAAAATGGGCCACTTCAACCAAGCGAATATGAAGCAGCGCTATCGCTGACAATCAAACCGGTTCAAAGAGAGTGTTTTCCGCACGAATATAAAAGTCTTGTAAATAATAAAGATTTTCCAAGTCGGAGTAAGATACTTTCTTTAAATACTTTTATTCATGATAAATTATTGAGAGTTGGCGGACGTTTAAGAAATAGTACTATTCCTTTTAATAAAAAACATCAAATTATTTTACCAAACAGTCATACTCTGACCAAACTAATTTTACGTAACGAGCACGAACGTTTGCTTCATTGCGGTGCTCAACAATTGATGTTTTCAATAAGGCAAAAATATTGGCCTATTTCGGTTAGAAGTTGTTGTAAATGTATTGTTAATGGGTGTCTGCATTGTTGCAAAGTTAAGCCCAAGCCTATGAACTATTTAATGGGTGATTTACCAAAAGTTAGAGTGGATGGTTTTTCGATATTTGAAAATGTAGGTACTGATTATGGTGGTCCGTTTCTTGTTAAAGATCGGAAAACAAGTGGTGCAAAATTAACCAAAGCTTACATCTGTCTCTTTATTTGTATGAGTACCAAGGCTGTCCACATTGAGTTGGTATCAGAGCTAACTACCGATGCATTTTTGGCCAGTTTTAAAAGATTTATTAGTAGAAGGGGAAGACCATGTAATATTTACTCTGATAATGGTTCTAACTATTATTTGGGTGCAAGTAACGAAATAAATGCTATTTATACGTTTTTAGAGAATAATTTCGACGCTATATCTAAAAATCTCTTAGTAGAAAGAATCAAATGGCATTTTATTCCGGCTAACTCTCCTACTTTCGGTGGCCTCTGGGAAGCGGGAATAAACAGTATTAAATCACATTTAAAAAGAATGTTGGGTTGTAGTTCTTTAACTTTTGAAGAGTTCAGTACATTGTTGATTCAGGTAGAAGGCATATTGAATTCTCGCCCGCTCTGTCCAATGTCTTGCGATCCCGATGATAACACAGCCTTAACGCCAGCCCACTTTTTAATTGGACGCACTTTGACTATGCTACCAGAATTTGATCTTTTTCACCTTCCTGAAAATCGATTAGACAAATGGCAACGAATTCAACATTTGATCCAGCAGCTATGGTCCAGATGGCAGCTTGAGTACCTCAACGAGCTACAGATAAGAGGAAAATGGAGAATTAACTGCCAGCAGATGTTAGAAGTTGGTTCAATGGTCCTGGTCAAAGACGATAAAGCTCCTCCACTACAATGGCCTCTCGTACGCATTATATCCATCCACACAGGTCCAGATAAGATAGCAAGAGTAGCAACTATTCAGTTGCGTGGTGTAGAAACAAAGCGAGCAATTAATAAATTATGTATGTTACCGATTGAATGTTAAGGAACACTATGCTAGATTTAATTTATATAATGTATTGTAAAATTAATTTACTTTCTTGATTTAAATGTTTTTTGAAAAACCCATATTCTTTCAAGGTGGGCGGCATGTCTAGACGTAAGATTAAACCTAGAAATCTGACCAGACAGGTAGTAAGTCACTCTCTTTTTAATAGACTGTCATATAGTAATTGTCGATATATTATGTCATAATTAATATATCAAGATTTATACTAAATAAAGATGTTTTAAGGAATATGTTATGAATATCTCCGATCAGGCATATTTCTTTCGGGGAATACTGTACGATATCGTTCTAAAGCACGTTCGCTATTTTTTTGGCACATTATGTATGTTTCAGGCAGATCGCATTTTTCTAAATGTGTAAATACCATTTTATTCAAAAGATATTAAACTGAACTTATCACGACAGATTAAAAGATCTGTCAAAGGTATTTTTTTGCAAATTCGGTAAATGGCCACTTACGATAATAAATGAAAAATTACATTTAAAGGATACCTGCGATTTTTTTGTGATGGCCGCCTGTCAAAGAGCTGTCGAGAGGCCTTTAATATGGTACATGGCCGCCTGCGGTTATAGATTAAAAATTTCATTTAAATGTAAATATCTCTGTTATTATTGAGTTTAGCGATATGTAGTAAAAGAAAAATATTCATTAGATTTTCTTTTTGTATCAAATAATTATAGCAAAAATACCCCATTTCATTAAAGAAAAATATATTTTTGTTAATATCACGTGATTCTGATTGTCACCGCCATAATAAATAGCACATAAAAATACAAATCTTTACTAATTTAACCTACGTCGCATCTCTTATAATAAGAAAGTTAGCAATAGTACCGACTTCATTTTGAACAGGCTGTATAGTATGATTTCCTCTATATCCATTTTGAAAATATTCACAAATTTAATATAATATATTTTAAACAATCAAAATTATAACCTTAAAAATAAAACTTAAGAAATGACAGATAATTCAACTGAATTCAACGCAATTGCCATGCGCCGCTTCTCTCGATTTATGTCGTTCTACTCATATACACTATCGGACAAAAGTAGAGCAACACTTTCGAAAAATAAAAGAAATCTCGATTTTATAATATTAAATGCATGATATCGTATTTAATACATCGTGTCTTAAATATCAAAGTAGGCTGCTGTTATCGGCGGCAACAGCTTTTTTCAACAATCAAAACAAATGAACTGATATTGACGTAAACTTTCAAATACAGTAAATGCGTCAAAAGTAAAGCAACATTTTAATATTCTCCTAAAAAAGAAAGGTTTTAGTAAAAGTAAAGGTTAAAGTATTTTTGCAGAGTTTATTTTATGTTTCTGTGCTGGATTAATCATGCCAAGATGTATTCCAATTTCGAAAGAATTAAAGCAGAGAGTAGTGAATGCATACTTGGAAGGTACAATTCAAGTCACAATTTCAAGATGGTTTGTTTTACCAAGATACAGCGTATCCAAAATAATTTCAAGTTACATTCAAAGGGGACATTTAGAAAATCTACCGAAATCGGGAAGGCCGAGAAAAACAACAATTTCGACAGAGAGACGCATTAAAAGAATTTCTCAAAACGATCCTTGGATGTCTGCACCTAGAATTATTGCTGAAATTTCCGAAATTATGGTAAGTCCACGGACAGTTCAAAGAAGGTTGGTAGACGCAAAGTTATTTAGTAGACGCCCGGCTAAAAAGCCCCTTATTTCGGCAAGAAATAGAGTGGCTAGGCTTGAATTTGCACGTCGACATTTAAATCGGACAGTAAACGAGTGGAAAAGGTTTTATTTATCGATGAAACGCGTTACAAAATTTTCAATTCTGATGGAATGAAGCGTGTAAGATGGCCAATCAACACAAGGTTTAATCCCAAATACGTTACACCCACAATTAAACATGGCAAAGGCGGTGTTCTTTTATGGGGTTGTTTCTCATGGAATGGGGTGGGTCCTTTAAACTTCATTAATAACACCATGGATCAATTTGTCTATAGAGATATTCTGCAAAATGTAATGTTGCCTTATGCAGAGTGGGAAATGCCGTTGCGTTTTATTTTCCAACAGGATATCGATCCAAAACACTCTTCACGAATTGTTTAAGAGTGGTTTCAAGAAAATAACGTTCGGGTTTTGCAGTGGCCGGCACAATCCCCACAACAAGATTGTTGCATTTGTTCACAAAATTCAGTTCGCCGCGCAAAATCATCTTCCAACAGCTCCTAAACTAGAAATGTAGAGATGGAACTTTGCTCTTTTGAGTACTTTATGCATAGTAGATCGCGCCCAATGAACATTAGAAGCCGTACCCGTAATTGGTGTTTGAGGATTATCTTGCACTGTTAACTGAACGTTAAACTCATCTTCTTCAGTTATTCAGGGTCGACCAGATTTTTGAATATTTCGAACATGCCGAAATTCCCGGAACATTGCCTTAACTCTGCTTACCATGCTTTAGTTAATATCCGACCGATCAGGGTAAGTTGCATTAAACAAGTTTAGTTCTGTCTAAGAGATTCCAGTTCTTTCACGTTCGCTTAATTTTCCCGTCTTTCACAAAATAAAGGTAACCCTTAACCCCATTGAAAATCTATGGGAAGAAGTTGAACGTGGAATTCGTACACAATTATTTCTAAATAAACAATCATTGGTAAATAAAATCAATGAAGTTTGGACAAACCTTCCCGAAAATACTGTTCAAAAATTGATTACCTCAATGCCGCGACGTTGTCGGCAAGTAATAAAAAATAATGGATATTCTATTAACTATTAACATAATACTTCTCGCTATTGTAATTATTAAATATGCTTAATGTTTTTTTTTATCGTAATATGTAAAATAAAATACTGTTGACACAATTTGTTGCTTTACTTTTGTCGCACTGTTCGTCGATTTTTTTAATTATAAATATTTCTCTACCTTTATTTTGTATAAAGTGTACCAAAATATTGTGGGGACATTTCATTAAAATTAGCTGGGGATCACAATCATATAATTAATTTTTTAAATTCAAAGAAATATAAGCACTTTGTTGCTCTACTTTTGTCCAATAGTGTATGTATTAGTACTATATGGCGCCTTGCCCATTTAACCAATGTAAACGTAGTGAAGCCGAGGTTCCTTGTTCCGTCAGGGTCATTTCGCGCAGTGCGCATGCGTTAGAAAAAATAAATTGACGTTTGTTTTAAAGAGAAAAAAATTAGGTTATGACATTTGACTTTGACAACGGAAATTTGTAAACAAACATTAAAGTTCTTGATTTGCTTATATTTTGTATATTATTTCAATTGAGAAACAAAAAAAGAACGCAGGTAAATATATTTATTTCTGACCGGTATATTATTAGCTTATAACGTCTTAGTTACGCGGGAATTATAAGGGTCATAACTCCCTTGGGATATTAAGAAAAATTTGACATAAAATCAAACGATTGACATCTAATGTCAATTTGATTGTCATCTATTGAAACAATTATTCCACTTTAAAAATGAAGAAAGTGGTACTAAAATCGGTCAGAAATAAAATCATCTATGTATCACTGGAATTATAAGGGTCTCAATTACCTCGGGCAATTGCTGTCCCTCGGGCAAAAGGCCCTAGGGACGTAAACTTTGCCCTCGGTAATTAAGACCATTATAATTCCCTAGATACATAAATAACTATACCTAATAAAACTTGTATTAGATATTTTACAATTGTTTTTAGAGTTCAACAGGTAAAATAATAGGTTTTTGTAGGATTCTTTGAAGTACATGCAATTTTCGGTAAAAATAGGTAGGTACCTAATTATATCAACAGCAGCAAAGGAAATTATAATCTTTTGGAAATGGACTACCTAGTTATTGTTCCCTCACGAAATTGACGTAAGTAAGTTGAAAGAAAAAAATATCCGGTCTGCGTACATACCTGTAGAACGATAAATCTTTGTTCAAGTTTTAACTCCTGTTTAAAATAATGTAAAATATTCTGTTTTGCCTCGGGATCGTCACAAAATTATCACAATTCACACACACAACATGCGTTTTAGTTTAGAAATGGAAACAAATATTTTGGAGAACCCTTGGAAGTACGGACTTAATGCTTATTTTTCAATTTTCTAGCAAGATTTTTGGTAATTTTATAATTGCTGTAATTTTCTAAGGCTCACTCATCTTCCCTGTTCTAAAGAAATAAAAGAACATTTGGCAATACCCTTACGGCGCATGCGCATAAGTCGAAATGACCCTGGATCTTCTATCTCTGTTGTTGCTTCAAGATATTGAGGCTAATAGCCATATAGTACTAATACATATATGGTTCTACTAAGAAAATGCAGTAGAAGAAAGTTCTCTCCAAAACCGATAGAAGACTTTGCTCCATCGCTTTGCAGTATACAGTCCTAAACATTTCCGAGAGAACCGTAGGTAATTGTTCTCTTGGGAGCAGACTCCCACGGAACGAGAATAGGCACCCATGTCAGTATTCTAAATATTCCGACACTCTCCCCAGTTGACCTACACAAAATAGTGGAAGGAACTGAAACAAATGAGTGGGTGTAATACCAAACTAGTGTGAGCACAATGGGGCAAACCTGGCCGATATGCATCTAGGTTCTTCAATGTTTCTTTACGTCAGGAGAAACTCCTTTGACATCTGTTGATTATTCGTGATTACTAATTAGCTTTTTGCTTGGATGTTTGTGATTCTTACGGATTTAATTTAGAAGCTTCGTTGCAAAAATTTTGGCGCCTTTTTGTTAAATATATAATATTTGTGCATGTCAATTTAAGTACTTCTCTACTATTGTGGGATGGGATTTGGACCAACAGGGAGCCAGTCTTTAGGTAACTTGTATGTCTCGATTTGTCTTGATCTTGTATGTGAGTCGGTAATAAGTTGGTTTGTCGATACGTCCGTACGTTCGTAATAATTTCTAATAATTTTTAAGAAAAATTCGTTAACTGTCAACATCTTAAAGTCATTATGTAACAGTACATTCATAACGTATGTATCTGGGCGCATCCGCGATGATCTTCAGCGCCTTGTTCTGAATCACCTGAAACATATTAAGCTCCGTTCTGCTTATGTTGCACGACGTAGGTGCACCATAAGTTAGAACCGGCCTGACCAATACCTTGTAGAGGTTGACCTTAGTCCTATTAGCAAGTCTACTCCGCCTGTGAAGCAGGGGGTAGATAAAGCCTAACTGTCGCAATGCAAGTTTTATTCTATTAATTGACTTTTGCCTCCAATTCAGCCTTTGGTCGAAAATAAGTCCCAGGTATATCACCTCCTGGCACCAGTTCACTTGGAGTCCATTGACCCGTAGCCTTGTTTCAGGCCGGCGGACGGTGCTTTTCGAAAAGAAGATGACCTTCGTCTTGGCGGGATTCAAGCGAATCTTCCAAGCCGAAAGCCATTTTTCCAGCTCGATTATATAACGCTGTATCAGGCTGACGACAATTCGCGGTGATTTAGCAGTTGAAGTAATTGCTGTATTGTCAGCGAAAAGATAGAGCTGCGTAAATCTATCTCGCGGAATATCGTGAGTATAAATATTATACAACATCGGAGAGAGAGGTGAACCTTGCGGCACTCCCGCCCTGATGTGTTTATTCAAAGACAGTGCGCTTTCTGATGAGACTGCAAAACTTCTATTTTCCAAAAAGGAAGCTACCACATTGATTAAGTAGTTGGGCGCACCGAGCCTTATCAATTTTAACAACAGACCATTGTGCCAGACCTTGTCACATGCTTTGCTTACGTCAAAGAAGACCGCTGCCGTATGCGCCCTCTTGTTAAAGCCTTTAATAATGTTTGCAGTGAGTTGCGTGGTTTGCCTGACTGTACAATGTTCGGGCCGGAACCCAAACTATTCGGCAGGCAGAACATTGCGCGTGAAAACAGTCGTTGAGCCTACTCAAGATTATATTCTCGGCAATCTTCCCTAGGCTCGACAGCAGGTTGATCGGCCTATACCTAGCCGGCACCGTAGGGTCTTCGCCTTTCTTATAAATGAGAATGACTTTAGCGCGTTTCCAGGCAGTTGGAAAGTGGCCTCCTCTGATTATCGCCTGGGATAAGCTTACTATGTTCCCCAAAGCTCGGTCTGGTAGATTTCGGAACGCCATATTTTTTAAACCATCAAAACCGGGGGCTTTTTTAACATTCAACACGCTTATTAGGGAGTTAACCTCGTTTAAGGTGACTTGGTGAAAGGCCTCAAATGCATCCGGCACTTGAACGGACACTCGAAAAAAAAAATAAGAAAATGTTGCCAGTAGCGTTGTCAACAAACTCATCAAGTCATAAGTTAGCAGGTTGATCTGGTACACACTTTCATAATCTAAGGTTTACACCGTTAAAATATGCAAATATTATTTTTCAAGAAACTAGGTTTTCTTCATTTAAAAATTTAAAAAAATACTACTTTTTCTATTCACGTTGTTTTAACCCTTAAGTGGTATCGTGGGGTCATGGCTGACCCCAAGCGCTTTAAATTGTATGAGAAATCATTAATATTGACAACACCGCGCCGAGCGTTTTAGTAGCCTCGTAAATTAAAGCCATTTAGTTGGTGTCTGACTCTCGTAATTACAGCGTCGTTTGTCTCAGAAATATACGCGGTTGGGGTCAGCCACGACCCCACGATACCAGTTACGTTATTTTTTCGTAAAAACCATGTCACGAAAATTTCTGTCTGATCGTGAGCTAGAGGAGATATTAATGAATGACAGTGATGTTGATGATATACCACAATATATAGAAGGTCCGGAAGAAAGTGACGGTGATATTTCCGATGGACCAAGTGAACACAGTGAGCACGACTCGGATTCTGAACAACAAATTTCGGATAAAGAAGATGAAGATATCCCACAAGAAATATTTCAGGATCGAGATGTTTCCCTAATTGATGTCCCTGAAAATCAAGGTAACCCGTATACTGCTACTAATTATTTTTACGGCAAAAATCGTTACAAATGGGCAAAAAATGAACCACGGCGTGACGTGCGAACTCCAGCATACAATATAATACGTACACGTCTACCTGGGCTGAAAGGGCAAACAAGACTAGCAAACCTGTTAACTCCTTATGATGCTTGGCGATTGTTATTTACTGATGACATTTTAGAAATAATATTGGAACACACTAACGCAAAAATAACCGATCTTAGTGCAAAATATGCTATACATGTTAGTTTTTTAAACCATTTGGACATGTCAGAACTGAAGGCCTTTATTGAATTAATCATTTTAGCTGGAGTCTTTAAATCGGGAAGAGAAGATGTGGCATCTTTGTGGGCAGCCAATGGAAAGGGCAAAGGGCAGGGATATATTTCGCGCAACATTGTCGCTAAAACGTTTTTTATTCCTTTTAACTGCTCTTAGATTTGATAATGCGGACAGCAGAGTTGAAAGAATTGCTGCTGGAGACAATGCAACAGCAATTTCTGAAATTTTCAACAGATTTATTGAAAACTGCAGCGCCAACTATTTATGCTATGAATATGTTACTGTTGACGAAATGCTTGTACCTTTTAGGGGAAAATGCAAATTTCGAATGTTCTTGAAAAGCAAGCCAGCTAAATATGGTATAAAAATTATGTGTCTATGCGATGCTAAAACCCATTTTCTCCTAAATGCATTTATATATACAGGCAAGAATACGCAAAGAAGAAATCCAAAGAAATTATCTGTGCCTACTTTGGATGTTTTGGAACTTGTAAGACCTATTGAAAATACTAACCGAAATGTTACCGGTGATAACTGGTTCACTTCAGTTGAACTAGTTGATGAACTAAAAGCCAGGCGTCTCACATATGTAGGCACTGTGAGAAAAAATAAAAGGGAAGTACCATTACAGTTTCAGCCAAATAAGCAACGGAAAGTGAATTCTTCAGTATTTGGGTTTACTGGTGATCAGACACTGGCATCTTATGTACCAAAGAAAAACAGGAGCGTGATAATGCTTTCCTCTATGCACCATAGCAGCACGGTAGACGAAGAATCTGGTAAACCTGAAATTATTCAATGTTACAACTCAACAAAAACCGGAGTTGATAGTTTGGATCAAAAATGTGCTAGTTATTCGGGTCATAGAAGAAGTCGCAGATGGCCTCTTACTATATTTTATGCTATTATAAATATTTCTCGAGTAAATTCTTTTGTTATGTATAAAGCGGCTAATTTGGATGATGCAAAAACTCGAAGAGTATTTAATATTGAATTAGGAGAAGCTTTGATAAATAAACAACTACAAGAACGAATGACTTTGTGTAACATATCCAGGGAATTAAAAGAGACAATTGCAAAAGTTCTGAATATTCCTGTTCCAGGCCACGAGAATATTAATCCAAATCCCGCCAAACGAATGAGATGTGGTTTATGCCCCCGCTCTAGTGACAGAAAATATCCCACAAAATGTTTCAAATGTGCTAAGGCTGTCTGCAAGCAGCATTGTGTTCAGAAAATTGTCTGCAATTTATGCGAAGCACCTGAAATGTAAGTTATAAAACGTCATTGTCATTTTTTTCACAAGAAGTCTAATTGTAATATTTTATATTTCAGGGACTCTTCCGATGAGTAGACATGGTAAAAATCAGAGAATTCTTAGTAGAAAAGGATCAGTTTGGCTTGGGTCCCATTTAAATAGGAAACATGTTTTTTTTTCGTTAATTTTTTTAAACTTTATTTGCATTATAGTTATGTAATATCTTAGTTGTAATAAAAAGTTCTTTTTCTTCATGGTTATGTGTATTGATACAAGAAAAATAAAATTGTTTCAATATATTGGGTTTTAAAATTGTTGTTGCTCTATTATACTCAATTTATATATGGGGTCAAAATTGACCCCACAATACCATTTACATAACTGAAAAACACGATACCAGTTAAGGGTTAATAAAGAAGAATTTGTGGCTTTTACTTACTTTTCATTAATTTGGAAGTTTCAAGTATAATCTATACTGGGAACCAAATAAATAAATTAAAACAAAACATTAACCAATTTTAAAATTTTAGTGCGCACTGTCTTCCCATCATAGTAAAAGTATTATTTACAAAATTTCAAAAAATGTCAACATTTCATATATCTAGCTATGAATGGTTGTTAATTTTTTTATCATTCTCCAAGTTAACCGTTGCAACCATTTCTTGTTGTTGTAAGACCCAAGTGACTATGTTGCGTCAAAATAAAGTAGAAGTTAGAAATTTGTTACAAAAAGGTGGCAACGGTGAACAGAAAAGAAAATTTCCCAAAACCATAGGACTGGCAGAGGACCAAGTTGTTTTTAACTGGTTTTGCAATGCGCGAAACAAGCACTTACCAATATCTGAGCCCATCAAAATCCTTCGAATCTGCTTAATGTCTAGGACTAGATATCTTCAAGGCATCAAATGGATGGTTAAAAAAATTCCGTCGTCGGCACGATATTACCTTCAAGAAAATATGTGGCGAATCAGACTATATCAATATCGAATAGGCAACTAATTGAAAAGAAAGGCTATTGACCATTTTACAGGATTATGCCCCAAGAGATGTATTTAATGCAGATGAGACAGGTCTTTACTATCGTGCATTGCCAACAAAAACATATGCATTGAAAGATAACTAGTGTACTGGAAAAAAACAGCAAAACAACGATTTACAATTCTGTTCTGTTCAAATATGGAAGGTGAGAAGAAAGAACCACTTATTATAGGCAAAAGCAAAAATCCTCGATGATTTAAGGGCACACATATTAATAAGTTACCTCTCCAATGGATCTCAAACAGAAAAGCGTGGATGACGGCAGACATCATGACAACATGACTATATAGATTTGATACCAAGATGAAGAAGCAGAATAGAAGAGGGGTATTATTTCTGGATAATGCAACGTCTCATTCCAAAATTACACTGGATAATGTCAAACTTATTTTTCTACCACCCAATACTACCTCACATTGGCAACCTTAGGACCAAGGCATTATTCAGAATTTTAAAATGCTCTACAGAAGCTACCTTATTAAGGGGCTTTTAACGTGTATAGGCAGTGGTTGTCCTTTCAAGAAATCGAAAATAATATCCAGCGCCTTGATATGGGTTTCGGTGGCCTGGCGCAATTTGTCCCCAGTGACAATAAAAAAATGCTTTATGAAAGTCGGATTTATCTGTTATACAGATAATATGGACGACTTGATAGAAGAAGATAATATTCCGCTCGCACAACTATTTCCTAACATTAAGAACAGATTTGTGAACTTGAAACAATTTGCCTCTATTGACAACGATTTGCCAACAGAAAGTGCAGAATTGACTATCATCGAGTGTATTAATGGGATCCAAGAAATGGATAAAGCTACTTTTAACTCTGAGAACCTGAACTTGCTCCAGTGTCGAAAATATCAAACCTATCTGAAGCCTGCGCAAGTTTGAGAGACTGATTATTTTAAAAATAAGAATGTCAAAGCAAAATGCAGTACACTGTATAATATACAGGGTGTTTCAGAATAAGATGCTGATCCTTAACGGTGTAAATCCTTAGGTGATTCTAAGAAGAAAAGTTCATATGAACGTATGTCCTAAACGTCTTAACTTTTGAGATACAGGGTGTTTTCAAAAAAATAATCTATTTTTTAATAATAACTGTGATACTATTATAATATCTTTATGAAATTTGGTACACATCTTCTATGCATTAAGGAGCATTTTTTGATGTACAAACAATTTTATTATTTTTACCAGTGGTACGGGTTTTGCATTTAATAGTTTTGGAGAAAATAATGGTACGCCACTGCTTTCTTCTTAAATAAAAATTATTTTTAAAATCTTCATTTATTTCTGAGCACATTTGATCTCTTGATTTTCTTTCGTCCGACGCATATTTTTCTTATTACTGAATTAATTAACAATTAATATTAAATAAACTCAATAGCTTAAAAAGGGAAAAAAAACGATATCAGCACAACAGTCACCGCTTCAGATTTTCAGCGATTTGACCCTGAAGTAAAACGATTTTTATATTTTTTAAGCGAAAACCATGCGTCGGACGAAAGAAAATTAAGAGATCAAATTTGGTCAGAAATGAATGAAGATTTGAAAAATAATTTTAATTTAAGAAGAAAGCAGTGGCGTACCATTATTTTCTCCAAAACTATTAAATGCAAAACCCGTACAGAAGCCACTGGTAAAAATAATAAAATTGTTTGTACATCAGAAAATGCTCCTTAATGCATAGAAGATGTGTACCAAATTTCATAAAGATATTATAATAGTATCACAGTTATTATTAAAAATAGATTATTTTTTTAAAAAATTTAACACCCTGTATCTCAAAAGTTAAGACGTTTAGGACATACGCTCATATGAACTTTTCTTCTTAAAATCACCGTTAAGGATCAGCATCTTATTCTGAAACACCCTGTAGGGTGTCCGGATAAGGATACGGAGCGGCCATATCTCGGAAACGATACGTCCCACAGATCTGAAAAAAAGCTCTCATCATAAAAACTGCCAAGAGAAATTCATTCAAAATAATTTTAAGTTTCGGAAATTGCCGCAAGAGGGCGTAACGGCTTATTTATTTTTTAAAGTTCATTTTACGGCAAAAAATGCCACTTAACCGTAGAAAAGCAAATAAATAATTAAAATCAGTAGGTAGATTGTTTTCTACAACTTTTGTTATTGTTATTTTTTTGAATCTCGCCTAATAAAGGAGTGGGGGAAGCCTTTAGGACATTTTTCAAAAACTGTCATTATGTCGTTATCCTTCAACGGATTTTCTATAACTTGGACTTGTTTGAAAGGGAATTCCTTGGAGTTTAAATAAATGATTCAGGAATTGTCACAAGTTTCCTGATACAATTTTAAGATGGCGCTGTTATTCAATCTAACTTATTTTTTTATTTTTCTCGGTATTTGCAAATTGGATGGTATAATCTTTTTCGGTAGTAATAGGAGACAATTTGCATAGGGAACGATTAGTCCAAACCGCAAATCGATATCACCAGGGGTTTAAAAGTTATTTTGATTTTTCTTTAAAAAATGATACAGTTTCCATTTACCGGTACCCGGTATACCCCTAATAAGCAAGATAACAACTAATTTCATGGCCTACTGTTTAATAAACTATAAAATTTATAATAAAAGTTTAACGAGTCAAAGAAACATCAATAACACTGAATAAAATATGAATATTATGATAATATCATATTATGAGACTTAGACTATGAAAAAGTGCACAAATCTTAGAACTAGAAACAATTTTATTAGCAATTTAGCGAGACAACAATAATAATTACAAATGTTCAAAATGTTTTCCGTCATTTTGTAAGCACTTAATTATTCTTCTGTTAGTTGATAATACGGCTGCCTCAATTTCAGCCGTGGATAAGTTTCTAACGGCATTTGTTATCCTTACCATCATGTTTTCCCTTGTTGTTGGTCTCTCTTGGAAAACCAGATCTTTTAACCTACCCCATAGGTAAAAATCAAGACAAGTAAGACCCGGTGAACGAGCCGGCCAGGGAAACAAGCTTCCTCTTCCAATTACACGATGCGCAAATTGCTCTTCTAGGTATTGGCGTACGTTACGATAGTAATGCGCCGGACAACCATCAAGTTGGATCCACATGTTTGTTCTCGTTTGTAAGGAGACTTCTTCCAAAAGAGGTGGAAGAAAAGTGGCCAAGAAATCTAAAAATCTTACTCCATTAAGGGTTTGGTCAAAAAAATGGGGACCGATAATTTTTCTTTCCAAGATCCCGCACCAAACATTTAAACTCCAGCGGTTTTGAAAATCTACTTGCCTCATCCAATGAGGGTTTTGCTCAGACCAATAGTGCATATTATGCAAATTCACACCCCCAGCGTTAGTGAAAGTGGCCTCGTCGCCTCGTCTGTCCATAATATCCGTGAAAGAAAATTTGGCTTTTCCCTAATCATATTTAATAGCCAGTGACAGAAATCCAATCGACGATCATAATCAGTATCGTTCAATGCCTGGTGTAAAACGATGTGGTAAGGGTGCATACTATTAGTTTGTAAAATCTCGTGGACATTTGTTTTTGGAACCCCCAAGTCAAGGGAAATTTTTCTGGTGCTTAAAGTGGGATCGTATTGAACGTAAGCCAAAACGTTGATAATATTTACCTCATTACGTGTCCTACGAATGCGTAAGGGTCGTTGAATGGGCTGCACATTACCAGTTTCTCTTAATCGTCAAGCTAATCTTGAGAATACTTCTCGAGAATAGTGTCTTCTTTGTGGAAATCGCATTGCATACTCTCGCGACGCTATTACAGCATTTTCAAGAGATTGAAAATACATATTCAACATAATACGCTTCTGCGTTAGTAAACGGCATACTGTTTGTAGGAAAATGCAATATAAATGTAAAAAACAATGCTTAATATTATAAGATGCTTGACGTTTAAAACTCATCAACAGCTTGTCACAATAAATTATTAATTTGTTTTTTTCCATGGGGAACTTGTAATTTAGGCGAAAACATGATGGAAAGGATATGAAATGCCGTTCGAAGCTTATCCACGGCTGAAATTGAGGCAAGAGGCAAGTGTGTTTTTCACTGAAAGAAGAATAACTAAGAGCTTAGGAAGTGACGGAAAATATTTTAAACATTTGTAATTATTGTTGTCTTGCTAAATTGCTAATTGTTTCTAGATTTAAGATTTGTGCACTTTTTCATAATCTCATATCATAATATTCATATTTTATTCAGTGTTATTGATGTTTCTTTGACTCGTTAAACTTTTATTATAAATTTTATAGTTTATTAAACAGTAGGCCATGAAATTAGTTGTTATCTTGCTTATTAGGGGTATACCGGGTACCGGTAAATGGAAACTGTATCATTTTTTAAAGAAAAATCGACATAACTTTTAAACCCCTGGTTATATCGATTTACGGTTTGGACTAATCGTTCCCTATGCAAATTGTCTCCTATTACTACCGAAAAAAATTATACCATCCAATTTGCAAATACCGAGAAAAATAAAAAAATAAGTTAGATTGAATAACAGCGCCATCTTAAAATTGTACCAGGAAACTTGTGACAATTCCTGAATCATTTGTTTAAACTCCAAGGAATTCCCTTTCAAACAAGTCCAAGTTATAGAAAATCCGTTAAAGGATAACGACATAATGACAGTTTTTGAAAAATGTCCTAAAGGCTTCCCCACTCCTTTATTAGGCGAGATTCAAAAAAATAACAATAACAAAAGTTGTAGTAAACAATCTTCTGATTTTAATTATTTATTTGCTTTTCTACGGTTAAGTGGCATTTTTTGCCGTAAAATGAACTTTAAAAAATAAATAAGCCGTTACGCCCTCTTGCGGCAATTTCCGAAATTTAAAATTATTTTGAATGAACTTCTCTTGGCAGTTTTTATGATGAGAGCTTTTTTTTCAGATCAGTGGGACGTATCGTTTCCGAGATATGGCCGCACCGTATCCTTATCCGGACACCCTGTATATGTTAGTATGCACGTGTAGTATATAGGGTGTTCATTTGAAAACTTCTCACTCTTAATATCTTTCTTGCAGTTAACAATATAAAAAATCGGAAAGACACGTCAATTTCATTTATAAGGTGGGCCTTTAAATAAATAGTTTTTGCCTTCTTGTTTCAACTCCCTAGGAGGGGTAGATGTCACCCTTAGAATCTTAAATGGGAATGGGGGTCAAGTGGCACATCGTTTTAAAGGGCGTTCAATTCTTTTTTCAGTGGTATCCTACTTTCTTGCTTTTTGTCCAGGGGTGTCCGAATAATCGCGTTTCAAAGTTGCAGGAACAATTAAACTTGCCTGCATTGAGATTTTGGTTTTCAGGTTAGTGTTTACACAAAAATTACTGCATTGGGTCTCCTTGTAGTACAAATGATTAGAATATTAGGTGGCACCATGAGCGTAGCCAGACATTTTTCTAGGGGGGCCAAATACTAATAAACACAAAAGATCATAAACATTTACGTTTTTTTTTTATCAAATTCCAATAAGTGGCAACTTCCAGGGGGGGGGGGGGACATGGCCCTCCCCTGCCTCTCCCTCGCTACGCCCATGGGTGACACCCTTTCAAACATTATTTGGGGATTGGCAAAGTAACCTTGAAAAATTTACACAAAAAGTAATCTAATAAAATTTCTCTGGTACTACGATTACCTAGTTAATTTGCGTTCATTCGATGACTTATCACTGAAATTCCACAAAAAGCCTATCAAGAAATTCTAAAATACGTTGTTTTTTAACAAAAAAAAACATGGTCAGCAAATTTAAAATATGTAGCCAAAACAGGAATATTATTGTTAATTAGCTTTTGTTTGTTGGGCTGTTCAGTGATAACTTTTATTAAGCGGATAAAGTGTGAGAATGGTTTATTCTCTACAAGAAAGAACTGAAATTATTTTCATTTATGGAGAGGTTGGAAAGTGCGCACGAAGGACGGCATTGGTTTTCAATGGAAGAAATCGAAATCGTGAAGTAAGTCACAGATATGTGCTGGATTTGGTAGCAAAGTTCTCCGAAACTGGTTCGGTGAGTAATAGAAAAGTAAATAACCTACGAGTGATGAATAAAGGAGCCCAAATTGAGGTTTTGGGATTACTTGCTGAAGAGCCCACCAGCTCCTTGCGGACAGTAGCAGAACAGACAGGAATATCATACGAGACTGTAAGAAAAACACTGAAAATGCATAAACTCCATCCATACAAAATGCAGATACTTCAAGAACTCTATGACGATGATTTTGATAGAAGAATAGAGTTTTGTGAATTCATGAGTCGTCAAGTCAACGCCATCCCTAATATTTTGCCGAATATCTGTTTCAGCGATGAATGTTCATTTTATCTAAATGGAAATGTTAACAAACAAAATTGTCGATATTGTAGTGACGAAAACACGCATATATTTCGAGAAGGACATACACAATATTCCCAAAAAGTTAATGTTTGGGTTGGTATTCTTGGAAATGCCATTATTGGTCCTTTATTTATTGAAGGAAACTTGACAGGTGAACTGTACCTTAATATGCTTGAAGAGACTATTGATCCACTTATCACCCATGAGCTAAAACCTCAAATTGATGCAGAGGGTAATTCAGTTTTACAGGAGGATTTGATAACATTTCAGCAGGACGGTGCTCCACCTAATTATTTTCTTCCGGTCCGACAGTGGTTAAACGAGAGATTCCCGGATAGATGATGTAACGTTATTGATAGTTGTTCAAATGATGTTGAGTTGCCTCGGCTAAAGACTTTTTTTTTTGTTGTTAGGTGTGTGTTTGTCTTATTATCTGACAAATTTCTTTTTAGGGCGCCATCCTACCAGAAATAATACAAAATCTTAAAAACACTTAGTAATTTATTAAACTATACTTGTATAATGATGGTTGTTGAGATTGGTTTCTGAGGAAACAGTTTACAGTATAAAAAGGTGAAAATTAAAATGAAAATATAGCAATGGTCTACTGGTCTTTACAAAGTTGTCCTTCTGACTGACAAATACTTAGCTCTGCATTGTCTTCCATGAGGTGTGTCCAAAATTCAGTCCTCTTCACCTGTAAGTTGTCTCGATGAGGTGTTCGGTGTTCCATGCGTATACTTTAGCAACGGAGAAGGTGTTCCATGCATAGACTTCAGCAATGGAGACGATGTTCCATGCATAGACTTCAGCAATGGAGACGATGAGGAAGATGTCAGGACTTGATTAGACTTGAATTCTTGTGACAGCGATTGATAGGAGTATTGACATCTGAGAGCTTGTCAGTTTGTCAGCCTCAGGTTTGTTCGTTTACATGTAATGTTAGAAAAGTGGCATTAGACCAGCGAATATTATTGCAATAAAAGGTTTGAAAATGAATACTTAGGTTAAACAGTACCAGTTGTAACTTAAATCTCTATAATATAGTTACAGGATGTTTTTTAACTCCCTGTTACTCAAGTGAATATGCATAAAGTTCTAAATTAAGAAATGAAATAACCATGTTTAATTACATAAGGTCAAAAACAAATTTTCTTTCGTGTCTAAGTAGTACGAAAAACAAATGATTTGATTGACTTAAAATGTATCTAAGTTTTAAGTTAATCCAAAAGAAGCATATATTGTGCCAACAAGATAAAAATTAAGTAATTTTAACTAGTAATAACTACAAAATGTACAAATATACAATACAGATATTCAAAACTAGAAGAAAATACTGCATTCAAAGCATCAACAACTTTGTGTAGATTCGATATGCATAACGAGCAAAAAGGCAATCGTTTGCAAGAGAGATAACTGCATTCAAAAGTATTTCCAACTTTTGTGCAGGTACGATATACAACACGAGCAAAAGGCAATCGTTTGCAAGATAAATGTGGTTTAACGAGCTATAGACATTCGTTACCACATGATATTGGCGTACCAGACTAATGTCTTAATTATGGCACCCAAGGTAAGATACGAACAAGATAATTTCAAGATACGGTACAAGAGAAATTGTTTATACAGTGTGACTTAAGGTACTATCCCTCCAGTACAAGCATGTCACGCTAATTTAGTAAGAAGTTTAAGAGAAATTAATGTTAAACTAGAATTGATTTCTGACAGATATCTTTGAGAGAAACTAGGTGAGCTTTCCGACAAATTGAATTTAGGTTTCTGATTAGAAACAAAAGAAAAACTCACCTGCTTTCCTCGATATCAGCTTCCTTGGATATTCTGTCAGTCACCAGTTCTGTAGAGCCTGGATCTGTCGGTTTCCTTGTAAATGGTCCAGCCAGGTTTACCCTATATCTGGTCCTCACCAATGTTCATCAAGAACTTAAATAAACCACCAACTGGCCAACGATATTTGCTAAAACATATAAGAACGACAGAATCCCGAGAAATAAAGTTAAATTGAGAGTTTAGATATTATTTGACAATGAAAGATGAGGTAAACCATGACCTGTTGATTGACTTAAAAAGATATTCAAATTGAATGCAAAATTATTAAAATATTAATTGAAATTCCACACTGACTGAAGAAATAATCTTATGACTGCGTTCTGTCTGTTAAGATGATGCTTTTAGATCTTTAAAAACACTATTCTTTACAAGGATAAATGAGATGAATGAAGATTATTAAAATATTGATTGAAATACAAACTTAATGAGGAAATACAATTATTACTGCGTTCTGTCTATTAAGATGATGCTTCTAGATCATTAAAAACATTATACTTTACAAGGATAAATGAGATGAATGGAGATTATTAAAATATTGATTGAAATTCCACACTGACTAAAGAAATAATATTATGACTGCGTTCTGTCTGTTAAGATGATGCTTTTAGATCTTTAAAAACACTATTCTTTACAAGGATAAATGAGATTAATGAAGATTATTAAAATATTGATTGAAATACAAACTTACTGAGGAAATAATATTACTGCGTTCTGTCTATTAAGATGATGCTTTTAGATCATTAAAAACATTATACTTTACAAGGATAAATGAGATGAATGGAGATTATTAAAATATGACGCCATGACGGTCGGCATGTATTGTGTTTATTCTTTGTTAAGACATAAAAATGTGGAATTTAGTTCGTGTAAAAATAGCTTAAAAGGTCATGGGTTTCTGGAAAGTAATATTTATGGTTCAATTAGTTCAATTACATACTTAATATCAGATAAAATATAAATTTAGTGAAACCAAAGGCTTAGCGTGACATACCTGTAACAGGATATAAACGAAAGTCACATCAAAAATTCACTTCCCTGAGTCGAGCCTTTACGCATCCTTGGAGACAATATGAACTAAATTACATGTGAGGAATCGATAATCTATATTAAAGAATAACCTAGAAATCTATATTATAGAACGGCAAATTTACAGTTGCTGTTTTCTTTTGTACAAACTTAAATAATCGATATTCTGCAGTATGCAGAGTTATCCATAGATGGCAGCGCCAATACCTAAAATCCAGTGTGACGAAATAAGTTTTATTTCGTTACAATGAATTGGCAGAAGGGGACCAATTGAATGGCCTCCAAGATCACCGGATTTAACACCTTTAGACTTCTTTCTTTGGGGACGTCTTAAATCCATTGTTTATAAACCACAACCTGCTGATATTGATGATCTTAAAAGGCGAATTGCAGCAGAATGCAGGTCAATTCCCGGTGAAGTTTTCCGAAATTTTAGGGAGGAGTTCGAAAACAGACTTTATTATTGTTTACAGGAAAATGGACAACAATTTGAACAACTTATAAAAAAGTGCGTAAGTAGATCCCATGTGTTTTATTGCAGAAATTTCTCTTCCGCAATAAAAAGTTATTTTTGTCGAAGTAAAATAATCAATAAATAATAAGAAATCAATTGTTTAAACTAGATTTTCTTCTTGTTATTTAACGATTTTAACGGTGCCGCCTAATCTTCTAATCATTTGTACTACAAGGAGACTCAATGCAATAATTTTTGTGTAAACACTAACCTAAAAACCAAAATCTCAATGCAGGCAAACTTAATTGTTTCTGCAACTTTGAAACGCGATTATTCGGACACCTGTGGACAAAAAGCAAGAAAGTAGGATACCACTGAAAAGAGAATTGAACGCCTTTTAAAACGATGTGCCACTTGAACCCCATTCCCATTTCAGATTGTAAGGGTGACATCTACCCCTCCTAGGGGATTAAACAAGAAGGCTAAAGCTATTCATTTAAAGGGTCCCCCTTATAAATGAAATTGACGTGTCTTTCCGATGTTTTATATTTTTAACTGCAAGAAAGATAGTAAGGGTGGGAAGTTTTCAAATTGACACCCTGTAATACATATTGGTAAATTGTAAATCTCATTTAATTTTAGTTCAGATAAATCTAAACAAAAATGTTTAAAATTATTTACATATATATAGATACTTATTAATAGCCAAACACTGTAAAATGCAGACCGGTTGTTTTAATGTTTCTCTAATAACCGACCACCCCTGTTAACCGATCAACATTTGATTGAACGAGGGAGCGACCACCCTTTGAGAGATTTTACTGTATTTGCAAAATCTTTTAAAATTATTGGCATGTTTTACACGAGAACTAAATAAGATCCCATACGGGATGGTATCAATTTCACAATAATTAAAATGTAAATACTTCCAATCCGAAATCATTAAGTCATCATAAAAAAAATATATTTTCATGCACGAATGCTTAGTTACCAGAAGATGTACCTACGTATAGTCCGCCTTACGAGTCTGTGGCTACCACGACTGAGGAGACAGGAGGTAAAAGGTATAAAAAGTCAGGTTTAACTGTAGCGACATAAGCGTGCCTCGTTTCATATAAATATTTTTTAAGTTAATAAACTAAATTTACTTCCTGTTATTTTAATAATTAAACCACGCCACTGTCCACTCTCAGTGGCAATAGGTAAAAAAAACGCAGTGAAACACACATTTTTTTTTTGCATTATTTTATTCATATGTCCACAATAATTATTTCATCGACTAGAAGCGGCCGCCGGGAAGTGCGTGGACGGGAAAAATTTCATACGCGGTCTAATCCTCATAAAAGTAGGTTATTTTTATTTAAAATTTATTGGTAAACTTAGCAGACCCGGTACGTTAGTCTTTTTTTATTAGCATTCCTTCTATAGCCACAGAACCGTAAGGCGGACTATAGCTTTAGGTATACCTATCCTACATATAATATATCATAAATAGCCTTTAATTAAAATAATTATGGGTACATTATCTGTTAATTCAGGCAAAATCATCCAACTTAGTGAATAGGGAAACTAAGACGAATATTTCAGAATGCAAAAGTCTATTTTCGAAATATTCCTAGAAGGATTCCTCATGTATTTGAAGAGATTTTCTTTCTTTTCACTTTTATTATTTTTAAAAACTTCTTAAACATTTACATAAAATGTAAAACAATATCAATACATATTGACAAATTTAATACACTTTTGTGCTTGACAGTTGGTGTAATAAGTAAAGCACAGGCTTATGTCAAAAATACCAGGCAAAAGTTGCCCAATAAAGTTAAATTTTGGGGTATGTCCGTCGACAAGTAAGTGAATTGGAATGGCAATGCAGACCACTGCTTAAAATAGTCCGTCAACTTGGTGCCATCTATTTACTAATCAAGGACAAGACGCAAATTAGACATACGCACAAAGATGCTATCATACAAGACTCTATTGTTCGGCTAGTATTTATTTACGGTATCGTCTCCTGATGTTACCTAAACAAGTCACACAGCGAAAGTTGATTCCATGCCCAAGGAGATCCTAATATTGTATTGGTATAAAATTCGGTGAAAAGACAAAAATCGTATCAGTTTCGAAATACAGAAAGATCAACAAACAACAATGGCTTTTAAAGTAAGTTTTATTTATTAGCTTTAAATTATTTTTTCTGTGTAGGTACTAGGGAAAATTATTATCAATTATTTGATTTTTATTGAATTTGTAACATTTTAAATCTTTTTCAATGAGAACTATATTACGAACAACTTGATTGAAAGTACTGTCCAATTTGCTTTTAAGGAATATCCAAAGAATAACATTGATGCAAAATCAATAAATTTGTGTACTAAATGTTTTTCATATAACAGAGAATCGCTCTGCTAAAGTTTGATTTTTGATTAATAGTTTATATGGCTGAATTTATTATTTTTCCAACAGTACGTAATCCTCGCCGTTACCTTGGCTCTTGCCAACGCTGGACACCTCCATGCCCCAGCCCTAGCCTACTCTGCCCCAGCTGTCGCTTACTCTGCCCCAGCTGTCGCTTACTCATCCCCAGCAGTGCTCTCCAAATCCATCAGTTCCACTTACCAGAGCCATCCAGCCCCAATTGCCCATCACGCTATTGCTCCATCCATCGCATACTCTGCCACACCATCCTATCAATACGCTCCATCTTACCAACACGCTTCCGCTCCATCTTACCAATACGCTGCCGCTCCAGCTTACCGTTACGCTGCCGCTCCAGCTTATCGTTACGCTGCCGCTCCAGCTTATCGTTACGCTGCCGCTCCAGCTTATCGTTACGCTGCCGCTCCAGCTTATCGTTACGCTGCCGCTCCAGCTTACCGTTACGCTGCCTCCCCAGCTGTAGCATACTCTGCCCCAGCTTGGTAAATTTGGAAATAACTTAATTTATATGAATTATTATGAAAACGATTTAAAACGCCATTGTAAATTATTTATTTTGTAAATAAATTATAATTAAAATATTGATTTAATTGTTTGCTTGTTCGCATGAACTGAAATCTTGTACCGGGTGTCCCACTAAGAATGGCTGTCGGCCGTATCTCAGAAAGTGTTAGTCGTATGGCTTGCGGACAAAAATATGTTAGGTAAAGTGGTCATGAGAAATTGCTGGAAATTATTTTCAAGTTTCTCCGACTGGCGCTACAGGGCGCAGCAGTAACGGTAAATATGAATCACGAAGTTTCCTCAAAAGTCGCCTAATTAAGGTATCCCGAAAATAACATTTTTGTATATTTCGAAGATTTATTAATAAAATTCACCTATAGAACGTGTTCGTCACTTTTCAAATAAAGTGGTGGGGGAAGGTTGAACATTATTTGTAATAAATGCTGATAACTCCGGTCTGGCTTAACATAATTTAGTAAACTTAGTTTTGTTAAAAAGAGCTTTCTCACTCTATATATCATCTTATGAACTACGGCAATATGTGTTTTACAATAGGCGCTAGGGGACGCTGACTTACAACTTCACAAACATTGCGCGTTTTTTCCATAATTGTAAATATAATAGTATATCGAATTTTTCTTGATTACAAGGATTATTAAAGGTCTAAGAAGTCAGTGAAAACCGCAAGTTAATATCTATTTTCAATCCGGAGATATCAACAACAATAAACATAATTACAGAACATTATGATTTTATTTTCAAGTTGCCATTGTAAAGGTTTTTTTAAGAGTCAAATACGCCTTGGAAAAACAAAATATGAATTAAAACTGTACACGCGTGTCACCTTTCATTATTACGTCAAAATTTTTGTCGTGCCAACAGTGTTGTGTCGTATTTGATTTTCAAAATGCCTCTGTTACTTGAAGAAGCGGTTGACATCATTGCGGTGTATTTTGAATGTTTGGGAAATGCAACAACTGCTGAACAGGTTTACGCAGTACGATACCCTCAAAGGCGCCGATACGACAGTAGAATGTTTAATCGTTTAGCTAGCCGTTTTCGTACTACTGGAAGTATTTGTCGCCCTGTATATCGCAGACGCCGCCGAGGTCGAACCGAGGAAAACATTGTAAATCTTTTGGCATATGTGGAATTTAATCCACAAACTAGTATTAGATTAATTGCTAGAGACTTGGGCGTTGCTCGCTCTACTGTGCTTAGGATTTTATTAGAAGGAAGGTAAGTAATTATATCTATATGTTATAACGCTTAAATAGTTTAGATTAATGCCCATATTTCCCTTAATAGTTTTTAAGTCAATGTAATAAGTATTTTGTTTTTCTTTAAGCTACATTCCTACCATATTGTGCTCCACCAGGCTTTGACCCCGCAAGATTATGATAGATGATTGGATCATTGCTATCGGTTGCTCAATATTATATTGGAAGATAGAAATCTCCTCTCCAGAATTTTGTGGACTGATGAAGCTACTTTCCATAGTAATGGAAGAGTAAACCACCATAATATGCATTATTGGTCGCGGAATAATCCCCATTGGATGCGGGAGGTGCAGCATCAAGGAAGATGGAGTGTCAATGTCTGGTGCGGCATCTTAGGTGGCAGAATAATTGGACCATTTGTATTTAATGAGTCACTTACTGGGCAAAGATATTTACATTTTTTAAATTACAAACTCCCAATTCTTCTCGAAGATGTGCCCTTGGATATTAGCAGAACTATGGTTTTCCAACACGATGGATGTCCTGCACATTTTGCGGCAAACGTTCGTCAATTTCTTGACGACACATTTCCTGCAAGTTGGATAGGAAGAGGGAGTAAATTTCCGTGGCCTGCCAGGATATATTGTGATACTGTGATGAAAGTGGTAATTTCTATTTTAGATCACCTGACTTAACATGCCTAGATTTTTATCTATGGGGGAGATTGAAGGATCTTGTTTTCGTTACCAGACCCACCACAAGGGAAAACATGATAGAAGGGATAATGGGCAGCAGCCGCCGTATCCCTATGGCAGAGGTGGAAACTGCAGTATTATCAACCAGGTAGAGAATGGAGTCGTGTATACAGAACGATGGGCGTCAATTCGAACATTTAGGGCGCCACTGAGAATTATTATCTAGCGCCAGTCTGACAAACTTGGAAATAATTTCCAGCAATTTTTCATGACCACTTTACCTAATATATTTTTTTTCCGCAAGCCATGCGACTAACACTTTCTGAGATACGGCCCACAGCCATTCTTAGTGGGACACCCGGTACATATGCATTACCAGAAAGTTTTCGACGCAAGTAGGTATTTATAGAGAACAAATTTGTTTTATGGTATCAAATTCAAATTCAAAAATGCTTCATTATCAAATACATTTGTATAATATTTGCAGAATTATACCGTTGACTCTTACTGCCATAAATAATATACCTGATTAAATCCTATTGTATACGCCTCAACCTCTTCAAAGCTGAATAAATGGGATCAGGGTCGGCTTGAAAATGTACCTACATCACATGATTTATTTTTATAATTTAAAATAAATAGCCTGGTATTTTTAGTTTTAGGTACCTATAATAAATGTAAAATAATGATAACAATTAATAATAATTGAAAATAATATAATTTCAAAGTATAACTATTAGGATAACAAGTACAGGGTTATCCAACCAAGACTAGACAAGGCGATTTTTTTACTTTTCCTGTACTTTTATAAAAAAACTGAAATAGCCATCTTAAGTCATTTTCTCTCGCGAATTCGAATATCTTCAGCAAAAAACAATTGAACATCAAACAAAAGTACTAGGGGTCACTTTGATATTTTTTTAAATGGGATGCCGTATTTTTAATGAGCTTATCCGATTTCTCATATAAATTTTGATTTAAAATGTTGGATTTTTAATTCAAAAACGCCTTTTTTCTTCAGTTTTAAATTCGGAAAATGTTCGTCTACCGTAAGATTAATACCTGATAGATGAATACCCGTTTCACCTGTTCACCCTTTAACCTGCTTTAAAGCGTCCGTCAGTTAGACAAAATAATCAAGTTTCAAATTTCTATATATTTTTCACGAATTAATTACAAATAATGAAATATTCTTTAGAAGAACGGCTAAATGTAATAAAATTATATTACAAAAGTGGAGAGAATGCTCGACAAACACAAAGAACATTTTTTTAGAGTTTCCAGAGACACATTTCAGTGGATACAATTCTCAGAATTAAGACCCTATTTGAAGAAAGTAAGACATTGAAAGATAAGCCAAGAAAGATGAAAAGACGGAATATAAGGGATCGAGCTATTGTTCAACATTTTACTATAAATCCGAAGAGTTCTATTCCGCAAGCGGTACGAGAAGTAAGGTATGGTCCAGGGCTCCGGAGAGTAAGCTATGGAACAGTTCACAGAACTTTAAAAAAATGTGGTCTAAAACCATATTGCATCGTTCCCGTTCAATACTTAACACAGCTTCAAAAAGAACTGCGATTTCGATTTGTTGCTTCAATGCTGATGAGAGAGCAAGACGAAGATTATAATTTATATAATAAAATTCTATGGAGTGACGAAGCGTCATTTACAACATCAGGGGTATACAATCGGAAAAATACAAGATACTGGGCAGCAGTTAACCCTCATAGATATGAAATGATAAAGTTTCAAGGTTGGAGCTCACTTAATGTTTGGTGTGGGATGTTAGAAAATCGAATTATTGGACCACTATTTTATCGTGGCTCTTTAACAGGCCAAAGATACCTCCATTTTCTTCATAACGATATCGAGGATTTCTTGGAAAGGTTGCCATTGCAAGCCTACAACAATATCATTTGGCAGCAGGATGGTGCTCCGCCTCATGCAGTTCGAGAAGTGGTAACATACCTAAACGAGCGTTACAATCAGTGGATTGGCCGTAACGGAACAATTCATTGGCCACCAAATAGCCCCGATATCATGCCAATGGATACATTTTTATGGGGTCATTTAAAAAATGTAGTTTATCAACGACCCAACAGAAGTCTGGAGGACATTCAGCAAAAAATTATAAATGAAATTAATAGACTTAACCAGGACCAAAATATTGTAAGAGATTCTTTGGAGAGATTGAAAAGGGGGCATCGGTCATGTTTTGAAAATAATGGAGGACACATAGAACAATTATATTATTGAGATTAAAGTTATTCACTTTAGTTTATAGTTTTTTCTAATATGTCATACTTTTTTTATACGTAAGCAATAATAGATTTGCAAAAACTACTAAATTTGTAATTAATTCGTGAAAAATATATAGAAATTTGAAACTTGATTATTTTGACGGACGCTTTAAAGCAGGTTAAAGGGTGAACAGGTGAAACGGGTATCCATCTATCAGGTATTAATCTTACGGTAGACGAACATTTTCCGAATTTAAAACTGAAGAAAAAAGGCGTTTTTGAATTAAAAATCCAACATTTTAGATCAAAATTTATATGAGAAATCGGATAAGCTCATTAAAAATACGGCATCCCATTTAAAAAAATATCAAAGTGACCCCTAGTACTTTTGTTTGATGTTCAATTGTTTTTTGCTGAAGATATTCGAATTCGCGGGAGAAAATGACTTAAGATGGCTATTTCAGTTTTTTTATAAAAGTACAGGAAAAGTCAAAAAATCGCCTTGTCCAGTCTTGGTTGGATAACCCTGTACAATAAAAATTAATTAAATTCTTAAAAACTATTGACAATTTATTCAAAATTTAACTCTGTATCACTATCACTATCTTCATCTAAGCCTAAACTTATAATTAAGGGTTGAACATTTGTAATCATACAATTGTAAGAATTTTCCACCTTAAGTACATGCTGTACACAGTTTTCCAGCTGTCTGCAGAAATTTTTCTTACTTCGTTTTTAATTAATTCTACTACAGATGCATTTAATGTAGGAGAAATATTATTTCTCCTAATATTGGATTTTAATTGGTGCCATATTAGCTCAATAGGATTGAATATACAATAGTATGGAGGAAGACGCAACACTGTATGTACATTTTCTGCTGCAAGTTTGTCAAACTCGTATTCCTTATTTATTTTAAAAGCTTTTAATACTTCTAGCAGTTCTCGTTTTTTGTAAATTTCTTCAAAATATAAATCATTTTCAATCATAAAATTTTGAATTTCTGCTTTTGTATTATTAGAATTGGGAATGATTTTTGCTTGGCGACTATGATAACTAGCATTGTCCATTACAATGACGCTATTTTCAGGTATATTTTTAAGGAGTTTATGTTTAAACCAATCTTCAAAAAGTTGTGCGTCGATATCTTGATGGTAATCTAAAGAAGAATCTGCTATGTTTTTAGCTGAAAGCCACAAACAATTTGGAACAAACCCGTTCTCTGAACCAGCATGTAATATTGTGATTATTTTGCCTTTATTTGATGGTGCCTTGGTTTGATAATTTTTGGAAGAATCATCCCAACCTTTTTTTGGAGTGTCATGGGTATCGAACCATGTTTCGTCAAGGTAAATAATTTGACGATTTTTTTCTCTAAATTGTTTAACAGCTGTTAAATATTTAAGTCTCTATTCCCGTAAACGTTGAGATTCCATTAATGTTTGTCTTTTATTAATGCTTCGGTATTTAAAACCCATTTTATGCAATATTTTCCTAAGACTTGAAAGGCTACAAGAGATATTTGTTTCGTCTTTAATCAGCCGCTCTTTGAGGGAAATCAAAGTGGGTACAGTTTGTGCCTCATACATTTGGTAAATCTTTCTTCTTAATAAATCCATGTCATTTTCGTCAATGCTTCTAAATGTACCAAAATCACTCCGATTTTTTCTAGGATTAACAGGTTTAAGTACTATGTCTCTTACCGAAGATAAAGGAGTTTTTGTCAAAGTAGACGTCTCTGCTAAAGCATCCATCGAATTAAAATTTCTACTCAACAAAGATTGATACACATTTTTAATTATTAGTTTGGCATCGGTAGATAAATGCTTTCTTGAAGATGCCCCCCTATCAGCACAATTCCAAGGACGCCACATTCTACCACTAATAAGCCCAAATAAAAATTACTCGCCGGAAAACCACTAAAGACTAAAATTATTAAAAATCAGTTTGTAATTATATATGCATCAGGCATAGGTATAATTTGAATTTGTACCTGGTCCGGCTCTACTCGAAAAGGTTTTAAAATTTGGGATTTCCTTATTTATTTTATAGTCAAAGGGATAATGAGGGTTTTATTGCAGTCTAAAGATCAACGATATAATTCTACAAATACTATACACAGTAGATTTCTATTATTGCAACGAATTGGTACGGTTTGTAGTTTCTCTGTGGGAAAGCGTCCTTTCTGTGGGTACCAAACTAATTTTAATTGTCTTGAGTGATATAGTTGTGTTAGTTAAAACACAGTGAAGTGAATGATGAAATGGCTTGGCAGACAATGGTGTGTTTTTTAGTGATTTGAGATCGCATATATTTTTACCGCGGTACAGGGACAGAGCCGGATTTGTGTAAATCTTCCTAAAATTTGCGAAAACTAGATATATAGAATCAATTTTCGTAATGAATGCTGTGTAAAGACTGAATTTCGTAGTTTTATCTGTATAAAATGTCTGGGAATATTTCACCCCAGTTGTCTTGAAAGAAAAAAAGATGTTGTGTTTTTACGTACCTACAAGTTCTATTGTTCAATCGACTGCCAAAATGAGGACTTAATTATGGAAAATAAAACTCAGGAGTATATTGTGCAGATCAAAAAGTTAAATGTTGTACTAAAATCAAAAGAATCGTACATTAAACGGCAGAAGAGGTTATCGCTGTACTACCAGTCTGATGTCTGTGAAGTAGAAAAAATCTACGAATAATAAATCACAAAACAATCAGATTTCATTAAAGAACTTAATAAAATGTTGGAGGTTACTAAGGGCAAAATTAAATATCCGGAATCAGAAATACAGAAAAGTGAAGAGCACTCTAAGAGTTTTGTGGCAGAAATTGGCGAATTAAATAAGATGCGCTCTAGTATGTTAACTCTATAGAGGTACTAACTGAGGACAACAAGTCTTATGTTAATGAAATCGAAGATCTCAAAAACCAAATAGTTGGCTTCCAAGATTCAAATGGTGGAGTGCAGCAGAAAATCACGAAATATACACAGACAGACATTGGCGATGGTTGCATCCCTAATAATGAAATTAAGGACGTGCTTAAAGTTACTAGGAAGGTGTTGCTTATAACTGACCCATACGGAAAATTTTATTTACGAACCGTTAAGAAAGCAGCTTGGTCAACAAGTAAGTTTGCAGGTACTTTGCAAGGCGGGAGCATCATTTAGGGACTTAATTTTATTGTGGACACCGATTGTTACATTGATGGATACTTACTGACAAGGACTATGTCGTGGTTTTGGCTGGTTTTCCCGAGAGCGTGACGCTGAAGAACTTAACTACTTTAGCTAACAAATGCTTCTATACTAATCTCCTGGTATGTACTTCACCAGTAAAATATGTCACTGGCGAACCCTTTAGAAATGTAAAAAATGCCAATCATTCAATACTCCATAACATTAAGGACCTACAGCGTTTCTCGGATAATATAGATTTTATGGACTTGTTTGGCTTGTTAGATTATAGATATTGCATTCGTGGCGGTCTGTTTTTGAATGCTGCCGGTTTGCTTAAACTGTCAATTGCTATTGCACTAAAGCTTGGTCTGTTTTGTAATAAAATCAATAATTCTAACTTAATTCATTTAACATCAAACTATAAATCAGGAAGTTGCCATTTAAATAATGAACCTCAGCCCTGTCCACTTAATCGAAATCCAAGTCAGATAAACTCTCCTTTTTTAGGCGGCGGGCAGCTGACAAACAGACCGCCAATAATTACTTAAAAAGGGACGCAATGTCCTTATTACTATTAAATATTCAATCTATCAGAAACAAGAGAGACGAGCTGTCTGTGTTCTTAGAGTTAGAGTTTTAGGGTAGACCAGGTTTTGTTTAGCTAACGGAATACTGGCTCAAGGAAGATGAACCTTGTTACATCAAAGATTATATTGTTGTATCAATTTACTCCAGAGTGCATTCGTCGCATGGCGGAACTATAATTCTTATCCATAAGAAAATCTGCGAGAATTTTGTAATTACTAATGTAGATAAGTACAATAATTTGTTGGTGGAACGGGAATTTGAATTGTCAATAGTATTCGTAAAATTTTTAAACTTATTTGTTATATGCATGTATCGACCTCCAAACTGTAATGTTACCGTTTTTCTGGAGAGGCTGGAAGTGCTTTTGTCTGAGTTGCCAGTGGAATCTAAGGTTATTTTGGCCGGTGATTTTAATGTAAATTTTGTGGATCTAGAATCGGTAGCCTCAATGACCCTACGTAATCTTTTAACGTCAATGAATCTTAAGATGCATGCTTGTGGGCCAACGCGCATAACTGGACTCTCTGCAACTACCATAGATTATCTTTGCTCAAATCTAGATGATAGTATTATCGACTGTAGTACTGTCGCTGCTGCTTTATCTGATCATGAAGCTGTAGTGTTGACTTTTTCTGTCGATTTGGGTGTAAGATGTAAAAAGAATAGGCGGGGTCGGATCTTTAGTAAAAATAATTTTATTAGGTTTAAAGAAAAGTGTAACGTAGTACGGTGGGAAAGTGTGATAATGTCTGGAGGACAGCTTGAAGGTTTTCAGATGATTTTGATTGATTGTTTTAATAGCTCATTGCCATAACAAAATATCAAAATTAAAAATAAGAAGCCTAGGCTCACCAAAGGTATTAAGATTTCTTCAAGGAATCTTAGGTCTTTGCACACAATTCGAAAGTTTTACTACAATCAAAAAATTTTAATTGACTATTTTAACAAATACAGACAGACTTATAGAAGACTGATTAAAGCGGCCAAGGATCATTACTATAAAGAAAGACTTGCTGAAGCAAATAACAAAACAAGGAAAAATTGGGAGATAATAAATAAGCTAAGAGGTAAGACTAATAAACTACGGACCTGTGTTGATATTGACCCTAACATTCTTAACGAATTCTACTGTACAATTGGGGAAAAACTAACTTCGAATCAACAATCACAAAGAGGCCCTCTTGTCTATTTAAAGAGTATACATATTGCTGAAGTCTTTAGTATTACAGCGACTGATCAAAATGAAATAAAACAAATTTTTGGGGAAATTAAAAATAGAAACGCTGCTGGATATGATGAGATTTCTTTAAGGGCATTGGAATGCCTGCCAGTCTCAGTCATACGGGTGCTTGCACACTCAATTAGTGAGTCATTTTCAGTTGGGAAGTTCCCGTCATGTCTTAAGAAGTCAATAGTTGTTCCACTTTTCAAGGGGGGCGATTTCGGGGACCCTTCTAAATTTCGTCCTATTTCTCTTTTATCGACGCTTTCAAAAGTGATAGAAAAACTAGTTAAAAGGAGAATGATGGTGTTTCTTGAGAGCCAGAAAATACTTAATCCCGTCCAGTTTGGTTTTCTCCCTGGCAGGAGTACTGACGACGCTGTTTTTTTCCTTGATGCATGACGTCTATTTAAAGATAAATAATGGTGAGGTCAGTTGTTGCGAAAATTGAAACACTATGGCTTTGGAGAGCTGGCCCTCATGTGGTTTACTTCTTATCTCGGTGAAAGAGTTCAGGAGGTGAAAACTGATTTAACTTGCTCCGACGCTTCCGTTGTCACTAGAGGCGTACCTCAGGGATCGGTATTGGGACCCATTTTGTTCTTACTGTACTTGAATGATTTGGCAAGTCTAAATATTCAGGGTAGGTTTACACTATTTGCTGATGACACCAGTCTGCTGTGGCATAGTAGGGATGGTGAGGATTTAAAACTGGTTATCAATAGCGATTTGCATAATGTCAAGCTATGGTGTGATGCCAACAAACTATGTTTTAATGTACATAAGACAAATATTATGACCTTTGGGTTTAGCTTCACTACCCTAAATCTCGAAACTAAAACTATTGAAAATAAGTCCATATACAAATTCTTAGGTCTCTCCATTGATAGTAAACTTAAGTTTGAAGAGCATATACAGAACATAGGTAAGAAGTTGGCTGCAGGATGTTTTGCGATTAGGGTTGTTTCTCATGAGCTCAGGGCCTCTGCAGCTAAGATGGTGTACTACTCCTTGTTCGAATCATACGTACGATATGGTATTGCATTCTGGGGGTTCGCGGGCATTCAGGTCATGAATTCAATATTTGGTTTGCAAAAGCCGTACGGTATCTGTGTAGGGTTAAATGTCGGGAACACTGCCGACCTCTGTTTAGAAGGGAACAGATATTGACTATTCCATGTTTGTTTATTTTGGAATCCGTTTGCCTCATGCATAAAAAGTACTTCGGGATGCAATCGGATCAGGTTAGATACAGTACCATCATAACCTTAGAATGCCTATACCTAAAACTTCGCTCGCTAAGAATTCAATATTGTATGAGAGTAAGAAAATGTATAATCATCTTGGTACTGCCCTCAAATCTATTTCATGCTATAGGCAGTTTCATCGTAGTGTTAAAAACATCTTAATACAAAGGACCTATTACAGTTTGGAGGAATATTACGGTGATGTTTTTTGATTGTGGAGTTTATTTTATTTCGTCTCTTGTTTGCGTGCTTGACTCACTAATGTTATTTGTAAATTTGTTTTAAAATTCAATTGTTTTTGACAAAAGCAGGTCTTGCAGTCTTGACATTTGTATAAACCTACTTTACTTTTATTTTACTTTATTTATATGGAAATGTTTGAACGTGTTTTACTTATACAGAATGTTATTGATATTGTTTTATTATTTTGTTGTTTATTGTAAGTTGGCTGGATAGATGTGTAGATTAGTTTGCTAGATCGCTTTGTCAATGGAAATTTTTTTTCTCAGACAATTAAGTATATTTGACTATGACTTGAATATGACTATAAATTCAAAATGCCATGAAAAATAAAAGTTTCTATTTGTACTAAGATTTATTTCATATAACAATCAGTACACTGCTAATAAAGTAAGCTACAAAGCTTTTGAAGCTTGTGTGTATCTAGATTATAAAGCAACAAAGATACTAAAAAATGTGAAAAGATTGGGCATTGCCAACTTAGACAATCTTAAATGAACCCCTTATTCAAAAAAAAAAAAAATAAAATTGTTTTTCAAATTGATAGTGTGATAAAAAAGTGAGAAGAAGAGAAGAAATGAAAGGGAAAAAAAAGAAGGCAGCGCCAAAAATTAAAGGAAGACAAGGCAAAACATGAAGAATATTGTCGAAAAGAAAGAGAAATTTATCAGAAAAAAAAAGCGTTTAGGAAAAATTACACTAATATCAGAAAAGAACAACAGAGATCAACGCATTCAAAGAAAACAGTGGCGCATGAGGCAACAAAAACGCCGTATGAAATTGAAAACCGTTGAAATTTTTTTAATTAATAACAGTCCACCCCAAAGCAGAGCAGGAACTCCCGATAATCAAAGACCAGCAACTCCAGGTGCTTTTTGAAAATTGGAATCTGGTCATGAGTGTTAATAAAGCTGAAATTAAAAACGGCGATTGGCTACTTATCCGATTTAAATCAGAGGCAATAGGGGGAAAACCTTAAAAATATATATGTCAAGTAATAGAAACTGAAAATAAATTTGAGGGAACCTTTTTACGAAATAAATCGACCAGAGATTTTCAAGGAATTGTGTATGGATTTCCAGACATTGTAGATATTTACGAATTCACCTATGAAGATGTCATCGGAAAACTGGAAGAACCAAAAAATTATGGCCGTGGTTTATTAAAATTTAAAATTAATACTAATGCCGAATAATATATTTCAATTACTAATTAATCCTAAGAATACTTTTTTATTGGAGATTGTTACTTTGTTTCTTTTCTTCAAATGGCTTATAATTTAACTATATAAAATAAACTGATTAGAGGTTGTATTATTTTGTCACACCTGTCCTCATTCTGTCACTTCTGTCCCCTTGAAGTTTTTGCTTATAAAACATTATTTTATATTGTTGTGGTTATTTTGGCTTCCAAAGCTGCTTTGTATTCTACTAATTTAGCTGTAAAAAATAAGCCATAATCATATTAGACATTTACTGTTTCAGGAGAGAAAAATTAAATTTTAAAATAAAAAAATATATTTTTTTTGTCTTTGCTACATCAGTTTTTCAAATCTATTGAACTTTTTAAGAGTACAGTAAAAACCCCATTAAAAAGCAAAAGTCTTCTAACGAAATTATTATAGATCGAGACGTTATGTCATACAGATTATGAATTATTATATAATAAAGTCAAGGGGACAGAAGTGACTTTTATAACGCTTTAAACATTTTGCCAGTCACTTGCCAACAGAAATTACTACTTGCCTTGTGTTTAAGAATTTATTTTGCAAAATTTAAAGCTTTTTAAATCGAATAGAGTTAAATACTAACCCATAAGGCGAAAACAAAATTTTTGCAAGAATTTCTGCATTTTTGAAAGTTACGGGAGAAATACCCAATATCTTGTTGTCTTATATCTAAAACTAGGAGCTCTAACACGTATGCTACTTACTGCTCTAGTAGCCATATGGGGCATGTGGTTAATGCAAAGTTGTTTTTGTTTTCATGCATATAAAGCAGTAAATCTTTTCGTTTTTTTTTTTAATAATTTTGATAATCCCCTTTTGTGTGTTTTCTGATTTATTTATAGTGGTCCTGTGTGCAGAACCCCAGATCACAGTACAATATTGGAGAATACTTTGAACTATCGCATAATAAACACTCTAAATTGTTTCTCCATTTAGGATATTTCTCAATATTAAAAATATATACACGGTGGCGCATCGAAAACGAAACAGGGTCATTTACTGGCAGCTCAGTCCTTTTTTGGGTAAACGCTCAGACTCGCCGATTTTGTTTTCGAGGGGGACAAAAAATTGGCAAAAAATCACGTTAACACGTGCAGCCCCCTGGGCGGGGGTGGCACCACCCCTAAAATCTTAAATGGACAGGTCGAGTGACACCTTATTTCAAAGGTCCTGCAATTTTCTTTATAATGATGTAAAATGCATGTACTTCAGTTCAGTAGTTTTGGTGATTTATTGATTTAAATCTTAAATAAAACTCTAATACATCATCATTCTCATCATCATGTTGGCTGAGTAGCATAGATTTTGCTTTTTAAGTGACCCCACAGAAAGAAATCCAAAGGTGATAAATCTGGCGATCTTGGGGGCCATTCAATGGCACCTCTTCTACCAATCCATCGACCTGGAAACGTCTGATCTAAATATTGCCAAACGCGTAATGCGTAATGTGGTGGGGCATTATCCTGTTGGAACATTAACCTATTCGCAATGTACCGCCGATCATTCTGATTTTCAATTATGGCTGTTAATGCAGGATCTATGGCGTCTTGCAGTAATTCCAAATACATTTCACCGGTCAAATTTCCAGGTAAGAAAAAAGGACAAACTAAATGATCGCCAAAAATACCAGCCCATGCATTTAATTTTTGTGGCTGCTGTGTGTGTACCTCACGATAAATTCTGGGATTAGAATCGGACCAATATCGGCAGTTGTGACGATTTACTACGCCATTTGAGAGAAAGGAACATTCGTCGGAAAGCAAGTGTTGAATAGAAAATGTTCATCGTTTATAATTCGTTCACCCACATCTTCACAAAATTGTAATCGCCGATCAAAATCGTCTTCATTAAGTTCTTGTACAAGGTGAATTTTATACGGATGAAAAGTATGGGCCTTTAGAATCCGTTGGATACTACGTCGACTAACACCACACACAGTATCCAATTTGCGGGTACTTAACGTAGGATCTACATAAACTTGCCCTAAAACCCCCACTTCCATTGCTTCGTTCCTTATGGAATTTTCAATGTTGCGTTTTTTATTGGCGACTGATCCAGTTTCCCGAAATTTAGCTACAAGTTCTAGAACATATTTTCGATGCACATTACTGTTCTCATGTCGCTCATTAAATATTTGTGCTGTTCTATAAGCGCACTGATTATTTCCGAAAAATATTTCGATAACTTCAACCCTTTCTGCCGTGGAATATACCATGATTAATTTATGTATAAAGCGTTAAAAGCTATTTTAACAACAAAGTTTGGTCGAATCAATCGCAAACTATGTACTAAATTCCTTTTTAAAATAAGTACGAGACATTCCCTTCTTATCTTTCTTCAAGAAACAACTTTTTTTGTCACAAAGAACGCTCAAATCGCTATTTTCAACACCAAAATGATAAACAAACTATGAGCGTAGTGAACAAAGGCATATTTACTTATTAAGTAAATGCTTTTACTCAAATTTCTTCTGAAAGTAGTACAAACTAATCTGATGTACCTATTAAAGTCTACTTTAAGCTTTAAATCAATAAATCTCCAAAACTACTGAACTGAAGTACATGAATTTTACATTATTATAAAGGGAATTGCAGGACCTTTAAAATAAGGTATCACTTGAGCCCTCTTTCCATTTAAGATTTTAGGGGTGGTGCCACCCCCGCCCAGGGGGCTGCACGTCTTAACGTGATTTTTTGCCAATTTTGTGTCCCCCTCGAAAACAAAATCGACTGGTCTGAGCGTTTTCCCAAAAAAAAACTGAGCTGCCAGTGAATGTCTCTGGTTCGTTTTTGATGCGCCACCCTGTATATTGTTTTTCTTAACTCGTTAGTGGTTTCCAGTATGTTTTTTTCTCCAGGAAAGGCTGTTATCTATTATGACATCAAGACATTTTGTGTCGGTACAGTATTTGACGTTGTTATTATTGATACAAAATTGGGGTATATTATTTCCATTTTCAAAGAAGGGAAAAGCAACAGTTTTTGAGAGGTTTAATGTAAGTAGGTTGTTACAAGACCAATCATCAATGCTGTTCATACCCATAGCTTTTGTAATCACGTCCCTACAGGTTAAAGCTGCGAATGATACTGTCATAATATCATCAGCATAAGCGGTTATAGAGCTATTAGTCTTAAGAATAAAAATGTCGTTTAGGTAAAGAAAAAATAACAAGGGCACAATCACAGTACCTTGCGGTACACCGAAAGTCACTGTGTTAAATGAACTTACCCCAGCATTGGCCCTAGTACAGTGACGGAAATAAAATTTCGTACACTTATTTTTTCCTGATGTGATGTCGGCTTTTGTATACCTAGATCACCTGGAAATGCGCTTCACTTTTTGACAAATTATTATCGGTGTCATCAGATTTGAAAATTATATTATTTCATTTTAACAAATTTTGTGAACATGAATCAACTTGAGAAGGCGAGATTAATTGCCTTATTCGAAGACGGTGTTTCTCTACGAACAATAGCTGAGCAATTTGGGAAACCAAGAAGCACTATACAAAGCCTCAGAACTAAATGGAAAAATACAGGTTCATTGGAAAGAAGGGCTGGAAGTGGCAGAAGAAAAATTTCAAACAAAAATCAAGATAATGATTTTTTGCGAAACAATCCATTTTGGACGGCTGTAGAAGCACACAACCAAACTAATTTTCCTGGGATAGTAAGAGCGGCGAGAAATCGTATAAGGAAAAATTCGGAATTGAGAAAGAAGGTAGCTGCTAAGAAACCGTTTTTGACCGATATGAACAAAGGGCAAAGAATGGGGTTTGCGCTGCAATATTTACCGCAAGGTATGGATTTTTGGGAAAAAGTAGTATTTACCGACGAGAAGACTTTTTAGTATTATTATTACGGGCATATTAGAGTGTATAGGCCACCAGCTACAAGATACGAAGAAAGATATATCCAACATGTTAAAACAAGTGGAAGATTTTTAGTTATTGTATGGGGGTATATGACTTCCGGAGGGTCAGGAATATGCCACCGAATTCGAGGAAGATTTAATAATCAAGCTTATATACACATCCTACAAAATGTTATATTGCTAGCAGTAAACAATATATTTCAACAAGCAAATTTTATATACCAGCATGACAACTACTGCCCTGTCCATACAGAAAGGAGAGATTCGGACTGGATACGGGAAAACAACATTTCATTGTTACCTTGGCCCTCAAGAAGCCCTGATATCAATCTAATCGAAAACGTTTGGGGATATATCGAGAAAGAAATTAACAAGAACAATGGTTTCCATCCTCAAAACAGTGATAATTCGTGGAATAAAATTTAAAAAACCTGGAATACCTACAATTTTCATCACGCCCAAATGCTGGTGGCATCGATGCCCAGACGTTTAAACTTATTAGTGGAAAAAAATGGTGCCGCTTTAAAATATTAAACCAATGTTTTTTTTTTTAATATTCGAATAAAATATTTCATATTTAATTTTGAAGCCATGTATTGTATATTATTATCTTGATTTTCGTTTGAAATTTTTCTTCTGCCACTTCCAGCCCTTCTATCCAATGATCCTCTATTTTCGCATTTAGTTCTGAGGCTTTGTATAGTGCTTCTTGGTTTCCCAACTTGCTCAACTATCTTGGAATACTTTCTTCGTTTAAATAATTTTATTTATAGCCTTTTTTCTATCATTACTGGAATAAGAAACGTAAGGTATAGAGGCGAGATAATTGTAAAAAGCCCAGTTTACCAAAATATTCAAAAATGGCATAAAATGTTAACCTCAGTATACGAAATTTTATTTCAATCACACATTGCAAACGGTTTAATAGATTATCTTTCAGTAAACTAAATAATTTTCCTCTAATACCATATTTGTAAAGTTTGTCCATTACTATTGTGTGGCTTACAATGTCGAACGCCTTTCTAAAATCCGATAAGATTTAGATTACTTTAAGATTTTTATTTATATTATTGGTGTTATTTAAGTACGTGGCCATACTCTAAGAGGTGATTCTTTATTTTAAGATGAAAAGTTTATAGAAACATAGGTCCGATAATGCTTCGCTTTCAAGATACAGGGGGTCAAACTTTAAAAAAAAATATTTTTTCGTAAATATTTTAATAATCCTTTAGCCGATCTTGTTGAAATTTGGCAGTGTCATTTAGGGTATTAAGGGACTAATTTACCCCTGACCAGATTAAAACTTTTACATCCAGTGGCGTCCCGGAAGGCACCTTCACTAAGATTTTTGAGAAAAGAAATGTGCGCCACTGATTTCTTTGCAACTATTATATTTTTTTCGCATTACCACTTTTTTATTTTTAGCATTTTTTTTTGTATCTTGCTTCATTCTTAAGAAAAACATAAAAATCTCCTTACTGCTTGTCCCTGGGACAACATAATAAAAAATTGTTTTGTACAGGTTGAAATATTTAAAAATGTCCTAAGTGACAAGATGACGCAAACTAATATGACGTTGAAACTTGGTGACAGTTTTTAATGAATGCAAATAAATCGTTTAAGCTAAACATTGCTTGGCTCATTTTGCCAGTGAAGCGCACAGTGGTAACGCCGGAAATAAAAAAAAAAACAAACAGGAACAACGCTTTATGAAAACCACACTCAAACAAATGGTACGCTATTTTTTTAGTAAGAAAACATTTAACAATAAGTAACACGAAACTTAAATTGTTGCTGAAAATGCCCTCCTTCAACTTCAATGCAAGCATTACCTCATCTTAACATTGATTGCCGAACACGTTGAAATATTCCCGGCGTACACTGAGCGAAATATCGAGTTGACATAACTCAAATATGGGTTATCCCAGACCAACGCGTGTTGCTAATAGGGGACAGCTCAGACCTCTGAGTTGCGGCAACTAAATCGAAGAGATTGCATCAAATCACTGTTCATGAGTTATCATAGCCCTGCAGATGGGTTGTTTTAGCTAGCTAATTGATACTGGGTTTGACGAACACATGCGACGTGGGCTGCAGCAATTCATTATTTAAGCTGCCAGAAACCAATATGGGAGTTGTGATGCCTCACTACTAGGGCTAGATTAACTCATGATTCGAGCTATCAAGACCGGACCTTTCAGTTGTTCTAGCTTACTTTACAACTATAGATTTAATCTGCCCTAAATGTTGGCAGGGAATCTTAATAGAGCCAAGAAACACAAGGAATATTTACTAATATGTACTTTAATTAACAAACACTTGTTACGAAAACACATGCTAGGTTAACTGACATTACTGACATAAGTGACATCTAACAACATATGATAAACGTCAAGTGCAAAGAAACTACTCTATGAACGAAGCTAGGCACAATAAGGGTTTGGCACTTTAAATATATTCCAACACTAAAATTAGATTATTAATTCTCATTATCACGCATCAAACTCTGAACAAAAATAAAAAAAACATCCCTCCGATCAACGATTGCGCGGATAGCAAGTCCAGTTATGTGGTCCAAGACGACGCGACGTGCACAAAGATACTAATAACAATGGGATGGAGTTACCGCGCTAAATCGGTACGAGCGTGAATTCGGAACGTTCCGTGACTTTTCGATTGACGATTTACCCTCGACATGAGTTTTTAGAGCACTATTTACGACTTATTCCAACTCAAAATAATTTAACACATGGTAATGAGTTAAAATAATGCACGTCTGGGCCAAAACGGCACTTTAAAACCAGTTAGTAAGTTTTCCCAATCCAAAAACTGAGTTCAGGTAACTCATAAAATGGTTACAAAATGAAGGATTGTGGTAATCCCAAATGTGTTTAAAATGTTGATATTTGTGTGTTGAGGCGAACCACAAGAAGCTGAGTTATTGTAGCGTTTTTAAATGAGTTGTGATAATTCGTAGGCTCAGTTTGAACAACATAGAAACGTGCGTTAAAGTAGCTCTAATTCTGCAACCCACGACATCGGTAAATCCATTTTTGTCAGTGTATGTCTCATCTGATCATATAAAACCCGTATCCGTTGAATTAGTTATTCTTCAGTGTTGACTGAAGTTTTATAAACGAGGCACATTAAATACCCCAAAGGAAAAAATTTAAGCGATTTAAATCCGGTGACCTGGGTGGCCATCACTGTAGACCTGCGCGACCGATCCACTTTTCTCCATAAGTTGCATCCAGAAATTGACGTGCTACTATGGTAAAGTGAGGTGGGGCCTCATCGTGCATAAGCCACATTGCTCCTCTTACTGGCAGTGGGACATTTTCTAGTAGTTCAGGTAACACAAATTCTAAAAAATTGCGATATTCTTGACGATTTAATCTCGGTGGTAAAAAATAGGGTCCAATGATATAATCACCCATAATACCTACTCAAACATTTAGTGAAAACTGTGGTTGATAATTATTTTATTTTAGGAAATTGTAGCATACGCCCCTAAAACAGGTGTTACTATACGACTTTGCTGACTAAACAAAAAATGTTTTAATTGATAGAAAGTTATTAAAACTTGTCGAATATTGCGAAATTGTTTTTGGAATATAATATGAAACGTTTTACATAAAATCCGTGCAATTACTCATGAATAGCTTAAATGATGATACTAGGCAACTTTAAATTGGTATTCCAGAAAATCGGCTGATTTTAGACATAATAGTCTACAGGGTCTTTGGTTTAAAAAAATTAATGAAACTTTGGTCTGTATTTTCTTTAATACCCTGTATAAAAGTAAAAAATTTGAAAACTAAATTATTATCATTATAAACTGCAACATCCAAAGCAAACTTGTATAAACCCGTTACCCTTTCATTTGTTTTAAGGTCTTCCAAGAATGTCATGGAAAATAATACGTTTTTGACAAAAAAGCTCAGTTCTTCCAAAAAATACAAACTGCTGACCCTTAACCTTATGTCAAAGTGATCAGGATATCCATTAAAAAAAATAAGTTTATGACCCTTGGGGCCTGCGTCTATACCACCTACAAAATAATACATGTAAACATTTTGTCGAAGTTCTTTGATTTACATCAATTTAACCACCATGAATTCACAATTATTTTTTTTATATTTTTCAAAAATATATACAGGGTGTCCAGTAAGTACCACCTAATTTCTGGGTTGCATATAGAGGAGGTCAAGAGAACCCTAATTTGTCATAAAAAAAAATTTCCTCCATTTGCCACTTCCTAGCTGTAAATGTTGTTATGGATAATAATTATAATAATCGTTTTGAATCATATTTTTGTGTTTCTAGAGTCTACGATACGTATTTTGTAAAGTATCAGTTACCTGCGGCCGATTTCACAATACTTTATCTTGTATCTCTGGTTTAATTAAACTAAGGTATTGACAGGCGGTTTTCACCAAATTTATATAATTTATTATTTATATAAGGTTACATTTAAAATTTTTGAAAAAAAAACTGGAATATATGTCGATTGTGCAAATGGCGCCCTCTAGTTGCGACTGATATAACAGAAAATAGTAATGTAAAATTTTAAATGATACTATAGGATAAACTCTTTCAAGCGAAAGAAAGTTTGTTAAATTTGGTTAAGGCACACCGGAGTTATGGGTATTTCTGTCAAAAGAGATTTTTCCTCCTCCCCTTAGTCTATTTTGCGAGTTGGAGCAAAATGTATAAAAGCAAAGTTATTCCAAATACTTCAAGGAATAAAACACTTAATTTTTGACATAACTTTATTTAGCATATTATCGATAAAAATCCGATTATCTTCCTTGTCATTGGTTGAGCGCCCTCTAGCGGTCAATTTAGAAACTTAAAAATAATTTCCAGCAATTTCTTTTGGTCGATTTTATAACAATTTTTTTTATTTGTAAACTCCGTTATAAGCGATTCCTGAGATGTGGCCGGCGTCCATTCTTATTTGGCCACCCGGTACAACCCATTTTGTAGCATTGTTTTGTGTCGCGATCTTTCTTATGTTGTTTTAAGGATTGTCAGTAATATCTCGCAAAAGGTTTGTGGTGGCAAGTCCGTTCCTAACTTTCCCGACGATGTAAAACATCAACTGCATAGTATGGTTTAATAACTCTTTATGGCCTCAATAAAATATGAAAATTTCATTGAATTATACAAGTCCGTTCAAAAGCTAGAGCCCAAAAAGTAAATCGCTGGGTACCCCTTTGGGGCTCTGTATCTCCATTGAGGGGCACTTTGGGAATTTTTTTTCTAAGGCAAGTTAGAATTATTTTTACCTCCTCTGTACGCCCCAGAGAAATTAGGAGGTACTTACCGGAGACCCTATATAACGATAGCGAAAATTAATTTATTATAATTTTAAGAAAATGTTTTTAAAGATTGGTATTTACAAAATCTTTTAATTATTCACATGCTTTACACGAGAACTAAAAAAGATACCATAATAGCACGGTAGAATAAATAAGCTGTAGATCCACTACCTTCATATTTTTGATTTTGCCGGCACAACTCGAATTCAAAGTGAAACTAATTCTAACCGGATAGTGGCTAGCGCGAGCACTAGTCTGGGACTTTTCGCTTCACAGGGAAAACTATTCTGTTTCGGTGGTCGCGTCTGATGAACATAACACTGTTTAGAGCGCTACGCTCACTTGCTGTTGTTCAAAATTCTATCGACTGATTAATTTTTACTGAATACCTATCGAACCCCCCCCCCCTCTCTCATGCTGCAGCTGATGAGAGACTACAAGCGCTGCAGTTGTCTGATCGGTTTGCTGCTTTCGATGTGAAAACCTCAAAGGATTTTGGTTGAAGTGACTTTACTCGAGGATATTTGTACTCTAATACTACAGAAAGTACGTTTTCTAAGTTAGGGTACCAATTTAATAATCAAATTGGGCTGTAAATGCTTCCAATCCAAAATATTTTCAGCATGGATGCTTAGTTACCAAAAGATGTATCTACATAGCTTTAAGTGTATACCTATACCGACATTTCAAAAATACCCTTTAATTAAAATTAGTACTTAATAGTTATGATAAAGAAAATATTCCGATGATTTTTTATAACTTTAGTTAAAGTGTATTCACAAATATAAGAAACTGACCAAATGACTCTTATTTATTCCTATCTAAATAGGGGTATTGACACAATGCCGACTTAGCTAGGACCGTCTTAGAAAATACATAGTATTAAAATATTTAATTTAGCAGTAAATAAAATATGAATGATGTTTATTTAAGTTTATTAAATTCAAAATATAAAAATAGAATTATGGTCTTAAACTTACACTTATAATGCTAAATTATTATAATAGTAAATAAATTACCCAACTAAATCTACTTAATTGAATCATGGATATCTCCGGGGTGAAGATTATTCATATTGAAGAGGAAAGAAAAATCCAAAATTCTTCACAAATATTTAATATCTTGCTCTACGCGTTTCGGTTTCTTAAACCATTTTCAAGAGCTGTATAATATAATCACAAACTTTACATTAAGGACACAAACAAGCTGACAATGACAAGCTCACAATGGCGAGCACAGGTTAATCTACTTCACTATCGCTATCATTATCTAAAGTAATAATATACCTTTCTGTTGCATTCCTTATACAAATGTAACTTTCTTCTACTTTCTTTACGTGTTGTACGCAGTTTTTCCAGTTCACCTCAAACATTTTTTCAGTTTTATCATGAATTAGAGTTAATACACTAGAATTAAGTGTGGGTGAAATATTATTGCGACGAATTCCAGCTTTAAGTTGGTGCCATATTTGTTCAATAGGGTTAAATTTACAGTGGTAAGGCGGTAGTCGCAATACTATGTGCCCCATGCTTTTCGCAAGTTCATCGCAGTAATATTCTTTTTGAATAAACATACTTCCAAGCACCTCAAATAAGTCTTTCTCTCTATAGTTTTCATGAACATATACTCGTATATCATTATCAAACATATATTCTTAAATTTTGACTTTAGTGTCTTTTGAAGAAGGAGCTTTGTTTAATTGTCTACTATGATAACTAGCGTTATCCATAATAATGACACTATTTGGTGGAACGTTCTGCAATAATTTAGTTTCAAATAATTCCGCTGTTGTGTCTTCATGATAGTCAACACATGATTCACTAATATTTTTTGCCGAGAGAGATAGACCATTTGGCACCCACCCATCTTCAGAACCAGCATCTAAGATTGTTATTCTTTTTCCACGGTTTGACGGGGCACGTGTCACACATTTGCCGCTAGAATCGACCTTCAGTTCTGTATTCGTTTACTTTTGTCAGATATTCCCACCGCCATTCTTGAAGAGGCTTGAACTCCATCAAAACCTGCTTTATATTAATATTTTTGAATTTAAAGCCCATGTGTTGAAGGCACTTCCACAATGTCGTTTTTGAGCATTTAATTTCTGTTTCATCTGTTGTCAGCCTTTTCAGTAAATTGTTCAACGTTGGTACACTTTGCTCTTCATACATTTTATAAATTTTTCGTCGTATAAGTTCCTCGTCCCCTTGGTCCAACGTTCTTGATTTTCCAATATCACTTCTTTTTCTGCGCTCCAATATTGGCCCTTGTATAATTTTCCAAACTGTGGAAAAGGATTTTTTTGTAAGTAAACCGTTTCCTTTACAACTTCTATAGGGCACAAATTTCCGCGCGACATTAATGTCAAAAACACATTCTTTATAATCTGTTTGGTATCTGTTGATAAATGCACTCTGTTATTTACTTCAGTTTCATTGCTTTCACAAATCTCACTAGAACACCAAGGACGAAACATTTTCAAAAAACAAACTAAACTCAACAGTGTACGTTGACAGACTATAATCAAAAAGGACCCTGATTTATCCGCATTTTTATTTATCTGAGTACGGTACTTATAATTTATTACGCCCATATCATTTCACAGAACTGGTTTATTATTGTTTATTATATTTTGAATACCCTAATAATAGCAAGCATTTAGGTCGGTTTCTTATATTTGTGAACACCCTTTACATTATACTGTAAACTTAGACAAAATCATCTAACTTGGTGAATGGTCGGATTTCGAAATGTTCCTGGAAGTAGGATGCCTTATATATTTAGAGATATTTTTCTCCCATTTTTATTTTTATAATGGATTATTTTAGAAAAACTTCTTAAACGTTTATATAAAATATATTGTGTTAACAGATTTAAGACATTTTGTGCTTGACATTTAGTGTAATAAGTCAAACGAAGGCTTTAGTCGAAAGCGCCAGGCTAAAGTTGTGCTATAAAAATAAAGATCTGGATATTATGTCCCACGACAAGCGAGTTATTTGGAACGGCAATACAGACCAGATCTTAAAATAATCCAACGGTCAACCTGGTGCCATCTATTAACTAATCAAGTTGAAGAAGCAGATTAGACATACGCAGAAAGATGCTATCATACAAGACTCTATTGTTCGGCTTGTACTTATTTACTGTATCGCCTTCTAGTGTTACCTAAACAAGTTACACAGCGAAAGTTGATTTTACGCCCAAGGAGATCCTAACATTGTATTCTTAGCAATTTGTATAAAATTCGGTAAAATGTCAAAAATCGTATCAGTTTCGAAATACAGAAAGATCAACAAACAACAATGGTTTTTAAAGTAAGTTTTATTTTTATGCTCTAAATTATTTTCACTGTTTAAGTACTAGGTACTAGGGAAAATTATTATCAATGATTTGATTCTTGTTACCCTTATAAGATTTTAAATATTTTTTAATAAGGACTATATTATGAAAAATTTTATTAAAAGCAGTGCCGAATATGAAAATTTGCTTTAAGGAATATCTAAACAATAATTTTGGTGCAAATTCAATAATTTTTGGTACTGAATGTTTTTCATATATAACAAAGAACCGCTCTGCTAAAATTTGATTTTTGATTCCTTGTTTATACGGTTAATATTTTTCCAACAGTACGTAATCCTCGCCGTTACCTTGGCGCTCGCCAACGCTGGACACCTCCATGCCCCAGCCCTAGCCTATTCTGCCCCCGCCGTGGCTTACTCTGCCCCAGCTGTCGCTTACTCATCCCCAGCAGTTCTCTCCAAATCCATTAGCTCGACTTACCAAAGCCATCCAGCCGCAATTGCCCATCACACTGTTGCTCCATCCCTCGCATACTCTGCCGCACCATCCTATCAATACGCTGCGGCTCCATCTTACCAATACGCTGCCGCTCCAGCTTACCGATATGCTGCCGCTCCATCTTACCGATACGCTGCTGCTCCAGCTTACCGATACGCTGCCGCTCCATCTTACCGATATTCTGCCGCTCCAGCTATAGGATACTCTGCCCCAGCCGTAGCCTATTCCGCTCCAGCTTGGTAAATTTGGAAATTAATTTATTTATATAAACTTTTATGCAAACGGTTTAGAGGCTATTGTAAATTATTTATTTTGTAAATAAATTATAATTAAAATATTGATTTATTAGTTTGCTTGTTCACTTGAACTGATATTTTTGATTTTATTTAATTAAAGGAATTTATAAAAATCAAAATAAAACAGAAGTAGATATTTATAGAGATTGGTAGATAAATAATATATTTCGTTTAAATGGTTTAAGGTGGCTATAGCTGCTGTAACTGCAAGCAACAAGCATGCATGATTAAGCTTTTTGTGCAAGCAAGCGCAATATCCCGTCGCCATCACACGGTACAAGCATATTGGAACAAGCTCTACTTTGTGCTTCAAATATGTCTCGTTCGGTCGAAGAAGCTCTTGGCTTTGGCTGCTTGTACCCTGGTGTATAAAATACGCAAAAGAAGAAACGTAGAAGAAAACTGATTAATGAGAAGAAAATCTTATTCTCACATTAACTTACTGAGTGAGGTATATCCGCGTGAGTGGCATAATTATCTCATAATGGATGAAGAGACTTACCTTAGCCACTCGTAACGCCTTTGCTTTAAAAAAAAATGCAATTATGAGAGAAACAATAACAATCCATAAAATATTAACAGCGACATTGCGTTTTCTTACGACCGGCGGGAGTTACGAAGATCTCAAATTTTTCAACTACAATTTCACTAGAGGCGTGACGATATAACTTTCACGGTTAAAAATAACCGGTTATTGAGAAATAACTGTCGCTACCGCTGATTCAATATTGTCTGAAGTAGTTACCAGTTATTGGCGTTACTGTATCGAGCCGAGAGCGCGCCGTGCCAGTGATACGTCGCCTGCGTGGTATGACACCATATACGGTTCTTTTAAATAACTGGTAGACAAATAACCGCTAATATAATTAACTGATATTCGGATATTTCTTCATATTTTGATATTATGTTATATGTTATTCAATATCGCCGGTTGCGATATGCGTTCGGAGTTATTTTAAACGATGAAAATATCGACATGCTTTAATCGCGCCATCAAGTATGTGAACTTGATCTGATTCTGATCACCAGGGACGCGCCGTCCATATGGGCAAGGTCGTGTGGCGCACGATGGCGTCAAGGCCTTAAAGGCGCCAGGTCTTTAACACAAATTAACATAAAACTAAAAAAATTATCTATGAATACCGGTGGTGAAAATGCATCATCGGTCGGCGACCAGTACCAGTGGTGAAATTTTACTACTCCTCTTCCTGTGGCGGCGCGAAAATCCGCGTGCGCTCGGCGCGCTGTTTTAAACTTGCAAAATTTTGCGTGTTCGTAATCAATGTAGCAGGTTAATTTTTCATTCTTGTCTTGATAAGCACATAAGACGTATAGAGTGCCTTATTTGCTATTACGTATCTACCGCAGTTGTGAAAAAAATTACAGATAAGGTAAGTAAGTGATTAAGTAAAATAATTAACAGGGATGCAAACAATTGTTTTTCTTTTTAATAACTTTTGTTGATGAAAGAAATAAGGCATAGTGTTTAATATCTTTTTTAATTTTATTTAGATAGCCAGAGAAGAAAAAAAGAAATTGTCTGGTTACCAAAACTTGCTTAACAAGCGAAAGCGGGAGGAAGACTTGGAGAAAACCAATTTCAAAATTAGTAACTTTTTTCGAAAGACCACACAAGACACTACTTCTGATAACAGTGATTTTCTACATTCAACAAAATCAAACTTGCCATCAGAATTAGAAAAGTAAGCTAATGAGGATGAAGATCCAAAAGAATTAGATCCTGATACGTTTCAATCAGTGTCGGTACCATTATGTTCGGGTAAGCAAGACGAATTATCCGAAGAAGCGCCCCTTTCTAACGATCCAGGTTTTTGGCCGAGTGTATTGTCTCCAATCCAGCTGCAAAAATTTGTCGAAAAAGGTCCAATGCATTATCAAAATAAAACTATGTATCCTAAAGACAAAAGTGGACGTAAGTTTTCAGATATATATTTTACTCGATATTTGTTAAATGGTGAAAAGGTTCAGCGTCATTGGTTGCTATATTCTATTGAAAAAAATGCAGTTTTCTGCTTCTGCTGTAAAATATTCAATGACCCTAACCCCAACAATCCATTGACTTTTAAAAACACTAAATTAAGTAACCAAGGCGGTTTCAATGATTGGCATCATTTAAGCAAACATTTGGAAATCCACGGAAAAAGTAAATCTCCTTTTCAAAATTTACGTGTCTTGTCAGATTTACTAGAAAGTTAAAAACTAATCGAACCGTTGATTCGGAAATGCAAAATTTATTAAAAAATGAAACTAAACTTTGGCGCAGTATCATTGAAAGAATAATTTATACTATTCAATTTTTGGCCGAACAAAACTTGACTTGGTCCTAGTAACAAATTATTTGAGAGAAATAATGGAAATTTCTTAAAATGTATAGAAATGATAGATAATAGAATTTGACCCAGTCATGTCTGCAGATATTAATAGATCTTAAAAAAATATTCCACTTTACCTTGGAAATAAAATTCTAAACGAAACCATTAAATTAATAGGTGACAATATAAGAAATAATATTTTAGACAAAGTTACAGAAGCAAAGTATTCTTCTATATTACTTGATTGCACTCCTGATGTGAGCCGCCAGGAGCAGATTTCTGTTTGTTTAAGATACGTTAATTTAAAAAGCAATAAATTTAGTGTCGAAGAACGTTTTCTAACATTTCGTCCTATAAGTGATACAAGAGGTGAAGGTTTAACCAACTTTTTACTAAAAACTTTGGAGAATTATTTTTATTGATCCTTCTCAAAAACGATGCTGTGAAATCCAATATTTCTAGTATACATATTTTTTCAACTGTGTAAGTATTATATAATTTTTTTTCTGCCTCAACCAATCGGTGGTCTGTTTTGAAAAGTAACATTTCAAGTCTGACAGTAAAGCCTTTGTCAGATACTAAATGGTCTAGCAGAATTGATGCAATTACCCCTTTAAGATTTCAGTTGGGCGAAATTTACGATGCTCTTTATGAAATTGTATCCGGAAATAATACCTCCCCAGGTAAAAAAATTAAAAATTATAAGTTTGTGTGTATGGTAGTCTTGTGGTGCAAGATTCTAAGTAAAGTTGATATTGTTACTAAGATTCTGCAATCAAAAACATTTAATATTTCCCAGGCTTGCGAAAGTTTAAATAACCTCAATGAATTTTTAAAACAATGTCGATCTGACAAAGGCTTCAGTGACTTATTAGTAGATGCCAAATAACTAGCTTCTTGCTTAGACGTTGATGCAAAATTTATATTCGCAAAAATTTTAAGGCCACGAAAGATTAAAAAACAATTTTCTTACGAAGGTGACGACCAGCCGATCGAAAATCAAGAAAGGAAATTTAAGGTAAATTACTTTTTCGGAATGCTAGACATTACTTTTTCATCCGTACATGAAAGATTTAAGCTACTATCATGTGATTTTGATGTTTTTAATTTTTTTGTGGAATGTTGAGGATTTCGACAAATATTCTGACCAAGATCAATTTAATTTTTGTAAAAAACTAGAAGAAACCCTAACTGACAAAGATCGAAACGAGAAAGATATAGATGGAACAGAACTTTTACACGAATTACAATTTCTGCAAAATAGCGACAAAAACGCGACGTCTGTAGTAAAAACACTTAATTACATTGCAATAAATAACTTAACCCACTCATTTCCAAACATTACGATTGCATTGCGCATATTATTACATTCCAGTTTCTGTAGCTACAGCCGAGAGGTCATTCTCTAAATTAAAATTGATTAAAAATTATTTACGATCTAGAATGGGCCAAGAGCGGTTAGAAAATCTTGCTATCATTTCTATAGAGTCTGACTTTTTAAAGCAACTTGAAATAGAGAATCTTTGTTTTGTAACTTTGATACTGTTTTTGTTTTGTTACTGTTGTTTCATATTCTATTAAAATTTGTGTACTTTCTGTTTGTCACAAATAAATATAGACATCAGTACTCAAAAGTATAGAGTATTCTTCAAAAATTTTAACGATAAACTATGAGAGAAGGGTGGTAATTTTAGCTCAATATTATAATATTAGTTAAAGGCGCCTATCATTATTTGTCACGATGGCGCCGAAAATACTTGGCGCGTTCCTGCTGATCACATATTATTATTATTGCAATATCGACACATCTGTGGTTTAGAAATTCTGTAATTCCCGAAGACCGACCGGATCGACGCCTATTGATGTTGCTTGTTTTGTTGTAAAGTGTGGCGTTGTTTATTGTTTGTTTTTGTGTTTAATCTTTAAATTTAAAGAAATAAGATAAATTTAAAATATAGAGATAGTGCATGAGGTATGTAATATGTAAACATTTAAAATGTGGGATTTAAATCCTTGTTTTAGATCACAAAATTATTTTTTCATTATTTCTTAGTTTTCTGTATATTTTATAGTAATAATATTTCCATAAAATATTTAAATAGTGTAAAAGTTTGGCAACGGTGCGGACGTGCCTCATGAGAATTCTAGTGTTTCGGTCGATTTTTCTGTAAAAAATTGGAAATTAAATCTAGCAAACTAATCTGCGTTAAAAAGTGAAACTTCCCACATCTATTAAAGTATAAATAGAGACAAAATTCAATTGTAAAATTACAAATTCCTTATTGTTTGTTTACAAACAGACGGGTTGACATCGTGCGGCGTTGCCAAGATGCAAATAGAAAACGAGGAGTGTGATATATGCAACAATGTGGTGTCTGATAGCGAAGATGGATTGCTTTGCGATAGGTGCTTAGTGTGGAAACACCGGACATGCCTGGCGATGAGCGCAAGAACGTATCAGAAAGTTACTAAATCACAAGAAAACTGGTATTGCAGTGGATGCAACGACAGTGCTGGCGCTGCAGGGCAAACTAAGCAGAAAAAAAGTAATGACTACACCATAGCTGACGTAATGGCTAAACTGAATGAAATGGACCAGAAATATAATAAGTTGTTTGTTAAGTATAATGAACAGCTAAAAATAAATGAGGAACTTCAAAAACAACTCTCGGAAATTAAAAATCAACTAAACAAAAATGAGCAAAAGGACATAAACAACAATATCATCGTTCATGGGATTCCGTACAACAAGGATGAAAAGGTAAATGAGATAGTGAAAAAAATTGGTGAAAAATTACATGTTACCCTCCAAGAGGAACAATTCTGTGCTGTAAGACTTGGAAGAAGCGAAGGAAAAGAGTGTCCCATAAGAGTATGCTTACTGAATTATGACGTCAAGAGCAAGTTCATGAAACCTACAACAAGAAAAAATTTAAACACCAGGGATCTTGGGTTCGGACAAAATAAAATGGTATTTTTGAATCATGATCTAACATCAAAAAACCTTAAGCTCTTCAAAGATGCGAGAAATTTAAAGAAAGAAAAGAACTACAAATTCCTATGGATCAATAAGGGTACTATATTTATGAGGAAAACGGAGGATAGCAAAATTATACTTATTGAGAAGGAGGAGGATTTAAAAAACTAAACCAAAAAAAACGTCAGTTAAAAATCGTGTACATGAACATACAAAGCTTAAAAAACAAACATGATGAGGTGCAATGTTTTGTGGCAAAGGATTCCTGTGATATTCTTGTACTAGTGGAAACATGGCTAACACAAATGGAGGTCGGTCTGTACGAGATTGATGGATATCAGTGTTTGCACTCCTGCAGAAACAAGAGGGGAGGAGGAGCCTCAATATATGTGAAATCAGGTATCAAGTTTAAGGAAGTAGCAAAATCGACCCCTGATGATGAAATGAGCTGGATGTGTGTGTTAATTGGAGAAGAAAATAACTTAAAAATCAGTGCGATGTATCGACCACCATCTTACAACCATAATCAGTCTTTAATACCCTGGAGCACATTCTGACAAGTTATCCCAAGACACATTTGATTGTTGGAGATTTAAATATCAATTTATTGGATAGAACATCAAACACAGTCAGAGATTATGAGCAAATAGTTACACTCAACAATTTTAAAATACTTAACACAGTAAACGTGGAAAGTGCAACTCGAGTAACATGTAATACTGCTAGCTTGATAGATCATGTCATAGTTGACCAGGGACACAAAAACAATTGCACAATGACAGTACACGAGAATTCCATCTCTGATCATAATAGAATATCAATTGTTATAAATGAAAATATCAAGATTCACAGGACAAAAATAAACCATCAAGTCATAAAGGTCAACCATAGTACATTTAAAAATCTATTCCACGAAAGAATTAGAGAGACACAAGTGTCTACATTTCAGAACCTCATCAATATAATATGCGAATGCAAAAAAGAAAGTGAATATATTCAAATAATTAAGTGCCACGGAAACAATACATGGGTAACTAAAGAATTGCTAGACATGATCCATAGAAGGGATAAGCTGTATAAAAAAAAATGTGAGGACAGGGATAATGCTCAACTCATAACTCAATTCAAAAACCTCAAAAACGAAATTAACAATAAAATAAAGTTGTTAAAAAATAAATATTTCAGAGACAAGTGGGAACAGACAGGGGGAGATTCAAGGAAACAGTGGCAATTCATCAATAATTTACTGAGAGGCAGAGACAAACAGGTACATATTGAAACAATTAATGTGAACGGCAGGGTGGTTACGCACTCAAAAGATATAGCAAATGAACTAAATATTCACTTCACAAATGTAGGTACCAATATTGTAAACGAATTAAATAACGAAATATTAAATTTGGGTCTAGAACACGGAGACTTGCTTAACTTTTCAGAGATTTATTGTGAAAATAGTATATATGTAAATAATACCTGTGAGAAAGAGGTTAGGGAAACAATATTAAATTTAAAAAAATTCTCGGCACCTGGGGATGATAAGGTAACGGTAAGAGATTTGATTAATTTGATGGATGACATAGTTCCCATAATAACAAAACTAATAAATAATGTACTTTTAACTGGAACTTTTCCCCTCGAATTGAAAATAAGTAAGATTACCCCTGTATATAAGTCAGGCCCAAAAGACTGTATGGGCAATTATCGTCCAATTAGCGTTATAAGTACGTTTTCAAAAGTAGTAGAGATAGTAATAAAAACCAGGATTACTTCATTTATGCATAGGCATGTTACTGCGGACCCTTATCAGTATGGATTTATTAAAGATAGCAACACATTAAGTGCTACTACAGATCTCGTCAACTTGATCGCAAATGAAATTGATAATAAAAAAATTGTAATAGCAGTATTTATCGACTTAAAAAAGGCATTTGACGTTGTAAGTTTTGATATATTGTTAAGCAAAATGTATAAATTGGGCATCAGGGGCGCTATGTATAATTTAATTAAAACCTATCTACTAAGTGGTGAACAATATGTAAATCTTGATAAACATGTTAGTGAAAACAAAAAAATTGAATGCGGAGTGCCACAGGGATCAGTGCTAGGACCTCTATTGTATTCATTGTTTGTGCTTAGCTTGCGATGCTCGGGGCTGAAGGCGCGGTATTTCACCTTTGCGGACGATACAGCTCTGATATATAGTTTCAACAGTGAGGACAACCTTGAGATAAATGTAAATTTAGATCTTCAAAAATATAAAGACTGGCTATTGTGCAATAGGTTAAAAATAAACATCGAAAAGACTAAATACATGATTTTTAAGCAAAAAAATAAAACTATAGGGACCCCTGTTATAGGAATAAATAATTTCAATATTGAGAAAGTAGAAAAAATAAAGTATTTAGGATTAATTATAGATGATAAGCTGAATTGGAAAGACCACATTAATTTCGTATCTGACAAAATCGCACCAATGATCAGCGCTTTTTATAGAAATAGAAATTATCTATCACAAAAAAGTAAAATGAATATATATATAACGCCTATTTTCTATCACATTTCAGATATTTGTTGCCTGTATGGGGAAATTGTGGTGTAGTGAACTTTAACACTGTTCAGACATTACAAAATAAAGTATTAAAGATATTATTTAATTATGACTATCTGAAACATACGGCGGTTTTATATAGAGAATTAGGTTTGAATCGACTGGATACACTTTTGGAACTAGAGCAATGCAAACTTATGCATAAAATCATACATAAAAAGCAAAAGTCAAATAATGAAATATTATTTATATTTAATATGCATACACATTGCACTAGGACTCAAGGTAATATCCACCTCAATAATATAAGAACAAATAAAGGAATTATGAGTCCACTGTACCGGGCATCTATTGCCTACGATAAACTACCAGTAGAAATAAGGAATGTTCCTCATTACAAAAAATTTCTGAAATTAACTAAACACCAGTTGGGAATTGACAAGAAAACTTAAGCTAGTATATATATAAATTGTATAAAGACATGATCCGTTGCCAAATTTACTAATTTTGTAAAAAAAATGATGGATACCAATGTTTAATTACACTGTTTAGGTCATAAGAAAAATGTATATATTTGTAATTATGCAATAATAAAAATAAACCATTTAAAAAAAAAAATAGTAGAAAAAATCGTCAATCAACACATTAAAATTAAATTTATTGAAAATAACTGGTAACTGTTTAAAATAACAGTTAATCTAAAATAACAGTCACCGGTATACCGGTGATTTCAAAATAACTTATAAACCCATCTCTAAATTTCACAACAAAACTCGCTCACGACTGACGTTTGCTTGTAGAAACTCCCGGATCCTCAGCACATGCAATCAGTCACAACATAGACACAGGATTGTAAACTATACATAGATAAGAGGTTAGAAATGCAAACTACGTAGGAAACCAGCGAAACAAAGATTCAAGTTGGCCACCAGTCCACCCAGACCGCTACGGTAGGAAATTTATAGCGGATGGCGGGTAGTGCAAATAGCTCGTTTTCAAATTACTGGTTTACTGTTTAAACAATATTTGAAATTTTTAAAGACGTTTTATCGCTTTTTGAGTTAATTCACTCTAAAATACCATGTATTCACTAAATTTCGGAATTTAATTTTATTTTATATAAAATTATACGGAAAAAGAAATAAATGTCATTAAAAACCAAATATTGTTGTTATTTATGAATGCCGATATAAATAACAACCAAAGCTTCTGAAAAAAACTTTAAATTGATTTAAACTTAACCATAGAAAATAATGTGAACAAGTTCTGAGAAAAATTTGGTATCGAAACAATAGAAATACTTTATAGCTTCAAATAAAAAATGTTCTGTATAAAATAAATCAAAAATGTAACTAATAAGAGTGACGTTACTAAAATGGTTCCAAGTGTTTCATTAACCCGGGCTTCCTTGAAGTGAATGGTGAGAAACTGTGAATTCTTGACATTTGGGTGTTGCTCCAAAAATAATGTTTGCTTCATCTCAAACCCAGGTCTTCTAGTTACGCTACTGACTATTAATATCAAACAGCAATTAGCTGTTTACGTTTTGCACACTTTCTTAGTTCAAGTTCCAGTAAATTCAGTAAGTTATTTGTCAGATTCGACCCATTTACATAAGAATCTTACTTTCTCCCATACCTTTCTCTTGAACTTAGCTCAGTCAAGTGGTAAAGATTTAAACAGTTATAGCCCCTGGTAGAAGGAAAATGATAAGAACTAATGAAAATGTATTGTTATATTCAATGCCGGTACTTTTGGCACTGATTAACTCATTTGATAGACAATTAAAATAATCAGGATTTTGAAGATGCCAATGTCAATGTAAATTTGAAGGTCTTGGCACATTAGAAATCATGATTATTTTGATCGTCTATCAAATGAGTTAATCAGTGCCAAAAGTACCGGCACTAAATATATTTTCCTTCTTCCAGACAGAAAATAACAGTTGACACAAGAACAAACATAGCCGTCCATGTACCTACTTGAAAGTGTCCATCCAGGTGAGAAATATCTTGGTCAGGTGTAAAATTTTGCCTTCAGGTGTAAAATCTCGTAGCCATTTGCAAAATGTATTAGCTAGGTACTACATTGTCACACAGTATTTGGGCTCGATAAGGTGTCCATGCAACAGAAAATTTTTTTATGATCAGTACCAAAATGACTAACACACTAAACAAACCATAAGTTTTAAATTAAATATTAAAACAGTAAAAAAAATTCAATAAAGTGGATGGTGTACTCAGTGGCGGCAACCAAGAGGGGGTGTTAAGTTTAGAAAGTTTAGTTTCAAATGAACTGTATATGTTTTTGTTACCTGATGATTTTGTCAGTTAGACAGATAATATAATTGAGAATTTGTTGTCAGACTTCCAGACCTTTTATTTTGAAATTGAAATCGATATAGAACAAGAATTGGAAGCGTTGAGTAAAAGAATATTTGCCCACATTATCTCGACGTACAAAATGGACAGACGAAACAGATCCGATTAAAGAAAATGAAATAGTAGTTGTAGTAGAAGATAACCTGCCTAGAAACCGTTGGAAACTTGGAAAAATTACAGCAGCTATTCCTGGAAGTGACGGAAGAATAAAGGTGGATTTTCATGCATACGACGGTCCGATGATCCGAAAGTGTTCCTATTGGTTGAATTGTTTTCGCGCCAATATTTGTCCGAATAATTTCAACTTTCATCCGACCGTCGGATAAGTTAAAATATTTTTAACTTTGTCCGACAATCGTATCAATTTTAACATCACTATTTGACGTTTTTTTGTGCGTTTTGTTGTTTCTATTTTAATATTTTAACATAAAACTAATATTAACGAAATAAATCAGTGTCATTAATTATAATATTATAATATCCTATCTGATTATATTAAGAATGAAAAATAAACGAAAAAGGAAAGGATGGGGGGAAAATTAAGGCGCTGATCACAACCTGTTTCAAGAAATGAAATTAATAGATTCTGAAAAGTATTTCAATTGTAAGTCCAAGATTATTAAAAGCAATAAACGTACGTAGACAAATATCAGAAAGTGAAAGACTTGCAGTTAGGTCCTCAGCTCAGGTCACTAAACATAACTTTTTGTTTTGTGCACTCAGGTAAAATTAGGAGTGAATTGAATGACATTAAGCTGATAATGCTCGTCGTTGTCGCACATATATTGCTTAAAAACGTAATGAAATCAAATGGGTAATTAAACGCTATAATTGAGAATACAAAAAGGACCAAAACAAAATTATAACCTATAACTGAAGCGTCAAATGTATGTCCATTGACAAAATTCGGAACAACAGAAACGGAGCCATGAAAATTGGCAAGAATTTCGGACGAAATTAAACGTCATTTCGGATATCGGACCGTCGTGTTTCGTATGCATGAAAATCCACCTTAAGAGTAGTAGATGTACAGACCCGTACCGGAGTAAAACGAAGATCCGTTTCGAAAGTATGTAGACTTAAGTTGGAAGAATGTTAAGTTTAGAAAATTACTAGCGGGGAGAATGTTAAGTTTAGAAAGTTTCGTTTCAAATGAACTGTATATGTTTTTGTTACCTGATGATTTTGTCAGTTAGACAGATAATATAATTGAGAATTTGTTGTCAGAATTCCAGACCTTTTATTTTGAAATTGAAATCGATTTGGAACAAGAAATTAGTTTTACCAAGGGGGTTGCCGGGCTGCAGCCCCCTCCCCCGAGCGAGCGTAGCTCGGGTCGTCTATGCTCCATTCCACAATTATTCGTTGATTTCTCGACTGCTATAAAATTTAAATGACAACCCTCGTCCCTCAGTCGTAATCCCAACCATAAATAAGCTGCCTGATAAATATCTATTGTGCTTACACAACCGGAACTTTTGAAAGGGTACAGGTCCTGATTACCTACTAATTTCAATAGTTTATAATAATAATAATAATAATAAAGTTTATTTAAAATATTTACATAAATACAATACATTTTAATATATTTTACATTCAAAATAAACTTAGGAATAAAACCCCTGAAGGTTAACTTGTATAGGGGTTAATTTTATTAAAATATTTATCTAAAATATTTGGTTAATATATTATTATGTAAATAATTGAGGATAAAATTTTTATAAATTTATTTAATATTATTTAGATTTGGTATTAATATATTAATATATTAATACCTATTTAATAATTATAGCATTTCTAAAATATTATCTAAACTATTTTTATTTAATAACCACCATTTAATTTCTTTTTTATATAATTTAAATGATTAAATTTTTTAATATTATTTATTACACAATCGAATATGTATAAACTTAAAATTTTGAAACTTTTTTGTCCAATAGATTTATTTATTTTTGGTTTAATAGAAATTTCATTTTTAAATCTTGTATTATAATAAATGCTCTTTAAATTCAATGTTATTTTTATTTTTAAACATATATATTAAAATATTATAAAAGTAAATTTGTCTCACATCCATTTTTTTTGTTTCTGCATATAATTTTTTTGAAGAGTATAAATAATCTTTATCATAAATAATTTTTAAAAACCTTTTTTGTAATATTTCTAAACTTTTTACTAAATTTCTATTTATTCCCCCCCCCCTCCCCCCCCTAACCTAAAATACCATAATTTATATGAGTTTTAATTAATGCATAATATAATATTTCTAGATTTTTTATATTTAAAATTTTTTTTTATATTTTTAAATATTGGCAATGTACTTCTTAATTTTTTAATTAAATTTTCTATATGAAAGTTCCAGTTTAATTTATTATCAATGATTATTCCCAAATATTTGATATTATTAGTTTTCATTATTTGAATATCATTATTTATATTTATATCTTTAAAATCATTTATTTTTGATGTAAAAGGAATATATTTTGTTTTATCAAAATTAATGGTTAATAAATTTTTATTAAACCAATTTTTTATAATTTCGAAGTCCTTTTTTATTTTCTTATGTAAATTTTCCCAAGATATGTCGTTGTAAAAAATAACAGTATCATCTGCAAAACTATGAATTTCTCCGTCACATTTTATATTAAATAAATCATTAATATAAATATTAAAAAATAAAGGTCCTAAAATTGTGCCTTGTGGTACACCATATTTAAAATATTTTGAATAACTTATTTTTTCATTTATTTTTACATAATTTGGACGATCTTTAAGGTAATTTTTTATTAATTTTAGTTGATTTCCCCTAAAACCAATATTTTCTAATTTGTTTACTAACATGGTATGACTAACTGTATCAAATGCTTTTGCCAAATCTAAAAATATACAAATACATGATTTTTTATTATCAATGGTGTTATATAATTTTTCTGTTAAATAGCATATGGCATCTTCAGCTGATTTATTTTTTTGAAATCCAAATTGTTTATCTGAAATGAAATTTAATTTTTTTAGATATTCATCTATTATTTCTTTTCAAATTTTTTCAAAAATTTTTGCTAATGAAGATATTATTGGTCTATAATTACATGTTTTGTTTAATTCTCCATTTTTAAAAATAGGTTTAATCAGACCTACTTTAAAAGCTTCTGGATATATACTAGTTTCAAAAATATTATTTATTAAGTATGTAATTGGTTTAGAAATATTATTTTTAATAGATTTTAAAATTTCAGAGGTTATTCCATCCATACCAGGAGATTTTTTCGGTTTTAAGCTATCAATAATATCTTCAACTTCATGACAAATATAGATAAAAACAAAACTTCTGTCTTCCTCCACAAATAGTATTTATTTCAAAAATTAATTTCTTTAAAAGTGATTGTCCCTACATGTTTCGACTGTACAAACAGTCATCTTCAGGGGAACTAAAAGGAATCTATGAAAGTACAATGACAACAGGCACCATAAAGAACTTACCTAAATCGAGTTTGGTCTCGGTTTTAGTAGTTGCCTCAAATAAATGAGTACAACTCTTTTAAGATCATAAGGCAGATGAAATTTGTTAGTTGAAGACTAGTTTGGCTGAACGTGATGAATAAAAAGATGAGCACAGTTTAGAAAATATACATTTTATTATTGTATCAAAGAAATAAAATATGATTATATGTAGCATGAATTTAATTTGGGTTTTATGTTGTTATAATGAAAGTTATACAAATAGGTACTTAGTAAAGTGTGGAGAAATCAAAAAAGAAAAGAAAAAAGTTTTTCATCTTAACAGATTAAAGATGTTTTCTTTAAAAAGGAATCTTTAAAAAAAAAATCTATCATAAAAAATTGTTCATAAGAACGTCAAAAATTTTTTGATTATAGAGGGTTTTGATTTTTTTAAAATTGGGACAGGGGGCTAAGCCCCTGTTGTGTTAAATAATAAATCATAATTTAGAAAATTAAAAGTATTTTTGAAAGTTTCTATTAATAAAATCAGGTTATAGTGCTCACCACTGCCACGCCAAACGCGAAAAGAATTGAAGTAAAAGTAAGGTTAATGTCAATATGCGAAATCAAAGAGATTTGGCATATGACACGACAAGTCTTGGATTGTAGATATATTAAAAATTTAAGTGTCGGACCAATTAGAGTGACTCGATGTCAGGTTTACAAAGTCTATAAAATAGATTACCCAATGGTTGAAAGTTGTAACTGTTAAACGCATATAGTACCTGAATAAAGAAAAGACTGCGACATCTATGGATTAATTGTTCAATAAATGAATTCTTAACAATTTAAAAATGACTTTTTAAAAAATTTTTCTTTTTCAAAATAAGGGGATTAAATGTTTATAGGAGGGTAGTTCTCTTTACACAAGAACATGCACTTTAAGTTGAGGTTCACTGCACTGACAATAGGTGGGAAATTTTAAATTTAAATTGAATATTAATCAAAAATAATGATGTTATAAGGGGAAATACTTATAAAATAAATTCACAAGCAGATACATAGAAGTGTGACAAAATTTTTTTCATATCAAAGAAAAAGCGGATGTGGGCAGATTTGCATAGGTACAGTATAAAAATGTTATTGTTTTTTAAAATTGTTAATTGTGTTGTGAAGGTAAGGAGATATTGAGTGGAAATTGAAAGAGTGAAAATGTGTCTTTAAGAGAAGAAATAAGAACATTGTAGCACCAACAAGAGGGAGCGTGGTCCCGCCAAGTATGCTAACAGAAAACACCAGGATCCGTCCATCGACCCCTCAGCAGCAATATCACATCTCAATGATGGGAGAAACCCATGAGACTAATCTATATAGCCAGTGCACTAATCTGTTAACCGCCGCTGTAGGGGCCCAAGAACGCCCCAAACTATCCACCGCCAACGGATGGCAGGCTCACGCAGCCCCCTGTGGGGACACACGTTCGTTGAGTTATCTTAAGTTTAGAGAATTAAAGAAATTTGTGCTGCTGTGAATTATTTGATCGTTGACACAGTTTATATTAGTGTTATTAAAGTTTTTATTTATTTCAACAATTTCAAGCAGGTCCAGCTTATTGTTTTTTGACAGAAGTGTAAGAGTTTAGTGTTTGTTTCTGGATTGAAAGTATGGTTATTGGCTGATATGTGTCTAGAAAAGTTGGATTTAATGATAGATGGTGACAAATTAAGTCTTGATGCTCTTTCAATCTCCTTACAGTGTTCGCTTATGCGAATTTTGAATTTTCTGCCAGTTTGACCTATGTATGCTGTGGAGCAGCCAGCAGTCGAACACATGACCTCGTATACACCAGATCTATCCATCAGAGGGATGACATCCTTGGCATTGCAAATAAAAGATCCTAACGTATGTTTAGTTTTAAAGGATATGTTGTAGCCAAACGATTGAAGAATATTTTTTAGTTTGTATGATATGGGACCCCAGAATGATAAGGAACAGTATCTATTGTTGTTAGTTTCTTTAAATAACAGTTGTTTGTTTAGGTACTTGTTAAGATGTTTGAAATAAATTTTATTAATGTGCTGTTGTGGATATCCATTATTTGTTGCGATTTGTTTGATGATATTTAGTTCAATTTTGAAATTGGTTTCGTTGAGGGGTATGGAGAATAAACGTCAAAAAAGGGAATGAAAAGATGCGAACTTTTGTGTGTGTGGATGATTAGATATGTAAGGAATAACTGAGTCTGTGTTAGTTGGTTTGCGATAGATACTGAATTCTATAGTATTGTTGATTCTGGTAAGTTTTAAATCTAAAGAAGGTAGGGAACCATTTTCTTCAAGTTCATGAGTAAATATAATTGACTGGTGTAAAGAATTGAGAAAGGAGATGAAGTCATTGAGATCTTCGGGACGGCCGTTGAAAATGGCAAATATGTCATCTACATATCTTTTAATGGTGACAATATGTGTAAAGCGATGATTGTTTTTAATTTTGGATTCTAAGTTTGACATAAACAGTTCGGCTAGAAGTGGTGAGAGGGCAGATCCCATGGCTAGACCTGAGTTTTGTTTGTAGAATTTATTATTGAAAAGGAAAAAATTTTGTTCAAGAACTAAATCAACTTATTGGCATATATTGTTTATGTGGGTCTGTTGTAGATCAGTGGATTCTGAAAGGAGAGAATGTACCAGCTGAGAGCACTCATTAGTTGGTATACTTGGGAAAAGATTTGTGATATCGAAAGAGATTAGAAAAGCTGAGTCTGGTATATAAAGATTTTTAAGTTCGTTAGCTAACTGGGTTGAATTTTTGACAGAGAAGTCACTATGAAAATTGGTTAAAGATATAATTGTATTATTGAGCCAATTGCTCAATTTGTAACAGGGAGAATCGCAATATGATACTACTGGTCTAATAGGGATGTCATGTTTATGGATTTTCGGTAGTCCATAAAGACGTGGGGTAGCCGGATTTATAGGTGTCAATTTGAATTTGTTAGTGTTGAAAAAATTGAGGGTGTCAGAGGTTTTTTTGAGAATATTCTTGAATTTTATCATGAACTTATCAGTTGGGTTAGATGTAATGGGGGTAAAATCTTGATGGGATAAAAACAGTTCAACCTTATCATTATATTGTGTTCTGGTCATCACAACTACGCAAGTACCTTTGTCGGCTTTAGAAATCACTAGGTTATTTGATTTTATTTTTTCTTTTATTGAATTCAGGGTTCTGATACGAGGGTCAAGATCGGACCGCTGACTGCTCTTATGGAACAAGTTAATACAAGTTGCTGACCGAGACCTCACAGACTCCCTGAGAATGTTATTATTACAAAAAGATATGCTATTTTAGCAGTAGAATGTGAAAATAGCATATCTTTTTGTAATGATAACATTCTCAGGGAGTCTGTGAGGTCTCGGTCAGCAACTTGTATTAACTTGTTCCATAAGAGCAGTCAGCGGTCCGATCTTGACCCTCGTATCAGAACCCTGAAATCAATAAAAGAAAAAATAAAATCAAATAACCTAGTGATTTCTAAAGCCGACAAAGGTACTTGCGTAGTTGTGATGACCAGAACACAATATAATGATAAGGTTGAACTGTTTTTATCCCATCAAGATTTTACCCCCATTACATCTAACCCAACTGATAAGTTCATGATAAAATTCAAGAATATTCTCAAAAAAACCTCTGACACCCTCAATTTTTTCAACACTAACAAATTCAAATTGACACCTATAAATCCGGCTACCCCACGTCTTTATGGACTACCGAAAATCCATAAACATGACATCCCTATTAGACCAGTAGTATCATATTGCGATTCTCCCTGTTACAAATTGAGCAATTGGCTCAATAATACAATTATATCTTTAACCAATTTTCATAGTGACTTCTCTGTCAAAAATTCAACCCAGTTAGCTAACGAACTTAAAAATCTTTATATACCAGACTCAGCTTTTCTAATCTCTTTCGATATCACAAATATTTTCCCAAGTATACCAACTAATGAGTGCTCTCAGCTGGTACATTCTCTCCTTTCAGAATCCACTGATCTACAACAGACCCACATAAACAATATATGCCAATTAGTTGATTTAGTTCTTGAACAAAATTTTTTCCTTTTCAATAATAAATTCTACAAACAAAACTCAGGTCTAGCCGTGGGATCTGCCCTCTCACCACTTCTAGCCGAACTGTTTATGTCAAACTTAGAATCCAAAATTAAAAACAATCATCGCTTTACACATATTGTCACCATTAAAAGATATGTAGATGACATATTTGCCATTTTCAACGGCCGTCCCGAAGATCTCAATGACTTCATCTCCTTTCTCAATTCTTTACACCAGTCAATTATATTTACTCATGAACTTGAAGAAAATGGTTCCCTACCTTTTTTAGATTTAAAACTTACCAGAATCAACAATACTATAGAATTCAGTATCTATCGCAAACCAACTAACACAGACTCAGTTATTCCTTACATATCTAATCATCCACACTCACAAAAGTTCGCATCTTTTCATTCCCTTTTTTGACGTTTATTCTCCATACCCCTCAACGAAACCAATTTCAAAATTGAACTAAATATCATCAAACAAATCGCAACAAATAATGGATATCCACAACAGCACATTAATAAAATTTATTTCAAACATCTTAACAAGTACCTAAACAAACAACTGTTATTTAAAGAAACTAACAACAATAGATACTGTTCCTTATCATTCTGGGGTCCCATATCATACAAACTAAAAAATATTCTTCAATCGTTTGGCTACAACATATCCTTTAAAACTAAACATACGTTAGGATCTTTCATTTGCAATGCCAAGGATGTCATCCCTCTGATGGATAGATCTGGTGTATACGAGGTCATGTGTTCGACTGCTGGCTGCTCCACAGCATACATAGGTCAAACTGGCAGAAAATTCAAAATTCGCATAAGCGAACACTGTAAGGAGATTGAAAGAGCATCAAGACTTAATTTGTCACCATCTAACATTAAATCCAACTTTTCTAGACACATATCAGCCAATAACCATACTTTCAATCCAGAAACAAACACTAAACTCTTACACTTCTGTCAAAAAAGCAATAAGCTGGACCTGCTTGAAATTGTTGAAATAAATAAAAACTTTAATAACACTAATATAAACTGTGTCAACGATCAAATAATTCACAGCAGCACAAATTTCTTTAATTCTCTAAACTTAAGATAACTCAACGAACGTGTGTCCCCACAGGGGGCTGCGTGAGCCTGCCATCCGTTGGCGGTGGATAGTTTGGGGCGTTCTTGGGCCCCTACAGCGGCGGTTAACAGATTAGTGCACTGGCTATATAGATTAGTCTCATGGGTTTCTCCCATCATTGAGATGTGATATTGCTGCTGAGGGGTCGATGGACGGATCCTGGTGTTTTCTGTTAGCATACTTGGCGGGACCACGCTCCCTCTTGTTGGTGCTACAATGTTCTTATTTCTTCTCTTAAAGACACATTTTCACTCTTTCAATTTCCACTCAATATCTCCTTACCTTCACAACACAATTAACAATTTTAAAAAACAATATCATTTTTATACTGTACCTATGCAAATCTGCCCACATCCGCTTTTTCTTTGATATGAAAAAAATTTTGTCACACTTCTATGTATCTGTTTGTGAATTTATTTTATAAGTATTTCCCTTTATAACATCATTATTTTTGATTTACATTCAATTTAAATTTAAAATTTCCCACCTATTGTCAGTGCAGTGAACCTCAACTTAAAGTGCATGTTCTTGTGTAAAGAGAACTACCCTCCTATAAACACTTAATCCCCTTATTTTGAAAAAGAAAAATTTTTTAAAAAGTCATTTTTAAATTGTTAAGAATTCATTTATTGAACAATTAATCCATAGATGTCGCAGTCTTTTCTTTATTCAGGTACTATATGCGTTTAACAGTTACAACTTTCAACCATTGGGTAATCTATTTTATAGACTTTGTAAACCTGACATCGAGTCACTCTAATTGGTCCGACACTTAAATTTTTAATATATCTACAATCCAAGACTTGTCGTGTCATATGCCAAATCTCTTTGATTTCGCATATTGACATTAACCTTACTTTTACTTCAATTCTTTTCGCGTTTGGCGTGGCAGTGGTGAGCACTATAACCTGATTTTATTAATACAAACTTTCAAAAATACTTTTAATTTTCTAAATTATGATTTATTATTTAACACAACAGGGGCTTAGCCCCCTGTCCCAATTTTTAAAAAATCAAAACCCTCTATAATCAAAAAATTTTTGACGTTCTTATGAACAATTTTTTATGATAGATTTTTTTTTTATAGATTCCTTTTTAAGGAAAACATCTTTAATCTGTTAAGATGAAAAACTTTTTTCTTTTCTTTTTTGATTTCTCCACACTTTACTAAGTACCTATTTGTATAACTTTCATTATAACAACATAAAACCCAAATTAAATTCATGCTACATATAATCATATTTTATTTCTTTGATACAATAATAAAATGTATATTTTCTAAACTGTGCTCATCTTTTTATCCATCACGTTCAGCCAAACTAGTCTTCAACTAACAAATTTCATCTGCCTTATGATCTTAAAAGAGTTGTACTCATTTATTTGAGGCAACTACTAAAACCGAGACCAAACTCGATTTAGGTAAGTCCTTTATGGTGCCTGTTGTCATTGTACTTTCATAGATTCCTTTTAGTTCCCCTGAAGATGACTGTTTGTACAGTCGAAACATGTAGGGACAATCACTTTTAAAGAAATTAATTTTTGAAATAAATACTATTTGTGGAGGAAGACAGAAGTTTTGTTTTTATCTATATTACCTACTCCACTGTAAGTATGGACTACTTCTTCAAATTCATGACAAATAGTTTATTTTAAGAAAAATGATGTCATATTGTTATTTTTATCATTTGAATTATTTAAGAGTAATGTATTTTTATTTTTTATTTTGTTTGCTAATTTTTCACCCACTTCTGAAAAATAATCAATAAAAGTATTTGTAATAATTTTTTCATCATTTATTACATTATGCTCATCAATTTTCAAGTTTAGGTTAGCCATTTTCAACAAAACAACAAATATAAAATAATAGGTAAATATCTTTATTTTAATCATGTAATTAAATAACTATTAATATTTATACAAAAATACTAATCTACAATATTATAATAACACACTATTTAGCTTAACCTACTCTCTATAATTAGCTCTGTTTCACTATCACTATCGTCTTCATATATGCCTAAACTAGTTATTAAGGGTCTTACGTTACTATTAATTATGTTATAGGAATCTTTGACTTGGATCACGTGTCTCACAGAATTTTTCCAACTTTCTACTGGGATATTATTTACACATTTTTAAATTAATTCTATAATATAACTACTTAGTGTATGGGATGTGTTTTCTCTTCTAATCATCGTCTTTAACTGGCTCTATATATGTTCTATTGGGTTAAAAATACAGTAGTACGGAGGCAGGCGTAAAACTGTGTAACCATTAGCACTTGCGAGATTGTCAGAGATATATTCTTTTTCAATATTGAATGTTTTTAGAACATTTAAAAAATATATTATATTATTTCCATCATATAGTTTTGAATTTCCACTTTTGTATTATTTGAATTCGGCACTTTACTTAGTGGGCGACTGTGGTAACTACCGTTGTCCATCACAATAACACTATTTTTGGGCACATTTGGAAGCAGACGATTCTGAAACGAATCTTTAAACAACGTAGCATTCGTGTCTTGATGGTAATCCAAAGATGAATTGGCAATTTTCTTCACAGATAATAAAAGAGCGTTCGGAATAAATCCATTTTCTGAACCTGCATGTAATATCGTAATTCTTTGTCCTTTGTTTAAAGGAGCTTTAGTTTGACATTTTTGATTGTTGAATCGATCCAACCTTTTTTAGGAGTGTCGTGGGTATCAAACCAAGTTTCGCCAAGTATATAATTGAACGATTTTCTTCCCTATATTGTCTGATAATATTCAAATAATCTCTACGCCATACTTGTAAACGCTTCGATTCCATTAGTACTTGTCGTTTGTCAATGGTATACGATATTTAAAACCCATTGCTTTTACTATTCTCCAAAGGCTTGTCCTGCCACATGAAATGTCGGTTTCGTCTGCTGTAAGTACCTTTTTTAGCGTATCTATTGTTGGGACTATTTGTTTACTGTACTTGTTATAAATTTTCCTCCGAATCAAGTATTTATCAGCTTCTTCGATGCTTCTCAATTTTCCGCTGTCACACCGTTTTTTCCTTGGTTGGATGGGTTTGGTCACTATATCTTTTACTGTCGTTAATGCAACTTTGGTCAAAATACTCGTTTTACTAAAACTTGCACTCCGGTCATACCCTTTTTCTAAAAGGGTACAGTAAACGTTCTTTATGATGTTTTTGGCATCAAGTGATAAATGTTTTTTCTTCGTTACACCATAACTTCCGGAAGCAATATTATCTGAAGTTTCACACAGATCTGACATATTTTGGATGCTCGATAACACACACCAAAATACCTTTAACGCACAGCTTGACAAACACCAAACAACTGATGAACTAAGATTAAAAGACTCTGCTTTATATTGAACACCTGCAATTTGCCATTAACCTACCTAATATACCAATATAATAAGATAATTAATAGTAACGTAAGGCCCTTAATAATTAGTTTAGGCATAGATGATATTATAATATTGTAGATTAGTATTTTTGTATAAATATTAATGGCTATTTAATTACATGATTGAAATAAAGATACTTACCTATTATTTTATATTTGTTGTTTTGTTGAAAATAGCTCACCTAAACTATTGAAATTAGTAGGTAATCAGGACCTGTACCCTTTCCGAAGGCACTTATTTATGGCTGGGTTTAAATTTTATTGCGGTCGAGAAATCAACGAATAATTGTGGAATAGAGCCTATACTGGATACCTACCTGTTTACAAGAAATGTTAACTCATCACTACCTAAGATAGGTAAAGTAACACAAAAATTGAAACGAGCCTGGCTGTTTTTGTGATATTCTGTTGTGTTTTTTATTTTTCTTACTTAAAAACCTAGCATTGAAAAAAGGGCGTGGCACCCAAAAATTTTAGGGCGTCGTCCGTAATATTGATCAAGACAGTAGCTGTGCTCTGTTGTGGGCGAAAGCAAATTCGGATATTTGTTTGTGCATAATTCTTTCAAGTATTTTGGAGAGCGTGGGTAAAATACTGATTGGTCGAAGTAGGCCGATATCTTCGGGGTTGGCCAATCGAAGTATGTTAACTTATTCCCAAGCATCAGGGAAAGTATTTAGGGACAGTATTTTATTAATAATATATATTATGTAATACAGATAAGATCATTTAACTTAGTGGATACGAAAACTAAGATGAATATTTCAGAATGCAAAAGTCGATTCTCGAAATGTTCCTGGAAGTAGGATTCCTTATGTACTTGGAGATATTTTTTTTTTCATTCTTATTTTTGTTATCGATTATTTTCGAAAAATTCTTAAACATTTATATCAAATGTATTATAATATCAATACATATTGTCAAATTTAAGACATTTTTGTTCTTGACATTTGCTGTTTTAAGTGAAACGGAGGCTTTAGTCAAAAACGCAAGGCTGAACTTGTGCAATAAAGTTAGATTTCAGGGTGTGTCCCTCAACAAGCGGGTGAATTGAAATGACAATACAGACCAGCGCTTAAAGAAATCAGTGGTCAGCTTTTGGTACCATCTATACTCATTAATCGAGCACAAGAAGAAAACTATGCTATTATTCAAAACTTTGTATTGTTGGCTTGAACTTATTTAAGGTATCGCCTCCTGCTGTTATTTAAACAGGACACACTTCGAAAAATGCACACTTTTCACAATAAAATCATACTACTACATATGCATACCCCGTTTTTCGATGATCCATACCTTACATAAGCATCGACAAATACCGACAATTACTCTACTACAAAAACTCATTGTAAAATATTACACCAATAAACGAACGTTTCTAAAAATCCCCTGATTACTCATTCACACATTCACTCTGATTTACGCGAAATGCATAAACTATCGAGGAGCTGGTTCGGTCCTCAACCTTCTCCTCCATAACTGATCCAGCAGCAACCCTCAATAATTTAAAAGTAAGTACGTCCCCGTGCACTCTATCTAAACAAATTATGAATCTAAATTCTACAATCAACCCCCATTCAATTTCCGCTGATCAAACAACCCTATTAAGAAAAAGAAATAAGAGACTCGGTCTAATTATCCAATAAACGAGCATAATCCCAGAGTGGAGGTTCATCAATTTGCTTTATTTTTCTATCCATCAAATTCGATTATTTTGTCTGAAGGGCTAGCTATTTGTTAGGAAGTTTTTAAACTACTACATAAAAAATTAAAACGATATAGTCATATTACATCAATACAGTGGCTGCAGAGCTTGCAGAACCACCAAACTTTTAAACCAAATAACCAAAACCATCAGTTAATACATTTTAAACCGTATAATAATTGAAGACACTAGTGGATAAAGGTGTCATGTAACGTTTTTTAAAAAAAGTGTTTTTTCTGTCCAATAACACTGGGGAACAGCAAAAATGTTTCCGAGACCAAAACAGCAAAATCTTACTTATTTTATTATCCTAACTAACAATCTGTCTTGCAAAAGTGTTAGTTGGCTCCGGTTTTATGAATCCATGCTAATTACGATAATTACCTACCTGCCCGTAATTAATGGGAAAATTCGACAATTAAATGAGCAGTACCTGGATTTTTATTATACCAGGCGTACTTTATAAGGGGTTTAAATACATATTACATAAATCCTAAATTGATTTAGAGCTGTTCGTGTTTGAGAAATTGGAGAGTTTTGAGCAACATGTCGCGAGTTTGTTTAAAAATAAGCCGGATCATTTTTGTTATATGTGGTGAAGTGGCTTTTGTGAAACAAAAACGTACACTTAGCCCTTTAATACAAAAGGCTTACCACTTGTATTTTAGCTGTAAAATTTGAGACCAGGATAAAAATTGGGCTCCCCATATTTGTTGCTACAAATGTGCGTCCAACATTCGCGGCTGGTTAAGTGGAAAAAAGCGTAAGATGCCCTTTGCTGTTTCTATGTTCTGGCGAGAACCGAAATACCACGTTACTGACTGTTACTTTTGTTTGACACCTCCCATCAAAAAAGGCTTTTCGGAGAGAAAAAGGTCTGCGATACAGTATGCAAATTTATAATCCGCCATACGCCCGGTGCCTCATAGGGACGAGTTGCCTGTATCTAATCCACCTTAGAAATATAGCCTTGATTCTGATGATGATCCAATGGATTCAAACGGTAGTGTACTAGAAATGTCGCCAGCCCATCAACCTCGCAAGACTCCGATTTTGTCTGTGAACTTCCCAGTAAAAAGCCTCACAAAATAAGTCAAAGTGAATTAAGTGACCTTACAAGGGATTTGGAATTGCCTAGGAAAAAATCCGAACTATTGGCATCTCGATTGCGAGAATGGAACTTACTTCAAAATAAAGTAAAAGTTTCTGTGTACCGTAGTCGTCAGAAAAACCTAACACCATTTTTGAACATGAAAAACCATTTGATAGCCTGTAGGGACATTGAGGGATTAATGGGAGCTTCAAATCTCGACTATGATCCAAAAGACTGGAGACTTTTCCTTGGTTCCTCAAAAGTAAGTCTTAAAGCTATGTTACTAAATTTGAAACAAGTTGCCTTCAGTCCCAATTGGTTATGCAGTTCACATGAAAGAAACGTATAGCAATTTGAAATTGTTACTGGAGACCATAAAATATGAAAGATATAATTGGCAAATTTGTGGGGAGAGTTTTTTGAGCCAGGAAAGAAAAATGTAGCCAGCGCCCCACTAGTTCCCCCAGAAAAGATTTTACTACCGCCACTTCAGATAACATTGGGACTTATGAAAAATTTTGTGAAGGCCATGGACAAAGAAGGCCGTGCTTTTAGTTATTTAAAAGAAAAGTTCCCTAGAATCAGTGACACTAAAATTAAAGAGGGAATATCTGTGGGTCCCCAGATTAGGAAACTTTGCTGCGCAATTCGATTCTGTACTTGAAGGCAATGAAAGGACGCTTGGAATGCCTTTAGAATGGTTGCAACAAATTTTTTGGGAAACATAAAAGCAGAAAACTATAAAGATCTGGTTGTCCAACTTCTTATATGTTACCAAAACCTAGGGTGTAATATGGCGTTGAAAATTCATTTCCTGGATTCTTATCTGGATTACTTCCCGGAAAATTGTGGTGCTGCAAGTGACGAGCACGGTGAGAGATTCCACCAGGATATTTCAAACATGGAAAGAAGGAAAAATGGAACTGTGGGATATTAGCCGACTACCGTTGGACTATTACGAGAGATGCCCCCGAGACTGCTTTCAAAAGACAGGTTAAGGAGCGTAAAATGAGTGTCTGAACTTTAGACTCACTGATAAAAATGTGCTATTTAATTGCTATTGTTGAACCAACAATATTATGTTTGTACTTATGTTCATTGTAAATGCCTATAAATTAAAATTTTGTAACAAAAAATTCAGATTTTTTTTGCGAGCTAACTTTTTAGTTACTTGGGTGTAGTTTAATAAGAAAAAATAGGTTATGTTCAGGAAACAAAAAAAAAGTTGAAATTTGTTCCCCAGTGTAATCTCTAAAAATTATAAACTTTTGGTTATGAAATGTTTTGGTACCCTATTAGTATTAGTTTCTGTAATATAGAAAAAATAAAGGTGTTATGATCATATTATTTTCTGCTTGCATTGTGGATAAAGGTGTCATGATAAATAAATAAAAATAAGGTTACGTAACAGTTTACTTCGTATTTTTTCGAAGTTTTGCGTCACTCTGCTTTTAGTTTTGTTTCGTTATTAAAAGCTGTTGTTTGTGATGTCTAGGGGAAAATATATCCTATCTCTAGTAGACAAGGAAAATGCTAAAAATCAAGGTAAAAATGTGCAAACAATGTGCCGTGAATTATAATAGAAACATAACTGTCTTGTTTTAGAGGTTATGCGTAACAAAAATGGACATCATGGTTCTAAACTTATGATACACGATGTTGAAAAAAATTCTGCACAGTTGCCCAGAAATAGCACAGGTATTTTAAAACCCTCAGAAATTGGCACTAAATGATACAATATAAACACTAATATAGATATAATATAAACGCTAATATAATGGCACTTTTATTAGCTTATCTTAAAATGTATACGTATTTGTGTACCCTTTTCAGATATATATGGTATACCTTCCACAAGCAGAGGTTTTGATGATTATCCTGTTCGGCGCTTCAAAGATATGAGAAGCTGTAATGGTATGAATTATTTTTATTAACACTTGATGACTACCACGACTAACTTTAAAATTTTAGATCCAGATCTCGACGACTCCCTAAGTGAAGAAGATAGAACCTCTGATAGCGAGTATATTCCTGATATTAATGAACAATACTCCAGCGATTTGTCTATGAAATCTTTTAACGACGCAAATAAGGAAATGTCAGTATTAGATGATGATGTACAAAAAACTCAAAACCTTCCAAATCACGTTACCGCCAAAATTGATTCCGCTGCAAATACGACAGCGACACGTGACCAAGTTTTCGTGACAAAAGGGGATATTGTTAGGAAGAAAATATTTAAGTGAAAGAAAAAAGTTTCAAGAAAACGCCCTAAAAAGCCCAATACGTGAAAGAAAAACGAAATCGCGATCGCAAGAGAAAAAGGTCAAGAGTATCACTCTCAGAAGGCTGGAAAATTAATTCTAAAGAAAGAAATAGCCCTAGGGCTTTTATGCAAAAATAAATGCCGTCTTAAGTGTAGTGAGAGGTTTAACTTGGAAGCTAGAAAATCTATTCTGGAAAAGTATTATAATTTGGTTATCAATTCACAAAATGCGATACTATTTAAAAGCATAGATATACAACCAGTTGCGAGATACCCAAAAACTACAACAAATCCCAAAACGCATTCATTTACGTATTCAGTAACTTTTAACCAGAAATTTCAGATAATTTGTAGAGATACTTTATGTTCACGTTACCAAATCGACCGAAAAAAATTGAAGTTATTCAAAATAAGCTTAAAAAAGGCGAGTGTGCTCCAACGCCGGATAAAAGAGGTCATCATGATAATCGGCCACATAAAGTTACTGAAGATGTTATTACGTGCATCATAAACCATATAAAAACTTTCCCTTCTGAGGAATCACATTATTCCCGAAACAAGAATATTCATAAAAAGTACCTTTCACCTTTGCTTAATATTAGTCAAACGTACAAATTATACAGGGTGTCAATTTGAAAACTTCCCACCCTTACTATCTTTCTTGCAGTTAAAAATATGAAAAATCGGAAAGACAGGTCAATTTTATTTATAAGGGGGACATTTTAAATGAATAGTTTTAGCCTTCTTGTTTCAACTCCCTAGGAGGGGTAGATGTCACCCTTAGAATCTTAAATGGGAATGGGGATTAAGTAGCACATCGTTTTAAAGAGCGTTCAATTCTCTTTTCAGTGGTATCCTACTTTGTTGCTTCTTATCCAGAGGTGTCCGAATAATCGCGTTTCAAAGTTGCAGAAACAATTAAGCTTGCCTGCATTGAGATTTTGGTTTTCAGGTTAGTGTTTACACAAAAATTATTGCATTGGGTCTCCTTGTAGTACAAATGATAAGAAGATTAGGTACGCTTGCAGCGCTATATTCTGCTTCTGGCTGGATACATGGAAGATGCGACTTAATGAGGGGAAGACACAGGCCATATTTTTCTTAAAGGCGAGATTAAGACTGCCAGAAACAAGGGTCAAAGTAAATAATAAAGCCATAGAGTGGAGCCCTAAAGCGAGTTATCTTGGTCTCGTCTTTGACAAAAGTTGTCCTGGAACGACAATGTCGAGACTAGACTTAAAAAAGCACACATACAAATGGGTGCAGTGTATCCCCTACTCTGCGCCAAAACTTAATTTAAAGACAAAGACAACAGTTTACAAGGCCATAATTAGACCTGTACTGATATACGGTGTACCAACATGGTGCACCGTAAAGAAGACAAGATACCAAAAACTACAGATACTACAAAACAAAATAATGAGGATTATGACTAACGCACAAAGACACGTACCGACAGCTGTAGTACACAGAGACCTAAAAATGGAAACAATTGCGGAACACAATATAAAATTAATAACTAAATACTTTGAAAGGACAGACTTACCGACAAATCCAATGATACACAACTCACACATACGATCGACAATACACAACAACTTTAAATATCCGAAATATTGCCTCCCACCCTAAAAACACAAAAAGAAAAACAAGGATTAACAAAAACAATAGAGAAACAAAAAAAAAACTCATGAAAAGTACCAAAACAAAAAACTGATACAACACCAAAAAAACAAAAAAAAAACAACACGGAACAAAATAGCGAAAATAAGCAAGCAAATCAATGAAGAAAACAGAACAATGCATAGAAGATCATCGCAACAAAGAAATTCCAGTATAGTAAAAAAATAACCACCAACAAGTTTTTATAAAGAAGTAAAAGCTCAAGGGAGCTGACTTAAGAGAAATACCAATACCAGCTGTAAGAAGATTAGGCGGCACCGTTAAAATCGTTGAATAACAGGAAGAAAATCTATTTTAAACAATTGATTTCTTATTTATTGATTATTTTACTTCGACAAAAATAACTTTTTATTGCGGAAGAGAAATTTCTACAATAAAACACATGGGATCTACTTACGCACTATCTTATAAGTTGTTAAAATTGTTGTCCATTTTCCTGTAAACAATAATAAAGTCTATTTTCAAACTCCTCCCTAACGAAAACTTCACCGGGAATTGACCTGCATTCTGCTGCAATATGCCTTTTAAGATCATCAATATCAGCAGGTTGTGTTTTATAAACAATGAATTTAAGATGTCCCCAAAGAAAGAAGTCTAAGGATGTTAAATCCGGTGATCTTGGGGGCCATTCAATTGGTCCCCTTCTGCCAATCCATCTATCCGGGAATCTCTTGTTTAACCACTGTCGGACCGGAAGAAAATAATGAGGTGGAGCACCGTCCTGCTGGAATATTATGAAATCCTCCTGTAAAACTGAATTACCCTCTGCATCAATTTGAGTTTCTAGCTCATGGGTGATAAGAGGATCAATAATCTCTTCAAACATATTAAGGTACAGACTACCTGTCAAGTTTCCTTCAATAAATAAAGGACCAATAATGGCATTTCCAAGAATACCAGCCCAAACATTAACTTTTTGGGGATATTGTGTATGTCCTTCTCGAAAAATATGCGTTTTTTCGTCACTCCAATATCGACAACTTTGTTTGTTAACATTTCCATTTAGAAAAAATGAACATTCATCGCTGAAACAGATATTCGGCAGAATATTAGGGATGGCGTTGACTTGACGACTCATGAATTCACAAAACTCTATTCTTCTATCAAAATCATCGTCATACAGTTCTTGAAGTATCTGCATTTTGTATGGATGGAGTTTATGCATTTTCAGTGCTTTTCTTACAGTCTCGTGTGATATTCCTGTCTGTTCTGCTACTGTTATAAACCATTCTCACACTATATGCGCTTAATAAAAGTTATCACTGAACAGCCCAACAATCAAAAGCGAATTAACAATAATATTCCTGTTTTCGCTACATCTTTTAAATTTGCTGACTATGTTTTTTTTTTTGATAAAAAAACTACGTATTTTTAAAATTTGTTGATAGAATAGCAAGGCTTTTTGTGGAATTTCAGTGATAAATCATCGAATGAACTCAAAGTAACTAGGTACTCGTAGTACCATCGAAATTTTATTACATTACTTTTTGTGTAAATTTTTTGAGGTTACTTTGCCAATCCCCAAATAAAGTTGGAAACAGTGTCACCCATGGGCGTAGCGAGGAGGAGGCAGGGGAGGGCCATGTCCTCCCCTAGAAGTTGCCACTTATTGGAATTTGATAAAAAAAACATTAATGTTTATGATGTTTTGTGTTTATTAGTATTTGGCCCCCCTAGAAAAACGTCTAGCTACGCCCATGGTGCCACCTAATCTTCTAATCATTTGTACTGCAAGGAGACCCAATGCAGTAATTTTTGTGTAAACGCTAACCTGAAAACCAAAATCTCAATGCAGGCAAGTTTAATTGTTTCTGCAACTTTGAAACACGATTATTCGGACACCTCTGGACAAAAAGCAACAAAGTAGGATATCGCTGAAAAGAGAATTGAATGCCCTTTAAAACGATGTGCCACTTGACCCCTATTCCTATTTAAGATTTTAAGGGTGACATCTACCCTTCCTATGGGGTTGAAACAAGAAGGCTAAAACTATTCATTTAAAGTGTCCCCCTTATTAATGAAATTGACGTGTCTTTCCGATTTTTCATATTTTTAACTGCAAGAAAGATAGTAAGGGTGGGAAGTTTTCAAATTGACACCCTGTATATAGGAATGTAGACAAAAAGCTTGAGGAAAGATTCATGGTAAAACTTTCGTCATATAATAAAATATTCTCTACTAGATTCAATATATCCTTTGGTCATCCAAAGAGCGATACTTGTGGCATTTGCGACGCAGGACAAAACACCGAAGAACACACTGAAAACTACAACACGTGCATTTAAGTCACAAAAAGAGACAGGGACAGGCCTTCACTAAATCATAAAACTTTTAATCTAACCATGGATCTACAGCAAACAATGCCATTACCCAAGCTGTGAACAAGCAAGGCTTTTTACTTGCGGCAAATGTGGTTATACAATTTTGGCGTCCACTGTATTACTTCGACTGAATCAAAACCATACTTTATTAATTAAACTGAAGATGTTGCCAACAGGGAAAGCCTTGAAATAGTAAGTTGCATGTATAGATTTTGTCAGTTGCCTAAGTAAACGCATAAAGATGTAAATCACCTTATCATTTGGTCTGACTCTTGTGCAGGCCAAAACAAAAATTATAACATGATCTGCCTTTACCAACTTTTAATTTTTACTGGAACCTTTGATGTAATTATTGAACATAAATTTCCGGAAGTTGGCCACAGTTATTTAGATTCGGACAGAAATTTCGGAAGAATCGAGAAAGAAATGAGAAAACATGAAAATATTTATGTCCCCGAACAGTATTATGACATTATCAAATCTGCGAGCAAAAAAAATTGTAGCAAGGTTAATATAGAAAACTACTTTTATAATTTCGAAGAAATATCCGGCCTTTTGAATTTATTTACCAAAGAAACGAATGTACTTGGACAAAAAATAAATTTTAGAGACAATGTGAAGTGAATTAAAGTAGATGAATTTGGAAAATTTGGATGAATTTTCACCATTTCATAAAGTGGAGTTGTATAAAAAGGGAAAAAGGATTCTTAATAAAGAAACAGACAAAATTGTGTTAAATATAGTATAGGAGAAAAGATGTGGTCTTACTTCTGAAAAATTAAATAACCTACGGGACCAGCTAATTTATGTGAAGGAAGAATATCAATTGTTTCGCCAAAATATTCTCACCGAAAATCAAAACAAACCTAAAAAGAAGAGAAAAACAAACTAAATTTTAATAAAAGATGATGGAGATTAAGGTAGATATTTACTTTGAAATAAAGTATTTTTTATCAACATAACATTTTTTTATTTATTTTTTTATTTTATTTTAGTGGATAAAGGTGTCATGAACATTTAAAGGCTATTTTTTTGTAAAATAAAATAAATTTCATTATTAATATTAAATAGACTAGTCAAGTAAAAGCTATTAAAAAACATTTCCAAAAGAAAAATTACATATCCAAAGAAATAAAAAAGTTCCCATTAAAAATGTTTAAATCCATTTTTCTCAGTTAAAATTTTTTGTTACATGACACCTTCATCCACTTATGTCTTCAATTATAATTTCGACATCGATATCGGTACCTGAACTATACTAATTTTCCACCAAATGCCCGAAGTATACAACCATATATAACACAAAATAAACCGTAGGCATGATCAAGCCATCGACCCATTCCTATTCTATGCATCCGCCAAGTACTGACAGACAGCGCCACAAAAGTGAGAAGGGGTTGACAGCGCATTTTCTCCTTGGAATAGCCAACGGCGAAGTAAACCGAACATATACGGCCGAGTTTGTTAAAAGGCCGATTATATTGTGCTGCAAATTAGTTTAGTTTCGGTTAGTCCTCGTTATTCCTATCATCGGGCTAATGTTTTTATTTTTTCTACTTGTTGGCGGTTTTCACGAGAAATGGGGGGTGAATTTAAATTAGGCGGGACCAAGTGCCACAAACTTACGTATGAAAAACAATTAGTTGTGAAAAAGCTTGGTCGCCCTATGCCCGGTTTAAATATTGAAATTGCGGGTAAAGTCGTGGCAAAATCTATAAATGGCAGTTTAACAAGGACACATATTTAAAAAATAAGTGAATTGGGACTGATCGTGAGGAAAGGGTACGGAGAGAGGCGGGGGTAAGAAATTTAGTGCTTTTAAGTGACAAAATAAAGAAACATGAACAGAGTAAAACTCACATTAACAATCAAATGCGATTCGCATTATTGAGCAACGTCAATATACAAGCTCAACTGGATTCCGGTTATTGGTTAAACATTCACTAACATAACGAAGGAACAGACAAATTTGCTCCAAATAAGGAACGACACATTCCCCTACAATTTAGGAAAATTAAACTAATTATAAGGTAAGCTCATTTAATTATCTTTATTTGTTTATAGTTTATACTAATGTTTAATTAGTGTAGCACCCGTGGCGATCCGTGGCAGGATGCAGGTAAGACCGCGCCTCTATTTTTTGAGAATCTTTAGTTGAGTTGTTGTATACATATAGGTATATCTTTTTATTAAGTAGGATTACAATAAAAATTATTTTAAATTTTCTTGGAGTTAGCCTCCAGAGCATGTGAAGAGGGTTACGTGCAATTTGGGCATGTGTGTGGAACGTCCACTATTGGAGTTCACGAGGCGCCACTACATCAATAGTAATTTATAATTATGGCTTACTCTTAACTAATTGTATCTCAATATACAAGGTTGGGACTTTAAGTGAAACGCTGCTTATAGCGGCTTTGGAAATAATATTTTTGTGAAAGAAATCTTTCCTTACTCTTCCCAAAACTTTTGGGGTGATTAAACGTATCTCTGCCCGATTCCTTGCCTTTAACTCTTCTTGTTAAATCGCCCCATAAATTAAAGTCTAGCGGTGTAATATCCGGGGATCTAGGCGGCCACACTATAAATCCTCGCCGTCCTATTCACCAATTTGGAAATGTTATATTTAAGAATTTTCTTACATGTGGGGAGAGGGAATATTCTATGGAGTGCTGGTATTAAGAATATTTGAAGACAATTTAAATTGTGATAAAAGAAAGAATGGACCAATATTTACTCTATCGCCTATTATTCCAGTCCAAACATTCACATTCCCTTGAGGTTGAGAATGGCATTCAACAATGCATGAATATTTTCGTCGGCATAATATCGGCAACTTTGACGATTAGCCTAAAATGGAAATTAATTAATAATAGGTTTAGATATTCAGATTTTGCCCAGTGATTGTCTAGAACAAGGGTTAATTTCCTTTAAAGAATTAATAAATTTTTGCTTAACTTTCAAACTTACTTGACCCTCTAAAGTAAATATTGATTCATCAGAAAAAATTATCTAATCTAAATCAATTTGTCGGTTGTCCAATGCGGTCATCATAACTTCGCAAAATTCTACCCTTCTACTTGAGTCATCCTCCAATAACTCTTGTACTGGCTGCATTTTGAATTGTTTTATGCCGGTAGATTTTGTGATCTTTGACATCGTTTCATGATAAATATTGTGTTTACGAGATAATTGCCTTACTGGTGTAATTGGGTTGTCCTGAATATTTCCCTCATATATAAAAAATCTCATAAGAAGTGTGGTCTTTCGCAAGAATTACAGCGATAATTCCACAGTAGAAGCGATAATTCCACAGTAGAAGCGATAATTCCACAGTAGAAGCGATAACCACGGTTACCGCAAAAACTTTTATTATTGAACTTACTTATGTCAATCTGCGAAATTTAAAAAGTGAATTGATTACAAATCAAGATTTACTTTAATTTTAAGTATATTTTTAATAAATTTGTTACTTATTACGTAATTTATTGTACAATAATGTTTTTTTTTTTAATATGAAATACAATTTTTCGGGAAATATTCCACCGAATACCACTCGTGCATCAAAAATAACCAGATAATTCTGCTTTCAAGCGTGTTGTAGTATTGTAACTGCATTCGAAAAAGCCCTCCTTCTTCGAAGTCGGGCTCTTTCGGATTTAATCAAAAATGAAAATAAACTCATTCAGTTACAATACAACACGCTTTCAATCAGAATTATCGGTAATTTTGATGCACTAGTGGTATTATACCCGATAACTTGATAGGATATCCAATTTAGTTTCATTTGATACTCTTGGTGGTCTTCTTCGAGGGACATGTCTTACATGACCCAATTCTCTAAATTCCTTTTTAATTATTCTGACTGTACTTCGCGATAGAGATGGCAAATGGGAATGACTTCCATGAAATAATTCAGCAACTTGTTTTTGCCATCGTTTTCTTTTTCGAAACCCGATTATCATCAGTATTTCAAGTTGTAACGTTTCCATTAAATTATTTTTTAAAATTTGTAAATCAAAGCGTTAAAAATTTCAAACGTAAAAAATCTGGCAGTATTAGCAAGGAAAGAAAACAATTGACTTACGGTTGGGTCTGTGCCAACATAGGTTAATGGGGTACATTTCCAACAATTGTTACGTTAAACAGGTGACATTACAGTTTTAATGTTATCAGTGGCGGCTCGTGAGTTGCCAGCCAGAGTCGGCAGTTCGGTATAGGGGTGAATCCAGGGAAAAATATTAGTGAGGGTTAAGGGATACCGAGGGTGCAAAGGTAGCGCCGCAGTCGAAAATTTGTGGAGTGTGTTATACATTGTTTAATTTCACTTCCATTTTTTTTTATTTCTATGCAAAAAGATAGGTTTGAGAAAATGTAAATCAAACATTCTTTATTAATGATAATATTATATATGTAGTTTCATATTTGGGGAAGGGGGGGGGAGTCATGCAAAATGCATGTTATGGCCAATTAAAACAATGTTAACGTGTTGTCGGACACAACCATTGTTTTTTCATTTTACTTTGTTGATCAAATGAAAGAAAAGACAAAAATACAGTGAACAGTTTCAACTTGGATTTTTATATCATTGCGTGATGCGTGGTCCCAACAAGATAATTTATTTAACTTTTAAAACACGTACCTGAGGTCCCAATCATAAATAAACCTACAAACTAAATCGAAAGTTTTGTTTTTCAATAGACCACACTTGCCGTTCGGAGGAATAACTGATACGGTTTTTGGTCAGGTTCGAACAAACCTTAAATTTACCGGCAAATCTATTTTTGCCAATTTTGAGAATGTGTGAAGTTTGCAAGTATATTACTATAATATATTACATATGTATGTTTGGTTGCCTATCGTAAAGCCGTTCGTTATAATGGGGCAGCCGGCCTGCCGACCCCAGCATGAGCTACTTGAAAAGTAAAACAGTTTATTTTAAGGCGGCTCAGCGTAGTATGGGAGAATGAGATTCAGGCTTACAAATGCGATGTAATTAATTTTAACAGGAACGGTCAATCGCTGGCAGTTTGCGAGTCATACAAAATTCATATTAATGTAGATAGATAATATTAATATACTGTGTGTTATCTGTTTGATACTGGGTCGGCACTGCCAACCCTGTCGCTGTTGAAAAGCCGCCGCTGAATGTTATTGTTGAATGGACTATTAACTACATATTATATTATTTCTTTAATAAGTAAAATAAAATTATTAATATCAAAAGAGCGGTTTTAATAGCTCAACTAGTACCAACACTATAATATCAAAGATAAAATCTCACAGTCTGTAGTAGTCTTATAATATTACAAAACCTCTACAGTAAAAACTCAGTGATAACGTCGTTTCCAATGCAACAGATGGTGACGTAAATCGGTAAAAGCATATATCTTATTTATATTGTCATAATCATTTTATTTCGCTCCATCCACAACCTTCGAGCAGGAAAAAATCATCACTGGCGTATGGATAAACGTATTGGTAGCGATCACTGAGAAATATCCTGGAATTATTGTCAAAATAGAGGTTGTTCTGCCACAACACGCGGATCCCCTCAAGACGTGTCCCTCAGCAAAATTTGACCGAGATTCGCTTTGAACTGCTATCGCATATCCTCGGAGACTACCATTTGTTTCCCAAACTTAAACCTACCCTGGCTGGACAAAAATTTGTGTTGAGTAAAGAAACCATTCAGGCGGTCAACTACTATTAAGAATGCCTTGAAAATAACAACTTCAAAGACGGAAACATTGGGGTATGTGCATTGAACTTCGAGGGGAATATAATGAACCATCCTCGTAATGGCTGATCTTGAAATTAACTAACCGATATGGAAACTGCTTTTGTCACTAGAAAGTCTTCTTTTTTCGATTCACAAGTAAATAATCAAGTTCACGGAAGAAGTGAAAGAAGTAATTAAAGGTACATTAATGTATGAGGTGCAGACGTCATAGTCTGCTTAAATTAACTAGACCACAACCGTTTAATCGGAAAATAATGTGACCATGTCTGCGTACGCCTGGGAATGTCATTAAAGCACCCACACTATTATATTATGCAATAATATTGTTACTAGGACAATTAATCCGGACTGATTTTTATTGTATTTTGGAGTCAAGAGTAACTAAAATACAGAGAAAAAAATTAATATGTTTTTAATATTAGCAGAATATGATTTTTTGACATATGTATACAGGGTGTTATTTAAGTACGGAGGCAAACTTTAATCATACATTCCTGATATGATTTTATATGCTTTAGAAAAATAACCGAAACAATAATTTTGAAGGTGGAACAAGCAGCAGGGGCAGTAATGAGCCTCACCTTAAAATCAAATTCTGAAACCTTTTTCTGCAATAAAAGAAACTATTCCAAAACACTATTTTAAACTTATTTTCTATTGTCTTCCTGTTTGGTGTATCAGATATGCGAACATTTTAAAGAGTATAACATTTACTTTTATTTACAAATCGCTTTTGATGCTGCCGCGAAATACTTCTTCAGCGTTGATTAGACCCGAGACGGGCTCTACCCACATATCCTATTTTGTGTCCAAAATGAATTTTTTAATTAAAACACTTCTTATGAATAACAGTAGATTGCCCAAAATCTGTTTAAAACGTCAATTACTTTACTTATTAGGAAATACTGTCATTTTTATATAACTAACTAAAATAACCTATTTAGTCACTTAAGATGGTGACACGCAAGTCATGTTTTCCCGCATAATATTTCCATAATTGTAAATTAGTAACGAATTTTTTCAAAATGTGAACAACTAAGTTTGATTTTATTTTAAATTGTGTGTTTCTTCGTCCATATACAATGTTTTTAATATTATCTCCAGACTGTAGTTGTATTTTTGATTGACTTAGGTTTTCAACACGTTTTCTTCTCGAATGTCTTTTATTAATTATATTAACATCTATATGAACAATCTCAACAAAGTTGTAAGTAAAAACATTTAATTATTAATTTGAACAAATCTCAATTTTATATAAATTTGTAGTCTCCCTGAGGATGGAAATAAAATATACGATTTTCGGAAGCTTGGAATAACTTTAAAGAGTACTCTTTCATTTGCTGCAGTCCCCAATATGCACTAGTCTATTTCTCAACTAGTCAGCAACGACTACCCTCTCGATATATATACAGGGTGACTTGGATCTAAATGTACATACATCACCAGGAGATAGTGGACATCTTGGGGGTTCTAAATATTCTATCTTTAGTTGGTCCATCTTTCCTCGTTACTTAGATACAGAGTGTTTTATAAGGTTTGGCTCATTTTTGTTTTTGCCATAATTCTTTTAGCACCTGGTATAAAATGTTCATATTCGGTGGAAATATTTTGAGTAGCTATCGCTTCAAAATACCGTATGAAAATTTTTTGAAATTCAGGTCCGGACTTTAAAAACAAGACTGATTTCATTTTTCTAAATTCAACACCCTGTATATGATATTTCTGTCAATTTTATTTTTTATTTGAAAAATACATCAAAAACTGATTCTAATGACATACTTATCAAAATCCCCGCACTCGCCGCTCAGCCATAATAAATTGCTCTTTTTTAGATGTTGAAACACATACAAAATAATAACTGTTTTTATATCGACAATAATACCAATAATAACAAAAATAACAAAAACATAATTATTTGAGAATATTTTCAAAATGCCCACCATTAACTTCTTCGCATTTTCTTCCTCTGATATTTAAATTTGAAACTGCACTTCTGATTACACCTGGTCTATTTTTTATTTCCTGAAATGAAGTGATAATGCGTTGCAAGAGCTGGTCCCGTGTATTAATTTCTTCCTCGTAAACTAAATTTTTCATATACCCCCAAAAAAAGAAGTCCAGCGGGTTAAAGTCGGGAGATCTTGCTGGCCAAGAATGGGGCCCCCACGACCTATCCATCTGTTGGGATATCTATTGTTTAAAAGTTCGGAAACAATTCTTGCATAATGTGGAGGGGCTCCATCGTGTTGGAAATACATTCCTCTTAAATTACCATTCTCATTTTGGAGAAGATTTGGCAAAATGTTTTCCAAAAAGTGTAAATATTGGTTTCCATCTAATCTTTCTTCAAAGATGTGTGGGCCAATCAATTTACCATTGCCATACCTGCCCAAACATTTATGGAAAATCTATGTTGCGAGTGCGACTGCCTAATAGCATTTGAATTTTCTAGAGACCATGGATGACAATTTCTGGAATTGTTGACTCCATCTCTGGTAAACTGAGCTTCATCGGTCCACAAAGTCCGGTGAATATCTCTTTGGTGCCTCCTAATCCACTGACAAAAAACCAAACGGTTAGCATAATCACCTGGTTCCAACCTTTGTACCTCTTGGATATGATAAGGATATAAGCCTTCATTTTTTATTGTTGAATGGGTTAATTTTTGCGTTATATGCAGACGTCTAGCAATTTTCCTTGTGGATGTTTTTGGATTTTCTTCAATCAAATTTAAAATGTCTTCTTACTGTTGAACTGGGTGTCTTACAGGCTGATCAATATTATTTTGTGTTGGAAAATGTCCTTGTTCACGAACAAAAGAAAATACATTTGAAACTGTTTGATGGTTTGGACATCTTCTTCCAGGAAACCTTAATTCATACTCTCGAGAAGCGGCTCGCCCGTTACCATCGCAAAATCCATATACAAATATTATATCAGGGTATTCTTGGTTTCGAAATTGATGGGGCATTTTAAACGAGAAGTAAATGTTTAACAAAAATATGCCCAAAAATGTTTAACAAATAATGCCCAAAAATCTGACAGGTTACAACTGACCATGACTTATTATGTTTTGTTACCCCCCAATATTTCGTTGTTCTGAGGTGCCGAGCCATGGAGTCAAATTGAATTGAAAATTTTCAAATTTTAACACCCCGCTATTTTATTACTTTGGTTTATTTCTTATTATTGGTATTATTGTCGTTATAAAAACAGTTATTATTTTGTATGTGTTTCAACATCTAAAGAAGAGCAATTTATTATGGCTGAGCGGCGAGTGCGGGGATTTTGATAAGTATGTCATTAGAATTAGTTTTTTATGTGTTTTTCAAATAAAAAATAAAATTGACAAAAATATGATATACAGAGTGTTGAATTAAAAAAAATGAAATCAGTCTTGTTTTTAAAGTCCGGACCTGAATTTCAAAAAATTTTCATACGGCATATTGAAGCGATAGCTACTCAAAATATTTACACCGAATATGAACATTTTATACCGGGTGCTAAAAGAATTATGGCAAAAACAAAAATGAGCCAAACCTTATGAAACACTCTGTATCTAAGTAACGAGGAAAGATGGACCCACTAAAGATAGATTATTTATAACCCCCAAGATGTCCACTATCTCCTGGTGATGTATGTGCATTTAGATCCGAGTAACCCTGTATTAACATAAATATATTTCTAGTATTTGCATTTCCTTACATAATCTTATTTATTTTATTGTACTGTACTGTATTGCTTTTTTTTTCGGCTACGTTTAGGAGATAAATGCAAATTTATCCAAATATTTTTTATTCTTGTGAGTACCTACTAATAATAATCAATATAATATCTAAAACGGAAGTTCGGCTCATAAAGCTACAGATCATCTAATATAAATTAAAGGCAGGAAGCCTGACTTAGAAAACTATAATTAAGAATTTTCAACACCCTGTATCGCAAAGATTTATACGGAGTTATTGTCTTAAAATTTAGTAAGGAATTACACACTTCAGTGGGTCATATACTTAATTAATACCCTGTTTGTTAATATTCTTACATATAAAGGGTGTTCCTCTATTTAAAAGATAATCAAAATAAGGCAAAAAATTGATATTTTGAATAACGCTGTAGGGGTGTCATTAAATAAGGAATAATTCTGAATATTGATATGTTTCTTTTCGCAAATGGTGTGTTAGGTTAAATAAAATCTTTTACATAGATTCATATTTTGCAAAGAAAAGTGCAACATTCCATTTAAAATTCGGAATAATTTTCTTTATAATTATCTATTTTTTTCATGATCAGGTATAATCAGGAAAAATCCTTTATGGTGCTCTACGAGCAGTTCCTATGCCACAGAAGTGATGCGCCTTGGATTTGAATCTTTGGAGGATATACTCATTTGGGAAGAATTCATGAACAGTGAAGTTGAAGAATATACTATCACAGTAAAAAATAGAGTGTTAAATTTAACATTCAATGGTGGTACATATAGGGCCACAATCAATAGGATATATCAACCAATCAGTATATCTGGTAAAAAAGATATTTTTGAATGTTTTTTTTTTACTTTTTGATGAGTGTTAATTCTTCTAATTTATGGGTAGGTACATTTACACTGTCGTGTGTAAATTAAACTCACAGATTGTAAACCTATCCTTCTAGGGTGTAAAAGAAATAATGAGAGGTGTAAGTAAACCATTTTTTAATGGCATTTTGTGATTAATTAGTGTAAATATCATATTATTGTATGTAAATTTTATTTTATTTGGTTGTGACTTTACTATAGTGGGTGTAATAAAATAATCTACCCAGGGCTAGAATACTTTCCACTTTGATTAAGTAATTTAATCCCGTATCAAACTAACCGGGCGTTTATAATTAAAATGTAAGAAATTATGCATTCAAGATATTTTACATGATTAACCTCTGCTTAGTTTGATACATGATTGAATGACTTAATCAAAGCCGAAAGTAGTAGCCCATAATAGGTATATATAAATCTTCAGATCGCTTGGAAAAGGTTTGTTAAATGAATGAAAATATTGAGTATTATTTATCGTTTATTTATAAACAAAATAATGGTTACAACAGAACTGGAAAACCCTGTGATTTTTTTACACTTATTATTATAACTAGTTGAACAAGATGACACACCTATTATATAGTTTAACAATTTAGTAAAATAAACATACATATAAGTATATCTACGTTTAATGTATCTTATTGTTAAGCTTAACAAAACAAATAACATAATAAATATATGTATACTTAGAACACTAAACAACTAAATAAAAGTATGCTGTGGAACAATATAAAAGAATGAAAATGACGAGTATTATATTAATCGTATATTTATTTAGAGAGCTATGAAGTAAAATATGTAGGTAGGTAGCTAAGTATTTATATAAAAAAAGGAATACATTTATATTATAAGCTTATATCAGAATAATTTAAAAGCTAATAGGAAAACTGTAACAATGTAAATACCTACTTAGTTTCTTAAAAATGGCGTACTTATTAGTAAGGTTTCTATTAAATTTTGTTAATATGCTTACTCTTACTCAATTTAACAAGATCCGAGGCACTCTCATTTGGCACTTTACAGAACTTTGCTTTGTTACTATATTTTAATTTAAATATAACATTATTTTATATTTCGTTCAAAGAGCACAATCAGACTGACTTGAAAGTTAAATTTGCACGTAGCATCGACGTCATGTGTCAATTCCTAGAATTTCAAACCACTTGTTGCCGCCTGTCTTTTCGGTAACACGGGTTTAGGTATTTTTACCCGGACCGTATAAAAAAAAAACGATTAAAGAATAAGTTTTACACTCAATGTGTTAAAATAACCTTCTAGTGGGGTTTATTTACACGCTTCTATGGTATAATTAATTGTCACTGTATTTAATATTCCTGATAGAGTGTAAAATGGAATAAATAACACCCATTCAATAAAATTAACTTTTTCGAGTGTTAAATTCATAGGGAAATTTAATGCAACAACTTTGGTCCCATACGAGTGTAAAAATGTGGTAAATTATGTTGATCCGGGTGTTAACACTAACACTACTTTTTTTTACCACTCCTGAAATGATTTTTAGCAGGTGAATATTTTTTACTGTGATACTATACTTTACGATACTAGCACGTGACTCATATGGGTGCGTCGTTTAATTTCTATCATGTTAGACTCTAGGTGGTATCAAGCCGATGATATCAGCTCTACATTTTCGATGAAAATATCTGTAACGGCGCCGGCGGCTCAAATTATTATCGACATGTCGATGGTCTAAGATTCCAGGGTTGTTCGTCAGTTGGTGATCACCGACCAAGCGACAGATTAAATCCCGTAGTCTTAGAGTATGTTTGGGATCATAGCCATAAATTTTGATTTTATATAACCTTAAAAATTGCCTTGGAGATGTAATCTAAAAGGCGCGTTTCCACCGAAATCGGCATAGCCGATCGGGGCCGATCGCCAAAGCCGATCTGCAAAGCATATCACCCTCTTTCTGTTTCCACCAAATTGACATTATTTACCATTCGACATCAAAATGTTCGATGACGACGACGCGATTCTTGCCTCTGCAGCATTCATAATTATTGCAGCTCAAAAAAAGCGTCGTCGACGACCAAGATTTTGGGTTAGACCAAGTCTTCAAAGCAGAAAAAAATACAGTGCAAGTGATTTATACAAGGACTTGATACTTGACGATACAAATGTGTTAGATTAAGAATACAGAAGTAACGGTGGTTTCAAAAACTTTTTCCGAATGTCTAGCAGTGCATTTGAACACCTACTTCAAATGATAGGACCTATGATTAGTAAGCAGGACACAAATTATCGAAAGGCCATCTCTGCTCAAGATCGTCTAGCTATAACCTTACGGTTTTTAGTGACTGGTGATTCTTATCACTCACTCATGTATCTTTTTATAACATCAACCGCAGTTATTTCAAGAACCATTCCAGAAGTATGTACAGCACTGTGAAGTTAAATAAAATCGTTTAAAAATAAAGCTCCTATAAAAGCTAAATAAAAAATTTGTTACTTACCTCCGTATCCTGTGTTTCCTTAGGCTTGTTTTTGTCTGATAGAAACATCATGGATTTAAATGCAAACCATTTACTTATATAAACATCGTCTAATCCATCGCCGGATTTGCAAGTTCTTACTTTTTTTAATTCTCTGCTGAAGTGACTTTGCAAATAGCGAATTTTCTTCTCAATCTCGGTCTTATCTGCATTCAACTCCTGAGCAATTTCCATTAAGGCGTCATTTCTCTTATTTTTATCTTTGTAAAATGGGTTTTTGGAATCCCACAGTACATTTCGAGAACGATAGAGCTCTATCAAGGCCAAAACTTGTTCGTTAGTCCAGTTCATTATTCGAAAATTACCTATTTTCGCAGCGCAGTACATACATCCGTGACTTCCGCCAGAGAACTGAAAAATAATAATTTGACAACGCACCAAAATCCCTGTGCCGATCGGCTTCGCGTTTCCACCACTTCCACCGGCTCGGCTTCCTTTGATCCGGACCGACTTTTGGTGGTTCGCCGTTCGGCAAGCCGATCGCCTTTTTATGACGATCGGCAACACGTTTCCACAGATTCGGCTTTGCGGATCGGCTCTGCCGATCGGCTATGCCGATTTCGGTGGAAACGCGCCTTAAGATTCTTAGCCGATCGGCCTGTGCTGCATAAGTAGAAACGTCTCGACTGGCATAAACCGATCTACATAAAATACCGATCGGCAAGAGCAAAGAATAACCAACAAAAGTCGGTTTGGCTCAAAGAAAGCCGAACCGAACGTTGTAGTGGAAACGCAATGCCAATCGGCTTAATGGGGGTACAGGTTTTAGCGCAATATTTCATGACGAAAGATCACAAGCATCAGAACAGTCATCGATGTCTTCCATAACTACCCCGCTAATTTCTCCAAGTTGTTCATTAACCCCTGCCTCATCATCAGCAGCGTTAGCAGATTTTGACGACACATGATATAGATATTATTATTTTTTTATGGTTTTTAAAAACTATGCAGTGGCTCCAGGGTTGTTTGTCAGTTGGTGGTCTAAGGCCTGGTGTTTTCACGTCCGAATATCTTTATTCTCAAAATAATTGCTGTAGTTTCAATTGTGTCGACAATTGTTTCCATAGACATTATTCGACGAGTGGCGCTATCCGTAGATGAAAGTATTATCACTGAGAAGTTCTCTTGTACTTAGAGATACAAGAACATTCATAATTTCGATAGGTATTTTATGCAGATCGGTTTGTGCCAACTGAGATGTTTCCAGTTATCCAGTACAGGCCGATCGGCAAGGCTGACTAGATGGAAACACGCCTTAAATTATGTTTTATATTGTGCTTAAAAAAATAAACCTACCTTATTAAGATTTAGATAGTTTAGAAAGTCGGTCCTGGCAAAAAATAGGTGTTCTAAATTTAGTGCTTTGTTTGCTGATTCGCGGCCCAACCAACTGAAACAGGATCTCAAACTGACTGGGCGATATTCGGAAGAAATTTCTGGATCTGCCATCTGTAGGTAGGTACTCTAGATTTAATATGTTAATATAGTCTTTTATCATTAAAGTTCAAGGATTCCATCGTTGGAACAATTGTTGTCATATAAGTTAAGTGGCTGTTCAGATTTTCCTTCTCGAGACCACGATTACAGATGCCGAGGAAGCAAGAAGAACATCCTCGTCATTAACCATTCTGCTTACACTGATGATTTCAAATGTTTTTTTTTTTTAAATGCCGAGCCGCACCGAGCTGAACAAGTTAAAGGTTAGAAGTTCGATTCCTTTCGGTGAATCAATTCTTTTGATTCATTCAGTTAAAAAGGTATGTTCGAAAAGATTCGTTCTCAAATGATTCACTTACCTACTTTTAAATAATTTCACATTTTAAACTCGAAAATGCTGAATTGATATGTTTGTTTAAATAACGGCCACTCGCTTGTTATGAAGATTGTCGCCATAAGTGCATAGTAACAAAAGTGCCCAAATGTTGAGCCCAATGCTTACGTTCTTGAAATGTCTTGAATGAACAATGAATATATTCCTATCAAAAAATAATATTATTCTATTGTTTATTAAAATTTGTTCAAGCATTTGTACAAGTTACACTCTAAAAAAATAATCAAATAATTACCGAACAAATCAAATCTTTCATCACATACATTTATTTCTTCTACTATACTTTGCGTACCTAATTAAACTGTTGTCTTCGTTTACATCGTACAAGACGAAGACGGCATCACGTGTCGCCGAGCGATGGCCGACAGGCCAACTAATGATCTAAAGCCAACTCTCGAGCTCGAGCGTTTGAACTGCGACCTTGCGAACGAGTGAATTACTGAACTGGTGAATTGCCTTTTCGAGTTTCGGGTAAGTGAATGAAATGCGACTTTGATTCATCAATCTTTAAATTATTCCTAAATTGGTGAACTAAAAAAGAATCGAATCTTGTGGGAAGGATGAATTAATTATTTCGATTCAATGATGTGATTCGTTCGTTTTGAACGAATCATTCGTGAACGACACACCTCTAGAATAAGTGCGAACAGGACACTCCGGTGTGATATACCGAATAGCAAAAGCCGATCAGTCTTACTGACTAAAAGTCGACTAAATGGAAACGCACATTACAATACGTGTTTTGTAAAATATCGGTTACCGGCGGCCGACTTCATATTATATTATCTTAAATTAAGATATTGACATGCGGTTTTCATATTAGAAAAGAATAAAGAAAAAAAGATAGAAATTTCCCTCCTCCCCTTAGCCTATTTTGCGAGTAAAATAAAGTAATTCCGTAAACTTCAAAGAATTCAATGCTTAATTTTCGACATAACTGTATATGGCGTATTATCGATAAAAATACAGCTTACAAAGGCTGGCATACTTATGCATTACCGGAGCAATGAGAAGCAATCCAACCACAGCCATGGAAATTATACTAGGACTCACACCCCTAGACATACACATCAAAACAGAGGCCTGCAACAGCGCGAATCGGATGAAAACCACTGAGATAGAGAAACAATCCGCTATAAAACTAGGTCACACAATATCAACGGACATTATCAACGGCAATCTCAGACCACACGAAAACGACGTATGATTTCGTAAAACAATTCAGTATCAACTGCGGCCATGATCTTTGGAAGGACGGAACGCCCAACTATCCGAGGACCTAGTATGTTACACTAATGGGTCAAAAAGACAGATGAAGTTGGTGCTGGAATATTTGGGGACAGACCAAGAAGAAGTCAGTATCCTCCTAGGAACCCACCCCACAGTATACCAGCCGAGATTCATGCAATCCAAGCTTGTATCCAAATGATTATTGAACGGGACTCCCACAGTCTGTCAGACAGTCAAGCTGCCCTTAAGGATCCCATCAATTCACATCTACGATCACGATGGAGTGCCTGCACGACCTAAAAGACCTATTATCCAGAAATAACAAAATCGAATTCATATGGGTTCCTGGTCACTCGGAGATAGCAGGCCACGAGAAAGCCGGCATACTAGCCAGGACTGGAGCTGCTTAGACTTTCAGGAGTCCTGAAACCGCCCTGCCTGTGTCCTAACAGGTGGTGAAATAAACAGTAAATAAATGGTCCCTATAACAACATCTGAATCGGTGGACCACTATACCTGGCCAAAGACATGCAAGGGCTACATTAGGAACCCCTCAAAGAAGTTAACTGATATGCTGCATTTAACACGCACTCAGATAAAATAAGTAATAGGCTTACTAACAGGTCACTGTCCCTTGCACCTGCAGAGTATTCACGCTGGACCCATAGAATGCTGACTATGTGGTGAAGAGGAGGAACCCCCCATGCACATCATCTACAACTACAATGCGTTAGTTCGCAAAAGACTAAACATATTTGGAGTAATTTAACATGGGGTCATTCTTCTACATGAAAATCTTGGAAGAAAGCTACTGGTTATAACCAAAGGAGCCGGTCTTTTCTACCAAGATAAGGGAGCACAATAAGCCGTAAGGCTGAAGTATAAAAAAGATTAGGTTAACCTGACCCCCACCATTAACCAACCAACCAACTATCGATAAGAATCCATTTATCTAGTAAGTCATAAGTTGGACCTAGCGGTTAATTTAAAAACTTCAAAATAATTTATAGGAATTTGTTTTGGTCGTCTTTGTAATACATTTTTTTATTTTAAAACTCTATGATAGACGATTCTTGAAATATGGGCGATGTCCATTCTTATTTGGTCACCCGGTACAATATACAACCTTAAATTAAATTTTGTGAGAAAAAAAAATAGATTTTAGGGAAAAAAAAATTCTGGAAAGTTGGGTTCATATGATCTGTAAATTGATAAGATATCAAAATTGTAGAAAAGCGATTCTACAAATACACGATAGAATGGGTCAAATTCTTTCTCCTGTTGGTTAAAATTTTAAGTCACCGTTGTAATTTTCACAGTGCACTATTTGGCAAATATCCCGTCCGCAATTATATTTTTATGATAACACCTTGATGTTACAAGAAAAAAAACGTTTAAAACATTTTTATAGAACATGTTGACCGTGATATTAGTACGTTAATTAGATTTATAATCTCACTGGAATTGGTTTTTAAGCGAAAGTTGATTCCACGCCCAAGGAGATTCTAACTTTGTATCCTTAACAATTCGTATAAAATTCGATGAAATGTCAAAAAACGTATCAGTTTCGAAATACAGAAAGATCAACAAACAACAATGGCTTTTAAAGTAAGTTTTATTTATTATACTTAAATTATTTTCACGGTATAGGTACTAGGGAAAATTATTATCAATGATTTGAGTCTTATTACACTTGTAACATTTTAAATATTTACCGATATAGACTATATTATATGAAAGATTTCATTGAATTAAGCAGTGGTCGAATGTAAACCCTTTGCTTTTAAGGAATATCCAAATAACCATTTTGCTGCAAATTCAATAATTTTTTGTACTGAATGTTTGTCATATAACATAGAATCGCTCTGCTTAAGTTTGATTTTTGATTAATTGTTAACATAATTAATATTTTTTTAACAGTACGTAATCCTCGCCGTTACCTTGGCTTTCGCCAACGCTGGACACCTCCATGCACCAACTCTAGCCTACTCAGCACCCGCCGTGGCTTACTCTGCCCCAGCTGTCGCTTACTCATCCCCAGCAGTGCTCTCCAAGTCCATCAGTTCCACTTATCAAAGCCATCCAGCCCCAATTGCCCATCACGCTGTTGCCGCTCCCGCTCTCTACTCCGCACCAGCTGTATCAACTTACGCTGCCCACGCTCCAGTCGTTGCTGCCTATTCCGCTCCATCTTTTAGCAAATCTCTTTTGTCAACCTACACCACCCACGGAGCTCCATCTGTAGTTTCCTCTTACTCCGCTCCAATTGTTGCCAAGGCCGCACCTTTAGCTTACGCTGCAGCTCCATCCATCGCATACTCTGCCGCACCATCGTACCAATATGCTGCCGCACCATCCTACCAATATGCTGCCGCTCCATCTCACCAATACGCTGCTGCTCCAGCATTAGCATACTCTGCCCCAGCCGTAGCCTATTCCGCTCCATCTATAGTCAAGTCGTACGGAGCTCCCGCCTTAGCCTACTCTGCTCCAGCTTGGTAAATTTGGAAATTAATTTATTTATATAAATTATTATGCAAACGATTTAAGACGCCATTGTAAATTATTTATTTTGTAAATAAATCATAATTAAAATATTAATTTAATTGTTTGATTGCTTGCTTCACTTTAAATTTTGTAGTAAATCGTCAAACTATTGGCGACATTAGAAGTACGTACCTACGCATTACGCATTAACAGAGAATTTTCGACTTATTTATTTTTATTTAATAAAAGCTATAAAAATCAAAATGAAACGTAAGTACGTATTTACAGAGAACAAATTTGTTTTATGGTAGATGCATAGATTTTTTCGTCTACATGGATTACACTAAAATTAGACTTGCCTTAATTTATACAGGATGTAATTGTAATGTAATTACTCGGTGGGGAACATGAATTAAGGCCACAATATTCTACGTAGAACATTTCGAAGCCACTAAAGAACTAATTTTGGATTTAGATGACGATTCGCAGTGTGTTGTGCAACGTAGAGTTGCAAGTGTAGTTAAAGATCTTGTTTTTATTAAGGTTAATTTCAGTTTTATACCGGACATAATATCCTCGTTAGAGAGTAAAAATTTAAGTTTAAGAGACTCAATTAGTTGTCATATTGAAATAACAAAAACAATAAAAGCAATGTAGGCGGCATATTAAAATTAGAGCCGAGAGGGCATATTATGAAGAGTATATCTCCGAGGTAAAAAATAGTTGAAATGTAAATCTTAAGTATTTTTTGTCTTATGTAACGGCTTAAAAATCTCAAGCTGACATACTAACAGAATTAACTATAATTATGTTAATTTGCAGGCACTGAACAGTGAATAGGTAGCTGCGGGCTTCGCACTTTATTTTAGTTCAGTATGTTCACAGGCGAAGCAGCTGGGTGAATTAGAGGTGGTTTCTAGAGATTACTATTGTGATCTTCCTTTCACCAGGCTGGAACTTAAAGCTGCACTTATTAAGTTAAACGGCAATAAAGCTATAGGTTTAAATGGGTTTCCAGGGTACATGGTAAAGGGCTGTACTGAGTTTTTATTACTACCCTGGTTTATTTTCAATTTTAGCCTTAAAACATCAACTTATCCAACAGAATGGCGCCTTAGTAAATTTATACCAATATTTAAGAGTGGAATTCGACATGAGATCATAAATTATCGACCTAAACGATAATGTAATCATAAATAATAATAATAATAATAAGCAAGATACCTTGCGGAGTAATATTGCAAGAGAAATTAATAGTTGAAGTTCATTTACTACGGGATCTTCCAAGTGATTTTAAGCTAGGCCTGACTTGTGACTTTACTTCTTTCCTCATTTACTTTCTCGGTATTGTTCATACAATTTTTTTTTATTGTTTTTCGGCAGTAGCTTTATTCCTTTGTGTATCGTGCGTGGTTTTCTGGGGTGGTGCTGCTTGTTTTGGCGCCTTTTCTTACCGTTCTTTTGGATGGTGCTACGCTGACCATGCTTCCCCACTATTTCTATTTCCTCGCCCTACTGTTGAATGGGATCACCAATAGTGTTGCCATCGAGACGAGAGATTCTCGTCTCTTATCTCATGTTGACCTCTCTCAACGAGACGAAAGAGATATTTTCTCTCGAACGAAGCTCAGAGGCGAGACGAGAGAAGGACCCTCTCTCGTCGAGAAATTCTCGTCTCTCTCGATCTCTCTCGAGCAAAAAAATGTTGATTTTATAATTTATTGTGAATATTTGCATTGACATACTAAACAGTTAAGCCGTTATTCATGTTTTTTGTATTTTATTTTTTGATTAAATATATGCAAAAATTGTGATATTTATTTGCTTTGAAAATAAGTACTTCTTATTGTAAACTCTAAGTATTTATAGGAAGAGTAGAATGAGCATATATCCAGAAATTTAAAAAATTTTAGTGTAATATGCACGATGCACCATTTTAAATTAATATTTAATAGAGGTTATATAGGGAGGTTTTACATAAATGAGATGTTTTCCTTATATTTTTCAGAAGTATTTTACATTTTCATGAATACCTGAAGTAAATAGGTATATGAAATGAAATAAAAACGGGTACATATTATGTCTTTATGGCAATAATTTAAAAGGTTGGCATTTTCTGATTTCACATTTATATCATTTCTTTTTTAAATGTATTAATATTTTTTATATTTTTAAAATTTATATAATTAAGTAAATACATCAAGGCGTATTTATTTGTTTATATTTATTTTAGAAATATAAAAAAATCAATACATTTCAAAAAAATATATTAATGCGAAATCGGATCATGGTGAAAAATGCAACTTTACGATTATCCTGTCTTTCTATAAAAATAAATAATAAAACGCTAATTTTAAGCATTAATTTTTATTCTGAGGAATCTGAAGTTATAGATGTAACATAAAACTCTTAATGAACTAAGAAATATAATACAGTTACTAAGATACAAGAAGGGTTGATATCGTGATGTATAAAAAGTAAGTTAAGATGAAAAAAACATTTATTACCTAGGTACATTAAGTTAATATTTATACAGTGTGTCCCAGAAGTAATGTCTAAATTCATTTAATATTTAGCGGTGCGTTGTTTGGAAAAACGCTCTGACACGGCGATCTTAGTTTATCTTCTTGCATCTTTAAGATTTCTGAAAAATGTATAGGGTGCTTCAAGACTTGCTGTTAACTTAATTTTTTTTTAAGTAGAACACCCTGTATTTTATTTCAGTTTTGAATTCTATAATATAATTATACGTTTAAACTGTATGGTTTACGAGATAATGACATTTTTGAACTTTGACAGTCTGTTGCGTTCCAACGGTACCTCATAGGAAACACCGACTTGCATGTCCCTATCCTAGTTTTTCATATTCTGTTTACAAGTGTCAACTTCCGGTTTAACCGGAACTGAACCGGAACTGAACCGGAAGTAATAAAATGTAGTTTCTGATAAACCGGAAGTTGACATTTTCGAATAAACAATAAAGAACTAGGATGGGGACATGTAAGCCGTTTTTCTCTATGACGTACCATTGGAACGCAACAGACTGGCAAAATTCAAAAAGGTCATTTTTGAAATGTGAATATCTCGCAAACTATTAAGTTTAGACGTATAATTTTTTTATAAAATATGCTTGCAATTTTGAGTAGAATTCAAAAATAAAATAAAATACAGGGTGTTTCATTGAAAAAGCCGTCCACATTTCTTGAGCACCCTGTATATTTTTCAGAGATCTTAGAAGATGCAAGAAAATAAAATAAAATCGACGTCTTCGAGCGTTTTTAATACTTGATATTTGGTTTAAATTACGAAAGAAGCGAGACGAGACGAGAGAAAGTGTTCTCTCGAGCGATAGATCCGTCCTCTCGTCGAGACAAGAGATCCATTTAATCTCGTCTCGCGGCAACACTACTTACCAATGTGGAACCAATCTTTAGGTAGTTTGTATGTCGAGTCAGGTCTTGCCAAGCGCGGATCTATAAAGGGGGGGGGGGGGGATAACGCCAATGACATTGGCAAATATTAATTACAATTATGAAGCGGATTATTTTAGAATTATTGTAATATGGATTAACTCCTATTCTGTATGCAATAATAAATAATTTAAACTACCGATTTGATAGTGATTTAATATCCAAAATTTAAATATAGTTCTGAAAAGCACTTTTACCAAAAACGAATTTTGAAAATTCGAAGTGGATGTTAAATCTGAATTAATTTCCCCTCTAAAAAATCCTTTATCTGACAATGCAAATTCCGCCATGATGAACTTTAAAATAGAATCAAAGATAAAATTGTGGCAAAATACATGTAAGAACGAACACCATCTATAGATTTAAGTCCATTTGATTTGTAATTTAGATTTGTTTCCTGATGTAAAATTAATTTTACCCCTTTTGCTAACTTTTCCCTGTAGTGTACCTTCTGCAAAAAGGTCATTATCGTTTAAAAACTTGGCTTAGGTCAAGCATGACCGAGGATCGCCTGATAAGTTTTGCCCTTTGCACAGGGTTATTTTTTATATTTGAGCGCCCACCTAAAGGGGTTAATATAAGTGACGGGAAAAAACGTTTAATACAAAAGCTGCATAATTTTTCCCGTGTTATCTTTTAGACTTGTCAAACAAGCGGATCGCAAAGTTGAAAAACAATTGCAAGTGTTTTATTTTAAAATGGAACGTCCTATATTGTACTTACTTGGTAGTTTCAATCGACAAGACGTGTGATCGAAGTAAGCATAATAAAAACTGATTTAAGTGGGAAATAGTAAAAAGTTGTCAATTAAGCATATACCATTCTGAAGGAAAAAATCCGAGGATTAAGATGCCAATTTCTTCTTTTTCCAAAAAGTAGTGGAACATAATCAACATAGAAAAAAAGGCCTAGAAATCGTGCAAATAAGGTAAATATTCACTCCATTTACATTCGCATGGTAGAAGTAGCGGGGATTAGGACAGGAAAGGGAATCTAATCGCAGACCGCAGAAGACCAAATAATTTGAGTACCTAGTATCACGTTAAACTTGATGTGCTGCGTTGCTCGGTAATGGTATCGAACGACGAAATTCTCGCATTTCTTAAGACTACCAACCTAGAAAATAAAAAACAGAACGATGATATGAAACAAGAACTATTTGACCTGAGAAATGTTTTATCCAGAGAAATACAACAAACAGAACAACAAATTAAACAACTTACAGATGAAAATCACTCTCTGAAGCAAAAAGTCCTGAACCTCGAAAGGAAAAACAAGAAATTTAACTTAGTAATTTATGGCTTAAAAGGAAATGATGAAGATTTGACCCAAAACATTCTACACCTGCTAAATAATACTTTAAAAATAAAATGTAACAAAAAGGATTTTAGAGATGTATACTACTTTGGAAAAAATGTAACCGACAAACCAAGACCTATATCTATTGAATTGCTTTATTATGATCTTAAGATAGAAATACTTAAGAAGGGATATCTGCTTAAGGGATCTGGAATTTTTATTGAAAACGATTACCCTAAAGAGGACTACGATAAAAGAAAATTCTTGAAAAGTCAAGTAAAATTGGCAAAGGAAAAAAATTATACTGCAAAAATAAAAAATAACACATTAATTATAAATGGTGACACATATACATATGAAGAACTAAAGGCGAAATCGGAAGAAGATATTAGAGATGAATTTGACCCGAACAACAGTAGTCTGAATAATACTCACCGACAAATGAGCGAAAGCGCCCCATCAACACCGAAACCATTTGACTTTGTTATTCCTAACCTACACATTGGCGAGAAACCTATTTCAGCAGAAAAAGAAATCATAACAGAAAGCCTGAATATTAATCAGAAAAAAGAGATTTAGAAGAGGCTTCTCCAGACAAGGAAAAACCAGCAGCGAAAAAGGAGAGATCATTGAGTAGAAATCGAGCAAAAAAATAACACATTTCAGTAACTTTGATATTAGGCAAAAATAACTACATTATATTAGAAGAAATATTATTGATATTTAATATAATTTTATGTCAAGTATAAGTAGCCTTAATAGAGTTAAATTTTGATAATATAAACATTACTTTTGTTGTGTTTCTATGTTAGGTTGAAAATGGATTATTATTTGCAGCAATATCTAAATAAAAGTACCCATACCTTTATAGTTAAAGATCATTTTGAATTTTGTAACCTTATTAAAGAGCGTGCGGATCCGGCGATGCAAAATTTCTCTATTCTCCATAAAAATATAAGAAGTACAACCAAAAATTTTAATGAATTTTTGGTTTTTATATCGCAAATACCTCTAAATTTTGATTGTATTGTCTTAAGTAAGACATGGAATATACCAGATGTATCATTCTGTCAAATACCGGGGTATAATTTTTTTTATAATGAAGGGAAACTTAATAAAAATGATGGAATTGTTGTATATCTTAAAGACGCATTTTCTTATGATTTCAAATTAATAGAATTAGCTAACACAATGGGAATTGAAATAAAATCAAAAATACATAACAAATCAATAAAATTATTGGCAGTGTACAAGTCACCTACAATAAGTATTACAGATTTTAATGAAGGCCTACAAAGCTATTTTCTAAGTGAGCAAAAGGTTGATTATTCGTTAATTGTGGGAGATTTGAATATTGACCTATTTTCTCAGAGTATTTTGGTTCAACAATATTTAGATACTCTACTGAAGGTGGGTATGTCTCTCAAATTAATGAGGCTACAAGAGAACAGACGCAATCGAGAACATGCATAGACCATATCTTATTAAAAACTGGTAATGCTACCACAAATTTAGGGACGAACTTACCGATAATTATACAAACCAATATAACTGACCATTATACCGTAACATTGACTGTATCAATAGGTAAAAAAATAGACAATATACCGATTTAAAAAGAATATTCTTATATTGATAATAAGGAACTAATAGAAAATATTAAATCTGAATGTTGGAATATCATTTATAATCACAGGGACCCAAACCAATGCTATGAAGCTTTTATTAACAAAATACATACAAATATACTCAAATCAACAAAGACTGTTAAATATAAAAGTAAAAATAAAAAACGAAAAGAATGGATTTCACGTGAAATTTTAGAGTTGATGAGTCAACGAGATATGCTACACCAACAATGCCTAAGATTGCCACATAACATACCTTTAAAAATCGAATACAAAAAGCTAAGGAATAAAATAAACAACCAAATTAAATATGCAAAAAATAATTATTTAAAAGGGGTGATATATAATGGAAAAATGGATAGTAAAAAAATATGGGAAGGAGTAAAAAGAATAACAAATACCTCAAAGCGGGAACAAGAGATTACAAAAATTTGTTTACAGGGTAAAACGTTTTATAATCCTGATGAAATTGCAAATACATTTAATTCCTATTACATAAATGTAGGTAATCAACTGGCAAAAAATATTAAAAATGGCGCGTCTTGTACAATTTACGAAAACGAAACAAATATATTCATTAATCCTACTAATAGCTTAGAAGTCTTAAAATATATACAGGAGTTAAAAAATGGTAAAGCGGTAGGTAAAGACCGCATAAGGGCTGAGACCATCAAAATAATTCAGGACTATATTAGTCAACCTTTGACTTATATTTTTAATCTAGTTTTTGAACAAGGCGAATATCCCAATTTATTAAAAGAAGCTATAATAAAACCACTATTTAAAAAAGGCGATAAATCTCTCATGGAGAATTATCGACCGATCTCTTTGTTATCTAATTTTAATAAAATCTTAGAAAAAATACTCAAAAAAAGAATATCAGACTTTCTAAACAAATTTCAATTAATATCTAAAAACCAATTCGGATTCCAGGAACGTAAGTCAACAAACGACGCTATAAAAAGTATTACTTCAAAAATGTATGATGCAATGGATAGTTTCGAACCGGCATTAGTAATCTTCTTGGACTTAGCGAAAGCGTTCGATACCGTCGATCATAACAAACTTTTAAAAAAGCTGGAGTTAATTGGTTTTAGGGGTCTTAGTCTTAATCTCATGAAGAGTTATCTTATAGGTAGAAAACAATATGTCAAGATTTCAAACTATCTCAGCAATAGCGAACTTGTCCAATATGGGGTACCGCAGGGTACAGTTCTTGGACCATTACTATTTACTCTATATATCGATGACATTCTCAGACAGGAATCCGAGGGAGATGTAGTGTGTTTCGCAGATGACACTGCTATCTTTTACCGAGCCTCTTCGTGGTTAAATTTAAAGAATAAGGTGGAAAGAGATATGCAAAAAATAAAAAAGTATTTCGATAGTAAAATATTAACTATAAATTATGAAAAAACGTATTTTTTACCATTAACTTCTTATAATAACAACTTACCAAACTATCAAACGATTGATATACAAGAACAAAATAATAATATATCTATAAAATCAACAAAAAAAATTAAATATCTGGGAATATATATAGATTGTCACTTGCGATGGAATTTTCACATCCAATCAATAATGCAAAAATTGAAAGGATTAGTCTATAAATTTAAACAACTTAAGCCGATTATGGAAATAAAACATTTGAAAATAATATATACTGCACTAGTAGAGTCAATTTTAAATTATGGAAGTATGGGCTGGGGTGGGGTAAGAAGGGCATACATAAAACCGCTAGAAAATCTACAAAAAAGAATTTTAAAAATTATTTTTAATAAGAAAAAGATGTTTTCAACCAAACTTTGATTTAAAGAAGCCAATTTATTCTCAATAAGACAACTATATTGCTATAATTTGTTAATTCACCAACATAAAAACAGGGGTTGTCAACCTAAAATCACTCATAATTATAACACAAGAAATAAACAATTAGGGCATTTTAAAATTAACTTTAAATCAAAAACAGTAGGTCAAAGACACTTTCTGTACACTGCACCAAAGCTCTATAATTCCCTTCCCAAGGAAATTAAGGAGGAGATCTTCATTAAAAAATATAAAAAATTAACAAAAACATGGATTTTGGAACTAGGATTAGAGATTTATGAAAAAATGTTTATATAGTAGGTATAAGAAATATAATAAGATTAATCGGAGAAATCTGCATCGTCTGTCCGTTTTATTTGTTCTTATACTATTTATTAAATGAATATATTCAGGAATTGACCTGGCTATTGCATGGGTGCTGTACTTTTTGTTGCTTGTTTGTTATTAATAATTATATATTTAATGGGGTATGTTTTTGTATTGTGAATTTAATTAGTTTTACTGTCGATATTATCAATTATCGGTGGTGATTTTATGCTAGGAACTCTTTTTTATAGGTTACAATCTTTCTGCCTACAAGTTTTGTCCAATAAACTTAAGCAGTAATATTATTGTATTTATAGGAAAGCTGTATTTCTGTATTTTTGTATATAATATGTAATATCTATGTAATATCTGTTGGAATAAACAATTCTATTCTATTCTATATAATTTCCGCCGGGATGAAAGATCTCTTTCCCCTAATTTCAGAAATACATCACATGTCAACATTTGGTTAAGCCGTTTTTGAAATTTTGATAAATTGTAATTTATATTTTATAATTTAGTGAAGTACTATATGTTTTCTATATATCCGCCACGACTTTTGGACATTTTCTAATATTTTCTCTCATTTTGTGATTGATCGCGTTTGAAATAAAATGTGGGTGATCTGTATTGAGCATGAATATTTCTTGTTTAATCTCTTGTCTCAACATATATTTTGAGGTATGTCATAATAATTTCGGTTCTTTAGAAATCCCCACAGAAAAATATCTACCGGATCAGGGCTATTAGCCGGTCATTCCATACTGAATGTGTCAATTTAAAGTAAAGTGGCAAATATGTCACGTTGAAGTATGTGGAAAGCCTCGACAAATCGATTATCATCGATTCAATGTATCAAAATTGTAAACTCAAATGTTTCAAAAATCGCGGAACTAAATGTTGACATGTAATATATTTTTGAAATCAGGGGAAAGAGGTCTTCTATCCTGGAGAGAAATTTATATGGTGTTCCATTTGAAAAAAGAAAACTTGTAATTGTTTTTCAACTTTGCGATGCGCCCATGTTTTTTTTATTGGCAAGGCTAAAATATAGGTATCACAGGAAAAATTATGCAACTTTTGCATTAAAAGTTTTCTTCTGTCACTTATACACTCCCCGACAATAAATTCCGGACAAAGAAAATTTTAGTCAGGTTCAAAGTCCTGTAATTGTTCTAATTGTTTTCCGATTCTGGTAAAATTTTAGCGAAGTATAGAGTTGTGTCTTGGAATATTAGCTTCAATTTTAATTCCCAAAAAATACTGATGGTTTGATCATTATACAGGGACAAACAAAATATACTTTTTTACCCTCAATTTCATTATCTGCTTCTTAAGAAAATATACAAATTTTTAAAGATAGTGTTGCAGTTTTTCTATTTTAATAACAATTCAGAACATTTCATTATCTTATCTAGTGAGCCTTTGGTTGCAGGAGCATTGTTTACCAAAGTGTCACTATACTGCCATTGCAGAATACACTCTTTAAAGTTTTTCGTTTAAAAAAAATGAAACCAGAAGATGTTGCACGAGCTGTTCCATTAAATGACGATGGCCGCAATATACGGTACATTGCGAAATTCTTAGGCAAACCAAAAAGTACTGTGCAAGATGCGATCAGTCGGTTTCGCGAAACTGGTGAGTACATACGACGTGAGGGATCAGGGAGATCGCGTGTTACTAATCAACGTGATAACAATGTCATACACCTAATTGCATTAAGTATTAGCCGTAGGCTTCAAGATGTACGTGGTACCATAGCCTCTGCACGAACCATCCAGCGTAGGCTACAAGCAGGGGGTTTAATGTCCAGAAGACCAGTTGCATGACCCGCTTTATTTCCACCGTACAGCAAGATTACAGTTTGCACATGAACGCAGAAACTGAGGAGCAGAAATGTAGGCGAATGTATTATTCACGGATGAATCGCGGTTTTGTCTGCGCTCACCTGACGGACGTGAACGTGTCTGGGGGAGACCGAGTGAACGATTTGCACAATGTTGCATATCTCCTAGGACGCCGTTTAGAGGCGGTAGTGTCATGGTACTCATGGTGGGTGCTGGGGTATCACTATATGCCCGTACAGACCTAGTATTGATTAAAAATAGTTCTTTAACTGCTGGCCGTTATATTCATCAATATTTAGCCGATCACGTGGTACCCTTCGCCCACTTTGTTGAACAAAACTTTATTTTAATGCAAGACAACGCCAGGCCCCACGTTGCACAGGTTGTAATAGAGTATTTGGACGAGGTGAATATTCAGCGATTGAAGTGGCCCCCGCGTAGTCCAGATTTAAATGCTATTGAACACGTTTTGGATATGTTAGGTAGAAGTATTTGGAATCGACACCCGGAAACATTACCAGATCTACGAAGAGCCCTTCTTGAAGAATAGGAAAATATTCCCCAAGAAGCAATTCAAAGCTGCATTGAAAGCATGCCACGCCGCACGGTAGAAGTGATAAGAGCAAGAGGTGGCAATACGCGCTATTAATTTTTCGATAATTATTTAGGCTCACCAGATAAGATAATGAAATGTTCTGAATTGTTGATAAAATAGAAAAGCTGCAACACTATCTTTAAAAATTTGTATCTTTTCTTAAGAAGCAGTGACGTGAATCAAAAAATATTGTGTTAATAAAAGATCACACTTCAAACGAAAACATAATGAAGTCAAATTTTGCGGCTCAATTATTTCACAGGGCGATTAGAAATTGAGGGTAAAAAAATATATTTTGTTTCTCCCTGTATAGTGATCAAGCCATCAGTATTTTTTGGGAATTAAAATTGAAGCTAACTTTCCAAGACACAAGTCTACACTCAAATTTCACCAGAATCGGAAAACAATTAGAACAATTGCAAGACTGTGAACCTGACAAAAATATATACAGGGCTGCTCAGAAGTCCGGAATAAAATTAATATAGCCTTAACCTGTAACTTTTGGGGGAAATGCTCGGACACGTCAATTTAGTTTTATATATGCTCACATTTTGATATTATTCGTTTGTTTTTTTGTAGAAATTTGTCAAAAATATGCTTGTGATACATTATTTGAAAGCTAAGGTACAGTATGCTCATAAATTATTTACGCGATTCTGTCAAGCTATTTCAAAATGGCGACTGTTGAGAGTTTAAAAAAAACTCCCTATTTAAATAAGCGGAAATGATAAATCATTGATATTTTTTTTTACCTTTCAAGGTAAGAAATCTTCATTGTTTCACGTTCTGACATTTCGTGACATTCAGTTAGAGTTTAACTTATGTAAGAAATATATTTATTTTTCCAAGATTGGGGACCGTCCCTGAATCCCTGGATATGACCATATTTCCCCCCCCCCCCCAAAAAAAAAAAGAACTTGCTTAAATTCTCATTTGGGTCTTGCTCTTATATAATATAACTGTGTTATGAGTTCGTAGTTCCTGTTAGTAGTCGGTTATGATTATTTTAAAGTCATTGTATAGCACTCGGTTCATAGCATATCTCGGTACATTCGTACATTAGTTTGAGTACCTAGTTCTGAACTACCTGGAACTTGTCAGAACATAAGTCAAAAACGGCCTCACCGAGACCTTCTAGAGGATGACCTTTATCCTGATGCCAATTTTACTCCTCCTGTGAAGCAGGGGTAGATAGACCTCACTTGTCGTAATGCAGGCTTTACTCTGTTAGCTAAATTTAGCCTCCAATTCAGCCTTTGGTCGAATATAGATCTCAGGTAATGGCACCAATTCACTTATAGCCCATTGACTTAAGCCTAGTCTCAGGTCATGTAACGTTAACTTCTGATAAAAATATGTACTTTGTTTTGAAAGAATTTAGACGAATCTTCTATGCTGAAAGTCATATTTGCAAGTTTTTTAAATTTGACAGACTTATTACAAGTTATTGTGCATTCTTATATGTATGTTTTCAAGGCATGTGTTAATAATATTGAAAATGTGCTGAAGACAATCTCAAATCATCAAGATAACATACAATGCGCCTCAGAATTTAATCTCCTAAACGACGACGAAATCAAAAAATATCAAGTGACATAATCACATACATAACTGTTCTAAAAAGAAGAAAAAAGGCAGTAGCGTACATATATTTTATACCTACCGCTTAAACTAACAACCTATATCTCAAAAGTAAAGCGGTTGAGGCCCTATGTAAAATAAGTGCATACCATTAAGTAACACCCTTTGACATTAAAAAATTTAAAGTAAATATACATAGGAAATATTAGTAATCAGTCTGCCAAATTTAAAGACAAAATTGACCAACTACACGGAAAAAAAAACTTTTTAAAAATATCCAAAAAAATAATAAAAGTAACTATATTTTATTGTTTTATATAGGACAACTATATTATGGTTTATTAAGGAAGGCTATAAAATTATAGTAAAAACAAGTTTATTTTTTTAATTGTTACTATAATATATAGTAATAAAGAAATTAATTACAGTAAAAATTATTAAACAGGAGTGCACAAGATATAATATTATGCTGTTATTTTTTCTAGCTTTTATTGTTACGATTGTAATAATTATTTGTAAAAACTACCAACCAGTTTTGGGCATTTTACTAACAGATATTGTAAAATTTGTAATATTATTATTATTCTGTAAATTCTACTGATCTTAGTTGGATTTCTTACCATCAACTTTTGTTATACTAATTCAATATTTTAATAAATATTTCAGACTTCTTTTGTATTTCTATCAAAATATTTTTGTAACATTTTTTAATTTGCGCAGGGTATTGTGAAATATCCTATTTGTTCTTTTTTCTATTTTGATCGAAATTAAGTTTTCCAGATTCTATTCTGTGCTGCTAATAAATCCGTCAAGCTCCACATACCAGCAACGGAACACCATAAAACACAAGATCAGGGACAAAATTACAAGTTAAATCTTAAAACACATAGGAGTAAGAGGTAGAAGTACGACCGATTTGATGGCTTAACTTATTTAGGAATTTCTACTATAATCTTTTAGTAATATATGGGTTTTTCTACGGAAATTTTATAAACGTTTCTATATTTCTTGATATTTTGTAAATATATAGTGTTATAAAAATTCAAATAGTTTATTGTGAAACCGTCTTACTATAATTACACCCTTCTAAATTCTATTAAAAATTTTAGTAAAAAATTATAGTTATTTTTTCTAATTTTCCGTTATAACCATTTTTTATACTTACCTGTTCATGTAATAGAACAATTTAAAATGTAATATATACCTTAGTAGTGGCCTGATTATAATATGTTGTATAAAAGGGCTAGCCATGTTTTTTTATAAAGTTAAGTAGTTTACAAATTTATATTGGTATATACTAATAAACAGATTTATAGTTATTAAGAGGTTTTATAGAAAAATATTCTATAAAATTCTTACCATACTAAATTAACAATACTGTTTTTTACGTGTAGCTGAAAACTGATCAATCAAAATTATTTCTAATACAAATTGAAGCACGCTGTAATTCCGTTATTTCTGAGTGTTTTGAAAAAATAGGTTATATGAACTTGTACTATTAGTTTCACGAGTGGAATAGCCCCCCAAGTTTTTTGCCCGTCACTTTAGGATAGTCTATACAAGGTGTTTCAGAAGTACGGTACGTAACTTAAGTGGGTGATTCTTTATAATATTCTAAGAGAGAAAGTTCATATGAACACGTGTCCGGAGTGGCCCTTATTTATAACAATAAGCAGCTTAATGAGCTGTAATTAGATTAAATATATTAAGTCCAGTGGTGTTCCGGGAAGCACCTTAACGAATATTATTGACAAAAAATGTACGCCTCTATTTTTTTATGTTCATATGAACTTTTTCTCTTAGAATATCATAAGGAATCACTCCCTTAAGTTACGTGCCGTACTTCTGAAACACCCTGAATAGAAGCTCGTAAGTAGGTTTATTAAAATTATATATAACTTTAATACTTTTAAACATTAATTAATAAATTGCCAATACTATATTAATACTGAAGTATAAATGTCTCTCTTTTTATGCTAAATGCCAAGTGTTCTGTATTTTAAACATTGCATTAAAGTTTACTTTATTGATTTAGCTTATTTTTCTTTGAGTCTTTCTAACGTTAAACATAAATCTATATTATCCATAATTTTTTATTTTATTTTTTTAATTTTTCAGCCTGTTCTTATTGTAATTATCAATAAGTATTGTGAACAAAAATAACATTTAACATTTTCTACTTTGTTAAAAAAACAAAAAATAATATAGGTACATACACGGAAAAAACAGTATTGTAAATTTAGTTTAGTAAGAATTTTTTAGTATATTTCTCTATAAAACCTCTTAATAACTATAAATCTCTATATCAGTCCTTTCCAAAATAAAATTGTAAACTAAATTTGTAAAAAAATATGGTTAGCTTTTTTATATAACATAGTATAATTATGCCACTACTAAGGTATATATTACATTTTGCAAATGCGTTTTGGTTAAATTGAATAACCATTTCTTTTAGTTAAAAGTAAGAAACTGTATTGTGAATTTTACTAAATCCTTTTGTGGCTTTTATAATTTTTTATTACATTAAGAGACAAGCATAAAAAATGGTTATAAAGGAAACTTAGTAAAAATTACTATATTTCTTTACTAAAATTTTTAATAGAATTTAGAAGGGTGTAATTATAGTAAGACTGTTTAACAATAAACTATGTAAATTTTTATAACACTATATTTGCAAAATATCAAAAAATATAGAAGCGCTTATAAAATTTTCGTAGAAAAATTCGTATTTTACTAAATGAATAAAGTAGAAACACTAAATAATTTACAGGAATAGTCAAAGCCGCGTCGTCCGTCGCCGCCGTCGTATTTGCAGTTATACCGTCAAAGGGGTCGTACCTCTAACTCTTACTCTTATGTGTTTTAAGTTCAAACTTGTTAGTTTTGTCTCTGATTTTGTGTTTATGGTATTATGCTGCTGTTATGTGGAGTTTGGAGGATTTATTAGCAGAATGGAATCTGGAAGACTTAGTTTCGACCACCAAGAAAGAAAGACCAAATATATTTCATTATACCATGTGTAAAAGCAAATAAAAAATGTTACAAAAATATTTAAATTAATCTACAAAAGAAGTTTTAAATATTTACTAAAATATTTAATTAGTATAACAAAAGTTGGTGGTAGAAATTTAACTAAAATTAATAGAATTTACGAAAAAATATTACAAATTTTACAATATTCATTAGTAAAATGGGCAAAACTGCTTGGTAGTTTTTACAAATAATTATTACGACCGTAACAACGGAAGCTAGAAAAAAACAACAACATATTTTATATTATTTGCACTCCTGTTTAATAGTTTTTACTGTAACGAATTTTTTTATTTCTATATATTTTTGTAGTAACTATTAAAAATATTAACTCGTTGTTACTATAATTTTATAGTCTTTCTTAATATACCATATGGCTGTCCTATATAGAACTATAAAATATAGTTACTTCTATTATATTTTTGGATATTCTTATACATTTTTTTTTCCGTGTACCTAATTAAAATTCTACTGTTGTCTCCACTTTATACTTTGTCTATTAATTAATTACGACACAAAAAAAGCAAGAAAGAAAAAGCAAAATAAAATAATAAGAAAAAGAAGCATAGTTTACCTAATAAGTAAGCCCAATATTATTATGTAAAGTATCAAAAATGTTAAAGACTACAGCTTATAAACTTCATGTAGGTAAAAATGACAAGTCATCACAATTAAAAGAAAAAAAATATAATAAGGTAAGGGGATGCCGGCCATTTGGTTTTAACCAGCGCCATAACGACGAGGTCGTAAACCAAGTTTGTAGTAACCACATGAGTGCTGTAATGAGCCTTACCGTACGTGTGATATACAACATTTTATATAAGACCCAGAATTTTGTTCTTTTTATGTATTCAAAATGATTTTCATATTATGAAAGTGACATTACACTAAAAATGACAGTGACTGACGGAACAAAAAAAATCATAGTTTGATTAAAAATAAGTAATGTATAAAGTTCATTACATCACTCAGTACGATAATATAGTATATTACATAACGCAAACAGGCTAAAATGGGTTATGTAATAAGCTCTTTTCGTGTGGGTCTTATATAAAAATCATAGTTTGATTAAAAATGAGTAATGTAATAAGTTCATTACATCACTCAGTACGATAATATAGTATATTACATAACGCAAACAGGCTAAAATGGGTTATGTAATAAGCTCTTTTCGTGTGGGTCTTATATAAAATTAATTTATATTCCCTGTAATAGTTAGGGATGTAAATATATTTAGACTATGTTATTTTTAGTTACCTGTCGTGTAAAACCCGTTACCAAAACAGTTTTTGAAAAGTTGTACAAATTTTAAACAAAAATCCTATACGTTACGCACTTTTTTAAAGGGGGTTACTCAATAGTAAATCATGTATAGTTCTTTTCAAGAAAATGGTTTTGGTTTAGTAACTGCAATAAAAGTAAAAGGTCGGTCCAAATCCTACGATAATAGATAAGCAAACCATAGAGGTGCAGTGAAGAGTCTGACTTAAAGATACAAGTAATAATACTCGTATACTCGGTACTCTATAATAATATATTGATTTAATCAAATTAAAAAACCCAAATAATATGAATTTTTAATTATTACCTACTTATATTTATTTATATGTATAATAATGGTATTCTACATTTAGTTCCGTTTGGCTCTCGCTATCCTCATCTAAATTAATTATTATCAGAAGAAATCATTATTATCCGGCTTCAACAACAAATACTGTAAATTTAAGGGTATTTACGACCACACGTAGCACCCATTTTATTGATGTCATGAAATCAGAACCATTTTTCGTGAAAAGATCTTTAACTTGAACTGTTATCAATATCAATAGAAATCTATAAATATAGGTACCATTTCTTAATTTTCATTTTTTAATTTCCATACGTCAATACGTAACTAACCTCCAATTTAAGCTCAATTTTCCTATAAAATCCTACTATTGTTTATAGAAAGTTTAGTTGACGTATTATCGGGTATAATACCACTAGTGCATCAAAATTACCGATAATTCTGATTGAAAGCGTGTTGTATTGTAACTGAATGAGTTTATTTTCATTTTTGATTAAATCCGAAAGAGCCCGACTTCGAAGAAGGAGGCCTTTTTGGAGATTTAATCAAAAATGAAAATAACCGAATGCAGTTACAATACTACAACACGCTTGAAAGCAGAATTATCTGGTTATTTTTGATGCACGAGTGGTATTCGGTGAAATATTTCCCGAAAAATTGTATTCTGCTGTTGGTAATGCTTGTATAAATTTCTTTTATAGAGTGACTACCAAAACGTTCCATATTTTTAAAGAAATCTTGATTTGTAATCAATTTACTTTTTAAATGTCGCAGATTGACATAAGTAAGTTCAATAAAAAAAGTTTTTGCGGTAACCGTGGTTACACTTAAATACCCATATACCAGGATATGCATGATATTATTATTATTATTTTTTAAATATATTTATAAATATAATGTAAAGTATTAAGTTAGTATTAAACTTAAAAAAAGTACATAATAAATAATATATTTATAAACAGTCAAAAATTATGGATTTGTATGATTGTTAGTACACAGTAGTAAAAACTTGATTATGATTGATAGCTATATACCTACTGGGGGATTATCGCTTCTACTGTGGAATTATCGCTTCTACTGTGGAATTATCGCTGTAATTCTTGCGAAAGACCACACTTTTTTTATATATGAGGGAAATATTCAATGTAAGAAAACCGGTCCTTTAAAAAGTAAATAGGTAATTGAATTACACCAATACCAATTAGAGTAAGATTTTATTGACATATTGCTAAGTTAATGATGATTATCTTCTTGGTACGATTTTTCATTAAACCAGAAGTAACTTAATATGCTTTAAAGTATCACAGTGGTATTTTTTTTAAAATGGTACTATCACCGATATATTAACGATTAACCTGTATGATCACTTCGAAAATACCACCAGAAGGTATTTTAAATCATTATTGCGAATCAAGGCTAAAAACATAATAAAAGTTAATTAACTCTTAATTGGTTGCCTAAACAATATAATAGTAAGATATCACTTAATCATCCATAAATCCTAAGAAACACACCCAAAAATTCTTGCAAATAACCGTGCTAATATAATAGGTATACATTTTATTTAATAGGAATACCGTGCGACTTTATGTTCATCAAAGTGTGCTTTGCGTCTAAGGCCGTACTGCTTAGTGGTCAAGCTTAATACTTGTTGGGTGTCAGTGAACACCAGCATTATCAATCAATCAATTATTCCGTCGTCTTTAACAGCCGTTACAAGTAATTGGACTCATCGCTAATTGGTCCAATTTCTTAAATTAAAAAAAAAAACAGGCTGCCGTTTTTTCTGAAAGAGTTAATGTTGAACCGGATATAGGGGAGACCGGGGTTGGTTGGCCACAGGGGTTGATTGGTACAATTACTATAACTCGGGAACGGGTCGGATAATAACGGTGCTCCGTACCTACAATTAATCGTCACGACCACGCTTTAGTCGGCAGTCAACAGCTATCGCGTACTCACAATGTTTCTTCACCGGTCCAAACTTCACATTTAACCGAAATTTCATTTATATTTAAATATAATTAACACTTTCATATACCTTGTCTTCAACCTTTACATATACTATGAGTTGTACTCATTAATTTGAGACAACGTACTTTTCTACGAAACTCGATGTTAGGTAAATCCTTAAACTTTGTTTTATATTCATTGGTCGTTTTTAACTTCGTACTATCCTTTCTAGTATCCCCTGATGATGAGTGCTTAAGCACTTGAAACATGTAGGGAGCCTTTCATTTACCCTGATCATTAAACTGAAGTCCGAACGAGGTAAAACTCCTCCAGATGTAATGTTAAGGTCCGCCAGAGCTGTCAAAATTCAGGGAATATCATTAAGAGCTACTTCCAATGATTTTGGTATCCCGTTTAATACTTTACGCAGATACTGCAACAAGGTTTTGATTGACGAGCTTCAGCCCGAAATGACAACACCTACAACCATTGTTGGATTTTATAAAAATCGTCAGGTAAGTTTTCGAGATCTTTTAGCACACGACTGATTCTTAAATAATAAATAGAACGTATTGTTTTAGATATTTACCGATTTTCAAGAAGGAAATCTTGCAGAATATACCAATAAAGCTGCTGACATATACCCAACCAAAATAGGTCAGAAGGATGGCTTTTTTATATGCTATATACCTTATTGTCATTATCTACTCCTGAGAGCTGGGCAAAAAAATGAAATGGCCGGACCGGACTGGTTTACGTCATTTTTAAGCAGAAATCCTTCGTTGCCTATAAGGTCACCGGAAGCCACAAGCCTTTCGCGGGCAACAAGCTTTAATAAAACAAAGGTGGGGTATTTTTTTGATAATTTAGAAACTGTCCTTAAAAGGTGTAAATTTGGCACCGGGGACATTTGGAACATGGACGAAGCCGGAATAACAACGGTTCAGAAGCCCGATCGTATTGTAGCACGGGGTACTCTGGTGACATTGGCTGCATTGGCATGTGCTGTTTCTGCTACTAGGAACAGTGTGCCGTCTTTTTGAATATTCCCTCGTGTTCGGTTTAAAGCCTATTTTCTTCAGAAAAGTCCATCTGGTAGTGCTGGAGGTGCGAACCCATCCGGGTGGATGAAGAAGCAACATTGTATACATTACATTTAGCATTTTATAAAAAATACCAAGCCATCGAAAAAAAGTTCCAGTCTTCTACTACTGGATAACCACAATTCACACTTGTCTCCTGATGCACTAAATATCTGCAAAGAACATAACATAACATAACATAAACATAACATAATTTATTAATATTTTGTTTTGAACTGTACAAAAACAATTAATAGCTTACAAAACTATTTATAAATAAAAAATGAGGTAGTTAAGGTGCACCTAGCAAAATTAACCGCTGTGTGTGCATCTAGTGCAAGCTTTTGCCTTATTCTAAAAAACTTTACCAAAAAAAAAATCAGTACAATATAATTTAAGCCAATCCAAGATGCTGCTGATAGTACACTTAATCTAACTTAAACTAAATTATAGCCTTAACGCTATTGTACAATTTTTATTGAAAAAACCAAACTTGTCAATATTTTTACAAATATAACTTCTGCAACTCTTGCTGAAACTGTTTATGCTGGAAATTTTCCTTATTTCATTTGGGATCACATTATAGAACTTCGGTGCCAGACAATTTATAAACCTCTGACTCTTATTCTTATTTACATTTGGAATCACTATATGCCTATTCGTTCTACTTCTTGTTTCATACGTATGATTTGTAATGTTTTTTAAATTTGGAGATTTGTGTATATAAATACAGGTAAACAAGATGTACAATGAGCGAACACTAAATATTTCTTCAGAGTATAACAACTTAGTTGAATATCTCTTTTTCCTCCCATAAATAATTCTAAGTATATAGTTCTGCACCACTTCAAGTTGTTTCAGAGAATTCCTATATAGACCACCCCAGACTATTATACCATATCTTATCACGGATTCAACCAAAGACCTGGAGATATTAATCAAGATAGTTTCGCTTAAAATGTCCCTCAATAAATAAAATGTATGGACTAATTTTCTTATGTTTGAGGTTAATTTTAAAATGTGTTGGTCCCATTTTAAATGTTTGTCAATAATTATTCCTAAATATTTAGTAAAAGTTACTTCTGTAATGATTAAGGATTCAAGGTTAATATTATTAAATTCAGGGCGGTTTGCGGCTGTTATGGAGAATGCAATGTAATGTGTCTTTTCTATATTTAATGTGAGCTTAAATGAATCTAACCAATTTTTTATTTTATTCAGACCACGTGTTGCCGAATCTTTGGTTTGAGCCCAAGTATCCCCTGAAAACATCACAACAGTGTCGTCCGCGTATGAAATCAAAGAACCATATTCTATATTCAGATCTGTTAAAAAATTTATATAGGCAACATGGAACAGTTTTATCCTTTCCATCCCACTGTAGCCACAAGCTGCATCCCTTGGACCGAAGTGTATATGGACCTATAAAAAAGTATGTCAATACCGCTTGTGACTCCTGGATGACCAATCACCCTGGTGCAACGATGACAATATATGATATTGTACAAGGTGTCCCACTAAGAATGGCTGTCGGCCGTATCTCAGAAAGTGTTAGTCGTATGGCTTGCGGAAAAAAAAAGATATTAGGTAAAGTGGTCATGAGAAATTGCTGGCAATTATTTTCAAGTTCCTCAGACTGGCGCTAGAGGGCGCAACAGTAACGGTAAATATGAATCACGAAGTTTCCTCAAAAGTCGCCTAGTTAAGGTATCCCGAAAATGACATTTTTGTATATTTTGAAGATTTATTAATAAAATTCACCTATAGAACGTGTTCGTCCCTTTTCAAATAAAGTGGTGGGGGAAGGTTGAACATTATTTGTAATAAATGCTGATAACTCCGGCCTGGCTTAACATAATTTAGTAAACTTAGTTTTGTTAAAAAGAGCTTTTCTCACTCTATATATCATCTTATGAACTACGGCAATATGTGTTTTACACTAGGCTTACAACTTCACGAAAATTGCGCGTTATTTCCATAATTGTAAATATAATAGTATATTCAATTTTACCTGATTACAAGGATGATTAAAAGTCTAAGAAGTCAGCAAAACCGCAAGTTAATATCTATTTTCATTCCGGAGATATCAACAACAATAATCATAATTACGGAACATTATGATTTTATTTTGAAGTTGCCATTGTAAAGGTTTTTTAAGAGTCAAATAGGCGTTGGAAAAACAAAATATGAAGGTACGTATATTTCAAGCAAATAGATCGTTACGACAATAATTCTCAGTGGCGCCCTAAATGTTCAAATTGTCGCCCATCGTTCTGTATACACGACACCAATCTCTCCCTGGTTTATAATACTGCAGTTTCCACCTCTGCCATAGACATACGGCGGCTGCTGTCCATTATCCTTTCTATTATGTTTTCCCTTGTGGTGGGTCTGGTAACGAAAACAAGATCCTTCAATCTCCCCCATAGATAAAAATCTAGGCACGTTAAGTCAGGTGATCTAAAATAGAAATTACCACTTTCATTAACAGTATCACAATATATCCTATAATATTACCTGGCAGGCCACGGAAATATACTCCCTCTTCCTATCCACCTTGCAGGAAATGTGTCGTCAAGAAATTGGCGAACGTTTGCCGCAAAATGTGCAGGACATCCACCGTGTTGGAAAACCATAGTTCTGCGAATATCCAAGGGCACATCTTCGAGAAGAATTGAGAGTTGGTAATTTAAAAAATGTAAATATCTTTGCCCAGTAAGCGACTCATTAAATACAAACGGCCCAATTATTTTGCCACCTAAAATGCCGCACCAGACGTTGATACTCCATCTTCCTTGATGCTGCACCTCCCGCATCCAATGGGGATTATTCCGCGACCAATAATGCATATTATGGCGGTTTACTCCTCCATTACTATGGAAAGTAGCTTCATCAGTCCACAAAATTCTGGAGAGGAGATTTCTATCTTCCATTATCATATTGAGCAACCAATAGCAATGATCCAATCTTCTATCATAATCTTGCGGAGTCAAAGCCTGGTGGAGCACAATATGGTAGGGATGTAGCCTAAAGAAAAACAAAATACTTATTACATTGAAAACTATTAAGAGAAATATTGGCATTACTCTAAACTATTTAAGAGTTATAACATAGATATAATTACTTACTTTTCTTCTAATAAAATCCTATGCAGTAACGCCCAAGTCTCAACAAACAATTAATATAATACTAATTTGTGGATTAAATTCCACATATGCCAAAACATTTACAATGTTTTCCTCGGTTGGACCTCGGCGGCGTCTGCGATATACAGGGCGACGAATACTTCCAGTAGTACGAAAACGGCTAGCTAAACGATTAAACATTCTACTGGCGTATCGGCGCCTTTAAGGGTATCGTACTACATAAACCCGTTAAGCAATTGTTCCATTTCCCAAACATTCAAAATACATTTTGAAAATCAAATACGACACAACACTGTTAGCACGACAAAAATTTTGACGTAATAATGAAAGGTGACACGCGTGCACAGTTTCAATTCATATTTTGTTTTTCCAAGGCCTATTGGACTCTTAAAAAAACCTTTACAATGGCAACTTGAAAATAAAATCATAATGTTCCGTAATTATGATTATTGTTGTTGATATCTCCGGATTGAAAATAGATATTAACTTGCGGTTTTCGCTCACTTCTTAGACTTTTAATTTAATCATCTTTGTAATCAGGTAAAATTGAATATACTATTATATTTACAATTATGGAAAAAACGCGCAATGTTTGTGAAGTTGTAAGACAGCGCCCCCTAGCGCCTAGTGTAAAACACATATTGCCGTAGTTCATAAGATGATATATAGAGTGAGAAAAGCTCTTTTTAACCAAACTAAGTTTACTAAATTATGTTAAGCCAGACCGGAGTTATCAGCATTTATTACAAATAATGTTCAACCTTCACCCACCACTTTATTTGAAAAGTGACGAACACGTTCTATAGGTGAATTTTATTAATAGATCTTCGAAATATACAAAAATGTTATTTTCGGGATACCTTAACTAGGCGACTTTTGAGGAAACTTCGTGATTCATATTTACCGTTACTGTTGCGCCCTCTAGCGCTAGTCTGAGAAACTTGAAAATAATTTCCAGCAATTTCTCGTGACCACTTTACCTAACATATTTTTTTCCGCAAGCCATACGACTAACACTTTCTGGGATACGGCCGACAGCCATTCTTAGTGGGACACCCGGTACGCACATCATAACCATTAGCAGCCACCCCAAATAATATCACGGCTGGGTTTGGGGTATCAGGGATTTACCCTTTTAATCGAGATATTTTTCAGAAAGTGAATTTATGGCTACCTATGTTTCAGAACGGTGACCGCACAAGATATTAACACGTTGAATACGACTGGCCACTATAATGGCCAGAAAATTTCGTAAAAATGTACCGCGGCCACTATAGTGGCCGGCATTTTTGAGTATTTTAAACGAGGACTGAATTGCCGCGGTACAAAATGGAAGGTTTTATTTAGTTCTGTGGTACATAGAAAGGATTGAGGAAATGCCCCGCTCACCATTGGCCACTATATTGGCCACGTGGTACCTACATTAGTCGTTTGTCAATACATTTCCAAGTTATCAACTGCGGTACAGCAGTACAGAACTGGTTAAAGCATTGGTGGTACTCAACGTGTTAATATGTTAGAAAATGTCGAAGAACAAGTTGTGCAAGGGCCTTTAACTCCTACTCAATGTAACCTTAATTCGCTAGAACCAAATCTTGATGACCTTAGAGAGTCTCAGCAAGGAGTAGTAAGTCTTTTAACTCCCACCAAAGATGATTAAAATATAATGAAACAATGTACTAACAGCCTGATATATTCTCAGTCATCAGAAATATTGCTAGTAATTTTTAGACCTCCTAATATATCAGTAGAACAACTTAATGACACTCTTCAAGATCTTCGGACTGGTTGCAGCAAAGATGTTGAAGTCAGCGATTTTAACTGACACTCCCACAAAAGAAGCATTAGAAGATGAAAACAAGGAAAGAGAAAAGAAAGCTAATTCTGTTAAAAGAAAGGTTATTACCAAGGAGGAAAAAAATAAGGAGATCACAAGAAAGTATAATATCTCAAAATGGCTAATTCAAACTTCTTTGTAAACCCAATATTAACCGAAATATCCATTAAGTAAAATATAAACAATCACATTGTACAGAAAAATGAAAAAAAAAAATGTTTTTTAAAATAAATGTGACTAAACTCGTAATTAAGAAAAATACATCGATTTTTTTCTAACATCGATGACTAATTTCGATCTTAACATCGATGCTCAACATCCCTGGGCCAGGGTATCTACGATACACAGTGACTCCCAGAAGTAATATCTATATTCATCTAAAATTCAGCGGTGTGTTTTTTGGAATAAAGCTCGGATCTGTCAATTTTTATTTCTTAATGTGGTTTCCTTCATGGTAAATTCATACAGGGTAGCCTAAAAATAAGTTACGACCATCAACTTTTTCAAATGAAGACATTATGTGGATGTTTTATTTAATTATTGAATTTTGCATCGAATTCTAAGTATATTTCTTGTACGATATCCTACACCTAAACTTAACAGTTAACAAACAAAATGTGCGCTATTTACGGCTTGACAATATCCAAGGCGATCAGTTAACTTTTTCAACCATTCCCGGAGTTATGGCACGCACTTCTCTTCGGATCCTCCCTATCAACTCCTGCAGATTGTTTGGTCTGTCAACAAATACTTTCGATTTGAGGTAACCCCAGAAAAAGAAGTCCAGCAGACTTATGCCTGGCGACCTAGCAGACCATTCAATAGGTCCTCTCCTTCTATCCACCGGTTGGGAAAGGTTTCACTCAAAAATGCTCGAACAGTGGCAGCATAGTGCGGAGGAGCACCATCTTACTAGAACATCAGTTCTTCCTCAGGGGAGTCTGGGTCCAATGGATACAAAAATGAAGCAACTAATACTGGAATTAATTCAAGTTGAAAAATTCGAGATCTTCCAATGCGGATTTTCTGTTGCCCAATCAGGACAAATTTGTGTGCTCACATTACTATTCAAACAAGACTTATTTCGCCTCTGGCATAAATGTTCCCTTAATATTTTGTCAATATTGGGTGCTACTAGGGGACTAATTGACATCCAAAGTAACCCAAACTTATAAATAGAATTATTTCAAAAGGATAGAACAGCCGATTTCATTTCATAACCACTTTTGACCCAGATAAAAATGTTTATATCTCTACGTTAATCCTAATAAGAATAGAAATTTAAAAATAAGCATTGAAAAGCTATTTACTTACTGTTCAAAATAACTATTTTTTACCACTGCTGTTGTTAAAAGTATTTGACTTTTAAAATTGATGACTTAAATTTAATTGTCATTTTTACCACTGGCAGCAAATATTGAAAGCCTACTGAAACCAAAGTCAGATCATCGATTAATACGGTCAGCTATTTATATCCTGGGTAGGACTTCCATCACCGATTTAGGCGGAATTTTGGCCTTTGTCTCTTTTTCCGGAGTGATATTTCTTGTGAACGAGAAGAGACACTCGAGCCTAACGACTTTGATGTAATGTGGTTTAAAATATCATCGCAGAGAATTACTAAATTCATCTGCTGCCTTTACCGGCCGCCAAGTGATACCCATTATAGAGACTTGTTCTCCTCTCTTGCTAATACCATCGACTTTTTGCAAACCCACCATCCCAATTCCAAAGTTGTCACCCTTGGCGACTTCAACGTTCATAATGTCAACTGGCTCAAATACTCAAACATGACCGACGAACAAGGTCGTGAAGCCGAATCCTTTGCCATCAGCTCTGGAACCAACTCGGATTCCAGACAGAGATAGTGATTTTGCTAGTTTGTTGGATGTTTTCTTAACTTCAAACCCCGACTTGTACACTGTCACCGTGAAGCCGCCGCTAGGAACGTCTGACCACAACCTTATTTCGGCACTGAACACACTACCAATTAGTGCCGAAGAGCCTCCTAAACCACGCAGGTATGGCATTATACATCAGCTAAGTGGGATGACCTAAGGGACCATTTTCGAACGTTTCCTTGGCGGGACGTTTGTTTTTCCTCTGATGATCAATCCATCTGCGCAACAGAAATATCGGAGGTTATCCTTACTGGCACGGAAGCCTTCATCCCTTTCTCAAAAAAGTGCCCTTCTAACGGCAAGCCTTGGTTTACCAAAAATTGCGAACGAGCTGTTAAATCAAAAAATTATTTCTACCCACAATGGCGTAAAAATCCTATCGCCGAAAATCGTACCATCTTTGTTAACGCTCGAAACCAATGCAAACAAACGATAAACCAAAGCAAAGAAGCACACAACCAGAGGATCAAAGACAAACTTCTTGAATGTCCTAGCGGCTCAAGATCATTTTGGTCGGTAGCTAAGAACTTTACCAAGTCAACCATTCCACCTCTAACACGTTCTGATGGCACCATTGCGACCAAAGCACAGGAGAAAGCAAACCTACTGGCGGAACTATTCTCTTCACATTCAACGGTAAATTTTCAGGGAAGTACTCTACCGAACATTCCCCCTGTAGAATCGAGAATGCCTGAGATTGTTTTTCGCCACCGCCATGTTAAACGAATCTTGAGGAGTTTTGACACTAAAAAGGCTTCTGGTCCTGACGATATTCCAATCATTGTAATGAAGTCATGCGCTGACGAACTGACACCGGTATTTTGTAGGCTTTTTAACTTATCCTACAAAAAAGGAATATTTCCTTCATGCTGGAAAACTGCGCGAGTCCAGCCCATACCCAAAAAAGGCAAGAAGACCTTGCCAAACAACTGCCGTCCAGTCGCATTGCTTTCGGTTATATCCAAAGTTATGGAGAAGGCTATCAACGAAAAATTATTAAAATACCTGGAAGGCTTCAACATTATTAGTGACCGCCAGTATGGATTCCGTAAGTCTAGATCAACAGGAGACCTTTTCGATTATGTTACTCATGTTTGGAACAACGCAATAGAACATCATGGAGAGTCCCGGGCGGTAGCACTGGACATTTCCAAGGCCTTTGACCGAGTATGACATGAGGGGCTCCTAACTAAAGTGAGAGCATACGGAATGCCGGTTCAATTTTGTTCATGGCTGTCGAGCTTTCTTAAAGACCGTTCTCTGCGAGTGGCGATGGACGGATTTCTTTCAGACACATTTAACATGAACGCCGGAGTCCCTCAAGGTTCTATATTGTCGCCCACCCTTTTCTTACTCTACATTAACGATCTTTTGGAAAAAACTAAAAATCCTATATATAGCTTCGCTGATGACAGCACCCTTGTTTCATCTTTTACTTTGGATGCTCGGACATCGGCTGCTAATGCACATCTCTATAGGCAGCAAGAGGTCTCACATCTCAACAAAGACCTGGAAGAAATTCTGTCTTGGGGTGACAGTAACCAAGTAGAATTTAACGCTAAAAAGACCCAGGCGGCAGTTTTTTCTAAAAAAGTTAATGTTGAAGAACCGGATATAGTTATGGCGGGACACTCGATTCCCTTGGCTTCATCAATTCATTTATTGGGCGTTAATGTGGATAGTCATATGTCTTGGCATAGCCACGTTGCGGCCATTGCTAGGGCAGCCTCGCAGAAGCTTGGAGTACTTTTCCGAACAAAGAACCTCTATACACCCCAACAACTTTTGATGCTCTATAAAGCCCAAATTCGACCATCGCCGGAGTACTGTTCGCATATTTGGGGCTCTGCTCCTAAACATACCCTGAAATTGCTAGATTTCATTCAAAGAAGAGCCATTCGCTTGATCGGTGACCATAGTCTGACAAACAACCTGGAAAGCCTTGAACATCGAAGGCAGGTTGGCGACTTGAGTCTATTTTACAAATATTTTCATGGCAAGTGTTCAACTGAGGTTACCCGCTTGATACCACCCAGAGCGGTGCATGGTAGAAATACACGACGAGCCACTGCAGCCCACCAGTACGTGGTTCAGCTTAGTGTCCCTCGAACGACACTGTTTCAACATTCCTTCATCTGGAGAACGTCATTACTCTGAAACGACCTCCCTGAGATCGTGTTCCCCAACGACTATAATCTTCAAAGATTCAAGACCAACGTGAATCGTTTCCTGCGCACACGCGCCGCTCCCAGAGCGCCACAAAGGATTTATCCTGCAGTGCTGTGCTTTATCATAAAAAAAAAAATAAAATAATAGGGTTTAAAGAAAAATATTTTGATATAGTATGTAGGTACTGTACTTACAAGCACACGAAAATTGTGGTGCATTTTTGTCATCTTTAATTTCACTCCATTATAATATGATATCATAGTATTTAATTTTGTAAAACGTACAATAATTTTGTACCGTAACCGGGGGCACATGCAACCAGCCGATTTGGTTTCAAATGGATTACCCCTTTTCAAAAAATTGAAAACGGATTAACGCGCCTCGCCATTGTAGAATTAGGCGGAAGTTTCCTAAGATGGGGTAGACGGCTAAGACGGGATACCCGTTTTTGTCTTAAAACTACTGGCGACATCTATGCTAAAATAGCCTAAGTACGTTCCTTAATCAAACACACCATCGATAAAACTTTCTGAGAAGATATCTTTCTTCATGATATTAATATGGCCGAAATTGAAAATTCAACAGTATCGATGTTTTGTTCTGTCGCTGTTTAAAAAGTGTTTCTGAAGTAATTATAAAAAAGGTTAACAAGGTAAATACTAAATATAAGACTCTAAGATTTCTACCACATGGTTAGCTCAATGTTAGTTTAATTTTAATATGTTTTTTAATTGAAAGTTGGGATAATCCCAAAATTGTGCAGTACGGGTAAGATGGGGTTAGTTGGAATTGTAGAATGGATGTCTTGTCCGACTTTATTTTGTTTTTTGTTTTTCTAGGTTCTAATGTCTCCGAAGTATAAACGAATTTCTTCCCGTTATTAATGGAGCAATGACTGCATGATACTGGCTATTGAATAAGTTATAAATGGTAATATGGGTTACCTACGCGCATCAAAAACATTCAATGTCCCACAAACGACCCTTGAACGAAAAATAAAACAAGTTAGAAATGGTTCTTGGGTAGAAAAGTAACTTTATTCTAAAGCTGTAATGGTAACATTTTAGCTGATTTTTTTTATAGGTTTGGGAAGATATATGCCTGTGTTTAACGAAGCACAGGCAAATGAACTTAGGGATTACATATTGGTAATGGAATCAAGATTATTTGGGTTATCTCTTCGGGAAGTTCGTATTTTGACATTTGATGTAGTGGAATAAAATAAGTTAAATCATACTTTTAATAGAGAAAAGAGGAGTGCAGGAAAGGATTGGTTTTACGAGATTTTGAACAAACATCCACAGTTAAGGTTAAGAGAACACCTAAAGCCATTTCTTTAGCCAGAACAATGGATTTCAATCGGGAGTCGGTTAGCAAGTTTTTCACTATTGACAGAGTTATTTGATAAGTTTAAATTTTCATCAGATACAATATGGAATATTGACGCAACTGATATTACAACGCAGTAACGTGCAGCGTGCAGTGCCATTTAAAATTGGGTAGGCAACAGAATCGAAAATGTCAAAGAAGGAGAAAGCCCGAAATTTTTATTCAGGTGCCACGCCCGAAACGTTATTTTTAAGCCTCCAAAAAATATAGGCGTTAGGCAAGAAAATAAAACTAATAGTACTTACCAATATGGTAGGTAGTTTTACGAATGTCTTACGGAAACGTAAACTAGGGCATAAGTAGCTGCAAACAACTGCTCTCTTTTGCGTTAAGTGTCATACTTGTATAGGGCTTACTGTTAATAAGTTTCACCAGACAATTTACACTGTCGTCGCACTGGCACTTCATAATAAAAAACACTAAAACTATTCAAAAAATCTTTCTAACCAACAATACTCACAAAGAAGACAACAATCCCTCTTGTATAGGTAAATTACTAAAGAAAGTTACTAATAAGCTTTCAAAACAATTATTATTAAAAGTGCGGCGCGTGAAATCCCGATTTCACACAAGAAGAGGGCACAGAAATTTATCGGAAAACTGAAATTATTGGTAATTAATATAGCGGGCCGGTGCGGTGCCGGCATTGTCTTATCGGATTTCAGTTTCTTACAAAATTGCATCGCATTATTAAATTATTAATGCCCAAATATTAATAAATTTAGGGATGCCCGATGTACTCCAACCAACAAAGTTATTTTATAATTCAATGGTTATACAGCTATTTTATTTTATTGGTATTTTATTAATACTTCCAAAATGCTAATCAATCACATAAGAGCTGCAATAAACACTATTCTGTTGTAGGCAGCTAATGTGCTTTATAAATTTATCACCATAACGTTTATATAACAGAATTATAAAATATCTTATAAAACAGTCATAAAATTATTGCAGAAATGTTTCTATGAACAACTTTAAAAATATTTTAAATTATAAAATATAATTATTTTATAGTGGCTTTATAGTACATTTCGGCAACATTTTTAATTTCGTTATAAACATATTTTAAAATTGTTTTATAGTTGCTTCCTGCGACTTTAAAAAAACAGTTATAATAGAGTACTTCTAAAAGCAATTCGCCTTTGAAGGTAAATTGTTATTTTAGTGATCACTTTATAACTATTTTATAGTATGGCAATTCTACTACAATATAGAAACAAAAGTAAATCTCTTATAAAATTAAATTGTTGTCGTGAATATACATTTGCTGTCGCCAACTACATAATAAGATATATTTAAGACCACTAATTTTATACCATCCCCGAGTCACTTGATGTTAAAAAAAAAACTAAGAAAAGTGGTGCTTTTCGAAGGAGTTTAAAGATGTGTTATGAAAATATGATGTGTAGTAAGAACATTGGTTTTCATATTAATAATACGGCAGAGGTTAATAAAATAATGAAATCCACTAACTGCCTCAGTGCTTCGGATCAATCGTCAAATACCACCTATACTTCTCCTAATGCAAGTAGCAGCGTATCTGAAACGGAAAACCAAGGACAGGTATTTTATCAATTTTAACATAAAACACGACTGAAATCAAACGAAAAAATTTTGCCGTCGATTTTATAGGTTATATGTTAATTATTAAGTTATTTTAGGCAGCATTACCGGTCACTTTTACCATCAAATAACAATACATTTATCATAAAGAAGATAAAATGTACACAAAATAACTAATTTATTTTATAAGATTCGCCAAAAAGTTGTCTTCTAGCAAAAAAGTTGCCAACTAGCAATATTCCCGCCTAATTATGTAGACAACAATCAGATGTTTACGTTGTCCCTGCTGCTAGTGCTGCCATGTGAGTTTGATCAGACAAAAGGGCAGGACCGTATTGTTATGTTTTTCATATAAAATTATTCTTATTTGATTTGTTAAAAAGTACATTCTACTACCCACCCGCCCCTTCCATTTTCAAGGTGGCGGAAAACAAAAAAATAACGGAAATCTTTTTAGCCTCTTGCTTAATAATTTCGATTTTTAATTAAAATATTTCCAGTATCATAACGAAAAAGAAATCGCTCAATTATCACTACTTTTCTTCCGTTCTATATTTTCTTTAAAAAAGTGATTAATTTATATTTTATTGATAAGGAAGGAGAGTCGTTTTTTGTATTAAGTGTATAATTTTGAAATATATAAAATTTGCAGAGCGCTTTCGGCCTTAGGCCATCTTCAGTGCTTCTTTGTCAGGAACACAGGAGACTTCATTAACAAAATTAAACAAGTGGGCCCTCATCAGCACAATGTAAAACTAACTTGTAAAACAAATAACATGTAAATTTGTAAAAGGACGAACTACTGGGACGAACCACTTTTGAATTTAATTAATTAACCATCGTTTTTTTATTTAATTTCCATAATTCGATTTTTATTACACGTGGAACGTGTTCTTAAGACTTAAGAACACGTTCCACGTGTAATAAAAATCGAATTATGGAAATTAAATAAAAAAACGATGGTTAATTAATTAAATTCAAAAGTGGTTCGTCCCAGTAGTTCGTCCTTTTACAAATTTACATGTTATTTGTTTTACAAGTTAGTTTTACATTGTGCTGATGAGGGCCCACTTGTTTAATTTTGTTAATGAAGTCTCCTGTGTTCCTGACAAAGAAGCACTGAAGATGGCCTAAGGCCGAAAGCGCTCTGCAAATTTTATATATTTCAAAATTATACACTTAATACAAAAAACGACTCTCCTTCCTTATCATTTCAAAAAGTGTACACAGCCCTACCTGATTATATTTTATTGTCAAAATTAACGAAATTTTTAGGATATCTGTCTTATTGAAATGTGGACTTTGGGGAACTGCTTAGTTTCCGAGGTATTTCCTGTTTAATTTGTGATCTTTTATAGGTCCATTTATATCTCGACTTTTATGAACCTATAACGATTTTTACTTTATTATCAAAATTTTTACTATTTTTCTCATGTTACCCCCGAGCAGTGGAGGACATTAGTTTTATAGCTGCAGAAAATATTCGCATGTTCCTCCCTCTCATTCACAGTACGTACTATATAGAATTAAACCTCTGGGAGCCGAAGAGGGACAAATTTGAGTGACACTACGTTTTAAAAGAAGTATAGTAATTTTATAATGTTTTGCAAGCAATCCATTATCCATTGTATCTAGAAATATATCAGTGGTGCTCTCTATCCTTAATTAATTTCCACTATAAAAACAAAGATATCATGAGAACTAGTCGAGTATACTACAGACACAAACAAATATTTTTTAAATGAATCGAGGCTTCTATAGAAATTGAATAGGGGAGGGGGGGATCTTTTGGTAAGCGTGGGTTATATAGAGGGTTCTTAAACCTGCCACCATTGTTCGAGGATCGTCTGGTGGATCGTCAGTAAAAATAATTTGTTGATATACTTATATGTTGATAAATATGTTTTATGTAAAAATACTAGTAAAAGATTAGTGTGCAATAAGTAAAAATAAAAGAAAATTAGCGGTGTAGCATACAATAGTGCTCAATTCTTTTATTAAAGAACACGAGGAATCCAAAGTTATTTACTACTTATGAATTAACATCTCACTCGATGATGATACCAATGATGAGACAGAATTTTAAGCGGCAGCGCCGGCGGCGCATCATACGCTGGGACCTTCACGGTTCACGAGGTCATCTCGATACCGAATAAATCACTAAGCCTCTACTATTTGTATTTACTTTTGTGTTTATTAATCAGTTAAATGATATTTCGTTGTAATGATTAAGATAGACAACACTCCCTTAGTTTATATTTTGTTTTAAAGCAGTTCGGTCCTGTCGCAGTACCCTCAATTTTAAAGCATAAATATATTTTAAATGTTTTATAGGGATTGCGAAGTAGCTTAATTATATTAATATGCTTGCTATTAATACAAAATTATTTTATAAGAAGCCGCCATTATTAAATGAGAGCGTTCGAGAACATAAAAATTGACAGACTTAAAAATACCAAATATCTCATCTATGTTAATATTTACAGCTGGTAAATATATAAAAATTATGAAATAATGATGCCTAGAACAAATTGACTTAAGTTATTCTGAAGAAAATGACCAAATCGACAAAGCTAATTTTTTTATGTTTCAAACATTTCCCTTAAACATTAATAAATACGGGGCCTGCTAGTTAGAAATATGCTATATATTTCTCAATAAAATTTAATTCGCAGTAAAAACTTGCTCTCTGCATCACAATCCACGAATGTCTCTGAATAACATCAAGAATGGAATTAAAATAAATAAAATGGCCTCTTACTTCTTGTAAATAGTTGGCGACGTTAATTATATTTTTCCTTTCTCCAATACAAAATTGCTTCTTGCAGCATTTAAAATACATTTAAAAAGCTTTTTTATTTTATTGTTGTTATTTCATGTTGCATTTTCATTTTATAACGTTTACCTGAAACTACTAAAAACCGTTTATAAAACTGTTATTTAATTGTTTTAAAAATGTAATATGCAAGTATATTTTATAGTGTGATATGAAAAGCTTTAATAAAACTGTTTTATAATGCTGGTGTTGAAATTTTATAAGAATTGCAGAAATGTTTTTAAATTTTTATGTAGTGTTCGCAAAAGGCTTTACAAAATAAAAACGGTTACTGAAGTATTTTATAAAATGGTGCCAATTTTGCATTTATAGCTGTTGTAGAAACGCATTAAAAACGTTCCTGAGAGAACAGTTGTTTTATAATTTTTTTGTCGAAAACGTTTTCGCGACTATTATAAAATATCAAATTGCTGGTTGGGATGTAACTTGATTTAGAGATAAACGCTTTCTAACCAATCCAAAGGGTAAAAACGATGTCTATCAGAATACTTATTAATGAAAGCACAATTTGGCAACGGTGAATCCAGTCAAATTCACTCATCGTTCCGTCGGCGTCGGTGGGAGTCGTAAAACGTCGCAGGGTCTGGCTCGTCTCTTTTCTTTTTATGTATATCGTTTCATTTAGCTGTCTTTTTTAAAGCACTGCTTTTCGCTTGCGTATTAAATCCTGTACTGACGGTCTAAATGCATGCCTTTGATTTGTTATGGGATGCTTCTTAATGTTGCGGATTGCAGTCGCAGGAGGCCAGAGCGGTGAATATTATTCCGTTTAAAATATACGTAGCGTTATATTATGAGTGTTAGACTGTGATGTTTTTTTTTATGATATAATTAATATTTTAATTGGCGCTTAAAACAAACTTTTTAAATTTTCGTTATGCTTTTTAATCGAATTATAATATATATTATCGGAATTAAAATTAAATGGGAAAATAAAGAAAAAAATAACAAAACGTCAGGGTAGGCAATGCATTTGTGCTTTCATTGGATGCACGCCACTGTTACAACGGTCCCCAAAAAGACATTCTAAAGTGTTGGCGCTACGAGGTAAGCGGCAATTTGGAGAACTTGTATCTGCTGAACGTGCATGGCACTTTACTAACCGCTGAAACATGTATGAGCGCCGCTGGCATATTTATGCCAACGATGTTTGTATTTCCTAGAATTAGACCGAAGCTTCTGGTAGGATTCAAAAACAAGTTTATACTCAGCAGGCTCCACCAAGGGCAGAATTAGCTTCCTCTTTTTTAAATACATGCGGAAGATACAAATCGCCGCGGCCAAATTACAGATCATACTTCAACGCCCTATAAAAATGAATAAGAGGAAAAAGAAAAAGTTGATAACAATAAGAATAGGAAAGTAAAAAGGTCTTAAGTGAAATAATATCAGGAGCAAAGGTAAAAGAAAAATGCAAAAGAAAAACACAAAAAGAGACAGTTCTTCCGAGAGTGAAACAGAAAAAATTTCTTCTGCCTATATTGCAGCGACATATTTTCCAACTCCAGAAGTATGTAAAGATGGATCCAGTGTGAGAAGTGCAAAAACTGGGCACAAGAGGCATGTGCAGGAGTTGAGCCAAGCGAGTGCGATGCATTTACGTGCGATTTATGCCAATAACCAAAGACCTTTTTTACATAAAATGTTTGAATGCTTTGTTATATTATGCATGTTTCGTTGATTGATATTATTAACAATATCTTCTATTTCATTTAGGAGTAGTAAATTTATAAAAAACAAGCTATTCATATTTAATTTCATTATACCCCATTTTACCCGATGGGAAATCCCAAGAAAACAATGTTTACAAAAATGCATTTCTACTTTCTTTTCACTTAGGGTAGTTTAGTTTAACAATGATTCATAGATAATACATAGTATTTATAGGTAATCTACTGACACCTAAGGATACAATTTTTAAATGATATATAACACACATTTTAATCCTAAATACCCCATCTTAGGCAACCCTCCCCTATACCAAAATCACCTGTATTGTTGAGTTAAATATTCGACTGCGACGCTTCCTTTATACCAATTCTCAATACATTATAAGCGTTGAAAAATTAATATTAGTAATAATAATCATTGGTGCACAGCCGTATTATATACCAGAATAATAAATATAACGAGACAAAAATATTCAACCCCCCGCCCCCCCCCCCCGTACTTAAAACTCCTAATCAGTCCCAAAATCCTGTCCAACATCATCAAGACACTACCACTTCCCAAAGCCCCTGGACCAGACAGAATACACAATATCCTATTACGTAACTTTCCCCGAAAAGCATTTGTTCAATTACTTTATATTATAAATGCAATATTTCAGTTGCAACATTATTCGACACAATGAAAAGGAGCCATTGTAGTACCGCTACTGAAATCTAACAAGAGCGCAAGGCAACCGCCGGACTCATACAGACCAATAAAATTGCACTCGTCAACGCCCTATTAAAAATTGCGGGCAAAACAATATTACATACACTAAATAAACTTAAACTAACAGACAAAATGAGCAATTTGAATTTAGACGTGAACATTTCAACATAGCGCAAACATGCGTGTGTCAAGGGCTGCGCAAGGTACGAAGACGAAATTTAATACAGGGCAGAATATCATTATCCTGTCATTGGATACCAAACGTCCCCTCGACACAGTATTGCACCAAGGACTATATCCATAGAAAAAAGAAACAAAGTTTAGAACGCAAACTGCCTAATAAAATTATTAGCGATAATGCGCCAAGACCTGCCGGGATTGCACGCACAACTAAAAGCGAAGATAGTATTCTATAACTTCTTCCACAAAATGAATTACAGGAACCACTATGCAATGCAATGGTAAGGCCTTGCGACATCTTACGGTATTTGAACGTACCAATTACAGAAATCTGTTTTTTTCCCTCACCATTTAGTCAAGATTAGAAGAAGCTTAATTAATATTTTTATTTCTTGGGTTTTCGGTCAATTTCAAAATTAAAAACAATGTTTGTTTTTTGTGACGTTTTGCTTTATTATATTGTAAACCATAAGGCGTTTAAAATATAATAAACCGAAAACGCTTAATGGTTTACAAAGCGAAACGTCACAAAAAACAAACATTGTTTTTAATTTTGAAATTGACCGAAAACCCAAGAAATAAAACTAATAATTAAGCTTCTTCATAACACTAAATAACAGTTCATTATTATCATTTATCACTTGCATGTCTTCAGGGCATGAAATTTCAATTTTCTTAGAATATCTTATAAAAAATAAAGATTAAAACTAAGCACACTTTTTTAGAGATGCTACTCTACTGTTTACCATACAAAAATAATAAAAAATCTCTAAAAGTGTGGATTCCAATTTTATGAAACACATTATTCCAAAAACAATGAATTTTCATGCCCTAAACACATATAGGTACAAACTGACAAATAATCTCATTACCACAAAAAAAAGGAGGAATAAAAGATAAGACATGTTGACATTTTTTTATTAAATTTATTGTCTAATAATAATAAACCCTCTTGATTTCAAAAGCATGTTACAACCAAAGTTTAACACATAAAACGAAATAATGTGAACAATAAAACATGACCTGTATTGTTTCTAACAAATTCAAAATATTCATATCATAAGGTTTCATAGTTGACAGCAATTAAATGTTTTCCTTTTTAACTTCTTAAACGCATTTATACTAGGAGGCAAATGATACAAGAACTTTATACAATAAATAAATATCATGTCCCTCTCTGTTTGTCATTGTTAGTTTGTGTTTGGAATAATTATAATAATTGTTAATATGCCTAGATGGGTATGCAAAGTATACATTTTGCGGAGGGCTATTCTTAAATATACAGCGTGTTTCATAATTAAATGTTAATATTGAAGGGGGTTCATATGTATGCATGATTTTAAGAAAAGAAGTTGCTTTAAACCCATGTCTGCAAATGCTCGAATTTTATAACATACAAAAAAATGTTATTCCACTTGCGAACTCTATACCTATTCGTGGACACACGTTGGGGGGGGGGGCGGAGATATTTTGTAAATCACTAATAAATGAGCAATAGGATGATGTTACAATAAAGTAATAAAATCTTTATAAATTTTAGGTCATTAAGTATTATCAATGGTCAAGAAATTTGAATATGGCAGGTAGGTATAACAAATGGGACTTTTTTTTATGTTATAAAATTAGGTTTCTCTTTAAAATGAATTTATGACCCATTCAATATTTTGGTATTTCCTTAATCTATAAATTGATGCATGGCTATTTAGGACATTGGCCTTTCTCTCCATTGTGTGCACAAATTTTAATATTTCCTAGTATCTAGGTATACACAGGTATATATAAGCAAAAAGTAATTTAGGTATACAAAAATGTTTATAAAATGCTAAATATACTGTAACAAATCACTTACCCACCAAAATACTTGCTTTTGATAGGGCTGACCTACTTTCTTGTCCTGATATGTTTGGCAACATCCTTCGAGTCTATATGTGCTCGAAGGCAACATCCATATTGTTGTGCCCTTGAGGGAACTGCTGAAAAATGCCATGCAATATATTAATTATTTATACATTACTAGAAACTTCTACAGAGCCATCCATATAATATTACTTATAATAAATCAGTTAAAGTTTACTGCAATAGGCACCTATTTATATAATAAACTCAACCCTTATAGAAGTTATAATAAATATGTCAATAGGTATTTATTATAGGTATATAACGAAAAGAGAAATACACCAAAACTATTGTTTTTCTTTAAAAAATTGAACAAACAACAGCAGGTACACATCTAAATCTTTTAAGGTACGTATCTATACCTACACTAGATTGTATGTAGTTACTACAATAATTACTCTACAAATTTTCCATTAATTAAAAGTTAGAGGGAGTTTATTAAACTATTGATTTTCTTCTGCATAGAAATGTATATAAAATAACATACCTTTGATATATCCACCATCAATCGACAATCAGGCAAGCTCCTTTTCCTGCGACTCCTTCCAAATTAAAATCAGTAAATCCTGGAATACAAAAAAAAATTAGGTAAGTATAATATATATAGGCACCTCAAGTCAATTATCCTAATTATAAGTATAGGTAGATATAGATAAATTAAAAGTAGGTACCTATATTCTGCCTCTAAAACTATTGCAATATTGTTATAGGCACAATATATTTTAGTTCGGTTATTTAAAAAGTAAGTGGTACCACTGCTAGGAAAAAAAACCCGACAAAAACATTTTATCTATATTATTCTAGATCTTATAGACTATCATAAAAAAAATAAAACATGGAATCGATGCTCTACTAATCAACAGACAAAAGACCTATTTTAAACATCAAAGCTGATATTTTTTTTTATAGGCTCTCTAGAACAGCAGGTAGAAGCAAAAATGCGTGTCTCAGTTTTCTTTGCTCGCAATGGTACTTTAATTCTGTAACTTACCTGGGCACGTTAAATGTAGGAACTGCATTAACCTTAGGACCGCTCCGGAATTGATGACGCATTAGGGGTCAACATTTTCTTCACATACACAATATTTCTTATTAATTTCTTCTACACTCAAAGTTTAATAACTTGCAGGCTTTACAAGTTGAAACCAAATGTTATACGTACAACTCCGGATTATGTTTTGGAAATCTTTGTTATGCCTATTTGTGCAGTTTTACACACAACACTTTGTTGGGCGTACTGCAGGTACATAGTACTTATTCATTGCTCAAAAGGAAACACACTTCACCACTTCACAGTTTTAGTCAAATACAAATTAATATAAAAGTCGCACAGATTCAAACTCGATGCCTCTTACCACTATGGATGCGCGAAAGCAAAAAAATTAAAAACTAAGCCGTTACTAAAACTGACAAGATGACAAAGCAACAGTCGACAGGAATCTGCACCCACTCTGCACCGCGGCGAGCACCATCGCTCGGGATATTTCTGGTAAGTGGCGCCATCCGACGATTGCACGTCGAAATTATCAGTCAGAATAATGCTCCATTTAAGTTTTTATTCTAAACTTTGTTTCTTTTTTCTATGACTATATCACAAGCTGTATTGCTATCGTTAATTTCCCCTACTGCACTCCATATCAGAGTGGAGGGGGTTTTGTCCGACGCAGCCACGGTGAATGCGGGGGTGCCTCAAGCCACGGTGCTGTCACCGATTTTATACAATTTGTATATAGCCGATATACCGAGGGACTGTACGCGGATAGGGTTGCCAGGCGTCGCGCATTAGACGTGATTGTCACGAATTTTTAATGATTATCACGCATCACGCCTGACTATGGGCGAGACACGCTTTTTTATATTATGTAAACGCTTACTAAATAAATTATTTAGCAGTAAAAGTAGACTTGCTTCAAATGAACAAGATCGTCATTTCAAAAATATCGATTTCAATTGCTATTACAAGCAAACATCGGAGGCTTATTTTTAGGGAGCTTAGGGAAAAAACTGGGCGTGGCACCCGAAAATTTTTCGGGCGCCTGCGGCGTACTTTTATTTAATCACTCCGTCACGCTTTTCCAAAATTAAAACCTGGCAACCCTATACGCGGATGATGCACTCATCTACGCGCACACATTTTACGTTGAGGCTGCTAAGCGAAAAATACAAACACACATCAATATATTAAGCCCTTGTTTCCAAAAGTGGAAAATAGAGGTGAATGCTAACAAGACGGTTTGTGTAATACTAACCAAAATATTTACAAACAACAAAATTTTCATACCGATAAAATTAGGCAAATCCCCTCTGTCTCCTAAGAATTAACGGACAATATATATACAAATGATCAGAATAAACTGACGTACGCAGCCCCCATATGGTGCTCTGCCTCAAATACACAGCTCCAACGTATACTGAGGCTAGAAAACAAGATCCTGCGATGCGTTAGGTCATCCAACAGATACGAACGCATCGCGGACCTGCATTATGTGGCAGGCACGGAAAACATACTTGACTTTATTACAGACTTATGAAACAAATTTTACTTATAAAACATACAAAATTCACCAATAACAAGAAACGTGACTAAGTAAAGTAAAGTAAAGTAAAGTAAATTTATTGGTGCTAATACAAAATTTGCTTACACAAGTCAGGTAGTTCATAGTAGTACTAACTAATAACCAATAACTCAAACTAAACGATGTCACATAATTATAAAATTCTCTCAAAATTCAGAATACAAATATACATGCATATATACAAAATATATCACGTGTCCAAAAATAAAAGTGTCATATCTAAATAAAGCCATGGAGATCACAATTATAAAATTCCTGAAGAGAATAGAAACATCTAGAACTCAAAAACTCCTTTGTTTTTCTTTTAAACTCCGTCAGAGGCAAGTCCCTCCACGGACGGGGTAGCCTATTAAAAAGTTTAGGTGCATGGTAATTCATTGCCCATCTAAATCTATTGATTCCATGGAAGGCAACCAGGACATCCTGTTGGTGCCGTGTATTGTGCACATGAATATCTCCATGAGTGGTGTATTCGTTAAAATTCTTTTTCAAGAATATCAGATTCTCCAAAATATACATGGCAGGGACAGTCAAAACTCCAAGCCGTCTGTATCCCTCTCTACAGTCAGCTCTGTAAGGTAGCTTCAAGATGACTCGGATTGCTTTTCTCTGAAGTGAAAAAATTCTTTTTGCCTGTGAAGCATGACCCCAGACAAACAAAGCATAAGACACCCTGGACTGGATCAACGCATGAAAAGCCGTCAGCAGTGTAGGACCAGACACTGTGTTAACCAGTTGCCTCAAGACATAAACTCCAGATGAAAGGTTTGACGAGAGAAAATCTATATGTGAAGACCAGGTCAATCTTGGATCTATATGGACAACCAGAAATCTGACCGATGTTGGGTTCTCACTCAAGTCAACCACATTACTCATGGTAAAGACCATCCTTTCAGTCTTAGATGGATTAAGACTAAGTTTATTCGCCGAAAACCAATCAAAAGCCTCACGCTGCATCTCTCCCAGTCTCCTGTTCAAGGCGTCAAAGTCAGCATCCACTGCTAATACCGTGGTATCGTCAGCAAACTGAATCAAATCAATACCAGGATGACATGTGGGTAAGTCATTGCTATAGATGATAAATAGTAAGGGACCCAGTACTGAACCCTGTGGAACACCATGAGTTATGGACTTTAGAGTAGAACGATCTCCATTAACCTCTACAAGCTGACACCGATTCTCCATATATGACTTAAGGAGTTTTAGACTCTGACAGTTGAAATTATAAAACTTAAGCTTTCCGACGAGGATATCAGAGGAGACACAGTCGAACGCCTTCGTCAGATCGCAGAACAGGGCCGCAGAGTGCGAGCCCTTATTGAAAGCCTCGGTGATTCTAGACAACAGACAATTAATAGCCATGACCGTTGACATGCCACTTCGAAAACCAAACTGTTCCTTGTTAAACAACCGATACGTTTCAAAGTAAGATGAAATTCGAGATTTCAATGCTTTTTCAAACACCTTTCCGAATATTGGAATGATTGAGATAGGTCGATAATTTGTAACATCGCTTGTGTCCCCCTTTTTGAAGATTGGCACGACTCTAGAAATTTTAAAAACAGAAGGAAACACACACTCATTCAGGCAGATATTAAGTAGTTTGGTCAGAGGATAAACAATGAGGTTTACAATACTCTTGACTATCTTGGTATTAAATCCATACAAGTCCCTACTGTTGGAGTTTTTGAGACCAAAGATTATGTACCTTATCTCAATAAACGATACTTCGTCAAAGCCAAACCAGGGGGTCCCTACCACAGACCTTCCCTCCATGTAAGAACTGCTAGTACGCGCAGAATCCGGCAACTCCGACACGAGCTCCTCAGCAACATTTACGAAAAAAGAATTAAATTGGTCTGGTTTCAAGTCACAGATGTTGGAATTCTTTTTATTAGGTCGAAACTTATTAATAATCTGCCAAGAAGCCAAGGCCGGATTGCCAGAAGTCTGCACATAATCATCATGAGCCCTGACCTTAGCAATCCTCATTTTAGCACGATACCTGTCCTTGAAGGCCATAATCTGCTCCCTCAACCACCGAGAATCTGAGTGCCTCAGTCTATCAGTCAGAAGAGACAATGTTTCTCTTTTTAGACGAAGATCCTCATTAAACCACCCAATCTGTGGACCCACTCGACCACCAGTGCTGTAACTCACTTTTTCAGGAAAAGAAGTTTCCAGCTGATTTTTCAGGATATTAACAAAGATGGAACTTTTTTGCTCAGCATTGATGCTTGTATCATTCAAAAACTCCCATGACATATCACTAACCAAACCATGGAGAACATGTAAGCCAAGCTGTGTGACTGGACGATTAACCATTTTACGTTCCTCGGTTACCACCTTTGCAGTATTAAACTTAATGGTCACTCCAAGATGATCCGATATGGACCAATCAAATGTATGTGACAGGTGATCACCTTCGCCCAGATCAGTAAGAACATTATCAATACATGCTTCACCCCTCGTAGCAGACCCAATTGTACACCTTAAACCATAAGTTGACACCAGGTCAACAAACCTGAGTGTTCTGGGATCAGATGTATTGAACCTAATATTAAAGTCTCCATTAATAATGACTGTTTTACCTTTCAGAGTCATATCTAAAACCTTAGTAAAAATATTAAGAAACTTTTCAAAGTCGCCCAAAGGTGACCGATACACAGAGACAATCAAAAGACTCAACCTATCAGAACTGACGGCACTCACCTCACAATGAACCTCCTCAGACAGTGAAGTGATACCACCACAACTCACAAAGCAGTCATTAACCTCCCTCCTAATGAAGACAGCCACCCCTCCATGCCGGTGGACCCGTCTACAAAAACAGTCAACAAGAACATAATGTTCGAGGTAAAAATGCCTTATTTCCTCCTGACTGAACCAGTGTTCTGTGAACGAAATAACATTAGGAGCATTATGCAAAGATAAATTAACAGATAAGATTTCGGCTTTATTACGCAGACACTGAACATTTAGATGACTAACATCAAAATTAAATTTTTTTAAATTAACAGGTACATTCACACTTGGAACCTTACTAAAATCTGATACATACTCAATTGTTACATCCAGAGCTGGGTGATGCTGATCGATGGGCAACAACGGATCAATATCAAGGTCGACCCTGGATTTCTGTAGACTAGCACCAACAATGACAAAGTCTAGTATAACATTATTTACATTTCTAGTTTCATTAATTTGCACTAGATTGGCATATGATAAAAAGCTTTTAAAATTACACAGACGTTCACTAGGTACATCACACACATAGTCACTAATGTTAAAATCCCCCAAATTAGACAATCAGAATCTAATAGCTTAGTTTCAATACAATTATAAAATCTTCTATATGTGTCCAAGCTACAGCCAGGTACAAAATAAACAACTACAATATACAATATTTTGTTTTTTCCTTTAAAATTTATCTTTACACACAACGCTTCAAGATCATCATCAAATATTTCACACACCTGAGCAGTAAATTTCCTTTTCACAGCCAGCATTACACCACCACCTTGTTTTTTACCTGCTACCTCTGCATTTCTATCCTTCCTAAAAATGTACATATCACAACTAGTAAATTCAGAGTCGGTGACTGAGCCGTTCAACCATGTTTCAGTAATAGCGATTACATCATAAATATTATTAAGCATACCACACTTCAATTCTACTAGCTTAGTCTTAATGCCTCTACAGTTTTGATAATATAATTGAAATTTCTTTAAGTCTTTTGTAGTTGAGGTTCCACCATGCATGACCCTAATAATATACTTACGCATAAACTATCATACCACAAACTACCAATGTACCACCTCCCATTACCTCAAAATAAAGGAACAACTTGTAGAGCGACATGAGCAACATCAGCAACATTTACTTAAATCTACGTTTTTCATACGACCTTAACCAATTTTGCAATGACTTCGGACTACTGCCCGATAGCGTGTGAGGGATGGGACACCCACGATTGTTATCCTAACTCAATCAAGTCGCCACAGTGGCGAATTGTAAATGTACAGTACCTGATTTAAATAAAGGCAGTTTCTTGTACATTTTTTTCGTCGATGCCAAATTTGTAAACTCTCTAAATGATAATAACATCATTAAATATTTTTAAAGCCCCGGCTAATTATCTCACAAGACGGTGAGAGGCCTTCTGCTGGAAAGCGATGAATATATTTGCTGATTGTAAATTGCCATCCATCCCCTGCCTGTGAGGAGTAGTATCTTCAGAACAGCCGTTGCGCAGGAATGAAGAATGTAGGTGTGCAAATCAAATATGTAAAGTTATACAATAAATAGATTTAAAAATGGAAAATGAGTTAAGTACTAGTTTTATTCGAGATTTTCGAGAATTTTTTTTCTAGTTAACGTCCGTACGATTTGTATTTGTACACTAAACAAACCACCTAACCAATAAAAATAATTTAATAATCATATAAATACAAAGCTACAATCTATATACAATGACAGTCTGTTTCAAAATAATACTTCTTAGTAATGGTATTCAATTCCATAACCTTGGAATGTAGTGTGAGCTACGCCAACAGCTGGAGAATAAGCCACAGCGGCCTTAGTCGCTATAACACCAGGAGCAGCTGCGTACTGTAGAGGTGCCTGGTGTGCAGCGTAGGTGGCTACAGGGCCAACAGTCTTTTCATAAACTGGAGCTGGAGCGCCATATGAGACTACCTGAGCAGGGGCAGCATAACTTTTGGCATAAGCTACAGGAGTTGGTGCGCCATATGAAACTACCTGAGCAGGGGCAGCATAACTTTTGGCATAAGCTACAGGAGCTGGTGCGCCATATGAAACTACCTGAGCAGGGGCAGCGTAAGTTTTGGCATAAGCCACTGGAGCTGGAGCACCATATGAGACTACCTGAGCGGGGGCAGCATAACTTTTGGCATAAGCTACGGGAGCTGGGGCACTGTATGAAACTACTTGAGCAGGAGCAGCGTAAGTTTTAGCATAAGCCACAGGTGCTGGAGCACCGTATGAGACTACTTGAGCTGGGGCACTGTAGCTTTTTGCGTAAGCTACTGGGGCTGGGGCAGCATAGGCTACTTGAGCTGGCGCAGGGTAAGCAACCTAAAAAGAAACAGCTAGTTTATTATCACTTTTTACAGTTTATCACGGTTCTATTTACCTGTGCTGGGGCATAGGATATTCCGTCATTGGTGATCCTAGTATCGAATTTGCGAACACTGGAGAATGCACTGTCAACAGCTTTGGAGTAGGTGGACACAGATTGAGCACCACCAAGAGATCTAGCTACTGATTGTTGGGAGAGGCCTACTGAAGGAGCATGAACCGCTACGGCTTGAGGAGCAGCTTGGTAAGCAATGGCTGGGGCAGCGGAATAGGCTAAAATAGATGTTGAATAACCGTGGATATTTTCAAATACAAAAGTGATACATACTTAAAGAGGTTCGATTAAACAGCCACCTTAGGAGACTACTTTTATATTCTTTAAAATCTGTGAAATTTTGTTTAGCCTTTTAAATGTTTTTAATATGCGGTTTAAGAGACTTACCGGCTACAGCGGGGGCAGCTAAGGTTTTTGCGTATGCTACGGGAGCGGACGCTTGTTGGAAGTAGGAACTGCTTACTGCTGGAGCTGAAGAGTAATGCACTGCAGCTGGTTGGGCAATTAAGTTGCCAGCATTGGCATACGCAAGTGTGAGGGCGAGAATTACAAGCTGAAAGAAAAATAAAGTCTTAATGATATTGTTGGTTTAATTATAGAACTTTTCCAATAACACAACCCAACAAAAAACAAAAATATGTCTGTTTCCTGGTTGTAAATAGCCACATCTCATTAATTTTTGGTCGAGAAAAACGAATATGGCCATGAAATTTTTTTATTAGCTGTTGTTTTCGATATACAGGTTTGAGCAAAAAACATTAATGTTTCACTTCAAACATCGATGTTCTTATACCGATGTTTCATTTTCAATGTTTCTTTGATACCATCGATGTTTATTCGAAACATCGAGATAAAATTTTAACTCACCCTCCGAACGGTATAGTATCAAGTCTCAATGCAATTCTAAACTATGACACTACGAGTTCGGTCAGCGTCAGTATTCTTATTCTTATTCGCAATTGTAAGGGGTTATGCCTGCTCGTTTCTTTCAGATTCCCAGGTCGCATATTTAGAAATCGCTGACATATTGAAAATAAAACATCGGTGTTAAAAACATCGATGTTGGAAGTGAAACATGAATGTTTTTTGCCCAACCGTGTATATTGAAAACAAGAACTAATTTGAATTTTTTATGGTGATTTTCGTGTTTAGCAAGACAAAATACTTCGGAAATAGCTATTTTTGAGCCCGGAACATTTTTGGTGTTGAACGGTGTAATTATGGGGACCATAGCACAGTTTGTGGAACATGCTTTGCCTCTATATTAATTATACAATTATACATAAAATCTAGCTCGTCCTTCCCTGTTTTTTAACCCTACAGTACTAAACCCGTTCTTAATATTAGTCACTTACAATAAATAATATTACTTAATAATTAATTTATGTTCAAATTCCGAACAATATGTTCTAATAATATTATAACACTTAAAAAAATTAAGACAAAAAGACTAAAGAATCATGTATATCGATAGAATAGGTGTTACAAAAAAAAAACATAACTTATCAAATATCTACTTTTAGGATATTTAGGAATATCTTAAAATAGTTCCGATATTTCTGTGCCAAAAAAAATTCTTAATAAGGGGTTTCCAAATTAGTTGAAATAAATTTATAACGTCTTTAAAGAAGAGGTATTTATAATTAATACTTAAAAACTGATTTGCCGTACCAGAAAAACTGAAAAAGCATTTTCTCTTAAGAATAATAAATAATACTTATTTGTAAAAAAATACAGTGGCGTGCCATTTCTTTCGCCAAAACACATTTTCACATATTTATTAACACCCTATATTCCGGAAAGGAAACATTAATTGCGGATTTTTTCATACAATAATATATTTAATAATCCCTCTAAATTTCGTTTTCCCGAACTTATGGGTATTTTTTGGTTAATAAGGCTTTTAACGTTTCATCTATGCTATATCACAAAATTATTTTCAAGTATACAGGGTGTCTCAAAAAAGAGAAATACCAAAAGTTATGCTTTTGTTAAATGGAATACCCCACATTTCTATATGACGTATGAAGCCTCTATGGGTTCTGAATTCAACTTTTAATTTGTATGTGGATCGAATGCAGCGATGCCAACTTATAAATAAAGCAATAAAAATTGAGTTAAAAACATATTTCTTTTAAACTATTATATTTCCATTTGAAGAAATAGTCTATTCTCAAAGTGGAGTTGAAATATACGGAGAGGAAAGAAAGTCAAAAAGTCTTTCTTCACTGGTTTAGTAAGGAGCAATCAAAGGCTCAATTTTATAATAGAAAATGGTCTACATGTTTCGAAGGTAGTGGCCTTCATCTTCAGGAGACAAAATTAGTGTTGCTGTTGATATTAGCAAGAAGAGAAAATTATTGGTGGAAAGGTGACGTTGATAGAGCTTTAAGATTTGAAATTTAAAATGTATTAAGTAGTGAATGTAATCAGCATACTGAAATCTTAAGTCAAAATTTTAAATAAAAGTACTAATGAAATGTTTGTCATATTTAGTAGGTTTTAAAGAAAGATGATGTTCTTTCAATGAAAGTTTAAAGAAAGGATATATAAATGGAATTGTGGGACATTTCAATTCATTTAAATGCAAGGAAGAGAGATTTTGTTATTATTTGAGAGTGAATTCATTTTGTTGAAGACTAATTATAAAGGATTAAAAAATATTATGAAAATTATTTGGGGGTATTTAGGACCTAAGGCCCTATTACCCCTAATTAAGTAAGTCTCATGTTTTGTAGAAAACTAATCAATCGTGATTGATAAGAAAATTAAAACTTCTTTAAAAAAATTTTTTAATTGTGTTTGTCTGCCTGTTTGCATCTTTGAGGGTATATAAATTAAAGATTTTGTGTTTTTCCAGAAAATGTTTTTAAAAAGTTTTAATTTTCTTATCAATCATGATTGATTAGTTTTCTACAAAACATGGGACTTACTTAATTACGGGTGATAGGGTCTTAGGTCATAAGTACCCCCAAATAATTTTCATAATATTTTTTAAACGTTTATAATGAGTCTTCAACAAAATGAATTCACTCTCTCTTCCTTGCATTTAAATGAATTGCAATGTCCCACAATTTCATTTATATTTCCTTTCTTTAAACTTTCATGGAAAGAGCATCATATTTCTTTAAAACCTATTAAAATATGACAAACAATTCATTAGTACTTTTATTTAAAATTTTGACTTAAGATTTCAGTATGCTGATTACATTCACTACTTAATACATTTTAAATTTCAAATCTTAAAGCTCTTCTTGCTAATATTAACAGCAACACTAATTTTGTCTCCTGAAGATGAAGGTCGCTACTTTCGAGACATGTAGACCATTTTCTATTATAAAATTGAGCCTTTGATTGCTCCTTATTAAACCAGTGGAGAAAGACTTTTTGACTTTCTTTCCTCTCCCTATTATATTTCCGCCATTGTTCGTTAATTTCCCTGACAATTTCACGTGTAATTCTAACGCTGGCCTAGTTTATCCTAAACTATCTCCACGTTTCGATTTTATTATACAAGGTGTCAGAAGTATTTGTTTCAACACCTCTATTTTCAAATCTGCTTTAATTGAATTTCTTAAATAGAATATTATTTTGCCGTTGAAAAGTTTAAAGTGTACTTTTTCAGAAAATATTAGGTTTGCCGTATGTATCGCGCTTATTTTAAGTCCGTAACTTTACACAGAAAGTGGAAAAATCGTAGGCGGCATGGCTTAAAAAATCTAAACAATTGCTACTCGTTGGTATGTCAGTGTTACTACTGTTACTAATTTATTTGTGTAATCCTATAACACTTGGTGACATCTTGTGCATATTACCTTATATTAATGAGAAGTATTTTGTAATAAAAATGAAGTATACCAACCAAGAATCAATTGATATGATTTATATTCTTGAAGAATGCTTAAAGTATTGCCTTCTGGCATCCCGAGTGTACGGTGAGAGGTTTCCTTATAGAATACATCCAAATGCAACACCATTTCAAAAATTGATGGATAGATTTGATAGGACTGGGACAGTTAAGTACGAAAAGCATGAAAGAATAAAGCCAGTGGTAAACGAAGAAAATAAATTTAACTATTGTTTATCTGTTTATGAAAATCCATATAGAAGTTCAGTAGACATAAGTGATTTATCTTAGGTCAAACTTCTGTGAGGAGAATGTTGCGCAAGAATAAGTTCGATCCATAGCATGTCGAACTGCATTAAGCACTTGACGGAGAAGATTTTGGAAATAGGATAAATTTCTGTAATTGGGGTCTTGCTCGAATTCGAGAAAATGTACAATTTTTTATATTGTATTGTTTACAGATGAGGCAACATTCCACAAACATGGTCATGTGAACAAACATAATTTGCACTTCTACGCCGATGTAAGTCCACATTTAATAAGGCCTTTTAACCAGCAACTTGTGGAGTTTAAACACGTGTAGAGTTTATACGTCTGTGGAGGCATAATTGGAGACCAAGTTATAGGACTCCATTTTTTTGATGGGCACCTCAATGAGAATATTTTTAAAAAATTTTTGAACGAAGATCTTGATAATCTATTAAATATACCACTAGGACTATTAGGAAGCATGTGGTTCCAGTTAGACTGGCGCCTGCTCATTTCACCATTGGAGTTCGAAACACTCTTGATGAAAAATTTCCAAGCCGTTGGATCGGAAGACGAGGATCTGTGGGATGACAAAACTTCATTTTTTCCTATGGGGATACGTTAAAGATCGGATCCTCGGAACACCTTTAACTACAGGAGCAAACATGCGGGAAAAAATAAGAGAAACGTTTAATTCAATTACTCCCTTAATATTACAAAATGTAAATAGATCTTTAACCCACAAGTTTAATATGTGTTTACAGTAAAATGATAGATTATTTGAATATCTAATAAATATGAATTAATTTATTTAAATTAATTATGCTTCTGTTAATTTATTTATATTACGTTTATAACTTTTTTGATCTGAGAAATTTCATTAAATCTAAATAAATATGATATAAATTTGCTATAAAAAAGTAATATTATTATGCCAACGACTAAAAATTGTTTCGATTTCTTGAGCCATTCCGCCTACGATTTTTCCACTCTCTGTGTAAAGTTACGGAAAAACCTTAATATCTCAAAATGATAGCGAGATACATAGGACAAACGTAATATTTTCTGAAAGAGTACACTTTAACCTTTTCAACGGCAAGATAATATACAGGGTGTTGTATTTAAGAAATATAAATTGAAATAGAATTGGAAGTAGAGATTTTTGAACAAATATTTTGGACACCATGTACAATAAAATCGAAAATGAAGATGGGTTAGTATAAACTATTAAGAAAAGTATGTTTTTAACTCAATTTTAATTGTTTATTTATAAGTTGGCTTATTATATATTCGATCCACATACAAAGTAAAAGTTTTCAGAACCCAAAATGTAGGGTATTCTATTTAACAAAAATATAATTTTTGGTATTACTCCTTTTTGAGATACGCTGTATACTTAAAAATAATTTTGGATTGTAGCAGAGATAAAACGTCAAAAGCTTTATTAAGAGAATATTCTCATAAGTTGAATGGTTTAGCAACTATTGACCGAGGCGCCCTTGTTAGCCTACCCGATATATCGAAAAAAAATAAAAAAAAAATATTATATTAACATGTCTTTCCAAGATACTGAGTAAATTTTAACAAAAGAAATACTAGATTCTAGGTTTGCTAGTGTGTTTTTTTCAAAATAAATATTCGTTTCTTAATCCTCAGATATTTCTTAGAAGAAAAAGTCTCTTGAGTTTTTCTAGACGGACCAAACCGTTTTCAGGTAGTAATTAAAACACTTCTTCTTTACAAGCTGTTCCTATAATAGTTTAATTTAAATTTATAACGCGTGTAAAGGTGTAAAAAAATATATATAAAATAACATATAAAAGAATAAATAATAAAAATTAAAATATTTTATTACTTGAGAACTAGTGGCGTATGCATAGGGGGGCGATCGCCCCCCATGGCCTGGCGCCCTTTTACTACAAATAATATTTCTTAAAAAAAAACGGTATTATTTTATTTTTGGTAAAGAAGAGCGAGGGGAATGTACTTAATGAAGCAGGTTACGAGAGCGTCTAAAACACATTATAATAATTTTTTTTATATATCGGACCGGCCTAGCCTTACTTATTTTTGTTATAACATTTTTGGTTTTATTTTAGTGGAAATAATTTGAATATTAACTTGTTAATAACAAAAACATAATATAATATATGTCACGAAAAGAATACATTGCATTTTTTTTACCCAATATTGAAATTTTGGATATTGGAAAAATCTAGTCCTATAAGTCATTCACCAATAATTTTAAAAAATGACTTTAATGGTGCTTAATACTATATGCCTCATTTTTTTAGTAATTTCTGACTGAATGTGGAGTTAAAAAAACATATGACAAAATATGTACTTCAAATTATATGCACCCCTAAAGAACTTCACCCTGGCTATGCCACTGTTGAAAACGGTTTGTCCTAACAGAGAAACTCAAAAGATATTTTCTTTCAAAAAATAATTGCAGATTAGGCAGATAGATTAGATGTGAAACAAATACGATTTTGAAAGAACAGTAGCGTACCCATAACTTTCATCAAAATAATTTCATTAAAATTGTCTCCATTTGCTTATTTTTCCATTTTATTATTATTAAAAGCGATTTTTGAATGATCAAACTAAAGAAATTTTATAAATAGAGAATATAGTAGATTTTAATTTAAAATATCAATGTACGGGTTGAAATTTTAAAATTATTTAAATTAAGATATGAATATTTATATAATATGCCAAAACACTTTTATACTTTCATGAACTTGATATAATTTATAAGGAGTCTTAAAAGTGGAAAACCATTTGGTACAGGTAAAAAATGTGTAATTAGGGCTAACTTTTTTAAACTGGACAATGGTTTCTAAACGAGCTAATGTATAGTATAGAATTAAATATTTCTAATGAATTATAATGTATGACATATGAATTTGAATATATAATAATAATAAATATAAGTAAAATATTTCGATGTTGTGGGTATACCTATGCGTTGTCTGTATAGAGATAAATCGATTTTTAACATAATTATTTGAAAACGTCTTAAAAAATATTACTTACTTTGAAAGCCATTGTATTGAAGTAATTGGTTAAAATGATACTGATGGTATTGCCAAAATATCGTTCAGTTTTATACTAATCGATTTGGGGGCTAATCTGCCTCGAGAAGAACAACATTTTTACTCAATTCATGCAAGTATTTGACATCAATAAAGTGCTCCTTTGTCTCTTTTACTCATATGGATCTGACGGATTACTTTCTCTTTTCTTTTGATTCGCTATTAATGATCAGTGCAAGTTGAAAAGTTAAATGAATTTGAAGAAATTGCATAAGATCCACACACGGGCGCGGTCAGTTTAGAGCTATTCTCTTGAAAACGGGTTTTTCTTTGTACATGGAATTTTTTCAACTGCCATACAGACTTAAACAATATTAAAGCAAGAGAGAATGTTTTGTAATCAAAAGTCGTGATAACTACATAAATATCTTTAATAGAATATATAGTTGATGCAAAACAATTTCCAATGCACGTCATACCCTTCGAGTGACGTCAGTGATCGGCAGTGTTGCCAGCTTGTAACCAAAAGAACCGAGTGAGGGAATTTCACTGTTTTTTTTTCATAAAAACAAGATAAATACCTATACAAAATTTCCCATAGTTTATATATTTGTCTACTGCATAATACCTTTTACCGTCAACTTTAGTAGATCTAACACTTCTTTTATTTTCATCTTGCCAAGTGGTACCATTCTGGAAAATCCATCTTTCATCCGAGAAAACGAATTGGTACAAGAATGCTTCTTTTTCTTTAATATATTCTTTCAAAAATACCAGTTGTTTGAAAGCTACATGAGAAAGTTCCATAAACCCTCGCCTCAGTTCATCTTTTTTCAATCCGAAGCCTATTTTCTTAAAGAAGCGTCTTAAAGAGTAAGGCAACAATAAAACAGTTCTGTGTCTTTTAGTCTCTTACTTAAAGTTGTCAAAGTTAGGTACATGATGTTCTAAAAAAAGTTACAGCTTAAGCATAACCAATGTAAAATATTATAGTTTTTGAATAAAACAACTTACTTGTTTCGTACATTCCATAAATAGTGAAACGGATATAACTTATATCCAAGCTTCACACATTTACAACTCTCTTTGAATTGGAACGTTTATTTTAAGATGATTATAATAATTTACTTTCGATAACTGTTGTTGAAATTGCGCTTACAGTGGAGATATTCAAATTTAGACAAAGTAGATATAAAATATATAGACCTTAACATACTCCTTAAACTTACTTCTCTGTACTGCTGTCAAGGGTAACAATGGGCCATTGTTGTTAAGTTCTTCCTGAAAATAGCTTCTTAGAGAAGCTCTTTGCACCGGCTATTTAAATGCTTCAACATTTTTCACAAGGTAATCGACAGAGATATGTATGTGCACTTTTGTTTTTCTTAATAGAGCAGTTTTTTTATGCTATTTATGAAAATATCTGGAGTTTTTGTTAAAAAATAGACGCACACGGAACCACAGAACAATTAAGGTTAGTTTTGCATGAAACGTTAAGCCAAGCCAACGAACGAGCTGGCGCCACCGCACCGTTCACAGTTCTGTTGCCTACTGTCGGCCAATAAAATTCCAATTATATTAATTATTACAAGCTTAAATAAACAAAATATTTGCTATAAGTGGGTTCGTATCAAAGAAGAATACTTTAAGTTTGTAGTAGGTACATTCAATATCGCATAAAGTTTTAAGATTTTGCCAAATTTAGTTTCCTCGTATTTTCTTACTTCTAATTATCAGCTGATTGATAATGTGCATTGGAAATTGTTTTGCAAGAAGTATACGTTGAAGGCTTTGAGGTTATTTTCAACACCACGTGCCTGAAATAGATCAAAGTTAAAGTTTAACGCAGAATTCGGCTTTCCAAAAATTTTCCGAAATATATAAACTTCTTATCAAAAAGGTCGTACTTAATTTCGTTTTTTCTTTGCTGTTTTTAAACTTCTGTCGTTAGTTTATATCTTTGACCTAAAGAAACGTGGTACTGTTACACATTGTGGTAAAGAAAGTAATGTAAAAATTAAAAATTTTAACTAGGTATGACATTTCGTTAATAATTATTTTAAAGAGTAATTGATAAATGCATTTTAAAGTTACAATTAATATCTTGGTAAAATTTGCGCAGTTTTTTGACTAATGCCCTACACCAAGAATTACAGAAATTCTTCTAAACAACAGCTTTTTGCAAGTAAATAATAAAATGCATCTTGGAATACTTTTCCGAACTAAGAACCTCTATACACCCCAACAACTTCTGATGCTCTATAAAGCCCAAATTCGACCTTCGCTGCAGTACTGTTCGCATATTTGGGGTTCTGCTCCTAAACATACCCTAAAATTGCTGGATTCTATTCAAAGAGGAGCCATTCGCTTGATCGGTGAACATGATCTGACAAACAACCTGGAAAGCCTTAAACGTCGAAGGCAGGTTGGCCACTTGAGTCTATTTTACAAATATTTTAATGGCAAGTGTTCAACTGAGGTTGCCCGCTTGATTCCACCAAGAGCGGTGCATAGTAGAAATACGCGACGAGCCACTGCAGCCCACCCGTACGTGGTTCAGCTTAGTGTCCCATGCACGACACTGTTAAAGAAATATTTCATCTGGAGAACGTCATCACTCTGGAACGACCACCCTGAGGCCGTATTCCCCAACGAATATAATCTCCAAAGATTCAAGACCAACGTGAATCATTTCATGTGCACACGCACCGCTCGCAGAGCGACATAAAGGATTAATCCTGCAGTGTTGTGCTGAAAAAAATCCAACAATACATATTAGCCACACTTTTAATTAAACTACAGCCTGTGATCCATCCCAGGAAGGTAATTTATTAGAAGGGCTGGATATGCTTATACATGGTGTCCCAAACAATGAATAGATTACCTTAAAAGTCTATAAATTAAATATGAAAGACATTTACCCAAAAGCATTTTCTTATTATACATATATTACTTCAGTTCACTAATATTGAATCCTGAGGTTATACATCGAGGCGTTTTGGAGTTCTTTGGATTAGGCTCCTATAGAATTTTTTTCCCATTTTCTTAAAAACCAGTAGAAATTGTAGTTTTATTAATTAATTAACAAATTGTAAGAATATATTGTGCAAGCAAAAATTATTATCATCAAAGTGTACTTTGCATCTAAGGCCGTACCTGTTGGGTGTCCGTAAATACCAGCATTATCAATCAATCCGTAATTCCGTCATCTATAACAGTCGTTGTAAGTAATTTAATTCATCGCTAATTTATCCAATTTCTTGAAAAACTCACGCAATGGTTTTCACGGAACAGCATAAAAAATTCATGGTTGAAGCGTATATTTGAAACGAGGTTAGAGTATATGGTAAGTGGTGAAACAATCAGCGTTTGTGCATGGACGATTTTCGCGAAAATTTTCCTAACGCCGCTTTTACTGCTGGAGATTTTTATCGTTGCCTGAAAGGAACCGTTTAGGGATACAGGTTCTGTACAACATAAATAGGGAGCTGAAAGACCAATTGTAAAAATAGAAGAACTTGTTACAAACATTCGTGAAATAATGCAGAATACGCCAACAAAATGAGACGCCTGTCCCTAGAAGTGGGAAGATCTTATGGAACATGCAAGACTATTCTTAAATTTGTTTCATTACGAAGCGCAAGTATTCCAAGAAACGCGCAGATTTTAAAAGACGCAGGAATTACTGTCAGTGGTTTACTCAAAATTTATTAGGAAAAATGATTTATTAGACCTGACATTTTTTTCTGGTGAAGCCTGGTTGCTCCTCACCGATTATGTGAATTCTCGAATATGCGCATGTAGAGGAATGAAAATCCACAATGTTTTTGTAGAGTGCACATTGCACCCTCAAAAATTGGTGTCTGTTTGACTGTCTCCCGAAGAAGAATTGTTTCTTTTAATTTTTCCGATGACACAATTACAGCACAGTGGTATAGGAACAAATTTTTGAATTGATTTGTGGCGTGATTACTTGCCGATAAACTACGTTTTGATTATTTTCAACAAAACGGTGCAACCGCCCATACATCCGCCGAAACTATTAACTACTTAATTGAATTGAATTCCCATCCAGATCACCTTGATTGACGATTATGGATTATCTCATTTTGCCTCATTTGACTAACAATATTTTTAAAACGCCACTTGAAAATTTAGAACAGTTACAAGAACGGATTATCCAAGAATGTGGTAACATTTCTCCAGAGATGCTGGTCAACGCTTTCCAAAATATGAAGAGACGTATAAATTTATGCGTGGAGCATGGCGGCGGCCAATTTCAGCAATTTCTATAATATTCCTTCCTCTATATTCTTACTGTGTTAATTTTGTAAACAACAAAAATAAATTTGTACTTGTTTGCTTATTTTAATATGCATCAGCTTGGCATATCATGTCATAATATGAATTTGACACAATTTTAACCTTGATTTGGTTAGATATATCGTCATCGGGGTCACTAGGTCAAACTTCAATTTACACTTTTTACCTAATTTATATGAAGCATTTATTATAAGGTATGGTCAGCCCTGAAAATGTGAAGTCAATACGATAAGTAGTTTTCGAAATAAACGAGATCAAAATGAAATAAAGCGCTCGCGAGGCTGTAACGTCATTACCTCCCACAGTTCGTCCGCTTTGAACTTATGCACAATACAAGCGAGATTAAGACAAAGCAGCTTATTATTACTACCTTTAATAGTAAATTCTATAACTAGTAGGATATGCCATTCTAAATGTAATAATAATGTTCATTTCAAAAAAAAATTGTTGATGCTCTCGATCAAAGGTTAACAGCTTTGGGACTCTTTGTGGATTTCTCTCGTGCTTTCGACCTGGTCCATCATGAACCACTGTTGATTAAACTCGATCGATACGGAATAAGAAGTATTCCTAATGACCTTTTTAGATCTTATCTTGAAGACCGTTAGCAATTTGTGAACATAAATAATACGCAAAGCGGGAAAATTTGTCTTAAACGGGGAGTACCACAGGGTTCAATATCAGGTCCTCTTCTTTATTTAATTTTCTCAAATGACATAATTAATTTTCTAAACGACGAATCGAACGTCTACACGGTATTTTATGCAGATGACACAAATGTATTAATTACTCACGAGGATCCACGTCAAGTTCAGGTTATTGCAGAGAATGTGTACGAGAAAATTTTAACTTGGTCACAGAAAAATTTTCTACAGCTGAATCGGGATAAAACGGTAGTACTATCGTTTACTTTGTCTAGGCAGCCACAAACGGTAAATAATATCCCTATTCTCCTGTCGGGTACATCAAATCCCATTTACTGTAGCGACAATACGACAATGCTGGGAATAACTCTTGATTATAAACTTCAATGGAACAGTCATATAGACCTCCTATGCGCCAAATTGCGGAGTGTATGTTACGGTTTAAATTTTCTTTCTCAACAATGTGGTAAGGATACGCTACAGACAGTATATTATGCAAATTTCCATAGCCGTATGAGGTATGGAATTTTAAATTGGGGTACTGGGGCTCAGACTGCTCGTGTTTTTCGTCTGCAGAAGTATGCTATTAGAATAATTGCCGGGTTGAAAAGATTATAAACATGTCGCCATGACGCCATGCTTATAAAGATCTAAAGATACTTACCTTTTGTGATACATACATTTTGGAATCATGTTTGTATGTTTTTAAACACCGTGAACAGTTTAATTTTGGAAATGCTCGACTGCATTATAATATCAGAAGCGGAGGGCTCTTGACACCTGGTAGGCATCGGGCAACAGTATACCAGAAAAACTTTTATTTTAACAGTTGTAAATTTTTTAATGCCTTGTCTCAGGACGTGAAAGATGCATCAAGTGTACTTATGTTTAAGAGGAAGCTTAAGAAGTTTTTACTTCAAAGGACTTGTTACTGTTTGGATGATTTTTTTAGTTGATGGTTGGATGTGTAATTGTTTGTCGGTGAGTGTTTGATGTCCAAAAATTCCATGTTTTATTAACGTTTAGTGTTACCAAGTAGTGTGTGTTTTACTTTAATTTTAACTAACTATTTTTATAGCTTTACCTTTTCTTTATTGAGATTTATTAGCTTTAAGTGATTTTGACGTTTCCTTCAATTATTGTATTGTGCTTTTAAATTGAAGAAATAAATTATTTGAATTTGAATTTGAATTTGAATAAATGCGAAATAGCCCCATTGTCATCTAAACTAAGCCCTACGTTTCTCAGTCCAAGCCCCTTTGAATAAAAATAATTTTTGATCGCACGGTATATGCTTGGATGAACACAGAGCTGTTTTATAAGAAAATTTCTGTAAATCTTATTGGTTGGAACTTTTAAATACCTTTATCAAAACTAACTCTTTCAGAAAAACATAAACAAAATGTAACTTAGTTTAAATTCGTAATTTTTAGATTCTGTACTCACTTTACCGCCATTTCTTTAGGTTTAGGTCAAACATACAAACCGCTGCTGCATAAAGAAGAAACCGTCTTCGAGCGACAGAAGTTTAAAAATAGTCAAAAAAAACAACGTTACGATCTATTTTAAATTCAAGGAAAACTGAAATTCAAAGGGAAGTAGTTAAAAAAAAAGTTCGGTTCTCCTCATGATTGGAAGCGCATTATTAGTTTGGCACGTGGCCTTTTATACAGTTTCTCGCAGTTTATATTATGCCTTATAATCATTACATATAATATTATAATACTCTGATAATTATAACTAACTTTTTTTTTCGTTATTGTGGTCATTAAGTTAAAAAAAAATATCTCTATTTAAAGATATAAGCGATATTACAGGGCTTGTAAAGTGATCTCTATTCTGAGAAGAGATCACGAACCAGTTCTAATTTTCTGGGTTAAGGTCTGGGTTAGGGCGAGTCTGCTTGCTAAAAGAAATATAATAATTACAAATTCAAAGCAATATGATGTTATGTAAGGTAAAAATAGATTTAATGTGAATTAAATTGAGAGATGCCAGGTAATGAATTAATAATAACCTATCTAATGGAAATGTCTTGATAGGTATCAAAACTTTGATTCATATTTTGATATTGTCAATAAATGAAAACATCCATTACTTTACTTATTAATGATTTTACTGATAGGAAAACCCATTGAGATATATTTTTAGATAAAAATGTAGCTTACTACTTTTCACTTTCAAAATATCAGTGACCGGAAAGATACTTAGGTATATATCGCAGCAAATATCTTTAGCTATAGGTACTATTTAATTTAAATACCTACCTAAAGGTTAGTAAAGGTATAGTCCGTCTGAACTGAATATAAATGCTAATCCCTAATGCCGATAAGTCCCAGCGGGTGATCAAATGACAGGGACGGACTCGTTGCTGATAGAATAAAATGTTGCAGTGCTTTAAGATAATAATATGTATAAAAGCGTGGAAAAAAAAATTTTCTTGTAATTTTCCTCAAAATACATATTATTTTCCATCATATCGTCCTGGATGGTTACTTTTGTGTCAGTGGAACACGGAACTTTATTTAACCTAAGACTGTGGTAGCTCTACTGCCGTAGTATCATCGTGATAATCAACAAGGAAGTCCTTTATATTTTTGGCTGATAGAGCCAAAGCTTTTGGTATAAATCCGTTTTTTGTCCCAGCATGAATTATTCTTATACGCTTACCCAACCTTTATCTGAAACTTTGTGTGTGTCATACCATGTCTCTTCCAAATAAATATTATCCCTTCCATCCTGTCTATATCCATGGACTGCAATTAGGTATTCGATCCTCCATCTTTTTAACCGGACCGATTCCATAATTACTTGTCGTTTGTTAATATTTTTCATTTTAAAACCGTTTCTTAAAACACATTTCCTTAGAGTCTCACGACAAGACTTTATTCCTGTATCTCTTTTTTTAATCTTTGCAATAGGGTTTTTAAAGTGGGGATCATCTGTTTTCTGTACATGGCATATGTTTTTCTACGAATTATATCCACATCCGTCGCGTCCAGTTTCTTAAAAAAAAAAGAGTATTTCTTCTCTCCACTATAGGTTTATTTACAACAAACCACACTCTGCCCACTGGCCTGCATGTCAAAGCTGCCGCTTCCTTCACTGCCCCAAATTTTGAAAAATCACGTTCAAGAAGGGTGGTGTAAACATCGAAGATTACTTTTTTTTGTGTCAACTGATAAAATATCACGCTTTAATTGGTTTTTATCACGACCCGTAGATCCACTTGGCGTACTTGTTTCTTCCCACGGACGAAACATTCTTAGATATCACGTTTAATTGGCAACAAATAACTTCTTGTCTAAACCAATACAAGCATCTAACTGAATTTTAAAACAAAAAATCAGCATATTTAAATAACTAAAATTAACCTATTTTATTTTACCCTAATTATTTTAAGAGGATTACTGAGAAAACATAATACTATAATAGTCTTTAAATAGATCCGTACCTGGAGTCCCCAGATCAGGTGGCCGAATTTTACACCTCACACAACAGGTCATTATGACGGTAAGGGATTAGCATTTATAATGAGTTTGCAAGATAGATAGACGGACTGTATACAGGGCTTCGCCTTATAAATGGTGCATAGTAAAACCACCGATTGTTCCACAATTAAAAAGGAAGAACGTCCCTTTGATCCATGCAGTTTTTATCTTAAATATATTAATCTATAAGACCTAAAATATCAATGGATGGTATTTATCGCGTATCGCAATGGTAGATATTACGCTCAACATGCAAGTTGCCATATTACAAAAATGGTACAAGCATGGTACAAAAAAACAGATTGCTGAACATCTGAACACAAGAAATCCTGAAAAATATACTGAACACAGCTTAAAACGAACTCCAGCATCCATGTTGGTAGAAGGAGTCATTGGAGAATAGAAAATACCATATAAATAGAGGGAGGGTTTCCGCGGCAGTGGTTGGGACTTATCAAATCAAAGGCCCTTGACTGCGTGATCATGGGATACTGCTGCGGAAGCTCAGTTGCTAGGGTTTCAGGGGAAAAACATTTAACTGGTTTAAATCCTATCTTGGGGGCAGAAGTCAGAGGATTTTCAAGAAGGTTCCGTTTGTCCTTAGAATCATGTGATTGACTGGGGTGTCCCTCAGGGTTCAGTGCCGGGAGCAGTTCTCTTTCTTTTATATATTAACAAATGTACGTCTGTTGACATTAGAGGAGAGGTCACACTTTTCGCTGACGATACTACAATATTATGGCACTCTGCAATATACCCAATATTATGCAACAACTGCTTGGTGCTCTGTTTGCTCTGCAGAAACGCGCAGTGAGATAGATTTCTCAAGCTAGAGCCAGAGACTCGGGCAGACTATTGTTATTGTAAAAAGAGTATTGACACTGACATCATGGTGCATTTTATTATTATTATTATTATTATATTACTCCTCCTACGCAACACGACAATATCGTAATCTGCCTTCGCCAATACAATTCTGTATTAATTGTGTTTGTAGACAAAATATTGTGTGATGTTAGCATTAAAAGTGTCATTTTATTTCGCTACGCTCGTTACCCAACCCTGGAAAAATAAAAAAAGTTTTAAAATTATCAATGGCGGTGAAAAAGAAAGAGAATTTGCCTTGTTAAAAATCAATTGATTTGGGTATACTTAGGCCAATTTTAATTAACCTTGGTTTCATCGAAAACGAGGACATCCTTGTGGCCATACCATAGGGCGGAGCTGGCACCTTAATGTCTGGAAAAACCTGTTGAACTTTATATTCCACTCCACTACAATAAAAATTCATGTTTGACCAAATTGAGAACCTTCATAAAAGTTCCAATATTACGACATATACGTAATAAAATAACAGATCTTGTTCAAGTTAATTTACAGGGAGTTTTCTCATACTAAATATTAACGTTTACTAGCGAGAAAAAGTTAAGAAATAAAAAATAATACCATGCAATACCTATATCTTTTCTAACTATTTAAAACAAAATGTTATAAATTTCGATGAACTAAGCAAAAAAACAGTGCATCTTTTAATCAACCAATTTAGCTACTGATCAAAATGTCTTATTTCTACGTTAAGAGCCCTTAATATAGTAAAAGTGCAGTGGTGTTTATATGGAAAAACAAGCCGCCGCTTAAATCCAAGAACTAATGTAATATTACTAATAAAACCATTTGGTAAAAGGATTTGAAAACTTAAATGATTACTTAACCTTTCCCTAGTTTTAGTTTTTTTTGTAATTACTTTCTATCAAATATATTGTGATGTAAAATTTTAACATGTCCCTGTATTACCTACTACATTTACTTAAACCAAAGAATTAAAACTAGAGAAAAGTTCTTTGTTCCTATAACTTTTAACTTTGTCTTAGACTTTGTTTCTATTTGCATTGCTTTTCTAGTTCTTGAGTTTATACTTGCAAATCGAAAATTTAAAAAGATAGCTACACTCGCGGTGCGCCAGGGAATAGTTATACACCATTGATTTTATTATTGCTCTTACAATAGTAGGTATATTTGACGCATATCACAGCAAAAGCGCCTATATCCATTTTCGGTTAGAAATGATCGAGTTTAACCCTGTTTTCAAATCTGTGCAGTTCAAATCATATACTGGTAAATTGTGGATGCGGCAAAGCAGACTTTATTCCGTTGAAAACTACTATCAAATATCGAGTGTCGCGGCAGAGGGCTCTATATTTACAGGCATAAATGCGTCAAATAAGCCGATATCCAACGAACCAATCAGATCTCTCGAAATCCCGCGTGGAAGGTCACGCTTCCTAATATACTCATTAGTTGACGACCGGAGAACTTTAGTTGGGAGTTACTTACTTAAAAATAACTACATTTTAGAATTTAAAGTTCAATAAACTTTTAATATCACTAAGTAAGTTTTGTGAAGGGCATGCCGATGAGATGAGTCACTTGCTGAACAACTGTAATGTTTTAAAAACTCGTTTTTCAAAATATATTTTGTTCATTTTTGAAAAGGATTTATAGTTTTATCTTTTGATTTCAAATAAAAATAAAGGTCGGCATGTTTATTTTGTCTGACTATGATTCTGTGCCAAACCAGCCTAAATCCTAATATTGTTTGTGCAGTACTGCCTTTATCCATTTGGTTACAGTAAAAGGTTCTATATTCAAAGCTAATTTACATCTATTTTCTACTTTTACATTTACGTTCTTTGTTAATATTCATATTATGCGTTGGTAAGAATAATTTAAATGATGATGACATGATCGATACACTTTTTCCACTTTTTCGCACTGATTTTAGCCATAGCTTTATTAAAAGAGTCTTTTTAAATCTACCATTTTATAAGTCGTGTTTTTTCTGGCGACATCTGTCTTTATTTGAGTCCATATAAGTTCGATCGGGTTTAATTCGCAGTGGTAAGGAGGGAGTCTGAGCACAGATATTCCTCGTACCTTTGCCATTTCATCAACCACATATTTTGTGAATGCATTTTTATCAGTGGCGAGTTTACCATGGAAGCTAGGGAAGCACAGCTTCCCCTAAACGATTTACTTAAAAAAATAAATAATCCAATACAATCCTACTAGAACTTACAATTAATTTTTAAAATTGTCCTAAATTTTATTTGTAAATCGGGCGAATCCGACCGCATTTTCATAAGAACTCCATAATATTATGCTATCTAGTTCTACTTCACGGTGATGCCCGATTGATTTCCAGACATGCCGACGCGCCATTCGCGCCGCGCCGCCGGATTGCTGGAAGCGATTAGACAGCAGCGTATTGCCGTATACTGTTTTACTGCACCGAACAAATTAGAGTGGCGCGTGTTTAGGCGAAATTTAAAACCGTGCATAAATATTGGGAAAAGTACGCTGTTTTCAAACAGATTATTATTTTAATTATGGTTCCTGTTGCTAGTTCAAGTTCGGCTGAAAGTGAAAATAGACTTTTGTGTGAGTGTATTGTGTGTCAGATAGTGGTACAAGGATTTTCCACTTATATTTTTGAGGAAAAAAAACAAATTATTTCCAATGATAGGCCCACTCCATCTATTCCTAATTTAACAAAAAAAACTAAACTTTATATTAGACATTTTCAAAAAGAATCATATAAAACTTGTGAATGGCTAACTGGTTGTGAAAATAAGTCTCTTCTGTTTTGCTGGCCATACCTCTTATTTTCTAGTGAAAAGAATTTGTGGAATAAAAATGGATTTTGGGATTTAAATAATCTACATAAATGAATTAAAAGACACGGGTCTAGTAAGTCGCATTTACAGGCAATTATTAAAGAAGAAACTTTTGGTAATATAAGAATAGAACACTCATTAGACAACCAACTAAAAATTGCTTCTGAAAAACATAACCAGGAAGTAGTAAAAAATTCGAAATATCATCCCCGATGGGGAAAGAATTTCAAATTTTTTGTTATTAAAATATTTAAAAATATATTTTAAATTGATGCACTTCATATGCGTAATAATTTGTCAAAATTTACCCAAAAAAGGGCGTGGCACCCCAAAAATTTTTGTCTGCGGCGCAAGACAGAGCGCCTTCGGCGCAAGAAAACGCAACGCTTTCGGCAGCCCTGGTTACAACTTCCCATTGTATTAAAGTCTGAATACGCCACTGATTTTTATGTAAATTGGCTAGTACCAATATTTCTTTTTTTAAGGAATCTAATGAAAATTCTATTTGTCTTAAACTTAGCCATTCTGTTATTTCACTTTTACGCCACGCACTTGTCGGTAATATTTCCGACAGCCTAGAGCGATAACTTGCATTATCCAATACAATTATTGCATCTTTTAGTTTAAGATCCAACATTTGCTCGAAATATTCTTCAAAGACATCGGTATTCATGTCTTCGTGATAGTCTCCTGTATTTTTAGATTCGAACATCTGTAGACCACCTTTAACGAAGACCTCAGAACTTCCAATATGAGGTTATGATGAAGACGATCTTCTTTTTTAGATGACGGTCTTAATTCTGTGGACAATCCTTCCAAAAAAACTTGTCTTGAACTTTCAATATTTTCATCTTGCCAAAATTTAGTCACGGTGTGGCTTTTATTTAGTCATGTTTCGTCTAGGTAAAATATTTTTTTGTTTTCTTCTCTGACTTTTCGTACACTTAAGTTATTTCTTCTCCAACAGACGATATCGCTTCTGTCTATTAAAATCGATTGCCTGTTATGTTTTTTCCACCGAAAACATATTTTTTTGATAATCTCCAAAGCGTATTTCTACACATAAATAAGTAGTCCTGGTCTTCTAGGATTGAGGACAAAATTTCGTCCAGCGTGGGAATTTCTTGTTTTAAAAAGAATTTATCAACTTTTCGCCTTTTTTGAATTGAAACGACATCCAGCTCAAGTTTTGGTCGTCCTGAAGAAGTTTTTGGAAGTCAACACTTTTTTCTTCTTTTACAAGTTTATATTTTGTTGTTTTCCCAACGTTAAGCATATCTGCTGTAAATTGCACTGCATTATCAATACTCAAATCCGCATTCTTACTTTTAATAGAAACGTAACAGTTAAGAATTAATTTCTTTTTCATTTACTGTACATAGACTGACTCCAGGGCGTTTAGGCAATTGTTGAAAATTCTTCATATTTAAATAAAAAAACACTGACACTTCACACTTTGACTAGTTTCACTGAGAAACAAACACCCAAGGTAGGTATGTATAGATATAAATAGGTGTATTATTCCAATAGAGGCACCCATAAAGGCATAATAACCACATAATTAGCAAACAGTTAACCAGGATTAGGCACAGAAAAAAGGAATAAAATAATTATAGCAAAAATGGAATAAGTACCTAGGCTCTAATTAGTTTTGATAACATTGCTGTCTAAAATTCCAGATAAATGGTACGGTTGTACATAATTTTAAGCTTAAAAAATTTAAGATTAAAATATATATTTAAAGACAAAACTTGAATTTAATGTCGATACTTGTACTAATTCTGCACAAATTTAAGAACTTATGCCTATTTAAATTTATACATGCCGAAAAATCTTGCACGCCCATGAAGAAGACGATTTTGATTGATTTATTACTTCGCATCATTTAAAGATAGACTATACCAGGTGTTGCATCGTCGAGCGGGACATAGGAAATCCCATGTAATTTTAAATGGGGTCAATTATTGGCTTCCCTAATTATTTTAGAGAAAAATTCTATTTAGGTTTATTAAAGAGCACTAAAACCCACATTCAAAATAATAACTTTAGATATTTTTGATGAGCCCGTTTACGGGTTATCGCCGATTTCTTTTTAACTATTTCTCCTTTTTATGGCCCCGTATTTGCGGGCACCAGTCAAGGTAAAAGTTGTCAAATAAAGTTGTCATTTTGAGGAATATTTGAACATCTTCTTAAATCCTAAATTTCTAACAATTTAATAGTACCTACCTATTAATTAGTAAAATATTGAAACATGTAAAATGTCATAATTAACCTTGTAATTGGATACTTTATTTTAGTTTTATTCAGATTAATTTGTACTCATAAATACACCTTTAATATTTTCGATGTACGAGTTTTTATAACAATAAAGCACACATTTCAAAATGACAACTTTATTTGACAGTCATCTTTTACCTTGACTGGTGCCCGCAAATACGGGGCCATAAAAAGGAGAAATAGTTAAAAAGAAATCGGCGATAACCCGTAAACGGGCTCATCAAAAATATCTAAAGTTATTCTCTTGAATGTGGGTTTTAGTGCTCTTTAATAAACCTAAATAGAATTTTTCTCTAAAATAATTAGGGAAGCCAATAATTGACCCCATTTAAAATTACATGGGATTTCCTATGTCCCGCTCGACGATGCAACACCCGGTATATTTCACTTTCAACTTTGGTGAAAGTTTATTTGTATTAGGTTAGTTCAGAAATAATACCTGAGTAGTAACATACAGGGTTAAAATAAAGGAACGGATCAGCCTTTTATATGGAAAACCGCCCAGCCCACTAAATCAAAAATCGCTCGGACTCGTCAAATTTATTTTTTTGAAATGCATTTTTTTTTTGAAAAAGATGTTGTACAGGATAGATCATAAAAGTGCTACATGTGTAAACTTTAATTTTTTTAATGAAATATATTGTATTTACCGTTTACGAAATATTAACAATTTCAAACTTTTTAACAATTTTAAAACAAAATAAACAAACAACAAAGAATGAAAAGAAACTATTTTATAAGATGTTGAAAAATGTCCTCCACCAACTGTTCTGCAGTAGATCAATCGATCTAGAAATTCCTATTGTACATTTAGTACTACTTGTGGAGATATTTCTCTTATTACTCGTCGAATAGACTCCTTCAGTGTATCTACCGAGATGGGTTTAGATTTATAAACTAAATTTTTGACGTAGCTTCATAAAAAAAGTCCAGTGGATTAAGATCAGGCGATCTGGGTGGCCACTCTATTGACCTCCGTCTACCTATCCACCGCCCCGGAAAAATTGTATTTAAGTACTTCTTTACATGAACAGCATAATGCGGGGGAGCACCATCCTGTTGAAACCATAAGGTCAAACTTGGTAAATCAGGATCATTATAATCTGGAAACAGAGTGGCAAGAGCTGGAACCAGATCATTTTGAAGGAAATTTAGATATCTTTCTCCAGTGAGACCCTCATCAAAGAAAAATGGTCCGATTATCCTATTCTCAACAATGCCCGCTCAAACATTAACCTTTTCATTATACTGAGTGTGATTTTCTATGAACCAGTGAAGATTTTCCTGTGCCCTATATCTGTAGTTTTGTCTATTAACCTGACCAATTAAACAAAACGTAGCTTCAACTGAAAAACAAATTCTTTGGACAAATCTTGCGTTATTATCTGTTAGCTCAATCATTATTTCACAAAATTGGTCTCGCCTATCAGGATCATCGTCCAATAACTCTTGTGCAAATACTGGTTTGTATGGATGAAACTTCTCTTTTGTAAAAATTTAGATACGGTGGTTTGGTGAATATCGTAGTCCAGTCCAAGTTGTGTGCTTGAGCTATGAGAATCTTCCTGTAGTGATAATAATATGTTTATTTTTTTCTCCTCGGATATACCAGGACGACCACTTTTAACAATATCTTTAATAGTACGGGAAGTTCTCCACTTACTTGCTACCCTAGACAAGATACTCTTGATTGGCCAATAGGCGGGCAATTTGGGTATTTTTCATTAAACATATCACGAACTTCCCTATGACTTCTACTTTTATCTCCACAACCCAACATAATCAAAATTTCAATGTGCTCATTTTCGGCGAGGCGCATTTTGATGAAATATCAGCAGAGCAAAATCCAAATTTGATTAACATTCACTGTCATTTTTTGACGTCTCACACTTAAATAAGAAATTGTCATATACAGGGTCGTTGGCATGTATGGAAACGGTCGATTATTTCTTAAAGTAAAACAGTCAGCAAAAAATATTTTAAAGAGAAGTTTTAGGGTTTTTTAAGGTGTATTAGAATTAAAAAAGGATAAGTATACAGATTGAGTCAGAAAGCCGTAGAGAAACAAAGTTACTTTTTTTTAAATGGAACACCCTATATCTTCGAATATTTTTGAATTTTACTTAAAATAACAAATATTTTTCAATACTTGCATTATAAGTCTAAACTTAATAGTTTCCGAGATATCGACTTTTGAAATATGACATTTTTGAAATTTGACAGCTTCTAACTTTCTAACGGTACCTTTTAGAATAAAACAGCTTACATGTCCCGATCTTACTTTTTTATTATCCTCCCAAGAACATCAACTTCCGGTTAAACCGGATGTAACTCAAAAGCCGGAAATACAGTACTTCCGGTTTAACCGGAAGTTGAAGTTTTTGGAAAGATCATAAAAAAGTAAGACAGGGGCATGTAAGCCGTTTTACTCTAAAGCGTACCGTTAGAAAGCTAGAAGCTGTCAAAGTTGAAAAATGTCATTTTTCAAAAGTCGATATCCCGAAAACTGTTAGGTTAAGACTTATAATACACTTATTAAAAAATAATTGCTATTTCATGTTAAATCCAAAAATATGCGAAGATATAGGGTGTTCCATTTAACAAAAGGTAACCTTGCTTCCCTACGGTTTTCTGACTCATCCTGTATACTTATTTTTTTAAAGTTCTAATACACCTTAAAAAAACCCTACAACTTTTAACTAAAATATTTTTTGCTAACTGTTATACTTTAAGAAATAATCGACCGTTTCCATACATACCAACGACCCTGTATAATATCACAAGAGAAAAAATTTTGTAGGCAAAATTTTCGAAAGGTATGAAAGTTTGTTGCTTGGCAATTTCGCGAATGACATTTTTGACAAAATCACGAGCCGTGAGGCTGATTCTTAGAATCAAAGATCACCTCGCATTAGTGGAAAGGAATAAAAATAAGCCATTGCCTGCTGACACTCGTTCAAATTTCTCCGATCACATTCTTAACACAAACACACTTTTAACCCGGACACAGGAGTTGAAATCCTACATGTTGTTCCCAATGGTCGAACCTCTTGTTTATGGGAAATATACGAGATTAACAAAGCTATAAAAAACCCTCAAATTCAGGTCTTGAATGAACAGATCACCTTTGACTGTCTCCCCTTCTTTAATTCTCTTCAAATATAAACTCTTTTACTCTTGTTTTTCACTGACTTTTGCAGCTCTATTGTTTTAATTTTGGTTATAACCATAAAATAAGATTTTAAACTCACATACACATTTATCGAATGACATTACAGTAAACTGTAATTTTGACAACTATTTATACCGCAATTTTTATTTCATTTGTGTAACAATGGTAACTGACTTTTATACCTTTCCAGTCAAGATGGTTGCATATAATACCAGTTATTTATTGTTTGAGCTTAGTTTGTTGCCCTTTTGTAATTTTGATTAAAGGTCGTTGTGACTTAGCGATAGGGTCCTTTAATAACCAAGTTGGATGTATGATTAAATAAAATAAAGTATTCTCTTATAAAGTTTTCTGTGCTCTCTCACATCATTACTTTGATTTATCTATTATAATACTCATATATGTACACACCCCGAATAAGGGATGTTAATGTAGTCTAACAATTATTGATAGTGTATCATAAAGTCCACGTCAACCTCCCTCTACCCCCCCCCCCCCCCCCTCTAGGTTATGACGATTCCTGTTTAAGTTTGAATTTGCCGCCTTTGGACTTGACAGTTGATACCCGGAAATACGAAAATTTTTAAACAAAAAAGAAATTTATAGTACTGATATCAGAGATACACTCCATTTTATTGCAACATTCGCTTTGAACAGCATTAATTCTTAAGTCATGTTCCTAATTTGTGCCTCTTTTACCAAAAAGAAAAGAAAAAAAGAAAATTTGCAACGTAGACCTGATTAAATTCATATAATTTAAATAATAAGCCATGAATATGGAGAATTTGGTGAGTACTTGATTATTTTCCACATACAAAATTAAGTCTAAATTATGAAACCATAGATTATGATATATATATATGTATACAATTTTAAATGGAAATAATTTTCTCCTTTCAGATGACCCCAACTTACTCAATGACGTAAATTGTTTTAACACATTTTAATTTCCCTCCCCCCCCCCCTTTTACTTTATTACTATTCTTACTAAAAAAAAAAATTCTGACCCACCAAATATAAATCATGTTCCCTCTCGGAGTTGACTCATGAAACGTTGATTTTATTGAATTTTCATTATAGACAGCTATACATCATATCATAACTATAAATGATTCCATTTGGAATTTTGTCCTCTATTACAATTTTCACATCTAATTTCCTTCATTGCTAAAAGTAGCATCATGTTAGTAATTATCTTCTGTCGAGTCCATTGGCTGCATAAGGTACACGTTATGACCATGTATTGTTGAACCACTTCGTTCCCCCTTTTAATTTGTTTTAGTTTGTTTATTTAGGTACATCCTAAAAAACATAATTCTTAATTATATGGTTGCTGAAGATGACTTTGACTAAAGTCGAAACTAGTACAACCTAAAGTCACATTAAATTATGTAAACTCTTTAATCCTTTTTTCACCCTAAAGGGACAAATATATTTTAGTTTGGTGGTATAGACAGACCTTGTTTTCTTTAATAAAATTATATTCTCCGACACTGCCTTTTTAATTTCTGTAATGGATCGTATTCCAAATCTGTTTTTTTTTTCCATTTCCATAAATATATTAAGGCGCGTTTTTCGCCAGAAGGTAGCTATTTTAATGCTCTTTAAAACTATTACACAAAAAGTACACTGTACCATTTAGTTCTCTTTAAGAAAATTGATTAAAAAATATGTTGTCAATAAATTTGACGGGTCCGAGCGATTATTAATTAAGTGGGCGGTTTTCCATATAATAGGCTGGTCCGTTTCTTTATCATGACCCTGTATATTTTGATATATCGCGTATATGCTGCTGTAAAAATTACTATGAATGCAAAAACTATGCAGTGATTGAAGATAAATATTCGCACATTATATTAAAGTTGAAACTATCACTTTGTAGGTTTCTGGATCTATTAAAATTTGCATGTGGTACAAAACGCTAACTTAAAAGTTTTGTTCGACATTTTCGCAATATGTTTGCACCACCCAAAATTATACAACTGTCTGTGTATCACATTCCTGAATGTCATATTAATCGATTTAGTTTTATTCATGTAGGTGAGATATGCAAGATAAATATTTAATGAAAGATTTAAAATATGTAGAAGATATTTATAGCGCAAATGAGATATATTTTCTTCGTGCGGCCCCTATATGGACGTTTAAAATATGCACACTTTTAGCTAACATCAAGAAAATTAAAGTCCTTTGTGATTTCATTTGAATACATTTACATAAGAGTCTTACTGCCCCCCTTGTCCGCCACTTGAACTTGAAAACGTAAGTAAATAAACTTATAGCCGAATTTAAACGGTTCCAGACTTTGGCTGACCGCCCACTACGATTTTATAGCAGCGCGATTTTTTACAACACGATTATAAAATGTGGGTCACTTTTCTGTTGTTCCTTACGATTTTTTTCTTGCATGTGCAATACATTTCTATCACATTTGTGCAATAAAATTATCGCGCACTTAAAAATAACAGTTCGCCGTTAGCCTTATATTTCTGTGGGTTCTAGTCGCTTAAGCCATATGTATATACAGGGTGATCCAGTAAGGCTGGCGAGCGGCTATAACTCAAAAAGTATTGGTCAGAAATTTTCGAAAAAAGAATGTTTATAGGTAAACCGGCAAAGAGAAGATGCCGGAAATTAATTTTACAGCTCTGTGATTGTCGCGTAACCGTTGACATAAAATTGAAAATTCAAATTGTTTCAAAAATTGTCCCACTAAGGTACCGTCTTGATAATGTGAATGGAAATGAATCCATTTTTTTGTTCAATCGTTTTTCTTTTCGTATTCTGATAAAGAGGATGGGGGAAGACTTCAATAATACTGTATCTTTTACAGCTTATATCCGATTTTAATAAACTCGGGCTTGATTGATAGACAATTCCGCGCTTATTTAAAAATTGACTTTGGTGGTGCTCCCTAACTCGTATTTTTATAAAAGTTTCAGTTTTAATCAATTTTCTTAAAGAGAACTAAATGGTACAGTGTACTTTTTGCATAAAAGTTTTAAAGAGCATTAAAATAGCTACCTTCTGGCCTTAATATATTTATCGGTTTTTAAGTTAATTGCAAATAACTGTATATCCACAAAACAATTTATTCATATGAGGTTTTTACCAAAGCTTCGATATTTTTTTTTAATTTGGCTATTATATATTCATTGTAAAAAGAAAATTTCTAAAATTGACTTAATTATGTTATTTTGTTTACTATCTCAGCGATTTTTCTAAAATTTACAACAATAATAATTTAACAGTTGCATTTATTGCAAATGCGGCCGTCGACAAAATTTCGAAACAAAACAATTCTGACAGTTTCTGTTATTGTTGTATCGATTAAGTACATCTTTGTGAGATAAGTGATATTTTTGAAAGGAAAAATGCCCTTTTCAAATGATAAAGCCTATGCAGACCTATGATCAAACTCACAAGTTAACGCGAGCCGTTAATTTCAAAATTAAAGTGAGTGGGTTAAAATCCAATGCTATTTTCCATTTTGGTATGATGCAACTACAGTTAACGGTCGTGTTAATTCTCGATCTCGTCATACTAAACAGGAGTGACGCAATCCTTAAAGTGAGTACTTTAGCATATTTGAGCCAATCAGGGACGAGTTCGGTTATCAATCGCGGAAATTTTGAAGATTGTTTGGAAATGTCAAGTTGTCAAGCGGTCAATGAACTTTTGCGAGCGGGTGACGGCCACAGCTGGGTTTTATTCACATATTTGTTGATTTTGGGCGATTTTTGCTTCAAAAATTAGTTATCGAATAGTTTTTGATAAAAAATGCAACGTTTGTTAGATGTATTAGCTCGTTTTTTATAAAGAAATGGAAATATATTAATAACGGTAAGTTAAAAACACAATTGTAAGTACATTGTTGGTATAGATTTTTACAAAGGATTTTACTTTCAGATTATTTTACTTTAAAAATCTTGAAATTACTGAACAAAGTTGATTTGATTTGATTTACAACTCCCTTATAGTGACTTTTATACCTTTTAGATCATAGCAAAACATGAGAGGAGAGAATTTCGAAGAGATTTCCTTCTATTTACCTAAATCCGTACCAGCTACTGAATTACACGTAGAAGTGAATAAAATATAAGAATTATACCATTTTTTAATATTTATTGAAGCCTTCAAATAGTTTCCTATAATTTACAAGCTGAAAAATACATGATGTTAAAGTTAAATTCAGCTTTGACAACAATTTATACCTAATAGAGGTAAGTTTTTAAACTAGGTAGCTAGATACTAGATAATTATTAAAACCTGGATCAACCAAGTATTGTTTCGTACAAATTACACAACTTGTGTTGTATTTATAGATCTTGTAGTAGGTACCTAATGTTTATAAAAAATTGAACCACTAGGGTCACAATTCAAAAGCCCAGGTAGGAATACAAAAGTGAGAGTAAGGGCTTTGTCCCTTGGTATTCGTTGGGCTTTGATCCATTTTTCTAAAATATTTACAACAGTTTTAAAGTTAGAAATAGAATAGAGAGTAGATATTTTTGTTGTTTACTTACCTAAGTGCTTGTAAAAATATCTCATAAGGATTCAGGTTAGTTATCCTATCTATCCTATGCAGAGCATTCCTTTGTTTATTTTTAATAAAAATATCAACATTCTATCTTATTAAACCTTTTTTTTACCATTTTATTAATAATTTGATTAGATCGAGATGATGTCTACTACTATTAAAAAAAACATTCAGTCCTATTTTTATACCTACCAGTATCCTAACAAAGAACATATGCACCTGTAAAATTCAGAAACCAAAATATTACTATCGAGGAATGGTAGCCTAGAGCAAAGTTAATACTAGAAATATTTAAATAAGTTCGAATGTTATTTTACTATTTTTTGTTTGTAGGCAAATGAGGCAGAAGCAGCTGGATGCAATACGAAGAACTAGTATAGAATGGGCAGGATTAGAAATTGAGATGTAGAAGGAAAGAATGCCAATAAAGTTGAATTTAAAAATACCTGAAATGTTCTGTCAGAAACATGGACAATGGATAAACTTTAGACTGCAGTAAAGTCGCGACAGAAACAGGGTACAGCCCCATATTTATAATAAAAATATTAAATTATAGAAATTACTTTTAGATAACTTTAGGTATACTAAAATTCTAAAAGAATCGCTTAACATAACAGCATTGTTTAAAAACATGACTCTTTTTATATTTCCTGTATGAAGGTATCTCTGAGACTTCCTTAAAATTTTATCGCAAAAACAGTAGGTATAGTATCTTTCGGTTTAGAAAGAAGTTAGTTGAGGTTACATTTTTATGGCATGTATCACATTCTAGTTACTTTTATTTTAGGTGGAGATATATGTTGATTTAGGACCGGATTTAATATATTTTTTTTTTATATTAATTAAAATGCGACGAGGTCAGTAACGAACAAGGTCAACTCTAAATTATTAAAGACATGTTAAGGGGTTTTAAAATATTAATTGGTTAAATTATCACGTTTTTCCGGAGGTACAGGGAACAGTATACTTATGATTTCCTGATCGAAAATTTTCTAGTTTTCACACTAATTTTAATATTACATAAAGAAGCTGTCTCAAAACATCACCAAAAGGATTAAACAATCAAGGTTACAGTTTTATAATAATAATCAAATAATAAAAAAAATACTCCCGAATACGATTTTGTTTTGAACAAGTTTCTTTTGACGTGTGGTTATTTATTGGGGTTGCCATTTAAGAGAATTCAAAATGGCGTCGTATCTGTCACTTTTTGACATCTGTCGGATTTGACTATAGCGTAGATCGCTTGCTCACGCGAAATTATGTCACTGTGAAAAAAATTAGGGTGTTCAGCTTAGAAGGTCTATTTCGTGGGCTTACAAGCAAGAGGCATTAAGTCAATTTTTTTATAAAATAGTTTTTTAGCAGCACTAAAATCAGTAATTGATAATCTACGTACAGCTAAATCGCACTAAGTCCTAAATGAGCAGCGATGAGAGCTGCTCACTAGCAAAACACACTAATTTGGTTTTGGTACAAATCGAATACATGCAAATCACATTAAGTCCCTTAGTGCTTATTACATTTCCTTATCTCTTAATAGTAACCTAGCAATACGCACTAAGTCCCTTAGTGCGTTATACTTGTACGCAGGTTCAAACAAACTGTGTAAACAAAACTAATGCTGTGACTTAGTGTTTATATGTGTTTGCCGGCAAGTGCGTACCTACCCATCTATTTGTCGTTTTCTTTCTATGTTTTGCAAGCTAAATTTAGATAAAAATGTATAGTCGGGGTGCGAAAATATTAGCATTGTTGAAAAATAATGAAGAGCAAAAAGAAGCACAATCAGGTAAGCAATAAAAATAATAACATTTTCTGGTATTTATTTGAGGTTATGTTAATATTTCTAAAGATAATTGTTCTTAGTACTGTATAATTTTTTGAATAATTTTTAATAAAAAAGTGTCTATCAGACCGGTACGTCCGATGGTTATTTATTTTCTTTAATTCGGCCGGATCACGCTTTTTTTATTAGGGCTGAGAATGTTTTTATTGCTTTTTAATTAATGAAATTGTTACTTATTTTTTAGTTTTCGTTAACATAAAATTATTGATTTTATTATTGACTTTAGGACAAACTGCCTTGATGACACTGCCAATGGTCGTCGAGCGCGTACAGCATAAAGAAAAACATAATATTCAAATGCCTGAAGATAAGACTCAGATAATAATGGACCAAGGAATATCCGAGCTGAATGGTAACGAGTCGGCTACTTCTGTAAGCTATTTTTATTTGGCTAATTTCGTTTTTTTATTATACATAATTATTATTTTCCAGGGCAATTTTTTAAGCATGAGAAGCCCGCTAGATATAAATAACAGCGATTTAAATCTTGCAACCACCTGCACATTTGAACAATATGAAGATACTTGTAGAGATATAAGTAACAGCGATTTAAATCTTCCAACCACCAGCACATTTGAACAATATGAATATAATTTTAGTGACTGTGATGATTCAATTGCCGATAAAAACTATGAACCACACATGAGTGATCTGTCAGATGCTAGCTCTAATTTTGATATAGAACAAGAAGCAGAACATCAAACGGAATCCGAAGAAATTCAAGAAGTACAGCCTGAGAAAAAAAGCAGATGGAAAAAAGCAAGGCCTGAAAGCTGGAAGCGACAAAAAAATAGAAAGCTACGAAATGAATGTTTACCGTACCAAAATTCCAAAGGAATTCTTCAAGTTGCTAAGATACCTAAGCCTGTGGATTGTTCAAAATGCAAATTTAAATGCACGGAAAAATTCTGTGAAGAAGAAAGAAAAACGATGTGTATGAAATATTGGATTTTGGCTTCCTATGAGAGAAAAAAAGACTTTATACTTTACAATGTGACAAGTCATGTGCCCTCATCAAGACGCCCCCGTAAAGAAAATGCTAAAAGAAGGCTAAATTCCAAAAGGTATCATTTTAGTAAAGATACGGAAAAGGTACAGGTTTGTCAAAATTTCTTCATGAAAACGTTATGCATTTCAAATCGTGTAATCTTGTCTGCCTTTGAAGGAAAAGATGAATTGGGCCATTTTAAAAATATAGACAAGAGAGGAAGAAAACCACCTGGTAATAAAACAAAACCGGAAATTATTGCAAAAGTAAGCGCTCACATAGAGAGCTTTCCAGCTATGGAAAGTCACTATACCCGGAAATCCAGTGAAAGGAAGTACTTAGATTGCAATTTAACCATTACAAAGATGTATGATTTATATAAACAAGAGCGCCAACAGGATGGTGACACAGAAATCGTCAGCTTAATTACTTATCGTAGAATATTCTGCAACAATTACAATTTATCTTTTTTCCATCCAAAAAAAGATCAATGTTTAACTTGTTCAAGATATCAACAAGCTAGTCCTGATGAAAAACAACGACTGCAAGCGGATTATGAACACCATTTAAGAAGAAAAAACGAATCCCAAGAAGCTAAAGCAGCAGACAAGGAGAGAGCAAAAGTGGATGAATCGTTCATGTCAGTAACATTCGATCTACAAAGTGTGCTGCAAATCCCGTCATCTGAGGTATCACTGACATATTACATGAGAAAACTAACAATGTACAATTTTACCGTTTATGAGGCAGCACCGCCAAATAAAGCCTTATGCTACTGTTGGACAGAAATAAACGGCAAAAAAGGAAGCTGCGAGATAGGAACATGCTTGTTAAAATACATCCAAACTTTGTCTCCAGAAATCAAACATTTATCTTTGTTCTCCGACACTTGCGGCGGCCAGAATCGGAATCAGCAAATTGCCGCTATGCTACTCTACGCGGTTCAAAATTCTCACCTGGAAATTATTGAACAAAAGTTTTTGGAAAGCGGGCACTCATTCATGGAGGTTGACTCCATGCATAGTGCTATAGAGCAGCAGAAAAAATTTGTCTCCGTATATTGTGTCAATGATTGGATGAACATTTTTAAATTGGCTCGCTCTCAAAGAGGCAGGAATAAAAACAAACCACAATACGAAGTAGAAGAGATAAAATTTGATCAATTTTTGGACCTTAAACAACTAGCCACCCACTTAATAAAAAATAAAACAATCGACGAAAATGGACAGAAAATAAACTGGCTTAAGGTAAAGAACTTTAAATATATAAAAGCTAAGCCAAATTACTTTCAGTATCGGTACGACTACAGTAGTCAGTATGTCGGCATCCAAATCTCAACTACCCGACGTGGAAGAAGACCAGTCAAAGATCAACCGTTTCACGATGGCTTACCCAAACTATATCACGAAAGTTTAAATATTAGTATTGCCAAAAAAAAAGATTTATTAACGATGTGCCATAAGGGGGTAATTCCTGAAATCTTTCACCAGTTTTTCCAAAACATCCAGTCGGATCAAAAGGTAACAGATACTTTACCAGATGTAGACCTCCAAGAAGAATCAGAAGAAGAAACATAATAATATTTTTTGTTGTTGTTCATTTTTCTGAATAAAAGTTAAAGATTTATAAATTCTTAATTTTTATTCTAATATTATAATATTATATTTGTTTATTTCAATATTAAACTATATTTTATTATTATTATTATTATTAATAATAACATTATTATCATATTATAATAATGATTTTCAGTGAAACTTGCTATTACAACTCTACAGGTAAAATGCACTAAGTCGATGTTTCTTTTTCGTTTTTATTCGAATTAAAGTACTTGATTTTTTTAAAATTAATTGTAATTGATTCAAAGGTTCGACACAACATATAGTTTCAAAAAGCAGTAGTTACTTTTCAAATATAATTATTACTAAAATTATTAATTATGATTAAAAGTTAATTCTATCAATATCTCAAAATCATGTTTTATGACTTAGCGCCTTTTACTTGTAAGCCCACGATTTATTAAAGGGGTGAGACACTTAAAAGACAAAATCGATCGAGGCAAATTATTAGGAACGCCCGTATTTCCGAAACGGCTGAAAATAAGTGTCAACAACTATATTGTTTTAGAATCGGACCGCCAAATGCAATTCAATCGTGTGGTTATTTATGGGGGTTGCCATTTAAGAAAATTCAAAATGGCGTCGTATCTGTCACTTCTTGACATCTGTCGGATTTGACTATAGCGTAGATCGCTTGCTCACGCGAAATTATGTCACTGTAAAAAAAATTAAGGTGTTCAGCTTATAAGGTCTATTTATTAAAGGAGTAAGACACTTAAAAGACAAAATCGATGGAGGCAAATTAGGAACGCCCGTATTTCCGAAACGGCTGAAAATAAGTGTCAACAACTATATAGTTTTAGAATCGGATCGCTAAATGCAATTCATTCGTGTAGTTATTTATGAGAGTTGCCATTTAAAAAAATTCAAAATGGCGTCGTATCTGTCACTTTTTGACATCTGTCGGATTTGTCTATAGCGTAGATCGCTTGCTCACGCGAAATTATGTCACTGTGAAAAAAATTAGGGTGTTCAGCTTTGAAGGCCTATTTATTAAAGGGGTGAGACACTTAAAAGACAAAATCGATGGAGGCAAATTAGGAACGCCCGTATTTCTGAAACGGCTGAAAATAAGTGTCAACAACTATATAGTTTTAGAATCGGATCGCCAAATGCAATCTAATCGTTTGGTTATTTATGGGGGTTGCCATTTAAGAAAATTCAAAATGGCGTCTCATCTGTCAAATTTGTAAATCTATGTATTTTTTGACATTAAATTCGGCTTCCTTATCGAAAATCATTCAGAAATATGTAATTTGTTTTTTATGATAGTCAGCAGGAAAATCGCCAATCGGGTGAGACACTTAAAAAAATGTCCCTGTACAAAAAAAAAATACCTATATATTTCAAAGTTAATTAAAACATTTAAATAATGATACAAAAAAAAAATACAATTGTTAATGAAAACAAATGTTGAAAATGCCCACCTTCTGATAAAACGCACGATTGCAATCGTCTCACCATTGATTCTCTTTCATGTTTAAAAATGCCTGCATTATTTCATGCCGCATTGCAACTTTTAGTCATTTAAATTTTTAAGTCGTTTTCATCTAGTACAGGAGTCTTGTATACAAGAGACTAATAGTCTAGAGGATTCAGGTCGGGACGGCGAGCTGGCCAACCTGGTGACCAGCAATCCAGCAATTAGGAAATATTTAAGCGAATTCCATTGGTAAAAGAAGTGCGGCACGAGTGCCAAATTGGTAAACCAATGAGAAACCGGTGCAATATTTCTTGCACGGAGTGCAATCAGTTCCGCACGTGCTCCTGGAGATCGTGCTGCAAAGAAAGCTGGATGAATACTTCAAAAAATACAAGGTTTCGAAAAATGTCTGCCTTGTATATTTGAAATACTATTTTGACCAGTAGTGCGAGTAGTAGCGATGAGAAGTATTATCCTTAGCTAATTGGAAATATGGACTCAAGGTCAAATCTGTAAACCATTGGTAGTGAACTCGTGCAGTATTTTTTCTGCACTGAGTGGCATACCAGTGCCGCACTTCTTTTACCAATGGAATTTGCTATAAGTTCTTATTTGTAGAGGTACCGGGTGATTGTTTATATTTTACTAGATGGATATCTCGGTTAATATTGATCTTACAAATAAGTTTAAATTAGCAATTTTTAGGTATTTTTAATGGGTATTAAGAATCCGTTATCAGAAAAAACAAAAAGCATCAGAAACTTAAAATTTTTAAGTTACCTGTTATTTTTTAAATGAAACACCCTGTATTTTATATTTTTAGTCGTTAGATATCGTTCTCCTGAGTTCAAATATATATAGGTTATTATGGTTATTCTTGTAAATCTTCGAAAAATGTGAACTTTTTCGTATAAATCTAAGGCAGTAGTGGGAAGCCCTATTGTGTCAGTTTTTATAAAAAGTAATCAAAATCAACACTTGGCGCGTCAAGAGCATGGACAAATTTGTCGTAACAGAAGAACTCCTAGTGAGAAAACATTTGTTAACTTATATAAGCGTGTTTGCCTGTGCGTTGAAGCGAAAACCCAACGGTTCGACTAAATTAAAATCAAGAATTAGATATACCTACTTCTAAATTTTCAAGGTAATCTGTTTAATTCATATTTTTTTTTTAGTTCAGACGAGTAAATTAGATTAATTTTTTTAGAAAGTCCAATGAAATCCATATGGGATTGTAGTCGAGGCATGCAATACTCTTAAAGCAAAGTGCAAAAAACTTTAAAAAAATATCATATGCACGACTTTAAAATAAATATACCAAGGTTCAAAAATTATCTTACACGAACAAACGAAGGCGTTTAGAATATTGTAGTTATGTTGCGTCACGTAGAAGAAAATCCAGATTATTTTAATAATATGCTTTGGACCGACGAATCGAATTTGAACACGTCCGCCCCACCTAATTTAAAAATTTAAAGAACCTAAATTTTTGGGCAGCGGAAAATCCAAAAAAAAAAAAACATTAGAAATAAAAAGATCTGGTCGAGAAAGTGCATGGTGCGGTATAATAAAAAATCGGGGTTTTGGCAAAATATTTTATAATGGATCCTTAACAGGTATTAGATACTTGGAACTCCTTGAAAATGAAGTTGAGAAAGAAATTAGTATATTTCCTTTAAATATATTTAGAAAGTTAATATGGCAACAGGACGGGGCACCACCTCATAGCGTTTTAGCCGTTAGACAATACCTAAATGCAAATTATAATATATGGATTGGCAGGAACAGACCTATTTCCTGGCTTCCTAGCAGTCCAGACTTAACCCCCTTGGACACTTTTTTATGGGGATATTGAAAATAAAAAGTTTATATGGACCGAACCCGAACTTTCGAAAAAATGCAACTCAAAATACAGGAAGAAATTAAACCAGCCGGAAATATTAAGAGGATCTATAGAAAATATAGAGAAAATATATCGTTTGTATATAAATGTAAATGGGGGCCATTTTGAACAATAACTTTAATGTGTAGTTAATAATTAAATTAAACTGAATTTCTTTGTTTTATTATCCATGATTACTTTGATAAAAACAAATCAGCATGGTCATATGGGCTTCCACCGCTGCCTTACATTTATACGAAAAAGCCTCTCAACAAACATATTAAGTAATGTAGACCAGAACGGAAAGAAAATAATCCTAAATTGGCAAATATTTGCTTATTTTTGCCTTAAATGTTTTCTTAAAAGTCACATAAGATTCGAACTCTAAAATCTAAGTCAAAATTTGGATATCTACAACTTAAATAATTTGTTATAGGGAAATCTACTTTTAGTTTAATTTACCTAGTTAAAAATTACAAATAAATTACCTCTTTGAGACATTAAAAATATTTAATCCTAATAAGGAATATGATTAAGTCATAATTTACTTAATTGTTTCTTAATATATGTATTCATAATTAAGGAATTTTTTGGCTATTACGCTAGGTAAACATTACCTAATTATTGCATAAAAAAAAGTCCAAATAATTTACTGACCATGTAGTTTTAGAAACAAGTAATATTTTGGATACTTTTTGCCATATAAATTGTTCTCAAAGTTATAGACCTCTTGTGGTTAAAAATTAAGCTACTTCATAACTTTCTGATTAACCTCAAAGGCTAACATTGCTTGTACAATTGACCTGTTAGAAAAGTTGTCCTGATTGAGGTCGTAGATTACATATTACAAATTACCTTCAAGTTACATGTTCCTTTATATTTTTAACGACATTTGTTTATGTTTTCAGTTGTGTCTGTATTTTCTTACTAACCTTAGCGGGGTAACATTTGCAATGCCAAAACAAAATTCGAATAATAAGAAGATAAAAGCATACAGACATTACATGATCATCAAGAAAAATCATATTAACGCGAGTTGCAGCAATAATTTTCAGCCTGAAATTACATCAATAGGTTCCTTAGACACGGCTATCCCTATGGAGTGTGAAATAGGGTCGAAAGTAGAAGACGACCAAGGCGAATTTATTTCTTTAGATCCAAAATGTGGCAGTTGTCAAAATCCGCGGTGCCTATAATTGTAATGTTAAAACGGAATCAAATCGTTTAACGATCAAAATATTATTAGAGAGAGACAGCGAAAACGAATCAGGTTCATATTATGAGACAAGGCTGCAATGGTCCAGACCATTCCGGACGATACTACACTACTCGAAATTTAAAACGAATAGGTCGGTTTAGGTATGGGGTAGCACGGATCCACAAATTGCCCTAAATTTAACTTTGACCGATAACTAGAAATGTCTTATTTAGGGACGATTTAACTTTAAATTCGATAAATGATTGCCAATTTAACCTCCGACCAGGAAAACATGTTCTCAAAGTTAATAATAAGGGGAAAAATAACTTTAAGGTTAAAAATATAAAAATGGTCATATTTAATAAATATTAGTTTTCCTGTTTATCGACAACTATAAAAAAAAATAATTAAAATTTTAAGAATTACATAAGGTGAGTGGAATATCCATTAGACTACGATATCTTTCGTCAACGAAAGTTTTTTTAAAACTTTGGATACATATAATGTTTATAATGAAGACACTCTGTTATTAGGTTAATGGTTGTTATTTAATATTAGGTATCGTAATAATAAATAGAAAAACGCATGTTTTAAGGGCGCGTTTTGTTTTTCGAAGTATCATCACCATAATTCACAAACACATTTCTTTCGCATCCAAATTTCGGTCCAGAAAAAATGATAAAACTCAATTATATCACTTTATTGTTGAAGTTATAATAAGCGGCCATTCCATATATTATAATATCTACTTAAGTCGAACTCCATTTTACAATTTACTTTGTCCTGTTGGAAGTGTTGGCATAAGTTGTTGTCTTTTCTTTCTAACGCCAGATATAACATGTTTTCTCTGTATTTTTGTCTAGTGTCTTATTGCTCCTATTTAGGTTAGTTCATATTTAGATCAAAAGATTGGTCTCACTTTCCACATTTAGACGTAAAATAGGTCTATATTTATTTCACTTCGTTTTAGCTTACTGGACAGAAAAACCCTATCAACCTATTTTCGACCATCAAATTACTTTAGTTTCTTTCCCCACATTGGGCAATAGAAAAACAAGTGTAGGTAAATTATCCCTATATATAATTGGTCATGCAAAATATTTGACCCGTTTAGAGGTCGAATAAAAGTAACTTTAACCTAAAATGTTTGTTGGGCTATTTTTTTCGAAAATTAACCAAAGTACCTAACCATCATAACCTATATATATTTGAACTCAGGAGAACGATATCTTGCGACTGAAAATATAAAATATAGGGTGTTTTATTTAAAAAATACCAGGTAACTTGAAAATTTTAAGTTTCTGATGCTTTTTTGTTTTTTCTGATAACCGATTCTGAACACCCATTGAAAATACTTCAAAATTGCTTTATTTGTAAGACCAATATTAACCGATATATCCATCTAGTAAAATATAAACAATTACCCTGTACGTCTTCCAACAGAACGTCAAGTTCTTCAGATAGGAACTGCATATAGGAGTTTCCACTCAATCGAGGTGGTAAAAGTATGGTCCAATAAGATAGACGCCAATGATCCCTGCCCATACATTCACCGAATATTGTTGCTAGTAACGACCTGCTTTAATTTTATAAGGATTATTCTTCGCCTAAAAAGGTTCGTTATGAAAATTCATAATAGTTGTCTTGAAAAAGAGGCCTCACCGGTAAATAGAGTGTTCGGTAAAAAATTATTGTTATATGCTACTGTATGCAGCAACTACCTACTAAAATCAAACCTTGGCTTAAAATCACGGGGAAGCAGAGCTAGTAGACGTTAAATATAGTATTGGCTATAGTTGATAAAGATGCAAAATTTGCAAAACCCTCAAAACAGTTGATGCACTTGTTTGAAGTTGCACTGCTACCTTCCTGCCACTAGTTGAAGGATCATCTTCTATCTCTCGAAGTATAGCCTCTTCTAACTCAGGCGTGGTTACTGTTGCAGGTCTGCCAGGAAGTTCCGTACTAGGTTTAAAACTCCCAGTCTCACTCAGTCTGGCATGGAGCTGTCTAAATATTGGAAAATTGGATAACGTTCCTGATAAATTCGGCGCGCTTCTTTGGCGTTTCCATTTTCTAGGCCATAATTGAAACGCATCTGGGCCATTTCAGCGTTAGCAAAGTTATTCGTTTTTGACTTATTATTGACAGAACAGATAAATTAGACATCAAAACTTACCTTTACCTCATATTTTAATTAACTTTGAAATCCATAGGTATTTTGTTTGTACAAGCAATAAAGTGGTTTCTATTTTTTCTCTCGAAAACAAAGCAAAATACGAAAACAATTCAAGGAACAAAAAAGTTGTATTATTAGTTGGTAAATCTGAAAAAAAATATCAATATTAGAAAAAGTCAGTGGCGTACATTTTTTTGTTAATAATACTCGTTAGGGTAAAAAATAATAAGAAAAGAAAATATATTTGAATTGCAAGAATCTGCTCAAAGGTAATAAATATTTTCGCCATAGTTTTGTTAAAATAACGTTAATAATAGTAGAATCCAATAAAAAATGCGCATTATATAAATCAATGAATTGGTACTCATGACAAATATTAAATTGCACGTTATACAATAAAATCAATTAATTATAATAATATTTCTGATGCAAAGTATTTTGCTGTTTTAACGAACGATATATTCTAGACCCACACCAGTTATTTCATTATTACATTTAAAGATATATGTAGGAGAGCGATGGGTAATACCGTAAGGCTGAAAATTAATTAGTCCTAAACCGTAAATATTACAGAGACAAGGTTTATCCCTATGATTAGCGTATAGCATATATTAATTAAAACCCACAACATCATAACCACATGCAATTATACGAGTTGGTAGTGCATAATTTGTTGAAGGACTGCATGTACATCATTAATTTTGGTAGGAAAATATGTAATTTTCCATTTATGCTGCGGCGCCATCTAAAAAGGATATAGGTTTCTAAAATATAAGAACAATTAACATAATGTCGTAGTTTAATACCGTACACCTTCTAGAAATGTTATACAAATGTACGATCTTTACCCGATTTTACTCTTAAAACGTAAAATTAAAAAAGAAAAAAAAAGAACACATTTAATAAAAGAGACCTGCATCAATAAATAGTCACTTAAAGAGGCCTGAAAGTTCATCACATATAAATTCAGTTAAATTGAAGCACATCTTCTTGCCGCTTGTTTCGTAAACAACAATTTAAACAAGAGAACGAACTAAAACAAACACCATGCCCTTGCAACGACGATATGCAATCGACTAAGCATAGAAAAAAGAAACTTTGTTTCTTTTTTCTATGCGACTAAGTCAAGCGCTTGTTGCCGAAGTTAAAAAGTAAGACTACTTATGCATTAAAGTGAGAGAACTATAGTAAATTCAGAGTTCTCTTCCCAGACGATATCTTGTGTAGGTACGGTTCTACCTGGCGCTCCCCTATTGTTTAAATTCTGTACCATATTAGGTGTTAGGATTTAAAATGTGATAGCTGTATAGAGGGTGTTATTTAATAAGTATAGATATTTTACAGGACGATTCCTCAGTTATTTATAAGGTGAAAAGTTCATTTAAGCATGGGTCCGCAAGTCCTTCATTTTCGAGATACAGGGTGTTACAATTTTTAACAGGAACAAAAAATATGTACGCCACTGCCGTTTTCTCTTTTAATAACTGTTATGTAGGCACTTTACTAGCTAATGCAAAGAACATTTTCATAATTTTTTTGGTTTTGGCTTTGTTTAGGAGATAAATGCTATTTTATCAAACTCTGATATGGCTATCGCGATATCCAAATAGATGTCATTTATTTCTTCATTATTATTTTTCTCCAGAACGATTGCTCGTAGCGACTTCTACTAAGTATGCCTCATGTAAAAGAGATTAAGAAATCCATTTTTGCTTAAGAATGTATTACAAGCACCTATAAAAAAGTTCCCAGACGACACACAACATCCCTTAGATATCCAATGGATAGCCTTATATCCACTGAATGTCCACATCCATGGCATATATCCATTAGATGTACACTGAATGTCTTTAACGGATAATAAATAAATAAAATATGGTTCGAAATTTTATACATAGACTAAAAAAAACAAAACTTATAAAATATCCTGCAACTTTGTACTGAAGGTAAGCATTAAAATGAAATTTAAAACCTTAATGTCTAATGGATATCTCATAGATATGTATGGATATTCTATATAAATGGAATATCGGTGACATAGGAGAACATCCACTAGAGATCCATTGTATATATGTATTTAGGGATGTTAAAAGTTTAAAAAAGTCCTTTAAAGAAAAGTATAGAAACTACGAAAATACGTATATCAAAATGTGTATAAATTTTATTACTACCTATTACTTTTTATGAATAATTTGAAAATAAAAAAATTATACATTTTCCTCAATTTTTTAAATTAAAATTTTTATTTGCATATTTTCAACAAAATAATGAATAATAATAATTATTATAAATTTACTGTTTATAAACTGGAATATTGTACTATGAAAAATTCGCTTAATAAATTGTTTTTATAGTTTGTATATACTTGGAGAATATTTTGCTGTTATATAATTCTGATATAAATTGTGTCCACCATAATGTTCATTATATTTGGGAAAACATTTTATATTATCAATTTTTGAGAAAGTTTTAGTCTATAAAAGTTTTTGCTTGATAAAATAATTTTCACAGTTACTAAATTCGGGGTCAAATATTATAGACCGTCTATAATCTAAGAAAATGTGACGTCGCAAAACAAAAAATGAAGTATTAACATTGCTACGCCTACAAGCAAAATATCCTTATATAAAGTATTCCTGTAGGTTGAAGAGATTTTGAGAAATAGATAGTTGAGAATCGTGTTTTACAATTATTTTCTTTTCTGGCATTTTCTGGTAATTTCGTAAAACCTATTCGACCCACAAAACAGTTCGTAAAGATGTTTTGCTTGTGTTTTGGTACTTACTCTTCAAATTAGCTGTCTCAGAAATTTAATATTCGTTTCTTTCATTTTGTGACATAATAACATTTTCCTAAATTCTAGACACCCTCTATATATTTGAGCTCACGTTTATTACCTTTATATCTATTTTTTTTAACAAACAATAACTATTATTAAGAATGAAATTTCTGACAAATTAAAAAAAAAAAGACCATATTATGTAGCGAACGTTAAGATACGGAAAACTATAAAATTATAGTAAAAACGAGTTAATATTTTTAATAGTTACTACAAAAATATATAGGAATAAAAAAAATCGTTACAGTAAATACTATTAAACAGGAGTGCAAATAATATAAGAATATTATGTTGTTGTTTTTTTCTAGCTTCTGTTGTTACGGTTGTAATAATTATTTGTAAAAACTACCAAGCAGTTTTGCACATTTTACTAATAAATATTGTAAAATTTGTAATATTTTTTCGTAAATTCTATTAATTTTAGTTAAAATTCTACCACCAACTTTTGTTATACTAATTAAATATTTTAGTAAATATTTAAAACTCCTTTTGTAGATTCATTTAAATATTTTTGTAACATTTTTTATTTGCTTTTACACATGGTATAATGAAATATATTTGGTCTTTCTTTCTTGGTGGTCAAAACTAAGTCTTCCAGATTCCATTCTGCTAATAAATCCTCCAAACTCCACATAACAGCACCATAATACCATAAACACAAAATCAGAGACAAAATTAACCAGTTTGAACTTAAAACACATAAGAGTAAGAGTTAGAGGTACGACCCCTTTGATGGCATAACTGTAAATGCGATAACGGCGACGGACGACGCGGCTTTAACTATTCCTGTAAATTATTTAGGGTTTCTACTATATTCATTTAGTAAAATACGAATTTTCGTACGAAAACTTTATAAGCGCTTCTATATTTTTTGATATTTTGCAAATATAGTGTTATAAAAATTCTAATAGTTTATTGTTAAACAGTCTTACTATAATTACACCCTTCTAAATTCTATTAAAAATTTTAGTAAAGAAATATGGTAATTTTACTAAGTTTCCTTTATAACCATTTTTTATGCTTGTCTCTTAATGTAATAAAAAATTATAAAAGCCACAAAAGGATTTAGTAAAATTCACAATACTGTTTCTTACTTTTAACTAAAAGAAAACAAAACGCTTTTGTAAAATTTAATATATAGCTTAGTAGTCAGTGGCGGACTAAGGGGGGCTAAGGGGCTTTAAGCCCCGGGCGTTGAAGCTAGAGGGGCGACGCGGCGGGCTGAACGATTACCCGTATCCTTAATGCAAATTTATTAGATCAGTAGTTATTATATATTTAGTAATCATTCGATAGTTTTATTTCATTTGATCATTAGTCGTAATAGTCGTCGCAACCGAGAGCATGTTATAATTCCGTCATCTATTTCGGCACCATATCAGAAATATTCCGGGTAGGGGCGGCAAAAATTGTTAGCCCCGGGCGGCATCTACGGTTAATCCGCCACTTTTAGTAGTGGCATAATTATACTATGTTATATAAAAAAGCTAACCATATTTTTTTATAAATTTAGTTTACAATTTTATTTTGGAAAAGACTGATATAGAGATTTGTAGTTGATAAGAGGTTTTATAGAGAAATATACTAAAAAATTCTTACTAAACTAAATTTACAATACTGTTTTTTCCGTGTAGGCGGACATTTGGATATCCGTGAGTAGTCTATAGGACATCTACATATATCCAGTAGATATACTCCAAGTAGATATACTGGATATCCATGACAGATATCTTTTAGACATACATCTACTTAATAGATATGTGTGTGTCGTCTGGGTTATGACTCCTGGAAAGAGTAAAAAGACACGTAGGTGGCGCCCTCTACAAGTAGGAGCCATACTAATATCAAATTCAAATTTCGCATTTCAAAAAACCGCTAGATACCAATTTTCGTCCAAATATAGACATTAGTTCAAAAATTATTTACGGAAAACAGAAATAAAAATAAATTTTTAACAGCCTGTATCTTAAAAATGATGGGCTTGCGGACCCATGCTTATAAAATATGAACTTTTCACCTTATAGATAACTGAGGAATCGTCCTGACGTCCTGTAAAACATCGGACACTTATTAAATAACACCCTGTATATTTTCTTTAGGATAAGGCACAGCACTGCAGGATTTATCCTTTATGGTGCTCTACGAGCGGTGCGTATGCGCAGAATTCGATTCACTTTGGTCTTGAATCCTTGGAGATTATCCTCGTTGGGGAACACGGCTTCAGAAAGGTCGTTCCAGAGTGATAACGTTTTCCAGATGAAAAAATTTTAAAACGTGTGAGTACAGTGGTTCGTCGTATATTTCTACCATGCACCGCTCTGGGTGGAATCAAGTGGACAACCTCAGTTGAGCACTTGCCACGAAAATACTTGTAAAATAGACACAAGTCGCCAACCTGCCTTCGATGTTCAAGGCTTTCCAGGTTGTTTTTCAGATCATGGTCACCGATGGTTCTTCTTTGAATGGAATCTAGCAATCTTAAATTATGTTTAGGAGCAGAGCCCCAAATATGCGAGCAGTACTCCAGCGATGGTCGAATTTGGGCTTTATAGACCATTAAAAGTTGTTGGGGTGTTTAGAGGTTCTTAGTTCGGAAAAGTATTCCAATCTTCTGCGAGGCTGCCTTAGCAATGGCCGCAACGTGACTATGCCAAGACATATGATTATCGAAATTGACGCCCAATAAATTAATTGATGAAGCCAAGGGAATCGAGTGTCCCGCCATGACTATATCCGGTTCTTCAACATTAACTTTTTTTACTTCTAATGTCCCAGTCAACATAATTAAGGTAGGTTATAGTTTTATGATATACTTAACATATTTTTAAAGTAAGCATGTGCTGCTTAAAAATGGGAACAAGACCAAGGGCGGATCCAGCTTTTAAGTCAGGGGGGGGGGGTCACATCAGTGGCGTTAAGGTGAGGTGACGTATTTGTCCCCTCCCAAGACGAAAAAAAAGACGCAAAAAAAAGCCAAAAATTTTACCTAAAAAATGGATTTAAATTACAAAATTAATTTTCCTCTTCTGCCTTCTTGCGAAACGATTAATTACTTCCTCCACTTCGATAGGAATGTTTTTATGAACATGGAGAAGCGCCAATCCCGTTAGTCGGTCTTCCGCCATCGATGCTCTCAACCACGATTTCAGCCTCCTAAGTGTGGAGAAGGACCTCTCTGCCGTCGCTACACTAACTGGTAGTGTAGCAAGAATACACAAAAGCTTCCTTATATTTGGATACATATCAATATCGCAATTCACTATAAGATCAGGAATCGCCTGCGGTATAGCCTGCTCCCGTTTCCATTTTTCTGCCCACAACCGATATTCATTGACTACCACCGACACTGGGGTGTTTCCTATTAGTTCTTTATAAGTAACGACGACGTGCTTAACCATTTCTATGTCCTTATTAGTAGAGGTATGATTAGGTTTTGGAATTAACACGCCAAATTGGAACAAATCAAGTACCTCTGGAGATAACCGCTCTTGAAGGTCGTTTATTATGGAGTCTAGAAGAGGGATGTAGACGCTCCTGCGAAAATACTCCTCGGCTGATTGAGCTGGTTGATTACTAGCTCTGTATACTTGCCTTGAAACCAATCTGGGGCATTTTATTTCAACGTCAAGTTGTTCAGCTACTTCTTTTGCCTCATCGAAAAGTTGTTTGAACACTGTGTCAACTTGTTCCCTTTTTTTTTGCAGAACACTCATTGTATCATTTATTGCCTCTGTAGCCTTCTTTAAATCAATTGAGCTTGTTTGTAATACCCTGCTCAAGGATACAGTTGTACCTAAAAAATTAACTAAACTAAAATTTGATCTTTACGCGTTAATCGCTGTGTACTTACCTAAAACATCACTTAAGCAGATAGATGTTACTATAAAGTCTGAACTGCGCAATGTTTGTAGCAAGCAATGCGCATCAGTAGCAGTTTTATTGTCTTGCCAAGTAGAAATCTTTTCCAGAGCGTTACAAATTTTTACTAAGTTGTCTCCTTGAAATTGAAGATGACCATCATGCCGCTCAACCCAACGCGTCTCACAGATACCTTGCATTGAAGCTCCAAGTTCTTTTTTAAAAATTTGATGCCTTTTTGCGGAAGCATTGGCGAATGCAACAACTTTTCTCATTGTGCTCGAAGTATTGCGACAAGATGTTACTTTAGATGACATAGCCAACGAGTTATTAAGAACATGATTGCTGCATGGACAACGTCTGGCATGTACGGCTCTTTTTGACAACTCCTTTACAGCCCCTCTTGTCTCTGAAGCCATAACCGAACAACTGTCCGTCCCAATACCCACACACTATGTTAAGTCTAAATCAAATCTGAGGCAGAGGGTTTCGACTATTTTCGCTAGTGCTATTCCTGTCACCCGAGGCTCCACATCACATGTCTCATTATCATTGCTTTTAAGCATATCGTGAACATCACAAAAAGTCACAAAATCTTCCCTTATGGTGCCGCTGTGAAGATATCTAAATGAAAGACTCAGCTGTGAAGTATGTGATAAGTCTGTTGTTTCATCGAACAAAATTAAGAAGTACTTAGCTGCCTTTAGATTTTGTAAAATATTTTCCTGAATGATCTCCTTGCAAACATCAATTAATTCATTTTGCACAGTTTTGCTGATGTATGTTGCATTAGAATTAGAAGTCTCTAAATGATGTTGTAATGCTGTGTCACCAGATTCTATACGGAATTTCAAGAGTGCCCTAAAGTTTCCTTCACCAGCTACCATGCTGTGATTAATTTCTTTTTTATCCAACACCGCCAATTTGCCATCGTCGCGATGACCACGTAACGATATATTTTGACGACCACAAAAAATTATCGTTTTTACAATGGGTTGTAATCGTTCCCTATTTTCGTTAACTTGTGTCATTCTTTGACTACTTATTCGGTTAATGATATCAAGGTCAGGTTTATGAAAAGCGGTTAAAAAAATTTTTCCACTTTGGACGGCATTTTGGTGGTATTGATTTCGCTCATGAGTCAACAATACACCATTTTCACCAAGCAAATCATCAAAAGCTTTTAGTGGTTCTTTCACGAGACGTTTTAGAGGTGTTTTTGACTGGATGCCACCTCCGAATTTTTCTGCAAATAAAACACAATATTTGCAATAAAGGCCTTGATCTTTATGCGATAAAACCAGCCAGTGAAACTTATCAAGGTATGACTTCTGTGCATATTTCTTTGTTTGTTTTCCTTTTTTGGTAACCACGCAGTGTGGAAAAATATAATTTGGGGGTGGCAACCAATGCTTCTCGAGCAACATAGCTCTTGTTTTATCGTCTATCTTTTTTCCTACATGCCATCCAATGTCAGAGAAAAATTCTGATTGAGAAAGTGAACTGTTCTGATCAAGATTGGTAGTTGACGTAGATGGTATCGGCAAGCTTTGAGCATCAGCCGAAGTAAATTTGTTTTCTTCTTCTAGGGTTAATTTAGATGAGGAAGCATCAGCAGCACACACATTGTCAGTATTATCATTTGTGTTAGTAGCTAGTATAGGTAAATTTTTCGGGTCTTTATTAGTCTCAAGCTTAGGTTTTTTTATAAAAAATGAATCTATCTTTCTTGTACCACTACATGCATTACGTTTCGAACTACCACTACCACCACCACGACCATCTTTTTCTTTAGAGTCACCCTGCAGGCAAAAACACCCATCACCATCACCCATGTCAGTATAACAAAGCAAAAATGGCAATATACTTAAATAATACATCAGTTCAGATTTAGCAGCTTCAGGTAATGTGTGTATATGTTTTAAAAATTTTATGAAACACGTAAACGCCACGAGCCACGATGTACTATACACTATACATATTATTGCAAAAATAATTCAATCATTGTCATGACAAATATCTATTGAGTAGTTATCTGGCAGTTATCTGAAGCTGAAAGTATCACCACTTAGGGGCGAAAAAACATACCTTGCCAATAACTCTGACGTATGACGTACCCTATAATCTACAAACAGTAATCTAACACTTGTCAGGTGACTCAGGTGGAGCATAAATACGAATAAATATGTAAGAAATCAAGTTTCTTAACCACCTGATAAAAAGCCTTATACTATATGGACAAGGACTGTTTATAGCATTATTTGTTTAGTCCTTATTGTATAAGGATTTTTATCAGATGGTTAAGAAACTTGATTTCTTACATATTTATTCGTACCCTATCTACCTGTACCTAACGATATTTGAGTAGAACTAACACTGGTAACTAATAATGATTTTTTTCTATGATGACACTTACCATTTCCTACAAGCAAAGTAAAAACAACTTTTAGAACTTCTCTATCTCAAACTCAAAAGATAAGTATTAAATTATTATTATGCATTTATCCCGGTCCGGTTGGTCGGTTGCTGTTAATCGTTAATCAGTAATCTTGCAATAACGTTAAACAAGAACAAGAGCGAAGAGCGAAGAACAATACAATAATGATTACATGCCGTATGCCGTTCAGTTGAGGTCGTCTATCTTATCCATTGTTGCTATTATACTCCTATTAAATTTGTTTCTTTATCATTTAACCTGTGCCTGTGAATAAAACACGACGCTACAATCCAAACGATAACGGCAACAGCGTAACAGCGAGCGGTTCCACACAACACTTCACGCGCCGAATTTTATTTTGATTGGTTAATACACCTCGCGTCGGCGTAAGGTAAGCGACTGCCACATTAGATGGTTTACAGAAAAGAGTCAGTAGCGTACCATAATATTGCCGACAGCGTTCGTTTTGGTTTTGCACGACGCCGTAAAATAACAGTGTTTTCAATTTGTAAAAAAAATGTGCACTGGGTCATGTTATGAACTCACTCTTTTTGACTCCACAATAGTTTTTACGTATGTTCAAAGAATTTCGCTTTATAAAATTCCGAGAAGTGACTAGATAATATGATGTCCAAGTTAAAGTATTTTTATTATTTAGATATTAAAAAAAAATGTAAACCGCCCAGGAGGGGGTCATGACCCCCATGACCCCCCCCCCCCAGGATCCGCCCTTGGACAAGACCCGTTATGCAGGATGCTCCACTAAGGGTGGAGGTAGGCCAAAAATAAAAAGTATTAGTGATAAATTTGCATGAGCAATAACTGCAATTTTTTTGTTATTTAAAGGTTTAGAACTGCTGCTAGAGACCGTTATTGCTTAGCCAAAATTAAAAAATAAAGATATTCAGAATATTGCCCTAATAAAGTACTATCTTGATAACGAGAATGGAGATGGAAAGCTTATCCATGTTTGCGGCAGTTTGGTTTCTAATTTGGTTTTATTTATTCGATATTAGAGTGCGGAAAGTTTGTGAATAACTTATCTTTAAAAGTACTGTACCTTGTATACCTTGTACCCGATTTGATTAAACTTCGGCTCGTTTTAAAGAGAAATACAGTAAAATCTCTCAATAGCGGCCACCCTCGGGGAATCAAATGTTGGTCGGTTAATAGAGAAAAATTAAAACAACTGGTCTGCATTTTACACTGTTTATTTATTAATAAGTATCTACATATTATGTAAACACCCTGTATATCAAAAACAGGGCAACTCCGGACACATTTTCATATGAACTTTTTCTCTTAGAATATCATAAGGAATCACCCCCTTAAGCTACGTACCTTGCGTCTGAAACACCCTGTACAGTTATTAAGCTTATTATTTATTGTTGTTAATTGCTTTTAGTTAAGTAAACTATGCATATTAACGAACATTCAACTAGTTGTCGGCCTACAAAAACAATGCTGCTAACATTAAAAGGACGAATAATAGTTAAAACCCTATACCATGGAATTCGGGAATGAAATCCTGAACTAACCACATTGGATGCTGCAGGAATATGTGACAAATTAACGAAACTTTCCTTGCGCACTTTGTTGATGGGATTGAAAGGCCTTCATGAAGAAAATAAAGAAAAAGAAAATAGTTAAGGAGCCCAGACAAGAGGTCGTAAAAATAATGTCACAAAATACGCCGTTCTCTAATTCTAGGTATATTAAGCGAAATCGAAAAAGGTTACTAATTGAAAAAAATTAAGTTATTTTATAGCGGTGAAAATATTTGGAAAAAATACAGTGGTTTCGGAAAAAACGGAAAGACTTGTATTGTAGTAATATAATTAGTGATAAACAATTAGTTTTAAGTAGGTTAAGAGTTTGCTAGATTATTAAACCATGTCATATAAACATACAATATTTATACTGTCAGCAGATAATTATATGGACATGTAAATTTATGCAATTAGAAAAGAGATTGATTTTATTCACAAAAGTAAAAGGTTCTTTGATTTGGGCTCTGCCCGAGCTTAAGTTATCACATGGCGATCCTGCCGAAAAACTTGGCATGAAGAACAATAAAAAATAAATAAAATGGGCAAAAACCAAAGCAAGGAAGAAATAATTATTGCACAAGCTGGAAACAGTGGAGGCCAGACGACTTTAACAAAATTTGGTTCAATTCAAGACATTTTAAGTATTATATTGGTTATATTGGGAATTGTCGTCGTCCTACGGATTGTATATTATTCGTTGTAAAAAAAATTTGGAAAGGAAAATTAGAAGAGAAATAGCAAAAAGTACGAGTAGATAATCTAAGGCGTTCCGGGATTAGAGTTGAGCTTTTTTACATGTAAATCTCCATAAGGAAATTTAAGGTCCATTCTGTTTTTCAAGCGAACCGACGCCGGGTCAGGGGCGTACTAAACATTTGGGCCCCCTCGGAGGGCGTCGCGACGCCAAAATTATTAACTCTACAACCTCTTCCAAACTAACTACCCATAATATGCCACTGTCTTCTGAGAGTTGACGATCAATGCAGAAAAAAAGCTGGTTTCTTCGGGGATAGAACCCGCGTCCATCGGCACATGCAGGCTACATTTTTTTCATTTTAAAAATCTCTTTATTGTTACTAATAATATTTGCACAATACATTGTGGCGTAAGGCCCTTAAAATTAGCCTTAACCTAGAAAAGTTGGAGGGTGGGTAAGAGGCTTCGCAGAAGCTTTACCGGCCCCCTCAGCATATTTGGGGGAGGTCCCCCAAACGGCCGTTGGAATGGCCAATACAATGTACTAAATGCTAAAACTTAATTTAATTATTCTAACACCGGCGAAGCGCCTCAAAAAGAATTTTCCAATTATTTTATTGCTTTCGCTTTATGTTTTTTGTTGTTTTTTTTTTTTATTTTTGTGTGTAAGTAGTTTTTGTTTATTTATTGTATTGAGGGAAAAAATGTTGAGTGAAAAAACCTCTTAATTTTTTGACAACAGCCATGTTTGGCCATTTCTGGCACTAAAGTGTCTGTTATATAGGGGGAGGAGTCAGCCTGATGGGCGTTTGACTCCTCCGACTACATCATTTGTGTTGAGTGTTTCATGTAGTGAACATGAAGTTTAATTTGTTTTGTTTAGTGTAATATAAGAATATACAATTTACAAGTATTTGAGTAAAATATGTGATTTCTTAGTGTATTTACTATTTAAGTTTACAATATATATATGTGTGTTTTATATACAAATTAAAGTTTACAAGTATTTTGTTGTTATATACAGTTATGTAGTGTGAGGTGAAAGCGATAGCAATTCACAACACAATATTGAAGTTAATTATTTTTAAGTTTATTTTCATAACTTTCGATTTTTAATTATTTTATTTTATTTAATTTATTTGAATTATTGCTTTATTTGTTGAACTGATAAGTATTAAAAGTCGATCTAAAATTTATTAGTGAATTGCAAATTTGTTCGGGAGTAGTTTGAGCAAAAATTTTATTTAAATCATTATAGAAGCGAATAGCCTCTTCAATATTGTGTTGTGTAATATTGGACATAGCCTCAATGAGGTCGCTTACCTGTGGTATGTTTTCCGCCACTTGTTCACTAGTTTGAGGCTGCGGTCTTCTCAGCGGTGGAAAAGCTGCAACTGAATTTATTGATGGGGCATTTGCCCTGCCCATTGCGTTGTCCCCCCCGGGGATTTGGCTTCTTTGGCTTCTTTGCCAGGGATTGGCTGTTGGAACTGGTGCAGGTTTGTATAAATTTTTCCCCTGTCTCTGCTGCTGTTGTTGGTTTTCAATCAGCTTTTGATGTCGGAAAATGTAAACAGGGCAATTTCTGTCAGTTGCCCTATGGTTGCCTTGACAGTTTGCACATGTGGCTTCTTCTCCTTCAACAGGGCATTGGGAGATAATGTGTATTCCCCCACATTTCAGGCATCGTTGCTCTCTGACACAGTAGGTGGCAGCATGTCCCCATTGCAAACATCGTTTGCACTGGATAATGGGCGAATTTTGTACTCTTCTTTCCCATGTAACTTCAACGTTGAGTACGTATTTTGCTTGTTGTTGAAGCATTTTCAGGTTGTACTTAGCATCCAGGATGATCAAGTAAAGTGGTGTGAAGGTCTTCTTCATTTTAAATATTTTCTTAGCTTCAATGTTGTGGTCTGTTTTCAGTGCATCAGAAAGTTCGTCCGGGTCTGGATTTTGGTGGAGTCCTCGAAGAACAAAGGCTCTTGTTTGCTGTTCTGTGCTGGCATAAGTGTGATATTTCTTATTTGTTGAAGCTTGGAGATATAACAGGTAAGTGTCATAATCTTCTTTGTTGGTAAAGTTTACAATTGTGGTTCGTTTTGCAAACTTAATTGTAAAGGTGCCCTTCTTTACTCTGCTTTTTAAGTTATTATGAATTTCTTGAAATTCCACTTTGTTACTGCAAGTACCGTCAATGATAATAGGGCGTGGCATGTCCTTTTTCTTAATATTTTTATTTATTTTTTCAGGTTTTCTAGGTGCTGGTCCAGGAGCCATATCTGCAAAAGTGAACCGCTGTTGCTGAAAATCTTCAAGTTCTTCATCCTCCGAATCATCGGTAAGTACTTCATACCTATTGTCCACAGGTACGTTGAATTGTTTTGAAGTAGAAGGTTTGGGTGTATGTGCTATCCTTTTCCCTTTTTCTTCAGGTGGGTAAGTAGGTGGTGGCGGCATCTCAGGTAAGTTATGTATAGGTTTTAATGATTTTCCTTGTTTTTGTTGAATTTTTTCTTGTTTTTTAGGCTTTTCAAGAGGAGCGGCTGCTATTACTTCAGCCTCTGGCGTAGATGTATGGGCCTGTTTCTTGGTGGGTCCTGTTTCTTGCGGTGAGTGCTCAGGCTTCCTTTTTGTTGCCGAGGAGGAACTCTGGTCCATTGGCTCTTCTGGGATTTCTTCAGGATTTTCCAACGGATTTACTACAGGTATTTCTTGTGGGGTTTCTACAGGTATTTCATCTTCATCACTATACCAGGGAATGTCGAAAAACTGGTAGATTGTTGCTGATGCAGCATCTATTTCCACTGGATAGAGGGTAATTCCATCGTCTTTCTAACCATTGAGCTACGTTGTCTTGCGGTAAATGTTATTCGTGGTGGATGATATGCTTACAATGCAGACGCGTTTCCGTATCGGTCGCGCAGGGGCGCAGATGTTACCCACGAGTATTTCTTGATTATCTTTACAAACGCGTTTCAGCTTGTTAATCGAAGTAAAACGTAACAGTTTAGGCTGATTTAAACAATTTATATTTTTTTATTTACAATAAAATTGTATATAATATGAACAATAAATATCGTCAAACTGTGCTGTTGTTAGATGCAACACAATAAAATATAAGAAACAGCCTAGCAGATATAAAATTTATTAGTTTTTCAAGAAAACGTGCAAATAAGATTAACATCACACCACGGTTATATTATACTGCGTCGTAGAAAGAAGTGCCGTAATGCAATTTGATCAATTTTTAGTTACCTACCAAGTAGGTGGGTACCTATAGATATACGTACCTACAGTTTTATGGTAATTTTGGTGGTGCGAAATCCGTTTTTCGCTTTTAAGAAAGCAGTATTTTCACCATGGGCCATTGCCTCGGAAATTATTTTGTTGTTACTGCAAAATTAGTGATGTGAATATAACAGCTGAAAATTCGATTAACACGACATCAGATGAGAAGAAAAAAAAAGCGCTAGTGATGAACAATAAATATCGTCAAACTGTGCTGTTGTTAGATGCAACACAATAAAATATAAGAAACAGCAGATATAAAATTTATTAGTTTTTCAAGAAAACGTGCAAATAAGATTAACATCACACCACGGTTATATTATACTGCGTCGTAGAAAGAAGTGCCGTAATGCAATTTGATCAATTTTTAGTTACCTACCAAGTAGGTGGGTACCTATAGATATACGTACCTACAGTTTTATGGTAATTTTGGCGGTGCGAAATCCGTTTTTCGCTTTTAAGAAAGCAGTATTTTCACCCTATAGGCATTTAAACCTTTTTCAAATCTTAAGTTAATATTTTGCATTTGTAAGTTATAAAATCAGATATAACAGACAAAAGGTAATAAATATTACTGTATCTAACAGTTACGAAAATTATATTCTAAATTTCCTCAATTGCTTTATGGGTAAAATGTATTACCTACCTATCCTCCTCTATGCATATACTTAGGTACCTAACTTAGAAAGTCTTAAGTGTTTTTTCCTTATGTAGGTAGGTTTTTGGCATTTGAATGCTGCCACATTATCTAGCAGTAGATACCTACGCAAGTACACATTTTTTTTTTTATTGATTTTGCACCAAAATAATTAAAATGCATCCATGAGCCAGATTTACTGTGCATATTTAATTATTTTACCTTTATTATACAATGCAAATTAGTTCGGATATAAAAAATACCATATAGTAAGTACTTGTCTCAACAGTAAGGATTTTTCTGTTTGATTTTTAGCAGGGTGAACTAGGTATAATAATTTAAAACGCCGTAAGTGTATTTTATAACAACAAAATATTTTGTTCGCATTCTGAAACTATTACCTACCAATAAATTTATATCAAAAAATACCCCCAAAAATAAATTGTATCTGAAAAGAATAGCATAATGCAAAAGGTAACTAAAACAAAAAAAAAATGTGTTAACCTACCCCATTTTCCCAGAATTCTCATTTTGCACATACGACACTCGTCGTTACGAGAATTATTTTTAAATAAAACAACTAACAATGTTTAAATAATATATATTTATTGACACTACCTACTACACAAATAATTTCTTTGGACATTTTTACAGATATAAAATACACAATATACTTATTATTCCTTTTTTTTTTCAAATTATATTTGCATATCAACATAATATCCCCATCTGTTCTGTAATATATACCTATGACAATAATTACAAATTGTATAGGAATGGTCAATAGTGTAATACTTACAACCTAAACTTAAAACTAAGTGATAACAAGGTTTAAATAGTTTCACGTAGGTACTTAGCACAAATACAAATCCTTTCAAACAGTTATAGATATCTACATATTCGCTTAATTATTTTAACATTTAGAAGCCAATTAACAATCGAAAGTCACCAGAAATAAGATAAAAAATGATTTGAGCTGGCTCTTAAACAGAATAATAATAATAGACATTTTTTAATGTAATTAACTTGCGTTGGGTTACATTCATGGTGAAACCGTATATTATCCATTATGGGTAAAAATAATAATAATTAATAACTTCTTTGAAAATGATCCGAAAGAGTCGAAACACGCGTGCCAGTAACTGAATAAATAGTGAAACAACAAGTAATTTTATTTTTACCCATAATGGCATTTTTTAATTTCATGTGGTAATTTATTAATCATTTTCAAACTTATAACATTAATTTGGGAATTTATAAATTATTTGTGATCTGTTTTAATTTTAAATATGTATTTGTCTATATTCTTGTAGATAAACATGTTTAGGAGTATACACTCCTGGAAAAGTTAGATTGATTGTTAGGTAAAATATATTTTTGACTAGCCTTCCATTATCGAACAATGTCCCCAAGGAATCGTGTCAGCAGAGGATTTTGAAATTCGTCTCTTATCATCATGAGGGCTTAAACCTATCTTACTTTGTTTTACACTATATATATCATGATTTTTGGATCTTATTAAATTCTGTGAAATCTGTTTATCCGTAAATGTTTGCAGACACTTAACATAATCTTCAAATGATATTTGATTTTCAATTACCGACTTCTTAATACCTTTAATTTTTTTTGTTAACCCCTTTTTCGAAAGATAACATTCAATTTCTTGTCGTTGTTTACCAGTCACCGCCAGTTTCAATCTTTCTTGTTCTATTTCGTCAAAGGTAAAATGCACTTTTGTAGCATACATTTTAGATCTAAGCCCTATGAAATGAGTCATAATTCGCCCATTGTTCTCATCTTTCATCATTCCAAGAACTTTTTTATTAACATTTGGAATTCCATATATGTTGTCCACAAGGTAATCAGATGTATCAAAATATTGTTGACAGTCTCTTCTAATGACTTCATAAATATCTATATTTCTAATTTCATATATTAGCGAATCGGTATCGGTATAAAGGACATTGCAATTAGAGAAATTTTGCAGCATGTAATTATAATGAAAATCGTAAATGGTAGTTTTGGCTATATCTAGAATAGACATTCCTACATAGATAGGTTTGTTGAAATAAATTTTTGACTTTGCAAGTTCGATAATTACAAAATTTTCATTTATTATAGTACATGTTTTAAATTCAGGCTTTGATATTAAAGCTTCGGCTCCATAGCGTCCTTCCCAATTCATAACTAATTTCACTGAGGAATAATTCCGAACATTCTCCATAGTCTTTCCAAATACAGCATTGTTCATAAGCTTAAATAAATTTTTCTCAAATTCATTTTTAGCTGCCTGTCTTAGACTAGTATTCAAATCAATATATGGCTTTAACCATGGATATTGACTAAATGACAGCACCCTATGTATTTTTTTTAATTGCACCCCTAATGCTAATGCCTGCTTTAAGTTCCTATAGTGAATGACATATTTATCCTTGTCATGCAGGGTAGCCAGAAGTTTTATATTATTAGCACCCTCAGGTTTTTGATGTTCTGGACAAAGTGGAAGGTCTGAAAATTTATTATGTAGTTCGAAGGGAATTTTTAAATCAACTTCTAAGATATATCCTGTGTCAGCTTCTTCAGAGACATTGACTGCATTAAGACTGTTAATTTCTTCACTAGAAAGCCATTTAAAGCATCCATATGGCAGATATTGAGACATTGCCCAACCATATTGGTTATTTATGTCAAAATACATCAAATATGACTCCTCTTTATTAGCGTCGTATGAAGGCATGTACTTATTATTGGCTTCAGCATATCGCTTAGAACACTGACTTAATCCCCCTCTTATACCTTTTTCAACAAACATAATCATATCTAAATCGGTCAACAGTTCGAGTTTTACTTGACTTGTTCTAGACATTTGAAATAACATGCATTGCCAAGCATACCCCGGCAAGGTGTACGCATGTGTAGGAGAAATGCCGTAGGTTTTAAAAGATGTCTTGCGAAATTTTTCAAAAATATCTGCTAGAAGCAAAATATCAGTTTTAAGATAAAGATCAGAATAATCTTGCATTGTCTTGCAACCTAAAGAGTTCCAGACTTTTTGCGCATGAGCATAATCCATATCGCTTATCAGGGAGTCATTCAATCTGTTATAGAATTGAATTTTTAAAGGCAATTTGGTTTCGCTTAATTTATCCCAACTACTCATGAAATCATATGGAAATACTCCTTTCCTACAGAGCAATGAAAACTGATCTTCAGAGAGCTCCGCAAATTCAGATTTAAGAATTGGATAATCTGATAAGTATGATGCTAACTTATCTAACCCAGAAGCCAAAAATCGAAAACTATCTATAAATCTTAACTGCACCAAATTTTCTGGAATATTTTTCGTAAATGAAATATATTTCTCTTTGTTCACAGGTAAAATATCGATTTTTCCTGGTACCTCTGCCAATGCCTTTAATACCAAATGACCATCATAGGAACTCATATTATGGAAAAGAACGGGTATTGTATGACTATCTTGAAAGTTAAGATTACATTTTTCATGAGCTGCCCCTCTTATTTTACCAGTGATATGACTGTGATCTCGAACTATAATGTCATCAGACGAGAATGGTTTTTCGCAAATATGACACAGCTTGGAACTATATAAAATCTGATTTTGTTCAGCAGAAAGATTTTCCATGGGCAAATCACACAAAAAGACTGTCTCAACGTCTTCAGCAAAACTAACAAGTTCCTTAACAAACCATTGCATGCAGTCTTGTCCAGTGTACGACTTATAAAATGAGAGAGTATCATCATATGAACATTTAACATAAAACCCCACGCTATACGGAATGTGTTTTTGGTAGTTTAAAGTTGCTTTACTTCCAACATCTTCAATTGGATCCAGAAGACATTCAGTGTCCGCATAAATTATAAAGGGGGCTTCTTCCTTGAATTTGAAATCTTTGAATTCTACCCACTTTTGCTCCTCTGTTGGAATTTTAGGTACTGCACCAGTGTTTACCATCTCACAATCTTGAATATGTTTATTTAACTTCTCTTCAGAATAGAAAAAGTGAAGACAACGGTCGCAAATATACTTTTTTTGTTCATGACTACTGAGCTGTTTTGACATTAAGCGAGATAGGTTTTTTATCCACACAAAATGCTGCTTAGCAGAGAAAATGTCTGTGTCTATTTCATCATCATCTGTATCATAATACTTATCCTGTACCAATAAAAGATTTACATGTTTTTCTACTCTGGCTTTTGTTAAATAAGCTGGGATAACATTAAACTTATTTCGATATTTTTCCAGCCGATAAATATTTATTGATAAATAATTCTGGTGTTCAAATCTAGATACTTGTCGCAAAGTCATAGGAAATTGTATTCCCTTCAAATTCAGTACTGTCTTAGGATCTGGGTATGATGACGGCAAGTTATAATTGTACTTATTAGGATATAAAGCTGACGTCACAGCCCATGCAAAACACATATTATCATTATTTTGTACATTGATACAAGCTTGCTTGTTTTGAATGAAAGGAGGTAGATTAATATAACTACCTACACGAAGAGGATTATACTTATTTATAGATACTGTCAAATTTACTAGCTTCTTTAAAGCCCAACCACTATCTTTTTCCTGAAACTCCTCCAATTTAGTTAACAACTGATCTTGCACATTTTCTAGAAACCATTCATCGAAGTTAGTATTTTGGTCAATAACAGCATTCTTTGAATTAAGATATTTATATTCACTTAGAGTTAGACTGTCTTTAGTAACTTGGAACTCTCCACATAGCACAGCGTTAACCTTAAAGGAATTATCAACTTTTAAACAATTTTGAATTCTTCTTTTAAGTAAGGCTGCACAGTCTTCTAGGAACGATTTAGCATCGGTGTTTTTCAGGTTTGTGATTATTCCAGTCCTGACTCTAGATTTAAATGCTGAGTGTAAGTCATCCCATTTAACACGATGTGTTGCTGTCTCCTTTCGTTCTGCATATCCAAACCCGGTTACTTCCAATGCTCTAATAATCGCCGTAAAGCTTTTTACCCGGGCTAATAACGTTAAAAGATGCTGCTTTTCTGCAATAGATGTAGAATTTTTAAGAGCCGTTAAAATTAATTTTGATGCTTTATAACATCGCTTAACTCCGATATTCACAGCTGTTTTATTATTCTTCAAATTGGCATCCAAAAAAAATTTATTTAAATCTTCAACAAGACCATCGGCAAAAGACATCTTGAATAATTTTTATATGTTAGACTCTAGACAGGTCTTTCCTCTGTAACAGTCAGAGCGATACTAAAATAATATAAATTGGTTGAAATGTTTTATAGACTGTAGCTAGTAGTATTCGGCAAAGTTCGTATAAGTTCGATTAATTAAACTCATGTAAAACGAAGTATCTGAAAAAAAAAAAGAGAGTCTATAATACCACTTTGAAAATTAAACTTATCTACTAGTTATGGTGGGCTATATCTTAATAAGACCGCAACCTCCATGCAGTCATCGTGCCTCATCAACCATCGTATTAAATCTATAAGTAAATATGGAAAATGCGAAATGCATGATTTACTTAAATTATTGGCCCAATTCTCAAAATTGAATTATTTACAATGGAAAAAAAAAGTTCGTAGACACCAGCAAAAAAAAAATGTATAAAAGAGCAAGAGAAACAATATAATATATTTTAAATGACTAGCATGCACATTCTTTAAAACAGTACTACAACCAAGCCAAATAACTCTTTTATGTGCTGTATAAAAGAACAAAAAGGGTGTTCCTAAGACAGCGTAAGATTGCTTCACAGCTACGCAGCCTGCTTTGAACACAGGTGTTACAACGTAGCTCCATAATCTTACTATACTCTATGCGGGCGAGGATGTCAATAGGTTCTAATATATTCTTCAATACATCTTAATAGCATAATCGTTAAATATAAGTGGAAACTATATGCAGAAATGAGTTTCTTGTAATATTTTATCAACAATGCATAAGACACATAAGAAAGCATCTATTTATGGCTTAAATTTATTAGGGTTTGATACTAAAAGAGATTTTGATAATATGCCATTAGTTAAATACATTTTCCAGTGAGCCGTATAACAGAATAAAAAAGAGGTTCCTCAGACTGCGTAAGATTGCTTCACAGCTAGGCGGCCTGGCATATAACTTAACTCCACTATCTTACTATTCTCAAAAGTAGAGAGGACGTCAGTAGATTCTAAGTGCATTATAATTAAATATAAGGGGAAACTACATGAAAAGATGAGTTTCCCGTAACATTTTACTGATAATGCATCTCATAAGCTCATAAGAAAACATGCATTTAAGTATTGTAATTAAAAATGTACCAAGTTGTAATGTTTAAAGATAGTTTGATAATATGCCGTTGGCTAAATATATTTTTTAATGGCCCATGTAGCAGAAAAAAAAGAGATCACTAAGACGGCGTACAAGACAAACAACAAGTTTCAACCGCGAAGCCCTAAAGGTTAAATGGAAATATGCTCACCAAGTCAATAGGTTAATACGGCACCAGTCGTACTTCTTCGGGGGTTCGGAGAACTCGGATCGAGCAAAGCACCCCAACGGTCGACAATCTCGAAAGAAGTGAGAAGTTAACCGTCTAGCGGTCGAATCTATATCTTTTGGCGAGGGATGGGTATCGAGGTACGCCGTGTAGCACGTCGCGCTCGCGGGAGATAAATTAATATGTAACGCAATTGTTAATAAATAGGCAATTAAGAGAATCGATTCAAACAAATTATCATTTATAATTAGTAGAATAGTATTTATGACGGCGGTTAGTGAAAGAACGGAAATTTTCTAATGAAAAATAATAAAAATAAAAAATTATTTCTCTGCGTAACTTGCTTTAAATAAAATACATAGGTTCAAGAAATAAAAAACTTAGTAACTTCGATACAAATCAATGGATTTAATATATCAAAAATTGTCCCGTTTTATATTCCATACATGCGAGACATGCTGCATACTTGACATATTCAGTATATTAATGTTAATAGAACTAAAAAAATTTTAAACCAGAGATATCTAAAAAGAAAACAGACTATCTTATCAAAAATAAACTCAAGAATACCAGTTTAACCATTCAACACATTATAAAAATTACCACATTTCTACACTAAAAAAGATTTCCTTAAACCATTAATGGCCAATGCCTCAACTTAATAGACATTAAATGTGTTACCATATAATGTTTAAATGAGTTTTGATAATATACCATTAGTTAAATGCATGTTTCAATAATCTACCTATGTATGTTACAGAGATCCTATATTTTTATTTACGGTCAATTCATCTTTATTCGCCAATCGTCTCAAACGAGCCTGCTTTTGAAAGTAATATAGCGTTAGTATTCAGAAAATATTAATGATATCGGAGCCTAAAACATCCTTGACACTAAAAAATCGTCGTGTTTCCTCACAAAACCCATCATCTTGCCTATTTAGCTTGCTTTCCTATTGTTTAGCAGGTTAAATAAAATTATTATTTCGCTCTTTTTGTCTGTACTGAATCGTTAGGGGAATACAATTCTAGTCCTATAAGAGAGACAGCTAAAATTAATGTAAGCAATCAGAAATCCTACACTATGAGCTACTTAGTTAAAATTTCATATTTCCTTGCTGGGTCAGGCAAAATTTGTGATGTGTCGGTCAAAATTTATAAAAATACAAAAAAAAAATGCTAGATGCATTTTTAGCGTGACTTTCTATCTAATACCATCTTATTTCAAGGTATAATTCGGTTGCCAAAATGAGAATAAAATAATTTTCTCATGGTTTATGTCATCCTAAAAAGTCAAATGGTTATATTCTGTCAGATACATTCAAATTTAAATATTTTCTCCAAGAAGAATTTTAAGATAGTATTATAGTAAATAAAAATTCTATGCCTCCAATATTTCTTGGAAACATATCGTGTTCTAGCGACATAACCCAAAAGTACCTCTATTCAGAAACGCATCGTACTTTTCTTGTCAAACTTGACTTTGTTGTAATGTAGTATGCAGGGCACTTTGAAAACAAAAATTAGATTAGAAACCGCCGCCTCTTAAGGCATACTTTTTTTAGGTCTTACATAGGGTACATTGGTATACAGAACAAATGTCATCTTTAATTGTCTCATTGTCCCGTCCATTACATACATTATTATAATAATCTTAAAGCACCTGTTACCAGCATTATCTGTTTTTTATGGTTTTCATAAAACATAGCGATTACCGATAAAAATTATACGAAAACTTGATAAATAACTTTTTTTTTTCAACTGAAATATACTGGTTTTCGGTGGAAAAATGTTACTTTTAACTAAAAATGAATATACGCGATACTCAGATGATCTTTTTTTTTTATATTTTTGTAGGATAATTCACCACTATGTTGTAAGTACTTGAGAGAGGACATTCTTGAAAAATCCTCAAATTTCTCTGTAATTTTGTTCCTTCTAGAGTTAAATTCACAAATAAAACCCTGTATTCTTATCTTTCAGGTTGGTATATTAAAAAGGGATTATTAGTATGGCAATATTAATTAACGCTTGTTTTTTTTTTGTCGTATGAAGAGTTGAAATTTCTTTTTTCCACTCCAATGTTTGCGATGCAGGGGGTCGGGTTTCATCATAATCTTTCAGGGTAGCTCAGGTTTGATTGCATGTACTAAGGTTAGTGCTCCTTGCAATCGGTTTCAGGTTTGACGCGCCCCCCTCAGGTTAGTTCAGGTTTCTCAAACATAATTTATTGTGCTACAGCACCCAAAATCTTAATTCCAGTCACCTAACTTATTCACAATAAATTGTGTTTGAGAAACCTGAACTAACCTGAGGGGGGCGCGTCTAACCTGAAACCGATTGCAAGGAGCACTAACCTTAGTACATGCAATCAAACCTGAGCTACCCTGAAAGATTATGATGAAACCCGACCCCCTGCATCGCAACCATTGGAGTGGAAAAAAGAAATTTCAACTCTTCATACGACAAAAAAAAAAACAAGCGTTAATTAATATTGCCATACTAATAATCCCTTTTTAATATACCAACCTGAAAGATAAGAATACAGGGTTTTATTTGTGAATTTAACTCTAGAAGGAACAAAATTACAGAGAAATTTGAGGATTTTTCAAGAATGTCCTCTCTCAAGTACTTACAACATAGTGGTGAATTATCCTACAAAAATATAAAAAAAAAAGATCATCTGAGTATCGCGTATATTCATTTTTAGTTAAAAGTAACATTTTTCCACCGAAAACCAGTATATTTCAGTTGAAAAAAAAAAGTTATTTATCAAGTTTTCGTATAATTTTTATCGGTAATCGCTATGTTTTATGAAAACCATAAAAAACAGATAATGCTGGTAACAGGTGCTTTAAGATTATTATAATAATGTATGTAATGGACGGGACAATGAGACAATTAAAGATGACATTTGTTCTGTATACCAATGTACCCTATGTAAGACCTAAAAAAAGTATGCCTTAAGAGGCGGCGGTTTCTAATCTAATTTTTGTTTTCAAAGTGCCCTGCATACTACATTACAACAAAGTCAAGTTTGACAAGAAAAGTACGATGCGTTTCTGAATAGAGGTACTTTTGGGTTATGTCGCTAGAACACGATATGTTTCCAAGAAATATTGGAGGCATAGAATTTTTATTTACTATAATACTATCTTAAAATTCTTCTTGGAGAAAATATTTAAATTTGAATGTATCTGACAGAATATAACCATTTGACTTTTTAGGATGACATAAACCATGAGAAAATTATTTTATTCTCATTTTGGCAACCGAATTATACCTTGAAATAAGATGGTATTAGATAGAAAGTCACGCTAAAAATGCATCTAGCATTTTTTTTTTGTATTTTTATAAATTTTGACCGACACATCACAAATTTTGCCTGACCCAGCAAGGAAATATGAAATTTTAACTAAGTAGCTCATAGTGTAGGATTTCTGATTGCTTACATTAATTTTAGCTGTCTCTCTTATAGGACTAGAATTGTATTCCCCTAACGATTCAGTACAGACAAAAAGAGCGAAATAATAATTTTATTTAACCTGCTAAACAATAGGAAAGCAAGCTAAATAGGCAAGATGATGGGTTTTGTGAGGAAACACGACGATTTTTTAGTGTCAAGGATGTTTTAGGCTCCGATATCATTAATATTTTCTGAATACTAACGCTATATTACTTTCAAAAGCAGGCTCGTTTGAGACGATTGGCGAATAAAGATGAATTGACCGTAAATAAAAATATAGGATCTCTGTAACATACATAGGTAGATTATTGAAACATGCATTTAACTAATGGTATATTATCAAAACTCATTTAAACATTATATGGTAACACATTTAATGTCTATTAAGTTGAGGCATTGGCCATTAATGGTTTAAGGAAATCTTTTTTAGTGTAGAAATGTGGTAATTTTTATAATGTGTTGAATGGTTAAACTGGTATTCTTGAGTTTATTTTTGATAAGATAGTCTGTTTTCTTTTTAGATATCTCTGGTTTAAAATTTTTTTAGTTCTATTAACATTAATATACTGAATATGTCAAGTATGCAGCATGTCTCGCATGTATGGAATATAAAACGGGACAATTTTTGATATATTAAATCCATTGATTTGTATCGAAGTTACTAAGTTTTTTATTTCTTGAACCTATGTATTTTATTTAAAGCAAGTTACGCAGAGAAATAATTTTTTATTTTTATTATTTTTCATTAGAAAATTTCCGTTCTTTCACTAACCGCCGTCATAAATACTATTCTACTAATTATAAATGATAATTTGTTTGAATCGATTCTCGTAATTGCCTATTTATTAACAATTGCGTTACATATTAATTTATCTCCCGCGAGCGCGACGTGCTACACGGCGTACCTCGATACCCATCCCTCGCCAAAAGATATAGATTCGACCGCTAGACGGTTAACTTCTCACTTCTTTCGAGATTGTCGACCGTTGGGGTGCTTTGCTCGATCCGAGTTCTCCGAACCCCCGAAGAAGTACGACTGGTGCCGTATTAACCTATTGACTTGGTGAGCATATTTCCATTTAACCTTTAGGGCTTCGCGGTTGAAACTTGTTGTTTGTCTTGTACGCCGTCTTAGTGATCTCTTTTTTTTCTGCTACATGGGCCATTAAAAAATATATTTAGCCAACGGCATATTATCAAACTATCTTTAAACATTACAACTTGGTACATTTTTAATTACAATACTTAAATGCATGTTTTCTTATGAGCTTATGAGATGCATTATCAGTAAAATGTTACGGGAAACTCATCTTTTCATGTAGTTTCCCCTTATATTTAATTATAATGCACTTAGAATCTACTGACGTCCTCTCTACTTTTGAGAATAGTAAGATAGTGGAGTTAAGTTATATGCCAGGCCGCCTAGCTGTGAAGCAATCTTACGCAGTCTGAGGAACCTCTTTTTTATTCTGTTATACGGCTCACTGGAAAATGTATTTAACTAATGGCATATTATCAAAATCTCTTTTAGTATCAAACCCTAATAAATTTAAGCCATAAATAGATGCTTTCTTATGTGTCTTATGCATTGTTGATAAAATATTACAAGAAACTCATTTCTGCATATAGTTTCCACTTATATTTAACGATTATGCTATTAAGATGTATTGAAGAATATATTAGAACCTATTGACATCCTCGCCCGCATAGAGTATAGTAAGATTATGGAGCTACGTTGTAACACCTGTGTTCAAAGCAGGCTGCGTAGCTGTGAAGCAATCTTACGCTGTCTTAGGAACACCCTTTTTGTTCTTTTATACAGCACATAAAAGAGTTATTTGGCTTGGTTGTAGTACTGTTTTAAAGAATGTGCATGCTAGTCATTTAAAATATATTATATTGTTTCTCTTGCTCTTTTATACATTTTTTTTTTTGCTGGTGTCTACGAACTTTTTTTTTCCATTGTAAATAATTCAATTTTGAGAATTGGGCCAATAATTTAAGTAAATCATGCATTTCGCATTTTCCATATTTACTTATAGATTTAATACGATGGTTGATGAGGCACGATGACTGCATGGAGGTTGCGGTCTTATTAAGATATAGCCCACCATAACTAGTAGATAAGTTTAATTTTCAAAGTGGTATTATAGACTCTCTTTTTTTTTCAGATACTTCGTTTTACATGAGTTTAATTAATCGAACTTATACGAACTTTGCCGAATACTACTAGCTACAGTCTATAAAACATTTCAACCAATTTATATTATTTTAGTATCGCTCTGACTGTTACAGAGGAAAGACCTGTCTAGAGTCTAACATATAAAAATTATTCAAGATGTCTTTTGCCGATGGTCTTGTTGAAGATTTAAATAAATTTTTTTTGGATGCCAATTTGAAGAATAATAAAACAGCTGTGAATATCGGAGTTAAGCGATGTTATAAAGCATCAAAATTAATTTCAACGGCTCTTAAAAATTCTACATCTATTGCAGAAAAGCAGCATCTTTTAACGTTATTAGCCCGGGTAAAAAGCTTTACGGCGATTATTAGAGCATTGGAAGTAACCGGGTTTGGATATGCAGAACGAAAGGAGACAGCAACACATCGTGTTAAATGGGATGACTTACACTCAGCATTTAAATCTAGAGTCAGGACTGGAATAATCACAAACCTGAAAAACACCGATGCTAAATCGTTCCTAGAAGACTGTGCAGCCTTACTTAAAAGAAGAATTCAAAATTGTTTAAAAGTTGATAATTCCTTTAAGGTTAACGCTGTGCTATGTGGAGAGTTCCAAGTTACTAAAGACAGTCTAACTCTAAGTGAATATAAATATCTTAATTCAAAGAATGCTGTTATTGACCAAAATACTAACTTCGATGAATGGTTTCTAGAAAATGTGCAAGATCAGTTGTTAACTAAATTGGAGGAGTTTCAGGAAAAAGATAGTGGTTGGGCTTTAAAGAAGCTAGTAAATTTGACAGTATCTATAAATAAGTATAATCCTCTTCGTGTAGGTAGTTATATTAAGCTACCTCCTTTCATTCAAAACAAGCAAGCTTGTATCAATGTACAAAATAATGATAATATGTGTTTTGCATGGGCTGTGACGTCAGCTTTATATCCTAATAAGTACAATTATAACTTGCCGTCATCATACCCAGATCCTAAGACAGTACTGAATTTGAAGGGAATACAATTTCCTATGACTTTGCGACAAGTATCTAGATTTGAACACCAGAATTATTTATCAATAAATATTTATCGGCTGGAAAAATATCGAAATAAGTTTAATGTTATCCCAGCTTATTTAACAAAAGCCAGAGTAGAAAAACATGTAAATCTTTTATTGGTACAGGATAAGTATTATGATACAGATGATGATGAAATAGACACAGACATTTTCTCTGCTAAGCAGCATTTTGTGTGGATAAAAAACCTATCTCGCTTAATGTCAAAACAGCTCAGTAGTCATGAACAAAAAAAGTATATTTGCGACCGTTGTCTTCACTTTTTCTATTCTGAAGAGAAGTTAAATAAACATATTCAAGATTGTGAGATGGTAAACACTGGTGCAGTACCTAAAATTCCAACAGAGGAGCAAAAGTGGGTAGAATTCAAAGATTTCAAATTCAAGGAAGAAGCCCCCTTTATAATTTATGCGGACACTGAATGTCTTCTGGATCCAATTGAAGATGTTGGAAGTAAAGCAACTTTAAACTACCAAAAACACATTCCGTATAGCGTGGGGTTTTATGTTAAATGTTCATATGATGATACTCTCTCATTTTATAAGTCGTACACTGGACAAGACTGCATGCAATGGTTTGTTAAGGAACTTGTTAGTTTTGCTGAAGACGTTGAGACAGTCTTTTTGTGTGATTTGCCCATGGAAAATCTTTCTGCTGAACAAAATCAGATTTTATATAGTTCCAAGCTGTGTCATATTTGCGAAAAACCATTCTCGTCTGATGACATTATAGTTCGAGATCACAGTCATATCACTGGTAAAATAAGAGGGGCAGCTCATGAAAAATGTAATCTTAACTTTCAAGATAGTCATACAATACCCGTTCTTTTCCATAATATGAGTTCCTATGATGGTCATTTGGTATTAAAGGCATTGGCAGAGGTACCAGGAAAAATCGATATTTTACCTGTGAACAAAGAGAAATATATTTCATTTACGAAAAATATTCCAGAAAATTTGGTGCAGTTAAGATTTATAGATAGTTTTCGATTTTTGGCTTCTGGGTTAGATAAGTTAGCATCATACTTATCAGATTATCCAATTCTTAAATCTGAATTTGCGGAGCTCTCTGAAGATCAGTTTTCATTGCTCTGTAGGAAAGGAGTATTTCCATATGATTTCATGAGTAGTTGGGATAAATTAAGCGAAACCAAATTGCCTTTAAAAATTCAATTCTATAACAGATTGAATGACTCCCTGATAAGCGATATGGATTATGCTCATGCGCAAAAAGTCTGGAACTCTTTAGGTTGCAAGACAATGCAAGATTATTCTGATCTTTATCTTAAAACTGATATTTTGCTTCTAGCAGATATTTTTGAAAAATTTCGCAAGACATCTTTTAAAACCTACGGCATTTCTCCTACACATGCGTACACCTTGCCGGGGTATGCTTGGCAATGCATGTTATTTCAAATGTCTAGAACAAGTCAAGTAAAACTCGAACTGTTGACCGATTTAGATATGATTATGTTTGTTGAAAAAGGTATAAGAGGGGGATTAAGTCAGTGTTCTAAGCGATATGCTGAAGCCAATAATAAGTACATGCCTTCATACGACGCTAATAAAGAGGAGTCATATTTGATGTATTTTGACATAAATAACCAATATGGTTGGGCAATGTCTCAATATCTGCCATATGGATGCTTTAAATGGCTTTCTAGTGAAGAAATTAACAGTCTTAATGCAGTCAATGTCTCTGAAGAAGCTGACACAGGATATATCTTAGAAGTTGATTTAAAAATTCCCTTCGAACTACATAATAAATTTTCAGACCTTCCACTTTGTCCAGAACATCAAAAACCTGAGGGTGCTAATAATATAAAACTTCTGGCTACCCTGCATGACAAGGATAAATATGTCATTCACTATAGGAACTTAAAGCAGGCATTAGCATTAGGGGTGCAATTAAAAAAAATACATAGGGTGCTGTCATTTAGTCAATATCCATGGTTAAAGCCATATATTGATTTGAATACTAGTCTAAGACAGGCAGCTAAAAATGAATTTGAGAAAAATTTATTTAAGCTTATGAACAATGCTGTATTTGGAAAGACTATGGAGAATGTTCGGAATTATTCCTCAGTGAAATTAGTTATGAATTGGGAAGGACGCTATGGAGCCGAAGCTTTAATATCAAAGCCTGAATTTAAAACATGTACTATAATAAATGAAAATTTTGTAATTATCGAACTTGCAAAGTCAAAAATTTATTTCAACAAACCTATCTATGTAGGAATGTCTATTCTAGATATAGCCAAAACTACCATTTACGATTTTCATTATAATTACATGCTGCAAAATTTCTCTAATTGCAATGTCCTTTATACCGATACCGATTCGCTAATATATGAAATTAGAAATATAGATATTTATGAAGTCATTAGAAGAGACTGTCAACAATATTTTGATACATCTGATTACCTTGTGGACAACATATATGGAATTCCAAATGTTAATAAAAAAGTTCTTGGAATGATGAAAGATGAGAACAATGGGCGAATTATGACTCATTTCATAGGGCTTAGATCTAAAATGTATGCTACAAAAGTGCATTTTACCTTTGACGAAATAGAACAAGAAAGATTGAAACTGGCGGTGACTGGTAAACAACGACAAGAAATTGAATGTTATCTTTCGAAAAAGGGGTTAACAAAAAAAATTAAAGGTATTAAGAAGTCGGTAATTGAAAATCAAATATCATTTGAAGATTATGTTAAGTGTCTGCAAACATTTACGGATAAACAGATTTCACAGAATTTAATAAGATCCAAAAATCATGATATATATAGTGTAAAACAAAGTAAGATAGGTTTAAGCCCTCATGATGATAAGAGACGAATTTCAAAATCCTCTGCTGACACGATTCCTTGGGGACATTGTTCGATAATGGAAGGCTAGTCAAAAATATATTTTACCTAACAATCAATCTAACTTTTCCAGGAGTGTATACTCCTAAACATGTTTATCTACAAGAATATAGACAAATACATATTTAAAATTAAAACAGATCACAAATAATTTATAAATTCCCAAATTAATGTTATAAGTTTGAAAATGATTAATAAATTACCACATGAAATTAAAAAATGCCATTATGGGTAAAAATAAAATTACTTGTTGTTTCACTATTTATTCAGTTACTGGCACGCGTGTTTCGACTCTTTCGGATCATTTTCAAAGAAGTTATTAATTATTATTATTTTTACCCATAATGGATAATATACGGTTTCACCATGAATGTAACCCAACGCAAGTTAATTACATTAAAAAATGTCTATTATTATTATTCTGTTTAAGAGCCAGCTCAAATCATTTTTTATCTTATTTCTGGTGACTTTCGATTGTTAATTGGCTTCTAAATGTTAAAATAATTAAGCGAATATGTAGATATCTATAACTGTTTGAAAGGATTTGTATTTGTGCTAAGTACCTACGTGAAACTATTTAAACCTTGTTATCACTTAGTTTTAAGTTTAGGTTGTAAGTATTACACTATTGACCATTCCTATACAATTTGTAATTATTGCCATAGGTATATATTACAGAACAGATGGGGATATTATGTTGATATGCAAATATAATTTGAAAAAAAAAAGGAATAATAAGTATATTGTGTATTTTATATCTGTAAAAATGTCCAAAGAAATTATTTGTGTAGTAGGTAGTGTCAATAAATATATATTATTTAAACATTGTTAGTTGTTTTATTTAAAAATAATTCTCGTAACGACGAGTGTCGTATGTGCAAAATGAGAATTCTGGGAAAATGGGGTAGGTTAACACATTTTTTTTTTGTTTTAGTTACCTTTTGCATTATGCTATTCTTTTCAGATACAATTTATTTTTGGGGGTATTTTTTGATATAAATTTATTGGTAGGTAATAGTTTCAGAATGCGAACAAAATATTTTGTTGTTATAAAATACACTTACGGCGTTTTAAATTATTATACCTAGTTCACCCTGCTAAAAATCAAACAGAAAAATCCTTACTGTTGAGACAAGTACTTACTATATGGTATTTTTTATATCCGAACTAATTTGCATTGTATAATAAAGGTAAAATAATTAAATATGCACAGTAAATCTGGCTCATGGATGCATTTTAATTATTTTGGTGCAAAATCAATAAAAAAAAAAATGTGTACTTGCGTAGGTATCTACTGCTAGATAATGTGGCAGCATTCAAATGCCAAAAACCTACCTACATAAGGAAAAAACACTTAAGACTTTCTAAGTTAGGTACCTAAGTATATGCATAGAGGAGGATAGGTAGGTAATACATTTTACCCATAAAGCAATTGAGGAAATTTAGAATATAATTTTCGTAACTGTTAGATACAGTAATATTTATTACCTTTTGTCTGTTATATCTGATTTTATAACTTACAAATGCAAAATATTAACTTAAGATTTGAAAAAGGTTTAAATGCCTATAGGGTGAAAATACTGCTTTCTTAAAAGCGAAAAACGGATTTCGCACCGCCAAAATTACCATAAAACTGTAGGTACGTATATCTATAGGTACCCACCTACTTGGTAGGTAACTAAAAATTGATCAAATTGCATTACGGCACTTCTTTCTACGACGCAGTATAATATAACCGTGGTGTGATGTTAATCTTATTTGCACGTTTTCTTGAAAAACTAATAAATTTTATATCTGCTGTTTCTTATATTTTATTGTGTTGCATCTAACAACAGCACAGTTTGACGATATTTATTGTTCATCACTAGCGCTTTTTTTTTCTTCTCATCTGATGTCGTGTTAATCGAATTTTCAGCTGTTATATTCACATCACTAATTTTGCAGTAACAACAAAATAATTTCCGAGGCAATGGCCCATGGTGAAAATACTGCTTTCTTAAAAGCGAAAAACGGATTTCGCACCACCAAAATTACCATAAAACTGTAGGTACGTATATCTATAGGTACCCACCTACTTGGTAGGTAACTAAAAATTGATCAAATTGCATTACGGCACTTCTTTCTACGACGCAGTATAATATAACCGTGGTGTGATGTTAATCTTATTTGCACGTTTTCTTGAAAAACTAATAAATTTTATATCTGCTAGGCTGTTTCTTATATTTTATTGTGTTGCATCTAACAACAGCACAGTTTGACGATATTTATTGTTCATATTATATACAATTTTATTGTAAATAAAAAAATATAAATTGTTTAAATCAGCCTAAACTGTTACGTTTTACTTCGATTAACAAGCTGAAACGCGTTTGTAAAGATAATCAAGAAATACTCGTGGGTAACATCTGCGCCCCTGCGCGACCGATACGGAAACGCGTCTGCATTGTAAGCATATCATCCACCACGAATAACATTTACCGCAAGACAACGTAGCTCAATGGTTAGAGCGTAGCCTGCATGTGCCGATGGACGCGGGTTCTATCCCCGAAGAAACCAGCTTTTTTTCTGCATTGATCGTCAACTCTCAGAAGACAGTGGCATATTATGGGTAGTTAGTTTGGAAGAGGTTGTAGAGTTAATAATTTTGGCGTCGCGACGCCCTCCGAGGGGGCCCAAATGTTTAGTACGCCCCTGACCCGGCGTCGGTTCGCTTGAAAAACAGAATGGACCTTAAATTTCCTTATGGAGATTTACATGTAAAAAAGCTCAACTCTAATCCCGGAACGCCTTAGATTATCTACTAGTACGGAAAAAGTTTAACAGGCAAATATGGTTTATTATGTTGAAATTATGGTATATTAATGGAAAGTAGTATATAATGGTAATGGTATGGGAAATGGTTATTATAATGACGAAAGTTATGGAATGGAATGTCGAAAGAAACAGAGAATTTTAGATACCTATTGGAGGAACTAAGAGTGTTTCATAGGAATTTGGGAAAAGATAATAAAGAACGAAGAAATAATAGTAAGATATTAAATAATAGGTTAAGGAAATTAGATAAGTTTAGGAAAAATTTTAATGGTATTAAGGAAATATTTAATAGTGGATTTCATGATTCAAGTTTAATAGAGAAAGTAAAATTATATGTCATCGAGATAGATAAGTATATTGGAAGTATAAGTAAGATTCTGAACGACAGATCAACGGGAATACAACAGGAGCTGGCACAACCTGATGTAGATTTTGATTCCGATTCATCAGATTCTGAGATAGAAATCAAAATGTCTGAAAAATTTGACTTGAAAACTGCAGCAGGTTTGGTACCTATCATGGACGGCTCGGAAGCGGTTACAAAACAAATTATTCATGCTATCGAGTGGTACGATTCTCTATTAAACGATGATGGCAAGAAACTACTAACCACTTATGTTTTAAGGACTAGACTTTCTGAAAATGCTAAAATTCGACTTAAACAAACATATGTGAATAATGCTACTTTAATTGCTGATCTTAAGACTTATTTTATTGCGAAAAAATCCGTTTCCGCGTTATCTTTACAACTTAATGGTGCAAAACAAAATTCTAGGTCTATTGAACAGTTTGGTAGCACTATCGAGGACTTATTAGTTAATTTAACACTAACGCAGGCCGACGGAAACGATCAACACGTAAATATTTTAAGACCAGTTAACGAGAAAATTGCCGTAAATTCATTTGCTAATGGATTAAATAACGCTGATTTAAGAACAATCATTAAAGCAAGGAACTATATAAATTTAAATGACGCGATTAGGGGAGCAAAGGATGAGGAGTTGTCGTTGGGAAACGCGAAACAATTTTTCCGCATGCAACCAAATATGAATACAACTCGCAGAGGCTCATATAGTAGGGGCAATTTTAGAAGTAGTACTTCATCAAGAGGCACATACGCTAACGCGCATAGGGCAATCATTATAATCGAGGTCACTTTACTAGTAATACTTCATTTAATCGAACAAATCAAGGAAATTATAATGTAAATAACAACCGCCGAGGCAGTCGTAATGGTCATCGCGGATATTTCATGGGAAATTCAGGTTCTAGGAATTTTGATTCAGATAGAAATGAGGCACAATCAGAACAAAATAAAACGTTTTTTCGAGACTAAAGTAAATGTTTTAAAATTACTTCAATTAAATGGGTTAAATTTTATAACAGTTAAATATGACGAAACTAGTATTAATCTTTTAGTAGACACAGGGGCATCAGTAAGCGTAATTTTTAAAAAACATATAAATAAATTTCAAAAAATTGATTATTCGGAAACAACTAAAATAGATGGTATTTCAGGGTCAGTAGTGTCGCAAGGCTCAGCAAATGTATGTTTACAAATAAATACTGTACGATTGTATCATAAATTTTTGATGATTAATAGTTTCGACGATAATTACCACGGAGTAATTGGGTCGGACTTCTTTCATAAACATTTTGCGACAATAGATTTTGAAAAATCTAATTTTACATTTTACTATCACAATGAAAAAATTATAGTGCCTATGCAGGCGAAAAGTGAGTTGTTTACTTTAATCCCTAAAAGGAGCGAAATAATTAAGTATTTTAAAGTAGAAACTAATAATGATTGTGTTGTTCTTGCAAATGAAATATGTGAAGGTGTTTTCACTGCGGCAGCGATAGTGAGGCCTAAATCACAAATGATTCCAGTAAAAATTTTAAATGTAAAGGACCACGATATTACTATAAAAAATTTTAAACCTAAAGTCGATTTATTTGACAACTATGAGTTTTGTAATTTTGGCCCTAGTAACAATTGTTCAGTAAACAGAATCGATAAATTATTTAAATTACTAAATTTTGAACATTTAAAAACTCAGGAAAAATATTCTATACAGAAGGTGTGTGCTAAATATTCCGATGTTTTTCTCTTAAATAATGACCCTTTAACCACAACAAATATCTATAAACAAAAAATTAATTTAAAACCAGGCGCATCTCCAATTTACGTAAAGCAATATAGGCATACATTCGCAAAAAGAGGAGATAAATAAACAGGTAGACAAAATGTTAAATGACGGAATAATCGAAGAAGCTAGGTCAGAATGGTCTTCGCCACTTTTAATAGTCCCAAAAAGAGCTGATAACAATGGGAACAAGCATTTTAGAGTTGTAACGGATTACAGATTTATCAATACTAAGGTACAGGATGACAAATTTCCTTTGCCATGCATAGCAGAAATTTTAGACTCTCTATCAGGGGCAATGTACTTTTCACATTTGGACTTATCGCAAAGCTATTATCAAGTAGAACTAGATAAAGCTAGTAGACCAATTACGGCATTTACTGTAGGTAGTAGAGGTCAATCTCAAATGACTCGACTACCTATGGGCCTAAAGATAAGCCCTAATGCATTTTCGAGAGCTATGACAATTGCAATGTCAGGTCTTAACTATGAACGTTGTTTCGTTTATTTAGACGACCTTAATGTCTTTGGAAATAATTTAATTAATCACAATAAAAATTTAGTAACAGTTTTACAGCGGCTTAGGGATGTCAACTTGAAGCTAAATCCTAACAAGTGTGAGTTTTTAAAAAGGGAACTTTTATATTTGGGACATGTGGTTTCCGCAGAGGGTGTTTTACCTGATCCAGGAAAAATTAAAACCGTTCAAGAATATCCTGTACCTATAAACGGTGATGAGGTAAAAAGGTTTGTGGCATTTGCCAATTATTACAGAAAATATATAAAGAATTTTGCAGAAATTGCTGCACCTTTAAATTATTTATCAAGAAAAAATATAAAATTTTGTTGGACATCAGATTGTCAGCAAGCCTTTGAGACCTTAAAAGCCGCACTGGTTAGCCCTCCTGTCCTACAGTATCGTAATTTCTCTCTGGATAATACTTTTATTTTAAAAACAGACGCTTCAGGGCATAGTGTGGGTGCTGTACTTTTAAATAGCGACGACAGGCCTATCGCTTACGCTAGTAGAGCGTTAAATGGGGCAGAAAAGCGGTACGCAACTATTGAAAAAGAGTTGTTAGCTATAGTTTTTGGCATAAAACACTTTTCTTGTTATTTACACGGAAGAAAATTTATTATCTATACTGACCATCGTCCTCTTATTTATTTGTTTGGTATGGCAAATCCCTCGAGTAGACTAACAAAATTTAGATTACTTATAGAGGAATATGACTTTGACATAAGATACATAAAGGGTAAAGATAACGTGACGGCGGATGCGCTCTCACGAATACCCGTTTCCTCGGACGAGTTAAAAAATATGTCTAATACGGTTTCGCAAACAATATTCGCGATAACTAGGCAACAAAGTAAGGAAAAGGAAGAAGAAGTAGAGAATAGTACAAGTTCTAATAATTTACAGAATAACAGGCTTGATCACCCTGGAGTTGTTGAATTGTTAAAACGTCCTATTAACTCTTGCGAACTTTGTCCGCTTTTACCGATAAAATTTAAAAACATTATTAACGAACGAAATTATGACTTTCACATAGGAGAATTAATTTATGTTAAAAATAAAAATACAATATTTCTGAAGCAGGATCCTCGATCGGCGTTCGTACTAGGTACATCGTTGAGAGACCTGAATTCAATATGTATGAAATATAATATTCCGGATCTAATAATTCTAAAAAATAAGGAAAACGCGCGATTAATAAAATATATTATGAGTAATGTACAAGATTTTAAAAATAAACATTTTAAAGTAACTATTATTAAAGATGTAAACAAGATAACCGATTTAGAAAGCCAAAGGGTAGTATTGAATGACTTTCATATTTTACCAACAGGTGGGCATGCCGGGGTAAACCGAATGTACAATAACATTAGGAAATATTATTATTGGACAAATCTACATAGGGATGTTGAAGATTTTGTCAGGCGATGTGATGACTGTCAACGGTATAAACATTCTAGGCCTAATTTACAGCCAATGTCAATCACAACGACTGCATCTTCAGCGTTCCAAAATATATATTTAGATCTAGTTGGTCCTATAGAAGTAGATAATGAAAATAATAAATATATTTTAACATTACAATGTGAACTTTCTAAGTTTATAGAGTGCTATCCTTTGCCAAATAAGGAATCAACAACAGTAGCCAGAGGCTTTGTAAATAACTTTATTTTGAGATATGGCATTCCAAAGTGTATAATTTCGGATAAAGTTTCTGAATTTTTGTGTTCCACATTAAAGGATACTTGCAAAATTTTAAATATTAAACAAATGTCTTCAACAGCATATCATCACGAAACACTGGGTGCTCTCGAAAATTCGCATAAGCATTTAAATGCGTATTTACGTATACAAACAGCCAAAAATCAAGAAACTTGGAGTTCTTGGTTACCCTTTTGGTGTTTTTCGTATAACACTAGTGTTCATACGGAGACACGATATACTCCTTATGAGTTGGTATTTGGGAAAACTTGTAGTTTACCCTCGAACGTTCTCAATAACATCGATCCGCTATACAATTTTGATGATTACCCATGTGAATTAAAATATCGCTTGCAAAGCGCTTGGTTCGATGCAAGAGATAATTTGTTAAATTCAAAAGAAAAAAGGAAACAACACTTTGATAAAAGAACAAAATTAGTTAATTACAAGGCTGGTGAAAGAATTTTATTAAGAAACGATTCCGGTAGCAAAAGAGATGCTATTTACAACGGCCCTTATCTGGTGGTTGAAGATAAGTCGCCGAATGTGGTAATAAAATTAGACAATAGATTATTAGAAGTACATAAAAATAGAACTAAACTGTATTTTGATACGTAGATTTATCATTTTTTTTAATTGTTTTTTTTTTCGTTCGGAGAAGGTGTAGTAATATAATTAGTGATAAACAATTAGTTTTAAGTAGGTTAAGAGTTTGCTAGATTATTAAACCATGTCATATAAATATACAATATTTATACTGTCAGCAGATAATTATATGGACATGTAAATTTATGCAATTAGAAAAGAGATTGATTTTATTCACAAAAGTAAAAGGTTCTTTGATTTGGGCTCTGCCCGAGCTTAAGTTATCACAGTATTACACCGACAAAACATGACTCAATGAAGCGCACACAGCTGAGAAGGTATGGCAAGATCTAAATATTAAAAGTTCAAGGCAGGCATTTATGGACGGATGTTCGCAAGGACTAAGAAATCCTAGCGGAAAAGGTCGTCGTCCTATAGGATCGGTTTTTAAGGGTTAATGAAATAAATTTAATTTATAAAAAATTAGATGACGTTTCGACAAAATTTCATCATTTATTATTTTTTAAAATGCTCACGCCACTGGAATTCCTTCTTCTGACGCCGTACAGCCCGGAGCTCTCTATATGCTAGGGGATGAGTCACAGACAGAAATATTGAACTTGGAGTATAGGTACCTACTACCTAATCAATGTATGTCTAATCTCTATCTATTTTTGCAATATTTTTGAAGTTTTTAGGAGGGGGCAACAGCCCTCCCCTGACCGTCCTTGGCGGCGCCCTTGAATTGAAATTCTTATTTAAATATGTTAAATACTTTTTTTTCTGATCATTTGGAAAAACTGCCATTAGATTACTTGAGTAACATGAACTTCCAGCAAGATGGATGCCCGGCCCATTTTGCTAGAGAAGTACCTAAACAAGAAATGGCTTAATTTGGAATTTGTACAAAAATGGATAGGGCGAATTAGCCCAATTTCTTATGGCCCCCAAGAAGTCCCGACCTCAGGTTGGTAGATTTGTATTTGTGGGGGGACGCCTAAAACAGTTAACTCTATGCCAATCCACTGACAAATGATGAGAACATTTTATTTATTTATTTATTTATTTATTTGAACTACAATTTACAGGTTGATACTTAAATATCATTAACCCACTTACAAATGTAGTGATTAAATTTGTGTCGCCCAAGAGCGACTTAATATCTAAAATCTCATTATAAAAAATCTTAAAATTAGCAAAATATTTTACTAATACTCAACTATATTCAAGATATTCAACATTCTTTTTTTAAGATTGTTTATAAATGGTCCTTTTTTCCCACTAAAAATATCACAGTATTTTTGATTGTTATTATAATTCACAACCATATAACTAACAGGAGATTTTTTTTGATAATTGGTTCTGACAAGTTTACTAGAAAAAGTTCTATAACCACGTGACCTGGTTCTGTTGGGTATACTTAAACTAACAATTTGTATCGTTGTGTTGTCTATAGCTAAGTTATTAAATATATTGTACAAGTAAATAATACTGCTGAAGATTCTCTTATTATGGAGGGTCATTAGGTTATAGCGTTTTAAATTAACAGGATAATTGTTATCATGATTTTTTTTCAGTATAAAATCGGATAAACGGATAAACTTTTTTTGTACTTTTTCAATCGTTTGAATGTATTTGACATAGAAAGGACACCAAACAACACTAGCATATTCAAGTTTTGATCTAACTAGACTATTAAAAAGAACTTTAAGAGTTTTCTCAGATTTAAAGGATTTTGAGTTACGCAAAATAAAACCGAGATTTTTATAAGATTGTTTTACAATTGATTCTATGTGAGCATTGAAGGATAATTTGTCATCAAATAAAACTCCTAAGTCTTTCTTTTGTGAAACTGTTTCTATAACATTACCGTTTATTAAGTAGGAAAAGTTTATCAGTTTTTTAGAATAGGAAAACCTCATGTGGTTACATTTGTCAATATTAAAAGGCAGATTATTTATTTTGGACCAAATATACAATGCGTCTAGATCTCTTTGTAAATTCTTGCAGTCGTTGATACTAATGATTTTTAAAAATAATTTTACGTCGTCTGCAAAAAGAAGAATTTGAGAATGTTTGATAATATTAACCGCATCATCAATAAATAACAAAAATAATAAAGGTCCTAAATTGGATCCTTGTGGAATTCCAGACGACGCAGTGAAATTGGACGAATTGCAACCCTTGATTGATACATAATTTAATCTGTCTGTTAGATAAGATTTTATAAATAGAGACCAGTTCAATGAGAGGGAAAATTTTTTAAATTTAGATATAATTAGATTATGGTTTACTTTATCGAATGCCTTTGCGAAGTCAATGTACACAGTGTCAATTTGGGTACCTTCCGCCAAGGCATCTGTAGTATACTCGACAAAATCAATAAGGTTTCCTACTGTAGATCGGCATGAACGGAAGCCATACTGGTATTTGGATAATTTTTCTTTGACATGAAAATTTATTCTTTTACTTATTATATTTTCAAAAATTATGGCAATGTTAGATAAAATTGAAATGGGACGGTAGTTGTTTACAATTGATCTATTGTTAGATTTATAAATCGGTGAGATACGAGCAATTTTTAGTTTATTTGGAAATAATTTAGTTTTTATTGACAGATTGAAAATATGTAACAACGGTTTAATTAACAAGTCTTTACAAGCTTTTAAAATAAATCTAGGTATGTTATCAGTACCTAAGGTTTTCTTATTTTTCAAAGTTGATATTGCTTTATCGAGCTCATTTTCGGAAATAGGCAATAAATTAAACACAGATTCCTGATCCTCATCGATTTGCATACCTTCCTGTATATTATTTCGATCATAAACTGATTGAAAATATAGAGCAAAAGCTTCGGCTACATTTTTTTCGCCCGAGTATTTTTGATCACCTAAAAACATATCTTTCGGGATACCGTGGTTAGTGTCTTTTTTAGATTTGACAAAGTTCCAAAATTGTTTAGAGTCTCCTTGTATAGAATTTTCACATCCAGCGAGGTATTCCTTGTAGGCTGTTTTTATATCTTTTTTAATTTTAGACCTAAGATGCTTATAGTCGGCCAAACATTGTGGCAATTGAGTTTTTTTAAATATTTTTAAATTGCGTTCTTTTGATTTTATATCAGTGATAATTTCTTTAGTAAACCAAGGTGGATATATTTTAAAACAAAGAACTATAGAGGAAACTCGCCTACTATGGGGTATCATTTTATTTTCTGCAACTTTTTCTTTTATTTATTTTTTTTTTATATTTCATTTCAGCAACATTGGTTCGTTATTATGCAAGCAAGGTAATACTAGATAAAAATAAATTTAGAACATTACCATTTTGGTAAAAAAAAAATAATTTAAAAATGCTGTGTCTACCCCATATTAGGCTACCAGGCAGCCTATTATGGAGTCCTGGTATGCCTTATATAGGGTACCTGAAAAAGTTATCTGGTGCAAGTGTTTAGTACAAAAAAAAACAGAAAAATAAAACGTACTTAAAACTTTTAAGTTTTATTGATACAAGAAAAAATTATACAAATGTAAACAAGTTATAAAAACCTAAATATGGTGGAAAGATTCACTTAAATAAATATCTTAATATGAAACTTTTAAGAAGATATACAGAATTAAAAGCTTTTACAGAAGTCGCAAATATGCTTTGTCGTGTCATTTCCCGCACATTTGACATGGGCCCATTCCAAAACTCCTTGACACTGAACCCACTCATCTCCACTTTTATCATCCTTGAATATAAGGTGACAAAACATGCATTCTGATTGAATGTCATCGAGATCAGAGTCGTCTGATTCTTGAAAATGCACTTCGATATCTGAATCAGATGATAAGTTCTTTTTAATAGTTTGTTTCTTGGATTTTTTATTTTTATTATCATTTTTGTTTGAATTTTTGCCTTTGTTTGATACCGACTTTTGTTCGCTCAAAACTTTTCTTTTTGACGTTTTAGGAACAATAATTGTTTTATTTTTGAGAACCTCTTCCAGTTCACTTTGATAGGGTATACTAATAACCACAACGCACTTGCCCCCTCTGCGGCTTATGTTTGGAATAGGCAATAATAATATGTTGCTGGATAAAATCAGTCTTTTAGTAGGGGTGTTTGGTGGAGTGATGTGGAGCATCTCCTGAGAATTACACTTTGAAGTGCTTGGAATGGCATGATCTGCAACTAATTTTGACCTAGTAGAGAGACTACTATCCAAAGTATTTGTCATCGAGGTCCTCGGTATTGAATCATTAGGTATTCTTAGCATTAAACAATCACCAATATTTTCCTCGGAATTTTTATGTGAACTGTTAATAACAAAATCGTAATCTCGGAATATATTTCGGTTTACCCTCGGGTTTACCGGAAACATTTCTGTCTTTGTAAACCCATTAATTGCATTCCAGTTTTTTTCTCTTACGTTGGTTTGGCATCTAGATATAAAATATATGCATATTAATACCTAACTCTTGATAATGGAGTCCTAATATGGGGTACCCCATATTGGGAATATTTCGGATACCACATAATAGGACACGTTCGGCAAATAGTAAACAATCAAATATTTTTGTTTAAATGAAAACAGAAACAAAAACCTATATGCACAAAATACTTACGAACATTCGTATTATTAGCCTATGTATAACGAATAGCCAAGACTTACCTTGTATTTAAAAAAAAATCGTTAAAGTAGGCACCGTCTAAGTACAAACGAAAATGACGGAACTATAAACAGCTAATGGGTGCATGGCTTTAATATTAAGTAGAAATCATCACAAGCCTGGTAGGTCTACTTTGGCCATTGAAACATAGATGTTTCTATTTGGTTGCCGAGATATATGCCTACCCCACATTAGGAACATACCCCATAATAGGCGACTTTCCTCTACAAGCTGTAAAAGCAATATCTCTAGAAGAAGTGCCGAGGAGTTTTGACTATCTTATAGCCCAATTGAAAAAATGCATAATTTATGGTACACTGACAAAAATGGATTTACCGATGTCGTGGGTTGCAGAATTAGAGCTACTTTAACGCACGTTTCTATGTTGTTCAAACTAAGCCTACGAATTATCACAAATCATTTAAAAACGCTACAATAACTCAGCTTCTTGTGGTTCGCCTCAACACACAAATATCAGCATTTTAAACACATTTGGGATTACCACAATCCTTCATTTTGTAACCATTTTATCAGTTACCTGAACTCAGTTTTTGGATTGGGAAATCTTACTAACTGATTTTAAAGTACCGTTTTGTCCCAGACCTGCATTATTTTAACTCATTACCATGTGTAAATTATTTTGAGTTGAAATAAGTCATAAAGAGTGCTCTAAAAACCCATGTCAAGGGTAAATTACCGATCGAACTTCCGAACGGTGTAGTAGGTATCAAGCCTGAAGGCAATTCTAGTCGACCTCGGTGGTCGGGTGTAACAAAGCAAAAACGATTAAACGGAGTTTATATAAACTTTTTGTCTTAAAATCATAAACAGATTTACCTCCTTCAATATTGACATACATACTTTCATAGTTTTTTGTCGGATTTAAATCAAAACAATGCCACATACCTATTATTATATTTTTTAATTAAACTCGTATTAATTTGTTTAATCATAAATATGTAACTCTACTAAGTATAATTAATTTATTATTACTATAATATTAGGTCAATAAAAACAAGTAACAGAAAAATTCGCGGTATTTAGGTACCTGCCTAATTAAGTAAACAACAACCCTATTCATTTGCAGAACTCCCTTCCTTTAGAGAACGAACGTTTTTTTCCATATTAAAAGTCGTAAGTAGTGCCGACTCACAGTACAAATATGTACCATGGTGCCGACTATTTTCTCATATCGTTACATTCGCGTCCGTCACCATAAGATGATTAATAAGCACTAATCGTAATCGCGCCTCGCAATGCATCAAGCCAAATATAAACAACGGGAAAATCGGCCCTGGAAGAATATGTCACCGCCTACTCATCGAGGAACCTACCGAGAGTCGTAGCTCTTAACTATAATTTAGGGCCCCAGAACTACGTACACGTATCGGGTTTATGTCGCGCTGCTACGTTTACGTATAGGTGTCGACTTAAGTGTCAATTATCAAAGATAGAGAGAATACCGTAAGTGCGTGGCGAAATCAATGTAGTGAGAGGTAACCCGGCCAACTGTCATAAGTTTCAGCCGTTAGTCCGGTAGTCGATGAGATATCGTTATCGAGTTTAGTTGCCGTTTTTGTTGAAGGAAGTGTAAGTACCTATTGTTTAACTATTTGTTTTTGTGAGTGCTGTGCCATTGTAAAACTATGCCTCGTAATACCTGTGAGTTTTGAGGGTGTCACTCAAAAGAAGGTCAAGGAATAAGCATGTTTGCATTTCCAAAAGATCCTAAACAGTGAGTACATTTGCACCGCTTTGGGATTGTTGATTAAAAATGTAAGGAAAGGTAACAAAACTGCTGTTCAATATTTGAAAAGAAATAAAGGTATACTTACATAAGAAAATACTGTTTTTCTACTTCTATATTAGTAAGAACCAACTTACGAACTCTCTACTTTATCCATAAAACTCTAATTTCACACACTATATAGTTAGAAGCCAAGCTGTGCGTAGGAGCAATTACGTCATATTATTATTACAATGTCTGTATTAACAAGGGCAATTTTCGCTAACGCTCGAACCGTAATTTTCGAAATCGTGTGTAATAGGCTTCTTACCACTCTTGGTATGTAATATATTATTTTATTTTCTTTCTAAAATGTACTATCACTAAGTAACGCACAATCAATAAAATATTTCAAAAATATTTTTATTTAATGATACCACTACACTAAACTGAAAATTTCCCTAAATTTTGCGACGTTGTCATGATAAAACGAGTGATAAAATTATGTTAATCTCCGACCTTTGGTGCAGTGAAATTTAATTTAATCATGAGTTAAGCTTAACTTTCAGGTAATGTATTATTAGAGTTACAGCCAGACGGTGCACTTGGTAGTAGATTATATTAAATCTGGTTTTCTGAACAATGCCAGAATGCGATATACAGGGTGTTATGGAAATGACTTATTATATTTTAAGGGGCCACTCCTGGGGTGGCCTAGAGTTACACTTGATAGTTTTTTTTTCTAAAATCGGAAGTATTTTGAATTTTGTAAAATACCTTAAAACCGGACCACCTGTGCCTCTATGAAAGTTCATTACCCCTAAACACGTGTTTTTGACATGACAAATTGGCGGAATTTCTACAGACAGCTGATTACCTTGCGACGTTGCCAAGTATTCGGGAAAATATTTTTTTTAGGTTTTTTAAAAAAGATTAAATCAAAAACTATACTGCGATTTCAATTAAACAAGCCTTATTCAATAGGTATAGTTTTTACTCACCCCATGAAATTGTATTGCTATCATAATACTTCGCTGAGTAAAAATCGTAGATACCAACAACAAGCCCTATGTCTGGAAATTTACACAGATAAACTATCACATCACAAAACATTCCCATCACATGTGTATTATTATATAAAGTGGGCTTTAATTAATAACAACGAAATTCATATTTAGTCTTTAATCTTGTAAAACTTTTGTGCAAATGATTATAAACAAATCTACTACTTTCTTGATGATAACAATACCTTCGCCATGTCTAAAATCACTCTCATAACATAAATTCAGAGGGCGCCACGTATATCAACCACAGAATAACAAGAACAAGCAATATATCTATCATGTATCACATTATTCAACAACTATACACTCCAGCAGCAAAAAGCAAACAAATTTTATGCCGTTGCAAGTAAAACAAATTTATGAAGCCATTGACTTTGAACTGCTCAGTACCCAATCACAGAACAGCAACAAATCACATTTCCCGCCCCCTGGACTATCGTGTTTAAATGTCGTGTCCAGTTAAGAGGACTGGATTGGATACCGTAATTATTATTCTTAATTGCAATGGCCACCTGTCTTGACGACAATCAACCAGCTATTATCATTACCAAGAAGAACAGAAGTCACAGAAGAAGAGAAAGAACATAACCGTAACGTTATTTGTTGAATTTAAATTGTTCTTTCCGTGAGTTTTTTTACTGTAGAACACGATCTCGGAAGAAGGAACGAAATGCTTCTATTACACTCCATTTTAAATGCAATGCAATTTTATAAAGGTAGGTATGCAACAATTTTTAAATTTTATTTTTCCAGTTCACAGAAAACCATACCGCAAATAATTCACCTTACGTCGTATAACATAAAAATACAGTTTTAAATTGTGAATAAATCTTTATTTTATCGGTTAATGATAGTTATATAATTGGAGATCTGCCCCATGTATACGATTTTCAATATCTGAAACTAGTTTTTGACCTCCGTGTAATGGTAAATTAAAAAAAAATGAAAGATACAATATACTTTCAGCTTTAGCAGAAACTAGCTATGTCAAGGACAATAATTGATCTCGTAGATGTCTTCAATCAACCAAAGGCAGAATATGACATAGAAAATTGTGATTTAATTCAGGGGTCAAATATCAAACACAGCAAACTCAACGTAATTAAAATGTTCAGTAATAGAAAAATACGCTATTAAAAGTACTCCATTGAAATAACAGAAATACTGAAGCTCAGTAATATGGGCAATAATATTAGGTATGATATTTTTGCTCAATCATTTCCACTAAACTCATATTTTCACGAAAATTTTAATAAATGTGATGGAGATTGCTAATTTTGATATTTAAATTTGGATATTGCTGTATCTGTTATGTGAGCATATGGAGATTGCTGTCTTTGTTATTATCACATTTTCCATGGCCAAACAGGGTCGAACTATATAAGTTCTACCAAAGTAAAAATGCCCACCTAATAATTTTAATGTTTATTTATTACATTCTTAAGATTAAATAGTAATAAAGAAACAACTCCTTTTATAACCTGTAGTGTGAGAATAATTTCAATATTTTCACATAAAAAAAATTGTTATTTGATTTTGTATGACTTAAATATACAGGTAAGTTATAACTCGTAAGAGCAACACTTTAGCAGATTTTGTATTATATACGCAAGTCTTTACTGTCTTCTGTGTGCTCAACACAATAATTTTGTTCTCCATCTTCCCTCATCGGATTTGTAGTTGCTTGCATTTCTTCTGCCTCGGTGGTAGATGGATTTCCTATTGGTATGACTTGATTAAAATACTTTAGCTCTGGTAGTGAGTGCCATTCTGTTCCATAATGTTTAGTGAGCAAATTATTAACATCCCTTATTTTTAGTGGCTTTACTTGAATACCACAAGGTATCTCACTAGGGATTATCATATTTATAATTTTTCTCTTTTTACATATATTTTCATACTTTCCAAGCTCAGATTTGTAAAATGGCTCTCCATCAATTAAAGCGTTACCTTGTTTTTTGGATCTTTTTATAAAAAAACGTTTACATGTATTGAATTTAATATGCCACTGTTGTGGAGACTTGATGACAGGTTCTGCAGCTTTTTTCCAGTCATAAACTAAACAATTCTGACCAACATTTACGATTGTTGCATACTGCGATATTATGTTGATGTATGTTTCAGGATCGATGACTACTTCCTTTTTCTTTATGTGTTTTTCTATTTGTCCAAATACCCGATCTGATGGCAAATAAGAATGTCCTGTGATGGGAAAAATGACTTCAATTTTCTTGATGGCGAGATGTTCTGTTAGCCATTTGCAGCACATGGCCAATAAAAATGAATTTTTATTTTGGCCACCACAGCCATCGGCTATCAGGCGAATTGTGTTAATGTTAGTCATGTCGGAGTTGTTCAATCTATGATAAATTATTGATGACACTGTATTGGAATCTTTGGCATACATATCTTCTGTCCAGGTATAAGCAAAAACATTATTTCTGGTTAATTTATCTTTTGAGCTGCCTTCCACGACGGTTAGGTTGTAAAGGTAGAGCTGTCTGCTATAATAACAAGCTTGGTCAGGGACTTTTGGTATGGGCTGATTTTTTTGACAATCAAATGAGAATGTTTTAACACCATCTTCTTTTGCCTTTAAATATGAGTAGAACGCTTTCGCGCGCAGTGCATGCACCCTTTTTTGGATGATTAAATCACTTCTTTTTGCATCATTTGTTTGCGACTTAATTTTTTCTTGGTATTGTAGACAAGTTGAACAAACGTCACTACGTGGCGTCCCGAACCCCAAATTATATTCTGTCTGGAAAACTTTTCGGAACAAACCTAACTTCGCATGTTGCTCGTTATCGTATTTGTCTTTGTACATCCCGTATATTTTTTTAAGGTTTAGTTCACTTGGCAAGTATTTTCTAACTGATGTGCTGCTTCTGCAATAGTGGGCCTCGGTGCATTTTAGAGATGTTAGGAATTCATGAACACTCTTTCTAATTTCTACAAACAAATGGGATTTGTGGTCCCCGCCTCTTTTCTCTGTTGGAAATTCTCCCGTCTCAAAATGTTTTTTCATGATATACTGTATTCTATACTTCGTTATATTTAATATTTTTAAAAATGTTTTCTGGCAGACTTGAACCTCTTTCCTGTCGACTGGAACGTAGAATCTTGTAGTTAGTGATTTTTGACTGTGTGTATTATTTTTTGGTCTTCTTCTTTGTATAGGTACTGCTCGGCAATACTTCAGCAGCAATGCATCTTGGTACTGTTTACATTTTTCTTTGTAGAAAGCGTTGTGAAATCTCATCATTGCAGCCATATTTACGGATGAGCATTTAAATCGTGCATTATCATGCATACAATTTTTTTCTGGCAAACTTCTAGGAGTATATCTGAAATAGAAAATAAGCCCATATTATGGTGTATTCACGTGTAAGATGTGAAATAAATAATACTACACAATAAGAATTGGTACATTGTAGAAAAGTAAAACCCTAAGGACGCTAAGTACAGTAAGTACACCCCTGGAAAAATTAATCTTACCGTAGTTTTTTAGCCTTGTTTGCCCTCCACTTTTCCGGCTGTCTCGGACGTTTTCGGGCTTGACCTTTTGGCACTTTGATACAATTAACTTCCATTCTATAGTATTACTCAGCAAAATAATTTAACTTTTCACTAAAACCCTTAAAATATTAATAAAACCGTAGCACAAATTCAGCCTTTCACGGCAAAATCGCCATAACTATCGCGTGAGCGTTCTGGCTTGTTATTGGTTGAAATTGAGTTTGCTGTGTATGTTATGATGATAAGTAGAGAGATATGGACAGAACGAGACCAGTGGTGCTGGTGGTGCTGTTTTACGATCTAACCCAGGTGGTGCAGGTGGTGCGTTTTACGATCTAACCCAGGTGGTGCAGGTGGTGCGTTTTATGACCTAACCCGGGTGGTTCGGTGGTGCGTTTTATAACCTAACCCGGGTGGTTCGGTGGTGCTGTTTACAAAATAACCCGAAATTAAACCCGACTTTTTACGACCTAACCCGGATGCTTTCATGAGGCGGCTTCTTATCTAACCCTAACTTGATCCTTAATATTTATGAACTGACCCGAGATAAAACCCGACTTTTTACGACCTAACCCGGATGCTTTCGTGAGGCGGCTTCTTATCTAACCCTAACTTGAACCTGAATATTTATGAACTGACCCGAGATAAAACCCGACTTTTTACAACCTAACCCGGATGCTTTCGAGCGGCGGCTTCTCATCTAACCCTAATTTGAACCTGAATATTTATGAACTGACCCGAGATAAAACCCGACTTTTTATGATTTAACCTTAGTGAAACGCCGCTGCTAAAGCGGGATAATTAAATCCCAATTTTTATAAGCCATCCTTAAACCCAACTTTTTACGATCCGACCTGAGCCATCCTTAAACCAGACTTTTTATTATTTTCCCTTAGTTGAAACGCCGCTGTTAAAGTGGTATAGTAAAAAACATTATTTATATTTTCTAACTTAGTGAAACGCCGCTGGTGAATGGCAAAGCGAAATAAAACCCTAATTTATATGGTCTAACAAGATAAGTATATTAAGGCGGCACATTTGTCACCCCGCAATAATTATTTATACCTAAATAACCCTCTCAAACCCTCTGCCGACTCGATTTAAAAAGAAAGGGACATAAACCTTTATTTATTATTCCGAAGGACCCTCATTAAAATTCAGTAGCATATCTAATAATTGTTTCCAATTTTTGCACCACTTATAGAAATACAATAAAATAATTACTATCTAGAACCATTAACTAGCGATTTCTTTGTACTGGAAATGGATAAATTATAGGACTATCTTGTAATGAGAACAGAGTAATAAAAAGTAAATAAAACTTAAATACGTATAAAATACCAAGCAGGTATAGGTACTATACAACTTGTGTTCGCCATCAGGTAAAAGCCCTCATAATGCTTTTATAAAAATTTCGGATAATATCATAATATAAGTAAATAGGCTACAATTTCAGGAAAAAAGTAAAAAAAATTAATTCACAGTGTAAAATTGTAGTTAAATGGATTGTAAATACGAAATAATATAAAAAGCTACCTTTTGTTTGCGATGATGTATGCACAATAACTCTATATTATTCGGTCCTTAAACTGAAAATACCCACTAGATAGGTATCATAAGCTGTATTTGTCATCAGGTAGAACCCCCAATAAAATTATGAATATCAGGCGTAGGCATCAAAGTAGCAATCTTAACTTATTTTCAACACGAGCATAAAAATATAGGATTGTTAAATATTTTATAACCCTAATTCTCAATGGCAACAATAAGCAAATCACGTTGGTTTTTTAATTTATTATTAATCTGGCTAACTTAAGAAACTCACAATATAACGACCATCCAAAAAAATCATAATACATTACTGGGTGTGAAAGCAATTGCGCTGCAAAATATAGTGTATACCGACTCTGAGCTAGTTAATTAAAATCCCAATTAGCGCTAAAAAAAAATCAATTAGATATTTACTTTAGATATTTTAATAAAAAAATTCAATATTATTAGCGTCACCTACGCATAGGGTTAAAAAGTATGAGAAACTTTGTGAATATCATTTCCCGTGATTCTCTCGACCACCACATTTCAATATTCTCATCAACATTTAAGTTTTAAAATTAGCACAATATCAAATCCTTTACAATGAATTAAACAAACGCATACATAATTTTAAAATCACATAATAAGAATATAAGCTAAAATCTAACAAGTTCGGACTACTCGAATGACTTCAGTTTACATCTGTAGAGAATACCCAACTCTCGAATCATAAAAAATGGTCAAACTTTGTCGGCAAATACCCTTCTATGATGCAGGGGAAGGACAGGTAACTCGAGATGTTTATAAAGAAACGTTAAAGAACATTATTTGCTTATTTCTAGACTCTTAAAAATTAGATGCAATCGAACAATAAATGTTTTCATCATGTATATTTATGAGTAACACATTACCTTCGACATACATAAATTCAAATTGATAATTACTTGCCTTAGTACTTTTTTAGAAGCTTGAATTATTGCATATAACCGTCTGAGGATACCCAAACTTCCCCTAACATATTTCTCCGCAGCCGGGGAAAAAGAGGTAGAAAAAGTAAAATAACAACTCCAAGTGTCTTTGCGAACAATCGGCAATAAAATAGAGTATTTCAGTTTTTAATTTTTCGTAAATAAAAGTTGGTTAGATTAATAGTCTCTGTGAATATATTAACATAAACAAAGTGATATGCCGTAAATTTAGGAGTACAGTATAAATTATGCCTCTATTAAAATATACCGCAATAACTAACTATCAAAGGATTTTTGATATTTTGAATATATTTGATGCTCATAGCATTATCACATTTCCAAAGGCTCTAAATTTTAGAAAAATGTTCTAATAGAATATGTCTATCAATATAAAGTAAAGGTATTGTTAGGTTTTTTTAAAAAATACGACCTACAACAGTCTCTGCTACAGCATGGCTGACTCTGTAGAAACTTCTGTGAAACCATAATAATTATATCAATAATCGAGTTGTCCTTATGATAATATTTTCTTCCAATATCCGACTCCACTATCCATAAAAGTTATGTTAGAAAATTCATAATTGAGCGCATTGTAATTTTTTAAAAAGAAATTCACTTCACACACAAAGATGTAGCCATTCAATCCATGAAAATAATGCAAGTCAGTATGCGTATGTTATGGCTAACTGTTTAAATGTCTATTCCTTCCACGTTTATCGGAAGAAATACTTTTTTTATACTAGTATTTTAGTTGAAAATAAGATCATAAATCATCTATACAAAACAAGCGCCCCTTATGGATTTGAACGAAAATCATAGATTCGACTATTTTCATGAAAAATAAATCTAAGTACGGAATAATGCAGGAAGATTATCTATTTTCTTGGTTTAGAAAGTGATGTAGTTAAGATTTATAACTTAGGAATAAATAAATTATTATTAATCTTTTCGACCTATTTCTCTTGCATATTTAATTTCTTTGATAGTAAGAACTAATCTTTTTATTTTACAAAGTAAAAAAAAAGCTAAAGATCGGCGTTGTCAGTCAGGTATAAGAACTGATTTAACACGATGGTTTTTGTACAAACGTTCACATACAATTGTATGCTTTTTAACCGATTGTGTCGGAAAAAATGACGATTTATAGATTAGATATTTAGACGAAGAGCTAACCTTCTCAATAAAGTATTGATTATTGCCCTGCTAGCTAGACAACACTTTTTATGTTAGTCAAAAAAAAATTTTTTTTTTCGGACGCTATTACAGATTTCATCGTTAACTAACAAACATTAAGACCAAAAAATTAGCGTGCAAGATGAAATGTATAGGTTCACTTCATTTCTACATTATTTTACAACTCTCAATCGCATTAAAAACAAGATCGAATAAAAAATAACTTATGACATATGGACGAAAAATGTTTTTCGGGCTATTTAGGTTAGCGACCGCATTACGTCTGAAATACTACATTTTTCGAGCTTATAACATAATTTACTATTTTAACGTTAAAATAGGGGAAATGATGTATCGAAATGGATACTTTTTTTTTGTCGGTCACGAGATTATAGTTTCTTTTAAAATGAACTCTAATATTTACAACACAAATTATCCTTTAAGCCACATTAGTTTAAAACTCGTCTGTCGCTTTCCCTCTATTGTGAGTTTGATTAAAGTATAGCGTAGTATATATTTAGATGAATTTCGCAAATGTTGAATACTTTCAAAACTGAAAAAGCCGCCCTTTGCAATAAATATCTCCGTAGAGTTAGGTACCCTGCAGATTAAGGGTATTTCAGCGGATAATCATATACAAATTCAAAGATTTTGTCTATTTTAATGGATTAACAAACAATATCTATAGGATGACTTTACTGATAAAAAAAAAATAACAAAAATCCATAAAGTCTAGGCTCACATGAAATTCCATAAAGAGCAGCTGCATAGCCTTATCACATCAAACTATATTTTTATTTCGTTCTATTGTCAAAAGTCTGTGTTTAGGAGATTATCGTTCATTTTAAAATGAACTCTAATATGTACATCACCATAAACTACCTCTTAAGCCGTCGTAAAAATACACTTTTCGATTTACCTCTATATTGATTTTCTAATATTAAATATCTACAATAGTCGAAATTCGCTCGCTAATACCTATGTATGCAAGGTTTCTTCAAAAAATGACAATTTTGTTGTTTAATGGCTTGAAAAAATGGAAAAAGGAGGTTTTTGCATCCATTTATTTCCAGATGAGTGTTAAAAATACTTATAAAACTCGGTATACCGAAGATCAAGCATTAATGAGAGGGTTGAGTCCTGTTTGCCAAATCCTGATTTTTAATTTGACGTTGGCAACGGTACAATTTTTTAACATTTATCATAAGAGGCGTATATTTTTGGAGCTTAGATCTACCAGTTTATCCACGCCCCATTTATTGTTAGTGCTTTAGTAATTTTACTTTCCAATTATTTTTTACCAAAACGCGTAGTTGAAACAGTGTCTATATCAGACGATATAATAAATTTTAAGGATTAATTTGCTTACAAATACACTTCAATTTATTTAGGCTAAAGCAGCCAGACATATACTGGAACTACGAAAACCCTATTACAATTTGGTTGCCTAGAGAAAATTTTGTAAAAAACATAGCTTTCTACACAAATGCTTGCACATTATGTACCTATCATTTTAAGATACCTGGCGACATCAATGTAAGCATTGACATAATGACGCAAGATATAGGTAGGTACTAGAATATTCAAGATTTCTATTAACGATACACTTCAGCATACATGCGAGATGTCATTAATGTCTACGGAAGGCAACAGACATACCAGCTATTTTTACATGGGATTCCATAGACTTGGACGCTTCTTGTTTAGAAATATTTGATGTCATCTTGAGGAGTTCCGTATTGAAGCATCAAACCTACCTGCCAAATAATTGACGAAATATGGGATATCATAAAATATGCCCCCCATCGAACTAAATGATCCTATAAACCAGCTTCACAGACCGTAATTTGTGATGCTAACACGATTAATACGCAATAGAACAAGATTAAGAAACAAAATTTAAAGTAGCTCTTTATCACACGAAAATAATTAAATAATTTACGGTTACAGAACAATAATTATTTTAAAAAGCTGTATAACTAAATATATTATGTTATTAGGAATATTCTGTCTAAAGTAACAGCTGATCTTAGTCGAAAATGAGATCGTATTATTGATTGTTGAATTCGTTAGGTATGAAATAAAATTAGAGATTACGTCTATTTTTTCACGATTAAAAAAGAATACCTCTATTTAGCTAAAAATGAAACGATTACAGTGGTAGATTAATTCACTTTACCAAGCATGTAAACTACTAATTTTGCAATAAATATCTTCTATATTTCTAGGTAGGTTTACTCGAAAATGTTGGGCTATTTTCATCAAAAATCCCGATACGAAATTGAAAAATTTGCCTATTTTTGTCGGTTTACAAAGTGATAGTGGAATATTGGTTTGATCAAAGAACAATAATTATTTTAAAAATGTTGTATAATTAACTAAATGTCGGTGTTATCAGGCAGGCAAGAAGTTATTTATCTGAATCTTATTTGTACCATTAGCGTTTATATACAAATGTTAGTGGTTTTCAAAAATTGATATCTCGGAAATTATTAGGTTTAGACTTATAATACGCATATTAAAAAATAATGACTACTTTATGCAAAATTCAAAAATATTATAAGATGTAGGGTATCCCAGTAACTTAACCAAAGATTTTCGGTCTTCGTAAAGCTTTACACGTTTCTTCAGCGTACCAAACATTCACTTTTTTTAAATATTGACATCGGGTTAGGATTCTGAACATAGGATTAACATCACTCCAATAGTGAACATGTTGCGTTGTCACAGTTCCATTCGTTGAAAAGTAAACAAAACCGTTTGAGCTACGTGGGGAATAAATAAAGTTGGCTTGTTGAAAAATTTTAATATTTATTAAGGTAAAAGACTATAAATATATCGATACAACACTTTGGCATTTCTAATACTACAAACATGAATATCTAAAATGTGATATTTACAACCATCAACTCTCTCTCCCTTCTATAATTTTGGTACACCAATGCTGTCTTCTAAGTTTATAATATATGGCGTCCTGCAGTTTAATTCCGAAAATGTTTTAACTAAAAATTCCTCTTTAACACATCCTTTAACGTAAATAATGTCTGCGTCTATCAGATTGTTGGATATGATATTATGTAGTTCCTTGTAATCGGTATCACCATAATTATAAAGGATACCATGATGATTTCCAAATAGATATTTGACTTGTTTCTTGCAAGCCTTACTTAAGGTGTCGAATGGTTTAACTGGTTTAAAAAAGTAACTTTTCATACTATTCCCATCATAAATAGCCAATTCTTTCGCGCAAAATTCAGGTATGTTAAATCCTTGAATATCGACTACAACGAACTTCATTGTCTGAAGACTCAAATCAAACATGTATATTTTCATATTTTTATCGCTCTTAAGTTCGATTTCAAAAGCACACCCCCACTTTTCGATAATTTCACAGTCTTAGCACATAGATCTTATATTTTTATTTACGATCAATTCATCTTTATTCGCCAATCGTCTCAAACGAGTCTGCTTTTGAAAGTAATATAGCCTTAGTATTCAGAAAATATTAATGATATCGGAGCCTAAAACATCCTTGACACTAAAAAATCATTGTGTTTCCTAACAAAACCCATCATCTTGTCTATTTAGCTTGCTTTCCTATTGTTTAGCAGGTTAAATAAAATTATTATTTCGCTCTTTTTGTCTGTACTGAATCGTTAGGGGAATACGTTCCTAGTTCTATAAGAGAGACAGTTAAAATTTATGTAAGCAATCAAAAATCCTACACTATGAGCTACTTAGTTAAAATTTCATATTTCCTTCCTGGGTCAGGCAAAATTTGTGATGTGTCGGACAAAATTTATAAAAATACAAAAAAAAAAATGCTGGATGCATTTTTAGCGTGACTTTCTATTTAATACCATCTTATTTCAAGGTATAATTCGGTTGTCAAAATGAGAATAAAATAATTTTCCCATGGTTTATGTCATCTTAAAAAAGTCAAAAGGTTATATTCTGTAGAGGGTCAGATACATTCAAATTTAAATATTTTCTCCAAGAAGAATTTTAAGATAGTATTATAGTAAATAAAAATTCTATACCTCCAATATTTCATGGAAACATATCGTGTTCTAGCGACATAACCCAAAAGTACCTCTATTCAGAAACGCATCGTACTTTTCTTGTCAATAATTGTCTCATTGTCCCATCCATTACATTATTATAATCTTAAAGCACCTGTTACCAGCATTATCTGTTTTTATGGTTTTCATAAAACATAGCGATTACCGATGAAAATTAAACGAAAACTTAATAAATAACTTTTTTTTCAACTGAAATAGACTGATTTTCGATGGAAAAATGTTACTTATAACTAAAAATGAATATAAGACATATACGCAATGATATTTAGAATAAATCAATCTTTTCTAAAATTACTATGAAATATTCACAAAATCGTTTCGTTATAACCAAAGTAGCAAGGCTTGCAGATTTCGTATAGAGTTCAAACGCGATACTGAGATGATCTTTTTTTTTTTTTTATATTTTTGTAGGATAATGCACCACTACGTTGTAAGTACTTGAGAGAGGACTTTCTTGAAAAATCCTCAAATTTCTCTGCAATTTTGTTCCTTCTAGAGTTAAATTCACACAGAAAACCCCGTATTCTTATCTTTCAGGTTGGTATATTAAAAAGGGCTTATTAGTATGGTTTAGAAAACAAGCAATATTAATTAACGGATGTTTTTTCGTCGTATGAAGAGTTGAAAAATTTTTTTTTCCACTCCAATGGTTACGATGCAGAGAGTCGGGTTTCATCATAATCTTTCAGGGTAGCTCAGGTTTTGATTGCATGTAGAGAGTCGGGTTTCATCATAATCTTTCAGGGTAGCTCAGGTTTGATTACATGTACTAAGGTTAGTGCTCCTTGCAATCGGTTTCAGGTTTGACGCGCCCCCCTCAGGTTTGTTCAGGTTTCTCAAACGTTTGAGAAACCTGAACAAACCTGAGGGGGGCGCGTCAAACCTGAAACCGATTGCAAGGAGCACTAACCTTAGTACATGTAATCAAACCTGAGCTACCCTGAAAGATTATGATGAAACCCGACTCTCTACATGCAATCAAAACCTGAGCTACCCTGAAAGATTATGATGAAACCCGACTCTCTGCATCGTAACCATTGGAGTGGAAAAAAAAATTTTTCAACTCTTCATACGACGAAAAAACATCCGTTAATTAATATTGCTTGTTTTCTAAACCATACTAATAAGCCCTTTTTAATATACCAACCTGAAAGATAAGAATACGGGGTTTTCTGTGTGAATTTAACTCTAGAAGGAACAAAATTGCAGAGAAATTTGAGGATTTTTCAAGAAAGTCCTCTCTCAAGTACTTACAACGTAGTGGTGCATTATCCTACAAAAATATAAAAAAAAAAAAAAAGATCATCTCAGTATCGCGTTTGAACTCTATACGAAATCTGCAAGCCTTGCTACTTTGGTTATAACGAAACGATTTTGTGAATATTTCATAGTAATTTTAGAAAAGATTGATTTATTCTAAATATCATTGCGTATATGTCTTATATTCATTTTTAGTTATAAGTAACATTTTTCCATCGAAAATCAGTCTATTTCAGTTGAAAAAAAAGTTATTTATTAAGTTTTCGTTTAATTTTCATCGGTAATCGCTATGTTTTATGAAAACCATAAAAACAGATAATGCTGGTAACAGGTGCTTTAAGATTATAATAATGTAATGGATGGGACAATGAGACAATTATTGACAAGAAAAGTACGATGCGTTTCTGAATAGAGGTACTTTTGGGTTATGTCGCTAGAACACGATATGTTTCCATGAAATATTGGAGGTATAGAATTTTTATTTACTATAATACTATCTTAAAATTCTTCTTGGAGAAAATATTTAAATTTGAATGTATCTGACCCTCTACAGAATATAACCTTTTGACTTTTTTAAGATGACATAAACCATGGGAAAATTATTTTATTCTCATTTTGACAACCGAATTATACCTTGAAATAAGATGGTATTAAATAGAAAGTCACGCTAAAAATGCATCCAGCATTTTTTTTTTTGTATTTTTATAAATTTTGTCCGACACATCACAAATTTTGCCTGACCCAGGAAGGAAATATGAAATTTTAACTAAGTAGCTCATAGTGTAGGATTTTTGATTGCTTACATAAATTTTAACTGTCTCTCTTATAGAACTAGGAACGTATTCCCCTAACGATTCAGTACAGACAAAAAGAGCGAAATAATAATTTTATTTAACCTGCTAAACAATAGGAAAGCAAGCTAAATAGACAAGATGATGGGTTTTGTTAGGAAACACAATGATTTTTTAGTGTCAAGGATGTTTTAGGCTCCGATATCATTAATATTTTCTGAATACTAAGGCTATATTACTTTCAAAAGCAGACTCGTTTGAGACGATTGGCGAATAAAGATGAATTGATCGTAAATAAAAATATAAGATCTATGTGCTAAGACTGTGAAATTATCGAAAAGTGGGGGTGTGCTTTTGAAATCGAACTTAAGAGCGATAAAAATATGAAAATATACATGTTTGATTTGAGTCTTCAGACAATGAAGTTCGTTGTAGTCGATATTCAAGGATTTAACATACCTGAATTTTGCGCGAAAGAATTGGCTATTTATGATGGGAATAGTATGAAAAGTTACTTTTTTAAACCAGTTAAACCATTCGACACCTTAAGTAAGGCTTGCAAGAAACAAGTCAAATATCTATTTGGAAATCATCATGGTATCCTTTATAATTATGGTGATACCGATTACAAGGAACTACATAATATCATATCCAACAATCTGATAGACGCAGACATTATTTACGTTAAAGGATGTGTTAAAGAGGAATTTTTAGTTAAAACATTTTCGGAATTAAACTGCAGGACGCCATATATTATAAACTTAGAAGACAGCATTGGTGTACCAAAATTATAGAAGGGAGAGAGAGTTGATGGTTGTAAATATCACATTTTAGATATTCATGTTTGTAGTATTAGAAATGCCAAAGTGTTGTATCGATATATTTATAGTCTTTTACCTTAATAAATATTAAAATTTTTCAACAAGCCAACTTTATTTATTCCCCACGTAGCTCAAACGGTTTTGTTTACTTTTCAACGAATGGAACTGTGACAACGCAACATGTTCACTATTGGAGTGATGTTAATCCTATGTTCAGAATCCTAACCCGATGTCAATATTTAAAAAAAGTGAATGTTTGGTACGCTGAAGAAACGTGTAAAGCTTTACGAAGACCGAAAATCTTTGGTTAAGTTACTGGGATACCCTACATCTTATAATATTTTTGAATTTTGCATAAAGTAGTCATTATTTTTTAATATGCGTATTATAAGTCTAAACCTAATAATTTCCGAGATATCAATTTTTGAAAACCACTAACATTTGTATATAAACGCTAATGGTACAAATAAGATTCAGATAAATAACTTCTTGCCTGCCTGATAACACCGACATTTAGTTAATTATACAACATTTTTAAAATAATTATTGTTCTTTGATCAAACCAATATTCCACTATCACTTTGTAAACCGACAAAAATAGGCAAATTTTTCAATTTCGTATCGGGATTTTTGATGAAAATAGCCCAACATTTTCGAGTAAACCTACCTAGAAATATAGAAGATATTTATTGCAAAATTAGTAGTTTACATGCTTGGTAAAGTGAATTAATCTACCACTGTAATCGTTTCATTTTTAGCTAAATAGAGGTATTCTTTTTTAATCGTGAAAAAATAGACGTAATCTCTAATTTTATTTCATACCTAACGAATTCAACAATCAATAATACGATCTCATTTTCGACTAAGATCAGCTGTTACTTTAGACAGAATATTCCTAATAACATAATATATTTAGTTATACAGCTTTTTAAAATAATTATTGTTCTGTAACCGTAAATTATTTAATTATTTTCGTGTGATAAAGAGCTACTTTAAATTTTGTTTCTTAATCTTGTTCTATTGCGTATTAATCGTGTTAGCATCACAAATTACGGTCTGTGAAGCTGGTTTATAGGATCATTTAGTTCGATGGGGGGCATATTTTATGATATCCCATATTTCGTCACTTATTTGGCAGGTAGGTTTGATGCTTCAATACGGAACTCCTCAAGATGACATCAAATATTTCTAAACAAGAAGCGTCCAAGTCTATGGAATCCCATGTAAAAATAGCTGGTATGTCTGTTGCCTTCCGTAGACATTAATGACATCTCGCATGTATGCTGAAGTGTATCGTTAATAGAAATCTTGAATATTCTAGTACCTACCTATATCTTGCGTCATTATGTCAATGCTTACATTGATGTCGCCAGGTATCTTAAAATGATAGGTACATAATGTGCAAGCATTTGTGTAGAAAGCTATGTTTTTTACAAAATTTTCTCTAGGCAACCAAATTGTAATAGGGTTTTCGTAGTTCCAGTATATGTCTGGCTGCTTTAGCCTAAATAAATTGAAGTGTATTTGTAAGCAAATTAATCCTTAAAATTTATTATATCGTCTGATATAGACACTGTTTCAACTACGCGTTTTGGTAAAAAATAATTGGAAAGTAAAATTACTAAAGCACTAACAATAAATGGGGCGTGGATAAACTGGTAGATCTAAGCTCCAAAAATATACGCCTCTTATGATAAATGTTAAAAAATTGTACCGTTGCCAACGTCAAATTAAAAATCAGGATTTGGCAAACAGGACTCAACCCTCTCATTAATGCTTGATCTTCGGTATACCGAGTTTTATAAGTATTTTTAACACTCATCTGGAAATAAATGGATGCAAAAACCTCCTTTTTCCATTTTTTCAAGCCATTAAACAACAAAATTGTCATTTTTTGAAGAAACCTTGCATACATAGGTATTAGCGAGCGAATTTCGACTATTGTAGATATTTAATATTAGAAAATCAATATAGAGGTAAATCGAAAAGTGTATTTTTACGACGGCTTAAGAGGTAGTTTATGGTGATGTACATATTAGAGTTCATTTTAAAATGAACGATAATCTCCTAAACACAGACTTTTGACAATAGAACGAAATAAAAATATAGTTTGATGTGATAAGGCTATGCAGCTGCTCTTTATGGAATTTCATGTGAGCCTAGACTTTATGGATTTTTGTTATTTTTTTTTTATCAGTAAAGTCATCCTATAGATATTGTTTGTTAATCCATTAAAATAGACAAAATCTTTGAATTTGTATATGATTATCCGCTGAAATACCCTTAATCTGCAGGGTACCTAACTCTACGGAGATATTTATTGCAAAGGGCGGCTTTTTCAGTTTTGAAAGTATTCAACATTTGCGAAATTCATCTAAATATATACTACGCTATACTTTAATCAAACTCACAATAGAGGGAAAGCGACAGACGAGTTTTAAACTAATGTGGCTTAAAGGATAATTTGTGTTGTAAATATTAGAGTTCATTTTAAAAGAAACTATAATCTCGTGACCGACAAAAAAAAAGTATCCATTTCGATACATCATTTCCCCTATTTTAACGTTAAAATAGTAAATTATGTTATAAGCTCGAAAAATGTAGTATTTCAGACGTAATGCGGTCGCTAACCTAAATAGCCCGAAAAACATTTTTCGTCCATATGTCATAAGTTATTTTTTATTCGATCTTGTTTTTAATGCGATTGAGAGTTGTAAAATAATGTAGAAATGAAGTGAACCTATACATTTCATCTTGCACGCTAATTTTTTGGTCTTAATGTTTGTTAGTTAACGATGAAATCTGTAATAGCGTCCGAAAAAAAAAATTTTTTTTTGACTAACATAAAAAGTGTTGTCTAGCTAGCAGGGCAATAATCAATACTTTATTGAGAAGGTTAGCTCTTCGTCTAAATATCTAATCTATAAATCGTCATTTTTTCCGACACAATCGGTTAAAAAGCATACAATTGTATGTGAACGTTTGTACAAAAACCATCGTGTTAAATCAGTTCTTATACCTGACTGACAACGCCGATCTTTAGCTTTTTTTTTACTTTGTAAAATAAAAAGATTAGTTCTTACTATCAAAGAAATTAAATATGCAAGAGAAATAGGTCGAAAAGATTAATAATAATTTATTTATTCCTAAGTTATAAATCTTAACTACATCACTTTCTAAACCAAGAAAATAGATAATCTTCCTGCATTATTCCGTACTTAGATTTATTTTTCATGAAAATAGTCGAATCTATGATTTTCGTTCAAATCCATAAGGGGCGCTTGTTTTGTATAGATGATTTATGATCTTATTTTCAACTAAAATACTAGTATAAAAAAAGTATTTCTTCCGATAAACGTGGAAGGAATAGACATTTAAACAGTTAGCCATAACATACGCATACTGACTTGCATTATTTTCATGGATTGAATGGCTACATCTTTGTGTGTGAAGTGAATTTCTTTTTAAAAAATTACAATGCGCTCAATTATGAATTTTCTAACATAACTTTTATGGATAGTGGAGTCGGATATTGGAAGAAAATATTATCATAAGGACAACTCGATTATTGATATAATTATTATGGTTTCACAGAAGTTTCTACAGAGTCAGCCATGCTGTAGCAGAGACTGTTGTAGGTCGTATTTTTTAAAAAAACCTAACAATACCTTTACTTTATATTGATAGACATATTCTATTAGAACATTTTTCTAAAATTTAGAGCCTTTGGAAATGTGATAATGCTATGAGCATCAAATATATTCAAAATATCAAAAATCCTTTGATAGTTAGTTATTGCGGTATATTTTAATAGAGGCATAATTTATACTGTACTCCTAAATTTACGGCATATCACTTTGTTTATGTTAATATATTCACAGAGACTATTAATCTAACCAACTTTTATTTACGAAAAATTAAAAACTGAAATACTCTATTTTATTGCCGATTGTTCGCAAAGACACTTGGAGTTGTTATTTTACTTTTTCTACCTCTTTTTCCCCGGCTGCGGAGAAATATGTTAGGGGAAGTTTGGGTATCCTCAGACGGTTATATGCAATAATTCAAGCTTCTAAAAAAGTACTAAGGCAAGTAATTATCAATTTGAATTTATGTATGTCGAAGGTAATGTGTTACTCATAAATATACATGATGAAAACATTTATTGTTCGATTGCATCTAATTTTTAAGAGTCTAGAAATAAGCAAATAATGTTCTTTAACGTTTCTTTATAAACATCTCGAGTTACCTGTCCTTCCCCTGCATCATAGAAGGGTATTTGCCGACAAAGTTTGACCATTTTTTATGATTCGAGAGTTGGGTATTCTCTACAGATGTAAACTGAAGTCATTCGAGTAGTCCGAACTTGTTAGATTTTAGCTTATATTCTTATTATGTGATTTTAAAATTATGTATGCGTTTGTTTAATTCATTGTAAAGGATTTGATATTGTGCTAATTTTAAAACTTAAATGTTGATGAGAATATTGAAATGTGGTGGTCGAGAGAATCACGGGAAATGATATTCACAAAGTTTCTCATACTTTTTAACCCTATGCGTAGGTGACGCTAATAATATTGAATTTTTTTATTAAAATATCTAAAGTAAATATCTAATTGATTTTTTTTTAGCGCTAATTGGGATTTTAATTAACTAGCTCAGAGTCGGTATACACTATATTTTGCAGCGCAATTGCTTTCACACCCAGTAATGTATTATGATTTTTTTGGATGGTCGTTATATTGTGAGTTTCTTAAGTTAGCCAGATTAATAATAAATTAAAAAACCAACGTGATTTGCTTATTGTTGCCATTGAGAATTAGGGTTATAAAATATTTAACAATCCTATATTTTTATGCTCGTGTTGAAAATAAGTTAAGATTGCTACTTTGATGCCTACGCCTGATATTCATAATTTTATTGGGGGTTCTACCTGATGACAAATACAGCTTATGATACCTATCTAGTGGGTATTTTCAGTTTAAGGACCGAATAATATAGAGTTATTGTGCATACATCATCGCAAACAAAAGGTAGCTTTTTATATTATTTCGTATTTACAATCCATTTAACTACAATTTTACACTGTGAATTAATTTTTTTTACTTTTTTCCTGAAATTGTAGCCTATTTACTTATATTATGATATTATCCGAAATTTTTATAAAAGCATTATGAGGGCTTTTACCTGATGGCGAACACAAGTTGTATAGTACCTATACCTGCTTGGTATTTTATACGTATTTAAGTTTTATTTACTTTTTATTACTCTGTTCTCATTACAAGATAGTCCTATAATTTATCCATTTCCAGTACAAAGAAATCGCTAGTTAATGGTTCTAGATAGTAATTATTTTATTGTATTTCTATAAGTGGTGCAAAAATTGGAAACAATTATTAGATATGCTACTGAATTTTAATGAGGGTCCTTCGGAATAATAAATAAAGGTTTATGTCCCTTTCTTTTTAAATCGAGTCGGCAGAGGGTTTGAGAGGGTTATTTAGGTATAAATAATTATTGCGGGGTGACAAATGTGCCGCCTTAATATACTTATCTTGTTAGACCATATAAATTAGGGTTTTATTTCGCTTTGCCATTCACCAGCGGCGTTTCACTAAGTTAGAAAATATAAATAATGTTTTTTACTATACCACTTTAACAGCGGCGTTTCAACTAAGGGAAAATAATAAAAAGTCTGGTTTAAGGATGGCTCAGGTCGGATCGTAAAAAGTTGGGTTTAAGGATGGCTTATAAAAATTGGGATTTAATTATCCCGCTTTAGCAGCGGCGTTTCACTAAGGTTAAATCATAAAAAGTCGGGTTTTATCTCGGGTCAGTTCATAAATATTCAGGTTCAAATTAGGGTTAGATGAGAAGCCGCCGCTCGAAAGCATCCGGGTTAGGTTGTAAAAAGTCGGGTTTTATCTCGGGTCAGTTCATAAATATTCAGGTTCAAGTTAGGGTTAGATAAGAAGCCGCCTCACGAAAGCATCCGGGTTAGGTCGTAAAAAGTCGGGTTTTATCTCGGGTCAGTTCATAAATATTAAGGATCAAGTTAGGGTTAGATAAGAAGCCGCCTCATGAAAGCATCCGGGTTAGGTCGTAAAAAGTCGGGTTTAATTTCGGGTTATTTTGTAAACAGCACCACCGAACCACCCGGGTTAGGTTATAAAACGCACCACCGAACCACCCGGGTTAGGTCATAAAACGCACCACCTGCACCACCTGGGTTAGATCGTAAAACGCACCACCTGCACCACCTGGGTTAGATCGTAAAACAGCACCACCAGCACCACTGGTCTCGTTCTGTCCATATCTCTCTACTATGATAAGGTGATATTGCTGTCTTTGATGCTAATCCAAAAGTTTACAATGGAATTTACAAGGGAGATTGCTTCATTTGACGTGAATTTATTATTCAAATCGAAGGCAAATTTAAGTCTAAATACGTATATGTCAAAAAGTCGGAAACAAAGAATATTGGAGTTTGCTGTGTTTGATATTAGAGCCCTGAATTGAAAGTAAGAAGTGAGGTAAGTACAGGACAGTCAGTCACACACCCAAGTTAAAAATATGCAATATTTTAGCCCCACCTAAGCCGCTGGTCTGGTGCGTTAAATTAATAATAATAAGCTCACGGAAAGAATCTTAATAATAATAATATTATTATTATTAAGATACTCTGTTAGTACATTTAAAATTTTCATTTTTTATTAAAAAAATGAAAGTTTAGGTATGTATAGGCACATTTAAAAGTCCTACTCTTTGTAAATTTATAAAACCACTTTTAACATTCATTACTATACAGGGTAAACAAAAAAAAATCAACATTATAAATATACAGTTTAATTTTATAGTTAAATCTTAAAAGATGCTTATTTTTAGAATTTAAATTCTCACAGGTCATCACAGATATATTATTGTTCTTTAAGTGATTTGTGAGATCATCAATAGTAGAATCTACTCTCAAGTTTCCCACATATAACCATGATTGCTTAGGCCGCTGCCAATCCGGAGCTAGTTTTATTACTGCTCTTTATAGCTTGATTTGATAAGTTTTTTGGGTTATATTTAGGTTTGTGTTCTCAGCAGCTGTAGCTTCCGTAATAGGGTTAATCTTGAGTGGTTTCATAGATTTTGATATACTTCCTTTTCCCTTTTAATATACTACTTCCTCCGATTTCAAAGTAGACAATCTTGTAAATTATATAGTCTGGTAGGTATTTTGTTAAAGGCCTTTTCGAAGGCAAGATAATTCACATTGATCGGTTCATGGTTATCATCAGCTAGTGTCCATTCATTAAGTCTTGTTAATAGGTTGGTCAATGTAGATTTTTCAGAAGAAAGCCGTGCTGTTGAGCTGGTATGATATGTGTTGACTAGGAGGAAATCTTAATTATTTTGCGATAATCTTTTCCATGCACTTGCATATTGCGTTGATCAGACATATTGGCCTGTAGTTTACAGCCAGTTCTTTGTTTCCTTTTTATGTAAGTATAGGCATTGTTACAACACCCGTCAGACAATATTGTCAGAGGTAGTGGACTAGAGTGGTCATGTTCACATCCGGCCTATTCTTGAAAAGGGTTTTGTTTGAAGCAGAGAGTGTGTCCGCATTTAGTGTGTTCCATTTGTACACAACACGATTCGACAGGAAATTTTTTCTAATCAGGCAAAAGCTCCTCTCCTTTTTTTACTTCTTCGTGTGACCTCTTAGTTGTTCGTTGGTGTTGGTTGTGAAGATTTACAAGTATTCGCACGGTTTTCAGAGGACAATGTTCGCATAACATCATTTGTACTCGACTTGGTAGAAACGCTGTGAAATTGTTGTGAGGAGATCTCGTGGTCTGTTTGAAGTGGTGCGTTTGTTACCTGACCTACTATGCTAAAGATTTCATGCTTTGAAATTTAAGGTACGACCTATGTATGAATAGAATTGCTTGGTGTTACTGAGCAAGTTGTGCTCATAGTTTCTTCTGGCTATTACTAAGTATGTTTTGGTTCTGTTATTTTGGTATTGATCACTAAGATAATTTATTATTATTATTATTACAGAGTACTTAGTAGACGGCGCATGCCGATGGGACTACTCTGGTTGCTCTTTGTATTAAAAAACGACTCGTATCAAACTTGACTTTGCTATCACAGGCTATATCACAGGTTGGTAGCACATCTTAACCAGGATATCACAGATAATAATAATAATGGACTAATGTAGTATTGATAGACTTCAGGTTCTGGTCCAGCCTGTTTTTGAAGCTGTTTATGGAGCTTGAAGAGACAGTGACCTCGTCCAATTGGTTCCAGGCATAGACCACTCGATTTGTAAGTAAGTTTTTACGCGCAAGTTTTGAGGTTTTTTCCTTCGAGAGTTTCTTACTGTGTCCACTAAGATAATTTCCATCGGTTCTTTTGAATTTCCTTAAAGTCTTCCTTTGTAAGCCACAGTTTTTGTGCGTTGACTTTCTGAGGTTTATTGGGTATGTGTTAGTCAAGATGGGCTCTGCTTTGCTGATGTTTGTCCAGACTGGTTGTCGATCATTAGCGAGAAGGATGTGTCCATATTCGATAGTTGGTCGGCATATGGTTTTATAAATCTGGACACGTGGCAATTCCTCTGTTTTTGTAATTGAGTATTCTGAAGTGTTTTGCTCTAGACGTGGCCTGCTCTTTGTTATTCTAGAGTGGCTATTAAAGTTAACTTTGAGATCAATATTAATACCTAAGTATTTTGCGGAGGGTGCTGGATCAACTTGAGTGGTATCTGTGTTATTCTTGGGGATGTTGGAGATATTTTATGGCTGAAAATTATAAAATGCGATTTTATTGGATTCACAAGTAGTCTTTTCTTGAACCATTTTAGTGTATACCTAGTTGACTTGGTTTTGTAGGCTCTATTGTCTATGTATATGTTTCTTCCATGAGCTATAACCGCTCTGTATCATCGGCAAGCGGCCGCAGGTAGAAGTCTGGATTTTGAATTGGAGTGAGGTCGCAGCAATACAGGTTGTACAAAAGAGGTGATAGTGGTGATCCCTGGGGCAATCCTTGTTGGGGTACAAATTCTTCCGACTGTGAAGTGTTAATTCTAATAGATAATTTATGGTTTTCAAGATAGTTTTAGGAGCCAAATGAGAGTGTCTGGAATCTGAAGTTGTTTGAGTTTTAATAATAGACACGTGTGCCAGACATTATCAAAAGCCTTTTAATGTCCAGAAACAGTGCTGCAGATTTTTTGTTGTTGTGTTTTTCGCTTTGTCTGTTGGAAATTAGTATAAACCGTGTGTAAATGGTGGAACACTTAGGTTTAAAGCCAAACTGGTACAAAGGTATTTGTTGGAATGTTATATTTTGTAGTAAGTTTTTGACAATTTTATCAAGAAGTTTACCGAGCACTAGTAATATAGTGATGGATCTGTAATTTTTTGTGCAATTATGGTCAGTATTTGGTTTTGGTATATTGATGCCTCGATTTATTCTAACCTCTTTTTTCCATTTTTCTAGAAACGTTTTGCTTGATAGGCAGAAGTTATATGTATAGTCTTATAATATTCTTATAAATTGGGTAGTCAAGTTTTTTTTACAAAAGTATCCATGGTATTTTGTCTTATACTGGTTAAGTATTCTTTTGATGGTGTAATATTTTAAAATATTCGCCCTCATTGACTGAATTCTTGAGAGTTGATGTTTGAGTTGTTAAAATACTCGTGAAACCATTCCTCAACTGTTCTGAAGTTGTCGTTGTCAAAGTTTGGGCTTGGCTCAGTGCTGTAGTGTTTCTGGTAATGTTTTAGAAAACTTTGGTTTTCTTTGAATCCGTTACAAACGTGGCGCCATCTTCAGTGATTGCTGGAACAGTTAGCGCTGTCCTGTACCTTGTTAGTTTCTTCACTTTATAGTAGAAATTTTTTTCTTTTGCCTCGTTCATTTCTTGACATCTGTTTAGCCAACTTATGACGATTAAGTTATTATTGTATTATTAGGATGTACATATTCTATAACCATTAATTTGTTTTTATTTTCTTTGTTTACATTAAAATCACCAATAATTATGGAATATTTGTTTAGTAATGCTTTTACAATTATAGTTTTCTCAATTCGAGAGGTTGGATGCATATAAACCAAAAATATGTGTAATTGATCATTTTGGAAAGGGATGGGAACATGCACGCATTCGTTTAAAAAATTGTTTATTTGGGGTGTTTTAGCTTTCTTCATTTTTAGTGAAGGGTGCACTTGTGCCATACTTCCAAACCCGAGTATTAGTTATCACATGTCCTTGCAGTTGGTGGATTCTGTGGTTTTTGTCTCTACCAATAAAATGCAGTTTATTTTTTCCCTTTCTACAGTATTGTACAGAACACTTTTTTGTCTCTATAGCTATTTACGTTGTTGTCAATAATGTAAAGATGATTATCCATCAAACTGAATACTATTTTCTCCGTGTAATGGTTCTGTTGGGTCGTCATCATCTTCTTCCTTGAAGCCGGCTTTACTTGTATTCATTTTTTTACAATCTTTAGCAATTTTTTTTTTACGTCGAAGTTCGAACCTTTGAGTACTGCCAAAACAATAATAAAAATGTAATATTTTCCATTTCTTAACTTTTAATAATTGGTCCAACTAACTTTTAGAAATGTATATTGTTACTTCTAGTATAACCTAGGGTTTATCCAAATCATTTTGAATTTTAAAGTTGCATTATACTTCTAAGTGCTAGTTTTAAATACAACTCCATATTTTTATCACACTTTAAATCAAAAAATTATAGAAGGGAGATTACATGGTGGTGAAGTTTATGTCCTCTTGGAATTATTTTTCTTGACATCTGCCCTCCATCATAGCTCAGGGTCTAAGGTGACATCTAAGTACATAGATGTGTTTAAATTGAGTATTAAGTTATTGTTTATGCTGAATAACTTTAAGGTCAAAAATATTATGTACTAATTGGGTCCCATTTAATTTTGTCCCATCATTAATCTGGTTGCAACTGCTAAAATAACAGTAGCATCAGCAAAGTAGCTATAGAATCGTTTCCTAGTGTAGGTATGTCACAATTGTATAATAGGTACAGTACCGGGCCTAGTACGTACACCTACAGTACACTAGTACACACACTTGATATACCTGCTATGAAGTCTGAATGGGATTCTTGTTGTATTCTGAAGTATCTTTCTGGGATGTAGAATCCAAGAACTTGCTAGTGTTGTTTGGGAAGAAATAATCTGAGATTCTATAATAATTCAGACTTTTCAATTATTGGCTTTAATATAAATGATGTAAGGTGAAACTTCGTGTAGTGGTTTTTCTGGCTCTGGGATCAAATTTGTTTAGAATATAAACATAAATGGATGAGAATATTCTCAAACCACCGCAAAATGCGTTATACAATAAGGATTAAACAAATATTGCCAGAAACAGGTACTGTCCGGGCTATATGCCTCTCGAGGAGCACTGAGTTATATAGAAAAATTTGCTGTATTTTATTCTAACACAGTTAGATAGTAAAATACTAGATTCTAATTGTAAGAAGCTACCAAAAAAAGGAGGAATTATTTCTCTAGTTTACAATAAATTAGATAGTCGTATACAGTGGCGTAACTAAGGGTATGTGCGCTCCCCCGCAAAATTTTGAAAGCGCCCTGCTATTTGGCACCTGTCTGAATCCTTCACACTTACACCATAGTAAAAAATATTGTCATTTGTAAGCGTTGTTTAATATAGAAAGATATAAAGTATTGTAGAAAACAATTTTTTGTTGTAAAAATAATGAAATTTTAAAATAATGTAGGTACTGGTATTGGGGTATAATAATAAATTATTGAAATTGTTAATTATCATTTACTACGTTACCCTTATTTTATATCTACTCACATATTACATTATTTCTCATTCATTATTGTTTATTTTTAATTTTAATATTGTGACAATGATGAAACAAGGGATTTGAGGGCGCCTCTGGCTTTGCTGCGCCCCCCCCCCCCCGCCTGCGGGGGCGGTTTTTACGCCACTGGTCGTATAAAAATGTAGCAGTACTATCTGTTTTGAAACTTTTCATTCAAATATTGATTAACGATTCCCGCATTGTGACATGGAGCTCCATCATGTAAAAGCCACATATTTTCCCTTACTGCAAGAGGAACATCTTCCAACAAACCTGGTAAATGGTTACGTAAAAAGTCCAAGTATCCTTCATCGTTTAATCGTGCCGACAAGATGTAGGGCCCTATAAGGTGATTTTCGACTATCCCTGCCCAAACATTTAAAGTGAACTGCCGTTGATGGTGCGTTTCACGGTACGCGTGAGGATTTTCCCTGCTCCATACGAGTATTGTGCTGATTGAAAATTCCGTTTCGAGTAAAGCCAGCTTCGTCTGTGAACAGCACATTTCGGAACCAATCGAGCTCGTCCTAACTTTTCTGCGCGAACCACCTGCAGTATTTCCGACGGGAAGCATAGTCCTGCGGAAGCAGAGCTTGTACTTTTTGTAAATGGTAAGGGTGGAGTTGTTCTTCATTAAGAGTACACCAAGTAATATAATTCGACGCTCGCCCGACTTGCGTTGTTATACGCCGGGTACTTAAACTGGGATTATTTTCCACTGCGTTTAAGATTGTAGTGTAACGTATTTGCAGCTCGGGGTCGTCCTCTGTCGCATGCAGCACCAAAGCCGTGAAAGGTTCCATGGTCCCTAAGTTGCTGAGTCACAGATACCAATGTTCGTTCACTAGGCGGATCGCGATCCGGAAAGCGTTCAATATAATTAACCTGCGACTTGCTCCAAAATTAAATCCTAATCAATATCATCTGAATGGAATTTCAAAAATAAACAATAATTTAACAAGTAGGGGCATAAACAGATGGCTGGTACTTATTTTTTGTTTTAGGGTCTTCACTTCTACGTTTCTCAGTATCAATCCTAGAGATATTGGATGCAGCAAGATGATATCAGAAATATTAAATTATCCTGAGAGTGTATTCTTGGAAGGTATTTTAATTTTATTATTTTATTAATGATTAAATCTTAATATTAATATACTATAACCTACACTCGGGATGAATGTGCTTTATGTTAAATATGCTTTATTACCAAAAGGGGTACTTTTCTGATTGACAAAGTAAAGTACAATAAATAAAATTTAAAAAACAATATTTTTAAATTTTATAAAGGAAAACAAGACACATCCATATGTAAAAAAAAAACAAAAAAATAGATAGGTAGGTACTTATCGCCCCAAGACAAATCAGTAAACTCTCACATTCTTTCTTTGGTCTAAATTTATACTATGAAAAATAAATAAATAAAATTTATAAATCGCGCGGACAGTAAACTAAAAAGTTTTGATTTTCCCGGGGGTAAGTCAGAACATTTGTACTGGACGTACAGCAGACATGAAGAGATCCATTCCTACCTATTGCAGAACATTTGTGTTGTTTCTTCAAGTCCTGCGTAGAAATACTATTGTTAACTAAATAACAGTCTACTCATACTGATACTTTAAAGAAAATACTACAAAAATGTATTTATTTTTTGATAATTAGTATTTTTTACTTGTAGGTACAGATTATGATGAGACTTAATAAGAGAAGGGTTCTAAAGGTCCTTCCAATCTGGAGGATTCCCATTTCAAAGCAAGAGTAAATACCACAATCGCTTATGGCTGTCAAAATGTCTCCCGTATTGTAAATGTCAGAAAATAGGTAATGTTAATATAATTCATTACAACTAGGAGACTATTCTTTAATGTGCGATAAGTGAAATGATATGTTTCTTACAACCTTTTAACGTTTTGTTTTAGGACAATCAACAGGTTTAAGGCCTTACAAGTAACGACAAGACATGAAGAGGTTATACAGAAAAAGCTTGATACAACAATTTTTCATTTAAAACAAAGAAAGCGTTCCTACCCTAAAAGAAGAACATGAAAAAACTAAAGAAACGCAATACATAAACTGCAAGGGTGTAAAACATACCTTAACAAGTAACGAGCAATCCACGACTAAAATAAAAAGAGAAATGAGGCTCCAGTAGGTGTAGGTCAAAGGTCACCTAACTTATAACACAGAAAAGAATAGAAGTGAAGATGAAAATATAGACAGATAGCCCTGACCTTCCGGTTGTTGTAAACGAAAAATTAAATAAGATAATTAAAGACTAAATGGGACTTGAATGTAAACACATCGTTCATACAAGTAAGAATGGGGCTCTCCATGGCTCGTCCTATTTCTAGCTTCTCCAGTTAGTCAAGTTTTTTGCCCCTATTGTTTTTTGAACTTTTCCAGGTGTTTTGCAATCAAGTTTAACTGTAATGGTGCGTCTTCACGCTCGGTGCAACTTGCGCAAGTAGACTTGCCATGCCAATTTGCGCAAATGAACTGAGTCATTGAATCCTATTGAATCCTATTGAATTCTGTTGAATTCTGGCTGGTGCAAGTTAACGATTTTGGTTTTCACACAACAATTTACTTGTGCAAATTTGCAGGTACAAACCTATTTGCGCAAATTGCATGAACGTGAAAACGCACCATAAGAAAATGGTTGGCAAAAGCAGAAGTACTGACTGAACTGACAATCCGGGCGTAAAATTTCCACTAGAGTTCAGGAATAACTTGGTTTAGGACCATTTTTTATTGCTTGTTTTCCTTAACAGTTTGTGAATCATAAAATAAAGAACTATTGTTAATTCGCTTATTATTTTTAAACATTTCCCACATCTCGGGTTGAAGCATTCACTGCCAAAATTAGACCTTGAGGGCTTGTTATCTGTGATTTGCCTTGAGGTCCTTTTTTTGAAAACAAAAAATTGAGCTGTTCAATCAATTACTTTCTAAAAATTATTAGCAAAAAGGGCTTACAAGTGCTTCGAGGTTCCTGAAGGGTTTCAGGCTATTTTAAACTAAAGTGGTCCCTACTACCCATCTGAAAAATCTACGTGGATACACATACCAAAGGAAAGGTGTAAAATTTTAGTTAGATAGTCTAAACCGTTAATTTTAAATAAACTAATACTTTATCCATACCTGCACTAAACACGATTCGGTGGCCCTACTTAAAAGGCAATTACATTATAAAAATATTGGATAACTTAGATACCAAGCCCTTGATATTTACAATACATTTAAATACTTTTATTTGAGTGGGTAGGTATACAACTCTGCATTCTACTTATACATTTTTTTAGAGCAAATAGTGCCAATATAAAACTTCTTTTGAATAGTTTGTGGTCAGTAAATATTAGTTACGACTAGTAATGCACAAGCCTTCTTAAACAATGCGAGTGCAACAAAGTGGGTCAACATTTTTTTCCGAGGGCCCTCTCAAAAATGGTCGTTTTATTTTTTTATGGATATTGCCTTTCTAAAGTATTAAAACTCAAGACTCATCTGTAACATTAAATATGTATGCTGCTATCCTATTCTAACACCTAGAAATTCCTAAATTGATATCATTTTATAACATTTTTTAAATTAACTCATTTAAATCGCGCGCCAATTGAAAATGACGACCAATCGGCTTAGCGAGCGTTTGACCGCATCTGATTGGCGGATTTACATAACCGTATCAAACGTGTGTCTGGCCAAAACGCGTTGTTTTCAATCCGGATTTTGTTATAAAGTATTAAGTCTATAACTAATAATTTCTTGTATTAATAACACAGAATTAAAGAGCTAATAACTTGATAATGTCCCGAACAGTTAATGTGTTGTTAAAGTGAATAAATGTCCCGCTAGAATCATTTGAAATGGTAACGGTATAACGTGGATTTCTTGCCGATATGTTTTTTATTTCAAGGTATGTACAAATAAAACTAGAGCAATACGTAGACAATTTTTCGTGTAATAGGGTAGAAACTAAAGCATATTAAAGTTAAGTAGAAAAAATTAAATATTCAAAAAAGGTTATCTGATGAAACTGATGTAGTAAATGTGGCAACACTGCTCAAAACACATGTTTTGGGCTGACGATATCTAAAGACAATATCTGACAGTAACTGTCAGATTTTTGTCAACAATATTTTTTTTGACAAGTAGTACGAATCAGCTGTTTGATCATTGGCGCGTAGGTGTTTTGAGCTAAATTTTTGAAGGCATTTTTCTCGAATTTCTAGCTTCGAGCGCCATTTAACGCAATTTTTCCCCAATTCGGCTCGACCTATAGATTTACGGGTTAAAAGATAATAAGTCATTTCCATAACACCCTGTATAGTACCTAACTATAATTTTATGGACTACTGGACCGTGCAAATTCGACTTCTCAAGAAGGCAAACTCACGCCAGCGACGGATTCAGGGGGGGCGAATGGGGTCCCCCCCCCCCTGAGCCTTAATCGCGGCTTAAGTCGCAAAGCCGATATACGACATACGCTTTCTCAGACCAGAAATTCCAGAGAAATAAATATAAGGAAAGGCTTGATATAGTCAGTCAACTTTACATACTTAATTATTAATATAATATAAAACCAGCTAATACCTAATAATAACAAATCTATTGTTATGTATTGGGTATTATTGCTTTTAAAAATTAACAAATCTCAACATTGTGTTACCGCGGTATACAGGGTCGTTGGTATGTATGGAAACGGTCGATTATTTCTTAAAGTAGAGTAAACCCGGGCAAAAGTCCGCACCGGGGTAAAAGTCTTATTGCTTACAGCGCCGCCGCGTGTGAAGTAATTCTTTCATCCCATCTACCAAAAGAATACACTTCTGCAGTTTCTATTCCAGTGTGAGTTAGGTGATGACCGAATGTGCACGCTTCGAGAAAATGAGGTAAGTCGTAAATTTCAATTTTGAATGTAATTTTCTGTACGTGTATCGTAAGTAGTAGATTTAATAAAATAAGTGACAACAAAAAAATTATGCAGTAGTTTCGAAGAGTGATATTAAAGCTTTCATAATCTCCACTGGACCAGTTTTAATTTTATTCAACATGGCGGCTACATTCCTTAATATACCCACTTGACATATTTTGAGAAAAAACGTTATTTTTACGTGAAAATGGTAATGTTATTTCCCTTTACCAAAAACTTCGTTTTAAAAACGTGACTTTTTTCTAATACTGTTATTTTAATGTAATTTTTGTTCACGTTGTAATTTGTGTTACATTTTTACATTAATTTTATGTAAATAAAAGTAACGTTACTTATAAAACATTCAATTTGCGTTATGTTTTATGTCGATATAAGTAACCTATTTTTCACTTTATCTTAACATTTTTAAATTTCGCGCCTAAAACCCAGCGATCGGCGATTGTCACGTCTGTCATAGACGTTTGACGTTGTGTCGTTGTGTTGTTGTATAGTGGAAGGAGCAGTTGGTGAAAATTTTGGATAGCATCGAATCTCTTTTAAGTTTTGTGAGTTTTCGTTTATTTTAAGCGTAAGTTCTTAATTTTATGGTTTAGTCTTTATGAAATAACTGTTGTTTATTCTTTATATATTTCACGAGTTCTTTTGTTCTTTACCACAAACGTTTGAAGGGCAAAATGGCGTCTCGTGAATTTTATTGTCATTACAAAAAAAAATGCTAAAAGAATCCCTTTAATGTAACAAAAATACCAGCCTTTTGAAGTTAATTCCAAATATAGAACAAGATACGCCACTCTATTTTTTCCTTTAATTAATTAGGAATAGTTCTCTAGATTCTGCACCTTAACCTCTACAAAAAATAATTATTGTAGTTCTTTACTATTGTGGACCCTTGAAAATGTTTCTTATGTAATGTAAATATCTCGTGCAATTAGGTTGGTGGAACAATATTTAAAAAATGTTTCGTTTTTAATTTAGAAATAGCGCAAGTTCAGTTTGGAGAAACTACTGAGTACTCGATGGAAAAAATAATAATGGACCACTTCAGGTATGCCGCGAACCGTTTGAAGAAACAAAAAAATGAAAACTTATACTATATAGCTACTAGATTTTAAATTAAAATAAGTTAAAATTTGTAAATTGTATACGGTAACCTAAGGCAACCTGAAAAAATAAAAGTTCATAACTTGAATGTTTTGTTGTTTATTTATATAAGTATCCAAATAATAAAGTATGAAATAATATGCTACTTTCCTGAGAAAAAATTTAGTTTTATAAGTTAAAAATATGTTACAAAAACGCAGAATTGTGTCGAATATAATACGTTATAAAAACGTTAAAATTAGTAACGTTATTTTTACCAACGTCAGAACACCGTAACATTAAGCGTGTTTTACACATTGAAAACACGTTTATTCGTATTCTAACGTTTTTCAGTCTGACGTAAAATTATACATGAAATTCACGTTTTCTTGCCAAGTGGGTATCGCCAGACACTTCGGGGCAAAAGTCCGCGCTGTGCGGAGTTTTGCCCCAGGTATGCGGACTTTTACCTCAAAGCTAATTTTGAAAATTTTATTGCAGAAATTATAAACGAAAAACAACAAGGCAACCAATAACGCCAAATATGATAGATAAAGCGAAGGCAAAGCAATGGTAAGGCTGTTCGATTAGATCCATAGCTAAAGATTTCAAGGTTAATGAATCGTCGTTACGCAAGAGACTAAAGCTTGGTTTTGGGGTTACAAAACTGGGTAAATTCAAGCGAACTTTTACTGATGAACAGGAGGCTTCTTTAGCTGATCATTGTCGTCAGACGGACCTCAGATTTTACGGGGTTACTAATAAATTATTTAGACACCTAGCTTATCAATTTGCCTCACAAAACAACATCACACATCACTTCAATAACACCACGAAAATGGCTGGCGAACATTGGACCCAATCTTTCTTATCGCGCCATAAACTTTCATTAAGGATTCCTCAAAAGACCAGCGTCGGCAGAATTATGGGGTTCAATAGACAACAAGTTGAAACCTTTTACGATAATTTGACACAACTTTATTCCAAACACCATTTTTCTCCTAGTCGTGTGTACAATATGGATGAAACGGAAATCACAACTGTACCAAATAAAATACCTAAAGTAATTACTTAATAAGGGAAAACGGAGTGTCAACAAAGTTACCTCTGCTGAGCGAGGGCAGTTAGTAACCGCTGTTTACTGTTTCAGCGCTGGTGGCCATTACATTCCCCCAGCTCTAATTTTCCCAAGGAAGAGGATGAAATCAGAACTTACCTATGAATGGAGCTCCTGCAGAATCAAAAATGTTTATATCTGATTCAGGATACATAAATATGGAATTGTTTAGTCAATGGCTAGAACATTTTCAGAAACATGCAAGGGCATCGGCAGAAGACCCAGTATTATTAATACTCGATAATCATTCCTCTCATTGTACTCTAGAGGCGGTTACTTTTTGCAAAAGGAATAATATTTATTTATTGAGTATCCCGCCTCATTCCAGCCATAAAACCCAGCCCCTAGATCGTGGTTTTTTTAAATCACTGAAACATTTTTATGGAGATTTTTGTGATCAGTGGCTGGTTAATAACCCTGGTCGAACAATCACCCAATCTGAAGTAGCTAAATTATTTGGTGACGCATATTCAAAGACATGTACTATTGAAAGAGCTGCCAACGCATTCAAGACTTGTGAAATAGTTCCACTTAATAGGTATATCTTCTCGGATGAAGATTTTCTACCTTCTTCTGTGACGGACCAGACGGAAGACGATATAACTGATAGAACTCCAGATGAACCAAATGCTCTCGATGAACACGAAGAACAGAGTCATATAGGCAAAAATTAATCAGAAGATATTTCAGCCAAAGATTCTCCAAAACAGTCTCCTTTAGAAATGCATGAGAATCTGACACTAAATGCTTCAGGTAGGGTTACTCCACAACCGTCTACTTCAGGAGCTCACAATAACCAGAAATTAACTGCTTCAGATAGGGTTATTCCGCAACCGTCTACTTCAGGAGCTGATGAGAATCAGAAAGTAACTGCTTCAGGTAGGGTTACTCCACAACCGTCTACTTCAGGAGCTCACAATAACCAGAAATTAACTGCTTCAGATACCGTCTACTTCAGGAGCTGATGAGAATCAGAAAGTAACTGCTTCAGGTAGGGTTACCCCACAATCGTCTATACGTAGAGCCCATCAGGGTAACGTTGGAACAACTGCTCCGCAGAAAATCGAGGATCTAGGTCTTAAATCCCCACGTGATATTTTACCGTTTCCTAAAATTTCCGAAAAGCGAAAAGCGAAAAGCGAACAAGGCGAGATTGACCTCGACGCCAAATGAAGAAGAATTAAAAATGGAAAGACAAATAAAAATGGAAAAAGAGCGATCAAAAAGGGCAACCCAATTTTTAATTAACAAACGCCCTGCTAAGAAATCCAAGCAAACAGATATTTTTTGTCCTGCATGTGACGAAAAATATGTGACTCCCCCACTAAAAGACTGGATTAAATGTGATAGGTGCCAGCGATGGTGGCACGAAAATTGTTCCTGCTATGAGACTGGTGAATTTATATGTGACTTTTGCTCTGAAGAGTTATAGAATGTAATGACGTTTACTCTTTGTTTTCGTTTAGTTTTTAAGAAGTTTGTTTTATTTTTCTAAGAATGATAAATTTATATGTGGTGTGGTGACCTATGTATGTTCTAAGTTATGGCGTGTAGATAAACACAACCTATATAAATTTATTCTTAGTTTTATTGAGTTTATAAAACGTTTGTTTTATTTTTGTAATGTTTTTTATAATTAAACCTTTTAAAATAATATGTTTTTAACAATAATAATTAGCATTTAGGTAAAAACCTTAGTGGGATTTTTACCCCTGGTATCGGATTTTTGCCCCATACTTGTGGGACTTTTGCCCCGGACCTTGGGGCAAAAGTCCGTTTGCGCACTAAATTTAAATTATGTAAGTACAGCAAAGGGATCCAGGAAAGTATAGATTTTAGTCACGGCAACCTCTGCTTTCATGTTTGGTTCATCTTTCTACTACATAGTAAAAACCAAATTCTAAGTTTATGCCATTTAATAAACTAGGTGCGGACTTTTGCCCGGGTTTACTCTATACTAGTTAGCAAAAAATATTTTAGACAAAAGTTTTAAGGTTTTTTAAGGTCTATTAGAATTTTAAACAAATAGGTAAACAGGATGAGTCAGAAAACCGTAGAGAAGCAAAGTTACTTTTTTTTAAATGGAACACCCTAAATCATAGAATATTTTTGGATTTTACGTTAACTAACAATCATTTTTTAATAAGTGCAATATAAGCCTAAACCTAATAGTTTCCGAGATATCGACTTTTGAAAAATGACATTTTTGAACTTTGACAGCTTCTAGCTTTCTAACGGTATGTCTTAGAGTGAAACGGCTTACATGCCCCTATCTTACTTTTTTCTATCTTGCCAAACAAAAACATCAACTTCCGGTTAAATCGAAAGTACTGGATTTCCGGCTTTTGAGTTACATCCGGATTAACCGGAAGTTGACACTTTTAGGAAGATAATAAGAAACTACGGTTTTCTGACTTATCCTGTACACTTATTTCTTTTAAATTCTAATAGACCTTTAGAAACCCTGAAACTTTTGTCTTAAATATTTTTTGCTAACTGTGCGTTTTACTTTATGAAATAATCTACCGTTTCCATACATACCAACGACCCTGTATATATGTATTGTATTAATAACTGCCGAGTGCCGATGCCGCCAATGCCGCCGGAACGGATCAAAGGAGCAGGATCCGCGTATTTTTAACTCGCCGAATACTGAGAAACACTGCAAATTCCAACCCGCCGGGAACCCCCGGCCACCCGTAGAAGAGTAAAACACGTAAACAGGCGTTACTCGCGTTAGTAAAGCTGTTGGAATTTTTATTTCTTAATTGTGGAGCAACTATGCAAAACGCATTAAATCCATAATATGTTGTTTTGAATAAAACTTAAAAAGTAGCAAGGTAAGATAGAAGAAAAACTAAGATTTTCATGTGGCGCAGAATGATTTATGTAATAAGGTTAAAAGGAATATTTCCTTTTTTAATCTAAATTTTAGATTTTCACGACAATATGGTATATTTTTTAGTGGATCTACTGCATTTTGTCTAACCAGAATGTGGATTTATGTCATTTTGCCCGGTTAGTATGGATTTATTCCTTTTTGCTTACTTCTTATTTGGATTTATTGCGTTTTGCTTGAAGTAATTAAGTTTACATTATTTTATAAGGCCAATAAAATTTAAAACTTCAGTGAAATAATTATTTTATTAACAAAATTAGAACAAGAACAATTAAATATGTAAACCAACATCTTCTTCTAGGCAGTCGCAGGTCTTTTCGGCTTCGTCTTGTTGGCCTTGTTCTATTTCAACTGCAGTAGTTTCTAAAATAGTTTTGTACCATGCTAGATCATCTTCTTGCTCCCATTCTGCTCCAAACTCTTGTGTTAATAAATGCTTTAAGGATTTTTTCTTTTTCTTCTTAAGAGGTCTTCCAAGTTGAAGAAGTTCCATTTTTAACTGGGAGTCCTTCTTACCTTTTTTGAGAAGGGATTTTGGGGTCTCAGCTATACTTTCATAATGAAAGTTTTCGAAAAAGGTTATGGTGATGGGTGCATCTTGATTTTTTCGCAACACAACTCTTTTTATATCCGATATCCCATTGGTCTTTTTTAAAAAGGTCTGTAACTGTTTGACGTTATATAGTAGCCAGTCTTCCCCAAGACATTTAGCTTCTCCCAACTTGCTATAAATGTCATTATATCCTTTCTTATGCTTTATTGTTGTGTTCTTTCTTAAATCCTTCTCCACTCGGCCAAACACCCTATCGGCGGGTAAGAAACTATGCCCTCTTACTGGAAAGGTTATAGTAATCTCAGTCAAGCTCTCGGGCGATTGTTTTTTTAAGTAGTAATAGAGCGCATGAATTACACGGGCATTTTTATTCAGCCCTCCCCACCCGTCAAAGAAAAGGCGAATTTTTTGTGTGTTCGGAAGATCTAGGGAACTGAGATGGGCCCAAAAGTGCAGATGGTACCTCTACAGAACCCCTACCAGCCTTATTTTTGGTCCATGTATAAAAAGTAGGTTTTTTTAGCTTTCATATCAACACAACACAATACGTAATAGCTAACCAGCTGGGCATAAAAGGCATCGTTTATTGTGTCCGTGAAAGTGGCTGAACCTGTTGCATATCGAAACAGAATGTTAAGGAATCTGGAGGAGATTCTCTAGCCAACTCATAAAATTATTTAGCTCTTTTATTGTGAATCCGATGTTGAACTATTAGGTATTTTTTTGGTCCTTTTCCATTTTAATTTTGTATTTCAAACGATTACATAAAGCACAGATGTCTGTTGCTGGCGAAGAAAATCCAATGTTGAACTTGGTTCTAAATATTAGACTAAACATAGTCAGACTGCAATGATCTTGAATGTCTGTACATTGTGAGATATACATTTTGTGTAATTTTGTAATATTTAGGTAATGTAAAACACAGTGCGACATCTATTAGCGAATGTTTATCCTAAGCAGGGACCCGGACCGGAACCGCTAACTGGTAAGAACCGGACCGGAACAGATACTTTTTGTGGACCGGAATCGAAACCGAACACATATTTTATTTGATTGAAAATTTTAGTTGCAGAACCCGAACCCCAAAAAATTAAACGGTTCTTTTGGGTTTTTTTCGGTTTTCAGGGTGATACTTTGCCAGATAGCTTCACAAGCCTTTGCAGTAATTAAACCTAACCCAATTTGAACTTTCTCTATAAATTTTTTTTTGTGGAGACACTTTCGACCGAGATTTCGACCATAGATAAGAGGTATTGGCGAATTTACTCCCCTTTTGGCAAATAAATCTCTTGCTTTAGAATAATCTAGTTGTTTTCCTTTCCCTCTTTGTCTTTATGCACAGTAACAAGACTGAATGAAACCATTGCCAACTATATAGTGGTCGCATTTGGGGCGACACGGTTTTCTTAATTTTTTTGAATAAAACGGGTTTAAAAATTCAAAGTTTATCCAAAACGGTCGTTTTCGGATCGGAACCGAATCTGAATCGAAATTTCATATTTTGAAGGAAACCGGATCGGAACCGTTAAAAATTGGTAGGAACCGAATCAAAATAATTATTTCGGAACCGGAACTGGAACGGAATCTAAATTCTCTATTTCATCTGAAACCGAAACCGGAACGGAACCGATATTTCAGTCCGGTCCGGGTCCTTGATCCTAAGATAATTGAAATAAAAGAATGTAAACTCTTTCAACAGAAATATTATTTTTTTGGATTTAATGCACTTTGCTTAAACGTGCATTGGAATTAATCCGTTTTGCTTAGCTCAGTGTTTTTGATATGGCTATTTGTAATGGATTTAACGCGCTTTGATCGAACTGGGTTGTTCTAATGATAGATTAACTAAAAAGTACTACATTTTTATATTTACCTTGAAAACTATAAAAAATGGATTTAATGCGTTTTGCACAGTTGCTCCTCAATTGTAGCTCTATTATTTTTTTAATTTATTGGTGTCGAGTGAGTGAGTTATTGTTTGGATGTGAAGTTTTACAATTACCTTATAATGAGTGCTAATAAAAATAAAAAAAGAAAGGCAGGGACAATTGACAGCTTTTTTAAACGAATGAAAAATTTTGAAAATAAGCATGATGATAGTCAGGGCCGTCGCAAAGGCCCGGGGCGGCCATTTTTGGAGGGCGGCCGTTGGCCGTTAAAAACACCCATTCATATTTATATTTTTTAAAAAATTTGTGTCTATTGATTTAAATAATAGCGCTCAAGTTCGCCATTTTAATAAAACAGAACATTTTGAATACTTATGTCACAGCTTAATACTTATGTGGCAGACAATAGAGGCGGCAGGCAGCGGCACTCCCACTCCGCACTATGCTGTCGCGCCAAAATAACCTTTACCGACAGCCGACAGCACAGAACTCAAAAAAGTAGTTATTTTTGTTATTTCAAATAGAAAACCCAGTAATTAATTCGAAATATAGGTAGGATAGAACTCTTCAATACAAACATAATTGATATAAGGTATCATGACTTTATCCCAAGTAAACTGCTGGACAGATGAAACGGATACTATTAGATTTAGTAGTGAAATAGTTTTTATACGCCTACGGTTTTTAAGCGTTTTCTTCAAATTTCATCGACAATCGTTTGTCTGTTTTGATTGTGAGATCTAAATAAAACCATGTATTCCTGTATGCAACAGTTCCTACTTTATTGAGATCTTACAATCGAAACAAGCAAACGATTGTCAATGAAATTTGAAAAAAACAAAAACCCTTAAAAACCGTAGGCGTCTATCTCTATTAATATAAAAATGATTTCACTACTAAATATCTAAAAATTTGTAGTATCCGTTTCATCTGTCCAGCAGTTTATTTGAGATAAAGTCACGATACCTTATATCAATTATGTTTGTATTGAAGAGTTCTATCCTATCTATATCGTGGGCTTAAAGGTAAAACTGACCAAGTCTAAAATATTAATTTTCGGTAAATGCACTTTTAAATTGACCCGAAATTTCTACCATGATTACCAAAAGGGTGGCTTTTTAATACAAGTTTCATTTATGCGGTAATTTGCTTTATAATTTGGCCCTTTAATATAACCCTTAAAAAAATAAAAAAATCGGCCATTGTTCTTTTTTTTTCAAAAAAAGTGACTTGGTCATTTTTTACTGATTGTTGAAATCTTTAATTATATACTTGGTCAAACAATGAAATTACTAATTGTTGGTCTCAACATAGACTAGCTGCTAAAAATTCCTTTACTGATCAAGTTGTGCGAGATCCGTAAGTTAAACAAACAATGTTGTTACAAAAAAATGTATTAATTATAAAAAATAAATGTATTTTAAAAAAACAAAAATAATTATAAAATTAACACCTTAGTCTGAGTTTGATTCTGTGTCACTTTCAGTTGCTGTAGGTTCCGGAATGGCATTTCTCTTTTTCTTGTCAACCGGTAGAGCTTGGTACCAAGCGTGATATTCTGGAGGAATATCATTTTGAGTGCAAAGCTTCAACAGACTGCTTTTTTTCTTCTCCGAAATGCCCAACTGTCCTTTGTATAATTTTGGTATATGTAATATACTCAAATAAAACGCCGATGATTCTGGAAAATCGTCTATTTCCCAAAAAATACCGATGACAGAAACAACCATGTTTTCAGAACAACTTCTTACACAAAAAGTAACCTAACCTTTCTTAATTTCCACTATCTCTTAAACTACATATAGGCAACCAACAAAACAGTATAGTGCTATTTAAACTACGACACTACAAATATCTCCCCTCATAAATTTAACCGCTGGGGTGGTTTAACATTTCTCTTTGGTCTCTCATTAACATTGAGATTATTTGGTTTAGACTCACAAATGGTAGTATCAGGCATATTTGTATCATATTTTTTTTCCTCATTTGTTACACTCGTTAACTTATCACTATAGTCATTTATCTGTGGCTCCTTATCGTGACTTACACTTAACTCAGAATCTTTCGCGGTTACAGCCGGCTGTGGTAGCACTAAAATACTCTGCTCTAACGCACATTGCTCGGTTTTGCTATTATACTGCACACTGTCGCTTTCCTGTTCTGGTACCGATACATTTCCCAAAATCTGGTTTAAATGTCTCTTCCAGATAAAATTTTCATTTATTACTTTACAAAAATAAACTCTATTACCTAGAATTTCATCTATTACGCCTTCTACCCAACCTTTTCTATTTGGGTTTCTGTAATCTCTACACCAAACTCTATCCCCCACCACAAAGCTTTCCTCTCGCTTCCCTTTATAATTTAACACTTGTTTCTCAGCTTTGTCATTTACTGCCACACCTTTTGGCGATACCAAATCCAAACGAGTTCTAATTTTCGATTTAAAAACAATATCCGAAGGTGCTAACCCTGTAGTTATATGGATAGAATTTCTGTAGGAGAACAGATAGCGATACAAAATAGTTTCCAAGGAAACATTCTTATTTTTTTCATCCAAAAATGATTTTTTTAATCCTAATTTTACAGACTTAACCGCATTTTCAGCAAACCCGTTGGTCGCTGGGTGGAAAGGTGGAGATGTCAAAAATTTTATTCCGTTATTAGCTAAAAATTTGCAAAAACTTTCAGCTGTGAACTGACTTCCATTGTCCGTATGAACTATTCGCGGTATTCCAAATCGTGAAAAACATTCTCTAAATCGACTTATTGTAGCCTCAGAATCAGTACTATTCATGATAAAAGCCTCAGGCCACTTAGAATAAGTATCAACAATGATAAGAACCATTTTACCTTTTATTGGTCCCAAGAAATCTGCGTGTATACGTTCATAAAAATAACCTGACATGTTTGATTTTATTAATTTAGCTTTAGTTGGTTCAGGTCGCACCTGACAACAAATTTTACAACTGTTAACTTTATTTTCTATCTCCGAATCTACCGAAGGCCACCAAAAATATGATCGCGCAGTCGATTTCATTTTGACCATACCCTCATGGTTACTATGTAATTCCTCCAGTAATTGTTTTCTTAGACTTACAGGTATTACCACTCGATAACCCCACATAATGATACCTCGTTCTATTGACAGTTCATTCTTTCGCGTTAAAAATGGTTTTACAAGTAAATCGTCAGTCTGGTTAGGAAACCCATACCTGATCAAGTTAAATACTTTTCCTAATAATGTATCCTTCCTAGTCTCAGATTTTATTTTGTAGGAATCTATTGGCACTAAGCCCTCTACTAAATTTAAATAATCGTACTCCGGCTCTGTCTTATCATTTTCAAAATCGGGTAATGGCAAACGCGATAAAGCATCCGCCTTTACATTATCGACCCCTCCAATAAAGCGAAAACTATAATCAAAATTAGCTAAAAATAACGACCATCTTTGCACTCGCCCCGCAGCCATCTTTGGTAAACTTTTATGTTCTCCAAAGATCGCTTGTAGTGGCTTGTGATCACTTAAAATTTCAAACTTTCTTCCCGCTAAATATTGATATAACTTGGAAACTGCCCAGTAAACTGCCAACGCCTCTTTCATAATCATAGAGTATCCCCTTTCAGCCTTGTTTAAAACCCTTGAAATATAACAGATGGGTCTCTCAGATCTATCTGGCATTACATGCAAAAGTACTGCACCAATTCCATACTCACTTGAGTCACACGCTAAACGAATAGGCTTACTCTGGTCATAATGAACTAAAATTTTGTCAGAAGCTAGCTCTTTTTTTGCGCACTGAAATGCTGTCTCGCATTCTGGAGTCCATTTAAATTCCTTACCTTTTCCCACCAAATCATATAACGGTTTTAACTTTTCAGATAAATTCTTACAAAATTTGGAATAATAGTTCAACATTCCCGCAAAAGCCCTAATTTCCGTTATATTTTTCGGCCTAGGCGAATTGACTACTGCTCTTACTTTTTCCTCATCTTTCTCTAATCCCTGACTCGAAATTTTGTGTCCTAAATAAAAAATTTTATCTTTAAAGAACTCACACTTTTTCTCATTTAGCCTAAATCCGGCCCTGCTTAATCTTTTTAACACTTCTTCAAGATTTCTCAAATGCTCCTCCTCATCTTTTCCTGTTACCACCACATCGTCTAGAAAATTAACTGTTCCTGCACAACCCTGCAAAACTTTCTCTATTATGTTCTGGAAAATAGAACACGCAGGTTTTGTACCATATGGCAACCTTAATACTCGGTATATACCATGCGGTGTACTCCAAGCTAACAAGTTACTTGTTTCCTTATCTAAAACTAACTGATTATACGCATTCAAAAAATCAAGTTTAGTAAATGTTTCACCCCCCTGGAGTGCAACAAAAATCTCTTCAATTCGAGGTAATGGGTGATTAAAATCTTTTAGAAATTTATTAACTGTGATCTTATAATTTGCACAGACCCGAATATCTTTGCCATTTGCCTTCATAACAGGTACTAATGGTGTGCCCCATATAGAATTATCAACTTTTTCAATCACTCCCTCCGATTCTAACCTTTTTAACTCCGCCTCCACCTTTTCACGGAAACCAAACGGAATAGGGTGCGGTTTGTGAAAAATTGGTTTTACATTTTCTTCTATTTTGAGATCTATTTTTTCCCCATTATAGGTACCTAACTCATTTTTAAAAACATCTGAATACCTTAACAACAAGTTTGAAAGCTTATCAGGTAAAATAGCTACTTTATTAACAATGACCTCAGAGTCACTAAAGGACAGATTCAGCTTTTTAATAATATCTCGACCTAACAAAATTTTAGTAGCTTTTTTCACCACAATTAAATCACAAATCTGCGAGCTATTTTTAAACATGACCTTAACACTAATTTTACCTTCGGGTATCACTATTTCCCCTGAATAGGTCTTTAATTTAATGTTGGTGCTCTCTAAAGGAATATAATCTAAATTTTCTTTATAAAATTTATAAGGTAAACATCCTGTGTCTAGTTCCATCTGAGCTGACACTTTATCGAGTAAAACCGGTACACATAATTGCTTTATTAAATTGACATCCTGAAAATTTGTCACATTGAACAGTGGAAGAGTTTCTGCTTCTTCCTCCTCAACATAATGAGTTTTGTCTGTTTTCCCCTTACAAGCTGCCATTATATGCCCCTTTTTACCACATTTCTTACAGATAAACTTTTTGTACTTACATTTACTGAATGTATGGTTTGTTTTATTGCAAAAATTGCACTTAAGCTCTACCTGGTGTGTTTCCTCTTTTTCATAAGCTCCATCTTTGCTTCTCGGCTTTTTCAAACTATTCCTCTTCTCCACCCTGTTTACTTCAGTAAGATTTTTCTTTTGCTCCGTCAATGCAGCCTCTTTGTTTAATGCCATTTCCAATAAATCCTTTATCGGCTTTGTAGGGCTCTCTTCACAAAGGCGATCCTGTATTGGACCAGGTTTCATACCTACAACGAACTTGTCCTGTACCCTGTACATTAACTTATCACCAAAGTCACACTGCGATGCTGCGTTTTTAATTTTTAGGTACCAGTCATTTACCGACTCTTGCCCCTGCCTCAATGAATCGAAAACAATTCTTCTTCTGTAAACTGACAGTCTTGGCTTAAAATGTGCCCCTAGCAACTTCATTAAAGTATCTAAATCTTTGCTTTTTGGTTTGTCCGGGTTGCATAAATCCCTCAGCACTCTATAAACTTCCTCACTTAATAGCGTCAGCAAAACCGCTACTTGTCTAGTGCCTTCCACCAAATTTGCATTTAGGTATTGCTCCAGGCGCTCCTCAAATACCTCAAAGTCATCCCCTTGCTTAAAAATAGCCAGTGAGGAAACATTCCCCGTATTTACCACGGTAATGATTGGCTGTTGGTTATCCATGCTCGAAAAAAATATTCGAATCGTCCTGTGTCCACTTTTTGGTACTTTTCCGAAAAATACACTTTGTTTCCCGTTACAAACTTAACTGATATTTTCCTCGTCGCCAAATAACTGTAATATACTCAAATAAAACGCCGATGATTCTGGAAAATCGTCTATTTCCCAAAAAATACCGATGACAGAAACAACCATGTTCTCAGAACAACTTCTTACACAAAAAGTAACCTAACCTTTCTTAATTTCCACTATCTCTTAAACAACATATAGGCAACCAACAAAACAGTATAGTGCTATTTAAACTACGACACTACAGTATATCCTTGGGAATTGCCCTTAGTCGTCCTCATCCAAAAACATTGATCCTTTTAAATCCTATATCGCTGTAGTTATATTTAAAGAGAATTCGGCCCGGATTTTCCTTCTCGTAACGCATAACTTTGATTTTCATCCACGATACCTTATTTCCATTCTCGTCTTTTAATCTGTTCTTCAAGAAGGAACTTGCCAGTGATTTTAAATCTAAAAAGTCTGTAAACCTTAGCTCCTTACACTGATAAGGGTCACTTTTCTTATTTCTAAGTCGCTTAGAGCGAGCCAATCGGAACACATTAAGTAGATCATTCATGGTAAAAATAGCAACATTTTTTCTAGCAGACTCAATGGCGCTGTGCATTGAGTCTACCTCCATGTAAGAGTGTCCTTTTTCCAAAAAGTTATGTTGTATGTTTGATAAATGCGTATTTTGTACCAAGTATAGAAATAATGCAGCTATGTACTGATTGCGGTTTTGACCGCTGCAGGTATCTGAATACAAACTTATTTCTGTCACGTCTTTTGGAATTGTTTTTACCCATTCAAATAATGCGGTTCCAATTTCAGAACTCCCTCGTTGACCGTTAGTCTCCGTCCACGCATAGCAGTATGCTTTATTTGGTGTCGCTGCTTCGTACACGGTCAAGTTAAATGCACATAATTTCATACTGTAATAAAACTGGGATACATCGGAAAAAGAAATTTGTAAAACGCTCTGTAAGTCAAAAGTAACACTAATAAAATGCTTATCATTTGAGGATCGTAACTTATCCTGCATCTTGGCAGCATTTGCTTCATCGCGACGACGTATGTGTTCTTGATAATCCTCTATGGTTATGAGTTTATTTTTATATTTTTCACAAGTTGAACATTGGTCCTTTTTAGGCTTAAAAAGAGCCAAATTATATTTACTGCAAAAAATGCGTCGATACGTCGCTTCAGACACCTCTGTTTCGTTCTTGCTGTTACATGTTTCGACGTATAAATGGTACATTTTTCTGATTGATAAGCCAGGATCTAAGTATTTTCGATTGTTAGATTTCCTGCAATAATGAGATTGAAGAGTGGGGAAACTTTCAATATGACTTTTAACTTTTTCTTCTAGCTCCCAGGGTGTTTTATTGCCTGGTGCTTTACAGCCCCTTTGATCTGGTAAGTTAAATAAACCATGTTCGTTTACTCCGGCAAAGGCATGGTCAACGGGCCCATGACTTATGCTTAGAGTGTTCAAAAAAAAACATTTTGCAGACACGGATTTCTTGATCATCTTTTTTAAAAAAATATGATCTGCTAGCCAACTTTGGAGGTCTGGTTTGAGTGCGAGGCTTTCTACACTTAGGTTTAACTGATTTCACACAAGCCAATATAAAATCTTTCTGTCTATCATAATTTAATTGCCAGTAGGTAGCACACAATTTTCTTCTATCTTCCAAACTAAATTTGTGTGAGACATTTATACATGCAGAGGTCGCAATCGATATTTTTAGGAATTTTCGCAGGTCTTATTTTTTTGTGGATTTCATAAGGCTCGCCCAATGACCTTTTCTTTTTATTTATGGTTTTCTTCCACTGATCCGGACATGATTTTTTCCATCTGGCTTTTTGTTTTGTTGTCGTAAGTGAATTGTTTTCCTCATCGTTGGTGAGTGCGGATCCTCAAGAAGGTTTGCATTGGGATTTTTAGGGCGAAGAATACCTACGTTCTGTGCCTGATGTCAATGGTAGATTATTAGTAGCTGGAATGCTGAGAACCCCATTTGTCTCGTTTGCGATTAGGTCACATATTATAACTGTAAAGAAAAAAAGGAGAATTTACAAACGTACAAGGAAAGCTAATAAACGCATGGTGAAAAAGCAACATTTTTTAACAAAATTATTTACGAAAGTATTTACCTTTAGATGCTGTTGGGGAAGAAGCCGAAATGTTTATATTTACAGGTGCATCCTCTGATGCTATGTTGGGGTTAATAACTGTCTCTGTCTCTAAATGAAGCAAAACATTATCTATATTTGATATTTCTTTGATTTCGCTTATTAATTCATCATATACGGGCCCTAGAATTAAATAATAATGTTTAAATTTACATGTTTAATAATTGTCTGCTGACCTAACCTATAAAATATAAAAACCTAGTTATACCGATTTAAACTTACCTTCGGCATCAATATGAACTACACTCGTTGATTTTTTTAATGCCAAATTGGCAATGTATCGAGATCTAGCACTCATTATAATAAGCTTACTTTAAATCACAAAAAACGGTAACTTAAGCACAGAGCAAAAAATAATCACAAACTGCAAACAGTATACGAATGACTAAGTGTAACATGTCATATGTAAAAATTTTCATTCCTCGTCAGCTTAAAGTGACCAAGTCTACTTGGTCATATTTGAATCCGATGTGTTATATAACTAAAAGTGACTAAGTAGAGATGGTCAATTTAAGCTGACGTTAATTTCTTCTTTTGGGAACTTGGTCATTAAAAACATATTTAAAAACACCTATTTTTATGCCGTTGGAGACTTGGTCAGTTTTTGCAGCAAAAGATATTTTATTTTTAAATTACTTGGTCCAAAAAACACAAAAGTGGCAATTATGGACTTGGTCAGTTTTAACTTTAAGCCCACGATATTTCGAATAAAATACTCGGTGTTCCATTTGAAATATCAAAAATGATGCTCATTTCATTCATTTCCGATGTTCATTTATTTGTTTCTTCGGGTAACGAATCCTGGCGGTTCAGACAAAATCCTAAAACGTTTGTATTTAACATTTTTTGATGTCTTAAAAAATAAAGCGTGTAGGTTCAAAATATAACCGAACACCCTGTACTCTGTACTTACGTATACCTATGTGTTTTCGTTTGATGGTTTGTGTATAATAATTTTGATTTGGTGGTGGTTGCTGTTGGTGACATTCTAATAACTAAGCAAAATGAGTTTTAATCCTCGTAAAACTAAAAGACTATCCTGTGAATATAGAAGGAAAAGGTGAAAAAGGAAGAAGACATAAACCCACTTGGCAAGAAAACGTGAATTTCATGTATAATTTTACGTCAGACTGAAAAACGTTAGAATACGAATAAACGTGTTTTCAATGTGTAAAACACGCTTAATGTTACGGTGTTCTGACGTTGGTAAAAATAACGTTACTAATTTTAACGTTTTTATAACGTATTATATTATGATACAATTCTGCGTTTTTGTAACATATTTTTAACTTAGAAAACTAAATTTTTCCTCAGGAAAGTAGCATATTATTTCATACTTTATTATTTGGATACTTATAAATAAACAACAAAACATTCAAGTTATGAACTTTTATTTTTTCAGGTTGCCTTAGGTTACCGTATACAATTTACAAATTTTAACTTATTTTAATTTAAAATCTAGTAGCTATATAGTATAAGTTTTCATTTTTTTTTGTTTCTTCAAACGGTTCGCGGCATACCTGAAGTGGTCCATTATTATTTTTTCCATCGAGTACTCATTAGTTTCTCCAAACTGAACTTGCGCTATTTCTAAATTAAAAACGAAACATTTTTTAAATATTGTTCCAACAACCTAATTACACGAGATATTACATTACATAAGAGACATTTTCAAGGGTCTACAATAGTAAAGAACTACAATAATCATTTTTTGTAGAGGTTATATAAGGTGTAGAATCTAGAGAATAACTATTCCTAATTAATTAAAGGAAAAAACAGAGTGGCGTATCTTGTTCTATATTTGGAATTAACTTCAAAAGGCTGGTATTTTTGTTACATTAAAGGGATTCTTTTAGCATTTTTTTTTGTAATGACAATAAAATTCACGAGACGCCATTTTGCCCTTCAAGCGTTTGTGGTAAAGAACAAAAGAACTCGTGAAATATATAAAGAATAAACAACATTTATTTCATAAAGACTAAATCATAAAATTAAGAACAACTTACGCTTAAAATAAACGAAAACTCACAAAACTTAAAAGAGATTCGATGCTATCCAAAATTTTCACCAACTGCTCCTTGCCTTCCACTATACACTCACAACACAACGAAACAACGTCAAACGTCTATGACAGACGCGACAATCGCCGATCGCTGGGTTTTAGGCGCGAAATTTAAAAATGTTAAGATAAAGTGAAAAATAGGTTACTTATTTCGACGTTATAAAACAACGCAAATTGAATGTTTTATAAGTAACGTTACTTTTATTTACATAAAATTAATGTAAAAATGTAACACAAATTACAACGTGAACAAAAATTACATTAAAATAACAGTATTAAAAAAAATCACGTTTTTAAAACGAAGTTTCTGGTAAAGGGAAATAACATTACCATTTTCACGTAAAAATAACGTTTTTTCTCAAAATATGTCAAGTGGGAAGGCTCTTGCTGGCTCCTTCACAAAATATTTGAAGCCCACTACTAGTTATGCTATTACTAACATCAACGCACGATGAAGAAGTTAATGTAGACATGCCCTTACGTTCAGGTTTAGCTTTAAGGATTTTGTTAACTATACCTGTTTCAGTAGCTTCTGAGGAAAGGAGCTTCTCTAAATTTTAAACTGATTAAAAACTACCTACGCTATAATATGGACACTTTTAGTTGGATCACCTTGTACTCACCAACGTACTTTTAAAATGTATGATAAAATGTTTTATATTAAATCTTAGTTTCATTATCTATTTTAAATGCCCGGAATATAAAAAAAAATAGTTATGGGGGCGCTGTTTTTATGACTTTGCCCGGGGCGGCTAAAAGTCTAGCGACGGCCCTGATGATAGTGAACCAGTTGAAACTGTAAGTACATTTCAATTGTTTTTATACAGTGTGTCTACGTAAGCTCGAATCGCATGGAAAACTTTCTTATTATTAGTTTTAAGAAAAAAGTTATTTTTCATTAAACGTTTATGTTTCTGCATAGTCTAAAAGTTAAAATGAAAGTCAATGTAAAAATTTTGCAGTCGTATGTCGTATGCGAGGTTTTTCAAAAAATATGAATTTGATATAATAATATGATTGACGATAAGCTCGAGTCGCCCCCCCCCTCAGCAAAATCCTGGATCCGCCACTGACTCACGCATGCCCTTAACTCGCGCACAGGTCAATATTTTTGACTAGATAACGATATTATTATGACGTTATGCACGCTGAGATTTTGTAGCTTCTCCGCGTTTGTGTGAAGACATATTCATATTTTTTTCTAATTTTGTCTCGAAAAATAGATATTTCGAACGCGCTAGCGAGTTCGAAATATATCCATTTCGAACTCCGAATTTTATTTTTTAAAAGTTGGCATTGGTAATATTTAAATGTTTTATTCTGTTGACGTCTGACGTTTCCTGTTATTGTGATCCATGAGAAAAGAAAGTTTTCGGAATTTCTCTGGTAAAAGTTGATTTATCGTTTTATTAGCAATATCCCTTAACTCAGGGGGAGTTGAACTTAGATTATCATGCTCCATATTTTTTTAATTATAATTATGAACAACTCTATGAAATATTAAAACACAAGTTTGGTGACAATGACACAAAGAAAATATTATTTATTGTCAAGGCTACTATGATAAAAGTAAATTTATAGTATTACCAACATAGAATTTAGACATACAAATTTACAAAATTTGAAGGGTTCATTTTCTTTTTAAATATGTATTTTCTTATTGAAAAAAATACAAAATAGAAAAAATAGTATAAAGTACGTGTTTCATAAAGCAGTTAGAGCACTTGTCCCGTTAAAAAACTCGCCGCAAGCGGCTCGTTTTTTAACATGGACGCGTGCTATAAGATGATGCTTTATAAAACATGTACTTTAATATACTATTTTTATATGGAACCTCGTCTAGAAGTTAATACGCGTAATTGTGATTATGAGAACAAGTCTCTAATATGAAAACATGGGCTGTTAATGAAAGCTTGAGCTGGCATATTCTCCTGGATAAAAACAATTCATTAGAAGAAGAATATGAAGAATTAGTTCGAGGTTACAATGGCCTCTGCACTGCAAAAGTGCAGACGATAAAAAAGTGCGGTCAGCGGTGGTTCCCCGAACGAGCAACCACAGAACAATAAATAGGATAGAAATTATCATTCAGAAACGCGAAACCACAGAAAGTTGATAAAAGTTTTTATTGGTTAGGTACTCAGAAGTTGGGAACTTCTTCTTCTCTTGCGTTCATTGCTCCAAGCTGGGCAAAACGGTTTGGCTATAATTTGGATTTTAGTGTTAATGTGGAATGTTTCTGTGGCTGTGGCCATGGATGTCTGCACGTAACCTGAACTTGACCTGAACTAACCTTGTCTTCCTTGCTGTTTCATTCATCGCATGTAACCTCATTATATTTTTTGATTCGCTAAGTCAATTTTCAGATAACAACCTTTTTGTGAGATAAGATAAGCTTTATTTCTCAGTGTTTTACATTTACGTTGACATAACTAACCTGACTTTGTGGTTCTGCCCCCTGCCCTCCCTAATTTTTGTTTTGCATTCTGCTGCTCTGTGCCGACAAGATGCTAAAAACTCCCGTATCGATGTTACAGGAACTAGCTGTGCAAAAAAAACTTACAATACCAGATTATCAGTTTGAGACCACAGGTCAGCCTCCTTGTACATCCTTTACATGCCATGTTAAAACGGGAAACGAAACTGCTGTAGGTGAAGGTGGTTCGAAAAAAGAAGCTAAACACGATGCTGCTGCGAATATGTTAAAAGTATTCGGAATCGACATAGACAAAAAATCTGAGGTGAGGAAATTTTTTAAGTGTTTAAACTAGTATCAAGTTCATGTTTCAGGCATTGTTCAAACATCTTCTCAATTTTTACTTACCTATATACATATGTTATGGTTAGGCAGGTTGGTTTTTTACTGATGTTATACCTAGGTTCATATTACTTTCAAGTTTAGAGTTTAACTTGATAGCTGGTACCTAGGCCATCAGTTAAACTAAAGATTGAAGTTAACTCTGTTCCCTATTATACCGGATCAATCAGATGGGTAGCTTACCATCGAAACAAAACTCATTGGTTGATGGAATATTGTGCAATGAATAATTTTTCATTTATTCTAGAACAACAATGTAGATTGATACATAGGAATTGTTTTAATTTAAATGTATGAATATGTAGCATTTTTTTTTTCAACTCAAAGGCATGTATGATCGTTGTATTTGATATCAAGTTAGAGAACTAGGGCTGGACCCTGACGGGTCATAGAAGTAGGTACCTATGTTGCTTGCACACCTTAATGTCTATGGTCACCATTTGAAATATTGTCATTTAAAATTTTAAGTTAAATTTCAATTTGTTTGTATTTAAATGCCCTATACAAAAATATGTCAACAATAAAACAGGCTAAAAGTCTAGATATTTTTTGTTTTGTTGCAATTATTAGTTTTCTTCAGTAAATAAAGCTAAAGTTAATAAGACTTTCTTTAATAAATTGGAGAAAGAAGTACAATAATAATTTTTAAAGCAACCAACTTAAAAAATTTAAAGCAGTGTAATTATTTGAGTAAGACTTGGGAAAACCTACTTACAGATTAGATAAGTGTGTATTAAAAAAGAATAAGCTAATCTAAAATCGTAAATACACGCCCTAAAAGATAAATAAGCTTTCCAGTCGAGTTTCCAGTAGTCTATATTTATATTAAGTAGGTAATAAAATGAATTTAATGACATAATCTTGATCCTGTGCATATTTTAAACACATTTCAAATTTTATGTAGTTTAAGAATTAAGAATAAGTAGTAATAATAACCTTTAAAAAAATAATACTTATTTGTACAGGGCGAAATGAAATGAAATGAAAATGTTTTTATTTTAGCATAAATGCTATTATAAACAAATACAATTTTTTATTAATACAATAATCGTATATAATGTAGAAAGATATAATATAATTTATGACATTTTAATATAATGCTCTTAGCCTAAAACTAAATTTAAAAATTTAAAAGAAGAATATATTTAAAAAGATTCAAAAGAAGAGTATTTAAAAAGAAGGAAAGTTCAACGGGTTGCTAACATGAAATGGTTCTTTACACCACGCATAAACGTTCTCACATTGGGCTAGTTTTTGATGTTCGCCGGCAGAGCATTAAAAAGTCTTAAACCATCACTGAAGAGGCTTTTTTGCATGTTTGTTGTTCTAGCAAACCGAATATCAAAATTGTCTTTAGATCTGATGTCATGCGAGTGTCGAAGGGACCTAGGAATTAAGTACTCTTTTAAATATGAGGGCAATAATTCATGCTGTATCTTGAAGATAAATAAAAGACTTGACGCTTCAATGCTCTCAGAAACCGACAGCCATCCAAGTGAGGTGGTTTGGTGGTTTTTCATTTTTATTGCTAGGTAAAAATAAAAAATATTAACATGTAGAAGGTATTTTGCAAGACTTTTTGCAGGAGAGGGTCCACAAATTCCCTAGTCACTTCATATACAGAATATAGCATGAAGTTATGCTTTCTTAAATAGGACAACTTATAAACCCAATTTTTGGATTCTTCCTTAAATTCTAAAAGTAACATATTATATAACAATTACGACGTTGGGGCGGTTTTTCTAGATTTACAACATACATTTAAGAGTATATAGATAGGCAAATACTAATACAAAAATTGCAACGATATTGTATAATTCATCAGGCACACGACTGACTTAGGGATTAAGAAACCATAAGGCAGGTAACTAAAATTAACAATGAGAAGTCAGGGATGGGTCTCCCAATTTTGAAAACTAATTTTATGTATTTTAACAAGATTTAGGTGTAATTTATGCAAAGTTACCTAATTGAAACCTCATAGAAAGCTTGATTCAAATATTGAGAATCATTAGGCTTAAATCTCCCTCTTGGGAAGTTAACAGAGTGTTTTATTCAGACGCTTGGTTGACGTATTTTACTTTTTACTTCATTATTGAGTGTAACTTTGTTTTTAATATTTAACTTTATTGTCTGGAAATGCGCCCATGTTTTATAAAGGAGATGCCGCCTACACTACAAGCCGAATTAGTTATTTCAATTAACTTCCTCTGCAGTATTAAGTACATACTATATGCATCTATACACCATTACTATTAAGCTGTAGTAAAATTTAAATATTTTCTGTTATTGCCCAAAAATATCCCAAGCTATATAATATCTTGAATTTTTTTTAAATATTTTTTTTTAAATATAATAATTAAATAGTTGGGGTAAATGTAAATATTGATAACTGAAATAAAAAATTAAATTTGAACAAATTACTATTAAGTGCTATTATTTCGACCACTAAAGGATGAAATGTATAGCTCATAGAACATAACGCACGAAATAACCTAAGCTTCAAATTTTAGCAATGAAACTTTTTGCGACGCTTGTTTCTTTAAAGAAATCTGGTATAAGTGATAATAATGCAGTTATTAGTAAGGCAATGCGTAATTTTCCACCCACAAGACAACTAAGTGTTGTTTTTCCTCACCCTGCTTATATAAATAGACCTTTAGCTCTGGAAAAGAGGGATAAGACAAAGAAGTAATTTATAGGATGTCCCATTTAAAACACAAGTTTGGGTCATAACTCAAAAACAAAACTTTCAAGAAAAAAACTAACTAAGCCACTGAATTCTACATAAAAGACTCTATAACCCAGTCCACAGGAGCACGTCAAAATGACGTCATTTTGGTGACTTATTACCAGATATAACGTGACTATATGACGATAATATAACGTGAAAATGACCTCCTAATGCCACAGACCGATGACGTCAATATCTCACGTCATTTTTAAATGACGTGACTTTCACGTCTAAAAACATTTTGTAAGTATTCACCAGTTTTTCAATTTCAATTCAATTCAATTAAAACTACTGAATACATTGTGTAAGGGTTTATTAGGGGTAAGTACATACTTCAACCAACGAAACCAGAGCAAAGGTAAGTACCTACTATTAATTGCAGAGTATTGCTGCTGCATGACTAAGGATTTCTTGATTTCTAGTATTGTACTTATGTTAGTGGAGTTTTATAGACGAAATCTCTAATTTTTAGTGTATTTGTGCTTAATTTTCTAGTAAAATTTATATTTTGTTTATTTTTGCATATCCTTATCGCCATGCTGGATTTATGAACTACTTTAAACTTTATCACTTTATGCACTTTTTTAGGTTAACTTGAGGGTGAACTTTATTGGCAATTGAATTGAATATTGAAATTTTAAGATGCCAACAACTTCTTAAAGTCATCTAAAATGCCCCGTTATTATGGGTACTTTAGGTGGTAAATCCACCTAAAATTTCCATCAAGTTAACCTAAAAATGGTCTTAAAGTGATAAACTTGAAGAAGTAGTCTGTCTCAGTGGCTACAGACTGGGAATCCCCTTCTTCAAAGATACCTTGATCAAAATTTCAAATATCACATCTCATTCAGTCTTGAACATTCATTAGAACCTACAATTTCAATTTTAACATAATTTTGATCTTCGCTTATGCAAGATAGAGCTGTCGTAATCGACTACTGGTAAGTCCTCTCAATTTACTTAAAACTTTTAACTCACATTGTAAATTTCTTTTAGTATCCCTGATGATGGACATTTCTATGTCCGAAACATGTAGGATATAAACATTGAAATACATATTGTGGAGGTAGACTGCCGTTGTTTTATTTGATTAAAGTGATAAAGTTTAAAGTAGTTCATAAAGCCAGCATGGCGATAAAGGATATGCAAAAATAAACAAATGATAAATTTTTCTAGAAAACTAAGCACAAATACACTAAAAATACTAACATAACTACAATACTAGAAATCAAGGAATCCTTTGTCATGCAGCAGCAATACCCTGCAATTAATAGTAGGTACTTACCTTTGCTTTGGTTTCGTTGGTTGAAGTATGTACTACCACTAATCAACGTACAAACACAACACTACCTAGACCTACTTATGAAAAAAATGGCGTCAGCACACACACATGTGGAGAGGTGAACCCATCTGGCGGAAGTCCTTGTGACCCTGAACTTATTTGCTCAATGTCTCCTTCCAGACTTCCTTCCACGCCCCCCTGCGGTCCAGTTCCGCAGGGTCTCGCCAAAAAGTACTGATGGTACTTTTACTCTGAAATCTAAGAGAGGGGTGTATTATTGGTTTTGTGGGGTGTATCGGGGGAGGGCTTTGGTGGGTGGGTGGTGCTGCTTGGCGCACCTAGAGAAGTTGGTGACGGGGTCGTTTATGACGGGGCATCGATGTCATAATTGGAAGCTTGTCTGATGAGGGGGTTTGGGTGTTCGGGGGGCCGAAGTTAGAATCTTCGTGTTTCTCTCGTGGAGAAACTGGGAAAGGGGTGTGTGTTTGATATCGCGGTGTAGGTCTACGTTACGGATGAACCATGGGATGTCCATGGCGGTGCGAATGTAACGATTTTCAAGGGCTTGGAGGCGGTTGATGTGGGTGGGGGCTGCGTGACCCCACGCCGCTGAACCGTATGTGAGGGCGGGTCTGATGATGGCTTTGATGAGGTGAATTTTGTTTTTGTGGCTTAGGGTGCTGTGGCGGTTGAGGAGGGAGTATAGAAGAGAATATGTCATTCTGGCTTTATTGAGGTTGCCTTGGATATGGGGCTGCCAGCGGAGGGTTTTGTCTAGGGTGATACCGAGATGGCGTCAGCGTCATACAAGAAAGCTTAAATACGGATTTACTGCCCGAGCCGCGAGCCTACGTTCGTCCGCAAGGTTGCCAACAGGTTAACACAAAATTACTGGTAAAACTTTTCTGTTATCCTGGTAAACATAAAATAGCATTTTCACTACACTAATAATATAGTCAGCACAGTGTAAATTTATTATTGTTTTTGCTTTTAATTTACCGACTGATTATTATTATCAAAAAAAGTAAAACTATGAGACATGATGCATGGCGTGGATAGGAATTCCGGAAGTTCCTAATAAACTGGCAACCCTGTTCATCCTCGTTGCAGATGGCAAGATGGGCTGCGCGCGCAGCAAATGCACGATTATGAGGCAATTATTCTTTTTTTGCGTCAGCAGAGAGAATGTCGTGTAAGTTATTATAGTTTTTGGTAGAAATAATAAAAAATATATCACACCAGATATCACCAAGTAAAGTCGACAATATGACGTGAATTAAATGACGTCAAAATGTCGATTTTTGGTTGACTGTAGTCTATTGACCAGTAGTCACCAGATACAGAAGTCATCTTCACGTGCTTCTACGGACTGGCAATAACCCATTTTTACCTTAGTGGTAAGTTATCAAATAATTGAGATACAGGGGAGCGTCAAAAATGACAAATTTTCAAAATCGCCCTATATCTCAAAAACTGAGAGGGCTATGAAAATTTTGTTTGCGGCTATAGAAGTTTCATAAAATAATAGAACAGTATGCCACAAACCCCATCTTTCTATCTTCTATAATAATGGAGCTGGTTTATGAAATCACACGAAAACTGGACACCCTGTACATTGATTGAAGTGTATAAAGAATAATTAGCTTAATTCAAAACCTAGCCAGATGTTTACCTATCCTCCAGACATCCGACATAAAATATGCATCTTTTTAAATTTTAAAAATTTTTCAGAGTAAAGAAAATAACAAATTGCTAAAATATGATTTTGCATATATTACCTTTTTTAAATACATTTTTAGAAAACCAAGAGGAGGCTTTCCTAAACATTCACAATAAGAAGGAATTTTTGTCAGCAATAACAACCGCGAAAATAGCTTATTAATAGATTTTTCTTAATTTAAAGCTCATAATAGCACATTTACTGCCAAAATTTTAATAAATTCTATCACAAATACCCTTTTAAAAAACTATTGTAGCAAACCAAATTACCAGCTTGGAAAAGGAAATAAGAGAATATTAAGTGTAGGTGGGTATAGAGTAAAGCCCTGACTTCCTTCTAAACTTACGCATTTCGGCGTATCAGACCATCATCAGGGCATAGTTACGGAGGTTTGTCTTTACATTGATAAGCAGGACACATTAATAATTAAAAGTTACATAAATAAAATAAAATAAATACACCAGAGAGACAAATCACCCTTTTTAGAAGAATCAAAATTACTGCCGGAACCCTTCACCCCAAGGTTTCAATATATCCCAATTATGACATTTAAAACGATTTAAAATATCTAATCGAATAAATGTTCAGCAGCGTAAAACTGTCTTATTTTTCAACGAAATCATATGATTTCATCAGAATTGTAGTGTATTACTTGGTTACTTCAGCTCCATATATATTGTCGATGACCAGCCAGGTGCAAGAATTCTCACTGCTTTTAAAAGCTTTGGCTTTTTAGAAATTACAGAAGCTGAAATTATAGCGGCAATTAAAATAAACCAGTAGCAACCGATAATGTGCCTGCTTATGTTATTAGGGGTTGTATTGATTCTTTTGTAAAACTTCGAAAACATATTTTTAACATCTGCTTAAAACAAGTTGTTTATCCTGCAAAATGGAAGGAAAGAAAGGTATTTAAATGTGGCGATAGAAATGAGATTCATAATTACAGATCGGTCAGTACCTATAGTTCATTAGTTTTTGAGTTAGCTCTTTGCAATAGAATATACGATGAACTTAAGTTTCAAATTTCAGACCAGCAACACGGTTTTCTTAGTCTTCGATCATAGTCAACATCACAAAGTTCTTGTACAACATGAACTTTGTATGGATGCATTTTCTCAGTATAAAAACGGTTCTTACAGATTTTTGATCAATTTCATGATCCAAAGCAAGCTGATTGGTGGATTGTCTGGGATTTTCTTGTATCGAAAGCAGAATGTCTAATTTTTTATCATCGGCGGTAGCACTCCTAGGTCTTCCAGATCTTGGTCGGCTGTTAACACTTCCAGTCATTCTGTAACGCTCCACAGTTCGAAAAACTGCATTTTTTTAAATTTGCCTGTCTGGGTGCAAATTATTAAAAATATCACATACCTCCTGATATGATCTCTGCTTATCGCCATATCCCCTTAAAATTAAAATATCAATTCTCTCTGTTTCAGTAAGTGAAAACGCCATGCTATTTTCTTTTTTGCTCAATTCTGACAAATATCAAAGACCATACCTAATTTGTTGCTACGGTAAATACGACTATATACGTTCGAATAGAGCATTGTTATCCGTTATTATTTAAAACGCCGATATCTCGGAAACTAATAAATTTAGGCATAGCATATGGTTAATAGAAAATGTTTAAAATTGACTGGACGATCAAAATAAGTAATAATATACGGGGTGTTCTATTTAAAAAAATATAACTTTGACTCTCCACAACTTTTTGGGCGTACCTGTATATTCCAATTTATTACAGATATGTACATTTTTAAAAGCCTTACAACTTTTATAAGAGACATTTTTTGCTAACTCGTATATCTTTTGAAATAATCGACCGTTCTAGTAATTTCTCCTAACCCTAGTTATTTTAAAGCTTCAGTATGCATTTATTACTTGGGATCCACAGTATGCCAGTAGGATATACCGGGTGGCCAAATAAGAATGGAGGCCGGCCATATCTCAGGAATCGTTTATCACAGTTTTCAAATAAAAAAAATTGTTATAAAATCGACCAAAAGAAATTGCTGGGAATTATTTTCAAGTGTTTAAATTGACCGCTAGAGGGCGCTCAACCAATGACAAGGAAGGTAATCGGATTTTTATCGATAATGTGCCAAATAAAGTTATGTAAAAAATTAAGTGTTTTATTCTTTGGAATAACTTTGCTTTCATACATTTTGCTCCAACTCGCAAAATAGACTAAGGGGAGGAGGGGGAATCTCTTTTGACAGAAATACCCATAATTTCGGTGTGTCCCAATCAAATTTAACATACTGTTATATCAGTCGCAACTAGAGGGCGCTATTTGCACAATGGACACATTTTCCAGTTTTTCTCAAAAATTTTAAATGTAAGCTTATACATAGATAAGTAATAATTTATATAAAAAATAGATTAAAAGATAATAAATTTGGTGGAAACCGCATGTCAATACCTTAGTTTAAACCAGAGATACAAGATAAAGTATTTGTGAAATCGGCCGCAGGTAAGTGATACTTTACAAAATACGTATCATAGACTTTAGAAACACAAAAATATGATTTAAAACGATTATTATAATTATAACAAAATTTACAGCTAGGAAGAATTTTGCTACAAAAATTACTAACATCAGGCAACATATTACCCATGTAATCCCTGATCAGCACCAAAATGATAGGGATGCAGCCTAGTAATAAAATTAAACAAGGTCTTACATTTTACAAAGTAGGCTTTAAAATAAAAACATCAAAAACTGTCACTGAGAAAACACTTGAAACCATTTGCTAATCAAATTAGTTGTGTAAAAGTTTATACCTATTTGACACATTCATCGAGTTTTTAAGCTTTTTTGTGTCCCATTCTTACGGTAACATGACTCTTATTTTCGTATGTTATGATAGTATACATCCCTACCATTTGGTACTTCATCAAGAAGTAAATAATGAAGATTTCGACAGAAGGCTGGATTTTTGTTACTGGATGTTAAATATGATTGAAGATGACGCAGACCTTTTAAATCAAATTCTTTTTACAGACGAAGCAACATTTAGTTGTGCGGGTGGTGTCAACCGCCATAATATATACTATTGGTCACCCACTAATCCACATTGGATGCAGACGGTACAATACCAAGGCCACTGAAGTGTAAATGTCTGGTGGGGGGTAGTAGAAAGCAAAATAATTGGACAACATATTTTTGAGGGCACATTAAATGGTGGCGTATATTTAAATGTTTTAATGAATGTATTACCTGGTTTGCTTGAAGATGTTATGTTACGAACAAGGCAACTAATGTATTTTAAGCATGATGGCTGCCCAGCGCATTATGCTGTAAATGTGCGGGAGTTTTTGGATCGGCAGTTTCCAAACAGGTGGATCGGTAGGGGAAGCCTATTCCCATGGCCAGCTAGGTCACCATACCTAACTTGCTTGGATTTTTATTTGTGGGGAAGACTAAAAGATTTACTTTTTCAAACAAGACCTATCACCAGGGAACATATGATAAATAGAATTAGAAATGCCATAAACAGCATTTCTTGAGCTGAAATCGAGTCTGCCTTGTTTGCAACGAGGGAAAGATCAATGGGCTGTATAGAAAATAATGGAAAGCATTTTGAGCATTTAGGTCGACATTAACTAGTAGGCGGATATTATTTCTTGAAATTAGTTTATATACTTTATAAAGTTTATTGCCTTCTTTAAAAATTTTAATTGTTCTTTTTTCATCTGTGTCTCCTAAATAGTAATTATCTGATAATATTTTAACATTATGTTAACTTTAGTTTGGCATATATATTAATTAAATCTAATTGTTAAATAACTAGTTTACATCTGCAAAATTAATACTCGAACAGGAGCTGAACGAGGCAGTATCTTGATCAGGAGCTAAACAAGGAAGTATCCAGATGTTTACTTTTTTAATTTATTATTTTCTGGCAAAACTCTTTCTAGCTGTAAATTTTGTTCTGGATAATAATTATAATAATCGTTTTAAATCATATTTTTGTGTTTCTAAAGTCTACGATACGTATTTTGTAAAGTATCAGTTACCTGCGGCCGATTTCACAACACTTTATCTTGTATCTCTGGTTTAAACTAAGGTATTGACATGCGGTTTTCACCAAATTTATCAGTTTTTAATCTATTTTTTATATAAATTATATTTGAAAAAAACTGGAAAATGTGTCGATTGTGCAAATAGCGCCCTCTAGTTGCGAGTGATATATCAGAAAATAGTAATATAAAAGTTTAAATGGTACTATAGGATAAGCTCTTTTAATCGAAACGAAGTTTTTTAAATTTGGTTAAGGCACACCGGAGTTATGGGTATTTCTGTCAAAAGAGATTCCTCCTCCTCCCCTTAGTTTATTTTGCGAATTGAAGCAAAATGTATGAAAGCAAAGTTATTTCAAATACTCCAAAGAATAAAACACCTAATTTTTGACATATCTTTATTTGGCATATTATCGATAAAAATCCGATTATCTTCCTTGTGATTGGTTGAGCGCCCTCTAGCGGTCAATTTAGAAACTTGAAAATAATTTCCAGCAATTTCTTTTGGTCGATTTATAACAAATTTTTTTATTTGAAAACTGTGATAAACGATTCCTGAGATACGGCCGGCGTCCATTTTTATTTGGCCACCCGGTACAGTGTGGAGGCTGTTCACAAAAAGGATTTTTAAAAATTTTACATTTAAAAAGTAATACATATATCAGTATACCCACAAAAGAGGGACCGATCAAACACTCTTGTGTAACTTATTTGATTTTCCTAGCTTGAAACAGTTGCGTAGCAGGTATGACTTTCATACATAAAATGGTCACTAATAATATTTATAATAAGTAGTTTTTAAAACAGCTTCCATTTAGAATAGATCTACAGACTTGTTTTATACAAAGGCAGCTAGGACTAATATTTATAAAAAATTTCCCATTCATAAAATTTTGTTCCTATTTAAATGAATATGGCGGCAACATAGATATTTTTAATACAACTTATGGAGTGTTTAAAAAAAAAAACACATGAATTAAGAAGGCAGTTACAATAAATGGGTAATGATTCTTTATTAGTAAGAATAACTATAATAGGTTTAAAGAAAATTGTAGCGGAATATTTTGGAAAGGTGTTGTCAGGGCGGAAAATCCAATTGACCAGTTTCATGCCCTTTTGACAGGGCATTTCCTTTACAAAATCTTAAGGTTAAAAATAAAAAACCTTGGATTACTTGTGGTATAAAGACTTCATCGGAAAATTTGAGATCTCTGCATACCATGAGAAAGTACCACAGTAATAATCAGTTTTTTGTTACATATTTTAATCAATATAAGCGAATTTATAGAAAGGTCATTAGAGAGGCAAAATAATTGTATTATAGGGGTAAGATTGAAAATGCAAAAAATAACACAAAGAAGAACTGGGAAATTGTTAATCAATTGAGAGGTAAATCCAACTTATTGCAGAGTAATATAGAATTAGATCCTAGCATCCTTAATAACTTTTACTGTACAATAGGTGATAAATTAAGTTCAAATTTAAATTCAAATAAGTATCCCATGGATTATCTAGCACAAACTAATGTTTTTATTCTTGAAAGCACATATTAACCAATATTTTGTAGTAGGACAATTTCCAATGTGTTTAAAAGGTGCCGTTGTTGTTCCGTTATTTAAGGGAGGTGATATGAGTGATCCCTCCAATTTTCGTCCTATTTCCCTTTTATCCACGCTTTCAAAGGTCATTGAGATTAATGATTTTTTTGGAAAATAACAAAATTATGAATTCTTTTCAATTTGGTTTTCTTTCTGGTAAGAATACAGACGACGCCATTTTTTCTCTCCTTCATCAGGTTTACCTAAATATGAATTGCGGCGAGGATGTTGCGGCAATATTCTGTGATTTTTCGAAAGCATTCGATTGTGTCGATCATGGAGTGTTGCTGCGGAAGTTAAGACGCTATGGGTTTGGTGAGATTACACTAAGATGGTTTTCTACCTATCTTAAGGAAAGAATAAAAATGGTCAGAGCGGATGGCGAATACTCTGATAAATCACTTATTGCTAGAGGCGTTCCACAAGGCTCTGTTTTGGGACCCATTTTATTTTTGCTATATTTAAATGACTTAGTAGCCTTAGATATTCAGGGTTCATTTACATTTTTTGCTAATGATACTAGTCTTCTTTGGCATGGTAAAAATAGGGACGATCTGAAATTGACTGTCGATAGAGACCTACATGAAGTTAAGCGTTGGTGTGATTCAAACTTACTTTGCTTTAATGTAAATAAAACCAGCATAATCACCTTTGGATTTTTCTTTAATGACTTGTATTTGAATAACGAAATTGTAGAAAATAGATCCCTTACAAAGTTTCTAGGTCTTATCATTGATAATAAACTTAAATTTGAGGACCACATAAAAGCCCTAAGTAAAAAGTTATCCGCTGGTTGCTTTGCAATTAGAATAGTTTCTAAGGAGCTTAATGGTTCCACCGCAAAGATGGTTTATTACTCACTATTTGAGTCCCATGTGAGATATGGAATTGCTTTTTGGGGATTTACTAACAAGCAACTCTTTAACTCAATATGTGTTTTACAGAAGCGGGCAGTTCGTTATTTGTGTGGAGTTGTGGGTCGTGAATACTGCCAACCATTATTTATTAGGGAAAATATTTTAACTGTGCCATGTCTGTTTATTTTGGAAACTGTGGGTCTTATGCATAGAAAATTCTCCGGTTTTGTAACTAGCGATAATGTGTATAATACTAGGTTAAATGTCAATACTAAAGCCTATACCAAAGTCTACCTTGGCGAAGCAGTCTATTTTTTATGAGAGCAAAAAAATGTTTAATCATCTAAACAATGAATTGAAATCTATCGAAAATTACAGACTGTTTCGTAGGGGTGTTAAAAATATTTTATTACAAAGGGCTTACTACAGCTTGCAGGACTAGTATAGTGATATTTTATGATGTACCAGTATTTATATAGTCTAAGTAACATTAAAAATATTGGTGTTTATTGAAATTTTAGTTTTAGTGATTGCTTTGTCAATGGATATCATTTTCTTGGACAATAAAGTATGATTGACTATGACTATGACTATTTAGTTTTTAAGCATTTTAAGGCTCTGGGTTCAGTTAGGATTGTATATGTTATTGACTTTTGTGAAGTCGTTTATGCAATAAATACATTATAAACTAAAATATATTTAATCAAGAAGAACTAACCTTGTACAACAATTTTCAGCACTTACAATTGTTAAAGCTGCTAAAATTAGTAGTAAACTAGCGTATACTCTATATACGCCTGTACAACCTTTGGCCTGTTTACGTGACGTCACTCTCCAAGCTCTGCGCTCTTATTTGGGTGGTGTTGGTGTTGGCTCGGCACATCGAGTTAGAATCAGTATACGTCAATGGACGCACCATGGGTGGGGCATGAGCTTTTTACAACCCTGATTGAGTTTTATGCTTAGCTCTTTTAAAATATATCGATCCTTTATTGTCAAAAGTAACAATAAAATATGGAAATATTCTCTCTGGAGCAAATACATTAAGTAAGTTCCAGTTAAGTACATCTTTTTCGTGTTTTCCGCTCTAATATTCTTATTGGAGCAAAACACTCACCCCGTGTAAAAGTCTGCGGGCCTTGATATAGGGGTGTAATTTCTATACAGCTAAATACAATTTATGCTGTGGATTGCATCTCCTAGAGTACCTAGAGGGTTAACGATTGTTGTAAAGTGATTTTAAGAAAGTTCATTTTCTGTCAAAATTTATTTTTTGAAATAGGACAAAATATTTTTTTTTACAAGTAAAAAAGTTAATTTTTTTATCACCCCCCGCCCCCTCCAAAAATTTATTTTGGCAACGGGGCTTGGAATAGTTTTCGTTCGGAAAATTTCGATTTGTGATTGCCGCTTCCCAAAGAGACCACGTATAAAAGAAAAACTTGCTTCAGCGACTCTCGTCCAACACTAATTTATGTATAGGTGTATAGACCTTAAGTTGCCCTACAGGACCCATTGTGTCTGGATCCCCCCTGTCCATTAGGTTAGGCTTACCTGAGAGGAGTTTAGATTAGCCACCCCTGTAGTCAGGGGTACTTCTGAAATCTTCAGATGGGCGAGGCCTTGCTTCCGTAGGTCTCTTCTTTCTTCCGGCTCGCTGTCAATTTAGGCACTTTGGCAGTGGGCCATAACGGCGCTGCGTGCGGTGCATTTCCAGCCTTCGATATTATATCAGCTATACGGGAAAATTCGATGAAGAAATGAAAGTAGTGCTATCGCCCTTTTTGTTATTTTAAGTATTTGGGTTTTTTGTATTGTATACCCGGGACAGCCCGCTGGCGCCGGTGTATTTATGTCTTCTATAGTTTGGATGTCTTCCGTTAAGGTTCTCCAATTTATACACTATTCCCTGTAAGGATTCTCTGTACGAACTCTTTGCTGAATCACAGCGCTCCACCACGACCTGGAGGACGTTTGATTACTCTTCTAAGCCAGAAATTATATGAATTCCTTATAAGCAGGCCGACGTGCCTGAGAAGTCGACGTTGTTATAGTCCTTACACGAGAGTTATCAGGGTTTCCGACCCTTTAGCTATTTCTATGCGTATTTCCGAGCCTAGCCCATTGTAGAGGTAATAGGTAGTACGGAAAAAGTGTCATAAAGTATTAGCTCCTTTTGATTGGTGTTGCCTGGACTCAACTCGGAAGACGACCTTTGATGGTCACCTGGATTATTGTGGACAGATACGTTCGGACTGACCTTACGAGCTCCTCCGTATCTCAGATTAATGTGCAGCTATCTGCGAATAGCTAACCTTGTAAATTAAGTGGTTTCTGCGTAAACTTTTCTTACAATCGAGGGGACATTCAACCAGCCCACGTTTCATTATTCGTACGGCAAACCTTGGCAAGTTCGGATTCGTCAAGGCCGCGACTGGGATAGATAAAAGCGACGGATGTGAGCGCTGAACCCCTTAGTGAAAGTTGGATTTTCTTTCAATTATTAATAAAGCCAATTAAGTATAATCAACGCACGGACATCTGACCAACAAAGTGGTAGTGAGTTAAGATTTTCGCGGGTGCCGCGAATAAAGTAGTTATCCATCATAGTGGATAATCTTCGCTCCAAGAACGGTTATTCGAACCTGCTTAGGACTGTATATAGGTTCGGTAAAAGGAGAGAAGAGAGATCCCTCTCCCAGGTTGTATCTAGTTTAATAAGGGTTATTGTATAAAGGCCGTGCCTTCTAGTTATATTAATAAACGACGTTGTATATAGATTATTGTAAGGATATAGACTGGACATAACGACAGACAGCCCTCCTTTAAAATCATTTGCGACGAATTTAATATGCCCTCCCCTATCAGTTCGGTCTCTGAAACTTTTAGATATTCTAAAATGAATCCAGATACCCAGACCGTAACTCCTTCTTCCCTCGTTCGGGTTTGCACTTCTCCTACTTGCGTTGGGGCGGTCGAAATTACCGAACAACCGGGTGAGAGGTGGGTGCCCACAACGACAACCCCTGTGGTATCATCAGAGCCGGGCGAATCTAGGCAACTGGCAGAAAATCCTGACATGTTGCAAGTGCTGGAACGTAGCCTTGGTCGCGGCGACGATAACGACGAGACAAGTTCTCATTCTTCGGGCTCTTTAAGCGTAACATTTAATCCACGACGAGAAAAGTCTCCCTTAGGGGGGAGACCTTAGAAATCCAAGGAACCAGCGTATTTCTAAGCCTATCTGTAGTCCTGCCCCTCAACAGTTGCGACGTTTCGATCGACTTCGCGGTGCCTCAGCCGACCAGGTTGAGAGGAATAACGACCCAAACAGGTGCGTAGCAGTTGAGCCTAATCGGTTGCGACGAAAATCCTTTTCCTGATTTTATTGAAATTTGGTAACGTTATTCATAATGATAAGGGGCTTAATTAGCCTTAACTCAATTAAATTTATTAAGTCCAGTGGCGTCCTGGGATCACCTTAACGAATATTATTGGCAAAAAATATGCGTCATTGACTTTTTTCTAATTTTGATATTTTTTTCGGATTAACCAACTAATTATTCAACTTTTTCGTTCCCTGAATTGTTATCGTATGTGCCAAAACATTTAGAGAGCTCATGCCAGTTTTAGTGAGACTGGGAGTTTTAAACGTAGTTCGTAACTTCCCGGCAGACCTGAAACAGTAACCACGCCTTAGTTAGAAGAAGCTATACTTCGAGAGATTAGAGAATATAATCCTTTAACCAGTGCCAGAAAGGTAGCAGTGCAACTTCAAACAAGTGCATCAACTGTTTGGAGGGTTTTGCATCTTTATATAATCCTTTAACCAGTGCCAGAAAGGTACCAGTGCAACTTCAAACAAGTGCATCAACTGTTTGGAGGGTTTTGCATCTTTATCAACTATACAACGTGTGCAAACTGCTTCCCCGTGATTTTCAGCCAAGGTTTGATTTTAGTAGGTGTTTGCTGCATACAGTAGCACATAACAACTCTTTTTTAAGAGAAGCCCTTATAAATTTTCATAACGAACATTTTTGGGCGAACGATAATCCTCATTAAATTAGAGAAGGTTGTTTTTAGCAACTATTTTCGGTGAATGTATGGACAGGGATCATTGGCGACTATTTTATTGGACCATACTTTTTACCACCTCGATTGAATGGAAACTCCTATACGAAGTTTCTATCTGAAGAAATTGACGTTCTGCTAGAAGACGTACCTCGACAAATAAGAACTAATAATGTGGTTCATGCACGACGGCGCCCCAGAAAACGAAAATACCACTTGTCAGTGTCACTTTGTTGACAAATTTCTATTTATTATTTCAAAGTTGACAAAATGAATGATTTTGGATTCGTGAAATATTCCTTTAAATACCATGCGTGCTTTAAAACTAACCGGACAATTTTTCACTTATACGTGTTTTCTTTACAAATTAAAGAAAACACACATTCGTAAAAAATTATCGGTAATTTTAAAGCACTCGTGGTATTACACCCGACAATGTATTTGCTCTAGTGAATATATTTCCATATTACAGTCCACAACATCAAACTGACAGTAACAATATTTAATATTCGTTTCTACAGCTATTATTGTGTATGACAGATGTAAAGTTCTAACCAAAAAATATTAGCTTCCCAGCTTTAGTAAATACTTAAGTTAATCTTTTTCTTTTGTAGGTGTCTGGTCCTCTTCCATCCAAAGCCACAAAAAATGTAGATGGGCCTATAATTAATTATATAGGAAAACTTAATGAGTTTTCCTCCACCAACAGACATCCTCAACCGACTTATACCGATAACATTACCTTGCAGAATGCTCAGTTTTGCATAATCTGCGAGTTCAAGGATTTGAAGTGTGAAGGATATGGGCCCACCAAAAAGATAGCCAAGCAAGAATCGGCAAAAAAAATGTTTGCATTGTAGGTATAAATTCAGCGCATGGGTATATTTTTATCCGAATTGAAATTCAAATTAAATTTATTATACAATACAGAGTGTCCATTTAGGGTGCCGGTGGACGATATCTCGTTAACGGTCGACTTAAGGAAAAAAACTTTTATACAAAAGTTGTACAGGTTAACGCCGCACACCTTTTACAAACAAGTTTAAATATACAGTTTGGCTCAAAAATTTAGGGTGGGCCAAACGTATCTTTTTTTAAATGGAACCATATATTTTTTTTATTATATTGAAGCCTTTAGTAGTCCTCTATTCTACTTTAAAAAATGTTGATCATCAAATGCGACGTTGTTAAGATATGAATTTTTCAATGGATTTTTGACTAAAAACGATTTTACATATAACATAAAAATCGTTGGATTTTAACTATCTATACAAATTTACTAAAATTTAGGAAAGAAAAGTTATAACATGTAAAATCACCTAACTGTTATTAGAATTGGTATAAGTACTACAAAGTGTTCAACATTTTGGTTCAAACTTAATGAATTTAAAACCAAGTTTTCGTTTTTTTTTTAATGAAACTTTTACATTTTTTTCGAAAAGATTTTAATTTCCTTTAATTGTTACCTTATTTCAAAAAGTTGTTGAGGGAAACATGATTTCAAAAAATTATGTCTTAGAAACCCTAATATTATGAGCAATTTTGATGTTTGCTTATTCATTTTTAAATTTACTTCCAAAAGAATTGAGAACTTAATAAATTAGTGTGTAATTCATATCTAAGTAGTTATAAACAATTTTATAGAAGAAACTAAAATTATTACCTATTGAAAAGTATGTAAATCTTAAATTTTGAAAATATCTTTCATCAATTTAAAACGAATACATATTAACGCATTAAGTGTTCAAAGTGTCTACCATTTTGCAAAATGCAAGCGTCAATTCGTTTGAAGAACGAGTCTCTCACATTTCTCAACATTAATGGGGTAATTCTACCAAATGATTGTCGGATTCGTTCCATCATGGCCTCCCTTGTTGTTGCTGGTGTGCTGTAATCATCGACCTTGACGGTGCCCCACAAAAAAATACATGGCCGTTAGGTTAGGTGCCCTTCCTGGCCAACTGATCGGACCCTAAAATAATAGAAATATTAGGTAAAAAAGAAATTTCATATTATTGGGTTTTCAACAACCATTCCTCCCTATCCACCGCTCTGGAAACTGTGCATTTAAATGTTCCCGAACATATCTGCTGTAGTGAGGGGGTACCCTATCGAGCTGAACCCACATCCTGTTCGTTAAGAACTCCGGGAGATTATTAGTCAGCCTAACAAAGTCATGGTGCAAAAATTCCAAAAACAAACGACCATTCAAGTGCTCTTCAAAGAAATAAAGTCCAATGACATAATCGTGGATAACACCACCCCAAACGTTTAACCTCCACTGATGTTGAAAATGATTTACTAGCAGGGCATGTGGATTTTAGGTATCATAAAAGTGAAAATTATGTCTATTGACGAACCCATTTCTATGAAATGTCGATTCGTCGGTGAACATGACATATTTAAAAAAATCTTCATCTTCAGCGGTGGTATTTTGGGCCCATTGACAAAATAATGTTCTGCTTTCAAAATCATTGTCGCTTAATTCTTGATGTAATTGAGCCTTATAGGGATAAAACTTGTTTGCAAATAAACAATTATTCACTGAAGATTTTTTTATTTCCAAATTAGAACTAATTTTTCTGCCACTTATTTCTGGATTCTCCACTACCGCCAATGCAATGCCTAGCTGGTTATCTTCATAAAGCACTGTTTTGGTCCTAGATGTTTTTTATACTCTACGCTCCCCGTTCTCTCAAATCGATCTTTTAGTTTAATTATTGATCTTTCGTCCAGACATCGAGCTTCTGGAAACTTCTGAGCATATAAACGTGATACCATAAAACAATTTCCATCACTTTCTCCAATTGCGCCAATCATATTTACTAATTCTACTCGAGTTTAATTAAAATTCATTTTGAAAATTAACGTAGACAAGGCCACTATAAAACGTCAAATAATTGATAATTATTATGTCTGCCATTTGCAGAAAAGTTGAATTTGATAGAAATGCATGGCCAACTAGTTATTAAATTTAAAGCATCACGAAAATACGCTTGCTTTTAAGACACAAGTTTTTGAAATCATGTTTCCTTCAACAACTTTTTGAAATAAGGTATCAGATATTGGTATCAAATTAAAGGAAATTAAAATATCTTTTCGAAAAAAATGTAACAATTTCATTTAAAAAAAAAAACGAAAACTTGGTTTTAAATTCATTAAGTTTGGTCTAAAATGTTGAACACTCTGTAGTACTTATACCAATTCTAATAACAGTTAGGTGATTTTACATGTTATAACTTTTCTTTCCTAAATTTTAGTGAAAGAAATTGTAAAGATAGTTAAAATCCAACGATTTTTATGTAAAATCGTTTTTAGCCAAAAATCCATTCAAAAAATCATATCTTAACAACGTAGCATTTGATGATCAAAATTTTTTAAAGTAGAATAGCGAACTAGTAAAAGCTTCAATAAAATAAAAAAAATATTGTGTTCCATTCCATTTAAAAAAGATATGTTTGGCCCACCCTGGATTTTTGAGCCAACCTGTATATTAAAATTACTTTTAAAAAGTGCACGGCGTTAACCTATACAACTTTTGTATAAAAGTTTTTTTCCTTAAGTCGACCGTTAACGAGATATCGTCCACCGGCACTCTAAATGGACACCCTTGTATAGTACGTACTTACCATTAAAGTTACACTTGTCAAGGCAATATCAACATTAAACTTGCATATACCTACAGAATCCAGTACATTAAACAAATAAATAAAGACAAAATTAAAACCAACTAATTAAAACTTATTAAAATTGAGGGTGAAACAGATTAAAATATATGAATTAAATGTCGTTAAAATTGTGTATAAAATACACATTTTTAATTTAATAAGTTTTTACTCCTTTTTTGAAGTTTCAAGAAGGCATGTCTATAATTTTTTGAGAAAGCGTCTTAAAAAGTTTTATTGCCATATTATGTTCTGCCTTGATTAAGAATCAGTTTCGTTTGATAATCATGCAGATCATTGTATTGCAATTAGTCTCTATTTTTAATAAGAACAGGTTTTACGAGACCTAACAAGTACGTTTATGAGGACTATAACAACTAAATGTTCGGACGGGTCAATTATGTATAACTAAAATTATTTTTGAATACCACACCTGGAATTTTAGAAATCCACTTACCAAAACATAATTATTTAGGGCTACGGATGTGGACGGTACATAGCAGAAAATGAATTGTGAGTTTATTTATAGTTCAATGGATTTCAAATTTTGGATGGTATGTAGGTAAATATTAATGTACGCCGTTTTTTTTTCATAAACTACTAAGAAAATCTAAAAAACAATCCGCGTAGGCATGACTATTACCATTTTCTTTACAACCAAACTGAACAAATTTTATAAAAAAAAAATTTAATATGTCTAAATCGAGTTCCCTTCGTTTTTAAAATACGGCCGTCGGCTACCGACCTCTTGCGGATTTCGAGGCGAAACGCTATCGCACGTTTCACACTGGAAGGCGGAGCCAACTATGTGAGGACGGACTCGGGGATTTCGGAGCATTTATTAATTATTTTATGCTGAAACTTAAATGTAATTTTCGGTGGTTAGTCGTGTTTGCAGCTTAAAAACGTGTTTAATAATACGTTTAATGATGCTTCCAAAATTAGCAATATTGTAGGGTTTGTCATTGCCTACATGTTGCAGGTTTTGGTTTAATTTTCTGTGAGAATAATGAACAAATTTTATAAAGCAGCTGATTTTTAGTAAAAACGATAAAAGTATGTTCACATCTCCGCCATTGTCACCTATAATAGCCACTTTGTACTCGGAGATACTGCTTAATATTCTACGAGTCACAAAATTTCCATTTTCAGCTTGGATGAGGATTGAATTATTACTGTGTAATGTAAATAGACAGAACTTGATTTTAGTAGGTAGGTTAGTTAGGGCGGATATTTTGGTACGGTGAATAAAAACCCATGGTTAGTTTCCAAATCGTATAATTTATGTATAAATGAATATCATAATGTATATTTTTACCATAATAATGTGGTATTATATTACATACCCTTTTTATGGGTGTTTTCGAGCAAATAATTGCCTAGAGACTCGCGGGTGTTTCTGTTGGTGTAAGTTTGGAAGGGTGTATGGGGTGTTGCCTCAGTGGTTTGGTAGTTCTGTTTAAAATGTTATTAATCTTTATATGCATTTATCTCCTATAATGTGTTACTTTAAAGAAAGTTGGATGTTTTAGTTTCGATCTTTTTTTTTTTTTGATAACATCGATAAATCGAAATAAAGTCTCAACTTCCGAACGGTGTAGTGGATATCAAGTCTGAAGACAATTCTAGTCGACCTCGGTAGTCGGGTCGAAGCGTTTTCGCCCCGCAATCCAGAGGTCCCGGGTTCGAATCCCTGCTTGGACATGGGACGTTTTTAGGTGTTTGTTAGATATTTTATTGTAATTATATTATATTTTATATTATTGAATAAAACTAGCTGAGCGGCTGAACAGCCAAAGGCAACTTTAAAAAAAAAGGCAATTCTGTAAATGGCTCTACAAGTTCAGTCAGTGTTGTACGGCGTTTCCCTTGTTCGTTTTTTTTAGGGTTCCCCTGTCGGTCTGTTCTATTTTTAAAATTGGCGACAGGGACAGTGAACTGTTAAACCGTAGTTGAACGGTTGGAATGTCGTAGACGAATTACAAAAACGAATAATACGCATTATTATAATAAATAAATAAATTTAGGTGTAGTGGCTTGTGGTGAGCTGGCGAGTGAAGGTATTTCGGTTTGGTTTATTAATACCTTCTGTTTCTTTCAAATTGTGAAAAATTTTAAAGATGCCTAGGCATCCCCTAATAGTTTTTTTTGCAAAAGTAGGGAAAAAAGGTTTACAGTTTGCTTTGAAAATCTATTCAAATCGACCAAATTTACCAGCATTTTTTGACAGTGATATTACATTATCGTAGTTCAGACTATATTGATTATCTAGTATAGAAACTAAAGTCCCCAGATTCACACACAGAGTCGTATTATAGCACACTCTTTACTGACTTGGCATATTTTATCTTACACCTAATACTTAGAAAAGAGAGCATTAATAATATTAAACAACAACGTGAAGTGTGCCACTGCATTTTATATCGTGTGACTGGTCTTGCATTTGTAGGTACATAAAAATAAAAAAAAATGGTTTTTAAAATAAATGTGACTAAAATCTTAATTAAGAAAAAAAACATAGATGTTTTCGAACATCAATGCTTTAGGATCGATGTTTTTTTAACACTACAAAAACTCCAGAAATTGAAGAACAGTTTTAAGTTTATTTGATGAAAATTCAGAACTAGAAACATTCGAAATAACTTGCACATCTCGCACATTCTAGGAGAATTCTGTACGCCTCTCTTTTATACCCGTACCACATTCAACGAGACAAAATCTTACTTTCATGAGATTTTCCCCTGCGAATTATCTTTTCTCAATGGATTTGAAGAATATTGTGCAAAATCCGGTGTTTGACTGTGAAATAATGTTTATAGGCCAAACTTCTCAAGAAACGCTATCAGAAATTTCCACAATATTCATGTTTGGACAGAAGACCCGCATGTTATTATGGAATCTAGCCATCAACAGCAATTTTCGTTAAATGTCTGGGTTGGAATTGTTGAAAACCACTGAATTGGCCTTTTTTTGCCAGAAAGTCTAAATGGCCATAATTATCGCCGGTTTCTAGAGGATGATTTGCCCATATTGCTTGAAGAAGTGCCAATTATAATTATAAATATAGAATGTGGTTCATGTATGATGGTTCAGTCAAAAAGCAAAAGAATATTTAAATCGAACATTTTATAACTCAAAATTCGATTCTTACACAAACGATAGTTTGCACCCACCAAATTTTATAATTTTATAAAAATATCTAATGTGGTTGCCGAGTTATTAAAAAAAGGCAATTTTTTAAAACAAAACTTTTACCACCGTGTATTATAATAACAAAGCAAAACGGTTAAACGTAGTTTTATAAAAACTTTTTGTCTTCATCATACACAGATTAACCCCCTTCAATATTGACATACATACGTTCATAGTTTTCTGTTGGACTAAAATCAAAACAAAATTTAAGAACAATGCCACACATTATTATATCTTTAAATTAAATTCGCGTTAATTGTTTAGTCATAAATATGTAACTATAACTCACTAAGTATAATTAATTTATTATTACTATAATATTACGTCAATAAAAACAAGTAACAGAAAAATTCGCAGTATTTAGGTACCTGCCTAATTAACTAAACAACAACCCTATTTATTTGCAGAACCCCCCTTCCTTTGAAGACCAAACGTTTTTTCCCATATTGAAAGTCGTAAGTAGCGCCGACTCATAGTACAAATATGTACCATGTACCATGGTGCCGACTATTTTCTCATGTCGATGCATTCGCGTTCGTAACCATAAGATGATTAATAAGCGCTAATCCTAATCGCGCCTCGCAACACCGAGAGAATCGGCCCTGGAAGAATATGTCACCGCCTACACCCGACGAGCAGCTTCGCCCCTCGCCGCGACCGTCCAAGCAAACCTACCGAGAGTCGTAGCCCTTAAGTATTTGTAAACAATATTTTCGAGAATATTTCATTCCATATTTTGATAATAATTACTTGAAGTCGAAAATAATTATAAAAAATTTTGGGAAAACGTAAAACCTTTAATTATATCAGTAGATGGTAGTGATAGTACAGATTTAAACTATTGAGATGACTCATTTTACTCATACGGTTTTATACAAACATTGTTTCAATCTTCCTAGTACTACCCTGGACCGGAATGATTTATTTGCCAAAATAGAAAGACGAGCAGGTATAAAGTATAAAGGTGTTAGTTAGTCATGACCAATTATCGTGTGTCGTACTTTACAAGTAAATGTTTTTATGCATTATAGTAATCTTTGCCGCTACAAATACAGTGAACTTAGGCGACGTTGTCATACACACCGAAATCGGCTAAATGCATTTAAAATAGTACGGCGATTGCGATCATGGGATTCTGATCGCGGAGAAAATAAATGTGGCAACACACAGAGCCCGAATTCACAACCTGAAAAAAATTTGCAAAAAAGCGTGCTGGCAGAGTTTTCGCACTGTTTGATTAATTTGTGTTTTTATTATTAATTTGTCGATAAATTTTGTTTTGTTTTTCAGTTTTCGTAGTATAGGTATGAGTCGTTCACATAGATTTTGTTTTGTTAACTGCTTTTAATTGAGTAAACTATTAATATTAACGAACATTTTAGTTGTCCGCCTACCCAAAAAAAAATTTCAACTGACATTAAAAGAACGAATAATAGTTAAATACGTATAATATGGAATTCGAGAACAAAATACTGAACTAAAATAACCACATTGGATGCGGCAGAAATAGTTGGCATTTTAACGAAACTTTTCTCGCGCCATGTGTTTAGGGTTTTGAAAGGCCTTCCTCAAGAAAATGACGGAAAAGAAAATAGTCGCGGAGCCCAGACAAGAGGGCGGAAAGAAATAATAAAATTGAATTACGAAACAGAAAAAAACAAATTATTATATTGCGGCGAAAATATTTGGAGAAAATACGGGAGTTTCGGGAAAATAGGAAAAAAATACATTACACGGACAAAACATGGCTCAATGAAGGGCACAGAGTTGAGAAGGTATGGCAAGATATATAGAAATATTAAAAGTTTAATGCAAGGCATATATGAATACATTTTCGCAAGAACTAAGAAATCTTAGTGGAAAAGGTCGTCGTCTTATAGGATCAGGTTTTTAGGATTAATGAAATAAATTTAATTTATAACAAATTATATGACGTTCCGACATTTCATCATTTATTATTTTTTGAAATGCACACGCCACTGGAATTCATTCCCCTGCCCTCGCTCCACCCGGAGCTCTCTATATGCTAGTGATGAGTCACTGATAGCAATTTTGGACTTGGAGTATATGTTGGCGTAGCCTTGTTTTGCTTAGGCCAAACATAAATTGTTTACTGTATTGACCTGTTCCGAGTCAAAAGCATCTTGAATCAATTTTTCCACGTGGTCAATACATTTTGACCAAGTCTCTGGTCCAATTTGTTTTAAAGCTTCATTCCATAAATTTAAAATGCTTTCTTCGGTCGTCGTTTGACATGCAAGCTTGTCATAGTAGTTTTTGCAAATTCCCCACACTAATTCAATACCATTAAATTCACAATGGTATGGGGGCAGGACGTTAGACCTCGTGACCGTATTTCCCCGTGAGGGAGTCCACTATGTAAGACTTATCCTTACCAGCAGTGTGTACTTTAATAACAAATCTGCTTTCAAAAATATATGGTCGGTTTTTATTTTTCTGGTGTTTAGCCAGTTCCTCATTTCATCTTTGGTGGAACTATTGTTTGGTACTTTTTCAGAAACTCGGTGAGTGATATTAAGCATTTTCTAAAATAATGATTGAGGGTTCTTCTAGTGATTTTAGCACATATTCTTCAAACCAGTTCTCGAATGTCGCGGCAGTGATATTGTCATGATAGTCCTTCACTTTCTTCGATGAAGTAAAAACTACACTTGCATCTGGCAAAAATCCTTCTCGACTTCCGGCGTGTATTACGACATATCTTTTTCCATTCCCGGAGAACTCCTCGGATTTGACATTTAACTCCTGGCAAATCATTAGTTTTCAAACTTAAACGGCGTTTTTTATTTTTCTTTTCAATATGGCCGTCTTTTTCTAAATTGTGAATATTTATCAGAGTTCTTCGTGATATGCCACAGGAATCCGCTGTTCGTTTTTGTACCGCCACCGTAGATAATAAAGGACCACCATTTTCCTTCTCTTTCTTGAAATATGCCTCAACTTTTAAAATAAGACGTCTTTCATTCGGTGTAAGAACATGTTTATCAGAAGCCATTTTAATATATCTGCTTTCGAACGTTACGTTAGCAAGTGAGACAAAAAGAGGCCAAACTAACCCAAATATATATATAGCCAAACTAAAGAAAACAAAGGAAGTCCCACTCAGTATCTGTACATTATGCATTTAATTGATATAATAAATTACTTATTGACAAATATTTATTAGAATTAAAATGAATTGTTCCATTTTCTTAAAAGACGACTGTTGTGTAACCTTACCTAAAAGTATAGATATTCAGTGTCAAAAGACAATTTCTTCGTTTTTTAAAATAATTTATTTTTTATTAAAATATTTGACTTCTTATCTCTTTTTTTTATCAACAATCAATGGCAACCTTAAACTTATCTTCTGTCACCTCCTGGCACCATCCATATTAGCTACTTTCTCCATAACCTGTCAGTTACCAGTTACCTTCTCCATAACATTCTCCTCCGCAGTAATTGTTCCGTCTAAATGAACAATTTCTCTTCATTTTTCTTAACATCTAATTTGCAAATTCTGGTGACTGGTCGACGAAGAATAGTACCATTGGCAAGTCTAACATCTACCATTCTTATGCGTTTATCTTTCCCAGGATAAACTTGAATAATTTTACCTTTGGGCCATAGGTTTCTTGGTCCATCTGGATTTACAACAATAACTACGTCATTTTCTTTTATTGGTATAGCTTCTTTAAACCATTTGTTTCTTTTTATTAAATTTGGCATATATTCTTGTAGCCATCTTTTCCAAAAAAAATCGCTTAGCTTTTGAGCCGCTTTCCATTTTGTCAATAGGTTAATATTCGTTTCTTCTGTTTGAGCACAAGGCAGAGCACAATAAGAAGGTCCTATTAAAAAATGATTTGGTGTGAGTGGTTCTGAGTCTTCTGAGTCGATAGATAAATGAGTCGATGGTCTTGAATTTATAATATTTTCTGCTTAAATGAATATGGTTCTCAGGACATATTCTTGCGGGCATCGTGACGTAAGTATCTCTTTTAAAACCTTTTTTACGCATTGTATCAATCTTTCCCATACTCCTCCCATATGAGGACCTAGAGGCGGATTAAATGTCCATTTGATGTCATTTAGAGTGCAAAACTTAACTATTTCCGTTTGCTTTAGATTTGCGAGTGCATTAGTTAATTCTTTTTCCGCAGATTTAAAGTTTGATCCATTGTCGCTGAATAGTTCTTCTGGAAATCCTCTTCTGCATCCAAACTGTCGAAGAACATGGATAAAGCTGTCTGTGGTCAAGTCATGGGAAATTTCCAAATGTACGGCTCGTGTTGTCATACATGTAAAAATTACTCCGTATCATTTTTCTCTGCTTCTCTTTACCGCAACATAAAAGGGTCCAAAGTAGTCTACGCCAGTTTTTATGAAACATCTGATCGTTGGTTCCAAACGACAGCTTGGTATATCTGGTAAAGCTTTTCTAATTTTACATTTTTGACAATGTCTGCTGACGGATTTCACTGCCTGGCGAATATGAAGCATCCAAAATTTTTGTCGCAAATTATTTATTATTATTTCTGTTCCCTGGTGAAATACTTGCTCATGAAAATTTTGTATAATTAATTGGGTTATTTTATGTTTTGGGTCCAGTATAAGTGGGTTTTTAACATCATCTGTAACGTTGACTGCATTATTCAGTCTTCCACCCAGTCGAATTAAATTTTCCTTGTCTAATTCACAAGATAATGTATAAAGTCTGCTGGATTTACTTAAAGTTTTCTTTTGTTTCAGTAGTCGAACTTCTTCACCAAAGGTATCCATCTGAGATGTTCTATATAAAATGTTTTCGGCTTTCTTAATTTCACCATTGTCTAATTCTCCACCTTTCTTATTCCCTCGGCAATTATTTATAAATCGAAGCATCCATGATGTTGCTGTTCTAAGTCGATTCCATTTCGAAAATCTCTTTGGGTCCGGTATACTAACTTCGTCAGGAATGAAATTTAAAAGAACATGGTCATTTTTAACCTCTAAGTCGTATTCTGTATTCTTCAGTACCTCCTCTTTTTCTACTTTTTCTGTAGGCCAATTTTTCATATCTTGCAAAAATTTGGGTCCAAATAACCAAGTACTTTCGTTTGAAAAGTCCAGAGGTTTTATCTTCTTTGTTGCTTCATCTGCCACATTTGGTTTTGAAGGGACATATCGCCACTCGGTTGAATTGGTTAAATCTTGAATTTCTCCCAACCTTAACGCTACAAATATTTTAAATCTCTGAGCTTCGGAACGAATCCAGTAAAGCACAGTTTTAGAGTCGGTCCAATTAAACGTGTTGACAATATTAAGATTTAAACTGGATTTTAATGTATTTCCTAATCTTGCTCCCATGACAGCTGCCTGTTACTCCATCCTTGGTATAGATAGAGGCTTTAATGGCGCAGCTCTAGCCTTTGATGTCACAAGGGCTGTCTGAACCTCCTCTCCCCTCTGAAGTCTTAGATAAGCAACTGTCGCCTAGCATTTGTCCGATGCGTCTGTAAAAATATGCAATTGAATAGACTGTTGTCTCTACATAAAGAAAAATATTGTCTAGGAATCTTAAATTTAAAAATTATTTTTAAATGTTCCAGCCATATTATTATGTTCCATTTGTCCAGTAAATTGTCAGGAATTTCGTCGTCCCAATCGATTTTCTGCCTCCAGATGTCCTGTAATAAAACTTTACCCAGTATAATGAAATTTGATAAAAATCCTAGAGGGTCAAAAATGGACATAATAACTTTTAATAATTCTCTCTTGGTTGGAATTTTTTTCTTTTCTAAAATGTCTTTGTTTATTTTGTGAAATTTGGTTTCGAAACCAAATGTGTCCTCTTCTGGGTTCCACCATACACCTAAAATTCTTTCAATATTTGGTTCCAATTTGTCATTTAAATTTTTCTCTCCCTGTGCAGTCAATTTTGGATCGATACCTGTGAGTAAAGTAATCCAATTACATATTTCGAAACCTCCTTGTTTGTGGACATATATAACATCTTGAATTAACTTTTTTGCCTCAGCCTCTGTGTCTGCGTTGCCTAAATAATCATCCATATAATGAGACGAAATTATTTCTTTTGATGCCTCTGTATGAGAATGTATAAAGTCCATAGCATTCCGGTTTTTAGCTTCTTGTGCTAAGCAGGGTCCGCTGGTTGAGCCGAAGAAAACAACTTGTAATTCATAGACATCAGGAGGTCTTTCGCGATCGATTCCCCGCCACAAGAACCTCTGAGCACAGCGATCTTCTTCTCTCACCTGAACTTGTAAAAACATCTCTTTAATATCTGCTGTAAACGCATACTTTTTTATCCTGAAATTTAATAGAATGGAGTGAAGAGAGTTATATAAATCTGGTCCTGTAAGCAAACAATCATTTAGACTTACCCCATTACCTAGCAGCGTCAAAAACAATTCTTAATTTGTTTGGTTTATTTTAGTGATGGAATACTCCGAATTAAAAATAATCGATAATCCGATTTTTCAAATAATCGTTATCATCCGATTATGAAAATATAATTCGAATTATTTGATTCGAATGATGAGAATCTGAATGTTCGCAATTCAATCACCCAAAATCGTTCTGCGGTCTTCCAGGCCTTAACCGGCGTTGCCACAGCTCGCTGCGAGATCTTGCTCTTTTTTTCAGAATCGCTCTGTCGCTCCGACTTTATTAAAATAGTTTCAAACAGCTGATCTTTTTTTAGTGCCGGGTCTCATTATTTAGGTACAATTAATTTATTTAGGTTATTATATTTTAAACTTAAAAAAAAAACTGGAGTAATAAAGAAAATAATAATCTAACGGCAACAGTGCGCTACTGTCGGGGACAATAATCAGCGATCGGTAGCACTCATTGGCGGTGACCGCCCATATTCGATGTCTATTATGAATGATATACATATAATTCGAATTATAATGCGATTATTAAAATAATTCATAACCTGATAATCCGATTATTAAAATAATACGATTTTTCCCAACACTAGTTTATTTGGATTTATTATGCCAAAATGAGGTAAATACCATGTCTTTGTATTTTCTTTTGTTGCTTCAGTAGTGTCAAGCTTTTTTATATAACCTTTATTTTCCAAATCCAACATTTTTGTACAGTATGCTTATCCAAATTGCAAAATTTTGTCCATTTTCTTTTCAGTACACAAAAGTCGTTTCATGGCATTTAAATAACTTTCGGGAAAAACGATTTGTTCATTTTTCCACAAAAGTCCTGTTTCGAATTTTTCACCAATCCTCTTCATGGTTTTGTTTAAAATTTCTTGAGCTTTGATATCATCTTTTGACATACTTTTGTTGACTTTATCCAGTCCATAACTGTCAATTTGCCACTGTTGCTTCACTAAGTCATGAAGAATATCCAAGTCATCTTTTTCTCCATGACTTACATGGCATACAAACCGGTTACCCAAATTAACGGTTGATCCCGTACTAACATTCCCATGAATAACCCAACCTAAAAGTGTCTTGCTCAGTGCTGAACCATTCCATGGTCCTGTTACGACTTTCCTATTAATAAAAAAGGCCAGTTGTCTTGTCCTATCAATAATAAGGGTATAGCTTTAATCATCGTCGAAACTCTATCGCCTATATATGGATATTTACTTACTATTTCTTCCATATTTACGGTCTGTGTGGGCAATGACAAACCTTTTATTGTCCGGGCATGTCTTATCTGAAAATTGTTACCATTTACTCGGGATTGAATATTGCATGATACAACTCTGGAATGACAATTTATTTCAGTTAAATCCTTATTTATAGGCTTTCCCGAAGAAATATTTTTATTATCCTCAAAAAAATTTACTTCATCCTTATGTAAAAATGCGTGATGAGGTTTAGTACACCTATTTATCCCACATTTCTAAATTTTTCTACACTTCTTTGTAATATGGTTAGGCATTAAACATTAAAAGCATATTTTATTTGTTGTAGCAAATCATTCGGGTTCTTGAAGGTATTTTTACGTCAGGATTTTATCCTTTGACATCTGTTACTTATTGCGTACGGTTTAGGTATTGTCGTTTATAGAAATTTTGATATCGGCTTTTGCCTTAATTAATTTTGGTTCGTGCGTTTTCTTTTAAAAGTTTTTGTCTGCAAAGTTTTGGCGCCTTTTTCTATTATATATCATATAGTGCCTCTACTATGGATTTGGATTTGGACCAACAGGGAGCCAGTCTTTTGGTAGTTTATATGTCATGTCTTGTCTAGATCTCGTATGTCAGTCTGTGATTAGTGGGTTTGTCGATACGTCTGTGCGTCGGTAATAGTCTTTATTAATTTTCAAGAAAAACTCGTTTATCGTCTGCATTTGAAAGTCACGGTGAAGTATTCTGTTGGATGTATATCTAGGTACGCCCGCGATAGTTTTTAACACCTTGTTTTGAATTACCTGGAGCTTAAGATCCGTCTTGCTTATGTTACACCACGAAGGTGCACCATAAGTGAGAACCGGCCTGACCAATACCTTGTAGAGGTTGACCTTAGTCCTATTTGAAAGTCTACTCCGCCTGTGAATCATGGGGTAGATAGAGCCTAATTGACGCAATGCAAGCTTTACTCTATTAATTGAATTGAGCCTCCAGTTAAGCCTTTGGTCAAATATAAGTCCCAGGTATTTCGCCTCCTGGCACCAGTTCACTTGGACTCCATTAACCCGAAGCCTTGTTTCAGGCCTGCGCACGGTGCTTTTTGAAAAAAAGATGACTTTTGTCTTGGCGGGATTCAAGCGAATCTTCCAAGCCGAAAGCCATTTTTCCAGCTCGATTACGTGGCGCTGCATACGACGTAACGACAATGCGCGGTGATTTAGAAGTCGAAGTAATTGCTGTATCGTCAGCGAAAAGATAGAGCTGCGTAAATCTATCTCGCGAAATATCATGAGTATAAATATTATACAACATCGGAGAGTGAGGTGAGCCTTGCGGCACTCCCGCCCTGATGCGTTTGTTCGAAGAAAGTGCGTTCTCTGACGAGACCGCAAAACTTCTATTCTCCAGAAAAGAAGCTACCACCTTAATTAAGTAGTTCGGAGTTCCGAGCCTTATCAATTTTAACAAGAGACCATTGTGCCAGACCTTGTCGAATGCTTTGCTCACGTCAAAGAAAACCGCTCCCGTGTGCGCACTTTTATTGAAACCTTTGACTATATTCGATGTCAGTCGCGTCGTCTGCCTGACTGTGCAATGTTCGGACCGGAACCCAAACTGTTCGGCAGGCAGAACGTTTCGTGTAAGTACAAAGTCATTGATTCTACTTAAAATTAGCTTTTCAGCGATTTTCCCTAGGCTCGACAGCAGGCTAATCGGCCTATAGCTAGCAGGCACCGTAGGGTCCTCACCTTTCTTATAAATCAGAATAACCTTTGCGTATTTCCATGCAGCCGGGAAGTGACCTTCTTTGATTATAGCCTGGGATATGCTTACTATGTTCCCCAAAGCTTTGTCAGGTAGATTTCGCAACGCCGCATTTTTTAAACCGTCAAAACCCGAGGCTTTTTTAATATTCAAAACGCTTATTAGGGACTTAACCTCGTTTAAGGTGACTTGGGGAAAGGCCTGAAACGGGTGATTGATTGTTTTATAAATATGTATCGTCCTTGAGACCCTCTTATCTCGTAACGCGTCATTGGTCGGGTTTTCGCTGAACTGATCGCAAAGTTTGTCTGCGACCAATTCAGCTTTATCTTTGGCATCGATTAAAACCATACCTGTCTCCTGATTTTTCAGGTGGGACATAGGTGCTCGTGCGCCTCTGATCAAGGTCCTGGTCATTCTATGGATGGAATTATCCGCCATAGAAAGACTTTGGACCCTGTCATCCCACATGTTCGATTGCCGTTCAGTCAACAAATCCCTGACTACCTGGGCTTCCCGATTAGCCTCCGCCTTGATGCGAGGATCTTTAGTACGATACGCCCTATTCTTCAACCGATTTTTAATTCTTATGTGATTTTTAATTTAATCAGATAAAGTCCCGTATTTTGAATACCCGGACACTTTTGTAACAGAAGTTTGGGCCAACAGACGTTAATGTCATCTGTGATCTTACTTACTGCATTGTCAATGTCCAGTGGACTATGTAGAGGTTGTAACACCTCCACATTTTTCATTATGTTATTATACCTTGGCCAGTTCGTTGAGGTGCGGGTAACAAAACCTCTGCCTTTTTCGAGCGGATTACCCACTTCTATAACGACCGGTACATGGTCTGAGGTCAGATCACAGACGACCGATGGCTGAGACATTTGAACAGCATTCTTGATAACAAAAATGTCCAAGATATCCGAAAGGCCCTGCGTAGAGTAGTGCGTGGGCTCCTCCGGCGGTAGAATGTGATAGTTCAGCGCCTCAGAGAATAGGGAGCGCCCTCTTGGATTTGTATACCTACATCCCCAAACCGTATGCTTGGCGTTGAGGTCGCCCCCTATAATCGTTCTATTGTGATTTCCAAAAATTTTTTGTAAGCAGTTGCCTGTGAAATTTACCGACGGGCTACAGTAAACAGATCCCAGGTGTACGCGTTGATTGTTTTTGAATCTAATAGAAATTAAGGTCCCTTTAATATGGGAACAGTTGTCAGGACCTGGCACAACTTCAGCTGAAATGTGCTTCTTAACCAGAATCATAGTTCCGCCCCCGCGTCTACCTAGGCGATCGTTCCTAAATATTGTGTAATTTGGGAAAGAAAACCTCTCTCCCTTTAACCATGTCTCCTGGATAAGAAACACATCTATCTCATTTCTCTCGACAAACTCGATAAGTTCGAGTCTCCGTTGCTTGTTTGAATTGACATTAAATGTAGCGAGCTTAATACAGGGTGGTCCAACGAAAACTTAACACCTCGATTTTCCTGCTTTAAAATGAAAATGTGGAAAATCGCTCGGACCCGTCGATTTCTGATTCGAGGGGGAATAACTTTTCCGCTTTTTTCATCTCCGTAACTTCAACCCCCTAACGGGGGTGAGCACGACCCCCTGATTTTGAATAGGGATGAGAGGTGTTGCGATACCTCATTTTGAAGATCTTATCGAGTACTATCTGACCCTAAAATTTCGCTTCAACATTTTAATCTTTAACGAAATGACAGCTAAAATAGTGGAAGACTACTTACTTTTGTGATTAGTTTATTAAATGCTGAAAATGGCCACCATTCACTTGCATGCAGTAAAGAACGCTGGTGTATGAGTAGAGAATGTGAAATTTACCTCGAGGATATTACTCTTATCAGACGCATTTGAATTATATATTTATTTGTTAATTTTTTTGTCCAAAAAAGTAGACGGACCATATTTTTGATTTACCTTAGTCTATCGTGAATTTTTAAGAACGTTAAAACTGTGTCAAAGCGATTGTAACTTTGTAGTAGAATTAAAATGGTGTATTCCGTAGAAGAAAGGGTGGAAATGATAAAATTATTTTTTAGAAATAACGACTCTGCGCGAGTACCAGCGGCTTTATTTAATGAACGATATCCTGAAAAGAATGTATTCGCTGCTTACGTTGTGCAACTGGTTGCCAAATTTGACGCTACTGGTTCAGTCGGAAACAAAAAGAGGGTGTATGAAAGAGACGAAGCGAGGGAAGTGGCTGTCTTAGGTCAAGTAGCAATGGATCCGACCCTTAGTACTAGGAAATTGTCCGATGTATCTGGTGTTTCACGCACAACAATCATGAGAATCCTTAAACAACATAAGTTCCATCCTTTTAAGATACGACTGGTTCAGGAACTGAATGAGGATGATTTCGATCACCGACTCCAGTTCTGTGAAGTGGTCAGTGGAATTATTAACAATAATCCTAACTACATGTTCAATATCTGTTTCTCGGATGAGTGTTCATTTTACCTTAATGGCATTGTAAACAGGCATAACTGTCGGTATTGGTCAGATGAAAATCCAGGATTATTTCGTGAAGTGCATACTCAGCATCCCCAAAAGTTAAATGTTTGGGCGGGTATTTATGGAAATCACATAATCGGCCCTTTTTATATACCCGGTAATCTCACTGGCCAAATTTATTTAGAACTATTAGAGAACGCTATTTATCCAGCCCTCGTTCAAGTATTGGAGAATGAAGAAGACCATGTAACGATCATTTTTCAACAAGATGGCGCCCCACCCCATTTCGCTCAACCTGTTCGTCAGTTCTTAGATGAAAATTTTCCTCAGGCCTGGATTGGAAGAAGGGGACATATTGAGTTGCCACCCAGATCACCTGATCTGGCTCCACTGGACTTTTTCTATGGGGTCACCTGAAATCTAAGATTTACGCTACCCAGCCTAAGTAACTGGATGATTTGCGAATTCGGATCATTAATGAATGCCGTCAAATTACAACAGAAATGTTGAGTAATGTACGTGAACGTTTTGAGCAAAATTTATTTTACTGCGTGGAAGTGAATGGTGGCCATTTTCAGCATTTAATAAACTAATCACAAAAGTAAGTAGTCTTTCACTATTTTAGCTGTCATTTCGTTAAAGATGAAAATTTTTAAGCGAAATTTTAGGGTCAGATAGTACTCGATAAGATCTTCAAAATGAGGTATCGCAACACCCCTCATACCTATTCAAAATCAAGGGGTTGTGCTCGCCCCCGTCAGGGGGTTGAAGTTACGGAGACGAAAAAAGCGGAAAAGTTATTCCCCCTCGAATCAGAAATCGACGGGTCCGAGCAATTTTCCACATTTCCATTTTAAAGCAGGAAAATCGAGGTGTTAAGTTTTCGTTGGACCACCCTGTATATGCCGTCTCCGGTTGCGCCGTCATTTAACCAACGGTTTTCTGAAAAGCACCCACGATAGTTTTAAGTTGAGTCTCTATTATTTTAGTGAACTGCGCCAGGAAGCTCTGCATTGTGCTTTGCAGCGCTGCTTCCATAGCGCCGGGTATTGGTTTTTCTTGCGACGGAATATTTGTGGTCGCCTTCGCATTACCATCACTAGCCAGTTTACTGATGTCTTGTTGTCCCCAGCGAAAGTTGCTTTTCGGTGTGATGTCATTGTTGTTTTTATTAGTATTAATAACATTCTTTCTTAAATTGGTCGGGTGCCGTGGACAACCCTTGTAATTCGCGGGGTGATCACCCTCGCAATTTGAACACTTTGCCTTCTCTTCTCTTGGTTTGGTGCATTGGAACGAGAAGTGGTCGGCAGCACACTTCAAACATTTGACCGGTGCAGTGCACCGAAATTGTGAATGTCCAAACAACTGACAGCGATGGCACTGCGAAATAGCTCAGTGCGCTTCGACTCTAATGGACATAGAGTCCAGATCTTTTAGATCAGAGATCGTCTTTTCCGTCCGCGGCAAGAACACCAATACCAAGGGTAATGGGGCCCCGTTACGACCGTGCCATCGGATCACACGTGATGGATTATAACTAAGATCTTTTAGGTCACCTTTGATCTTTTCTTCAGTCCAGGTTTCCAGGACGCCTCTGAGTACAACGTGTAACTCTTTTTCGTCCTGGAACCTGAACGAGTGATGATATAGATTATTAGCAACAAGGAATTTTTCGATCTTGTGATAATCCACTAGAGTAGGTGGATGTATCTTGACACCATCCGGCACGGTCACAGCGCGACCATAGTCTACCTTAATTGTGCGCAAGTGACTAGTAATTTCATTAAATTTTGTCTTGTCCCTGATGATGATCGGAGGGACTCGCAGTTTCGGCGGGCCAGTCTCCGATACACCATCAGTGACGGCGTTTGAATTGCTCGGAACGGGGGATTTGATTTGTGGCGAGGATGTCTCGGTACGACTACCAGAAGTTTTTTGATTAGATTGTGTTATTTTCTGCGTCAAATGATTGGTTAGTGCGACATTGTTTGTTTTAGGTAGATTCGGCCACGCAGAAGTACCGGCCACTTTTTTATTATTACTTTCAGTTTCGGGGTTCTTGTTAGATCGTTTTCTAGTACGTCTGGTCTTTTGACTAGACCACTGCTCGCTACTAACGTCAGATTTAGACACAGAATCGATTTCCATGTCTGAACCAGCATGTAATACCTTGATATTGTCAATATTGACCTGTAAACTGTTAAGTTTGCGAACAGCAGTCGAGTCTTTGTTGGTGTCGGTCTTTGTACCTAATTTTGTCAAATTACCTGTATTTGTCAATGACTTGTCAAAAATTTTGTCGATTTTTAAGTTTAAATTAATATTATTGTCTGATTCTGTCGCGTTAATGGTCTTAGTCTTGTACCTACCAATTTCGTCCTTCAACTCCCTTATAGTCTTACTCATCTCCTTCAACTCAGTCGACTTCCTCATACTTTCTTCTTTTATTTGCTTGATCTTATTTAGCCATTCCATTATATTATCATTCATTATCTTACGCCATTTTGCCTCCATTTGTCTTTCACTTGCTTCCATATGCTCTTCAATCGTCTGCTGTGCGTCTGCCTGGGTCATGGGTTCGTCATCGGATGGCGGCAGTTTACTCTCGTTGGGGCGGGGGGCCTCACCCCCGCTTTAAACCTCCATAGATAAGGTTTAAAAATAGATTTACTTTTTGACACTTATGAAAATTAAAAATTCGATACTTCAATACAAAAGATCGAGAGAAATTAACGCACAAATCACCGAAATAAATTTAGATACGTAAGCTGGGCGTTCCCGCCAAACATTATTATTTTGTTTAGATCGCATTTCGTAGATGGCGCCGGTAGTGGCATCGCACAATTTGGTTTAGTTAAGTTCGTATGAGGGCACCACGTTCATTTGCGATTTGCGATCGAGAAGAAGCACCCTCCCAGATTTCGTTGTTGTCAAGAATTTGAAGTGTATTGTCAATTTTCTATTCTCGATTTTCTTTTAAGTTGTGTTGAATTCTAATGCCGTTTGTGATCGTTCGATCTCTCGATCTCTGTGTATACTATTAGCGTGATTTTTGATAGTTGTTTTGACTTTTGTTTAGTTTTAGTGTGTTTTCGGTTTGTTTAGTTAAAGTTCGCGTATTTATTTCCAATATGGAAGACTACGCACCTCCGCTAAAACCTAAAAAACATTGTGTTCCAAACTGTTTAAATAAACATGGCATGCGACACCGCTTGCCAAAAAGAGATCCGATAATTTTTGATCATAAAAATAATGTCTTATTAACCTATTTCGCTTTATTTTAGTCAGCTGTATTTTTTTAAATAGGTAGGTATTGCTTGGTTTAAATAATTCCTTTTTTGCTGCTTTCTATTTGAGCTTTTAGATATACGTTATTTGTTACTTTACCAACAAAGTATTTACTCCAAACTTAAAATTAAGAGTTAGAAATAACGTGTTTCCCTGAACTAAAAATGAAAGCAGAAAAAAATGAATATTTAAGCCAAGCAATATTTTAAATTTTATGGCGGCACCAATATCTACCGATAAAACAGATTTCATCAAAAGTTGGTAAAATAGTTTTCTTTATTTTTACCCATAGTTTCCAAACAGATTTCTTTCTTTCTTGCGTGTTTCGGATCCCAAATACTAGTACATCAGCGCCAATTAGTTTTTGACAGTTCTAAGAGTCCAGTGGCGTATCTAAATTTATTTCGGTGATTTGTGAATTAACGTCAATGTCCGACTGCACACTTCAAGGGTTGAAGTGCGACTAGTTGTAGCAAAATGCCAACGTTCATCATTACTCATTGATTTAAATTTGAAACAGGTACTTAGGTGATGTACATCTCCGTTACAAAAAATACACCTTTTTCCAGATGGTATAAGAGCTGTTGCTAAAGTTATGCCTTTCTGTTGACCACCTTTGCTACCTTTATAACCATTATTACTGAAGTCTGTTGTCATTTTTGGCAATTGTATTTGACAAGCAATTGAAGCCTTATTGTTTAACCAATTAATTAATTATTAATTCAATAGAATTAAATTCCAATATTTTGTAATTTTGAAGAGGTTTGCTAGAAATGTGTTCTATCCAGTTTAATTTGTGATTTGTCGGAAGTTTATTTAGTAGTTCTTATAATAGAATTGGATTTTGTAGATGATCGTGTTGATTTAGGGCTTCAATGGTCCCCACAAAATTATTTATTTGGTCAGAAAAATGAATCAACATATCTAACCTATCCTCTCTAACCACAGGAAAGTTTTTAATTTTTTCTAATAGCATCATTATAATATGTTCTGGTCGTCCAAATCTACTTTGTAAAGTATCAATAACTTTTTCTACGTTTTGTGGCATTATAAGTAAGCTTTCAACAATTTTTCTAGCATATCCCTTCAAGCAATTTTGAAGTCTACATAAATTTTCTTCTTTCGTAAAGCCGCAAATAGCTGTCGTGTTCTGGTACTGATAAATGAAATTTGGCCACTCAGTAGGATCTCCAGTAAAGTATGGCAGATCCTTAGGCATTGATTGTCTAGTAAGCATTTTAGCGCAATATGACGAAGCTATTTGTTGCCCAACACTAAAACTAGGTACTACCTTAAGAGATTCCTGTTGTGAAAGTTGCGAGTGTCGTTCAGACCTATCCCATGGACACGCACCGTCCACCCAATTTTTGATATTTGGCCTTTCTTTTATTGACTCACTACCCACCGACTCAGAATCTTCTTCTAATGTTGTTAGCTTCATTTCCAACTCTAAATCAAGCATCTCTTGCTGATGCTTGTGCTCTAGCTCTTTCTTTTTCATTTCCGTTTCAATTCTTACTTGTTCTCGTCTGGATACTTGACTTAATTTCGTTGAGGAAGTACGAATTTTCGGAACATCAGATATTTTTGTAGAATTCTTGCTCACAATACTTGGAGTTTTGTCATGTCCTAGTCTAGCTTGGATGCGCTGACTTCTCCTTGGTAATTGCGGAACCGACTTCGACATCTTTGTTGGACTGTAATTTCTTAGTGTTGATTCTTACTAGGCGAAAAGGGCCACTTATGTTGTGTAACCTTACCTAAAAGTATAGATATCCGGCTCGAAGGACCACTTATGTTGTGTAACCTTACCTAAAAGCAAAGATATTCAGGGTCAAAAGACAATTTCTTCGTTTTTTAAAATAATTTATTTTTTATTAAAATATTTGACTTTTTATCTCCTTTTTTTATCAACAATCAATGCCAACTTAAAACTAATCTTCTGTCACCTCCTGGCACCATCCATATTAGCTACCTTCTCCATAACCTGTCAGTTACCAGTTACCTTCTCCATAACAACGACAAACAAAATACAAAGAAATCCCCAGTCTCAGTCACTACCTGTACATTAAGCATTTAATTAATATAATAGATAACTTATTGAGGGTTACTGGAATGTACAGGGTCATTCCTCATATATCGACATCCCATCTACAGCAGTTATTTGACGGGTTGCAAAAAAATTCTAAAGGCAAAATATTTGTGTTTAACTCTATATTTTTAGAATTCACTATCAGAAAAAACAATGGCACATCGGAAATGTAATATTTCTGCATAACTATCATTTTTTTAAATGGAACACCCTGTATATTATTCGATATTTGGGTAGAGCTTTTTTTTCTGATTTCAAAAATATATAGTTTGCCTATGTTTGGTTAAGAGGTTTTTGAGATATTGGGCCCTAAAGTCTTTAAAACGTTATTGAATAAAAAAAAACGATAGTTGGCCATGAATCATAATTCATTGCCGTGTCGCGTCGTCTAGATTTTAAAAACAAGTGAATTTATTGTTGCTTGTCAATATTTTCATTCATGTCATTGTCAAAATGCCTTACACGGTTGAGGAAAAATGTGATATTCTTAGTTTATTTTACAAAAATAATAATAACGCATCAGCAGCGAGAGCAGAACATAGGCAAATATTTCCGCTAAGAGCAGTACCAGCGCGAAGTACTTTTAAAACCATTGAAAGGGGATTCAGGGAACGAAAAGATCTTAAAAGGAAGAAGCGAACAGTGAATGGTAATGAAGAGGAAGAATTAAACATTTTGTTGTATTTTGTAGGTAAGATTGATAGTTTGTTGTTACATTACAAGTCTAGAAATAAGAATATTTGTTTTTAGAAAACCCACATAGATCGGCAGAAGACGCAAAAAATTATTTCGGAAAATCTGCAAAAAAAATTCTAACGACATTAAAAAAAAATGGTTATCATCCATATAAAATATTGCCTGTGCAGAAGTTAACAGAGGCTCAGAAAAATAGCCGTATGATGTTTTGTCAGGAAATGTTACAACGGAAAGAGGAAGACAACATGCTTTTTAGGAAAATTTTGTGGTCTGATGAAAGCACCTTCACTACTTCAGGCGTTTATAATCGAAAAAACGTTCGGTTTTGGGCTACCGAGAACCCCCATGCATTCAGAGAAATACAATTTCAAGGCCGAAAATCATTACATGTGTGGTGTGGCATCTTAAATAATAAAATTATCGGCCCAATTATATATGATGGGAACTTGACTGGCGAAAGATACCTTAATATATTGACAAATGAAGTTGAAAATTTTATTGAAAACTTACCATTACGGCAATACCAAGAACTTATCTGGCATCAGGATGGAGCCCCACCACACAACGTTTTGCCTGTAGTGAACTATTTAAATGAAAAGTATGTAACATGGATTGGCCGTAATGGACCTATTCAATGGCCTCCAAACAGCCCAGATTTGACGCCCCTTGATTCATTTTTGTGGGGATTTTTAAAAAATAAAGTTTATGAACATCGTAGTGAAAATATTGAAGAAATGCGAGAAAGACTTCTGCTTTACATTAATGATACAAATGAAAATCAGAGTCAGTTTATCGTTAATGCTATAAATAAAATAGAAGAAGATTATAGAGAGTGCATCAATAGAAATGGAGGTCATATTGAGCAGTTGTAAATACGTTATTTATCAATAAATTCGGTTTTCCTACTTCCCTATTTATTTTATTTTTAGTCCCAATATCTCAAAAACCTCTTAACCAAACATAGACAAACTATATATTTTTGAAATCAGAAAAAAAAGCTCTACCCAAATATCGAATAATATACAGGGTGTTCCATTTAAAAAAATGATAATTATGCAGAAATATTACATTTCCGATGTGCCATTGTCTTTTCTGATAGTGAATTCTAAAAATATAGAGTTAAACATAAATCTTTTGCCTCTAGAATTTTTTTGCAACCCGCCAAATAACTGCTGTAGATGGGGTGTCGATATATGAGGAATGACCCTGTACAGGCGCCAGGTAATATTTAATTTATGCATCCTTAATCCGATATGAGAAATTACTCAATGGACGGACTATACCAATACACCCTTCGGTTTCTAATGTACGCCAAGATGTCGCGCTTTGTTACTTTGAATTGATACGTGCTTTTGTTCATTTAGTTATACAACCAAATTATTGAATCTTTCCCCAACAGTATAGATATAACTTATTGCTAGGCTTGCATTATATTTTACGTTATTTATTTATTTTTTAAGGTAGTTTAAATAAGGGTGGTTGGATGAGCAGCGCATGTTGGATACCGCCACCATTTTTCAAAAATAGTTGTGAATTTTGCTTCATTATTAAATAAAGACATTCATTATTATTATTAAACGAGAAACATTGGTGTGCGTGGTAATAGTTCTGCGCTACCGTTGTCATCACGCGTGTGTTATTATTTTTAGAATTAAGGAAGCCGACCTAGAAACCAATATTAGTAAACCTGCACCAATTGAGAAATTAGAGGAAGACGACGAACTAACGGAACAAGTAAAAAAGAAATACAATGAATTGAAAACTGAGGACAAGTCTGGTAATAAAAATGGAATTCACTTGGAAACTACAGCAGAAGAGGTAAATATGTTCGTCTACGACTCTTTACATAATATACACTTTATTTATGAAAAGATAATCCTCTCCATTAGTTACTACAGTAAGTAATGATTTCATTATTTACTAATTCAACAATACAGGGTGTCCGGATAAGGGTAGGGAGCGGCCATATCTCGGAAACGATACCTCTCAGAGATTTGAAAAGAAGCTTATCAATATAAAATTGCCAAGAAAAGTTCATTAAAAATAATTTCAAGTTTCGGAAATTGCCGCAAGAGGGCGTAACGGCTCATTTATTTTTCATAGATCATTTTGCGACAAGAAATGCCACTAAACACTAGGAAAGGCGTAAAAAAAAGTGCGTTTCGAATTTGGATTTCATGAGAACATGGTTAAACTGTTCAAATCATATTTGCAAAATAGGAAGCAAAGAGTGGTTGTTAGGGGATATTATTCTGATTACGTTGTGACTACTTCCTGAATCCCGCAGGGCCATTGTTACTTCTTTTATACATTAACAATCTAGTTAAAGAAATAAATCAATCCAATGTATTAATGTTTGCCGATGACTTAAAACTTTATATAAGGGTCAAAGATGACAATGATTGTCAAAGTCTCCAGGAAGATTTAAATAAACTATATCAGTGGACAATTAAAAATCGGTTGTATTTTAATATAAGTAACCGTTATGTTCTTAGCTGCAGCAGGAAAAAAAAACTATGAATATTTAATTGATAGCACGACATTGGCTCGGGTTACGGAGATGCGGGCTCTAGGAGTCATTTTCGATTATGAATTGACTTTTGTAAGACTTTAATTTATTTTATTAACTTCAACCCTGTAGAAAATTTTCCCCTGTATAAATTTTAAATAATATTTTACATGTTAAACTAAACACGCACAAAGAACCGAGAAAAGCAAAGTTACCTCCAGTCAGTGTTTATGTTAAAGCGATAAGCTTCGTGGACTCGAGAGCCACGGCGGGTCACTTCTCGACACCAAATTTGTCTTGTACCTAACTCTGTAGAAAGGGCCCTTTAAGCCGATAGGCTTTCTCGACACCATGAATATTAAAATCGATATTCTAATAAACAAAAGTAAAAAAGGGCTGGTAAATAATTGGCCGGTGAACTTAAAAAAGGCGAATTGAACCAAAAAGGTGGATTAGATGTCGTGTTAGCGCTGTTTAACCAATATAAGTCTATAAAAGGGGCAAACAATTAATAATAATATTCCCCGGTGAACTTGAAAAAGACGAATTGGAACCAAAAAGGTGGATTAGATGCCGTGTTAGCGCTGTTTAACCAATATAAGTCTATAAAACCTTATACCTGCGTAAGGATTCTGCGGAATGCATCTGCGGAGTTCCATGCTGCTCTAATTTTAATTAGTTTTTCGTTGTGGGCTGAAATGGACATTACCCAAGCTCACTAAAATTCATCTTACTTGTTTGTGTCGAGAAAGGCTATTAGTTTACCTAAAACCTTAACGTTTGGTGTCGAGATCGGCTATAGGATTAAAAATGGCAGGTATTTGGTGTCGAGATTGGCTACGCCCGAGAGCCACAGATGTAATTATCTGATTTATTGATCCTCTATGACTGCAGTACTATAAACAAAGCTGCTTTGGCTAAAATTGGGGAATTAGTTTTATTTATTACGGTCACAGTTTTAAAACAGTGAAGAAGTTGTGGTTTTTGTGTGTGTTATATCCAGAGAATTATTGGGTGAGTTTTCTCACTGAGCATAATTTGTATTTGCCTAAAACTGTTATTTAAATAATTTAATTTTATTGAGAGCTATTATTTGTTGTTTAAATAAAAAATTAAAATAAAATAAGACATAAATATACAAATTTAAAGGATAATGTAAATGTCAAATGAAGACACTTTAGTTTACCGTTACTCTTGATAATTATTTTTATTGTATTTATACGCAAGTAGGATAAAGGACCTTAATCATAATAGAGTGATTTAATCATCTCCTACCATTACATAGAGATACATCGTTCTTATAATAAGCTGCTGTCTATTCCAATGGTTGCATAATCTGCATTTCATTATATTTTATTGTTGAATCACCCCTTGCTCTCCCAACTGTTTTAACTACTTTTCATAGGAAAATTTCTTAAATGGTTAGTTGCTGAAGATGACTTTCACTAAAGTCGAAACTAGTACAACGTTAAGAAATTTATTTTAATTCTTCGTCATTTTATGTATTTTCTATAACCCTTGTTTTCTACCCTAGAGGGGCAAATAAAGTTATTTGGTGGTAAAGACGGACCTTTATTTCTATTCATAAATATAGCATAGAAAAGATCCAAAATAAGTTTATAAGATATATTCATTATAAAGTAACTGGAGTTTATCAAATGCATATACCCAAAACCGATATTATGAAAGCGTACAAATTTAAGACCTTAGAGGATCGCAGAAAAATAGCATTTGTTCTTTTTTTCCACAAGCTAGTAAATAACTTAGTTAACGATACCACACTATTATCTTATTCGAATTTTTACGTGCCGTCTTATAGAACGAGATATCCTCTGAAACTATATGTTGATAACGCCCGTACAAATTACTATAGGAATTCACCTATTAGACAAATGTGCATGCTGTATAATCAAATTCAAAATAAATGTGATTTGTGTAATATTAGTAACGCCAATTTTAAGAATATGTTAAATATAATATTTTAGTTGTGTCATACTGTCTCTATCAACTATTCTACTCTGTAATTGGATCTACTGTAGAGTTTGTAAATTAAATAAATAAAACAAATAAATAATTAAAATCAGTAGATCGTTGACTACAACTTTTATTATTGGTATTTTTTCGAATCTTGCCTAATAAGTAAGAAGTAAGGGAAACCTTTAGGAGATTTTTTAAAAACTGTCATTCTGTCGTTACCCTTTAGCGGATTTTCTTGAACTTCGACTTGTTCAAAAGGGAATTCCTTGGAGTTTAAATAAATGATTCAGGAATTGTCACAAGCTTCCTAATAATATTTTAAGATGGCGCTGTTTATTTCTAGGTCTAAGATTTGTGCATATTTTCATATTCATTATTCATATTCACCTTTATTCAGTGTTATTGATGTTTGTTTGGCCCCTTAGTCTTAACTCTTAAACCGTTGGTGATATTGATTTGCGGTTTGGACGAGTCTTTTCAGTTCAAATTGTCTCCTATACTACCAAAGAAAAGTTATACCATCCAATTTAAAAATAGCGAGAAAAATCAAGACATAAGTTAGATTAAATAACAGTGCCATCTTAAAATTTGATTAGGAACGACATAATGACAGTTTTTTAGTTTTTACACACATACTATGTGTCATATAACTATATCGACAGTGGAAAGAAGGCCGTAAGCGACAAAACAGTTTTACAGGTGATCATTTTAAAGACAAAATTTAATTCATATTTTATTTTTGGATGACGAAAATTTTATTTAAAAAAAAACGCATGGGTGGTATAATTTCTCGATAATTAACGATGAATGTTAAATTTTCCACGTGTTTATTACGTTTTAAAATAAGTGTCGTTTTTGTCATTGTGCATTGTTGATTAGGCAGTTAGCTGTAGAGCATATACTGTCTTTTGTATCCATATAATTAAATTTCAAAACCAGCTAAAAAGCCTATTGAGTTAACATAATTAGTAGCTTTATAAAAACTGTCGAAAATTAACATATGCCGATTTAACTACCGTGTTAATTTGAAAGTACTTAAATATATCGATTAACCGTTCTGAATGGAGAAGGTTTTCTATTTCATCGTCACATTATTTCTATAATCGCCACAGTTTTTATATTTACAATATAATTTAAATATCACTTTTAGACAGGATTTTACAACACTTTTAACTACTTAACTTGCGGATCTACTACACTTTATGAACACGAATGACGTTAGATACACTGCACTGTATGTATATGTGGGATTTATTTATATGTCACTACTAAAAACAGAAACACAGCTTATGTTTTCATACTAGAATAAATGTCATAAGCCGATGGAAAATAACTACTATAATAACGCACACTGCGTTAAACACACTAGAAATGTCGTACTCCGACAGAAAATGAACACTTTACTTGTTGGAGAGAACCGTACAGAATAATAGCGTACCGTTGCGTTAAACACACGAAAATTTTGCCACACTGGACCGTAGAGAAGACTAACTTAATAGAAAGCGGAGTAACAACACATTTTTTATTGCTTCAGAATCGAATGGGTCGGGTGGAACCCGGTCGCGGAGCGAACTTCTCTCGTTGTTAGCGAGTCGTTGCCGATATTCACCGATGCATCGAAGTGGCCAATCCACTTTTCTCGGCGCTACCGTGGAGGACCAATTAAAAGTCATTAATCATGTGGGGTACCGACCTACGTAGTCCTTTGTCGTCATTACCGTCGCGGCCATGTTTATTTACCGGGTTAGGCCCACTCTCAACGCAGGATGCCATAGCTTCTAAAAAACTCAACTTTTGGATATTTTTCAAAAACAAAGTTATAGGGAGGCATTAGGCCTACAATTTGAAATTATTTTGAATTATATAGGGTTTTCCAAGTAGTCAGGGCATATCAAACATACTTTTTTTACGGCTAGAAACTGCCGTTTAAATGCCATGTGAGATTTCGGGTTGTGAGGAAACCTCCCTGCCCTCACTCTAGTGCAGCTTCTCTGTAGTTTTTTCTGCACTCCCCCAACATATTAACTTGCACATTAAAATTTGCTATGTTTTAAGCAGCAAACTGAGAAATAATTATTAAAATTTCAAAATTTTCAACTGACGCATGACGTAAGTAAACATTACGCATGGTTAATCATAACTCCGTGACCAGAGGAGCAAGCACTCCTAGGGAAATGATTTAAGCCAATATCTAACTTCTCGGACTCTACAATGGGCTAGGCTCGGAAATACGCATAGAAATAGCTAAAGGGTCGGAAACCCTGAAAACTCGCATATAAGGACTATAACCACTGGCAATAACGTCGATTTCTCAGACACGTCGGCCTGCTTATAAGGAATTCATATAATTTCTGACTTAGAGGAGTAACGAAACGTCTTCCAGGTCGTGGTGGAGCGCTGTGATTCAGCAAGCAAACTAACGTCATCTCGTATATAATTCCAAACTTGCCCACCACCCCTTAAAGTGGAGAAAGGTGTAAAATGTAAGAAATGTGATTAAATATGTCACCCCATATTCCCATTACCTCACCAGAATTTCATGGAAATATTTAAAACCGTTCTCGAGATATTGTTTTGTAACACTTTAAAAAACTCATTTTCAGCTGAAGTGGTACTTTAGACCTTTTTACCTTTCCACTGTCGATTATACTTATGGGTTGGTAAAAATAATATTGTTTTAGGTTGATAATATATCTTCCTGGGATGAACTGCTAGTACTATTAGATGGAAAAGGTTACACATATGAACTTACAACCTTTCAAGCAGTTCCGCTAATTCTGTCCCTAAAAATAAACGAGCATGTCCTCATGCATCGTGGCATTGACAGAGATGACATTCTTAAAAAATTGGTTAGTGATGTATTAGAAATGATTGGACAAGGTATTGATTTTTCAAAACCCCCAAATCAACAATGATTTAATGAGCCTGTAAAGGATAATTTTTTATCTATTGGGAAGATAACTATATTGTCTAGCACTTATAAAGACTTCACAATGCATTTTTAAAGTTGGTGAAAATACACCACGCCCTCATTTTTGCTTGCTGGCTGCTGATGCCACTAATTATATAGTCGGAGGCTTGTTCGGCTGTCAAAGTTTCAGAATTGTCATCCATCAGGCACATAGATGCATACCTTTGATTGTTGTACAAATATGAGAATCGCCGGAAACTAAATGTATCCTCGCTTTGCATATAGAAATGGTATGTCTTATCTAATCTACATTACTTACTGGCATTGTAGAAGGTATAATTAAATATCTTAAAATAAAATATAATTAATACGTTTATCGGTGATTAACTGTTTTACACGCATGATACCAGCGAGCATTCGTTCTAACAAACCTCCGACTTTAGTGACGTCATTGGCCGGTGCAGAGCACGTGAGGACATATGGGGGCGTAGCCAATTTTAAACGAACTTTAAAATTGTATTGTCTAGCCAGGTTGAAGGAACTCGATCGATGGCCTATTGTAATGTGTAAACAGGGCTTTCATTTTAAAACGAAAATGGCACTGGCACTACTTATCGAGTGATACATCGTTGCAAAGTGCATTAAATTGTCGATCTAACCTTGCCAAGAACAGTCAAATCGGGTAATCGGTTTGCGAGTTTGGTAGAAAAATGTTAGAACATTATCAGAATATTCTAAAAGGAATAGTGGTGTTTTGTGTACAAATCGTCTACAATGTTAAAAATCAATCCAACAGATATCTTATTAAATCCCATAAGCCAGGCCAGAGATGTTGACTCCGGTTTCCTTAGGCTTAATTTCCACTTTTTTGCAAAAGTGTATGCCCAGTCTTTTCCAGCTATTCGCCTGTCGGCATTAAATCGATAAGGTATTTAATTTCTTTCGGCAAATTGAAAAGCTAACTGCCTTAGCTGCAGAAAAGTAAGACCAAAGGCCCTTTTATCTACATTTTTGATATACTCACAGAGCTCCTGTGAATGTTCTGCACTAAAGGTATCTCTAAATCTTCCCCCATGAACAGGTAATTCTTGTCCATTTTCTCGTTTTCTCACATATCCTCTTAAGGTGGCTTCAGGAATTTTATAAACATTAGCTATATGGTTACAAGCTTTACCCGCCATAACTTTATTAATGGCTGTATCGACATTTACTTTATTATACCATGATCGGCGATTTGTTGTTTTTTTATGTTTGTGCATAACAAACAATAAATTAATTTAGTAAAAAATATTAAAATAGTTATCGGGTAAGATGACGAATTCGTCAACGTCTACGCGCCATCTTACCCGCCACGCATCGATTTATTGAATTGAAACAAATCTCTTTTGAAAAATGAAATATTCGCCATCTAAATACGTCAGATTATCTGCTACAGTTCTAATTTTAAACTTAAAAAAATAATAAAAAATACTTACGTGTAATTAGCGAAAAGCACTAATAACTTCAACTCTGAAATTACAACGGTCACCTGTCAAACAAGAAACGTTAAATAACATGTGACCGGTGCGCCATCGTGCCGAGCAAACTATTAAAACTAGTTTCCCTTATCTCTAGGAGATGGCGATATAAATACCTGGTAAATATATTCGATATTAAGTAGTTTCTTTGCAATTCGTCATCTTGCACGCTTCGTCATCTTACCCGGTTCTCCCCTACTTATCCGTGACCGTATAAAATGAAAGCCCTGTATATAAGTGTATATTAGGTGTATTCTATTATATTATTATATTGTGACGCCGTTATTTAAAAGGGAGTTTACATCAGAAGAAAAAATGGCTTGCGAAGTATTGCTTCTGAAAAAAATTGCATTGCATTGCATACGTTTACATATCATGCCAGTAAACAAAGCAATAATTTTATTAACTAGTTGTACCAATAGCAAAAAATAATCTGTATTTATTTATTTATTTATTTATTTCGTGTTATTATCCTCCACCAAAATTATATTTATTTTAGAAAAAGCAACCTGCTGACTATTGAACACATTTGCAAATAAAGAAACTTTTCAGGTTGGCTTCGCTTGGCTCTCAATGGGTCCACGATATTTTTTAATTTTTATGTTGGTACCTGTAGTTTCAGACAGAAATTGCATGCAATGTGACATGAAATATCATGCGTGTAAGCAGGCTTTAAAAGTGCTAGACAATCAGTCCAAGGGCATTGTGTTTGCAATTATTAATAGAATAATGTTATACATAGAAGTCGTAACGTAAGAAATTCAATATTATTAAAATGCCGTATTTTGGTAAATAAACATTTTTCATTTTTTGCACATTTTTAAACATTTTTCATATAACATGTTATAGGTATACCTAAGTTGAATAGTTTTTGGGTTAAGTATTTTATGTTTCCAAAATATTCAATCAACTTACGCACAAGAATAAATAACAATCAGAATGATAAAAGAGAAGGAGGTCAAATACGGCCAATTGTACCGCCAAATACGGTATAATCGAAGGACCAGGAATAAATCCAATTTACTCCAAAAAAATCGAAATTATAAAATCGCTTGCCAACCAAACTAAAGTTTCCACCTACCTTGTGGCTTTTTTTGTGGCATCTACTGCTTTGGATCCAAATAATACCAAATGTATCACAAATTCCGGGATCGGTTTTTAAAACTACGATTCGAACTCGCCGGATCTCTATTTCTCTCTCTCCGGAAGTCGTTCTTCTTGTTTCCTAGCCACCTATTATGTGGAATAATTAGCAAGGTTGACAATTCCGCGGCAAATTCAAATAATAACGCGGGAAATTTGAAATGAAACCAATGCGTAAAAAATAGGGATTTTACAATAGTACGAGTATACATGCAAATATTTGTTGAAAAGAACACAATATAACTTATACCAAGGTACTTTTGAAGAGCTTCCAGTTTTAGTTAACTGTCGTGGCAAACTTGTGCAGCCCCACACATTCCTCATTAACATAACGAGCGCATATTACACACAACCGCATATCAGCGACTCGCTCTTCCTCACAAACAAACTAATACCAACTTTGGGTTTATGCGTCTGTTCTTTTTCTTTGTAGCTTATACCTATTGACGTAATAGGTAAGTTAACAAGGTCGCTTGTAATCTTCTGTGCTGCAGAATTAAGTGCTTTACGGCTTTTGATGCTTGCAGTTTTGATTTCAGGTGTTGGGGAAAAAATCAGTTAAACTCTTTCTTTTCACATCATCGTTCCCATTGCCAACTTTCTCTTTTGAGCTTTGACTTCCATGTACACTTTTATCTTTTAACATTTAAATATTTTTATCACTTTCTTTGTTTTTTTTTTATGATAAGGCACAACACTGCAGGATTAATCCTTTACGACGATCTACGAGCGGTGCGTGTGCGCTCACGCCATACTCGGTCAAAAGCCTTGGAAATGTCCCGTGCTACCGCCTATGATGTTCTATTGCGTTGTTCCAAACGTGAGTAACATAAGCGAGAAGGTCTCCTGTTGACCTAGACTTACAGAATCCATACTGGCGGTCACTAATAATATTAAAGCCTTCCAGGTACTTTAATAATTTTTAGTTGATAGCCTTCTCCATAACTTTTGATATAACCGAAAGCAATGCGACTGGACGATAGTTGTTTGGCAAGGTATTCTTGCCTTTTTTGGGTATGGGCTGGACTCGCGCAGTTTTCCAGCAAGAAGGAAATATTCTTTTTTTGTAAGATAAGTTAAGAAGCCTACAAAATGTTATCCTTGTGTAGCCTCTCTCTTTTCTGATGACTGTGTTTGACTATGAATTAAGGCCTTTGTAGTCTCGCCGATATTTTTACCATCACTTCCGACATCCACCTTACTAGATTTGTTTTGTTTGACATAATGTGATAGGGGTAAATCATTGTCAGAATCGTGTTCATTTACAGGTCGAGCAAGAGGTCCATTGTCAGTTTTTTGAGCCATTTCATTTGGATTTTGTACAAAAGTTGCAGTGCTAGGAGCAAAAACAATTTCTGGAATTGCATTAGGGTCTTAGGGATAGATACCCGTACTTCTAAAGCCAGACTGCAAATTTTGAGACTACTTTGCTTTTGGATATACCTTAGCTAAAATGGTTCCAAATCTTTTTCGAGTAATCTTTCTTTCTGGATTATTGGCAACCTCCTCGTCCCAATTGTATTTAAAGCTTCGGAAGATCGACTTATCCAGAGGCTGTAGCTAAATTATTGAATAATACATTGCAGTTGTAATTTCTGTATTTTAAATGCTATTATAAATATTTCTACATTAATTATAATTAAATTGATTTTGAGTGTGTGTTTCTCCCATCCAATGTGGGTTCTGATCAGCCGAGTAACGACACTTATGTCGATTGACATTCCCGTTTAACATGAATGTTGCCTCATCCGAAAAACTATTTGATTAAAAAAATTGTTATTTTCTTCCTGTTTTTGCATCATTACTTCGCAAAATTCCATTCTACGTTCGAAATCGTCTTCTGACAATTCCTGGACTAAAGTTATTTTATAGGGGTAAAAATTACTGTTTTTTAAAATATTTTCAATCGATTTAAAACATACATCAACTTGGGTAGCAGCTTTTCTCAACGAAAAATGTGGATCCTGAACAAAATGAAGTAATGTCTCTAATTTTTTTTCATCACTAGTTGCTGATTTTGGTCTTCCAGAACGAACTTTATCTCTGCAACACCCGGTTTTCTCGAATCTTTGAACTGTTCTCACAACTGTAGATTTTGATATAGGCTGTCGGTTTGAAAAAGTTATATTAAAAAATTGCTTGGTTTCGGTAAATGATCTTTGTTGGTCTCCAAAACCTCTGATCATTAGTAAAGTTGTACGTTCCCTTTCGTTGAGAGACATTTTCAGAAATTAATATGACAAGTGACGCAAAACATTCTGGTACCAGCTTGTAGAAATGCAAAATGTAGGTAATATCTTGCCTGTTCTATTTATGTCCTTTAACTCAAATTATTTCTTAAACTAATGGGTTTAGTCATATGACATATGTTTAGAGGAAGCAGAAAACGCGATTAAAAAGGGGTCATTCCATTTAAATAAACCAAAGTTTTGTTTACCATGACTGTTTGAGGTACCCTGTATAATTACAGGTGTCCTAGTTTTATAGATTTTTTTAAGACCTACAACTTATATACCGGAAATTTTCTTATATTGTGCGCCATTTTCTAAATAATTGACCGGTCCGGGACTTTTTACACACTGTGTATAATAATATACAGGGCTGCCCAGAAGTCCGGAATAAAATTAATATAGCCTTAACCTGTAACTTTTGGGGAAATGCTCGGACACGTCAATTTAGTTTTATATATGCTCACATTTTGACGTTATTCGTTTGTTTTTTTATAGACATTTGTCAAGGATATGACGACATCGATCTTTTTTTTTAATGGAAACATACAGCTTGTGATACATCATTTGAAAGCTATTATCTCGTACAGTATGCTCATAAGTTTTGACTCGATTCTGTCAAGCTATTTCAAAATGGCGACTGTTAAAAGTTTTTAAAAAAATCCCCATTTAAATAAGCGGAAATGATAAATCATTGATGTTTTTTTTACCTTTCAAGGTAAGAAATCTTCATTGTTTCACGTTCTGGCATTTTGTGACATTGTGACTTAACAATAGTTATGGTTTATTTGTTATTTATTTTGTCAAAAAAAAAAAATAAAAATGTAACGAAGCAAAACAAAACACAACAAGAAGGTGGTTTAACGTGGCAAATGCAGGAAATGTCCTCCACCCTCTATTTGGCTGTGTTTAAAACGTTCGTTGGCTAAATTGGCATCCGTATCCAATGGTGTTAATAAAATTCCTATGTATACCTACGGTGTAATTATCCGTGCCTACTTCTTGCGACATACTTTTAAAAGAAACTCCAGAGAGGTTAAGGCTGGAAATCTTGGTGGCCTCTCAATTGCCCTCCTTCTTCAAATCCACCTATTTGGAAAGATATCGCTTAAATATGCGCGGGCCGACCCCTGAAACGTAATATGTTGAAGCCCCGTCCTTGTGAAACTAAATGGCTGAATGTCAGGGGTACGTCAGGATTTTCTTTTCCCGGAAATAGTGTCGCCAGAGCTGGAGTCAGATCTTCGTGTAAAAACCGCAAATATCTAACTAAGTTGACAGTATTAACTGAAAATTAGAATACGACATCTGTCTTTTTGTTGCTGTCAAACAATCAAAGCCTATCTACTCAAAAATCTAATTCACGAATTCAACAACAGTTGATGGCCTAACCTGATAAAATGTCGTATACAGTTAATTATTAATGTCGTTTTTTATTTTTAAAACACCTTTTACCTAGAAACAATTGATATGAGAAATGTTTAGAAATTGGCAAAGAATCAAATAAAGCAAAAAAATAGGTAGGGTTTTCATTTAAAAAATTGAAGTTGATATTAGGCCATATTTTTTGGGACCACCCTGTATGAAACAATGCGCAGTAAACAAACAACACTGACGTGCCATAGTGATTTTTTTTTAATTTGTCATTTTAATAATATTGAATTTAGTCCTTAATGACCTCCCTGTATGTTGCAGTTAAAACCTGAAATCAGTTAGAACCCGTTTGTCCTAGTTAAAATTAATTTTGACTAAATGCTTTTATTAAAACTGGAATATTGGCAATATTTTAATAATTTTTAAACTAAAAAATTTGAACAGCTATGAACTACCTAAATGAAAGAAAGGTCCTATTAACCAGTTTATTAAGAAAATTAATAACTTTTTACATATTATACATATTATGTATTCTAGTTTTAACAAAAATATTTTTTTTTCATTAAATCCGTTATTTAGCAAGTACTATACTTATCCCAGATCCCATACTATTATAAGGTTTGTTCCAACCCGACGGAAAACCGTACCTAGTAAACTCTACTCCGGCTAAGTCTTTAATGGCGGTCGACGCCATATGTCATTTCTAGTAACAAAACTTAAATTAGGTCAGGACCAAAATCCATCTCTAGGGCCACATGCACGCACCAAACTTTTAAGAACTACTCGAGACGCTCTTTACCCTTAAGAAGTAAAATTGTCTTGCGCCAATATTTAAGAAAGAATTAACATCGCTAAAAATTTCTTAAATGAATCTAATAGCGAATTCCATTGGTAAAATAAGTGCGGAACGAGTGCAAAATTTGAAAACCATTGGACATTTCAGTGCAAGTATTTGTAAACCATTGGGAAACCGGTGCAACAAGTGTTGCACCGAGTGCAATCAGTTCCGCACGTGTTCTTGGAGACCGTGCTGCACCGAAACTGGATGAAAATGTCAAAAAATACAGTGTTTTAATTTTTTCGATCTTTAAAATTCTATTTTGTCTCAAATTTTGTTCAGTGGTAAGTAAAATCATTGAGGATTGACGAGTATTATCATCAACTTTCTTGGAAAAATGCACTCAAGGTCTAATCTGAAAACCATTGGTACTCAAATAGTGCAACACTTTTTGTGCACTGGTGCAGTTTTACTGACATACCGGTGCCGCACTCTTGAATTTCGCTATAAGTTGCCGTAATAAATGCTAATTTTTGATGTTTGGGAATGATGAAGATTTAAGAGTTCATCGCGGTAACCCCTGACTTGCACGCAACCGACCATACAGCAATGTAAATTAAATGGGGTTTCTTGCGCTCAGCTGTCAACAAATTTTGAGAAAACTGGTAAATCATTTAGCTGTGGTTAAAAGGATATTGAAAGGCAACTCTATTTGCTAAATTAACCATGTTGCAGATTTTTTCTATTTGGCTTGCGTTTTCGAAATGTATGCAGTAATATATTTATCGTTGTTAAAATTGCAACTTTATGCATGATTTTTTCCACATGTAAGTCCTTTTAATAAGTAAATAAGTTGGATACAAATAACATATTTATTATATCTAGTTTAAACTCTGTCGAGTTTCAAATTAGATACATTATTGTAAAATACTTTAATGTTAATATAGGTAGATATACCTATTAAAACAATCAACAGCTTAAATGTTGAAAAAAAGACACTTAGTTAAATAACTACATGATTGTGTTGAAAGCAGGGTAGGTACCTACCTAAATGCTATGCGTTTAAAATTAATTTAAGTAGTGTCCTGGCACAGTTCGCCTTTGCTTCCTCCTTCAAGGGGCATATCCCTGGCGGCTCCGCGGCTAGGCTCAGTCAAAATCTCAGGGGCGGCGATCTGTGTAGGGCAGTTTGAGACCGCACCAGGTCCTTTCCTGGGGTCGGCCTCGGTAGTTGAGAGCATGTCGTGTTCTTCTTCGTCCTCCGCCGTCCGGGCTGGAGGGGTTTCACTGTTCATTGCCATAATTCCGGCTAATGCAGTGTTTGCCGTACTTGGCTTCTTCACTGCCGACCTGGGGCAGATTATGCCCAGGTGGTAGAACCTTGTTCTCGGTGCTTTGGGGTCGGCACTAGGTACTGGAGGTGTGGCCACACCGTCCAGCTCTTGGCGTCGCCTGTCTTTCGTTATTTGATCGAAAATCACGTTTGCCACGTGGTTTTCGTCTTCCGCCGACCTGGTGCAGGTTATGCCCAGGTGGTATTCGCTTGCACACGCCTCTCTGGCGATGGCGTCGGCTTTTGTAGATGTGGCACGATCCGTACAATGCTGGCAACGCCGGCTATGTCGGATTATCGCAGTATTTCTTTTTTAAATTATTCCGCCACGTAGTTTTCGCGTCTTGCCAACCTGGTGCAGGTTATGCCCAGGTGGTAAACTATTGTAGTCTCCTCCTCGACGATGGCGTCGGCTATTTCGGCTATGGCACGGCTTGTCCAATGCTGGCAACGCCGGCTATGTCGGATTTCCGTCGATTTACTTCTTTTAGTTAACTTGCCGTAGGTTTTTTCGTCTTCGCCGACCTGGTGCAAGTTATGCCCAGGTGGTGAACTCCTGTACACGCCTCCCTGGCGATGGCGTCGGCTGCTACGGTTATGGCACGGATTGTCCAAGCTTGGCAACGTCGGCGATGACCGGTTCTCGTCGTACACTTCTTTTTGTTAACTTGCCACGCGGTTTTACTTCTTCGCCGACCTGGTGCAAGTTATGCCCAGGTGGTGAACTCCTGTACACGCCTCCCTGGCGATGGCGTCGGCTGCTACGGTTATGGCACGGAGTGTCCAAGCTTGGCAACGTCGGCGATGACCGGTTCTCGTCGTACACTTCTTTTTAAAATTATTTCTCTAGGTGGAATGGTGCTTCTACGATTGGCCCTCCTCCGACGATCGTGAGCGGACTCTTTCCCCTAGGTGCTTGCAAAATCTGTCCGTATTCCAGGACAAACTTCTAAGACGGCCAGGAACCACTGTTTCCTCACAGTATCGGGCTCGACTACAGCGTCTCTCCGCCGGTGCTTCTTCAGCAACGCCTTGCTTTTATCTTCAGGTTCACGTATGCCCTCTTGGCATACCCAGGTCTCCGGAAGCTCCAAGATCAACTGGCAAATTTTATGGTGACGTTCGTCCAAAGAAAAAGACTTATGCAGATTTTAAAACCCAGAAATAATGCTCCAAACACTTTTAGCTATTTACTGTTTCATGGTTCTGCACCGACTGGCTATTCCCATCGAAATCGCGCTTTTTATAGCCGATTTCCACATGGCGAATACCACAACACCCCCCCCCTTAAGAGCATTAATTATGGGGCGTTTATTTAACTGTACCCATCTGGTACAATTATACTCTATTTATAATATCAACTTAAAAAATACTTAAATCTAAAATCAACAAAAATCTAAGTCCAAAAACAACAATAAAAACTAATACTAAGTTTATAACAACAACAACACTAATACTAAGTCCAAATAAACACGTTTTAAAATCACTTTCTTTCGTAAGATGATTTCTCCTTTTCTCTCGTCCGAGGCGATTCCTCAACCTCCGTAGCTCTAGCTTCGACAGGTGGTTCTTCTCCAGGTGACCTGGCATAGGCCTCCTGTGGACGGTTCTCTAGCGACTTGGGGGACTCCTTGGAGGCTTCAGGTGGCTTCTCTCCCGGCTGCCTCACTGCTGGTACGGCGACCTCGGGCTGAGGGGCCGTAATTTCTTCCACGTCTGGTGGTTTCTCATTAGGCTGCCTCAATGGTACCTCGGCGACCTCGGGCTGAGGGGCCGGAATTTCAGGGACTTCACGGGGTTGGCTATGCAGCTGGATTTGTGCGGGGACTCTGGTAGGCACATATCTCCAGGGAACTCCTTGCTGGTCATACTGGGTCTCCAAGCTTGGAGGACACAAGTACAAGTCCGTTACAGGTGGCTCCACGAATGCTGCAAATGGGTTGGATGCCGGTAGTGGCGTACGTTTCACCGCGACTACCGTCCACCCTATATAATCTTCTCTTGACCTTCGGTCTTCTTGCCCATCTCTCAATAGTAGGTCCGTCAACGCCGGTTCCTTTGCTTTTGCTAATTCTGCACTCGGTTGATCAAACCCTGCAGCTGTAGCGGCCGTTGAATCGAACAGTTCTTCTTCTTTAATCTCGATCTTATCTTTAAAATCCGGAGGTGGCGAGATAACATCGACCTCGACCTCTTGGTCCACGTCTGGTGGTTCCAATACTTCATCTTTAACTATTATATCTTCTTGGACCACGTCCGGTGGCTCCAAAATTTCAAATCTTGCTCGCTTCCCTAGTTGCAACAATTGGTCCGCTGCGATTTCTTCTTCTTCTGCTCGTAACAATGCTATGCATGTTCTTTTACTAAACTTCACACCCTCCTCCGAATCTGAAGTTGGGGGTGAAGCATGACGCTGTCTAAGTCGTCTTATTCGACGGTGCTGTTTACGGTCTCTTCGAATCTCCGTCATTGGCGATTCCTCATTTGTCACCGTATCATTATCAGTTGGAGTAGAGTCACTAACTATCTCCTCGCTGTCTTCTATAGCGGCTGGGACTCCCGCTGGCAAGTTGCTAGTAGCTTGGCTGGTTGATTGGACTGGGTGTCGGTTTTCCGGATCTGCTAGGTCATCAACACAGGAAATATAATCATTGTTCCGGAAACCGAACAGTAACTTCTCCGGGTCCTCTATTTCTTCTTCCTCATCCGATATGTCCTCATTTCCACTTCCTTCCTGGATACCACATTCTTTACGCAAGAGCTCCTGGTTATAGTCGTCATCGTCCGCATGTAATGCGTACCACATTCCATCTTCCAGTGCTTGCTGCTTATAATCCGTTTCCTGTGAAGGATGATCAATTTGGTATTGCATGGCGCGCATAATCATCGCTCCATGCTTATTAGTCCCAGGCATTTCTACAGGTGATCCATCCGGAAATATAAACCTTGGTTTTCTCGGCTTAACTACATTTGCTTGTTGCCTATTTGGATTAGGATTATCCCGTCTCTCCCATGTTCTACTATATTGGGGTCTATCTGGTGCCCGCGCCTGACCTCCTTGTTGCTGAGGCCTTCTTCCTTCGTTCCTACAGTCTCTACGTAGGTGAGCGCCTCCACAACCATAGCACTGTAAACGGCCTTGGTAGCCTTGGTACTGGGGCTGTCTGTTTCCACCATCAATTCTGCCATCTTGAGCGTTAACATTTGCTCTTGGTGCGGTGTACACCTCGGACGTCTTCCAATCCCGTTCCACCGTAATAGCAGCGTTTAACAGTTCTTCTGTACTTTGACAGTTCCAAGTCCGTAGCGCAGCCCGTAATGGACCGTTTAATCTGCTCAGCAGCAGTGGTACCACTTCCTCCTCCTGCCATCTCGGATTGATTCGCTGACAAATCTGCCTTTTCCGAATCAAAAAGGCTTCTGCTCCTTCTCCTTTAATCTGGTCCTGGCCATACAGTTCCGCACGTAAGTGATTTATACACTCACTATTGTTGTAAGCTCTAAGTACTGCTTCCTGTAACTGCCTCCATGTAATCTGACCTCCTGCGTATATCTTCATTCGTATAGCTGCCTGTCCCGTCATTTGCCTAACTGCTAGGTCCGTCCACTGGTACGCCGGTGCTCCAACGTCTATGCAATAAGCCTGCATGTGCTTTAAGAATAGCACCGGGTCCTCCGTATCGGTTCCTGCAAACTTAGGTGGTGGTGCTGAGATCGTCCTTCTTGGTTTATCCACTAATTGTCCTATGGATTGGGCTAATTCCTCCATCGTTCTCCACCTCAATGCCTCCATCGCTTGCCAATCCCGTCCTGGCTCCGTTGGTTGCTCATGTAGAGGTGGCAATGCCATCCCTCTAATTTTCCTCTCATACTCTGGCTTCTGCCGGACTCCCCTTTGAGTTGGCGGAACTTGCCGACTTAACGGTGGCAGCGCCGAACCTCTAGGCTTGTCCTCATAGCTTGGCCTTTCTCGTTCTTCATCCAGAGCAGATGGCATCTGCCGATCTCCAGGTGGCATAACTTTTTCCGACAATTTTGTTCGAGTTCCTTTTACAATAAACGAAGCCTCCTGGTTACAGGGTATCTCCTCATCTATTGTCGTGTCTTCGGAGTCGATATCCGAGTCTTCCTCGGATCCGCTACGAATTTCTACGTCTATTCCATATCTCTCCTCCCATATTCGGCGCTTTGCTCTTGTATTAAAAGCTGGGCATTCCATGGGCAGGTATGTAAATGATTTGCGATCGCTTAGGCCAGCGGGCCTAACGTCGTCACAGGGTTCTTTGTTACTCCTTTTATTCGAGTAAGTCATCGAGTTGGGCGCCATGTCCTGGCACAGTTCGCCTTTGCTTCCTCCTTCAAGGGGCATATCCCTGGCGGCTCCGCGGCTAGGCTCAGTCAAAATCTCAGGGGCGGCGATCTGTGTAGGGCAGTTTGAGACCGCACCAGGTCCTTTCCTGGGGTCGGCCTCGGTAGTTGAGAGCATGTCGTGTCTTCTTCGTCCTCCGCCGTCCGGGCTGGAGGGGTTTCACTGTTCATTGCCATAATTCCGGCTAATGCAGTGTTTGCCGTACTTGGCTTCTTCACTGCCGACCTGGGGCAGATTATGCCCAGGTGGTAGAACCTTGTTCTCGGTGCTTTGGGGTCGGCACTAGGTACTGGAGGTGTGGCCACACCGTCCAGCTCTTGGCGTCGCCTGTCTTTCGTTATTTGATCGAAAATCACGTTTGCCACGTGGTTTTCGTCTTCCGCCGACCTGGTGCAGGTTATGCCCAGGTGGTATTCGCTTGCACACGCCTCTCTGGCGATGGCGTCGGCTTTTGTAGATGTGGCACGATCCGTACAATGCTGGCAACGCCGGCTATGTCGGATTATCGCAGTATTTCTTTTTTAAATTATTCCGCCACGTAGTTTTCGCGTCTTGCCAACCTGGTGCAGGTTATGCCCAGGTGGTAAACTATTGTAGTCTCCTCCTCGACGATGGCGTCGGCTATTTCGGCTATGGCACGGCTTGTCCAATGCTGGCAACGCCGGCTATGTCGGATTTCCGTCGATTTACTTCTTTTAGTTAACTTGCCGTAGGTTTTTTCGTCTTCGCCGACCTGGTGCAAGTTATGCCCAGGTGGTGAACTCCTGTACACGCCTCCCTGGCGATGGCGTCGGCTGCTACGGTTATGGCACGGATTGTCCAAGCTTGGCAACGTCGGCGATGACCGGTTCTCGTCGTACACTTCTTTTTGTTAACTTGCCACGCGGTTTTACTTCTTCGCCGACCTGGTGCAAGTTATGCCCAGGTGGTGAACTCCTGTACACGCCTCCCTGGCGATGGCGTCGGCTGCTACGGTTATGGCACGGAGTGTCCAAGCTTGGCAACGTCGGCGATGACCGGTTCTCGTCGTACACTTCTTTTTAAAATTATTTCTCTAGGTGGAATGGTGCTTCTACGATTGGCCCTCCTCCGACGATCGTGAGCGGACTCTTTCCCCTAGGCGCTTGCAAAATCTGTCCGTATTCCAGGACAAACTTCTAAGACGGCCAGGAACCACTGTTTCCTCACAGTATCGGGCTCGACTACAGCGTCTCTCCGCCGGTGCTTCTTCAGCAACGCCTTGCTTTTATCTTCAGGTTCACGTATGCCCTCTTGGCATACCCAGGTCTCCGGAAGCTCCAAGATCAACTGGCAAATTTTATGGTGACGTTCGTCCAAAGAAAAAGACTTATGCAGATTTTAAAACCCAGAAATAATGCTCCAAACACTTTTAGCTATTTACTGTTTCATGGTTCTGCACCGACTGGCTATTCCCATCGAAATCGCGCTTTTTATAGCCGATTTCCACATGGCGAATACCACAACAGTAGCTAGGCACTGAAGAACTAAGTGAATTTGGGTCGTTGGCATACAATTGTACCATACACTTGTTTCTCTTTACACTTTACACTAAAAGGCACTGCACTATAACATAAATAAACCTAAAGTATTTATAAAAGTCTAAACTAGTAATACATTTTTAACAAAAGTTCCACAAAGTACAATAAAGAACTAAAAATAACGCGCGCAAATGTCACAATACACACGCCAAATACTGCGTAAATAAATAATAAAGGGACGACCGGCTCTGGACAACATAAACGTCAAATATCGAATAATCGTAGAAATCCCACGTACGGCGCATGAAATACGCTTCCGCAAAACGATGCATGCCGGGGGCGTTTTTAGATTGCTGAGCAATTAGCTTTGTTCTTCTATAGCCGAGAAAAGCAAACAACGAGAAGCGACAAAATCCCGAGTTTAGCATTGATTAAATGGGGACCAAATTATATGTCCTTCACCTTGAAATTATGACAGTTAGCCGGATTATTACACTAAAAGAAGCACTAAAGCCATGAAGCAAATGCTTTACACTGAAATAAAAAATGTGGGTACCTAGTAAGAAGTACCTTTTTCATGAATATCTTTTGTGTTTCATGTAATTGGCTTCCAAGCAAATTTCGAAAAATCATAAAAAAATTAAATAAAATAAAAATATTTTTGAAATATTTTATTGATTGTGTGTTACTTAGTGATAGTACACTTTTGAAAGGAAATGAAATAGTATATTACATACCAAGAGTGGTAAGAAGCCTATTACACGCGATTTCGAAAATTACGATACGAGCGTTAGCGAGAATTGCCCTAGTTAATACAGACATTATAATATTACGGAACTGCTCTTACTACTATAGAAGTAGAAAAACAGTATTTTCTTATGTATCTACTTTTTAAATATTGAACAGCAGTTTTGTTACCTTTCCTTACATTTTTGATCAACAATCCTAAAGCGGTGCAAATGTACTTACTGTTCAGGATCCTTTGGAAATGCAATCATGCTTATTCCTTGACCTTCTTTTGAGTGACACCCACGAAACGCACAGGTATTACCAGGCATAGTTTTACAATAGCACAGCACTCACAAAAACAAACAGTTAAACAATACACTTCTTTCAACAAAAATGACAACTAAACTCGATAACGATAAATCATCGACTACCGGACTAACGGCTGAAACACGGCCGGCTTAAGCCGGCGTCCGGCGTCCCATGCATACGATTTCCGACGTCCGATATCCGAGAACAATTTGGTATTCGTACGAAAATATTTTACATATCCCATGGATCCGTTGTCGTGTCTAAAATCTCTATTAAGAGTGTCAAAAAGAAGAATACATTTTTCATTAACTTAACCTTACTTAAGTACTTGCAAAAAGAAGAATACATTTTTCATTAACTTACCCTTACTTAAGTACTTGGTTTAAGATAATTTACAGTTTTCTGTGGTTTAAGTATCACAATAGAACAGACTTTTTTTTGATATTATGCCACCGAAATTAATAATGAATAAACATGTCAAACAAACAATAAACCGAGGAAAGTGTGGTTAAAAATCATCGGACATCGGACAAAAGTTAAGCTAAATTTAACTCGTACGATGCATCGTAGATTGTTAAAAATATTCGGATGAAATTTGCCGCCAAAATTTTTCACCAATGAGAGCACTGTCGGATCATCGTACCGTCGGAAAGAAAAATGTATTCTTCTTTTTGACACTCTTAATAGAGATTTTAGGCCCGACAACGGATCCATGGGATATGTAAAATATTTTCGTACGAATACCAAATTGTTCTCGGATATCGGACGTCGGAAATCGTAGGCATGGGACGCCGGCTTTAAACTAATGACAGTTGGCCGGGTTAACTCCCGCTCCAATGATTTCGCCAAATTTCATATTGTCGCTTCTCGTTGTTTGCTTTTATCAGGTTCAGTGCCCCCGAAGGATCATTTTCAGCCGATGAATTGAATTTTGATGTTGACAATCCATTATTGCAGTGGTAAATTAATTTCGCGACCGGTCGGGTTGGAACAAACCTTTTTTTATAAAGTCAGATTATACCTTTTATCTAATAAACGAACCTTTTAACACTAAAGAAGAATATTTCATGTTACTGGTCATTTTCAAGAACCACCCCACTGGAACTGGGTAAGACGCATTGTAAATATGGTTTAACTGTAAGATATACTCTCTAAAGGGTCTTAACGGAATGCTAGCACAAATTCCTAAGGCTAAAATTGACTATTAGGGTGGTCCCTATTTTCGAAAGTTATTTTTTTATATACAGGACCCTCTAATTTTGTACTAAACCATAATATATTATTCTAGAAAAAAGCTTGACACTTGTAGGTCAATGCAAAAACGTGCCGACTTAGGATTGAAAATTTTACCGTTCTATTAATATTTATGATTTTTCTAAAAGGATTTCTTCTTAAAGTTCTTTCTGTAAAAAATTTGGAAGGTCATCGTAGCTGATACTTTTCTTTTTTGTAATATCAGTTTTTTCGTCATTTTGATTTTTTGCTAATATCTTTATGGCCATATTATGTTATGTCTTTTCTGGTCATCAATTATTGCGTCAAATAAGGTTAAGTTACATTCCTCATTGAGGTACCACATGTGATTTAAAAACTTCCTTTGGATGTTTTCAGCAATTTTTTTGTTATTATAGTTTTGTAAATCTTTTAAGAAATTTATATCATTGAGTGGAGCCTGAATAGCGTTTGGAGAAGGAAACCAGGCCCTAGTATAACATTTAACTATAAAGCAACAAATTTCTTTTAAAGGATCTAGTTCCTTCTTCTGCACATTGAATTGGTGACGAAATAATAATATCTTTAGGCAGTATATTGCTTTGGCCATCTTGCCAAATGATAAGCCCCAGGCTGTCTAAATTTTACATTTTTTTTTAAAGAAACACCACTACTAGTTCTAGGAACTCTTTATAGTCATCCCTAGGAAAGTTTTCTTGTACTAGTTTGTTTGCACAAGCTAGAATATCATCACATATCTTTTAAAATTTCATAGCAATCACTATCTTAACTCCAAATTAAATAACTTGTTTGATCTATATTTTTCCACTATTTTTGAAATCTTTTAAACAAAGCAATATCAGGTCCAGATGAGACACCAATTCTTGGAACACACTCTGAAGCATAATTTCATAAACATGGTAGCGACGGGCCAAAAAAAGAATATCACGGTTGTTCTAATAAGATACATGCACCATTTGGTCGTCCTGTATCAGATGCCGTAGTTTCATTTATTAAAGACCATTCTTGATGCGAAATATAGACAGCGGTTGATACTTTATAACCAGTTCCAGAAGATAACTGTGGCACACCAAGTAATTGTTCCTGATTTGTATTGGGTAACGTAGCTATGATCGGAAGTCTGTCAACATTTGTCTTATCCAATATACAAAAGCAGGCCATATTTTGGAGTCCCAGTGAATAACAACTGGTTCCTTTTCTGAGTTCGTAAACTGTCTTTTTGTTTTCAGCTGTGCTTTTTCTAAAATTTTCTCTAGTCCTCTTTAGAGAGGTGCGATTTATAACATAGTCATTTGGATTAATGTGTAAAGCCTCCAGGCAAGCTGTTAGCAAATGTACAACATCCCTGTCACTAATGCAACAAAGCTGAAAGTCTTTGGGTTAAAATTTCTCGCTTGAGTCTTTTAACTGTGGAAATACCTGAAGTTCCTGGCTGAGGTTCCATAACAAATTCGCTATCCGACTCTTGATTCTTAAGATCATCACTTGAACCAGAGTCCGATGCTAAATTGTCATACGAAGTATCATTGGGAATAACTATAATTAACAAAAATAATTATTTAACATTTGACACAATAATAAAACAAAAATAACTGTGCTTTTTTATCTTCCGTGCTTTCCCCGAGGCTTTCCCTAATCCTTCTCTTCGCTTCTCCTTCCTCTCGTGCTAATTTTCTTTGCTCTCTCTCATATAATATCTTATCTATTCCCAGCATGCACCCTACTCGTCCCTTTTCACGCTGAAGTTTTAAAAACTGCTTGTTCTCTTCAAGTTTCATTATATTCATTGCATTAGCATGTGCTATATCAAACAGATCATCTAGGGCATCACTAAAGTCTTGTTCTCTGTGCCTATGCAATTCACTCTCTTTATTGCGTTTTTTTTTTTCTAGACTTCTTAATTGTTCGTATAATTTTTTAATTTTTTTTAATACAATCTGATCGATCTTGTGTGAAAATTCTGGCTTTTTTCCAAAAAACTATACATTCATCCACAACCAGCGAGGCACTGTCATGTAAATTTAGATTTATTTCCCTCATATTGTAAAATAACACACCCAAGGAGTTTCTTTTCGATGATAACCAATATTGGAATGAAGCACAACGGCGACATCCGTTTGTTGAAATCTTCGATGATAGTTTACATCCCAATATTTGAGGGCACATAGAGCCAACAAGAAATTTTTTTTTCTACTCATCTTTTGTTTTTAACTACTACTTCCAAAAACAGCAAGAGAAACAATATTAAACTGCTTCAGCTTATGCAGTCTACCTAAAAAATTGCACTCCTAACGCAACATTTTTTGCTACCATACATTAAGATCACGTCATAATAAAATTATTGATTGTAATAAGAATATATTTAGATTAAATTTCTTTACTCACCTTTATTTGCTTTATTGGGCCCAAACTGAGTCACAAAACTAATAAAATAACTGGATTTTGCACCTGGAAAGGTATTTATGTATTGCGGGATATACCTGCAAACTTCTTATAATATAGGTCGGCAGTCTTCATCAGAATCAATCAATTAAAATAAAATTGTATGTGTAGGTATATTTTAGTTAACTAAACAAATCTAGGAAGTCCTGTGTTACATAAGTTTAATAAAAAATTTTACCCCTATAAATAAGGACCACTCTAATGACTATGTAGCCGATATTAGCCCTTATTTTTTTTTATTTCGTGCAAATTCTATAATGCTATTACTAAGATAAATATCTGGAAAAAATTTTAAAAAATATTAACTTTGACGACCTGTATTTCCGAATTTTTTGAACTAAAATAAGTTGCGCTAGATCGTCATATTTTAGCCATATAGGAATTTTCGCTAGCATTTTGTAAAGACCTTTGAGAGACACCCTGTATAATAATTACCAAATTTGCATGTGCACGAATTCTGTAGAATGTATAAGATTTATAAATTTAATGTAACGTTTTATATTGAGTTATTAAATAATTTATTGTTATATTTTCCTTCTTTATTTAATAAATCGGATATTAGCATTTTAATTTCAAACAGTCTTCATCATTTTCTATTATTATTTGTGGATTTACGAACGCAGCCACTTATTCGCTTATAACCGCATTCTATTTTACACGCATTCAGTAGTTCGGTAAAATTCTAACAGCGTGTTTTGTTGTGCTGAAAAGAATCGACAACTTACACAGTATGGCGGACGAGCATAGACAAGGGAGATGCGCTGATGGGAGGGATAGATAGGCATTTTAACATACTAAATTGGTTCCCTAATAGCGCCATGCGCGACTGGTCGAAGAACTAAATGTAGCAGTGACGGGAGGTCGGCACCACGCACGAAAATTTAAATTTTATAATTTTGAATTCAAATTTTTGCACTTCTAACTCTGACGGAAAAGTTACAAGCGCGAATATTCTGAATTGAAGTTAATATATTTTGGGAGAATGAAAGGAAATTATAACAAAGTTTCTGATATGGCGACAAGCTTTATTGATATGAGATATTTACATAAATAGGCTTTAACACGTTAGCTGCCATCAGTACTAAAGATATTTATTCGTATCACGCCACGTGATCTGCAGGCGACCCAAGCCCTTTTATTCTTAAGGCGCCGCGTGATCCGCGTATGACCCACGTTTTAAAGCATTTTTAATATAAGATATCTTTTCGTGGCCTGGCAGAAATATGCTGCTTCTTGCACAGTTGGCTCGGTATGAATGTACACATTCACACAAAAAAAAAGAGCAAAGAGATATTCCACTTTTTAGAGAAACTAGAGGTTATATTCGAACATATGATTTATTCAGCTACAAAACTATTACAATGATATTTATAATGTAACATTATTATTTAAAACAATTTTAAGACTTTAAAATAGAAGCAATTCAGGTAGGACTATTTTAAACTATGATAATCGTAAATAAAATTTTCTCACTTAAGTGGCGCATAAAAATAAGAGAAATATGAATGCCAACACAAGCAAATTTATATGAACTTGGGAAAAGCAAGGCATACATACATTTGGCTTTTTTTCACATTTTGTACAAATTGTAGTTACCTTTATGGCCCCATCTCGAGCTTCCTTATAGTTTTTTCCGTCTTTTCTTAACTTTTCATAGCAATGAACACATCTTCGTCTAACTTTTCTTCTTCTATCGTCCTTTTCGGTGGTTTGCTCTAACTGATGCTTTACTTCTTGCGATGTGTTAGTCCCCTCTGTTGCTTTACAGCGAGGGGGAAACCACCTTAGAATTTTGGTGTACAAGCTGATAGAATTTTTAGAATTTTTTAGAATTTATTAGTATTTCATAGAATTATCAGAATTTTTTAGAATTTTTTTAGTATTTTTTAGAATTATCAAAACTTTTTAGAATTTTTTTAGTATTTTTTAGAATTTAATTAGAATTTTTTTGAATTTATTTAGAATTGTTTACTTATACGCATGCTCAAAAGGATGCATAATCTATCAAAATTTCTCCCCTCTACTACTTTCTACATCGGCATATTTGTTTATTTGAGCAAGGCTAGCGAAACGCACGCTGCGATTACGATTTCGGGTTTACCTACGAATGTTGATGAACTGAATGGTCTCTGGATATTATTAAAATGTTTTTTTTTCCGATTAAACCGGAAAAAACAATACAATTTTTATCGCAATAAGAAAGCGCTACATTAGAAAAAATATACGTGCCAACGATTTAGTACTTGTGCAAGAAAGAAAACCTTTCTGATGACAATATTGGCTTAAATATTATCCAGATCAAAAAGTGGATATAACTGATCGCATCCTTTATTTACCCAATCTTATCTAAGAGTAAGCTTACCAAATAATGTAGTACGACTCCTTAAAAAATCATCACTTATTTGATTACTTTATAAGGGAAAAGAAAGGGAAAACACAGGTCGGATAAATACAGGGTGTTTCAGAAGTACGGTACGTAACTTAAGGAGGTGATTCCTTATGATATTCTAAGAGAAAAAGTTCATATGAGCATGTGTCCGGAGTTGTCCCGTCTTTGATATACAGGGTGTTAAAGTTTAAAAAAAAATCATTTTCTTATAATTTTTTTAAATATCCTTTTCCCGATTTTATTGAAATTTAGGACCGTTGTTCATAATGATAAGGGGCTTACTTAGCCCTAACTAAATTAAATGAATTAAGTTCAGTGGCGTCCCGAGGAGCACCTTAACGAATATTGTTGACAAGAAATGTACGCCACTGACTTTTTCCTAATTTTCTCTCGAATTTACCAACTAATAATACAACTTCTTTGCTCTCTGAATTCTTTTCGTATTTTGCTTCGTATTCGAAAGAAAAAATAAAACCTACCTATGTATTTTAAAGTTAATTAAAACATTTAAATTAAAAATAAAATAATTTTTTTAAATAATGATATAAAAAAAACGCAGTTTAAACAGTTAATCAAAGCAAATGTTGAAAATGGTCACTTTCTGGTGAAACGCACGATTGCAATCGTCTCACCATTGATTTTCTTAGAAGTTCAAAAATGCCTGCATTATTTCGTATCGCATCGCAACTTGGTGTCTTGTATACACACGAGACTTTAAGTGACCCCATAAACAATAGTCTAGAGGATTCAAGTTGGGACTGCGAGCTGGCCAATCTTGGGGACCAGCGCGTCTAATCCAGCAATTAGAAAAAGTCTTGTCGATGCATTGACGAGCAACTAGACTAAAATGAGCTGGGGTGTCGTCGTGCATGAGCCACATATTAGTTCTTATTTGTAGATCGAGGTGGTAAAAAGTATGGTCCAATAAGATAGTCGCCAATGATCCCTGCCCATACATTCACCGAAAATTGTTGCTGAAAACGACCTCTAATTTTATGAGGATTATCGTCCGCCCAGAAATGTTCGTTATGAAAATCCATAATGGCTTCTCTTGAAAAAGAGGCCTCGTAAGTAAATAAAATGTTCAGTAAAAAAGTGTTGTTATGTGCTACTGTATGCAGCACCTACTGAAATCAAACCTTGGCTTAAAATCACGGGGAAGCAGAGCTTGCACACGTTGAATATGGTATAGGTATAGTTGATAAAGATGCAAACCCCTCCTAAACAGTTGATGCACTTGTTTGAAGTTGCACTGCTACCTTCCTGGCACTAGTTAAAGGAAGGAACGAAGTATAGCCTCTTCTAACTCAGGCATGGTTATTGTTGCAGGCCTGTCAGGAAGTTCCGTTTTACGTTTAAAACTTCCAGTTACACTCAATCTTGCATGGAGCTGTCTAAATGTTTTGGCACATGGCACATTTTCTTGAAAAAACACCCTGATATGAAAAAAGGGGCAACTCTGGGCACATGTTCATATGAACTTTTTCTTTTAAAATATATGATAATGAATCACCTCCTTAAGTCATATACCGTACTTCTGAAATACCCTGCATATTTTTGACACATTATAAACGTAAAAATGATACAGAAGATAAAAATGCAGTTAAAAAATTAGTTAGTTAAGAGTGTTCTAGAATGTCCGAAAAATAATCAGAATTATTTTATAAAGTTTCAGAATTTTTTAGAATTTTAGAATTTTTGGTTTACAAAATTGGATACGTGGTTTCCCCCTCGCTTTACAGGGAGCGTTTAGAAATGATTGGCAAACATTTTCTCTAAATTCCGCTATGCCCATTATATTATTGGGATGAATTGTCTTAAAAATTACGTAGCCGTTAATCATTGCGGTACCTAATAGTAACTTTGTCCTTTGTTATAGTCAATTATAAGTTGTGGCTTGCTTATTTCTTCATTTTTTCGATTTTTTTTTCCTGCTCGGACCGGGTCTAGTGTATTGCAAGTGTTGAGCCCATGGACATCACGTTGGTCTTTCCATTTCATGACTACAATCCCGGAATCTTCTTCTCTCCCTATAATCTCTCCTTTTTTTAACCTCGCCAAAATCACGTCTTTCGAAAGATCTTTCCTATTTTTTCGTAGGGTTCCCACTAGATGAGTTTTCTGTTTAAGTAATTCGTCCGCCAATTCCAACCCAGTGTAAAAATTATCAGTAATAATGGTTCGTCCAACATTTAGATATTCTTCGCAGAGATTAATTACTATAATTTGTGTTAAATTAGATCCCTTTTCAGCAGATTTACCTTGATAAATGGAAACTTTATATGTATAAGCTTTTGGATCACAAACTTTAAATAACTTAATGCCATATTTATGACGCTTTCCAGAAATGTATTGCTTAAACGATAAGCGTCCCCTAAAAGGAGCCATTGTTTCATCAACTGCAATATATTGGTTGGGTTCTTTCAATTTTTCAAGTATTGCTGTCAGTTTTCTAATTTTAAATAGCCTGTCGCCGTTTCTGTTGGCCGTGTCATCGTCAAAATGCCAAAAACGTAGAAGTAACTCAAAGCAATTTCTGGCCATGGTTTTACCAGCAACAGAATTTTTGTAATTTCCTTTGTGCTCCAACAGCAACTTATGCGTGGAAGTGTTTTAAGCTCCATCCAGATTAGCAAACCTAAGAATTTCTTTATTTCTTCATTTGTGCTTTCAGTTCATTTGTTGATGCGACCTTTCTGGTCAGCGTATAAGAGGCCAAAACACGAGAGGCATTTTGATTAGTTTCATTTGTCATCACATTTATTATTCCTTCGTCAATAATTAATGAAAAACATGCTGCTGGCGTAAAGAGGTGGACAGGGTTCGGCGGTATCGTTATTCCTGGACCACCAGTAAACGGGAATTTTTGTTGCCCATCACCAGTAACAAATGTCCAATTTCTTTTATTCACGTCTCGATCATCTCCATTATTTGACAAACTGGAACTGCTTCCTACTGAACTATCGGAATGATCGCTGCTTGACGGCCTAAAATCGTCATCACTATTGAACTAGATGAACGGTCTTTCACTTTTCTTTTTAACTTTGTTCCAGTTGACGTGCTGGGCACAGCGTTTCTACGCATCAAAAAAGTTTCCGGTACTAAACTGTTAAAAGACAGTTATTGCTAATTTGTTATTTTAATTTTAAATTCGCACAGACTTTATACCACCACGCATCTTGGGCCGCATGTAACCACGAAATTATTTGTACAGGTAAACTAACGAGAATAGAGTAATAGAGGCGGCGCAGTACGAACTATACGACGTGGGTCAACGGCGGACCACGTAGCAGCTTACGTGCTAAATAAAAAAAATACAGCAAAGATTATCTCTGAACCCTGAATTATACAAAAATAAGTTCATAAAATAAACAAAAAAAGGGCTTAATAACTAAAATTTATAGTTTATTAATTGTATTATTAATTTTAACTTTGATTAGGCACTTAGGTACGCAGCTGCAAGTAGTTTTGTAGCAGGTAAAAATGAGGCTGAAGAAGCCTTATGTTTGTTTTTACTACCTTTGAAAAGTGTCCACACGTTTATCACATCAATTGTAAATGGAATCTCCAGCAGGGCATAAACTACGTAAATGCTTTTTATTCTTTCCACAGAAGTAACATCTATAAACAGAAGAAATTTTATCTTCAAAAGTTTTTCCCGTGTTTCAGTACTTCCGGACGTTACATAATTTATCTGTTATGTTCGATATTTTCTATGACCTCTTGCCTTTCGGCATCCAGCCAAAAACATAATTTATAAAACTTGACGTTAACATAAAATATACCTTCCGAGTTTTTCTGTGCAGCTTCTAACAGTTGGGCTTGGCTCGCGGCGTCTTGGAGTTGCAATATACTATGTTCTATCAAACGGTATTGAATATGATTTGAACTCAATCCACTGATACAAGAATCTCTTTATAATCATCGCATCTTTCATCAGCAGATAGGTACAGCCTTAAAATAGCCTTAGCTGTTTTAATTCTTGGCAAGGGCCTAGCGACACTTGAAGCACCGGTTCCCGTCAGATCACCGAAGTTAAGCAGTGTCGAGCGCGGTTAGTACTTGGATGGGTGACCGCTTGGGAAACACCGCGTGCTCTTGTCTTAGGGAAGAGTGTAAAATGAATCGACATCAAAACCATCCTATTCACGCCGGACAGGCCGGATGAGATCGGATATCTCGTAGGATGAAGGTGCCGTTTCACACTCCCCAGTCGGTAGACCGCACGATTAAAAACCGTACGGTCGATGACCGGTTCAAGATGGCCTCTGATACGCCGACGACCGTAAAAAATAGTAAATAAAAAAAAAAAAGTTTTAATTCTTGCAAATATTTACTTATTTTCTCACCAGGCTTGTTTTCTAATAGTTAAACAGTGTCTGAGAAATACCTCGTTTTTAGGCTTGATAAAAATAAAATCCAGAGTTTTAACAGCTTCTTCATACGTTTTACAATCGATAATAAAATCGTAGTTTCCAATTGGTCCATTCTTGAGCAGCTTTGGGAGAGTTCTGATACGTGTCAAATTTTTCAAGTCGTAGAAGTTTATCCATTCAAGTTGAATAAATTGTAATTAACTCTTTTACCTTTCGAAAATATGCTTTATTTTAAGCTGGATTTATAAACTCGAAAAGTTGGCGAGGTTGAGGTTCAGTTGGTGTTGGAAATAGGAGTTCAATTTAAACTAAAAGGAACACTCAGTTCCATTTATACACTCGTTCATGTTGTTCATGTAAAGCTCATGTAAGGTTCGAAAATTTCCCGGGTAGTTCGAGATAACCAATTTTTATGCTCGGAGTTCGGAATATCTAACCTCACAAACTTGATCATAACTTCAACCTCACCAACTTCTCGAGTTTATAAATCAAGCTTTTAAGTAGAACACAGCATGACATTAAATAATACATTTTGACAACTATACATAATATTTCAACCAACTGGTACAACAAACAAACGGGTGTATTAAATATAACACAAATACTACCAACGTTATTGTTTATGATATGAACAACCTTATAAAACTAAATCCCTACAATATAGCGCCATCAGTGACTGGTTGAAAGTGTTGACACATTAAACAAACGGATAACGAACTTCAACATTTAAGTTATCCTAGCCTGATGACGAGTCTGTGTCTACAAAAAGAATGTCAGATGTATTCACGAAGATGTATTATTTACCTGTTGAGACTTGGGCAATCCAAACCCAGGTTATGTTTGCCTGCCACGGTCATATTGGAGTCACGAAGTGCTTCCAATATGGTCGTCGACGGCAAACGTCAGAAAAACTAACCTTTATTTTTGTAAGTCAGTAATTATTGGGTGAGTTTGAAGTGTAAACCGCAATTTTGGTTTTGTGTATTTGTATTTTATTAAGTTATTGTTGTTCAATATGTGTTTTTGATCAATGGCAAGTGTATATGTACACACAGCACAGGACTCGACTGTAAACTAAGCATTGAATCCGTGTATATTTGCTATCAACGGCCATACTGAATTGACCATTTAAGGATGATGTCGCTGGGGGGCAAATTTGACAAATTTAGGTTAAAGTTTATGTCAAAGCCATGAAATTACCATTTCATATTTGACAACGGCCATATTTGCTGGGGGGCAAAGTGACAAGTTTAGGTTATACTTCTTGTCAAAATCATATGTTCTGAAATGGTCTATGTTCGTTTAATGTTTAAGTTTTGTGGAACGAATTCAATATGGCCGTGGCAGGCAAATCGTAATTTGACACATCTTTTGCCTAATTTCGACATTGACGTTTACTTGTCATTGCTTTTTACATTCATAATTTTTTTTGTAGTAGCATTACCATTACCAAGCAGTATCAGTCACTGTTGGCGCTATTGTAGGATTTTGTTTTATAAGGTTCATATCCTAACGTTGGTATAGCGACTGGGCTATATTTAATACACCTGTTTGTTTTTTGTGTTGTACCAGTTGGTTAAATTGATGATTGATGTGTATAGTTGTCAACATTTATTATTGAATGTCATGCTGTGTTCTAATTAAATAAAGAATATTATCGAAAGGAAAAAACATTCATTACAATTTATTTAACGGATAAACTTCTACGACCTGAAAGATTTGACACTGATCAGACCTCTCCCAAAGCTGCTCAAGAATAGACCCATTGGAAAGTAACATATTATGACAATCTCATATCATCTAGCAAAAACATAGACGATCATGGTAAACTCAAACTTTTAATTAATTTTAATATGAAATCATACGAACAATATTAATAAAGAGTCGGTCCATAGTTCCCAAAGAGACCTGATATAAATATTAGGAGTTAAAAACCCAAAGTCTTGGTCTCAAATTTGAGACCAAGACTTTGGGTTTTTAACTCCTAATAGAACTACAAAATTATTATCAATTGTAAGACTATTGTATGGACTCTACTTTTATCAGTTTTATCAAGGCTAAAAACGAGGTATTTGCCAGACGCTGTTTGACTAATAGAAAACAATTAACAGCCAGAGTAAATATTTGCAAGAATTAAAACAATTAGTAATGATTGCAATTTAAGGCTGCTCTGACAAAAGCTAAGAGATTGTTTTTATCAATGGGTTAAGTTTGAATCAAATTCAACACCGTTTACTAGAAAATAGTATATTGCAACTCCAAGACGCCGCGAACCAACCCCAATCGTTAAAAGTTGCAGAGAAAAACTCAAAAGCTTATATTATTATGTTACCGTTAAGTTTTATAAATTCTGTGACGTCCAATTTTACCCGCTACGAAACTACTTGCAACTTGCAACTGCTCCGGAGAGTATAAGTAAGTGTCTAATCAAAGTTAAAATAAATAAATTAATAATAATACTAGTAAGCTATAAATTTTAGTTCTTAAGCTCTTTTTTTGTTTACTTTATGAACTCATTTGTGTAAGACTTTAATTTATTTTATTAACATCAACCCTGTAGAAAATTTTTCCCTGTATAAATTTTAAATAATATTTCTATAATATTTTGCATGTTAAACTAAACACGCACAAAGAACCGAGAAAAGCAAAGTTACCTCCAGTCATTGTTTATGTTAAAGCGATAAGCTTCGTGGACTCGAGAGCCACAGATGTAATTATCTGTAGTAATATATTAAGGGATAGGGAAATTATCGAAAATCATTCCGAAGATTTTTTGCCGTGGAAATCGCTCGAGGGCTTGCCCGAGAGCGATTTCCTAATGGCAAAAAATCTGAGAATGATTTTCTGATTATTTCCCAATCCCGAAATGTATTTTGAAGATTATTTACCAAATAAAAAACTAACGATTTCTGACGGGTGAGATTTTCACTTTTGACAAGGGTGATTTTCACCGGAGAGCGGGAGATTATCGCTGGATTTCTGACGGGTGAGATTTTCACTTTTGACAAGGGTGATTTTCACCGGAGAGCGGGAGATTATCGCTGAATAATCAGGTGAAAATCGACCCGCTTTTATAATGGATGAGGTAAATAATCTGATTTATTGATCCTCTATGACTACAGTACCATGATACTCTTACTAGTATCATGCTACAGTACTATATAAACAAATCTGCTTTGGCTAAAATTGGGGAATTAGTTTTATATTCATTACGGTCACAGTTTTAAAACAGTGAAGAAGTTGTGGTTTTTGTGTGTGTTATATCCAGAGAATTATTGGGTGAGTTTTCTCACTGAGCATAATTTGTATTTGCCTAAAACTGTTTAGATAAGTCATTTAATTTTATTGATAATATAAATGTCAAATGAAGATATTTTAGTTTACCGTTACTTTTTAATAATTATACTGAGTCTCGTACTGAGTGAAATATATAAAAATGTTTGAAATGTAAATTAAGGTTAAGGTTGTAAGCAGGGTGGACGTGATATACGGCATCGTCCCTTCACACACACATTCATGCCACTTCGAGCGCAGCCTTTGCCTGGGTTTTTGGTGTTAGAGTTCATGAGAATATAAGGCGATGCCTTCCTTGGTTGTTTTAGTAAAGACGTTGTCTTTGAGTTGAGAGGTGTTGCCTCTAGTAAGAGAAAATGTAGGTAAGCAGGGTGGACGTGATACGGATCGTCCCTTCACACACACATGCCACTTCGAGCGCATTTTACTCTTTAGGTGAAGTATGATTTGCAATGCAACATATTTTGACTTTGTTAGTATCATAATAAAGTAAAAGTGCTCTCAAAAATCGGAATTTGTATAATAACTGTTAGTAAACTATTTTCATCTTTAAATGACTTTAATTTACTTTTGAATTCTAACTCATATTCGTTTAATAACTCGTAGGTGAATATAAATGCTCATGAGTGTTTTTCTTCTTTTGCAGGTGTCTCATCTCGGTGCGCCATCAATTAGTTTATATTCCGACGTGTCATAATGACATTATTATGGATTTCATTTTCAGTGTTAAAATGACCTACTTTATAGGACAGTACTATAATGATTTGATTATAGGACTAAGTACTATAATGAAAAATTAGTTTACTGACGAAAACTTAAAATTCATCAACAAAAACACAAAAATCGTCGGAATATAAAATATTGTATGAAATTCGGATCATAAACAATCATTATGGTACACGCCGTGTTATTAGACTTGGCTGACGCCTCGTCCAATAATACTCGCGGCTAGTACCATAATGATCGTTCTTATGATCCTTATAACATAAATATCTATTATAGTTCTCAAGGAACAAATTTATATATCAGTTACTATTTTGAATTATTACTTATTTTTATTTCATAATTATTTTTCAAATTAATTACAGTTATTAATATACATATATCATTTTTGATAAGGTTTCGTTAATAGTTCTTTCCGATATAGATAGTACTCAATTTTGATTTCATCAATATAGTAAATAGATAAGAAAACAAAGAACATAATACAAAATAAAAAAAAAAAAATATAGCTCACATAGTGGATTTGTTACAAAATAATTTAAAGGTAGAAAAATCCAGTTAGAGGTCTCATATTTGTGTATTCTTCAGGGTTCAAAAGGATAATTATTATTACTTTGCTGTTTTTTGTTTAAACCCTATTTGTGTAAATATCTGATATTAATAAAGTTCATCGTCATATCAGAAACGTTGTTATAACTATCTTTCATCCTCCCAAAAATATTAACTTGAATTCAGAATTTTCGCGCTTCCAACTTTTCCGTCAGAGTTAGAAGCGCGAAAATTGAATTCAAAATTTAAGTTGCCTATCTATTCCTTCCATAAGCGCATCGCCCTTGTCTATGTTACCAAGTGAAGATGTAATAGAACGAATTTTTCTTTGCGTTTTTATTTTTATTGACAATTATTGTACTCGGGGTCTTGATTGGGTTAGTTCAGGTTAGACTTTTTGGGTCTTGTCGCTTAAGTTTTGAATTTTTTATATATATTTGATTTTGTGTCGTGTGTCGTTTAGGAAGGTTGAAAAGCTGCATAGTTCTACTAGAATTCATTGATTGTCGGTATTCGAAAGTCCTGATGTAAAACATGGTTTATTGCAAAGACGATCAAGCAAGTTCATTATTGTATATCTTGGGGCATTTGCGATGAGTTTCAGCGCCCTGTTTTGAATCCCCTGGAACTTATTTAGCTCGGACTTATAGTTATATTGCACCAAGGTGGCGCTTCATAAGTCACGTTTCTAAGGTTCATAAATCCAAAAAGGGAAAAACTTTGAGAAAACTAAATTACATAAAATTCCATATTTATTTTTATTTATAAGATTATGACCATCTCGGGGTAAATCTGACATCAGTCGAGAGCTGCGCGAAGAAGGGTATAAATTCGCTAAGGTACCGCTCCGACGGGGTTGTTGAAATTAATAGCGAATTCCATTGATAAAAAAAGTGCGGAACGAGTGCAAAATTTGAAAACCATTGGACATTTCAGTGCAAGTATTTGTAAACCATTGAGAAACCGGTGCAACAAATGTTGAACCGAGTGCAATCGGTTCCGCACGTGCTCTTGGAGACCGTGCTGCACCGAAACTGGAAGAAAATATCAAAAAATACAGTGTTTTGGTTTTCCCGATCTTTAAAATTCTATTTTGTCTCAAATTTTGACCAGTCCAGTGGTAAGTAAAATCACTGAGGATTGAGAAGTATTATCATCAACTTTGTTGGAAAAATGCACTCAAGGTCTAATCTGAAAACCATTGGTACTCAAATGGTGCAACACTTTTTGTGCACTGGTGCAGTTTTACTGACATACCGGTGCCGCACTTCTTTTACCAGTGGAATTCGTTATAAATCTCGGCGCGAAAAACTTTGAACGATACTCGCGGAAAGTCCGCCGGTATAAGTCCAGTCGCTATAACCTCTTAACCCAGCAACGAAGAATTTTATAGCCGCCACTTCAGGAGCAGTGCCAACCAATAAAAGGGATGTTACTAAGTAAGTAATAAGTAAGTTATTATATAGGCTCAAGAAGGGGTGAGTGCTATAGCGACTCTTGAAGAAAAAGATGACTTGTCTTTGAAGGATTCAAACGAACCTTGCAATTGGTTTACATCGCGCTGCATACGTGTGACGATTCAAAGCGAACGAATCACTTCATTGAATTGAAAGAATTAATTCGTCGTTCCTAAAAGATTCGATTATTTTTCGAGGAATAATTTAAAGGATTGATGAATCAAAGTCGCATTTCATTCACTTACCCGAAACTCGAAAAGGCAATTCACCAGTTCAGTAATTCACTCGTCCGCAGTTTGAGAGTTGGCCTGGCGTGATGCCGTCTTTCATTTTCATGATGTAGAGGAAGTTTAATTAGGTACGCAAAGTACAGTAGAAGGAAAAGAGATAAATGTATGGGATGAAATATTTGATTTGTTCGGTATTTATGATTATTTTTTTTAAAAGTGTAACAAATGGTTGAACAAATTTTAATAAACAATAGAAGAATATTATTTTTGGATACTTAGGAACCTATTTATTATTCATTTACGACATTTCAAGAACGTAAACATTGGGCTTAACATTTGGATATTTTGTTACCACTTATGGCATCAACAAACGACTGGCTGTTATTTAAACAAACATCGAGTCAGCATTTTCGCGTAGGTAACTATTTGAAAGTAGGTAAGTGAATCATTTGAGAACCAATCTTTTTAACTGAATAAATCAAATAAATTGAGTCACCAAAAATAATCGAACTTCCCAGCAATCTTTTAGCCACGGTTGCTTAGAAGTTGAAGTTATTGCAGTGTCGTCAACGAAAAGATAAAGCTGCACCGATGCGTATAAATATGTTATGCAGCATCGGGGAGAGAGATGTTGCGGCACTCCCGCCTGATTTAACTTGAAGAAGTCATGTTTACTAATAGCGAATTCCGTTGGTAAAAAAGTGCGGCACGAGCGCAAAAATTGTAAACCATTGAACCTGATGGAGGTCGTGCCGCACCGAAAACTGGATGAATACGTTAAAAAATACAAGGTTTTGAAATGTGTCTGACTTGTATGTTTTAAATACTATTTTAACCCGTAGTACTGATAGCAAGGAGGAGTATTATCCTTATCTAATTGGGAAAATGAACTGAAGGTCAATCTGTAAACCATTGGTAGTGAACCCGTGCAATATTATTTATGCACTGAGTGGCATACCGCACACATCTTTTACCAATTGAATTCGCTATAAGTTGTTTGTTAGTTTTGAAACCAAGGAACTTAAACTTTTTGACATATTTATGTAAGAATATTTTACTTGCCCTTTAAACAGGGCTCAGGCGGGTCAAAAGTGATTATAAAACCTATTCGAGAAAAAAATTTATCGTGTGAACCAGCTATTTTAGCCGTTAACTTAATTTTTTTGGGAACATTCACTGCCGTCTCGAGTTCTTCGAGACGGCAGTGGAACATTGCATTACATGCATTTAGCACCAATTTTGTAAAAATGCCAAAAAAAACCCTAACGGGCTGTAAAAAAGTTAAAATTGCTTTTGTAAGCCGGAACATTTTGATCACGGTCCTAGTAAAGGCGGACTTAGGAATCTGCGGTGCAAATAGGTATTACCTATTACCATGCACGGAAAAAAGGGATATTCTGTGCCGACTTTTATCAAATGGTGCAGCGTGCCGTTTTAAGTTCTGTGGTATGTAGTCGTACTCCGTGCATAGAATAGGAGTTGCCCCTCTTATTTCTATGACTCCGTCCCATAGAAATAAGGTCCCCTCCTATTCTATGCTCCGTCCACTAGCTTGAAATGATATTTATTAGGTAATTAAAAAATCGGTTGCATTAATAATTTAGACAACTCCAGGATAGGCAACTTAAGTTACAATACCCTTCCACCGAAAACGTTTGTCATTTATTTTGACTTTTGACTAGTTTTGACGTACCTGTTCAGAAAACCGAATATCATTGTGCTGTGTACAAGTTTTTTAAATAGTCTCTAAAAAAATAAAGATTTACAATGTCTAGAGGTAGCAGTGCAGGTTTTGATCGTCACATTACAATTTTTTCACCGGAGGGACGTCTTTATCAAGTGGAGTACGCTTTTAAAGCCATCAACCAGGCCGGTCTAACCTCTATTGCCATCAAAGGGGTTGATACAGCAGTTTGTGTTACTCAAAGAAAAATCCCTGATAAGTTGATTGACGCCAATACTGTTACCCATTTATTTCAGGTAATTTTAAACTATATATTAAAACATAAACCCACCTAATAGCAGAATTACTAGTTTCCATTTGAGACAGTTGAGCTGCTTATAAATCTGGTAAGTGTTGTGGTACATTCTCTGTCTATTAGGCCCCTATAATGAGACAAGTAAAATTTCAGGTGTGTGTTTTGTGTTTACTTGACAAGAGTCCAACACTGTTTTTTTTAGTTGAGGATCTATTAAATTTTTGGTGTAGCCAACTGAAAAGTGTAGCACCGGGACTAAATGATTAGGACTTATTAGAAATGTAATGCGATTAAATAAAACAACTTTTTATTTACTTAATTACATTACTTATATTAGCTAAGAACTTAAATTCTTGTCAATACAAATTACTGCTCCATTAAAAACTTGCTTCAAGTTACTTTCTAAGCGTTTGTCCAAAACACTTTTACCACAGTCTTTTAAGTCGCCTACAACTACAACTCCACCAATGACGCCAATTGCGATTTCCATTACTCTACCGCCAGCATATGAAATCAATGTAGGAAGTGTGAGACCATTTTTTTCCATCACTTCAGGTATACAGACCAGGGCTGTCACATTATCACACGCTCTCAAATCTTTAGCGTATGTGTTTAAATTGTTGTAAATCCAGTCCATTCCTTCAATGTATTCATCCATGTACCTGTAAAATATTTTATTATTTATTCATCTTTTAAGAAGGAGGGTTTTTCATTTTTACACAAGGTTTCCCCTTATAAACAGATAATTTGAGAAGCTTAATTAAAAATATAAATTTATACCAGAATTGTTGGTGATAGAATAGTATTAAATATTGTATTAGGATGTTTTTTGAGTGTTGTGTAGTGCGAGGTGTAGTGTAATATACACCTATTTAGGCGAGATAATTTTCCTTTTGCCTTCTACTCTTATCTGGTCGGTATACCTAATGTGTACCTATAATAGTGTTTTCTTTAAAATATTAAAGTCTGGAACCTAGGGGCCTTAATAATAATTTTATGATCCCTTCCCCTTAGAATTATGCAAGAAATTATGATATACCTAATATAATGTTTTAAATTATAATTATTATAGTAACCATGGCTTGTGAACCCTGCAGAAATGATTACAATCCTTCCCTTACCTATTGGGGATTATAAGGTAGCCAAATTCTAACTTATTCAACTTATTAAACAAATTTTGTGTATGCACTGAATGCATGACAGGAATGTTTTGTTTTATGTATTGTTGATGTTAAATTTACCATTTTACTCCTGCCATTGGTTTGTTAACACATTGTCCAATTTCTTTGACTGTTTCATTAAGGTTAGTTTCAACAATTTCTCTCTGTGCCTTGAAGCAGTCAATTATAACTTTGCCAGTTTTAGTTGTATCATTTCGAATTGTATCCATTATATTAATCACTTCTTTGTTGGCATCTAAGGCTACTGCTTGTATATATTTTATGAATCCTGCATCACTAAAATCGATATCTTTGAGTTTTAAGTTTAATGCATTAACTGCCCTCGCTACATATTCCAATAGGTTGGCTAATGAATCAGTAATTTGGTCGCCTTTTAATTTTGACTGGTAAGTGTTTGCAGTCTAGAAAAAAGATATTTTATTCCCTCTGTTTATGTTTTTTCAAAATATATAAAAATCTAAATCTAACTTTATAAGATTAAAATGTATAGTAGGATATCACGAAAAACTTCCATGCCTTTTTGCAATTTATCATTCTCAACATTTATAACATTAATTTGCGAATGAAACATTGATGATTCCTTAAGAGCCAAAACATGTAACTTTATTTGCTAAAAAGGAATTTGAATCAAGATTTTGTGTATTAATAATTATTTATGATACTAGTAGGTGGTTGATAACCAAGTATGTAACGTCTTTCAAATTAGTTAAGTCTGAACGTTGCTCCTGATAGGAGATAATATAGCTTGTGGAATTAATATTATACATAAGTGTTACAAAAATTTGTGATTGTAATTCGTAATTTACTCGGTAATATTTAAAAGTAATAATGTGACAAGTGCCGGGGCTGACCCAGCAGACTTTTTCAGTTTGCATGGCTAAGGTTACAACACTAGTCGTGTTGTGCATGCAATACGCACCGACAAATTCTCAACTAATCTATGCAGTAGTGGTGGGACCTTCGAGACAATTGGCCGGTGATTGAAGACTGTACCTCTAGAAACGGTATGTTGTCGAGAGAGAGAGTCCCTTGAACCAAATAAAAGACGATCAGTGGTTCTGATAGAAGAACCCGGATATGCGGAAGGATTAAGGGAAAACCTTGAAGCGAAGAATTGACGTCGGGAACTCGGGTCTAATGATGCCCGTGGATCGAGGTGCGCCCGCGGTATGCATAGCTCTCTAAGCTGCAATCAAGGACGTTTAAAGTTGTCTGAACATTATTGATGTTACTGTTTGTTCTTAAAATTTAATATTACATAAAACATACAATATAGACTAATTTGCATCGGCTTGAACTTGTCTATTTGTGCAGGTATAAAACAAAAATTGGGAACAGGTTATGTATTGAAACCATTGAAATAATAGAGTATGTGTCTACCTATGTTTATTATTGTTTTTATTATTATTTGAACAATCTGTAAATCTGGGGAATTTTGTTTAAAATCTGGCAACTTTTAAGAACCTGGCAACGCTGGTGAGCCACAACAAGTTTGTAAGCGAAACCGCTCATGCATTGAGTTGCGGGTCGGTAATTTAAACAAAACTAATTCGGCAAACATAGCTCTTTTGAGTCAGCTCAGTGAGTCGACTCTTTTAGGTGAGCCAGAGCTAGAGAGCCGTCTCTTTGAAAAGAGTCATTTATCCCATATCTAATAGGTATAGAATCTGTGGCATTCGGACTGTATGGTAATATTTTCTGATAGGGTAGGTAGTCCGGCATTTTTAGTTTTTTAGCATCCCTGTATATTATATACACCACCAACTTTAATAATCCGGATGTTATTTTTTGAATTAGTGCAGCCTTTCATAAAGAATATTTAACTTTGTCTATTACGGCTCCTCGGCAAAGCTATAGAGTCTGACAAAAAGGAAAGGGGCCTTACAATGCGTTTCAACACATAATGTAAAGATACCCAATATGTGAGATGTTGCACGTGGCGACATCTCGTGGCAAACAACAACTAAGTAATAGTATCATAAAAGTAATTAATTTGTCTATGGTGTAATCTAGTCGAAACATTAGAGCCATTTAAGTTATATTATACAGGATGTTTCAGAAGTACGGTACATAACTTAAAGGGGTGATTCCTTATGATATTCTAAGAGAAAAAGTTCATACGAACATGTGTCCGGAGATGCCCCGTTTTTAATATAAGGGTGTTAAAGTTTTTTTTTTTAATCGGTTGCAATCGTGCGTTTTATCAGAAGGTGGCCATTTTCAACATTTGCTTTGATTAACTGTTGCATTTCTTTTTGTATCATTATTTAAAAAAAAAAAATATTTTTAATTTAAATGTTTTAATTAATTTTGAAATAATAGGTATTTTTATGTACAGGGTGATCGCGTATAATGTTACCCCCCTTTAACTTCTTTGTTTCGCAATAAAGAAAAAACTGTTAAATACAAAAGTCGTAGGATTTAATGTAAACTTTTTGCAAAATATATTTTCGTAGATGCAGGGTGTTGCATAAAAGCGTGACAGATCAAAGTTATATTTTTTTAAATGGAATACCCTGTATATTGTTGCATTATTGGATTCTACGGACAATTCTAAAGATAATTTATATATAACACTATATATCTAAATTGATCCGTTTTCGACTTATTGATGTTTAAAAATTACTATATATAAGAAATAAGGTTATGCAAGTCAAGATGTATCGTTTCCATGGATAACAATATTAACAATGTTAACTTGGTAAATTTCGTAACATGAATTGTCAATTTTGATAAACAGTAAGAATTTCTATTCAAAAATGCCTTATTCTATTGATGAAAAGCAGACTATTCTAATTGCTTATATTAAAAATAATAATAATGTGAAAATGGCACAGCAAGAACTACGAAGAAATAATGCGCGTATGCACGTTCCCTGTAAACAGACAATTAGAAAAATATTTATAAAATTTCAAGAGGATTTAAACATAAATAGGAAGAAAAGACGTATTCCACAAGACGAGGATACTGAACTAAACATTTTACTCGCTATTCAAGAAAATCCGAATAAATCAATTAGAACCATTTCAACCGACTTAAGACAAATGCAGGATAACCTAAGAAATACATCATACGAAAAAATTCAAAAAACACTTAAATTAGCTGGCTACAAACCTTTCAAAATTAGACCCACACCAAAATTGACTGTCCGGCAAAGAGAAAAAAAAAATAGAATTTTGCCGTGAAATGCTGGGAATAATAAATAACAATAATAAATTTTTACAAACAATTCTTTTTACAGACGAGCCAACCTTTTCTACCAATGGCATGATAAACAGGAAAAATACGAGGCATTGGGCAACAGAAAATCCCCACAGTTACCAAGAATTCCAGTATCAGGGTCGTCAATCTGTAAATATATGGTGCGGCATACTTGATAATAAAATCATTGGGCCACATTTATTTGAAGGCATGTTAAATGGAAATATATATTTGCGATTTCTTCAAAATGAATTAGGAGACTTTCTGGATGATTTGCCACTAACACGTTTAAACCAACTTACGTTTCAGCAAGACAGCGCCCCGCCGCACAACGCAATTGGAGTAACGAACTATCTCACTTAAATATTTGGGAACTGGATCGGACGGAATGGTCCGATTAAATGGCCGCCTAACAGTCCCGACCTCACACCCTTAGATGCTTTCTTGTGGGGCACACTGAATGATAGAATTAATGCGAATAATATAGAGAATCTTGAACACCTTAGACTACTCATAAGAAATGAAATAAATCTAATAAATACTAATTATCCTGAGTCGATCAGAAACTCCTTGGAAAAATTACGAAGAACCTTAATAAAGTGCATTGAAGTTAATGGAGGTCCGGTCGAACAACTCTATATTTAGAATAGCTACCTATATTTTTGCTCTATAGTCTGTAATAAAAGTTTTGCTTTGTTTTGTTTAGTTTTTTTAATTACACACGTTCATCATTTTGTGCTTGATTTAAGCTAAGATCTAATACTATTTGGGATTTTTTTTTAATAGCGGGCAAAATATTCAGTTCAGTATCGTCATCCTGTTATCCATGGAAAGGATACATCTTGACTTGCATGACCTTATTTCTTATATATAGTAATTTTCAAACATCAATAAGTTGAAACCGGATCAATTTAGATATATAGTGTTATATATAAATTATGTTTAGAATTGTCCGTAGAATCCAATAATGCAACAATATACAGAGTATTCCCTTTAAAAAAATATAACTTTGATCTGATACGCTTTTATGCAACACCCTGTATCTACGAAAATATATTTTGCAAAAAGTTTACATTAAATCCTACGACTTTTGTATTTAACAGTTTTCTCTTAATTGCGAAACGAAGAAGTTAAAGGGGGGTAACATTATACGCGATCACCCTGTACATGCAATAAGTGGTTTTTATTTTTTCTCGAAAACGAAGCAAGATACGAAAACAATTCAGGGAACAAAAAAGTTGTATTATTATTGCTGTTTATAAATCCAGTTAAATCGCAGGCCATTTTCTAATTCCAGTTAAATCACAGGCCATTTTGTATTCCCGGTCCGACATTGAGCATTAGAATAGACGGGGTAACAGTGGAATGGTCCAGTGAGGTAAAAAATCTTGGTCTTTATCAGTGGCGGCTACTGCCAGGGGGCACAGGGTCACGCACCCCCCAATTACATATCTATATAAAAATATTTATTAAAGCCACTCATACCAGAAACCCAACTATTCAAACTCTCCTCGTAACGTCACAGCACTCGCAGCGTCTTCGTTTAATAAAATTTTAGAAGGTAGAAGGTAGTTAGTTTAGAGTCCCCCACGTTACAAATTTAAACGGTAGATCGGGCGCGCCTCTAAACTTACTTCCACAGGGTCTCATCTCGCAAACAAACGTGGGATGACGTGTCATTCAAGACGACGCGTTGTAAGGTGACCAATCAGATTGCAGTTGCTATGACAACGATGTGGCGTAGGACACGTGCTATGATCACAAAAGTTCTGCAACCTTTTTGCCAGTTTTCGATTCGCAGGTTGTTAACAGGCCTTGTTTGTTTTGTTTTCTCGGTGTATTTGTCGTATTTGATGTTTGTTATGAATTCGGTAAAGTATATTTTAGAAAATAGACCTGTCCCCTTTGAAGAAAAAGTTGAAATAAAAAAGTTGGGTCGTCCGACACCCGATTTACAAATAAAATCAACAGTAGTGTGTAAAACTAGAGAATTTAATCGCTATTTTAAGAGGGAAACTACTTATAATAGATTTTTATGGCTGTGCGGTTGTCCAGAGACATTTTTTGGTTTTAAGCAGTTTTTTAAATTTTGTTTTATTAATAGCGTTTTAAAAAATAAAAGTTGCAAACATCCTATTATCATTTTTCACCCCCCCCCCCCCCCACACATCGTTGCTTTGCACCCCCCATATTCAAAACCCACGAACCGCCACTGGTCTTTATATGGATACAAAACTGTCATTTAACACCCATGTTAATAATTTCTGTCAAAAGTCCCTATTACAAACTTAAATCTATCTATGAGACTATGAATATCGAAATACACTTCCTTGCAAGACGAAGAAAATATTAACTGAAAGCTTGATTCTTTCAATACCAAATTATCTTGATATTGTTTATGGGCCATTCCTCACTACATATAACATGTTTAGAGTACAAAAACTACAAAACTCCTGTGTCAGATAAGAGGCTTATCTAGGGGAGATCACGTTAGTCGGGCTGTTGCTGAAGTTTATCAATGTAGTATGGCCCAGAGACGGTATGTTCACCTCGGTTGTCTAATTCATAAAACTTTAAGCTTTGATGAGCCTTTTTATGTGGGCGAGCTAATAATAGTAAGATGAAATATCCACCAAGTGAACACACGGTTCAGGGATATAATTTCCACACCCCGTCATAGGACGGAATTTTTTAAATCTTGCTTTTTGTATCTGTCTGCATTATAACTTGCCACGTAATTTTAAATTGTTGAGTGTGCCTACTTTTAAAGTCAAAATTAAAAAAATTGTTAATAAGCATTTATTGGTCCTCTAGAGCTTTATATAGTATTTGTTAATAATAATTGTTTGTTGGATTATGTTTTATATATGTATATTTTATCTTATTTTGGTGGCTACTAAAATACGCCTTGCGGTACTCTCCACTTTTGTATACAGATTCTAAATTGTTTTACAATAAAGATTTATTTATTTATTAGTTGATATATCCGAAAAAAAATATATCAAATTTATGTACATTGTTTTCTCGATAATATTCGTTAAGATACTCCCCGGGACGCCACTGGATTTAATAGATTTAATCTAGTTAGGGCTGATTAATATTATTATAAATAATGGTACCAAATCTCAATAAAGAAAGAACCGATTTTCTTTTAAAAAACTTTAACAGACTGTATATCAAAAACAGGGCAACTCCGGACACATGTTCATATGAACTTTTTCTCTTAGAACATCATAAGGAATCACCCCCTTAAGTTATGTACCGTACTTCTGAAACACCCTGTATAACAAATATTAAATAAAAAAATTTGTATCCTCTTTTCATTTTTTTTTCTATAGTTTTTAATAAATTTTTTAGCCTTACCTGGCCAGTTGCAATTAGTGCAAATAACAACACTAAAGCTTTGGTGTTCATAATACTTATTCCTTTTACTTATATTTTAAAGCAAGTTTTGCTATACCACTAGCTATAAAGTATCTTATCTAACTTTGGTAACTACCTTTTATCCACATTAGATTTTTTTAAATATAAAGATATATAGCAGACAATTACATCCACTTAAATTTACTTGCAGTTAAAAAAAAATTGGAATGCTTATGGCTGCAACCTTGTAGTTTAGTAGAGATATAATTGTAAACTTCAGGTGAAAAGCACAATCATTATTTTACTCGATTTTTTTTTTTCAATTTTAAAACTATAATAAAAAGCAACATTTTACTCTTAGTAGAATCGATTTAAAATTGCAAAAAAAATAAATTAGCTTCTGAGGCTTGCTTGTCTGACATAAAACATTTTTTGGTCTATATCAGCAATGAACGTATACTTCAACATGCTCTATCTATAATTTGATGAAGAATGGTTTGCGTCTCTTCTCTTATTTGTAAATTTAAGTGGACCATAGATTGCCCAAGAAGTAGAATGCCTCAAAGAAAGCAAGCAAGATAGTGCAAGCATAAAACGTAGGTCCATTATATTGAGCTGTGGTTTACCAATTATTCTTCCCTGCTGAAAAAATGCATTTCTTGCAATTGTGTGATTTGGCTGACGTTTCGATATAAACGGAAGTAATTGGTTGCTTTATTTTGTTGTGTCTTCTGTAAATTTCTGCTATGTCTGGATTATGAAAATCTATGTAAGTTTCCAAATCAGATAATACTGCAACAACACGTGGTAATATTGCATTTTTTTAAACTCTTATCGTTAATTTGATACATGTTAAACTAAAATAAAAATTCTACAATGAATGATAACTCGATATGACATCATGTACTCATACTACCTACCTCAGATACTTATTAATGTATTATGTAATATTGTCATTTCTTCTTTTTTTTTTAATTAACGGAAAAATCGGGTAATATCTGATAAAGCAGAAATCAAATTGGACAATTCCACAAGAAAGTGTTTTTATACCGCTTCTATTTATAATTAACGTAAACAACATAAAAACTTCTCTCTAGAGGAAATAACAGTTCCATTAGCACCAACTTTTTGATAACGTCCTTGGGATTGCCTAGCATTCACTCGAAAGACCGAGCGAATGATGATGGAAGCAAGTGATTGGTTTACAACAAACCAACTCATTCTTAATTAAAAACGATGTTACAATATTTAAAACTAAAAGGTCGATATTAAAAGCACCAGGAAGCATTTCCCTTAATACAAGTGAAGTAAAGCTAGTTCAAACTACCAAATATTTAGAAATGGTCCTGGACAATCTGTTATTATGAGGCCACTATGTACATGGTGTTTCCTCATATTTTGACAGCTTCTAGAAACTTTGCTATTTGAGATAGAAAAAAAAAATTACGGATTCATCCAAACCGTCAGAATTTGTTTCTGAAAGATCACAGGTGCATATTTTGACTTATTGTAATTTTTTTAAAATGGAATATCCTATATATTGTTTATTTATTGAATATAGTTTTAAATTACTTTTGCGTTTTATGATTTTTCATTGCCGATATTTCAACAATGGCTAAAGTGACTATAGGGAAGTTATAGTCTGTTGCGTAATTCGAAAGATTAATAAATCATTATTGAACTATAAAACCCAGTGGTCTTCACCGTATTCCATAGGTCTAGTCCAATTATTATTATTGTACTTATGATTATTGTCAGGGGTCCCGAGATCGGGTAGGTAGAGGCACAGGTAGTTCACCTACCTGTGCCCCACTGTTTCAAAAACTTGAAATGTTTAGTTACTTTCGGGCAGAAAAATTTCGTTCTTGTGTTTCTGAATTTGTTGCCGAGACACGGATCAGTAAATGTAAAAAATGAGAAAATTATTATTCTCAATGTGTTCAACGCTCTTCGTCTCAACGGTACTTCGCCTTCCGCCATATCACTGTGAATCCCATAGAATTAGTGTGGGCGCAAGTAAAAGGGTTTGTAGCAAGGCATAACACCACTATTAAAATGAGTGACTTTGGAAACCTCTTGCAAGAGTGAATAAAGACAGTGGCTTGTAAAAAATGGTGTGCGTCGAACACGTGATTGAAATAGAAGAAAGAATGTTGGAAGCTGATAACATGATAGAAAACACTGTAGAGCCCCTTATTATTTCTCTGGACCCCAACGACGATAGTTCATCGGACTACTCGGAACATGATGACTAAAATTAATTAGGTTGTATTATTCATAGTAGATTTTTTTTTATAAATATTGATATTTATTTCAATTTACCTATTTTCATATTATTCCTACTTCTATATAAGTTTTTATCTACTTACTATTAGAATAATTAATATCTCAATTATCTGCCTATCTGTATAATTATAATCATATACAGTGTGTCCACGTAAGTTGGCGGCAACTTCTTTATTATTAATTTTACGAAAAAAAGTTATTCTTCATAAAAAGTTCTGCATGGTCCAAAACCTAAAATGCAACCATCAGATGTTAAATTTTTTCAGTCATATACGAGGTTTGTCAAAAAATGTGATTTTTGCTCTAGAGTAAAGTACCTTTCTTTTTGACAATATCGAAAATTGTTATAAAGAAAAGATGTTTAGAATTAAAAATAGCTTTCAAATATTCAACATTGTTTATTTACATTAAAAAAATATTTTTTCTACATTTTCTCTGCGATTACGTTGCAAATTTAAGTTTGCACATTAATGCATAATTAATCTAGGATGCACTGGCATTTTTTAAAACTGATAATTAAAGTAGGCTTTGCGAACTGTCTAAATATCGAAAATTCGAAGAAACGTCAACAATCGTATTTCAAAAAGTGCCACGGTATAAACACTTTTTTTAGGCAGTCTAACAGTGTTTTGCAAAGTTTTTAGAGATCCGTGTTGTACAGTTTTATGTTTGACAGACGTATTTGTTTATGAAAAGTTAGACATGCCACCAACATTAAGTCTGGAAGAAAAAATTGAGATTGTGCTAATAGTGGGAGATAAGTATAAAACATTTCGAGAAGCAGCAGACATTTTTAATTTCCGACATCCAGATAAAAATATTCACAATGAAACTGTTTATATAAAAAATATAAATTTGGAAAAAAACGCCAAAGCATGGTAGAAAATAATGACATTGCGTTGCAAGTAATGCTCTCTGCAACTGAGCATCCTAAATATCCTTTGCGAAAAAGGGCATTTTCATTGCCAATGGATATAAAAAAAGTACAGTTTCAAAGGTTCTAAATAAACACAAATATCACCCTTACAAACCTAAAAAAATTCATACTTTAAGACCAGGAGATAATGATAGACGATTTGAATTCTGTTGTGACATACAGGGAATCTTAGTAGATAACCCATTTATGTCAAGGTGTATTATTTTTACGGATGAAGCAACAAGCAACATTCTCATCAAATGGGACAGTTTCTAGCCAAAACTGTCGTTGGTGGAGTGATACAAATCCACATTTTACGTTGAAAACTCGGGACCAATATTCGTTCAAAACAAACGTGTGGTGCGGAATGTATAAAAATCAAATAATTGGACCTTTTTTTTTTCGAGAAACCTTGAATGCTGATCGTTATTTGTGCTTTTTAAACAATAGAATAAATGATTTTCTTGACAACCTTCCCTTACTTGAACGTCAGCAGATATGGTTCCAGCAGGATGGTGTCCCATATCACAGCAGATTAGATGTACGTCAATACATTGAAAATATTTTCAATGGAAGAGTTTTTCATCGTTTTTCGGAAATTCCTTGGCCTCCGCGGTCTCCAGATTTAACCCCACTCGATTTTTTCTTGTGGGGTTACTTAAAGCAAAAAGTTTACCTTCAAAGGCCATTTCAAGATGTTGACCATTTAGAGAGAATAATTGCAGAAGCGGTTCGTAATATAACTCCCCATATGGTTAGCAATGTCTTAAGAGAATTTTGTGATAGAACTGTTACATGTATAAACAGAAATGGAGGATATGTGGAGGCATTAGTAAATTGAAGATAGTGATTATTCATTAGTATTTATTGTAACAAAGTAAATTATGCATACAACTTGTTATTCATTTAAATGCATCGTTAGAACGTTACAAACTAGTGATTAAGCAACTTAAAGGTTATCAGTGTTCGATAAAAATTAAGAGATAATTGTTTTTAAAAGTTTATTTATAATTGTTTAATCAAATTTATAATTAATAAATGCAATGCATTAATGTGCAAACTTAAATTTCCAACGTAATCGCAGAGAAAATGTAGAAAAAAATATTTTTTTAATGTAAATAAACAATGTTGAATATTTGATTAATTAAGAGATAATTGTTTTTAAAAGTTTATTTATAATTGTTTAATCAAATTTATAATTAATAAATGCAATGCATTAATTTGCAAACTTAAATTTCCAACGTAATCGCAGAGAAAATGTAGAAAAAAATATTTTTTTAATGTAAATAAACAATGTTGAATATTTGAAAGCTATTTTTAATTCTAAACATCTTTTCTTTATAACAATTTTCGATATTGTCAAAAAGAAAGGTACTTTACTCTAGAGCAAAAATCACATTTTTTGACAAACCTCGTATATGACTGAAAAAATTTAACATCTGATGGTTGCATTTTAGGTTTTGGACCATGCAGAACTTTTTATGAAGAATAACTTTTTTTCGTAAAATTAATAATAAAGAAGTTTCCCATATGCCGCCAACTTACGTGGACACACTGTATAATATCACAAGAGAAAAAATTTTGTCGGCAAAATTTTCGAAAGTTATGAAAGTTTGTTGCTTGGCAATTTCGCAAATGACATTTTTGACAAAATCACGAGCCGAGAGGCGAATGTTTTTACTCTTGGAGAGTCATAACTTTTTTATATGTGCTTGTATTACATTTTTAAGCAAAAAAAATAGATTTCTCTGTCATTTTTACGTGAAAAGGCATACTTGGTAGAAGCCGCTACGAGCAACCGTTCTCGAGAAAAAATAATAATAAAAAAATAAATGACATTTTTTTGCATCTCGCTATGCCCATATCAGAGTTTGATAAAATTACATTTAATCTCCTTAACAAAGCCGAAATCAAAAAATTATCACAAGGTACTTCGCATTAGCTATTAAACTGCCTACATAACGGTGTTATCAAAAGAGAAAACGGCAGTGGAGTACATATTTGTTGCTCCTCTTAAAAATTGTATCACCCTGGATCTCCGACACCAAGCATTTCCGGACATAGGTTTAGTATGTATTTTTAAGCAGGAAACTCATCCTAAATGTTTTCGCAATATTAATGAAACATCCTGGATATGGTGTTCCATTAAAAAAAAAATACAATAAGTCAAAATATGTCAAAATGGTCCATCTTAGGTATGGGAACAGTAGAAAAGTGGACAGGTTGTTCATATATTCATTTTTAAAAAAACAATGATTTGTAAGTTTATTCGAATCGGTAATGATTACCTGATTTGTCTTAAGAATACTTACATTACATTACATTATACACAGTAGTGTATACCTAACACAGATAAAATTCACTATTTATTACGTAATCGCCACCACATACCATAAATAAGTCTTTGACATATCTGTATACACCTAATAGAGCGAACCAATGCAATGCTAAGAAATAATACGGAAGGGGACAAGGTTTGCTAACCTTTCCGTCATTTGTTACTGTTTCGTCACAGAATAGCGCTGATTCGTTTAAATATGCGTAGATTCAATCAAACACTATTTAATAACAAAAATAAATATTAATTTACTGCACTTTAACAAACACTTGTACACAAACTTTACAACACTTTTAACTTGAGAATATACTGCAATTTATGATTAAAACATATCTTTGGGATTTACATACATATCGGTGAAATACACATCCTTGTGCTAGAATACGAAAATTGCTGTGAAGCGGCAGACAGATGCCGACTTTCTTCTGTCTTTGACGAGAAGTTATGAGAGAATAATAAAAGGCACAAATTGGTCCGCCTTCCTTTCTATAAACCTCTAAGGGGAGACCAATTGGCTTAATGAAAGAGTATGACGTACACCAACGTATGATACGTTGTCATGATAACCTCGGCCATAATTTTATACATTACCAATCAGAAATTTGCACAAACAATGGGAGACAATGTTTTTACCACTTTATTTCGGTACTTTTCCAAGAAAATTAATTTTAAGTATATTTATTTCTCGACTAAAATAAACACTGTTAGTTTATAAATAGACATGTTTTTGAATCTTTAGTCACTTTTTGTGGAATTTTGTGAGATACATATTTCTAAACCAAGAAATTATAAGAGGTGATTTTCTTTGTTGGCTATAGGTACCGCTTTTAACTAGTAATTGAAACTTGTTTTGAAGCTTTATTTACATATAATATAATCGGTCGTACAAAAATAGAATTTGGTTTTTGAATTAAACTTATTTTAAAGCATGGTTCTCAAACACATACCTTAACAGGTTGTTCAAAAACTTTAAAGCACACAATGTCATATTTACTGATTTCTGAAGCTCGTAAGTACTGAATTTGAGTGTTAAATCACGTCACTCTGAATCCCCAATTTAAATAATTATGAGTTGAGTATACATTTTTGTTTCAGCTTACTGACAGTATAGGATGTGTTATGACAGGAATGATTGCTGATAGCAAGTCGCAAGTTCAAAGGGCTAGATACGAATCTGCTCAGTTTAAATACAATAATGGATATGAGATGCCCATTGATACATTATGTAGAAGAGTAGCTGATATATCACAGGTATTTTATTAAAATTGAATTATTTTCATTTTTAAACCGTGCACATTTGACCCAGACGCAACCAGCTGATTTTAGTAGGGAATAGTGTAGTACGGTACAAGACCGGAAAGTACTATTTTACAGAACGATAGAGGCAATTTCCAGGGCGAGCCGCCATGCGAGTCCTGTTAACGTAGTTTCCGGATGTGTAACGTACAGTATTTGTTTTTCAATGGACACAAGGCCAGTCGTGAATAAAATTGAAAAACTGCAATACTTTCTTTTAAAAAGCAGATAATGACGAGAACCAAAAAACATTGTAATAAGAAAAGGTCACACTTCAAAATAAAACATACTGAAGCCAAATTTTACCGCTCAAATTTTCCACAGGGCGTTAAGAAATTAAGGGTAAAAAAGTAACTTTTGTTTCTGCTTATATAATGATCAAAGCATGGGTATTTTATAAAAGTTAAAATTCAGGCTAACATTCCGAGACATAAAAAATTTCACCAAGATCGGAAAACAACTTAAAAAGTTACAGGACTGTAAACCTGACTAACATTATCTTTGCCCGGAATTTACTGTGGAAAGTGTACTACAGGGTTATTTTTTAAAACTTGACGTAGGCTAACTTTTTTATTTGAAGAAATAGATCTATAGTTCCTAATGCAAAGATTTAGGAATTAGCCCGTCTAAGAAAAATATGATGTGGAAAAAGTAAACGGCTGTTGCCAGATTGGTCGCTAATTCAAAAAACTTATTTTCTTTAATAGCAACACCGCATTTTTTTTGACAAATTTTAATACATCTTGAGATTCTAGACAAAACATAAAGAATGCAAATTTTTGATTATAGTGGCGGTTTACGAGCTATTATTGTTTAAAATTTAATTTTGGTCCTCATACAAGTATTGTAAAAAATTATTCATTGGGCGAAGTAGGCCATGAATTGTATTATTTGTCCCTGCTGTCATAAGATGACATTAAGTTTTGTGTAGTCTTGGATTAAAACGGATCATATTACACCTCAAGAAAAAATTTAATTAATTTTTTTTCCATGTTGGTGGATTAAGTCTACGAAAAGCATGCACTGATTTTCATGTTAGGCATTCCGACAAACCTCGTCCTAGTCCAGCATTTTTAAGACAAAATTTGGTCAAGTTGAAAGCTACTGTGCGTCCAGAGATCCGACAAAGAAGTAAAAATACTGCGATACAAGAAAATATTCTCTATAAAGTGGGCTGCTCTCAGACTACAGTTTTCCATCCCTATAAAATGAGGAGTATATAGCAACTTCACGACGATGATTGCAATGGAATATTGCGATTAGTTTTTGGAGAAAGAACGGCAACAACCAGATTTTCAAAATTATATCTTATTTAGCGATGAAGCTTCCTTTTATTTAAACGGTTTGGTAAACTGGCAAAATTACAGGTATTGGTCTGATAATAATCCTTGTTGGGCTAAAGATAGGCGGGCCCAACACAGACTAATCCTATAGTTAATGTTTAGTGTGGCATATTTAACAACAGAGTGATAGGTCCTGTTTTCATAGAAGGGTATTTTACGGGTCAAAGGTATTTGAATAGAATAGAAAAACAGTATATTATGTTATATGAACGAAAAATGTAGTATTTCGGATGCGGGAGATTACCCAGTAACCCGCATAGTTCGAAAAACATTTTTTATCCGTATGAATTTGTCGCTCTTAATGTTTGTCAGTTAACAATAAAACATGTAATAGCATCCGAGAAATATTTTTTGGACTAGGACGAGAAGTGTTGCCTAGCTACCAGCGCAATAATTAATACCTTATTGAAAAGGTTACCTTTTCGTCCGAATATCTAATCTATAAAACGTCATTTTTTGACACAATCGGAAAAAAGAAGCTTTAAGCTGGATTTATAAACTCTCGCCGGCGTCGGCGCCAGCGTTCGTCGTAGACAAGCATAGTGGGCATTTATAAACTTGGCGTTCGCGTTCGCAGTGTTGACAAACAAAAACTTAATCTGACACTTCTGACATTTTAGTTCAGGTGGTATTTTCTCTAGCCAGTTATTACAACAAAAAGAAAGAGTTAAATAAATGGATTTAGCAAGGAAGAAGAAGTTACTTGGTGTCTTAGCGGTAGTAAAATTAAAATGACGATTGACCATTGACAGATTGGCAAATGCCAAACATGACTTGATAGAAATGCTAAAATCCCATTGGTTATGACGCGGCGCTACGGATTTTTCACGAACGCCGGTGCCGGAAGGATAAAGATGGTTTATGTCGAACGCCAGCCGACGCCAGCGCGAACGCTGGCGAAGTTTATAAATCACTCAATTACGATTCACTTGTTTAACTTCCAGCGCCCACGCCAGCGCGAGCGCCGACGCCGGCTTCAATTTTATAAATCCAGCTTTATTGTTTCAAGAATACAGTGTTTCTTGTTAACAAAGCATGGCAAAACTATAAATATAACATATAGATACCTAAATTTATCCAAATCTAAATAGGGAAAGTATCAACAGGACTCAGCCTACCACATTAGCTTCTTTGAGCGCACACTCCCACTCTTCAAATGTCCACAAAAAAGACCATATAATAAAATAAATTAAAAGGTACAAGCTTAAACCTAAGGATTAAATCAAAAGATTAAAACCCATACAAAACCATATCACAGATAAAATTTGACTTTACAATAAAATAAGTATTTAAGCTATACAATTTATATTAAACTTTTCTGAGAATCAATAATTATTGTATAAGAAAATTGAGGAACAATGCATAATTGAATTACAAATACACAAGTGCACACATAGATCAACAGGTAAACATTAATCCAGAGAATCCTGAAAGAATTCATTGAGTGAATCGTATGCTTTAGTTAATAGTAGTCTCTCTACTTCTTTCCTAAATTTTAACTCATCAAGCAACTGTCATAGTTCCAGTGGAACATTCTTACGAAGTCAGAAAACTTTGTGGATAAGCTTTCTCTAAACGACAGAAAAATAATGTATTTTTAGCAAGAACCACCCAATTTTAGTTTACAAGTTACAGCCTATCTTGATGAGCTACTACCTCAGCGTTGGATTGGAGGAAAGAACCAGTAGAGTGGCCTCCCAGATCTCAATCCTTTAGACTTTTTTTTTTCTGGGGACATTTGAAAAATAAAGTTATGGTAACGCTCCTGTATATTAATTCATGAATTAAAACTAGCCATACAACGGGAAACTTAAAACATAACCCCTCAAATGTTACATAATGTTAAAAAAAAATGTTGTTAAACGTGTTTTTTGCTGCAGATCCCAACAAGGAAATCAGTTTGAACATTTATTGAAAAAGTTAATGTTAGGAAATTATTTAAAGAAATTGAATTTTTGTTACTATTGTTATTCTTTTAATGTTAGAAAATAAATTTGTTTTTTTTTAAATAGCGCCCAATTTGGCAACAACTTGTTTATTTTCTCCACATATTTTTCTTAGTTGGACTAATTTCTAAAAATTTGCTTTCGGAACTATACGTCTATCTCTTCAAATAAAAAGTTAGCCTATGTCAAGTTTTAAAAAAATAACCCCGTGTATTATTTCATTAAAAAGTTTTTAAAGCACATTTTTTATTTTAATAATGAAGACACTATTTATTTATTTTTTTAATGTTCTATAAATGCTTGTCTTCTCGGTAGGGTACTTGAGTCATTCATAATTTTGTTGATATATTGTATGGTTTAAATTTACCTCAATGAGGTTTTATTATTAATTTTGTCCCATATTCCAATTAAGGTGCGTTTTACATCTGGCAACCCCAGCCCCGACCCTGTCATGCATGATTTAATAGTTTACTAGGGACATAGGGTTTTTTTTTAATATGATAAATTGAGCTTGACAACCCAAGACATCTTTAGTACCGTAAAACGGGGTTACATTGAACCACAGGATAGCATTGAACAATTTTACCACTACCTGTATTTTTGTTTATAACTTTTTACCCTAGTTTTTTTTTAAATCATATAAATTTTGTACATGGAAGAAACACTATGGGCTTTATATTTTTCTCCGCAATTCATGTTTAAACGGCTTTGGCGAAATAAGAAAAAAATTATATGTTTCGAAAAAAAATGTTAAAAAAAAATCTACTAAAAACTTTTGTCTGTATCAGATTTACTGTAAAGTATAAACTGAAATCTATAAATATAGATTATTGTATTATTACTGAAATGATTAAAGTAAAAAAATGGTTATTTTTTTAATTATAAAAATTATGTTCTTTAAGAAAAAAATGTGTAGTTTCCATGATGCCTCTGGGGCAACATTGAACAATATTTTATATCGCGGAGTAACATTGAACAGCGAGAACCAACTTGTCTACAAGCATTTTATGCATGTTTTGTATGCGGAAGTCATTTAGTATCGTTTGCTTGTCTAGAAGGGTTGTATTTTTGATAGTTTTAGGGTTATTATTTAAAATGCGCATTTACGTAAAAAAGTTGAGCAGCAGGTCATACAAGAACTATACTCCCGAGACTTTAGAAAAAGCAGTTCGTGAAATTAAAGAAAAGAAGATATCACTTAGCAAAGCTTCTAAGAAATACAAGATTCCAAAGGGGACATTAACCTGCAAGATTAATAAAAAACGGCTTAAATCTGTTGGAAGGCCGCCTGCTTTAAGTCAAGAGGAAGAAAGGTCACTGGTAAATGTTCTCTTAAAAACTGCTAAATGGGGCTTTCCTTTGACCCATGATGATTTGCGTCATTTAGTGAAGAGCTATTTAGATAGTATGGTCAGAAAAGTAATACAATTTAATAATAAAATACCTGGTACCGATTGGGTTAAAAGTTTTTTAAAAAGAAATAGAGAAGTTAGGATAAGAAAAGCACAAAATAATAATCCAAACAGGGCGGCTGCTACGAGGGAAACTTTTATAACTTATTTTGACAATCTCGAAGAATCTATAGCAGGTGTACCCCCAAATCTGGTATTTAATTTTAACGAGACCAATTTGTTAGATGATCCGGGGTCTGTTAAATGTTTTTTTTTTAAAGAGGAGTAAAATATCCCGAACGTTTTCTCTCTCATTCCAAATCCAACATTTCCATAATGTTTTGCGGAAGTGCTTCAGGAAACTTGCTTCCTTTGTATGTTGTCTATAAGGCAGAGATTTATTCAAATTCAAAATATGCTTTATTGTCTAAATACCGCGTATTTGTTGACAAAGCCAGTATTAGTCCAAATTCTTACAACTATAAAAATAAAATAATAGTAATAACACAATCTTAAATATCGTCAGATACAGTAGATGCAAAAAGGATACAAACAAAACAATTAAAAACTATCACAATAAAATTCGTTTAAGTCATAATACGCCTTAGTCACTAAAAGTTTCTTAACTTTCCTTTTAAAGAGTCTCAGAGAATGAATGTTTGATAGGTTATCAGGTAAGTGATCATAGATCTTAATGCTTTCATAAATAATAGATCGTTTAACTAAAGTAGAATGGGGTATGAGCAGTTTTAAGCTAGAAGCATTTCGCGTGATATAATGAGCTTCGTGGGAGGCGAATCTATGCCGGTATTTGTGAATCAGTGATACAGTCTCCAGGATAAAAAGACTGAACAGAGTCAAAATTTTTCCCCTCTAAATAGGGGCCTGCAATGATCTATTTTCCCAGCACCACAGATATACCTAATAGCCCGTTTCTGCAAAATGAAAACAGAGTTCATCAGGTTCTGGCTACTCAACCCCCAAAAAACAAATGCCATATCTCAGTCTTGACTCTATAAGGGCAAAATAGACGGATCTGGACACGGCATGTCCCAGTTCAACGGCCGAGAGTCTCGCAGCAAAACACCCAGATGAAATTTTCTTTGAAAGGCTATGGATGTGAGATTTAAATACCAATCCATTGTCGACAATAACTCCCAGGAAATTAGTCTCTGGCCGACATTCAATGAAAACATTGTGAACCTTGGGTAATTGTAGATCACTCCCAAATGACAAGAAATTTGTCTTGGACAAATTTAGCCGTAGTAGGTTGGAATCGCACCAGGATCTGAGCTTCTGAAGATCGGCGAGAATACTTTCTTTTAGTGTGATTAGGTCAGCACTGTGCCATAGAACCGTGGTATCATCTGCAAACAGAGTAAATTTCCCAGCAATGTTAAGTGATGTGAGGTCGTTTAAAAAAATCAGGAATAAGACAGGTCCCAGAACAGACCCTTAAGGAACGCCACAATTGTTCTCCAAAATTTCGGATTTAGATGACCCAAAATAGACCCTCTGACAACGACCGGACAAATAGGACTCCAACCATGCAAGGGACACCCCTCTAAAGCCATAGTGAAATAGCTTTTGTAGCAGAATGCGGTGATTGACGCAATCAATAGCTTTGGATAAGTCGCAAAAAGCCGCTGCGCTTACCCCACCACTGTTAATCCCTGAGTAAAGACCTTCCAAAAACTGGAAGATAGCATCATTTGTATTGCGATTTTCCTGAAAGCCAAATTGAAGGGGACTAAGTATATTATTTGAGCTAAGGAAGGAAATCATCCTGCTTTTTACCAATTTTTCCACAATTTTAGACAAATTAGAGAGTAGCGATATAGGTCTATAATTAGAAGGATCCTCCAAATCTCCCCCTTTGTGAAGAGGAATCATTTTTGGCAGTTTAAGGCATGAGGAAAAAACGCCTGACTCCCAAGAAAAGTGTATGGTCCAAACCAAGGCATCCAGAGCATGGTCAGGCAGATTTGAAAATATTTTTATAGATAGGCCATCTTCCCCAGAACTATTTTTGTTTTTAATATCACGTATGACCTGCTTCAGTTCTTCCAGGTCGGTAGGAACAAAGAAAAAGGAACCATTGACCCCTGCAATATTTGTTAGAAATTCAAGTGGGTCAGAATGTTGAGGAATATCCTTTGTAAGGTTTCTTGCCACAGAACAATAAAATTTGTTTACTAAATCAGGGGACAAATCGCTGTCATTAACACCTGAGGAGAAATGATTTTTTTTGCGAATATCATTTATAATTGACCAACTTTCCTTTGGTTTGTTAGTTGCGTTTGATAGACGACTATTATAATACCAAGTTTTTGCAAGCTTTATAAGTTATTTATGGACGACATGGACTGAAGGAGGACCAGATAGAACAAGACATAACCGAACAAGCCATGGTTGGTTTGACTGGCGTGCAATACTTTCCGATTACAAATTAACAACGGGTTCAACAGGACTTCAAAAAGAAAAACTCCTGAAATTATTAGCTAAACTAATGATCAGACTTTCTGAAACTGGCGAACAAAACCTTAAAAGCGGCTTTCGGGCACCAGGCATATACTCCCTAGATCGAAACAAATTATTAAAGAAATTGCCCAGAGAGACTGAAAAAGTGAAGAATTTGAAAACGGTTTAAATGATAGTTTTGTGGAGTTTCTAAAAGGCGTACGAAATAAAAAGAGGCAAATAGGGCGCCCAGAAAAAAAAGAAACTAAATGTAATGTTCGAATTAGGGGAAAGTTCTGGGACAAAAAAAAAGCTGTCCTGATAGTTTGTCTCATAGCGATTCTGATTCAGACATTGTGCTTCAAAACGAGTCCGACTGTTGTGACCAAGAAACATTTTTTGCAGAACGGCGTGAAGAAGAGAACATGGCGGAAACAGAGATCGTAACAAGCGCTGTAAATGCTAACGATTATACGCTTGTTAGATTCGCTACAAAAAAAACTTTAAAGTTTTTTGTTGGCCTGATACAAGACAAAACAGTTGATGGAGACTACATCATGAAGTTCCTAAGGCGAGAAAGAAAATCAGTCTTCCACTGGCTAGAGGTACGCTTGTCATAAAATGCCGCCACATAAGAAGTAAAAATTTTATAATTTTTTTTATTTTTATATATAATACTACTTACTTATATGTATTTTCTTAACACTTAATATTGGTTTGCTATACAATAAGTTTATTTCAGGCTTTATAACAAATAACATGTCAATAAATTGGGTAAAAAAAACATCGTTTCTATTTTATTTAACAATAAACGCACAAACCAAAAAGAAATACGCTTACCTATATATTTTTTAACGCTTGTTTTAATGACGCGGCTACATCGAACCAATTGCTACTGTGTACTGTACTATAAGACAATAATTGCGGCTTTTCGATGTTGCCCCAACCAAGGGGTAATTTTGAACTCTCACTTTTTTTTTTAGTACCACCTTGCTCTAATGCTTTATTCCCAATTTGGTGAATTTACAAGTATCTTTATATGGTCACTTATCTAGGGTAATTTTTTTTTAAGTTTAATTCGACAGAAAATACGACTTGCATTATCCAAAATAAGTATAAAACGTTCAATGTAACCCCGTTTTACGGTAATAAAAATGCCTCTTGTAGCTGTACCTTGTTTTATTTAAGTAAATTTGTCTCCTAATAGGTTTACACCCAAAATGCTGAAATGCGTCCTCTAGGTTGCTCTATGGTACTGATTGGCTACGATGATGCAATGGGGCCCTGCATTTATAAAGCTGACCCTGCCGGCTACTATTGCGGATACCGAGCTATTGCTGTAGGTGCAAAACAAACTGAAGGCAACAGCTACTTGGAAAAGAAACTGAAGAAAAAGCAAGATTTGCAACACGACGACGTTATTCAGTTGGCAATCGGATGTCTGTCTAGTGTTTTGTCTGTAGATTTTAAACCTTCTGAAATCGAGGTGGGTGTTGTGTCGAAAGACAAACCGAAGTTTACTATTTTAAGCGAGCAGGAGACCGACAGACATCTCACTGCCATTGCTGAAAAGGATTAGGTTTTATTTGTCTGCGTTATTTCTAAGCTATTTTTTTTGTCTAATTAAAAAAGGAGATAGGTATAATAAAATGTCTATTAATATTTATAAATAAGAGTTTTTTTATTTACAATTCTTGTTTTAAGATACACTCCCGAAAGTTGTAAGTTGTAAGATCCCACCAAGAAATTATTTCACGTTATAAATTTTAAATTCTACCAGTGGTAAAGTCTGTTCAGAGATAAGAAAGTGACTAACTGATCCCTATTAGGAAAGACCCGGGCCAGCTGTAAAATTGAAATATGGCCGAACAAATGTGAAATTACAAGTTAATTTATTATTAAAAATTATATTTATGATTACAAGAATATACAAATTATTCGGTACTTATAATAATTATTCACTTAATATATCAATATCACTATCGCTATCATCATCTGTTCTAATTATTATTTGTGCTATATTGTTTATATGGATATAGGATTTTTTTACTTTTTCAACATGTGTAACAGGATTTGCTCAACTTTGTGAAGGGATGTTAAAAACTTCAGTTTCTATAAGCTCAAGTACACTGGAGTTAATAGTAGGGCAAATATTGTTACGACGAATGGCACATTTCAGTTGGTGCCAAACATGTTCAATGGGATTAAATATACAATGGTATGGTGGAAGCATTAAAACTGTATGCCCTCGATTTTTTGCATAATTATCACAGAAGTATTCCTTTTGTAGTTTTAAACTTTGTATTCCATTGCCCTTAAATCCTGTTAGCCAGACTATTTACCTTGCGCCATTGATGGAGGATGAGGTGTTGGACATCATCAAATCAGCCTCAAATAAGCCATCTTCTGGCTATGACGAAATTCCTTGTAACCTGCTCATCAAGTGTGCGATGAATGTTTCGGCTCCTCGTAACATATTTGATAAACATCTCCTTCGAGCATGGTTATTTTCCACAGGAACTAAATAAAGCTATTGTTGTCCCCATTCATAAGAAGGGAAATGTATCATCTGTTGAGAACTATAGACCGGTTGCGCTTTTGTCGGTCTTCTCTAAGGTTTTTGAGAAAGCTTTTAGGAAGAGGTTAATTTCATTTCTTGTCTCATTTCGAGTCCTAAATTGTGAACAATTTGGATTTAGAATTGGTCTTTAGACGATTGATGCTATATTGTCATTTTACATTAGACTTCTTAACAACTTCAATGATAAACTGAAAACTGTAAGAATATTTTTTGATTTTACGAAGGCATTCGATACAATTAGCCACAAAATCCTACTAAGGAAGTTGTCACATTATGGAATAAGAGGCACTGCACTGGAGTGGATTGAGATGTATTTGACAAACAGGACACAGGCTGTTAAAGTGACTGGCTCTGAGGGGGGTGTTTTCTCGGATTGGATGAGTGTGAGGGCTGGCGTTCCGCAAGGTAGTGTCCTGGGGCCTATTCTCTTCCTACTCTTTATAAACGATCTTCCTCTGGCTGTTAGGGGTGGTCACGTGACTGTTTGCCGACGATACATCTGCAGTGGCTTCGGGGGGCGACTGGGAGGACCTTTGTGAAAGGGCAAACCAGTGTGTGTCGGAGATTGCTGAATGGTGCAGAGTAAACTGCTTGTTCCTGAATTGCACTAAGACAAACTTCGTGGTATTTACTCCAGTTCGGATTGCACAAGATAGAAGCCTTCTAATCAAGAACAAGACTTGCAGCCTACACCAACAACAGACCACTACTTTTCTTGGTATTACTATTGATCATCTTTCATGGGGTGACCACATTGATACATTGTGCACCAGATTGTCGTCAAGGAACTATGCAGTCTTGCAATTGGTTGATGTTGAAACTTTGAGGGTATTTTACTATGGCACAGTACAGTCTATTCTGGTATATGGGATTCTGGCTTGGGGGAATTCCAGCCACATTGGTAGAATTCTTCTTGGCCAGAAGCGCATAATCCGAAACATGTTTAGACTCAGTTTCAGACAACCTTGTCGCGACACTTTTAAAACACAAAAAATACTAACGGTGGTAAACGTGTATTGCAGTGTATGTCTTCAAGCGTCGCAACGATTTACAAAGAGTTGGCGACATAAATCACTACACAACCAGAAATTCGAATTTACTCTATGTTCCTGGGTGCAGGTTGGGTCAAGTACAGGATGGGCCCGAAGTAACCTCTCTTAAGATTTACAACCATTTGCCTGCTAGTGTAAAATTGTTAACTGTCCACCATAAATTTAAGGCAAAGGTAAAGGCCATTTTAGTACAAAATCCCTTTTATAGCGTAGGTGAATTTTTTGGATGTACCTTTTAATTGTTTTGTAATTTTATAACATATATGTATATATTTTATACTGTGTATTTTCTTTACTAATTTTAATTAGTGTACTTTTAATACGTGTATTCTGCAGAAACGTTTTTGTTTTACTTTCTTGATATCAAATAATTACTGTAATGTAAGCATATGACAATTCCAAAACATGTTTTATTCATGTCAGTTATGGAAATAAACCATTTGTATTTGTATTTGTATAAAACCTCAATTAATTGCCTTTTGGTGTAATCTTCCTGACAATAAATGTCATTATCATACATGCAGTTTTGGATTGTTGCTTTTGTGTCATTTGAGGAGGGAGTCTTGGTCAACTGCCTACTATGGTAGCTTGCATTGTCCATTACAATTATTACGCTATTCGAAGATATATTTGGAATTAGCTTGTTTTTAAACCAATCTTCAAATAAGTCGGCAGTGGTGTTCTCATGGTAATCCAGAGAAGAATTTTTAATGTTTTTTGCAGACAGAGAAAGTCCATTTGGAATCCATTAGTTTTTAGATCCAGTATGCAAGATCGTAATTCGTTTACCTCTTTTTGATGGCGCGTTTGTTTTACACTTGCCGCTTGAGTCAACCCAACCCTTTTCCGGGGTCATATGTGTCCAACCAGGTTTCATCCAAGTAAATAATCGGCCTTTGCTGATCTCTGTAAATACAAATTTTTTGTAGATATTCGAATCGCCATTCCCGAATTCTACTGGATTCCATTAAAACTTGTCTTTTGTTAATTTTTATAATCTAAAATCCATGTGTTGGATACCTTTCATAACGTTGTTCTGCCACATTTAACGCCGGGTTCATCTTTTTCAAGCCTCTTAATTAAATTATCTAATGTAGGCACGCTTTGTTCCTCGTATAACTTGTCAATTTTTCCTCGTATTTTATCTTGATCACTTCCATCTACCTTTGAGAAAATGCCAGTATCGGTTCTTTTTTTCCTCGCTAAAATGGGATTATTCACAATTTTCCATACAGTTGATGTTGGAATTTTTGTTAATGTGGCCGTTTCTTCTAACGCTGCTTGCTTGCTGACCGCACGTTCAATGAGAGTTGAATAAACAGTGTTTATAACTTCCTTAGTTTCCACATAAAAGTGCTTTCTGCTTTTCGACAGGGTTATCTCCTGAGATACATTGGGTTCGCACATATTTTCCATGACTCGCACACGAATAAACAAACGCTGTATTACACACGAAGTAAGAATAATTACTAAGCTTAAAACTAACTAGAGTGGCTATATATACAGTCTTTACAACATAATTTGTTTTATGGGATTAACTCTCTCATTTTGAATCAGGTAAAAATCGGTTTAAAATCACCAAACTATTACTTTAAAAATGAAATTACGTCTTCCGAATTTGCAGTTTACTTTATGACATTTTTAAGTACGGACCATAATTTACCTGCATTTAAAGGCAAAGTGTAACTTTCTTATATCTCTGGACAGGCTTTATCTGTTGCTATAAAATAATATTATATTATTTAACCAGCGTGTGCAATGTCGGGTGTTACACGCATATATAGTCTTCCTAAATTTACTTATCAGTCGCCGAATTCCATTAGTTCCATATACTCCCGAAAACTTGACAAAAAATGGTTCTTCCACATAGGTATAAGATTTTTCACCGCTTCTGTAACACTCGACCAAAAAAACTTTTTCCTCAACAGTTAATGTCTCAAAATTTTAAATTATGATATTTGTCATAAAATACAGTGTGATGAAGTAAAAAAGATAGATAGATAGATAAATCTTTATTTGTTTCATAATAATACATTTTTTTTTTTTTAAAGAAAACAGTATACCAGTATACTTATGCCAAGTTGGCGTGAAACATGTCAATAATTAATACTAAAAAATAATACATAAAAACATAATAGAACTATTCACAAACTACTCAAAATTTTAATACACAGTACAGATATGTAGGTTGAACATTCACAAAACCAGTTAAAAAATGTTTTAAAAAAGTAGAAGATTTTACATCTAATACTGATTTAGAATTACACTTATTTGTTTAATTTAAAAGAGAAAATATGTAAAATTACTTAGAAACCGTAGTTACACTAATATTTCAATATTTGTTGAAATTATGACACAATAATAAAAAGTAAACTATTTAGCTGATACTTTAAATTTAAATTTAGTCTGAAATTAGAAATACTTTTTGTCTTCATCATTTTGCTCTAAAATAAAAAATTAAGATACCTAGTTTACTCTTGGAGATTTAATATTTTTTTTTTATTTCATGCACCCTGTATCAAAAAGTCATATCTTGTAGACTATTTTTTTTAGAAGAAGAAGCTTACTAAAATTGATTTTTTTTTTCGAAAAATGAAATTTTTGATTCATTTGTACTCTTATCACCTCTATATCCGTACTCATACGGTATACCGTATACCACCACTATAAATAAATCGGCCCGGTAACTACCGGCATTTATTTATGCAAAATAGAAACTTTGTTTAAAAATATTATGCATATTATTATGATATTGTAATTGGCAATGTCACAAATTGATTCCAAATCTGTGGTAGGTATTGTTTGTTTTGTTTTTTCTTTCCGACTTTCCTCAAATATATCAGAAGTCCAAATCCATCTGTACCCATAAAAGATGTAACTTCCACTCCAACATACCCTGTGCGAATGCGTGTGCTACTAACCAAAATAACATGAGTCTGATGTTGCTATAATACTGAATCAAATTAACCTAGCCCATGATAAATCAGTATTTTGGTAACGCCTAACTCAAGGCTGATGATGGGTGCCTATAATAGGTTTTCTGAGAAATATTACATATTGTATAGGTAAGTACCAATCTGACAAAATTAAGCTACAGAATCAAACATAAGCAAAAATGAATAAACTTAATAAAATAAAAGGCCCGAATTTTCAATGTCCGGTGTTCAAGTTAACTGTAATTAACCAGAAAACAAAAGGAAAGTTTTCTGGGGTAATACTGCAACTACAAGATAACTTCTAAGGACAGGTAGGTGTATACAATTGTTACTGAACTTTGTTTCAGCCATTTTTTGTCAAATAATAATACAAATTATTTCAAGCTGTTTTTAAGTCGAAATTATCAATGACCTGCATGTTAATATCTTCTAAGGATAGGTATCTACCATCAATTCTTGGATTAATTGTTGTCATGGCAGTTATATGGCTACTCTCGCTCCCATTGATAATTGGGGCCTTGACATCCAAAAAATTATGAATGTCCTGGTAACATCTAAGGATACCATTGTTAGAACAGTTTTTGTAATGAGAGTTATCACTATTGATCATTTTCAAACACGTGGGTTTGACAGGTCGGCCATTTTGCCTGGATGGCAAACAAAAACAAAGGTTCATGCCCGTTTGTGCTAATGAGTTATTAGACTTTTTTTGTGTAATTTAATAAGTTTCCAAGTAATTTAAGGATTCATTTATGACCATTTCTAAGAAGTATCTATACCTGTGCTACCTGGACTTAAATAATTTTTCGTGTTCCGACTGTATTCCCATCGTAATACTTATTTGAACTTCCTGCTTGTGTGTGCTTCGACCTTTGTTGTTTACATTGTGATTCTGTTGTGTAAAATTTAAAATTCATGATAAAATATGGAAAGAATGAATATTATAAGATTCTTAGTGGGGATGTTAAATGTAGATATGATGCCAAACCTAAAATTATTGGTGATATTGATCCTTATCTACTTGGAGAGACTGATGTTGGAAATTTAATGTCTTTGCCAGAGGTAGCAATGATGGACTTGGTAAACTACCTTATATTAACGCATAGTTTTTACACTGGCCAGTAGCTGAAGGCATACAAAGGCTTGCAAGCATTCAAATTTTATGAATCTGGTTTGGTGCAAAATGTTAATGTAAAGGAAGTAAATCCCAATGCTTATGTTGTAGTCGGCAAGGTAAGATTAGAGGTGGATTTATAAACTATTCAGTTCAGTTACGCGCAGTTCAGTTCCGCAGCGCAGTACGCCAGAGTTCGCCCGAGTTCGCTGTAATCAAATTTGTAATTTATAAACTTAGCTGCTGTTCGCATGTCGTATTGCATTTCATTGGTCAACTTGCGGCAACCGTCATCTGTCAACCACCACGTGATTCAACTTTCGCATTTCATTGGTTAAAAGTCCTGCGACAACGAACTGCAGCGTCAAAAGATAAAACTTGGCCATCTCGAGCGTTTCGCTGCGCGACTGGGCGTACCGCTGCGAATGAATTGAGGGTTTATAAATGGCTTGGTATGTTTTCGTTTGTTAAAGGTGGATTTATAAACTTGACGTTGGGTATTCTGTTTGACGGTGGCCGTGACGTGTGCCGTCTGCCGGTCGTAGCGACACAATTAACCTTTTATAAACTTGACGTTACTCCGTCGCTCTGCCGTTCGTCTTCTTCTTTTCTACTAGCAGAAACAGTACATAACCACAATATTCATAGTGTTATTTTTTTTAATCATTTGTTTTTTGTTGTTGCTAAAATGGACGATGAGACGGCCTATTTACTTGCTCTGTGTTCACATGCAATACTAAAAATAAGAAAGGGCCAAAAAACACACAACGTCACTGTCAATATCACGTGAGAGTCATAAACGGATTTGATTGGCTCTTGAGCATTACTACGAGTATTGCTACGACCGGCCGCCGGAAAAAGATAAAATTGGTTTATGTTGACCGGCACCCACCGGCATGCGTCACCGTCACCGGCAACTATGAATGGTCTTACGCACTTCAATGTTTTTAACTCTACCAGCCACCGGCACCGGCAAAACGGAACGTCAAGTTTATAAATCCACCTTTAAAGTCGAACGACAATCAGCGGAACTGAACTGGACTGCGCGGAACTGAACTGAGCGTTGCGACCAAGTTTATAAATCCCACTTAAGTTATAATAAGGTTTTGGTATTGAATAACTCTGTTACCATTTCATTTGGGCCTAAACCCACAGTTTTATGTTTATATAGGTAGTTTATTTATGATGTGTACTGTTTTTTAAACATATAAAACTCAAATTAATACATACTAAAAATACTGAATAACTAATACATTCAAAAATTTAAAATTTGCAATTAAAATAGTACACAATACAATCTAATAAATGAAAACGGTGTATAAAATCAAGTTCATCACCAGGAAAAAATGTATCAGACGAGTAGAAAGCTTTCGATGTCAGAAAATGTTTCCCGGAATAGCTTCGCCTGGTGCCTCAATCTGTTATTCTATCTACAAGAATACATAACTTAATAAAAAAAAACTTCAACCTTAATCAACACTATATATGTCTACATCATAATACAATCAATCCTAGTACTACCTACTATTTACAATAATACACCTACCTGAAACTTTGCTCGTTTGCGTTTCTGAGATCTCTCATTTCTGTCAACTCGAGTCTGAGTTGCTTCTTTTGGATTAAAGTACCCCATATTTTGTATCAGGATCCAGTCAGGGTTGTCTTTGTTTACCAATTCAGCTGGAGCTTCTACAAATGTTTACATCAGATCATTTTATAGGCCATGCATCATACCAAAAATCAAATATTACCACTTATAAAATGTCTGGAGCAAATTCTCCCATACTTTAACTACCTGTCACTTAAGGGGCCCCTTTTAAAGCCCTTATCCACATTTCACGCCGTTTTTGTGAGAGTTGAGTGAGGTTTTCTCCAGCGTTTTGAGGAACTGCAGGAACTCTAAAAAAACGTACATTGTCCCTATTTCCCCTCATCCCACAATTTACCACTAAACAACACGTCGGCATTTTTATTTAGGGCACTTTACACGAACACAGATCTTAAATTACGGTCAAGAGTCAAGGTAAACTGTAAGAAAACTTGGTAAACACTTGTGTTTATTTGCTTTGTTTGCCATCCAAGCAAAATGGCCGCCGACCCTCTGACGTCATATGAAAATGGTCAATAACAGGGCATTCACGATGCCCTGTTAACGCTAAAGCCTGGTTCAGATTACTCATGTACTTGGTGAATATTCAAATAATTGGAACACTTGACAAGTATCTTAGCAAGCAACAGTGACGCAGCCAGGAATAGGTTCTGGGTTTTTTTTTTAACAACAATAAAGAGTTAGCAGAAAGGGAGTGAAAAACGACATTGTAAAAGTTGTTGGAACATTTATTTCGCCTCTAGGAAGGGGGCGGGTTTAACCCCCCCCCCCCCCCTGGCTGCGCCACTATAGTAAGCAAGTAAATTCGTTTCACATGATTTAACGACAGCCGATAGGCAGCCCTATGCAGCAGCAGTCCGTTAACTTTTTAACGGTAGTGTTTCCAGTAGAAACGGGTTAACACAGCCACTTGATCTTTTCCAACCAAAGTTAAGGAACAGCTGTTAGAATTTTTAAACGGATCGAACTGTCAGAAATGTTTAACCTAAAAATTTTATTTATTTCTGTGATTTACGTCAACTGTTTGATAACTGACAACACGAAAACGAAAACAGGTTAGGTTACATTTTTTTCTGTTTCGGTAAATATCGACCTATTTTGGTATTACGAATAAATAAACGCATTAATCAGAATAATTTCAGATGGAAACGCAAATTTAAATGAATTTCTACCTGCGGAGAAGATTATTATTTTCCTATCGCCGAGCTAGTGTATAGTTTTTGTGCGTTCAAGATCTGGCGTAAGTAGGTAGGTACATAATATGTTTTATTTTGCTTATTTAATTTGTTAACAACACCTTTATGATAGGTAGGTACTTATTTACGTTTTTTTCTAGATATTGATTGAAATTAACCAGGAAAAAATACGCAAACAAAGCAGCAGAGACGTTATTAAATTATCATAATATGGCTAGAGCTTTTAAGCAGTGTGAAGAAAATGATACAAATAAATAATAGGTATGCTGACAGAAGGTAATTACGCAATAGATTACCTACATACCTACTTTAATTAGAGCTCCTAGGAAATCTTTGCTTTGGTAATAGATGAATGTATACATACATACACATTTTTGTAGGTTATAAGATACCTACAGATTTTCAGATGTGCTTCTTATTTAAAAATCAAAAAAGGGTATTGGAATTATGCCTGGTTAAATTTAGAATATGACAATGATTACTTTAATATAAAGGTAAAATAACTACCGTTTCATTTCAACATTTTAAGTGTTATTTAAAGTATTACAGACACCATTTAATACACTACGTAGTAAGGTGAAACCTTTTATGTGACTTTTGATTTTATGTTATAGAAAATTCCTGACCAAATTTTTTTAAAGTTAGGTATCAATCAGTACCTTTTTTCTCACATAAGTTTTAATGTCTAAGTATCTTAGTGTCCAACAGTATCTTGAATATGAGCTGGTAGTATAGTCGGGATAAGAAACTAATGTTAGTCTAATACTTCGGTAAATATTGGCAAACATATTTATTAACCTAGTTTTATTGTCCTATTCCGACTACACTACTAGCTTATATAAGATTTTAGTATTATTAAATTAAAAATGTTGTTCTTAATTCAATTAACTACAATTTATTTCCAAATAGGTAACTGTTACAGTTCATTATGTAGAATAAAATATAACTTAAAAAATTTCAACAGACATACCAATAATTTTATTATTATAATATTAGATTTATAATGAATTTCAAATAATTTAAGTATAATTATTTCTTAGTTACCACTATAAGTCTCCAGGAGGGCCATAGCTAACTAAAAATAAATCCAAATCTTACGAGAAATCTTGTCCTTGGCCAGCGTTGTCTAATAACAAAATAATTGTAGGACAAGATTTGGTTTTATTCTTAATTTGTTTTTATATTTTTGCCAATTTTGTAAAAGTAGCTTACCGGCTTGCAAGCAAGTTTATTCATTTCAAGCACTTTTTTAAATAGGAACTCTATTTATTTTAGAAGATGGTTATTTTTTGGTGCAAAAGGTATGTAGAAAAGAAATATTAGTAGTTCATAGTCTTAACGACAATGCCTTAAAAATAGCATCAAATCATACATTTAGACTGAAGTATCTGTACGATTTTTTTGTCCACCAGGGTAAGCATGTTTTTACAGGTTATTAAAACAACTGATTATATATATATATATAGAATTTAATATTAAAAACCTAAAACCAGAACAAATTAATTATATTGTATTAAAATTTAAAATACCTAAGTAGGTATCGCTAATGCTCTTATTGCGATCTCCAAGGACTCTCCAAGTTTAAACTAGAAAATAAATCTTCAAAAGAAAACAAATGATCTTTAAGGTGGCCTTAGAACCACCATACTTTAATTGATATCGTGTTAGGGTCCTCAGACAATGGGCACTCTGAACAGATTTACCAATTTTATTTAAAACTATTTTTTTAGGAATTCAATAAGAATTAAATTAATTAAATTATTGCCATTTTCCAATCATGAATATAATACACGAAAGGTTTTTCATCACTTATGTTACAACTAAAAGGTTAAAAATGAAAAAAATTTGATTATTAAATTTCATATTAGTGGGTATTTTACAATTATTAGAAAACTATTATGTTTTGAGTAGGTACCTAAACACTTGGTTATATCTTATACGTATGCTCTTTCTGGTCATTCTCCCATTAGGTAGGGTCAGTTGGGGTAAATGTAGACAGGGGTAAATGAAAACAAGGCCTGTACATTTTAAAAAGCGCCCCCAATTTAGATTTCGCGAGTCATTCGCAGAAGCTTTAGGGAAGCACAGGGCAACAGCGTCTGAGGATTTGGTTTATTTCATTAGATAGTTGTCTCACAGCCATTGGCGAATTTGCATGTGCTAATCAAAATGTAATACCCTCGCGCATTCACTATTATTTTGTGAAAATCATTATAAGGTAAGGTAGGTACCTAATATTTTTTGGTATCTTTAAGACAAATTTCAAATAAATTATAGTGGGATAAAGTCATAATATCACAAGTTTGGTAGATATTTTGATGTTTACATTTACCTTAGAATTTTGCGGCGCTGGGTAAATGTACACATGGATGAGGGGCAAATGTGAACATGGATTCGGGCCAAAAAAAAAGGCCCACCACCATATTCTTCATAACAGAATTAAAGGGAGAAAAACGGCGATGGCTGTTCAAGGTCCTGGCCGAAAGTCGACGCGATCCATTATGGAAGAAAATGAAATTGTAAAGTGCCTTTTAACAAGATGCAAAATGGGCCACCCTTGTAGCAAAGAAGAACTGCGTGACCTCGTTGGTAAATATGTGAAAGCTAAGAATATAAAATTTCCTTTTAAAGATAACAAACCAGGTAAAGACTGGTACCTTTCGTTTATGTTTCGACATCCTCAGCTATAACTAAAAAAACCAGAGCATCTTTAAAAGTTGCGTAAGGATGCGAGAAACACACAGATAGTAGGTATATGATTTTTATGAGAAGTTAGAAAATGTGTTATGAATGATCTCGACAAGGAAAAGCTGCGTTTGTCTTCTATATAATTTCAAGACTGAAACAACAATTATGTATATGGTGAAGTGTTAACCTCTAATGACGTCATATCATGACTAAAAGAAGCCGAAGAAAAAAAGCAAAATGCAACCACTTAGGGGCTAACTAACAAGACAAATAAAAAACTCAAATCAAAAAAGAAACAAAATAATCCAACCACTGCAGAAAATTCAGACGTTAAGAAGAGAAAATTATTGAAAATAGCTAAAAATAAATCAGATACCTCGGAAGAGAGTGATACCATATGAATATGATGATGAGAGTTCCAGCGATGAAATACAACAGGATAATGACGTAATTTATTTGGAACCCATTAAAGATATGTCAAAGTTGTGCGTTGGAAAATTTGTTTTCATTCCGTTCAAAGGGGGTTAACGTAACACAACTATTTTTAAATATGTTTGTTCTATTGAAGATGTTGATGAGGACCAAAATGAAATAAAAGTTATCGGCGGACCCTTTAAAAACACTTTTTTGTGTCGTAAAAACTGATGTTAATTTCGTTAATATCGGTCAAGTATTAGGTATACTGCCAGATCCTGAAATATTTCCCAAAGTTAAGAGAATCTTTTATAGATTTGTAAATAGTATTCCCCTGGCGGAGTAGACTTCAAACCTTCGTTGAAAAATTGTTATCTTTATTCTATTAGAATTATGGAATATTACTTTGTTTGCTTGTTACTTAAGAACATAGGAATGACGGAATGAATTATTTTTCTGACCTTTTGTTCTTATTGTTCGGAAAGCGTAGGTGTTGTTTTTTTATAATAAATATTTTTGTAACTGTCGTTTTTTTAAATTCTACTAATGGGGTAAATGTAAACACGTTAATAACATATCAAATATCAACTATATAATGCCTACAAACGACATGTTTCTGTTAACCCCACGATTTTTTGCACAAATGCTTATGGTCTTCAGCAGAATTGTTTACATTTCCCCCGAGGGCACGGAGTAAATTTAAACATACAACCTGTAAAAAAATATATGACAAAAACTAAAATGGCTAATTTTGAAATGTATTATTCTGAAAATGTTTAATAAATATACATACTCAAACTGCCTGCAAAGTCGATACACTTAAATACTTTATACAAATTGATCAAATTAATTTTATGAATAAAGGTATCAAAAGTGTCGAGAATCGTCTACATTTAACCCAACTGACCCTATAGGTACATTATTCAAACACGTGTTTACAAACTTTTTAATTGGTTGGCGTCACAAGTTTGGAAAACGTTGCCAAGTTTATTTACCTACGCTTTACCCTGCATACTTTGAAGTAACAGAAGAAAAGAATACACTATAAAAATATCAACAAATCAAAATATTACTAAAAAAGTATAGCTATGAAATCAATTTAGTATGTACATTTGACTCTTCGAAAACTCTTTTGTAGCGGGGTTAAAAAAAAAACGGTATATTTGTCGATATCAGTAACTACAAATAATTGACGTCACAAAAGGCAGGAGGTTTTGGCGCGCGTTCAAAATGAGAAATTTGTATTGTAAAATATCTCGTAACACAATGAGATTTATGATAAAAAAGAAAAATAGGGGGTATATTTGAGTCTAGATACAACTAAATATACATTGAATTAAAAATTGTACAAGGACCCTTTTGTACACACGTATAATAATAACGGTATGTACCTGGCCCGAATAGCCCTAGCAATTTAAGGCCATGCAAAGGAAGACAGACACCCTGTATTATCAGATTAGACCGTTTTCAAGCCCAACGAATTTCCTTGTAAATATATACATTTAAATTTTAGAAAATATCCCAGTCTCAATCGTGTGAATTGTAAATCTTAAACCATCTTACCGAAACTTTATGTAATATTTTATGTAACGCTAATTAAATATGTAATATGTAGAAACACAACATTAAATAATAAAAAATTCCTGGGCCTATATTAATTTTGACATTTTTTAGCTGTTGGGACGTTTTAGCAAAGGAGGAAAACATACTCTTGAACTGGATTGGAAGTGTTAATTAAAATGGCAAAATATTCTACTTATAGACAGTATACAGGGTGTTTCACGGTCGATGGTACGTTAGACGTTTACGGAGAACTAAATAACGAATCATTTTCAAATTTTGGCAACTGGAATAAACGACTATGGTCTATCGTTTTAATATATTTTCAGCAATGCAAGGTTGCCGCTTCTGCCCAAAACAGGTGGCAATATAGTTATTTCAAATGGAACACCCTATATCTTAGAATTTTTTTGGACTCTACATAAAATTGTAAGTATTTTTTAATAAGTGCATTATAAGTCTAAACTTAATAGGTTCCGAGATATCGCCATTTGAAAAATGACATTTTTGAACTTTGACAGCTTCTAACTTTTTAACGGTATGTCTTAGAGCAAAACGGCTTACATGTCCCTATCTTCCTATTTTACTATCTTCCCAAAAGTTTCAACTTCCGGTTAAACCGGATGTAACTTAAAATCCCCATATATAGTACTTCCGGCGTAACCGGAAGTTGATATTTTTGGGAAGATAATAAAAAAGCAAGATAGGGACATGTAAGCCGTTTTGCTCTAAGACATACCGTTAAAAAGTTTGAAGCAGTCAAAGTTCAAAAATGTCATTTTTCAAATGTCGATATCTCAAAACCTATTAAGTTTAGACTTATAATGCACTTATTAAAAAATACTTACAATTTTATGTAGAGTCCAAAAAAATTCTAAGATATAGGGTGTTCCATTTGAAATAACAATGTTGCCACCTGTTTTGGGCAGAAGCGGCAACGTTGCATTGCTGAAAATATTTTAGAACGATAGACCATGGTCGTTTATCCCGGTTGCCAAATTTTGAAAATGATTCGTTATTTAGTTCTCCGTAAACGTCTAACGTACCATCGACCGTGAAACACCCTGTATAATATACCGAATCCGAATGATAAATTAATGATTCGCGAAAAGGTCAATGTCAAGTGCGTCCTAATAATATATTCAAGTAATTATAATGATTAATATAATACAGGCAAAAAGACTGATCTACAATATGACATTAACCAACATTTAAACGACTTTAATAGTTATTTATATTATATTACTAGTACGGTATGAGCTTCACTACAGTAACGAGTGGGGAATATTGCTACGACGAGGTCGTAGACCGAATCGTAGTAACCACACGCGTGCTGTAGTGAGCCTTACCGTATGTGTGATATACAACATTTTATATAAGACCCAGAATTTTGTTTTTTTTATGTATTCAAAATGATTTTGACATTTGACAAAAAAAATTGTATTATTACACAAAAAGTGACAGTGACCGACGGAACAAAACAAATCATAGTTTGATTAAAAATGACTAATGTAATAAAAAAAATGAGTGATCTAATAAGTTCATTACATCACTGAGTGATGTAATGAGTTCATTACATCACTCAGTACGATAATACAGTATATTGCATAACGCAAACAGGCTAAAATGGGTTATGTAATAAGCTCTTTTCGTGTGGGTCTTATATAAAATTAATTAAACACCAAGAATTTGCTCTTGAAAAACGGGTAGGGACCTAGACAGCAAACACGACATGTCAATAAGTTGAAATGAATAAAAATAATGAATTTATTCCTTTTTTCTACTTCTACACACCAGCAGCTTTTTTTTGCAACTGAAAAATCTTTCAAAAATACATGGAAGTCATTATGGCTTGGCGCGCACCAGCAATTAATGCTAGCCCATATCAAATCAGTGTGTTGTATTTAAGCCATTTTTAAGTTGCACAAAAAAAGTTGCTAGTGTGATTTTGATTTAGAAATAAGTAAGTTTAAGATAAATGTTAGTTAGTGTCCTACTGTTCCTCCAGTATATTTAAATGTTCTAGGTTAGGTTAGTTATAGTTAGTTCTAGGTTAGGTTAGTTATAGTTAGTAGGTACATTAAGTTCTGTTAATATATTAAAGTTATCTAAGTTGCCAAACTCTTTTAAGTAATTTAATTTTAGCGCCATAAGTGATAATTCATTTTTCCTTTCTGCAATAATATTTTGTTTCTCCCATAATTCATTTTTCCTTTCTGCGATAATATTTTGTTTCTCACATAATTCGTTGTTTTTTTTTCATCGTCTTGTTGAATTCCTCCATTTGAACTACCACCTGCTTTTGAACATCTAGAGTCGTTTTCTGTGATGCTGAAAACGACTCTATTGCAGACCGTAGGGTTGTGCTGGAGCACCTTTCGTGTTCATTTTTTGTATTAGTTGACACTAAAATTAAAGTTTATATTTACCAAAAGTATTAAAAGGGTAGTAGCCATAATACAAAGCCTTCGGGAGAGGTGAGGGAGCAACGGGGCTGATAGCCCCGGTTCTCACCTTTCTTTGTGGCCCTATCTCAAGTAAAATAAAAACCCAATACACCCTATAGAGTAATTTTGCAGTCTTAACTGTAATGAATATGCTTTTCTGCTTTTAATGCTACTCCGTCCTGGCGATACAAATTAAGATTGCAAAATTACTCCACAGTGTTATGCAAACGAAATTAGGAGAGAAAACATACGTTTTAATTTTTCTGTATATTTAAACATGTAGGTATAGGTACTATTTTTTAAAGAAATTAATAGAAATTTATAGATACTTACATTTATCTACAATTTAAAAAAATATTTGAATCGGACTATGGAAAAAAAGTTAGTATATACATATATACATATTATATTGGATTAAAATTTTGTATGGATCGAATTTTATGTCAGTGAGTGTATTATAAAATCAAATATTCGTTATATTAATGTGTGTGAAATCGAAGAACTTGTTGATTGAAGTAAAATTATAAGTATCCCAACATTATTTACTTATTATTGTTTACCTCTTTTAAATTTCTTCCTTGCCGGTTCAGTTACTGTTGTTGTTTTGTTAAGAGTTTCTAAAAATTTTTCACTCAATTAATGAAAATCAACATTTCTATGCTCTCTTTCTGTATTACCAATATATTGTTATAAGTAATATTATGAAGCAACTGAGAAAAAAAAATTCTGAACTTTTTGAATTTTCCAAATATTCAGTAGTAAAATTACCTTCTTTAATAATTGTCTTTGACGGCATCGCGATGTTTATTACTGAATCTAAAAACAAATGGTTTTATTAAATATTATTTGTAGTATTCTGAGATTCGTAGTCGTATTGATCGTAAACTGCCGTTCTGCGAACGGTTCAGGTTAATTTTCTTTACATAGACTATGTACCTTTTAAAATAATGTATTAAACCTTTTTGATTCCACAGGAGAAAATTTTGATAAAAGTCAATCTGTTTTTGACTATAGTGTACTATATATTATACCGTAGATTATACATACGTATATTTGTTTAAGGTTTATTAGGTTAGTTTTCTTTATTTAATCTTATTTTAATGTTAGGTACCTACTAAACTAAATTTTATGTTATAATTATATTGTTATATTGCAAGTGTAAATATGTAAATAAATTTACAACATATACCTGAAGCTGTTGGTAGTGGGTTGGCCAAGTTTAAGCAGTCTTGAACCTCTGGGTCACCTAAATGGATATAAGAAAGAAGCGCTAATAACTTCTCTTCTTGAACAGTTAAAATTTGTTTTATAGGGGGTCCACCCCCTGTCCGTTCCATTTCTATTTTAATATTCCTACTTTTTTTTCTGATGTTCGTCTTCCATTCGCTCCAGACCTACAAATTTAGTTGTTTTTACTACACTTTTCTTTATATGATAGGTACGGTCAAAATTAGTCCAAATAAAAAAAAATCAATTGCCATGTCTGTACAGTTTTACCGACCTGTACGATAGCTTGTCCTCGGGACGAAAACTTTTTTTCGATTTTGACATGTAAATTCTTTGTCCGTATTTAAAAGATGTTGAATGAAGTAGGTATAGTAATAAAGTACACCCAGTAGGTATTAGAATATATGCATGAATATTTCTGTAATTTATTAATTAATTATCTGTTCAAACTTTAAGGCGATATTCCTGACTTCATTTTAAGACGAGAAGTTTATATAAATAGCAGGTAAATAAACGTTTTGTTGTTAATATACAATTTGATAGTTGGACATTTAGTTTTGATTTTTTTTTAATGTTACCTAAGCCACTTGCAGAAACGACAATTTCTATTTTGTTTATCTAATTTTTTCCATAATTGATTTCACAATTATTATGAAATTTTAAAAAAGTAAAAAAAAAACCACAGCAATATAAATCCACGTCGACATGAATGTTTGGGGTTATCCCCTTTAAATTTGTATTGATGCTTACTCATGTTTGGAATGTTTATTTCAGTCGTAAATTTTTTGTCTAAATCAGTTTAATTTATGAATCTTAACCACAAGTGAAATAATTTAGTTAGGTACTAGGTATTATAATTTCTTTATAATATTATTTATTGTTAATATAAAAATATAGGTACTAGATAGGTATAGCATATTTATTGCTTATCATAATATTAGGTTTTAGTAGGTACCTACTTGGTTTTCAGCTTAGTTTAGTTTATTTATGGAAAAAACTTACATAAGTTTCTTAACTTGGTCAACGAATTCAAAATACATTTACAAATTTAAGACCATTTACAATAATTACAATATATTTAAATTTTAAGAAAACCCCCGAAAGTACATTTTACCTAAAACATCCAAACCACAAGCACACCCTAATCCAGGACATTACTTTAAAAGTCCATATCTACCACTCTATATTGTATGAAATCGTCCATTTTATAAAAACATTTATTTATTAGAAATTGTTTTATTTTATTTTTAAAGGGTTTTAGAGGGAGATGAACACACCTATGAGTAGTATAAGTCGAGCAATAAATAAATAATAATATTTAGACTTGTTATCCTGTTTATGGTCAATATTTTGTATATAATGTAATTCAAAATGGTTTATCGGTAACAGTTCTAAAGGCAGGCAGAAAAAGCTTATGATTTGAAGCCTCTGTTTCATATTAAACATAAATAAACAAATTTAATTTTTACAAAGTTATGTAAGAAACTTGGTTGATCCAAGCTTCAATAATTTATCTATTATAGCTACCTGCATAGTCTAAATAGTCTAGAATCTTACCTCTATTTGGTAGGTAGTACATTCTTGCCAAAACAACATAACATCATGTATTTTTCAGCTTGTACGTAGGTAGGTACATTGTAGAAAACTGCTTTAGAATCGGAAACATAATTTTCTGCTACATACAATGAAAAATCTTCTCGAAAACCTTTCTTGTCATGGTTTGATAAAATCTAAAAGTACATAAATTTCCTATAAATTGTAAATCAACACAAATCAATTTAGTTCAGTAATTTTAACCTGTAAAAGTATATTTTTAACTTACCTGTATAAAAAAATATCCATTTTTTCTTTTAAACGAGCTTATGCATATATAAGAGGATGCATTTTCAATCAAAAACACTTCGATCACTAATTTTCGAAGCAAAAACCGAAAAATTCTAAAGAAAAGCAAGCAAAAGCAAGAAACGAGGTTCTGTCATCTGTGTACCGTGAAACGAGGGCATCCGAAGCAATCCGAAGTGATTCGATATCCGACAGGTGCGGGCCCCTGATTGGCTCAAAATTTTAACCGGGGTCCGTTTAAACGAAGCGTCGGGTCTTTCGATGCCGATAAAAAAGCCCGTTAAAACTCGAATTAACCCCTGAAATGTAACGGAAAAGTTGTTGCTGCATACCAAATCGCGGAAATAGCATGGGATTTTTCTAACGGGTCCCGTTAGTTTGGAGTTAACGGAAAGTTTTAACCTGTGTGCTGCTGCATAGGGCTGAGGAAGAGGCAATGACGTTTGCATTGTCATTGGGAAGAGAAGGGTTGCCACATTTGATGAAAGCAATTCCGGGGACCCCCCCGCAGTCATCACTTTCTTGACTATCCATTTTTTTGTGTACCACCGTCTTAAGAAATAAAGATGTTAAGCAGTCATAGCACTCAAGTTGTTAACTTATTTACTTTAAACTTTATTAATTTAAACGTTGCGTTGCCACTCGCACATCGTTTTAGTGAAACGGCAGATTTAACAATGTTTTCGATTTTTGATGATTTTCCGGGACTAAAAAATATGAATCCGGGATCCGGGGCAACACAGTTAATTCCGAGAAAATCCCGACCATGTGGCAACCCTAGGGAAGAGGCAAAAGGTGCCGAATAATTAGTCCAGCAGACCGCTCACACGACTTGGAAAGTATCATCAAGTAACAAACAATTGCCAAGTCATTTGAGTCCGGCTTAACATTCACATAATTTCAATGACAGCAATATGGCATCCTTAGAAAAGTTATCTTAGGAGTCGTTAGAGATACCATGACCACAGTATAACGGTAACAGTATACTGTGCCATGACATTCATAATTTAGACCTTAGGAAACAAAAACATCTGGCAAAATGCTGGGCAACAATTACAAGTGCATATTATAATAGTAGGTACTACCAAATATTTGCCGTACCTATATAAATAAAAACCAAACAATAAAGCAATATATTTTCAAAAAATAAATCCTGCACGGCAGTTATCGATAGGATAGGTAAATGAATCAGTAATTCGATAATTGCATTCCTCTTTATGGGATGTAAGGATAGAATAAAAAACGATATAGATTTGTGTTTAGTGGTTGTGAACCGAAACTAACCTTTATTGTTCTGTGTGTGAACCTAACCAAACAATAAATTTAGGTAGGTATCAGTAGTATCCCTACCATAAGCGCATCTCCCTTGTCTATGGTAGGTATAATTATGTTTGTTTAAAAAATCCCAAAATATAAATAATGACAGTCGGAATGACCGCTCCTTTACTAAAAAACCCCCAAATGCAATTTGGGGCCATAACGTTCTTTGCCAAGCAGCACAAAGGTGATACTTGTGGGAGTAATGGTTTACCCTTAACTCCTAATTCAATTATAATTGTGGGCAAAGCTCAAACGTTAAAGACAGTTAGAAGCCCCTTTTTGTGTCAATATTTGGACATCATTAGAGGAAAACATGGTAAGTTGGTTTTACTAAAATATTCAGAAGATAAAGATAAAACTGCATTTTCTTTTAGAAAGGACGATAGTGGTATCTCAATATTGTGGCACACCATTGGCAAACTGTCTAGAAAAAAGAAAATTTAGTCCTTTTGAAATCAAGAAAATTTTCCATCAGACTCTAAAAGGACTGAGTCTATTGCATAAAAAAAAAATTATTCATCGAGCACTAAGTAACGAAAACATACTGCTGCAAGACAATGGTGACATTAAACTATTTAATTATGGCTTATTTCATATGTCTGACTATGGAAAACTGGTTTCGTTTCCTGTTTTGTAAGTATAATATGCTTATTTTATTTAGAAAAAGTATTTTTTTATAATTATATTTGAGGTTATGTTTTTGTTTACCATTTTAACTTTTATACGCTTTGAGTGTGTTTAACTGCCAAGACTCCGTGGCGCAACGGTAGCGCGTCTGACTCCAGATCAGAAGGTTGCGTGTTCAAATCACGTCGGGGTCAAATAACTTTTTGTTTTTAATAATGAAAAATGCAGATTTCTCTAAAAATTTACCAAATTATTTAATACATTACATCGTATTGAAGTTATAATGTGTTAGTCAAAGTCAAAATATTCTTTTTTTTCTGTGATAAATTACCTATAACTTCAAATAAGAGATAAAATATAATACAGTAAAATTAAAATTTGAAATATTAGAATAAGAAATGCCAATAATTATGATAGATGCATTTTTGGTACCTATGATAAGCTTTTTTCCATAGTACATTTTAACAGCTTTTGTAAACATTTAAAAATTTGACATTTCTTCAATATACTTATACATAATAATATATTTAGGAATATTAAAAAATTTTTTAGAATAATAAATTATATATTTCTTTACAAGACTTGAAGAAGGAAGAGGTAAACATAATATATGAAAGTCATGTCTTGTATTATAACTATATAGGTAAATTAATACTATTTTTCCACTACTAACCTATAACATCGCCATTATTGACCGATTATTAACGTTAGAAATCGTTTTTCTCTACCTTATAAGTTATTATTGACCATGGTCAATAATAAGGCATTGAAATCCATTATTGACCGATCTTCAAGAATCTATTTGAACGCAGGTAACTTGATTTTTTGATTGTACAACATGAATTCATTGTGGTTAGGCAACCAGATCATTATCAATACATATTAGATTATTAGAGATTCTTTATATTGTAAAATATCGATACAATCAACATTTTTTCTGCTTCCATCCTTAATTCTGGAGGTGTACACATAATAATATCACTAACATTTTCTTCGCTCATTTTTTAAAAAAACGGAAAACTCGTGAAATCTGATGACATAAATGAACAAAAAATGACATTGACACAGCCACCTGACAAAACAACAAAATATTTTGCCAATTCCAAAGCGCAGGTAACTTGATTAAAAAAATATACCTACCAATAATTTTTTATAATAATTATTAATACTATAAAGATAAATGTCTTATAAAAGTTTGTAGTAGTGGAAAAAATATTATATTAACCACGGTTTAGACAGCTTATAGCCCTCGCGTTTTAAATCCCTCGTCGCTCCGCTCCTCGTGATTTAAACTTGCCGCTCGGGCAATAATGATGGCTGTCTAAACCTTGGTTAATAATATACTATTCTATGTTTTTTTTAATCAAGCATACCTAGGTACTGTTTCGAATATGTAAATTAAAGTTAGTGTTAAAATTTTTTGTAAGATAAACAAGGGTTCACAAGAATGTCTAGATCTTGCTTTGCACAAACACCTGATAGCTCTTTTTTTGTAAAATGAAAATAGAGTTAAGAAGATATTGACTTGAATTTCCCCAGAAACAAATTCCATATCTCAAAAGCAAAATAAACATTTCGAAAATTGTACCTATCATTTTCTTGGAAAGTAAAAGATATCAAATGTAAGAAATAGAGCGTGCGAAATTCAAATTATAAGTGATTAAAGTCATTTTTGGCCGACTTACTAGCGCAACCACCCTATAACAACAAAAAGTAATAAATGTACCGTTTTCTTGCGCCTGTTAATTTTCCCTAAATATTTATTTCCGTTTACAAAAATAAGATATACATATACAGGGTGTTATTAAACATTTCGAAAATTGTACCTAGCATTTTTCTTCATATGAAAGTACTCTCAGGCTCAGGGCCTTACAACCTTAAGCTAATTTTCTACATAACTTTGTTGCTCATTAGAGGAACGATTTTGAGTAATGTAAATTCCGGAACATTTTATAAGTTTGGGGTTGTTAATTATCAGATTGTCTAAAATAATAATTTAAGTGGGAAATCACGTCCAGGTGTGTTACTTGGATAATGCATAGGGTGATTGCGGCCTTTTTTGATCGTTCAATTTTTGTTTTTTAAATAGATCTGTTCATTTTAATACCTAAAATTATAATATATATGTCCTTGTCAAGTATAAACAATAAATAAGCGATTAAAAAAGATAGAAATACTCAAGAAAGTACATATTTTATTTTTAAGTTCTGAAAAATATTAGTTTTTTTTTCAGAAGTCGGCCACTTATTGTTTAGTAGTCGGCCATGCCTATATAAGAAGTCGGCCGTCATATATTAATGGATATTTAGAACAGAGGCCCGTGCTTGCATTTTTATTTTCAACTTTTTAAAATCTCACCTCTTTTTTTTATTAGTATTATTAACCATTTCGCTTTTTTTTCGTTCTAACTCTTCCCTTTTCCTTCTCCTTGCTTCTACTTTCTCATTTTGTACTCTATCCTTTTTCATGTAATATGTTCTCCAAACAATGGACGAAATGGCACTTGTGGAAGGGTCCAGCTTTTGGACGTTTTGTTTTTAGAATTGACTTAGGGTATTTAAGATATTTTTTAAAAAACATCGGTTGGGGAGGTGGATGTCGGCATCGGCTCTATTGCATGTAAAATTATTTATGACCAATTGTGTGCTTATATATGGATCTGGTGGCCATTCGTCGACGCTTATTGCTTGCCACACGACCCGCGAGCCGGTCCTGCAGAGTTGCAAGTGGTATACTATAGTTTGGGCAAGTTTCTCGAATTTTAGCTCCATTTCTAAAGCTTTTTCTAAGGACTCTTGAGAATATCTAAGTAACTTTCTTTTGGGCCTGCGTGGCATCGTCTATAATGTAAAGAAAACATTTTCTCGTTAGATGAAAGTGCTTTTATAGACAACAAAATTTTCTGGCCGAGTACTAGCACAATTATCAATATATGACTTTGCCAGTAGTCAGCCACTAACTTTAATATCCCCTAGGGACTTTATCATTCATTTTAGACCCGGCCGACTATTGACACGTAGGTTTTTGATACATCAAAGTACATAATGGCAAAGGAAGAATCTGTTTATATGTATTTGTAAGCCTGATATAGACAAAATATATTTTTTTAAATTTTGCCAGTAGTTGGCCATGGTGGCCGATCCCTAGCAACTTTGTAATAATTTAATTCCAGTATATTATTTTTTTACCTGAAAATAAAAATGAATATATTTGGGACTTGTTACTGGTTACTTAAACATACCGGGTGTTGCATCGTCGAGCGGGACATAGGAAATCCCATGTAATTTTAAATGGGGTCAATTATTGGCTTCCCTAATTATTTTAGAGAAAAATTCTATTTAGGTTTATTAAAGAGCACTAAAACCCACATTCAAAAGAATAACTTTAGATATTTTTGATGAGCCCGTTTACGGGTTATCGCCGATTTCTTTTTAACTATTTCTCCTTTTTATGGCCCCGTATTTGCGGGCACCAGCCAAGGTAAAAAATGACTGTCAAATAAAGTTGTCATTTTGAGGAATATTTAAACATCTTCTTAAATCCTAAAGTTCTAACAATTTAATAGTACCTACCTATTAATTAGTAAAATATGGAAACATGTAAAATGTCATAATTAACCTTGTAATTGGATACTTTATTTTAGTTTTATTCAGATTAATTTGTACTCATAAATACACCTTTAATATTTTCGATGTACCTACGAGTTTTTATAACAATAAAGCACACATTTCAAAATGACAACTTTATTTGACAGTCATCTTTTACCTTGACTGGTGTAAGAAATGTAGCGCGCGAAATTCAAGTTATAAGTGATTAAAGTCATTTTTGGACAACTTCCTAGCGCAACCACCCTACAACAATAAAAAGTAATAAATGTACCGTTTTCTTGCGTTTGTTAATTTTCCCGAAATATTTATTTCCGTTTACAAAGTATTAAGATATACATATACACTATTGGACGAAAGTAGAGCAACAAAGTGCTTTTATTTCTTTGAGTTTAAAAAATTAATTATATGATTGTGATCCCCAGCTAATTTTAATGAAATATTATCCCCACAATATTAGTAATTTTTCACAATATTTTGGTACACTTTAAACAAAATGAAGGTAGAGAAATATTTATAATTATAAAAATCGACAAAATGAAGTGCGACAAAAGTAAAGCAACAAATTGGGTCAACAGTATTTTATTTTACATACTACGATAAAAAACCATTGAGCGCATTTAATAATTACAATAGCTAGAATTAAGTATTATGTTAATAGTTAATAGAATATCCATTATTTTTTATTACTTGCCGACAACGTCGCGGCATTGAGGCAATCAATTTTTAAACAGTATTTTCGGGAAGGTTTGTCCAAACTTCATTGATTTTATTTACTAATGATTGTTTATTTGGAAATAATTGTGTACGAATTCCACGTTCAACTTCTTCCCATAGATTTTCAATGGGGTTAAGGTCTGGGGATTGTGCCGGCCACTGCAAAACCCGAACGTTATTTTCTTGAAACCACTCTTCAACAATTCGTGAAGAGTGCTTTGGATCATTATCCTGTTGGAAAATAAAACGCAACGGCATTTCCCACTCTGCATAAGGCAACATTACATTTTGCATTATATCTCTATAGACAAATCGATCCATGGTGTCATTAATGAAGATTAAAGGACCCACCCCATTCCATGAGAAACAACCCCATAGAAAAACACTGCCTTTGCCATGTTTAACTGTGGGTGTAACGTATTTGGGATTAAACCTTGTGTTGATTGGCCGTCACGTTTCATTCCATCAGAATTGAAATTTTTATAACGCGTTTCATCGCTAAAAAAAACTTTTTTCCACTCGTCTACTGTCCAATTTAAATGTCGACGTGCAAATTCAAGCCTAGCTACTCTATTTCTTGCCGAAATAAGGGGCTTTTTAGCCGGGCGTCTACTAAATAACTTTGCGTCTATCAACCTTCTTTGAACTGTCCGTTACCATTATTTCGGGAATTTCAGCAAAAATCTAGGTGCAGACATCCAAGGATCGTTTTGAGAAATCCTTTTAATGCGTCTGTCTGTCCAAATTGTTGTTTTTTTCGGCCTTCCCGATTTCGGTAGATTCTCTAAATGTCCCCTTTGAATGTAACTTGCAATTATTTTGGATACGCTGTATCTTGGTAAAACAAGCCGTCTTGAAATTGTGGCTTGTATTGTACCTTCCAAGTGTGCATTCACTACTCTCTGCTTTAATTCTTTCGAGATTGGAATACCTCCTGGCATGATTAATACAGTACAGAAATATTAATTAAACATAAAATAAACTCTGCAAAAATACTTTAACCTTTACTTTTACTAAAACCTTTCTTTTTTAGGAAGATATTAAAATGTTGCTTTACTTTTGACGCATTACAATATCGTATTTGAAAGTTTACGTCAATATCAGTTTATATGTTTTGATTGTTGGAAAAAGCTGTTGTCGCCGATAACAGAAGCCTACCTTGATATTTAAGACACGATGTATTTAAATACGATATCATGCATTTAATATTATAAAATCGATATTTCTTTCATTTTTCGAAAGTGTTGCTCTACTTTTGTCCGATAGTGTATATAGGGTGTTTCAAAAAACTTTTGCCATCGCTCGTGTGGTGATTCCTTACCCAAAAATAAGACAAATAGTTCCTATCAACATAAGTCTGTAGCCGCTTTAATTTTGAGATACAGGGTGAAACAAAGAAAAAAAAAGTTTTTTTTCTTAATATTTCTGAGACCGCTTTAGATATCATTTTGAATGTTAGTAGGTACTAATTAGGCATAAAAACACCTTTATTTCATATAATAAGATTTGCTCTACTTCTACCAGTGGCGTCCGCGCTAACATTATCACTAAGTAAAAATGGTCCCTAGACATTTCTTCCCAACGGTTTTGATTAAAATAATAAATGGCATTTATTTGCATATTGCTATGCTCATATCAGGGAATCAGGGTTTGGTAAAATTGCATTTATCTCCTAAACAGAGCCGAAACTAAAAAATTATCTAAAGGTACGTCGCATTAGACATTAAACTGCCTCTATGTCTGCGTTATCAAAAGAGAAAACGGCAGTGGCGTACATATTTTTTCACTTTATAAAGTCAAAGTCAAAAAATCTTTAATCAAAAAATTTCAGCAACAATGCACATAGAATGATATAGCGTCATAAAATCACTTAAAATACTAACGAAAGACATTAATTTACGAAATTAATTTACACATTATAATAAATGGTAAAAAATGATTTTACACTTTTCACAAATATACAAGTTTTATTTTTTAATTCGACATGTTTCGCAACACCGTTATGTACTTCTTCAAAGGAGTACAAAAGAGTGATATTTTAAAAACTATATAGGGTATAAATTTTAAAGTAAGCAGGTATACAAGTTTAACCGAGGGAAAAAAAAACTATATTTACAAACTATTTAAATAGATTCAAAAGAGGTGATGAGCTTTAGTCTAATTCAGCTATACTCTAAGTGTGTTCCGCGGAACCCTAGGGTTCCGCGATACCTCTGTAGGGGTTCCTCAAGAATTTAAAAAAAAAATCAAAGCACCTCTCTCTGGTCGAACGTTTTGACTCCGCGGCCGCGCGTAGGTATATTTATTTATTTATTTGTATTTGTATAAACATGTGTTACAATAGCTGGTACAATATCTCATAAGTTTGGTATCAACATGTATACTTGTATACTTGTGAGCGCGCAGTCCCTTTGATAAAAGCCGCCTCTGAATTGTTTACAACGCAATTTTTATATTTCTCTTTTTATTTTTGCTTTTTGTTTATCAAAGGCGCCGACTCGAGTATTTTCGAGAATATTCGAGATCGAGTCTAGGACTAAGTATAAAAGCGGCGATCGCGCGTCGCGCCTCGTCAGTCAGTTGACGATTAGCGTTCGGAGCGATAAGTTCCTACCTACCTACTTACAAGCTCGCTAGCGAGAAACTAGTGTTCATTGTTCTACTGCCTGCTGTATTCTGTTGTCTCAGTTTTATACATTTCTTCATTGTACTAAACTTAGTCTCTTATACGCAGTAACGATTGTGCATTATTTAGACCCCACCATCCTGACGTGTAACATTATAAATAAAGAAGAATGGAACGTTGGCTTAAAGGTGTTAAACGTGTTGCAACAACATCTTCTAATGACGCTGAATGTTCAAAAGCAGTACGCGCGGAGAATATAGCAACCACCGATCCAGACGATGATGCCACGACGTCAAGCTCGACGGTTTCAAAGACGAAAAAAAGGAAGTATGATGAATCATATATCAGTTTCGGATTTGTTGATTCCAACGGCTCACCTCTCTGCATGCTATGTAGTAAACTGCTTCCTAATAGTTCCATGGCACCTGCCAAATTGCGCCGACATTTACAAACTGTACACCCCGAGTCTAAAGACAAGAATAAAGAATTTTTTGTTCGTAAAAAAGATCAGTTATTGGAAAGTCAAAAAAATATTATGCATGTAACAAAAACTATCAACGAAAAGGCCACGGAGGCATCATATTTAGTTAGCTATCGCATTGCACAAGCAGGTGAAGCGCACACTATCGCTGAGAATTTAATAAAGCCATGTGTATTAGACATAACAAAATGTATGCTCGATGAAAAATCTGCAAAGCATCTTTCTACTGTGCCGCTATCAAACGATACTGTTTCACGGCGAATCCATGATCTGGCAAGCTACGTCAAACAAGAACTAGTTACACGTCTACAAAAAACACGATTCGCCTTGCAAATGGACGAGTCAACTGATGTCGCTAGTTTGGCTATCTTGCTGGTTATCGTGAGATATCCATATGAAAGTTCTTTTGAAGAAGGCATGCTTATGTGTTCACCGCTGCTCACAAACACTACCGGGGAAGAAATTTTTAATAAAATAAATATATTTTTTGAAGAAAATAATCTCAGTTGGAACAATTGCATTGACATTTGTACAGATGGGGCCAAGGCGATGACAGGTAAAACAGCAGAAGCAGTGTCACGAATAAAAAATAAAGCGCCTAATTGTAGTTCCAGCCATTGTATTCTGCATAGACAAGCACTTGCGATGAAGCAAATGCCGTCAAATCTAAAATTAGTTATGGATGAAGCGGTAAAAATAATTAATTTTATCAAATCACGACCACTACAATCCCGATTGTTCTCATTATTGTGTGAAGACTATGGCAGCAAACATAAAACACTGCTGCTCCATACAGAAGTGCGATGGCTGTCTCGGGGTAAAACTTTAACAAGGCTATTTGAACTTAGAGCCGAGTTACAAATGTTTCTTTCAGCAGATACTTCTTTTAATTTGAAGGACCGTTTGTATGATAAAACTTGGTTGTTCCGATTGTCTTTTATGGCGGATATCTTTCAAAAACTGAACGAATTGAATTTATCATTGCAAGGTAAACAGACAACAGTGTTTCAGGCCAATAATAAAATAACTGCCTTCAAAAGAAAATTAGATTTTTGGATTATTTGCGTTGGAAAGAAAGAAATAGAAAGCTTTACGTCACTCAGTGAGTTTGTTAGCGATAACGACTCAGAAATGTTTCAAGATGATGTGTTTGAAGAATTGGTCCAATATCTCAGTTCGATGCGCGCATCTTTTGAAAAGTATTTTCCCGAAGAACAGAATACAAAAATGAAACTGAATTCATGGATTCATAATCCTTTTTTACCCAACTTGGAAAAGCCCGAAAGTATGTCAAACGAGATATATGAATCTCTTTTAGAAATGTCATCAGACACAAGTATGGAGTCACTGTTCAAAACGACGCCTCTCAACGATTTTTGGTGCAGAATCCGTGATGAATATCCAATGCTTGGCAAAATGGCTCTGAATATTCTTCTCCCGTTCCCAACAACATATTTGTGCGAAACAGGATTCTCAACCTATGCAGCCACGAAAACAAAATATCGCAATAGACTGGACGCCGAACCTGATATGAGACTTCAACTGTCTTCTATCAAACCTGATATCAACCAATTGATGAAAAATAAAAAACAGTTTCATACCTCCCATTAGTTAGATTTTTTCTTTTTTAATATCTTCTATTATTGTACTTGCCATGTGGTAAAGTAAGTAATAATTAGTAACTGTTACATTGTACTTTTATTATGCTTATTAATAAAGAATACACTTGTAAAAACTATTGTTTTATTGTAGGGTTCCATCAAGTATTTTGCTTCCCAAAAGGGTTCCGTCACCAAAAAAGTTTGAGAACCGCTGGTCTAATTGATGCTTAAGTAGAGTATTGTGATTTTTAAGTTTGTTTATTTTCAAGGATTCAAGCAGATTTAATTTTAAACTTTTGTTTTCAGTATGTAAAATATCGTAGTAAATATTAAATGTATGGTTTTCTTCTTTCAAATGGTTAGAATAATTTGAATCAGTTTTGTTTTTCATGAAACTAGAGTTATGTTCGTTGACACGTTTTTCAAAATTTCTGCCAGTTTGCCCTATGTAAACTTTGTAAACATGTCGAATTAAAAAATTAAACTTGATATATTTATAGAAAGTGTAAAATTATTTTTTACCATTTATTATAAAGTGATAATGAATTTCCACCAACTAACAGCCGAATCAATTCATTTCATACATATTTTTTGCTTGTAACACCCTGTATCCAGGGCCTTCCTTAACTTATTGTAGGATCTGTCCACTTTAGGATAATGGGGCCATTATAACAGGAGTATTATATTAAAACGGGCAAATTTCTATATTTATTGAATTGTTTTTATTTCTTTACAGTTACATTCGATGAATAGATAATAATAATGTCATCCGGAAAAGTAACTCTTTTAGCATTCATTTTACGCAGGTTAGTGCTTAAAAATATATGTTGATTGAAGAGGTACCCTTCTAGCTTTGAGTTAAGCAAAATCAAAGTTTATGTCTTTGTGCACATCACATTCTATGGACATCAGCGACAAACTGGTCAATCTTTCTTGAAGCATTGTACTTCTTAATTCATTTTTCTGTTCTTTCCGATTTGGAGAAGGAACGTTCCCCACTGCAGTTAGTTACCATTATGCTTAAAAGGATTCTCAATGCAATTTGTACATTTGGAAATGTGTCTTCAATTTTGTTTTCTTTCAAAAGATGATATATTCCTGAAATGCTATTAATTTCTTAATTTTTTTTTAAAGTATTCTGTTAAATGCAGACATTCCATTTCCAACTCTTTCTCGTTAACGTCTTCATTATAGATTACAGCAAATTCTTTGCAACTTTATCTCAACTCTTCGGAATTCAGAGTTTTCAAGCGAAAAAATAAACTAAATCAATGATTAATGTATTTGTGCGAACTCAATCGCTGTTTTAGATGCTCGCTCAGGATATCAATTATGAGAAGAAAGGTTTGTACATTAAATTTCTCTCTCCCATTCAGTTGGACTGACGGCGCAGAGCCATTTTTAAGATAGGTGCTTTTAATCAGATTCCGAATTTCTCTCTTTGGCGGACGATTCGAAATAATCAGATTTATTCCTGAGGTTTATAATAAAATCATCAAGTATAGTAAATAAATTTGTTGCAACGCCTATTGTTGTTGTTTCTTTCTGAAAATAGTTACTTGTTTTGTGTATTCGTTTCAATATGGAGCTCCAAATTTCGGCCAGTATAATAAATTCTAGGTTTCCCATTCTTCTGGACAGACGAAGGGCTTCGTGCCTAGTTTCTCGTAGCTACTTTGTATTCTTTAGGATAGACATCAAAGCTTCTATAATTTGTTTATGACCTTCATGCAAGGCGTTTACTGCATCAGCTCGCGCAGAACTTTTTTTGAACCTAAATGTTCTGTCAATATATGCCATCGGTGGGTAGAGGCCGAAAAAAAGTTATACACAATCAAAAAGCTTTATTGTACAAAGAATCTTTACATTCTCATTTACAAAGTTGTAAGAACAAAAAAGAAATTATCAGGCTTTCAATATGCGTGTGGTGCGCCCTAACCCTAACGAATCTCAAAATAAGGTGTCAAAATAACAAGATATAACGAACTAATAAACACTAAAACATTACATATTAAATTAAATGGCTATCTAAGATTGCTAATAATCCAAAGTACTATAAGTATTATAAAAATAATAAAATAGCTCAGTCAATATTCTAACATTTTGGACAAACTATAACCACACTCGAGAAACAGTATAATAACACCCAAAGGTTACCACACGCAACATTATTAAAATTTCATCTAAAAGTAACAAAAAAGGTAATTAAAAAAATGACATAAAAATTGTTAATAATTAGAAGTAAAATTGCACAATAATTACTAGAAATATAAAATAAAAATCGCACCAATACAAGGAACACTGAGACAAGAGAAGCAGACTTCAGGAGCTATCACAGAAAAATTCTTCTATGGTATAATAAGCTTTAGAAACTAAGAGAGCCTTTACTTCTTTTCAAAATTTGTTAAGATTCTGAATTTTTCTAATTTTTAGCGGAAGATGATTAAATATCCTCTTACCGTTGTAGAATATAGAATTTTTCGTTTGACTGGAATGGGGTATAGGTAAATGAATTTTAAATATTTGACGAGTGCTGCGCACTGGGGTTGAATTAATTTCACTCTTAAATTTCTTATAAATTAATTTGTTTATTTATTATTATTAAGCAAGATGTCTCCAACAAAAACAAACAGGACAAAGTCAAGATTGTATGCGAAAGAAATAGTGGTCGGCTAGAGTCTCTAATTTTGGCTTTACATATACAGTGCGCTCAAAAAGGTTGGAATAAATTCGTTTAAAATGCAGGTGATTATTTTCTGGAAAAACGCTTGGACATGTCGATTATTATTTTTAATTGCAAGTTTTTTGACATAAGAAATGTGTATACAGGTTGTCTCAAGAAGAACATATTATTATAACGTCAACATTGATTTTTTTTAAATAGAACACCCTGTATATTATATTATTTTTAAATTCTACGATACATTCTAAACATTTTTTGTATAACATACTATATCTCCAAAATCAATGGTTTCCGTTATATATTGACATTTTAATATTTTTCTGAAAAAATGCTGAGATCCGTGGATTTTTAGTTTTATTTGCACATTTCTTTATTATTTTATTTCTGACCGGTATATTATTAGCTTATAACGTCTTAGTTACGCGGGAATTATAAGGGTCATAACTCCCTTGGGATATTAAGAAAAATTTGACATAAAATCAAACGATTGACATCTAATGTCAATTTGATTGTCATCTATTGAAACATTTATTCCACTTTAAAAATGAACAAAATGTTACTAAAATCGGTCAGAAATAAAATTATGTATGTATCACTGGAATTATAAGGGTCTCAATTACCTCGGGCAATTGCTGTCCCTCGGGCCAAAGGCCCTCGGGACGTAAACTTTGCCCTCGGTAATTAAGACCATTATAATTCCCTAGATACATAAATAACTAATTGTAACCTGTTACCTGAATTAATTTTTTTTGACACAGACTATTACTTCTTGTCAAAAATTCTTCAAATTGTGTAGATCTATCTAACTTCAAGTAATTCTGTAAAAATGGCGCGGTTAAGTGAAAAAGATAGGATAGAGGTACTTATGATGTTTGGCTATGGAGATATGATGCGAACCCAAACAGAAGTGTGTGAGTTATTTAACAAAAAGTACCCAAACCGAGCACCAATATCTCAATCTGTTGTTAGTAAAAATGTAAAAAAATATAGGGATTTGGGGCATGTTAGAGACAATTATATTCAAGGTCGACCTAGGATTTCAGAAGATGTGCAGTTAAATGTCCTCTTAGCTGTCCAAGAAAACCACCATAGTGTTACTCGCGGTATTGCCACGGAAAATAATATTTGTCAAGCAACCGTATTAAATTGTTTACACAAAAATAAATGGCATCCCTATAGGGTACAGTTGGTTCATGAACTTAATAAAGATGACCCGGATAGAAGAACAGAATTTTGCGAAATAATGATGAACAGATACATTGAAGATCCTCAAATTTTAAAAATAATTGTGTTCTCTGATGAAGCAACGTTTACTCTAAATGGGCATGTGAATCGCCAAAACTGTCGATATTGGGCTAAGGAAAATCCGCACTGGATCATAGAGTCCCACACACAATACCCGCAAAAAGTGAATGTTTGGGCTGGAATTGTTGATAACCGGATTTTAGGTCCCTTCTTTTTTGATGGTACGTTAAATGGCGAACTGTATCTAGAATTTTTTGAATTTGAGTTAATACCGGCACTTGCTGTACTCTATCCAAATCCAGATGAGCCAGACATTCCCAACAATAACTTATGGTACCAGCAAGACGGAGCACCAGCCCATTACACACGCCCGGTGTTCCTGGCAAGTGGATTGGTCGACGGGGTCCAATAGAATGGCCGGCAAGGTCACCAGATTTGACCCCGCTAGATTTTTTTTTGTAGGGCTATTTAAAATCTAAGGTATACTTTAACAGACCTAACAATATTGATGAACTTAAAGTTCGAATAAGGCATGAGGTTAGATTAATAGAGCCCCAGGTAATCCATAACGTTTTGGAAGAATTCAAAGATCGACTTGCATATTGCCAGGAAGTTGGTGGCGGTCAATTTCAACATTTATTAAAATAAAATTTAATATAGTCTATGTAAATATTATAGACTAAATAGATGTAAAGAGTTCATTTTTAATTGTAGTTTTCGTACCAGAAAAAATGTCAATATATCGAAAACAGTTGATTTTGGAGATATGGTATGTTATACAAAAAGTGTTTAGAATGTATCGTAGAATTTTAAAATAATATAATATACAGGGTGTTCTATTTAAAAAAATTAATGTTGACAGTTTATTATGTTCTTCTTGAGACAACCTGTATACACATTTCTTATGTCAAAAGATTCGCAATTAAAAATAATAATTGACATGTCCAAGCGTTTTTCCAGAAAATAATCACTGGAATTTTAAACGAATTTATTCCGACCTTTTGAGCTCATTGTATATTTAATGGCTCTTTTTTGCAGAACAAATATTATGTTAAATAAATGCTGGGAGCAGCAGCCCTAGAAACGTATGCCATATCTTAAATGAGACTCAATTAGGGAGAAATATGCGGTCCTTGTAGCAGCTAAATCTAAGGTATTAGAAATTACCCTAATCGCATAGCAGTTGGAGCCCAGTTTTTTGCTTAGGCCGAGTTCACATATATGTGATTTAAATTTTAATTTATTATCCATGTATAACCCTAAAAATCTATATACTTTTTCATTATTTATTACGTTGTCTCCAACTATAACTTCATTGAAATTGCATTTAAAAGTAAGAATGTTTGTATTTGTTATGTTGAGAGATAAAAAGTTGGCGTCTGTCCACTTTTTAACCACGACAAGATCATCATTTTTTACATGTGACATGTGACTCAAGTTCACTCAGATTTTTACCTGCCCAAAGTATTGTTGAATCCTCAGCAACCAGAGTAAATTTACCTTTTATTTCAATATTTATTAAATCATTAATATATATCAAAACAATAGGGGACTTGGGACCGATTACTTTAGCACTCCTGATCTAATTTCCAATTGATTGGAATATTTATTATTAAAACTTACAATTTGGAACCATCCAACTAAGTATGGTTCAAACCACTCCACTGCTCTTCCCCTTATTTCATAGTTTTCGAGCTTGAACATAAGAACTTTGTGATTAACATGTAATTTTATTGTAATTTTATTGTAATTTTATTAAATTTATGATCGCTAGCGGGTGAGATTAATTGTGACGTATTGACTCTTGCTATAGAGTGTTTGTTTTTGATTCGTCATATTTTGTTGTATTTACACTGCTGATTAATTTTTAGTATTTAGTGTTAAGTTGACAATTCTTATACATTTGTACATGTCAAAGAAGTAATATTATAAATAAATAAATAAATATAAATAAATGAATAAACACAGTCGAATGCCTTCGACAAACCGCAGAATACTTCCACAGCTACCTCACTATCATTAAGATTCAAGTATAAGTTTTCAAGAAATGAAAAAATGTTGTGCTTTTTGATTCCTGAAAACCAAATTGCTCTGCGCAAATTAAGTTATACTGGGTGGCCCACTCTCAACGCAGGATGTCACAGCATCTAAACTACTCAACTTTTTAATATTTTTTAAAAACAGGGTCATAGGGAGACATTAGGCCTACAGTTTAAAATTATTTTGAAATATACCGGACGTCCATAGCAAAGTTATATTTTTTTAAATGGAACACCCTATGTCTTACAATATTTTTGGATTGTACATAAAATAACAATTATTTTTTAGTGAGTGCATTATAAGTCTAAACTTAATAGTTTCTGAGATATCGCGTTTTGAAAAATGACATTTTTAAACTTTGACAGCTTCTAGCTTTCTAACGGTACGTCCTAAAGTAAAACGGCTTGCATGTCCCTATCTTACCTTTCTACTATCTTTCTAAAAGTGTCAACTTCCGGTTAAACCGGCTGTAGCTCAAAGCCGGAAATATAGTACTTCCGGTTTAACCGGAAGTTGGCATTTTTGGAAAGATAATAAAGAGTAAGATAGGGGCATGTAAGCCGTTTTGCTATATGGCGTATCGTTAGAAAGCTAGACGCTGTCAGAGTTCAAAAATGTCATTTTTCAAAACTCGATAACTCAGAAACTATTAAGTTTAGACTTATAATGCACTTACTAAAAAATAATTGTAATTTTATGTAGAATTCAAAAGTAGTGTAAGATATAGGGTGTTCCGTTTAAAAAAAAGTATGTTTGATATGCCCTGACTATTTGGGAGACCCTGTATAATTTAAAATAATTTTAAATTGTAGGCTTAATGCCCCCCTATGACTCTGTTATTAAAAAATATTAAAAAGTTGAGTAGTTTAGATGATATGGAAGCCTGCGTTGAGAGTGGGCCACCCTGTATTTATGTAAAAAAGAAAGTAAGCGATTCTTTAAGAGTTTTTCTATCACTTTCGAAAGTGTAGGCACTAAAGATATTGGTCTAAAATTGGAAAGACACTTAGAGTCGCCTCCCTTATATAAGGGTAGCACAGTTGCTATTTTTAAACACGGTGAGAAAATTCCTGATACAAATGAGTGATTTATACAATTCACAAGTACTGCAGAGCATTATCTGGCAGATGCAAAAACACCTGTATCGACAGGTCATCCAATCCTGTAACTTTTTTTTGTTATTTATGATAGAGAATGTATTTTTATTTCTTTCGCCAATATTTGTGGGTGCTAGAAAAAACGAGCGGGGAACATAAATATTTTTTAAAAACAGTCCAAAATCGTGGCTTGAATTTATTTTAGAATTTTTTTAGCCACGGAACTCTAAAATTCATTAATTTTTTGACAATCTAAATCCGAGTTCACAGATGTTGTTTTGTTTTTACCTTTCAAATTGTTGACAATTTCCCAAACCTCCATTTGTTTATTTCTAAATTTTTTTATTCGATTATTAAAATATTGTTGCTTAGCAGCTTCAATCGTTTTCCTAAATATTTTACAATAATTATTAAAATAGAGCATAAACCAAGCTTTGTCTAAAGCAAATTTTCTAATGTAATGTAAGGCGCGCATATTTCTCCATGATACTTTTAGACCCCTAGAAAACCATGGTTTTTTATTTTTACACTTACCTAAAGGATAGGGAAATGAATCATTAAAAATCAATCAAAAGGGAATAAAATTCTTTTAATGGTACCTCAACATTTACAACCCTTGACCAGTCTACGTCCTTACATGTTCTTGAAAACTTTATAATTTAATTATAAATAATCCTCGTAAATAATCTGTTTTGCTGCTTCGCAGGCTCAACATTGCCTACACTAATTAAAAAATTACATACAACTGCCTCATGATCAGACAATCCCGCATTAACAGTTTCTGAACCTTTTCAAAATAACTTGTTGTTGCCCCTGATACGCACCCAGCGGCATGGACACCTACCAACTTCAGAGAATGCCCCGTACATGGTATAATTGTAGCAAAGTCGCATTCCTCCTTGATTCTTGCTTGTAGACCAGTATACTTCCCCGACGATTTGAAGCGTTGTTGTAGCAATATTTTATGGGAATATCATGATTCTCTAAAAAATTCAAGATGATTTCCGTTAAATTTTGATGAATATTTTAATCGTAACATACATTTTTTATAAATAAAACAATGCAGTCCTCCTCTCCACAGTTTTACTGCATTGTTTTATTTATATTACATTAACTCCACTGAAAGTATGAACTATTTCTTCAATACATTTTTTAATATCATTCAAGAATTTTAACTGTGAAATGCTCTTTTGTGTAGAGTATTGTCATTATCGTATACTGTAAGTTATATCTTGCAACGATATGTTTTTTATTTTGTTCATTTTCTTTAACTATACTTGGTTTTATACAGGGTGATTGAGGAGAAAATGTCAATATATAAAAGTTCCTATAAACATGGGTCCTATTCCCGGCCGTTACGGAAATACAGGGGTAAATAATATTCAAATTAAAACTTATTAAATCATTTATAACAAGTAGGCTAGGTTTTATATTTGTTTTATAGTTTTCAAAAGGTAAGTTCGGCTGTCTTGCCTTTGCACTGTTGCTTAGCAATAGTAACCCCATTAGGTGTTAATAATAATAAGATTTCTCACTGTCTCATCGTGTTCAACTTTTGTATTTTCTGACAACTTAAACATTAGATTCATTTCACTATGCCTGCGACATTCTGATATCGTGAATATGCTGATATGATATTCGTTTATGGCTTCTGCAACGGGAGCTCAAATCTTGCAGTCGCCAAGTACCAGCTTTTTCCGAATCGGAGAGTACCAGATAAAAGGGTTTTTTAACAAGTTTTTATGTCTGCTGGAGATTCTGGTGCGAGAATTGTATCTGAACGGGAATCGGGACTTAATGTTCAACTAGAAGAGGCTATCTTTAACGCCGTCGAAAATGATCCAAGCTTAAGTACAAAGCGAATTGCCGATACTTATCAAATTACACAATCGTCTGCTTGGAGGAATCTTCACATTAATTGTTTATACCCATATCACTTACAACGAGTTCAACATTTGCAAGATGGTGATTTTGCGTTAAGGATGCAATTCTGCAATTGGATTAATACAAATCGAAGACTGTATATGTATGCTCTGTTCACTGATGAAGCACAGTTCACTCGCGATGGTATTAATAATTTTCACAATGAACACCGATGGTCCTATGAAAATCCTCACGCTACTGTAGAACATAATTTTCAGCATAAATTCAGCATTAATGTGTGGTGTGGTATGTTAAATAGTCAATCAGTCCATTCATAATCAATGGTAATCTCACAGGACAAGTAGTATACTTAAATTTTCTACAGAATCACTTGCAAAACCTATTAGAACATGTTTCACTTAATATACAATAGAACATGTATTTACATGATTACATAATTGAGCCCCTGCAAACTACAGTTTACAAGTACGAAATTTTTTAAACAATAACTTTCCAAACCGGTGGATTGGTCGAGGTGGTTCGCCTAATTGGCCAGCTAGATCGCCAAACCTTAATCCTCTGGATTATTGTCTTTGGGGATGGTTTAAATCATTGGTATATTCAAGTAAAGTAAACACTAGAGAGATGCATTACTTAATCGAATAATAAATGCAGCTATATGAAACATACCCGCATCCATTCATAGAACGACCCCGAGCTATTCATCAGAGAGGTGACTTGTGTTTAGAAGTAAACGGTGGCATTTTTGAAAATTATAAAACCTAGCTTTCTTGTTATAAATAATTTAATAAAAATTTTAATTTGAATATTGTTTACCCCTGTATTTCGGTAACGGCCGGGAATAGGACCCATGTTTATAGGAACTTTTATGTTTATATTGGGTCCTCGAATACGTACCTAAAATATTGACATTTCCTCCTGAATCACCCTGTATTCTATTTTATTGATGTGTGTATATGCAGATTGTGTATTAGCATGAATAAATTATCAGTTTATCAGTAAATACTCAGATTAATGCTTTTTGATATAAATTTCAGAAACCTTTCAACAGGTCTTTTACGTATCGAATTGTGACGGACTGCGAAGTCCTGATGTATTTCTAAATAAAAATGTTTCAAATAAGATACCTAAATCAATGAAAAAGAATCCATATTATCAAAGTAAAAATAAGTTTTTTCTAAAAAAGTTAATGTTGAAGAACCGGATATAGTTATGGCGGGACACTCAATTCCCTTGGCTTCATCAATTCATTTATTGGGCGTTAATCTGGATAGTCATATGTCTTGGCATGGCCACGTTGCGGCCATTGCTAAGGCAGCCTCGCAAAAGCTTGGAGTACTTTTCCGAACAAAGAACCTCTATACACCCCAACAACTTTTGATGCTCTATAAAGCCCAAAATCGACCATCACTGGAGTACTGTTCGCATATTTGGGGCTCTGCTCCTAAACATACCCTGAGATTGCTGGATTCCATTCAAAGAAGAGCCATTCGCTTGATCGGTGACCATAGTCTGACAAGCAGCCTGGAAAGCCTTGAACATCGAAGGCAGGTTGGCGACTTGAGTCTATTTTACAAATATTTTCATGGCAAGTGTTCAACTGAGGTTGCCCGCTTAATACCACCCAGAGCGGTGCATGGTAGAAATACACGACGAGCCACTGCAGCCCACCAGTACGTGGTTCAGCTTAGTGTCCCTCGAACGACACTGTTTCAAAATTCTTTCATCTGGAGAACGTCATCACTCTGGAACGACCTCCCTAAGATCGTCTTCCCCAACGAGTATAGTCTCCAAAGATTCAAGACCAACGTGAATCGTTTCCTGCGCACACGCACCGCTCCTAGAGCGCCATAAAGGATTTATCCTGTAGTGCTGTGCCTTATCATAAAAAAAAAAAAATACAAGTTCATCTTTTCAAAAGGTTATTAGCATCACGTTATTCGCCTGCCACAAGCGTCCAGAAAAAAAATGACAATTACCATATCAGTGCGCATATCTCTCCACGCCCACAAAATATTTCGAACAGCTAAAGACGGCCCAGAGTCCTACTATTTCAAAATATATTAAATTTTCATTGGATACATCAAACCACCAAAAAATTCAAGTAGGTATTCCTGATGCCTTCCCACAAAAAATGAGATCATCTCGAACCAAGGTTACTCAACTCCGAAATAGAAGCTTAAAACGGAAGACGGTCATAAAAATTAATCGTTTTCAAACACATTTAATGTCTTTGATCGTTTTACATAAAATTTTATTTGATTTCACACTAAATTCTTAGAAAAGAATTCGTAACTGATGACATACCACCTAAGTCAAGTAGATGGGACATTTCAATCCACCTCTTGAAGGCGGAGTTTGACTTTAAAATTTCCCTTACTTACTCGGATGGGATGGTCAAGATTCCCATTTTACACCTACGCAAATTTAGAAAAGATATAAAAACGCTAACTCGCCTAGAAAAGTCAGTTCCCAACACTTAAGTGCAGTTCACTACAGAAGACTAAAAGTTCAAAACACTTCAGTTCAGTCCAGAAGAAGTCAGTGCAGTTCAAAGAAGAAAGTTCAGTTCAGTGCAGTTCAGTTCCTTACAAAATAATTGAAAACAAAGAAAACCTATCTACGCCACACAGTACAGTCAAAGTATTAAAAAGTAAGAGACACTTTCATTAAAGTATATCCAAGTATAGTGCCGCGACCTAAGTCAAAATTAGTCAAAACATACACCGCTTCTCGCAAAAGTTTAGTAACCAAGTCCCCGAGAGAACGATTATAAATATTCTTTTAAGACCCCGGTTTAACCAAATAAATTAAAATTAGAATTACAGTATTTTAATAAATAGTTTAATTACCAAAACCATACTCAGTTTGAGATTAATATTTACAGTGAAGCTTTTCTCATAAACTTACCAACTTTACAGTGAGAAATAGACTTAAAACAATTGCAAGCGAAACTTATCTAAATCTTTAGCCAATTCTCAGAAAAAGGGATTCTTTACGTGAAAGTAGAGCTCAACGACCTATATTTCAGCCCAAAACCGTTCAGGCGTGGGTTAATAACCGAGCTGTACAGAGCAAATAAACCTAGAACCATTGAGTGTGAGAGAGAAATACTAGCTTACATAATTGTGATTTACTGTTGTAAGTAAAAGTTGAATTAACCCATTTATTTTATGCATATTTCGTATTGAACCATATTTACTAAATGTATTTTGTCAGTGACTTTGAATAATTGCTGAAATCTGCCATATTTAACATTGTGATTTGCTGTTACCATAATTTCTTTTAACTTAGATTGGAAATAAAATATTTTATTCCAAATAATTTCCATGGTTGGAAATCCAACGATTTCATTGTCACCGCGAAACGGAAGCCCTCTCGATGCCAAAAATTTTACAACTGCAACAATCCGTCTAAGTACATTTCTCCAGTAATCCGCTTCTTTTTGCTGTTAAGATAACAAGTTAGTACTCTACCAACCACTTTACTTCGTGCCAGATAAGTCATCATAGATTGCTCTGTGCTGAGCTGTTTTCATAATTTGTTAAAAGTATGTGCTTCCAATCATTACATCCACTCGGTGAAGTCACCGAAATTGTTGCATTTTCGCCATAGGGACGGTCGCTTTCTGCACAATCTGATTCCATTTATTTTGCTAAATTGATAGAAGTTAGCGTAGAACAAGAAGATTTTGAAGTTCCCGCTATTTGTTGTCGACACGACTCATCCTGTGAAAGATTTATTATTTTTTCTACTACTGTATAAATAAATTAACCTTCGGGCCCTAGCAACACGAAAGTAGTATGTTTCTAGCTACGAAAGTACTACTTTCGGTGCCAGGACAAAAAAACACGAATCCTCATAGGAATTTTTTATTGTATTTAATCAAGCGAATTTTGGAAAAAAAAACTTATTAACAAAATGCTTATATTTATTGAAAAAACAAGTGGTATAATACCAATAATATAAATAATATAGAACATTTCAGGGAAATTAAAAAAATCGAACTGACAGACTCTGACAGTACTCAAATAACTAGTTGTCGTGGATTATTTTACAGGTGGAAAAACCTTATTTTATCATTATAATTTGAATAAAATCAAAGTTCATTACTTAATAATATATTGATCAGAGAACAGTAGTAGAAAAAATTTAATACATAACACGATGCTAAAGCCTTTTTTGATGTTCGGGGGTATTAAATCACCTCGGCTTCGCCTCGGCTATTCGAAAACCTCACACCAAAAAATTAACTTTCACATCGCTAGTAATGTAAATAACTATGATTGCTTCTTACACTGGAAACAGTCGCGAACATAAAACAAAACAGGCGAACGACGATTTAATTTCAGTCCCGAACCGACCGAGTCATGTTCACAGGGGAAGTCCCGATCATCCAGTCGGTTTACTTGGGTGGGTCGCGTTCAGCTTTACGTCGCTGTAGAGGTGACCATCGACTTGGTGTTAAGTCGTTGGAGGTGACGATATAACGATTGAATATAACCGGTTTTTGAGAAATAACTGTCGCTACCGGTGATCCAATCTTGTCTGAAACAGTTACCAGTTATTGGAGTTATTGCATCGAGCCGAGAGCGCGCCGGTGACACGTTGCCTGCATGGTATTACTCCGTAGACGGTTCTTTTAAATAACTGGTAGACAAATAATCGCTAATATATTTCACTGGTATTTTGATATTTTTTTACGTTGATATTACGTTATATTATTTCATACCGCCGGTTGCGGTATGCGTTCGGAGTTATTTTAAACGGTAAAAATATCGACATACTTTAATTGCACCATTAAATATTTAAACTTGATCTGATCACATATTATTACAATAGCGATACATATGTCTGCATTGGGTATGTAATACGTAAACATTTAAAATGTGCGATTTCAAACGTTGTTTTTAATCACAAAATTATTTTTTCATTATTCCTTAGTTTTCACAGAGCAATATAAAGGTTAGTTAGTTTTCTGTATATTTCATAGTAATAACATTTCCTTAAAATATTTAAACAATAGAAAAGATCGTATATTCAACAATCGACACATTGAAATTAAATTTATTGAAAATAACTGGTAACTGTTTAAAATAACAGGTAATCTAAAATAACAGTCACCGGTATACCGGTCATTTCAAAATAACTTATAAGCCCATCTCTACGTCGCTGTATGCTACATAAAACTTAAAAATAGTTTAGGGGAATCATCTTGTAGGTAGCCAGCCAGACAGAGTTGCCAGTGTTAGGTCCCTTGTTCATTAGAATACCAAAAAAGCTAATAAAATAATTATTTTTTTTGATTGGTGCAAAATAAATATATTTAGCGGTAGTATCGGTGGGTGATCTGGCAGAAGCCCCCTAGCTCACTACCATCGACCGCGGCGCTCTGGGCACTTGCCCAGAGTGCCCAGTGGAAGAGAGGGGCCTGCCTGTATCTCGAAACTAAAGCGGTTGCGGACCTATGTTTATAGGAACTTTTTTTCTATTTTTTTTATTGGAGATTCACCCCTTAAAGTTTGTCAGAAGAGTTTCTGGACACCCTGTCTATAAGATGAATATATAATTTTAGGCAATTACTTTACACAGCACCCGAAGTTTATTTGAGTGGCCCCACTAGCCTTTGTACTGATTCAAAAGTTGACATTTGGTCCCTGGGAATTTGTCTAGCAGAGCTTGCCTTGAACAAAGTCTTATGGCCTTCTTTGAAATTGGGACAAAGAATTAGAAAAGTTTTAAGTCTTTTGCAAGCGAACCCGTCCATATTTGAAAAGATCGCTAGAGAACATAACTGTTATGAACAATACTTAGTAAGTAGAAATATACACTGTGTTCAAAAAGTCCCGGACCGGTCAATTATATAATTATTTAGAAAATGGCGCACAATATAAAAAAACTTCCGGTATAAAAGTTGTAGGCCTTAAAAAAATCTATAAAACTAGGACATCTGTAATTATACAGGGCGCCTCAAACAGTCATGGTAAACAAAACTTTAATTTTTTTAAATGGAATGCCCTATATCTTATAATACTTTTGGATTCTACATAAGATATCAATTATTTTTTAATAAACACACTATAAATCTGAACTTAATATAAAATAAAACAATGCAGTCTTCCTCCACAGTTTAATTGTTAATATAAAAAAGGTGTTTAAGCTCCCGACATGTTTCAAGCACTTAAGTACTCATCTTCAGGGTATACCAACATCGAGTTTAACATCGAAATAAGTTGTCTCAAATAAATGAGTACAACAGAAAGGCTGGAGATGAGTAAAACATATTTAAGTATGATAATAAAAGATTATGACCTCTGAAGGAGAGAAGTTTCCTTTAATTTTATTAAGTATTTGAAGTATGGATTGTATTTATTGAGAAATAGGAAAAGTTTAAAGGAAGGTTTTTTATATAATTAAGAATCATGAGCTTGCATGATTATGTTTCGATGAGTAAAACATATATTAAATTTAAATAAAGAAAGATTGTGCCATCTGGAGGAAAGAAGTTTTCTTTTAATTTATTAATAAATCATAGGTTTTATTTAATAAAAATATTTATGTAAAGTATTGAAAAGTTTTTATAAGATTAGAGTGGTTTATCTTCATATTGTTAACTTATATGATGATATGGGGCTTTGTCCCATATTTTAGAAGAATTATAAATATTTATCATTTTATGTTTATTTGGTATTAGAATTAAATTGGTTGAAAGGTTTATAAAATTTTTTTTTTATTTATTTAAAATAGGAAGATTCCATACAACCTAAGTGCGAACACAACCGCGGTACTTCCGCAAAAAAACTTTACTTCTCTTTCCATATAATTAACCATCTAATACACCAAGTCTCCAGCCTTTCTGTTGTACTCATTTATTTGAGACAACTTATTTCGATGTTAAACTCGATGTTGGTATCCCCTGAAGATGAGTACTTAAGTGCTCGAAACATGTCGGGAGCTTAAACACCTTTTTTATGTTAACAATTAAACTGTGGAGGAAGACTGCATTGTTTTATTTTATATAACATTGACTCCACTGAAAGTATGGACTACTTTTTCAACTCTAAACTTAATAGTTTCTAAGCTCTCAAAAGCCAGAAATATAGTACTTCCGGTTTAACCGGAAGTTTACACTACAAAGTAAGATAGGGGCATGTAAGCCGTTTTGCTCTAAGATATACCTTTAGAGAGCTAGAAGCTGTCAAAGTTCAAAAATGTAATTTTTCGAAAGTCGATATCTCAGAAACTATTAAGTTTAGACTTATAGTGTGCTTATTAAAAAATAATTGATATTTTATGTAGAATCCAAAAGTATTATAAGATATAGAGCATTCCATTTAAAAAAATGAAAGTTTTGTTACCCATGACTGTTTGAGGCACCCTGTATAATTACAGGTGTCCCCGTTTTATAGATTTTTTAAGGCCTACAACTTTTATACCGAAAGTTTTTTTATATTGTGCGCCATTTTCTAAATAATTGACCGGTCCGGGACTTTTTGAACACAGTGTATACTGTGTAAGTACTAACCTATATCTGGAACATATTAAAAACAGTTGAATTTTCATAACTCAAAGTTTAAGGTACCGAAAATTATTTAGTACTGGGAGAGATTGATGATAGATGTTATGCCAAAACAAATTGTACATAAATTACGGAAAATTTCAACTTGCAGAATAGTTTTAGCATTAATATAGTGAGAAGTAATGTCTAAATTCATTTCAAATTCAGAAGTGTGTTTTTTTTGGAAAAACGCTCGGACCCGTCGATTTTTATTTCTTAATGTGGGTTTTTTTATGGTAAATTCATGTATACCTACAGGTAAGCCCAAAAATAAGTTACGACCATCAACTTAATTTTTTCAAATGAAAACATATATTTTTTATTTCGTTTTTGAATTTTGCATCGAAATCTAAGTATGTTTCATGTACCATGCCCTATACCTAAACTCAACAGTTATCGAAAAAATTACGATTGAATATGTCAATAAGTAAGACATGTTTATTTAAAAAGAACAAAACAATAAATCAAATTAAATATTAATAATGCCCGCCATTTCCGGTTTGACAATATCCAAGGCGATCAATAAACTCTCTTTGCACGTTTTCAACCATTTCCGGAGTTATGGCACGCACTGAAACATACTTAGAATTGCAAAATTCAAAAATGAAATAAAAAAGATAGATATTTTCATTTGAAAAAAAAGTTGATGGTCGTAATTTACTTTTGGGCTACCCTGTATACATGAATTTACCATCAAAAACCAGATTAAGAAGTAAAAATCGATGGGTCCTAGCGCTTTTTTAAAAAACACACCGCTGAATTTTAAATGCTTCTGGGACTCACTGTAAGTACGAAGGCATAAAAGAGCCACATAAAATAAAAACATATAAATTTTTTAAAAGTTCGACTTATGTAACAAAATCTTTAAAATTTCGTCTTATAAAACGATATTTGACTCTAAATTTTTGGATATATCTCGAAAATTTAGGAATTCGACTTATAACACGAAACATTAAAATTTCGACATACAGAGTAGGTAGCCGAGGTATGCGAGATACTTCGTATATAAATTCTAAGTTGAAGCAAAAATGATTCTATTTGCTTTTGCTAAATTCCTAGCGGTTTTTAAAATATCGGAATTTAAAGTTGAACTAAATTACTAGAGGGTTTGGGAAAAATGTGGTTTATATTAATAAACGCGTAATGCCATTGCCATTATTAAAGCTGCTCAATATGACCACCGCCTTGTGGAATACATAACTGAATCTTCCGTCGGAGTTCTCGTTCCCAGTTGTAGTTCTCCATATTGTTGTTCACCTCACTTCCATTAAAACGCTGCATGAATATTCTGGATAAGTTGGTCCCTGTTATTGGGCTTTCCCATTAGGTAAGTGTCTTCACATGATTTTCACAACATGAAAAAGTCTAGTGGGTTGAGATCCGGAGATCGCGGTGGCCAAGCAATGGGACCACCTCGACCTATCCGTTTATTTGGATGCTGTTCATGGAGGAAATTAGTGACACCTCTTCCATAATGGGCCGGAGCACCATCATGAAAAAATACGTCGTTCTTCTGATTTGAAGAGAAATGTCCTCAAGTAGTCGAGGTAGATAGTGTTACAAAAAAGCCCGGTACATTTTGCTGTTCAAATTTCCGTCGAAGAAATGTGATCCGATAACTGCATTACTAATTATTCCAGCCCAAACGTTTACGCCGAATTTTAATTAAAGAAAAGCCTGTAAAGGCATTTAAATAACATGTAAAAAAATTTTTATTAAAAAAGTCTTTTGATACTGTAGACGAGTTCCTTAATTGTCTGTTTTAATTTTAATTTTGTAACTTGAATAGCGTCCATCCTGCACCTTAGTGCATTAGGTTCTACTTATGTCTTGAAACAGGTAACGTAATAATTAATATTAAGTGTAAACTATTTTACTGAGTGTAAACAATATTTGACGAGTGTAAACAAAGCTTTTGTATTTTGACACAATAAATCATATGAATTTGAATCTCTCGAATAGCATGAGGGTTTTCGATTGCCCAGACATGTTCGTTTTGAAAACTGTTGATTCCATCTGTTGTAAATGTAGCTTCGTCACAAAGAAGGGTTTTTGAAAGAGTATCTAGATAATTGCTCCACCATTCACAAAGACGAACTCTTTGGGGAAGATCCGTGGGGAGAAGTTCTTGTACCAGTTGGTAATAACAGGAATGCAGTCCGTTTTCTCGCAAAGTGTCTTGTACAGCCGTCCTACTTTGTCCAGTAAGTATGCTCCATTCCACAATAATTCGTTGATTTCCCGACCGCAATAAAATTTAAACCCAGCCATAAATAAGTGCCTTTTGAAAGGGTACAGGTTCTGATTACCCACTAATTTCAATAGTTTAGGTTAGCTATTTTCAACAAAACAACAAATATAAAATAATAGGTAAGTATCTTTATTTTAGTCATGTAATTAAATAGCTATTAATGTTTATACAAAAATACTAATCTACAATATTATAATATCATCTATGCCTAAACTAATTATTAAGGGCCTTACGTTACTATTAATTATGTTATTATATTGGTATATTAGGTAGGTTAATGGCAAATTGCAGGTGTTCAATATAAAGCAGAGTATTTTCATCTTAGTTCATTAGTCGTTTGGTTTTTGTCAAGCTGTGCGTTAAAGGTATTTTAGTGTGTGTTATCGAGCAACCAAATTATGTCAGATCTGTGTGAAACTTCAGATAATATTGCTCCCGGAAGTTATGGTGTAACGAAGAAAAAACATTTATCACTTGATGGCAAAAACATCATAAAGAACGTTTACTGTACCCTTTTAGAAAAAGGGTATGACCGGAGTGCAAGTTCTAGTGAAACGAGTATTTTGACCAAAGTTGCATTACCGACAGTAAAAGATATAATGACCAAACCCATCCATCCAATAATTAATAGTAACGTAAGGCCCTTAATAATTAGTTTAGGCATAGATGAAGACGATAGTGATAGTGAAACAGAGCTAAATATAGAGTAGGTTAAGTTAAATATTGTATTATTATAATATTGTAGATTAGTATTTTTGTATAAATATTAATAGCTATTTAATTACATGATTAAAATAAAGATACTTACCTTTTTTTTATATTTGTTGTTTTGTTGAAAATGGCTAACCTAAACTATTGAAATTAGTAGGTAATCAGGACCTGTACCCTTTCAAAAGGTCCAGTGCCTATACAATAGATATTTCTCAGGCAACTTATTTATGGTTGGGATTACGACTGAGGGTTGTCATTTAAATTTTATTGCGGTCGAGAAATCAACGAATAATTGTGGAATGGAGCATACAGACACTCTTCTCGAACTAGTACCAGGATCATTTTCAACAAGCTGAAGCACTTCTGCAGCATTATTTTTTCGCGTACGTTTTCTTTCACAAGTCGGTTTAGTGAACGCACCTGTAATCGGGGAATTGTGAAGGTTCTAGTGAACGTTTGCTTGTCTGGAGGACGGCAGTTTGAGTATCGTCGTTGATATTCCCTAACTGAGGTGGTGGTACTACCATACACGAAAATCATATCCGCGTTATTAAAAGCGTTATTTTAACAGAAATGACGCAAAAAATAAAAAATTGTCAACTCTCAATGACTAACAAGCAACAATTTTTTTCTAGTACCAGCAAAGTTGCTAATTATTATTAAATTACCTAGCCCTTTAGTCGCAACAATGTAATTTACTCTTTAGCACCTACCCATACGACCTGGGAACTTCAAACCCCGATATTTGAAGAACCGTTAGAAATTCGGGAAAAGTGAATATAATCATTTTTGCATAAAATTAGTCATATAATTCATATACGAAGTATCTCGAATACCTCGGCGGTCACCCTAAATAACTCGAAATTTTACTTACAACTTTTAAGTAGAAGGCGAATTTTTAAAATTTCGGGTAGTACCCCAGTGCTCTCTGACTTTTTTAATCATCAGTAACAGATTAGCTCAAAATTGCGCAACTTGCCGTAGTTTAACGTATGTTCTACAGGGTGTTTTAATATTATACCGACAAATTAAAACAGGTGATTCCTTAAAAAAAAAATAATGAAAAAAGTTCCCATTAATGGAGGTCCAGAAACCCCTCGTTTGAAAGACACAGGGTGTTAAAATTTTAATTTTTTTCGGTTTTTCCTATTTATTTTATGCGTGCTTTAAGATTGTGTATACAAATTCTGTGCTTTTGTTACATATTAATGTATCTAAAGAATTAACCTATTGTCATTTGAAACTATCTATAGGGTGTTATTTTTTTTGGGCGTCACGACCACTGCGACCCCCCCCCCCCAACTTTTTGTTGATACGACACTGACTGTCCTTTTATATAAAAATACCTTTTTTGGTTTATCATTTACCCTTTCTATTTCTTGCACTATTTTGATATGATGAAGGGTTCGGCTGATATTTAGTAAAATGTGATTTAAAGCAGGGCTACATTTTAATCTGGTCAAATAAAAAGAAATTTGTACATCACTTTATCACCCTGTATCTTACTTCATTATTTGTCGGTATAATATTGAAACACCCTGTATATTAAACAAAATGGATAATTATCGTCAACAACTTTATTCATTTTATTTTTTAGGAACTTCCTGAAGATTTAAGACAAATTATTGAGCAATGCCTAAATATTTCCCCTACCAGCAGGCCCACTTGTGACCAACTTTTAGAAGACGAGTATTTTTCAGAATTAAATGAAGATTCGTTCAACAGAAACAGCAGAGTTTCCGAACCATTTGAGATTTTCACAATACAGGAACTTTATCATTGGTGGCAGCTGGCGGGAGGCGATGTTTTTCAGGAATTGAAAAAACAGGGGCTTATTAGATCAAGTCCACCAGTTTTGTCTCTTCCAAGGTAGGTACGTTTAAACCCCAAAAACTTTGACAAATTTAAATTTCTTGCTTATACGTTAGGAACTTATAGTTCGAAGCACGAGGCTCGCCCTATGAAAAGAATGCGAATGAAAAAAGTGCAATATTGCCGATTCGACTTGCATACATTTTAATAAAGAACATCTATAAATATATATTTATATTACACTAGGTACACTATTAGACAAAAGTAGAGCAACAAAGTGCTTTTATTTCTTTGAATTTAAAAAAATAAATATATGATTGTGATCCCCAGCTAATTTTAATGAAATATTATCCCCACAATATTTTGGTACACTTTAAACAACATGAAGGTAGAGAAATATTTATAATTATAAAAGTCGACGAAATGAAGTGCGACAAAAGTAAAGCAACAAATTGTGTCAACAGTATTTTATTTTACATATTATGATAAAAAACATTAAACACATTTAATAATTACAATAGCTAGAAGTATTATGTTAATAGTATTTTGAATATCCATTATTTTTTATTACTTGCCGACAACGTCGCGGCATTGAGGCAATCAATTTTTGAACAGTATTTTCGGGAAGGTTTGTCCAAACTTCAGTGATTTTATTTACCAATGATTGTTTATTTGGAAATAATTGTGAACGAATTCTACGTTCAACTTCTTTCCATAGATTTTCAATGGGGTTAAGGTTTGGGGATTGTGCCGGTCACTGCAAGACCTGAACGTTATTTTCTTGAAACCACTCTTGAACAATTTGTGAAGAGTGTTTTGGATCATTATCCTGTTGGAAAATAAAACGCAACGGCATTTTTCACTCTGCATAAGGCAAAATTACATTTTGCATTATATCTCTATAGACAAATCAATCCATGGTGTTATTAATGAAGTTTAAAGGACCCACCCCATTCCATGAGAAACAACCCTATATAAAAACATTGCCTTTGCAATATTTAACTGTGGGTGTAACGTATTTGGGATTAAACCTCGTGTTGATTAGCCGTCTTACACGCTTCATTCCATCAAAATTGAAAATTTTATATAAAGCGTTTCATCGCTAAATAAAACTTTTTCCCACTCGTCTACTGTTCAATTTAAATGTCGACGTGCAAATTCAAGCCTAGCCACTCTATTTCTTGCCGAAATAAGGGGCTTCTTAGCCGGGCGTTTACTAAATAACTTTGCGACTACCAACCTTCTTTGAACTGTCCGTGGCTAACCATAATTTCGGGAATTTCAGCAATAATTCTAGGTGCAGACATCCAAGGATCGTTTTGAGAAATTCTTTCAATGCGCCTGTCTGTCCAAATTGTTGTTTTTCTCGGCCTTCCCGATTTCGGTAGATTCTCTAAATGTCCCCTTTGAATGTAACTTGAAATTATTTTGTATACGCTGTATCTGGGTAAAACAAACCGACTTGAAATTGTGGCTTGTGTGGTACCTTCCAAGTGTGCATTCACTACTCTCTGCTTTAATTCTTTCGAAATTGGAATACCTCTTGGCATGACTAATCCGGCACAGAAATATCAATTAAACATAAAATAAACTCTGCAAAAATATTTTAACCTTTAATTTCACTAAAACCTTTCTTTTTTAGGAAAATATTAAAATGTTGCTTTACTTTTGACGCATTACAATACTGTCTTTGAAAGTTTACGTCAATATCAGTTCATTTGTTTTGATTGTTGTAAGAAGCTGTTGCCGCCGATAACAGCAGCCTACTTTGATATTTAAGACACGATATATTTAAATACGATATCATGCATTTACTATTATAAAATCGAGATTTCTTTCACTTTTCAAAAGTGTTGCTCTACTTTCAGGGGCGTAGGCACGGTTTTTCATTCATATATATATATATGTATATCGTCCATGCACACGCTATATACATGTATGAAATGTGGTACGTGTTTTGATTATATGTATCCACAAATCCACAATTACACACATGTCACACACACTATATGTATAGTTCATGTATAGAGTATTATGTGAGTTATGTTATGAACACATTCGTTTCAAACGTGTGTCGTTTGATGAGAGTCGCCAATGCTTTCTAATGAAAAGCGCTTGCTTCGTTTAAAATTATTTGAGCGCGGTTTCGAGGCACTTCTACACACGACCGTCGAAAATATATGTAATTTTTTTTTAAAGGAATATAGCAACTCGGTTTTTTTTGGGGGGGGGGGGACAAATGATATTGTGTCCCCTCCTTCATTATTGGGGGGGGGGGACAATGCCCCCCTGCTTCCCCGCGTGCCTACGCCCCTGTCTACTTTTGTCCGATAGTGTATATCATTATTATTGGACTGTGTAAGAGTATTAAAATATAGGTATATAACAAAATTATTTAAATTTTTGTTAGATCAATCTACTATAAATTACTAATGAAGAAATAATAATAATAATAATAATAATAATAAACTTCTTTATTTCAAATTGTGAAACCACAAGGGAGCACGAAAAGAAATGACGTCATAATCACCAAGGATGAAATAGCACACATAAATATTAATACTATAACTACATACAAAAGTCACTCAAGCAATAAGGTTCCAAATCTATAAGCATTTTATTAATTTCGTTTCTAAACAATTTTTCTGTATTTATTTATTTAATTTTGTTTGGCAAAGCATTAAAGAGGTTTATACATATATAACGGGGCGTTTTCTCCGTGAGTGTAAGCCGGTGTATTGAATAGTTAACGTCCATTATTCTTGTCCTATAATTATGAGTTGTTTTTAAATCAAAAAATGCTTTATGCTTAAAGAAAAACATCAAACATTCATAAATATAAATAGCATTATTTTGATACTTTTTTAAAAGCAGTTCTACAGGTTTTATTATATTCCAGTTTTTTGACAATTCGTCTGACCTGCTTTTGAGCAACAAAAATATCATGTACTGAGCCGTGTTTCCCCCAAAAAATAATTCCATATTTTAATAATGATTCAAAGTTAACGAAATACATAATCCTTACAGCTTTCTCCTTCGTATACCTTCCAACAACACGGATTTCATAACAGACCGAGTTAAGTTTCTTTGGCAAATTATTTACATTCCCTGACCAATCAAAGCATTTATTAATGTAAACACCCAGAAATTTTACATTTTTAGAAATCTGTATGTCTATGGTCTTTTTTTTATGATAAGGCACAGCACTGCAGGATAAATCCTTTATGACGCTCTGGGAGCGATGCGTGTGCGCAGAAAACGATTTACGTTGGTCTTGAATCTTTGGAGATTATACTCGTTGGGGAACACGATCTCAGGGAGGTCGTTTCAGAGTGATGACGTTCTCCAGATGAAAGAATTTTTAAACAGTGTCGTTCGAGGGGCACTAAGCTGAACCACGTACGGGTGGGCTGCAGTGGCTCGTCGTGTATTTCTACCATGCACCGCTCTGGGTGGTATCAAGCGAGCAACCTCAGTTGAACACTTGCCACGAGAATATTTGTAAAATAGACTCAAGTCGCCAACCCGCCTTCGATGTTCAATGCTTTCCAGGTTGTTTGTCAAACTATGGTCACCGAACAAGCGAATGGCTCTTCTTTGAATGGAATCTAGCAATCTCAGGGTATGTTTAGAAGCAGAGCCCCAAATATGCGAACAGTACTCCAGCGATGGTCGAATTTGGGCTTTATAGAGCATCAAAAGTTGTTGGGGTGTATATAGAGGTTCTTTGTTCGGAAAAGTACTCCAAGCTTCTGCGAGGCTGCCTTAGCAATGGCCGCAACGTGACTATGCCAAGACATATGACTATCCAAATTAACGCCCAATAAATTAATTGATGAAGCCAAGGTAATCGAGTGTCCCGCCATAACTATATCCGGTTCTTTAACATTAACTTTTTTAGAAAAAACTGCCGCGTGGGTCTTTTTAGCGTTAAATTCTACTTGATTACTGTCACCCCAAGACAGAATTTCTTCCAGGTCTTTGTTAAGATGTGATATCTCTTGCTGCCTATAGAGATGTGCATTAGCAGCCGATGTCCGAGCATCTAAAGTAAGAGATGAAACAAGTGTGCTGTCATCAGCGAAGCTATATATAGGATTTTTAGTTTTTTCCAAAAGATCGTTAATGTATAGTAAGAAAAGGGTGGGCGACAATATAGAACCTTGAGGGACTCCGGCGTTGATGTTAAGTGTGTCTGAAAGAAATCCGTCCATCGGAACTCGCAGAGAACGGTCTTTAAGAAAGCTCGACAGCCATGAACAAAATTGAAGCGGCATTCCGTATGCTCTCACTTTAGTTAGGAGCCCCTCACGCCATACTCGGTCAAAAGCCTTGTAAATGTCCAGTGCTACCGCCCGGGACTCCCCATGATGTTTTATTGCGCTGTTCCAAACGTGAGTAATATAAGCGAGAAGGTCTCCTGTTGATCTAGACTTACGAAATCCATACTGGCGGTCACTAATAATCCTTCCAGGTATTTTAATAATTTTTCGTTGATAGCCTTCTCCATAACTTTTGATATAACTGACAGCAATGCGACTGGACGATAGTTGTTTGGCAAGGTCTTCTTGCCTTTTTTGGGTATGGGCTGGACTCGCGCAGTTTTCCAGCAGGAAGGAAATATTCCTTTTTTATAGGATAAGTTAAAAAGCCTACAAAATACCGGTGTCAGTTCGTCAGCGCATGTCTTAATTACAATGACTGGAATATCGTCGGGATCAGAAGCCTTTTCAGTGTTAAGACTCCTCAATATTCGTTTAACATGGCGGTGGCGGAAACAATCTCGGGCATTCTCGATTCTACAGGGGGAATGTTCGGTGGAGTTTTTCCCTGATTTCCCTGTTTAGTTCTAAAAAGTACTATGTTTGTTTTGCCTTTGTTTAAGATTAATCTATTTTTATTAAACCAATCTGTAACGAGATTAAAGAAATGCTTAACTTTAATTACAAGGTCATGTAATTTCAGCTACCAATAATTAAATTAGTATCGTCTACGTATTTAACAATATTCTGGCTCTCTTCATGCATTACAGAAACCAAGTCATTGACAAATATAACAAAAAGAAGCGGGCCCAGGATGCTTTCCTGTGCTATTCCAACTTCATTATTTATTTAATACCTGTGATCTACCAGTTTCTGTCTCCTTTGTAATTGTTACAGTTTGTCTTCGATCGCAAATATATGATATGAACCATTCATTTACATTTCCCCGGACTCCATACATTTCAAGTGTATCTATACACATATCTTTCTATCTAGACAATCATACGCCTACATTTTGCATTCTTTATGGGTATTTACCATGTCGTTTAATATGTCAATGGAATTCCCTATTGATTGAACGTTTTGATGAATGATACTTATGTTTTGCAATTGGATATTTTTTTCCTGATTATTCTTCATTAAAAAGGTTCTGAATAGTTAACATGACTTTGATATTGTGCCAGTCTTCTTTTATACTCTGGACATTGTAGGTCTCGTGCACAGTGTGTTTAATTTCAGGCTAAATTTCATTTTAGTACAGTTCGGACATGTGAACCTCTCCTTGTCGCATTCTTTGCTGAGATGCTCTTGACTACATTTTTGGCAACATTGTTTTTCCCTACAGTACTTGGCCACATGTCCAAAACCTGAACAAGGGAAACATATTGCTAGATTAAGATGCTCTTTCACGTATACCTTGAGCAGGTCAAAATTTATTTTTTCTCTTTTGAGGAACCATTTAGTAATATCTGCTGGTGCCTGTAATATATCCAGTTCTCCCTGTATGGATTTCTACACTGTTTTCTTGTCACAACAGTAATTTTATCTGCGACTCTAAGTCGTAATTCTTCTTCAATTTCATTATTTAATCGAATAATTTCCGTTAGAGACTCTTCGTTTGGTATTCCTTTTTCAATACCAGTAACCATAAACATTGGGTTGGTGTTTTGTGACTCTTTTCTTTAATATGGGGTTTGTTTTTAAGTGCTAGTTTAAGTTTCTTCTGTTGTTCCTTGTTATGACTATCGTACAATCGCGCCACTTTTAAGATGACGAACATTTTTAAAACCGCCGTCAGTTACTTTAGAAGGTATCTCTTGTTTAAGTTGTTTACTGGCTTGTTTTGCATCCGTTACATTTTCTATTGTAATGACGGATTCAAGTTTTTTATTATTTTTGGGGTTGTCCACTTTTCCGTTTCCAGTTTCTTCATCTGGCTAGTTGACTGAGAGGTTTTATTGTTTTTCAGGGAGGTTATTGTGGCATATGTTTTAGGATTTACTATATTTTTCGGCATGTCTAGTTGTCTATTTATGTCGCTTTTGTTGTTATATCTTAACCCCAGATTTTCATTTTTTAGAAGTCCAATTTAATGGATTAATACCGTTAGACATTTGTGAATATTAATCGCGGATTTTCTTAAACTCTCTCGGCCCTCTCTCGAGATTTCCTCAGAGTTTTCTGCTGTGTCATGGATTTTATCTAGTGATGAAAATACTTCTAAGATTATATTGTTTGTACCCAATGGATCTGGTTTGTCGTGTGGTGTTAGGTTTTCAGAATGTATTTTATATTCAACTAATGTATATTCCGACCACATGGTTTTTTCCAGTATTCTCCGAGTCTGGAGTGGTATCAGATCTTATTATCTTACCGTTTTCAATTTCCTGTTATTCTAAGATATTTTTTGTAACTTTCTCTGATGGTGGGGTTCGAGTTACTACGGAATTTACTGGTTTAAAAGGATTGGCCAAAGGTTTATTGCATTCTTTATTTAATGTCCCCTGTATGTCGTCTTTATCTATATTATTGGTACTTTTCTTATGAGCATATGTTTTTGTTGGGTTGTTAACACTTTTTTCTCCACTATGCCAATAATTCTTTTTTGTCCAGATCCGATGTCTTCAATTCAATCTGATAAAGACAATGTACGTCTTGTTTTAACTATTTTTGAGCCCCTTTTTAACTTTTTTTTATTTTCTACATGTTCCTTGCCGTTACTTGTATGCCATCCCCCATGTTAATTCAAAATATTATTTTTTTCTCTGATCACGATAACTTTTTACTTTAATTGCGGACTCTCACAACTGATCATACTCCTATATAAGTAATGTTAATCATAATTGAGTAATTAAGGACCACTATACTTCTGAGCTGTATTGCTTGCTTGACTTTTTCTGTTTGCATGACTCAGGTCACCAAACTATGTCATGTTGCGCATACAACACACACCGGCAAATTCTTAACGGCAAAGTATATAATAGCGGAGAGACCTTCAAGATACCTGGCCGGTGACCGTTGCCATTATATCCGGTGATCAAAGGCTATACCTCTAAATGAAAATGAAATTGAATCAAAAAAATCTTTATTTTTCAATCACAAGTAAAAAAGGTAAATTTCTACATGTAAATAAATACACAATATGTACATTCTCAAATATTTTTAAAATATAAAAAATACGAAAACAAAGCTAAAGGACTAGTTAAACATGGCAAGTGCTAAACTGAGGTTGCCCGCTTGAGTCCACCCAGAGCGGTGCATGGTAGAAATACACGAGAAGTCACTGCAGCTCACCCGTACCAGTGACGTGCATACAATGAAAGCACAATAAATGCATTGCCTGACGTTGTAATATTTTTTCTTATTTCCCTATTTAATTTTAATTCCGATAATATAAATTATAATTCGATTAAAAAGCATAATGAAAATTTAAAAAGTTTCTTTTAAGCGCCAATTAAAATATTAATTATATCATAGAAAAACATCACAGTCTAACACTCATGTACCGCTACGTATATTAAACGGAATAATATTCACCGCCCTGGCCTCCTGCAACCGCAATCCGCTTACATTAAAAAGCATCCCATAACAAAGCAAAGGCATGCATTTAAACCGTCAACACTGGATTTATATGGAAGCGAAAAGCAGTGCTAAAAAAAAAGAGACGAGCCAGAAGCCATGCGACGACTTACGACTCCCACCGACGCCGAAAGAACGATGAGTGAATTTGACTGGATTCACCGTTGCCAAAATGTGCTTTCATTAATTAATATTCTGATAGGCATCGTTTTTACCCTTTAGTAATTGGTAAAAGCCGTATTACAGTCACGCAACTAATTGCAGCAATAAATGGCAAGGTCAAAGTATTGCATGAAAGAAAGTTGCACAATGTAAAACAGCGTGCAAGTCCATGCAACTTTTTCTTAATTGCAACAAACCTTCTAACCTCAAACTTGTTATTGTTATTGTTTTATTTTGTGATTTTCTGGTGTTTGTGAAATATTTTGTGTTTGAAATGAAATAAATAAACAAAATAAATAAATTAAAGCGGAAAAAAGTACTCACTGCATCATTATACACCATTAATACTGTTGGTAACACAAAAGTAACTACTTTTCCTCCAGACTTGCACGAGCAATGCAATAAATATCGCGCCAGACCGATAAAATTTTCGTGCAACTTAGTTGCACCAAGGGATCAGCTGAGCTTCGACTGCGCATGCCTTTGGGCAATTCTTATTGCGTCTTGCATGGACTTGCATCGAGTTGCGTGACTGTAATACGGCTTTTAGAAAGCGTTTATCTCTAAATTAAGTTACAGTACATCGGGCATCCCTAAATTTATTAATATTTGGGCATTAATAATGCAATTTTGTAAGAAACTGAAACCCGATAAGACAATGCCGGCACTGGCCCGCTATTAATTACCAATAATTTCAGTTTTCCTATAAATTTCTGTGCCCTCTTCTTGTGTGAGATCGGGATTTCACGCGCCGCACTTTTAATAATTGTTTTGAAAGCTTATTAGCAATTTTTTTTAGTAATTTAGCTCTTCAAGAGGGATTGTTGTTTTGTTTCTGAGTTAGTTTTGTTGGTTAGAAAGTTTTTTGAATAGTTTTAGTGTTTTTTATTATGGAGTGCCAGTGCGGTGACAGTGTAAATAAGCTGTCTGGTGAAACTTATTAACAGTAAGCCCTTTACAAGGATGATATTTACCGCAAAACAGAGCAGTTGTTTGCAGCTATTTATGCCCAGTTTACGTTTCCGTAAGACATTCGTAAAAGTACCTACCATACTGGTAAGTACAATTAGTTTTATTTTTTTGCCTAACGCCTACATTTTTTGGAGGCTTAAAAAGAACTTTTTGGGCGTGTCACCTGAATAAAAATTTCGGGCTTTCTCCTTCTTTGACATTTTCGATTCTGTTGCCCACCCTATTTTAAATGGCACTGCACGCCACTCACCCGTACGTGGTTCAGCTTAGTCTCCCTCGAACGACACTTTAAAAATTCTTTCATCTGGAGAACGTCATCACTCTGGAACGACCTCCCTGATGACATGTTCCCCAACGAGTATAGTCTCCAAAGAATCAAGATCAACGCGAACCATTTTCTGCGCACACGCAGAGCGCCATAAAGGATTATCCTGCAGTGCTGTGCCTTATCTTAAAAAAAATGTGTAATTCGAACGCAAAGTGACATTTCCGCTCTCGCGAGATAGCCGCGCTCCGCTGTCAAACTTCTCGCTCAGAGCGGCAATGTATCACTTTGCGCTCTTAATACATAAATAGCTATTTCAAAAATAGAGGTATATTTTTATTTAAAAAACTGAAATCTTTATTTGTACTATTCTTACTTAAGTGACTAGTGATAAAATGTAAGTTAAATTTGTTTGTCATTTCTAGATCATTAATGCCCGTATTCTCCGTAATGTTTTAAGCTGGCCCAAAAAGAAAGCCGCTTTAAGATGCTGTTTTCTGAAGCACCGTTAACCTTAAGAACCGTAAGCTTACTTAATTTTAAGCCCACAATAGTGGAGGCTTAATATCGGGCTTAAGATTTGCATCTGCGCAGTGGTTAGCTCTGATGACAGAAATCGAAAGGGTGTTTTCTAACCTCTTAAATTTTGTGGTGTTTGTACTGTATGTGGAATTGTAGCTTGGTGCTATTGTATCACAAAAGTATTCTTGCTGAGATTCTACGACAATTTTTTTCATTCTAATAGAGTTTGAAGACGAAATTTTCCTAGATGATTTGGACATTTTAGACATCATTGACATGGGATTTCCCAGAAGGATTTATGCACGTCAAAACCCTTTTGAGACGGTCAGTTTTTTTAGCTTCTAAAATTCCTCCATACTTTTCGGTGATTAATGTAAATAAAAACAATTTTTCTGCATAAGTAAAATTAGATGATCTCTTTCCCATCCATCTTTTTATAAAATTAAAAAAACAAACAGTAAAATCAAAAACAATTATTTTCAAACACAGCACAAAGTCAGACAAAGTGTAATAATAGACCTTTGCTTTTGTAGGCTTTAATTAGCAGAACTTCGCTAAAACTATACTGACATGACAGTGACTTATAATATAATAATAAATAGATTACAAACAGGCTACAATATATAACACGTAAATAAGGTATCAGGTAATATACAATATACAAGTAATGCATACAGCAATTATATTACACAAAGCACATTACACGAAAAATAAGGTTACGATGTTACAAATTTCTTCCTCTGTACTCTACCACTTGACGGCCTCAGTCTCTGAGCAAAAGAGAAGAGAAAAATGTGACGTTGCCAAATCTTAAGGAGGCTTAATTAAACCCGACAATAATTGTTTCGGTGCTTACCTTAAATTAGTTAAGCGAGTTTAAGAAATTAAGTCGACTTTAGTTAAGCCAGCTTTTCTACATAACGGAGAATACGGTCATGACTTACTCCGCTTTCAGCAAGCTTAATATTCTCGTTTGATAATTTTTTTCCCTTTGCCTCATTAATTATTGCCCACATTGTTTAATCTTTGCGTAATTCTGTTTTCGTTTACTCTTTTTTAATTTGTTTTTATATTCATGGTTTAAAGTCTCTACACGCAGGTTTTAGTTCCGGATATTTTTTTGCCAGATCAGAAAAGAAGCATACTTCATTTTTTAAATCAAGAAGATCTTTCCATTCTCAGCCAGAGACATGCCTGTTTACAGAGTTATTTTTTAGTTTTATAGATCTTGGCGGAAAGTTAAGGTCAAAGTAGTTACGCATGATGGCACTCAACTTTTGGAAAGCGAGATCTGGACACGATTTGGTGTAAAGAGCAGACCAATCCTCGTCAGCTAAAGAGCCAATAAAACTACAGTAAAATCTCTCAATAGCGACCATCCTCGAGGAGTCAAATGTTGGTCGGTTAACAAGGGTGGTCGGTTAATAGAAAAAGATTAAAACAACTGGTCTGCATTTTACGGTGTTTGTTTATTCATAAGTATGTACATATACCTATGTAAATAATTTTAAATATTTTGTGATGAGCAAAAAGACGTTAACAATAACAATACCGTAAAAATGCAGAATAACATCTGCCGGTTATATTGTCGATCGGAACCCACGTTAAACTGTAGGTCCCGTCTGGCTGACATTACCCAAACATTAAAATGTGGTCGGCAAAAGGGGTCTAAGCTGGCCTACTTGATTGGCGTCAAGCCTCCCTGTCCACTACTACTATACTAGCTGTATTTCTTTAAAATTTCGATAATAGGCATCATTTTTGTTTAACACTTTATTCAACCTATCTTTGTTTCTAGTTTGGTGCTGATAGAAAGCACCATTCTGGGCCAAGAAAGAAACCCCACAACGCTCTACGATCCCAGGATAGTCCAAATGCCACTTAATGCTCTGTATCAAAGATTCTCCCATATTCCATTTGCCGTCTTTTATCCACTTATCCATTCAAAATCTGACATTGTAACGAACGCAGATCCACCTTCATATAATGCCACAGGATTGCCGTTGGTTATTAAAGAGAGAGATCCTGAGTATCAGCTGCATAGAGTGATTTTGTTAAGAAGACTTTTACATGTAAGTAATGTACAAATTATACTCGTTCCGTAATAAACAATTTTCTAAATCGGATTTTTAAAAATCGCTGGGATTGATGACCTGTAGTTAACCAGATATTTTGAAAACAGGCATCAAAACAAATTTGTAACGACAATTGACACATTATGCAATAGTCGTAAACATCCTAGAGATAATAAATTGGACCAAAAATAAGAATGTTAAGGAAATATGGATTTACAGTCTAATGTTATACTGCGATATGTACGGTTTCTATATTATAGCCCACAGGGTGATACGAATTTTTGAATAAAAACAATAATTCTATTTTACCCGATATAAAACGAAAATTAACTAATGTTTATCAAAAATAACGAAAACTATTGCATGGTCTAGGAACCACTAGCAATGTAAAAAGTCATTGAAATCCAATTTTATAGGTTCAGAAAAAAAAAGTTGCAACAAATGTGTTGCAAATATATGATGTTGTGTTAATTTTGTTCCAGAGTACAAAGACTTATTGACAAAGCAATACTAATAATAATAAATTGCAATTAAAATCACAGTATCTTGTCATACCTAGGTAAATCAAAAATATAATTATTAAAAAATTTTACAAAATAAAATAAATATATATTATGGCATGAACAAAATGAACAAACAACATTAAAAATAAAACAAGCCCAGGCAAGCCTATATAGTTAATTATATAAAACAGGAACCAGGAAGATGCAGCACATTAGAAGTAAATTATTATTTAAGTCATTTATATAAAATATAATTCAAATTCAAGTATACTTTATTCTTCAACAAAGTTATCAAAGTGAATCTAATTTATTAAGTATTGGTACGCACGTAAAGAATACAATGTAAGCTAATAGTCATATATATATAAACAATTTCCACAATTTAAACACATAATACTAACAAACAAAAGAAATCAACAAGGTGTCACAGGTTGGAACTTAATTACATATCAGAACATGTTTTGGGAAGACTCAAGAAAGATCAAATTAAATCATTGAAATTGAAATCACAGTGTCACACTAAACATAAAATGATTTAGAGCACATATCTACACATAAGGTATAGAATAATGGATCAGTGAGAAGAATAAAAATAACATTAAAGAGCTAAGCTGATCATGAAATATTTTTAATTTTTATTTTTAATCTTGAGAATCCAGGGACTAGAACCTGTCCTCATAAAACTCCAGAAGGGTATAGTGTGGTCTATTACTAAGTAGCTTTTTTATGGATCTTTTAAATGTCTTAGTGTCCAGTATCAGTCTGTATGCTACAGGTATATGATTATAGAGTTTAATACTTTCAAAAATTAAAGAGTTCTTTGTGAGCGCTGTCCTGGGAATAGGAAGAGGTATTGTTAATTGTATAACTTTTGTATCTTTTGTGAATAGGGTAAACTGTTTCTAATATAAATAGGCCCACAACCATTAGAATTTTTTCCCTGATAAAAAGTGGCTTACAATGATCTCTTGAGATTGCGCTACAAAGGTATCTCAGAGCTCTTTTTTGTAAAATTAGTATATATATTTCCTAACTTGTAGGGTTACCCTTTCACGAAGGACCTGATAGTGAAAGAAGCACAAAAAGATATTCCTCCTCTTCTAAGAGGCGAGATTTGGGCCGCACTTTTAAATATTGGATCAACATATGAGACGGAGTATCTGAGGATTGATAAATATACACACACCACTACGGATAGACAGGTATAATGTGTATATCTTTTATCGAAGGTTTTCCACAAAGAACCGCCCTCCTACCCGTGAAGCTGTCCGAGTCTTTCAGTCCGTGACAAAATATTTCTTAAACTGCTTAAAGTATTAAACGCAAAAAAAAATGAATTCATTTTTTTAAAATAAATCGTGTTTATTTTCTTAAGAGATTTTACATACTTAGTATTATAAATTCATTGTTATTTATACTTTAAGATTGAAGTTGACATTCCAAGATGCCACCAGTACAATGAACTTTTATCCTCAACAGAAGGTCACAAAAAACTAAAGCGTATATTAAAAGCATGGGTGTATAAAAACTCGCAGTATGTGTATTGGCAAGGACTAGATTCTCTGACAGCCCCGTTTTTGTTTTTAAATTTTAATGATGAAGGTAGGTAATATTTATACATTCATGATGTTTCTAAAAGATTTGTATCAAACGCTAAAGTACAAATTTCAAATAAGACAATTTAAATAAACTTACTTCTTGAGAGTATTATATCTTCTCAGCCTGCATTTATCCACTCCCCTTCTGCTGTGCTGCTGATGACAATTTACAGTAAATTGGCAAAAGTTGAAAAGTTTTTGGCAATACTAATAAAATCAACTATTTTAAATCCTACTAAACTATAACCCATAACAACATACCAATTGGCTTTAGGATTTTTATTTAATTTCTTAACTTTTCAGCGAAAGCATTTGCCTGTTTATCAGCATTTGTACCAAAGTTCCTACATAAATTCTTTCTAAAGGATAATTCGGCTGTGATAGAAGAATATTTATGCAAGTTTTCACAGTTAATAGCATTCCATTTTCCAGAACTAGCAAATCATTTACTGGAAATTAATTTTTATCCGCAATTGTTTGCAATTCCATGGTTTTTAACGTTATTTTCCCGTAAGTATTTTTTTAACAGCATCATATGGTAACATTTTAGCTAAAATAACTACTTCCTTTCATCCACTGAAACTGAACTAATCGGATTACACGATTATCGCCGTTTATATGTCAAGCGAAGAGTCAGCATCTAAATAAAGGTCTAATTACTAATTAATTTCGCTTAATTAGCGTGGTTGGGTAATACTTCAAGCTGCATCCACACTTCACTACGTTTTTTAGTCATCGTAAAGAATCTTTTCAAAATTAGAAATGTGGATAACACTTCTTTATTTAAGGTTATATACCGGGTGTCCACGGAAGGTGGCTCGCCCCTATAACTCTTTTGTTTTTAAAGATAATGGAATGAAATTTGGAGGATTCGTATGCGACATAAAACTGCATTTTTTTACGGGTGATTCAACTTTATAGAACTTCCGGTTTTACCGGAATTGACATAAACTTTCGATTTTTCAATGAGACACCTGGTATATTTTTACTTTCTTTGAATCCATATGACATTCCGAGTACAACCATGTGTCACTAGTCACTTTTCGTCATAAAACAAATAAATAAATAAAAGAAAAGAGAACTAAAAATCTACATCCACATATCTATTAATTTTTAGGGTTGCAGATATTCAAAGTGACCTCCATCTTGTTGCTGACATAGTCGTACTTATTCTACTGTAAACGTTTCTGAACTGCTGTGGTGTACTTGTATGAATAGTTGCCCTTACTTTCTCCTCTAATTCATTCCATGTGGCAGGAGGTACATCATAAACCTCGTTTTTAATAGAACCCCATAAAAAGAAACCTAGAGACGTAAGGTCAGGTGACCTGAAAAGATTGAAAAAGGAATAAGTCTCAGTAAAGGTATAAATTAAAAACAATTGTTTTACCTAGCCGGTCAACTAACTGGACCTCTTATTTCCAATCCAGTTTTCATTGTATGATTCCTTCAAATATTGTGTAACTGCCCTCATGTTGTGTGGTGGGGCACCATCTTGTTGGTAAAATATTTCCACTCGATTTACTAATGGTATCTCAACCAAGAACTGCTCAATTTCTTGCGTGAGGAAACCTAGATATCTCGCCCCTGTTAGTGAACCGTCAAAGAATATAGGGCCTAAAATTCTGTCCCCTAAAATCCCAACCCAACAGTTAAAACCAAACCGTTCTTGAAAATTTCCCTTCTGTATCAAGTGTAAATTTTCGTGGGACCAATATCGCTTATTATTTCTGTTGAAATGTCCTAATTTAGTGCAACGGAATTTTATATGGAAATGTATTATCCTCCAAATATTTTCCTAAGAACCAATTGCAATACTCAAGTTTCCTTTCATTATCGTAGGTACAGGTTCTGATGTAGTTGCTATTTATATGAATGGTATTTATGTTTATTTAAAATATTGTTTTGGATAATAATGCCGGGTTGGGTGACGGCGTTCAGGATGTCTTTGTGCATAAACACGTGCAGCATCGGTTGAGTTTTGCCCACACTCTCCAAAAACTAATAACATATTAACTTTTTCGCTCCTTGTATAAATCTTATTATTTTCCATGATTTTTAAACAATAACGTACACAATAATTACCTACTTTACTTTTGCAGAAGCGAAGTTCCATAAGATGTTGACTTGTCAATTTTTTACAAGACATCTTAACGTTTTTGTTTCTATCAGTTGTGTTGGTCACAGGCTACTCGATTAAATCTTATTTTATTCTCAAAAGGCGCTTTATTTTAGGAAAGTCGTACATAACGTAACATTTTTACAGTTTTTTAAAGGAAGTTTGTTTAAACCCTAATAGTGTGTGGTATCAAATTAATCGTGATAAAATGCTCTTTTTCCCTAGCCGGACGAGCCACCATGTGGCCATTTGAAAAAATGAGTAATACAGGGTTTCAAAATTTAATTTGACACAGCTGATAGGTTTTGACCGAAAACAGTAAAGTTGTATTTTGTCAAAGATGTTAGGACTGAAATTAGTGATTTTAACGTATTTATAAGCCTTCTAGATTAAAAAATGAAATTAAAAAAACAAATAAAGAAAATGGTTACAAAAAGTGACAAGTGACACATGGTTGTATTTAGAATGTCATATGGATTCAAAGAGAGTAAAAATATACCAGGTGTCTGTCTCATTGAAAAATTAAAAGTTTATGTCACTTCCGGTAAAATCGGAAGTTTAATAAAGTTGAATCACCCGTCAAAAAATGCAGTTTTATGTCGCATACGAATCCTCCAAATTTCATTCCATTATCTTTAAAAACAAAATAGTTATAGGGGCGAGTGGACACCCGGTATATGTAAAACACTTAATACTACTACCATTAAGATGGCAAAAAATTATTTAAACTAACTTAAACCTAAATAATATATATTTTTTAAAATTAATGTCTTCATCCAATGAGGGTTAAAAAATAAATTTATATATTTGTTTAGTAACAAATTTACAAATTCAAATGTTACAATCTGACAGATAGAAATCCGATTGAACAGTGCACCTAAACTTGTTTTGTGCATAGAATTCTCTCAAACGAACCTATATCAGGGTATATTAGACAGATTAGATTAACGTATGTGTAAGTACATAATTATGTGGACCCAACAAAAACAGGAAAGCATTGTTATTACCAGCTTCAGCTACATACGTTAAAGTGAAAGCAATTTCTACTTTTAAGCCTAATTAAAGTCAGTTGTTTGTTTTGTTGTCCGGCACTATAGGAAGGTGAGCGATCCAATGAACGAAGACAACAACACAGTTTAATAATAATAATAAGTTTATTATAAAAAGTTATAATATAATGAACATGTTAATATGTTATTCTTCAATAAGCTTATTTAATAAATTCGCCGAAGACGTGCTTTTTAGGGGCAAGTTTTATTTATTTAAAATTGTAATATTTTTATTAAAAGTTGCAAGTATTCAATGAACGCTACTGTCTTGATGTTAGATTATTAAAATTCTGAAAAAGATTAATTATATAATTTATTCACAATAATATTAAACAGCATTAATCAGTTTAAGAACAAACTTAAAATAAGTTCGTGTATAGCGTTGTCTCTTATCCTTTTCGTCAGACCACATCTTTGGACGCTTTTTGCCTTGACGTATCAGTAAGGCCACGAGATGTAGCCACGTGCTGCAACTTAGGTATGTTTATTTACATTTCCCGGAGCCTTGCTGATCAGCCGTCAAACGGCGAAATGCGTTTAAGGATTGGGTTTGACGGAAAGGATAAGGCAGATCTCTATAGTCTCTACACAAACTTATTTTAAGTTTATTTTTAGTATAAGGTAGGGTGGGGCAAGTGCAACTTTGGGGCAAGAGCATCTTTTTCCTTTGTAAATTCATAAGGCATTAAATGCTTCATTTTTTTGGCACCCTTACTTTCGTTGTACTCTTAGCAACAGCGCATTCTAGAATTCAACGCGCCAAATGCATCTGCATTCAGTCTGTCGGCAACGAACGTGCCGTGCTGTGTTTTTGCTACTGTGGTGAGTAAACAAATAATATATTGGCGGTAAGTGTTTGTGTGCATAAATTCTAAATAGCTGGTAGAAAAAAATCTCATATGAAACTTATATGTAATGGAATAACAGCATATATAATTGATTTGGATTTGGTTGCTGGATTTTAAGTTATGTTTGGGGTCGCACTTGCCCCATGAAAATACGCGACTGGGGCAAGTGCGACTTTTACCGGTGGGGTAAGTGCGTTCTTGTGGGCGCTTTTGCCCCTTGTGGATTTTTTTTCAAAAATAAAGATAATAAAACGGAAAGTATGCCATGGGGCAGAAGTCATAACAAAGCCAAGAGGTATTGCAACGACTAAACAAAAAAGACCAATTGTTACTAAAGTCCAAAAATAAAAAAAATAAACCTAATCATCAAACCGAATCAGTATCCGATGATGATGACGAACTTCCGTTGATTCACATAAAACAAAAACTGGTTTATGAAAAGAGGAAGCCACCAAGAAAACCCAAGAAGAAGAAAAAAACTTCAAACTGATTCATCATCAGAAGAAGACGAATCCGTTGGTGAACTTTTAACTGAAAGCGAAGATAACTTGGAGAGCTTTGACGATTTTGAGCAAGAAGAACAAGACTTACAGAATACATCAAAAAACATAAATGACATGATTATCAATGACTGGGTCCTAGTTAAATTTCCGGGGAAAAAAATAATTAAATATTATGTGGGTCAAGTAACTAATATGTCTGATTGCGAGATTACTGTAAATTTTGCCAGAAAAAGTATTTTTTTCAAGAGAAACTCTATGTTTATTTTCCCTGTTGTCCAAGATTGTTGACCGGTTTCTAAGAATGACATTATTTCAGTCTTACCTAACCCGAAAATTAGTCGCAGAGGTGAAATAAGCTTTGAAGTATCATTTGATATGTACAATATCCAGTAAATGGGGATTTGAAAAAATACTTTTTATCTGCCTTAGAAGATTAGTTTTAGAATAATATGTTTTTGCACTAACTGTATTAATTAAAGTTACCTTAATATATTTTTTTTTGACAAAATAAAAAGTTTTTAAAAATTTATTTTTTGTGTCTACTCTTTACCCCTGATACCAAAGTATTTAACTTGCAAAAAATTAAAGATAATCCAGATTTGTAGAAAGTTTTAGAAAATTGTGCATAAAAGCTAAGTGCTCTTGCCCCGTGAATTAATTTAATATACTTAGATGGACCCGTGATCTACAAAGACGCACTTGCCCCATCACAAGGGGCAAGTGCGTTTTCACGACTAAACATTTTTTAAAATTTATAAAAATTTAAATTTTGCTCGTTTTTAATTGATATTAAGTGGTTAGCTAGAAAACCCCCACAACGGATCAAGAAAAAAAAATGAAATTAAATGGCACAAAAATAGCTTTTTTATTAACTCATAAAGCGTTACTTATGTATTTTGGGGATGCACTTGCCCCACCTTACCTTATATTAATTTTACTCCGACACTTATTTATAACTTATTCATTTTTATGCCTGCTATATAGAGGTCTGATCGTGACACCTTATTTTTAGATGTTTTTCCACTTTACAAAATACTTCACTTATGGGATAAGCTTTTGCTATGCGATGCATCCTTCCCTATCCACATTGGTCTGTCAATTTTAACTCAGCTAAAGGACAGATTGCTTACTTCAGGATTTAACGAGTGTATTTTACTATTTTCCGATTTGCCCGAAGTGGATATTGAAAAGTGCGTCGTGTTATCTATTAGCACTTATAAAAATACTCCGAAAAGTATTACCGGCAGGGAATACGAAAATGAAGCGTATCATAAGAAATCCGAATTGGTATGTCATGCAGGTCGTGTAAAATTACAATTTTATAAAACAAATCCATTTCATAGCTAAGTATTTTGAAACTGTTTTTGTGTATTTTTAAGGATAAAACTTACATAAAACTTGAAGACCTTAAAAATGAATTGTGTCCGAGGATAAGTGCTAATGATGTAATTGACTTGGTTCGAAATAGCCTGGACGAAGTACTTCTAATTGATATTAGAAATCCTACATTGTAAGTATAATGTACAGTGTGCCCCATTATAAAAACTTAAATTAAAGTAAAGTACTTATTAAGAAGGACATTTTAATGATAAGTGCTGTTGAAATCTCTAACACTAATTTTCTGTCGTAGACAAAACATCCGCAAAATTTTAAAATATACGGGGTGTTCGCTAATTAATGGTACCTACACACGAAAACCATATATTCCTTACACAGGGTGTTTCGTAATTGATGTGTTCTAGGTGATCCGGTGGTATTAAAACACTGATTATGCACAACTCATTTATCAACTTATGGATTTATCACAGATCGTTATCAGTTACAACAGGGACAGGAGACATGACTAAATACGAACTTATAGTTCCTTGCTCAAGAACCGACTGTCCGGGTTGTGCCTTCGGTCGTACGACATTGCCTACCCACATACGCATGTGCGATGTATGGCATTGTTGCCACTACACAACACCCCCCACACTTAACTGAATACCTCTTTTTATTATGTGATCCTTGTGACATTATGTAATACACCGACTATTCTATTCAATGGAGGTATCCATGTTTGCAAATCTACCCTGAAATGCCCCTAATTCCTAACTGCATGTGCCAGTTTGTTTTATCTAATTAGTTTACAATATAAAGGTCTGGCACCTGCAAAAGAACAATGTTTTCTTGTAATATTAATTTTCTAACTCTCAATACGTACATGTCCTGTCCCCTGGTCCTAAATTAATAGTCAATTCATCACTATAATTTATTTATATAGTAGAACATAAAACATTCATGTGCTATACAGAGTGGTAAAAAGTCGCGCATAATACCTGTAACTTTTGAATTACCTTGTATACGAAAAAGTGACCTTAAAGAAAGTTGTTCAGTAAACTATTCCCCACATATTTCTACCTGCATGAATTTTTTCTGTCATTTCTGGTTTGGTTGCCATAGAGACCCACTTACTTTTTTTAAATGCATATGATTGCATATTTGGGTTCTACTTTATAATAACAAAATAAATAGCCTAGAAAATTGAACAACTTAACATCGGAATAATAAACAAGTGAAACCTTTTCAGTGGATCAGGTGTTCAAAATGACCACCATTTTCTGCTAAGCAGAGCGCCAGTCGATCCCTGAACCCGTCTACAACGTTTAAAAAGAAGTCCTCTGGAATGGCCCGAGTTTCAGCACTAATTCTGACTTTTAAAGATTCTAAGTCATTTGAACGGTTAACGTAGACTTTGTTCTTTAAGTGTCCCCACAAAAAAAAGTCGAGCGGGGTTAAGTCCGGGGATCGCGCTGGCCAGTCAATGGCACCTCTTCTGCCTACCAACGTCCTGGAAATTGTTCGCTTATGTATTGTCTAACATTTGCCGCATAATGCACAGGTGCTCCATCTTGCTGGAACCATACCTGTTCGTTTATGCCATTATTTACACCCGGTAAAACCATTCTGCAAGAAGGACTTATGTAATTCCTGAGGAGGTCCAGATATTTTTCGCCATTCAAATTACCATCTGTGAAAAAAGGTCTCACAATATGTCTACCAACTATGCTCGCCCAAACATTAACTTTTTCGGGCGTCTGAGTATGACCTTCCTGGAACCAGTGAGTATTCTCAGCAGACCAATAACGATAATTGTGTCTATTAACAATGCCATTTAAATGGAAAGTAGCTTCATCCGAGAAAATGATATTTGTTGCGAAGTTATTATCGTTATTGCATCTTTCCGTCATCAGCTCACAAAATTCAGCTCTTCTATCAAAGTCGTCCTCGTTTAACTCGTGCACCAACTTTATCTTGTAGGGATGCAACTTCTTCTGCTTAAACAAATTTTTCACTGACTGATAAGACACATTAAAATCCATTGAGATGCAGTGGCGTGTTTACCATGGAAGCTAGGGAAGCACAGCTTCCCCTAAACGATTTACTTAAAAAAAGAAATAATCCAATACAATCCTACTAGAACTTACAATTAATTTTTAAAATTGTCCTAAATTTTATTTGTAAATCGGGCGAATCCGACCGCATTTTCATAAAGCACCCTTGATGAAAGAACTCCATAATCTAATTCTCTGCCTCGATGATCACTTCACGGTGATGCCCGATTGATTTCGAGATATACCGACGCGCCATTCGCGCTGGCCGCCTCCCGCGGATTGTTGGAAGCGATTGGAAGGCAGCGTACTGCCGTATATTGTTTTAATGCATCAAACAAATTATAGTTGCGCGTGTCTAGGCGAAATTTAAAACCGTGCATAAATATTGGGAAAAGTACGCTGTTTTCAAACAGATTATTATTTTAATTATGGATCCTGTTGCTAGTTCAAGTTCGGCTGAAAGTGAAAATAGACTTTTGTGTGAGTGTATTGTGTGTCAGATAGTGGTAAAAGGATTTTCCACTTATATTTTTGAGGAAAATTCGAAATATCATCCCCGATGGGGAAAAAATTTCAAATTTTTTGTTATTAAAATATTTAAAAATATATTTTAAATTGATGCACTTCATATGCGTAATAATTTGTCAAGATTTACCCAAAAAAGGGCGTGGCACCCCAAAAATGTTCGCCTGCGGCGCAAGGAACAGCGCTTTCGCTGCAAGAGAACGCAACACTTTCGCCGGCCCTGGTTACAGCTTCCCATTGTGTTAAAGTCTGGCCACGCCACTCTGCCATCTCAATGAGATGAGAGGCTTCCCTAACACCGCCTGTTTCTCGAAATCTCTTTACCGCTCGACACACCGTTGACTAATTCATTGGAGGCCTATTTGAATATAATTCATTGAAAAGTTGACAAACCTGATCTGGCGATCTCTTCATATTTCCGTAACCGCTCATTATTAAAATTTCAACTCGTTGTTTCTCATTCAGATGAGCCATATAGTGTAAACAAATTAGAAATCAGACAACAGAAAATTAAATAGGAACTCAAGATTGACAACTCTTAGGTTGCTGTCATGGAAACACCTTGACTCAACTGGTGGGTATTAGGTAGGAATAATTATAATTAGGAAATTGAGAAAGGTTTGATTTTTCCTTCTGCCAGAACCATCCCCAGACGCGTTTCGCTGTATAACAGCTCATCAGTGAGGCTATGGGTTCTGACTTTGTGTTATTTACCAGCATCACGAGATGGAGCCATCTGGTTTCATTCTCTGTATCATATATTTATTAGGAAGTTTTTTATTTTTGAGCTGTCATTATATCGGAAACGCTTGCAGATAGGTGAAAATTTGAAATACAAAAAATTCAGAGTTTTCCCAGTAGAATCCAAATACGCAGTCATACGCAGGGTGTTCCAATTAAAAAAAAGTAAGTTAGTCTCTATGGCAGCCACAGCAGAAATGACAGAAAAAATTCATGCAGGTAGACATGTGGGGATTAATTTACTGAATAACTTTCATACAGGTCATTTTTTCGTATACGAGGTAATTCAAAAGTTACAGGCATTATGCGCGACCTTTTTGCTACTCTGTATAGTCACATTAGTCACGTACAGTTATAATTTATAATATAAACATTGAGTACAATATATAAACATTTCATAAAATATCTACAAACATGGTCTTCCGGTAAATACAGGCTACATAACCTTTTGTACATATACATCTAAAACATCTTACTCTAAATCTTTCCATACTGTATATCGCTATTTAAAGCTCTGTCAAATTCTCCCACCCATCTCCAATCACAAAATTTTGATTGCTCTACCACTCCGCCTAGCTGGGAGTTGTGGTTTTGGTCGGTATCACAACACTAGTGTGCCTGTCTTCACCGGGAAACTGGGATGAATTCTCATTGTTGGAACCTAAGGACAGAAAACTACAATTAGTGGATATATCAAAACCTTTGGTATCAGCAGTATCGGGCAAACCTGTACTATGTTCAGGACAATGATGAGTGGAACGCAACCATAGTCATCCCGGCCGCCCCCAAACGATACCCATGTAAAAATCATTTTTAGTAAGCTTCTGCTTTTTAAAAAAATACGGTCAACGAGAAAGTTTTTGACTTTTTGATACAGGGTGCTCAAAAAATACAAAAATATTAAATCCTGTCAAGTGTAAACTATCTTTATTTCTCAATTTGTAAATTACCTTTCTAAGTAACCTTTTAAAATATGTTAATAAACAAAAACACTATTTATTCAAACACTCCTCCCCCGCTTTCCACGCATTTTTCAAACTGCCGTCTGATGTCAAAACCTTTTCTGATTCACTCAAACGAAGTCATTATTTGCTCTGGCTCTAAAATTCTCTGTTTTAATATATCAATATTATATTCAATAGGTCGCTGAAAAGTTAGTTGTTTTAAGCGGCCTCGGAGATACGCTCCTGAAAGCGTAAGGTCGGGACTTCTTGGAGGCCAGAAAACTAGTTCGTTTCGGCCAATCCATCTTGCCTCAAACTCGTAGATACGCCATTCTGTCATTTTATGTGCACAATGCATCAGGCAACCGTATTTTTGAAAGTAAATTTGCCGTCGCTACTGTAATGGCAGCTTTTCCAAAAGAAAATTTTGTCACATTTCTAAATACAAAGATCTACTGCACGTGCCCTGAAAAAATATGGCCCCATTATTCCATTATAGGAAATGGCGCACCGCACACTTACTTTTTTAAAATATTGGCGGCGCGCAGCAATCCTAAAATTCTAATTTTTTTCGCTTCTAACGGTCGCCAAATTCCATTTGTTGAAACATACACTCACGGAAACTTCAAAAAATCTTTCTTGCGCATAGGTATAAGATTTTTCACCGCTTTCACAACACTCAACTGAAAATTTTTTTCCTCAACAGTTAGAATATCTCAAAATTTTAAATTTTGACATTTGTCATAAATGACAGTGAGATGAGATAAAAACCGCAAAATTACCTAGAAAACCTAGGTACAGTAATATTTGATAAAACTATGACACAAAAATAAAAATTAAACTAAAAGAAAGAAGTTTGTCCCCTTTCTTTTGGTCAGACCCAATCCTTGCACGCGTTTCGTCGTATTACGGGTCATCGGCAAGGCTATAGGGTCTGACAAAAAGGAAAGGGACTTTAACACATATTGCAACGATATACCGGGTGATCCATGGCTTAGTTGAACATGGGAAATCCCATGTAAATTTTAAGGTGGCTAAATATTGGCTCCCCTGTACATTTTAGAGAAAAATTGTAGTATAAATTTTTGAAGAGAGCGATATAATAAACCCATGTGACAAGTTTGAATAAATGCTAATAAGCCAATCCTAACTTATTCAATTAAATGTGATGGCAATAATTTGATATTTTCATAGTTTAGATAATACAGCAATCGCCAGCAAATTATTATTTGGCATTGACAAAACGAAAAGTAGCGTCAGTGACAACATTTTCATTGGAGGCGCTTTAATCATAGCTAAATATAAGCTATTCCATTAAGGAAAAAGTAACTATGATTAAGTTAAGTGGTATTATACAGGAAACAGTTTAAGAGCAGTGCCTGGAATATTTTCAGTTCAATTCCCTGATAGGCCTATACCTTCATTTCATTAATTAAACTGTAACCAAAGGCACTGTAATAAATAACTGTAAATGCTTAACTCAGAATGTCAATAGAGCTGAAGAAAGGGATAATAGAGATCTTGATATTTTATTGCACGCGGAGGAAAATAAAATGATTAGCACGAGGACTCTTGGGCAAGCCGTAGGAGAACATCAAATCACAGTGTTGCGCACTTTAAAAAACATAAATATTTTCCTTACAAGTGTGAAAAATATCAAGAGCTACGGCAAGGTGATGAAGAACGGAGAATGGTATTCTGTTCTGAGGTAATGGAAAGAGCAAATAATAATAGGGATTTTTTGAGAAATATTTGTTTTACCGATGAATGTACATACATTCACCGTCAACAACGAACCAAATGTTCAAAATTGCCGGTATTGGAGCCAAGAAAATGAACATCGTCTTGTTCATACTCGGACGCAATATCCACAAAAAATAAATGTTTGGGCGGGAATTGTAGGACATCACATTATTGGATCATTTTTTATGAAAGGCAACCTTACAGCAGTAACCTATTTGGGCTTACCAAAAATCGAATTGAACCCGCACTAGAAGAAGTATGCGAAAATCAGGACATCTGGTATTAATTGGACGGTTGTCCTGCCCATAATTCTCTCATGGTTAGGGAATACTTGCAAAATATTTTTAACGGAAATATTATTGGCCCACGACATCTAATCCTTTGGCAAGTCAGGTCTTCTGACCTTTCGCCAAACGACCTCTTTCTGTGGGGTCACTTAAGAAATTTTATTTATAAAGTTGAAAAATTTGAAAATCTAGACGAGCTAAAATACTGTATTTTGTTAGAATGTGACGGAATTTCTCAATATCAACTCAGTAATGTTAGAAATGAATTTTATGACCGGTTAGGATATTGTTTAGCTGTTAATGGACGGTTGTTTGAACATTTAATTAATTAATGTTTTTGTGAAAATCTGTAGTCTTAGGTATGTTATGTTAAATTAAAGGCTTAGTAAGAAAAACATAATGGCGTCTTTTATTTTGGATCTGTGATTGCCGAATTGGTGAAACGAAAATGTGTTTTTAATGTGAAATAATCTTTATTCGTTATGTTCAGCTTTACGTCAATTTTTGACAATAGCGTCATAGAAATTATTTGCTGGTGTTTGCTGTATTACCTAAACTATGAAAATTTCGTAATTTTGCCATAACATTTAATTGAATAAGTTAGGATTGGCTTATTAAAATTTATTCAAACTGGGCACATGGGTTTATTATACCGGCCTCTTCAAAAAAATTATAATACAATTTTTCTCTAAAATGTACAGGAGAGCCAATATTTAGCCACCTCAAAATTTACTTGGAATCTCCTATGTTCAACTAAGCCATGCATCACCCGGTATATGCGAGATGTTGAACTTTTTTTTTAGCTCGATTGTCACGAGATGTCGCCTAAACTAAACTAGTTAGCTTATGTTTTGAATTTAAATTTTGACTAAAACAATGAAATTTTTGGTCCATTTGTCCCCTATCCGTGGACATACTGTATAGGCCCAGCTGCATTACTTCTGAGACAGGGTGTTACAATTGTTAAGCACAACAAAACATTATGTACGCTACTGCCTTGAAAATTTTTGACATCAGTTTCTCTTGATTTGATTATGAAGTTTATTCCCGAAGCCGTAGTTTTATGGCTTTCATAATATCGTACCTCGCCAATCTTAGTGGGACACGACACTCTGTATAAAAATATTAACAATTAATTTATCAGTGTCCAATAGCGCATCCCCTTGGTAAACGAAGTGCAGCACGAGTGCAAAATTTGTAAACCATTAGACAGTTCAGTGCAAGTATTTGTAAACCATTAAGAAACTGGTGCAACATTTCTTGCACCGAGCGCGATTGCACGTGCTCTTGTGAATGGTAACTGGTTCGACATAAACGTCTAATATACGTAAAACACTTTGTATGCGTCTCTTACCCTACATATGTTTTTGGCTTTCAGCTTTTCCAGGTGTGCTGTAATAGGAAGCATCAATATTCCCTTTTCGAGCGTTTCATTTAGCGAAAACATTATAGAAAATGTAGGACCGCACAGTTCCTTACTGAAATCAAAAGGTGACAAGATAGTCGTCGTCATTGGTGATGAAGAAACGGATCTAGAAAGGGTAATACAAATATCATTTGTACTTAGTATATAGTTTAGCGATGTGTGTATTATTTTTTATGGCTGTTTTATCACAGATCTCAGAATAAAGCATTTTGCGCTGCATTAATTTTAAGTCAATTTTTGACTAGCGCCCAAATGTCTTAGTCCGCCACTGGCCCGGCATCAGTTCCCTTGAACTGCAGAAGTGACCCGAAATTTTCTTATGGCCATTTACATGTACAAATGCTCATTTCGAATCCTGGTTTATCTACTTAGAATAACGGCCCGGAAAAAGTACACGTTTTTACTTAGGTATACTATTTCTCAGCTAAGAAAATAGTAAGTTGAGGTTAAACTCATATTATGACATGTGTCACTTTCTAGTTACGAAAGAAGGCAACCTAAAAATCAAAAGAATCTGTTGTTCAAAACGTCCGAGCCAGCTCTGAAATCCACAGAAATCCCTCTATGCCTTTCTTTCTCGACAGCACCTTTATTCGCATGTCGGTGCGTTGAATCCTACTTTACTGTTAATACAAACGATACAGAATCATATTCGGGCGTATTTTATTTATTTGGTTTGTTCTTGTTGATTGCTATGTGGTAGCATTCCGCAGATTTTCGAGGCATTTTTTTTTATTGTGTTTGGTGGTTTTTTGAGACAGTTTCTTTGTGTGATATTATAGTTAGTGTGAAAATTAATTATAGATCACGATTACGGGGTTCCCAGTACCTCTGGAAGAAGAAATGAAGTAAACATGGTAATTTAACCAATTAATATTTTAGACTAGCAAAATTTTAAAATGAGAAGAAGTTAAACAACATTTTTATTATCTATTTATTTATTTTTATCACTAGTGAAATATAAACGGGAATTTTTACAATAAAAGATTTGTTAGAAAATCTGTCATATTTATTTTTTTAATGTACACAGGGTGTCCCATTTTCGAGACTTTTATAGGGTATCTCCGTAATTGTTAGTGCTATCAAAAAAGTAATATAGGTGTCATCAAAATTTCACAATTTTCGCTCGCTCAAGAAATACGGGGGAAAATAAAAAAATTGACAATTTCAAAATTACCCTATATTTTCTTAGTTAAAAGAGATATAGAAAAATGTTTTATACAAAAAGTTTCTTTATAATGATTGTTGAATAATCTGCCGTTTTCGGAATAAGTATACGGAGTCAGGTAAGGAAGTTATCGGGCCTAACCTCATTTTTTTTAATGGAACACCCTGTATATTTTAATCTAAGAAGATAGCATTTTAAATTCTCTTTTCAAATATACAGGGTCGTTGGCATGTATGGAAACGGTCGATTATTTCTTAAAGTAAAACAGCTAGCAAAAAATATTTAAGACAAAAGATTTATGGTTTTGTAAAGCCTATTAGAATTAAAAAAAGATAAGTATACAGGATGAGTCAGAAAGCCGTAGAGGAATAAAGGTTTCCTTTTTTTTAATAGAACACCCTATATCTTAGAATTTTTTTGGATTTTGCATTAAAGTACAATTATATTTTATTAAGTGCATTATAACTCTAAACCTATTAGCTTCCGAGATATCGACTTTTGAAAAATGACATTTTTGATCTTTGACAGCTTCTAGCTTTCTAACGGTACGCTATAGAGCAAAACGGCTTACATGACCCTATCTTACTTTTTTATTATCTTCCCGAAAAAAACAACTTCGTGTTAAACCGGAAGTACTATATTTCCGGCTTTTGAGCTACATCCGGTTTAACCGGAAGTTGACACTTTTAGAAAGATAGTTAAAAACTAAGATAGGGACATGTAAGCCGTTTTACTCTAAGACGTACCGTTAGAAAGCTAGAAGCTGCCAAAATTCAAAAATGTCATTTTTCAAAACTCAATTTCTCGGAAACTATTAGGTTTAGACTTATAATGCACTTAATAAAAAATAATTCTAATTTTATGCAAAATCCAAAAATATTCTAAGATATAGGGTATTCTATTGAAAAAAAAGTAACTTTATTCCTCTACGGCTTTCTGACTCATCCTGTATACTTAACTTTTTAAAATTCTAATAGACTATAAAAAACCCTAAAACTTTTGTATTAAATATTTTTAATTAATCGACCGTTTCCATACATACCAACGACCCTGTATAACACACCATAGATGATATTGGTTTCCTATTTAAACTTTATTACTTTAAATCACAGAAGGCCATGAAACAAAAGCTAATATCCGAGAAACAACTATGTTGACATTCTAGTTGTTATTAACATTTAACGTCAATTTTGTTTTTACATATTTGTTTGTGAAAATGACTTATCAACATTTTGAAAAATTTGATATGATATCAGTTTATATTAAAAGTGGAAAAACGAAAAAATGACGCAAAATTTATATTTTGTTCGCTATCCGGAAAGACGGTAACCATTTAAGGACTTATTCCGACGACTGGAACATAATTTAAAAACATACGGATCTTTTGATGCCCAGATCAAAAACTTATAATAAAGAGAAAAGGGAAAATGAAGAAATAAGCGTGTTAGGATTTGTCGAGGCCAATAATCAGGTAATATATCCTGTGATAGCTTTGAATAGTGATAGCTCAACTTTTATTGAAGTGAAAACTTCTTTAGGCGCGTTTAGCACTTTTAGTGGGTATTGAATGAGACTGAGCAGTCAGATTCGGCTATGCAACGCTCGTGATGCAGTCGGGGAAAAAAGCAAGATACTAAAATATGACCAAATGCATAGTGTATTTGCTTTTTATGGATCGATTATTTTATCGTCTTGAATTTGAGATTTGCGCATGTTAGATTGTCAAAGGTTGATAGAGAATCTCGTTTTGGTGAGGTTTTCACTTCTGTCTTGTGGTCTTAAGCACACATCCTAATTTTACTCTCTAGAATCACTTTGTAATTTTAGGAACAAAAATCTACGTCCGTCAGAAACGTAGAAACTGAAACCGGAATAACAAAATCTAAGGCGCAAAGAATTTTGACGTCCAATAAATATTTTCCCTATGTTGTTAAAATTACTCAATATTTGCATCCTGGTGCTGATGTGAGACGATTGGAATTTTGTCACTGGTTTTTGAATAAATCTAACGAGGATCGTTCTTTCCGCCAAAAAATAATTTGGTCAGATGAATGTCGAATTATAAGTTGCGGTATTCCTAACCGACATAATGAAAGACATTGGAACTCCACAAATCCCCACATGGTACGACCTGTTCGCCAACAAGGTCGATTTGGGGTAAATGTAAGTTGTTTTTTGTTTCAAAACAAACTGGTGTATCGCTGTTTTGAAGAAAATTTAAATGCAGATAGATATCTGGACATACTCCAATTAAACCTTTTCGATATCCTTGATGATGGTCCTTTAAATTAGTTTAAATGAAGTAATAGAGATTTACTTTCAACAAGACGGCGCCCCTACCCATAACGCTCTTCGAATAAGAGAGTATTTAAATACTCACTTTAGAAACCGTTGGATAGGAACACATGGACCTATAAGGTGGCCAACACGATCTCCGGATCTAACACCTCTAGATTTTTTTCTTTGAGGAGTGTTGGAAAATAAAATTTATAAAGAAGTCATTTATTTAACCCGAGAACAACTTGATCAAAGAGGCCTTTGCAGAAATAAAACCATTACACATCATGAATGCCTTAAAATCCGTTCGAAAAAGATGTCAAGAGTGCATTGAAAACAACGGAGGAGCTTTCGAACACTTGCGATGATTCCCGTTATTTTTTACCTAAATCTAAATCTCTTATTTCGTTTCAAAGTTTAAATAAATCGCCTAAGAAACCAATATCATCCATGGTGTGTTATATATTTGAAAAGAGAATTTAAAATGCTATCTTTTTAGATTAAAATATACATGGTGTTCCATTTAAAAAAATGAGGTTAGGTCCGATAACTTTTTTACCTGACCCCGTATACTTATTCCGAAAAGGGCAAATTATTCAACAATCATTATAAAGAAACTTTTGTATAAAACATTTTTCTGTATCTGTTTTAACTAAGAAAATATAAGGTAATTTTGAAATTGTCAATTTATTGATTTTCCCTCGTATCTCTTAAGCGAGCGAAAATTGTCAAATTTTGATTTTACCATTTTAAGTTTGACCCAAAACCTACATACTTATATAAAACCTATATTACTTTTTTGATAGCACTAACAATTACGGAGATACCCTATAAGTGTCGAAAATGGGACACCCTGTACCTAGCTATGAAATGAAAATACTAACATAGCGTTATTATTGTAAACTACCTTTATTATTATTATCATTATTATTTTGCTGTAAACGCAATTACTAACGTTTAAAAATTAATAAATAATATTATACATTTTTTTTAAAACCCCTTGACTTATTTTCCATTATTTAAAGTTGATCTTGTTGATTACCAGACCTTGATATTTTAATTAATATAAAAAAAAAATTAAATCCGGTTCTGAATCAACATAAACGAACACCAAAAATAAAAGTGACTAGCGACACATGCCATAAGTCTCCTGAACTAACTAGTCTCTTACCTGAAAAATAAAATATCCACTATTGCTAATAGTACACTCTGTAGGCTTTTCTATGCATAGTAAATAGAAGAGATTGTGTTACTTTTTCTACCAAGTGTCTCTTTCAGAACTTGCTTTTGAACTTTTGTTGTTGAACTGACCAAAAGTTCAAACGCAAGTAGTTATGAAAGTATCCTTTAATGTCACTAATACCGATGTTATGTTTTAGTTTCCAAAGTTCCTAATGCAGTGCAACATAAGTAAAGTATGCGTCTTGCATGGGGGATTTAATATATTATTACCGGTAACACCGACAATTCTGTCATCGACTCTGCCTATGTGACATTAATATGAAGTTAATGTTCACATTATAACAAGCTAGATCTAAAAGCAAGAAGGAACCACTGTCATGTAAAAAAATATAAAATATTTAGCTTGAAACCTGCGGTTGTAAATAGCGAAAGGGGCAGTAATTAAGTGAATAAAAAATGTTGTATTGTTTCATTATAAATAAGATGAATGATTTAGAAAAAAAAATATGTAAATTATAGAAGATTTTTTTTATTTAAACCTTACCAAACTTAAATAGGTGACTGGCCAAGACACAATCCTAGAGGTGTGGGGAGGGAAAATGACATAGTGAAGTAGTTAATCTCGCCGCGCTGCTCGCCGTATTCCAATTAATAAACAATACCACAGAAAACACCGTACAGAAACATACTGAATAGTGCACCTAGCCTTGTATCTCGCCGTGACTCGATGAACAAAATTATTTGTTTTTAGCAAGCAGCTGCCTGAAACTAGCTCCGCGATTGGTTCGTTTTTTCGGCGTCATTCGTTCGTCGCCTTAGGTCCTATGTCAGTCTTTTAACATTTTTTACGTCAGAGTGACAGTAACATTGACTTTCCAAATAGTGCTTTGAAATGGTGGCTATTATTCTCCAAAAATGGAAATCGGAGATGGAATGTGCACTCAGTAAATAAAGAACGCACTAAACTTGGTGTATTCTATCATTTGTTTGTACTATCGGCAAAAAATTACCAACAGAGGCTTGTTTACAACTACTTGTTTTTTTTTGGTGGTGCGGTGAGCACATCGGCATATTGTGATGTCTCACCTTTAACGAACCTGGGCTGCCATATTTTTCAATTTAAGAAGTTAGGCGGAAAAGCAGGATCGCCGGAAGAAAACCGCCCCATGAGCGAAACATTTTTGGGTGCCACTCTCTTTTTTGTTGATGAATCTTGCTTTTCAAATCGAAAAAATAATTGTTAAAAATACTAAAATTTTTATTTTGCGGTATCTACTTCACAGTGTGATAATACGAATAAACCTGAATAAAACGCAAAAATGTTATTCTTTGGCCTCGGTGTCTTTGGCAAATAAATAGAAACTAGGTATATATAGACATAAAAAATTCTGATCACAACTAATTATGAAGATTTTAAGCTGCTTCCTATTTGACCAAGAATACTTTTTCCATATTGTTCTAAAAATTTAACAAGTTAACCATCAGTTCATCAATCTTAAAATCTTTGGGTAGCTTCTCCAAAAAAGATGAAAGTTTCACAAATTCTTCAAATAATAAATCGACATCTATGTCATTACTACTAGCTAACTAACCTCTTTAGAAATTTTCAGAAAAGCTTCAAATTTTTGGTCAGACCTTAAATCCATCGCACTCAAATATTTACATTAAATTTGTTGCTGTTAACATCAATTGTTTAACTTGAGTAATGCACTAATTGCATTATTTTAGAGTAGAGTGCGTGTTTCTGGCAGAGATAATAAAGTAGCAAATGTATGATTTACTACATAATTTACTTTAATTTATTGCTACAATAACATCCCTGGTTCCTAGGCGCTTTCACATTATACCAAATATAATGAACTCGGGAGGATCTGGGAGGTTCAAAATGAAAATCGGGAATTTATGGACTTTGTTGAAAAGGCAGGAGGGTATAATATGAGAAATCGGGAGGTCTAGCAGTAATCTTGTTCACAAGTCACGGCGAGATGCTTGGCGACGTGCGAGGCTAGGTGCACGACTCCAGTATGTTTCTGCTCAGTCCTTTTTATGGAATTGTTTATTCATCGCCGAGCGGCGAGATGAACTACTCCACTATGTGTTTCCATTTTAATGTTTCATAGCGGCGAGTTTCGATGCATGGCGAGCAGCGCGAGGAAATGAGCTACTCCACTATGTTTTTACACTAAGATATTAGTTACAATTCCAATTTCATTTGACGTTTTCTGGTGTTGGAGGAAACTTAATTTTTCTTATCTTTCACTTTTTGGTCCATTTGTCTACCAAAACCGTTGACATAGGTACTACAGGGTCTGACGGTGAGATATTACTCAAAGCGGCATCTCGTGGCATTGAAACTCTTCACCCGTTCAGAAGTCGGAAAAAATGAGTATACAGGGTCACTGGTATGTATGCATTCCGTAGCATGTATTCAGCGCAGCGACCCAGTATAATATCGATAAGGAAATACCGTTCTGAAAATCGTCCAATAATTTACCTCAATGAGGCATGGTTTGTTTTTTACATACATGTGCCAGTTTATGACAAAAGAACCATTATTATAATTCCTAGATAAGTTATTGTTTGGTCACACTTGTGACTTTCCGCAAAGAATATTTAAGGCCATATCGGCCAACTTCTGTTTCGAAGGTTTCCGGTACTGCGTCCTCGATCTTCTATACGTTTAAATGCCATATGAGATTTTTGAATGGCGGGAAACTTAATAGCCCACAATTGCGCGGCTTCGCGGTAGTTCCTTCTACATTTTCCCAGAAATAATAAGGCCTATTTCAATGTCGTATGATTGTTTTATAATTGCACTGAATAAAAAACTATCAAACTCGAGGAATATCTTCGAATCAGATTATTACTTCGTCAAAGTCAAAAATAGTACCTATCCTAGGATATCAAGATAATTAAGTTTTGATAAACAATAATATAATCAGTGGGGGTGGGCATCCTAGTTTAAAATGTGTAGTTTTAATGCCCGGTTGTACAATACGCGCGTAAGCCCAAGTTCAACTAAACTGAGGTCTAGTCGTGGTGAGCCCGTTTTGAAGGAGTTATCGGCGGCCAGAGCTATCTCGAGCTCTGATTTCCGCTTACTTCCCCTAGGCTTGCCCGCCTTGCCCCCCTGCGGTTCCTTCCTTCCGTAGGGTCTCACCAATAGCAACAATAGTCTGCTGTTTCCATGGAGTCTAGGAAGAAGGGGGTTAGAAGATATTGGGTGAATGGGTCAGGGGGGGGGGGGGGGGACTTGTGGCTACACCTAAAGGAACTGGTGTCGGGGACGTTTGTGGCGGTGCGAGGCACCGATGTCATAATTATAATTGGAGGCTTGTCTGATGAGCGGGTTGACGTGGCGGTGAGGATATTGGTACCTCTTTCGTGGAGGTATTGGGCTAGGGGGGTGTGTTTGACATCACGGTGTAGAGCTACGTTACAGATGAACCGTGGGATGTCCATGGCCGTACGGATGTAACGATTTTCGGGGGATTGGAGACGGTTAAGGCTGGATGGGGTTGCGTAACCCCGGGCTGCCGATCCGTATGTGAGGGTGGGGCGGATGATGGATTTGATGAGGAAGAGTTTGTTATTATGGCTGAGGGTGCTGCGTCGATTGAACAGAGGATATTTGTTGGCTGTAGAAAAGCCTGGCTTTGTTGATGGTGTTTTGGATGTGGGCACTGTGTCGCACCAGGGAACATTGCGACCATCCAGGTTGATCTCGTCGAAGGGTTGTTGCCTTCTACAAGCAAACTGGATGATTTGGAGAATTCGTTGGCTGCTTCTTGCAGCTTGTGTGGACGCAGTGACCTGACGACGAAGGCAGTAGCGTAGGTATAGAGGGCTAGGGTGTTATCTTGGGTTTCTAACATGAGGTGCGTGTTAAACCGCTACTTAAATTCGTCGAGCGTTGTACCGGCCCGGGTTAACAACTAAGAATGGCCGTCGGCTATATCTGAGAAACTGGCAGTCGTAGAGCTTTCAGGTAAAATATTTTTTAATAAACGTGGCAAAGAGAAAATGTTGGCAATTATTTTCGAGTTTGTAAAAAGTCCGCAAAGGGGCATCACAGTCATGACCACTGCAAATATTAAAATTTTCTTCGGGTTTCGACTAAGTAAGAGGTATCGAAAACATCTTTGTTTGAATCCTTACATATTTCGTCATATTTTTTCTTATGCACAAATTTTCCTATCTAGTGAAATAAAGTGGCGGTGGGAATTAAGATGTTTTTTTTACATAAACTACGATTACTCCCGTTTGGCATAACCGATTTTAACAAACTTAGTCTCATTTAAGAGAGCAATATTTTATCTATAAATTGTGCTTTTGTTATTAAATCCTTGAATTTTGCATTCGCCGCTAGATGGCGTTAACTGAAATATAAGCGAATATTAGGCTTTTTTGCAATAAAGTTAAATACAATGATAGGTCTGTTTTAACAGGACCTAATAGAGAATTAAATTTTTAACATTTCCCTAAAAACCCTAAAACTGTGTTATCTTTGATGAAGCTGTAAAGGTCGATTTTCACATACCAAACTGTGCGCCAACTGTGTGATTTTGGGTCCAATCGCCAACAGGTGGTTTCCATTTAAATTTCATTTAACCGTATTTTTTTATTCACACAACATTTCTCCGTTTTTCTATTAAAAACAAAGATATTGGACTTCCTCGAACTAATGGTTCACCCTTGTCTTTAAATCCAAAAATATACCATTTATAGAGAGTAAGTTTTGAAACTGTGTTAGAATGGCTCGCTGTCAAAATAACCTATAAGTCAGATTTTCACTGAGGTCATTGGTTTTGTTCTTGTGTTCAGAAAAAATTTTTTATTAAGATTCGTTATACAAATAATGTACTAGTCAAAGTGTGAAGTGTCAGTGTTTTTTTAATTAAATATGGAGAATTTTCAACAATTGCCTAAACGCCCTAGCGCCGGTCCATGTACAGTAAATGAAAAAAAATTAATTCTTAACTGTTACGACCTATTAAAAGTAATAATGCGGATTTGAGTGTTGTATATATAAACTTTTAAAAGAAGAAAAAAGTGTTGGCGTCAAACCTTCAAAATCTTCTCGAGGACGACCAAAACTTGAGCTGGATGACGTTTTAATGCAGAGAATAGAGTGAAAAGTTCATAGTTCATAGACAAAATGTTCTCAATCCGAGAAGAGCAGGACTACCCATTTATGTGTAGAAATACGCTTTAGAAATTATTAAACAAAATGGGTTTCCGGTGGAAAAAACATAATAGGCAATCGATTTTAATAGACCGAAGCGATATCGTCTGTTGGAGAAGACATTACTTAAAAAACATCCGAAAAGCCAGAGAAGAAAACAAAATATTTTACCTAGACGAAACATGGCTAAATGAAGGCCACACTGTGACTAAATTTTGGCAGGATGAAAATATTAAAAGTTCAAGGCAAGCTTTTTGGGAAGGATTGTCCACAAGATTAAGACCGCCATCTGGAAAAGGACATCGACTTATCAAAACCCATATTGGAAGTTCTGAAGGCTTCGTTAAAGGTGGTCTTCTGATGTTCCAATCCAAAAATATAGGAGACTATCACGAAGATATGAATGCCAATGTCTTTGAAGAAGGCAAATGTTGGATCTTATACCAAAAGATGCAATAGTTGTATTGGATGATGCAAGTTATCACTCTAGACTGGCGGAAAAATTACCGACAAGTGCGTGGCGTAAAAGTGAAATAACAGAAAGGCTAAATTTAAGACAAATAGAATTTCCATGTGATTCCTTAAAAAAAGAACTATTGATACTAGCCAATTTACATAAAAATGTAGTTGATGAAATGGCAAAGTTACGAGGCATATCTCCATAACGAAAAAGTATTATTCGATTTTTGAAAATGCTTTGTTTATAAGATTCTATATTATATTTCGTTTTTGTAATTATATTATGTAAAATACTACCACCCATTGTTATTTATTAGTTAATACGATTTTTTAAATGTTTTCAAATGTTATAAATACCTACGAATATAATATAATACAATTTTAGGAGAATAGGCATGTTTAAGATTTTTAATTTAAATATTTCCCCAATACACGCGCCTGAATAAGGGATTTTCCCAATAATAATGATAAATCCTCAAGTATAACAATAGCTTGCGATAAATTCAGGGTGAACCTACCTATATAATGCTCATAATTTGGATCCTTTAATGTAAACACAATAAATTTTAAGGGATGGTGTTTAAATTGTTTTTGATATCCCGGAATGCGATTTACATATTTAATGAGCATTTATTACTTCGCGCCATTTAAAGATAGACTATAAGCATGGAAACTCATCCTGAATTTTTTCACTATATTAATGAAACGCCTTTATATGAAGTAACTAAGGGAATCTGTAGACATCCTCACAAAGAGATATTAAACACCCTACATGCTAATAGTTTTTATTTTCACCTAGCATGAAAAATAAAAAAATTAAGTAGCTGGGAAATTATGGTGAATCACTCTATACAGCAACAAGTTTTTATAATATTCGATATTTTTGTCCTTGCGCGTATTTAAGGGTTTGGGGTGTTTTTTTCTTAGCTTTGTTGCAAAATTAATAAAATGAATGAACAAAATATCGACCATTTCGGTACTTAGCTTCGCCTAATTTAAAGTAATTTTCATCAAAAACAATAAAAAAAAACAAGGTACCAACTTCACCATCATTTATTTCAAAATATATAGAAAATCTAACAACATACGTAAAAATAAAATTTTTCTAAAATTCAACGTATATAAAAATTGTTTGACCTTTCGCCTACTTCGCTTCTCCAAGAAGCTCTCTAATAGTATCTTCCAATTTAATAGAATCGGCTGCGAATTTTCTGATTCCATCGGACAACTTGTCGGTTGCCATTTGATCCTCGTTCAATAACCACCTGAATTTGCTCTCCTTCAGTGACAATTTCTTTAACGGCTCCTTAGCAGCGGTTTCCGGACTGAGTTTTCTGGGAAGGGGCTCCGAACTAGCTTCGAGTTCACCGAGAAGTTTGGGACTGATTGTAAGGAGATCGCAACCGGCGAGGGCTTTAATTTCAGCTGCAAATAAACAATGGAAAAAATTATAAATAATCCAAATTTGTCCACGACTATTAAATGGTCCTGAGTATGATTACTACTAATGTTCTTGGTAATTCTAGAAACATGAGGTTTTATATTTGATTTTTTCGGTAATTTTTGCCGCTTTCTGTATAACCTGTATTTCTGGAAGTGTGCTAGACATAATAATATAAACACTTATATTAAAAACTAAGTAAAACTAAGTTTTTTAGATTTTTGCGTACATTTGTATATTACAAACATGACATATGTTTCGCCAGCACAGTGGCTTCTTCAGATGTTGAGTATAAACTGAAACTGAGAGTTTATACTCAACATCTGAAGAAGTCACTGTGCTGGCGAAACATGTCATGTTTGTAATATACAAATGTACGTGAAAATCTAAAAACTTAGTTTTACTTAGTTTTTAATATAAGTGTTTATTATGGATTTTCATCAAGTAAAAGTCGACACAATCAATGACATAATAATATCATTTTTCTATCCGTGTTCATGATATAACTTTCTCATAGTTCATATTTTAAGGGCTTGCCAAATGAAAGTAAAAAAATAGTATTAAATGAACGGGCCCCTCCAAAAATTTAGTTTTCTTCAGGTTAACGGGTATGCTCTACCACAGCCGCCTTTACTTCAGTAGCCACGAAGTAGAAATAACGGCAACGCTGGATGAAGATCGGATAGTCACGTGACTTGACACTTGTTGGTTGGCGTTCAGTGTGCAAATTATACACAATAGTGTGTTCACCTTTCCGTTGTCCCAATTAATTTAGTGGTTATTTTTGGTGCGGATTTTCTGTACTATAATTAATAAGTGATCAATGAAGTAAACGGTCGGTGCCAGCCCGCTGTCTGTTTACCGTTCCTAAATGGCGCCAGAATTTTGGATGTTTTTTTTTTTTATTGTATTTATTTAGTGACTGAAAGTAGGGGACATTTTTATCCAAAATAAGTATTTCGATTGCCTCCAACGTGGCGGCTCAAGTGTCCAGAGATATTAATGAAAGGGTGCTATTTCATGTGTGCTTAAAAAAAAATATATTAACGACGTTTCCTATTTTAACTGATTGAACTCTAAAAAGCATAGAACGGGATAAATTATTCAGTGATTTTTTTTCAAAATGTGTTTGTGGTGGGGAGTATAAAATGCTTCCTCTAAGGCAGGCAGGCTTGTTCAATATTTATAACATAAACATCACACCTTAAAGAAAATAACTGGTGATACATGTTTTTCTTTCTTGGATAAAACCGAAAAAAATACTAACAATAATAACATATATTTAGCCCTGTGATCAAACACATAAGTTAACTCTAGACGCTAACATCAAAATTACCTGTTTTTCAACTACAGTGAAAAATTAACAAGTAGGCTTTTTTCGGTTGTTGTCATGGAAACGGTACGTAAAAGTTAACTTGTGTGTTTGATCATAGGGCTGATTAAGCCGTACAGGTCTAATGGTTATGATCAAAAACCAAAACTAGCCTAAATTAATCGCGAGGTGTCAAATTGCATTGCCCTATTAAAAAATAATATATTATAAATAAATAGCCATTTATTTCCGACAGGCCGGAGCCCATATATTATGTTACATAGTAGAGTCCGTCTATCTATCTTACAAACTAATTATAAATGTTAATTCCTAATACCGATAAGACCCAGCGGGTGATCGTATGAAAGCAGGGACGCACTCGCTGCTGATAGAATAAAAGGTTGCGCTGCTCTAAGATAATATATATAAAAGCGTGGAAAAAAATGTTTTTTTCTCTACCTGTATGCAACAAAAGTGTCGTACTGATTTTTTATGTTAGAAAAACATATTTTAAACGTAATTTAATAATAAGTAATGATAATAAAATAATAATATAACAGTACCTATATAAGATACAATACAATTAAAATTATAACATATAGGACGGTTATTAATTAACACAAATTATACATATACCTACAAGAAAGTACCATGTCAGAAAAATAATTATTACATTTTAACCCAAGTCAGTTTCACTGTCACTGTCGTCATCCAAGTTCACAATAATTCTTTCTCTGGGCAACAGATTCATATTTACTTATGATTTTTCTACTTTTTGAACATGCGCTACACAATTTTCCCAGCTTTTGTTTGGAATATTTTGCATATCTGACTGCACTAAAGCTGTCACAGAAGAATTTAAAGTTGGCGAAACATTATTCCTCCTTACCGATGCTTTCAGCTGATGCCATATATGTTCAATTGGGTTGAACATTAAATGATAAGGAGGAAGTCTTAACAGGGTATGACCTATTTCTGCCGCCGGAGTGTCACAATAATATTGCTTTTTTATTGAAAATTATTTTAAAATTTCGAGCAGTTGCTCTTTTGTGTAATTTTCCTCAAAATACATCTTATTTTCCATCATATAGTCCTGGATGGTAACTTTTATGTCATTGCAACACGGAACATTACTTAACCTGCGACTGTGGTAGCTCGCATTATCCATCACTATCACTATTTGGCGGTATATTTGGTAATAATTTGTTTTTAAACCAGTCTTCAACTGTAGTATCATCGTGATAATCAACAAGGGAGTCTTTTATATTTTTGGCTGATAAGGCGTTTGGTAAAAATCCGTTTTTTGTCCCAGCATGAATTATTGTTATACGCTTACCTTTATTTGATGGAGCTCTGGTTCTACATTGACCCGATAAATCTACCTAACCGTTATCTGGAACTTCGTGTGTGTCATACCACGTCTCGTCCAAATAAATAATATCCCTTCCATCATGTCTATATCCATGGACTGCAATTAGGTATTCCATCCTCCATCTTTTTAACCGGGCCGATTCCATAATTACTTGTCGTTTGTTAATTTTTTTCATTTTAAAACCGTTTCTTAAAATACATTACCTTAGAGTCTCACGACAACACTCTATTCCTTTATCATCTTTTTTTAATCTTTGCAATAGGGTTTTAAAGTGGGGATCATTTGTTCCCTGTACATGGCATATATTTTTCTACGTATTATATCGACATCTGTCGCGTCCAGTTTCTTAAAAGTAAAAAAATCTTTTCTCCTCTCTCCACTATAGGTTTATTTACAACAAACCACACTATGCTCACTGGTCTGCGTGTCAAAGCTGCCGCTTCCTTTACTGCATCAAATTTTGAAAAACCACGTTCAAGAAGGTTGGTGTAAACGTCGAAGATTACTTTTTTTGTGTCAACTGATAAAATATCACGCTTTAATTGGTTTTTATCACGACCCGTAGATCCACTTGTCGTGGTTTCTTCCCACGGACGAAACAATCGTAGATATTACGTTTAATTGGCAACTAATAACTTCTTGTCTAAACCAATACAAACATCTAACTGAATTTTAAAACCAAAAATTACTGAGAAAATATAATAGTATAATAGTCTTTAAATAGATCCGTACCTGGAGTCCCCAGATCAGGTGCCCGAATTTTACACCTCACACAATAGGTTATTATGACGGTAAGGGATTAGCATTTATAATGAGTTTGTAAGATAGATAGACGGACTTTACATCATATTTAAAACAACAATTGATAGGAATTTCACACAATTTCAGATCACAAAATTCTGTAGTTAAATATCTGGATGGGGTCCGTTACTACCCCTTCTTAAAGAGAAAACCAAAAACGTAGCACCACCATCGAAATTAAGTAGTTTTCTCCGAAACAATTCCAACATTCATATGCATCAAATAAAACAATATAGATACAGGAGGGGCTGCAGTTTTTTTTTGTTTCATATTTAATATGAAATGACAGTGCACGGGCCAAAACGAACTAATTTATGTTTTTAAAATTACTTCTGAAGTACTTGACGAAACATCACATGAAAGGAAGAAGCCTTTGGTTTTTATTATGTCGTTGAAATATCAAAGAACCTCCTAATTTTAAAAAAGCAATAGTTGGATGAAAATGATCCTAATATTTAAATTAAACATAATATTTAAGCAGATGCTAAAACTAGAATATACAAACGATAAACAACAGTGGCATGAAATTAACTAAAAACCGTAAAAACCTAATGAGAAAACTTTCCGTGTATGTTATTAGTAAAGAAAAATAAGGAGTCATGATTAGGGGTGGGCAAAATAATCGATTAATCGATATATAATCGATTAATCGATTTTTCGATTCGAGAAAAATTTTAATCGATTAATCGATTTTCCGATTAATCGATTTTCCGATTAATCGATTTTCCAGTTAATCCTCGAGTTAATCGATTTTCCGATTAATCGATTTTCCAATTAATCGATTTTTCGATTAATCGATTTTCCGATTAATCGATTAATCGATTTTCCGATTAATCGATTTTCCAGTTAATCGATTTTCCGATTAATCGATTTTCCAATTAATCGATTTTTCGATTAATCGATTAATCGATTTTCCGATTAATCGATTTTTCGATTAATCGATTTTCCGATTAATCGATTTTCCGATTTTCTGATTAGTCGATTGTAAAATCGAGTGTAAATAAATTTTTACCCGATAATCGAAAATATAAATGATTATGTTATTGAATGATTTTGAAGTTGCTGGTGAAATATTAATTATTTCGCCTATACCTAATTTCCATCGATGGCTATTTCTGCAAATAAATCGAAAACGGTCACAGATACGAGAATAGTGCAAGAGACCAGAACGCTAAACAAAGGAACAGAGAGTTTAAATTTCATACCGGAATTCATACAGGGAGCTCCAAAAAAAAGTTCTGAAAGATAAAATTGTAGCTGATTCAAGAACATGTAACACCCTGTATACTGCGACCGACAATTTTGATACTTTATTGTAGTGATTCTAAAAAATGGTTGTTGTTCCTAATTTGAAACAATTATCAGCGAATATAAGAGAGAAAATCAAGATATTATTGAGAAATTAACAGAAGTAGGCAGAAATGAAATTAATCTAGTTGTCTCTATGTCAGAACAAAAAGCCGATACTCAAAACAAAAACAAAAGTGGTCTTTCATCCATTTTTAAATCTCGCAAAAGTACTGAGGTAACTCACCCCGTAAGCGTGGACATAATAATTAAAAAAGAAATTGACCACTATATGAACATCCCAACAATTGACGTGGAAGAAGATTCCTTGTTATGGTGGAAACAGAATGCAATATCATTTCCATATCTAGCCGAAATCGGCAAAAAATTTCTAACCATACAAGCTTCAAGCGTTCCCTCCGAAAGAGTTTTTAGTAAAGGTGGTCACATAGTCAGTGATCTTAGGTCATCACTTACGGAAGATCATATAGAATAGAACAACTAATATTTCTTTCAATGAACAAAAAATTTGTAAAGCTCTAAAATATTACTTATAAACATGTTGCTTTGTTGTTTGTTCTTATTCTAATGTTGAAAAAAAGTAAAACGTTGCTTAAACATAATATTGTTATATTATAATTTTTCCCATAAAAGGAGATTGTTTTAATTAAATAAAAATTGCCCAATCGACCAGGACCAAATAAATTATTGGACAATAAATTTATTGCCTGTTCGATTTATCGATTAATCTAAATAATCGATATACCGATTACATCGAAATTATCCAAAATGATAAATATAATAAGATCGATTAATGGAAAAAATCGATTAATCGAAATAATCGATTAATGGAAAAAATCGATTAATCGAAATAATCTATTAATCGAAACATCGATTAATCGAAATAATCGATTAATGGAAAAAATCGATTAATCGAAATAATCGATTTATCGAAATAATCGATTTATCGAAATAATCGATTTTCCGATTAATCGATTAAATCGAAATTATCGATTATTTTTCATAATCGATAATCGATTATAACTTTTGATAATCGCCCACCCCTAGTCATGATATAAAAATAATTTTCCCCGACACAAGTACCACGTTTTGCTTAGGTTTGTAACTTTTCATAAAGTCTAATATAATAAGCCTTTAGTGAACTTATCTTCAGTTTTTTTTATATTAACTTGTATTGATACAATTTACATGTTTTTGCTTTGCAATAGTATATGGGTTTTATTAGATTCTTAATAATATTCTTGCACATCCAAATACGAAAATATGGTACATATTTGTACCAGCAAATATTTTTTATCTTCCCAATGCAGGAACGCTTACTGGTATAAATGTGTGCCAGCGTATAATAAATATATTATATATACAGGGTGATTGATGGTGGATGGCCTATTAGGCGTTCTGGCGAACTAGTCAACGGATCACTTTGAAACTTTGGGAACCTACATAAGTGAACGTGCTCTCTCCTTTAAACATATTTTGAACTGTGCAGTGTTGCCGATTCTACTAAAAAGTATTGAAGCAAAAGAACCAACACAAAGTCCCGGTCTCAATAAATTTAATATTTAAAACAACTAATTGGTTACATGTTTCGCCTATAAGGCATCATCAGACCTAAAAAGAAGTCAATAATCACGCATTAAAGTAAACAAATCTACTAGTAAACCCACCTGATACACCAAAAAAACATTTAAAAAATTTTTCAAAAAGAATAAAAATGTCAAAATATAAAACAAAACAAAAAAACAGATAAACGTTACAATTACATCACTACATGACAGTCAGAACTTAAACTAAGAATTGTATATAAACAAAAACGGTATAACAAAAAACTAAAAGTATAAGGTTCGTCAAACAAGTCCAAGGTATATTGAACTGGGGGAAGATGCAGTCACCTAGAGAGCAAACTCAGCCCAAAATGTAACAGCCATCGACAAGTACGAGCGTACCAAAGTACCGGCATCAAAAACATCAATGCTGTCAATCAAAAGAATTTGGCGGACCGGGGAAAATTTATAGGTTAAATGTTGGTCACAGCAGTCCGTTGTTAGTTATTCAAGTTGTTAAAAATAAAATAAGGCTCGAAATTAAAGACCTCATTAACGCAGGTAAGGATAGGACTCTTTTTAGCTTTCGTTATCTCAAGTTTTTCTAATAAATTTAGTTTTTTACTTTTGTGACATTCATGCAAAACATTAACATTTTCAGATGGCGAGAACTGGTGTTTTGATTCAAGTAGATGGTTCGCAAAAGCAGACTTAGTGTTGGTTATATCAGTGTTCTGGTATTTATTAAATAAGCTAAGATGTTCATGAACTCTGCTGGCGATTCTCTTGCCCGATTGTCCAACATACACCGCCGGACAATCCCCACAATGTAGCGAATAAACTCCTGATTTTAAAAGAGGGTCTACTTTATCTTTAGTGTTGATTAAATGTCGCTTAAGAGTGTCACTGGTCCTGAATGCTACTGCGATGTTGTGAGGTTTAAAAAATTTTGCTAGTTGTGAGGAAATGTTGCCGAAATAAGTTAGAGCTCTATAATTTTTGTTTTCCTGTGTATTAGCATGTATGATGACTAAAAAGTACTAGGCACTTTGATATTTTAAATAGAATACCCTGTATATTATATTTTTTTTTTATTCCCTATTAGTTTATTAATAAATTCTCTTAACATTTTCCTATACCTATCTGTCATCGTTTTCGAGATAATAATTAATTTCTGTTTTTTTTTTCGCAAAGCATGGCCTTCAAAAACTGCCAATATTTTTGACTTCGTGACAGATTAGGACATGGACATTTGGTGGAAAGTTAGGTAATATCCAGAGACATTTTACATTGTATCTCTATATCTTAGTTATTATAGTACAGGGTGTTTCAGAAATGCAAATATTTTGATGATTTGGAAAAATTACTAAAATTATACTTTTTTAAATGAAACGCCCTGTATTTTATCTCTGATTCTGAAAGCTCCTAAAATTTTCTGTCTTTCTATATAAAATGTTCTTATACCCATCTAGAACAGTTTTTGACCTATGAGCATTTATTTGCGAAATTAATTGTCAACAGATATCAATAATATGAGTTTTCAGTCAAATTTAACAAGTAGCCTATGGAAACTTTTGTTTTGAAATGGTTGACATTCTGCTATTGTTTATTTAGTTTATTTGTCAGTTGGTGTAGGGTAAAATTATATTTTAAAGTTTTAACAGAAATGAAAGAAAACTTATTAAAAAAGTATAATTTTAGTAATTTTTCCAAATCATCACAATATTTGTCTGAAACACCCTGTACTACAATAACTACGATATAAACACAAAGTGAAATGTCTCTGGATATTACCTAACTTTTCACCAAATTTCCATGTCCTAATCTGTCACGAAGTCAAAAATATCGGCAGTTTTTAAAGGCCATGCTTTGCGAAAAAAAAACAAATTAATTATTATCTCGAAAACGATGACAGATAGGTATAGGAAAATGTTTAGAGAATTTATGAATAAATTATTGGGATTCTAAAAAAAAAATAATATACAGGGTATTCTATTTAAAATATCAAATTAGCTAGTACTTTTTAGTAGAATCGGCAACACTGCACAGTTAAAAATATGTTTAAAGGAGAGAGCACGTCCACTTATGTAAGATCCCAAATATTCAAAGTGATTCGTTGACTAGTTCGCCAGAACGTCTAATAGGCCATCCACCATCAATCACCCTGTATATTATGTAGGTTAATATAACATTTCGATGTCATACATTTTTTTAAAGTTTAAAGGGTTAAACTGAAGATTGAAGTTAACAGAAACCTATAATACCATTAATGTGTTATCAAGCGGACCTGATGAAAACTTATTTCAAGGAACGATTAACACTATGACGTAAAAAAACACCAAGGGCGAAAGCTTGGGCAGAATTTTCACACAAAAGGGATGTGATAATTTTTTTTTACTTTTTTGTGTCTATACCTACAGGTATTTCTAAAAGATGCACCCATGACCACAGTTTTGTATCCATATTTCTTGTAATAGTTGTAGATTTTTGTTACAGAGATAACACCAGGGTCTTCTTCCCCAGAATAACTTTTCTTGTCTGTGTTTGCAACATACCTAAAAAAAATACAGCAAATCTAGTGACCCTCAATTACACACACAAGTTCGGTTTAAACGAAAAACCGGTCATTTTAGACATCAAATCCGTACTTTGAAATTTAAAATTGCACTTTCTACCTTCTATAGTTCGCCACACGGATAATTCAAATATATTACATAAAATAGTTACACATCAGCAAATGTCGTCACATTGCTTGTAGGAATTTTTGCAAATTTTAAAAGTAGAAATTCAAATAAATAAACGCTTTCAAATCCAATAATACCAAGGAAAACAAAGGTTGAAAACAGAAAATAATATTTTACAACTCTAACCACAAAAACCCAAAAAACTGAAAATCAAATCAGATCGGGCATGCGCAGTAGGGTGGAGTGAAAATATTTTTTTTTCGATTCGGCTAACGGCAGGTATGTCAAAAGTGGCAAGGCATAAATGTAAGATTGTCTGCAAAAACTGAATTTTTTTGAAGCACCCCTTGAGGCGCCCCACCCCTCCCCACATTTTTTTTTTTTTGATTTTTGTAAATAATTATTTTTTTTTATTGTTTTTAAATACGTTCTTTTAGTCTAAAAAATAGGTGTTTTGATATTCAGCTGCCTAGTAATGTTTTTAAGCGCGACAATGCTATATTACCGTAGAGTGGGGTTACTTTGCCAGTGGGGTAACTTTGCCTAAAGGGAAAAACTTAGAAATGAATTAAAACCTATTGACTTGGACGATTTAACGGCATTATTTTTTGACGGAAGAAAGGATAAAACAAGAGCAAAGATACAGAAAGCAAACAAATTTCATTTTAGCACTGTGACGGAAGAACATGTTGTTTTGGTAGAGGAGCCAGGGTCAAAATACATAGGCCATATTTCTGTACCTTCCGGTTCAGCAAAAAACATTAAAGACGAAATACTTTCATTTTTTGTCACTAAAAATATTTGTACACATGCCCTGACTACAGTTGGATGTGATAGTACAAACGTCAATACCGGTGTAAATGGTGGAGTTATTCGATTACTAGAAGTTGAATTAAATCGACCATTACAATGGCTTGTCTGTTTATTACATTTTAATGAGCATCCCTTAAGACACCTATTTCAGGAACTGGACGGTGGTACTCATGGACCAAATGCCTTTTCAGGTATTATTGGCAAGTCACTTCAAACGTGTGAACTATTACCTGTTAACGATTTTTTAAAAATTGGAGGCAATGATATCCCTCAAGTAGACAGAAATGTTCTTAGCACAGACCAGAAATATCTGCTAGATATATTTTTAGCTGTATCTTCTGGGGAATATTCACAAGATCTGGCAAATCTTAAACCTAGACCTGTCGTCCATTCACGATGGCTGACAACGGCGAGCAGAATACTACGATTATATGTTGCGACTCAAAATCCCACCGACAACTTATTACAATTAACTACATATGTTATGAAAGTCTATGCGCCTCTTTGGTTTTATATTAAATCAAAATCCATGTGCACTGAAGGTTCTCGTCATTTATTTAGATTGATTAGTTTCTCAAGATATCTACCACTTAAACTTCGAAAAGTGGTAGATACTGGTATTTTCAGAGAAATGGTTTTTTTGCACACTATGAAAACATAATCCTTTGCATGTTAGCTGATGAAAGAATTTATATTCGCAAACTAGCATGTAGAAGAATTATAGCTGCAAGAGAGAAAAACACTTCTACAAAAAGTGTTGGAACCTTTCGAGTTACCGTTACCAATTTTAACGCAGAGAACTACACAGAAATTATAAATTGGCAAAGCTCGGAAAGATATGATCCTCCAGTTTTCAGAAAAGTCCCTACTTCTGTCTTCATGAATTATCTCGAACACGACGACCCTTCGGAAAATTTCAAATTGCCCAAGTATCCCTGCCATACTCAAGGAACAGAAAAATGTATTCGTTTAGTCACCGATGCATCAGCTTCAGTTATTGGTCAAGAAAATAGAGACGGGTTTATCAAAGCACGAATTCTCTCCAGAGCTATCCTACCTACTTTTAACACGAAATCCGAATATAAGATAATATAACTTTTTGATGTAGTCAAAAGGACGATACTGGTACCGTAGTAGTAAGATTTTTTTGTTAAAACTGTTAACTTTATTTTAATGTATGATTTTCTTTCTGCTTAATTTAAAAATTATAGATTGTAGACTAAAAAATTGCCTTCTTTAGTTTCTACACAAACCATATACCTGTTGGGGCACTTAAAAACATAATGTTAGGCAGTTGGATTTAAAAACACGTTTTTATTAGACTTAAAGAAAGTCTTAAAAACCTCTGCCAAAAAAAAAATAAATAAAAATAATTTGGAAGCGGGTGGGGCGCCTCAAGGGGTGCATCGAAAAAATTTAGTTTTTGCAGGCAATCTTACATTTATGCCTTGCAACTTTTGACATACCTGCCGTTAGCCGAATCGAAAAAAATATATTTTCACTCCACCCTAATGCGCAGTTCCATTTTCACATAAAATAAAAGTTAAAAGATAGCCAACTTGAAGGTCATTTCCTATTTTTATTTTATGTTATTTGTCTGTATAAATCCACCAGTACGCATATTCCTATATATTGTATACATCCTGTAACATACATATATCCCGTTTATTTTCCCCCTTACATTACAAATTATAATCGCTTTATATAATTTATTATATTCTCAAACCAGTGAAGATAATATTTAAGAAATATTAATCAATCATTTATTTTGGTAAATTTGGCAACTCACGTGTAATACAGCGCGTATTCCTGGCCCACAAATTATCACCTGGGTCTTGATAATTGTTTCGTCTGTTTTTATCCTATATATTGAATTCGTGGGTTTGTGCTTGTCATCATGACATATTCAGAAATTTTACAGGCACTGGCGGAGTTTAGAATTATATTATTTAATTTATAATTATTAATTATATTAAACGTCGTATGTAGCTGTTTATAAAATAAATACATATATAAAAGGCAAAGTTATCTATAGTCAAGCTAGAAAAGTAATTGCCAAGGTTAACTAATTTTTAGAGTTTTATTTATTTACATACATCAGATGTTTTTAAAAAAAATTACTAACACAGAAAATTTTAATTAGACATATCGTAAGTGCGAAATAAGTACATAATAACCCGAACACCATCCGATTACGAAAAACCCACAACAATATTCTACCAAGGTGTTTTTATTCGTTAAAGTAACCTAAAAAGCCGACTGAAGCAATTAGTATTACTCTTGATGATCTAACGGAAGCGTACGATGGGCCTTTACCAATAAAAAAGAAAAAACTTGCCAACTTATTACTTATAGGCGACTATATTCCACTGAAATATATAAATTTCTATACAAATCTTAAGATTGAATAATTAAGACTTAAATAAGTTTTATAATAAGACAGAGTAGTTGGTTAAACAAGTTTTTTAGTTTCAGTTCTACTTTATTATTAACAACGTTGTAACCGCCGTATTTCTACAAAACGTTGTAACCAACGCGACATGGTTAATATAAAGCGTTGTTTTATCAAAATGTAGCAAATATAAATCGCTATTCTGTATACGACCAACTCAAAGAAAATTAAGGTTAAAGATACTTTATTTGTCAAAGCAATTAAATAAAACGCTTTTTTATTTCCCCCAAAAAAAATTGCCGCTTACACCGTTGTTCCAGCATACCATTCATTTATTGTGGAATCGGTAGCTGCACCTGACAAAGTATATTATGCAAAAAGAAGACGGAAAATATTTCGTTTTTAGATTATGCTTAATGAATCCATTTTTCAAGGTGTTATTAAAAACCCATAGAAATCTTTTAATCATGTGTCAATTATTATTTTATTTTGGTACAATTACAGTGCGGCAAATATGGCCAAAACTTGCCACTCTATGGCTCGTTTCAGTGGCGCAGCCAGAAATAGGTTCGGGGAGGAGGAGGTTTTTTTGGTTAGTTCAGGTTAGATTTAGGTTTGGTATTTTTTCTTTTTTCCTGAATGATTAGTCCCAAGAATCATTTTTTTTTCCATAAAATATCTTTGTTATTAATAAATCAGTATGTATTTGTTTTTATATTTTACGCAATTTAAGGCTAAAAAACTAACCTGAAGCGTGTGGCGAACTATATACACCATTTTAATTAAAAAGCCCTAAATATCCCGATCTAACTACGTTTAAATATTTATTTATCCTTAAATATTTTATGATTCAAAATTATGGTTGTCTACATTATTTTGCTAATTTCACTTGTTACAAAATTAACCCAAAATAATAGTACTTACCAATCCAGGATCCTGCCTACAAATGGTGAAATCAGCGTAACGCCGGCTTCAGCACACGCCACTGCCTGTGCAAAATTAAAAAGTAAGGTCAGGTTGCAGTGAACTCGATGTTTTGACTCCAAAATTCTATGTAAAAAACAAAATTTATTATAATATTTGAAATTAAATATTTAGAGAAGTTAAACCTGCTTTAATTGCATTCACTTACTTTGCCGCTTGAATACCTTCCCATGTAGAGGCCAATTTGATCAATATTCTCTCTTTCTCGATTCCATTGTCTTTATATAACTGAATGATTTTGAGTGCTTTGGCAACACTAGCTTCTGTGTTAAATGATAACCTGGAAGAAATCAAATTTTAAATAAAAATTGCACTGTGTCTAAAGAAAGGTTTATTTTATATTTTCTTTATCTGATAAAAACGCATGCAGAATTATATTTAAAAATAACATCGTGTCATACGGGATTTATAACAAAAAACAGACTGATCCATTACAACGTGCAGCATATCAATCAGGATTCTACTGTTTGAAATTGGGCGCGAGTAATAAATGAGGACCATGTGGCCATTCCATGGGAGTAACCCGTCTGTCTACATATTTAATTTGTTATTTGTGATTTTACTCAGCGGGACAATGTTCATCCTGCAAACTATAAAACCACCTATTTAGATTTTAAGAGTGCAAATTTTGAAGCCTTGAACGATTATTTATGTTCAATCAACTGGGACACTCTCTTTGACAAAACAAACATTAATATCTCAGTCAATAACTTCTATGGTGTGCTGTCTAATGCAATATCATATTATGTACCTAAGAAAACTTATACACCATCTAGGTTTCCTCGTTGGTTCACTCCGGAACTAAAGCATCTTGTTTTGTCAAAGAAAGCTGCTCATTCACAATTCAAATATAGCCGGTCGGCTGCAGATTACCTATTGTTTTCTAGTCTTCGCACGAGGTGTAGAACATTATCAGAACAGTGCTATAGATCGTATATCACTACCATCGATGAATCAGTTCACTCGGGCTCCAAGCAGTTTTGGAATCATGTCAACTCCCTAAATAAAAGTCATGGAATCCCTAACGTCATGCATTTTAATGACATGTCGGCCGATTCAAGTGTGGATATAGCGAATCTGTTTGCTGATCATTTCTCTAGTGTGTACCGCACTGATAAGGTTGATTTTAACTCTAACCTAACAGCGGAAAAATCGGTTGATATACCATTTATTCGGTTTGACCTTTCTGAGGTTTTTGAGGCCATCATTGGCCTCAAGGATAAGCTGAGCCATGGTCCTGATTACATTCCAACATATTTTTTAAAAAGATGTGTATACTCTTTATCTAAACTTCTACAATAGCTATTTTCCTAACAAGTGCAGAAAATCGATTTTTCCGCACGCAAATGCCGTTGACAGCACGACGCGTAGCGGAGTGGTGTCAAGCATTTAAGTGCGGAAAAATAGGTTTCTGCACGTGTTAGGAACAATAGTTTTTCTACTAGCGTGAGGAATCAACAACTGGTTATATACAACATAGCAACTAAGATATTTCAAAGGTAATATGATGAACAGTGACTTCAAATCGTACAGCATTTAATTTAATTAAATTTAATTTCAAAATATAACAGTGCGGAAAAATCTTTGCCGCACGGTGCGGAAAAGTGGATTTTCCGCACTAAAACATTTAATTTCAAAATATAACAGTGCGGAAAAATCTTTGCCGCACGGTGCGGAAAAGTGGATTTTCCGCACTAAAACATGTGCGGAAAATGCGTTTTTCCGCACGCTAGTAGAAAAATTTTATTTAATCTATCTCTACATTTGCAAGTATTTCCTGATAAATGGCGTGACAGCTATATAACTCCCGTGTACAAGAACGGTGATAGAGATAGCATAAAAAATTATAGGCCAGTAGTTATGTTGTCTGCTATTCCTAAACTTTTTGAGCTAATTTTAAATAAACATCTGACATGGCATTGCAGAAATCTCTTAATTGATCAACAACATGGCTTTAGACAGGGCAAATCTACCACTACTAATCTTGTATTGTTTCAGGACTATATTGTCAGAGCCTTCGAGGGCGGTTATCAGGTGGACTCCATCTATACGGACTTCTCGAAGGGTTTTGACACGGTCAACCACGCCTTGCTTATTTGTAAACTAAGATGGTATGGGTTTCCTGAGTGGTTGCTCTCTTGGCTAAACAGTTATCTGACTGGTAGGGTTCAGTTTGTGAACATCAGGGGTTCGGCTTCAGCTGCCATATCAGTTACTTCAGGTGTCCCACAGGGTTCTCATGTGGGTCCCCTTCTTTTTAATTTGTTTATTAATGATATTAGTGATGTAATCAAGTTCTGCAAATTTTTATTATTTGCTGACGATCTTAAATTGTTTTTTAAAGTCTCAGATTCGTCAGACTGCCGCATGATCCAAGAAGATTTAAATTCGCTTTATAATTGGTCTCTTGCCAATGCACTTTACCTTAACAAAGATAAATGCTTTGCTATAACATTTTCTAAAGCTATGCATCATATGGTGTATGATTATCATATTAGTTCAAATTATCTCTCGAGAGTCACTGAAATCAATGATCTAGGGGTGCTATTTGACAGCTCGTTGTCATTTATCCCCCATATTAATAGACTGTCTAGCAAGGCTTTTCGCAATCTTGGTTTTATCACTAGGAACTCACAAGAGTTTTCAATCTCTGCTTTCAGAGTCCTATATCTAACACTTGTTCGTAGTATTTTGTCCTACTCTTCCATAGTTTGGTCTCCGTATTACTTAAACCACATTTACACCCTTGAAAGGGTTCAAAATAAGTTTCTCAAAACTTGTGCTTGGAGACTGGGGTTGCAGGGATTATCGCTGGTGGAACTGAGATCGAGGTTGAACCTCAATTCTCTTCAGGATTACAGATTGAATTGCGATCTAACCTTTATGTATAAACTACTTAACCATACTTTTGATTGCTCTGATCTGCTGAGTCTGATTAACTTCAGATGGAGTAGTCGCACTCTCAGGGATGTGCCTTTGTTTTCCATTGAATATCATCATACAAATTATGGTAGATTCTCTCCTATTAATAGAATTCAAATGTTGGGCAATCAATTTAATCAGCACTTTGATCTGATTGATACTAAACACACAATTTTTAAGCGGTGTCTGGCAGACCATATTGGAAACATAAGGTAGATCTTTGGGAGTTACTTTCAGTTTGGTATGTATTGTGTGTGATTGTTTCTGAATCTGATGATTGAATATTTGCTTTTTCAGTTCTGGATTATGTTTATATCTATATATTATTATAGTATTGTTCTCATTATTATAATGGGTTTAATATATTTTTGTATTTTTCTCTATAAGTTGTATAATTTAGTTGGTTAGAATATTTTTATTGTAATATTGTTTTTATAAATGGGGACATCCCGTAAATAAATAAATAAATAAATAATATTGATTCTTAAAAGTATTATACATTATACCAACCAATATTGATATTTTTCAAATGTAGTCGAAATAAAAATATGGCAAATATGGCGTACTACACTGGGCTTACCGAGAATAGTTTTTTTTTAGATGCATTGTGATCTTTTAAGCAAATCAGTTTAAACGTGTATTTCATTTGAATACGTCGCGTAATCGATTATTTTGTATGTGTCGAATTTGTTGGATTGATTGAGGTTTGTTGTTTGACGTGTATTTTCTGTCTTTAATAGTTAAACCTTTGTAAGTGATGTCCTATATCATGAATCGCTATACGAACGCCGAGATGACTAACATGCATTCCATTTACGGACTTGCTGATGACAATTCATTATAAGCTAAGCAATTGTACATCGAACGATTTCCTGACCATAATGTTCCTGATAGAAAAACCTTCCAAAGTATTCATGAAACGGGCACATTGAAACGAAGTGGGTGGTGGAAGAGAGTGTGTTGGACATGATTGAGGAAGATCCAGGTATTTTTACTCGAACATTTGCAAATACTTTCAATGTAAGTAATGGGACTGTTTGGAAAATTCTTAGTGACTCTTTGTTGTACCCATACCATACACAACGTGTTCGGGCACTTCTTCCTGCTGATTTTTCTCCACGGATTGCATTCTGTCAATGGCTCTTGCACACATTGCATTGGTTCAAATCCCTCAACTACTGACGCTAACTCTTTTTACCGATTAATCAAATTTCTCAAGAAATGCAATAACGAATTTTCACAACAACCATGTGTGGGCTGAAGAAAATCCACATGAGGTACTTGAAGATCGTTTTCAACATCAGTTTTTGTTGAACGTTTGGGTTGGAAATATGAGTGACAGTGACTGGTTAATTGGACCGGTATTTCTACCAGGAAAACTTACCGGCGAGGTGAATCGCAACTTTTTCAAACAAACGCTACCTCAGTGTCTGAAGGATGTACAGGGTGTCCCAACGATAGAGTAAAGTAAGTTTTCGCTTAACTGATAATCTTTGTGACAAAATCGTATCCGCCATAAGGTAAGGTAGAAAAATGCGCACATTTTAAAAATATTGGAAATTATATAGGGTGTGCCACAAAAGTAGGACAGCAAAAAGTAAGATTTTTTTAAATGGAACACTCTATATTTGCTTGTATTTTTGGGTTCTATGTATTAATACAAACGTTTTTGGTCATATATGACATGAGCTGAAATTTGATAGTTTTTGAGAAATTTCGAAATAACGATGAAAATTAGAATTATCATGGTGTTGATAAATGGACAGTTTCTCCGTCAATTCATAATTGCAAACTTCAATATTTGGTAGGAGGAAGGACTGGTTACTATATTAATATTTAGTATGCGCAATATTTGCATTTGTTCTACAGAGTGTTTATTATAAGCGTCCAAATTCGCACATCTTCAAACTAGGAAATCTCAATTTTTTTAAATGGAACACCCCGTATATTTTAATTTCGTTTTATTCAGATTTAAACAGCCTTTCATTTTTGCTAAATATGTCCTATGCCTATCTTTAATAGTTATCGAGAAATTTCGATTTTTTCAAATTGCTACACGTTATATTCTATACCAGAGCATTGTTGGATCGCGATAGCCATGAAAAACAATAGCTAAGGTAAACAATTCATGTGCCAAAATGAAACGCTTAATAATAATTGTCGTGAATTAAAACCTTGTCTTGCTTTTTTCGTCTTCATTTCGTTAATTTTCTATTGAGCATGGATTATCCTGTAAATGAGTTAATTGATATGATATATGTGTTAGGCGAAGCTGAGAGAAACCCTTTGTTGGCTCAGCGAATTTACAGAGTGAAATATCCTGAACGTCGGATGCCCACTGCTAACGGTTTTCGAAATGTGATGGAGAGATTTGATTCCAGCGGTAGTGTTAAATACTCTAAACGTGTAGTTGTTAACAAAAACGCAGCCAACGTAGAAAAAGAATTAGAAATATTATTGAATATTCAAGAAACTCCTCAGGTGAGTAGTAGGACGTTAGCGACATTATGTGATTCCTCCAAATCAACTGTGAACCGAACAACAAACAAGTATAAATATCATCCATACCACATAGAGCTTCATCAAGAATTGCGAGAAGGAGATTTTGAAAGACGAATTCAATTTTGTAATATTATTCAACAACTGCAGTTAAATAACAATTTTTTGACAAATGTTTTGTTTTCTGATGAGGCGACGTTTAGAAGTAATGGAGCTGTAAATCGGCATAATATGCATTATTATTTATGCCAGATTGCACGTTGGGCAGAACACTGCATTGACCAATGTAACTTTTAATCTGATTATTAAGAATCATTTCTATATTCTTAGACAATGCTGGCAAAATACTAACTGGGTGCAGATCCTTTAAATCAATGGGTGTCGTAACTCGTAGCGGAATTATATAAGACTTTTTCCAAGCATCTGGAAATGTGGAAGTTTCAATACAGTAGTTTACCAGGAGCGTCACAACCGGTAAGACAACCGGACAACCAGACAACAACATTTTTAAACCAATGCCATCATTGCCCAAAGCCTTTGATTTAATTGGAACTATTCCTTCCCTTCTTTCCTTAATAGTCGCCATTCTAAAGTCAAAGCCGCTAACATTATCACATTGGCCACTTAAGTAAAAATTTAATGTATCGTTGTATGGTCAAAGCTGACCGGAATTGGAAAGTCGACCATCTATACCGTTGATCAAACAAAACCGTCGCCATCAGGAAGGCATAAGAAGCCCTTTAGAGTACTTTAGACGAAGATGAAAAAAACATCATAAGAAGGAAAGTAGGCATTCTATTTTAAAAACGAAATTCCCACTTTAGATACAATATTACTTACAATAAAATAATATATTTCTGAAATAAAAACCTTTGGACAATTCTACAGGAATTGCATTTTAGATGGGAAATGAATTTTAGATTGGAAAAACAGAATCGAAAGTCTCGATTAATCCAAAAAGATAAAATTGTATGTTGAAGATGAGATTATTTACGTAAAATAAGAGATTTTCGCAATCAAATATCGCAAAACTAACCCTGGTCAGGCGTAGGATCCAAAGTCAAAGTAAATTATACAAAGTATTTGCGTCTGTAATAATTTTTATATTCCAAATAAATTGGTGGCATATCAGACAAATAATGAGATTTCAGCATACCACGCCTCCGATTACCCAATCAGGAAAACACTGTATACGTGGTCGCGACTACAAACAGCATTACTATCACATTAATAATACATAATATATCTAAAATAAATAAACTATTTTTTAATTTAAATTGTTTGTCAAGTCGCTTATCCTTATCTGAAAAGTAAATAAGATTTAAATAGACTAAACGTTAAAAAATTGTTTTAGTTTTCACAAAATTTCTTCAATTATTTTTAAAAATTTATTGGGGTTTTAGTGCCATCAGCTAAATTAAAAAACAAAAAGATTTAGTTCTTGGTTCATCCACCGCTGGCACTAACAATTATTTAACCAAAGTATTGTGTGGGTTGTTATACAGGGTATGCATTGTAAATGTGGATACGAAACGAAAAATGAAGTAGACATTACTGGTCTCATCTTGCCATGGACAGGTCACGGGTGGGTCGACATCAGCATTGGCGATGGATACACACATGCTTGTCCTTACATATTTTAGCGAGCTCCCATTTAAGAAAACTCTGTATAGGATATGCTCTATGGGCATGCGTACTTAAAATATTAAAATCACTTTTCACGCATTTAAACGTTGTAAAGTTAGATATTCGTAATCAGGAATTCGCAACCTTTAATTTGATACCACACTCACACTTGACCAGATCGACTATTTGTGATCCCTCGCTGAAAAGGTATTTTCAATCAATATAATCCTCAGATTTGTTAAGATTTTATTGAACTTCTTTAGATTTTTTAAAAATTTATTCAAGATAGCGTTGCCGCCTTCTTTGAAAACTGAGTCCAAAATGTACGACTCGATGAAATGAACCAAGGGGACATATGGTTCCACTAGGACGGAGCAACGGCTCACACTTCAAGGGCATCGATGGCTGTTTTGAGGGAACACTTCCCAGGGCGATTTGGAGTGGCCAGCGCGCTTTCCCGATTTGGCCCCTTGCGATTTTTTCTTGTGGGGTAATTTGAAATCCTGCGTCTACGCCAACCGCCCAAGGATCCTAGAAGACCTGAAGGCCAACATTCGGGAAGAATCGGTCAACATACCCGTCGCTATGCTGGAAAGTCATGGGAAACGCCAGAATTCGATTGACCCAGTGTATTGATAATGGTGGGCGTCACCCACCAGGTATGATTTTCAAAACCATGTAAAATTAAACTTTAGATGTCTACCTACATTATAAAAAAAAATGTTTGCTTCATAAAATGCGTTTTATTGCATTTTGAAATAGGCAAATTATGCTGCCGCACCCTGTAGAATGTACCAGAATTTTCAGTGATCTGACATTTCATCAGGGCGGGGAGACTTTAGACGCGCATCGCACTGTATACGAATGCTGCCTACTGCCCTTTGGGTGCGGCAAAGTAAGGTACCACGTTGATTGGGGGTGGCAAACATAGCTTATCCTAATCTCCCATAACCAACATACAATTTTGTATTTTTTTTTACCAAGTCAAGATGATATAGGACCCTCTGGGCTCTTAGACTATTACTACGGTTTAAATATTGCATATCTCATATTTACACGTATTTACAAATAGACAAAGCTAACATGGATTTGTAGCCAATTGAATAAATAAATAAATAAACATGTACGCCTTTGGCAGCTCTAGAAACATGTTCTCTTGTTCATGACAACTTAACGCGACCCGAAAATAACTTTTTGCTTTCTTGTTCTGATTTTTTTTATGTAAAAGGACATAATTGGGTCTAGCAAATCATTATTTATTACTGGGTATACTTTTTAGAATAGGATAGAAATCCGTGAACAACTGTCGAGGCGACAGATGCAGACACTTTTTTGTCTGTTAGTATATTTTTAACTATTCTTGTGGTATCTAATTTTAACAGGCATACGACATTCTAATAATAGAACAAGTAAGTACATAAAAAATGTTTAGCGTTGATGGCATGCTTAATAAAACAATGAAAATATCCAGTATCTACTAATGTTATTCATTTGTGCGGACAATATTAGTTACATTCAAGATTAAAAAGGCAATTTTATTATTATTTTGCGAAATTAGATAGGTTTAAATTAATGAAAGTTTAATGGCGGAAGCATTGAATTGTGATTCTTATTGTATTTAATATCTAATACAGTTTTATTCTAAACAAACGGCATAATAATTAAACAAACTGATTTTATTCCTATATCACATGTTGTTCACGCTAACGCTAGCATTATGTATGTTTATACGATTTACATTATTATACAGTTATTTAATTCTGCTTTGTGTTGTAATATTACAGCTGAAATCATCAGAGCACTGATTATTCGACGAAATTTCTAAAAAAAATCACAATGGAACCATATAAAGTAGTGCTGATTCGCCACGGAGAGTCAGAGTGGAACCAAAAGAACCTCTTCTGCGGTTGGTACGATGGGAATTTGACTGAAAAAGGAAGACAACAGGCCCGCACAGCTGGAAAAGCCTTAAAAGACGCAGGGTATTCATTTGACATAGCGTATACCTCGGTTTTGACCAGGGCACAGGAAACACTGCAATATATTCTGGCAGAAATTGGACAGCCGGACATTCCGACGATAAAAACGTGGAGACTCAATGAAAGACACTTTGGAGGTCTTACTGGCCTGAATAAAGAAGAAGCTGTGGAAAAGTATGGTGAAGAACAAGTTACCAATTGGCGCAGAAATTTCAGTTACGATGTTTCTCTACCACCAATGGAAGCTGATCACCCTTGCTACAAAAAAATTGTCCAAGACCCTAGATATGCTGACGAATTTTCACCAAAAGAATTTCCCAAATTTGAAATTCTTAAGACAGCTATCGAGCGCACATTGTTCTTCTGGAATAACTCCATTGTTCCACAGATCAAATCTGGAAAGAGGATCATCATTGCTTCCCACGAAAACCCCCTAAGAGGTATCATTCAACATTTAGATAATATGAGTGATGACCAAATTATGGCAGGAAATTTGCTGAATGCTGTTCCGTTGGTTTATACTTTGGATAAAAGTTTAAAACCAATTAAAAGTTTTGAATTTTTGGGTGATTATAATACTATTGAGAAGGCATTGAATGCTATAGATTGTGGAGGAATAGCAAAATTGTAATAAAGTATTTTATATAAAAAAAGCTTTTACAAAATTAATCTGTATTTATAATTCAATTAATTTTATTTTATTGTTAACAAAATATATATGCATATATCTAAAATAAAAATGAGCATTTATTTGAAAAAGTTACTCCCATATGGTTTTTAGTTAGTGTACCATGCAGTGTCATTATTTTCTTCTTTTTTAGATATTAGGTATTTTAATATTTTTGCGATTTTTTGTTCTATAAATAAATGATTGTACTGTGCTGTGTGGACGATAAAATTAATTTAGGTATCTAATAATAATAGTATGCATTTATTTACAGTTTAAGAACTCAATATAACATATTTTAGAAGGTCAGGGATCTAGTTTAACTACTACTCACTAAGTGAATAATTTTTAAAATAGATACATACAATTGAATGTATAAAAATTAGATTGAACAGCTACCTGGAAGATAATAACTTATTGTCAAAAACACAATTTCGCAGCAAACTAAGTACAGAAGATGTCATCCAGCTTCTGACAGAAGGAGTGATAACAAATTTCAATGACAATGGTTATAAAACCATTGTTGGTATGTTCATTGACCTAGCAAGGGCATTTGATACTGTGGCACATCCAATTCTATTAAAAAAAATTAAACAAGGTGGTATTAGAGGAACATAATGGACACTCTTTGACTCATATCTTGATCGAAGAACACAAGAAGTCAAAATAGGTAAAAGTATAAGCAATAAAGAAAAAAATAGAGTGGGGTGTGCTCCTCCCTGGTCCAATTCTATTCTCAGTATATACAAACTAACCTGAACTAACTAAGATTCTTCCAAAAGACAATAGTAAACAGTAATGTTAATTAAAGCTAAAACTTGGCAAGAAGTACATAATTTGGCAGAAAAATATATCACTTTGGTTAGACGTTAGACTATGGATGGATCAAAATCTTTTGACTTTAAATGAATCTAAAACCTATTTCATCCCTTTCTCAATGAATAATAGAAATGATATTGATATACCGGATGTACAAATTCATAGTTTTCAATGATTTAATAATGAAATAATATGCAACTGTAGCACAAAAACTAAGGCAGTGTCAAACATAAAGTATCTTTGGGTGTACATAGATAAAAACTTAAAATATGATGTTCACATAGACTACCTATATAACCAAAAAAATCAGAAAAACCATCTATAAACTTTACCAAGTACGAGAATTTATGCCAAAAAATCTTTTAAAAATTATTTACCAGGCTCTAGTTGAATGAATCTTAAGCTATGGTATAAGAATTTGGGCCAGTGCACGTGGTACAGTCCTTAGAAACTTGATAAAAACTCAAAGATATATTTTTAAAATAATCAATAAGAAACCAAAAAGATACCCAACTAATGATATTTTTATTGAGAGTAAAGTACTGACAATAGGAAAAATATACATAAAAAAAAACGCTCTTACACATATTAAAAATATTGACAAATTTAAAAAACCATAACACAACATTATCACCATAGTAATAAATAATAAAAATACATTCGACTCCAAACTAACTGAATGAATCAAAATATATAATATAACCCTGATATCATCCAATCCAACTTACCCTTTCTGGGACGAAAGAATTAGTGATCTATTTAATTCACTTAAAAAATATATAGTATAGCCATAATAATAATAATACTTCTTTATTTCAAATTATACTGAACAAAAATGAGACAGAATGAAATGACGTCACAAAATGGAATAGGTTTACCATTCCTTGTCTAAAAAGTCTAGTAATGAATAGAGTTGTCTCTATTAACACTTTTTTCAATGTTTTTTCTCATTTTGATATACTAGTAATAGATTTTATATTATTTGGCATTTGTTGTAGAGCCTGATACACATGTAATAAGGACTCTTTTCTGTGACAGTTTAGCGGTGACGAGGATACAATAAGTTATTTGTTCTTGTGTTATTACCATGAGCATTCACAGTTTCAAACTTGTTCCTATTTCTAAATGAAAACATCAAACATTCAAAAACATAAAGTTCGTGCACTGTTAGTACGTTTATTTCTTTAAACACTCCTCGACAAGAATCAAGAAAACTCATTTTATTGATTGCCCTTATATTGTTCTCTTTTGTATTACAAAAACACTCTGTAGCTCAGCGCTACTTTCCCAAAACAGTATGTCATATCTCAGAACAGACTAATTTGCTTGGTATAGAATTTTTAGGGTATTCAAGTTTATATAATTAGCCACCACTTTTATTCTGTAACATATACTTCCAAGTTTCAGACACAAACTGTTTATATGATTGCCCAATGACAATAATTCTTTTATAGTAATGCCGAAAAACTTTGCATTATTTTCTAAAACAAAATCTTTGTCACCTAGAGTGATTCTATCAGGCTCTTCCATTGATAATGGGTTCTTCTAATTTATTTTGTTTAGTCCTGAAAAGAACTAAGTTAGTTTTCCCCTCATTTAAAGTTAATTTGTTTGGGAAAACCAGTTACTAGTCATAACAAAAGCAGTTTCTGTATTGCTAATAAGATTTTGGTTATTTAATCGTGAAACAAGGAGATTTGTGTTATCTGCATAGTTTGTTATTGAAAAATTGTTCTCGATGCTACCAAGATCATTTAAAAATATAATGAATAGTAAGGCCCTTGTATACTTCCCTGAGCTATACCAATACTGTTTTTTTTTGTAGGTCAGATTTAATTTCTCTGTTACAATCTTGAACCACTACTCTTGCTGTCTATCCGAAAGATAGAACCTTATCCACGCATGTGAATTTCCCCTAATACCATATCTATTCAGTTTGTATAGGGTCATTCCGTATATTTAGACAGCGTCTGCTGCGTTTGTTATAAGAGAAAAATTTTAAATACAAAAGTTGTAGGGTTTATCCTAAATCGCCAGAAAATGTTAGGCAAAATAACAAATGAATATCACAAAGTTAGGAAAAAACACAAACTTGGTAAATCTTTAATGGATCACCCTGTATATTGAAACAAAAATTAATACATCTTTTTTTCCTGAATTCAAAAATATATGATATGTTGACATTTGGTTTAGCCGTTTTCGAAATATTTGCATTTTAACAACGTGCATGATTATATCGTTTAAATTATTTTAATTATTTTCAATAAACAAAATAGAGCCGAAAAATTAAAAATATATTTTTAAATAAAATAATTTATGAAAATTCACAAGTGTTGAATGTGACTGCCGTTATTTTGAATACATTTTCTGTAATCTTCCTCTAATTTAGATAAAGCATTGTCAATATACTCCGGATGTTCTTCATTTAATGAATTTATACTGCTTTGAATTCTTTGCCTTAAGTCCTCTAAACTTTGACTTCTTTCTTTGTATACTTCATTTTTTAGATAGCCCCATAAAAAATTGTCCAAATGGGTCAGGTCAGGACTATTAGGTGGCCAGTTAATGGTCCCATGCGTTCCAATCCACTCATTAAACCGGTTATTTAAAAAATTTCTTACGAGCATTGTGTTATGAGGCGGCGCGCCGTCCTGGTGCCATATTATGTTGTAATATTTCCTAATAGGAAGTTCTTCTAAGAAACCTTCAATGTCATTTAAAAACTGGATGTATATATCTCCTGTTAACGAGCCCTCAAATATAACCGGGCCAATTAATCGGTTCTTAAGAATACCACACCAAACATTTAACGACATTCGACCCTGAATTTTAATTTCAACATAAGAGTGGGGGTTCTCTGATGCCCACATGTGTGTGTTTCGTCAGTTAAACGTAGCTTCATCGCTCCACAAAATCTTATTAAAAAAATCGTTGTCTTCAGTTTTTCTAACCGACATATCATTACAATATGCTAGTCTTCTAATTTTATGATCATCTGTCAATGTTTGTACCGGCAACATTTTATATGGGTGATATCCATATTTGTGTAAAACAGTTTGAATCTTTTTTGCAGATTTTCCAAAATATTTACTAGCATCGGCTATAGATAACTTTGGATTTTCTAAAAATAAGTAATAACAGATAAAATAATTAAAGATTCTTTTCCTACCTTCAAAATATAATAAAATCTGTAGTTCATCATCCTCATTTGCGATAACTGTGCGTTTTTTCTTATGAAGGGTTTTGCGCTCCCTCATGCTCCTTTCGGTATAATAAAAAGTGGACCTAGCAGGAACTGGCATTTCGCGATGAATACGCCGATACTCTGCTTGCGCTTGAGCAACATTATTGTTGTTTTTGTAAAATAGGCGAACTATTTCTAATTTTTCTTTCTCTGTGTAACCCATCTTACGTATGGAATAAAGGAAATCTGACAGCCATATAAATAATGATAAATAATGGCGTTCGAGTCATTTGCTAATTCATGGCAAGTGCGATTTAATTAAAAAATACAATCACTTTTTTAAAATGCATATAATTCGAAAACGGCTAAACCAAATGTCAACATATCATATATTTTTGAATTCAGGAAAAAAAGATCTATTAATTTTTGTTTCAATATACAGGGTGATCCATTAAAGATTTACCAAGTTTGTGTTTTTTTCCTAACTTTGTGATATTCATTTGTTATTTTGCGTAACATTTTCTGGCGATTTAGGATAAACCCTACAACTTTTGTAATTAAAGCTTTTTTCTATCTCTTATAACAAACGCAGCAGACGCTGTCTAAATATACGGAATGACCCTGTACAATAATAAGTCTCTATCTATACAATCATAGGCTTTGCTTAGGTCCATAAACATGCCAAGAGCCAGGACTTACCTGTCAAATAGCCGTGCTGTGTATGTGAGAATAGCTGACATTTATTCATGAAATTAATCAATTAAGAGCATATTACAAGTTCAAAAATCTTTGAAAAACTGGGAAGTAAACTTATTGGTCTAAAATTATTTAAATTTTTTGAACAGCCTTTTTTATAAAGAGGTTTTATCTTCGCAATTTTAAGTTGGCTGGGAACAATACCATACTCCATTGAATTATTTATTATGTGTTCCAGAACTGTAACAGTTTGAACAATCGAAAGCTTTACAATACTTGCGTGGATTTCATCGTCACCGCTACTGTATTTGCTTTTTAATTTTTGCACTATCTCTAATAGTTCATTACTAGTTATAGGTTGCAAATACATTGATTGGTCATTATTTGGTATATTATGTTCAAAAGGGGTTGCAGTTTTATTTCTCATTATTTGTGGAATTATATTTAACAGATGACTATTAAAATAATTCACTAATTTATGAGGATTTTCAGCAAAATGTGGTTTATTTATTTTAAATTTATTATTTATTTCATTAGGAATGGCCCATAAGCATTTATTTTTATTGTCTTCCTATTTTTTTTTTTGATTTTTCCTCTTTTAGAAGCTTGTCATACTCTTTTTTGGTTTCATTATAAACAGGCTTATATGAGTTATTATTTCTTGATAATGCCAATAATAAATCCAACCTTTTTCTACACTCTATAACATTGCTACTGCTTTGTGATATTTTTTTGTTTTCATACACCAAACTTTTAGGAAAACTGATTAAAAATTCTTATATAAGTGTTAATAAATGTATCCCACTGTAGATTAACGTTTCTCCTATCTACTTGAAAAATACTTTCCCAATCAGCACTTTTAGGGCTCTCATAACCTCGCGTTTATTTTCTTCTGACTATTTCACTAGAATGTTTTACACTGGCAAAATGTCATAGCAACGGCCTGTTTTCTACTGGCAAAATTACTACCTGCACCTACCTGGACAAAATTCACATGTGATTTTTACAGGGACAAAATTTTATTATTTGATCGAAAGAAATTTTGTTAACATGGTTCTGTTAATTATTTAAAATGTCATTGTATTATTTCTTGTTAACAAACGTCAGATTAGTTTGGTTCAAAAATGAGTGTTTCTGAAGAAAAAAACAGATTTGGAATACAATCCATTACAGAAATTAAAAAGACTGTGTCGGAGAATATAATTTTATTGTTTTTTGTCTTTTTTCTCGTGAAGTCATGTCGAATGAAGGTTTTATTCAAGTTTGTGCTTTTCGGCCATTTCGCTCATGACATTTTTGACAAAATCACTTGCCTCACGGCTCGTGATTTTATCAAAAATGTCATTCGCAAAATTGCCAAGCACCAAACTTTCATACCTTTCGAAAATTTTGCCGACAAAATTTTTTCTCTTGTGATATTATACCGGGTGTTGCATCGTCGAGCGGGACATAGGAAATCCCATGTAATTTTAAATGGGGTCAATTATTGGCTTCCCTAATTATTTTAGAGAAAAATTCTATTTAGGTTTATTAAAGAGCACTAAAACCCACATTCAAAAGAATAACTTTAGATATTTTTGATGAGCCCGTTTACGGGTTATCGCCGATTTCTTTTTAACTATTTCTCCTTTTTATGGCCCCGTATTTGCGGGCACCAGTCAAGGTAAAAGATGACTGTCAAATAAAGTTGTCATTTTGAGGAATATTTGAACATCTTCTTAAATCCTAAAGTTCTAACAATTTAATAGTCCCGCTCGACGATGCAACACCCGGTATATGACTATTTCACTAGAATGTTTTACACTGGCAAAATGTCATAGCAACGGCCTGTTTTCTACGGGAAAAATTACTACCTGCAACTACCTGGACAAAATTCACATGTGATTTTTACAGCGACAAAATTTTACTATTTGATCGAAAGAAATTTTGTTACCATGGTTCTGTTAATTAATTAAAATGTCATTGTATTATTTCTTGTTAACAAACGTCAGATTAGTTCAGTTCAAAAATGAGTGTTTCTGAAGAAAAAAAGAGATTTGGAATACAATCCATTGCAGAAATTAAAAAGGCAGTGTCGGAGAATATAATTTTATTGTTCTTTGTCTTTTTTCTCGTGAAATAGTCATGTCGAATACCACTCGAGAAAAAATTTTGTGTAAGCAAAATTATTGTTCTCAAGGTTTTATTCAAATTTGTTGCTTTTCGGCAATTTCGCTCATGACATTTTTGACAAAATCACTCGCCTCACGGCTCGTGATTTTGTCAAAAATGTCATTTGCGAAATTGACAAGTAACAAACTTTCATACCTTTCAAAAATTTTGCCGACAAAATTTTTTCTCTTGTGATAATATTATATATGAAAAAAATCTTTTATAAATTAGACGCTTTTTGGTTTGGTTCGCCTCAAAAAAAAGTACTTGAGCCATGTGATCAGATATATGTGTTTCGACAACGTCAGTCTAATAAGTGCCCTCCAGATTAATAAAAATATTATCCAAACAGCTACCAGTGCATGGGTTACTCTGGTGTTTTGAAAAATAGTACCTCTTATATTAAAAAAATTTAAAAGCGAAAACAGATTAGTTTTATTTACATTATCTTTCAGCATCTCAATATTAAAATCTCCTGAAATAAATACTAATGATTTATTATCAAACCTAGATAACATATTTTCCAACTTATCATAAAAGAGTTGTCTACTACCTGAGGGCGGTCTGTATACAGATAGAATAACAAGCACATAGCGTGTGGATCCGGGAGGGTGGGAGGGAGCAGGTCTTGAGCTCCATTACCACTTTTATGGGAGCAATGTATGAGGGTATTATATTGCATTACCTACGTGAAGTGTGATTTTATGTTTTCATGTTTATAATATAATTTTAGTCATGTTAAGAAAAAAATTAAAAAAAAAACAACTAATAGCAATAATATTGGTGTGTGGATTTTATACATGTTATAATGTAATATTTTATTAATTTTTTTGTATGAAGGTTCAATTTGTAGGAATTTGCCGCGTTTTGAAAGCTTTTACTTGATTTAAGGTTTTGTGGTTGAGAATTAGTATTTAACTTGACAAAGGACTGTCTTCCCGGCCAAGGGAAGATAATCCTATAAAATTGTAGAAATCTGTAACTGCTTGAGGTGCGCTAATAGAATATATAATATTATGTATTGTGAAGTTAGTCATTGGACTTGGAAAAAAAAATATCAAACTTCGAAATTTTATTAGGTACCGATAGGTTAGTACTTTATCATCCAAAATTGTAACTTGACTTGTGTAGGTACTTTATTGTATTATTGTTACACGTGATATATTGAATTTGAATACAAAATTTTACAGATACCAGACTAATGTAATTATTTCAAAATAAAATGCCTCTAGTACAAATAAAAATAATAACCAATTAAATTAAATCCTTAACCAATTAAAACATTTGACAGCATTTTAAGTAAATGAACATACTTAGTAATGAGATCAGTTATACCCCCATAAATACTATTCTCTTCATGAATTTGTGAAAAAAACTAATATTAACTGGTAAAATCTTACCAAAAATTTTGAGGTAAAGAAATAAAACTAAAATACATAAACTTATAAAGACATATTTACTCACCTAGCATCGACTTCAGTAGACACTCTACCAGGAACAATCTTTAATATCTCAACCCCAAACAATACACATAACATATCCATGGCACTTTCAAGTTTTTCTTCTGGTGTGTGCCCAATTTTAGCTCCATAGTGCACAGCCTTTTCAATCAGGGGTTTGTATTGGGCTATGTTGGCTGCCTGCAGAATCAGTGAAGGATTTGTGGTGGCATCAGTGGGTTTGTAAGCCTTCATCGCTGAATAATATTGTAAAATTATAATCAAGAATAGAAATTAGGTTTTTCTGATGCATTATGTGTGTATGCTACATCAAACTTTAAACTTATACCATACAACTAGGGATGTCAATCCCGAAAGGTTTTCTTAATCCCGGGATTTTCGAGATTTGTACGACAAATCCCGGGATCCGATCCAGGGATTAGATGTACCGAAAAAAATCAGATAACATTCAAAAACTTTTATTGTATTAATTTAAATCACAGAATTTAACAAAAAAAGCTCCTAAGCGAACTTAAATAAGTGTGTTGCAAATACCAACAAATAAGTTTTAGGTTTATAGATTTTTAAAAAAATACCGCGAAAATATTAGGGCGTCTAAAGTTCATCTCCCAGCCTCGAACGAATTTTATTACATAAAAAACCTGCATTCCCATTGCCAAATGTAATCCCGCTCGGCAAAGGCACCGAAAGGAAGGCCATTAACACTAGGTAGGTATCTAGTTCCATACAGAAAACAAAACGTTAAACTTTCCCCCAGTTTTTAAAGATAAAATTCAAATCAGATATGTAATATAAGTTACTATAATTAGGCCAGTTCTTATGGCTTATTAGTGACAAAATCGAATTGTCACAAATTGTCTCTAAGTATCTTACACTGTTCTATGCCAATTGGTTTTGTTGAACAAATAAATTTTTATGACTATGACATCTCTCAGATTCCATGCTTGTGGGCTGAATGGTTAATAAAAATTCAAAGACTTTTTGAAGATTACGTCCCCGACTACCACCACTTGCGTATAAATCAATTTCTTGAGTAATGATGTCTGGCAGTCGCGTCTTATTACTTTTTTTTGTCTGCTTTTGTATTGACTCTGAACAATGTTGTAATGCCTTCTTCAGTTTAACCTTTAAGCGAGCCTTTAAGGGTTAATTTTCTGCTCTCAGAATTTCCGCAATGAAAATCAGATCCTCGCGCTGTCGTCCCTAGTTTCTCTCCCGGATGCATCGTCATTGTCTAGCCTGATTAAAAGTTTTTCTAAATATCAATATATAGAGGTCACGATCATTCGTGATTTTTAAAACGTCATTGTTTTCACAAACTTCTATCCTGTCAATGTTTTCAGTTTCTTCGCACTCAGACTCACTATCGGCGTCGCTGTCGCTAAGGTCAAGAATGTCAAGATCCTCTTTGGTATATGTTGTAGAAGTTGGAGGAGGCACAGAAACATCTTTTTTATAGAGGACGTCGATGACAGCTAGCTGAATGCCGTGTGCAAAGCACAACTGCTGCATAGGTGCCATCAATTTGCCAACTTTAATAGTGCTGGCTTCGTCGGTTGTAACAGCCACAATATCTTTAGACAGGTTTAAAAGCCAGGAGTCGTTTTTCCAAATATTCCACACACGCTGTAGCCGTCAAAGATTTTTTTAATTGAAATTCCAAAAATTTTCCCCTTTGTGAACGTTAATACTCATAAAATGTTTATTAGATATTGATGTCCACTTATCAAATGTTAAACTGAATTTTTCACCGTTTGTTTCTAGTTGGTAAATTTATTCGACAACATTGTTCCGAAATTTTTCAAAATATCTCATTACATGTGTTTTTGAAACATGAAAACCTCGTGTTTCCAACAACCATCTACTGCGGTCATACGAGCTGCAACACCTTCAAAGCTCTTATCATTCTTATGCACAAGAAAGTCTATTATTTTTTTTTGCTTGGTGGACTATTACCAAAAACTTCGATCATTTTGCTTGTACCAGCGCTTGATAAACTTGATCCATATCTTGCGATTCCTTCTTAAGACGTTTATCCAAAAGATCGATTTTACGGGTTTCAGATGAATTATTAAACCTTTGGTAATTCCCCGATGCCGCGGTGATTCCTTGAATGCCGGAGCCGGCTGATCGGTTAAACTGTGCGTTACATTTCCGGATTGCATTGCAGTAGCGTTGTCGGCTTTCGCGCTAACTAGGTACTTTAGTTTTGAAATAGTGAAATGAAGCAAACTAATATATGCATAAAAAATCGGTATTTATTCCAGGATTAATTTAATTAATTAGGTCTAATCCCGGTATTTTCGAGACAGGTTTTCCTTCCGGGATCCCGGGACTCCGAGATTGACATCCCTACATACAACCAGCAGGTATACCTAACTACTTCCAAAACTATAGTACCTATTGTATATTTGAGTAAGTATAGTAGGTAATTACCTATTTTGCAAACATGTATAAAGTATAGTGTTAGTCTACTTTTTCCATAAATATAATGTTACACTAAAAAAATTACTGATATTTCTGCTTAGCATAGGTGCCACAACTAAAAAGTTTAATATTATCACCAAAGGGCTTGTTCAGGTTGGTGTGTTTTTTTTATCAACATTTTTTTTTAAATACAAATTATTATTATTGTACCAGTTGTAGTCTTTGATTGTACCTATTTTCAGTTTTGTCCTTTAATTTGCTTGTTTGTTTTTTTATATATAGGTATATAGGGTGACAATGAAATCGTTTGACAGAACCTCACTTAATTATCGTTCACTATAGGTATTTCAAAATTTTAGTACTAAATATGGTTTAGAGATGCAAATTTTCTATCAAAAATTTTTTGAATATCACTTCCGGTTCGACCGGAAGTGAGGTTAGGTCGCTTATTTTAAATGCCACCCTATATATTCTTTTTGATCTTCGAATAGAGCTCTAAATTCCCTTTTCAATGACATATCACAAGTTGTCATTTGTTTTTAAAATGGCGGCGTAGGATACCATTTAATCAGATTCAAAATGGCTAAGTATTAGCCGCGTGACATAAGTTTTTATCCTATGACGTTTTAAAATGGTAACATTAGGTTACTTTCTTTCAACTTTTAATAAAATTGAGGTGAAATGTGTATTTAGAATCTCATAGGATAGTTTTAATTTTTATTTGACATTAGCAATAGTCAGGCTCATTTTTTGCTATGATTTTTAATGGAAAGTACCAAAGGTCAAAATACCTTGAAATACTACCGTCGTGAGTTAGTAATTTAAAAATGTATAATGCTTTATCATATTGTAAAGAAATTTAAGAGATTTTGAGGAAATCGTATCTTTCGTCGCCATTTTAAAAATAAATGACAACTTGTGATATGTCATTGAAAAGGGAATTTAGAGCTCTATTCGAAGATCTAAAAAATATACAGGGTGTCATTTAAAATAAGCGACCTAACCTCACTTTCGGTCAAACCGGAAGCGATATTCAAAATATTTTTAATGGAAAATTTGCCTAAACGAGATTTACTGCTAAAATTTCAAATTCCTATATTGAACGATAATAAAGTGAGGTTCTGTCAATTAATCAATCAATCAATCAAAAATGCTTTATTGTCATAAATAATAGACTATTTTTTGACGAAGCTAACTTAAAATTAAATTAAAAGTAAAGTGGCCTACACAGTGTGTTACAAACTATTTCTATAGTCTAAAAATTTAAATATTCATTACAAGACAAAATCTAATTAAACTTGATAACACGTTAAAATAAATATAAAATTACAAAAAATATAAAGAATAGGGGTAAATACAAGTAAAAAAAAAAACATAACATACGAATAAATACATAGTGAGGCTGTAATATATTTTAAAATTTAGTTCTGAAAACTTAAAAAAGGTAAAGAATCATCATAAAAGAAAAGAAAAAGGAAAGCATCACACATCGCAAGCAGACAGTACAGTAAATCAGAATATTCCAACGATAATAAAAATGCAACCCCAAACCAAATCACACTAAAATCTCTCACCATAGTATTCCTCAAGAGAATAAAATGCCCTATCCACCAAGATAGTGGAGACGGCCCTCCTGAACGTTACGAACGTACTTATTTTTTTGACATTTGCAGGTAGATGATTGTACATTTTTATGCTCTCATAGACTATTGAGTTCTTAATCAAAGTACTCTTTGGTATAGGTAGTGGAAGGTTATCTACCTGCCTTGTGGGATATTTTCTATCCAAGGGGTTCAACAAAGTATGCCTATACCTTTTTACAAAGCAAACCGTCTCCTAAATAAATAAGCATGGCAATGTAAGAACTTTGAGTCCTATAAATAAAGGCCTGCAGTGTTCCCTCGAACCAACCCTGGAAATATACCGAACTGCTCTTTTCTGAATTATAAAAGATGTGCCAAAGAGGTATCAGCAACAGAAACCCCAAAACGAGATGCCATATCTTATCTTATCAATGCGAAATAAGTCGACCTAGCCATAGATATTCCCAACTCACTTGACACAACCCTAACGACAAAACAGCCCCGGGCAATTCTCTGATTTATAGCTCGAACATGCTCATGAAACCTAAGCCTATTGTCTATCACAACACCCAGGAATTTCGAATTTTGCCTGCTTTGGATATCACAGTCGTTTATTTTAACATTATCACGATTATTTATTCTAATATTTTCACAGTCGAATTTAAAACTTAATATATGTGTTTTGTTAAAATTGAGGTGCAAAAGGTTACTATCACACCATTTCGTAACCACAGCCATATCCCGCGACACAACATTCACCAGACCGTCGGGGTCATTACCGGTCCAGAGAATCGTTGTATCGTCCGCAAATACAGTAAAACGGCCCCGGATGTTAAGATGTCCCAGATCATTGTATGACAATCGATATCTTTGTTCCCTTGAAGAAGTATTCAGCAAGAAAGTTTCCCGTCTGGTTTTCCCTGGAATTAAAGCAGATGATAATTGAGAAAAAGAAATTGCATAAAAAATATTTAAGTAGCAAATCATTAAGTGATTATAGGGAGTTTTCCTTATTACGGGCTCACTGCAAAACCCTAAAAAGGCAATGTTATCAAAATTATGTTCTGTTCACGGAATCGTCTCTCAGGGAGAATGTTAAAAATTTCTGGAAATTTGTAAATAGCCGGAAAGGCAAAAGTAATGTACCTTCTATCGTGCACTACAATAATGTTACTGGATCTTCTGGCACGATGATTGTGAATTTGTTTGCTGAATATTTCTCCAAAACTTATAGCAATGGAGTTTGTGTCCTGCGTGACACTCTGCCTTCTGGGGACATCAATCTGTCTCAACTTAACATATCTATCTCCTCTATCTACGAGAAACTATCCAGATTGGATGGCAATAAAGGACCAGGTCCGGATGGCCTTCCTCCAAGCTTTATTAAACATTGTAGCTTTTTGTTCTCTAGACCTCTTTTCCATATCTTCAATCTTTCCTTGAAAAGCGGGACTTTCCCTGCCTATTGGAAAACAAGTTTTATTACCCCTATATTGAAGTCTGGAGATAACTCTCAGGTTGACAATTATAGACCCATTAGCATATTGAGTTGTATTCCTAAAGTATTTGAGGGCCTTGTTTGTGATTATTTGACCTCTTCCCTGAGGGGCTGCTTTGTCGACCAGCAGTTTGGATTCATTTCTCATCGCTCCGCTGAGCTCAACCTGCTAACATTTACCGAGTATCTCTTGGAATCTATGGAGGGGGGTTCCCAGGTTCATGCTGTGTACACAGATTTTGCAAAGGCATTTGATCGGGTTAATCATCGAGTTTTGATAGACAAACTCCAAGGTCTGGGAATTCAGGGGGAACTTCTGAAATGGATATCTTCTTACCTTACAGAAAGAATGCAGATGGTGCGCATTCAAGACTTCCAGTCTGCCGGATTTGAGGTCCCATCGGGTGTGCCACAGGGTTCTCACCTGGGCCCTCTTCTTTTTAACCTATATGTGAATCACATTGCATCTTGTTTTGCCTCTGCGTTCTTCCTAATGTTTGCTGATGACTTAAAATTATATATGAGAATCAACAATAGTACGGACAGCATAGGACTGCAGTCCGATCTGGACCGCCTGAGCCACTGGTGTGAAATCAATGGAATAGAGCTAAATGTTAAAAAATGTCATCTAATGGTATTTACTCGCGGCAGAAATCCCATAAATCACATATATAGTATAAATGGTTGCCCATTGGAAACAGTGTCCCTGATTAAAGATCTAGGTGTTATCCTCGATCCCACCTTATCATACAGACCTCACATATCGATGGTGGTCTCGAAATCGCTGCAATTACTGGGCTTTGTGAAGCGATGCTCCGAGGATTTTCTCAGTAAGGCTTCCATTACAATATTGTTCTGTTCACTTGTGAGGCCCCATTTGGAATATTGTTCATGTGTCTGGTCACCACACTACAATGTACATATCCAGGCTATTGAGAGAGTTCAACACAAGTTCTTAAGATTTATTGCATTTAAGGAACATATTGGAGTTGAAAACATCGTTTACTCTAATGTCGAGAATTCCCTAAATATAACCTCTCTTCAGATCAGACGCATGCATAGGGACCTTACCCTTTTCTATAATATACTGCACTCATGTAGCTTTGGTCCTGAGCTGTTGAGAAAAATAGATATTCATGTCCCTTCGAGGCAAACAAGGCTCAATCAACCCTTCCATATTGGCCATCATCGTACTAACTATGGTTATAATTCTTTCCTATCAAGGTCTATTAGACTTGCTAACCAGTATTCGGACCAGTTGGATTGTTTCAATAATCAAGGAGTCTTTAGGTCCCAGCTTAAATCGTGTAAGTGATGTTTTGATGTCCCTTGAAGGTTGCCTTACCTTATCTGTGTTATCTGCAGTATTATTATATACTATATTGCTTTGTTATGTGCTATTTTATTGTTTATTGTTCTCTAAAATTGTTTATATTTATTTTTGTTTTGTATATTATCAAGATTAGGTTAGTATTGATTTCTTTTTTACTTCTACTCTGTATTTTAATTGGGCTATTGCTCGTTGATAAATAAATAAATAAATAAATAAAAATAAATCATTAATATAAATTAGAAAAAGCATGGGTCCCAGAACGGATCCCTGAGGAACTTCACTATTAATGGAAAGTGTCTGGGAAATACCGCCATTACATTTGACAAATTGTTTTCTATCAGATGGATAGGATTTAAACCATTTTAAGGGGACTCCCCTAAAGCCATAATATTCCAACTTGTCTAGCAGTATCCTATGATTCACACAATCAAAAGCCTTGGAGAAATCACAGAACACTGCCGCTGCCACCTCTCCGTCGTTCAGGCCCAGAAACAGACTCTGCGAAAAATTGAAGACAGCATCACCAGCCCCCTATAAACCTTTATCTATGATCACCAGTACCCAACGATTACCGGAAGCCATACTGACACTGGCGGAGTATATTATATTTTTTAATGTAATCCTGCATTTGAGTCTTAACAAGCCTCTCAACAAGCTTCGCCAACGACGGTAGAATTGACACTGGATGAGTGCTGCCGGGATCATCAGTAGCTCCCCCCTTATATAAAGGGATCACAATTTAATTGTCACCCGGTATATTTTAACTTTCATTCAACAATTAATTCAAAGTTCGGTTATTTAAAACCTAAATTAAAGGGACAAAATATCAGTTATATTTAATAAAAGCCGCCTACAAGTCTTATCAGTTATTTTAACAATATTTTGGTTGTTTGGATCTGGTTTTTCAGACAAAAAATTTAATACACATTTAACTTACAGCAGCACACATTTTTTTATGAATATAACTATAGGTACCTACTTATTTTTAATATAGGTATCCTATTAATTCAATTATTATCTGTTATACTATACTATTACCTATTCATTTGGAAATACAAATAAAGCTCAAGGGCAAAAAACTCCTAACCTTATTATTATACCTAACCATACCTAACTAAACTACTAAACCTTCAACAAAACACGTTTTCTGAACATAGATGCACAAGACATCTATAGAAAAATTTACATTTTTTAAATCTTATAAAGAAACTTAAGAGAAAATGGCAATGTGAACATAATAAACTACTTGATGGTTCTAGACTAGACAATTATTAGACTCAACACTCGACCATCTTAAGAACCTTTAGGTAGCCTGTACTTGTACATCATACCATTCATACCTAAATCTAATTTTAAAAAAGGCAGCAGTTTTGGGTCATGGTTTAAGTTTAAAGGGTAATGAGGAGTATAACATAATAAATAAGCTTGCATGGGTTACCAAAATGTGCATATCATTGCATTTAATCATCATCATGACTGTTAACATCCTGGTGTAATAACTTTAAGGGTGCCTATTTAATACTCTTTTTAGGGCTTAATAATTTTAAAGTTAAAAACATGCCCAAGAATAAAACAGTTTGGGTTAATCATTTAATCTATAATTATGTCTACCTATCTATCTATCAGCAACATTCTGGCAAAAATCATTTGGTTCAAATTGCATAGGTACAACTAATGTTGAGAAAACCATATATTTTAAAGCAAAATGACAAAACGTGTACAAAAAAAATGAAACTTGTAACTTTTGCCACAAGTCTAGCTCATCTATTATTTAGGACTTATGTGATAATAACCTATATATAACATAACTATAAGTAGGATTATAGGATTCCATACCTTCAAAATCCCCTGTATCTGCCACCACTGTCGTGAGAGCCTTGAGTTGTTCCAAGGTGCTGGACATCTTGCCTTTTTTGCACTGAGGTTCTGACATGGTAAATTATCAAGAAATTGTTAAAATACAAGTTATTTGACCAGTTGGACCGGCGCTTTAACGGTATTCTAATTAGTAGCTTAAGTAATTACACGAACTGCGATAAGAGAATGTTCCAGAGCGGTTGTATAGGTTATCACTTTCACCTTCAATTGACTTCGCCGTGATTCCAACGGATGGTTCCCATACAAATCAATTTATATTTATTACACCTTGGATAGAGGCAAAGTGTTGTTTTTGATGTGCGCGGCGGCTTTTTTGAATTAGATTGAAGTTAATTTTTAACTACAAACTACTTTAAAAGTACCTATATTTCATATCCTATTCACACCAATAAACTATTTAAATCATATTAGCCCCAATGCAAATATTTCCAGTCTTCAAATTCAATATTTTTTAAATCCAAAAGCCATTTACAATATTTACATGCAAGACAGCTGATTAAATGTATAGTTGGTTGCTGAACGCCGGGTGCAACAAACTTTAACCAGAGGCGTCGCGAATGGGATTTCATATGGTTCCAGGTGAACCTTATCAGTAAATTTAATATTGAATATCATTGTTTAAAAGAAGTATACGTCGAGTGTATTTGCATCCTACTTTACTTTACGCTGCTAATAAAGAAAATAAATACATTTTCGTGCGCACTAACTTGTCAAATGTAATTCCCTATAAGTTTTTTTTGGTAATATAAACTAAATTTACTATGTTGCGATTCCCACGAATTTTTTATTTGATTTAAGTTACTTACTTGCCTTACATTCATGTGCCTGCTTCATCGTGTAAAATTGCTTGCTCTGTGATGCAAACAACAATTTATATAAGTTTCGTCTTATGAATTTTCTTGATATTCTTGATAATAATATATTATACTAGTTTGGGTGTTTATGACATTTAACATTTATTCATATGTGGGGTAGGATTTTTCTTTATTATTTACATTTACTTTTCTAGAAATATTGATTAGTAGAGTACCTTTAAATTAAAGGTAGGTACTCCTTTATATACAATATACTTTTTGATAATTCATTACCACAAACTCACAGAACTCACCAATGCAACTCACAATAATTCAAAACAAATTTTTGACGAGACAACGAAGTAGATGACATTTTAAACGAGCCGTTCCATACTTAAGCTGACTGCGCACCTTTATTGTTCTTTGCTGCGCACCACAGAACAATAAAGGTTAGCTGCGCACTACGATTTTTAAACGCGGGATAATTTTGTCGCAGAAATGTGATTGCCCTTCGCGCACATGCGATAAAAAATTGCGTGAGTAAAAACATACCAGACCGCAATTTTAAAATTGTGCTGTTAAACACTGCGCGATTAAAAATGGTAGTGTGTGTGGTGAAATAAGACAAAACCTTCAGAAATAGGCTTTAATAAGCAAAACTGAGGATGACATATAACGTTACCTAATGACAATAATTAGACATGTAATAAGGTTATTATAGGTACCAGTGATTAGGTATGATAGGTAAATATATAACATTCTCCCCAGGTTTATTTTTGAACATAATCTTCAAGGTATTTTGGTAGTTTTCTAATACGAGGCTGAGGAAAACGACAATCTTCTAGTGGAACTTGATCATTGTTTTCTTGGTTGTTTAAATTAGTACTCTCTAAACTTGATTCTGATGTGGCTTCCTCATCTAAATTAAGGTTCGGTTGAATTTCGTTATGATTTTTCTCACATTGTTCTAATTCAGTAGAAAGAGCTTCATCATTTTGATGCTGTTCTAGTAAAAGAGCCTTATCTCCACATGGAGCTAGATGCTTTAAAGAGACGTTGGCCTCTCGACCATCTGAGTGACGAATTAAAGCATATTCTGGATTAGCTTGAATTAAATCTACTTCTTCAACTGCAGGATCATATTTTGACATTCTGACATGTTTTTTAATGAAAATCTTTCCTGGAGTTGTTAGCCAAGACGGTATAGCTGTACCATTAGTAGATTTTCTTGCATGATTAAACATTCGCTCGTGAGGAGTACAATTAGTAGCTGTACACAAAAGCGATCGAATTGAATGTAGTGCTTCTTCTAACAATTTTTCCCAATCGTGAGTTTTTAAGTTTCTTGTTCGCAAAGCTAGAGAAACAGTTTTCCAAATAATCCCGTTGTATCGTTCAGTTTGCCCATTACCTTGTGGATTATAAGGGGTGGATCTGCTTGTAGCTATTCCTCTTGAATGAAGAAATGATTTTAGTTCGTTCGACATAAATGATGGCCCTTGATCAGAATGTACATAAGCAGGCATTCCAAATATAGAAAATAATTTGCTAAGACATTCTATAACTGTCGCTGACGTCATGTCAGGACATGGATAAGCAAATGGAAAACGAGAGTATTCATCAATAATGGTGAGAATATATTTATTTTTAGTAGAAGAAGGGGGCCTTTAAAATCTAGACTTATTTTTTCAAAAACCGAAGTAGCTTTGATGAGAGTTCCAGTATTTTTAATAAACCTTGGTTTAAGCTCTGCACAAATTGGACAAGAGGCCGTCATGGCTCGGACATTTTCTACAGAATAGGGCATATTTCGAGATCTGATCCAGTGTACCATTCTTGTAACTCCGGGATGACATAACGCTTGATGCAAATCAAATAATGTTTTCTCTCTGTTTGAGCCACAAACTCGAGATAAGGTGTCAGCTACTACGTTATCACTTCCAGCCCGGTATATTATATCGTAACTATAACAAGAGAGTTCAAGTCGCCATCTTAGGATCTTTTCATTCTTAATTTTGCTACAGTGCCGCATATTAAACATAAATGAAACTGATTTCTGATCTGTGATGAGGTTAAAATGTCGACCGATTAAATAGTGACGCCATTTTTTAAGAGCCTCGACTATGGCATATGCTTCTTTTTCTACTGAAGAATGGCCACGTTCACTTTTCGACAACGTTCTTGAGAAGAAAGCCACTGGTCGACCCGCCTGACTTAGAGATGCTGCAACGGAATGTTCAGAGGCATCGGTTTCAACAACAAAAGGTATTCCATCTTCGACTGAGGTAATAGCAGATTTCGCAATATCTGTTTTTAGTGTCTGAAAATCGTTAGCTTCTGTACTAGACATCGGAAAATCCTTGCAGGAGACTAATCTATGAATTTTTTCTGAAAAGCGTGGTATCCATTTTGAATAATGAGCAAACATTCCAACGGCCCTTTTCAGCGATGACGAGTCTGTTGGCAATGGAAGCTTTAGCAGAGGTTCAAGTCTGGATGGATCAGGTTTAAGGGTTTTATTTTGAATCAAATATCCCAGGAGTTTAATCGATTTTAAACGATATAAACTTTTCTTTTCATTTATAGTAAAGTTGTATTTTTTTATTACGTATAAAAATTGCTTTAGGTTTTCTACATGCTCTGATAGAGTTGATCCACAGACTGTTATGTCATCTAAGTATGCATATACCCCCTTTAGATCTTCAGATTTTATTATATTATCTATAACACGTTGAAAACTGGCCACTCCATTCGTAACTCCAAAAGGGATCCTGCGAAACTGATACAAATTTCCATCTGCCTCAAATGCCGTATACATCTTCTCGTCTTCACGTATGGGGACCTGGTGATAAGCACTTTGGAGATCTACAGTACTAAAAATGTTATATTTCGCAACAGCACGAGCTATGTTTTTGATATTAGGATGTGGGTAGGCATCCAGATAGGTGAATCTATTTATCGTTTGGGAGTAGTCTATCACCATTCTTTTCTTATGAGTTTCGCTTTTTGTTATTAGAACTTGAGCTCGCCAAGGAGAATTACTCTCTTCAATAATGCCATTAGACAGAAGGTTTCCGATTTCATTTGAAATAAAATTAGCATCTTCAGTGGAAAAATGCCGAGACTTCGTCGTTATTGGCCTACAGTCGGTTGACATATTTGAAAATAAACTAGGTGGCTCTATATTTAAACAAGCTAAGCTACAAATCGTTGAAAGCGGACATATTGACAAAGATGATTTCCTTCCTCCAAAAGTTACTTCAAGAGATGAATGCTGCTTCAGTATATTATGACCGATTATAACATCAGCACACAAGTCTGGTAGGACTATTATTCGCTGATTTATATATTGATGACCCAATATTTCCAAATCTACTGTGCAATGTCCAGATATTGGTGATTGTAAACTTGTTGAAGCCATTAATATAAACCCAGTACTATGAAATACAGGAATAGCAGCATTAGAGAGAAAACGTTTGTTTAATATACGTTTCTGAGCTGCCTGTATCAACTAAAGCATCAGCAACAATGTCGTTTACTTTAACGTTAATAAGGCACTTGATTAGACTTTCTGGAGCAGCTGCTAGTACTTTAGATTCAGGTAATATTGAGGCTGAAGAAGCTTTAACCTTTCTTTTACTTTGACATACCTTAGAAAAATGTCCACGTTTTCCGCATTCGTTACAGGTAGAGTCTCTAGCAGGACACGAGCTTCGTAGATGTCGTTTATTATTTCCGCAAAAATAACATTTATATTCTCTGGTTGATGCCGAAGAAGAGATGTTTTCGTGATGTTCGTCATGCTTTTCTGAAAACACTGAATTTGCATAACTTAATGATGATGTATAAGCTTCTGAATGCTTCTGTGCAGATTCTAATGCCTGGGCTTGATTTTTAGCGTCTTGAAGTTTTAATGTCTCATTTTCAAGTAAACGCTGTCGAATTTTAACAGATGTTAATCCACTAATAAAAGCATCTCTAATATAATCATCTCGATTTTCATCAGCTGTTACTGCTTTAAAATTGCAGTCCTTACTAAGTCGCGTTAGGGCTTGTAAATATTGATTAACTGTCTCATCTGGCTGTTGCTTTCTTGAGGTAAGACAATGTCTGGAAAATATCTCATTTTTAGGTTTAATAAAGATGGAATCTAAAATTTTTATAGCATCTGGATAACTTCTACATTCAGCCATGTATTGGTAGTTTGTATGACTTATATAGTTTACTAGTAGTTTTAATTTATCATCATTTTCTAACTTCTCAATGGATGATACAAAGTTACTAAAAGTTGTTTTCCAGTGAGTCCATTCTTGAGCTGCATTGGAGGCATTAGGGTCAGTATCGAATCTTTCGGGTCTTAGGAGTTTGTCCATCTTGCTTATTAAATTGAAATAAGACAAAACCTTCAGAAATAGGCTTTAATAAGCAAAACTGAGGATGACATATAACGTTAACTAATGACAATAATTAGACATGTAATAAGGTTATTATAGGTACCAGTGATTAGGTATGATAGGTAAATATATAACATGTGGTATGGTGATGGAATGGAAATAGAAAAACACTTAACACTAAAGCTTATTTATTTAAACTCTAATGAATCGTTAAAACTGAACAAAATTAGGTCTACATTTTTAGGAACGTCAATCACTTTATTCCACAAATCACCGAAATAAATTTAGATACGCAACTGGACTCTTAGAACTGTCAAAAACTAATTGGCGCTGATGTCCTAGTATTTGCGATCCAAAACACGCGAGAAAAAAAGATCTGTTTGGCAACTATGGGTAAAAATAGAGAAAACTGTTTTACCAACTTTTGATGAAATCTGTTTTATCGGTAGATATTGGTGCCGCTTTAAAATTTAAAATATTCCTTGGTTTAAATATTAATTTTTTTCTGCTTTAATTTTTAGTTCAGAAATACACGTTATTTGTAACTCTTGTTTTTCAGTTTGGAGTAAATACCTTGTTGGTAAAGTAACAAATAACGTATATCTAAGAACTCAAGTAGAAAGCAGCAAAAAAGGAAGTATTTAAACCAAGCAATACCCACCTATTTAAAAAAATACAGCTGACTAAAATAAAGCGAAATAGGTAATAAAACATTATTTTTATGATCAAAAACTAACGGATCTCTTTGTGGCAAGCGGTATCGCATGCCATGTTTATTTAAACAGTTTGGAACACAACATTTTTTAGGTTTTAACGGAGATGCGTAGTCTTCCATAACGGAAATAAATACGCGAACTTTAACTAAACAAACCGAAAACACACTAAAACTAAACAAAAAGTCAAAAGAACTATAAAAAAACACGCTAATAGTACACACAGAAACCGAACGATCACAAACGGCATGAAAATTTAACACAACTTAAAAGAAAATCGAGAATAGAAAATTGACAATACACTTCAAATTTTTGACAACAACGAAATCTGGGCGGATGCCTCTTCTCGATCGCAAATCGCAAATGAACGTGGTGCCCTGTATATGCCACTACCGGCGCCATCTACGAAATGCGATCCAAACAAAATAATAATGGTTGGCGGGAACGCCCGGCTTACGTATCTAAATTTATTTCGGTGATTTGTGCTTTATTCGATTGTCAGAACGCTGCCGAAAACGTCACTCCTGATCGTTTCTATCGTTTCTAACCGCACCTTGACCAGTGTTACCACATTTCTCCCCCTCTAGACAAAAACGCAAACGTCTTCTTGATTAGTCGCGGTAGCGGGCTGGCACTAACCGATTGCGAGGTGGATTGCGTCGTACAGTCTTTGAAGGAGAGACCTGGGTGTCGAAAACTTCTGTAGGTATTTCTCGTTGCTCGGCAAAGTCATCGTTTTTTGATGCTCCTTCTTCATTTGTAATGGATTCATTTGACGGACGAAATACATCTGGTCGTGGACCAAGAGGTTGCTCCATATCTGTTGATGTAACTGTTGGTGATGTTCGCAAGTTTGTTTCTTCAAGCCATTTCCGAGACAGTAATTGATCTGCATGTTTTCTTCTCTGCAACCCTTCTACATCAACAATGTACGAATAAGGGGCTGTTTGTTTGATGATTTTGCCAGCAGTTGAACCACGTTTGGTTGGATTGTTAACCCATACGGAGTCGCCTTCCTTAAAAAAATATGCTTTTGTTCCGCGGTCATGCAATCTTGCTTGATTCAATTTTTCTTTTTCCATATTTCTTGTAATGTCCGGTTTCAAATGGTCAAAATAGCACTTGGGGCGTCTGCCAAATATTAATTCGCTAGGAGATCTACTTGTAGATCGTTGGATGGTGTTTCTGTAAGAAAACAGGAATTTCTGCAAACGTCGATATTTATCAGGTTCATCCAAGATATTCATCCGGTCTTTAAATGTTTTTACCATTCGCTCGGCAAGCCCATTGGATTGTGGATGGTAAGGTGTTACTCTAATATGTGTGGCACCAATTTGCTTACAGTAGATTGAAAATTCTTCCGATGTCAGCTAAGGTCCATTGTCTGAAACTATAAATCTAGGTGATCCAAAACGAGCGAAAATTTCCTTAAGAGCCGTGATTGTATTAGTAGAAGTTATGCTCTGCATGGGTATTACCTCTAACTATCTGGTGTAGGCATCGACGACCACTAGCCACATTTTTCCTTGAAAAGGGACTGCGAAATCTAGTTGAATTCTTGACCATGGTTCAGCTGGTGGTGCCCAAGGAAACAGAGGTAAGTTTTGTTCATTTTGTCTTGAACTTTGACAGGAAACACATTCTTGCGTAAACTCGATAATTGACTTGTCAATGTTAGGCCAATAAACATGTAATCTAGCCATGGACTGCATGGCAGTGATGCCGGGATGTCCATCGTGCAACATTTTGAGTACTTCGGTTTGTAAAGTTGTTGGAATGCAAATACGGCCATGCCATAAAATGATTCCTTCTTCGACTGAGAGTTCGTCCCGCTTTTCAAAGTATGTTAACAGCTCTGGTATTAAATGTTTCTTTTCTGACCATCTATTTTGCGTGAATCTGGATACCTGCTGTAGTAGTCGATCTTTTGTTATTTCTTGCTTAATATTTTTTTTTGTTAGACAAAGATGATGCAAACGTAAGTGTAAAAGGTGTCCTCGAGTTGGCAATCCTACTTCTTCTTCGGGTGAGTACTCAATTGTTGGAATTGGTAAACGTGATAGTGTGTCAGCTGATGCGTTATCCTTACCACTCTCGTAAGAAATGGTATAATCGTAACTACTGAGAATCAAGGCCCATCGAAGCAGGCGATTACTTGCTATTTTTGGAGTGGTACGGTTTTCACTAAAGATATATTGAAGGGCCTATGATCCGTTAATAATACAAATTTTCTTCCATACAAGTAGTGGTTAAATTTTTTTACTGCAAAAATTATTGCTAAAGCTTCTTTATCTATGGTGCTATATCTGGACTCTACTGAAGACCATGTTCTTGAAGCAAAAGCTATCGGACGTAATGTCCCATCGGAATATTTATGCGAAATAACTGCGCCGGCACCTCTGTCTGATGCGTCAGTGTTTACATAAATAGGTAGATCCGGATTATAGTGTACTAAAGTATCGTTCGACGATAAAATCTCTTTTAGTTTTAAAAATAATTCATTATCTTGCTTTGTCCATTCCCATTTACAATTTTTTTTTAATAAGCGATGTAACGGTGAGCAAACTGTGTGTAAACTCCGAATAAATCGGCCATAATTCGTAATTGAGCCTAAAAAAGAACGCAATTTAGACGCATTCTTTGGTTTAGGCATATTCTGAATCGCTGTTATGTGATCTTGAGTAGGATGTATTCCAAACCTGTCAATTTCATGTCCAAGATATATAACTTTCTCTTGAAAAAACACACATTTTGATTTTGCAGTTTTAATGCCAGCTGCTTGTAGGCGCTCCAAAACTTGTCCCACTCGCGCGAGATATGCTGCTCCGACGTAGAAGCAGTAATCAAAATATCATCCAGGTAACAAACAGTACCTGCAATCCCAGAGAGAAGCTGATCCATTATTCGTTGAAATAATGCGGGTGCAAAAGATACTCCAAAATGTAGTTTTTTGTATGAAAAATAACCTCTATGTGTTGCGATTACCAAATATTTTCGTGAATCGGGATGTACTGGAAGCTGCAAGTAAGCGTCTTTTAAGTCAATTTTAGTAAAATGCTGCCCTCCATCTAGTTTCGATGTTATTTCTTCAAAACGTGGTAATGGATAATCGTCAACCTGTACATGTCGATTTATAGTGACGTTAAAATCTCCGCAGATTCTTACACTTCCGTTTGATTTTACCACCGTAACAATTGGCGAAGCCCACTCTATCGGAGTAATGGTAGTATCAACTGGTTCAAGTACCCCCTCCTGCACAAGTCTGTCCAATTCCGCATTTACTTGCTCTTGTAACGCGATTGGCACCGGTCTCGCTCGAAAAGTCTTTGGTGTTATATCGTCGCGTATATGAATTCTTGCGGCATGTCCTTTGATAGTCCCGATATGGTTTTCGAAAAGTTCAGGAAACTCCGAGAGAAGATGTCCTATTTTGTTAGTATCAACCTTTCCATGTGCTGAAGGACTACTGTGCTTTGGTGAATTGATGTTACACACGCGTGAACCTGGCGGCAGCGGCAAATTAAAGGAAATACACCAATCCAGTCCAAATAAAGGAATATCATCTTTATCCACAACGTAGATAGAAAGTTTTTTCTTTTGATTGAACGCATTAACTGTTACTGTGGCAACACCTAAAGTTTCTATTTCGACATTGGTATACGCTACCAAATTCTTTGTATGTTTTAAGAGAGGTTTTCCCATTGTTCGCCAAAAACTTCTTCCTACGACTGAATGCGCCGCTCCTGGATCATAAAGCATTTCGATTGGCTTGTTTTCGATTTCGACGTTAACCATAGCGCGATTCGGCGCTTGCATATTACGGATATTAAACGTATTAGATGATTGCACGCTAAGTCTATCTTCGTCACTTTGATAATTATCACGGATATGTCTAGTATTTTGACGATTGTCAGTATTTCGAAATGTTTTTTCGATCCGCGCGCGGCCAGCGCTAATACATACACGAGCATAATGATTTTGTTTGCCACAGGCAGAGCAATTTTTTCCTTTTGCCGGACAATTACTAATGTCATCATGCGTAGCGTTTCCGCAATACACGCACTGTTTTCTTGTGTTGATTGCTTTTACCCTATCATTTTTTTCAAAATGTCGTGAATTGTTCTGTCTACTTACATTTTGTCTAAGCCGATTTGTGTTTGATGCTTCGTTTCTTAAAAATGGTAATGACGAAAGTCTCTGTCCATGTATGAATGCTTGTTCTAATTGTACTGCATACGTTTCAACCTGTGATAATTTAGCTTCGTTTGTAGTATAATAAAAAATATAATAATAAAATTATTTCTTGTTGCCAAGCTGGTTGGTTAATACCGATGACTAGTTGGTCCCGCAACCGTTCATTTAAATTGTCACCGAATTCGCAATTCCCGGCCAAACCTCGAAAGTGATGTCAAAAATTGTGCAATCGATTCACTTTCTTGTCTATATCGAGTCGCAAATGTCACTCTTTCCGACAAAACGTAAGTCTGTTTACTGTAATATTTATTTAAAACATTTTTCAGTTCGTCATATTCTTTTGATGTTACCGAATCCGGTTTAAAATGATCCACTAATATTTTGAATGATTCTGAGCCTACCTTAGACAAAAAAACATTTCGTTGCTCTGTTGCTTTTTCCGTCTTGTTAAATCCATGTATTGTAGATTCAATTTCAAATCGTTGTATGTAGTAATCCCATTCTTCCTTGTCAGGGCAAAACTTGTCAAATTGAAATCCTAAAGACGTCATCCTCGTCGCCAAATGTTGTATGGTGATGGAATGGAAATAGAGAAACACTTAACACTAAGCTTATTTATTTAAACTCTAATGAATCGTTAAAACTGAACAAAATTAGGTCTACATTTTTAGGAACGTCAATCACTTTATTCGATTGTCAGAACGCTGCCGAAAACGTCACTCCTTATCGTTTCTATCCGCACCTTGACCAGTGTTACCACAGTGTGCGTTCAGCTTTATTATTAAGACGGCTTCAAAAGAGATATCTTCCTTGCACGGTTTCCGTTCAAACGGCGTAGAGCACTACCACCGAAAAACAAGGCCTTGAAACGAGAAAGTATGAGTCATCACGAGTAGACCAGTGGCGGCCGATATCCTGATGAAATATAAGTATTGCAATAAAGATTTATTTTTTAATATTTGGATTTACTATGATAAATTTTACTTATGTAAAGTATAAATCCATACCAAAAAAGTATTTTAGTACTAACAAATGTGTAATCCAAATATTTTTTATCTAAATAGGTATTATTTTTATATGGATATCATAAAGCGCTTGTATTGGGTGATTTTATTTTGCTTGGATAGGAGATTGAATAATGAATTCAAAGGGGAGCATGGAAAGAAAGAATACTTTAACTGCATTATGGTTCTATTTTTATAAAAAAAACGATTTATTTCACAAAATACACAAGGGAAGAATATGAAAATAAATCAATCGCAATAATTATTTCAATCACATTTCACATTGTTTGAAAAAAAATATTTACACATAGTAAATAAATAAATAAATAAACTCTTTATTTCAAATCATCATACAAAAATCACAATATTTTTATAAATCTGGACTAAAATCACCTAAGCAATATAACCCTAAATTCATTAATAATTTCCTAATCTGTACCTACTTTCATTTTTTTTTTCGGACACAAAACATTTTATTTCTTTTGGTAGGTATATTATTTGTTAAACAGCTGAACACACATATTATGTGGTGACTTTTCAGTCAGCCAGCCTATGGGGTAAGTATTTAAAGTTCGGAGTTCTAAGCCTACTATCACTTTTATAACTATTTTATGCAACTCGTTACCAGTCATTTTACTTACTGGAAGAACATGGACTACATCTTGATATATGGCGACAATAAGCTGCTAATCATAAAGGTGTGAGCACTGCTGGCACGTTCAGCTGCGCTATTGTTGGCACTACCCACAATGTTACCCCCCTTATTATAATCTATGTTAGCTCTAAAGCGAATCTCGTCCATCATCAAAACAATTGTTTTGTCAGAATCCTCCAACAACTTAAACTTATTGGAAGCATATTTCAAAAAGTTTTCATCTGTTTGCTCCAAACGGGGATCTGTGTTGAAGCTTGCACAGATTGTCTTAAGGGTACGTGGAGATGGAAGTATAAGTATATTTGCACTTCTTAAAAATTTATACGCGTGAGGAGAGATGGAGTGTAATAAGCAAGCAAACAGTGACAACTCGCAAGAATATCTCAGGCAGGTATTATTACTCACTGTTACTAACTTAAGCTGTTCTTGAATAAACTGTAAAACTCCTTTTATTTCTTCCAAAAACTCATCAGACATGGACTGTAAAAGTTTCAAAATGAAGTTAAATTTTTGTGTTTCTTTATCTGAACTTTTCTCCTGTAAATCATCTAATAAAGGCACTTTTAATTCCGATAACACAGTTTTTAAAGTATTAATGTCGGTCACTCTTAGGGGAAATTTAAGAACACTTTTGTCACTACACAGAATTTTTTTGACCTTAGTATTAGCAAAAAACACTTTGACATTAAGTTCGTGATTTAAAAACACTGACAATTTTGGGGCAAGGTCATTCTGTGATTCATTTATATAGAAAAAACAAATATTTTGTGTGCCTTTTCCGTTCACCCATCCACAGCCTGGTTCTGTCAATTTGTCAAACATCCACCAAGTTAGAGAAAGTTATTAACTCATTATAAATTGCTGATGCTTTTATACTTTCTGTAACAGCTTTTTCTACATCTCGACATTCCATTCGAAGGCGTTTAGACTCCGGAGAGATTCGCACAGGGATATCATCTTTCGACAAATATGATGGACATCGAGGCATCTTGAGGGTCTTGAGGAAATCCAAAAACTGCCACTTTTGGCCCATTGATATCATAATTTTCCCTACAGTTTGGAACACAACAACGATCCGGCATGATTTTCTATTACAAGTTTTATCAAAATAACATAACCTAGACGTACACTGCCTGGATGTTTTGCGAAATTCTACGTGTCCTGAGTAAGTAAACGATAGAAGCACCGTACCTAAATACAAGAACACGTATAAACACCAAAAAATATCTGTAGTTTACAAGATTATAGCCGAGAAATTATAGGTAATAAATTCACAAACGAAAAGCGTGCACAACGTCAATGGCGTGCACTGTACCGAGCCTAAAATCCGGTCTACAAGCGATGAATCATCGGTCCATAAAATCGCGCGTTTCACGGCCTTGTCTTTACGGTGGTAGTGCGTAGAGTCTACGTGCTTAAGGGGGCATTCCGATACAAGAGACCGCGACCAGCGACCGAGACCGAGAGACCGAGAGACCCCGACGTGCGACCGCGACGTACCGCTTTAACGGATTTGTTTGCATGTGGTGCTTTCCGATGCAAGCGACAGCGACGCGAGACGGTAGGCGTGGCTATCGTGCGACCAACGGTCGCGCGACCACACTGCTCTGGAAGCAGTGATACGCTGCGACCTGCATAGTTTATTTCAATTATTTTATACCTAGAGAGGGTTGAATGGCGACGTTTTCTATAGGAAGATGAATTGTTCATCGATTTAGTGTCTAATCACCCACCATTATATGACAGCACTCTGCTCCAGGCTTATAAGGATAGTATTGTAAGAGATAATAAAGCAGTTGGAAGCACCCCTCATTTGATCTTGATGTGTATATTGAATCAATTTTTTGTCTTTTTTCTTGCGGTAAAGCCAACACAATTATATCTTCGTCCTCGTCTTCCAATAAACGTTTTAGTGAATGTTTTCTTACTTTAAGATTGTTAGACATGGTTTTCTGAAACGTACACAATTACTAAATTAAACAAAATGGACCTAGCCAAAGTCGCCACGTCTCGCGTCGCGTCGTCTGTATTTGTATGCTACTGGTCGCCGCAGCGACAGCGACTTTGCTTGTCGCTCGGTCTCGGTCGCTTGTCGCGGTCTCCCGTATCGGAATGCCCCCTTTACTTGCTTATCTTTGGTGTACTGTTTTACTCACAAAACAGATAAGAGGTTTTATCACAAGAATAAATAACAACCAGAAGAATTACAGAAAGAGAGATCCGATATTCAGGTAGATTTTGCCGCTCGGGCTTTGGAAGAAATTGGAAGAACTTATCGGCCAGTGCCGCGACGACTAGTGTAGCGATAAGTTGTTCTGCCAGTGCCGTAGTATTTTATTAAAACTTTTCAAAATATGGAGAATAAATCCAAATCCCACAATGTTTGTTGTGTGAAGAATTGTGATAATAAAAGTTACAATTCCCCCAATCTAAGTTTTTTTAGATTACCAAGTGATCCCGAAAGGTAAGGATAATTTTATATTTAGAGGTATAATGCGGAAATTAAATTCCGGAGAGCACTTCGTTATAATGAACCTATTACTTTCCTGCCTATTAATTACATTATAAGTGTATTAAGTGTGTTCAATTTTCGAAGGTATACGTACCTACTGAACCTTTCATACCTTTGTATTGTCTTAATAAAAAATATACAGAAAATGTACCAAAAATTGGCAAATTCACTCTGTCACTCATATTTTTATTAACTATACTACATAAATTAAATGGTAAAAGCTTAACTCACTAAATTACACATAAATGTCATAAAATGTCAAATTGATGTCAGAATCTTAATCAACGCAACTGTACGTAGACACAAATTTACTCAATAGTAATGTATGTAAATAAAAGTTTCCACATTACATGTCACGCATTCCTTAAATATTCTTTCGATGTGACACAATTTTAAATTAAAATTGTTTATTTTATTAATTGTAGAGCTAAGTCTTGGGCTATTGCCTGCCAAAGAGAGAATTTGTTAACCGATCCTAAAAAGTCGCATAACTTCCGAGTCTGCGGAGCACATTTTGAGGATAAAATGTTTACTTTGCCCAATAAGAGGAGGGTTATCTCTACTGCAGTTCCGACGGTATTCTCAAAGTTGTCCTCTAGTGAACATATTTCCTAGCAGCACAATAATTGTCCCAAGGCCAAAATTAATATTTTGCAAGATCTTGTAATTCGTCTAGGTATGATGCTTTTTTAAACTATTAGCAATATTAAGAATTTGTATTACATAGGTGTGGTTACCTTTATCACAAGATGAGGGTTTCCGAATTTCTTAATTAAATAAAGTTTAGCATTTACAATATTACAGTAATTTTGCAGGCACTTCGAACACTTTTCAAACAAATTTGGAGATAAAAATTCCGGAATACTCGACAATTAATAGTGGACCATCTACTGCCATGTCACCAGTAAGTACCCAAACAAGTCAAAGTTTATCCGTATGTACGCCGAGGAAAGAGAAATTGCGCGCTACAGTACATAAGCTTAATCTAATCTTATCATCTAATATTATGTATTATTTGACCATAATTATAACCCAAAGACGGTCCTGTCAGGCAACGTTGAAATATTTGGTAATATACCTGAGACCGGCCCCGGTTTTTCATAAATCACGCACTGCCAAGGTCATAGAAGATCGCATCGGATCTCTCTTTCTGTTATCCTTCTGGTTGTTATTTATTCTTGTGGTTTTATGCTGTTTAAATCGATTGACAAAAATGTCTCCACCCCCTCCACAAAAAAGTATCTTTATGTTAAATGGCGCTGTTTACGCGGGAACCGCATAGTGAGTGTGCAGCTCTGAGGACCAAGGGCCTAGCAATGTTAGTGTCGATGTTCATGTGCGTCCCTCTATTGTCCCCGAAGGTTAATCTGGGCTATTGTGGTATATATAAGGTATATTGTGCTTTAGGCACGTTAATAATATCGCACAATTTATTTCTTCTTGCGATTGCTCTCTATTGCTGGAAATACCAAAGAAGAAAATCCGTAACCACGACCCCAAGCAGCGCCCATCCTCCTATTCTATGGCAGCGACATGCGCCAGCGACCACAGTACACACCAGCGACAGCGCAGACCTCTGTGCCCCAAGACCGTAAAAACTAAAGAGAAGTAGAGACATAGAAAAAAGAAACTTTGTTTATTTTTTCTATGAGTAGAGAAGAAGAATCTATTTTTTAGGTTAAGTTAGATACAACAGCAGTCAAAGGCTGTTCTACATTTTTAATCAATTTTAAAATTTGTAGGAAACCTCAAAAACAAACCTGCATTAAAAAACTAATACGATGACTGGAATAATTTAAATACCGAGAATGATTATTACCATGCGAAATATCTTGGGCATTACTTGAGACTCGTATCTCTTGTGTTACTGGTCCTTAAAGAAATAAAGGGCTGCAACTGGATACATATTTGAAATATGCTCAATAATATGTTGTCTCTGAGTCCTTACATGTGTAGTACAAAATTAAATAAGGAACAACTTGTTATACATTACAAATTAAATTTTAAGCATGTTTGTCTTTGCACTGTATTCATTCCTTTGGGAGCACTTATAGTGTGTGCGGTGACAGCTTCTATATTTCAGTTTGATGATGTACATGAAACGCACTGTAAGGTAAGTGGAAATTTAATTTTTGTCGTTGGTAAACTTACCTTTGACCATTCCTCTTGGCACATTTTTACTGTTACAAATAGAATTTTTGTGAAACAATCGTTATTTCATTACTTTCTGAAAAATGGAAGAAGTACAAAGTAAAGCCCTAACTTCTTGTTTTTTTTTTAAGGAGTTAGGGCTGTACCTACTTGCTGAAGAATCTTTGCATATTTATCATTTTACCTACTTACTCAACCTATTCATTCTATATCTGTAAAGGGTATAACCTCGGGTATAACAATAGGAAACTACTTGCTTGATATATTCTTTTGTGATAGGTTTTTAACCTGGTGCCGTCAATCAGTGCAGTAACAGGAGTGAGTCCTCAAACATATATTTGGAGAATGAGCATTGCAGTTCACCTATGCCCAAGAGTAATAGTATCCGCAGTGTACCATGCATATCAACTTAGTATGATTAATCCTTCAGCTGATGAAAAAGTAAGTTTTTTTTTTTTTCTTTAAAGATGGTATTTCAAAACAACTTTATTTATTTTATTTATTTATTTATTTATTTATTTATTTGTCTACGTATTACAACATTAACAAGATACAGGCATAAATTACAATATACAGTTAATTAACTTAAGATAACCCTTTTAGCTGTAATTTTAAATTGTACTGGTGTAGTGTTAAAGAAGCTCAGCCTACTGTAATATTTATTAACATTTGCAGAAATTCTGTTCACAGGACAATGTAGTAAGTAATTAGCTCGACAGTTAGGTATGTGCAAAAGAGAGTGACCACGAGTCTGATAGCTTGGGATATGAATGCTAAAAACTTCGAGGCATTCAGGACTTTTGATAACATTATTAAAAATTTTATAAGCAAAGCAGACGTCGTAGTACTCCCTTCTGCAGGCAAGAGTGGAGTGGTTCAAATAAACCCTGACTTGGTCAATGGTTAAATTAATTCTTGATTGATACAGCACATGCCTGGCAAATTTAAGGAATTTCTCTTGAATATTTTCCAATCTGTTTATGTGCACCTGATAGTAAGGTGACCAAACTAAGTTAGAACACTCTAAAAGAGATCTGACCAAGGAGATATATAAAGTATTAACAGCAGTCACGTTTTTAAAGTCCCTGCATGTCCTCTTCACAAACCCCAGCATACGGTTAGCTCTACAAGTCAACCTCTCAAAGTGCTCTGTGAATGATAGATGAGTATCCAAGTACACACCAAGATCCTTCACAACAGACACCTCTCCCAGAGCAATATTGTTGATGAAATACTGATGGGGGAACAAAGCCTTTGATCTACTGAACCTTATAAGGCAACATTTGTCGATATTGAGTGACATGTCGTTAATTTGACACCAATGGAAAACCTGGTCAATATCGTTCTGCAAAGCGATAATATCCTGGAATGATGTTATTCGTGCGAACAATTTCATGTCGTCAGCGAATAGTAAATGATTAGTGCTCAACATACCGCTCAAGTCATTGATGAACAAGTTAAATAGAAGTGGCCCCAGGTGAGAACCCTGGGGAACTCCTGAAGTAGCTTTGAAAGGTGTAGATAAATAGCCATCAATTTTAACCTGTTGTTCTCTGTCGGATAGGTAAGAACTTAGCCACGACAGCAGTATTCCTGAAATTCCATAATTGGAAAGCTTCCAAAGTAGGGTGGCATGATTTACCTTATCAAAAGCCTTGCTAAAATCTGTGTATATTGCGTGGGTCTCAACCCCCTTTTCAAAGGATTTATTGATGAAATCTGTATAAACGAATAAGTTAGTATCCACTGAACGGCCAGAGCTAAAGCCGTGCTGATGACTCACTATTATTTGTTGAAAGGTCCTAGTTAGGACTATTTCAATACAGTGCTCGAAGAGTTTTGGTATTGCCGAAAGAATAGTGATTGGCCTATAGTTCCCAATATCGTTCCTGCTGCCCGATTTGTGAATAGGACATACATAAGACACCTTCCAGATTTTGGGAAAGATTCCAGAGGTTAGTGACTTGAGAAATATGTGATACAATGGAAGGTAAAGAGAGTGTGAACAGTATTTTAACACTCTATTAGGAACCCCATCTGGACCCGCGCTCTTATTAACATCTAGCTCTGCTAAGGCTTTTTCAATAGTAGTGGCACTGATACTGATATTAGAAATAGATTCAAATTTATGAGAAGGGGTTTGATGAGCATTGCAGAAGCCTTGGGGGTTGAAAACTGACGAAAAGTACTGGGCAAAGAGGTTCGCAATGTCGGTACCATTATCAGCCTTGACAGTGTTAAGGTACATCTCTTTAGGAACAGCGCCCTGATTGCATTTTGAGCGAACAAAGTGCCAAAAGAAGTTAGAATTATCGTTTATAGCATTTTCAGCGTTGGATATGTAATGGCGATAACAATCTTTAGTAAGAGACTTACATTGTATGCGTAGTGAACGAAAGGTATTATAATCCGCCTCGTTGTTAGATTGCTTGTACCTCTTGTGGGTAATTTTCTTTTGGACTATAAGGTTTTTAAGGTCATTTGTAAACCAAGCTGGAAATCTGCTACCAGATTGGGACCGCTTCAAAGGTACAAACATTTCAAAACAGCTATAAATTACAGTATAAAAGTTATTCAACATTACATCTAGATTATCGTCCAAAATGGATAGCCAGTCGTAAGTTTGAAAAAAATTGTCAATAAGAAAAAAGTTTGCTTGTTTAAAGTCATAGTATGAGTATTTTCCACAATCAAGATATTTTAAACTCTTACAGGATATAGACAGTTCTAATGCTGGGTGATACGGGTCACAATTGACCAACCCATCACACTTCACAATTGACTCAATTTCGAAGTTAGCAAAACAGAGATCCAGGGTAGAATTATGACCGTTAATAACTTCGTTAAACTGGGATAGGCCCAAAAATGTGGTAGTGTCACATAGCAAGATTTCATTTGCTGATTTTACATTGCCGGGTAAAAGGCCCACACAATCATCACCAGGCAGCCATGTTATATTAGACAGGTTATAGTCTCCCATAACTAACACATACTTAAACGCATCGCATGCACTATTCACAGAACCTAGGTGGTTCTCATAAACTAAAACATCCATTGACGGAGGAATATATACACAGCCGATGCAGTAAACCGAATTTCCGATTGTCACCGAAACCCACGTTTCTTCAACGGAGGGACAGCCAAGCGAAAGGCGGCTGGACTTCAGGCTGTTTTTGACCGCCAAGAGGACGCCACCGCCCCGACTTTTATTACTATTGTTTGGACCTCTGTCAGTCCTGTATACGATATAGTCGGGACCTAGATATTCTGCGTCATTAATATTAGGATCCAGCCAGGTTTCGGTGAGTGCAATAATGGAATAGTCCTCAGCCTGGGCAGCACAAAGAAAGTTATCCAGTTTAGTTTTAAGGCCTCGGACATTTTGGTAAACGATAGATATATGATCTAACGATGTTGCTCTGCAGTTTTGGTTGGCTGAAAATTTGCTGGGTTGCTGGATATAAAGGGTCGCCGGGGATGAAACTCTTTGACCGCGGTGCCCACAGGCCAAAGATCGGGTTCCAGCAGACCTCTTAGAAGTTTTTCTTTAACACCAATTTTGAAGGAAGCAACATCATCGTTTTTATCCAAGATAAAGCATTTAGCATCAGTAATAGAAAGTTGCTTATCAAGATATTCTAGTATTTGCTCTACTGTCGTGTCTGGATGACACCTGCCAAGATATAACCATTGACGCCTTTCTCCCGCCATTAGGGGACCGTTCGTTGTTCCAGTGCCGACGATTATCGGTTGCTTACCATCACGCTTAGAAGGGTTGTCAGGTTTATTGGAGTTCATGGATGGCCGGTGAATGTTAGTTGCCTGCATACGTGATTGATGCGAGGATGGGTTTCCATGAGCAACCGGATGTGTATTGGAATTTGAACTGGGCTGGGTATAAGGTGGTAATATTGCCAAAGTCGATGTAGAATCGTTGGTTATAGACGCTACTAAATCTTTTAGTTGTTGCATTTCCTTTTCAAGAGTAACGATTTTCTTGACCAAGTCACTTATAATTATCATGCCAATTGGTGTAGTATATTAGTTTTCTGGACAAAAATATTTTAATATATGATAATATAGGTACCTACCTACCTAAGTGGCTGTCTAGACAGCTTTTCATTAACGTTTTAATTTGTTCCCTTAAGCATCTCTAATAAACTTTAGGAATGTTTATCAGTGTGAAAAGTCAGTTAAAACATAAATAGTATGTAGACTGTAGGTACTTACTAGCTCTACCAGCAATTTTACACTTCAACAATATTGGTATATTACCACTGATAATTCCTTCCCGAAGTTATTCATGAAGTTATTCGCGATTTTTTCTGTTAATTTGTGTTGACTTTACTAGGGATGTACAATGACCATAATTTGAAATTTAGGACATGACCCATTATGATGGTCGTATGGTCATTTTGCTTTTACCCACGCTATACAATAATGATTGATGAAATATGATAAAATTATATCTTCTACCTTCTACTGAACTACTACCACTTTGTGGCAGAATTTAATTTATAGCTTTCTGCTCATTATGGTTTATTTATTACTTTAATCTTATTTTCACAATACAGTCACTTAGTTTAAATCATATAACACCTCAACAAAATACCCCAACCAATACAATAACTTAGTTTCCTCTTGTTCCCGCGTGTTGACATAACCAAACTAGTTTGTGACCGCCATAATTACCGTTGTCATAATTAAAATGACCCTTTTCAACATGAAATGAAAATATTTTAGTACTTAAAGCCATCTATAGACTTAAAACTGGCAGCAATAACGTGAATGTGGTAAGTGACATTTTTTAATTAAAATTTAACCCATACATTACCACATTTGCTGCCAAGTCAGCAGTTTCATCAAGTTTCCCCACATTGATCAAACTGCAGTAATGCCTTCAAATCTATTTTTTTATTCCTGCCAAAGTAACTGTTTAATTAGAGCTTGGCAAACTTTAACCTTATAATATGTAGTAGTTATTCCTTAGAATTTTTACAAATTTTTAGCTAATAATAATTTTAGAATTAAAAGCAAACTTTTTCATTTTTTTCCAAAATTTGTTGATAAGTTAATAATAAATTATTCTTTATCTGTATATAATGCCTTTCGGAGAATATTGTCAGTTTTGAGTATGTTAGTTAACTGATAATTTTAGAATTTCGAAAGATTAATTTTTTCCGAAAACAACTTAGCCATGATACCAAAATTACAAGAATCACTGTCTCAAGTCTGCATTTTTATTGTATTAGTCTACGTGCACGCATGATGACATATACTCTGGCAACTGTAGCTCCCAATCACGACTTGCAGTTCAAAGAAAAGCTGTGATTACAAATAATAATAAATAATAATGAATAATAATAATAATAAGTTTATTTCAAATAGTTACAATATAATAAGCATGTTAATTTTTAATAAACCTATTAATAACCTCTCCAGAAGACGTGCTTGTTAGGGGCAAATCTTATTTATTTAAAAGTATTTAAAATTATGAATATTTAAGAATATTTCTATAAAAAGTGGCTTTCAATTTTTCAATTCAATAAACGCTGCTTTCTTAATGATAGATTATTAAATTTCTGAAAAAGATTAATTATATAATTGATTCACAACAATATTAAATAGAATTAATTAGTTATAGCCGAGGGGTAAACTGCTAAAGCAATGTGGTATACACGCGTCAAAAAATGTAAAAAGCGATGCAAGCAATGTAAAGCAATGATAAGAATTATCGAAAATATTCCAGAAATGTAAGAAAATGCGAAGCAATGTAAGAAAATGCAAAGCAATGTAACAAAATGCGAAGCAATGTGGAAAATGTTAAGCAATGTAAAAAGAAATCCCGTAATTATAGCGATGCCGTTCGTTGTCATCGCTGCATTTGACGTGGCAACATCGGAAATTCTATTGTCTGCGCCGGCTCGGCTCCTCGGCTGGCTCGCTATTTGCCGAATCGCATTCCGTTAGTAAACCAGCCGCAGGTGCGTCGTCAGTATTCGTTGCTGCGTAGTCTGTTTTCTGTCGGTTTTTTGAACAATTCCTATCCAAATGTAATATAGAGCTCTCAAGTAAGAAATCTTTTACTAATCTTGTCGCCGTTTGAATTGATATGTTGACGTTAGGAATTATTTAATTTATTTATTGCAGATATAGGCACTGTTGTTGCTGTGTTAAAGGAAAGGCAGCTTCGCCCAGCTTTATAAATAAAAAATATTTCGGAGAATTCTGTAGTGGTTGAGGTAGTGATTTTTAATTAAAAAGGGTTTTTTTTTTGGAAAAATTAACGAACAAATGTATTCGGGTCATTCTCTGAAAATTGATAAAAAATCTGCCTTAACGTGTTATTCTTCACAAAATGTTATTTTTTTTTAAATGTCAAATCTCGTATTCCGTATAGTTTCACACGAGGCAACTATTTGCTCTCTCAAATCTTCTAAAGTGTTAACGGGAGTTTTATACACTAGAGTTTTAAGGTGCCCCCATAAAAAGTAATCCAAACTATTGAGATCGGGGGATCTTGCTGGCCATTGCTGAGGTCCTCCGCGACCTATCCAGCGATCAGGATAAACTATATCTAAATGATTTCGAACAATTACACTGAAGTGAGCAGGAGCCCCATCGTGCATGTACCACATTCGATTTCTTAACGCAATCGGCACGTCTTCAAGCAACTCAGGTAGTTCTTCTTCAAGAAAATACAAATAAGACCGTCCATCAAGGCGTCCTGGTAGAAAAAATGGGCCTATTAGATGATTACCAATAATTCCTACCCATACATTAATCGAAAATTGATGCTGAAAATGGGTTTCGGTTATGGCATGGGGGTTTTCTTCCGCCCATACATGATTGTTATGGAAATTTTGAAAAGCATTCCAAGAAAAATTTGTTCGTCTGTGAACAAAATTTGTGACTCAAACTGCGGATTTAGTCTAACACTCTGAAGATACCACTGACAGAAGTTCACACGCTGTGGAAAATCCCTGGGGAGTAACGCCTGCACTCTTAGAATATGGTATGGATATAACAGAAAATCAACCAAAATACGCCAAACAATTTGTTGACAAATATTTAGAGCTCTAGCGATCTTCCTCGTACTTGTCTCAGGATGTTCGTCGATTTCTTGCAGCACCGCTTTCTCAATTTCGGATGTTCTGATAGTTCGAGGTCTACCTTCCGAAGTACCTTTATTGAAACTACCAGTTTCGCTAAGTCGGCGATGAATATTCGAAAATAATCGGCTATCTGGCAAGGCACGATTAGGATGTCTTTCCTGATAAATGCGCCTAGCTTCTGATGCATTACCATCTGCGAGACCATATGCGTAATGCATTGCCGCCATTTCCGCATTCGTATAATTTATCATATTTACTGATGTACCGATATATAAGAAATGGGTATGTTAATTTACTATCTGTTGTCGGGTCTTTGGTTGTGCAAGATAAAGTGCCACCACCGTCCATGGCTCGTCGGTGCCATCATAGTACCTGCCTACGCCTATGCCGAGCGAGAGAAAAAACGGTCATGTTTTTTGTCTGGGTGATAGATTTGCCCAACACTCTGATAGGTACGACGTACGACACGGTGAATTCCTCGACGTTTTGGAGCTCGCCGTTTTGATAAATTAAAACAAATTTGTCGCTGATACCCCTTTGGGTAATATTTTTATTATTTAATATTATAAGTGTTTTGATAATAAAACTGCAGGAAAATCCCTGGTATTAAGTAGGTGGTAGAGTTTTATTATTATGGGTTGTAATATTTGTAATTTGGCAAGTAAAACTAACCTGTCCCGTCGAGGCTTAAGGGCCGGCGGCCGAATATAAAGTTTCGACTGATCGTTATTGTTTTTTCTATTAGCCCGAATTTTGAATAAAAGACCTCGACCCACGACGGTGTTTTATTTCTCGAAGGAAACAACGACTCCCAAAAATCTCGTTACACTGAAACCGAAAAAACCGCGAAAAAATAAAATAACTTCGATGACACACTAAAAATCATAGAAATGACGCGCTTAAATGGTTTTGAACACCAATAACTTACTTTAAGTCAACAGCTATGTGACTATGCGTGACATCGACGTTTGCAAAAACAAAATTTATTCCAGGATAACTAGATTTTAATTGTCTAAATAGCCCCCTATCACAATGTCTGTGTTCAATTAAATTTATTTTTTAAGCGAAAACCATGCGTCGGACGAAGGAAAATCAAGAGATCAAATTTGCTTAGAAATGAATAAAGATTTTAAAAATAATTTTTTTTTAAGAAGAAAGCAGTGGCGTACCATTATTTTCTCCAAAACTATTAAATGCAAAACCCGTACAGACGCCACTGGTAAAAGTAATAAAATTGTTTGTACATCAGAAAATGCTCCTTAATGCATAGAAGATGTGTACCAAATTTCATAAAGATATTATAATAGTATCACAGTTATTATTGAAAAATAGATTATTTTTTTGAAAACTTTAACACCCTGTATCTCAAAAGTTAAGACGTTTAGGACATACGTTCATATGAAGTTTTTTTCTTAAAATGTATCGAGGAATCGCCTCCTTAAATATTAGCATGTCATTAAGGAACACCCTGTATATAATATATAAAATATCGGTTATACAATGTAAATCTATATTGGGCTATTAAAAGAAAATCTGATCGTTTCCAACGTTTGACCAATATATAAGCACAATATTCAATATGCAAACATATTGATTTGCTACTAAGGTCAGATATTGGTATAAAAAATTAAAGACAAAATTGTTTGGAAGGAATTTTTTTAATTATTTTAGAATATAATTTGTACAGAAAATAAAACTAAAAAACTTTAACTCTAAAAATGAATGAAAATAAAAATAAAAATCTCAGAAGTAGGCTATATATATAGTATTTCGTAAATAATAAAAGGTTTAAGGATGAGTCGGTTATTTTTCCGTCCGCCTTCTCTGTCCCCGGCACCCGCCAAATATGCTGAAATTGACCTCTCAATTTCCTTATCGGAGGCACTGTTGAATCGTTTTCGGACAGCTCCTAAAGATCGCGCACACGTTTGTAGTCAAATTTATAAGGTAATTATACAGGGTGTCACGAAAAATGAGACTGATCATCAACCAAATTCTTTGGGCTAAAATATGGCATATTTTAGCCCAATTAACATTGTTAATTCACAAATACAAAAGAATAATGTATAAACTTGCGATGACGCCACGGCGAAGCTATAATCAAACATCGACAAAGCATATTTGACCAATATTGGTCCAATCCGGCGATTCCGAAATTCAAGACCTACCTACAAATACTATATGTTTAGGTTTAAAAAGTTAACATTAATCTTGGAAATATTTATTTAAATGTACCCATTATCAGTGTAGGTGGACCTTTACTCTTATTCACTTTAGAATTAGATATTAAAACGGTTGAAAACACCAGAAATGATTTTGTAATGTATTAGAGGTTAACGTCAACAAACTGCTTTATGAATATCACACAATAATTAATAGAACAATTGAAATATTACAGTTACTTACCACTTCTGTTTGCTTTTCTGTACACACACCTGCAATTCGAGCTGCACTTATTTTCACTAATAATCATAGGCAACAAAAAGTAATTTTAAAAAAAGCGCGAGACTCCTGTCGTGATGAGGCCGGGCGAATCAAAATGTCTGCCAAGCTGACCGTCGCTGCCGCCTTGCGGCAATATAAGTGACTAATATGAAACTGTGGCGCCAAATGCAAATTCCAGCTATACAGGGTGGCGCATCGAAAACGAAACAGAGACATTCACTGGCAGCTCAGTTCTTTTTTGGAAAAACGCTCAGACCCGTCGATTTTGTTTTCGAGGGGGACACAAAATTGGCAAGAAATCCCGTTAACACGTGCAGCCCCCTGGGCGGAGGTGGCATCACCCCTAAAATCTTAAATGGAAATGGGGGTCGAGTGATACCTTATTTTAAAGGTCTTTCAATTCCCTTTATAATGATGTAAAATGCATGCACTTCAGTTCAGTAGTTTTGGAGATTTATTGATTTAAAGCTTAAAGTAGTACATCAGATTAGTTTGTACTACTTTTAGAAGAAATTTAAGTAAAAGCATTTACTTAATAAGTAAATGCTTTTCTTCACTACGCCCAAGGTTTTATGTGGCAAAAAAGTTATTTCTTGAAGAAAGATAAGAAGGGAATGTCTCGTACTTATTTTAAATAGGAATTTAGTACATAGTTTGCGATTGATTCGACCAAACTTTGTTGTTAAAATACCTTTTAACGCTTTATACATAAATTCACCATGGTATTCCACGGCAGAAAGGGTTGAAATTATCGAAATATTTTTCGGAAATAATCAGTGCGCTAATAGAACAGCACACATATTTAATGAGCGACATGAGAACAGTAAAGTGCATCGAAAATATGTTCTAGAACTTGTAGCTAAATTTTGGAAAACTGGATCAGTCGCCAATAAAAAACGCAACATTGAAAGTCCCATAAGGAACGAAGCAAAGGAAGAGGGGGTTTTAAGGCAAGTTTATGTAGATCCTACGTTAAGTACCCGCAAATTGGATACTGTGTGTGGTGTTAGTTGACGTTGTATCCAACGGATTCTAAAGGCCCATAGTTTTCATCCGTATAAAATTCACCTTGTACAAGAACTTAATTAAGATGATTTTGATCGGCGATTACAATTTTGTGAAGATATGAGTGAACGAATTATAAACGATGAACATTTTCTATTCGACATTTGCTTTTCCGACGAATGTTCCTTTTTCTTAAATGGCGTAGTAAATCGTCATAACTGCCGATATTGGCCCGATTCTAATTCCAGAATTTATCGTGAGGTACACACACAGCAGCCACAAAAATTAAATGTTTGGGCTGGTATTTTTGGCGATCATTTAGTTGGTCCTTTTTTCTTACCTGGAAGTTTGACCGGTGTATTTGGAATTACTGCAAGACGCCATAGATCCTGCATTCAGCCATACTTGAAAATCAGAATTATCGGCGGTACATTGCGAATAGGTTGATGTTCCAACAGGATGGTGCCCCACCACATTACGCATTACGTGTTTGACAATATTTAGATCAGACGTTTCCCGGTCGATGGATTGGTAGAAGAGGTGCCATTGAATGGCCCCCAAGATCGCCAGATTTATTATCACCTTTGGATTTCTTTCTGTGGGGTAATTTTAAAAGCAAAATCTATGTCACTCAGCCAACATCGTTAGAAGATTTGCGACAAAGAATTGTGAATGAGTGCCTTCAAATTACTCCTCAAATATTGCAAAATGTGCGGCAACGTTTTGAGCAAAATCTTTATTACTGCATAGATAGTCATGGTGGTCATTTCCAACATTTACTTGGCTGACGGGTCAGTTTATTTTTCATTTTTACACTACTTTGCTGCCAAATGTATTGATCTCCACTAATGATGATGTATTAGAGTTTTATTTAAGCTTTAAATCAATAAATCTCCAAAAGAACTGAAGTACATGAATTTTACATCATTATAAAGGGAATTGCAGGAACTTTAAAATAAGGTATCACTCGACCCCCCTTTCCATTTAAGATTTTAGGGGTGGTGCCACCCCCGCCCAGCCAATTTTTGGTCCCACTCGAAAACAAAATTGACGAGTCTGAGCGTTTTTCCAAAGAAGAACTGAGCTGCCAGTAAATGACTCTGTTTTGTTCTCGATGCGCCACCTTGTATATAGCATTTAAGAATACAATTCCAATAATAAATAATGCATTAAGCACCAATTTTTAATTTGATTTTAAATCTGCTTTTCGGATGACAGAGTATTTTTTATGAATATTGGGATAATATTGGATAAATATACAATATAGATATAGAAAAAAGGTGCATTTCTTATACAGTGCGTCCATAAAGTCTTGCACAAATTCATTTAAAATTCAGGTACTTACTTTTTAAAAACGCTCGGACACGTCAATTAGTACTTTTGTTTGCGCATTTTTTAACGTAAAATGTTTTTATACAGGGTGTCGCACGTATGAGGTATGAGGTCATCAATAAATGTGTTTAAAATAAATTTTCAAACGTCAATATTTCGGAAACCGTGATTTCCAGAGGTGTTAAGTGTTCATCATAGAATTCAAAATTGATATAATATACAGGGTGTTCCATTAAAAAAAATCCTTGATGACCTCATACCTCATACGTGCGACACCCTGTATAAAAACATTTTACGTTAAAAAATGCGCAAACAAAAGTACTAATTGACGTGTCCGAGCGTTTTTAAAAAAAGTAAGCCCCTGAATTTTAAATGAATTTGTGCAAGACTTTATGGACGCAGTGTATATAACCAATATTGGTTAAATATCACATATAAATATAAATATAAGTTTACTGACAAATATGTTTTATCAATGTTGGATCAATATTGGACAAACATTATATTTATTTATTTATTTATTAGTTTATTGTGCCTCGGCTTCTTTGGCCATTGGCACCTAGTAACAGTATATATTAAACAGTTTCAGATAAAGTTATACATATTAATGTCTTTTAAGAATCTTATGGTGTTTCCGAGCTTGTCAGGTTTGCTGAGGTTTTCTTTCAGGTTTGCACTGAATTGGTTTGCGTACCTGCTTTGAGCGTGTTGTGGGCATTCGGTGAGGATATGGCTGACTGTAAGGAGAACGTTACACTGTTCGCAGAGGGGCGGGTTTCCGGCATCCATTAGGTAACCATGCGTTGCACGTGTATGCCCGATTCTTAGTCTACGGATGACTACACTGTCTTTTCTTGTCATGGGTGGGAGATCAAAGTAGGAGACGGAAGGTTGTATAAGCGAGAGCTTGGTGTTTGACTGAGTCCAAATGTTCTCCCACTTTCTTGTAGTGGTGCTGTTAAGGTAGTTTTTGATGTCTTTTTGTAGCTGTACTTGTTCGGCTGGAAGTTCTGAGATCAGAGCTTCCTTGGCGCTTTGATCGGCTTTTTCGTTGCCTGGAATGCCAACGTGAGATGGCGTCCAGACTATGGAGGTTTGAACGTTTTTTGATGATAGATGTTGGCAAGTTTCGTGGATTCTTTGAGCTAAGGGGTTGTTTGTATATAAGTTATTTATGGAGTGAATTGACGCGAGGGAGTCGGTGCAGACAGTTGTGGTTTTGTTTGCCTCTTCTATTGATTTAAGCGCCATAAGGATTCCGTATAGTTCTCCGGTGTGTATACTACAGTGGCTAGGTAGGCGGTAACTAGCTATGGTTGAAGTAGTTGTTGTGACTGCGCAACTGACCCCATTATCATTTTTGGATGCGTCCGTATAGATCCCGTTTCCTGGAAACTTGGTTCTGATGAGCTCTAGGAAGGATTGCTTAAGTATAGGTTTTGCGGTGTCCGATTTATTGTATTTTGAAAGATCTGTATTAATCTGCGGTATCGCTTTTGTCCAGGGAGGTAAGTGTGAGGGGATATTCGGTGTCGTTTTAGTTAAATCGAGGTTGTCCAGAAGATCTCTGAGAATTTTTGGAACAGAATCGGGACGTTTGTTTGTGTCTGGGATGTGGTTGGTATATAAAGTAGAATAGACTGGGTTCCTTGGGTTGGCTGCCACTCTGGTGGAGTAAGATAGGAGAAGTTGTTCCCTTCTCAAGGATAGCGGTAATTCATTGGCTTCGCAGTATAGTGAGTTGGTAGGGCTGGATTTAAAGGCTCCCAGGCAGATTCGAAGCGCTGTGTTATGGACAGTGTTAAGGCTTTTTAGGATTGTTTTGTTGGCTGACATATAGACTGAGCTGCCGTAGTCTAGCTTAGATCGAATTAGTGTTCTGTAAATCCTAAGTAGCATAGGTTCCTGGGCTCCCCACTGGTGATGCCCAAGTGCTTTTAGTATGTTTATTCTTTTAAGGCATTCTGCTTTAAGTTCCAAGATATGTTGTCTCCAGGAGAGTCTGCTGTCTAAAATTAGGCCAAAGAATTTGTATTTATCTACGACTTGTAAGGGGGTTCCGTTTAATAATATATTTGGCGTGTAGTGTTGTCTCGAGCGGCTGAATCTGATGACTTTGGATTTTGAGCTAGAGAAGGTGAATCCAGTTTGTCTTGACCAATTGAGGAGATCGTCTACTGTATTTTGGAGTAAATTGCAAGAGGTTGCGGTAACTTTTCCTGTGCAGTAAAGAACTAGGTCATCAGCGTAAAGTGCATGTTTGACAGGTGACCGGATAAACTTACTAATATCGTTTATAGCTAGGTTGAATTGTGTAGTACTTAGGACGGCCCCCTGTGGTACACCATCTTCAAGAGAAAATGAGTCCGATGATGAGCCGTTAGCTACAACTCTAGAGGTTCTACTGGTTAGGAAGTTTTGTATAAACCATAGGATGTTTCCAGATATATTAAATTCTCTAAGCTTGTTGTAGATAACTGGTCTCCAAACAGTATCGAAAGCACTTTCTATATCGAATATCACAGCAACAAGGTCCTGTTTTGATTGAATACTGTTAGCTATGTCCGATTGAAGCATGACTAGGTTGTCGGCGGTGCTTCTTTGTGGTCGGAATCCTGATTGATAGGGATTTAACAGGTTGTTTGTTTCTAGGTACCATATCAGACGTTTATTTATCATTTTTTCCAATAGTTTGCACATTGTGCAAGTAAGTGAGATTGGTCTGTATGATTTTATGTCTTCTGGAGTAGCATTTTGTTTCTTGAAAGGCAGTATAATAGATTCTCTCCATAAGGTGGGAAATTTTCGACTTGACCATATTTTGTTGTATAGTTCCAGAAGTTTGTTCAAGGTACTATGGGTAAGATTCTTAATGAACAGGAAAGGTATGTCGTCTGGTCCTGCAGCAGAATTGTTACATGTAGAGAGCGCATGTGTAAGCTCTCTGTATGAGAATGGTAGGTTTAGCGAAGCTGAGTGTGGAAAATCTTCTGATGGAGTTGTTTGTCGCAGGATAGGTCGGGTGTGGTTTTTCGATTTCTCGTGATAGAATTTTGCGAAAATGTTGGCGATGGCTGCGTTATCTGAAATTACTGTATTGTTTCTTTTTATAGCTGGAATGTTAAGATGGGTGTTATGTCCGTGCATTTGCTTGATTTTCGCCCATACTTGGGTAGGAGGAGTTTCTATTGTTATGGAACTTACATAATTATTCCATGATAAAGTTTTGCTTTCTCTGACTATGCGCTTGGACTTGGCTTTAAGTTTTTTGAAGCAGATTAGATCATCTTGTAGTCTTGTTCGGCGGTATTTATTTAAAGCTTTTTTGCAGTCTTTTACGACGTTTTTACAGGATTCGTTCCACCATGGAACTCTTTTAGCTAAAGGATTTATTTCCTGCTTGCCTATATGTTTCTCTGCTGATGAGATTATGCAGTTGGCTAGCTGCTTAGTGGCTTGGTCGATATTTCCTGAGAGGTTAAGTTGGGTTGTTTGTGCTTCAACGTCAATACCAAAGTTGACCCAGTCGGCGCGAGATAGCCTCCATTTAGTTATTGTTATGCTATTTTGTGGCATATTGTTGGATATTCTGATAGGGAAGTGGTTGCTATCGTACAGACAGTCCAGGGCATTCCAGTTCAGTGTTGGGAATGTTCTTGGGTCGCTGAAGCTAAGGTCAATAGAGGAGAAGGTTCCAGAGGCAATATTAAAGTGGGTGTGGATACCGGAGTTAAGGAGACAAAGGCTAGTTTCATTTATTATATTTTCAATCATTTTGCCTCTCCCAAAGGTTTTTTCGGAACCCCATAGGTTGTTGTGTGCATTAAAGTCTCCGACTAGAATGAATGGGTTCGGTAGTTGATTAACTAAGTTGAAGAATTGGGCGGCCGTTAGGTTGTGGTTGGGTGGTATATAGATGTTGCAGATAGTAATCTTATTTGGGCACCAGATGTTTACTGCGAAGGCTTCCAGTTCTGTAGTTATGTCAAACTTTTGAGAAAAGAGATTTGTAGATACAAATATTGACGTTCCGCCGCTTGCGCGGACGTAGTCCTGCCTAATTTGATGATAACCTTCGTAATTCTTTAGAGATTTCTTGTGTTGTTCTTTGAATACCTATTCGGAAATAAGTTGCTGTATTCTGTGTAAGCGTGGGTAAAACCCATCACAATTCCATTGGATTAGAGTGAAGATGATGGGGTTTTTGAGAATGTTGGGAGATATCAGGTTGGTCTTCATCGCTTAGATCTACAGATGATTGAGTTAGTCTGCTGGAAATGCTGCTTGTTTCCATTTCCTCAGAGTGTAAGTACGATTTAAGTTTTTTAGTTAGGCGTGTGAATCTATTTTTAATTGACCTTTCTTTGAGTGAGGGGTAGATGCTATACATATCTTTTAGCAGAGTTTTTACATCATTCGTAAATTTTAATGCTTCTTGGTAAGGATTGCTGTTTTCGTATGAGTTCTCAAGGAATGCTATAAGGTTATCAGCTGGAATAATATATTCACCAGGGTTGACTTGGTATCGTTTTTTAATAATTGATTTGGTGCTTTCGGAGAGTATTGCCTCGGTCCGGCGCTTCTTTTTAGCTGATTTAATCGTTTGTTCAGGTAGCTTGTCCGGGGGCGGCATGTTAGGGTTATCAGGAAGAGACTCTTGGGAAGCGTCTTGGCCTTGTTCGCTTGGTGTTAAGGTATCTGAGTGATATCTTTTTTGTGGCGGTGTGGTATCTCTAACAGGCTCGGGTGAATGATCTTCGAGGTTAATTAAGTTACTGGCATTTGACGACTGTGTGGTGTTAGTTTCACGTGCAAGGGTCAGGTAAGGCGGGTTAGGGCAGTTATTGGCTATGTGGCCCGTTTGTTTGCAGATAAAGCATTCCATTTTGTCTGTCGAGAGGAAGATTCTGTGGTCATTTCCATCAAACGGTACTACTACAGAAGTTTGTAGTTCGAAGTTCTCTGTGGGTGAGAGTACGTAAACTTGTCTTCTAAAGCTTAGGATGTGATTATATTCATCTCCTGGGATACCCGCTCTTAGGAATGACACAGGGGATGCTGGGTTAAGTCCCAGATTTTTAACAGCGTTTTCAGCTATATCATGTGGTATGGATGGGCTTATATTAGATATCAATATTCTTTTTGTTGGTGAAACTAATCGTCGTATATTGAGTTCTAGGTCTCCAATAAAGATGGTCTGGTGGGATTTTAAAAGGTCGTCAACTAGTTCCTTGGTTAGTAGATATATGCAAATTCTGTTATTTGATATTCTGGACGCAAAGCTTATATTTTTGGAGCCTATAAGATCACCAATGGCTTTAACATAATCGAGAAGTTTGAGACTGTCGTCGGCGTGGAGAACAATAGCTTGTTCCTTTTTTGGAAAAACGGGTTTGGGTGTGGATTTAGTTGCAGATGAGTATGTGCTAGGGGATGGTGAGTTGTTGGTTTGCGTTATGTGAGCATTAGAAACATTTGGATTCTCGTTTTTATTTGAGTTACTGCTTTTGTAGTCAAAAGCAGTACGGTCTGTTATATTCAGTGTATTAGGTATCTATACGGTTGGATAGTCTAACGTGACGCATCGTATACCTCAACGCGTCGGCCCCGGCCGGGCAGTACTGGCCGATGTCGCCCGCCGACTTTGTGGTTTTCTTATCTATGGGACCCGAGTTTTGGTCTCGTTAAAATGGGTTTGATTTATTTTTATTGATTGTTTATTTTCCTTCCTAAGAGTTTATAGCGATGAAAGTCTTGCGTTTATGTTTTTAAATTCAGTTATCTAACTTACAGTAGTTACTCTGAGAGAAAAGTACCACTAGTCACTCGTAGTGTCGCGATACAGTTAGAATCACTACACAAACATGTTCACTCGTCGGCTGATAACACGCGAATCAAACATTATATAAAAATATGGGAAAAGATACATCTCCTATATGTTACCAATATTGGCTAGAAATTGCCAATATTGGGCCGATATACAATATTTTACCAATCTAGACTCAATATTGGGCCAATGTGTTGTGCTACTGGGATGTGTCCGGAGTTGCCTCGTTTTTGATATACAGGGAATTAAAGTTTTTTAGAAAAATCGGTATCATATAATTTTTTTTAATATCCTTTTCCCGATTTTATTGAATATTGCTACCGGTATTCATAATGATAAGGGGCTTAACTTGCCCTAACTAAATTTAATTTATTAAGTCCAGTGGCGTCCCGGGGAGCACCTTAACGAATATTATTGACAAAAAAATGTACGCCACTGACTTTTTCTATTTTTGATATCTTTTTCCGATCTACCAACTAATTATACAACTTTTTTGTTCCGTGAATTGTTTTCGTATCTTGCTTCGTTTTCGAGAGAAAAAATAAAAACCACTTTTTTTTCATGTACAAAAAAATACCTATGTATAAGATAATTAAAACATTTAAATTAAAAATTAAATTATTCTTTTAAATAATGATACAAAAGAAAATGCAACAGTTAATTAAAGCAAATGTTGAAAATGGCCACCTTTTGATAAAACGCACGATTGCAATTGTCTCGCCATTGATTCTCTTTCACGTTCAAAAATGCCTGCATTATTTCGTATCGCATTGCCTTTCAACAATTCTAATTCTTAAGTCGTTTTCATCTGGTACTGGCATCTTGTATACAAGAAACTTTAGGTGACCCCATAAATAATAGTCTAGAACGCTATACTACGATCCCAAAATAATTGGCAAAACTGTTCTTATCACCATTAACGGTGTGCGGAGAAAATAATTAACATCGATTCACAAACTTTTAACTGAAATAAAAGTATTCAAAACCACTTGGGAAGATTGTGCATTAATAAGTCGTTACATGTTGCCATGTTTTAAAATATTTTATTTAAATTCTCATAAAATGTACCAAAGTCGGCATGTCGTTAAGGGCCTTTTCACCCTACGGTACCTGTTTTACTTAATTTGGCAACGCAGGTAGGAAAAACCTATGTCTAAAGGCGCTAGCATGCTTTCTTATCGCCTCTAACCAACGTTCAGTGTCGTAGACAAGTTTCAATCAAGAGGATATTAGCAATTCAGTTTTATTATTTTAGTGTTATTTTGGTGGTTATTCAAAACAGCAAATATTATAATGCAGGCGAGTTCTTCAAGTGATATTAACCAACAAGTTACAAAACGACGTCATTTAAAACCTGGGGAGCGTACAATGGTAAAAAATGTATATGGGGGAATTCTAAGTACACACAGCGGAATATCAGTCACTGATGCAGCAGAACTTTGTGACTAAGACATCTTGCCGTACTGTTTATAGAACTATCAAGGACAATAGGAATACTAAAGTGTCCGATCAGAAGGAAACAAGAGGACGGAAAAAGATTTTTATTGATCAGCAAAAAAGTTAGCCATTCGTCGGAAAGTGCATGCATTTTTTTTTCGAAATGAACTTCCGAATTAAAAAAATTCTGCCGAAATTGAAAGGGATGAAAATATGCAAAAAGTTTGTTCTAATGCGTACACAACGATAATTGAATTTTTGATTCTTAAAACGAAATCGCAAAAGTCTTTTGGTGGAAAAGGAAGAAATCGTATTGTGGCGTAGAAAGTATCTAGAAGAAGTACAACAATATCGCTGTGCAGGGAAAATAATTTATTTTACGGAGGAGACATGGTTAAATGAAGGATATACTGTGAATTACATTTGGCAAGATCTCAACATTAGAGATGCACGTAACGCCTTTATCAATGGACTGTCCACTGGATTGAAAGCTCCTTCAGGAAAAGGTTGTCGGTTAATTATAACCCACATCGGGAGTGATTCTGGTTTTCTTGAAGGTGGGTTAAACGTGTTTGAATCTCGTAAAACCGGTGATTATCATGAGGATATGAACTCGGGAGTGATTGAAGATTGGTTTAGATCCATCTTACCGCGTATTGAACGTGGGTCGGTAATCGTAATGGATAATGCACCATACCACAGCCGTCGGGTGGAAGCTTTGCCAACTTCTGTGTGGCGAAAAGGAAAGATTGTTGACTGGCTCGAAGGAAAAAAAAATTGTATTTGGCGACAAAATGCTAAAAGTGCAGTTGCACGATCCTGCAAGACTTCACAAAAAAAAATATACGAAATATGTAGTGGATCAAATGGCGCGTGAACGAGGTGTTACAATATTACGTTTACCGCCTTACCATTGTGAACTAAATCCAATCGAGCTTATATGGGCACAGATAAAAGGCGAAGTGGCGCGTGAAAATAAATCTTTTAAATTAAAAGATGTTAAAGAACTGTTAAAAACGGCAATAGCGAATTTACAAAGAGGCCTCATCAGTAAATAAAATGTTCGGTAAAAGATTGTTGTTATGTGCACGGGGAAGCAGAGCTTGCACACGTTGAATATGGTATGGGTATAGTCACAGCTTCCTTTACTTCCAAGCTATGAAGGACAAAGTCTGGCAACGTTGCAGGTAGACCGATGATTCGCTATTTTTGTTTGTGTTCTTGTTAAATTTTTGAGTTCTGTGGTTCTCTCAGACGAACAAATAAATAGAAAGTGGTTCTTGTGCTTGTGATTGTGATATTGTGAAGTGCATCGACAAGTCTTGACGCATACGTTGTTTGTTATTTTCCCGAGTTATCAATGTTATCATTATAGGAAAATCTTAAGGTTAGTTCCAATGTTTGTTTAACTTGCAAAATGTTTTTATTTGCGTACGGCAAGGTTTAAAAAGGGACGATTGAACTACCCCAATATAATTAAAAAATGATTTGAAGGTAAACTAGCTAAAGAAATTTGTGACTTGGCTTGATATATGGCATAACGATTCAGAGGGGGTGAGTTTAACTTGGGACACTTATGATGCTATTAAACGTAGTAGGTACCAGTACCACAGTTCTAATAGAAATTATAGAATACTCATTTATCCATTTTGAAATAAAATACATTTTAGCTGGTAAATTTCAAACAGATACCATTGAAAAAAGATTTGGCCGATATAGGAACCTTTCACCTTTCTGAATGTAACTGTCATGTATCATTTAAACAGATCCTCGAATCAGAAAAAAAAAATTAGACTTCAAAGTATTGTAAAGTCAGGGTTAAAAAATTTTACAGTGTTAAAATCAAATACTCTGTTAAGCATTATATTGAAAGTACAGAAATATTAGAGTTTTCTTACATATTTCAATCGGATTATCTTAAGGATTACCAGTTGGATGAGTCTGTTTAAATGTATATATGTAGTTATATCATTCTATCTACAAAAGTAGGAAATTAAAATGCATGGATTACAAAAACCTTATTATAAATAAAACAATGCAGTCTTCCTCCACAGAGTTTAATAATTAAACTGTGAAGGAAGATTGCATTGTTTTATTTATATTACATTGACTCCACTGAAAGTATGAACTATTTTTTCAACTTTGAAAACCTTATTGTTCGAGTCATAGGTTTAAATGTGGGGGATGAATATTTTGATTCTTTGCAAAGGGGGGGGGGGGGTTTATGTCTTGCTACCAATGAAGTAAATATTATGTACTTTCATATATTTGCAGCTTTTCAGTTTATTATAAATCACCTAGTTCTTTTAGATAAACTAGGTTTGGCTAGTTTAGAAAGTGGTAGCTTTCTGATACCGCTTAATGAGACATGTCCCTGTGGAGAAAGCTATCGAAATGTTTTATAAAGTAGCACTTACTCTTAGCAATATATTACTAAACAATTACACAAAACACAGAAATGACCTTCAACACCAAAATACATCATCAAAAAAAAAGAAAGCTTTCCACTTTAAAATAGGTTTTAAAATCACTAATTTTTTTAAGTTAATTTAAATTTCCTATTATTATATTCTTGTTACTTATTAGACATATCTATACTGAAGTAAAATGCACAAAGTTCAATAAATAATTTGAAATAAACCGCCTAAACGGGCGAATCTGCACGGAAGTTGCGTTAGTTACTTATTAAAAATCGGTCTACTTCTGACAGGATTTGCGACGTTGCCTTTCTTATTTTGCGGCTTGGAAATGTAGGGGGCTATGGTATAGTTGATAAAGATCCAATACCCTCCAAACAGTTAATGCACTTGTTTCTTTGTTTCTACCTTCCTGGCACTAGTGGAAGGTTCATCTTCTATCTATTGAAGTATAGCCTCTTCTAACTCAGGCGTGGTTACTTTGTGGGTCTGCCAGGAAGTTTCGGTTAGTAAAGTTATTCATTTTTGACAGGTAAATTAAACATCAAAACTTACCTTTACCTCATATTTTATTTACCTTTGAAATACATAGGTATTTTTTTTGAGCATGCAATACCGTGGTTTTTATTTTTTCTCTCGAAAACGAAGCAAGATACGAAAACAATTCAAGAAACAAAAAAGTTGTATTATTAAATGGTAAATCCGAAAAAAAGATTAAAATTAGAAAAATGTCAGTGGCGTACATTTTTCTGTTCATATTATTCGTTAAGGTGCTCCCCGGAACGTCACTGGACTTCTAGTTAGGGCTAACTAAGCCTGAATACCGGTATTAAATTTCAATAAAATCGGGAAAGGGATATTTAAAAAAATTATAAAAAACCAAATTTCTTAAAAAAGTTTTAACACCCTGTATAACAAAAACATTGCAACTTCGGACACATGTTCATATTAACTTTTTCTCTTAGAATATCATAAGGAATCACCCTCTTAAGTTACGTACCGTACTTCTGAAACACCCTGTATATTATGGCTATTACCAAAGAAAATTATAGGTACGCAATACCTTGAATGAATTGAAGCAGCAATTGAGATAGAACATCAGGCAGGGACATTTCCTAATTCGGTTTTTATGCACGCGGCTAGACAAATTTAAGTGGTAAGTTGAAATTGCCCAGAACTCAATAAAAAAATATTAGAAGATGGGTCTTATGAAAAATGAAACCAGAAAAGTTTTAAATATGCACTTATGTAGTCTGTAAATGCATATAACTTTTCAAGGTTTAAAAATATCTTTTTGATCAATTTTAACTAGCCACCACTTAAAATTATCCAGAGCCGTATATCATAAAAACAGAATTAGTATATTTTCCCGAAGAAGGTTGAACATATCAAAAATTATCATATACCTACATCTATGCTCATGGTAGGATTAAAAATAATTTGATACGTGCAAAATATGGCGTTTAAATATCTATTAGTGTGTGCTAAATTTGAATTAATTAGTTCTTACAGAAAATACGTAAATAAATGATTAATTTATTTGAAATCTGGAAAACAGAGCAATTGCGGACCCATATACTTAGGCATATAAACTTTTTGCCCTTAAAATCTATTAAAAACATTTATTTTTTAAAGTTTGGGGACATCCTTAATTATTTTTTTTTATCTTTTTTTAGCTCCGGTTCAAGGCACACTTATGGTTGAACATAGCCTATATACTAAATCTCATTGAGGCAGCAGCACTGTGTGGGGTTACATACATTTCTAATAGAGAGAATTATCGTAAGTTCATAAAATCATTTTTTTGTGTGCTAGTTTAGGTTTATTAAAAATATTAGGCACCGTAGAAAGTATAACAGCAACTTATAAAGATTCTACCTAAAAAAATTAATTTGAAGCTAATAATAAAAATAATAATACTTTATGTTAGAGGAAATTGAAGTCTTACTTGTTATATTTCACAATTTTAATTCAGTTTCCTGACACGTGTTTTAACCCTTGCGGATCATTATCAAAGGAATACGTAGATGATGTGTTTTGCGTTTGGACAGGAATAGAGCGACAGCTACCACAATTTCTAAACCTTCTAAATGGCTTACTTCAATTTACCATAGAAAGGGAAACTGACCACTCAATCAATTTCTTGGACCTTACAATAATAAATCAAAACAACCAATTAACCTACCAAATCTATAGAAAACCTACGACAACCGATATAGTTATACCAGCAGACTCAAAACATCCCCAACAAACCAAACTAGCTGCGTTCAATAGCATGATCCACAGATTAGTCAACATCCCACTTTCAGAAACTTCATATAATAAAGAATTAGACATAATACAAACCATAGCCTTAAACAACGGCTATCCAACAACACTCATAATCAAAATACTAAAGACAAAAACTCAGACAAAAAGCACAAAAACTACTCTACCAAGGACGTCCCCTTCCATCAAACGCGAAATACAGTTCAATCAGATATACAGGTCACACAAGTCAAAATATCTCCAAAGAACTTAAAAACCATAAACATACATACCCCATACAAGTCAATAAAAATAACCTAGGTAAATACATAGCTAATTCAAAAATTGAAAATAAAGAGAAAATAACACATAGCGGGGTCTGCCAAATACAATGTGATGACTGTGATGCAATCTATATAGGTCAAACAGGTAGAAACTTTAAAACTAGGCTTAAAGAACAAAACATCCATTTAAAAAAAAAAAACACGATAAAACAGGAATAGTACTGTATAATAAATAACCACTCAATATCCAACAAAATAAAACCGATATATATTCAGCACAAGGGTAGAAAACTCAACCTATTAGAAACATTAGCAATCAAAAAAGCCTTAAAAAAATCGATGTAATGTTAATAATCAAATCGAAATACCTTCAGGTGCCAATCTAATACTTAATAGCGTAATAACTTAGGACAAATATGCAATAAACACTGTCATTAATTACGAACAAAAAACCCATAATTATATACCCAATATCATTTTCTTAATTTTATAACTTAGATGTAAATACCTCTATAATCACACCTGTAATTTAGTTGTACCTTTGGCCATTACCTGTAAATTAAGGACCAAAATAACCCATCATCTGTCAGTTCACTTCATCTCCCTAATTTTATTTTAATGACATGTACAATTTAGTATTGTCTTATATTCCTTTGATAATGATCCGCAAGGGTTGACACACGTGTCAGGAAACTGAATTAAAATTGTGAAATAATATAACAAGTAAGACTTTAATTTCCTCTACCATGGAATATCCATTTCACCAAACTTGTAGCCCATCACAAATCAATTATAAATAATACTTTATTTCAAATTATGCAGTACAAAATGAGATAAAATGAAATGACGTCACAAAATGGAATATGTTTACCATTCCTTGTCTAAAAAATCTACTAATGAATAGGGTTCAGTCTCTATTAATACCTTTTTCAATGTTTTTTTCCATTTTGATATACTAGTAATAGATTTTATATTATTTGGCATTTTGTTTTTTTTTTTTTTTTTTTTTTTTTTTTTTATATGATAAGGCACAGCACTACAGGATAAATCCTTTATGGTGCTCTAGGAGCGGTGCGTGTGCGCAGGAAACGATTCACGTTGGTCTTGAATCTTTGGAGACTATACTCGTTGGGGAAGACGATCTCAGGGAGGTCGTTCCAGAGTGATGACGTTCTCCAGATGAAAGAATTTTGAAACAGTGTCGTTCGAGGGACACTAAGCTGAACCACGTACTGGTGGGCTGCAGTGGCTCGTCGTGTACTTCTACCATGCACCGCTCTGGGTGGTATTAAGCGGGCAACCTCAGTTGAACACTTGCCATGAAAATATTTGTAAAATAGACTCAAGTCGCCAACCTGCCTTCGATGTTCAAGGCTTTCCAGGTTGTTTGTCAGACTATGGTCACCGATCAAGCGAATGGCTCTTCTTTGAATGGAATCTAGCAATCTTAGGGTATGTTTAGGAGCAGAGCCCCAAATATGCGAACAGTACTCCAGTGATGGTCGAATTTGGGCTTTATAGAGCATCAAAAGTTGTTGGGGTGTATAGAGGTTCTTTGTTCGGAAAAGTACTCCAAGCTTCTGCGAGGCTGCCTTAGCAATGGCCGCAACGTGGCCATGCCAAGACATATGACTATCCAGATTAACGCCCAATAAATGAATTGATGAAGCCAAGGGAATTGAGTGTCCCGCCATAACTATATCCGGTTCTTCAACATTAACTTTTTTAGAAAAAACTGCCGCCTGGGTCTTTTTAGCGTTAAATTCTACTTGGTTACTGTCACCCCAAGACAAAATTTCTTCCAGGTCTTTGTTGAGATGTGAGACCTCTTGCTGCCTATAGAGATGTGCATTAGCAGCCGATGTCCGAGCATCCAAAGTAAAAGATGAAACAAGTGTGCTGTCATCAGCGAAGCTATATATAGGATTTTTAGTTTTTTCCAAAAGATCGTTAATGTATAGTAAGAAAAGGGTGGGCGACAATATAGAACCTTGAGGGACTCCGGCGTTGATGTTAAATGTTTCTGAAAGAAATCCGTCCATCGCCACTCGCAGAGAACGGTCTTTAAGAAAGCTCGACAGCCATGAACAAAATTGAACCGACATTCCGTATGCTCTTACTTTAGTTAGGAGCCCCTCATGCCATACTCGGTCAAAAGCCTTGGAAATGTCCAGTGCTACCACCCGGGACTCCCCATGGTGTTCTATTGCGTTGTTCCAAACATGAGTAACATAAGCGAGAAGGTCTCCTGTTGATCTAGACTTACGGAATCCATACTGGCGGTCACTAATAATGTTGAAGCCTTCCAGGTATTTTAGTAATTTTTCGTTGATAGCCTTCTCCATAACTTTTGATATAACCGAGAGCAATGCGACTGGACGATAGTTGTTTGGCAAGGTCTTCTTGCCTTTTTTGGGTATGGGCTGGACTCTCGCAGTTTTCCAGCAAGAAGGAAATATTCCTTTTTTGTAGGATAAGTTAAAAAGCCTACAAAATACCGGTGTCAGTTCGTCAGCGCATTTCTTAATTACGATGACTGGAATATCGTCAGGACCAGAAGCCTTTTTAGTGTCGAGACTCCCCAAGATTCGCTTAACATGGCGGTGGCGAAAGACAATCTCGGGCATTCTCGATTCTACAGGGGTAATGTTCGGTGGAGTACTTCCCTGAAAATTTACCGTTGAATGTGAAGAGAATAGTTCCGCCAGTAAGTTTGCGTTTTCCTGTGCTTTGGTCGCAATGGTGCCATCAGAACGTGTTAGAGGTGGAATGGTTGCCTTGGTAAAGTTCTGACTGACGGCCTTAGCTACCGACCAAAATGATTTTGAGCCGCTAGGACATTCAAGAAGTTTGTCTCTGATCCTCTGGTTGTGTGCTTCTTTGCTTTGGTTTATCGTTTGCTTGCATTGGTTTCGAGCGTTAACAAAGATGGTACGATTTTCGGCGGTAGGATTTTTACGCCATTGTCGGTAAAAATAATTTTTTGATTTAACAGCTCGTTCGCAATTTTTGGTAAACCAAGGCTTGCCGTTAGAAGGGCACTTTTTTGAGAAAGGGATGAAGGCTTCCATACCAGTAAGGATAACCTCCGATATTTCTGTTGCACAGATGGATGGATCATCAGAAGTAAAACAAATGTCCCGCCAAGGAAAGGTTCGAAAATGGTCCCTTAGGTCTTCCCACTTAGCTGATGTATAATGCCATATCTTGCGTGGTTTAGGAGGCTCTTCAGCACTAATTCGTAGTTTGTTCAGTGCCGAAATAAGGTTGTGGTCAGACGTTCCTAACGGCGGCTTCACGGTGACAGTGTACAAGTCGGGGTTTGAAGTTAAGAAAAGATCCAACAAACTAGCAAAATCACCATCTCGGTCTGGAATCCGAGTTGGTTCACCCACCAGCTGGGTGAGGCCAGAGCTGATGGCAAAGGATTCGGCTTCACGACCTTGTTCGTCAGTCATGTTTGAGTATTTGAGCCAGTTGACATTATGAATGTTGAAGTCGCCAAGGATGACAACTTCGGAATTGGGATGGTGGGTTTGCAAAAAGTCGATAGTATTAGCAAGAGAGGAGAACAAGTCTCTATAATGGGTATCGCTTGGCGGCCGGTAAAGGCAGCAGATGAATTTAGTAATTCTCTGCGTTGATATTTTAAACCACATTACATCAAAGTCGTTAGGCTCGAGTGTCTCCTCTCGTTGACAAGAAATATCACTCCGGACAAAGAGACAAAGGCCAGAATTCCGCCTAAATCGGTGATGAAAGTCGTATCCAGGATATAAATAGCTGACCGTACTAATCGATGATCTGACTTTGGTTTCGGTTAGTGCAAGTACATGAGGTTTGGTAGATTGTAGATGTTGATGGACTGCATTGATGTTGGAGTTCAGTCCTCTTATATTGCAGAAGTCAATTTGGAAGTTGCTAATCTCGGGTCTTTTAACAACTCCAGTTTTCACACCATTTCCATTTAGAATATTGTTCGAAGGACCCGCATGGCTACTGGACATGGTGGATGATAGGATAATCTCGCTTGATAAGGCGCCAGGACCCGCCCCCACCCGGAGATCCGATCGGGGGGCGTTTTTAACTCCGGAATTTATTGATCTTGGAACCATCATCACAGCATTTTTTGTATATTTCCCACCCTGGAAACCGGAGACATCGGCACAGTGACGAAACGTTAGCTCAAAGAGCAACTTCACGCCACCTAAGCCGATGCGATGGTATTTCACCGGGCGATGTCGGGTGAGCCAACATCTACCATCTACAGAGCCTGATACACATGTAATAAGGACTTTTTTCTGTGACAGTTAAGCGGTGACGAGTATACAATAAGTTATTTGTTCTTGTGTAATTACCATGAGCATTCACAGTTTGAAACTTGTTCCTGTTTCTAAATAATAACATCAACCTTTCAAAAACATAAAGTCCCTACACTGTTAGCACATTCATTTCTTTAAACACTCCTCGACAAGAATCCAGAAAGTTCATTTTATTGTGATTATAATATTGTTATTTTTAGTATTACAAAAACTCCCTGTAGTTCGGAGCTACTTCCCCAAAACAGTATGTCATATCTCAGAACAGAACAGATAATTAGCCACCACTTCATTCTATATACTGCCAAACACAGACACAAAGTGTTTATATGATTGCCCCATGAGAAAAATATTTCTGTAATAATACCTAAAAACTTTGCATTATTTTCTAAAACAAAATCTTTGTCACCTAAAGTGATTTTATTAGGTTTTCCTAATTTATTCTCTTAAGTCCTGAAAAGAGTTAAGTTAGTTTTCTCCTTATTTAAATTAATTTGTTTTGGGAAAACCAGTTGCTGGTCATAACGAAAGCAGTTTCGGCATTGGTAATAAGATTCTGGGTATTTGACCCTGAAACAAGTAAATCCGTGTCATCTGCATAGTTTGTTATTGAAGAAATATTGATATAGTTTTTTTGAAAATATTTAAATCACTTAATTTTTTTTTATGATAAGGCACAGCACTGCAGGATTAATCCTTTATGGCGCTCTGCGAGCGATGCGTGTGCGCAGGAAACGATTCACGTTGGTCTTGAATCTTTGGTGATTATACTCGTTGGGGAACACGGCCTCAGGGTGGTCGTTCCAGAGTGATGACGTTCTCCAGACGAAAGAATTTTTAAACAGTGTCGTTTGAGGAACAGTAAGGTGAACCCCGTACGGGTCGGCTGCAGTGGCTCGTCGGGTATTTCTACCATGCACCGCTCTGGGTGGAATCGAGCGGGAATCTCAGTTGAGCGCTTGCCATGAAAATACTTGTAAAATAGACTCAAGTCGCCAACCTGCCTTCGATGTTCAAGGCTTTCCATGGATGGCTCTTCTTTGAATGAAATCCAGCAGTCTCTGTATGTTTAGCAGCAGGGCCAATGCGAACAGCGATGGTTGAATTTGGGCTTTATAGAGCATCAAAAGTTATTGGGGCTTATAGAGGTTCTTAGTTCGGCAAAGTATTCCAAGCTTCTGCGAGGCTGCCCTAGCAATGGCCGCAATGTGACTATATCAAGACATGTGACTATCCAAATTGACGCCCAATAAATGGATTGATGAAGCCAAGGGAATTGAGTGTCCTGCCATGACTATATCCGGTTCTTCCACTCTTTTAGAGAAAACTGCCGCCTGGGTGTTTTTAGCGTTAAATTCCACTTGGGTACTGTTACTTCAGGACAGAATTTCTTCCAGGTCTTTGTTGAGATGTGGGACCTCTTGCTGCCCATAGAGATGTGCATTGGCAGCCGATGTCCCAGCATCCAAAGTAAAAGATGAAACAAGTTTTCTGTCATCAGCGAAGCTATATATAGGATTTTTCCAATATATCGTTAATGTATAGTAAAGAGAGGGTGAGCGACAATATAGATCCTTGAGGGAATCCCGCGTTGATGTTAAATGTGTCTGAAAGAAATCCGTCCATCGCCACTCGCAGATAACGGTCATTAAGAAAGCTTGACAGCCATGAACAAAATTGAACTGGCATTCCGTATGCTCTCACTTTAGTTAGAAGCCCCTCATGCCATACTCGGTCAAAGGCCTTGGAAATGTCCAGTGCTACAGCCCGGGACTCCCCATGATGTTCTATTGCGTTGTTCCAAACGCGAGTAACACAAGCGAGAAGGTCTCCTGTTGATCTAGACTTACGGAATCCATACTGGCGGTCACTTATAATGTTGGAGCCTTTAAGGCACTTTAATAATTTTTCGTTGATAGCCTTCACCATATTTTTTGATATAACCAAAAGCAATGCGAGCAAGGTGTTCTTGCCTTTTTTGGGTATGGGCTGAACTCACGCAGCTTTCCAGCAAGAAGGAAATATTCCTTTTTTGTAGGATAAGTTAAAAAGCCTACAAAATACCGGTGTCAGTTCGTCAGCGCATGTCTTAATTACAATGACTGGAATATCGTCAGGACCAGAAGCCTTTTTGGAGTCGTGACTCCTCAAGATTCGTTTGACATGGCGGTGTCGGAAAACAATCTCGGACATTCTCGATTCTACAGGGCAAATGTTCGGTGGAGTTTTTCCCTGAAAACTAACCGTTAAATGTGAAGAGAATAGTTCCACCAGTAAGTTTGCTTTTTCCTGTGCTTTGGTCGCAATGGTGCCATCAGAACGTGTTAGAGGTGGAATGGTCGACTTGGTAAGGTTCTGACTGACGGCCTTAGCTGCCGACCAAAATGATCTTGAGCTATTAGAACATTTAAAAAGTTTGTCTTTGATCCTCTGGTTGTGTGCTTCTTTGCTTTGGCTTATCGTTTGCTTGGATTGGTTTTGAGCGTTAACAAAGATGGTACGATTTTCGGCGGTATGGTTTTGACGCCATTGTCGGTAGAAATAATTGTTTGATTTGACAGCTCGTTCGCGATTTTTGGTAAATCAAGGCTTGTCGTTAGAAGGGCACTTTTTTGAGAAAGGGATGAAGGCTTTCATGTCAGTAAGGATAACCTCGATACTTCTTTAGCACAGATAGATGGGTCATTCGAGGTAAAACAAACGTTCCGCCAAGGAAAGGTTCGAGAATTGTCCTTTAGGTCATCCCACTTAGCTGATGTATAATGCCAGATCTTGCGTGGTTTAGGAGGCTGTTCGGCACTAATTGGTAGCTTGCTCAATGCCAAAATAAGGTTGTGGTCAGACGTTCCTAACGGAGGCTTCACGGTGACAGTGTACAAGTCGGGGTTTGATGTTAAGAAAAGATCCAACAAACTAGCAAAATCACCATCTCGGTCTGGAATCCGAGTTGGTTCACCCACGAGTTGGTAGAGGCCAGAGCTGATGGCAAAGGATTCAGCTTCGCGGCCTTCCTCGTTGGTTGTATTTGAATTATGAACGTTAAAGTCGCCAAGGATGACAACTTCGAAATTGGGATGGTGGGTATCACTTGGCGGCCGGTAAAGGCAGCAGATGAATTTAGTAATTCTCTTCGTTGATATTTTAAACCACATTACATCAAAGTCGTTAGGCGAGTGTCCCCTCTCGTTGACAACAAATATCACTGCGGACAAAGGCCAAAATTGCGCCTAAATCGGTGATGGAAGTCGTACCCAGGATATAGATAGCTGACCAAACTAGTCGATGATCTGACCTTTGTTTCGGTTAATGCGAGTACATGAGGTTTGGTAGATGTTGATGGAGTGCATTGATATTCGAGTTCAGTCCTCTTATATTGCAGAAGTCACTTTGGAAGCTGCTAATTTTGGGTCTTTTAATAACTTCAGTTGTTACGCCATTTCCATTTTGAATGTTTAAAGGACCCGCCTGGCTATTGGAAATGTTGGATGTTGAGATAACTTCGCTTGATGATGCGCCAGGACCAGCCTCCACTCGAAGATCCGATCGGGGGGCGAGTTTAACTCGGGAGAATTTTGATCTTAGAACCATCGTCGTAGCATTTTTCATATATTTCTCACTCTGGAAACCGGAAACATCGGCACAGCGACGAAACGTTAGCTCAAAGAGCAACTTAACGCCACCTAAGCCGATGCGATGGTATTTCACCGGGCGATGTCGGGTGAGGCAACATCTACCATCTACCATAAACAACATTAATTTGGAATCGAGTCAGTTATATATGTAGTTTAATGAAAACACATTTGAACTAAACATTAGAAAAACAAAATTTATGTTAATAGGTAATGCTCAATTTCAAAATGGATTCTATAAAAGTAATCCTAATGTAAAAATAGGCAGTAGTATTGTAGAAACTGTGAAACAATTAACTATCTTGGGGTTATTGTTGATGGCGGTCTGAGTTTCAGGGAGCATGCAGTGTATGTTATGGATAAGATAACGAAAATTATCAATTTTCTCCAGAGTATCCACATCTTTGACACAGGGACAAGGGTTACGGTTTTTAATGCTTTGGTCTCGCCTTATTTTATTTTTAGTTCCTCTGTGCTTTATTTAGCAAACAAGAACGAAATTAAGATACTCCAAAAATGACAGAATAGAGCGATGCGTATAATCCTTGGGGAAAAAAGGGACACACCAATAAGAAATATGCTTGATAGACTGAACTGGCTGTGTGTTGAGAAATTTCTTAGTTATCAAGCCACGCTTCTTATATTTAAAATTATAAATGAGATGACACCCAATTATTTAACTGAAAAGATTGTTACTAACGAGTCAGTTCATTCATACCCAACAAGAAACAAACATTATTTTCATGTGACGACAAAGAGCTCGGAGAATTCGGTTTACCATAAGGGTTTAATTGCTTGCAAATCTCTAACAGTAGATTTAAACAATATAGGAAATCTTAACAGATTTAAAATCAAATTAAAACAGTACCTTAAGGGGGAATGATTCAATTCAGTGGATTGTAATTAATGAAGGATCGTATTACATAAGTGGTGAATGTTTTGGCACATGACTGTGTTGTGTGTGGATGGTTATGAATGTTGAATAAGTATTATTGATGTGCAGTATATTGTATACATTTTAGATAGTACTTTTTCTCTCCGTGTAAATTTGTATGTACATATCACACACTGCCTCTTTTCCGTCTTTGTTACACATAAATTGGACTTGTTTTAATTTAGTAAAGATATTAAAGTTAAAACAATTTTTAACGGTATATGTTTATTTACAGCAATTCATGAAAAACTATTTATAACATTCATGGTCAGTAGCTTAAGTCAAATGCTGGCTTGTATTTGCGGGACCAGAATCGCAGCTGAAACTAGAAATGACCTGGAATCCATCAAAACGAATCTTAAATACAAACAAGATTTGCTAAATTTGTCGTTATTATGCACTGTGGGGTTGGTGATTTTCTTTTTGCAGCACCGGTTTTTTTGCATTAGAATGGGTAAGTAAAAACAAATTTTAAACTTATTTATATAAATAAAATTTTAGTAGTTGGCTATGTTCCTTCTACCACAGTATAAATTATGACCATCCCAGTAGCCCAGTGTTTCTTTTAAATAATCGTCCATGTAAGTAAAAGATGTGACATACCGGTATCTCGTCGCTACTGCATTGTGCGGAAGCAACTGCAGCTCGCTCTACGTTGGTTGTGCCTGTGCATAATAATGAAGATGGACCAGTGTGACGTTACTCAATACCCAATACTTAATACTTTATTCGTGTCAAGCTACAACACAATGTGTTACACACGTCAACAGGTATAATATAATAAAAATTTTAACATAATTAAATTCACTTAAACAAACTAACTAATATATAATTTTATTAACAGTAAAAGGTAGAGACACTAAGTGGTAAAATTTAGTCGATAATTAAAAGCAGACATTTCTTCAATCTATTAGGCAATCCAACTGAATTCGTTCCACAGAACTCAAAAACATTCAACGAACAATTCTATGTGGCCAAATATACACGGATTCAGTGCTTAGTTTTCAGCCGAGTTCTGTGCACCTCACGATCCTAAAATCGATTTGCCGCCAAATTGACCGAATTGTTGGTCAAAAAACTTTAAATATTAATAAAAATATATAACGGAAAAAACCACAAATTAACCAACAATAACTTAATAAAACACACAAAACCAAAATCGCTATTTAAACTTACACTGACGTTCACACAAAAATAAAGGTTAGTTTTTTTGACGTTTGCCGTCGACGGCCATATTGGAAGCACTTTGTGACTCCAATATGACCGTGGCAGGCAAACATAATTTGGTTTGGATTGCCTAATTTTAGGTAGGTACATAACTAAAATAAAATCATATCATCCTTGTAACAATAAAACTAGTAGGTACATTAGGTTGTACCGTAATGATATAAACACATATTTATAAACTAAGTGGAATGAACAACAAAAGCTAGCAAGTATAGGAACCTAAATTTCTTAAAATTTCTAATAAATAACTCAATACAGTATACCTAATTACCCAATAAGGGTTTTTTTTTTAAGATTTTACAGATATTACACTGTGCATTTGTCTTATCGATGACTGTAAAAAAATTTGTGGCATTAACATTTTAATGAAAAGTTTGTACGTGTGAGAGAGTAGACTAATGGGTCGGTAGTTTCTTAAATTTGCGATGTCACCTTGTTTATGCATTATGGTAATGACAGCATTGTGCTACTGGGAGGGGGTTGAACCCTTGATCAAGCATATTATGTTAAATAGCTCTTGTATGGCATATGATATGTTAATGCCCGACTTGTACTACTTTTATTTCGCATTGTTAAATTTTTTATTAAACTCATTATAAATTTTATTGAAGAAAAAAAACTGTTGTGCTTACTTAGTTACTTAAATCAGCGACATTAATATAGACAGTCGACACAACACGATTTACTACGTACAAAGTAAAAAACATAAATAGTAAATACCACAAAATGAAAACAAATAGAAAACAGCGGAGTCCCTAAAAGCGAATATTTTAGTTATACTCTAAACGCTTCTCTGCTATTAACGCGACAACCGGCAACCTTGTCTTGAACAACTGACACCGCGTGATCGCAACTCGCAACAGGATGAGAACAGCGTCGGCCGCCAGCGCGAAACAAGTAGGTACAATTAATTATCTACGTTTTGGAACAGCTCGGAACTGAAACAGGTACTTTTTAAAACTGAAACTTTTTAAAAAATCGCTGTTCCAACCATCCCTATTCCAATATGATGGAGCGCCAGCTCATTTTCCCTCGAGCACCGAAATGAAAATTTTAAAAGACATTGGATTGGCCGCGGAGGCCCTGTCAGCTGGCCAGCGCGCTCCCCAGATCTAACACCTGTACATTTTTTTTCTTTGGTGGTATATGAAAGGTCTTGTTTATGACACTCTAATCGAGTCAGAAGAAGATTATTTGGCGGCTAAAATTTCCTTTGCGGCTGAAGTAATACAAACCATGCCTGAAGTTTCTAACCACGTCAATTTAAATATGCTGTGTTGGTGCAATAAATGTATAGAGCATGGTGGCAGGCATTTTCAGCAACTACTATTTTAAGTTTATTTTCGTACTACCTATCATAATAATAACGCTGATTAATGTATCTCTTCATCTCTGTACTGAAGTTCATTGTTCTTTTGACCTAATTTTTTTAAGATAATTGATTTCTGTATCTTAACTCGTTTTCAGCCAGTTTCCGAAGAAACTATGAACTTAATTTTGTTTCCTGTGTTCTATCTACCCTAGAAGTTTGTAACATGATCACATTAACACCCTGTACATATGTATTTGAATTTCATTGTGAAATTTTTTTACCCAATACCACTCGAGCTTTAATAATTATAAACAGGAATTATTACGACTAATTTTAAAAATATTCGTGCGCTCGGAAAAATTTACAGTACCTAATAATTGAAGCTCTAGTGGTATAAGTGAGCGGCGGCCATGGTCTCGAGCGTAAATACAATTCGCTACTTTGATCCCATCCTTATGAATTTTTGACATTTGACATTTTTCTGATATTGAACATATTGTTACGGATTTTTTCGTTTTTTTGTTCATTATCGTTATGCTGTGTTACTAAATATTTACGATCTGTCTATTACAACAGCCGGAACAAAAAGAAATAGTAAGGTTTTAAATGCCGTGCCGACTTGACATTTGACGTTTGGCAGAAAGCCCGCTCACCAGTAGTGCGTTATTCACGAGCGGCTAAACTCAAACCAGAATTAGCATAATACTAAAGAGGAAAGAAAAATCCAAAATTCTTCACAAATATTTAATATCTCGCTCTACGCGTTTCGGTTTCTTAAACCATTTTTAAGAGCTGTATAATATAAACACAAACTTTACATTAAGGACACAAACAAGCTCACAATGGCGAGCACAGGTTAACTAAAGCATAATACGTTCCAAATAGGCAGTCATCATCATCATCATCAATCAGCCCAACTGCGTCCTTACTGCTGGACATAGGCCTCTCGTAACCGCTGCCACGTGTTTCTATTCTGTGCCGCTTGCATCCAGTTTGATTTGATGCGCCGTATGTCATCCGTCCATCGGGTCGGTGGGCGTCCCCTACTTCTGTATGCATCTTGTCTTGGTCGCCACTCGAGGATCTTCTTAGTCCATCTGTCATCCGTTCTTCTAGCAATATTCCCAGCCCAATTCCATTTTAATGTGGTTATTCTTTTCACTGCATCAACGACACCCGTTTTCCTCCTTATTTTATTGTTGGGGATCCTGTCTCTTAAGCTTATTCCCAGCATTGATCTCTCCATGGCACGCTGCGTAACTCTGTTTCGGTTTATTGTTTTCTTCGTTAATGTTAGAGTCTCCGTTCCGTAAGTCACAACAGGAAGTACGCACTGGTCAAAAACTTTTCTTTTTAAGCATATTGGTATGTCTGATTTAAATATATTGCGGAGCTTTCCAAAGGCTGCCCAGGTTAGACTCGCTCTTCTACAAATCTCCGTTGTTTTATTGTCTCGGCTCAATCTAATCTCCGTTGTTTTATTGTCTCGGCTCAATCTAATCTCATGGCCCAAATACTTGAATTTCGTTACATTTTCAACGTTAAGGGTCTCCACATGGATGTTGTTGCTTATTACAAGGTTTGTTATAAACTGAGTCTTCGATATATTAATTTGTAGCCCAACCGTTCTTGAGGTTCGGTGAAGATTTTCCAACATTTCCCTGGCTTTATCTATACTGTCTGATATTAACACAATGTCGTCGGCAAATCTTGGATGATTTAGATTTTCTCCGTTTATATGTATTCCTATGTCTTGCCAATCTATTTGCTTACACGTGTATTCCAATAGGGCTGTAAACAATTTTGGAGAGATAGTGTCACCTTGTCGAACTCCACGTTGCACTTCAAATTTGCTCGTATCTTCATGAAGTCTAACGCAGGCTGTTGCAGTATCATAGATATTTTTAATAAGTGCGATGTAGCGATGATCAATTCTACAGTCGGCAAGTGCTAGCAGCATTTTATGTTGGTCGATGGTATCAAATGCCTTTTCATAGTCTACAAATATAAGAATTAATGGCTTGTTATATTCCACACACTTTCGATCAATTGATTGAGTTGTAGATGATCATTCGTTCCATATCCAGAGTGAAAACCGGCCTGCTCGCGGGGTTGATAGGCATCCAATTTGTTTGTAAGTCGCTTTGTTATGATTTTAATGAAAAGTTTGTACGTGAGAGAGTAGACTAATGGGTAGTTTCTTAAATTTGTGATGTCACCTTGTTTATGCATTATGGAAATGACAGCATTGTGCCACTGGGAGGGGGTTGAACCCTTGATCAAGCATGTGTTAAATAGCTCTTGTATGGCATATGTTAATGCCGTTCCTCCCTCCTTAGTAGCCTCAATCACTATGCCGTCATCACCTGGGGACTTACTTTTTCTCATTTCGGAGAGTGCTGCTGTTATTTCGTCTACTGACATGTCTGGTATATCCTCAGAGCCGATATTTTCGATTTTCGGTATATGATTTGGATTTAGGAGTTACTCATCTCGCTTGTAAAGATCTGTATAGAACTCCCAGCAATTTTTAAAATCTCGCTCCTATTCGTACTTATTCTTCCATTTCGATCACTAAGTCTGCAAATATTCTTTTTACCCTCAGCTAGTCTGTGTCGCAGTACTTTCATACTTTTGTTATCTTGTATTACTTGAGATATATGTTGTCAGTTGTATGCTCTGATGTCATTCCTGATGGCCCTCGAAATGTCTTTATTTATTTGTCTCTGCGCAGGGGAGTTTGGCATGTTTGTTCTTCGCATTTCTTTCCGTGTATTTATGAGATTCTTTGTAGTTTGGCTAATTTTTTCTCCACCGTCTTTTTCTTTTTCTTTGTATTTTTCTTGAGCGTTTCGCACGGCGGCGTTGATATGTGTGTTCAGGTCATCTACGTTTATATAATCTTGTCTTAAGTTTCCTAGATTTCGCAGGTCTGATGTTATGGATGTTTGATAAGCTGTTTTATCCGTAATACCTGTCCATTTCCTGTTCTTATTTCTCCTATCATCTTTTCTCTTTCTCCCGTCGTATTTATCCTAATCGTTGCTCTGTCTAGTTGATGATCGCTTCCTACGGAGAATTTGTTTAGTACAGTAACGTCGTGCACGATGTTCGTTTTGTTACATATTATAAAGTCAGTTTCGTTCTTTGTCGTGCCATTAGGGCTTGCCCAGGTCCACTTCCGTTGTTTAGCTTTTTTGAAGAACGAGTTCATAGCGAAAAGATTATGTTGCAGTAAGAACTCCAATAGCACATATCATCTGTTATTTCTTTCTAAGTACCCAAACGGGCCGATAGCGATTTCCGCTTCGTCCTCTCTATGCCCGAGTTTAGCGTTGAAATATCCCATGAGTATTGTGTAGTGGGTTTCGTCTTGTTTCATGACTCTGTTGGATGTCTTCATAGAAGTTTTCTATCTCTTCGTCGTTGTGATCGGTTGTTGGGCAGTAGTTTGTAAAAATAGATGGTTGGTTGTCACAATCGATATAAAAAATAGCAAACACTGTGGGAAAGACTTTGAAAAATATTGAATTTTCGGTTTAACAATAATTTATTCTTATTTGCAGGTTTATTTCTTGCGGGGCACGTTATTTTTTATTTTAATCCCGCACTGTTTAAACTAAATTTTATTTATACCTGGTAATTAAAAGAAGATATAAAGTCCGTCTATCTATCTTACAAACTCATTATAAATGCTAATCCCTAATGCCGATAAGACCCAGCGGGTGGTCGAATGAAAGCAGGGGCACACTCGTTGCTGATAGAATAAAAGGTTGCGGTGCTTTAAGATAATAATATATATAAAGTTATTGATTAAAACAAAACATACATATACCTACAAAACAGTATACCTTGTCAGAAAAATAATTATTACATTTTAACCCAAGTCAGTTTCACTGTCACTGTCGTCATCCAAGTTCACAATAATTCTTTCTCTGGGCAACAGATCTATATTTACGTATGATTTTTCTACTTTTGGAACATACGCTACACAATTTTCCCAGCTTTTGTTTGGAATATTTTGCATCTCTGACTGTACGAAAGTTGTCACAGAAGAATTTAAGGTTGGCGAAACATTATTTCTCCTTACCGATGCTTTCAGCTGGTGCCATATATGTTCAATTGGGTTGAACATGCAATGATAAGGAGGAAGTCTTAACACGGTATGACCCATTTCTGCCGCCAAAGTGTCACAATAGCATTGCTTTTTTATTGAAAATGATTTTAAAATTTCGAGCAGTTGCTTTTTTGTGTAATTTTCCTCGAAATACATCTTAACTTCCATCATATAGTCCTGGATGGTAACTTTTGTGTCATTAGAACACGGAACTTTATTTAACCTACGAGTGTGGTAGCTCGCATTATCCATCACTATCACACTATTTGGTGGTATATTTGGTAATAATTTGTTTTTAAACCAGTCTTCAAATAGTTCTGCCGTAGTATCATCGTGATAATCAACAAGGGAGTCCTTCATATTTTTGGCTGATAAGGCCAAAGCATTTGGTATAAATCCGTTTTTTGTCCCAGCATGAATTATTGTTATACGCTTACCTTTATTTGATGGAGCTTTGGTTCTGCATTGACCCGATAAATCTACCACCCTTTATCTGGAACTTTGTGTGTATCATACCACGTCTCGTCCAAATAAATAATATCCCTTCCATTCTGTCTATATCCATGGACTGCAATTAGGTATGCCATCCTCCATCTTTTTAACCGGGCCGATTCCATAATTACTTGTCGTTTGTTACTTTTTTTTTTATTTTAAATCCGTTTCTTAAAATACATTTCCTTAGAGTCTCACGATAACACTATTCCTGTATCATCTTTTTTTAATCTTTGCAATAGGGTTTTTAAAGTGGGGATCATTTGTTCCCTGTACATGGCATATACTTTTCTACGAATTATTTCGACATCCGTCGCGTCCAGTTTTTTAAAAGTAAAAGAGTCCTATTTCTTCTCTCCACTATAGATTTATTTACAACAAACCACACTGTGCTCACTGGCCTGCGTGTCAAAGCTGCCTCGGCCTTCACTGCACCAAATTTTGAAAAACCACGTTCAAGAAGGGTGGTGTAAACGTCGAAGATTACTTTTTTTGTGTAGATCCATTTCGCGTACTGGTTTCTTTCCACGGACGAAATATTCTTAAAACACGTGGCGACATCTCGTAGCAATCGAGCAAACATCTTTCTTTAAATAACTTCTTGTTTAAACCAATACAAACATCTAACTGAATTTTGAAACCAAAAATCAGCATATTTAAATAATAACTATTTTATTTTACCCTACATATTTTAAGAGGATTACTGAGAAAATATAATAATATAATAGCCTTTAATAGATCCGTGCCTCGAGTCCCCAAATGAGGTGGCCGAATTTTACACCTCACACAATAGGTTATTATTTAGGTTATATTAGAGATTAGCATTTATAATGAGTTTGTAAGATGGATAGACGGACTCTAACAATAGTCGTAACAAGTCAAGATACCTAAGTCTTTTTTTATTAAACGTCTTGATTTTTGTTTCTACGAATATATGTTCTGGTTGTATGTAATAAAGTTTTATTTTCAGCTTTTACTATGTTTGCTCTCTTTGAATACGTCATAGCAGGCGCAAACATGGCTTTTCACATTTCAGTCATTATGGACTTTCCGACTGAATATTTAATGGTGGGAAAGGTTATAGAAAAAACTGATTCAAGATCTTTAGAATATGGTGTTGGTGATAACTTAAACATAAATTCCTCTAAAAAGGTAGAGTAGAAATTGTATTAAAGTGTGTAAAAAATGTTCATTAAAAAATGCCTTTGGTCTTTTTATTGGCACATTTATGTGAAAGGAATTCAAACTAGTCCTCTTAAGGCATTGTCTATACAAGCAAGCATTTTCCATTGTAACGCCCATATTGTTTTATATACAGGGTAACCGAAAAAGTATTTTAGTATGGGCTGGTATTAAGCGGGCATTACATTATGCAAGTTTCATGCAATGTAAGACAGAGAGAACAAAGTTTGATGCAATTCCCATGTAAGACGAAAAATTAGAACCTGCGCTATTTCTATGCAATTCTTCATGCAAGTCTAATCACTTTTTAGTAAGTTTATTATCAACCGTCACATACACAAATTCTAGAATTTTTGTTGTGCTTTGTGACTTGTTTTTCTTGCCGTGTGAGTTTTTTAACAGCGATTAAAAAGTGAAAAAGAGCCAAAGCAAGGCGGTTCAGAGATTAATTCAGGTTAGTTGGCAGCACTGTCACTGGTGTCAAAAACAGAATTGAATAAAAATTACCTATACTCTGTTGCTTAATGCGAGAGAGTAATAAAATGTAAATTTGCAATGACAAGATCCATTAAGCAGGGTGGACATAGTGGACAACCGGTGGACAAAGGTTGCATTGTAAATTTCAGGTAAATTGCAATGATAGTTATCGTTTTCCGTATTTTAGATATTTAAGACCTACACACCCCGAATCGGTCTTAAGTTAGGGTCACCCTAATTTGCATAGAATAGAAAGACGAGTTTGGTGAATGAAAGTAAGGTGACAGCGGCATTTCAAATTTTTGAAACAGTTAGGTACAGGTAGGTAAACTACCTGTGCCTGTACCTACCCGATCTCGGGACCCCTGACAATAAACATAATTAAATAATAATAATTGAACTACACCATGGAATACTGCGAAGGCCACTGGGTTTTATAGTTCAATAATGATTTATTACTCTCTCTTTTATTAAGCTACTATAGATGTAATATAGCTCTGCTATGCAAAAAGATTGCATTAATGTAATGCGAGCTTTAGCAAGGTTAGAGCCACTAAACTTTAGGTGTATCAGTGTTATTCGTGCAATTTAACTTTTTAACAACCTTGAGGGGTGACGCTAGGGGTTCAGTCTAAAATTTTAAATGCAATCATATCCTAAGTAGTACCTCAATTTATAGGACACATTTACCGCACACCTGAGGACCCTATCTTGATTAATTTTTCACTTACAAACTTTTAAAGAACGAAATAATTTTATTTAACAGAATAGCTTAACAAAGGTGTCCCAAAATAAATATTTTTTCTATTGTAATATTTAAAAAAAAAATGCAAATAACTGATAAAATTTGAAATTTTATTTTTTCTTAGGGTCTTGCGCACACAGTGTTAATTGAAAAATTGTTCGTAACACAAGCCCGGAACAGGGGGTCCCCATATTTTTCCGTACATCCGTCTAGTAACTGCCAAGGTTACTTCCGATTTCCGGATTGTTTTTCCGCGTGTTTGTTTTAGGTTAGTCTGGAGTACAAATTTACTTTCATGTATTATACCTCCTCCGACAGTGGAATGTTTTCACCTTGTAGGGTTAGGGGTCCTAATCCCTCCTTTTTTTGCGTTTTGTAAAGGGGTTTATTTTTTTGAGGACTGATGTTAAGTCCTTCCTGCCCTACCCATCTTTCCACGATATTGAGAGCCCTTTGCATTCTCTCTCTTACTATCGTGGTGTTGGATTTGCTTTGGGTCATTATTGTTCGTCTGCTTAGCCCACGATAGGATATCCTTTTCTGCTTAGTGCACGTAGCAGCCCATCCATGTCAAAGTTCCAGAACAGAGGAGAGAGAAGCCCCCCCTCCCCGCGGGCTGCCCTCTGTCACTAAATTGGGTTTGCAGAACGTTCCGTTTTCGCTCAACTTCTTGCGATATCTCCAGAACGATAATTAAATGTGTCAGTACGTTTATTTTTGTATTTATAAGCCTTATTTCAGGATTCCAGATATTCTAATAATCTCCTGTAAGCTCGATCAAATTTATAATTTGCTCTTCGTGTGAGACGTGTCGTGAGTGAGACATTTTTAAATAATACCGACTGCCAAATGTACCGATATGTGTCGTCCTAGAACGCTAAAATGAAACTAAACTCAAATTCTGCAGCATACACACGTACACACTGGCGATGCTGTGGGCCCACTGTTAACCAACATGTCATCGCAGACAGTTCGCCAACAGCGGCGCAACTATTGAGCAACACGTACATATTGTGCAAACTCGTATGTTGTCCCACTGTTGATAATTCAATATTTGCTTAGTCTGTTCCTGCCTACAACGTGGACAAAGTTCAGAAATCATTTTTTTCTATGGACAGTCGGGTCGTAATTTTAACGTAGCAATTATACTCCAACTAGACCGATTTCCTCTAGTTATGTAAGACGTTTTGTTTCTAAATTTGTTGCGTGAAGCGGTCGTTCAGCAGGTAAAACCGAGGCGCTTCAAGGTCCAGTTTTTCGAATTATGGTTGAATCACGACAGTCGGAAAATTGACATCGATATGGGTCGAAGAAAAGCTACGGTCTATGACATTAAAAAATCACACAAGTTTTATTCATACAAAATATCACTTGTGCAAGAACTAAACAAAGATAATCCAGACTAGGTTAGAGTTTTGTGAACAGATGCTAAATTTTATGACAGTAGTACTGAACTTGCTTTACCGAATATGTTTTAGTGACGAATCAAGTTTTTTTCTGAATGGTACTTGTGAATAGACACGACTTTCGTTTCGAGATTTCAGAAATGGCAAAACACCTATTTATATTAGTTTTTATATTTTGGAAACATTTGTTTTTACCACCAACCATGCTTATTTGTCTTATTGATTTTAGAGCACTGAGAAAGGAAATATATTTTCCGAAACGTTGGTGTATCAAACTTGGGTTTTATTTGATTCCCTGGTCCTAAACCCCCATTAAAACTCCTCAAGTCAAAAATTCTACAACACGGCAGGGTACATTTTTATTCAGCAGTCAGGGTATTTCTAAATAATGTATTTCCCTGAAGGAACGAGCGTACCTGACAAGGTTAGAAAATGTGGATGCATTACTCTAAAGAATTATTGTCACCGTCTGCCGAGAATTAACACCTGCCATTATTGAAAAGGTGAGAAATGATTTCGAAAATCGACTCTATTACTGCTAAGAAGTTCATTTTGAATAACTTTTGAAGTAATAAGAGAGAGGAAGGTAATTATTTTTTTTAAGTTAGTTCCGTTTCAACCCCCATAAGGGGGTTAGAAAAGACCAATAAGATACTACTAAAATTTGGTGGCTCTATCTTTACTAATAACTGAGATATTTGCCTATACTAAGACTTTTCGGATAGCCTGTGGTTGGTCCAATATACGACCACAATGTTTTTTTAGTAATTCAGTGTAGCCAATGTAATTCCTTAAGCGGTACACAGACCGGAAGATAATCGCGACCACACAGCAACAACCAATCTCGTTTTTCATTTTAGACTTGAGATGCACTGTGCATAATAAAAGTAGTACTAATAACTTGTATCTATGTAGCAGCATACACAATTTGTCCACACGTATACAGGCCAATTGTATATTGGAATATATATAGGCGGTTGACGGTTGCCTACTTACTTTATTTTCTTGAATGAAACTTGGGAGATATGAGAAATATAAAACTAAAATTATTTAATAAAAAATAACTTTAGACTAAAATAAATTATTTAATAAAAAATTATTTATATTTTTCTAGACCATGCAAATTTTAAATTATTAAAAGCATATATTTTTAAACAAATTAACGTTTTAAAGTTTTATTTATTTAATAATCCTATAGCCACCTACTGGCTTTCAGAGCTACTTTCAACATTCCTCTTCTTTTTTTGCGTGATGAAAAACTTTCTTTGCGGATTTATATATTTTTTTTAGGGGAGGGTGGGGCACATAGGACCACTTAAGACGATACCTATTAGTCACTGTTTATGGGAGTTTATAAAAAAATTGATTTTGTACGATGTAGATGCCACACCTCTCTGTTGTCGACTGACATACATGTTTACACCAAATTTAACTTGGTGTGACCTCTATTTTAAAAAGTTTGAATATATACCATCGGCCTGGTGTGCCACATAGGTCGGGGCACATGGGACCGCTATGTTAATTATATGCAAAAAATTAAAACAAGTTCAATAATAATAAAAACACATTTATTGAACTAAGAACACTTCAAGTATCTTTTTGAATCCATACAAACTGAATATTTGATTTGGTAGAACAATCAAAACTAAATGTTAATTGTTTTGGCGAAAAATAAAATGTGTAGGTATTTTGAAGAAAAGTTTAAGTTTGAGCGGTTATTTTTGGGAAAATTCAAACTATGTTCATCACAATTAACACACAGGAACTCATCATCGTCCTCTGATGCACCTGCCCACAGGACCAGATACTTGGTCCTCTGCCCCAAGGATACATTACAGACTAAAAAAATAGATTATGGAATTTAGATGTTTCATGAAAATAAGCTACCATGATTTTTTATTACCTTATTAATAGCAGTTTTAAACGCATCCAATAAGACAACATAGATTTAATATCTTGAATCGTAAAAAATCTTAAAAAACACTTTTTTTAACACTACAGCGGCACTTGCTGCTAACACGATAAACTCTCACTACAGACTGCTAGATCTGCGTACGGGCTGTAATATGTGGTAATGCCGGATAGATGGCACCACTTATAGCAGACATAAATATTAAGTCCTCTGTGCCCCACTCTCACCTATGTGGCGTCCTTGGTACTGCTAATAATTTTACAGTTTTTGTTGCTCCTGAATTTCCTAAGTCATTTACATGCCCTATGTGAGTTTCAGTATATTACATTACATTATTACACAGTACATTTTTTTTTTAATTCTTTATTATCATTTAGAATTACACTACTTTACTTTTATAAGCGAACTTTTCAGACATCTTGTATTTTCTGTGGACAAGAAATGTATCATTTTCATGTTTTCGTAAATTTCCGTGCCGTCTCCTCCGAATTGACCAATAAGGACCGCGCTGTCCACCTGCAGATCGATCATTACGCATTAAGCATTGTTTTGGTTTAGTCTATATGTGAAACAAATAGACTCTAGTAACATGCTCAGATTTTTTTTTTTTGAAAAATGAAACCTAAGAATATTTTATTTTGAACTTATTTCATCAATTTATAAACTGTACTAGTATAAGGATACTTACATGTTCAACATAAAAGAAATTATACAAATTATACGTAATAAAAAAAATTCAAATTATTAAAACACACCGTAAATTCCCATAAATTACATGCGCCAGCAACTGTCATCGGTTTTCTCCTGTAAAATGGAAAAATTGCATAAACGGCTACGTAGACGCAAGTGCACTAATACCGTTCCACTTCACAAAGTCACAGTAGTGTCGAAATATCGTCGAAACACAAAATGGATATATTTAACATTAGGACATTGAGTGCATATACAGTGAGAAAATATAACATGGAATAAATTCTGTATTGTCACAGATTTTTGTAAAAATAGCTCTGAAACGTAAACTATTTTTCCAGTTTCCATTAAAAAAACAAATGGCCATGATAAGTAGTTTTTAGGTCAGCCTGTACACGCGTATTGCAGTTCATAAAATGCACAATAAAAATTAATAGTTCACGTGTCCGAGCGACTTTTATAAAAATCTACCAAAGTGACAATACAGAATTTATTCCATATTAGATGTTCTATACCGGGTGATGCATGGCTTAGTTGAACCATAGACCAACCTACACCTGGTTGGTCTATGGTTGAACATAGGAGGTGGCTAAATATTGGCTCCCCTGCACATTTTAGAGAATAATTGTATTATAATTTTTTGAAGAGGCCGATATAACAAACCTATGTGCCAAGTTTGAATAAATTTTAATAAGCCAATTCTAGCGGTCACAACAAGTTAAATTGGTGTAAACATGTATGTCAGTCGACAACAGAGAGGTGTGGCATCTACATCGTACAAAATCAATTTTTTTATAAACTACCATAAACAGTGACTAACAGGTATCGTCTTAAGTGGTCCTATGTGCTCCACCCTCCCCTAAAAAAAAGATATAAATCCACAAAGAAAGATTTTCATCACGCAAAAAAAGAAGAGGAATGTTGAAAGTAGCTCTGAAAGCCAGTAGGTGGCTATAGGATTATTAAATAAATAAAACTTTAAAACGTTAATTTGTTTAAAAATATATGGTTTTAATAATCTAAAATTTGCATGGTCTAGAAAAATATGAATAATTTTTTATTAAATAATTTTAGTTTTATATTTCTCTTATCTCCCAAGTTTCATTCAAGAAAATAAAGTAAGTAAGCAACCGTCATCCTCAATTAAATGTGATGGCAGAATTACGAAATTTTCATAGTTTAGGTAACACAGCAAACACCAGCAAATAATGTCTATGACGCTATTGTCAGAAGTTGACGTAAAGCTGGACATAATGAATAAAGATCATTATCACACTATCACATTAAAAACACATTTTTGTTTCACCAATCCGGCAATTACACATCCAAAATAAAAGACACCATTATGCTTTTCTTACTAAGCCTTTAATTTAACATACCATACCTAGTACTATAGACTTTCACGGAAACATTAATTAATTAAATGTTCAAACAACCCTCCATTAACAGCTAAACAATATCATAACCGATCATAATTAATTTCTAACATTACTGAGTGGATATTGAGAAATTCTCTCCCATTCTAACGAAATACAGTTTTTTAGCTGGTCTAGATTTTCAAATTTTACATCTTTATAAATAAAATTTTTTAAGTGACCCCGCAGAAAAAAGAGTTGTTTGGCGAAATGTCAGGAGACTTGATTGGCAAAGGACTAGCTGCCGTGGGCCAATAATATTTCCGTTAAAAATATTTTGCAAGTATCCCCTAACCTTGAGAAAATGATGTGCAGGGGAACCATCCATTTGATACCAGATCTCCTGATTTTTGCGTATACCTTCTAGTGCGGGTTCAATTCGATTTTGTAGTAAGCCCGAATATATTACTGCTGTAAGGTTGCCTTTCATAAAAAAGGCCCAATAATATGATGTCCTACAATTCCCGCCCAAACATTTATTTTTTGTTGATATTGCGTCCGAGTATGAACAAGATGATGTTCAATTTCTTGGCTCCAATACCGGCAATTTTGAACATTTGGTTCGTTGTTGAGGGTGAATGTACATTGATCGGTAAAACAAATATTTCTCAAAAAATCCCTATTATTATTTGTGCTTTCCATTACCTCAAAACAGAATACCATTATCCGTTCTTCATCACCTTGCCGTAGCTCTTGATGCTTTTCATACTTGTAAGGAAAGTATTTATGTTTTTTTAAAGTGCGCAACACTGTGGTTTGATGTTTTCTTACGGCTTGCCCAAGAATCCTCGTGCTAATCATTTTATTTTCCTCCACGTGCAGTAAAATATCAAAATCTCTATTATCCCTTTTTTTAGCTCTATTGACATTCTGAGTTGAGCATTTACAGTTATTTATTACAGTACCTTTGGACTCAAATTTACTAATGATAAATTTAATTAATGAAACGAAAGGGATAGGCTTATCAGGGAATTGAACTGAAAACATTTCAGACACTGCTCTTAAACTGTTTCCTGTATAATACCACTTAATCATAGTTACTTTTTCTTTGATGGAATAGCTTATATTTAGTAAAGCGCCTTCAATGAAAAGGTTGTCACTGACGCTACTTGTCGTTTTGTCAATGCCAATTAATAATAATTTCCTGGTGTTTGCTGTATTACCTAAACTATACCTATAAAAATTTCATAATTTTGCCATCACATTTAATTGAATAAGTTAGGAGTGGCTCATTAAAATTTATTCAAACTTGGCACATGAGTTTATTATATCGGCCTCTTCATTTTTTTTCTCTAAAATGTAGAGGGGAGTCAATATGTAGCCACCTCAAAATTTACATGGGATTTCCTATGTTCAAGTAAGCCTTGCATCACCCGGTATACAATTTGCTGTATTTCAAAGTCCCGGAAAGGTGTTGTAAAGTTGTTCAAAAGTTTCCAACGATCCTTCCTGGTCTATTCACGGCTTAAGTGAATATTGTCATATTCGTTTGAATTTTTTTGTGATAATGAATTTTAGTCGTTACTATTATTGTATTTTAAGTGTTGCAGGTAATGCTTAAAGGGTGTTTTTATACATAATAACTATTGGTGCCATTATATATATTGCGTTAATGTTATAATTAACATAAGATTATAATAATACCTTAAAAATTGTGATATTAAATTTTAGAAAATGTGTTTCTAGTCATTTTTATGTTGTTTTAAAAATGTTTTGTTTGTATACAGTTTTTTTTTTTTTATATTTCTTGAATGTTTTGTTTAATGTGATAAAGCAAGAACCAAACCAAAGATTTTACTAAAATTATTTATTTATATATTTAAAAATCATTTACGAGTATACCTATTTTTTTAAAACTGTTAATTTTAAATATATCACTTATTTATTAGTGCCATTAGATTACCCCACGTTTCTGTCAAATTAAAATGGTCGAAAGTTACCTCGGAGGCTTGAGATCGATTTATTTAATTAAACTTGTGGTCTCCCTTGACTCACAGGTAACTTATCATTAGTAGTGCCATAAGTACTCGCACACAACACAGATGTTACTATGTACACATCTTGGAAGTTGTAGAGCTCACTTTTACGCGTAGATGTATTAAGGCCGAGACACTGCTAACCTTAGTGTTTATAATGATAAAACTCACCTAAACAAAAATCTAGAAAAATGCTTACAGGTTATTATGCCAATATTTCATAAAATGTGACTGTGCCCATGAAAATTGAACTAATTCAGTATGATATCACCTTTTTTTTCTTGTTGTCCAACTCACTTCATGGACAAGGACAATAACCCTTTATTTAAGTCAAACATACCTGTTGCTAAGTACCATAGATATCCCATATCAAGTATGCCATAGCAATCGTCATCATAGCATGACGACCAATTTTCTAAGGGACCGCCATAGAATCGTGTTTTAAGTCGTTTATAGACTTGTTATATTAGCAATATTTTCTAGGTTATAGTAAATAATAATTAAATATTAAATTTCATTAATTCTTATTGATGATTTTGATCTCAAAAATTAGATAGGTTAGATAGATAGAAACCGACTTTGTAGTACCTTCTCGCATGCACATAATTACTCTCACATTGACACTGGACGACTGAAATTATCCAATCGGTCAGATCCCTCATGTTTTAACGTAAGTATATAGTATTGAAGCGGTAATACTGAAATAAGTATTATCTATACCTAACTGGAACCAAGAGGAATATATTTAGTTTTAAAGTCTGCTCGCAGGACTTCCATATAGGTTAAGAATATTTATTGTAAATAAGTAGTTAAATTATTCAAATTATAAAGGATTGGGAATTTTAGGGGAGGTATATCCATACATAGCGAAAAATTACATATATTTTATTGAAATTGGCTGTTTCATACGTACCAGCCTCATTTAAAAAATTGCTATTCTGTTAAGGAGAGCGCCCACCAGAGCAGTGAATTGCTTTAGGTGAAGTGTCCTTAAAGCACACCTAAAACGCACTTCATTTGTGCTTGAAACAGTGTACGAATTGCATGCAGTGCTTAGAGGAGTAAAGGTTAATTGTCATCGTCCGATAGGATTCTACATGCTGCACGAATTCTGTATTAAATTATGAATCATTGCCAAAGACATTAGAACTAAAATGTCTTTGATCATCACGCATTTTTATTAAAATTGTAAACACTAAAATAATTAGCCAGGGGTAAACCGCCCTGGAAATGTCAATGTCAATTAATACGAAACACTGCAAGATATAACCTGAAAAGCTGTAATTCGGCGCGCGTCAAGTAAAAATAGAACAGGTCCTATTTTCAGCACGTATGCCGTGCGGTGTTGCATAGTGAGGCAACTCATGGTGTACGCTGCACTTCATACCAACCTCATGCGCACCTCATATCTCTTACTTGAAGTGCACATCTTTGGTGGGCGCTCTTCCTTAAGGTAGCGTCAAAATATCGTTTCCCCATTTTTATCCATATTATGTTATGTTATCAAACTAATACGTAAATATGACGTTAATAGCATAGTTCATTAAACGTCGATAACTTGATGAAATACTTTGACTCCCAGGACGTCGAAAAAACCTTTTAATCGACGTAAATATAAGAAAAAGTTTTCTATAACTATTTATTAATACTTTAATTACTAATCTATTGTTACGTGTAGTAATGAATCAATTTCTGCACTGGTTTGCGACCAATCAACACTTCAACACATAGCATTTCAATAACACAATCAGTTTAAATGCCATAAATGTTTTTTTAAACGTTGCACAGACAGTTGTAGGCCCAATTCATTTTTTTTGTAAAATTACCAAGTATAGTCCGAAGCACGAGGCTTGCCCTATGAAACTAATGCGAATAAAAAAGTGCAATATTGCCGATTTTAGCAGCCCACATTTCAATAAAGAATATCTAAATATTTATTTATACTACACTGGGCATATAATTATTATTAGACTATGTGGGAGTATAATAATATAGTCTGACGTCTAGGCGTGTGCTGATTGTTTGTCATTAACGCAGCATTGTAAATTAAACCTAAATTTGTAATATAAAGAGCACATTCAGAAAAGTTGTGTGCATGTCTATAACACCCTACTTAAAACTCCATATTTATGGGTTTTATTTCCCCTTGCTCTTCATACGTTGTAGTGCTAGCCTCGTGCGGCGGAGTAGTACCTAAAGTACGCAATGAAATTTCTGAATGCCATATTATCAAATCTGAGATTAAATATATAGCTGTAGTTTCATATTTTTAAATATAAATAATATACACTATGTGCAAGGGGGAGGAGTTAATACTAAATCAGACGCGGGCAGACAATATCGTTTGTAGTCGAGACGACGCCGACGTGAGGAGTTAGATGGGGCCGGGAGTGGGGATTACAATGCATTCACCTTAGAGTGTGACAATGCTAAACCTAACCTATAACCCAACTTTCTGTTTACTCGCCTATGAAAACTGCAGGATTATTATACTCCAATTGCCGAGTCAGTGCGGACGGTCACGAAAATGATGGATCTGGGCGGATCCCTTACTGCTGCGTTGCCATATTGCAAATCTTCTACAAAAATTTAGACAGTGTTATAAATTTCCACATCATGTTATTCATGTTAACGGCGTAAGTTTGGCTAACCAAGTGGAGGGGCACAACTTGCATGTTGATTTACGCTAGACTGCAATACGTTGATGTCAGTAGTTATTAGATCATTGGTTTCGAATGTTTTCAGACAATATTGAATCGCCGATAGCGACACTTATTTCTCAATAGCCAGATATCTTTAACCGTGACAGTTAATCGTCACATCTCTTTTTTTTTCAAATTTCGAATTTTATTCAAAAAATTTTCTTTAACAGTACATGCTTTATAGATAAATTAACTACATTGAAGTCCTTATGCTAGACTTAATTAAATATATTGCACCTAGATCACTTACAACCTGTATGTGCAAAAAAAATGAAGATTTGGTCTATTAGGTCTAGAAGGATATTTTCAACATTTTGAATAAACACACATTTAGTTTTGAAATTAATTGTTTAAAAACAAATATACAAAACAATAATAAACATAAATAAAGCAAAACGTTTTTAAGCTTCTATTTTATTTCATTCAATAATTTTCACAAACGCAAAAGTCCGCAAAACAACGGCTCATATAAAAGTAAAATGTCCTCTTCTCTTTTTTAAAAATTAAAACAACTCGTATGAGTATAAGGAGTAAAGCTAAAAATACTAGAACTTAAAAAAGATAGTTTTAATAAGATCAGGTACTATTTAGACGGGCAATATTATTAATTTTTCTTCTACAATATACGTTCCAACTCTATTTATACACAAACTATCTTCTTCAAATCAAATCAAATGAAATATATTCCTGTTATGATACAATATATAATTTATACTCGTCATATTATCTAAAATATATAATTAAATTAAAATAGTGCTAAGACACAAAACAAGTACAATACTCACTACAATTAACAGGTTAATTTGGTAATAGAATAAAAGTTTAAAATTACTAAAATCTATGTTCAAAGAATTCTTCTAAACTATAAAATGCCCTCTCAATTAGAAAGTCCTTTATTGTTTCTTTAAACTTTTTGGGAGGTAATGCTTTTCAGGAAGTTGGAAGAGCATTAAACAATTTAGTGGCCCAGTATCGCGGGCCATCCCAACACCTTTCCAGTCTACAATATGTTGTAGTATAGTTATTACAAAATCTAGTGTCATAGCCGTGGACTTCACTGTTCACCCGATAGTTATTCCTAGCGGCGCCAATGAAACCTTGCACATAGCAGCATACCGGGTGACAATGGAACTACTACCCAGGCTGGCGTTTCAAAACGACTTTAGATAAAAATTTGAAATTTTGGTCGACGTCTGGGTTAAGTAATGTGCAAGAAACAAATGACAATCATTTCCGGTTTCACCGGAAACGATTAAAATTTTAATATTTTAAATTGCAACCCCCGCATATTTTTGCATATTTGAATGCTACGAAAAATTCTAAACATTTTTTATGTAGCATGTCCTATACCTAAACTTAACAGATTTTGACCTATGGGGCTTTAAAGTTTGAACTATTTTAACATTTAATTCATTTTTCCAAAAAAACGAAGAGCGCTACGACCAAAACAAACGGTGCAATTCGTACTTCATTAAAGGCACTCTAGGATAGTAGAATAAAAAAACTGATGCTAGCAATTTTAAAAAATCGATATTTTCGACAAGACGTTTTTCAGTTTTTGATCCATTTTTGTATGAAAACGGTTTAACTTACAACCATAGGACTTTCACTACCCAATCTTACTTTTTTATCTTCTATCCATTTATATTCTCAGTTTTCATTTTCAAACAACAGATATTATTTTTGAACCAGCTGGACGTTTTATGCTCTTTTTACCAAAATTAAAATAATCATATTAGCCATGACACAGGTTGCTATGGTTTTTAGAAACAATTATATTACCTACGTCAGTTATTTTTTATCACCTAGTGTGTTTTGCAGATTGTTGGAAATTCTTGTAAATTATCGCTTTTTATTTCGTGATTTTTTTTGACGTAGTTCTTTGTAATCTGTTTCAAATGGTAATATTTACAAGAGCCGAACAAATAGATATGCTTCTTGTTTATGGCGAGTGCTTGCAAAATAAAAGGCAGGCTCAAACACTCCACGCAGAACGATACCCCGACAGAAACCAACCCTGCTATGCTTATTTTCCGTGGCTGGTACAACATTTGAAAACAGTTCCACAAAATGAAAATGAAGAAAATTTTATTATTAGCGAAGAAGCAGAAATAAACGTTCTGGCATGTGTGAATGCTGATCCAAATATTTCTACTCGCCAAATTGAAAATGAAGTTGGAGTTAACAGAGAAAGTGCAAGAAAAATTTTGAAGAAACATAAGTACAAGCCTTACAAATACCAAATCCACCAACACTTGGGTGTTAACCACTTTGCTCGGCGAGTTCAATATTGCCGATGGTTTATGGAAAATCATAACCATAATAATAACTTTCATAGATTGACATTATTTTCTGATGAGTCTCGCTTCACGAATCTGGGAATGTTCAACAGGAACAATGTAAGATATTGGGCAAATGAAAATCACCATCTATTTAGAGAAGGATCATTTCAAGAACGCTTCGGTGTTAATGTGTGGCTAGGTGTTTTAGGAACGACAGTTGTGGGTCCAATATTTTTTAATGAGCACCTTAGAGCGCAAACTTATTTGAACTTTTTGGAAACAACAGTCAACGATTTTCTGGACAATTTACCTCTTGCATAAATTCCCAACATTTACTTCCAACAAGATGGTGCGCCGGCTCATAATGCTAGGATTTGTGTAAATTATTTAAATCACAGGTTTGGGGACCGATGGATAGGGACAAATGGCCCTGTAAGGTGGCCAGCACGTTCGCCAGATTTGACGCCCCTAGAATTTTTTCTTCTGGGGTCATATCAAAGAAAAAGTCTATTTAACTCCACCTGAAAATTTGGGCATTTTAAGAACTCGAATTATTAGGGCTATATTAATGATATTAGTATACCTCAAAAAGAAAATGTATTACGGAAAATTGTTGAAAAGTGTGAGACCTGTATTGAACAAGAAGGTCGGGTTTTTGAAAATCTTCATTATGATTAGGTTCGTTTTTTTCATTTCTTTTATTATTAATTTAAATAGATGGTAAAATAAAAAATATAATTTTACACTTTCCACAGATTTTTATTTTGACTCGACATATGTTTCGCAACACAGTTGCTTCTTCAAAAGAGTACTATTAAAATTTAATAGTACTCTTTTGAAGAAGCAACTGTGTTGCGAAACATATGTCGAGTCAAAATAAAAATCTGTGGAAAGTGTAAAATTATATTTTTTATTTTACCATCTATTTAAATTAACAATGGATTTCCACCAAGTAAAAGCCGAATCAATTCAATCTTTTATTATTAGCTAATTAATATTAATCATGTGTACACCTTTGTATAATAAAGTATTTGTTTGTAGTTTTGAAACGTTTGCATTTGCGAGTTATTAAATAATATCTGTTGTTTAAAAATGAAAACTGAGAATATAAATGGATAGAAGATAAAAAAGTAAGATTGGGTAGTGAAAGTCCTATGGTTGTAAGTTAAACCGTTTTCATACAAAAATGGATCAAAAACTGAAAAACGTCTTGTCGAAAATATCGATTTTTTAAAATTGCTAGCATCAGTTTTTTTATTCTACTATCCTAGAGTGCCTTTAATGAAGTACGAATTGCACCGTTTGTTTTGGTCGTAGCGCTCTTCGTTTTTTTGGAAAAATGAATTAAATGTTAAAATAGTTCAAACTTTAAAGCCCCATGAGTCAAAATCTGTTAAGTTTAGGTATAGGACATGCTACATAAAAAAATGTTTAGAATTTTTCGCAGTATTCAAATATGCAAAAATATACGGGGGTTGCAATTTAAAATATCAAAATTTTAATCGTTTCCGGTGAAACCGGAAGTGATTGTCATTTGTTTTTTTGCTTAAAATATGCACATTACTTAACCCAGACGTCGACCAAAATTTCAAATTTTTATCTAAAGCCGTTTTGAAACGCCAGCCTGGGTAGTAGTTTCATTGTTACCCGGTATATAGGTACAATGTTTTTTTTATAGGTATTTCGCGAAAAACTGAAAAAGTCGTTAGCTGTTTAAAAAATACAATATTTTCATGTTTTGTGCTTCCTCTATTCACTATAAATGAAACTTACTTGCAATTTTCTTCAAAATAAAACTTTTTGAACACGTGCATAATGTTTACGTTAAATTAAAAAAAAAATTGATGGATACTTTATATTTATATTTTTTAGGTACGAATAATGAGTGCTTGTATATATTTAAAACCCTGCTTGCGTACCTAATTCCATTCCTTAGTACATAATTCTAATGTTCCAAAATTTATTCTGACATTCCATTTAATCCCAATTTTGCACAATAAAAGACATAGGGACCCCCTTTCTACGTTTAATATAATGCCTAACATTTTGATATTGCTCGCCTCAATACAAGAACACTCTGTATTGATACAATGATCAATTAATAATATTTGACAGGGTGAGGTCCCTGTATAGTTAAAAGACATTAGGTCATTTTTTCCAATTTTATAATATATAAAATATTCCAATGGTATCTTTATAGATAAAAGTTAAGTCCAACCGACATAGACATTTAAATATTACCGGTATAATTGTCAATTGTTTAGTATTTGTCTATGATTCAGATTTGTATTAATTAATATTCTGGATCAGAGGCGCCTGAATTTTTAGATTTATCTATCTGTATATAATGATACTAAAAACTGTCAAATTATCAATGTTCTGATAGCAATAGCCACATAAATTCCATGACAACAATTATTCCTACAATGGTATCCTTGAAAGAAATCTTATTGGTAGAGTTAACATCACATTGATAATTTCGACCGCTTGTTGTTACCGAGTTTTAGTTTTTTTTATAATATTGACAATAAGGTTTATGTTCATTATAAGCGTTTATGTTTATAGGGGGGGGGGGGGGGGGGGTTTAGTAGGTATTGTTAAATTTTACATTAGTAGGACCTGCGCACTGATAACTACTTTGTATTATAATATAAAATTAAGCTAAGGTTAGAAGAAGACAGTAGTGAAACCCTTGTATTAAAAATGTTAACTGCCTTATTAGCTAGCCAAATAAAGGTAGATAGTTATTTTTCCTCCATAAACGTCGGGCTTTCTTTTTTAAACCCATTTCGAGCTGTAAAGTTTCTGCGGCATACTACAGAGTGGCAAAAAAGTCGCGCATAATGCCTGTAATTTTTGGATTACCTCGTATACAAAAAAGTGACCTTTATGAAAGTTCAGTAAATTATTCCCCACATTTCTACCTGCATGAATTTTTTTCTGTCATTTCTGATTTGGTTGCCATGGAGACCAATTTATTTATTTTTAAATGGAACAACCTGTACATGATCGCATATTTGGATTCTACTGGTAAACTGAATTTTTTGTATTTCAAATTTTTATTTATTTAAGCAAAGCGCCAGTCGATCCCTGAACCCGTCTACAACGTTTAAAAAGAAGTCCTCTGGGATGGCCCGAATTTCAGCACTAATTCTGACTTTTAAAGATTTAAGTCATTTTGACGGTTAACGTAGACTTTGTTCTTTAGAAATCACATTTAAGTTAATCAACTCTACAGATCACAATACTACAGATAAAAATGTTATATAAAACTAAACTTCCCTGCAGGCTAAAAATTCATCAGTTGAGTAAAAGGCTTTCGATGTCAAAAAATGTTTTACCCTTTCCTTATATTGCCTCATTGGTAGATCCTGCACCGTCTTGGAGAGTTTATTAAAGCATTTTGCTGCAAGGAAATTCGGCCCATTCTTGCATTTTCCTGATCTATAAAATGGTATAGACAGACTATTCCTATTTCGCGTATGATATAAATGAGCATCACCATTCGTAACATACATGCCGATATTCTCCTTAGCGTAGAGAAGATTTTCCAGGATAAAAGCACTCGGAAGAGCTATCTGCAAGCGAGTTCCTGTTTAATTTTCTGTTGTCTGATTTCTAATTTGTTTACACTATGGTTCATCTGAATGAGAAATAACGAGCCGTTACGGAAATATGAAGAGATCGCAAGATCAGGGTTGACAACTTTTTAATGAATTATATCCAAATAAAGGTTGCAATTACAAAAAATAGTATTAATACGTTTTTCTGAAGCAGGCGGGAGAACAGTTTCAATTGGCTCCAAACTATTATTTATTAATTTACCTCCCCAGTCTTCTGGGTCTAGTTCGTTGCCTAGCCGTACTTTAACTTGATAGTGGACACGATATAAATGTTGATAAGTAGCAGCAGATGTTGGAGGAAGACGAGATAACTGTACTCTTTTGCTGTTTCGTGTATTTTTTACAAAACTTAAATATCTATACTTGTCTATAGAATAGTATAGAATCAATTTTTCTTAAGGTTCATAGGGAGCAAGAAGAAAGCGAATTGCATTTCTGAGGATGACGTCTGGAGAAGAGTCAATCTTTGTGAATACTTCTGCGCAGTCAATTAAATCGTGATGTTTTTCAAACAATTTAAATACTGTTGTTTTACCCCTTTATTACATGTAAAAATAAAATATGAGCTTCTTGACATTTGGGATATGAAGTTACACTTCGTGATGAAGGTCTCCAATAAATCAGTCAACGGTGTGTCGAGTGGTAAAAAAAATTCGAGAAACAAGCAGTGTTAGGGAAGCCGCTGATTCAGGTCGACCTAAAACAGCAACTGGTGGAGACAATGCTTTGGATATAATGCTCTCAATACATGAAAATCCTACACAATCATACGGACCAATGGCAATGTCAGTAAAAAATATGTTTAAGCAGGATAAGTTGCATCCCTACAAGATAAAGTTGGTGCATGAGTTAAACGAGGACAATTTTGATAGAAGAGCTGAATTTTGTCAGCTGATGATGGAAAGATGCAATAACGATAATAACTTCGCAACAAATATAATTTTCTCGGTGAAGCAACTTTCCATTTAAATGGCATTGCTAATAGACACAATTATCGTTATTGTTCTACTGAGAATACTCACTGGTTCCAGGAAGGTCATACCAAAGAGGATATGGTCATAATCGGGCCCGAGAAAGTTAATGTTTGAGCGGGCATAGTTTGTAGACATATTGTGGGATTTTTTATAGATGGTAGTTTCAATGGCGAAACATAATCTGGACCTCCTCAGGAGCCACATTATTCCTTCTTGCAGAATGGTTTTACCGGACGTAAATAATAGCATAAACGAACAGGTATGGTTCCAGCAAGATCGAGCACCTGCGCATTATGCGGCAAATGTTAGACAATACATAAGCTTTTCCAGAACGTTGGATAGGCAGAAGAGGTGCTATTGACTGACCAGCGCGATACCCGGACTTAACCCCGCTCGACATCTTTTTGTGGGGACACTTATAATAATATTTTAGTGTAGTATTTTGATTGGCAGTCAATTTTAAACTTTCAAATTTTAATGATTAACTATAATCTTTATTTGACTTGTGTACGTTGGAAAAACTTTAGCACCAATAAACTATATGAATATGAATATGAATGAATATGAATAGGTGAAAATTTAAAATACAAAAAATTCAGAGTTTTCCCAGTAGAATCCAAATATGCAATCATATGCAGGGTGTTCCATTTAAAAAAAGTAAGTTAGTCTATATGGCAACCAAACCAGAAATAACAGAAAAAATTCATGCAGGTAGAAATGTGGGGAATAATTTACTAAACAACCTTCATAAAGGTCACTTGTTCGTATACGAGGTAATTCAAAAGTTACAGGCATTATGCGCGACTTTTTTGCCACTCTGTATACAATGCTTGGATTGTGATGAGCATATTTTGCGCTATATTCTTGTTTAGAAAGTGAAACAAAGTTGTGCCATTGTCCTACTATTTGGAAAAGAAGCTTTAAATATACAGGGTAACGCGGATCTAAATGAACATACTTTAACACAAGACAAAGAATACCTTGGGGGTTCTTAATCACCCATCTTTGATAGTTCAATTGTCGATAGTTAATAAGATACAGGGTCTTTTATGAACTTCAGCAATTTTTTGTTCTTGTCATATTTTTTAATGCACTCCGTATAAAATTTTCATATTGGGTCAACATCTGTAACCTATCTGTCGCTTAAAATTGCAGTATCAGAAAATTTTAAATTCCAGGCCCGTATTAAAAAAAGTTGACATTTTCAATTTTTACATTTTTAGTACCCTGTAGATCAATTTTTTCAAAATATTATTTTTTTATTGGAAAGAGCATAAAGAATTGACCCTAACGGCATAATTTTCAAAGTTCCCGCACCCATCACTTGATTAGAATAAATGGTTGTTTTGTAAAAAATTTCAAAATGGTGCATATTTGGAAATTAGAAATTAAGAAAATAACAATAAAAAAGCAAAAACTGCTTCCGAAGTAAAAAAATAAATGTACTAAACGTTTAATAGTTTTAACGAGACTAAATTTTAGGGAACAACACAACAACAAATAACAAAGTAATAATAATAATAACAAAACTGCAAGTTAAAATCGACTGTTAAAAATCTAATACATAGAAAAAGTTTTAGCAAGAATTAATTTTAAGAGCACTTTAGCAGAACACTGTTATTTAAGAAGCTGTTCAAAATGCCCTCCATTGGCTTGTTCACATCTTCGTCTTCTGATGTTTAAATTTGACACTGCTTTTCTAATTGCGTCTGGGTTATTTTTTATTTCCTGAAAAGCATTAATAATTTGCGTGTTGATTTCTTCTGAATAAACCAAATTTTTCATATTCCCCCAGAAAAAAAAATCCAGAGGATTAAAGTCCGGCGACCTGGCTGGCCATAAATGGGGCCCTCCACGGCCTATCCATCTGTTAGGAAACGTAATATTTAAAAATTCAGATACAACCCTTGCAAAATGTGGTGGGGCCCCATCATGTTGAAAAAAGAGCCCTCTCACGTTAGCATTTTCATTCTGCATAAGTCCTGGCAAAATGTTTTGTAAAAAATTTAAATATTGATTTCCATCTAATCTTTCAGCAAAAAAGTGCGGCCCAATTAATTTATTATTTATTATACCTGCCCAAACGTTTATGGAAAATTTGTGCTGCGAATGCGATTGTCTGATGGCATGTGGATTTTCTAACGACCATACATGGGAATTCCTTGAATTATTTACACCATCTCTGGTAAATTGTGCTTCATCGGTCCAGAGGATTCGATAAAGACTCCTTTGGTGTCTACTGAGCCACTGGCAAAAGAGTAACCGGTTTGCATAATCGCCAGGTTCCAATCTTTGAACTTCTTGAACATGAAACGGATGCAAGCCTTCCTTTTGCAGTGTTACATTAACTCTTTTTTGCGGGATTCCTAGACGTGTCGCAATTTTTCGAGTAGATGTTTTGGGATTATCTTCAACAAGATTTAAGATATCTTCTTCCTCCTGAACTGGATGTCGTATTGGTTGATCAATATTATTGTCGGTGGGAAAATGTCCATGTTATCCAGCAAATAAAAATACATTTGCAAATGTTTTGTGATATGGACATCTTCTACCCGGAAATCGCCTACGATATTCCCGAACAGCAGCTCTTCCATTACCGTTACAAAAACCGTATACAAAAATAATGTCGGCATATTCGGCATTTGAAAATTGGTAAGGCATCTTCAACAGAAAATTGCAATAATTGTTAACCGAATACTAACAAAGGTCAGACAACTGTCACATATCTGATAGTGACTTGAATTGTTGCTATGGAACAGTAACTCGATAGTCTTTGGTTTGTTTTTAAATGAGGCAAAGCCTACTTTACAAAGTTTGAAATTTCTGACTGTAATTTACGATTTTTTGTCGATGTCTAAAAAGCAATCATTATCTTGCAGTTTTGTTATTATTATTATTACTTTGTTATTTGTTGTTGTGTTGTTCCCTAAAATTTAGGCTCGTTAAAACTATTAAACGTTTAGTACATTTATTTTTTTACTTCGGAAGCAGTTTTTGCTTTTTTATTGTTATTTTCTTAATTTCTAATTTCCAAATATGCACCATTTTGAAATTTTTTACAAAACAACCATTTATTCTAATCAAGTGATGGGTGCGGGAACTTTGAAAATTATGCCGTTAGGGTCAATTCTTTATGCTCTTTCCAATAAAAAAATAATATTTTGAAAAAATTGATCTACAGGGTGTTAAAAATGTAAAAATTGAAAATGTCAACTTTTTTTAATACGGGCCTGGAATTTAAAATTTTCTGATACTGCAATTTTAAGCGACAGATAGGTTACAGATGTTGACCCAATATGAAAATTTTATACGGAGTGCATTAAAAAATATGACAAGAACAAAAAATTGCTGAAGTTCATAAAAGACCCTGTATCTTATTAACTATCGACAATTGAACTATCAAAGATGGGTGATAAGAACCCCCAAGGTATTCTTTGTCTTGTGTTGAAGTATGTTCATTTAGATCCGCGTCACCCTGTATACAACGTGTCCAAGATAAGGATGGCCAGTACAGGGATCTCGGAAACCGTAAGAGATACGAAGTCGGTTAAATGGAGGTAAAGTTGCGCATTTACGTGCCTAATAATATGCCGTTTAAAAAGTTTTAGAATTCGGAGCAGTTCCGGAGATATCCGGAAAAAAACGGAGTTTTGAAAAATCGTTTTATTTTTTTCCTGGGTCTATTTGAGCACGAATTCTAAAGTAAATTGTACTTTTACATTGCCACTTTTTCCGCTCTATCTAACACCGTTCATTGTTTTGTAATCCGACGAGTGGTCTTCGAGGGACCCTTATCAACTTTCTATCTTTCAATACGGTCCTGTTTTCTTGATATTGGAATTTGAGAGCTTTTTTTCTTCCGAATGCAACGATTTATGACACATTCTGGTTTAATGACGTTTCGAGGGTTTTTTGAACAAAATCAGGAGATTTTGGGATACGGTCCTGTATTTTTTCAAATTTTATAAATATTATCTCATAAGTAAGCTCTAAATTTTCACTTATGTTGGACTAGATCAATAAATAACAAATAATTTAATAATAAACCACAAACAAGTGAACAAAAAATATACAGAAACATTATTGCAAACTTCTGTTGATTCGGGATTTAAAAGAAAAGTAGGCGCCTAAAACAAAAAAATTAAGATGGTGACGCGTTATTTGTTTTACTCGACATTTCCATTGTGATCGTTGTCAACATTTGATAAAAATAAACACGATAGAATATCAAACTTTTTAGCATTTGTAAAATTATGTTCCGTATTTTCTGGAAAATACAAAACCTCTTAAAACGCTTTCAAATATTGACCACGATCACAATGGGAATATCAAGTGAAAGAAATATCGCGTCACCATCTTAATTTTTTTTTGTTTTAAACGCCTACTTTTCTTTTAAATCCCGAATCAACAGAAGTTTGCAATAATGTTTCTGTATATTTTTTGTTCACTTGTTTGTGGTTTGTTATTAAATTATTTGTTATTTATTGAACTAGTCCAACATAAGTAGAAATTTAGAGCTTACCTATGAGATATTATTTATAAAATTAAGAGAAATACAGGACCGTATTCCAAAATCTCCTTTGTTGTTCAAAAAACCCTCGAAACGTCATTAAACCACAATGTGTCATACATCGTTGCATTCGAAAGAAAAAAAGGTCTCAAATTCCAATATCAGGAAAACAGGACCGTATTTAAAAAAAATAAAGTTGATAATGGCCCCTCGAAGACGACTCGTCGGATCACAAAATAATTAACGGTGTTAGATAGAGCGGAAAAAGTGACAATGTAAAAGTGCAATTAACTTTCGAATTTGTTCTCAAATAAACCCAGGAAAAAATAAAACGATTTTTCGTTTCGTTTTTTTCCGGATATCCCCTGAACTATTCGGAATTTTAAAACTTTCTAAACGGCATATTATTAGGCACGTAAATCCGCAACTTTACCTCCATTTAACCGACTTCGTATCTCTTACGGTTTCCGAGATCCCTGTACTGGCCCTCCTTATCTTGGACACGTTGTATAAGCATGTACAGATGAACTGACCCACATGTAGGAGAAATTTTTTGTCTGCCATTAGCTATTATATGTTAAAAAATCTGCATATTTGAATAATTTGTTTGTTGTTTCTATGAAAACCGTTGCAATGCAATCGATTATTGATTGGTAGGATATTATCAATTGTTAAAGTTCTAAGATTATTTATTCACTCGTCTTTTTGCCATTTTCTTTTATTTACAGATTTAAACAATGTTCATAAACAGCATAAATAATATTATATAAACCTTTTATATTTGATATATCTCTTTTAAATACAACGCATGTATTTTGTGACTGTTCCTATATTATAGCGGTTCGGTAAGGTGAGGCAAGTGCAACTTTGGAAATTCATACGATATTAAATTCCTGACTTTCTTGGCATCTGTACTTTCTTTCTACTGTTGGCCACAGCGCATTCTAGAATTCAACTTGCTAATTGCATCCTCATTCAGTCTGCGCTGTGTTGCATTTATGCTACTGGGGGTATACACATAAAATTTTGCCGATAGCTGTTTGTGTATATACATACAGGGTGTTTCAGAAGTACGGTACGTAACTTAAGGAGGTGCTTCCTTATGATTTTCTAAGAGAAAAAGTTCATATGAGCATGTGTCCGGAGTTGCCCCGTTTTTGATATACAGGGTGCTAAAGTCTTAAAAAAAATCGCTTTTTTTAAATACCCTTTTCCCGATTTTATTCAAATTTGGTACCTTTATTCATAATGATAAGGGGCTTAATTAGCCTTAACTAGATTCAATTTATTAAGTCCAGTGGCGTCCCGGGGAGCACCTTAACAAATATTATGGACAGAAAAATGTACGGCAACGAGTTTTCTCTAATCTTGATATTTTTTTTGGATTTACCAACTAATAATACAACTTTTTTGTTCCTGAATTGTTTTCGTATCTTGCTTCGTTTTTGAGAGAAAAAATAAAAACCACTATTACATGTACAAAAGAAATACCGATGTATTTCAAAGTTAATTAAAATATGAGGTAAAGGTAAATTTTGATGTCTAATTTACCTGTTTTGTCAATAATAAGTCAAAAATGAATAACTTTACTAACGCTGAAATGGTCCAGATGCATTTCAATTATGGCCTAGCAAATGGAAATGCTGAAGAAGCTCGGCGAATTTATCAGGAACGTTATCCAAACAGAGTACTGCCATGTGCCAAAACAGTTAGACAGCTCTATGCAAGATTGAGTGAGACTGGGAGTTTTAAGCGTAGTACGGAACTTCCTGGCAGACCTGCAACAGTAACCACGCCTAAATTAGAAGAGGTATACTTCGAGAGATAGAAGATGATCCTTCAACTAGTGCCAGGAAGTTGGCAGTACAACTTTAAACCAGTGCATTAATTGTTTTGAGGGTTTTGCATCTTTATCAACTATACACATACCATATTCAACGTGTGCAAGCTCTGATTCCCCGTGATTCTCAGCCAAACCACTTTATCGAACATTTTATTTACTGATGAGACCTCTTTTTCAAGAGAAGCCATTATGAATTTTCATAACGAATTTTTTTGGGCGGACGATAATCCTCATAAAATTAGAGAAAGTCGTTTTCAGCAACAATTTTCGGTGAATGCAGGGATCATTGGCGACTATCTTATTGGACCATACTTTTTATCACCTCGATTGAATGGAAACTCCTATACTCAGTTTCTATCTGAAGAACTTGACGTTCTGTTAGAAGGCATACCTCTACAAATAAGAACTAATATGTGGTTTATGCACGACGGCGCCCCAACTCAGTTTAGCCTAGTTGCTCGTCAATACCTTGACAACACTTTCCCTAATTATTGCTAGATTGAACGCGCAGGTCCCCCCAAGGTTGGCCAGCTCGCAGTCCCGACTTGAATCCTCTAGACTATTATTTATGGGGTCGCCTAAAGTCTCTTGTATACAAGACGCCTATACTAGATGAAAACGCCTTAAGAATTCGAATTTTTAAGTTGTTTTGGTACATGACAGTACTCGGTTTGGGTAACGTTTCTGATTAATTCGCCAAGTTTCTTTAGCATTTCCATTTGCTAAGCCATAATTGAAATGCATCTGGACCATTTCAGCGTTAGTTAACTTATTCATTTTTGACTTGTTATTGACAAAACAGGTAAATTAGACATCAAAATTTACCTGTAGCTCATATTTTAATTAACTTTGAAATCCATAGGTATTTTATTTTGTAGATGCAATAAAGTGGTTCTTATTTTTTCTCTCAAAAACGAAGCCAGATACAAAAACAATTAACGGATCAAAAAAGTTGTATTATTAGTTGGTAAATCCGAAAAAAACTATCAAAATTAGAAAAAAGTCAGTGGGGTACATTTTCTTTTCAATAATATTCGTTAAGGTACTCCCCGGGACGCCTCTGGACTTAATAAATTTAATTTAGTTGGGGCTAATTAAGCCCCTTATCATTATGAATAACGGTACCAAATTTCAATAAAGTCGGGAGAAGGATATTTAAAAAAATTATAAAAAACCGATTTTTTGAAAAATATGTCTGATTGCGAGTTTACTGTAAATTTTTTCAGAAAAAGTTTTTTTCAAGAGATACTCTATGTTTTTTCCCTACTGCCCACAACTGTTTCTGAGAGCGACATTATTTCAGTTCTACCTAACCCGAAAATTCGCCGCAGAGGTGAAATACCCTTTGAAGTATATCATTTACCTTATAAGATTATTTTTACAATAATATGTTTTTGCATTAACTGTATTATTTAGAGTTAACTTGAAATATTTTTTTGGACAAAATAAAAAGTTCTTAAAAATGATTTATTATTTGTCTGCTTCTTACCCCTGACACCAAAATATTTAACTTGTAAAGAAATAAAAATAATTCAGAATTGCAAAAATTTTAGAAAATTGTAGATATTGGTTAAGTGCTCTTTTCCCGTTAATTCATTTAATATACTTAAATGGACCCTTGGTCTACAAAGACGCACTTGCCCCATCGCAACGGGCAAGTGCGTTTTCACGACTACAAAATTTTCAAAATTTATAAAAATTTCAATTGTGCTCGTTTTCACTTTATATTAAGTGGTTAGCTGGAAAACCTCCACAAAGAATCAAGAAAAAAATTGAAATGAAATGGTAGAAAAATAGCTTTTTTATTAGGTAACTCATATAAAGCGTTACTTATGTATTTTGGTGATACACTTGCCCCACCTACTACTACGTATATACACTGTTATTGTGTGTACATTCTCGACATTTGGGGGGTATTGGAGATATTATCAAAGATAGTGTTGCGTTTTTCACTTTACTGTTCTTTTTTATGGTTAAGTATTGACTTTTGAAGAATAGATTTTATTATTTAAAAAGAAGTCTTAGTTTCAACCCGCCTAATTCACAAAATGTTTTTTTAATTGTATTGAGTACCAATGGTTTTCAGATCAGACCTTGAATGTATTTTTTCAACAAAGTTGTTGATAATACTTCTCAATCCTCATTGATTTTACTTACCACTGGATAAAAGTTGCGACAAAAATAGTATTTTAAAGATCGAAAAAATCAAAACACTGTATTTTTGACATTTTCATCCAGTTTCGGTGCAGCACGGTCTCCAAGAGCACGTGCGGAACATGATTGCACTCGGTGCAACACTTGTTTGTTATTACACCGGCTTTTCATTGGTTTACAAATACTTGCAATGAATGTCCAATGATTTTTAAATTTTGCCCTCGTGCCGCACTTTTTGGGTCAGGTATAGCCAAAAGGGGGACTTGGTGGGGTTTTCATGTCAATAACAAACTGTCATTTTTAGTCAAGTAATTATGGAGAATATGGGCTTAAGTGGGTTTTCGCCGCACGTCCACGATATATGATTAAGGATGCTATACTAAAAATATATTAGGTGAACCGAGTATTTCAAAATCTAGATCCAAATGAAATTGGATCTGCCACGACGAGTGCAACCAACAAGCCAATTTTGTTGCGTTTTGTTCAACTATAAACGCACCAGGAAACAGTATTAATTAAAACCCAACATTAAAATAGAAGTATTCAAAGCACTGGCCGTCTATCTACTTCCAAACACTTCAATATGCGCTTATTGATTGCACTCATCGTGGGTGACAGATTCCATTTCATTTGGACCAAGATCAAGAAATGCTCGGTTTACCCGATGCTAATAACAACTCTTTAAATGGTGGTTTGTACATTTTTTTATTTAAACCTATCCCACAGGTAAAAATATATTCTATTAAGATCAGGTGATCTCGGAGGCCTTGCCAGATTAACAGTGGCAACTTTTCCAAATAAATACTCAGAAACTTGATTAGTTAGGTATATAAATGCAGAACAAATTTCAGCAGCTTGTCATATCAGTAAAAATATACAAGGTGCTTCAAATGAAAAAATCTTCATTTGGGTTAGTTGCAAAAAGCCAAATTTGTGGATTGTTCCATTGACTGGTTTCCCATAAATGTATAATAATGTAAATCATTCTGTATAAAGTGAAAAACGCAACACTCTATTTTTGATAACTCCCATACCCCCTAAGTGTCAACATCAACAATGAGACACCCTGTACAAGTGTACATTTTTTTTTGCTATTTAATGTACCTGTTTGTTCTACTCTATGTTCTTCCAAATCCTAATGTGATATACTTAAAGCTGTATATGTTATGTTTTACACATTGTACTGATTTCGTGTTACATTTTAATGGAATACAAAACGTGTTCAAATTATGCTAAGCCTACATATTATTAATACAAATTTGTTAAATACCCAGTGCAAAATATTCCTTAAATTGGCAAATGAATGAGATTTAGATCAAATTATTTTATTCCATTTAGGAATTTCAATCTACGCATTGAATAGGCTAAATATGTTGTTTGAATATTGAAAAAATAAATTTTCTTTTAGTAGTGAAGATTTGTTTCAATTTAAAACACCTTTTATCAAAGATTCACTGCCAACAGCTGAAGGAATGAGTTTAATAGTTTGAACTTTAAATCATCTTTTTAACTTAAATATGAATAAAATTATGCATAAATCCAAAATGTAATTCTTTATTTACAGTTTTTAGATAGATAGCCTATAAAAAAATAATTATTTAAAACCCAGAAATGATCTTTCCTCTTTTTGATGCAGTTTTTAACTTCTTAACTTTTTTATCTCTCTTTCTCTTTTGAATATTGTCAGTACGTTTCTTTTGCCTATCATCTTTAGCTTTCTGTACACCAATTACCCTGGCTTCCCATTTCTTTTTACTAGATCTTACTTTTTGTTCCTTCTTTTGCACTGATTTTTTAAGTAATATAGGATCATCCTTAATTTTTTGACCCTCTGCCTTAGCCAGTGCATTCTTCCAAGCAGTTTTCTCTTTTATCTCCGCTACTTTTTCAGTTTCACCACTTTGTTCCAGTTTTTCAAGTTTATTCTTTTCTTCACTTAATTTTTGAAGAATCTTTTTAGGGTCTTTCTCTAGCTTCTTAATTTTTTTCTTGCCTAGATTAGCAAAATCAATTTTGGAAAATACTAGTTTATTTTTGCTGTTAAATACTGATGGTTTCTGTGTATCCAATGATTCTTCAGCATTTTCAGTTTTAACCTGGTCAGAATTTTTATTTTCATTTTTAAGTGTTACTTTTGTTGCCCTTTCCAATTTTGATTTGGCATTACGTTCATCTTGTTTATTTTTTTTCTTCATTCGATTCTTAAGGCCTTTCTTTGTTAACTTCTCTTTGTATGTAAGCTTTTTTTTCTCTGTTATAGCTTTTAGACGTTCCTCTAGTTCATGAAGCGATTTTGCCCTTGATTTCTTGTGAGAATTGTTAAATAATTGTGGTGTTCCAGTTTGTTCCTCTTCCTCAGCATCATTATCCTCCAGATCTAAACAACATAATAGAAAGAAAAGTTATGGAAAGTGTTATTAACATCTGTAATCGCTAACTATTTACTAGGTGTTGTCATTAAAATTATAGGGAAACTTATTCGAAGAGTTAAAGCTATGTAGGCATATAAGACGAAGGACATGTGCAGTTCCTCTACTTACTTCTTTCCGGTAATGCTGCAACAGATAACAAATTGGTGATAAATTTGTTCTCGGCTATTAAAATTTGTTCAACTTTCTTAAAATCAAACTTGAGGCCACCTTTTGGTAGCTGCATTTTCACAAAATACTGAAAGGGCAGTACTGTTTTAAAAATTTTGAGGTTAGAGACGGAGACTTCTTCTTCTCTTGTCAATGGCTTTCATCCATTAGAATGATATGCCAGCTCGAGCCAATAGGATTTACCGGATTACGAGCTCGTGACTTCAGCTGGTGGACTCCCGGCATAGATATGGGAGATGCGCTTACTCCCGGCAATCCCGAATATACGACAATTTCTAATTTGTTACTTTTGAACCGCAGTGACACTTTATTTTTTATTATTATTATTATCACTGTTATAAGGTAAAACATCTTATAATTTTTTTTTCTCTTTTTAACATCCTAAACATACGCTTTGGGGTTGTTAGTAAAGACAAATATGTAAACCAATTGGAAAAATCCTTCCAAGACAAAAGTCATATATTTCACCAAAATAAGTCGCGTTAGACGGCCCGAAACGATCGAGGCTCAGAGTCGGTGGGGTTCAAGTGAATTGGTGCCAGGAAGTGAAGTACCTGGGACTTATCTTCGATCAAAGACTGAATTGGAGGTTAAATTCTATTAATAGAATCAATGCAGCATTGCGTCAATTAAGCTCAATCTACCCCCTGCTTCACAGGCGGAGTAGACTTAGTAATCGAACCAAAGTTAACCTCTATAAGGTGTTGGTCAGGCCGGTACTTACTTATGGAGCAGCATCTTGGTGCAATATAAGTAAGTCCGAGCTGAATAAGTTCCAGGTGATTCAAAACAAGGCGCTGAAACTCATCGCAAATGCTCCAAGATATACCATGAACCGTGTTTTGCATCAGGACTTTCGAATACCGACAATCAACGAATTCTTTTTAAAAATAATCACAGACTATTTGCTATTACAGACGTACGGACGTATCGACCAATATACTAATAACGGACTCACATACGACGGCCAGACCAAACTCTACATACAAACTGCCGAAAGATTGGCTCCCCGTTGGCATAAATCTCTAACAGTAGAGAAGCACTATAATTATACAGTAGAGAAGCACTACCATGATCGTCTAACAGACATGCAGCAGGCGCTAAGAACTATGCAGCTTTCCAGCATTCATCCAATAAAGCAGCAGTAGCCGAATCAAAATTCAAAATTAAGCCACAAGACCCAAAAAGTTTTCGATGAGACAACAGATGTCAAAGGATATTCCTGACGTAAAAACCCAATCAAGACCCCGTATAAAGACAAATAGCACAATACAAAGGAAGGAGGAAGGCACTCTTCACGCTTCGGAGCGACGGCAAAGCGACTTACACATTCCCGAAGTGTCGCCTCGGAAAACACATATAAGAGCCCAAGACGGAGTTTAAAGGGGGTTCAATCTTCAATTTATCTAGAAAAGAGGAGTTCATTTTTGTAAACATTAAACATGTAATAAGTAACCTTAAAATATCTTCCTTTTGATTGTTATAGTTCTAGCCTCGCCGGACACAAAGCCAGGATTGAATTTGCGAAGAGGTAACAATACGGCTGTATTGCCCCTAGGAGCAGAGCCAAGCACGTATCCAGGGCCCCCCCCCCCCCCCGAAATCCCGAAATTTGAAAATAATGATTTAAGTTTTAATGTGTGATTCGCTTTGCTCTGAATTAATTAAAATAAGTCCACATTTTTGAATGATTTTCGTCCTTGAGCCTCTCCCGAAACGAATATCTGGATACGGGCCTGAGCAGAGCCATATTGAACAAGACAATACGGCTGTAAGTGGTATTACCACAGAGCCGTAGGTCCCTCCGCCGCTGAGAACTAATTTTATGGCTAAACCCAACGTTGTACGGGCTAAATTAAAGCGTAGTTCATATAGATTTGAATATGAATTTCGCATCCGAAAAATTACCTTTGCCGTCCTATTTCATATATAGATGCGAATTTCGTTAGTGTTTTAAGGATATTTTAGTGTTTTTAGTTTTCAACATTTGAATTAATCTGAACTAACCTTATAACGAATTCCATTGGTAAAAGCGAAGTGCGGCATTGGTATGCCACTCGGTGCACAAGAAATATTGCACGAGTTATTCACTACGTACCATGGTTTACAGATTTGACCTCGAGTCCATTTTTCCAATTAGCTAAGGATATACTACTCTATGTACTACTGGTTGAAAGAGTATTTAAAATATACAAGTCAGATATTTTTCAAAACCTTGTATTTTTTGACGTATTCATCCAGTTTTCGGTGCGGTGCGCGCGACCTCCAGGAGCACGTGCGGAACTGATTGCACCCGGTGCAAGAAATGTTGCACCGGTTTCTCAATGTTTACAAATTCGGCACTCGTGCCGCACTTTTTTTTCAATGGAATTCGCTATATTAGTCTTCATTGATTTGAACGGTTGGCAAAACATTAGCCGAATACATATCTCCAAGAATTCTGTGACCTCAAGCCTCCACTTTTAGTTCGTTTTACTTATTTATCCTATAATTATAATCACAAATCTATAAAAATACCACAAAACTTAAAAAAATCCTAAACACTTAAACTGAAAAATTTATAGGAATTGTTAAAAACAGCTGTGCGGTCGGATACAAGAGCGCATGCTCGTAAGAAAAATCGCACGAATATTTGTAAAATATTGAGTCTTTCAAGATTCCCGCTCCTCTGATTTTAAGTCTTAAAACTTTGTTCTGACACTTTTACCGCCAAAAAAATATTTGAAATTTACCAATCAGAGCATTATTCGCAATTCGTGATTCGCATATATATGAACTTTACTTAATTCCGTATAGCGTATAGAAATTCTCTTGCTAATAAAAGCATAGATTAAAAGGCTCTAAATGAACCACAGAATACCAACAGAGAGACTAAACCGAATCCTGTAGCAATAAGCTCTGCTCCGTCTTCGTTGCTCTCCGTTCTATTCAGATCCAATACAAAATCGTTTTTTTATTTACCATCTTTATTTCCTGCTTAATATTGGATACATTTAAACTTAGGAATTAAGATATAATGCTAAAAAAAATATTTGGTACTAGATTAAACTTAAAAAAGGGCAAACATATTTTATTATTTAATATTTTTTTCATTTACAATAAATAATTATATAGTATACCTAATAAAACTTTCGAAAAACTCCATATTTTAGGGATTCCTGCGTGACAAAATTAACTAAACCAGTAGGTGCGCGGTACTATTTTTAGCTACTAGAAAATTTACGGAAAATATAAAATATGGGCATGTATATACCTAACCACCATAAATAAAATTCCTAATAACTGACATAGAACAAAAGTTATGAAAACATACGAAAAATATGAAATACAACCAAAATAAATTTTCACATACAAATTTTCAAAAATGTTTAAGATTTAGAAATTTACATGCTTAATAAAAAAATGAAGGTATTTAAAGACTATCTTTAAGTTTCAAAAAAAATCACGGCGGCGTTCTATATTTATAAATCTAAAAAAAAAACAGTAGTATATGTACCAGTCTAGGGGAGACCGAGGAGGGTTGTGACAATTTTTACTTCAACTAACATATCTCAGTCAAGAAACATTCTACATAATATCTGTGAGCTGTATAAGTCAATGTAGCTTATCCATACTTTTTAAGAAACAATAATCGGATTTTTGGTCAAAACGCGACAACTTCGCTTCGGCTTAGGTGGCGTGAAGTTGCTCTTTGAGCTAACGTTTCGTCACTGTGCCGATGTCTCCGGTTTCCAGGGTGGGAAATATACAAAAAATGCTGTGATGATGGTTCCAAGATCAATATATTCCGGAGTTAAAAACGCCCCCCGATCGGATCTCCGGGTGGGGGCGGGTCCTGGCGCCTTATCAAGCGAGATTATCCAATCATCCACCATGTCCAGTAGCCATGCGGGTCCTTCGAACAATATTCTAAATGGAAATGGTGTGAAAACTGGAGTTGTTAAAAGACCCGAGATTAGCAACTTCCAAATTGACTTCTGCAATATAAGAGGACTGAACTCCAACATCAATGCAGTCCATCAACATCTACAATCTACCAAACCTCATGTACTTGCACTAACCGAAACCAAAGTCAGATCATCGATTAGTACGGTCAGCTATTTATATCCTGGGTACGACTTTCATCACCGATTTAGGCGGAATTCTGGCCTTTGTCTCTTTGTCCGGAGTGATATTTCTTGTCAACGAGAGGAGACACTCGAGCCTAACGACTTTGATGTAATGTGGTTTAAAATATCAACGCAGAGAATTACTAAATTCATCTGCTGCCTTTACCGGCCGCCAAGCGATACCCATTATAGAGACTTGTTCTCCTCTCTTGCTAATACTATCGACTTTTTGCAAACCCACCATCCCAATTCCGAAGTTGTCATCCTTGGCGACTTCAACATTCATAATGTCAACTGGCTCAAATACTCAAACATGACTGACGAGCAAGGTCGTGAAGCCGAATCCTTTGCCATCAGCTCTGGCCTCACCCAGCTGGTGGGTGAACCAACTCGGATTCCAGACCGAGATGGTGATTTTGCTGGTTTGTTGGATCTTTTCTTAACTTCAAACCCCGACTTGTACACTGTCACCGTGAAGCCGCCGTTAGGAACGTCTGACCACAACCTTATTTCGGCACTGAACAAACTACCAATTAGTGCTGAAGAGCCTCCTAAACCACGCAAGATATGGCATTATACATCAGCTAAGTGGGAGGACCTAAGGGACCATTTTCGAACCTTTCCTTGGCGGGACGTTTGTTTTACCTCTGATGATCCATCCATCTGTGCAACAGAAATATCGGAGGTTATCCTTACTGGTATGGAAGCCTTCATCCCTTTCTCAAAAAAGTGCCCTTCTAACGGCAAGCCTTGGTTTACCAAAAATTGCGAACGAGCTGTTAAATCAAAAAATTATTTCTACCGACAATGGCGAAAAAATCCTACCGCCGAAAATCGTACCATCTTTGTTAACGCTCGAAACCAATGCAAGCAAACGATAAACCAAAGCAAAGAAGCACACAACCAGAGGATCAGAGACAAACTTCTTGAATGTCCTAGCGGCTCAAAATCATTTTGGTCGGTAGCTAAGGCCGTCAGTCAGAACTTTACCAAGTCAACCATTCCACCTCTAACACGTTCTGATGGCACTATTGCGACCAAAGCACAGGAAAAAGCAAACTTACTGGCGGAACTATTCTCTTCACATTCAACGGTAAATTTTCAGGGAAGTACTCCACCGAACATTACCCCTCTAGAATCGAGAATGCCCGAGATTGTCTTTCGCCACCGCCATGTTAAGCGAATCTTGGGGAGTCTCGACACTAAAAAGGCTTCTGGTCCTGACGATATTCCAGTCATTGTAATTAGGAAATGCGCTGACGAACTGACACCGGTATTTTGTAGGCTTTTTAACTTATCCTACAAAAAAGGAATATTTCCTTCTTGCTGGAAAACTGCGAGAGTCCAGCCCATACCCAAAAAAGGCAAGAAGACTTTGCCAAACAACTATCGTCCAGTCGCATTGCTCTCGGTTATATCAAAAGTTATGGAGAAGGCTATCAACGAAAAATTACTAAAATACCTGGAATGCTTCAACATTATTAGTGACCGCCAGTATGGATTCCGTAAGTCTAGATCAACAGGAGACCTTCTCGCTTATGTTACTCATGTTTGGAACAACGCAATAGAACACCATGGGGAGTCCCGGGCGGTAGCACTGGACATTTCCAAGGCTTTTGACCGAGTATGGCATGAGGGGCTCCTAACTAAAGTGAGAGCATACGGAATGCCGGTTCAATTTTGTTCATGGCTGTCGAGCTTTCTTAAAGACCGTTCTCTGCGAGTGGCGATGGACGGATTTCTTTCAGACACATTTAACATGAACGCCGGAGTCCCTCAAGGTTCTATATTGTCGCCCACCCTTTTCTTACTATACATTAACGATCTTTTGGAAAAAACTAAAAATCCTATATATAGCTTCGCTGATGACAGCACACTTGTTTCAACTTTTACTTTGGATGCTCGGACATCGGCTGCTAATGCACATCTCTATAGGCAGCAAGAGGTCTCACATCTCAACAAAGACCTGGAAGAAATTTTGTCTTGGGGTGACAGTAACCAAGTAGAATTTAACGCTAAAAAGACCCAGGCGGCAGTTTTTTCTAAAAAAGTTAATGTTGAAGAACCGGATATAGTTATGGCGGGACACTCAATTCCCTTGGCTTCATCAATTCATTTATTGGGCATTAATTTGGATACTCATATGTCTTGGCATGGCCACGTTGCGGCCATTGCTAAGGCAGCCTCGCAGAAGCTTGGAGTACTTTTCCGAACAAAGAACCTCTATACACCCCAACAACTTTTGATGCTCTATAAAGCCCAAATTCGACCATCACTGGAGTACTGTGCGCATATTTGGGGCTCTGCTCCTAAACATACCCTGAGATTGCTAGATTCCATTCAAAGAAGAGCCATTCGCTTGATCGGTGACCATAGTCTGACAAACAACCTGGAAAGCCTTGAACATCGAAGGCAGGTTGGCGACTTGAGTCTATTTTACAAATATTTTCATGGCAAGTGTTCAACTGAGGTTGCCCGCCTAATACCACCCAGAGCGGTGCATGGTAGAAATACACGACGAGCCACTGCAGCCCAACAGTACGTGGTTCAGCTTAGTGTCCCTCGAACGACACTGTTTCAAAATTCTTTCATCTGGAGAACGTCATCACTCTGGAACGACCTCCCTGAGACCGTCTTCCCCAACGAGTATAGTCTCCAAAGATTCAAGACCAACGTGAATCGTTTCCTGCGCACACGCACCGCTCCTAGAGCGCCATAAAGGATTTATCCTGTAGTGCTGTGCCTTATCATAAAAAAAAAAAAAAAAAAAAAAACTTCAATTTTTTCCGACCCCGTTACTACTTTTCGCGACCCGGCTTCTGACTTCTAGGTGTTTACTTGTTGTCTGATTTTTTTCTGGCTAACTTCTGACTGACTCTCGAGCCCCTATAGTCAGGAGCTTTTATAGGGAGTGATTGTGCGCATACTGACGATGAGTGGGTGGTTTTGTATCTATTCTTGGTATCTGATCAGTGTGAATCATACAAGGTTGGTAAATTTCCTTAGAAATCATGAATCATCACCTGCGCGATTTTCGCGGTTCAGGCAAGGGTGGTGGAAATCGGTACGGTTTCAGAGAATTGGGGCGTCATCGCCTGCGCGATTTTCTCGGTTCGGGCAAGGGTGGTGGAAATCTGTACGGTTTCAGAGAATTCTGGCGTCATAACCTGCGCGATTCTGCCATGTCCCGGGGAGGTTTTAGCTCTTTAGTTTTTATCCGGGTTCCGCGCTTAACTAGTCGATTGAAAGTAACATTACAAAATAATTTCCTAAAATATTCAAAATGTGTTGTCCGGTAGTGAATTCTTTTGGTAGAGAGTTAAAGGATATACAGAAGTTAATTTTGCTTGCTAAACCTTTTGGATTATTGCATTTTTCTAAAGTGAGTTTTCTTAAAATTTATTTTTCTTCTATTTTGTTTTCCCCAAAAATAGTTAAAATTATTTATTTAATTTTTCCCAAATTGTACTAATGAAATTTTAAGATTTTTCTTCAACAATTATTTTTTTTTTTTTAAAACAAATTAATAATTTTTTAATTTTCGGGAGTACATTTGCTCATGAAATTGTTTCATTAGTTAAAATTAATTTTGATTGACTTCTCCTTGTTCACAAATTTTCTTTCGAACAGAATGTAATATTAAACCTTTTCGATACCTGATGCCAGTTTCCTAATTCTTTTAAATTAAAGATTTTAATAAGTAAATATAAAAAAAAAATTCTTAATAAAAATGTTTCCTAACATAAAATAAAAACATATGTAGTAACTTTCAAATCTTTTAAATATTTATATATTTTTATATATATAGGCCCTCTGGCCTGAGCACTACACCACACCCTTCCTTATCAAGTCGAAATACTATTTTAATAAAAGTATTTCGCTAAATTCCAACCAACGCACAAACGGTTCAGTATACACACGCATTCTTATCCAAACAAACAAGGTCTGGAACCCGAGATAATTAGGTCACTGTGCCACTCAGGCCCGTCAGTGTTTAATCTAGGTCAAGCACCTTTGGTTCTTTGAATTTTTAAAGACGTTATTAAGATGAAGATTTTCTATTAAATTTAAAAAGAACAAATTATTAAAATTATTATTCTTTTTCTGTTCGCAGAAGTAAGTGTTGAGCCTTTTATAAACTATTCCTTATATCTTATTAATATATATTATTATTAAATTGAAATTTCAATATAAAAAATACAATTCCTAATTCCTATCTGCCTAATTAGTGACTAGCAAACACTCGGCCGTAGATATAGAAATATTTTTGGCAATACCTTATATCTATCCAGTATTTATACTTAAAAAAAAAGTGGTAGATCTATTTTAATAAAGAAAATTTATTATTTTTCTCCTTTCTTCTAATGAACCCTGCGGGTAACAATAATTAAACGCTTAGTGTTCTATTCTACAAAAAAAATGTTATGGAGAACATTAATTAAACTGTACTAACAGCTAACAGCGTGTAAAACGGTTAAAAAAAAACTCAAAATTTAGAGTGTTTAGCAAGACTTTAGAATAAACATTAAATCTTTGAGCAACCCTGCGGGTAACTTGGTATATAATATTATACTGTATAAAACAAAAAAATATATTATTGAATTAACACTTACTACTAAATTAGAGTCCCAATAAATTTTTATTTAAAAAAAAAAACAACCTTACTTTTTGGGCGGCTCAAAACGGCGAAGGGTAATTCGTAAGCCGTCCGGGGATCGTTCGACTGTGTAGTTGTCCTCCTCAGGGTTGGCTTGGGGTCGGACACCTACGTGGTGCTCCTCGTCGTGTGGTCGCATGGGCTGTAGATGGCCCGCAGGTCGGATGACAGTTCGTCTCTGTTCTGGATAATATGGTCGGGGTCGTCCGTGTCCCATAGGAATCAAGGGTGGTAGCGGCCGTCGTTGGCGTGGGGCGCTAAGGGCATTACGGAGAATGGGTGAATGGGACCCTTCCGGTTGGCTGCTTGGGGTCTGAGTAGTTGCATCCATATAAATATCTATAGGCGTTGGGTTTGCTTGTCCGGAGGTGCTCGGAATAGATCCGTCATCATGGCTGGTGGTTTTCTCTCTTTCTGTTTGCTCTGTTTGCTTTTTGGGACGTGAGGTAGGTTCCTCGTTACTAGCAGAGTGTGTTGGACAATCTTGGGGACGAGTAGTGCAGACCGTACAGGGACAGGTAGGCACCCCAGCCCTCCTCAGCAGCTCCCAGTATTGTTCTAATCTGAACAGATCCCGGGGTACGGGTTTGCAGATTGCACAGTCACAGCTTCGATAATCATATGCGCGACCTTGCTCATTTTCCCATTGATTTCTAAAAACTTGGTATTCCAGGTGGAGCACCGAACACCACAGGCAAACAATGGAATTATGGCTGGTAGGCAGGGGTGGTTCTCACCAAGTTGTCTGTGGAGGTCTCGGCAATGGTATAGAGCCATCCTCAAGACGGTGTTCTGCAAGGCCTTGTCCTGGATCATTCGGAAATATGTGAGGCATAGGACCATCCACAACATTTTTGGAGTTTCTGTGATGGTTGCGCAAAATTAATCTGTTGTCGGCACAATAAATTCACCAAAACCACGACGCGTCGCGAAAATCCAGATAGTTTTACGCGGTTTGTCCTTGTTAATAATGTTTTTGGTTCACAACAAATTTTAAAACGGCTTAGTCCTTGCACCTTATAAATATAAAGTTTTTATAGAGAATTAATGCACCACTAAGTTTATTAATTTTAGAACTTATAATAATTTAATTCGGCTCACGCACAATTCGGGTTGGAAATTTTCGGGAAAATAAGTGTCTCAAGCACAGGTTCTTGGGTTTTTACCTGATCAGTGGGGGAAATTTTAAAATCGTCATGTCATCTTTCTTTAATTTTCAAACATATTTCTATCTTTATTTGTTTTAAATCAACCGACACGCTTTATCCTTTTCTACGGTCCAATTTTCATTTTTGCAAAATCAGCATTTTTTTAAAATAATTCAGTGTGAACCCATCTTAAGAGTTGGTTCCAGAAAGCCATTATTTTTTTCTCTTTTGTTTATCTTATACTTCTAATGGGCAAGAGCCTCAACTCGATCTCCCATTCATTCGTACCCGTTGTTGATAAACACACACGCTGAACCCTACAACTATGAGATCATCGGTACGCATTTTCACGCATTTTGTCCGGTTTCTTGAGATAATTTCAGCATCGAGTTTAAATCTGCGTAGCGGTCTTTTCTACTAGTGTTTGGCGGGAAACTAAAACGTGTATACTTTTGAATGTTGTCGCTTCGATGTGAAAAGGCCCTAATTATTGATTTATTTTCGTTGGGTTCCTAGAGAGTGCAGCACTTCCGGGTCTGTGGGCCAAGTACTTTTATTCTTTTATGCATGTTTTCTGTTCAGTCTTATGCACTGATTTAGGTATCTAACGTTAGAGGCCAGTAGAGGTATTATAAAATAAAATAAATAAAAATAAAATAAAAATTCGTTTTATTGTCATAGTTTCATACTCGAAACATTACAACGTCAAGTAAAAAAAAAAAATAATGAATAATAATGACAATACCAATAAAATCGAGAATAAATATTCATAATCTAAACACATTTACATTCATACCTACATACAGACATACACAGCAGTTCATCCCATATTACTTTTTATACAATACCAAAATATAACAAAATTTATTACATTACAACTTAAAAACAGAATGGTAAGTTATTTATTTATTCTTTCATTCTTGATCAGAAAAGCCCATTCTACTCTCTATAATTTAAAAATTCCTGAATAGAATAAAAAGTATGGTTTATTAAAAATGTCTTTAGCTTTTTTTTAAATAATATATCACTGGCAATAACCTTAATATCGAGTGGAAGTGCATTGAATAACTTAATGCAATTGTAGTAAGGACTTTTCTCATACTTTGTAGTTCTGTGCTGGGGGATACTAAGGCCGCTGTGCCCCCTCGTAATCATATTGTTGTAAAAATGTTCATTTCTTGGAAATTCATTAATTCTTTTTTTTGCAAATAAGCAAACATTCAATATATAGAGACATGGAACTGTTAACACTTGTAATGATTTAAAATAATTTCTACAAGACTCTCTATATGGAAGCTTTAGCATTAATCTTAATATACGTTTCTGTGAGACAAATACTCTATGTGAGTCGACGGAATAGTACCAGAACAGAATACTGTACTGCACTGCCGACTGAACATAAGCAAAGTAATAAACTCTAAGGCTCTCCAAGCTTACCTGGTCACGTAGGTACCTTACCACATAACACGCCTTGTCAATCTTCTTAACAACCACATCAACCTGGTCATTCCAAGCCAAGGACTGATCCATTATCACTCCCAAAAATTTCGTTTTATCAACTTGGGTAGTTTTACCATCTAAAGCTACATACAAAGATTGATTATGATTTTTGTAATTCACCAAACATGTCTTCTCAATATTCAGTTTTAGGAAGTTTTTATTGCACCATTCATTCATTCTTGACACAATATCAATAGACTTCTTAGACGCAGACAGAATATTAGCCTCTGCAACAGTGCAGGATGTATCATCCGCAAACTGGAAAACAAAATCTGTACCCAGGGATTCTCCCAATTCGTTAACAAAAATCAAAAACAGAATGGGACCCAGAATAGAACCCTGTGGCACTCCTGTGGAAATTGTGCCCGGTCTAGAGAAACTAGATGTGCCACTTGTCGTTATACATACTTTTTGCGTTCTATTACATAGGTAAGATTGAATTAAGTTATTTGCAACCCCCCTAATTCCATATGCATCCAGTTTTTGGAGAAGCAGGTCGTGGTTTATTAAATCAAAGGCTTTTGACAAGTCAAAGTAGAGACCGCTGACTTGCCTGCCACTGTCCAGTTCCTTCATAATTATATTTAATGATTTAAAAATTGCATCTTGTGTTGATCGTTTGGGTAAAAAGCCAAACTGATTCACTGTAAAGATTCTCTCTCCCATAAAAAAATCCAACAACCTAACATACACTGCACGCTCAACAACTTTAGACAAAACCGACAATAGAGAAACCGGCCTATAATTTTTTGATTCAGTTTTATCACCACTTTTAAGAATGGGAACAACTTTTGCGTGCTTCAATTGGTCTGGAAACTTGCCCTGATTGAAGCAACTATTTATAATGTCAGTCAATGGGTAGCATATTAAATCAGAAACCCTCTTCAAAACCACTGCTGGTATTTGGTCCAGACCGCTAGAATTCTTATTTGGTATCTGCATAATGATGTTTTTTACCTCATCTGGAGTGTATGGTACCAAAAATATACTGGAAGCCCTTTTTTCAATTATTGTTTCATTGCCTCTGCTGTTATTTTTAACTTAACTGGAAGAGGCTGGAATCGTAAACTGGTCATTAAATATTTCTGCCACCAACTGTGGTTCTGTAACTATATTACCATTAGTGGACAATCTTATTTCCCTATCATATGTAGTAGAGGCACGATCATTTTTTATTATTGACCACATTGTTTTGCTCTTATTCCTTGAATTTTGTACCTTATTATCATTATAAGCTATTTTGTATTGGTTGATATACTGCGTATAAGCCTTTTTTTCCTGTTTATATTTTCTTAATATTATATCACTTCTAGTTCTCCTATACAAGTCATACCAATCTCTTATTTTCTGAGCCCAATCGCGCGTTTCTGGAGTGACCCATTTCTTGCCTCTATCAACTGCTAATGCTGTATTCAATAGGGGAAAGTTTGTATCAAAATAGTAAAAGAAAGTTTCAAAAAATATATCATACTTAGAGTCAACATCCTCATCCTCATACACAGGCTGCCACCCCTCATCTCCAATCTGATTTCTAAAGTTACTTAAATTAAACTCATTGAATCTTCGCCTACAAGTAATTACCTTAGCTTTTTTTAACTGTAAATTTTGAATTGTTAGCAACAAGCCATAATGATCCGAAATATCACACTTTTCTATGCTACACCTAAGGCTTTGTGGTTCTATATCAGAGAAGACATTATCGATCTGTGCAACACCATGTATACTCACCCTTGTTGCGCCCCTCACCAGAGAAGTCATGCCATAAGATATCATCATGCTCACAATGTCGTTACAACCATCGGTCAAAAAATCCACATTGAAATCCCCGCATAGTATAATTCTTTTATTTAAGCGAAATAGTTCAGTCAGCAGTCCATCGAGCGTCTATGGAGATCTATAAATACTAACTATTATGATTATATCATTATACAAAGATACTTCAGCACAGCAAAATTCACATTGCTTTTCAATAGGCAATTTTTTTACCTTCAAAGAGCTACCAGCTAGTTCCCCGCGAATATATATAGCTGTACCTCCCCCCTTATACCTTTCGCGACAAAAATAACTTATACCTCTATAATTATCAAGGGCGTAGACAGCAACCTCATCAGTCGCCAGCCATGTTTCATTCACACAAAATACGTCAGGACTAATCTCATGCAAAAATACATTCAATTCATTAACCTTATTCCTAATATTTCTTAAATTTAAACAGAACAGATTAACATTGTCCTTAGACGACTCGAAAAAACTGACAGTTGTTTTGTAAATTGTTAGTGTTGGCGTCGCTACCCTTAGTTGCGCCACCATCATTCAGCACCACTACCGGTTCACAATTTATGCAGTCGTCATTATATTTAGCCGAATTTAAACAACCATCACTGCCGACAATGTAAATCAGGTTGTCGTGCACACCATTTACCACAGAGAAACTCTCAACCGCGTCACTAATCTTCCTCGCCAAGATACTCAGACCCAGCTTATTCAGATATGGAGATTCTGGCACAAAACATTTAGTAGTTAAATTTGTATTGGAAGTCAATAATTTAATGTTATTATTAAAGTAAGATAAATTAAGTATATTATTATACAATTCACATTTAGCCGAGTAAGAATATCCCGGCGAACAAGAACTGTTGACCGAGGATGTACACACAAGCAAATTTGTGAGAAAACACTTGTTTGACAGAAGCAGCAATGACCTCTTTGAAAGATTTTTAATTTTAGGCCCCACTAACATTATCACGAAGTCAACGTTTGTAAAATTATTAATATGATAGTCTAGATCCCTCACCAAAACGTCAAACGAAACACCGGGTTTGCAAACTACCTGTAATGAATAGTCAATACTCAAGCTCCTTCGAAGATAATTGTACATAAATTTACCATATCCATCTGTCAGAAAAAGGACCCGTTTAGATACCGAGCCTTCAATGGCTTCGCCATGCGGTTGCTTATTTCTGTTCACCCAGTCTGTAGTTTCCCCAGTTGAGATTTTTCTTTCATCACCGTCTTCTACACTGCTGCCTGTGATTAGCTCTATTTCAGATTCTGGTAGCCTCGTTGCGTTCTTTAATTTGCTTGCGCATCTCAGCTCTTCCGCATAAATTTTATTATCCGCCTGAAGCATGTCCATGGCAGAGGCCATCTTGTCCTTAACCTCTCTCAAGTCTATTAGGTCTGTGCTAAGTTTCTCCATTAATATGAGATTATCCTCCATTTTACCACGAAGATCAGCATTTTTGACTTCCAGATCCTGGACTTTGCTCAACAAGTCAGAGTTCATATCTGTGGATAGGGGTCTGTCCAAAGTTTCTGTGGAGGATACGTCAGTTTGTGTCTCAATGTGTATGCCAACCAGGCCAGGAGAGACATCTGTTTGAGTTGAAACTACGATTTTTGGCGACATTGCGGTTTGACCTGCTGAATTTTTAACAATAGGTTGCACTTGAACAGCTTTTGACGCTACCTCTTTCTTTTTTAGACTATCAGCAGTAGCCCGTTGATCTTTAAGATTTTTCTTAAGTGCCTTAATCATATTATCCTTCCCCTCAGCCTCTTTTAAATATTCCTCCTTAAGTTTCGTGGCGTCCTCCATCATTGTCGTTGAGTTACGTTTTAACCTTTGAATGTATACATCCTTTTCATTATTCTCGGCTTTTAGGTCTTCAATGATTGCCTTTAAAATGTCGAATGTTTCTGGATTATGGTCCGTTGCTTCTTCGCTGCAATTGCGAGAGCATATTATGAAACTGTCCTTGACAATTGTAAACTGCCCATTAGATCTTCTCCAGCAACTCTTGTGAAAAATACTCTTGCAAACCACGCAGAAAAACAATGACGATTCTTTATTTTTGCAGCATTTAAAAGTCGCCATATTCAAACTTGTCTTGGGATAATATACTTATTCTGGCCTGTTTATAGTCTGCTAGGCCTTCATCATTATTTTCGGGCCTGTGTTTATGTTCGCAATGGCAAGCCCAGCATAAAAAGTATCTGATAAGGAATTTTAATATTTAATAGGTTCAAATATTTTTTTTTCTGTACTGAGCCAGACAAACAGGTATAAATAGCCGTTTAAACAATGGATTTTATAGGGTTTACTAAGCTCTGCGTCACCGGTTTTGAACGAAATTCACGAAATAGTCCCACAAGGCAGTAACCAACGCCTGGCACAAAAATAAAGTTTCTGTAACCACTTTTACACAAGTAAAACGGATTTTAAGCGGGAAGTCTACGTACACACGTGCACTCATACTCATAAGAGCTATGATTTTGATTGAATTGAATTTGATTAATATAATTTTGGTACGGGAGTACTTTGGTTCTTCAGATATTATTATTTTTATGGCTTTTCGGTCCCTTGTCGATCAAACATACTCCATTTAATTTTTGGCAGATTTACCAATTCTTTTCTTAAAGTGGCATATGTGTCGGGCGTTGAAGTCGGGGCTGTTGGTAGTTTATTATGCATTGCTTCGGATTCATTTTCTATGAAAAATGTCACATGTTTTTGCGATTTTGGTTCGGTGGTAACCTCAGGTTCGGTTACATTCCTTGCCGGGTCTTCAGCTTTCCAAAAACTTGGTGAAGCTTCTTCTTGTTCTTCATTTTTATTTTGTTTCCGTTGTCTATTGTGTAATATAAAAAGCGTAAGTGTATCCCAGCATGAGGCTATTAAGTGCGGTGTACATCCAGTCAATCGATGTATAGCTACTGAATTCATAAATGTCTCAATTGCAAATTTGATCATTCTAATAATAAAATATATACCAATAAATCCGCTGGTCCATTCTCCTAAAATGGTAAAATAACCATAAATTTTTCGAATTGCGCTGTTTGCCAAATTTTCCATTTCCTGTTTGTTGAACAAACTTAAAGCAGAAAATCCTTGAGATTGCACGTCTTGACCGGCGATTCTTCGCACAATGATATTACTTAACGCATCTCTTTCCGTGTTGAACATCATTGCATCTTGGGCCTTTTTAATCTCTTGGTAGGTATATAGACCACCTGCACCAAGATCTTTTATCGTTTGAAACTTTTGTGGTTCTTCGGCGTCTACTTTTAATTCTTGAGGAATTATTCCTTGATTTGGATATGGATCAAAACCAATCCACCTTTTGTCAATAAAATACATAGGCGGAATAATCGAATTACATTCTGTTTGCACTGCATGCTCTTGAAGTATTCTTGTTACTGGTGACATGTAAAAGCTCTTGTTATATACTGTAACTGGTAGTTCAACGTAACATTGTTCTGTTCTTCTAACTTCTACGGCAACGGCAACACATTTCATTATGTACATTACTTCACCAGCTACTTTTGCTATATAGCCTTGGTTATTTTTGACTAAGGTAGCGACTGTGTTTGGGTTTACAGCAGCCAACATAAGCCTGTTTTTAAGTACTTCTCTGTGCAACAAGCATCTCCGATAAATTGTTTGTGAGAACATATCATTGACCGTTCTTTTAAAGGACTGTTCTACATATAAAAACTTAGTATTTACATAAGTTATAAGATCAGCGTCTCTGTTTTCGGTCACTTCTGTAAATGGAGTAATTTCTGTTGCTGTTCCTTTTCGGAGTGCTAATAATCGTGGATGTTCACTTTCCCAAATGGATGTGCCACAGATGAGTTCCTTTCTTAATAGTTGAATTGCAAATACCTTCGATCGGTCTTCAACTACTACATACATATTGTTATTATTCTTGGGTTCCTTTTCTTGCACGAAGGTTGCGGGTCCTTCATATACAATATTAAATTGTTTACACATATTTGGATATATTTTCTCCCAGACAGATTCTCCATTTATGCTGTCCATACAGTAACCCTCTAGAAATCGACATCTTATTCCATTTCGTAAATGAATTTCATTGGAGTCTAGTGATACCTTAGTGAAATAATCTTGCAGCGTAATTTTTACATTTGCTTGCACTATTACATTTTTCCATTGTTTTCCTCCTTCATTATACTGAACACCTTCACAATTATATTTTGCGTCCATTCCTCCAGCTATTAGAAGTGAAGCAGACGTTGTAGAGTTTAAACCAAGTTTGTTGATTACTTGTCCATTTAGTCCATTGAAGTGACGATAGGAATAGGTCTTTCGGCATCCTTCAGCGTCAAGTTCATAAATGTAAGTCGATAATCCTTCTTCGACAGCTGCTGAATGTAAATGCATTCCACAATAGGTTATTAATCTTGAAACTCCTACTAGACATGAAAATACATGTACATACTCAAATTTTCGTTTTTCTATTATTTGTACAAATCCATTTTCTACGTTGTATCCTGTCTCTGGGTCTGGACAAAAACTTACATCTCTTAAGGATATCGCTGTTATATTTGTAGACGGATTTCTGCAGTCATATGCAATTAGGCTGGCTTGTGCAATTTGGATCAGGATTGTTATGACGATTAACTCCACTGCAACAATAAAGGTCATTAACCTCTTATTCTTATATACCTAAGCTTATAAATGTCTCAATATAAATATATAAGGTGGCTCCTAACATATGCTCTATTCTAATACATAGTCTCTATATCGCTCAGGTAGGCGAACCTCTCTTGTTCGAGTTCGTCTGTTATTTTCTACATGCGCTTCTCTTATTCCTTCTTCTTCTGATTCAGACGTTCCTGAGTAAAAAGATTCGTCTGACGGGTCTTCGTCTCCTTCTTCTTCTGAATTTTCGTCATCATAATTGTCTCTTTCATCATCAGTGTCTCCTTCTTGGTCCTCTTGTTCCTCGGCTACAATATTTTCTTGTGGTGGTACAATCTCTTCCTGTCCGTTATCTATGAAATCGTCAATCTCTCTTTGTCTGTCCTCGTTGCTTAACACGTCATTTGATTCGCTATCGTTGTCATTTTCTTTTTGTTGTTTATTTAAATGAGCTTTATCTGAAGAATAATCTATTCCCTTACAAGGCTTTAATCTGTCTGCATGGACCATGTGCTCTTTTTTCTTATTAAGTTCTTTTATTCTGAATGTTACTGGTCCTTTCTTATCTAAGATCCTGTATGGTCCCGTCCATTTGTTGTAGAATTTGGATGCTAGTTTCTTTCCAGGGATGGCTGGTGTATAGAGGTAGACCAAGTCTCCCAACTGAAACTCTTTTCTAGTTTTCTTTAGATTGTGTTTATCGCAACGTTTTTTAATGCTGGCTTCGAGATTCTTTTTAGCAAGTGCATGAGCATTTTGCATTCTTGCTACGAATTCACTAACATAATTTTCGTCTAAATCGTACCTTACTCTTTGTTCTCGTATAGTTAAATGAATAGGAATCTCCATGTCGCGGCCAAATGTCAAATAGAAGGGAGATTCCTTTGTGCCCTCGTGTGGCAAGTTTCTATATGCCATCAAACAATAAGGCAATACTAAATCCCAACTGTCGTTATATTCAGTAACAAAATGACCAATCATCGTTTTGATTGATTTATGAAATCGTTCCACTACAGCATTTCCACTAGGATGGTAAGGTGTTGTTTTTAGCTTACGTATTTCTAGTAGTTTACAAATCTCACAGAATATTTTGCTTAAAAATTGGGTGCCACAATCTGTTATAAGTTCTCGAGGAACTCCATACCGGCAGATTATATTTTCTACAAAAGCTCTAGCTACTGTCTCAGCCTTAATGTTAGGTAATGGTATGCACACAGGGTAGCGGGTTAAATAATCTACGCATGTCAGTAGATATTTATTATTTTGTATGGTTCTATTCCAAGGTCCTACGAGATCTAAGCTTATTTTTCCCCAAGGTAAAGTGCGTATTGGATTTTCTTGTAGGGCTGATGGGGGTTGATAGTTGGTTTTTCTTAGATTACATGATCTACATTGTTCCACATATTCTATTACGTTTTTCCTCATTGTTGGCCAATAGAAATCCTGTTTTATTAATTGTTGTGTTTTCTTTTGTCCAGGGTGGCTTCCAAATAATGAACTGTGATATAATTGTAGTATTTCAGGGATTATTTTTGATGGTGCCATAATTTGATCATGTCTTTGATTACTTTCTCTACGATGATATAATAATCCCTCTGGGCTCAGATAATGCAGTTCATCGGTTGGTTTTAAAGATGATATTATTTTCATTAATCGAGGATCACTATGTTGTAACTCTCTGAGCTCCTCTTTGCTCCATGTAACATTGATCAGAGGGGTGACGTCTCGATTTTCTTCTGTTATTACTGCAACAAGATTCTCCGGAGTACCTTCTTCAGTTTTCAGATGTGTGTCCGGGGCTTGGTTCTCCTGAGAACTTTCTTCTGTTCTCAGACGAGTAAGCGAGTCTACATTATCGTTTTGTTTTCCAGGTCTGTAGACGATTGTGAAGCTGTACTCCATAAGACACATTGCCCATTTTGCTAACCTTGAACTGGGATCTTTTATGGTTAGTAAATATTTGAGAGGACGGTGGTCGGTCATTATGGTAAAATGGGTACCTGTTAAGTAGTTGCGATAGGTCTTTACGGCAAATACAACTGCTAAACATTCTCGCTCGATAGCACTGTAACGCCTTTCTGCTGCATTCAATGTACGGCTTGAGTAGCAGATAGGATGCTCCACTCCGTCATGAGTTTGTGTTAAAATAGCAGCTACCGAGGAGGCGCTGGCATCAGTGTTAACTATGAAAGGTTTGCTAAAATCAGGGTATCTTAATATAGGAGGGGAAATTAGTGATCGTTTTAGGCTAACGAATGCTTCCTGTTGGTCTGGTCCCCAATTATATTTGATATTTTTCTTAGTTAACATAGTTAATGGTTGACTGGTTTTTGCAAAGTTTGGAACGAACTTTCTATAAAAGCCACATAGTCCAAGAAAAGCTCTAATTTCTCGTACATTTCGAGGAATGGGAGATGTTTCTATTACTTTGGTTTTGTTTGAATCAGTCGTAAATCCCCCTTCTTTTATAAGGTGTCCCAGATAATCAATTTCTTTCTTCATAAAGTGGCACTTTGTGGGCTTGAATTTTAAATTACTGTCTCTCATCTTATCAAATACGTGTCGTAACCATCCGAGGTGTGTATCTACATCTTTTGAAAATACAATTATGTCATCCAAATACACAAGGCATTCATGATAAGTTAACTTTCCTAGTATATGATGCATCATCCTGCTCCAAGTCGCAGGGGCATTTTTAAGACCCATGGCCATTCTTAGAAATTGATAATGGTTATCTGGAGTTGAAAAAGCTGTTTTCTCTTGGTCATCGGGATGAACAGGTACTTGGAAATATCCTGATGCCAGGTCCATGGTGGAAAATAGACTTGAGTCGGAGAGTTTATCGATCGTTTCTTGTATATTCGGCAGAGGAAAGTAGTCCGCTTTGGTAATTGAATTCAAATCGCGATAATCGATAACTAGCCTGTATTGGACGTCTTCTCCAGGATGCCTCTTCTTTTCCACTAAAATTGCAGGAAAACTCCAAGGTGATTGACTTTCCTTGATGATACCATCATCGAGTAACTTCTGTATTTCCTTCTTCATAATCTCTTGTCGATGAAAATGGTCGTTTTAAAATAGGAGGTACATTCTCTGTTATAATCCTGCGCGTAACATTGGAGGTACATGTCAATTTTTGATCAGGACTTTTAAAAATATCAATGTATTCCACAATTAAGTCCCTCAATTTAATGTCATTTAAAGTTTCTGGGATGGGCGGCATACGGGAGAATGAAGGACATCTTTAAAGGAAATATTCCGATTCGCTTGAAACGGAAAGCATTTAACCAATGTGTGTTGCCGGTTTTGACTTACGGCGCAGAGACCCTAACTTTAACGAAGAAAACCGTAGAAAAACTAAGGGTAACACAAAGGCGAATGGAGAGATCGATGCTTGGCCTTACCCTGAGGGATCGAGTGAAGAATGAGGAGATACGCAGACGTACTGGAGTAGATGATATTATACAGCGAATCACTACACGGAAATGGAGATGGGCCGGACACATCGCGAGAATAGAGGACGGGAGATGGACCAAAAAACTGTTGGAATGGAGACCGAGAACTGACAAGCGTAGCCGAGGCAGACCTCCCACTCGATGGACGGATGATCTGAGGAGGATAGTGACAAATTGGATTGCAACAGCCAGGGACAGAGAGAACTGGAGACGTTTGGAGGAGGCCTATGTCCAACAATGGACGTGATAAGGGCTGTTTGATGATGATGAAAGTTTCTGGCTCATGTAATTGCAGTATTTCTAAGATCTCTTTGGTGCTTTTCTCAGTTACTTTTCTGACATTACATCCTTTATTTTCCTTGTTGTTTTCTTCGAGGTAAGTTTCATAAGCTTTTGCTATCACCATTTTTGCTTTTAACACTACTTCACTTTCTGTTACGTTTGCCACTCTCAGAGGAACGGTTTTGCTTGTTTTGCACAACACTCTAGCGACAAGTAGACCTTTCGGTGCCTCGTCACTTGGTTCTAGAACCATCAATGGTGTGGAAATTCTAGCCAATCCTCGCAAATTTGCAGAGCAAAAGGTTTGCGTCATAGGAGGTATTACTAAATCTTCAAGCAGAGAAATCACTACGGTTTCTTCAGTGGTACTTGGAACTATATCTTCGACATCTTCACTGGTCAAACACTTCTTAACTGCTTGTTTCACAGTCTGGGTACCTGTCTCTTTGTTTTCCTTGGAAACCTTGAAAGATTCGGAAGCTGCAGTCTTTCTATATGACGTCAAAGTCGTTTCATCGTTTTGCTCAAGATGTAATTTAGCATCAGCATCCAGATGACTACCAATCACCGGAACGCTGCACCCCAACATCATTGGTAGTGATGAGGGATGTTTAACTGAATTTGCTTGTGACACCATAAATTCTTCTTGGTTTCTTCCTGTATTCTCTAAGTGTTTTGTCTGAAGCTCCTGTATTTTGGCCTCTATATTGGCAAGCCTTTCTTCTATTCCTCTTGTAGATTTTTCCTCCATTAAAGGAATGACACTTTCAAAGGCATACATGCAATTGTTGCTCCAGTCAATCTTTATGCCATATTGACGCAAAAAGTCTATACCTAACAAAATATCCGCTTGAAAGCTGTATGCTTCGATGACTACGAAATTACGTTGAACCACTATGTTGCCAGGAAAATTTATAGCAACATTAGATATTCCCGTAGTAGGTATTTTATTCCCTTGAATATCTATTAAATTGATATTTGATTCTCTTATGAACCCCTTGGCAATCTCGGGTTTTATCAGGGATATCACGGCCCCACAGTCTATTAAAGCTAGGCACGGCTTACCGTCAACACTAACTTTAATTACACTACAAGGTTTTGGGGTTCCTTCTTCTGAGCACGTGAATATCCCGACCCTAGGTTTGGCATCTATTCCCAATCCCAACTGGCCTGATTGGCAGCCGAAGTCCGGGGCTGAATTTCGACTGCTTTGGAGTTTAACGCTGACTGTTGTGAAGACCCGATCACATTGCTTAGTCTGTTTGTACAGTTTCGCGCTAAATGTCCTGGCTCGTGACAAGAATAGCACAATCTATCGTGGTTTACTTGTTTCCATTATTTCTCTTGTTAGGACACCCAGTACTTATATGGCCATGCTGATTACATGTATAACAAGTGCGAGTTTCTTTTCCTTTACAGTAACTAGCAGTATGTCCTGTTTTCTGGCACTTGTAACACTTAAATTCCTGATTTCCTTGAAAATTTCTAGAACTGGATGGAGCTCTTCTGTTAGTATTGTAGCTATTAAATTTTTCAGGCTTGGTATTTCCTCCCACAAATCTACATTCCCTACTGGATGACGGATGAATTAAACTTTCTATGGATTCTTCTCTTTCAGCGATTATAATTGCATCGTCCAAAGACTGTGGATTCCCAGATAGAACGCGCTGTTTTATGGGCATTACTAGTCCTAAACTAAATTGTGTTGTAATATCTTGTTCGAGTTTTCTTTTGATAGGATCATCTATGGTTGGGTCACCTGTAACAGTTTCAGTCTTGTTAAATATTGTCTACAAGACTCACCAGATCTCTGTCGACATTCCATGAAATTTTTCATTGCAGCACCTTTAACGAATTGACGCGTAAATTGTTTTTTCATACTTTCCTTGAGTATGTTCCAATTATTTGTTGTTCGTAAGGAGGGCTCTGAATCGATAAATTGTTTTGCTTTGTGACGTAATTTTAAACGAACAATTGATACCAACTGTTGGTCAGTCCAGCTTGCTAGTACACCTGTCTCTTGAACGACAGACAAAAATTCCTCAATTCCAGTGGTGCCGTCGTAAGTCGGTAGGGATTCTATACCTATAACGATGTTTCCACACATAGGAGTCATCAGGGTAGCTGTAGCAGGCGTTGTCATGGTTGTAGTAGCGGGGGTGGTTACAGTTGAGGTCGAAGTTGTGGTCGTTGCGGTAGTGGTATTCATGATGGTTCAGCTAGCACGATTGTAAGGGGTCCTACAAGTCAGATTCTCTTCCGTTCGAATCTCTTTTAAGGTCCACCCTTAGTTACTGTAGAGATTTTTAAAACCCCACACACCTGACACCAATTATAGCGCCCGCCCCCTTATCTTGGCCCTTTTTCACTTACTTAACTTCGGCCTTCCCTCGTCGGTTGTCTCTGGTCAGAGGCGGCAGCTACAAAACCCCAATTTGTGGGTTCGGAGAGAATCTGTGTGCGACGCTGAATTCCACTAATTTTTGTTGGATCGTAATTTTAGCCTTTTAAGTTAAAGTCTGGGTTTTTGCTTCTTAATTTAATTTTATTGTAAATAAATGGTAGATAAAGGGAGCCACCCCAACAATTTAGCAAAAATTACAAAAAAAATTTGTTAAAGATTCTTAGTGAAATATTTTGAATAATAATTGGCTTTTCCAACACTTACTGCCGCGACCCGTTCGTTGACCTATCGGATTTTTGGTCAAAACGCGACAACTTCAATTTTTTCCGACCCCGTTACTACTTTTCGCGACCCGGCTTCTGACTTCTAGGTGTTTACTTGTTGTCTGATTTTTTTCTGGCTAACTTCTGACTGACTCTCGAGCCCCTATCGTCAGGAGCTTTTATAGGGAGTGATTGTGCGCATACTGACGATGAGTGGGTGGTTTTGTATCTATTCTTGGTATCTGATCAGTGTGAATCATACAAGGTTGGTAAATTTCCTTAGAAATCATGAATCATCACCTGCGCGATTTTCGCGGTTCAGGCAAGGGTGGTGGAAATCGGTACGGTTTCAGAGAATTCTGGCGTCATCGCCTGCGCGATTTTCTCGGTTCGGGCAAGGGTGGTGGAAATCTGTACGGTTTCAGAGAATTCTGGCGTCATCACCTGCGCGATTCTGCCATGTCCCGGGGAGGTTTTAGCTCTTTAGTTTTTATCCGGGTTCCGCGCTTAACTAGTCGATTGAAAGTAACATTACAAAATAATTTCCAAAAATATTCAAAATGTGCTGTCCGGTAGTGAATTCTTTTGGTAGAGAGTTAAAGGATATACAGAAGTTAATTTTGGTTGCTAAACCTTTTGGATTATTGCATTTTTCTAAAGTGAGTTTTCTTAAAATTTATTTTTCTTCTATTTTGTTTTCCCCAAAAATAGTTAAAATTATTTATTTAATTTTTCCCAAATTATACTAATGAAATTTTAAGATTTTTCTTCAACAATTATTTTTTTTTTTAAACAAATTAATAATTTTTTAATTTTCGGGAGTACATTTGCTCATGAAATTGTTTCATTAGTTAAAATTAATTTTGATTGACTTCTCCTTGTTCACAAATTTTCTTTCGGACAGAATGTAATATTAAACCTTTTCGATACCTGATGCCAGTTTCCTAATTCTTTTAAATTAAAGATTTTAATAAGTAAATATAAAAAAAAATTCTTAATAAAAATGTTTCCTAACATAAAATAAAAACAGTAGTAACTTTCAAATCTTTTAAATATTTATATATTTTTATATATATAGGCCCTCTGGCCTGAGTACTACAGTTATTACTTAGAATAGATGGACTGCTGGAAGATGTCATGTTCTGATCTGTAGACATACTTGGAGTAAGGGTTCTTTCTCCTATATTATATTCTCTGACAGCAATTCAGCATGCAACATCACACCCATCACACCACAAGACAAAAAAAGGACCTTGCCAGAAAATAACCTATAATAGGAGAGTTGTGACAAGCTGTCACAACTTGCCTAGTTGCGAAAAATAGTGAACCGGTCAGAAAAATAATTCGTAATTTCTAAACAACATGCCAATATAAAAAAAGCAATACCACGCTAGGAAACTTGGAAAACTAAAGCATATGAGAAAAAATATCATAACAATGCAAACACAATACGTAACAATATGCAATCAAAATTTTGGTAAAAAACTTACTTTTTGCAATTTTTTGTATGCAAATGTCGTACACACACAACCGTTATCCGCGCGCCGTTGTCGCTTACTGCGTCAAATAGCGCGTCCCAATAACAACAAACGCGCGCTATACCAGCTCGCTAACGGTCATATAGGTTCCGAGAAATAGACTATGTCACAATTCTCCTCTGTCACGACTCTCCTTGGTCTCCCCTACCTTTGATCTAAGTGGTATAGGTACCTACTTGTGGAAAGACCGAAGATGGTACCTATACTCTGGCTATATAGGTCATGCACAGTCATCAAATGCTTAATAACATAATATGACGCTGTAGAGTATGGTGGACGAAAACGCATCAAATCACAACAGCCACCAGATTAATTATCAACGACCAACTCTTGGCAATGCGTATAGACCACACGAAAACGACTAATAATTTCGAAAAACCATTCAGCATCAACTGCCACCCTGATATTAAGAACTCTCCGAGGGTATGGTATGTATGGTACAGTGATATGGGTCAAAAACGACAGATGGAGTGGGTGCTGGAATATTTGAGGAGAGGCCAAGAAGAAACATCAAGGCTAGGTACAGGGTCTTCCAACGAGGACTGAACAGGGGCTCATTTTTGAGCTTCCTTGTATTTAAAGAAAAATCCAAAATAGCCAATCGATGTACTTTTTCCTGCAGAATTCAAAAATGAAACCAAAAATTTATTTGAACCAGAAACAAAAGAGTTACGCTATGGATAAGGTGTTTTTTAAATGGAACATAACTTTTTTTATACGATTTTTGGAACGAGTGATTTTTTTTTTGTCCGTTCTTATTAAAATATTTAATATTGTGACAGCTATTTTTATTAAATTTTAATGTTTTATCCAGTATAATTTAACTTTAACCTGTTTGAAACATACACTAGGTAATAAAGGTATAATCACCTTTGAATCCTTCAAAGTCAAAAAATTTGACAAATTTACTATAATATCCTTGCTTCTCTTGCATTTTCTTGGCATTTGTAGAACAAGATAACAATCTGCAATCTCTCATCTAATAAATATTTCATTTCGGCAATATTATAGTAAATTTGTCAACCATTTTCATTACTTTGCTATTGTGATAGCAGGGTTTAAAAATTTTGCGTTTCTTTTTTAAAAGAAAAAAGAAGAGAGTTAGCAAATTTATGTGGCCATTGAAATTTGAATACGCGCAGAAAAGTGACCATTGTACTTTTAAGCAACAGCGCAAAATAGCTAGGAAGACGATGTCGAAATTTTTTATATATTCGTGCCGCGGAAGTTAAAAATTGTGAAGATTCAACAATGAGAAAAAATAAAGCTATTATGGTAATGACGTCATCTCTGCGTTTTCGATTGAAATGTAATAAAAAAGACTCTACTATATATAATATCATTTGTTCGCTTCTCTGTTAATTAAAAATAGTTGCAGACTGCTGACTAGTTGTTCTGCCTTTTTTATCAGGGATATTTTTTTAACTTCGATATAAGCTAATTTGTTTATTTAAAGACTTCTAAAAGCGAAATTTTAGGTAAGCCCAACTAAGAAAAATAAGAAAACACATTTTTACCAGTGTTGTCAGTTTTAAAGTTATTTTAAAAAACCATAATTTCTTAAATGTATTCTTTACAAATATTGGTACACCTTGGAATTCTAACCCAAATAACACTATGCGTACGTACAAAAAACGTACATTTTAGGGCCATATCGGGTCCGTACGTTCAAAGACCTAAGTTTAACGTCTTATGTACGTATACGTAAATTTACGTCTTATGCGGATGTACTTTCTTAACGTCTTATTATGGATGTACTATTATAACGCCTTTTGGCTGAATTGCATACCTAGTCGCTATATATTTTCATTTTTAAGAAATAGCACCGTATATATTCCCTCTTTAAAGTATTTTAAATTCAAATATTTATTTTCTCCGATAACGTGAGGTTCAAATTGCCACGTTTTTGAATGCAGCGGAAAAAAACTAATAGTGCTTTGAACTATTTGCTCTCGAGCACTCTACGTACATAATATACGTACCTACTCAATGTATATACAATACGTACATACACTAAATGTACATTTTTGGGGCAAATTTACGTAGATAATACGTCTTATTATGAACATACTATGTATTTTGATGTATGTTCGTAAGACGTATAGTTAATGCAATACAAAAACCGATGCACGTCATACCCTTCGAGTGACGTCAGTTATCGACAGTGTTGCCAGCTTGTAACCAAAATATCCGAGTGAGGGAATTACACAGTTTTTTTTTCATAAAAACAAAAAAAATGCACAAATATTTTCCATAGTTTATATATTTGTTTACTGCATAATACCTTTTACCATCAATTTTAGTAGATCTAACACTTCTTTTATTTTCATCTTGCCAAGATCGACCAATGGTACCATTCTGAAAAATCCATGTTTTATTCAAGAAAACGGATTGGTACAAGAGAATGATTCTTTCAAAAACACCAGTCATTTGAAAAAGCTTTGGATTCTATGAGAAATGGAGCTAAAATTCGAGAAACTTGCCGAAACTATGGTATATACCACGTGCAACTCTGCAGGACCGGCTCGCAGTAGGTCGTGTCGCTAGCAATAAGCCTCGATGAATGGGCACCAGATCCATATATAAGCACATAAGTAGTCATTAATAATCTTACATGCAATAGAGCCGATGCCGACGTCCACCTCCCCAACCGATGCTTTTAAAAAATATCTTAAATACCCTAAGTCAATTCCAAAAACAAAACGTGCAAAAGCTGGACCCTCCACAGGTGTCATTTGGTCCAATGTTTGGAGAACTTGTTACATGGAGAAGGATATAGCACAAAATGAGAAAGAGGAAGCAAAGAAAAGGGATGAGTTTGAACGAAAAAAAAAAAGCGAAATGGTTAATAATACTAATAAAAAAAAAAGACCCAACGAAAGAAGCGAGATTTTAGAAAAATGCTTTGAAATAAATATTGTGCTAAATGTAAAGATGAACTAGGTAGCGATGCAGAAGCAGAAGGTGATAAGAATGTGGGATGTGACTGGTGTCCCAGGTGGTTTCTAGATTGTGTGTCTAGATTATAACTGCGATTTTTGTGAATACTTTTTTAAATTTACCTATACTTTTAAAAATTTCTTTGCATATTTTATGTATTCTTAGTAGGTTCATTTAAGTGTTTTTTTTTAATATTTTTAGAAACATAGCGTTTTGTGTTTTTTTATAATGCGTTCCCCTTTTTATTGACAAAATAAAAAATGCAAGCACGGGCCTGTGCTAAATAACCATTAATATATGACGACCGACTTCTGGTATAGGCATGGCCGACTACTTAACAATAAGTGGCCTTCTGAAAAAAAAACGATATTTTTCAGAAAAATAAGATATTTACCTACTTTCTCGAGTATTTATATTTTTTTAATTGCTTATTTGACGTTTATACTTGACAAGGACACATATATTATTATTTTAAGTATTAAATGAGCAGATTTATTTAAAAAACAAAAATAGAATGATCAAAAAAGACCGACTACTAGCGCTGTCACCCTACTTATTTTGAAAAAAAAACAGTGGTGTAGCAGTTTTAAACAAGATTTATTTGTAAAACAACTTAGTTTTCTTGAAGATTTTTCTAGCTTACCCTGTACCGGCCCGGGTGTCCCACTAAGAATGGCTGTCGGCCGTATCTCAGAAAGTGTTAGTCGTATGGATTGCGGAAAAAAAATATATAAGGTAAAGTGGTCATGAGAACTAGCGGGAAATTATTTTCAAGTTTCTTAGACTGGCGCTAGAGGGCGCAACAGTAACGGTAAACATGAATCACGAAGTTTCCTCAAAAGTCGCTTAGTTAAGGTATCCCGAAAATAACATGCTTGTATATTTCGAAGATTTATTAATAAAATTCACCTAAAGAACGTGTTCGTCACTTTTCAAATAAAGTGGTGGGGGAAGGTTGAACAATATTTGTAATAAATGCTGATAACTCCGGTCTGGCTTAACATAATTTAGTAAACTTAGTTTTTATAAAAAGGGCTTTTCTCACTCATCATCTTATGAACTACGGCAATATGTGTTTTACACTAGGCGCTAGGGGGCGCTGTCTTACAACTTTACAAACATTGCGCGTTTTTTCCATAATTGTAAATATAATAGTATATTTAATTTAACCTGATTACAAGGATGCTTAAAAGTCTAAGAAGTCAGCGAAAACCGCAAGTTAATATCTATTTTCAATCCGGAGATATTAACAGCAATAATCATAATTACGGAACATTATGATTTTATTTTTAAGTTGCCATTGTAAAGGTTTTTTGTAAGAGTCAAATAGGCCCTGGAAAAACAAAATATGAAGGTACGTATGTTTCAAGCAAATATATCGTTACGACAATAATTCTCTGTGGCGCCCTAAATGTTCAAATTGTCGCCCATCGTACTGTATACACGACTCCAATCTCTCCTTGGTTGATAATACTGCAGTTTCCACCTCTGCCATAGGGATATGGCGGCTGCTGTCCATTATCCTTTCTATCATGTTTTCCCTTGCGGTGGGTCTGGTAACGAAAACAAGATCCTTCAATCTCCCTCATAGATAAAAACCTAGGCATGTTAAGTCAGGTGACCTAAAATAGAAATTGCCACTTTCATTAACAGTATCACAATATATCCTATATAATATTACCTGACAGGCCACGGAAATATACTCCCTCTTCCTATCCACCTTGCAGGAAATGTGTCGTCAAGAAAGTGACGAACGTTTGCCGCAAAATGTGCAGGACATCCATCGTGTTGGAAAACCATAGCTCTGCGAATATCCAAGGGCACATCTTCGAGAAGAATTGGGAGTTAGTAATTTAAAAAATGTAAATAACTTTGCCCAGTAAGCGACTCATTAAATACAAACGGTCCAATTATTCTGCCACCCAAAATGCCGCACCAGATATTGGCACTCCATCTTCCTTGATGCTGCACCTCCCGCATCCAATTGGGATTATCCCACGACCAATAATGCATATTATGGCGGTTTACTCCTCCATTACTATGAAAAGTAGCTTCATCAGTCCACAAAATTCTGGAGAGGAGATTTCTATCTTCCAATATCATATTGAGCAACCAATAGCAATAATCCAATCTTCTATCATAATCTTGCGGGGTCAAAGCCTGGTGGAGCACAATATGGTAGGGATGTAGCCTAAAGAAAAACAAAATACTTATTACATTTACTTGAAAACTATTAAGAGAAATATTGGCATTATTCTAAACTATATTTAAGAGTTATAACATATAGATAATTCTAATAAAATCCTATACACAGTAGAGCGAGTAACGCCCAAGTCTCTAACAATTAATCTAATACTAATTTGTGGATTAAATTCCACATATGCCAAAACATTTACAATGTTTTCCTCGGTTCGACCTCGGCGGCGTCTGCGATATACAGGGCGACGAATACTTCCAGTAGTACGAAAACGGCTAGCTAAACGATTAAACATTCTACTGTCGTGTCGGTGCCTTTGAGGGTATCGTATTGTGTAAACCCGTTCAGCAATTGTTGCATTTCCCAAACACATTCATAATACACCGCAATGATGTCAACCGCTTCTTCAAGTAACAGAGGCATGTTGGAAATCAAATACGACACAACACTGTTGTCACGACAAAAATTTTAACGTAATAATGAAAGGTGACACGCGTGCACAGTTTCAATTCATATTTTGTTTTTCCAAGGCCTATTTGACTCTTAAAAAAACCTTTACAATGGCAACTTGAAAATAAAATCATAATGTTCCGTGATTATGATTATTGTTGTTGATATCTCCGGATTGAAAAGAGATATTAACTTGCGGTTTTCGCTGACTTCTTGGACTTTTAATCATCCTTGTAATCAGCTGAAATTGAATATACTATCATATTTACAATTATGGAAAAAGCGCGCAATGTTTGTGAAGTTGTACGACAGCGCCCCCTAGCGCCTAGTGTAAAACACATATTGCCGTAGTCCATAAGATGATATATAGAGTGAGAAAATCCCTTTTTAACAAAATCAAGTTTACTAAATTATGTTAAGCCAGACCGGAGTTATCAGCATTGATTACAAATAATGTTCAACCTTCCCCCACCACACACACACACGAACGCGTTCTATAGGTGAATTTTATTAATAAATCTTCGAAATATACAAAAATGTTTTTTTCGGGATACCTTAACTAGGCGACTTTTGAGGAAACTTCGTGATTCATATTTACCGTTACTGTTGCGCCCTCTAGCACCAGTCTGAGAAACTTGAAAATAATTTCAAGCAATTTCTCATGACAACTTTACCTAATATATTTTTTTTCCGCAAGCCATACGACTAACACTTTCTGAGATACAGCCATTCTTAGTGGGACACCCGGTACAGTAAATCGTTCCTAAGAGGTTAATGCAAGATTAAATTAACTTAAATAATTTAAGACGTGATTGGTTCCATGGAATACTTTACTGTGTTCAGGCTAGGATGAAAAAGAAAATAGCCGAGGAGCTCAGACAAGAGAACGGAAAAAAATTATCCTGGATGATGCCACAAAATACGCCATTCGTCGTAAAATCTATAGATTGTTTTTCTAAATGAAATATCCAAAATAAAAAAAAAAAAATTATGGCTGAAATTAAGGACACATCTTTACTTAAAATATCATTAAGAGTTTTGAAATGAACTTTAAAAGAAATTAATTTTTGGTATATTGGTAAGAAATGATTTTATGCCGTCGAAAATATTTGAAAAAAATACGGGAGTTTCGGGAAAAGGGAGAAAATTGTATTACACCGGCGAAACATGGCGCAATGAAGGGCACACAGTTGAGAAGGTATGGCGAGATCTAAACTTTAAAAGTTTAAGGCAGGCCTTTATGAATTGATTTTCGCAAGGACTAAAAAATCTCTATAGGATCAAGTTTTAAGGGTTATTAAAATAAGTTTAATTTTTAAAAAATTATATGACGTTCCGACGAAATTTCATTTATTATGTTTTGAAATGCACACGCCACTGGAATTCGTTCCCCTGACGTCCCACAAACCGGGAGCTCTCTATATGTTAGTGATAATAAGCCACTGACAGAAATTTGGACTAAAAAATAATTTCCATAGACACCAAAAACAAACTTTAATTAATAAGAAGGTGAAACCCAAGAAGTTAAGCAGCAAATGATATTAATGCATGTGAACCGTGCCAATGTCGCTGCAAAAGTAATTTGAATGGAATTGAGTCAATTATAAATTTCGACATAAAAGGTTCGTGTTCTATACACATTTACACTAACTTTGAAAAATTAACATCAGGAGGCTTTTGGATTTTACAGTAGCGGACTTACATAATATATTATTTCAATATGCAGAGGGTGTCAATTTGAAAAGTTACAATGAGAATATCTTAAAAACTATTGTAAAATTCTGAAATCTGATGAAATCCGCGGAAATAATGTCGTTCTTGCCCGAAGAGACAAACTTTCGAATTTCAATATTATTATATGTTATTGTTTCAAGTTCGCAAAAGGCGAACTTGTTATGAAAAACTCAACAACACTTTTGGTTTTCTGGATGCCACTTGATGTAGATAAATCATATATACTGTTTGTTTTCTGTTTGACAATGGGTCAGTACTGCCGACTTTGCCGCCCCTGAAAAGCCGCCACTGTACAGAACTAAGAAAGACATAGAATGCAGAAATACGTAGAGCAAAAATTCAGTACAATTAAAATTACATTCAAAACTCAAATAATCCTACTCGGGCTGTCTGGGATATCTTAAATAGCAAACGCGCTATATCAAAAAATAATAGATAGATACCTTTAATCTAAACTGTGCAGAAGTTGCACACAGTCTTGTCAAGGATATACTACTTGTAAATCTATGCTTACATAAAGAAAATAATTCGTTCGCGAGATCATTGAAAGCTTAAAAAATAAAAACAGTTATGGTATTCATGGATTGAATGTAAAAGTGATTGAATCAGTAAAAATATTATAATTATTCTTGTCACTAAATTAATAAACCTTTGCATCAGAGAAATTATGTTCCCATCGGCTCTAAAGAGGGCTATTGTAACTCCCATTTTCAAAAAGGGAGATGCCGGACTTCATGGAAACTATAGACCAATTTCGCTGTTGCCCATAATTTCCAAAATCGTGCATATCACTGCAGATAGTGGGCTTTAACGAGGTCAGAAATTACTTCTCAAACTGACAGTTCGGCTTTAGGAAGGACAACAATACAGTGCTGCCCAGTATAGATCTTGTGTCAAAATATCATAGATTCATTCCACAAACTCGAATTCAGTTCGGTTCTCCTGTATGACCTAAGCAAAGCTTTTGATTGTGTCGACCATGGCATTCTTTTATAAAAATTAAAGAACTCTGATTTTAGTCCAGAAAGTATTCCCTAATATAGTCTTATATTTAACATAGGGTATAGATGGTGAGGATTTGTGGAGTGGTGTCAGCGGAAAGAGTAGTAAACATAGGGGTACCCCAAATCCCCAAGGATCTGTACGAGGTCCGATTCTATTTCTAGTTTACATAAATGATCTACCTACCATTAAACACAGTGGCAAATACACAATCTTCGCAGACGACACGACGGTCTCCTTGCCAGCTGATACCTTGGATCAGGCTCTGGACAATTCCAGAGAGGCATGAGAGAGACCGGTTTAGGATGCACAGGCTTCTTCTCAATGCTGGTAAACCACAGCGGGTTGTGTTTCCAATGAGGGATGTTAAAGACATAAATCGGGGTGCAGATAGGGTTGGATTTCTGGGAGTTCCCGAACTGCAATGGGGGGGGGGGGGACCCTACATAAACGCGCTGTGTAGCCAATTGGGTGGATGCCTGTTTGTTCTGAGAAGTTCTCAAACCTGTGTTAGGCTGGATATTCCACTGGCATCTCTCATATGCACTTTTTTTTCACTCTGCTGACACCCACCGTGCTTTCCAAATACTACGAAATTGCCATCTGAATACGTACTTGACAATCTGTTATACATCAAACAAAGACTGGCATCGTTTGAATCCCATGGAGACAATCATGACCACAACACAAGACAAAAAAGCAACCTTGAAGGTTGAAAAGGTGTCAAAGTGGACCCGGCTATTGGACTATAAAATTTTATAATGTTTTACCAGAAACTACAGGGTGTTTCCTAACCTCTCTGAAAAAATGAAGGACGTAAATCCTCACCTTATTTTAAGACGAAAATGTGGTATAAAAGTTTTTTGCATGTCACTTCGTTTTCGAAATACGGGGTGTTAAAAAAAAATTTCGTATTTTTTTTTTCATTTAATTAATTAATACCAAACGATATTCTAATGATATATGTTAAACATAAGGGATTAGAGCACTTTACTTTGAGTCAATTTTAAATTTTACAATTAATTCATTGGCGGGGATCTGGATAAAAGAGTACCCTAATTTTTTAGTTATTTTTCGTATTTTTATCATTATGTTGCGTCAAATGATACGAGTAGGCTTTGCTTCGTTCCATGGCAACCACATTTGTTTTCTCCGTAACATTGTCTCCTGTTTAACATCTTTCAAATAATATCCTTTTGAATTTATTTGTACTACATTACATACTTTTCATAATGGCTGAGTTTACCAATCAAGAAATGGCTCTAATTCATTCTATGTACGGTTTGGCAAATGGAAATGTGCTAGAGGCGAGACGTTTATATGCAGAACGTTTTCCTAATAGACGAGTACCGTGTTCGGAAACATTTACAAGATTGCACCTCAGGTTAGAGGAAACAGGTAGCTTTGCAGAAAGCAAAATAGGCGGCCAACCACTTACAGTTAGAACCGTACAACTTAAGGAAGAGGTCTTAAACGTGGTGGAAGAATCTCCAGGCACTATAACAGTATGAAGTATCTTAAAGGACTATTTACTTTATCTTTATTACGTACAAAGAGTGCAAGCTTTGTAGCCTAGAGACATTCCAGCTCGAGTTAATTTTTGTAACTGGTTTCAAGAAAATTCTTTAAGGGTCCCACATTTTTCGGCAAAAATACTATTTACAGATGAAGCGAATTTTTCCAGACAAGGCATCATAAATCTTTACAACAACCATATTTGAGCGGAAGATAATCATCATGCTATCATCATAGGACATCACCAGTATACATTTTCTTTTAATATTTGGGCAGGGATTATTGGAGATAGCTTAGTTGGACCGTATTTTTTTCCAAATCGACTTACTGGTGATGTCTATTACAACTTCCTTAGAGATGAATTGCCAGAATTAATGGAAGCAGTGCCATTAAGAACGAAACCTTTAATGTGGTTCAGGCATGACGGCGCTCCCCCTCACTTTGCAGTACGTGTTAGAAACTATTTAGATCAACAATATCCTGCTCCTTGGATAGGTAGAGGAGGACCTCACCCATGGCCACTCCGTTCGCCGATCATTTATTATTATTATTATTACACTTTAATAATTCAGGGTTAGGTTAAGTATTGTTTGTACATTTTTCCAATTTAATATATCCCCATTAACTCATTCGCTCTAGCCTGGAATATTTGTAATAAGGCAGCAGAATTCTTTTAGCCTATGGGCGAAAAAAAGATAAATCCGGCTCTGCTCGACACTGTCTGTCCCTGTTCCCCGTCTGTTACGTTATTTGACTGTATTTTTTCCATGTTTCTTCTTATACAGTAAGAACGTAAAGGCTGGAACAAATTCATTTAAAATTAACGTGTTCTTTTTTCGAAAAAACGCTGGGACCCGTCATATTTTTATTGTGCATTATTTTAAGCTTATTTCATGTATACAGGTTGTCCCAAAAACAAGTTATGACGGTTTACCTTTTTTTCTAAATGGATACCTCCGTTTTAAAATACTTTTTTGGATTCTGACGGTTGTCCCCTGAGTCGAGTGATTTTGCCTGCCTGGCAAAAGTTATTTTCATAATCTTGTAATTTTAAAAAATGGTACGCTTAAGTGAAAAAGAGCGAATAGAAATACTCATAATGATTGGTTATGGAGATAGAATGCGCACACAACTGGAAGTTTGCCAACTCTTCAATAACAAGTATCCTCGCAGAGACCCGATATTTCGATTTACTGTCAGTAAAATATAAAAAGAATGAACCTACGGTATTAGAAGATACACAATTAAATGTGTTATTGTCGGTTTAAGAAGACCACCATATTAAGGTGAGTAGTATACTTATGTTTTAGAAAATTATATCTGCAAAATATCCGTCATAAAGAATTTAGACAAAAATAAATTCCATCCTTATAAAATCCTATTGGTTCATGAACTCAATGAAGATGATCCAGACAGAAGAGTCCAATTTGGCGAGATAATGATGAATATGAATAATCATCCACAGTTTTTAAAACGAATTGTATTTTCGGATGAGGCAACGTTCCGCTTGAATAGAAGTGTAAACAAACAAATTTGTCGGTATTGGGCCACAGAAAATCCATGCTGGATTATGGAATGCTATACCCAATATCCTCAAAAAGTTAATGCTTGGACTGGCATTGTTGAGAATAGAATTTTGGGACCCTTTTATATTGACGAAAATTTGACAGGTGAAACATATTTAGATTTTTTAGAAAATGCTCTAGTACCGTGCCTTGCCACATTATAGCCTAATCCAGAAGAACCTGATGCACCGAACAATTTTTTGTGATATCAGCAAGACTGAGCTCCGGCCCATTATACCCGTCGTGTGCGTAAGTACCTTAATAGGTACTGTTTTTCCCGAACGATGGATTGACCGACGAGGTTCAATTAAATGGCCGGCCAGATCTCCAGATTTAACCCCTCTAGATTTTTTTTTGTGGTTATCTTAAGTATAAGGTATATGTTAACCGAGTAAATAATATTGAAGGTTTAAAGAACAGAATAAGAGGCGAAATAAGATTGATAGAACGTCTCGGGTACTGCCAGACTGTTGGTGGAGGTCATTTCCAACATAATATGATAAAGTGACTTTTAGTTTCTTCTCAATTCTCTTTTCTTTTCGCTAATAAATAATGTGTTGTTGTTTTAAGTTAAAACGCAGTTTTCTCGCAAATGACTGAATTTAAGTATATGACATATTTCATGAAAAGAACTTTATGCAGAATCCAAAAATATATTATAAAATAGGGGAATCCATTTAAATAAATAAAGTAACCCGTCATAACCTCTTTTTGGGACAACCTGTATACTGTAAACATGAAATAACTTAAAAAAAAATACACAACAAAAATAAAAAATTAACGAGTCCGAGCGTTATTTCAAAAAAAAAAACACTGAATTTTAAATGAATTTCTTCCAACCTTTACGTTCTCACTGTATAAATTGATTAAAAATATAATAAAATTAAAGAGTTGAAGCTGGGTAGTGAGAATTTAGTTACTTACTTTGATTTTTACAAAGAATATATATAATAAATGATTTCCGAAACAAACTGTGCGGCAAATAGGCCATTTAACAAAACAACACACTGCAATAAATACCTACAATAATTCTGATACGCAGTGTAGGTACAAGTATTGCACTTTGTCTTAAGTAATAACTTGTAAAATGCATATTGCCGGCGTTACTTCTAGTTTAAATGTTTACAAAATGCTGAAAGTGTCTCTTGTGTGGTTCTTCGCGGTTTTCAGCGTGTGCGGGTGTAATTCTACTTTTAGGCTGCAGACGGCCGATAAAGAATACGATTTACATGATACTTGCAAAGGTAAGTAGGTACACGCTATCAACCTAGGCTTTCATGAAGTGAATGTTACGGTTTGTTTTAAAATAAAAAATTTAAAGGCCATATCGAGTTTTGTGGTGTGGTAAACGTACATGTGAAATTATAATATTGATTAATTTTAAAATTTAAATGTTCAATATAACAAACTGACGAAATAAGATATTCTGGTTTTATATTTCTAAATTTTTTCCGTGGATTTCTTTACAAAAGTCGCTTAAAAACGTCAAACCTAAAAACTTGAGTAACTTGACAAGTTCGAATCAAAGGTACACAGTGAGTCCCAGAAGTAATGTCTAAATTTATTTAAAATTGAGCGGTGTGTTTTTTGAAACAACGCTCGGACCCGTCGATTTTTATTTCTTAATGTAGTTTCTTTGACAATAAACTCATGCATATAGGGTAGCCCAAAAATAGGTTACGACCATCAACTTCATGTTTTCAAATGAAAACATCAATTTTTTATTTCATTTTTGAAGTTTGCATCGAATTTTAAGTATGTTTCATGTACCATGTAGGTACTATACCTAAACTCATATCACTAAGTAAGACCGTATTTCTGAGGATTTATTTGTAAATCGAGCAAAACGTACCATGGTGTGTTTATTTTCTTCCTTTTTCAATTCTGGTATTTATGAATGTAGACTTGTCACCGTTTAGTCCCATAGAAACTGCATGACAATTTTATTTCAAATAAGTAATTGTCAAGCGTAGTTGCAAAGTTGCGGTTTTCACAATGGTGAAGTTAACGGAAGGAGAAAAAATTGAAACTCTATGCATGGTTGGGTTTGGTAACAGAACACGTCCTCCAATAGAAACAGCTCAATAATTCAATGAAATCCATCCTGATCGTCCTCCCATATGTCAAAAGGTGGTGAGTAGAACATAGGCTAAATTTAGAGAATTCGGTCTTGTTAGAGATTTGTCTAAATCTAATCGTCCTGTTCGAGATGAAAATAAACAACTTGGCGTTTTGCTTTCCTTGGAAAAATGTACTCCCCTGTCGCACAGACATGCGGAAATCTGTTGTTTGCATCAGTTATTTGAAGATGATTTCGATAGGAGAAATGACGTTATTTTGAATGGTTATGTGAAGAGACAAAATTGTCGATATTAGGCCATAGGAAATCGGCATTGAATGATGGAGGTTCACAGCCAGTACCCTCAAAGAACAAATGTGTGGCGTGGAATAGTGCGCGGAAGAGTAATTGGTCCATTCTTCTTTGAACAGTCTTTAAATGGACAAGTATATCTCGAATCTCTCCAACTGGAATTAATTTCAGCATTAGTGGCTTTAATTCCGAGTCAATTGGACCCAGACTGTCCTGACGAAGAATGATGTTACAGCAAGATAGTGCTGCTCCGCACTCTGCTGCTACTGTGTGCGTATGTTTTTGGATGAAACCTTCTCCAATCGGTGGATAGGAAGGAGAGGACCTATCGAATGGCCTGCTAGGTCGCCAGACCTAACTCCCCTGGACTTCTTTTTGTGGGGTTACCTCAAATCGAGAGTATTTGTGGACAAGCCAAACAATCTGCAGGAGTTGAAAGAGTGGATCCGAAAAGAAGTGCGCGCCATAACTTCGCAAATGGTTGGAAACGTACAAACAGAGCTTATTGATCGCCTTGGATATTGTCAAGCAGTAAATGGCGCATATTTTCAACATTTAATTAGATTTGTCGTTCTGTTCTTTTCAAATAAACAGGCCTTACTTATTGATTTGTTCAATCATAATTTTTTCGATAACTGTTGAGATTAGGTATAGGACATGATGCATGAAACATACTTAGAATTCGATGCAAAATTCAAAACTGAATTAATAAAATAGAATAGAGAAACTTGTTCTTGGGCTACCCTGAATACACGAATTAACCATAAAAAAATCTCATTAACCCATTTAACACTAAAACTATTTATTTTTAAAAATGATTAATTTTTTTGTAGAAGTTAGTCTATTAGACGAAGTTAATAATAAAAAAAATATTTAAAAAAAAACCCAAAATATTGCGAATGATCAAAACGTGCTGACCTTTTAAAAGGCCGGTAGGGCTATATACTACTAAAAAATAGGTGCAGATTAAATATTTTATTTTGTTTTTAGTAAAGTAATACATTAATTTGTGTGATAGTTTATGAAACAATCCTTGGGATGTAATCCAACATCACATTTCTGGCATATGAAATTAGATTTTCTGTGGCACACTGCACATCTTCGCTGATAATCGTTGTACAATATTAGGTGGTCTACTGTCGTATCGAGAAAAATCATGTAAGTTTGTAGGAGGCTTTGAAAGGCCTCTTTTTGTAGTTCTCTTTTCAAGTAGCTGTGTTGCTATGAAGCGTCTAAATTCTAGCAGGTCAAGCTTTTCATTATTATGCTTGTGAAGTCGCCAAAAATTTTGCACAGCCATGTCTATGCAGTGAGCAAACAGAGGAAAGTACCACTTTTTTCCTCTAATAAAAACCCTGTAATCACCCAAGTTTTGATCACTTCTGTCCACACCTCCCATATGTCGTTGTAGAATTTAATGAGTTGTGGTTGGTCTACGTGGATGTATTTTTTTTTCTGCTTGTAAAAAACGTTTAACTTTACTCACTGGTAGAACTGTAAGGGCATTTGAAGCTACATTTACCACGTTATTATCATTTCACTTACAAATAACTATTTCACTGTCAGCCAAAACTACCTCGTTCTGTTTTTTTCATAATCGCAGTATTGGGTAGAGGAGCTTGTGGAATGCGGTTCTCCCTAAGCGTTCCAGTGGCTCATATTCTTTTAATTTTTAATTCTTTAAGGAGACAAAGTGAAGTAAAGTACCTAGTTGTCAAAATATAAATGAAATGACTCGTATTGAAGCTTCTTTAGAATATCAGCATATTGTAACACCACAGATGCTTCAAGTCCCATATGTTTGTACTTCTCAGGCAGTGTACTTAAATAACCTTGATAGGGGTCGAAATAAACAATATAGCGAAGCCGCAAAGCTTCAACCCAAAAGTTGTACCTCCACCGGATTCGTCTTCCTCTAATAAATTGTTTTTCACCGTGGCGGTCAAAATAAGGAATCATGGATTCATCGAAGCTGTGATTTTCCTTAACTGGGGCATGATCAAAAAACTTTTTATTAAACATATCAAAGAGAGATCACATTTTTGAATATTTCTCTTTTTTGTCCAGCTGTGTATTGTCGCGGGAAATTGCTTCACACACAATTTATTATTGGTATCGCTTCTACTTTGCAAAACATTTGTTTTCTAGGAAGAGGTACATATCCACTGAGAACTAGAACTGCAATACAACTAAGTAGTTCATTGGAAGTAACATCAGCGGCATGATTATTTTCCTGGGCAAGCGTGTTAGAAAAATATAGTAATTGATTTGTTACGTCTTCATCAAAAAATAACTTAAAAGTTGTTGCAGGTTAGTTCACTACTTCAACTACAGGTTTCCAATCAGAAATAGGCATTGCCTCTAATCTTGGTTTGTATAACAAAATTTTTAAATTTGTTTTGGTTTGCGCTTGACGAATGCTGCCAAAGGTTTATCGTCATCACTGTCCCAATAATCATCGACCAATTGTCGGACCTCCACTTTAGCTTAAAGTTGAGCTTCGGGCAGATTCTTAACTAAATTTTCATCTCCTAAATCTCCGTCAGTATCACAATCTTCGTTGGCATTTTCTGGAGCAAAGATTGCTAACTGTTCTGTTACTTCAGTATCATCAATAGTTTGGATCTCTTCCAGCAATTCCGACAACTTTAAGGGCTTTTTCCAATAACTGAAAAAAAAAAAATCAATGAGCAAAAAGTAATACATAAACCTACCGTCCCTTTAAAAGCACGGACGATCCTTTTGCTAAGTATTTATTATAATCATGGCAAAAATTAAATGTTATGATATAGTTGGAGTCAAGCAAATATTTGACGCGTGACACTTCCATCTTGTCATATTTGTCCAATACTAGGTTATTTCGATTTCACCAACTTTATTACAGCTGATACTTAGTCAGGGCCGGACTGACGAATATTGTTATTCATAAACCTTTGCAGAAAATGATTGCTGGGAAATTGGTCTAAGAATATGAATTATAATACTTATATATAAATTTGTTTTGATAAATTCTGTGCATTGTAATGGTGGGATTCAGGATTGACCATTAATATAACAGGTCTTAACAAAAGCAATCTTAGTAGTGTATAACGATTAAATTAATAAATAAAATGCGGATCTGCAGCCCATATGATTTGACCAAATCGACGAGAAGGTAACTCGGTTTATGTATATCTCTTTTTAGTCATATAAAAGGATAAAGATACAAATACTTCGAGTGGGTGGTAATTATTATAATATAAATTAGCCATTAGTAACTTTTATATTATGAGTGGCCTGCCGTATTTGACACCCATGACAGTATGGAAGTGTCACGCGTCAAATATTTGCTTGACCCCAACTATACTAGCTACAATTCTACAATCTTAGTGAACCTTTATAAATACAAAATGCAAAAAATATTACAGATAAAACTAAAAATTACTTACTTTTTATCTCCCATTGTAAATGGCGTGTTATCATAACCACAAAATGTCACCTGTTTCTCCGTCAACAATGCAAGGAATACATAGATAAAGGTTTATAGGGGGAAAAGGAATACAATACACCTATTAAAGTATGGTTCCCAACTCTTTAAATTATTAAGCATGCGCACCGTCATCTAAATTTTTTGAATCTTATCACGTGTTAGGCTACTAGGTTTCTGTCGTCCTTTTAAAAGGATAGTAGTTTTAAATGGGTTTTAAGAAATAAAAATCGACGGGTTCCAGCATTTCTCCAAAAAACATACCGCTGAATTTTAAATGAATTTAGACATTAGATCTGGGATTCACTGTACCTATAGCAGTATATACGAACATATCATGAATTTTTCTAAGATTCTCAACTATTTTCTCATGAAACAAAAAATTAATAATCCATTTTCTATGCTATGCACAGAACAATAAATTGCTATGCGGCAAGACCACTGTGCAGTTGCTCAAAATACTCTTGGAAGACGTCAGCAGTCATTTCGTCATGATAAACTTTAGTTCCATTCTACTTCCATTTTTGGTTTTGATTATTCCTGCTGAGACTTTGTAATCTGACAGTTTTTACTATGATTTTTGCTGTTTTGGATTTTTTCTTTTGATTTTTGGCCAATCTACTCAGTGCTTTGGTGGATGTTTCTGTTAAGAGTGTTTTTTTATGAGTGGGTTTCTGCTCTCCCTTTCTTTGATGAAGATTTCTATTGAGATATTGTGTTTATGTGTTCAGTCAGCGTATCGATGTTCGATTTTCTGTGGATTTGGTTGCTTCTCATAAACCAGGGGGCTCCTGCGATTTTTCTGAGTGTAGTATTTTGAACTGCTTGTAGGTTTTTCCTATGTACTATCTTTGAAATCTGTGCTCAGGCTAGGCAGGCGGGCGTGTTGATTGGTCTTATGATTTGTTTTAGTAGCGTTAATTCTGATTTGGTGGCCATTTTTCTTGATGAGATTAGGGGGCTCAGTTTTCGAAGTGCTCCTCTTGCCTTTGCTGCTGTTATGTTAGCGTGATCCTTCCAAGTAACGCGCATGTCAAATGTGAGTCCTAGGTACTTTGCTGTCTGTCTCCATTCAATTTGTGTGTTTAGTTGAGTTTGACTCAAATTCAAGCAAATTACCATTTACAAATCCATTTCCACTACCTATTATGCGTTATTATTAACCTACAGGTATTTTTAAACCAGTAGACAAACCTTCTATAAATGCACAAAATTGTAAACTATAATAAATGCTTGAAGAGAGCTTTGAATATTTTTATCCTGCTATATCTTTTTCACTGAATGTCCTTCGTTGAGTCAAGTTTCGTCTAAATAAAAAATGTTCTTTTTTTCACTTCTATATCCGCCAATATCTCTTAGTTATCCGGTCAAAGTAGTCGAAAAAATAGTGGTAGGTTTACAATTCAAGGTCAAAGGTAAAAAAAATGTTTTTTCTAATTTTTCCGGTAAACGGTAAGTTTTATCATATAAATAGATTAGACAAAAGTTGTAGATCATGAAATTACCTACAAAAATTGGTCTTCTACTTTTTTTTTAAGAATCACCATTCCTGAGATATTGCGATTCTAAAAGTTGAAGAAGTCGTATTCTACATAATATGCACACATTTCCGCACCACCTGTGAGGTAGTGTACTCGGCGCATTTTTTTAACGTGGTGTCCCCGGTAGGCATAGTCCACGATCTATTGTAACTAAGTTTTATTAAAAAATATCGTAGTAACTAAAAGATGGTACTATTGCAAATGATTTAAATCGCACGGATTATTGTTGGTTTCGGGAGGATGTTATTCTGACTGATAATCTTTAAACGCCACTTCAACAGTTATATATCTTTTTCGCTTTCTTTTTCTTGTTCTTCTAGCTAGATATGTAAAAAAGATACATCAGTTGTCTCCTCATCGATATCACAAAAATCTTCATCTGTTGAAGTTGATTCAACATTGGAGCAAGGCTGGCCTTGGCAAGTAGTACATACTGGTGAACAAATAAACTCGACTTTTTTACAGGTACATTAAGCACTACCTACAACCCTTTTTGCAATTGAAAAGGATGGCGTTGAGAACTCTTTCTGGAGCAGGTATAAGGAAAGTTTGAATCTGCTCCAAAGTATTATCTACTAATTTCCAACGCCAGTCTTCTGGGTCCAGTTGATTGCCTTGAACTTGATAGTATACTCGACATATTGTGTGCGACCGGTGGGGACTTTCAGTATATTATTTGTAATAATGTTCCAAAAGTCTGTATCAACTTACAGCTCTATGCGCATTATTAAATTGAAATGTCTACTTTGACCGGACTATAGATACTGCCTCCTGCAAAAAATCATATCTTTTCTATCCAGTAAGATTGATACAAGCTTTGTCATCGGGTTTTAATATCGACTCAAAGAGAAAGAAATCGACCAGTAAGATTGATTTTCGGTTGTATTTTTCCCAAGAAAAATTTAATTTATGCAAAATTTGCCACAATCTTTTTCTTCCTAGGTTGGGTAAATTTTCATCTTCTCTTATAACATTAAAAATTGTATCCATGATATAAAAATTATTAACTTTTTTCTTATAACACTTTTCACATCCTCATCAATTTGTACAGATGTCCTAAGTAAGTTGGAAATATTCTAATATGAAATAAGGTTAAGTTGCCTGTGTAATTTAAGACCAGTTACCTGTTGCCAAATTAATCTGCAACTTTCTTACTAAACTTAATTTTAGTCGAATATTTTCTTAAATGGCGATATTAAGAAATCAACGAGAAAGCAAGTCATTAATTAAACAGTACAGTCAGTCCCCCATAAATGTCCTTTTCATGTTCTATTCTTTTGCATATAGTCAGAAAAACTGTCTTTGGGGAAATTAACAATGAATGAACTAATGTTTATAGTCACCTTGGGTTTATTGTAATAATAATAAACAAATACCAACAGTTTACAATTGCGTAAAACCTTGCAACAATTTTGACATTAATTAATCACTAAGTATATGCAATATGCAATATTGTAGACAATTAGAAGAAAATATACTTTTAGTAGGTTCTTCAATAGTCTCATTATATGTTTTATTACAGTAATACCGTAAGGTGACGTAATTTTGACCCGGCATATATCATTGACCACGAACCTAAAAAAAGGTGTAAATGAAATTTAAAATAAAACGACCCACAGAATAGGTGTCTTTTTTAGTTTAATAAGTGGGGCACTGTGTTTGTTGTGGTTCTACAACACGCTTTTACATCTGCCGTGAGTTTGAGTCACATGACAAACTTTTACCACTCAGCTGGAAAAATTGCGGCAAATTGTTCCTCGCGGTTCCTTGTGCTGAATAACCCAGCTTATTTTGTACAATATTTGATTTTGTTTGTTTTATCAAGCCCCCACGTTGCCTACAAGATAATTGTTTCAATTAAAACATAATTAGTTACTGGCATTTCAAATTAATTTTGGGTCAAAGTTAGATCACTTTACTACCTTTTATATTATTTTGTTACCGTTGATCATTCAATCAATGCCGTTACGGTATATTTCATTAGCCTTGTTGTTGTAGGGTGGTCCAAAAAAACAAACAAATATTTTATCTCCACAACTTTTTTCCTTAATGCATAAATATGCATTATGATATTCAAAAACAGTGAGAAGATACTAAACAAGAGTTTTTGATGAAGTAGGAAGTTGTTTTCTCTAACACTATTTTAGAGACAACATATTCTTAACTAGAAAAGTGTTATAGAATGGCTTTATTCTAACACACTAGTACAGAATGGAATCATTCTATATCACCTAGTCAAAGCCAACTAGATTTTCAATTCAGCCATCTAAATTGCAATCAAATTATTTTGAAGATCATGATAGCCTTGGATTACTTATTTTACACTGTCAGGTTATAAATTCAACTTTGACAGCGCTTCCAGGTAGGTTAGTTTTATCACAAAATATTGATTTTATAATATAATAAATTATTTTTTCTTCAATAGTGTTAGAGAAAGTATAGTCTATAACTCCTATGGAATGGCATTTCATATTTGTTATAGAATATATACTATTCTCCACGACCATTACGGAATGCAATAATTCCAAAATCATTTTTGATAATAGAATGTAAAAATTCTCGCTCTTGAGTTGGAATATTTATTCTGAAACACTTGCTTCTTATGCGTTTTGCGTGTATTTTCATTCCATAACAAGATACGGAATTAATATTCTGTAATTGATCTAAACGACATAGGTTGCCATGAATTTCGAAACTGTCAGTGTCAGATAAAAATGGCCGCGTTGTAATAATTATTTTCAGACAAATTTTAGTGCAAGTCAAAAAATGAGTGAAAAATCGGATGAATCAGATATGGAACTGGATAATACTCTACCTGAAATTACGAATAAATAACTTAATTGCTTTATACAGATTTTATTTGTTTTTATTCGTACTTTTTGGTCGTGGAGAAAATATAATCTGCTACTCGGTTAGAATGAAAATTCGATACTCGTGGTTCCTCAAGCTCGCTACGCTCGCGTTCGGAATCTTCCACTCGGATCGAATTTTCATTCCAACCTCGTTACAGAATCTACTATTCTCTAACACTATTTTAGAAACAACATAATATGTTGAATTGAAGAATAATATTCTTAACTAAAAAAGTGTTATAAAATGGCTTCATTCTAACACAGTAGTACAGAATGAAATCATTCTGTATCACCTAGTCAAAGTCAACTAGATTTTCAATTCAGTCATCTAAATTGCATGGGGAAACCAAATTATTTTGAAGATCATGATAGCCTTGGATTACTTATTTTACGCTGGCAGGTTATAAATTCGACTTTGACAGCGCTTCAAGGTAGGTTAGATTTATCACAAAATATTGATTTTATAACATAATAAATTATTTTTTCTCCAATAGTGTTAGAGAAAGTATAGTCTATAACTCGTATGGAATGGCATTTCCGCCCTCGCGAAACCGTAGATCTCGCCTACGACGGCTCGGCCTACAAACTTTTCGCTCGTGCGAAATATATCTATTCCATACTTACTTGTTATAGAATATAGTATTCTATGAAATATATGCGAAGAATGAACTGCTTCTATTCTTCGCTCTTAGTAAAGCGGATTATATTTCCATTCTTGAATTGATTTATCGAAAAACGATATAGGCCTATTTTTCCGTTGAGGAGAAGAACATCAAAAAAGCTTGTATACGTCGCGAATAATGAGTCTTGCTTGACAGTTTTAGATTCTTTAGTTTTCAAGGACACTCTGTCATCAAAAAACTCCAACCCTACCAACTGCTCCCTTGGAAAGAAACCAAATATTAAAAGCGGTTTAAGCTTTTTCACGAATGCAGAAGCTGGATATCATTATATGGAGCTCTTATTGCTAAAGGAGTTTCATTCCAAAATCTCACTTATAGAAGACTGACAAACAAAGCCTAGTTTACTGAATTTTTTTATTCATCAGGTGCCAGCTGAAACTGGTTTTGAAACGGGCAAATTTTTAGGGTGCAAATAGCCTTCGCCATCCATCTCGCATGATATATCGGCCCAGGAAGCTCGAATTGTTTCACTGCCACTTTCTCCACCAATAAATAAAAGAAACACGCAGTAGTTTTAGATAATCATCTCTATAGAACGTTGCTTTTGAAGGGCACGTGGTCGATACTCCAAAATTTCTTCTCGTTATTTGCTGCGGTATAATCAGTATGAGTAATACTTGGCCACATTTTCTTAAATCGGTTAAATAGCACAGTCCCTGTACCACCAGTAGAGCCAAATATACATAAAAAAAAAACAGCCGAGAGCATAATTTTCATGACATGATGGCCAGACAAGCTTACTTTCCAAAGTTTCTTCTATTGTAATACAAGCTTCCGTGTGAAGCATAGTATGAATGGCTGTTGTATCAAATGCTAGTCCTTTGATTTGAGTTTCAACGTTCCACTGCTTGATTAATTCAATAAATGCTTGTGTCTGAGATTTTCCTGTTCCTCTGTCTATTTTTGGAATTCCCAAAAGCTTTCCTTTGCCATTTCAAAGCTTACCCAGTGCAAAAGAAACGGTCCCTCAAGAGACGACTCTTTCTTTCAGCAGTTGCAGCTTCCTGTCTAACTTGTCTTCTAGATACTAGATTCTAATAGCGCTTAGAAACAGTGTTATTTCTGAAATATATTGTGTCCAAGCGCTTTTGCAACAGCTCCAGCAATGATGGTAAAGGACTGGACGTTGCTGCAGAAGGTGACGCTAGAGGTTGATATTCTTCATCAGTTCCGGAGCTGTCTGAAGATGACAAAGAAATTTATATTGTTTGCTCGGAAACATTTCCCTTTCTTTCATATTGTTCTTTCGCCTTGACATCTTTTTCATGCCGCCCTCTTTTTTTTATTTCTTTTACTGTTGTCCTTAAATCAGCCTCACTTATGTTGATGAGAAAACATCTTCTTTCCCCTAAGTAACATTTTATATTCCGTTCGTTTAGTTTTGCGCAGGTTTTATATTGGTTTTATTATTGCGAAAATTGAAACTTCCAGTTTTAAAGTTGTAAGGCTCTAAAAACAAGTTCTAACCGTGCTGTAACAACTAAAATATAAATCCAATTACCTATCCATTATTGAATATTCTTAAGACGCCTTCAAAAGAGAGAATAAAACGTATATTTAAACCTTAATAGTTTTGTCAGAGACTTTAGATTTAAAAAGCTTTAATGTGGCTAAAAAGGAGGCATACAGCTTTAGGTAGATAATTAAATGTGGGATAAAGCTATCATAAAGCTGTATTGTATTAGGGGCATATAAAGTTTTAAAAGAAGGCTTAACGAAACTGTGTTTTCTCCTTATATTTTTATAAGTCTTTTTTAAACCTTAATAAAGCAAATGGAATATATACATTAGTTTAAATAGATAATTTAGATCTTGGTTAAAAAAATTTATTTTAAGTTATCACGCCTTTATTCTTAAGTGGGAAACCGGTGCAACAAGTGTTGCACCGAGTGCAATCAGTTCCGCACGTCCTCTTGGAGACCGTGCTGCACCGAAACTGGATGAAAATGTCAAAAAATACAGTGTTTTGATTTTTTCGATATTTAAAATTCTTATTTTGTCTCAAATTTTGTCCAGTTGTAAGTAAAATCATTGAGGATTGACGAGTATTATCATCAAATTTGTTGGAAAAATGCACTCGAGGTCTAATCTGAAAACCATTGGTACTCAAATAGTGCAACACTTTTTGTGCACTGGCGCAGTTTTACTGACATACCGGTGCTGCGCTTCTTTTACCAATGAAATTCGATATTAGAACTAGATGGGGATGATTCTAAAGATCACCTTATTTGAAACAACAATTTTCGAACAGAATTAAGGAAGCGGTGCATTACTTTCAGAATAGGCCACAATGCCTTAAAATCTATATCAGAATAGTAGTGATAGTTGGCCGGTTCTGCACCATAGGGCCCTCCAATGTTAATTTTCGGAGGAATTTTTATGAGTCAGAACTGCATTTTTATCGCCATTTTAGGGCGTGGCACTTTTCCTGGAAGCCATCATCCTCTCTTAACCTAAGTGGAACCCAGCTACTATCGCCATCTAGTATCTGACGTCATAATTGCTCGCTGTAGATACAGGATCCGTCTTAACCTAAGTGGTGCCCCCCTGATATTACCAACCTAACTAAACAACATAATGAATAAATTATAACAGAAAAAAAGTTGTGCAGTCAGCGGGGATTGAACCATGAGCCTCAGGGTTAGAACGTCAAAGCCTTACAACATACGCTACGAGAGCATATACCTTAAAACTGTTAAACAATGTTCGACAACGCGAAGCCACGGGAACACATCTGAACAGATTGTTGGAACAAAGGTCCTTAAGTGAGATTATGGTGATATTATGTTAATTTCGGAGGGATTTTTTATGACTCATATCTCCGGAACCAATGGGCCTAGGATATTGCGCATGCGTAGTTGGGGTCAATGAAATGGGTTCTTGCGCATGACTCGAAAATGACGCATGTCACCTGTCAATTAAGAACTGTCACCTGTCAGCTGTCACCTGTCAAATGTCAAAATCGACAGCTGATGTATGTCACGTGTTTAGGGTGACGTCATGAGTCGTTTAAAAAAAGAACCGGGTTGATCGGGCCAATAGGGTCAAAGTTGGTATAGCTAATGCCCTAACGGCAGGGGGGTGAAAGGTTGCAAATACATGTCGCGTGCTTAGGGTGATGTAATAAGTAGTTTAAAAAAGAACGGGGTTGATCGAGCCAAATCACAAAAGTATTTTGAGGATCCCCCCTGTATTTCAAATTTTATTATATCCTTCAAGCTTTTAATTGAATTTTAATAATCGATTGTCAGTTCAAAGGATGGAAAATAACCTTGACGAGTGCGATGCGAATGTAGTATCATTATGCAAAACACTAATTATACACGAGGCTTGTCTAGATAATGATTTATTTATGCTAATTGGTTACAAGTAATTTACAACAACAAATATTGGGTCATTTATATGCAAAAATGCATTTCTTAAACAGATAATTACTTGCATAATTTTATACAAAAATCTATACAGGGAAGATATAAAGTAAGTATACAAAGACCTCCCAGATCCCCCACAAATTCCCTAAAATATATATTCCCGACGAAATTGTGACCTTAGTATAGCTAATACATGTCGCGTGTTTAGGGTGACGTCATAAGTTGTTTAGAAAAGGAACGGGGTTAATTGAGTAAATAGAACCAAATTTAACAGTCCGCATGTGCGAGAAAAAAATTGTTTCGCGGATATGGGTTATATATTAAATAAAAGAAAAGACATCAAAATTATAGAAAATTATTTATTTATCTATACCTTGACTTAATAAAGGTATGCAATAGATTAATTAGTAAAATGGTACAAGATACGCATATAAATACAATTAAACTAAGCACCCCATGTGTTCCAGCATATCCATCCACTATTGGAGAATTGTAAGAAGCATTTTGGTTTATTAGCGTCCTCCACTCGGTTTCGCCAAAAGTCAGGTCTCTAAACTGAAACCTAACCTTATATCGTAAATCACCAACTGTTGAAGCGTTTGATTTAAAAACAGCCGTATGTCTATTATCAATTCGTTCATATGTCATTTGAAGCCATGTGTTGATTGCAGAAAAGGGTGGAGTTCCCAACATTACCGATGCATTCAATACATTATACGGAGCGTAAACGTAAAACACATTTTGTACTAAGGCAGTCAAGAGAATATAGGATGAACTTAACGCCGCCATGACTGTAGGCAGAATAATCTAAATTCCATTCCCTAAAACCTTTATTACTTCACGAGATTGGTACCAGACGCTCATAAAAATTATAAATATTACTAGCATACAAATGGCGTCGGTATATGAGAAACTCTTATTTTTCTTCTCTTTGGTACACTTTATCGGTTTATTTTTTCTCAATTGGCGGCATCTCCATAAGACTTTAGCTAGCTCACAATGCTTGACATTCTTATAATGATCTTTCAAAGGATCATCTCCCACATACCAACTATCAAACTCACAATGACAAAATGTACACCTGACAATATCCAATCTCTCAGTGTAATAAAACCCCGCACTTGCCAACTCTTCAGGATTGAGCTTGCTGGGCCAATTAGCGAACGTAATTAGCCTATCTTCAAAATTACGAAGCAAACTATAACCATCATCTCCACACATTTTAGGAGATGTTGCTATCTAAAGTGTTGTAAGAATACTATAAAATAAAACCAATAAAACGGGTTAATATACATTTATTATCATCAAATATTACACATTTGTATTCTATCAAAGTCATCTAGTACCTTCTTGGGATTAAAGTGTATTAGTTCCAACATGTAAATAGCTTGTTCAGACATGTTTAAACTACAAATATTTTTAATAATCTTAAAAAAAGTTTCCTTGGATGTCTTCACTAATGTTTATATAATTTAAAAAGTTATCATAAAATGCCATAAAATCTAAATTTTTTATCAGGTTCAATCTATAATTAATAATGTGACTTATATTAACAAATGAGGTTATGTCATGAGAACAGAAACATAACGTTGTATTATTACACACAAGATTTATTATTTTTTCACTCAACAATGTAACGGACGACACTGTAAAATTTTCAGTTTCAGAATCAATTCTTAATAATGTATCATCTTCAACCATTTTGGACGCGATTTCGAGAAACTCATGCCACTCGAAATTGGCTAGTGATGCTGCAACTTTTTCCTCAGGTAAATTTAAAACAGTATTTATTAACTTTACACTCGGCACCATTCCTCTAGCTACACTAAGGCCAACGATTATCTTATAATTTCCAGCGGAATAATGTACCTCGTTCAACAGCTTTTTCTCATTCTTAATGTCTTCTCTACTTCTTGATATCATGCTATCAAGATATCTCCAAGGAGACAAACTTCTTGAATCTTCTTCAACAACGTATTCGCCCATGACTAAATAAGTACTGAAACCATCCAAGCAAATTATCGACTACACTCTGACTACCCCACTCCTGAATATTTATTAATACTAAGTTCTAGGAATAAAAGTTGCGACAAGGCCCACCCGCTACCCATCTCGGTAAATTCTAAAGCTTTTTTAAGTAGGTTATTTTTATATAGTTCAAACACATGTTCTAAATTAGTACCTGGATGAATCACGCTATATCTCGAATTAAATGATTTAATTTCTTGTTCCTGCGTTGATGGTTGTAGACACCATAAAGTTCCATATTCATTGATATAGCTCGATGCTCCGCTAACACCGTTAGAACCTTATGTTTCAAGTCTTTCAGGAACAGCTTAACATCAGTCAAATTATTATTTGTCGATATGTGATGGGTATTCACTCTATTCTTAAAAGCTGTTTGAATAAGTTTAATACCAGAGCCTACAATCTCCCCACAGTTTTCCTTATGTTTCGTTGTACGATTATGACCTTTAATCACCTCACAGTGGCACTGTTTGCAGTATATCTTATACTATAATACTAGCTGATTATTACGAAATATGACGGATTTATCCAAATGAGTCTGCATAACACTCAATTCTAGCAAACTAAACAACATCTTTTATCATGTCCACCCAGCTGTTGTGTGAATTATCAAAGCCAAGCCACTTGACAAACATTTTCTTCTCCTTTTTCCGTATAATTCTTTCAATAAGAAATACATCGGGCTGTTTAGTTTTCTGTGTATAATTCTTTCAATAAGAAATACATCGGGCTGTTTAGTTTTCTGTAATTCCGCTTCATAAAATCCTCCACTGATTGGTCGTCCCTGCATATCCTCCAATATATAGGTTGTAGGATTTGTTATATTAACCTTGGAAATTTTGAAAAGCTCGGTTGTCCAATTAGGTACATAACCCTTTTCAAAGACATGCTTGGATTTACTTATACGAACAATGTCCCCAACCCCAAATTTTCGTTTCCCCACAACCTTTAGATGCGTATATACAGAGTTTAATAACTTATCCGCGTTACTCTTATTAACATCCGACGGCTTCATGCCAATCGTGTGATGTTTAGTAGCATTGTACGTATTCACGATTTCCTCCAACAAATCAATCCATCGATGATTTCCATTTAAAGTAAACAATCTAAAAAGCTTTTCTTTAATTGTTCGAATTACTCGCTCCGCAATTGAAGCCTTCAAGATACTGAAAGTGCTATAATGATGTATTTTATGCGTCTTCATAAGATTTTGAAAACTTGTATTGTAGTATTCCTTTCCATTATCTGTAACTAACTTTTTCGGGATTCGCTTGGAGTGTATAAAAATATTTTCCATCGCTTTGGTTACTTCTTGAGCAGTTTTCGTCTTTATGGGTCTTGCCCAGAGAAATTTCGAAAATGAATCGATAACAACAAGTATGTATTTATACCCCCTATTTTCGCGCGCATATTGATCGAGTTGCGCAAGATCGGATGCAAATGTATCATCTAAACCATATTGGATAAATCTACGACGTTTAAATTTCGAACGAGCTGGGGCGTGTAACTCTTTAACAACCTGTTCTCGCGCCTTAGTGATGATACCCTTGGGCATTTTGTTAATAAAGTGAAATATTTGAAACATGTTAGACAATTTATATACCCCTATCAACTGTATCTGCTAATTTAGTTACTTTTTCATCAAGTTTCTTCAAGTCTGCAGCTAAAGGTGCAAAAGAATTTTCGATTTTTACATGCATGTAACTATGTAAGAGGTCCTCGAGTTTATCGAACTCTGGTTGCACTATTTTCATGGCTTCTTGCTGGTAATTGTCAACTAATTTCAATTTAACATCAATTGCATTAAAACGATCATTAATTGTTGAAATATCTCTTGTTATTCTTGAAATACTGGTAGAAGACTTTAACAAACGATCATTTAAATCGCGTAATTCTGCAGATACAGCCTTCATGCGACCTTCGATGCTATTGGTAGTATCGTTAACCAGCTTAACACACTCGTTTGAAGAAGCAATAATTTTCATGTAAATAACAGAAATTGCATCATCTAAAAATTTTTTATTAACGCCATCTGTATCATCTGTTGGGGGACTGACGTTACAAAGCTTATGTTCCCTAAAATTGTAATCACCATCCCTAGTGAAGGAAAGTATGGTGGGTGCTGGTAAAACTCTCGGAACCCTGTAGGGGGAAGGTAAAGAACGTCCAAACTTATTCATGATTAATACTTTAATGATGCTTTTAAGGAATTACATGTTTATTTATAGAATTCAATAATTCCAAGTCTCTGCAATTCCTGTAAAATATTCTGAATCTCGTTCCAATTATTATTATTACCAACATGTTCGGAGGCCTCAAGCTTCTTCATTCGCTCAACTAGCTCATTTACATCGTCATAATATACAAATTCCTTTGGTCTTTCGTTGTACTCCATTAATGCATTCCCAGATTTCAGTTTAGATCTTGTTACAGGCATTCTACTAATAGGCGGTGTTTTGTTCGAAGAACTTCTAAGATTTCTAGCATGAGAAGATGCTGATGATTGCAACAAGGACGTTGATCCTCGTGTTGAAGATGTTAGTAGCGGTCTAATAATATTTTTATATTTTTCCGATTTGCTACCTTTTAGTTGACCATTACTTAACCGCCTATATGCATTAGTGCGCACTAATATGTCTTTATAATGCACATCATCATCTTTCTTACGATTGATGGGATTCTTTAAAAACAATAACTCATATAGACCCTGACTTCCTGGATAAGCGACATCGCCTACTTTAATGTCTCCATTTTGCAAAAAGTCCACCGACAGAGAACCCATTGTCCATTTACCATTTTCAAAATTGTATGTTAGACCTTGTGAGTCATCCAAATCAGGGGAACTTGTCCAATACATTTTTAAATATTCGTGAGAAATTGGAGGATATTGACTGGTAAATTCCTCGAAAATTACCGGATTCGTTCTCATAGTAGTTTCAAATACCTCCTTTAAATCTTGTGGGGTATTCTCTTCAAACACATCATCCTCGATTTCCTCATTATCAACCAAATCTCCATACCTAACTTCCGCTTCTCTGGGCAAAAATTGAACTTCTTCTGGTTTTGTTTTTACAATCGTCTCTGTCGGTTCAGTTTTAATCTTTGGCTTCTTGGCTCTCTTTTCCATAAGCGGTACAAGCATATTTAGCGGGGTAGTAACTGGTGTTAAAAACTTGTTAAGCGCAGCATCTTCTTCGTTTCTTTCCAGCTTTAAAGCCAAGTATTTCCTTCTTATTGTATTAGAGGCATCAATTATGCGACGTTTAACATTCTTATCATAGCTGTTAAATTGTCGAGACATTGCGACTAAATGGTCTATACTTTACAATGATGACGGTGATACTAACTACATATGATGACGTTATAGTATTATATAGGTATCGAATTTATTACGATATCTGCCTTTATTAATATCGTTGTCTTTAACCGTGACTAAAAACCCATATTTATCATTCCAACATTCAGAGCAAATGCGTTTTTAATGTCTCCATTTTGCAAATAGTCCACCGACAGAGAACCCATTGTCCATTTACCATTTTCAAAATTGTATGTTAGACCTTGTGAGTCGTCCAAATCAGGGGAACTTGTCCAATACATTTTTAAATATTCGTGAGAAATTGGAGGATATTGACTGGTAAATTCTTCGAAAATTACCGGATTCGTTCTCATAGTAGTTTCAAATACCTCCTTTAAATCTTGTGGGGTATTCTCTTCAAACACATCATCCTCGATTTCCTCATTATCAACCAAATCTCCATACCTAACTTCCGCTTCTCTGGGCAAAAATTGAACTTCTTCTGGTTTTGTTTTTACAATCATCTCTGTCGGTTCAGTTTTAATCTTTGGCTTCTTGGCTCTCTTTTCCATAAGCGGTACAAGCATATTTAGCGGGGTAGTAACTGGTGTTAAAAACTTGTTAAGCGCAGCATCTTCTTCGTTTCTTTCCAGCTTTAAAGCCAAGTATTTCCTTCTTATTGTATTAGAGGCATCAATTATGCGACGTTTAACATTCTTATCATAGCTGTTAAATTGTCGAGACATTGCGACTAAATGGTCTATACTTTACAATGATGACGGTGATACTAACTACATATGATGACGTTATAGTATTATATAGGTATCGAATTTATTACGATATCTGCCTTTATTAATATCGTTGTCTTTAACCATGACTAAAAACCCATATTTATCATTCCAACATTCAGAGCAAATGCGTTTAAACGAATCGAAAGACATGTCCGTGTTTACATGATCGCTATAAATATGTTTCAAGTTTAGCTCGTCTTGTTTAAACAAAACTAACACGTTGGCATTATCGCGAATCAACTGTTTGGGTACTTTTGAATATGTTTGCGAGAGATAGAATGAGTCGATATCATTATGACGGCCCATACAGAAATAATTTCTAATTTTATCCTGTTTCTCGCAAGCCACATCGTCAAAGATGAATACAGAGTCGGGTTGAGCAGTTGACGGGTCTATTACATCATCATTCTCACCATATGTGAAATACCCCAAACGACAATGTTTCAATGTTTCTCGGAGGAAATCATATTTTTCCTGTTGTAAAGATTTCGAATAAACGTACACATTTTGAAATTTTAAACCATTGGCGTCAGTTAATAGACTCATCATTACATTGGTTTTTCCACAATTACTCGGTCCACATATTAACGCCCTAATGGTGTTTGGAAAAAGCTGCCCGTGTTTGTTTGTTTGTTTCTGTTTGGGCATATCGAAATTTTGAATATTTAGGTGGTGTTTTTGTTTCTGCTTCCGCATTACTATAAATAGACTCTTTTCTCTTCAAGAACTTTATTTGTAATGACAACGTTGCAGGGTGCAGGTGTCTTAAATAGTACCATAAATCGACTCCCGTTTGAACTTCATTTACCTGGTTATTCATATTGTGGTCCCGGCACTCGATTAAAAGAACGTTTAGCTCGAGGTGATCCCCCAAAAAATAAATTGGACAGTTTTTGTCGAGATCACGACATTGCATACTCTCAGTCTCAAGACTTGAAACAAAGACATCAGGCAGATAAAATACTTGAAAATAGAGCGTGGGAGCGCGTGAAAGCCAACGACTCCAGTTTTGGCGAAAAAACATCAGCTTGGCTAGTTACTAACGCTATGAAGGTTAAACGTAAGTTGGGGGCGGGGTGCAAAAGCTTGACTTCGATTGTGAATAAGCTTAGTAAACACGGTGCTGGTGATATAACCAAGAAAAAGACCTTGAGTAACTTACTAAAAGCAGCACGCATGTCGATAAAGAAAGCCGGTGGACGTAGAAAAATTAGTATACCGAGGGTTATACCACTCCCTAAGACTGGTGGGATCCTTCCTTTGATACCAATATTTGCCGGGCTTAGTGCTTTGGGTGCTCTCAGCGGCGGAGTGGCCGGTATTGCAAAAACCGTCAATGATGTTCAAAGTGGGAGAGACAAGCTACAAGAAGCTAAACGCCACAATGAAACGATGGAAGCCATTGCTTTAGGGAAAAAGGGTAGCGGTCTATATTTAAAGAAGTATAAATCAGGGTATGGATTATATCTAAGAAAAATGCCAAAAAACTACCACTGAAGCTGCCCAAACGCCCGTTAACCGATGAAGACATCAAAAACTATACATCTCAATTAAAGATACGCAACTTTAGGGGGGTCTTTATGCGAGATACTCTTCCAAAATCACCTAACCATACTGAGTGTGGTGTTGTCAATTTAGATCGAAACGTCGGATTCGGAACACATTGGGTAGCTTATAAGAAACGCGGTGATAAAGTTGTTTATTTCGATAGTTTTGGCAATTTGAAACCACCCAAGGAATTTATAAAATATATGAAAAATTGTAAAATTTGCTTTAATTACGATCAGTATCAGGACTTTGGATCATCCAATTGTGGACATCTAGCATTGGCTTTTCTCTACAATAAATCTCTATAAAACATATCATTCAAAGTCCCTTACAACAGTCATGTCTCAGACGTTTACGCTAAAAGGTCGTTCTCACCAGCTTGAAGCACACTTTGTTCCTCCAATAGAACTTGACCCAAACTACGAATACTCTCTTGCACTTATATCGCTGAATACTTGGAATACAATCCCAAACATTGAATCAGGAAAAAACAAGATTTACTATACTGAAAATAACGTGGAAAAGATATTGAAGATACCTACGGGGTCGTACGAACTGCAGGATATCGAAACGTTTGTTCAGAAATCGGCATTCTTGATTCACACGCTACTTTAGGACGAGCGCAATCACGTC